>OW051471.1:5000000-7500000 GCA_932521025.1 Oscheius onirici
AAAATTATTTTTCACTTTTTACGGGTTCCATCCTTCCGCAGGTCGATAAATTGGTAGTAGCTTGCTACGGAGTTAGAGTGTTTCCGGGGTCGGACTAGGCACCGCGCGGCTTGCTGAACGTATCGCTGAAGCGACCTGGCCCCTCAGGAAGCGCCCGCACGTGAAGGAGATTAGTCCCAGAGCTCGTCTTTGACGTTGAAACGGGTTAAAACTTTAACTTAGCTTTAACACCGAAATTTAAATTTCTTCAGTTGTCCCTATTCGTTGGAAATAGACTATAGGCAAGTGTGCTTTGGTAAAGTTCGCGGAGGGTATGACGCTTGACGTTGGCTGCTGCCAGTCAGCCTGGCGTGTTACTCTACTTGTAGCTAGAAAACTGCGAAAACCCATCAAAGTTGAACAAAATGGAATAAAATCCAACACCGCGGCCGTCATTTTCGAAATTTCATGTCGAGAACCTCGCGAAAAATCCTTTAAAGAATTGTCTAAGTGCCGCTCTTCGTTGGAAATGGACTATATTTTTTCGAACAGACTATGGTCCATTTCCAACGAAGAGCGGCACCCATGTTTGCGCGCCAATTTGAAATTTCTGGCCTAAATCCGATTTTATAGTAGAGAGATAGTTTGGATTGCTTGAGCCAGAATTCTTTACTGTTTTCTTTACATAACAAATCTGTACAACATTCGACTTGTTTCTGCATGTTCTAAGATTTTTAAAGACAACAAGGTTGGCAACGCCCTTCCAGGGCTAAAGTATACATTCATGACTTCGATCTGTCACGGAGCCCTAGTCGTGGTTTCCTTTTCATTCCTCCTTTGTTACCCTCCTCCAGTCACTCTCCCTGACCGTCCAAAGAAACTACCGGAATTGTATTAGAACCCTCCCTCGCTAGCCAAATTTCAAAATGTAGGACCGGAACGAATCGCCCGGCCCGTTCCTATCTTTAGTGAGTCTCAGACTTACTGTCCCTTCCCTTTTTCCCTTGTCATTCTGTTCCAGTCACTCCCTGTCCCTCCAAAGAAACTATCAAAGTTGTAAGAGCACTTCGCGCATTTGCTTTTTCTGTCGCGACTTGTTAAAAACTAATTTGCGCACAAAGCTCCCCTCCTTATCCTCAATTAGGTCTGTGTGTGTGTGTTAGTGTGTCTGTCGGAAGCTTTAATTGGCAATCAAAAGGGAGCAATTTGTGCGCACAATTAAGGGGAAAAGAGTTAGTGTAACAAGTTTAGACAAGGCAATTTGCAGACCTTGAAAAAGAGCAGCTCTAAAGTGCGTGGGCTTTGATTATTTTTATAAAAAAATTGAAAAAAAAATCGACTCGACTCGCGAGCCAGCTCGAGCCGACTCGACTCGGGTCGGTACAGAGCTCGACTGATCACATTGTTAACAAAAAAGATCATGAAAATTTTGTTTAGTGTTATGAAATGACTTGCTACGTTTTCAGCCGCCTAAAATGACGACAAACAGAATTTTTATGATCTTTTTTTGTTAACAATGTGATCACCTCGCTACTATCTAACTATAGTGAAAGAAAAGATGCAAAAAAAAACTGGAAATCCGGCCAGAAGAAGCAAAAAAGTTGAAAAACAAAATTTGAATTCAAAAATTTTGAATTCAAAGCATTGGTCCCACTACGAAAAATCGGGCCGGCCAGGTTAGCCATCCCTGTTACAGCATGTAAATGTTGGATACTCAGCCAATAAAAAAGCGCAGGTCAATTCAAATAATGCTCTCTATTTTTTGAACAGACTATAAAATGACTATCCACTTTAAATTGCTCCCAGGTCTGGGTGTGTGTGTTAGTGTGTCTGTCGGAAGCTTTAATTGGCAATTAAAAGGGAGCAATTTGTGCGCACAATTAAGGGGAAAGGAGTTAGTGTAACACGTTTAGACAAGTCAATTTGCAAGCGCTTGAACTTTGATTATTTTTGTCTGGGGATAGTTTCCAGACAGTAGAGAATCAAGTGCGGGTTAGAAATATGGGAAAGCGTTCAAAGGGGTTTCTACTATAACTTTAGCTCCAACGGGGTGATATCACAACTGGAGAACAGGGATAGGGTAGAACAGGCACGGACATATATTCGAGAAAGCCGGGAAGAGTAGAGCACATTGCAGAATGGGCGGGGCAAGGGCGGACAGAGAGAAAGTGTCGAGCAATTAGAAACAGAGGAACAGAAAGACAGAGGGATAGACAGACAGTGGGACAGATGCACAGAGATCTGTCTCTGTACTTTCAGTCTTTCCAGATTATCTTTTTGCTTCGTACAGTATTTAAGCTACTCTCATCTATTAATTGATCTGGAGAGGGATCAAATAGCAAACTGTTAACTGTTATCTGTTTTGAAAAGGACAAAACTAAGTCACTTAGCCCCGGAGGGGCGTAGCACAACTTGTGTTTCCAAAATCTCAAAAAGAAATACAATAAAGAATTAGCGGAAGAGTTAGAAAAGTAACAAGGACAATTTGCTCGGAAGATGGCTTCGAAGTCGACTGCTCCGAAGAGTGGTGGACCTCCTTCCGCCGTTCCCAAGTCTGCTGGACCAGCGTCTGGTGGAAAGAACATGCTGCCGACTCTGGACGATGTGCAGAAGACGCCTGGACAAGCTGTGACTGCGGATGAACTGAAGAAGCTGCAGACGACGGGTGCTCTACAGTGATGTGCGGAAATGACTAAAGTCTTTTCCGCGGAAATCCGTGAGCCCAAAATTTTTTTTCCGCGTTCCGCGGAATACGGAAATTTTCCAGTTTCGATTTCCGCGTTTCCGCGCGGAATTCCGAGGAAAGATCAAAAATGCTGTTTTGTAGGTTTTCACTTTTTTTTTCGCCTTTTTTAGCTTTTCTGTTGCACTTAGCGTGTATTAGACATATCAAAATATGTCTCTAAGCATGTGAAACACTAGCAAAAAGACAAATGTAGCTGACCCTAGTCGTGCTGGCTCAAACGAGAGTCGTTTTCGATAAACTAAGCTTTCCTAAACCAACTTCCATTTCCTTCAAAAATAAGTTTAACAAGAATATCTCCGCCCTTCCAGGGCTAAAATTCCCCTTACTACTTCGCTGCGCGTGCAGATTGGCGCAGTGGCAGGAGGCGCCAGGGTCAATCGAAGGGTCACAAGTTCGATCCCCGCCTCAGCTCAACCAAGGCATTTGTCAAGATCCTACGAAACTTGCTCTTTTGTAACAAGTCGAAACAGGAAAAGCAAGTGCGCTAACTTCTTACAACTTTAGTTTTGGAGAGGCTGGGACTGTGAACAGAGTAACAAGGAGAAAATGAAAGGAGTTGCGGATCCGCGACAGTGCGAAGCGGTAGATTGAAAAAGGAGAATATGACTTTGCACTACTAAAAGTTTTTTTTTAGTTGGAACAACTTAGTAAAAAAACTGGAACTAAAAACTATCCATACATAGTTTTGGTCTAATCCATTTTAATTTGTTTAATTTGTTCGATCCCCGCCTCAGCCCAACCAAGGCTTCTACCCTTCCCGAAGGTCGGTAAATTGGTAGTAGCTTGCTACGAAGTAATGGCGTTCCTGGGAACAGGTGGGCACTGTGGAACGTTTAAAGCCACTCGATATCTGGCCCCTCAGATGCACCCGCTAACCAAAGGCTTGAAGACGGGAGAATACTTTACTTTACTACCTCGCTGTCACTCCAAGTTCAGAAGAAACATCTATGGTTTGTTCAAAAAAATGAGAGCTCGGCCGACAGCGACCGACAGAAGCTGGGAGCACTCCGTCATGCCGAAGATTCGGAAGAGGAAGGCGACCAGGTCATCGAGGGAGCCTACACTCCGGACAAGATCTGTGCCATTGGACCGGCTGGAGCTGCCATCATTGTGGCCATCGACACGGCTGACAACCCGAATGCTGCTCCGAGAGTGCCCTTGGACAAGAAGGAGCCGATCCGTGGAATCCTCGTCAAAGGACCCCAGGATTGTCCTCAGTTCATTCCGGAAGACAAGCTGAAAGGAGAGCCCAAGTTTGCCCATTTCACTCGTGGAACTCTCGTCCAGAATGCCAAGGGTGAACATGTCTTCTTCCCGGACGCTGGACCCAAGTTCGATGCGAAGGGATCGCCCATCCACATGACTGTCGAAGGAGCCAACTTGATTGTAGAGAATCAAGTGGGAGAGAAGCTGCACATTGCTGGAATGGTCGATGTCAACGAGAGTGGAATGCCAGTCTTCCGTCAGATCGATGTCGACCATCCTGCTCCTCAAGACAAGCTGGCTACAGTCGGAGTTCTGGCTACTGTCGATGGAGAGACTCAGTTCATCCAGACCAAAGGACAGACTGTCGGTTCTGGAGACAATGCCCCGGTTCTCCCTGTCACCAAGGATGGACCTCAAGCTCCTGGAACAGTTCTGGCTGAAGTCGTCTACAAAGAGAACAAGTTGCAGGTGGTGGCTGTTGGACAGAGTGGAGGAGCTGAACAGGTCGCAACTGTAGTCCAGGGCGACTTCAATCAGCCCGTTCTCATTGCCAAGAAGGGTGGTCGTCTCGAAAAGAATGGAATTGTCTGCTACGATCAGGCCAAGGTCAAGGAGGCCGAATGGAAGACTCTGGCTACTGCTCAACAGGAACTGCTCAAGCAAGCTGCTGCTGACATCGAGAAGAACAATGTCGCTGTAGCTGCTGCTGTCACTGGCAAGACTCAAGACCAGATTCGCAAGGAGATGGAAGAAGCCAAAGCCAACACCTTCGGTCCTCAGGAAGTCATCTCGCAGTCCTTTGCTCAGGGATATCAGGCCAACAGAAGTATCTTCTGCTACAAGACTGCTGGTGGAGGAGCCGAAGGAACAGGCAAGCCGAGTGGACCAGCTGGAGGCGGATACCAGTATACGGGAGGAGAAGTCGCTTCCGTTGCCTTCACTGATGGCAAAGGAGGCAATGGACCGAGGAGCGTCTTCATGGGTGGCAAGTAGACCACGACTCCCAATAAATGTGTCTCCAGAAAGTGTTCTATTCATTGACAATGGTCTTCTTTTTTCCCTCGGGTGCAACTAAGGGCTTCCGATTGAGTTCATTTGCGATCGTCTTTGCCCATTTTGTTGGATTTCCGACTCGTTCGCTATACTATTGAGACTGCTTTTTCTCGAGCAGCCGATTAGATTCCTCGCGGCAGCATAATAAGGATCTTTTGGCCACAGACGGACAATTCATTAGGTTGGAGAGAAGCTAACGACTCGGATTCTAAGTGGCTGCTAATGAGACAGAAGAGTGAGATTCAGACTGATTGTGAGACATTTAAGAGTACTTCTGATTGCTTCTAGTTTTTAGTAGAACTGAGGGGAAGCTTGGAACGTTCAGTTCAGTATGCCTCACAAGTACTCTCTCGTATATACGCTGAAGGGACAGAAGGTTCCCTTTCAGCAAATGTTCAGAGAGCCGACATAAGAGCAAAAAGACCTTCTCCTTATCCGGAAATAGGCTTTGATTGTTTGTTGTGTCTCCGCTTACTCTCGCTTCCATAATGGAGCCTTCTCTGCCTCTTGCTCCGCCCACAGTTGATTGTGCCAGCACCTTTTCCTAATCTGCGTATACGCCCTCGTCCGTCATGATCAATAGACGCTGAGCTGCAGGAGCTGTGTGGAGATGAGCAAGTGAGTTCTTTTTCCTCCCCCAATTCCCCAAGGAACATATGGACGGCTCTTTGTTTTGAACACACATTCTGCTCTTTGAGTGAGTCCCGTGAATAATTCACAGGTGCTCTCGGGTTTCCGCTCTCCCACCTCCGTTGTCGGCAACATTGATTCCTCTACTAGTTCCACATTTGCTTCTCCTCTAAGGCTCTTTAATTGGCTTGCTTTTTTGACTTGGAATCCTCGCATGACTTCGTTAGAATCGTCAACTCTGCCCGCATTTCCATTGTTTCAAAGGCCATGAATTTTTAAGAAACAGACTGCGAGACACACCTACTTGTCCTCCTCTGTGCATTTTTAACCGAGTCCGTGACAAATTGGGCTTCGTTAGTATTGAGAGATCGAAACCACGAGTTGCTAATAAGACTTCTTTTTCTAGTCGACCAGAGAAATGAAGATATCGGAAAGAGGAGCATGCATTTAGAAGAGAGTTCGTGCCAACCAGTAGCCAGCAGTCATTGTTCCGTCCCTTTATTGTTCCAAGTGCCCTCCTGAACACCTAATAAAGAGCTATACAGCCCCTGCTTCCTCTCTATCGATTCACGCGGACACACCTGAAGCAGATTCACTCGCCGAGTTGTTACGGATGAAATATTGAAGAGTTTATTTGGATAGGAAATTGAATGAAAGGGATATCTGTAATCAAGTGACCAGCTCCATTAGCCATAAAGAGCCAGGTGCCACACGCAAGGCTGTCATTTCCAGGAGAGATTGAGTTTATGCTCCTCTTGGCTTCCTTTTAGACCTATTTCCATTCGTTTCGTTCCTCAGTGATTTTGACCAAGTTCTCGTGAGACAGCCAAGTATCCGCCCTAATCTGGCGCTCTCCCAGCTCGTCTGAAGAGCCGCTAATGGCCGTGCGCATCCTCCCTTCAGCTCCTTTCGATCCCTCACCTTGCTCTCTTTCTAATATGCTAATCATCCAGCATCAGCCACGGCTTCCGTTGGCCACAGCGGCAGTGGCTCCGCCAGTGGCAGGGCCACAAATGATTGCCTTCTTCAGGAACTGGCGGAAAAGGTATCCACCGTGTTTCCTTTTATTGTCACTATTAGGAGCAATTGCCTTTCTATTCTCGGATGTTTAGGAACAAATCACTGCTTCGATCGACTTCTGGACCATGTTACCCTTATCCTCGAGTTCATTCCACTGTCATGGTGGTTCCGTCGAATCGACCAATTGCGACGGAGGAACAGGAGAAAAAGAAACCTCAGGTTTGTTGGTTTTTGGTACCTTCCAAAGTAGAAGTTGTCAAGAGGCGTTGACATGAGAAAGAGTCTGGGGAATAGTCGAGTGATTTTCAGCCCCGACGACGACCACCTCTGAACAGGGCGATTCCCACAATTCCCGAGTCGAAGAGCAACGAAAGCATAATGTCCCACGCTTCGAGAGTGTCCACAGCACCTGATCCGACAACTTCAATGACAGAGTGTGTCATCATTGAGAACAGAGGCGCCGTGGAGAGACTTGCTCCGTTCTCGAAGGTTTGTATTGGATTGCAGTTAAGGATGCGCTTGATTTATTCGCAGACCATTAGAACCAAATTGCGCAATGGGCCATCTTTCATCAATTTACATCTGGGTATGTCAAGGAGGGCATTGACTAGGCAGATTGTTGACGTGGCTAATCAGAGGCAAAAAGTTAATTTGTTTTCAACCAAGTCTCTGGAATGACTAGTATACATTTTATGTTCAATCTCTCACGACGGAACTCTCTGGGGATATATACCTGTACTCTAATTAGTCTCATTCTGAGTGAGATTCCCTAACTATATCCAGGATTCGTTGTTCCCTGTGCTATCAATCCCAAATCTTGTCATCCCTCGGGAGTTTGTCGCTCAGACGCTTATAAATGCCACTGTGTCGTCTCAGCAAATCCCAGCTCTCTCCGCAAAGCCTTTCTGCTTTCTGACCGACTAGATTGTCATCCATTTTTTTTTTTGAATTTTTGGTACTTCAGAGGGAGACAGCCACGATGCGACGCTCAGAGGTAGTCAAGGAGAAGACGACGCCACGTAGTCCGCTACTCACGGTCGCCCATACTATGAGGGAAAAATTCTCCAAATTGACTCGGCGAAAGTCGCCATCCACCGCTGGAGTCAAGAGTTCTCAAAGCTTTTCCGGGTAAGTTAGTGGTTTTATAAGCCAACCTTTTGATAGATTCCGCGGAGCTCCACCACCTCCTGATCCGCCTGTTGATGAGAATTCGAATCGAGTCATAAAGTCGTCTTCAATGGAAGCCACACTGATCTCTGACCAACCTGCTACTTCCAAGTCTTTCAAGGTTTCTCCTCCTCCCAAATTTAACCTGAATACATAATCGTTTGCAGGTGGTGATCCCCCAATTGGCCGAGCCGTTATGTGGAGACGAGCCTTCGGAAGAGTTAGGTGAGGCAATTTCCAGTCCAGTGAACATAATCAAAAGAACGCGATAGCAGTTAGCGAGCCGCACTTTTAACGGCTCTCTGAGGGGATGAAAAACACGAAACATCAATTGTTTAGTAGCCTTCATTTCTCGCCAACCTATACAAGAGAATGGACGTCGCTAATACGTTATGGTCTCTCTTTCTTCTCAGAAAAAAACAAAATCCAATTGTCGGGAAGCCGTCTCTCGGCTGTTCCTCTCTTCCTGTTGCACTCTGTGCCTCGATTGATTCTCAAATTGAAAAAGAGTTCGGGCGTTCTCTCCCATAAAGCCATGGTTTCGTGCGGTCAGCCCATAATTCCTGGCTTATGACGACTCCACCTCCGAAAGAAATTGTCCTTTTCCAGAGCAGTCTCTTCCGTCAAGCACTCTTTCACCTTCCGATTCGGCTGTAGTCAAAGTATCGATGAAGGCCGACGTCTTGACGGTCACGGAGGTCTCAAAAGTGGTTACGATACCTGAGGATCGAGAACATCCATCAATGGAGGAGAAGGAGGATGTAACGAGCACCGGGTTTGTGTCTTTTTCAGTGGGGCTGGCAGCATGATCGATGCCTCCCATGACGGAATGAAGATAAGCCTTGCAGACCGAGCACGACCACCGAAGTCATCGTGGCCGAACGGCCACGCGAATTGCCTGTCAGTGTTATTTATCAACAAGATCGGGTCGAAGTCATCAAAAGCGAGCAGCTGTTTGAATCCAAGAAGGAGGAGAACAAAGAGAACAGTCGTCCTGCTAAGGTTAGTCAAGAGTGTTCATTGAAAGCAAAAGAACTTTTAGCAAGTAACCACTTTGATAATTACGAGCAAAAGGGTCGAAGAGGTCAAACCAAAGAGAAGTATCAGTCCGGAACAGTCGAAAAGTCCAGAACGCTTTGTAATGACAGTCAAAACGCCGGAGGCACAACGTAATCATCGTACTTTTGCTGTTGGAGAGGGGAATCCGGAAAGCGTGTTCGTCGAAGAGTCGGTCGATGTCATTCGAATGGAACAAGTCGGATCTGTTGCAAAGACTGCTGACGAACCAAAAGCTTTGGAACGATTTGTGATGACTGTCAAGACGCCTGAAGCTCAGAGAAAACATCACACTTTCGTCGTCGGTGAAAAAAATCAAGAGGCTGTGGTTGTCGAAGAAGAGATGGTCAAAGAGAAGAAGGAGAGTAGAAGAGAAGAAGCCAAGAGTCCCGAGAGATATGTGATGACGGTCAAGTCGCCAGAACCACAGAAGAAACAGCGAGTATTCCTGGTTGGACCAAAGTCGGACGATGCTGTGAATGTGGTTGAAGAAGAGAAGCCAAAGAAAGCAGAAAAAATAAAGAGAACAGAGTCGAGGGAGAGTTCGAAGAGTCCAGAACGGTACATTCTGACCGTGAAGACGCCTGAAACTCTGAGGAAACACCGAGTTCTGACCATTGGAGAAGGAGCTCCTAAAGAGAGGAAAATCGTCCGATCGAAGAGTGAAGAACGCCCAACGCTCAAAATTTGGACAAATCTGAAGAAACAATGGACATTGAGAAGAACACAGACATTTAGTACAAACGATGTTCGATCAGAGAGGGTTGTGGAGAAGAGAATCTCTTTTGCTGAGAGACCCAAAAAGGAAGGAGAAAAACCAATTGAACCGAAAGAGAAATTTGTGTTGGTCATCAAGACTCCACAGGCTCTTCGAAGACACCACACTTTTATGGTTGGAGAGCGGCCTCGAACACCCGATGTTCCGTGGATAGAAGAGGGAGAAATCACCGAGCCGATTGCAACTGTTGGTCCGAGTGCCACACGATCTCGTAAGATGAAAGAGAAGAGAACGCGATCGGAAGAACCTAGAACATCTCAGAAGGAAGAAGGAGGCGAAAGGTTTGTTTACTGGTGACAAGAGAAAAAATTGAGTTCAGATTTGTCTTGACGGCCAGGACACCTTTGACTATGAGAAAGTATCAGACTTTTGTCGTGGAATCGAAGACACCCGCTCCAACACTCCCAACTTCTGTCTCAGTTGATGTTGGAGAGGCGAAGCGACGAGGGGACGAACTCGTCAAAGAACTCGATGCTATCTATCCAATCTCATCTCGTCTGGAATCAAGGGAATTTTCCAACTTCGCTAGCAAAGAGTTCTATCCGTTCACACAGGTTATTTTGCTCTGGAATGAGGAATATTGAATCATATTTAGGAATCCCCGAGACGAATGACAACGAGCGAGATGTACTCGTTAACTAGCACTACGCCACAGCTGAAACGAAGAGAGGAAGTCTCTTCTCCTACACTCTTTGTTCTCAATAGACGCTCGGAACGACCACTTGAGGAGAGACTCGAAGCCGTGAAAGAGGCCAGTCAGAGTGACAAGGCCGAACTGCGGAGTCCTTCTGTCGTAAGCGTCTGTTTAAATTGGTCAAAAGTATGCTTCAGGATGATCTGACTTCACTCGAAGACGATATTCCAATGAATACTAGTGGTGAGAAGAAGACTAAACCAATAGTGTCGGTTCTCCCATTGACTTCACGTCCAGTTCCATCACCGAAGACGGGAAGAACGAAGAAGAAGAATTCAATTAGGAGTCAGAATCAGAGCCAAAGGGGTCAAGATCATCGTCTTCTCCGCGGCTTGAGAATCTTCTTTTTGAACAAGAAAAGAGTGAGTCCTAATAGGAAATCGGATCTGTTTGCTTTCACTTTGTCCTTTCGAGTCTATGATCCTTCCAAATTGACATGAGATGTGTCCCCAGTGAGTTTATTTCAGACGCCAGCAGCCCCCTCGTCCATTTCGACTGTGACATCCAGTGTTCCTTCTCGACTGGCTCCATTGGCCCAGTCCGAATCAACGGTCGTAGCCAACTCTCCTTTAGTCGAAACTCTGCCAATCGAAGCTTGGAATACGCCTCGTCCACGGTGAGGCTGCCTGCCCTTAGGAGATTTGATTTCAGCTGCAGTGCACCTCCTCGTGTCTACTCTCTTATTCGCGAAGAAATTGACGCTAACGGCAATCCACAACAGGAGGATAACTGTCCTCAATCGCCTCAACTTCTTCACAGAGGACTCATCGACGACGAGATTTTGTAACTTTTTTCTTTGAATAAACTAAAATAATTTGCAGAGATCAGCCAATGCTCGTCGGAGACTCTTTCTCCCATTCCGAGAGCAGCGATCATCTCTCTGAAAGGGCTGTGGCCAGCATCGAGCCGCAACAGCAGTGAGTGCTAATTAATTTGGTTCCGAGTGGGCGCGCTAGCCAAAAGTGCGTATCAGAAGGGAGATAATAAAATGCGGGTGGTTCTGTGCGCATATCCTAATAAGCCTGTCAGGTGGTATGAGAGATAATCTCTGTAAATTAGGGCCAATCCGTTGTTTCGTGTCAAAATCCGTCGGTAAAACAGGATGTTTCCTCTGTGTATTTTCGTCGATGTTAGTCTCTCTCGCGAAATTCATTCGGTCATCGCCGCTATGCAAACGGTTGCGCGAAACGCCCAACGGTAGGCCTATGGCCGACTGCCTCCTTGGCGCCTTTCTTCGATCCTTCATCAGGTTCGCCTTTTTACGGCCATTTCCTCGCAAACACGTGAATTGCCTTGTTATCAGTCTCACAATGTTTTCTTGCTTGCGGCGGTCGCCCTCCTCAGCTGAGAAAGATGTCTACAAACCGACTAATTTTAGGGGACAACGACGAGCCGACGTTGCTCCAACCCAGCACACTCCTCCTCCTGTCAGGTATCTTTCACACTTTTCTAATGAAAGTATTTTAAGGAGTGAGAACTATGTTGACGAAGGACTTGTTCAGGTGGGAGATATCAAGAAACAGCTGAAAGATCTTCAGACGCTTATCAACGAACACAACAATGTAGGTCTCGATTGATTAGACATTTGTGAGTCATGCACTAGAATGTCTCCAACGAGTTTGTATGTACAGCGCGAGGAAGACAGTTTATATTACAACAGAGAGGATCCGAAAAAATCCCCGGTTCGAATTGAACGGATGTTCCACGCGCGCCTTGTTGTGACTGACCGCCGCTCCATTTTCGCGATGATAGAAAGAGAAAGAGTCGCGTCGAAATCTGTCACTTTTCAGGAGTCTACGAATCTCGATGTCGCCTCACTAGCAGCAGAAAATGATGCTCTTCGACGACAATTACAAGAGAAAGATCAACTAATTTCACAGCTCCGCAATCAGCTGACTCAACTTCGATCTGTACCGGTTTAATGTGTGTGATACTCATTCTAGTCACAATTTGCTTCCGATTATGAATTGGAATAAATCTTTTCTTAGCAACACCTCTATTGTCGTGCGCGGCACAGCCTTATCAGGGCTGTAGGATCTCGTCGACCTTCCGCAAGAGAGACCGCGCGGCTGTCTCCTATCACCATCGGCACTACATGAGCTTTCTTCTGACTACTCTTTTCACGTGGCAGGTAAGAGTTAGTTACTGTCTGACAGTGTTTACTGTAACAAGGATACACTCTTCCAGGGCTAAAGTCAGAGTTTCCTCGTCTTTACCTATTACTTCGTTGTGTCGCGGATTCAGTCTCTAGTACATATCCCTTTGTCACTCCCAGTCCTAGCCCTCAAAATATATTACCAGTCGCACTTCGAGAACTTGTTTTTCTTGTCTCGACTAGTTAAAAATTAGTTTGCGCACAAATCCTCTCTACTTTACCCTCAATAAAAGCTTCAGACAGACACACAGAGCCTAAGCCGAGAACAAATTAAAGTAAAGTATTCTCCCGTCTTCAAGCCTTTGGTTAGCGGGTGCATCTGAGGGGTCGAGTGGCGTTCCACAGTGCCCACCTGTTCCCAGGAACGCCATTACTTCGTAGCAAGCTACTACCAATTTACCGACCTTCGGGAAGGGTAGAAGCCTTGGTTGGGCTGAGGCGGGGATCGAACAAATTAAACAAATTAAAATGGATTAGACCAAAACTATGTATGGATAGTTTTTAGTTCCAGTTTTTTTTACTAAGTTGTTCCAACTAAAAAAAAACTTTTAGTAGTGCAAAGTCATATTCTCCTTTTTCAATCTACCGCTTCGCACTGTCGCGGATCCGCAACTCCTTTCATTTTCTCCTTGTTACTCTGTTCACAGTCCCAGCCTCTCCAAAACTAAAGTTGTAAGAAGTTAGCGCACTTGCTTTTCCTGTTTCGACTTGTTACAAAAGAGCAAGTTTCGTAGGATCTTGACAAATGTCCCCTTATTGTTGCAAATAAAGGCTTCCGACACACTCGATACAGAGACTTGGGAGTAATTTATAAAGGACCAGCCGCCTACGGCAGCCTTGTTGCCACTATCCCTCTCATCCTTTCCATTCTGGTTGTCCCTATTGTTCTGACTCAAAATTGACTTGCTATCTAATCCTGACAAATTCTAACTTGTCGCGACGAATCTCGCGGCCTCGGACAAACAAACAGTCACAGAGTCAGCCACAGAAACCATATCGCTTTCATAATTTAGATAACAAGGTTGGAAACGCCCTTCCAGGGCTAAAGTATACATTCATGACTTCGCTCTGTCACGGAGCCCTAGTCGTGGTTTCCTTTTCATTCCTCCTTTGTTACTCTCCTCCAGTCACTCTCCCTGACCCTCCAAAGAAACTACCGGAATTGTATTAGAACCCTCCCTCGCTAGCCAAATTTCAAAATGTAGGACCGGAACGAATCGCCCGGCCCGTTCCTATCTTTAGTGAGTCTCAGACTTACTGTCCCTTCCCTTCTCAACTTGTCACTAGTCCAGTCACACAGTCCCTGTAAGAGACTACCAAAGTCGATAGAACACTTCGCGCACTTGCTAGTCTAATTTTTCCCTCCTGTCCATGTATCCCTACGTGAAATTTCCGTGTGCATATCTTTCCATGCTGTTCTCCCTGTCCCTATTTTCATGTACTCCTGTTCTCCCCTATCTCTGTTCTCCAGTTGTGATATCGCCCCGTTGAAGCTGAATTTATAGTAGAACCCCCTTGAACTCTTTCCCGTATTTCTAACCCGCACTTGACTCTCTACTGTCTGGAAACTATCCCCCAGCCAAAATAATCAAAGTCCACACACTTGCTAATTGACTTGTCGAGACCTGTTTAAACGCCCGATACTATCGGATCTTCACAATTCTCCCCTCCTCATCCTCAATTACAGCTTCAGACAGACACATACACACAGAGACTTAGGAGCAATTTAAAATAGATTTAGATAACATTGTAACTAACTAACCAGACGACTTCGTCGCCTGGCGGCGTCGTAGTGCCAAAGTCTTTTTGCTCTCTTTGTGCGATTTTCCCAAGTCCCACCATGATCAATGTTTCCCTTTCAAACTGACTTTACTTGTTACCACAGCGGAAGTAAAAATCGTCTTTGTCAAAAGTAGCCTACAAAAGTGGTATAACCGTCAGAGAACGTATGGGTAGGATAAGTGTATTCCATCTTATTGAATCGTTTGGAACTGAAATCGTCTAACCCTCTCACTTTTGCGAAAAAGATCAAATAGAAAACCTCAATGATTTGTTCCAATTTTACCCACATTCATGTAACTAATCCGCCAAACAGCTATGATGTCTCTCTTCTTTTGCCCGTGTCTATTTCCAATCGCAATTGCCCTTCCGTTGCTCACGAATCAAAAGAGGATAAAGCCGATTCACATTAGACTCGCTATCATCTGTCATTTCATGTTTCCCGGAATAAAAACGAGGAGATTAAGGCAGAAGATTTGTCCTCACTTTCGTACAATGAAAGAAAAACAAAGTTTTTCAGATTGTCTGGGGAGGAACTATCGAGTCTATCAGTAGATCAGTCTATCGACCAGATAGACTCTTCACAGCCACATGTCCTGTTCATTGTGAGGAGCTCTTCAGGGCAAAAGAGAACATTTCTCTTTCTCCTTGTGGATGTGACTGTCCTCCTCAACTGCCAGTCTTTCTTCATTCGACTGGTCAATGCGTCGAAAAGCTTGGTATGGCCTTTGGGAGTTGAAACAACACAGTAATTTCAGACGAATGTCAAACAAACGTTCGATTTACGCAAGGGAAAAAAAGTTCCTTTATTCCAGTGACTGTACTCCCAGCCAAGAATGGAGTCCTTCTATCCAAATGGCAACTTGTTTGGCAAGGTTCATCCAGTCCCTTTCTTTAGAAATGAAATAATTTCTAGAAGCTGGATTATTGGAAAGGTCAGGTCACGTGAACTGTTCAGTTGACGCGGTTTTCTTCGAGAATGCTGAACATCGATGGAAGGCTCTTTCCCGGAAGTTGTTTGCCTTGATGTCAGTCGGGAACAAAAGTTCAATCATAGTAAAACGCCTGTTGATGAAAAAAAGAAAATGGTTCAGTATCGCGGTTCGGAAGGAGAATACACAATGCTGACTGGATCTGTGGTTCAGTTGAAGATAACCTGTCAAAGGAGAGAGTCAATCTGTGTCAGTTTTCGTGTTGACGGAACATCGGGACGAGTGTCTGAGGAGGTAGTAAAAGTCAAATGGGAGGTTAGTTATTTTGACCATTCTAAACGGGTTCCATCATGTCTTCCTTCCCGTTTCCCATCCAGGTACGCCTTTTAGGTGTCTATTCTGGGAAACTGTAGTCGACCTGTTCTCTCCTACACAAATTTCTTCTATCGAAACATCTCTTTTCAGCTGGTTCTGGCATGTGTCTGTTGTGTACTTTTGCTGGCTCTGGTAGCTACTTTTTACGTAGGATATATGTGTTGGAGAATGGAAAAACGACGGTTGATCGGCCGGATACAAATGCAGCTTCTGTGCGATTACAGACGACAGCAGGAAGTTCAGGTTCCGACGTTTGTTTCCGAACTTACTTTTCGTTTTTTTTTTCAGACTCATTTGGGAGCAGTGGAACTGGGTGAGGCCGGATACAAACCAGTCATGTTACCAAAACGGAGGCTGCTCTTTCACACTGGTTTTACTCTCTTCAATCGACAACTTTTTTTCTGTTTAGAATTCCTCGCAAGAGAATATCTCGAGAATCCCCCAGAAGACGCCGAACTGTTCCTTATTCAACTGCGAAGAATGGTAGACGCTGCGAGGGAACGTCTCCGGTCTAGACGCTTCATCCCAATGCTCATTAGCATCCCCGAAATGCCAGAAGAGGAAGAAGATGTTCCTCCGGCATCTCCTCAAAGTCTGAAATCGGTGGACAGTGGCAGAGACAGTCGATCAGAAGGATCCGATGACTCTACCGGTAGTCCAAAAAGTAGTTCTTTCTATCTATTTTCTAATTAAACTCTTCCAGCCCGTCGTCCCTCCAAGTTGCCTATTCCAAAGAGTTGCATTTCGATGCCAGTCATCGTTCCTCCTCGACCACCTCCTCCGTCCAAAATCCCTACGCCTGTGGGGTCGGCTAGTCCTAGAACTACACAACGGAGTTTTTCTGTAGCCCTGAGTAAGAGGTTTGATTTGGTGATTAACCGAAACCAACAACAGTTTCAGTTACAAAGAACGGAAAGGATATGCAGTGTTTCCAGTGGACCCAATGCTGAACAAGTCTCTACCTCGACGAAAAAGGAGCTCAGTTCCTCCGCCAATAGCTCCAAAGCCTCTTTTATAACCAGTTTCCCTTCTCAAAAACGATCAGGACACACGCTACGGGTCATAAAGTCTATTTTAATCAGAAACCCCTGCATAGTCTGTCCGAGAATAGCAGTCCGTTTCTGGGAACAAAGCTCGTTCATTTTTGGTCCGTCTGACATTTCGGTAATCTGTTTCAGCGCACAGTTTGTACTCGATTAAAGTTGACTCAGGATTTCTCCAAATAAGGGCGAAAAATGTCGGTTGTAGATCGGATAAAGTTCCTTGACGTATAAGGAACTAGCTGTTGATTCAGAGGAGATCAGCTCGGATTAGATCAATCTGATGTTATTGGCTAGTTTTCGCCGATTAGTCAAAAGTGTTGACATCTGTGACGAAACAATCCTCTGATCCGATTGCCAAGAGAATTGGTTAAAATTGGCCCGACATTTTGCAGGCTTCTTATCGAGAAGCCAGATTCTGACGCGTCGAGAGCCGGCTGAACTTTGAAAAACTTTTTTAAGAAATCTTTTTCTTCAGACTCACACTATCGAATAGAAACTTTCTTGGGTACTAATTCATCAGTTGTTGTCCTTTTCCTGTTCGGTCAATCTGTCTGTTGACGTCGTCAATCCGATATAATCTTCTCTTACCTTTCCGCCACTTTCTCTTGTAAATTGTATGCCCTTTTAGCCCACTCAGTCTTTCCTTAAACCTCTTGGTGTCGTCAGCAAATCCTTCTGATTTGTCCTTTCTCTCTCAAATCCCTTCAGAGCGTAGCTCCTGACTCCGCCCCTTCGCTGCTGTATATATTGCACAGAGCTGTCGCAACGGGAACAGAAGTCTTTTCTACTTTCTGCGCCCAAATGGAAAGTCTCGACAACTTCCCCGCTCTTCCGCCAATGAAGACCAAGAAACCCAGTGAGTTTCTTCTTAATTGGGTAATGTGCTTGTACCATCGAAATAAGGAGAACTAAAAGCCAGTTGCAAGCACAGGTTTTGGTCTGGCGACTTTTGGTAACATGTTGTCAAGAGGATATTGAAATGACATTTGCATAAGATGAATTGTAAACATTTGGAATCAAATTGAAAATAGAGTGATGAATATTCCCTCGTTTTCAGTGAAACGACTCACTTGTCGCAAATGTGAAGGCCACGGTGTGAACAGTTTGCTGAAAGGCCATGCCAGGTATAATTTGTTCGGAGACAAAGCTAAACAACAATTTCAGTTCCTGCCAATTCAATGACTGTCCTTGCGACACCTGTAAAACTGTAATGTCTCTTCGCGCCAACGCCCTGATCCGCCGTTTCCGCCATCGTCAGCCCGGACAGAACCAGGCAGTTCTTCGGACCATCCGTTCCAAAAACGGAAACACTCGTCTCCGAATCCTTCCTAAACACGAACACGATGCTGTCGATGGAACAACTATCGTCTACCAAGGAGAAAAACAGTACGAGTCGGACAGCCGACTTGGGGAAACTGTCATCTCTCCTCCCATCAGTTCTGGAACTGTCTCGCCTGGAGTTCTGAGTATGAACACGTCTCCAATCCCCTCTCCAGACATCAAAGTCTTTGAATGTCTTCAACAGCTCATTGCCAATCAAATGGTCTCGGAACTGCTTCGACCTCTCTTTTCACAGGTAATAAAATCACCAGAACAATACTAACTCTCAAATTTCAGCAACAAACTTTCCAGCTTCCTCAACTCGTAGTCCCTCTGCTTCCAGCCGACCTACTCCCTTCTCTTCTCAACGTCTAGTCGTCTCTTTCTTCACTGTCCCATCGTGTGGACAATCATTACCGTATCCCCAATGGGGTGTGATCTCTCTTTTCCTGTCGGTGTGCGTGTTTGTACATGAATATTTGCTTTATTCAACTGTCGTTTTTGCCAAGCTCGAATGGGGAAGAAAGATTGACCAGGACTCGGGAGGAAAAAAATGAAAGTCCGAAACTATCGATCTCTGAGACGTTTGAATTGGAACCCTTTGCATAGTTTGTTCATTTCAAGAAAATCTTCCGTCATACAAAATAAAATTTTGTCAGCTGTCGTGAGGATTCCGCCTGCAGAGTTTTTGGTATGAAGATGATGAGATTGCGATTAGGACAAAGGGTAGAATGACAGGACCTGATGTTTGGTACTGACTATCACTTAATTTTTACAGCAATCTGTCTGTTCCAAATTCAGAAACTCCGCGGAATCTCTATACTACTAAAGCGCAGTGGTGTCTGTCGTGGACTGTTTATGTTTGTTTGTGTGAGTCCACGAACAAGACAGGACAAGTTAGCTTTTCTTAGAATTAGATAGTTAGTTTTGAACTTAGAGTGGAAACGAGAAATCTAATGCTTGGACTCGTTCTTCTGATCGCCGCAGGCGCTAGGGCGGCCATCGTAGAAGGCTGGTTAATATGTAAAGCGTCCTTACAATTGAAGATTTCGCAATATAAATCATTTGCTAACAACAAGTACTATCGCACATTTGCTAACCTTTTTCAATTCTAAGTGTTTCAAGGTGGGAGATACCGTTGCAAAGGACAATCAGGCCCAAAACTAAGCGCCTTGTTACGTAGACGTCTATTTTGCCCATATCCAATGTCAATATCCTCGAGAAAGTGGTAGATTATGACTGAAACGTAGCAGCTTGAGAAGTCTTCGCGAGGCTTGTGACGGCTTCAAATCCGCGATTAACATTTGGCAAACACTGTAAAAGAGGACGAAAGAAGATCCGAATCCCTTCAATTGGAAATTGGAGCAATTCTCAATAATGGAGAGATTGGATTAGGGAGAAAGTGATCACTTCTCGAGGCTCTTTGATAGATTGTCCAGCAGTTAGATTGAAGCCAAAGAAAGATCCTCAAATATTCGAAAATAGCTTCCATTTCTAATAAAAAGAAAGTAATTTCTGATCAACATAATGTCTCACAAGTTTCTGACACGCTTGTTTATCGCGAATCCCACCGGATACAAATCAGCAGATCTTTTCCTCCATCTTTGCCTACGTGTTCGGCTAATCTCGATTTGTTGCTTCTGATCCGTCGTGTATCCAGATTTGTTTGATAGGATTAATCACATGTCAAAACGTAGGCCGCCTCGTCACATTTGGGACTGTTTCCGATTGACTCAGACAACTTTTCAACACGTGAGACATGTTTTGGTCAGGAAAGAAATGGACGGAAATATTCTCATTACTCTGAAGAACATGTGCTATTCTTATATGAGTGAAGAACAGAAGGGAATTTATTTAAACTAGTGAAGCACCTGACAACCCGCGGAATTTAAAGTAACAGTAATAAGTCATCCGTTGTAAACTTTGTTGGCGAAGGCAAAGAAGAGACGACGGTCCTTTTCATCGATGAGTCGACTAAGCTCTGGGTCCTCCAGAATATTTAGCGAGATCTCTTTCAAATTCTTCTGAACGAGAGATTTTCGAAGAGAAAAGAGTACTTACTCCTGCATACTGAGAGCGATCTGGTTTGACAACTAGTTCTGTTTCTTGGTCGCTGTCTTCTACCGAAGAAGCAGTGCAACTCGACACCATCTGGAATACTCTTGTTTTCTCTGTATTCTTCTCTCCCATTTCGTCATCTTCATCACTGCTGTATTTGCCACCATCGTCATCTCTCGGCAGCAAAGGCAGGTAGTCAATGAATGCTTTCGGTTCCGAGAGAGAAGGAACAAGAGTCGAAACACTTAAGGATTGATCCTGAACATCGTTTGGTGCAATTGTTTGTCTTATCTTACTGTTCTTTCAGTAGAGAATCCAGGAGGCGGAGTTACCCTTTCACGAGAAGAGACTGTGCTCTTCAGAGGGGAAGTAAGAACTTTTGAATCAGATGAAGTCTTCAACATTGGAGTAAGATTGTTCAGATTCTGTGATTTGGTTGGTGTGAGTGCCGGGTCGAGCCGATTTCTTTTTGAGATTGCCCATAGACAGCGCCTATCTTTCGTTTCTTTGATCAGAACTCCCCATGCATCAAAAGGTCTGAAAGAGGTTAGCTATCCTTGATAACTTACAGAGGGATGTCATCTCGAAGGATTTCGTTGAAGTCGGACACGTCTCCGAACTCTTCACTGTAGTAGACAGGTTTTCCAAACTGGTCGTCGTCTTCTTGCGAGATGCAGTTGATAAACACTTCAAGAACGTTTTTGTTCATTCTTGTCGGGTAAACATTGTCCATCAAGGTTGGATTCATGATTCGAAAACGCTCGAGCTCATTTCTCGTCTTTGACCATTTAATCCATTTGTCAAGAATGTTTGTGACTTGTCTAAATAAAGTGTTGTTTACAATACTCTGGAGCATCACATAAGTTTGGTGTACATTAACAGATCCTTGTCGAACTCTGAACACCAAACGTAACTCCGTTCATCTGGCATCACATCCACAACGAGCCCATTATACTCCTTTTCGAGATGTTCTTCAACCTAAACAGCAAATTTTCCGGCAAATTATTAAACCGACGTCAAAAGTAAAACACTCAAGCTTTTCTTCGACTTGTTTCTCACCTGACTTGTTTCTCAAAGTTGTTCGGTGATAACTTTAAGGAATGCTCCTGTCCTGGCATTGGAACAAACCACCAAGTCTGTGGGCTGAAAGTAGGACCTACAAACTAAAAAATGCTCCTCACTATTCCAGTTTTTGCTTAACTGCTCTCTCCAAGAGTTTGTCAGAGTCGATGGCTAGCCCGCTTTGTTCCGTTTTCAATAATGAACATCCGTTCTTCTCGCCGGAAGCAACGCATCTCATTTCCACCTGTCTTCATATTGATTATCTTAAAAATATCTCTTACCTCGACAACGTTTTCTATGACTCTCGTCGGGAAGACATCAGTCCTCATTTCGATTGTTCCTTCAACGCGAAGACAATCGTCGGATGCCGTGGCAGAGTTGAAGGTAAACCATTTGCCGATGAATTCAGAAATTGATCTGTGACAATACTTGACTATTAGACCCAACTACTGTTCACTCACACCAACTTTGAGCTTAATCTCAGTTGTTCCTTCGGGTGGTCTGTCGTGGATGGTCGTGGATGGGTCCTATACAGTAATGCTGATTTTAAAAGAGAAACTAAATACCAAAGAGCTCGTTGATGAAGAAATTGTATTTGTCGCGTTTTTGGAAGCTGGCGACCAAATTGATCTAAAGGCAGCATATTACGGACCCTTGTGACTAGCTTACAACTGCTCCAGATGAATTACTAGTGATTTCTCGGATCGTGTGATGAGTCTCTATTCGTCGATAGTCGAGCACAATGTGTCGAGAGTTCTGTCCTTCGCGAGCATATTGGTTATATCTGGAAATCTCCCAAGTCTCTGAATCATTATCGGAGCTTACTTGACCATGACTTCCAGGAGATCACCTACGTTGAGAGCATCTCTTTTCTTTGGATCCATATTGAGAGTGATGGCAGACAGACCCGGGTGAAAGATGTAGACGAAAAACTGAGCATTGTGCTTAGCATTGACTATTCCCTTTAGGAAGGGTGACGGAGCAGTCGACTAAAGGTTCGATAAGTACTTAAACAATCGGTCGACTCACCGTGGGATCGTAGTTGGGCTGCATACTTTCCCTTCGATTCTGTGATTGACCATAAAACAAATATTGCGGGAGAGAAGTAACACGAGATTATACTCGGTAAGACAGAGAATCTTCTGGGGTTTTCGACGTTTATTTGGATAAATGAAGAGATTTGACGTCAATTGAGATTATAATATGAACCACTGTTGAGGAAAACCTTTTCGGCTAGTAAAAATACTAAACTACGGCCTAACTAAAAATGGAAACTAGATGGACTAGGGAATAACAATCTCTGGAGTAATTCTAGTGTTTTTCTTTAGCTACGGCTTGGGTGAAGGCCTCATACAGCTCCCTGTTCTTCTGAAATACTAAAATATAAAAGAGGATCAAACTGATACCTTTTTGAAGGCATTGACCAAGACCTCGTCCTGGAGAATTTCCTCAGACAGGGCGCGAAGAGATTTCTAAAGTCAACTCTGATATTTCTTTTAGCAGAAATTCTACCTTATCGTAGGGAATGTCCGCCTTTTTAGTATTATTGTCGAAGGGACTCGAAAGTGTTCTCGGTGTCTGAAACACACATGCGATCCAATTTAATGCGAACAGACCTTATCCATACTGTTGCTCTTGCTAGATCCTTTGAACAAAGGAGTATGCTGACGAGATATTGGTGTTGTTCGCGATGATTGTCTTTCTTCGGAAATCATACAATTAGCAGAACTATTATATTGACTCTGAATGTACTTCAAATTAAGAAAAAAGAATTGACTAACTCTTTGTTGTTCTTTTACATAGACAGAAGCTGGCACAGGTTCTTCCTAAACATCAATTATAACCCATATTTATCCTTCACAAACCTCGTCGCTGCTGTCATATAAAACTTCGCTAATTATTTTCTCCTTTTTACTGATTGTTGGTGCAGGCACATGTTCGGGTTCCTCCTAAAAGTTATTGACCTAAGTTATACTTTGCAAACCTCATCGTCGCTGTCATACAAGACAAATTTGGAGTAATCTACAGTGTGCTTGACCGGAGCCTCCGGCTTTTGTAGTTGTAGATGATTTGGCTTCTTAGCAAACATGACCTCCAAGTCATTCTTCTGGGAGATCTTCCAACTTGGCATTCCAGCTTTGTCTTTGACATAGGCAATCCAACATTTGAAAGGACTAAACGATTTTCTGCTCAAACTGTATTTCAACTTACAAAGAAACGGTAGCCTTTTCCAAGACGAAACGATTGTTATCAACTACCTGTCCAACTTCGCAATCCACTATTCTTCTCCCCTCTGAATCTCGTCCGGCAAATGAGAAAATCTCTACTTGAATCTAGGAATATGTAAATGTTTTCAATACGAGTGTATGATACCTCGGTGATTCTGTCGAACAGTCTAGTCGGGTAGATGTCGTTCTTTAATTCAACAGGGTCTACGGCAATTGGACGAGTTTCACTAGTGGAATCGACAGAGAATTCAATCCATTTACCGAGGACATTCTGGGGGTTCTCTCTGAACATAAGTTGAACAAACCTAAACAAGGTAAAATTACAGTAGTCCTTTTCTGAGAGCAGTATTCCTGGGAAGTTTGGCGCTCAGTACCCAGCAGAGATCATCTGTCTCGTTTACGATGATTCCCATGTATCTTTTTGAATCGTTCTGAAACGATTATTATAAAATTAATGATACTATTCGTACGATTTCTGGCTTGCGGTCAGTCGGCGATCTGATCATCCAACGAGACCGATGATTCTCATTTCGATGCCCGACCACCCAGACGTTAATTGGTCTAAAATTTGGCTGGTATTTTGTTTAAACACTCTTACAAATTCAATCGGTTCTTGCTCAGAATGTTGTCACAATCAATAATCTCTCCAAATTCTTCTGTCCAATACACTGCCATCCCATCTGTCTCGTTCACTTCTTGTGATCTGAGATTCACTTCGAACTAAATGGTCTTTTTGATTTGAGTACTCTAACTAACTAACCTCGGGAACATTTCCGACAACTCTAGTATTGACCATATCTTGTTGCAGAGGAATAACTGGTCCTCTTGTTCGAAGTTTGTTCGGAGGTCCACTAGGCGAAGGAAAACGTATCCATGTGCCCAGAGGAGTCTTTAAATCATTTCTGAAAAGAAGAACTAGTAAACTAACAAAAAGACTTACATCAGTTCAACTCCGCCGAGAACATCTCTGTCGAAATCTTTACACCAGATGAAGAAAATTTCTCCGAGAACAGTAGTTATACATCCTATATGCGATGTATTGCTCGGAGTCTGAAGCTGCTGTATCATTTTGTACTAGTAACAAATCCTACATTGGCGAGAGGTCGTGGAGCTCTGAAATCGTTTTCGTAGGAAACCTTCCATCGAGACCGGTACATGCTGTCCTTGTCTTTGTTCTTTACAACCCAAGCTGTGAATGGCCTAAAAGAGTCGTGTTTAATATTAAAATAGGAAACTCACAGCTGTAGTTGGTTAACTTGTTGGGGAACTTCCAATCCGGTGACAAGGACTTCACCCACTTCTTCTGACCAAAGAACTCGACTTCCGTCATGTTCATTTTCTACATACCGTGTGCATATTACTTCGAGCTAAAATCGAATAAACGAAAGCACAGAGTCTGCTCACCTCGGGCACATTTCGCCGGATTCTTGTCTTTATTGGATCCTTTTCCAGAAAGGTTATAGGTCCTCTGGATCGAATTTTGTTCCCAGCTGTGATCGGTTCTGGGAAGAAAACCCACTTGCCAATGGGGCTTTTGATATGATCTCTGAATCGGAAGAGATTATTAGAATTGAAAGCATTTACATCAGATCAAGACAGGTAAGCACATCTATTGCGAAATTTTTACTCCAAATCCAACAAGTTTCATTGTTAGCCGTGATTATACACCCAGTATAAAACTGCAATTAAAACTGAGAACTACAAAGAAATGAGCTAAAACTCACAGAGACTTGCTCTTCTGCCGGTCGATCCTGGGCTTTCTTACTCGAAATGCGCCAAAGACATGTGGGATGACTAGTCTCTGGCTCTAGCCAAAGAAATCTAGGGCTAAAAATAATTTGATTTTGAAATTTGAAAAATAAATCTTACAATCCTCCCATCTGTTTGTCCAGGATGCGTAAAGTGTCGCAGATGTTTCCGACGCCTTCAGTTTCGTAAATTTGTACACTATTGAGTACTCGCAAGGGTTGACAGTTGACCCAAATCTGAAGACAGATTGAATACATTCGTGCTGGTTTTTACCAAGACAGTATGGCCAACGACTTGTACATCCTTCGAATGTTTCTCTAGCAACTTCGGAGTATCCATTATCTGAATACTTGCATCTAGCATTTCCTGTGTTGATTTGAAAGAAATCCATTTGCCCAACCAATCAGGTCCATTTCTAAATCAAATAACTAAACAGTTTTAAACTATTCTTACAATTCCCTTTGAATTTTTAGTTCTTTCTCAAAACCAGAGCACCAGGCATAGTGGTAAGTTCTGTCCGAACGGCGCACCAGAGCCTCTCTTACTGATTCCGCTGGTCTCTCGGTCTGAAAATGACTTGAAGTATTGAAAGAGAAACGAACAAACCGTTTCTTTCACATCAGACAAACCAAAGTATTCAACAATTTTCAAATAGCATTTAGTCTTGTCGTCGCGATCCTTTTTGGCTAGAAGACTCACAACTACCGTCTTTTCCTGACGAATAATATGAACAGGAATTATGTTGTCTGTGTCATAAGCACCGCCTAAAGTGAACTATATGTATATAGTTCTTCGATAAAATCTTATCAATGAAACTATTGTAAAACGACGGTCTCCCATTTCTGTCTAATGATGCTTTCATCAACGCCTTGAGATTTATGCAGTTTTTTCTTCGTTCAATCTCCAAAAGACTCGGCTCTTTTGGAATGACGAAAACCTCCTCCACATCATGCTGACTAGAAAATGTCGGATTGAAGTTGCCTCTGCCCCTAAACTCCACTCTATTCAGGTTAAAGCTGATTAATCAAACCTGATTCGCATCCGGACTGTCTGTCCTATGTGTAGGTCGTCTCTGTCCCGAAGAATAGCAGATAGGTCGTAGCAAAAAACGAAGGCGAACTTCATGTTCCCATTTTCTCCGTTGATGATTCCCTTTACCCATGGAGATAGTTCTGTAGAGCGCGGATCCCATTGAGATGCCATACCCAAAGTTCGAAATACTGAAAGAATGAGTAATTGGTGAGAAAAAAGCAGAGCTTTTCGGCGAAAGCGATTAAGGAGCGGTGAGAAAACAAACAGGCTTTTGACCAGCGTCTGAGCGAAATTACGCGTTCTCTCATTTTCGTGGAAACGCTTCAAAGTAACAGCTGTGTTACCTGATTGCTCTATCGATCATCTTTTTTTGTTGAAGAAAATAAACTCCCTCTCCTTCGTAACTCCCCGCAATGGCCACCGAAAAGTATGGAATCGTGGTCCTCGAGACCGAAGAAGACTATATCGTCGCTACGTGAGTTTGATTGTTCAATAAAACCCGATAATTGGTTTTCAGGAGATTCGAGGAGTACCGTCTGGTCAAGGCCAGATGTCCTGATTACTGTCGTCTGGGAGAGTGGATCTATATAATCTTTGATGAGAATAAAGTCATCATAGACATTCTGCCTCCTACACCCAAAACGGAACGTCTGGACGGAATTGCCAAGGGACATAGCTACTCGGTGAGTGTAATGTATCTAAACTATTGAAACAACATTTAGGTATACGAACCGTTCACTCCAGTCCTAATTGTAAAGTTAGGTTCGTTTTGGACACTGACGTCAAGAACCTTCGGAACCATCGTCTGCCAGACAGGAATCAACGGCGACCTGTACTCCGGCCTCAACGGCCGAGTTGTCGTCCGTCGGACCACGCCCGCTGAAAAGAATCTTTTCGAGAAGATCGATGGAATCAATCCGTTCTGGCAGATTGAAGGAGTCGAGTTCGAGGAAAAAGGTACTTCAGTTTAACAACAGGCAAAAAATTCTTTTCAGAAAAAATCGGAATCATCACTGGAGTCAGGAACGGCAGACAGCCGGCTTTCTACGTCTTTACTCCAAACCATCAGACCGAAAGAGACGGAGTCTTCGTCCCGAAGGATGGTACCGCTGCCAATTGGCACATCGGCGATTGGATCAAATTCATGCAGTTGTGCGTTGTATCAAACTTTAACATATTTCTATTTCAAGGGACCACACCTTTGAGTTCACGAAGACTCGCGGCCGTTTTGAGATCACTTGCAATTATTGTCAGATGGAGCCTCTAGCACCGACGACAGTGTCGAACAACAATCTTCTCGTGAGTTGTTGTTGTTTTCCACAACATGAGAAACAATTTCAGTTTGAGATCAAGGATGCCGTGGTCCCTTCCAACATGAGGGACAGCAACATATTCGACGCCCCAATTCTGGGATTATCGTTTGATGGCAAAAGGCTGATGAGTAAATTTATCGGTAACTGGGGATCTGTTCTTCACAAATGAGTCATTTCAGGAAGAAACATTAAACTCTTCCTCGTCAGATCCCTGTCACCGGACAGAACCTGCTCCTTCCGCGTTTTCGATGTCAAGGAACCCACTGACAAGGAACCGAATGTAAGTCAAATGACATAAAGAATAGATACGATTTTTTCAGGTCCAGATTCAATTTCTGGATGTCAGAGATGAACTCAACCAGAAAAAGATCCACCGCGAGAAGTGGAGCGGTTCCAAGCTCCATCTTCCTCTCGTCCATAGAGCTCCAAACACAGTTTGGTCGGAAAAGGCTTTTGTCTTTGAGTTGGACAAAGAAAACAAAGGAATCCAGCATGTCTGGCTGATGGAAACCGGAAGGCCTGCGATTCTTCGCAATCAGTTTGTTTTCAGTTTTACAAGAGTGACACTTGTTTTTAAGGAACCAAACGCTCGGATCAACTTTCGAAGGACTATTTAAGCTAGAAGACTACGGCAGGATCGTAAGATGACAACAATGCTAGCCAAACTGTTCTTTTTAGGTTTGTGTCAAGTTCAGTCGCCGTACAGAACACTTCCACAAATGGCAGGAAACTGGCAGCGGCGGTGTTGAGGCAAGTATAGTTCAGACACTAATATATTATTATTATTTCAGCTAAATGTCGCCGTCCAGTTTAACCGACGATGGCGCTCCTACAACATTTTCAGAACTCAGAACCTCGGAGATGTTGTAAGTCCATTTCGGTGCTCATAACATGTTTTAGGTGGATCTAAAAAACATCCTCTGTTCGTCGCAAGGACAAGTCTTTGTCCGAAGAGGAACCATCGAGGAACTGGAAGAACCTCTCTGGATCGTTACTGGTCCTATTGGACAGTACGCCACAGCCTGCGAACGAAACGAGGCTCTCTCCCTTTTCAGAATGTATGTTCCGTTATTTTAATAGATATAAAAAATGGTCTTTCAGCTACATACATGAGGGGAGAGTCGAGGATTTTTCCTACGTTAATAAGAGACAGGACTTCGACCGTCTCCTAATACACTACGGTCTTCCATTGTTCACAACGAACTGACTTTTATATCTGCTATTTATGTTTTCATAATTTGGAAACGGTTGATAAACAAAAGCCGTTTTTGTGAAACATTCTATAAGATCCTTTTCATGGGTAGATACTTTGCTCAGTTTACATATTCGTTTACTGATCTTTTCAGAAAATGTCACAGAAACCATCAATCTCGTATCTGGCTCCAGGGGAGCGTTACTTTACTCGAGCAGGCCAGGTTGTTCTGAAGTCTGGAAAAGGAGCTGTAGTTGGCGATCGTGGTGGAACACTCTTCGTAATCCCTACTTCTGGTCACTTCCTCGGGCAATGGGTCACTTTCGAAAAGCAGTGAGTTTTCCGTTAGTATTTTGAAAAGATTCTGTTCAGTGATGACAAAAGACCGACTAATGTACATCATGACATTAAAGAATGCGTCGACTTCGGAAGAATCAAAGTGCTTCCCCCGCCAGTTCCCACATTCTACACTTCGTATGGTTTAAAACAGACGGACAAGATTAATAAGACTATTGTTGTTAGTCTGATCCTAAAAGTTTTACGACTTGTTATTTCAGCTGTTTATCCAAGAACCAGAAGAAGTCTTCAACTTTGTGGATCTCAATTTCAAACACGAGTTCACTAGACTCCCCTGTTTCATCTATCGCAAACTGACCGATGATCTATCGCCAACCGACCGATCTGGAAACAAGGGCAAATGGGAGTTCCTTCCAGAACATGTAACCTGACCCATACAAAACAACAGAATTTGTTTAGGTCACAGGAATTTATGCACAGGAAGACCCCAGATATGCTGTAGATCCTGCAGAGTATATAGAAAGGGTCCGCCAGGCGGTAAGTCTTGTTCAGAATCCAAACAAAATCTAGTTCAGGCACCCATCGATTTCTGTAACTACGACCTTCCTTCTGAACTAGCAAACAATCAGGCTGAATTCGACTCTGTGAAGAATCTTATGACGATCTATGAGGTCCGGATGGCGATCAAAGAGAAAAATGTGGTGGATTATACGCGAGTACGTTAACCCACAACACTCAGATAATCTCGTTTTCAGTTGTGCGCTCTTACAAATGTTACGGAGAACAGGAACGGCGAAGATCTGTAGAAACAAGAGGAAATATCGTTTTGTATGGCAAGAGTAAAGATATGCAATTACAACTGTATCAAAATTTTGTCAAATTGTACAATAGACTCTTCTACGAAATAGCCTTTAGCGAACCATGCGAACAGAGTGATTTGCCGATGATTCTCTTTCTGTCAGTGACAGACCTGAAACAAAGAGGTTGTACTGCCTGATGATTCAAGTTTCAAGTTTATTCGCTGTATCAAGTCTATATTCGACAAGAGCGGCTCTTCGGACAGACCATGGCGGTGCTGTAAATTCTTTGGAGAGTGGAACAGTACCTCCCGCGCTTGTCCAGGGCGTCGTCGAGAGGGGATTGATCTACGCGTTCCCAGGCGTGTTTCGTAGATGAAGAGTACGATCCGAGCTTCTTCAGTGCTAGGTGGATCGGGATCCGCTGTTGCAACGACTGGTGGTAGAGTAAAACTGCTGTGATTCCGTCCTCTTGGGAAGAGTAGAACGTCTAGTGGAGAAGACAATACGAGACTTGGTAGCAATTCTGTCCCGGTAGAGTGATATTGAAATCCAACAGTCCAACAAGCAATTAGCAAAGATAACATCCAGCGGATCGCCATGGCCACTGTTCCTCCCGGAGACATCGCTACCCAGCCCGGCACCAAGATCGTCTTCAATGCCCCCTACGACGACAAGCCTGATGATTCGTCACGGTCATACTACCTCTCTATTTTACTGATTTCCTCACTGTCTCTGTCTAGTTTTCTGTATTAGTCGGGAGTAAAACTACAGCAAAAAATATATCGGATGTGTTGCCCACAGGTGCTTCATTTTCGAAATCTTATGACTCTCTGTTGGCCATCTGCTAAAAAAGTTCCTTTTTTGTTTGCAGCAGAAACTCCATTCTCTCTTTTCCTCCTTTCTTACTAACAACTCGAGTGCTCAGAATTGAAGGCGGTTATCCCTCCTGAGCCAACCAGAGATTGTGTCGTCGTCTCAATCGCAACTACTGCATGCTGTTTACAAGAGATTGCTGGCAGTTCTGCAAGGCTCCAACAGGTCACTTTCGTTTCAACTTTCTCTTTTTTCTCGCAGCAAGCAACATCAAGACTCTGAATTTTCGTGGTTTTGTTTTAGTACGACGTGGCTCACCGTTTACACAGCTTTCCACGGCGAAACGTGGACGTTGGCGCAGAAGAAATGCAGTTCAAATTGTTTGTTGTCTTGGGGCTGTCTCGCAGTGAAAACGTTCGATTTGAAAATGGTCACTTTGCAAAAATTTTGGCTGAGTATCCAATGTTTACATGTTATACAACTTATCCGTTGGGCGTAACTATAATATAGGTTCTATTTCAGTATATCTTGGAAATGGCGGAACCGGTGACGGTAGAGCCTATTTTGGAAGGCAATGCTTCCGCAAACATCACCTTCACCTTCGAAGAACAGGTAATTTCATATTTTGGACCTTACAAAAATGCTTTCCAGGCGACGGCTTCAGTGGCGCTGTATTCTATGTCTCTGTTATGTATTGTCTTAGGAGCACTGCGATCTCTTCACTATGTCAAGAAGCACATGCTGAAGAAACGTCTTATCGAGGTCAACTTGTGTTTCTCTCCTTTTAATAATATAATTCAGACGTCTGTTACTGTTTCCGAGGCAAAGAGCTTCCCACTGTCTGCTTCAGCTGTTCTTTTTGGTCTTTACCTCTTTTTCAAGTGAGCTTTTTTTATTTTAACAAAACCGAAACATAAATTCAGACCAGATGGTCGTCAATGGCTTTGCGGATTCATTGGAACTTATGTTGGAACACATGTGCCCAAAATCTCGGAGATCGTCAATAAGACCCTTTTAACTTCCGACAAAACTTCGACCGAGCCTAGCTTTTTGACAAAAATGTAAGCAGCCTATTTCTTAGAGTGATGGATTTTGTGCAGATTGGAAGAAAAGCTACCATCTCCGGCTTTTGAGTACTATAACAGCGGTTTGGACTATGTTACGTCGATCAAGAAGGAAACTGTCATGTACGGACTACTTCTTCTTCTCTGCTTTGAAGGTATTCATTGTTCTATACACCAACTGAACTATACTCTTGAGGTTGTGTGGCTCTTGCCGCCATTCTAAAGCCCCTCTTCCAAGCCATTCTACGCAGAATTCCCGTTGGAGATCGCTGGCCTCGTCGTAACCTTCCGACTTTGTTCGCAATCAAGAAGGGAAAAAAGGAAATGGATGAAGGAGATATTGAGGATGCCACCAAAAAAGACAGTGTACGCTATACAGTTTTTCATCTTTATGATTCTATTCAGGAATATCTGATGAAAATTGAGTTTGATACCCATGATGTGATCGCCATTATTGTCTGTCTCTCGGTTGGAATTTCTCATATTTACAAGCGTCATTGGATCACCAACAATATTCTCGGAGTAGCATTTTCCATTTACGGAATCGAAAATCTTCATCTCAGCAGCTTCAAAGTAGGAATTTTTTGCAGTAAAAGGGGTACTTGGGTAGTACACAGACGCAATTACCATAGAGACCATAAGTCTAATTATATGAGTCTAATTGATGTAACTAATTGATATGCAAATCACTATGTTTGAAATGTGGTAGGGTCACTATTGAAGTAAAGCTGCATTTGATGGCCGTTGGGGCATAGCTTGGTTGTAGACAAAAGACGATATTGCTGAAGTAGTCGAAAGCTTCCTCTTCCGTAGTAGGAGGCGAGAAAATACTCATGACGAGTGATTTCTTTTTTCCCAATTTAAATTAAGTCAAAGTTCTAAATGTTAAAAAAATTATGGACTCTATGGTAATTGCGCCTGTGTACTACACAAGTACCGTAAAAGGTTTATTATAAACGAACCTTCAGGCAGGAACATGGCTGTTGGCCGGACTCTTTATCTACGACATATTCTGGGTGTTCGCCACTGATGTCATGACCAGTGTTGCCAAGGGAATCGACGCCCCAATTCTCCTTCAATTCCCTCAAGATATCTATAGAAACGGATGGAAAGATGCTACCAAGTATTCCATGCTCGGTCGGTCTGATCTTTTTATTTTATAAAAATATGCTTCAGGTCTCGGAGATATTGTCATCCCTGGAGTCTTTATCGCCTTGTTAAAGAGATTCGACGAACGAATAGTCGGAAAGAAAGACGTAAAGAAGGGCGAAGCTCTTTCTGGAAGATACTACTTCCCCGTCACTTGTTTTGCTTATGCTCTAGGACTTCTGATTACTATGGCTGTTATGCACCATTTCAAGGTGATTTTGTTTCTTTTGAAGTCAAAATATATTCTTCTAGGCTGCCCAACCTGCACTACTCTATCTTGTACCCTGCTGTCTTTTCATTCCTCTTCTTTTGGCAGTTCTACGCTGTGAAGTCAGCGAGCTCTGGAACTATTGCGAGGAGCATCTGATCGAAAAGAAGGATGACCAGAAGAAGAAGGTCGATTCTGCCAAGAAGAACAACTAAACCAAGTCATTGTTGCCATGACCTGCCTCTCTCCTATCCCAAGTCTAAGTTAGCCACATTTGCTTCCACTTTCCGGGTCTCTTCCTGATAATTTATCTGTGCGTGTCTGTCTCTTTTTACACCTTCTTTTTATTCGGTATTTGTTTATTTATTCTTTTAAAAAAGTTATCTATTATACTTCAAATGGATAACAACGCTTGGAAAACGACAATAATGCGTATCTACAGCCTGGTTCCTGTGTTCCGCATCTCGAACTGATTTGATTCGCACTTTTCCCGTTTACGCTGACTGGAATGAACGCATTCAAAAGCCGATCCGAGCAGACTGAAAATGAAGGACAACACCAGAATACCGACAGCAGCTCCTAGAATCTAATTACTTCGTGTTGAGTGGATAACTAACCTGTGCAGTAGTAAGCCCAGCCATAGTGGTACAGAAACAGATTTCCGCTGATTTTCTCCGTTTGGTTCTCTCTCAACTCGTTGAAGTATGTGTAAGTCCCGAATCCACAAGATGCACAAATCGCTGAAATTTCGCCTGATTTGTCTGATCATTTAGAACTCACCGGCTGCTAGAACTGAAATGCTGCTGGCGAAGGCTCCGAATTTGGTCAGAATCGTACAGATGGCGAAACATAAAGAGGCCAGTCCACAGACGGCGGCGACTGAGAGAAGTACCATGGTCGTCATCTCGTATGCTGAAATACCGAGTCAGCTGAATAAATCGCGGCTAACGTCCGTAATGTTGTTTGTAGTTGATTGGGACTTCGTTGGTTGGAGCCTTTGTTCTGAGATAACAGACTGCCTCGTTTGAATCATCTGAACTCTCTTTTGGAATAAATCTTCCATCTCGACTCACCCGATTGTCCACTCGTCCTCTCCGGCTGGAAACAGTATCTGAGCAGTCCGTAACTCCGCGTCCCTCTCATCACTTCCGTGTCTCCCACAAAGCGATAGTCGGCCGAAAATAGACAGACGACCAACATGGCAATGGCGATGAGACAAGTGATACAGCTCAACAAAATAAATATTGTTCGTGAGGCAGATGAGAAGGTCATCCTGTAACTTTACTTTTCATTTGTTTAATTTGGACAAATAAAGAATTTTTGGAGTAAAAGTAAAGTATTGTTTGAAAAGGAGACGCTGGGATGTCGACTGGCCAGCACCACATCAAGCCACTACAGGCTATGCGAATCGAGAAGGAAATGAAGGCGTTGAAATCGAAGAAGAGAGACTACTTGGAAGGATACGAGAAACAGACGGGAGACAAGGAAATCTGGCTCTTCAAAATTCGCCACACTATGTTTGGACGAATGACTCTGGCTGTCGACTGCACCGGAGACTACCCTTTTCGAGCTCCGAGTGTCCGATTCACACATCCCGTCTATCATCCGAATGTGGACAAGACGGGAGAAGTCTGTCTTCCGATTGTAGCCTATGACAACTGGAAGCCGACGACTACGATGGAATCGATAATTCTCTCCATTCTGCAGCTTCTGGCTGAACCCGATCTCGCCCGACCCGTCTGTTTCGACATCGCTTCGGAATTCATCCACGACCACAAGATGTATCTGTCCAAAATCACCAAATGAGTATAAAAGAAGAATAAATCTGGTAATAAGACGAGTGTGACGAGATGTTTATAAACAGCGTAAGACCTACGCGCGAGTGACAGCTGTCGGAAGAGGAAGAATACTAATAAGAGCGATGTTTTGCTTTTTCTCGAAAGTTCGTTCAAACGGCGTAAAAGGAAACAATCGTTTGTTGAAACGATCTGGGAATCTGACTGATTCAGATGGTGCGCCGGATGGGAAAGAGGGTTGTTTTGGTCAGTCTCGGGCTGATTCAGAAGAAGTGCCAACAGAGTCATCCACACGCGCCGCCGTTTATAGGTGCGAGGCAGAAGCATACTGTCAACAATGGGAAGGAACTGTCTAGGCTGATTTGCATTTGCTCATAACTCGGCCGTTTGCACACTAGTTTATTACTTCGTAACTGTTATTAGACCCGACAGACGATGATAAATACGATAAGAAAACGGAACGAACAAGAGACGATGTGTTGTGTGTATGTAGGAGCAGCTGACAAACCTAGCCGCAAGAATGATCGCAGTGTGAGAATGGATCATTGGCTGCAGAGGAGGCGCCATGAACTGAGCCAGAACAGACTCTTTCGAACATACAACACTGCTAGGCAGAGCTGAAAATGTAACTTCTTCGGAAAAAAGAATGGTGTTACCGCCTTGAAGACGATGAAATACACAAAGATGGTCGGTAGGAGGAAGAGAAGCAAAGAGAACAGAATAGTCGAAAGGAACTGCTCCCTCGTATCCAAATTGACCTAAAACTTGTTTATAGAAAGAAGGAAGAAACGAACCGTATCGACACGATTCCTTAACGGATTCCATTTCTTACCACGAAGAGCTCTCCACAGAGAACAAAGAGAGTACCAGGAAACATCTGCCAATCTGAAAGCTGCTTGTTAGTATTTCAAAAAAAAGACCTATGCCACTATTTTTTTTACTCACAATAAGATTCAAGAATTGAGGTTCACTTTTTATTTTAATCTGAGTAATACAGTTGTATGAGCCGTTTCACACTATCGAGATCTTCTCACGCGGATCGTCAAGCCGATGAATCCGATGGCATAGAAGACGAAAATGTAGCCGAACATCACGAGCAGATCCATCACTAGATTCTCGGCCTCAAACGAGAATCCTTTCAGGACAGTGTCGCGGTCTTCGGTTGTCCAAGTCACATTCCCGTTCACTTGATTCCATTGGTTGATTGTCAGAGCCTCAAATCCGTATCTGAAAAGAGATGTGTAAAAAAAGTGTTAAAGTCTAACCTGAACCAACTGAGATACTGTACCCATGAGATATAGGAAGGAAGAGATCCGACGTTGGCATACAGTCCTCCAGTGAGAGATAGAAGAGTCAAAAGGGGACCGGCTAGAGAGACGGCAATCGGATAAGAAGGACATATGACCGAGAGCATCACTCCGAAGGCAGACGATGATTGTTCGATCAGAAGACACGTCAAAAGGGCGATCAGAACTTGAGGAACTGTGTTGGAGAAACCGACTAGCCAGTAGCAGATGAGAATCATCATAACTCCGTCGATTGTGAACAACGGAACGTAGGAGAGTGATCTGGCAAAGTAGTAACTAAAGGACAAGAATTATGTGAACAAATTAGGAAAACCTGAAGATGCTGTAGATTCCGTCATGATATTCTCTGACTACGAGAGGGAAGTCGGTCGGCATGAACGTCAAAATTCCGAAAAGAGTCGAGTAAGTGAGCTCACAGACCAGATAGAAAAGCGCTCCGTTGATGTTGGAAATTCCTATTTTGTTCAAAGGAGTCTGGGAATGATTGTTGGCTAATCATCAGACTTTAAAATTACCTGGAGGTAGAGCAGTCCGACAAACAGACCCATCACAGACTTTTGGATGATTTTGGCTCTAGCAAGACTGGGATTTCTCCAATTGTCAAGGAACGATCGATGTAGAAGAGCAGAAATTTGAGAGAAGATCGAGATGCGTTTTCTGCCTTCAGGGATATCTCCAGCCTCCAACGAGTGCAGTTCTGCGAGCAGATCTTTGCCGGCTTGTCTAAATAATAAAAGTTTTGAGTTCCTTTCAGAAAAATACCCATTTTCGAACATGTCACAAATTTTTGTGATCCTTTCCTTGCATTGTTCTTCTTCGTGTGGAACTACGGCCAAAGTGTGAATGACAAGATCGGCCGGATTGAAATTGTGTGGACAGGGAAAACCGCAGAATTCGAAGAATTGGATACAGTTGCGAGGAGAGCCAACAAACGCGGTACGACCACCGGCTGATTTTTTTTGTACGTTGAATTGAAAAATAAATACCTAGAAACATGACGTTATCGAACATCATAAAGAGCTGAGAGGCTGGCTGATGGATCGTGCAGATGATGGTACGACCATTTTTGGCCAATTTGGAAAGCACTTGGACTACGTTCTCGGCCATGAAACTATCCAGTCCGGTCGTTGGTTCGTCGCAGAACAAAATGGCTGGATTCGAGAGCAGTTCGCAGGCAAATGTAAGGCGTCTTCCTTCGCCACCTGCATTTTCCAATAATAAAAAGAAAAATCTGATTTTTCTACCCGATATTCCTTTCTTGACTCCAACAACTCCTATTCTCGTGTTTTGACATTTCAAAAGACCCAACTGGGAAAGAACGATATCCACACGTTTCTTCCTTTTTGAAAAGTCCCGAACACGCAATTTGGCCTAGACAGGAGAGAGAATAGAATGAAAAGCATCTTTACAAACCTGGATGGTCAAGTATTCTCTAACTGTAAGAGTGCCGAGAAAGAGCTCTTCTTGTTGAGCATATCCAGAGATGGCGGTGATTTCTTCTCCGATTTCACATCCGTTCACCTCTATTCGACCGTCGACATCCAGTCCTTTTAGATTTCTGGCTAGCATTGTGTTTAGAAGTGTCGTTTTTCCAGCACCGGAAGCTCCCATCAAAGCCATCAATGTTCCCGGCTTAGCTATTCCATTCACGCCTTGAAGAAGTTCTCTTTTTGTCTTTTTGACAGAAACTCTGAAAGGGGGAAAATGCTCATTGTAACAAGAGTTACTTACCTGACATCTCTCCACGACAAAGTAATTGGATCCACCTTTTCCAGAACAGACTCAGAGACCGAACGAGCTGCTCCATATTCCGATGGCTCAACCGAGAGAAGACTTGCTGTTTCGTCCATTCCTTGAGCAATACAAATAACTATGAGGCGCAAAAGCGTTCACAATCAACAGTAAGATAAGGACATCGAGTACAAGCAAAAATAAAAGATAAAAGTTGACACGTTATGACAAGAAAAAGAGGTAAAGGTTAGATTACCATTGATTTTCCCGTAAGAGCTTTTTCACCCCATTCCCGTTATCTTATCGGAAGACTCAAAAACACTGACCTGGAAGCGTAGACATCGAAGCAATGGATATGGAGCGTGAAGAGAGCGAGGAGATCTGTGCAGAAGGCGAGAGTTGTGGAAAGCCCGAGGCAGAGAGACCACATCACAAGAGTGACCAGCCACGGAGCATAGAGGAACTGTACAAACGCTATAAGCTTGTTTTTAAAACAAAAGAAGTAGAAACTAGCTGTGCCACAGGTAGACGTGGTATCGAAAAAAACTGGCAAGCGCGAGATTCACCGGTCCGTTCAACTTCAATCCCATCGGATTTTCGGTTAGCCATGATATAATCTACAAAGCAACCCTTTGTAAGATTCTAAAACATACAAACCTCATCAATGTATGCAATTAGTCCAGAAAGTTGTTCCCACCAGGAAAGAACATTAATTTCTTGGAAACAGGTGTAGAAAATTAGACCAACAACGAGATCAATACCGCTCAGCAGGAGAAACTGTCTATCATATCTGAAAATATCCGAAGATAATCAGGACATCGACTGAAGTATAGCGTTTGCAAACTCGACCGTAGCTACAGCAAAACGTACTTTATAGATTGAAACAATTTCAATACAGCCGAAGACCGGAGAGTATCTTCCATGACTAGACTCTACTGAGCAAAAATGTTGTCAGAGATCAAACAAGAGAATAGGTAAAAATAGTATTTACTTTATCGAAAAGATCGGACAATCGTTCACATGGTGCGCAACCGTTTATTCTTTTGCTAAAACTAGCCGCACTTCTAACATTACTTATTGTTGCTTCTCCATTTTCTCGAGCAGACTTTTGGGCGGGGAAGGAGGAGGGGGTCTGGGGAGGTTGAAAGCAACTTTCACCGAGTCCTATAAATTAAAAATTTTTTATTTTTAGCTGACAGAAAATACTTACGTAGATAAACCATTGAAGAGCCGTGAGGGTACCGATCTGGAAAAGGAAATAGTGAATGAGAGATGAAGACACAAAATACCATAATAATCCTAGGTCCAAGTCCCTTCCAGAGTCCTCCGAATCCGATCTTGTTGACGATGCTGCCGATAGAGGCGGAAGCATCCTGGTTCAACTTGGAGACGAGAGTATCAGCAGGGTGAGAGACGACGGCACAGAAAACTCCTAAATTTGGGAATTACCACGATCTTCTGATTTAGCAGCAAAACGTACGTACCAGCGATGTAACCAGCAACGAAGGTGACAACGAGCTGTTCAGACTTGGAGCACTGCTCACGGGGCTTAGGGACAACGTATTTGTACAGAGCTTCGACAGTCTTCTCGAAACAGGCGAACTTCATCATGGTGTAAGGAATCTGTCGTCCCCAGAGAGGAGGAAGTCCCTAAAACGACCCATTACCAACGCTAACGTGAGAACTACCTTGAAGAAGCCTTTCATTCCTTCAGCGTTGTAGATCATAGGAGCGCAACCACGGAGAGTCGGGGGAGCTCCAGGATGAGTTTGGATACGGACCTTGGTGGCCTCCATAGGAGCAAGCATAATATCGGCAAAGAACTCAGCCGAAGCAGATGCAGCAAGATAGAGACCGGTACGGTAGAGGTAGGCCTTCTCCTAGAAAGAAAAAAGGTTAGTTTGTTTGAATTTGCAGTGACAAACCTCTCCTAGAGCGTCAGCATAAACGTTCTTGAACATCTCATAGAATCCAAACTTTCCGAGACCTTGGAGAGAATATCCCACAAGTGTTGGGGCCCATCCTTTGCCAAGGGCACGAACTCCTTCCTCAGCGACAGTAGTGCGGAAGCCAGAGACAATTCCTTTGTATTTTTCGGGATTGACCTGAAGATCAGATATACGGCGTTCACATTATTTATGTTTCAAAATCTTCTTAAAATATACCTGGATACGACATTTAATGAGGTCGAGCGGGACGATGGCGGTGTGGGTTATTCCGCAACTGAGAACTCCTCCGAAGGCGCAGAGAGCATAGTACTTTCCACTGCCGAACTCGACTTCGTTTCCTTAAATTACTTCGTCTCGTTAGAAGCACATTAACACAAACCCTTGGAAACGGGAGCGGCACAGCTAGCGCTGCGGACGGGAAGACTGAAGGGGTTGGCCTTCACTGCCTCAGTGAGTTGCTCGACTCCCATGGTTACCTGTAAGAATTTGATAATTTTTGTAGGAGGAAGTTAATCTTGGAGATGATAGAAAAAAAACTGAGAAGGATGTGCTTTCTACGGAAAAGGACCACCGAGAAATTACGAGAGTTCACCGCCCGATGAAGTCGTGACGGGACCCAGTGTTTCGATTACGGTGCTCATCTACGTACTTATTTTCAGACAGACGCTAAATTTATTTTTGTTCTTTTAGGATGGTTTCATGTTATGTTTGCTTGCTTGTTTTGACTCAACGATACAACATACAAACTGCCAAATTTCAGGAAACTCATTCTATCCCAGAAATCAGCAAGATGGCCGACGAGGAACTGAAAAAAGTTTGGTTCTTCCATAGTCGCAATTTAGTTTTAGGCTTTTCAAGAACTTCAGTTCAAGACGAATGAAACTAGGCAAAGAATAGCTCAAGGTGAACGCACGAAACGGGTCAATTTGCAGGTAAGAAGAATAAGTTTTCCTACTTTCATTTTTCTTTAGAAAAAGGCCATCTCCGAGGCAACTTCTAAGGCTCTCCAGGTCGAAGATGTGTCTACCGACTACAAATACTATCGTAGCGTAGGAAGGATGTTCGTTTTATCGTCCAAGGATGGTGAGCTTGATCGTCATCAGAAGGAGGCCAATGAATTCAAGTGAGTTTGTATTTTTTAAAATAATACATGTGAACATTATCCAGGTCTGCAGCGGATGCCATAGACAAGCAACGTGAGTATCTGGAGAAGGGACTAAAAGAATCTGAAGAAAATCTCCGCGAATTTGTTCAGTCTAGACGCTCCTAACTTCCATTTTCTGTCATAAATCTTGTCACGTTCAAATAAACAGTTTTATGTACTCTCCGTGCACAACCTACGGTTTGATTCCGGCAATCTAACATGCTAACTGTGTGGTGATATAGGTAACATGCTAATCATTCCAGAAATCTATTAGTTCAACAGGCTTAGTTATTGTTCCCAATTAGTGCGGGTATAATCGAAAGCGATACGGTTTATCTTAAAGGGAACCAACTTCGATAAGATAAACAAATGCCGCCCACATATGATCGGACATTCTCATACGGTTCCCGAGTGCCTAATTGTTGTCAAAAATTATTTGAGACAAACTTGAAGCCTTCTCGGATGTCGAAACGCGCGGGAATTTTCGCGCCTTTTTCTCCCGAACGTCCGACCATTGCTGGCTCTCGCAACCTGTCCCTGTTAGCGAGACCACGGCCTAAACAATCGCGATTAATGTTTTAGCTCTTTTGTTTAGTCTTCTTTTAGTCTTGAAAAAAAAACGAAAAAAGGCTTCCAGATCCGTGCTTCTACAGGATGACTTTCAAGATTTTTTCATTCGTCGAAGGAATTGCTTCGCAAAAACACGTGGCAAAGTACTGGGAAGAGCTGTCTGAAGAAGAACGTGAAAATCTTGTGCATCAGGTATGACTCATATTCATCCTCTACTTTTAATTTAGCTTCGTTCAATTGATCTTGCTACTGCTACAAAATGTTTCTTGGAGTCTGCTGATATCTATAAATCAGATCCTACCAATCTCGCTCCTGTTTCGGCAGAGCACCGCGCTAGCGTCAAAGATCTTGACCTCGCTGAGCGCAGTCAATACAACCAGCTCGGTTTGTCATTTTATCTTATGCAAATGCAAAAGTCTTCAGGCTTGGAAGCAGTTGCCAAAGGTGAAGTTGCTGCCCTTGTTTTGGCTGGCGGTCAAGCTTCACGTCTCGGATCGGCCTGTCCCAAGGGATGTCTCAGTCTCGAACTGAATATCTCTCCGTGCGATTCACTTCTCGGAATTCAGGCTTCCAAGATTAAAGCTTTGGAGAAACTGGCCAAAGCGGAACATCCTTCTCTCGATGGAAAGATTCAATGGTTAGGCATTTTTTGTATGAGTCATCGTTCTAAATTCAGGGTGGTCATGACGTCGACGAGCACCGAACAGGCTACTCGTGAGCACCTGAAAGAAGTGATTCCAGAGGCTGGACTATCTTGGGATCAAGTCACTATCTTTAGCCAGGCTCAAATCCCAGCCTTTGATTTTGAGGGAAACGTTTTGATGTCATCTAAGCATTCGATTGTTACTTCTCCAAGTAATTTTGTTTTGAACATGCCTACAAGAAGTTTAGATGGTAACGGTGGCATCTATTCGGCTCTTTCTCACTATTTGCCAGAACTGAAGAAGCGTGGTGTGAAATATTTCCACGTTTACTGCATCGACAACATTCTCTGCAAAGTAGCCGATCCTCTTTTTGTCGGATATGCTATCAACAAGAAAGCTGACGTAGTGACCAAGGTAAGTACCCTTTATAATTTGGTCGTGACTGACAATGAGAACCGTTAGCTGTCTCTAATCCGACAGTATTGTATCGCCACGAGGTCAGTGTCGGTCTCTTTTTCTGGATTATCATGGAAACTGCACCGCCTCCTACGCAACTTGCAAACATCTGTCACACTGATTATGTTGCTAATGACCGTACAAGTGGATTGCATGCGATCACTTGTGCTGTTTGCTTATGCAAGGAACGACTAGGTGTCTTGTTTCTGCCTCTTGACAGTCGAGTTCGTTATGAGTTTTGGGATTGCAGTGATTTATTGCCTCTCGGCTCTTCATTATGCCCGCAGGCAACCGCGACTCCAAATTTGTCCAGCTCGGTAATGAAACCTTATTGCAACCAAAATCTAGCAATTATTAGCGGTCATCAGACACCAGCTTCTAGTAAACAGTCGAATTTCAGTGCATTGCCAAGCAGGTCGGAGAACTGGTTGGATCGGTGTGTTTGGATAATGGCAAGCCACGAGTCACGGAATACAGTGAACTGGGTCCTGAGCTTGCTGAAAAGAAAACCGCCGACGGAAATTTCCTTTTCGGAGATGGTTCTATTGCCAACCATCTTTTCACCATGGAATTCCTCGAATCGTAAGTGTTCCTTTTGTTCAATGCTAGTTCTCAGTTTCTGTACTCCGTCATTCCATCTTCCATACCACAGAGCCATCAAGAAAATTCCTCATTTGAACGACAGTGGTGAATTCGTCCAGCCCGAGAAGCCCAACGGAATCAAGTTGGAGCAGTTTATTTTCGACGTCTTCAGCATGAGCAAGTACGTTCCTTTTCATTGTTAAATAACTTCACGTTTTGAGGTCTTTCCGTATCTGGACTGTCGAGCGAAACGAAGAATTCTCGCCTCTAAAGAATGCCGAGTCGACTGGAGTTGACTGCCTTTCTACGTGTCGCAAGGCTCTTTCGGAACAGTCTCGCCGCTGGCTCGCAAAGGCCGGAGCTAATGTCCAAGTTGATCCAGTCTACGTTCGATCAGGTGCTACCTACGACGGCGAAGTGAGTTTCTTGCCCATGCCTCTCGCAGTATTAATTGAAACCATAAGAACTCCTGACCTCGGACATGGCTTTGGCACTTTCTTTAGTGGTATGGTATCGCGAGCCAGTCGAGTGGCAGACGTGTATTCTCCTTTTAATGAAGAGAGATGTACAGTCGCGAGGTCACGTATTGAGTAAACAAACTTAGGAGGACTGTTCCAGTAACCATTTCAATTTTCAGGGTCTCGAGACGGCTGAAGGCAAAGTCATCAACGAAACCATATACGAATAAGAAAGCCTCGTCTTCTCTACACTGTAAATATCAACCAATTTTTTTTCACTAGCTTGTACTTTTATGGGTTTTAACAAAATTTTACACTACCGCATGTTGCTCTCTCAAAAGATGCCGATAACTTTGTTCCCAACCTGCTCGATCACAGCTAATCCGGTGCGGTCTCTTTCACGCGATGTCGTCTAACAGTTTAGGACAAGTGTGTTGCGTGAGTGCTTTGTTACGACCCTTATGTCCTGTGCCACGGGCTCTGCTCGAACACTTTGTTGGCCAAATACTGTGCAACCTCTTCGTGCTATGATATCTCCTTCTACAGTTATTCAAAATATGTCTCTACATGGGGGTAAACTTCAAAACAAGTCCACTCGTATAGACAAAGAGTTGTAAAATGCTTAATGCTCATTCCACAGACTCTGAAACAGCAGTAGCTGTCGTCGGAAGTGGCGGCTGTGGCAGTCTGATGATTACTCGTCATTTTCGTATTATTCGCCTCATTTGGTGGCTATAATGCACCGCTACACCTAGTTCTCTTGTAGCCATGCGGCTCTCTTCCGGACACGAACAATCACACGCAAAACTACGCAATCCGATGATAAGTCGGGAAGAAGAAGACAGCTGTGTGTCCAGCTGGTACAATGGATCACGCGATCACCCAGCTGCAACCGATTTTTCCCAAGGTATATCCGGCGAAGCGCGGTTACTGTAGCGGTTTCGTATCAGCAGTATATTTTACTTCAGACTGGAAGGTTTTGGAAAGTCTTGGAGTAGGCAGAAGCACTCGGACAAAGTACTGTAACTCGTAATTTCTGACTTTTGGTCGTCAGACAAACAGAATAGAGCCTGATCAAATTGAATAGATTTGGACCTAAGAGTCGTCCATTGACTTTGCGCCGCTCAACTCAACTCTCCCCGACTGGATTCTGGAACCGATCCTCTGTCAATTGGATATCCGACAGATGTTTTGCCTCAATCTAGTCACAGTATTCCCACCAATGGGCGGCGGGAGTAGGCGAACGACCCGCCCATTTCGGCCTCTTCTGCTCGTGTCGCCCGTCAGAAACTACGACCCATCGATGACTTCCCAGCCAAGCAGTAAGTTCTTTCCACGCCTCTGGCTGTCGCTAATTATGCTCGAGAGGGCCGACAGCTTTGATATGAGGTCATCAAAAGCCAATATGTTGGATTTGGAGTGGCTCTCCAGCCGAGCGCTATTGTTAGACTACTGCCGAGGGTCCTGAAGGCACAGAGTTGCCAAGTCCGAAAGTACCGAATGTCTTCTTGTTACGGCAGACAGCTAGGGTATTCATTCTTTGTGTCTCCAGATGCAATTATGTCTAGATCACGGTAGTCTCGTACTAGCAAGAGAATAACTTCTAAAACTCTCCGTTCAGGTCGAATATTGTTCGACGTTCCATGTCGCGTCTGTCAAGACCACAGTAGCGGAAAGCACTACGGAGTCTACGCGTGTGATGGCTGTAGCGGATTCTTCAAGGTAGTGTTTCAAGAATATTCGAAAACAAAAGGTGCAGCGGTCTGTCCGTCGACATCGACAGTACGTCTGCAAAAACAAGGGAGGTTCGGATGAAGAGCGCTGTGTTGTGGACAAGACTCATCGAAATCAATGCAGATCTTGTCGTCTTCGAAAGTGTTTCGAGATCGGAATGAACAAGGTTTGTGCACTCATATTGACTCTCGATGTCATTTTCCAGGAGGCAGTTCAACACGAACGAGGTCCAAGGAACAGCTCACTCCGCCGTCAGACATTACTCTTGGAACAGTCTTCGGTGGCGCGTATTCTTCCATCGGTGAGTCGAGACGAATGACACATACTGCAGTCTTCTTTCCTCGCTGCCGCTTCTCGCGTCAACAACTTTTGTCCTTTGGCTGCTACCGTAATCCGACTGGCAATAATCACCGCCTATGAGATTTTAACGCGAGGATTTGGACAAAATGCGGATAACTTTTTGACGAGGGATTGCCAGAGAGTACAATTTTGGACATTTTCAGCCGGATCTCAGTTCGGAATCTGAACCGGGGTCGACGTCGACAATGCCTTTAATGGGAGAGAGACTGCCTGAGATTGCTGCTCGTGCCTTCTTCCAGATGATCCATTGGTCTCGAACTCAGTTCTCGTTCGCCTATCTTCCCATGGAGAAACAGGTAGGTCAGCTGGCTGGAGCAAGTTGCGTCATTAAGAAACAGGTGCATCTAATTGGACTCTCGCTGCGACTCTAACTTAATGGCTTTAGATCAGCTTTTTCCAACAGTCGTGGCCAGCCATTTTCGTCCTGACTTGCTATGAAATGAGAGTCATCAGTTCACATCAAGTCCGAATGGAGGGAGAGTCGACCAAATCTCGAAATGAGGTGGCAGCTGCCTTCGAAAAGGCCGAGTCTCTCCGACTGGACACTCGTGAGACGACTTTGCTCAAGATGCATGCCTTGTTGAAAGGTTTGTTCCAAAAACAGGGTTCCGTTTTGGAACGACGTGACTGTATTGGACAAATAGTTACGGTCGTTTTCAGACTCTCCCGCTGGCTACCAGTTAGCCTACCAATTGGTCGCCTACCAACAACTTGTCCATCGTCAAGATCCTTTCCGTCTTATGAAGTGGGATTCAATAGAGACTAACACTGGTTCTTGTTCAGATGTCTGGAATTGATCGGACTGACTCCTGAGTCTTTTGTGGATGTTCTCTTCCGACCATCCATTGGAGAAGCCTCGATGTCCGTGTTGATTGCCGACATCCTACAGCCATTGAAGGGGCTAGAACCCTTCCTCGCCAACACTCAACAACTTTTGAATTCGTCCTCGATCAAGACGGAAGATCAATCTGAGGACGACGACGACGATTCCGAAGAAAAACCCATCTCTCCCTAAGTTTCATTGTGTTTTTGTCAGAACTTGCCAGAATTTGGATAAAGAGCTTTGTACCATAGGGAGTGCTAATCGAAGGGCTTCTCGGCTGTCCCACGACGCGATAATTAGCTGCTAATCACACATTTATGAGCAGAATCTACCGTAATTCGAGGGTAAGCAGTCAAATATTAACACATCCCCGCTGAAAACAGTGTTCGTTCCCACGAACTCGCGCGGCATTGTTCTCCGAGAGACACGCATCGTGGGAAAAAATCTCTTGGAACTTTCCTTTTTGACATTCTTTGGATAGGAATCAGAATTCATTTGTACATACAGGGATTTTTTTCAATAAATACAAGAGTTGCACTCATAACAGAACACAACAGTCGTTTTTCTCCTTCTTCCTCCCCTTCTTCTCTCCGCCTCCTTGTTGTCGAATTTGTCTGACCGCGTCCAAAAATACTTCGGAAATGTTCTCATTTAGTTTGGCCGACGTCTCAAAAAAGTTACAGCGAAGTTTTTGAGCCAAAGTCTTGCCATCAGCGGTTGGTATCCTTCTCAGGCTTTGGCAGAGATCACTCTTGTTCCCGACAATCTAAAGGTTTCTATAAGTTTCCTTACATTAGATTGACTTACCACCATGGGGACTTTTCCTCCTTTAATACGGAAGATGTGGTCAGCTATGGATTCGATCTGAACTAGGAATTTCGGACTGGAAATGCCTTAAAGGGACCTGTCGGAACGAGTGCTCGTCCTCAATCGAATAGACCAGAATGAATCCTTGGGCGCTTTTTACATACAAGTCTCTCATCCCGCTGAACTGTTCCTTTAAAACAATTTATTTTATCAGCCAAATGCAAAACAGACTGTGCCTGCTGTGTCGAGAACCTCGAGTCTACAATCTTCCTCGTCTATCCGGATAAACTTGCGATACGAATCCTCGATCGTCGCATCATACGCCTTAAAAAGTAAGACTCAAAATAGTCAAAACGTACCACTACAAAACACCCCTGCACGAACTGAACAGTCTAGAAGAGAATCTGTGAACAGATTTGAAAAAGAGACTCACAATGGCGGATTTTCCTACAGCCCCGAGTCCACATACACAGAGTTTGTATTCTCTCATGGAAACGGAAAAGATTTAATGACTACAAGGTGTCGATATCGCTTTCGGCCGATAGACATTAGGTGCTGGTATCCGCCCCAGCTGCGCGGAAAACAGCCGCTGGATGCAGAATGACACTCTGTTTGCAAATGTTTGACAGCCAGCTGGTTATTTCTCTTTATTATTAATCGAGTTTCACTCGTCCGAGATAAAAATTAGCGTCGTTGCCGAGAAGAAGATTTCCCTTCCCGTCTTCAATAGCTGTAGTTATCCCAGTAACTTTTCCAGTAGTATCTCTCAGAACATCGAGGATTTCACCAGATTCAGAACTTATCTGAAAGGTATTTTATAGTTCTTTGAGAAGGATGAGAAATACCTTGAGAACAAGACCTTCTGGACTGGATAGAAAATCGAGCAGCCAAGTCAAGGCTTGGGGAGAGAGGACCTTGGCTATGAACTCTCGAATAGCTGGTCGACGCGAGATCCAATTTTCCGAAGAAGAACGAGTCACTGGAATCGCTACCCAGACATTTCCGTCATGAGCACTTCGGATGTTGTCCGGATAGCCGGGTAGATTGTCAACTAACACCTTGTAAGTTTCTCGAGAAGGAGAGAATCTAAAAGACTTTGCTTTAGTTTTTATTGACCCACTTTATAATTCTTGCCAATCCCATCTCTGCAATGAGAATTTGTCCACGGAAGATTGTGATACCGTTGGGAAAGTAGAGATTATCAACGAGAACTGACAGGGACTTGTCCTTGGGATCAAATGCGAGAACTCTAGAAATACATTGCTAATACTATTCGTAAAAATAGCCTTTACCTGCCATTCGGTCGATGTTCCAGCATGTCGTAGATACAGTCTCGGTCGTCGAATTTGGTGGATGATTCGGAAAGGATCAGACGACCATCTGGCAGAATTCCTACGTCATTTAGGTAGCGAATTGATGCGGCAGAGTCGTCGTTAGTTATCTGTGCTCCTCCTCGAATGAGAGTTTGAACAGAACTGTTCTTCCAGTTGATGGAGAATACTCCCAAATAGGCATCGACCACAATCAGTCGGTCATCTTCGTCAACTCGAAGACCAAGAGGACGTCCACAATGATGACTCGCCTTATAAGAACCGTCACAATCTTCGTGAGAAGTTAGTCGGACTGCTTGAACTATCTTTGCTCCTTTTGTACTCACTTTCAACTAAATACACTTTTCGATCTTTTACTTTCTTTTATACTTACCTCACAGATGAGTCCGGTCTTGAGACCGACGAAAACCCTTCCCGTCTTGTGGTTTACCGCTATCGATTCAGGACCATAGATCTGATCTTGCAGAAGAAGTTGTACATTGGAAAGTCGAGAATCCGAAGGCAGTGAATCGGGGTCAGAGAGTCTGAAATATTGGGCTTGCGATTGCGGGAGCGATGACCTTGCGCTGCCGTTCGCCGGCGACCGAAAACAAGCACTGGCAATAATAACTTACGATATGCTAATGAGATACGGAATGATGTCATAACTCACTCGAAAGAGACTGCCGAGATGGGGGAAGAAGAGAAGAAATGAGCGAGACAGAGGCTGACTACCAATGCGGCCACAGCTGCTCCAATATACAGATGAATCCGAGACACTGGCTCTTCTTTATTTTTCACAATTATGAGAGGTTTGACTTTGGAGATCTTGTCGTGTTTCATTCTGGAAAGGCGAATAAGAGAGGACTAGCAATGGGAAAGGGACTAATTGACTACGATTGAAGACACGACAGTCCTTTATAGTTAGAAGGTTCTTCTATTCTACACGGCTACTCTGAAGATCCAGAAGCAATTTTTGTAACTAGATACTAAACATCTAGCTCTGAAACAGTGACAAAAACTCTTAATTAAAATGTGAAATCATCAGCAATGTAATATATCACAACATTTTGCATTTAATTAGTGTCCGAGTAACTAGGTGGTCCGTGTATCTCAGAAGTATTGGTGAGAATGGGGGAAATGCGGACAGGACAAAAAGCCGTGGCTGTGATGCCGTGGGCAGAGGTCAGACAAGAGTCGAGCGGTCGACGCGGAGCGTGTACACAAATAATGCGGACCATCGCCGTTCCCAGGTATACGTATATATGAAGAAGAACTCTCTAACACTCACCAAGTGCTCATTCAGTTTCCTTTCAGTCCTCAAAGAGTAATTGTTTGGAAACATTCTGGTCAATATCAGTCTTCGGAAGACAGTCTCTCCGAGGCGATCAATTGTACCTGACCCCAGTCTGGGGGCGGAGCAATGCGCTCCCTCTGATAAGAGTTGAGAGGCTCCCATCGAATCCAAGTCACATCCGGTCTTTTTCAATCTTTACTCAGTCCCATCTGGGAACGACCAGCTGGCCCGCCTTCGCCCCTTTCCGCGGAGTATCGTATCGCACTCCCAGTCAAATGACCCTAGATCACATGGTGTATAACTCCCTACATATTCTCGAAACTAACACTTTTCTTCGAACTCAACAGTTTAACGTGTGTCATTCGAAAAGACACCTTATCTCTCGCGCAGTAAACAGTTTGTCCTTTCCCCGCCGGTCACTCCGCTGTCTTTCATCTGCGTACTTTGACCGTGCCGTCTTTCGAAATCGATAAACCGAGTTCAATCTTAGCTTCTAGACTCTGAACATTTGCACCGAGTGCTGGCCGCGTCTATTTGTGTCAGTATCAGCAGGTAAACAGATTCTCTTCCGACACCACAGCTTTTAGGCCATAAGCCCCATCGGGCCAATGCTTCCAAACGAGCACTTCCAACGTTGTCTCTATGATCTCTTCTGCACTTGGCACAAAGTACAGAGACATTATGATCCGCCGTTGGTGGAGAGCGAGGAACAGAGACGCAGCAAGGTATGTTTTGACAGGACAGTCGGGAGACGATAGCGGGGTCGGCATCGATTGTGACTGATTGACGACTGACAAATTTTGCAGGTCAACACCCAGATTTGCAAGTTGTTGGGAGAGATTGAAGGTCGTGTTGCCCGAATCAAGCAAAATGTGAGCAACGATAAAAAGTCTACGGACTTTTACGAGGAATGGACCATGCTCACTTGGAATGTCCTTTGTATCACCAGTCGACTTCAGAGTAGCAATTCACAGGTCTGTTCTCAAATGTGTTTAACTCAACTCTATTCAGTTGGAACTATCTGTTTCGAATGAAGATAGGCCAATCTACTCTCGTCTGAACCAAGCTCTCGTAGATTTGGTGAACTATGCCCGCGATTTTCTACCATTTCCTGAAGGACTGAATGAACAATACGAGTCGTTGAAGGATAAAATGAATCATACAATGCACGACTTACATCAACTCTACAGGTTAGTTTTTTTTGAAATTCTGTTGCAATCTTATCCAGCTGTCAAGGAACTTTGACGTAAGGGGTCTGCAAAGGGCATGGTCGTTTTCTGTGTTGGTCTCTAGTCATAAAAATAGCGAGATTAATGTGTACCCAAAATTAACTTTTCAGAACAATGAATAGCTGTGTGTTTCTGTCTCCAGAACACAGTGAGACATTCCGACAACAGCTGGCTCATTTCGGAGAAAACACCCTGATTCCCTGTGTCGATCAGTTCAAACAGTACTGTAACCAGCATTCAACGGTCCTTTGGAGAGCCGTCCGAGGAGCTCAGATTGAGAAAATGAGGACTCAAACAAACGATCTAGATGTCTCTGTACATGTACTCGTCAAGTTCTACAGTGAAATGATGTATGTATTGGCAGTTCTAGGAGCTCGTCTTCAGGTAATCCCATTTTCTGGAAGTTATAATACTGAGTGACAGGGTTTCCGCTACGACTTGGTCATGAACAAGAAGGTCTTTGGATCGTTCGATCCGGTACAATACATGGCCGAATATGTCTTTGCTGCTCTCGAGCTCTTGATGTCCGACTGCGTTCTCTCGACTGAACCGTCGACCAATGCTATTCTCGTAACGAACAATCTTTTCCCGTAGGAGTGAAACAGAAGCATCTAAACCAATTTTTTTAGAATGGAGTGTGGAGCTCTCGCAAGAGGAGTCGCGTTCCGTTCCTTCGAGATTCAGGTCGTCTCGGAAGAGACAGCTGATCAGATCCAGTCGGAAATGAGTCGACAGAGACTTCTCCAGCATCCGACTCCCTTGACCACAGCTCCGTCTGCCGCATTGTTGGCCATGAAACCTACGACAGGAACGAAGAGAAGTAATGCCGTCAGCAATGCTGGTAAGAGTTCTTTTGAGAAAGACTCTCAATCTTTCAGACTCGGCAAACAACACTGCTCACAAGAAGAGCGATGTGAACAGCAAAGAATTTGTGACCATCTATCCAGAATACAACGCAAAACATCGGTAGATCCTTTCTTTCCTTTTTCAGTTAGTCTTTCTATAGATACTGGCTGGCCACCTATCCACATCTTTTGTGTACGACACGACAAAAAGGAAAACAGTCGACGCACAACTCCTTCCAGGTACTGTTTTTTGGATTAAACGAAAGAAAAAGTACAGGACCTGTCTCCGAGTGGCATGGAGGCCAAGTCAAACGGAAAACGTCCAATCTTCTACTTCCACATCAAGGCGACCATGTTCAGTCCTTCCGGTCGCTTTGCCACAGCTCATACTCTCTCCCTTCCATTCGCCATAGCTACTCGAAGAAATCAAGACTGCCAAGTTCAGAGAATGATGAGTTCGTACACGGCTACCATTTTCTGGGTTTACGGCTGTAACCACCAGGACGGACTTCTCCTCCAATGGGTTGACTCTGGTAACTAGAGTTTGGATAGAAGACGGATAATTTTCCAGGAATGCATTGGGAACACTTTAAACATCTGTACAAACAACATTTCAAAGTCAATGCAGATGTTCAAAGAGGACTAGAAGACTCTGATTTCGACCTGTTAAAATATAAACTACAGTGCCCCGACTGTGTTCATGGAGAAGGAAGAAGAATCAATGGTATTCAGCGTATGTTTCTACTTAGTTTTATGCACAAAAAAATTTCAGAAGTAGTGACGTTCAAGAACGTCCTCTGTCCACATCTTCGCTATGAATGTGGCTCTACGAATGTCCGGTTTTCAGTTTGGAGAGGGATGTTGGAACTTTTACAAATCTTCCACGACAGTCGAAACAACGTTCGCAAATTGTGGGAGATGAATCTGCTGATGGGTTTTCTGGAATTTAAAGACGTAAGTGATGGGGTGGGATGTATGGATAGACCGTCTATGTAGGTCGACTCTTTACTCGAGCCTCACAAGAGTTGTCTCATCATCCGGCTCAGTTTTGTGACCGGCGGTAGGCTCTTTCTTCATTTCAAACATCTTCTGGAGATCAGGTCGGTTCACTCTGTATTGGCCACATGCACAAAAGACTTTTTGCTCACTTTTTTTTCAGATCTTTTCGTGTGTAGTCAGTAGAGTGAATCTTCTTGTTCTCTCATCTGTTCCCAGAACATATGAGAGGAATAACTCTTCACTAAATTCCAAAACTTCTCTATTTTTTGTCCATTTTTTGCAAAGAGAAAAATAAAAGACTAGTTTGCCATCCCTTTGATCGACTCTGTTCAGGTACAATTTGTTTTACTGTTAAGTCAGTTTTGGCTCATACAGTGGACGGAATGGCTCATTCACTCGACCCGAAAGCAACCAGACCGATTCATTTGGAACCTCTTGACTTGAAAAGGCTCCAGACCAAATGCTTGAAGGACTATCTAAGGGACATCGCCGATGCCGAGAAGGTTTCGAGTTATATGGAAAAAGGAAGGATTATTTTAGGTAAAGTACATCCTGAACGCAAAAAACGAGGTGGTCCGAATATCAGATGTGTTGAGAGAACTCGGAGAGTATCAACAGCCTAACGGCGGGATCGAGAGCAGAGACATTTCGAGCAATGTGACTCACTCTGGAGATATCGACGCCATGCAACACATCAGGTACTTGTGTTCATTCTATTCCATACAAAAAGAGAATTTTTCAGATTCACAGCCATGAGGATTGCTGGTAAGAAAAGAGTTTTAGACAGACGTTCAAACTGGTTCAGTTGTAACATGTAAAGTGAAACCGCCGTCGGCAGATTTGATGGAAGAAGATGACTATGAGAAGCCTGCCACTATTCAAAGAGCAGCCTCTCTGCTGGCCCCTCAAGATGACTTCCTTCGAGAACTCATTCAATTATCCAACTTTTACGGGAAAAGCAGACAAGTTGGTTCACTTCTCTCCCCCAAAGAAGAAGAGGTTCAGGAACTATTCGAGGCGATAGAGTCACTTCCCGAGGAGTCCTTTCAGAATCGAGGACACAACTCGCTCTCGTATTCTTCGTCTATGATGACGTCTTCGCCGAAAGAGAGCCGAAGTCAATTACCTTCTCCTAATGGTAGCCATATCATTCAAAATCCATACGAGCCCAAATTTGACTACAATATGTAGTAGTTCCGTTGTTATATTGTTTTGCGGGTTACTCCCCCTCCTTTGTTACTTTTTGACTCTATAGATATCTATCGAAGCATTCCAAAGATACGCCCAGAAATGAACCTATTTGGGGCATCAGTCGTTTTTTTTCTTCTATCGCAGTTTCTCCATGTCACCCCGTTGTCGAATCGCTGTCTTTGGATCGTCGACCACTGGAAAGACTGCTCTAGTTTGAACACTATTTAATATGAGTAAAATTATTCAGGTCCACCGCTTCCTCTTTAATGCTACACCAGTTTTCTATGACCCGACGGTAAACAGAGACTCTTTGAACTGTCTTATTCGCGTTCAGGTTGAAGACTTCTTTCGAGCCAGTTATTTCCTAGGAGCTGATCACCTCGATGTTCTTATTACTGACTGTTCGGGAAAGGAACTCTTTCGTGGAATGAGACAACGCTACATTTCAAACAACCATGGATTCATCGTCGTCTATTCGGTGAAGAGCAGACGAAGTTTTCTAGAAGCCCTGAGAATCTGCTATCTATTAGGACTTGTCCCGGTATGAGTGTCTGAGACTGAAAAGGAAGGAACAATTTAGAAGATTCTGGTGGGAACAAAAGCCGAGATCGACTGGAGATACCGAGAGGTGACGTCGGAAGAGGGCAAACGAGCAGCGGCTGAATTAAAATGTTCTTTCTCGGAAACCAGTTCGGTCACGGGAGCTAACAATCGAGAAGTTTTTGATGAAATTCTTCACGAGATTTGCGAGTACAAGATCTGGAAGAAGAAGAATCAAAAGAGTTGTTGTCTGATGTGAATAAACATGGCTAGCTGTCTAGTCATCCGATCCAATTACGCGTTGAGCGGCTCGCCGGGGTGCGAGAGAGGGGAGACGCCTCTGATATCTTTAATTATTTATTCCATTCTTCTCGCAACTCCTCGCTTGCCCTCTATTTTAAAGACTAGTCGGACTAACAAGAGTCGTTCCGGCTGTCGCCACATGTGGTTCTGTCCATTTTTTGACGACCGCCGAGTGCGTCAGTCCCTGCTTCCAGTCAGACTGCCGACCTTCTTGCCAATTATCGTGGCGTCTGCTGTTGACACTCTTCTCCTCTTCGAGACAAAACTCATTTCGCGTTATTAGGACAGAGTCGCGGTTTTCGGCAAAAAGAGCAACTAGGCAGCAATACAACGACGGCACCTGTTGCCCTCCTTGCTGAACGGGACCAATCCAATCTCAACGCCTGCTATAGCCTTGATATGGCTCATTTATACGTCCGGACAGCCTTTTTATTGGCCACCCAATCTGCCACTCCTCCACGCTCTTTGTCTCCATCTTCTTTTTCCCTTGTTACAACACAAATCTTGGAGAGAGTCGACTGACCGTCGGTCACACATTTACGAGTTCTCTCCAACACAACATCTTTTTTGTACTTGGAGTGCACTTGGATTCCCACGGACCACGTGTGATAGTTGTGATAGCGGCCATCAATGTTTCATCCTGGCAGCTAATCGATTGAAGAGATATCCTCACTCCTCTCGCCTCTAATCAAATTAGTTGTTGTCATGACACCCCTCTTCTTCTTCAAAAGTAGAGGAAAGAGAGTCGAGTTCGCACTTGAGCAAATTAGATTGGAGAGGACGGAATCAAGCCGTTTCAAGTCATCTCGAAGACGAACTTTGGTGGGCATCATTCGATTAGGGCCAAGTGCGCCACGAGAGCACAGCCGGCTCGTTTTCAAACTCTCCGAGGTTCACATTCATAACGGCATTTTCTATTCTCCGGGGGCAATTTCATTCCTTTGGGCGTTTCTCATTTCGCTTTGCCTTATGTGTCAACAGAGACGCGGACCTGGATGGCTGCAACCTCCACTATGAATCGTTAATTAGAATGAGTCGTCTCTCTTTCCTGAAAAAGAGGGTCCAGAGAGCAACTAGAAGAGCGTGTGTCCAGAAATCGGAGCCTCGCTCTCGCTATTGCTCTTACACAGCTCCTAATCGCCGTCTATTACTCCTCCTTTTAATTATTAACTCTCTTGCCATTAATACGCTTCGAATCCCGCGAGCGGATTATTTTGCCGAGATCTCCCCTTCATATTTGGAGAGCGCTCATTACATGTTTTCCTTCCATGTCCCTCAAACCTTGTTCGTGTTCGCGTGTCTCTCAAATCTCTTTGAAACGGATATTTCTCCTTCAAATAAAGTTAATTTTCAGGGGGTCGCTGGACGTCCCAGGGCCAGCCTAGATGGCTTCAGTAGCCGCGTGGTGAGTCCGACTGATCATAAGACAAATAATGAAAACTTTAGGCTGCCATTCGCCCGTGCGGCGGCCATCGGATGGGTAATAAAGCATTATTTAAAAGAAAGAAATCTTTCAGGTTCCCATCTCCCGTCAGCCTATGCCACAGGCACCAATAGCTGTACAGGTAAGCCAGAAATCGGATCCAACGGGTGGTGGCAACAGCCGCCGGCCATCTAATAGAGAGCCAAGAAATTCAATATGACTCACACGAAATGACGAAAAGAAGCGTAGTCTGGGAAGCTCACCTGGAACTTGCAGGCAGCAGATCTCTGTGTAGACTCGGTTAGTGACGAACGTCTAGCCATTAATGTATCCGGAAGGAGATTCGAGACGTGGAAGAACACTTTGGAAAAGTTTCCGGAAACACTTCTTGGCAGCAATGAAAAGGTTTGATCTTTTTTTCTAAACAAAAGAATTCTTTAGGAGTTTTTCTACGACGAAGACTCGGGGGAGTATTTTTTCGACCGGGACCCGGATATCTTCCGACACATTCTTACCTTCTATCGAACAGGAAAACTTCATGTACGCACTCTTTCTGACCTTTCTTCTATTCCTTTTTACAGTACCCAAGACATGAGTGTCTCGTCGCCTACGATGAGGAGCTCAGCTTTTTCGGCATCATGCCTGATCTCATTAGCGACTGTTGTTACGAGGATTATAAGGACAAAAAGAGGGAAAACCAAGAACGACTCATCGAGGAGACTTTGGAGACGGGGTCCGCTACCAAATTGAAGCAAAACTTTCAGGTTAATCTTAGTTTTTACTAGAAGAAGAAAAGTTTAGGAAAAATTATGGACAGCCTTTGAGAATCCCCACTCGACGTCTGTTTCTCTTGTCTTCTATTACGTGACGGGTTTCTTCATCGCAGTATCTGTAATGTGCAACATTATCGAGACCATTCCTTGCTGGTAAGTCTTTATATGTTAGTTTCTGTTATTGTCATAGGTATGTGAATGACATGCCCGTGTCGTGTGGAGACGCCTACGAGAAACAGTTTTTCGTCTTGGATACGGCATGTGTCATCATCTTCACCGTAGAGTATTTATTGAGGCTCTATGCAGCCCCAGATCGATGCAAATTTTTCATGTGAGTGTTCGTCCAAAGTTTTCAAAAAGACTGTTTAGAACAATAATGAGTTTGATAGATGTGGTGGCCATTCTTCCCTACTATATCGGACTGATTTTACCAAATAACAAAGATCTTGGGGCATTCGTCACTCTTCGAGTCTTTGTGAGTCTTTTTTCCTCGTAAGCAGCTTTGAGAGAGGGCTTCAACTAATCGAGTTGTGTGCCACCAAAAGGAACTAATCGTCTCGAACATAATCATTTCAGAGGGTTTTCCGAATCTTCAAGTTCAGTCGACACAGTCAAGGTCTTCGGATATTGGGCTACACTCTCAAATCGTGTGCCTCCGAACTCGGCTTTCTTGTCTTCTCTCTCGCAATGGCCATTATCATATTTGCCACAATCATGTACTATGCGGAGAAGAAGGTCGACGGGACACGCTTCACATCAATTCCAGCCGCCTTCTGGTACACAATTGTCACGGTTCGTCTGGTCTTTTTTGAAGGATCTTTTTGTTTTCAGTTGACCACCTTGGGATACGGTGACATGGTACCATCTACTGTAGCAGGAAAGATCGTCGGAGGAGTTTGCTCACTCTCCGGAGTGTTGGTAAGTATTTATATTTGAACCTTTGTAATCTTAAGAATCTGAAAATAAACTAATGGTCTTTAGGTAATCGCTCTGCCCGTTCCCGTCATTGTGAGCAACTTCTCTCGAATCTACCATCAGTCGCAACGAGCGGACAAGAGAAAGGCACAAAAGGTTAGCTCTTCTGAATCTTTGGGATGAACTTGAATATGTTCAGAAGGCCAGAATGGCTCGAATCCGAATAGTCAAAAATGCCTCGGGACAGGCTCTTTTCAACAAAAAGAAGGCTCACGAGGCACGGATGCAGGCCTTTGAACGAGGCGATCTCTCATTCGATGCTCTTCGAGATGAAGACATTTTCGAGATTCAACATCATCATCTTCTGCAATGTTTGGAGAAAGCTACTGTGGGTTATTTATTATTTTACTTTCAATTTGCGACAATAGGAAAGAGAATTCGTGGAAGCGGATGTTGAGTTCGATGGAGGAAGACCGACTCCTCCAGTTTCCAACTCGAGTTCTTTGTCGAATGTCCGACCGAAGAAACGGACGCGACCATTCTGTTGTGTGAGGATGGATAAAGAAGAGGAAGAAGACGAGGAGATCAGGGAACAGAGAGTCACTTTCAATCAAACGCTCAATCAGGTAGTATTTTTCCTATTTCAAGAAGTAGAAAGAATACAGGTGAGAGAGACGACTCCGGATGAGAAGTCGAACGAGAACTTTTGTGTCTCGCAGCTCTAAGCTGGGGGTCAATGAAGACGGGTCGCGTTGAAAGACGCAACAACACATCAGAGAGACATTGTGATCTACAGCCATTTAAGATTTTCTATTGTTTTATTGTTGTCTTTCGCTTTCAAATTAAAGAGGTTTATTACCCGTAGAATATTGGAGGATCGGAACAGATCATGGTCGGATTCCTGAGTGGTGACAAGACAACATGTCTCCGATAACATTTCCACACACGACATGTGTTAGACCCAAAGGCGTCAGACCTACGTTTGGACGACAGAATTGCAGACACTGAGGGCCTCTGAAAAAATCTGTACTCTTCAAATTCCTAATCCTTCTTACGCTTTCTGAGCTACTCCTTTAATTGAACAACAGTGCGAATTATCGTGACCCTGGGACGCACATTCCAAAAATGGCGCCACATGGAACAATCCACATTGGCCTTTGTCCAAAGCAGCACGAACTTCCCTCTGGGTAATGTCGTATCGACAGAGATTCTGACAGCCTATTGGGAGGTTCTTCTGACGACAGCAGGCCAACAGTTCTAGAATTACTCATGAATTATTTCAGATGGAAAAAGGAGTAGATGGGAACTGGGCAAACACTCACTCGAACTGGCCACTTCGGATGAAACACAGGGACTGAATTGAGGAGCTACTCCACATTGAGCTGGAGTAGTCCATTGAGGTCGGGCTGTGGTCTGTTGCCAAGAAGGTTGAGGAGCGAGAGTTCGTTGCCAATTAGGGGAGACTGTCGTTTGCCACTGATCATTCGGTCCGGGAGACGGTCTCCAAAGAGCAGGAGTTGGTTGCCAAGATTGTTGGGGTCCTTCTGGACGGAAAGGAAGAAATCCAACTGCGGCTGACCCGCTCTGAATCGACTGTTCAAACAGTTAGTTCAGAACAAACAAGACCTGTTGCCCTGAAGCAGGAACCTTTGTTTCGGATGGTGTGATTTTGAACTGACTGATCAAAGAACTGATTCCGTTGGCGATATCCTTCTTTTTTCCAGCTATTCCATCCACAGCTCCATTCTCTGAACTTTTGCCTGTTCCAATTATCTGTCCTTGCCAGTTTCTAAAGACATTTGAATACTGAGTAATTCTAAATACTTGGTCTCTTCTACTGCAGATGGAACAGATCTGGAGAGAATAGCTGCAGAATTCATAAAGTTTTCTTCTTTGGCTATAAAAGTAGAATGGACTGTCCCTGTGTTGCTCACAACTGGGGGTTGATCTGACAACTTCTTTCATTTCTACTGATTAATAAACCTACTGTCTCCATCTTCGTAGTCTCCAATAAGAACAAGGGAAGCATCAGGTGGACGGATGATTCTGGGATCAGGAGTCTTTCCCAATCGTTTCACTGCTGCCGTAGGTTCAATCTGATATCGAAAGAATAATAAGAACCAAGAAAACTAACTCTTGTTGTAGCTGGAGTTACCCACGAAATGTCTTTTTCCTGAGAAGGAGCACTGTCAATGTTCGGTTCAAACGGTATGAGAGTAGGAAATCCGGTAGAAATGAGAACCATTGGTGTGGCTAGCGGAGGAGGGACAGTAGCATCGACCACAGCTGTCTCTCTCGGGTCTTCTCTACGAATTTGGCCATTTCTTCCAGTACTGCCATCATGCGCACTAGTTCCAGAAACGAGATCAGTCGAATATACTAAACAGATTGAACATTAAAAAGAAAGGCCTCTCACATCTCTGATAGTAATCCGGACCACATTGGACAGTGGAGCATTCGTTTGAACAAGCAGATCGGATACGGGAGGTGCAACAAAAAGAAGGATGGACTCGTCTACAGTCCAATTGGGGAGAATGTATCCATTGTTGAGAATATAGAGAGGGGATGAAGAGGAGAAAGAGGAGGATCATCTGGAAATGGTGAAAGGTGTTGTGACGACTGGACTTAAAGACGTTCGTTTACAACGCCCTGCGGCAATGCTGAGCTGACTCACCGATGAGGACGACAAGGTCGACGAGTTAACCGGATGAATAAGAGACGAAATGGCAGAGAAAGAAACTGGTAGAGACTGTAAGTGGATGTGAGAAGAAATCTAACCAGACCGGTTGTCACAACACAAACACGACACAAACTCAGTCTATGCAAATGTAGAAAAGGTCACTTTGTTTAATATTGGGGGGGGGGGGGGGCGGCATTGTTCAGTTTGTTCAGTGTCCACGACTTGCCGGATGGGGAATTCCCGATCAAGTTGTGAGTCTAGCCTTTTGAAGGTTACGTCAATCCGATGGGGCAGCTAAGCATGACGATTACAAGGTCGAAAAGAGAAAGATTATATCTTCAAAGTTTTGTCTGTTGTTCTGAAAGAGATTTTATCTCGATCGGTGGTATCCACGTGCCCATCCAGAACCGAACCGGTTATCCAGGTCGCACTGTTATCACTTCCCCGGAGGGCCTCTGTTCCACTATCTGGAGAGTCCTTTCACTTGGTTATCAGCCTCTGCAGAATACCAAATAAAAGAGACGTTTTTGTTTGTTTCTTTCTCTTCTCAAAAAAAAAAGTCTTCAGTCTGCGTCTGAAAGCGCCCAATGGACGATCAAAAGAGGCTTATCTGTCGTGTTTTGCGAGACACTGAACTAGGCAAACTCAGCGAAATCGATCGCTCACCATCTTCGATGTTCTATTTTGCAGAAGACAACATTCTTTGCCCTTTTGCGCGACACGTTAAACTGTTAACAAGTCTTTTAATGGGTCTATCAATACGCTCTGGGTGTCACTAGTACCAATTATTGTTGATAATTTAAGACGGAGAGATCGATCGAATGCGTCAGTAGAAATTGATTCAGAGCTCATGTTTGATCTCGAAAACTATCCAAGTCTCGAGTGTTCCGCTCTCAGTTTTTGATTGGTGGCCCTGTTGTCGACCGACGTGATTGTCTCATTTTCCCACGCCGAATGCTTTCAATTCCCGGCCTACCATTATTCTTCTTCTGAAAGAAACTTTTCCTATTGATTCTTCGTCTGATAAGATAGGGTCTCGTCTAAGCTGATTATGGCTCACAGTTGTTGCTTCTTTTCAAACTTGTAGTCCCCTTTGTTTGTTCCAATCCTTCGACTTCCTACTGACAGTTCGTTTGATTTTCAGCAGCCGGCGAGCCGGATGACGCCACTTCTACACTTTGCCTAACTTTTATCAAAGGGTGAGTTCGGAATGAGAGGAAGACCGAGAGATAAATGGACTCGAAACAGGTTCTATGCGCTGCAAAAGAGGTATTATGAGAGAAATAAATGTGCGATAGGAATAGACTGTTTGAAAGGAAAGCTGACTCAGATGGCGCTGACTAACATCTCCTCGGGACGAGCCATTTCTTGTCTCTGCCATGTCCCATTAGTTCCAATAAAAACAATTAGTATTTTTAGAAAGAAGAGAAAGATGTCTTTCAATCTCAGTCGAAAGCTGACTGCCGGCATGAGCATTGAAAATGGAGGAAATACTTCTCTTTTACACATTGGAGACATTATATCGCTCTACACTGAAGACTCTCCTCAAAACCGAGGATTCTTGTCCACTCTCGGTCTGGTAGATGACCGATGTATTGTGGAAATTGGAGATGGTCGTCCCGAGAGTCCGCCGAAGAAGTTCCGAGGTCTGAATAATTCTTTCTCATTTAAAAATATACTTAGACTGTCTGTTCAAAGTGTGTCCGATCAACCGCTATGGAGCTCACAAACACTACTGGACAGAACAGAAGAAGATGCAAGGAGGAGACTATACCTATGATGAGGACATGATGAACAGGCTGCGGATAGCTGCTGACAAGGTTCCTCCTTTTTCATATTTTGTGACTCTCGATTGTAGGAGAAGGAACAGAACGAGTTAGAGTTCCGAAAGACGATGGGCAGTGTGGTTCAATACGGAACGATGGTTCAGTTGCTCCATGTGAAATCGGACAAATACTTGACAGTCCAGAAGAATTCTCCAGCTAAATGTGAGAGGAACGCCATGAAGGTTTGTTTCAAGTTTGTTTGACAACAACATATGTTAGGTTTACTTGGATAGAGCTGGAAATGAGGGCAGTTGGTTCGTCATTGAACCGGCCTACAAACACTACAGCATAGGAGACAATGTGGCTGCTGGAAACAAGGTGTCCCTTGTGCCTTATTCTGCCACGACCCAATCCTCGAGCAATCATACCAAACACCAACTTCATCTGAGTACTTGTAAACTGTTGGATAGAAGCACAGCTGCAGAGGTTACTTGGCCTTGTATCGACTTCCAATTGGAATTCAGGTCAACTGTCTGAATGAGTCGACGGAATGGCAAATCTTCATGTTTCTGCTGTACAACGAGAATCAGGCCGACATCGTCAAATCTGTGAGTAATCGAATGACGTTTGTAATCATCGACCAAGGGTGATGTGGTTCGTCTGTTTCATGCTGATCAACAAACTTTTCTCACTTTGGATACCATTCCCAAACAGTCTCCTGCTCAAGATGTCGTCTTTCTCCGGATGACCAATCGACCATCTGCTGCCGATGCGACCAGTTCTCGGGCTCTGTGGGAAGTTCAGGTAGTCCAGAGAGAGGCCTATCGAGGAGGATCTGCCAAATGGAGGGAGAAGTACCGATTCAAACATCTCGCTACGGACATGTATCTGACAGTCACCCAGTCAACAACCACAGTTAAACCGGCTTCAAATGGAAGGAGGGCCAGTCTGATGCATATGAAGTGAGTTTCTTGCGAGAGAATGAAACTGATCTGATTGTAGAGAAGGACTTTCTCGAATGAGCAGTCTAGGAAAAACAGAAAGGTGAACTAGCACTTCACCAGATTCTTTGCTTTGCACAAACTAATCTTTTTCAGTGACAATACACTGCAAATTGAAGGGTAAGGCGTGCTAATCTCACCTTTTTCTAACACTCTGCTCTTTATTTGTTAAAGTTTAAACAAACTTCCAGAAATTTCCTTGCTCCTCCGACGAACAACTATTATTCGGATGGACCAGAAGAGCCGGGAGCCAGCTACTTCCTCGTCCCTTCGAATGTCGATTTCCCCGAAATGGATGGCAATCTTCTCTTCAATCTCGAGCCAAGTACTATTCCAAAAGTGATTATTGTTTTCTGTTCAAAAACAAATAGCTTCAGAGCAAAGACATTCCTAGCAAATCTTTTGTTCGTCTCCAACACGACAAGAACGAGTGTTGGGTACACGCCACCAATCCAACAGAAAAACAGAATCTTTATTACAGCAGGTAGTCTTTGAACAAAACTTATTCAAGACTATTTTTAGTAAGAACGAGAAGGGCTGGGTACGAGTCATTTGCGAGAAGACCAGAGTCGACAAAGAGACGTTCGCCCTACTTCCAGTCTCTCCAAACGAAGTCCGCGACCTCGATTTCGCCAACGACGCTTGTCGAGCACTGAAGAGTTTTATCGAGAGGATTGAGACTGGACAAGTCATCACTAAGGAGTGTATCAAGTGAGTCTAGTGTTGGAATATTTTCAGCAAAGTTGTAGTGTGACTATCCAGCTTCTGATCGAGTGTATCTACTTTGTCACGAACATCAACAATCATATGGTAGATCCTTTGAAGATCAGCGACTTTAATCCATCGAGAGATCGACAGAAACTACTGAGAGAGCAAGAGGTCTTGGATCAGGTTAGGAGACAAACTTTTTTGAGTAAACGAAATTAGGTATTCAAACTGCTAAAAGCGCCATTCCAACCGCGACAAGGAAAGACTGAAATCGGTCCTCTGCTCAATTCTCCTCACGAACTTGGAGACAGTCGAAACGAAGTCTTCAAGAACATGTTCCAACTCAGCTACAGTCTTCTCAGGTAGATTTTCTTGAACAACTCCACCAACAGAAAAATTTCAGATACTCACAGGAAAAGTACAGAAAGAACCAAGAGTTTTTGGCTGAAAAGTTTGGTCAGATTCAAGAACAGATCGGATTCGATCTGATGGCCGAAGACACAATGACGGCTGTCCTTCACAATAATCCAAAACTTTTGGAAAAGTACGTGAAAACGCCTCATGTGGAAAGATTTGTGGAATTGGTGCGGAACAACAAACAGGGAAAGTGGGTTCTCTTCGTTTCATTTGTAATTCTACATGAAGATTCCTCGACTACCTGGCCGACCTGTGTGTCTGTCGTGGAGAGGCCAACAAAAAGATTCAAGAACTGATCTGCACCTCGGTTCTGAGTGAGAAACATCGAGGGATATTTATGGACACTAAAATGGTCGACGGAGAAATTCACGTCGGTTGGATCGGGGAAATGAGATCGCTTGTTGATTTGGCTGAAGACGCCACTTTCTCGAAATATTCAGCAGAACTCTTGGATTACTATAGGTTGGAATTCTTTTGAGACTAAAACGATCTTATTTAGACATCAACTGGACTTGTTGGCTCAAATGTGTCAAGAACAACAGTACCTGGCGATCAATCCACCAGCCGACAAGAAGCTGATGAACATTTCTCAGGAACTCCCGATCGACCTCGTCCTCAAGTCAGACTCAGCTATTTAAAGATACAAGAATCTACTTGTAGATGTATGTCAGATATCCGCCTCCCTTGCGATGTCCGAGCCTCGTTCACTCGTCTGATGTTGCATGTTCACGTTGTCAGAGGCAGTCCAGCCAGTGCCATCCGTCATGCCCGTCTCTGGTGGGACATTCCGGAACACGTCAAACTGTCCACGTAAGTCTTTTCTTATCAGTGCAACCAGACTATTATTAGCTACAAGACCTGTTCAATTGAGGGATACTCGGATGGGGAGAGAGTCAGAGTCAGTGAACAGATCACCCAGGTTCTGAAGACGGTCGAAAAATATCTGGACTCGCTGAGAAGTGACAATAAGGGAGGGCCAGTTCTGTTGAAAGACTCGAAGAATGTGAACAAAAACAAGCTCACGGCTGAGGTAGACACAGGGCTATTGAACCGAACAAAATTAATTCAGATGGTTATTCTGGCCAAATCTCTGGCTCAGTTTGGATATTACACTTTTGAGGGACTTCTTCATCTCTCTCAAACTTTGTTGGCCATAGCAGATGACTGTCCTCAAGACGCACAGACAGCTCGAACTGTCTCTCATGGAATGAATATGATGGCCAGAGTCACAAAGTCCATGATTGGAGGAAGACAACAAAACGAAGTCAAACCGAGGGCAGTCGAACCAAGCGAAGACGGAGTTATGGCCAAAGAGAGCAAGAATCTTCTCGTCAAGACAAAACTGACAATTGCCGAAATCCTTCAGTTTATTATGGATGTCAGACGCGATTATCGCATAACTATGGCTCTCTCCTGGTTCAAAGTCAATTTTCCATGTGATGAAAATGGATCTCTTTCTGCTATTCCAGGTATGTCGAACTATTTCGTCCTAACGACTGTTCAGATATAAATGACCGCATTGCTCGCGAGCTCTATGAAGCCATCTACAAGTCGTCAGGTCATCAGTTACATCTGGACGGAGGAGATGGACAACTTTTGCTGGCTATTCTGCTTCAAATGACAATGTCCGACTACGGTCCTCTGACGAGTATCTCTCTCAAAGTTCTGTTCAGACACTTTACCCAATATCAGGAGCTTCTAGAGGACTTGAGACAGGTTGTAGAGTTGAAAAACTCAGCTGAAAATATTTTCAGGTCCAACTATTGGTCTCGAACGAAGACGTGGAGAACTACCGTCAAGTGGATCGCGACTTGTTCATTTTGAAGAATCTGACGGAAAAATCCGAGTTGTGGGTCCATGGAGATCGCCACCAGTCGCCTTCACAGGAAGCCAAGGAGATGACCGAAGAAAAGACGTGGGTTTATATGTCAGTCTTCGACGGACGACAATCTGACGCGTCTCATTTCAGAACGAAGATGGATCTCGAGCTCCACTCACTTGTCACATCTCGAGCATTCGAGTCGGACGACACGGTAAAGGCAATAATGGAAGTGATCGACGAGCACTATCCGAGCATCAAAAAGGAGTGTCTTCGACTACTCGAAGAGCTCTTGATCAACGACGACAGAAACGTGGCCGCCCTGGCTCTTCAGGAGGTTGGAGATCGAGCTCCGCTCATCGCCTATCCTTTGATTCGACAGGCACATCGGTTATGGTCCAGAAATGACCCTACTTTTAGATCTTAGTGAGAGTGAAGAAACTCTGTTACAAGGATAAACGACCGGATACTATGAATCAACAACTTCTGAGGAACATGCGCGTTTTCGAAGTTGTTCTCGAGTTTCTCAGCATCCCTCATGACAAGGTATATTCTGAGAAGAGAGTATGATGTGAAACTGTTTAAGAAGAACGACCAAGAGATGCCGAAACTGATCACATTATCTCACGAGTTCTTAAGAAGTTTCTGCAAAGGAAATAAGGAGAATCAGAGCCGACTGCACAAGTACATTTCGCTTGAAAAGGACCCGAAGGAAGGAATGCTGCGTGTGGAAACTGTAAACGTTACTCAAACTCACAGAAAGAATTCTTTTAGGTGGAAGAAGCCGCGACTCTGGTTTCCATCTTCCGCAACAATCGAGAGTTGGCATCAAATGTTTCCGAAGAATTGGTGGCTCACATTGTCAGCCTCATCGAGCACAAGACGAAGAATAGTGTCTTCTTGGAATTGCTTCAATCACTCGTCTGTGTTTACGACAAGGAAATCGAGAGTAGTCAAGACAAGGTCGCCAGTGAGGTTGGCTCCAACTCCCCTTCTCTGCCAACATCCCTGTCGTTTAGATCTGCAGTGCTTCGGACGAAGTGCGACAACTTTTTGTGGATGCCGCATCTTTTGAACAGTTGGAGCAGATGATGGAGAAGGCTACGGCTGAAGTTACTTATCTCGACTCGACTCATCCTCTCAAATATCACATCGAGCTTGTCAAGTGAGCTTTTTTAAGGAGATAGAACAAATGCAAATCTAGGTTATTGGCGCTGTGTACTAGAGGAAAAATTGGGACGACTGAGCTGAAATGTGCTTCGGAGATTCCAATGGATCATATTGTCCGAGTGGTCACTTCGAAGAACTGTCTAGTCGAAGTCAAAGAAGCGTACTTTCAATTTCTTCTACACTGCTACATTGACACGGATGCCGAGATGAAGGATGCCTACAAACAGGAATACATCGAGCAACTTCTCAACAACATGCTCGCGGATGTGAAGAAACTTAAGGGGGAATGTGTTCGACTCAATCCGACTCACGAACAGATCACCTACCGAACATCCCTTGAACAGTTCATTTGCTCCACCATAACCGAGACATTGATCAAATTCTTTGAACGACCATACTCTTCAGCTGCCAAAGTAGATATTGTCGTAAATTTCCGCTGATATCGTTGAACAACGAAATAATTTCAGCAACATCAAAGACTCTTCATTGCTCTTCTTCGAGAACTATTACAATTGCAGAAAGTACAGTCGATGGCCAGTAAGAACAGTTACCGAGTGGGAGAATGTGTGAAAAGACTGAGCAAATGGGGTAAGTTCTAAAATATATGTATTGATAAGATTTTCAGCCGAGGAACATAACCTGACTCTACCGGCTGTGGCCATGAATCCGTTGACATCCAAACCGTCTTCTAAGCAACGGTGGCAAACAGCCTTGAATGGAGCCAAGTTTATCGGAATGAATCAGGTATCCAACCTTCTACTAATGAGCATGATGTGCAAATTGCCTGTTTCAGCACAACCGAGCCCGTTCCAACTCTCTAATGCCCCTTTCTGGTATGCCTCTTAATCGCACGAGTGAGCATGCCAATGTAGTATCCTGCTACCACGTATGTAGTCTTTTTAGTGCCCCGAGACGAACAACGTTCAGATGATGATTGGTCAGTTCAAAGTCTTCTTATTGCCATTGAACGCGGCAGAAGGAAGTGTTCTGGTCGATGTACTGCATATGCCCGAACTACTGTTCCCAATTGGAAGTACTCTTCGAGAACAGTGTGCCAAGGGAGGAGTTGTCAGCAAGTAGGCTTTGTCCTTTGATTGAGACATGGCTTGTAGATTGGTTCAACACTGCAAGACGCTCATCCACAATAAGCAAGAACATCTGTGTACAAGGGTCCTTCAAACTCTCTGCAAAATGTGTAGCAGCTCGAAGACTGCATTTGGAGACCAGGTAGGTCGTCTAATTCTTGCTCTAGAAACCTATTACAGGAGAAAAGGTTCAGAGAAGGCGGTTTGATACTGGTTCGTTAAAATATGGGTTTAAAGGGTCATTAATTGGCATGAGGGCATTTAATCAGTGCTTTTAATTTGTTTTTGGGTTTAAACGGGAATTTCTTCAGGGGCAGACTCTCCGATCAAAGCTTCTTGGACGATACTTTGGAAGACACGGGAATGCTAAACTGGAGAGACAGCAGTCACGACTAGGAGAAGCCATTGAAGGCATCAACAGTCAGTTTGACATTTGTTCGATCTCAGCCTCAAATGCAGAGTCGATTCACGAACAAGGAGAAGTCAAAGAACTGGTGGAAAGATCCCTCTATGACATTCAATGCACTCTCAATACTGCTGGAGCTACCGATTTGGTCATTGACATTGTCATCAGCGAGCCGACTCGTGAAATATTCTTGAAAGCAATGCAATTGGCCAAAGCTCTTCTTCACGAAGGGAATGGAAAAGTAAGAGATGTAGTAAAGTCAGTTTAACAGCGTTTTAAAGGTCCAAGACGCATTCTACAAGAGACTGAAAAAGAAAGACATCCACGAGCCTTTCTTTAAAGCCATCTCGGTGAGAATACAGACGGCCCAGAACAAGTTGAAGAGCGACATGTTGGCATGTACCGACAACAAGCCAAAGGGAAGTAAGTGCTATTTCTTGTTATTGGCATCCTTTTCGTGAATTCGGGCTAATCGAGACTTTCAGTGTCTTCTGTAAACGCCAGTAGAAGATGTAAGTTCTTTCGACCCGATGTTTAACCTATTTCTCCCTTATGTTTCTCTTTCTGCAGCAAGTCAAACTACTCCTCGTAAAAGCGTCGTCGGCAATATCTGTTGGTTTCGTGCATGGGGAATGGGTTGCATGGTCTTCTGGTCCTTCCCCTCTCCTTGTTTCTCTCTCCAACCCATGTTCTTTCGTTCTTTTCTCTTAAAATCTTTTTCAGCTTCGACTGTTCTCACTCCAAGTACGGCGGACCTCCACGACTCTCCGTTCGCAGCTTCCATTTTCTCCGGTTCGACGGTAAGACAGCCGTCCATCTCCGAGATGTCTCAACACTCGAACGACGCTGCTCACAGTGTTCCCGATCTCACGCCTTATCAAGACGAAGACAAGTGCTGTTTCAGTTGAGAGAACCTTAAAGAAAGCTTTAGACCTTCGGACAGTCTACCACCCGAAGTGGCCATAATCGAGCCGATCCTTCGAGTTCTGCAGCTGCTCTGTGAAAACCACAACAGTGTTCTACAGAACTGTGGGTTTTCTTCACTAATTAGACTTTATCTAATCATATTGAAGTTTGTCGGAAACAATCGGACAGAGCCAATCACAATTTAGTGGCAGAGACTCTCAGTTTCCTGGATACGGTAAGTCTTTTTGTTTGTTCTTTTATCGCAACCCTTGACAGCTCTACAACCGGAGTATCCATGTCCAAAAGGTATTCTCTGTCGCTCTTTTCGAAACTTTTGCACTCGGTTATCTTCTGCTCACAATGCTTATTTTTAACCGTCTCTTAGTCAGAAGTATGAGTCGTCTTTCAGGTTTGCGGATCCACCAAAGGATCGCTGGGAGTGTTCGGAGAGATCGGCGAGCACAATTACACTTTGATCACTCAGGCATTGGCAACTTTGACTGAATTCTGTCAAGGGCCCTGCCATGAAAATCAAAATTCGATGGTCATGCAGGTTCGTATTCTATGATTCTTTATAACAAGTTACAGGAGAACGGACTGAACATCATCATTTCACTCGTCCTGAATGATATCAAACCTCTGGCCGACGACCATATGGAACTGGCTCTCGAGATCAAGAGTCAAGCGTCGAAACTGCTTCTGGCCATCATGGAATCCAGACACGACAGTGAGAATTCCGAAAGAGTCCTTCAAAATATGCACAACATGGCTGGTGGACCGAAACAACTCGTTTGTGTTTTAAATCTTTCCATTACACAATCGTTTAGGTGAAAGCCATTACTCAAGCCTACAGTATGACCAACTCTAAACAGTATGAGATCAGTGTCATGAAGCGGGACTTGATGAGAGTCAACTCGATTCAGAACGGAGCCAAGAGTCTCGTGTCTCCGCAGATTAACACGCCTGGAAGTCAGTACTCTTTGTTTCCTGATAAACTCTTTTTTAAGTTTCACTTCCTGAAATATCCGTCGACTCTACTGGAACCAACTCAATACTTCAGGAAGAACCAAAGTCTAACAATGTGGCTGATATGGATGATTCACTTGAGATGGTCGATCCAAAAGAAGTCTGTAATATTTGGCATGGAAATAGGAAAATCTTTAGGTCGGTCACAACATCTACATCCTGGCCTACCAGCTGGCAAGGCACAACGAAGAGCTGGCCAGATGTCTGGATCCAGAAGACCAAAAGAAGGACAATAGAACAAGAGTTGCTTTGAACTACTATCACGAACACACTGCTCAAATTGAGGTTTTCTATTTTTTATATTCTTAATAACCGGATTTAGATTGTGCGAAGTGACCGTACTCTGGAAAGAGTCGTCTTCCCGATCAACGACGTCTGTTCATATCTGACGAAAGAAACTCAGAATCAGGTGTACAACAACACGGAAAGAGACAACCAAGGCTCCAAAATCACCGAGTTTTTTGACAAATGGGAGTTCCTTTACGAGGAGATGAAATGGCAGAGGAAATTGCAAGACCGATTCTACCTCTCGGCTATCACTCGTCGTCTTCGTCTTTGGACCAAACTGTCTTTCATCTACGCGGGTCTTATCAACTTCTTCATCGCTTGTCATTATCCTTTCGAAAGTCGTACGCTTTCAATTGTTTACTGAACTTTTTTCTTCTTCTTCAGAATCCTCGCTGATCGACTCTTCCAATCCAATCCTCTACGTCCTTCTTCTAGCTTCAATCATTTTCATATATTCTCAATGGGATGACCAGTAGTTTCTTCCTTTTTCCAAACAAATGTATTCTCTTTCAGATCTACTTTAGCTAAAACGTCTGGAGCAATAACAGCGATAGGCTGTTTTCTACTAGCCTTTTCTTTTGCTGCTTCAGCTTGGCTTGGCATACAGCCGGCCTTGTATCTCTTGGGATCGGCTCAATTGATCAACAAACTGATACATGTCATAGCTTATGTCAGTAACAAAGGACTAGAAGACAAGAGCTGGATGGAACGCTTTACCGACTGGGAAATGTACTACCATCTAGTCTACCTCTTTTTCTGCGTGACGGGTCTCTTCTACAACAATCTACTTTACTCTGTACTTGTGAGTTTTATATAGTCCCGAGAATAATGTCTGTTCAGTTATTCGACATTGTCGTCTCAGAAGATACGCTGAGAAATGTGATCAGTTCTGTGACTAGGAACTGGCAATCGATCATTTTGACAGGAATGTTGGCTTTGATTCTCGTATACATGTACGCCATTGTCGGGTACATCTTCTTCCAAAAAGGTACGGTGTTCGATTCGAAGAAAACTGCTGGATCTGTTCAGATTTCGCCTTGGAACTGGAACAATCGGACTCGGAACAACCCCCGACTCTTGCTGTCTCTCCGCCAGACGAGGGGACATGTCCTGGGGATGGAACGAACTGTCCTGGTGAGGAAGAAGAAGAGAAGATTTTGATGTGTAACACACTCCGAATGTGTATAATAACTACATTGAACTGGGGTCTGAGAAATGGAGGAGGAATCGGAGATGTGCTCAAGAGTGTTGGCCCACACGATAACACCTTTTATTATCGCATCTTCTACGATCTTTCCTTCTTTATCATCCTCATTGTCATCGTTCTCAACCTCATTTTCGGAGTCATCATCGATACTTTCGGAGATCTAAGGACGGAGAAAAACGACAAAGAAGACATTCTGAACAACACATGCTTCATCTGTGGATTGGAGAGGGGAAAGTACGGCTCTTTTCGATCATCTAAAGCTAAAAACTTGAATTTCAGATTCGACAATCGAACTGTCACCTTCTCTGTTCATCAGGTATCAGTTTGTGGTCGGTCATTTGAGCTTGTTTCAGGAAAAAGAACACAATCTTTGGCACTATCTATTTTTCATCGTTTGGCTTCAGATCAAAGATGAGACAGAATTCACAGGTCCGGAGAGTTACGTGGCTGCGTGTATAAAGGTAGTCTTGAAGACAGTTTGAGAAATACAGTAACTTCAGGAACGGAATCTGAACTGGTTTCCTCGAATGCAGGCCATTTCACTGCACGACGCTGAAGGAGAAATGGAGCAAGGAGAGATGCAAGCGATTAAGGACAACTTGAAGACGATGACAGCACAGTTTAGAGAAGTTTGCGCTCAATTGGAAGATTTACGGGGAATGTTGGAGAATCGAACAAACTAAAAACGGATATTGAACTATAGGGTACTACAGAGCTTTGATTCTCCCGATCGTTGTATTTATTTTGTTGCTCTTATAAACCTTCCACCCATAACACGAACAAGAGTATTGATCTCCCAATTTATGGAATTTAAAGCAAATTCACAAGTTCAATGAGATGAACAACGGGGCTTAGTAAACAGAAGAACAAAAAGAGGGTCGGGATTACAGGTTATTAGAAAAGTATAACTTTTAGGATGGAACATGCTCAAGGCAAATACAGCAGTGGTTGGATTAGTGAATGAGGTTATTCACACCGCCGTGCACAAAACAGAAGTCACTCGAGGAAAAACTCACAAGGGAGTGACGGATTAAAATAAAAGGAGCGAGACGGTTCACAAAGCACAAACAAGTTACATGTACTTGTGGGGAACTGGAGGAGCCTGAAAGCAGTGCGTGGTAGCAAGAGAAGCCAGATTCGGAAGAGAGTCCACAGGACACTTTTGAAGACTAGGGCATTCAGCCAGCATATCCAAAATCTTCTTGCCAGAGGAATACCTAAAAACATCAAATTGACTACAGGACATCGAAAATCGCTTACTTGCTCAGCTTAGACTCGTTCATCACGATGCGATCCCTGAGACGCTGAAGCCACTCGAGACGGTTCTCCATGTCACGCAGCTTGATCCCGGAATTGCGAGCACGGGCGGCCTCAATACAGGTGCTGAGCATTCTCTGTACAACGTAGTTGCCGTATTGGTGGAAGATCATTATATCCAGGGCATCTTTGCGGGTTTCGGGATGAGGGACATAGCCTTCGAATATCTCATCCATCATTTCTTTCAGAAGATGGTCTGGAGCGAATTCCAAAGCCTTCTCAACAACGTGCGAAGCGTACTTTTCTTGTGCCATCGAAAGGATGTTTCTTCTGAACAATTATTTCAATTCAGAATGAAAAAGAGTAGCCTACAAGATGCACTCCTCAATGATCTTGTCGCGATAGTTGTAGAGAGCACCAGCCGTGATGATGTGTTGAATGACGTAGTTGGCAAATTCGTTGGCAGCAAGCCTGTCGCAGTTTTCGGTGATATGAGCCATTATTCCTTTCATAAGCTTTTCGGCAAGGGCCGATTTCTAAAACAACGTTGAGAAGACAAAGACAAGGCTCTACTCTTTGATTGGAAAGCATCTCAACAGCAAGCTGAACAACTCTGCAACCGTACTTGTTCTCGGCAACAGCGAACAGGTAATCCTTCTTGGCGATCAAAGCTTCAACGAGGAACGACCAGTTGGGAAGAGGGAAGCTATGCATGATCTAAAAACCATTGTGGCGAGAACACTTCTCTTTACCTTTTGAATGACATGATTGGCATTCTGGTCGATAGAAAGACGAACAATATCGGCACTGTGCAGCTCAACCAGAAGAGCACCTTTGAGGTCAAGAGGCAATTGCTAAACAACCATCGTTAGCGAGCATGAAAAGAGGGTCACCTCGATAGCTTTCTGTACAACGCGACAAGAATAGCGGTTCAGGCAGAGAGCATTCATCTTGTTGAGAAGGCGAGTGCTGATCCAGCGCTGCTCGGTGACATTGGCAGTTTCAATCAGACGCTGGACAAAGAAATTGCCGAACACATCCGAGCACAGAGCTTCAAAGACGTCTTCGCTCTCGAGCACTTCCTTACAAAGCAAAGCACGGTCATCGGATCCATCCGCAGGGAAATGTTGTTGCAGAAACCTGAAACAAAACACTTGGACCCAGCCAACGTAGACGACGTACTGGCATCCGAGCTTATCACGAGCGAACATTTTCAGCTGGTTGTACTGTAAGACTTCGGTCAGGGTAAGTTTGACTTGTCCGGTAGCATCCAGAGTCCATGCAGGAAGAGTTGTACGAGCTTGAAGACGCTGAGCAGTGCCCTCACTACGGCCGACAGATGAGATGTCGGTGCTATCGTCCTGCATCATGCGAGCAATTCCCGATGCAATATGGGTCGAGTTATCCTGTAATCTTGGAGATTATGCACGAAAATCCAGGAACATACGGCGAAGTCAGAATACGTGCGGGATCGAGAATCCGTGGAAACGTTGAGAGTAAGCTGAGATCCAGTCGGAGAGCCGTAGTTGATGCATGGATTGGCGAAACTAGGGCTTCCAAGAGAATCTTCTGCAACAAGGCTAATAGAAAATAAAACAAAAATAATTACCCGAACTGCTGTAGACTCCCTTTGTAGAAGCGCGAGTAGTCACAGTATCGCCCTTCAGCTGAGAAGATATGTTCAGTGGGCTCATATAACTCAGACGACCAGCAGGAGCTCCCCAACGGCTTTGTGGCGACGACGCGTAGTCGTATGGACGACGAGAATGAGGAAGATTCATCAGCATGGGCGAATTGTACGCAGACATGTTGTGTGGAACTTAGATGATTACCCGTTGATACCGTCTGCAATTCAACTATTGAAAAGTTGCAACATAGACAAAAGAAAGGCAAGTTCCATATTCTCACTCCGTGACATCGTTGTTTTCACATGTACAAATTGCGGAAATAGTTTAGCATGGTTTTCCGTTTAGCATGGTCAAATTTTGTAAAATTTCGCAAATCCAACATTAGAAAACTGAATAAGAGCTGCAAACAGAAAATCAACAGCAGCAAAGCATTTTTTTGTAGGAATGGATGAAAAACGTCGACTTTGCGTATGACTCTACTTCGCACCAACTTTAGTTACTGTACAAAAGACGCGCGAATTTAAAATTATGTACATTTCTTTTTTTTACCTATTTATTCGAATTCTACGGTTTATAGTCCATTTCCAACGAAGAGCGGCTCTTAGGCAATTTTTTAAAGGATTTTTCGCGAGGTTCTCGGCACGAAAGTTCGAAAATGACGGCCGCGTCGTAGGATTTTTTTCCATTTTGTTCAACTTTGATGATTTTTCAGTTTTCTAGCTGTTTTTTTCTCGTTTTTGACTGCGTTTTCGAACTCAGCGTATAAACTTATCTACTTGAAGTAAAAATCGGAAGAAAATCACCCATTTTCAGAGCGTCACGGCTGTTTTATCGGGAAAACTGTCGTTTTATGTCAATTGAGCATCAAAAGTGTTATTTTTTTCCCGTTTTTTTTTATGATAAGTAGGTTTTTATAGGTGTAGAATTCGATTACAACGTCAAAAATATAAGAAAATGCCAAAAATAACCTAATAATAAAAGAAAGAGCAAAAATCGGATTTACGCCAGAAATTTCAAATTGACGCGCAAACATGAGTGCCGCTCTTCGTTGGAAATGGACCATAGTTGAACCCAGGCTTGTTGAAAACCTGCGCTGCGGCCAGGTTGGACTTAAACCTGTTTTATGTACAAGATAAACTTTTCATTGCCAGATCAGCATCAGTTGGAGCTATTTCCACCCTATCTTCCCATTTTTAACTCCATTCGGTTTTTTTCAATCTTTTGTAGCCAAGTGAATGTCACCCGGTCCTCGTTTCACCGGTTACCTATAAATAGTCGGTACCTGTACCTTTTACCAATCCATCATGTTTGGCTATCTGTCGATCCTCTGCCTCGTCGGAATTGTGTTCTCTTACGAGAAGACTTACACTATCAAAGGTAAGTCCCAGCTGATTTCAAGAATTTCTTCCTCCCAGGAACTGCTACCTGTTTTGGGAAGCCAGTGACCAATGCTGCCGTTGACTTGAAATATTTCGATCTCGGTGAGTCGCGACGGACTACCGTAACCCATTGGTTAAGTACACAAGGGCGAGGTTCTGGCTTCAGTCAACACGGAAGATTCCGGAAGTTTCACCTTGGCGGCCACAAGAGATACTCAGGATTTCTCCAGCAACGACTTCAAGGTTTACATGGAAATCAGCAGGTTGTTTTGACAGTTTTGGGAAATATTTGAGAGTTCCAGCAATTGCGACAAGGAGAAGCGAGAAGGCTGTGAAGTGCTGACTGCAGTGAACATTCCGACATCGAAGGAAGGACAAACTTTTGAATTGAAGAGTCTCAAGTTGGACAAGAGATCGGCTGTTTTGAACACATGTGATGTTGAAGAGAGCGATGGTTACTGAGATCAATAAAAGTTTGTAATTGGTACAAGGAGCTGCCGTTGTGAGTCATCAAAAGCCGTCGAAACGACTCCGAGCACATAAAAAGGACGTAAATCGGAAGCTGTTGCTCATCCCTCCCTCCTCCATTCCGTCCTTCTTGTCGACAGCCGCCGTCACCTTGGTTTTGGGAGGAGACGCGAGGCGCAATAAATGTAAATGTGTCCGGCTCCCATTCATGTTCGCCCTCAAAACGATCGATCCTGGCCACTGTCTCTCATCGTCTCGATCAATAGTTTCCTCTTTTTTTCACCTCAAGACAAACATGTGTTTCCAATTCAGAATGCAGTGGCTTTTCGTCTTCTGGGCTTTTTTCTTACGCTGCGTCAATGCTGCCGATAACCTTCAGATTCCCTATAATTGGTTGTATGTTTCTTCTCACTTTCACACTCAATTCTGTCTCTTTAGATCTCTTGCAACTCTCAGTACCTCCGAGTACATCCCTCGCCCAGTTTCTCCGAACAGAGCTCATTATGAGGCTCTATGTAGTCGACTAGTCGGTCTCAATCCAGTTCAAAAAAGTCTCTGTGTCAATGTGAGTTCATAGTTGATACTTCAAATAATTTTGACCAATTGCAGCATCCATTCAGTATGCCTTTTGTAGCAAGAGGAGTACGCGAAGCTCTTTACGAATGTCAGCAGCAGTTTAAGTTTGAGAGGTTTTGTTGTGTTTCCATTGGAATAAGTCTTGTATTCCAGATGGAACTGCTCAAACCAACACGATATTATTCAGACACTACATGGTCCATTCCAAGATATTCTTGGGCATACCATTAGATCCAGTCAGTAGCCTTTCCAGCCACTAGCTACCCGTTTAGGCACGAAAGAGACGGCCTTTTTGACCTCAATTGCATCTGCCAGTATAGTTCACGCCATTACCAAAGGCTGTAATACCGGAAATCTGACCGAATGTGGCTGTGACAGCAAACCGGCGATGCAGAGATACGTCGATGCGGTATAACATCATTTTGTCGTGATCAATGTACCTTTTAGGATAGGACAGCTCCTGGAATTCGCAATGAGCAATTCTCTTGGGGAGGCTGTTCGGACAACGTCCCTTACGGGGTAAAGTTTGCGAAAAAGTGCGTTTTTGGTTTACAAAACATAGCAATGAAATGCTAGGTTCTTGGACGACTGGGAGAAACATCAGTTCGAATCGGACAAAAATGTGAGTCACTTGGTCATGATCCACAACCATTTCGTCGGTCGCGAGGTATTCCATTTGCACACCAGTTAATCAAAACGAACAGGCAATAGCACAACATATTCGGAAGCAGTGTCGCTGTCATGGAGTGAGTGGCTCTTGTGAATTCAAGACTTGTTGGCTCCAAATGCCGAAATTCTCCGAAGTCTCCGAGATGTTGAAGAAGAGATACGACCATTTTGCAGTACAGGTGGAGATGGATGTAATAGCCATCCAGTGTTTGTCGGCCTGAAACAAATGTCGTTCAGGTGGCTAAAAGAGCGAAAAAGAGATTGAGAAGAAAAGAGAGAAGTGAGAGACAAATTCCTCTTCGAGGTAACGAAATGGCCTTCGTTCAGAGATCTCCGAGCTACTGTGAGGCTAACCCTCTGCTTGGTATGGGTCTAGACTAGAGTGAACACGATTTTTAAAGGAGTTTTGGGAACAACGGGAAGAGAGTGCAAGCAGGAAAGCTATAACTCGGAGAACTGCGATCTTTTGTGCTGTGGTCGTGGCTACAACACGCGGTTGGAGAAAAAAACGACTCAATGTTCCTGCAAATTCGTAACCGCTCGTCTATTAGGCTGTATTGATTCTATTCAGGTTTGGTGCTGTTCAGTCGTTTGCAAAACATGTCATACAACTTCCGACATTTCGTACTGCAAATGAAGAAACCATCGTCAAACAAGACTCTCTGTTGATCTCTCCTCCCCAAAAGTAGACTGTTACCGATAAGGCACTGGTAGTTTTTTCCTATGTGTTCCCCAAACACCACTTTTATATGTTAAACTGGTTTTACTAGAGAAGAGTTTTTAAATATCCATAAAGAAAACAAGTGAAAATTACCAAGGATATGGGAGGAAAATAAAACTAAACTTAAAAATACAAACATTATCACTGGTTCGAGAAACTGTTGAGAGCAGCAATTACGGTAGCTGGCATCTGCCGATTTGAAACACCACAACGCTGCTCGGAGGCGTATTCAGTCCAGATGTCATTTTTATCGGCAGCAGTCTGAACATTTGAAGCTAATTAAGCGAACAGAAGACAAACCATTATATAATCTTGAACAAGATGCCACATAATTGTCCGAGTCGATCCTCGCTCGATTCCACTACAATCCAATAGATCGTCTTCTGTGGTCTCCAGGGCTAGCACTGGTGAGCAGCTGGCTCCAATGAGCAAGGCTGTAGAAAGACAAATGGCAGCATGTGCGGTGAAGGCTCCTCCAAAATCACGGTATTTGGTCGATAATAGCGAAAGTTCCAAAACATACTAAACTATTCAGTGAAATTGGAACAAAATCTCTAACGTTTGTCATTTGGATTACTGGAAGCGAAGATTCAATGCAGTTATGGAAGTAGTTCATGAACATGAACGAAGTTGGATACGATAGTCTATAGCCCATTTCGAACAAAATAGTCTTTTCCCACATTCCGAACGTCTTCAGACAATTGCTCGATGTTAGACCAATGTCTTTAACATTGGAAAACTTCAATGGATTGTACTCTTCGCATTTACTGAAAAACTTTTTAGGATAAGACAAAATGCTACTACCTAGCCAAGACTAAAGAAGCCGCAGCAATATCCTTGAGCGTCTCTTTGCTTACTTGGACGCTATCGAGGCATTTGTCGAGAATGTATGTGGCCAAATGCAGCGTTTCCTGTTATTACTAGTACTATGCATAAAACGAAGCCTTACATGGGTAATTCCGATATTTTCTCTCCATCGTAGAATGTTCAGCAAAACGTCACGGCGAGAGTCTTCTGTAACTCCCATTTTCTGGGCTTCAAGAAATCGAGGGCTCAGTCCCAACTTGGTCTCAGCAATGCGCCAGGCACTGTAAATCTGTAAACGACATATTATGAAAAACTGATGAAATAAGAAATTACATCTTGTTTGAAAGCATCAGCACCTAGAAGTGAGTCTGAATAGGCCCATTTGATATCGACGGCATCAAACTTCCTGAATAGCAATATCGCGCAGTAGAGAAAAACAAACGATTGATACGATCCAATTGACGAGCTTAATGTTCGACTATTATCCGACAAAGGTGAGTCTATAGTAGAAATGGACTTGGTTAGACAGGAGTCGACTGAGATCTTTCTTTTACGGCTGGACGTTCTAAAATGAAACTGAACTTGGTTATTTCCTCTCCTACACTGCCAAGAAGTCACGTTGTTTGCTAATTTGTTCCTCCATTTTCGGTATTAGCGATGGACCCATTTATCTACAAACAAGTTTTAGAAAAAAAGCCTTATAGCATAATATGAACATTAGAGGAAAATTGAATTTCGTCTCGAAAGAAGTGAAAAAATGCAACACCGATATTTATACAGTGACGTTTTCCCGATTGCTTTCTAAAAACAGATAGAGTGAAATCTTGCGTTGTCAAAGCGTAATAACCAGGGATGGCTAACCCGGCCGGGCCGGCCCGATTTTCGGGCCGTGGACGCCCGCCGCCATTCAAAAATTGGACCGGACCGGCCTCAGCCGGTTCGAGCGCACATGCTTGAGCGAAAATCAAAACTCTTTTATAGGCTTAGGTTATCACTAGAAGCATACTGACGAAGTCCACCACAGACACCAGGCTTGTTGAGCTGTGCTGCGGCGTGAGGCGGCCTGTGGCCGGTTCCAAGGTACCCAGCGTGGGGTCCACACATGGAGTAACTCCACGCGGGGTGAACCCCACGCCACGCACCCCATGTGTGAGACATGCGTTCCAAACTCGAGTGAGGGCAAGCACGTGCGCTGGACCGGACCGGCCCGTTTTTCAAATTGGACCGAGCCGGTCCGGACCGGTCGGGTCTAGGTCGTTTTCCATCTGGACGATTTCAAACCGTGACGATTTACGCCAAAATCGATTTTCATCCGTCCCGATTTCCCTCCAGACGTTTTCCGCCTGGCCGTTTCCCACCTTTTCTTCTGCAATTACGTACGAATAATTCCTACCGTTTCCATGCATTTTTTTTTCTGTTTTTACCAATATTCTTGCATTTTTTTGTGTATTTATATTTTTTCTTATTTGCATGTCTCTACAAAACGATAAAAGGAATTAGGAGTCCTATAAAGACAAACACGGACGATTCAGGACGCAATAGCTGCTATTACAAGTAACACCACACCACAAGCCAAAGGAAGTAAAAAAAGACCTTTGTTTTAGTCGATCATGGGAATACCGAAAACGGATAGTCCAGAAGGAAGAAACGACTACATACAACCCGAATCTGGAAAATATCGACGAAATAGCTAATGTACCTCGTTATTTTCAATAAAGAAACGTCTTCCTCCTAGTCAAGACATCCCTTCCTGTTGATATTGCTGATTGAACTTACCAATAAACCTTATAGATCGTAAATAAATTTCAAGTTGCTTTCTATAGGTTTTATGAAGTTTATTGTGCTTTTTTTCTTGTCATTTTACCTCCACCTTGTCTTAGCAGTAGCTTTACTATATTTATGCTAAAATGTCACAAGAAAAATAGTGAAATTATTGAAAAACGGCCAAAAAAAAAGGCCGAAAATTTCAGCTCAGGAAACGGTAGAAATTATTCGTACGTATATAATTGCAGAAGTTTGCAGAAGAATAATTGTAATTATAATTATAATTGCAGAAGAAAAGGCGGGAAACAGGCGAAAAACGTCTGGAAGGAAATCGGAAGGTTTAAATCGTCTGGCGCGAAATTGCCACAGATTGAAACCGTCCGGTTTGAAATCGTCCAGGTGGAAAACGGCCTAGACCCGACCGGTCCGATTTTTGAATCGCGGCGGGCGGACCGGTCCGGTCCGAGCGCACATGCTTGAGCGTGGGATGGAATCCATGTGGGGTGTACCCCATGCCGCGTGGAAGCACCCCACGCTTTTTCTTTTTTTTTTCACTTTTTCAACGCAACTTTTTTTTCAAAGAGACTTTTTTCGGGGGGCTGAGGCTCTGTGAAAGATCGAAGTAAAGGGGAAGGCGAAGAACCTCCAACATTAGCCCTGGAAGAGGGTTGTAAACCTCTTAATATGGTTTGTTCAAAAAAAAAAAAAAAAGAGAGCTCGACCGTAACCCATTTATTTCCGCGCGAGACCCTTATAACATGGAAACATAGGATACTCAGCTAAGTTTTCTGTTGTTATTGCGGTCTCGCAGCGAATTAAATGGGTTATGGTCGAACTCTCTTTTTTTGAACAAACCATAAACAGCAGGCATAAATGCGCGGAAATTGACGATTTTTGAAGTTTTTGACCATTTTCTTAATTTATTTTGTCTTTTCCTTAGTTTTTATGAATTTCATCTATATTTGCATTGTTTTAGAGCTTAAAAAATGTGGAAATAATCCACCGCTGGCCATTCCCCATTCAGACTCTCTGTCTTTCACCGCGTCTCTACTGAACTTGACCAGACTGTCAGACTCTGACACTCTGGTTCTTACCGTCTTTCTCTTCCACACTATGGCTCTATGTTTCTCCATACCACCGTGAGAGTGAGGCGGTGTTTTATACTGTTCTTGGAAAGGGCGATTAGGAGGGGAATGGGTAAGGTATGATAACACGACCACAATTTTGGTGACGTCAGCAGGAGAGACATGAGTCGGTGTCTACCAATAGACTGGTAGAGAGAGACTGAGAGTCAGAAGGGTAGAGAGACAGCCTTGAGCGAGCAAAGAAAATATCAAGAAGGATTGAGCCATCGACTCGAAATGGAATATCTTGAGGAGAAGAGGAAACTACGTCAGAGGAAGCTACAAGAGTAAAAGGAGCCGTACGAAGATATCATCTATCAGTTTGAATTGTTATTTTTTTAATAAAAAGGAATTCATTCAGCAGTCAGGAATAATTTTTCGCGATATATCGAAGAACAAGGTTGGCGACGCCCTTCCAGGGCTAAAGTTGAAACTCATTACTTCGCTCTGTCACGGAGCCCTAGTTGTGCTTTCCCTTTCATTCCTCCTTTGTTACTCTCCTCCACCTCACACTCCCTGACCCTCCAAAGAAACTACCGAAATTGTATTGGAACACGCTCCCTCCCAAGCCTAATTTCAAAAACCTGAACGAATCGCCCGGCCCGTTTCTAGCTTTAGTGAGTCTCAATCCTACTGTCCCTTCTCCCCTTGTCAATCTGTTCCAGTCACGGGACAGTCACGAAATTGGCAGTCACTTTGAACAAAAGCCGTTTTGAAAATTTCCCACTTTGGCGCCAGACATTTTGAGCGTGGCCACTTTGAACGAAGCCACTTTGCAGGTGCGATGTTTCGTTTCACTTTTACGTAATCACGTATTTTTTATTCCGCGATTACCGTTTCCCTAAAGATCCTTCGTTCTTTACGTCTTTTTTCTAGTTTATCTGTCTTTTTACGCTGTTTCATGGCGAAAAAAATAAATAAGAGAACAAACGGACATATGCCATCATCAATTTCTCGGATCCTTTGGGTGAGTAAAAACGGCCTTTCGATAAAAATCAATTTCTAGCGTAAAATCTTTGACAAGAGCAAGCAGTTCTCTCAGAAAAGTTTATTGAATCGTCTATAAGTACAATTTTAGTGCAGAGACTCAAAAATGAAAGAAATTTCGTCGATATCGGCTAGAGTAGGAGGTCCGGAAGCACGGCTTCGAGCTCGTATCACTGCTTGGAGGCGTTGGTTCTTCAGAAGAGACTTTGTTTTCAAGTTTTCTTTCACCTAGTATTATTGTTGTAGAGAAGAACAAAGGCGTACCTTTTCGAGAGGAAATTCGTGCAGTAAAGAAGTCAGTTGCACTGTATCCGCCTGTTCTTTCTGAAGTCTTTTGACGAGTGATGATAGACGGGCTTTTGAAGGCCATTGCTGTGATAAAGAATAGACTAAAAACTACTTCCTTATTCCAAAACAACGTACTTTTAATGGCTTGTGCCATGCTTCAACCGCGTTGTTTGTTCTAGCTATTCCTTCTTCTACGTTTTCGACACAGCTCCATTGAGAGGGAGGAAATCTTGGGCCAGTGGTGGTCTTTCCGATAATGTAACTAGTTTCCATATAGATGAAAAAATCTGAAATGGCAAACACCTTACTCTTTAGAAAAGAAGGAAACCTACTTTGTAAGTGGTGCGAGCGGTAATCTCTTGTTTCATATTTGATAAGAGTGTAGGCATGCTTTATCCCATCTTGAGCAAAAAAGGGCAGAGATCGTAGCCTGAGCCAAAAACGAGACAGATTGCCGCCTGAAAATGATACATGGGTTGAAAAAGGTTTTTTTTACCAGGTTTGATAGCTTGACCTGATTGACGCATCTCGCTCCAAGAAGTTTTTCCAGCACCGTATTAGATAGAAGAGGCAAAACGAGTAAGAAGATAACGGAAACTTGCCAGATAAGGCGTTTTTTAGCCTAGTTTCCAGATCTGTAATTACGAATAATGCTCGAAAGTATAAAAACTCAACTGTAATGAGTTTTTGGAATATAATCCCGTAGTACTTCTTCCGAAAACAGTGTATCTAGGAAATCTTCGTATTCTTCTTGCCGTTTCGTTTGTAGTAAAGCGGAACACAGTGGTCGCATCAAATTCTTGGCTACCTAAAATGCTCAATTGTGCAAAACAAAACGACAACATACCAATCTGTGGACGGTGAGAAGCTGTCTGAAGGGTTGGGACACTACCGCAAAAGTACCATCCAGCATTATTATCTCGCCTTCACTTAACAGTTTCAGCTCCGCGTCGCTGGCGTAAACAATTAACTGCGTATTCGCAGTTTGGCGATTACAAAGTAAAAAGCGTTCGCCTTCTAGACATAGTATAAGTATGACATTCATGGAAATATTACCAAGAGTGAGCGTGGCGTTCCCATTGAAAATTGGATGGTCTAGATCCAAAAATGTAAAGTCGTCGTCCATTTTCCGACATCTTTGAATGCGCTTTCTCTGACAATTATAGGAGCCTGAAAAAATAGAAAGTTAACAAGACATAAACAGATAGTGAGTAGGCGGAATGCTGTAGGGTCTAGAGAACGTCGAGATTCCCCGATAATCTCGGACGGATCCAAAGTAGAGCTTTCTGCGGAGTTCTTTTGTCGAATTTTTTCGCTTAAGGCCTGAATGCTGAGTTAAACTATTTGAAAATAGCAATTACCTGATTTAAAGATGGGCTTGGGTCGTGATCGTCATCCCGTAGATATTCGATCGTCTTACCGGCAATTTTTACGAGTCCTGCACATGTACAGAACTGTTTGTGCCTGAAAAAAGTAAAAGATTACAAAAAATCGAAAAACTAACTTGTAAAAGCATTCGTAGACTTCAGATTTGTCCCTGTTGTTTCGAACGAGACGCATGAGATAGTGGTTGACGTACCTAGTTCTTCTGCTTCTCCGTATTCGCTTTTTCGACTTGTCCTCGACGTCCATGATGTAATTTTGGCGCGATTACCTCTAATATTTTAGTATGCATTAGTGTTTATACAAGGCAATCGCACAATAAAATGAAGAAAATACAAGAAAAATAGACAAAAATAAAAAGAAAATCCAGGAAAAAGTGAAAAATGAGTTGTATTTTAGGGAAACGGTAATTGCGGAATAAAAAATACGTAATCACGTAAAAGTGAAACGAAACGTCGCACCTTTAAACCGGCAAAGTTCAAAGTGGCCGCGCTCAAAACGTGCCAAATTCAAAATGGCTCGCGCGCGAAACGGGTCACATTCAAAGTGGTTTTGCCAATTTCGGGGCTGTCCCCTTTTCTGTCGGGATTTCCGGTTTTTTTTGCATCTTATCTTCCACTATGGTTAGATAGTAGCGAGGCGATCATATTGTTAACAAAAAAGATCATGAAAATTTCGTTTAGTGCTATGAAATGACTTGCTATGTTTTCAGCCGCCTAAAATGACGACAAACGGAGTTTTTATGATCTTTTTTTGTTAACAATGTGATCACCTCGCTACTATCTACCTATAGTGGAAGAAAAGCTGCAAAAAAAACGGAAATCCGGCCAGAAAAAGCAAAAATATTGAAAAACAAAATTTGAATTCAAAGCGTTGGTCCCACCACGAAAAATCGGGCCGGCCTGGGCCCAATTTCAAACGGGCCGGCCGGGTTAGCCATCACTGCAGTTTACCCTGAAAATCAGGGGCAATCATGTGCGCTCGGACCAGGCAAGTGCTTTTTGTTTGCCCGGTCCGGGCGCACATGCTTGGTCAGGGGTTTGTAGTTCTCGAAGCGAACTATTTATGGGTTACTGTTGCGTTCTTTTTTTGGAACAGACTTTACTAAAACGCAATGGTGTCTGGGGCATCTTGGATCCGGCCACAGGTATGCCATCCCTGCAATGAAAATCGAAGAAAACTGCTATTTTTAACGAATTTCGTCAAAAAATCGCATTTCTTCTATTTTTGTCGTCAGTTTTCGATTTTCTTCCAATTTTTCTGATGGCAAAACTAAATCTAATCGGGGGACGTATTTGGAAACGAAAAAAATGCGAAATGAATTTTTTTAGCCCGCCGCAAAGTCCAACCTGTGGCCTAGACCTGGCTCCGTGCCGGCCCGCCTCGGTCCCCAGACTTTTTTCTCAACGGTGAATTGCCGCGCTTCGGGGGTTTGTGGTTCTCGAAACGAAATATTTATGGATTACTGTTGCGTTCTCGTCTACGACGGCTTTCGCCGCCCTGGCGTTCGAACATACAAAGCAAAAGCCTAGGTTCTGAATTCCCACCCACTCATTTGACAAAACCTATCTTCGCTCAACTCTTTACTATTGCAAGTTCAAAAGTGACTAATCCTGACAATTTCTGATTTGTCGCGACGAATCTCGTGGCCATGGACAAACAAACAAATAAACAGTCCACCACAGACACCATTGCGCTTTAGTAGTAGAGAGATTGCTCAAAAATGTAGATAAGGATAGTTTCTTTCGTTTTTACCTCGCATGTGTTTTGTTATTTTGTTAAACCGCCTCTTCACGATTAATAAAAAATGGACTATAAACTTTATAGGAAACGTAGGAATTCACAATGCGAGAGACACGAATTGTTAAGATTAAAATTAGGTAGTTGGATCATTTCTCGAGGTCTTGGCGCCGGCAGTACGTTGGGCGAGCTTAACCTGGAATATGCTACGTTCTGTACTAAAAAGAATAAACTGACTCTGAACTGTTCTACAAGAGAAAGTCCTGTACTTGTCGGGTTCTTAGTCTGCCTGACGCGCTTTCTTGCAGGCGATTTCGGTTCCACTGTCTCTTCGGAAACGCTAGCTTTAGTTCTGAATTCGGGAAAAATTTGTAAAAAGAAGAAGTATAGCCAACCTCCGAGATGGACTTTTCAAGAGCATTGGGTCAGATTGTGATGTAGAAACAACTTTCCTGCCGGATCGAGTAGTAGTCTGGACCTCGCTGATGGGGTCTTCTCGTGTTGCGGAAGGAGTTCTGGCTCTGCGTCTGGATGGTGATTTTGGCTCTTCGGTGGTCTCTTCGAATACGGCAGCCAAAGCACTGAATTGTTGGAAATATGCGGAAATAGAAAAAAACGAACCGACGGCTTTTCACCTTCTTGGCTTCCGACGGCGTACCGGACTTCGAACACGAGTGTGTTGACCTCGTCTCGATATGAACTTTCTGTACCATTTGAGTTTCAGAAACAGTTCTCGATCGACTACGTGTAGACCTCGACGGAGATTTCTGCTCAACTGTAGCAGACTCTTCAAAAACAGCCAACAGAGCTCTGAATCTTTTTTTAAACAAAAAAGAAATGCCAAAAACTAACCTGCGAGCGGGACTTTTCTTTTTTGATTCAGAAACAGTCTTTGTGCACGATCGAGAAGAACTCATTTCCAAGGGATCTTCTTGTGTTTCGGAGGTTCTGATTCTAGTTCTTCGTGAAGGAGTCACGGTAGTCAGCGAAACAGTAGCCGTGGCCGAAGAGGCTCGAGCACGTCTCTTAGGGCTTTTCGGTGTTGCTGCTTCCGACAAAACTCGAGGAGCAGGCCTTTTCCGAGCAGATCGTCTGGGCTGAAACTATTGTTTGAAAATATGAGAAAAAGAAGGACAAACCTCAAAAACGACATAGACAGGCGAAGCTCCAATGTCGGCAGTCTCACTGATACTGCGACGAGCTCTTTTCATTTTCTGTAGAAACCAACTTGATTGATAAACTTTTCAGCATCGAGGAAATGAGAAAAGAAACGAACCGGAGAGACTGCGGGTGTGAGGATGGGCGTCTCCTTTGGCGATATTGAAGCCGGACCGAGCATCATATTAGCGACCTCGATAGACTTACTGATACTACTCTCTTGTTCGCTCTTCGGTGGCGCCTAAAAATAGTTTTATTAACATGTACCGATGAGCTGAGCAAAAATACGTACCCGACCTGACACAGATCGTTTGTCAGGCGAATTTTCCGGTGATTTTGACGGCGAACCGAGCATCGTGCTGTCGGTTTCTGTAGGTTCATTGTCGGAAGAATCGCTGCTTGTACCGAAGGCTTCTCTCATTCTCCGTAACGCCTAAAACCAGTTAATAATTACAGTATTTCCTAGTTTGAACCGAGGAAACGTACCGGAGTAACAGCAGCGGTCAGAATGGGAGTATCCATTGGTGAATCCGTAGTCGCACTAAGCGTTGTATTGTCAATCGACACAAACTCTGGATCCCAGCGGATTCCTCGACTCGGAGAAATATTTCGACGGACGGGCGTCTTCAAAATGCTTGTTGGAGCCGGAAGGAAGACTTGTGTTTCCGGCGTGACTTGAACGCCTGTCTGTCCTTCGGCAGCTGCAGCAGCTCGTGCTCTTCGTGAAGTGGGCGTACGAAGTATAGAATTGATCTTTTGTTTCATCTTCTCGTCCAGTCTAGGATATATTCGATTACTATCAATCCTTAGTTCAAAACTGACTCGTTCATGCGAGGAGTAACTTCACCGTCTGACCTTTCCCTGTAATTTCTGCTTTCAGGCGTTGTGAAAACCTGGAAAAAATGTGTTATCTTCCAGATAAAAACAACTAACGTCGTGTTCCTGACAGACTTCCACCTCTTCCGGTTCCGTAGCAGCTTTTAGAGGCTTGTGTATCCGTTTGTAAAGAGGCACACTGACTCCCGCCGTTTCCTTTTTGACCTGAATGACGGCCGCTTTTTGAGATGGCTCTAAATCAAGATTGCCGAAGGTCAGAAATAGTCTAACCAAATTGTTTAAACTTCTGGACAACTTCCTGTGGCCATGACGGACCGATATTTACGCGTTTTAGAGGCTCAAGGAACTTTTTAACCCTTCGAATAGCCGGAAGTGCTTTGGCATACAGATCTACGTGATAGTTGGACACATTGTTCGGTAGAGTAAGCTGGAAAATTCAGTTTTTACAATCTGAGAAAATCTGACAATTTCGACGTCATTGAAGCGACTTCTCTCGATGAGATACAGCTGGTAGCGGAACTGACCATAGGGAATCTTATTGCACATTACTGAAAAAAACAATTTCAGCTGGAAGGAAGCAGCAAAAAACGAACATTTCAAGTCATTTTCTTCGCCAACAGTCAGCTGCTCTGCCTTCTTGGCCAGACTGTTTATCTTCTCCTCCAAATTTTCTGCCACAGAGGAGCCGAGTGGCTCTTCCACACTGGTCTCTTTAACGAGGAGCTGTTGCTCGCGATGCCATCTGTTGAAGACGACAGTGATCTCCTTCTCTCCGATTCCCAGCACATCGCTCAGTATCTCTTTTACATGGAATATAATTTTGCGCATATCCGGCGTTTTATTTGGCAGCTGGAGAATCTTCTTCGCCATCACCAGGTCAATCATGTAGTAGATGATAAATTCTTGCTTCATTCTATGGTGATAGGTAGCCTTGAGCAGCGGAGTCACAGCGTTCTGAACCGTCTTTTTAACTAAAAAGATAAAAAGTTCACATGAACAGCCGGCGGATACCATTCCTCGCCTTCTTGGTCCAGCCAGAAGGGCTCATTCGGTTCAATTTGCTGCATTTTGGCTACGATTTCATCAATATGGAGACTTCTCTGCATGGAAAGATCTCTGAATTGGATTGTTTTTGCTAGAATAAAAACAGGGCAAACCTCAGTTTGCTTCGCCTCTCGTGGACCATATCCTCGAGAATCTGTCGTTCTTCTGTATTTCTCTCTCCGAGCGGCAGATATTTCATCATGTAGAGATTACGGATGCAGTTGGCAAAGTCGGAAACGTTGTTGACAGCAGCCAGCTGACTTTCTATTTCAATCATTAGGATTCCTAAAAGTTCACGTTGTTTAATCTTTCGATCAGGTTGAAGCGAATCTAACAAAAAAAAACATACGAGGCACAATTTCCGACTTCACCCACTGAATATACTTCTCCTGCGCGGTCCGATAGATCCATTTGGCTGATCGCAAGACGGCATTCAATTGGCAGAACTGTCGCTTTTGATCGACCAGAAGTTCTTTGGCAGCATCCGAGAAGAGAACATCGTCTGAAAAACATTTGATTTAAGTCTAAAACCAGCCGCTCACTCAGCATATCCAGCTTGTTTCTGGCTTTCTGTACTTCCGACCACATCCACTCGCATTTTACTCGAATCGATGACCAGTCTTCTGGCTTCGTCGCCTTGATCAGCTCCACAACAGATTCTGTGTAGCCGTAAAGAATGGCAGCTGTCATGACCATCTCGTAGCTCGTATGACCGTAAAGAAGAGCCGAAGTGGCCTAAAATTTGAATTTTGGTTCAAAAATAGAATTACTTGTGAAGAGACGTTGATTTCAAGTGGCAAAGGCATCAGTCCAACTGAGAGCAGACCGAGGGCAGCTTCTCGCCAATTGGTCGTATACGAATCGAGTTTTTCATAGATCCTTTCCAACACTTGCGATGGTAGACTGCGCAGCTGGAAAGTAGCCGTGGCTGTGGACGAGCCGACGTAGATTCTGTTCAACTGAATTTTGATAGTTTGGAGAAAAGTGTGGACTAACGTTCAATCCAGAAGCATAGATCTGATGCTCGGTATCTTCTGCCATGAACTGAAATCGGGTAACATAAGAGCAATCCACAATAATGTCCTGAACGATATCTTTCCACAAAAACAGTATTAAAAAACTACTGTAATGTTGTTCAAGGCCTTTAAGTCGGAAGACAATAGGGCTACATCGGTGAGATAGGGACATTGTTTGGCAGCCGTGCTATCAGGAGTTGGACGAGCGTTGAGTCGTTTGAAGTAGTACGTGTTGAGATCAAAGATACCAAACTAAAACTTTTTTTTCTTCTGGAAAAATGCAAAAAACGAACCTTGAGAGTACCACGAGCATCGATATAACTGAAGAACATTTGAGAAGTATCGAGATCAGTGTCTGAAGAGAATTTGTAAGACTTTCTAGATTATTTAAACCGTTGAGAGTCGCATTGTGTCCCTGCAATTCATTCATTCTCTCCTCTTTTATGTCGTCTAGCTTGCGCTCTCTGACCAAACAATGTGCAGAGATCCACTCTGCTCTCGTTCCTTTCCCAGCAACTTGATCAGCCATTTTCGGATAGAAGAGAGCCTTTCGAAACTCCCTGTCTCTTGTGGCCACGTTCTCCTGGCCGATGACTCGATAAGATCCCTCGTAGAGAACCATAACTACCGTTTTACCACGCTCACTAAAAATCACTATTAGAACATAAAAAGTCGGAAGAACCCATGGAAAGCCCAAAACCAAACGTTCATGTTGGGATCATCGTGCGGTAGCATAGGAACCATATGACAGACGGGCGAAGAGCATTGGAAAACGTTCGAGACACTGAATAACCTATACAACAAAATATACAAAGCTCATACATGTCACCGGTGGGGGTCAAGCCGACTTGTACAATTCCGCCAAAAGAGAGTCCGATGAGAAGGTCACAGGAGCGAGAAATGTACGCGATCGAGGTTACTCGGACTTCGGTGGCTTCTTTGACGACGTCCAGTCGTCCCTCAACATTATAGACAAACTTTTTGGTGCGATGGTATGAGGCTGAAAGCTGTCATTTAAGAGAAAATAGATAAGACGAACATAGTGCATCCGCTAGTTTCCTAGTCTCTGGTGGAGAATCATGTGTCCAATAGGGATTGTCCGGCAGATAGAAGACGTAGGCATGACCGAATTGTGTTCCAACTACAACAATATTGCACCATTGTTGCATCCTCGCGTTGAGGAAGGCCGATCCTTCTACGATCCCGACATCGTCCATGACCACTTTTAGGCATGAGCCCTGAAACTGGTTTTGAAGATCAAAGTTTGAAGTAGACTTACAGGGAACGGAATGATGGTTTCGTGGACCGGTTTCAGCTTTTCTCCGCCATGGACGAGACGAGCCAGATAGCCATTGTCGCCGTCGTTGTAGAGAACGGAAAGTCCGAATCGACCAGCTGAATATAAGGTTGTTTGTGAAAGAAAAATCATAACATATTCCTGAAAGGGCAGGTCGAAAACTGGCAACAACTATGCAAAAATCCTCACATGCAGTCTGAAGATACTCGACATCAACGATTTCAACTCCTTCCGGGAGAGCGAAATTATAGACGGTGGCCTGCTGATTGATTCTCTTTACCGCTAAAGTATTTCCACCGAATACGGCTTGATAATCCGTTGCCAAGCCTTTAAACAATAAGTATCAGGTTGGTCCACAGATGTTGTCCAACTCGGTCATAAGGTTTTGTAGCCCAGATGGAGCTCTTTCAAGCTGCATCGGCCGATTTGTCCAAATCGATTCCGTTAGAGCTGGGCAACTGCCCGAATTTGGCCAATTTTGCGAAAATGACGTTTTTGAAACGTCCAGTGCTCAGTCAGAAAAAATTTCCTGGAAATCGAATCTCGGCTGAGAACTTTACTTATCAAAGCCCACAAAACTGCGCTGTCAGAATTTTTTTTAGAGAAGGTTTTAAAAAGCATTTTCGGGTTCTAAATTTCGTCTTTTTGACTGGTACTCTTCTGAACTACAACTTCTGATCTATATACATGGCCAAATAGAGCTAATTTTGCCTGTTCTTTGGTTCCTGAAACAGCTCTCTAACGTTAAAAGTAATGACAGAGTTGGACAACATCTGTGGACAAACCTGATATCATGGTTTTAGAACTCGAACATACCTGATGGATAGGATAGGAACTTTATGATTGGCTTTCCATCATTCTGCTTGCTAAAGTTTGACAAATTCAGCGGTTTCACGGAGCCAGGTACAACCTCGAGGCATTGCCTCAGCTCAGGAGGTATATTTGCCTGCGCAGCGGCTAACATGTTCTGAAAATACGGGTAAAAAATGGAAAATATTTAGAAAAGTCTGGAATCAAGATTGATTTTTTCAACGCCTAAAGCCTGTTCAAGAAAAAGAACGCAACAGTAACCCATAAATATTTCGCTTCGAGAATCACAAACCCCTGATTTTCAGGGTAAACTGCAACAATTCAAACCGATTTCTTGATTTTCTCAACGGTGAACAGGGATATCAAACCTCAAATGAACCTGTAAACGACGAGCCTACTGGAACGACACGGAAGGTTTTAACCTTCACAGTCCCTATATTTCGTACTTGTTAAGGAACGCAGGTGATCGTTGAGACGTACTGGCCAATTCAACGTAATCGCCTGCCTCTTGTAATCGCCTATTGCTGTCTATTCGGTTAGCTCGGCCCGCGGGCCGAATTTTTGAATTTTTTATTCGAGCCCGGGCGGACTTCAGCCCGGCTGTTTTTCTCGGCCCGAATAACATGTTTGCTAACCCAAAAAAATTGTGAAGACAGATGTTTTTTTTTGATAAATAAGTGTTGTTTCTCAATACTTTTGGAAATTTTCGTAGGATAGACGTGCTTTCTGACAAAGCTAGAGGGCATCTCTCACATCGAAACATTTCCATCGAGCTCAATCACCAAAATGTTGATGGTTTGTCGTGTTTAACCACAAGTTTTCACTTCCTTACTGTGTCTCCTTTTGAATATTAACTTTGTTTCGTGGAAAAAAAATCCACGCAGAACATTTTCAGCAAAACGTCTATTCATTTCGCCTTGCTTTATTCATTCATTTCTTTAGAATCTTTTCAGAATGTTCCCAGCATATCAGGACACGGGCGGAAGAGGCGGTTTTTCGGAGACGAATGGAAATGGACAGAGCTACTGCTCATTTCCCCAATCCAGGCTCCAAAGCTCAAGAGATTATGCCGAGGAAAGCCGGATAAAAGAGAGTAGAAGACGAGTGTGTTTCTTTGACACAACGTTACTAATTTATTTCTTAAAGAAAGCAGCACAGAAGGCCGCAGACGAAAAAATCAAAAAGATGAAAGAAGATTTGACATACAGGGAACTGTATACACGCGATTCCGACGAAGACGATGATGATGAATACCCCAGTGTTCGCTTTGAAAAAGTCCCGTATTCATAACGTTTTCCAGATATGTCTGGCTGCTCCAAGTGTGACTATTACTACAGCAAATTCCGGAGAAATTAGCAAGAAACATCGTCAATTCGTCCAACCTGTTCACAGGTCCGTGTATTTTTTGTTGCTTTCACAATTATGTTTTAGAAACAAAGCGAAAAGCCGTCATTCATCTTCCGATTCATACTCTTCGTCTGAAATTAGGAGAGATTATTCTTCTATTTCTTCCAGAAGGTTCGATTATTTAAAATATTAATTTTTCATAATAAAAGTGTCGTGCTAGTGCACTTTAATCACTAAGAGCTTGGAAACCCCAATGTGAGCCGCTCACGGTGAGCATAATGACAAGTAATAGCGTACTCATCATACATTCTTTGCAGTAGCCATCGACGTCACAAAAAGTCGAAGAAATCTAAGAAATCTCGGCGCGAGCGCTCTAGAAGTCGTACACCTAGTCCGTCCCGCCGATCGTCCCTCCGTGGAGACGATACGCTCATATACGAAGGCTCGGAACGTGGATCGAGGCGCCGTTTCAAACATCTCTCTAATAAGGTTTTCCGCTACATTATTCGGTACTTGGTTTTCAGAAAAAGCCCGACTATGACAAGTTCAAATCTTGGCATGATGTCGCTAGAGCGAATCCAGAACACTCGTACTGTACGTGGTATTTTCAATTCTTTTAGTTTGCTCGTTACAGACTTTGCGCAGTATCCTGACCATGAGAACTACACGTACGATAGACTCGATAAGCTAGACGTCATTGTCTGTCCCTCGAACGTTTTGACGTGCTTGAAAAATGACCAAGTAAGCAGTTTTTTGCTATTTTAAACCAGACGATTGTTTAGGTTTATCGAGATTCAAAAATCGAAACGATAGCTCCGAAGAAGAAAAAGTCGACCAGATTTCATTTGGTAAAATTCTTTCCCATCGTTAAAAAAAATCATAAAACTTTGGTTCAGGTGAAATTCGATCGAGAAAAATATGAAAACTCGTTTCGTTCTCATGGATTCGGCTTCAACGAAGATTTTGTGCCGTTGGCTGAAGAAGAAGAAAAGTTCGAGGAAGCGTGGGAGATTAGGGAAAGAGAAGAACATCGAAGTAGAGAACAAGACGCCATGCTGTCGCTTCGAAGAGAGGCCATCGCAACGGGAAATACTCTGGACGACGAAGTGATCAAAATCAAAGCTGAAATCAATCGAAACCCGAAAGTAGCAAGTAAATACGTGGATTTCATCAAAGCAGAGGTTCGTAACCAACTTTTCCCCTGAAATTTGCTTGTAGGACCGTGTTTTCGAAAAGGACAGAATGATGGGATTGCAGTCGAATGACCGAACGGCACTCAACGAAAGAAAACTGGCCATTCTTGACGAGGTTTGTTATTGATTTCCTCTAGATCTTAAAATATTTCAGGGAATCAGACACTGTGGAAAGGTTCCTATTCTTCTTCTAGAGAAAATAGAGATATTAAAAACCACGAAGCCTGACGAAGTGGAAGCTCTTTGGAGAGATGTATCTTTGTTCAATGTCTTCTTATATGATTTCATCAGAGTTTGCACCATGCTCCGAACGATCTGAACATTCATCGAGCTTATTTGGACTACGTACAGTATGATGCTCAAGTGTATAGTCAGAAGAAGATGTCGGCCGCTTTCACGAAGACTCGTCTAACGTTGAAGGCTCTTCTGAGTGGCAGTTTTGTGTCAGTTTCGAATATTTTTCTTCTCTTAGACTGCATTTCAGCTCACATCAGCCAATGGAAGGTACCAGAGAAATGCTGCTCGAAATATGGATTAGAGAGATGAAATGGCTGTTAGAACAAGGTTTTTACGCTGAAGCTTTAGCATCAATCCAGGTATTTTTATTTTGCAACGTTTATGTCCCCTTCAAGGCTTCGATCGAAATAAATCATCTCTGTCCGTCTCATATTGACAATCCGGCCATCAAAAAAGCAAAGTTCAAGGAGTTTTGGGAGAGCGGCGCTCCTCGAATTGGGGATAAGGAACATAATGGAGGTTTCTTGAGCTTTGGAGCCCTTCCCTCCAAACAGCAACTGATGGACTTGGAAAGAACAGAACTGTTGGAAGAAATTAACACCTGCCGTTACGTTTACCAATCGTCAGTTCTTTATTTGTTTTGGTCAATTCACAAGTTTTAGGCTGAACAGCGAGATGACCAACCCTGAAGCTTTTGTTGCCCTTGAGCAGACTGTGGAATCCGCCTTGTTTCGTCCATTGAGATTTCATCCAAACGAGTGGGATCCGATCATTGATGTAGCCCTTTTCAGCAAGTTTTATGAAATTGTTTCAGGAACTCATTTCCGATCATGTGAGAGACAGACATTTCGTGTCCTACGATGATCTCATTCTCTGCGATTTCGTCGGAAACGATTGTCTGATGGCTTTATCAGCATTCGGTCTCTACATTTACTCGGTTCTCCCTTGTGTTTAAAAAAAAACAACCAGATTGTTTCAGGCACCACAATTCATCAACTGGTACGCGATGACCCAGGATTTCGGAATCAAACTGGGAAAACCGGATATTCCACCCGATATTTTCTGCTATCTGTTGAGAATGCAATTTCGATTCATTGAATTGGTTGATCAAGAGTTTCTCTATTACACTCTAGTGAAAAAGTATGGTTGCTCAATTTGAAAAGATTATTCCTTTCAGCATCGTCTCATTTGTTGTGCAGAAAAATGACCCAGGAGCAGAAGCTACGGCTCTTGTCATTTTGAATGGACTCGAATCTCAGTTCCCAGCTGAAACGCCTATTTTCCAGTTGACCAAGTTCCAGCTATATCAAACGGTAGTTTTTCTTCGAATTAAAAAAAAACAAAAAAGTTTAGCTCATGGAATGGAATATACTCTCAAAAAAAAGACTGGTTGCGGTCGTCAGTGACGTTCTAGAGGAAGTGCAGAGAACCAATCATCCAATAATGAAGCGCATCGCTCTGGCCTATGTTCTGCTAGCAACAGAAGTAAGTTCTTTGTCTTTTTTGTTCCATTACTCAGACTTTTTCAGCATCTGAACTTGGACAACGAGAAGATGAGAGTGTATATGATAAAGGCCACGCTCGTCGTTCTAGGAGAACCTACGGACCTCGTAAGTTTGTTTTGTCACTTATAAATACATTTTTGCAGAATTTCAGTGCCATACAGTTTAAAGACAAATTGGACGAGATTTGCGGATATCCCGAAATTGCTGATGGCGCTAGTGATGCTGTACGATCCCTATTTATTTTCCAAAAGGTTCTTTTCAGATGAATAACGTCCTCCCTAGCTTCAGAGCACTAATTACGTGTATTCAACTACATTTCATTGCATGTTTTCCCTCGCAGGGATCTCATAATTATGTTAGCCTGGCAGAACGTCATCTGGAATGGTTTAGTTCCGTTAGTCTCCACGATCCGCGAGGAGTTAGAGAAGCGACATACACATTCATTCGTATTCTGCGTCGACAATGGGTAATTTTTGATATTTGGTTCGAAAAGCTTTGTTCAGATGGAGAATCATGGCGATCGCGAAAGTCTCATAAAACATCTACAGTTCTATCTCCAGAACGGAAACAATTGCTACGATGATAGAGTTATCAGAATGTCAGCCTTTTTATTAAAAAAAAGCATCAAGAGTTTTCAGTGGAATAGAACTTCTGCAAACCAAATCGGGAACTGTTTTACCTCAAAGGCGGAATGACAAGATGAATCCTTTCGCTGGGGCATGGAAGACCGGTTCGATTTCTTTTTTCCGTCTAAAAAATAACATTTTTTAGATCCACTCCAGTCGATTTATCAAACTATGGAAAAAATTGCCATCAGTGCAAAGAAGACTGAAGGACATCCCGACAGTGTCCGTATTGTATGTTTTCGTTCTGTCCTTCTTCAATTTCTATTTCAGTTACGCGAAATTATGCTCAATGTAATCGACAAAGTTGCTGAGCAACATCGGGAACCCTTTTTGTGGAGGGTGTTGATCGCCGAAAAACAAGAGGTCAGATCTGGTATATCGCAAACATTTCTGTTTTTTCAGGCTTATACAAAAGCCATCGCACAGTGTCGTTGGTCGAAGAGTATCCATCTCGAACGAATCGAACAAGCCAACTCTAACAGGGAACTCCAGGAACTTTGGTCAGTATTTTTTGCTCTGATTCTAATTCGCCTTCAGGGATCTGATGTATCAAACTGACATTCGTCTGAATGTCAACATTCAAGATATTCCGAGTTACCGAGAGATCTACGATCGTTTCAAAACCTAAAAACTACCTGTTCTTGCCTGTTATGATACGGGTAGTCGGTGTCATAATTGTACCATTAAATATTGTTTTTTAGCTTTCTGTTGCTATATAGTAGTTTGTTTCTCTAATTACTTGAAAAAGTTGAAATTTTGTGAAAGCTTTTTTAGATGTCCGGTTTCGATGCCGACCTTAACATTGGCGGGAATAATGTCCAGCAAAATCAAGGCGGATTCAGTCTTCGAATGTCCGCCCAGCCGTCTGTCGTCGTTGCACATGTCTCATTCCGTGCTGCAGCTCTAGCCTACTATTTCTTCGCCAATCTCTTTTCCAACTCTTTCATCATCCAGTTCCTTGTCATTGTATGTTTGCCAATTTTAGTTGCACTTCAGTTTTTCAGTTGATTCTTCTGTCAATGGACTTTTGGACTGTGAAGAATATTACTGGTCGCCTGCTCGTCGGACTCCGTTGGTGGAATTTCGTCGACGATTCTGGAAATAACCACTGGAAGTTCGAGTCGGCCAAGGATCAGAGCCGTTTTGCAGCAATGGACAGACGCGTCTTCTGGCTAGCTTTGGGACTTGCTCCATTCTGTTGGCTTTTCTTCGTCTCCATGGCATTCTTTACCTTCCGAGTTTGTTTTTCCAGATTTTTCATATTAAAACTGATTTGCAGTGGGAATGGATGGTCGTTGCCCTCCTCGGACTGGCCATGACTTCGGCCAATCTTTGGGGATATCTTCGTTGCCGTTGGGCCGATACCAACCAATTCACCAGCTACATGAGCCGCTGGGTAGTTTCTCACTCAAAATTCATAAAAAAATCTTTCAGGCCTTCCTTTCGATGCTGAGAAGAAATCGTGAAGGAGCCTCTACCAATATTCCCAATGTGCAGCCCAGCATCTAATTCACCATAATACTTTTCGACTCAAAAACATGTACAGATTTTTCACTACTCGCTTTTCGGGCTTGGTTTTAAACTCCTGTGATATATGTATTCCTGAGCGTGTCTATTTTTCTTTGTCCCAATAAAGCTGTTTCTCGTAGTTAATCTGGCTAATGTCGGCCAATTGTCGCCATGGCAACTCAAGCTGCGCGGCTGACCACTGGCTATCTCTTACCCGCCAGCCGTTCTAATTTGATCCAGTCATCTGGAATTCTCTTTGCTTTACGTTTCTCCCTTATTTCACGAGCTATTTCGGTTCTTCTTTACATTAGTCGTCTTTGAATGTACGAAGAAAATTTGAGCGTCTGAAGAGATGTCGCTTTCAATAAGAAGTTTATGCCACTGTCTATCTATACATTTCAACTGGTTATCTAACTTCTCAATTGAAGCGGAGGGCGATCTCGTTGAGAACATGCTCGAATGTTCTTCCGGTCGTGGGCTCTTCTGAACAAAATGCGCGCCTATTATGTTAGCATCGTAATAAGACACAATGAGACTGTCTGTTCTTCTTTACTTTAGGCGTCCGAAAGATGAATTAATCCGTCTCAAATGAGTTTCGGAAGCCTAAGGTAAAGCAGATTATTTGAGGTCGTCTTTGGTGAGGGTCAGTCCTCCAGCTTTGATGATTTTTTTCGGACGCCCAAATCCACCTTTCGGACGCATAAGGTAAAAAAAGAATCGTTATTTCTAGAATGACAGCTCCCCGACATCGGAGTCTGAATTTGAAGGAGTTGCTCGGGGCGGTGAAAAATGTTGACCAAGGTCGGTTTGTTTGATTTTATTTGACACCATCAGACCTCTTCTATTCAGATTTCACCAAAAGAGACAGACCGCCGACGAGGCATGGGCGAGACTCTGCGTCTGCTGGAAGCAGTAATGAAGAGAACAAGGTAAGATTGATTGATTTTGAACGAAAATTATAACTAGGAACCGTCTCCGAAGACTCCGACGATTCAGACCATGAGGATACACGAACCGATCAAACTCGAACACGAGGAAGACGACTTTCTCTCCAAATTGTGAGTTTAAAGAATTCTAAAGAACAGTCTCATTTGAAGGAATGCCCTTCGGCGAAGATCTCTTGTAGCTGATGAGAATGCTCAGGAAAGGAAGATAGCAGAAGAAAAGAAAGTTCTGGTGAGACAATCAGATGGAATTAGGGAAGAGAGCGAAGACGAGAAAGAGCCCAGTAGAAGACCATCGACGTCATCTTCCCACAAAACTTTCCAAATCGGAGAGCTGTCTTCGGCGACGGTTGTTTTGAAGAAGGAACAGGTGCAAAAGGAAGCCCCTAAACCGAAGCCAAGAAGTGTTGGGAAACCGTCGACTTCAGCTGGGATCAGACCTCTTCCAACCGACGACTCGAATCATTCGAAATGGGTCAGAATGAAGGCAGAAGAAGAGAAAGAAAAGAAGAAGGCTGAGACGGAAAAGGAAGATAAGAAGAAAAAGGAAGAAGACGAAAAGAAGAAGAATGCTCAGAGGACTTTTGAGAGATGGAAAGAAGACTTCGACTTGAAATTGAAGGAGAAAAAGAAAGAGACAATGAGGAAGGAGATGACAAAGACTCAGACTAAGGAAGAGATGGACAAGAAGAAGAGAGAAGAAGCTCAGAAGACTTTCGAAGTCTGGAAAAAAGAAAATGAACGTCGTACGAAAGAAGAAACGGATGCGAAAAAGACGAGAGAGGAACAGGAGAAGGAAAAGAAAAAAGAGGCGGCACAAATAAAGAAGGACGAAGCAGAAAAGGCTTTTCTGGCCTGGTTTGTATTCTTTTGTTCTCTCGGAGAAATTTGGTTTTAGGAAGGCGAAAAAGGAAAGAGAAGAATTAGACAGAAAGGCAGTTATTGAGGCGAAACGAAAGGTTATATTGGAACGGGAAAAGCTAAACGCCGAGTACAAGGAGCTAGTAGCACAACAAGCTTTCGAAACCTGGATGGAACTTAAGGTAATTCGAGAGATACAAAAATAAGACAAAAGCCATTAAGGAAGTTCAATACAAGCAGGAGCAGTTGAGAGACGAGACAGCAGTTGTCGGTCAGTCTATTCCGTGGATGCCTCCTTCGAGCAATACAGTTCCGAGAATCTTCAAGCCTGACCCCAGCAGGTACTTAGTTCTGACAGAAAAAAAAAACGGGTTTCAGAAGAAGAAAGTCATTGGACAGGAGAATACGTATCACATCTGCCAGTACAGTCAAAAGATCTGCTTCTGCAAAGAGTCTGCGACGATAAAGCAAAAGTACAAATAAAGAGTTTTAATTCTTCGCCTGCATCGATCAGAGTAGTTTCTCTCTCACGAAATCCAAACGATTGTGAATCATAAAATCGTAGTTGTCGCTTCGGACTGTATGACTTTTTGTTCAGTTGATAAGAGTCAGACCAAGAGCTCATGTTCCTACTGCTAGTACTGATTGTTCCTTCCGCATTCTCATTTTGTGGACAAGTCAATCATAATCGGGACTGGCTTTGGAGAACTTCTCATGGAATACAAAGAGTACCTTCATTAATTTCTCCACAGGGGTTTGCAGATAATTGGTAATACTAATGCCGTAATTGCTGATTGGCCCTGGCATGCTCTCATCCTCTACATCGACACTATCGACGGTATTTTTGTTTCTCTTTTTATTCATAGACAAAGTTCAGGGCAAGAGTACATGTGTGGCGTGGCGGAGCTCTTATATCGAAAAAACACATTCTCACGGCTGCACATTGTGTCTTGTAAGTGTTTTTTTCCGATTTAATTATTCGAAAAATAGACAGATGAATATGACTCTGACCAGGATTTATCTGGGAACATCAGACACTCATCCAAAACCTGGTCAATCCGTTCTGGTTCGTCCTATTCGAAAACAACACCATCCAGAGTACAGTCTCACCAGCAATCCGTCTCAAGAGAACGACATTGCAGTTATTACAGTGTAAGGTTACGAGAAGAAGGCTAATTTGCTATTCAGTTTCATCCGGCTATTATGTTCAGCGAGAGAATCAGCCCAATTTGTCTACCTGACAGCAACCAGACCCTCAGGAACTATGGGTATGTGACTGGTTTCGGAGCATTCAATAGTAACTTTTTCGTCTTTCTAATATTTGAAATCAGATGGAACAAGGATTTTGTCGAGTGGAAGTGAGTATCTACAACAAGTTCTTCTTCCTTTGATCGACCACGAGACGTGCAACGAAAAGTGGGGAAACGAACTCTTAGAATATGGAGGCGGTTTTCCAATCGGCGCTGAGCTACAATTCTGTGCTGGATCGGTTGGAATGGGCTCAGGCTAAGTTCTTCTGCCCCTAGTCCTCTCAAAACAATTATTTTAGGGAGACAGTGGTGGTCCCTTCATCCAAAAACAGTCAGATGGCCGATGGTACATTGTAGGTGTCGTTTTATTTGGAATCAACATTGGAAAAGGCTATTTCGACCAGGCTATGGCTCCATGTACAATCCTCTTGGTAACACTCAGCTGTTCAGGCATCTACACACTGGTGTCGGCATACTGTCCATGGATACAGGACACGACACAACGAGAGGCCGTCTGTTTTGTTGCAAATAAGGCAACTACATCATTCAATCTATTACTTTGTTTTCTTATTGCATTTTTGTAGACTCACAAAACATCTTGTTAGTCCGGTAACAGTATTCAGTCGGTTTGGTCAAGGGTCGTCGTTCCAACCCATGTCTATCGTCATAACTTGTCATGATTGATCTCGTTTTTGACTTGTCGAAACTAATCGAACACTCGCTTGTCGCGTATCTCACTCAATCACCTATGATCTTGTCTTCTTCGAATGAGGAATACTCTTCCACAAAGTTTTTCCAATTCTTTTGTGGTAACTAATGCTTTTGCTGGTTCGCTTGTTAGTCTCCTGCCGTCTCGTCTGGCTAGGACAGACTATTTCGAAGATGTGGCAGAGGGATGATGCTCACTATTTTGTGCCAGCCTTTAGAACTGTTATCAGCATAATCTTACAGAGCTGTCAGACCCCATTATTTCTCTTAGAGATCTTTAATTTTTTTTACAGTTACCACCATTGTTTTCGATGTACCAGCGATTGAAAGAAAAGTGCAAAGGAAACGAGAGGTTTTTGACGCTGTAGTCAAATCCTCGGTCTTGTGATGGCTTTTGATTTTCTAGCACACGTTCATTGACTCCCGTTTGTTTCCACATTGACAGAAGGCGAGTAGTGTGGCTTGGTGTAAATACAGGGTGGCATGGTAATTATTTCCTATACGGACCTACGCCTCGCGCATGTATTGTCCAGGCCTGAATTTCTGGCTAGTATTAGGCCTATAAAAGAAAAAGAGCTTGTCAAGAGCTATCAGATTGTAGAACATCATATTGCTCAAAAGTTTTTTCTTACTCCAGTTTTTCTCCCATGAACTTTTAGCATGCGCGGTGAAAAGTCCATGATGGGGGTATCGGGAGTCAAGAAATTTTATTCAGTTCTTTATGCTAGGAAACGATACGCAATAGCTCCTTATGATATTTTATGGATAGCGCAGCAGGTTCGTAGTGAACGTAGTAAAAAAGAACGAAATAAATTTCTTGACTCATCATGGACTTTTCACCGCGCATGCCAAAAGTTCATGGGAGAAAAACTGGTGTAAGAAAAAACTTTTGAGCAATATGATGTTCTACAATCTGATAGCTCTTGACAAGCTCTTTCCAATGCCGTCAGAAAATCGAAGATTACTCAAACAGTAATCGAGATACGACTGTTTCAAAACGGTCACTAACCCCAAAAAGTGACAAGTTTAGGAAAACTAAACTTTTGAATCGCGAAACCGCACACAATGCATGCGCGAGGCGCTAGGTCCGTATAGGAAATAATTGCCATATCACCCTGTAGATAAACAAATAAAGTTAAAGAAGGTAAGTGAACTGTTCATTAAGAGTAAGGCGAAACGTAGGACCGGTAACGTTACTCTAGCAGAGGCGTGGGGATCGGAGGCTAAGTTTGTCTTATTTCTGGCAGTTTTGCGACAATACCTTGATATGGCGGTCGCCTAGAAGGACCGTTCGGTCTATTGATCCATCCCCGGATGATCCGTTCAGGTAGACGGGCGGACGAGGAGGCAAAGGTGGTGGAACTGCTGCGTCCCGTGATGCTCGTCGTATTCGAATCACTAAACTTTTTTTATAAAGTACCAACCTATAACTGACTATCTACACTGGAGGCAGAGAGCAGGTGAGCTCTTCGAGAGGACAACGTTTCCAAACTTTCGGGTCTCAATCCGAAAGCCGGGCCAGCTTCGGAAGGACATCTGGAGCTGAAAGTATGAATGGCAGTAAGGAAAACTGACAGATTTGACGAGTTGAGTGGACTGGCTGTGGGAGTAGCGGTGGTTGCTTTTCTGACTGGAGACGACAGAATGTTGAGAACGGTGGAACTCAAAGTATGTCCTCGGAGTTTGAGAGTACTGCCGGAGGTTGTCGCAAAGTCCATAAAGTTAGAGGTGGACAAGAGACGAGAAGTACTCTTCTCGGAAAGAGTTCCTTGTGGCGGTTGACTGACTAGTTTCAGAGATGTCCCAGGAGGCAAACGGGAGCTCTATTGAAAGACTAATTGAACGGGATTCGAACAACTTACAGTTTTGCCGAAATGGTTGTCTACATACTGTTTGTACTCATGGAAACTGTCGACCAAGTATTCGTGAAGCTGTTCACTGATGTTTGTCTGATTTGCATGAGCATAAATACACACTTCCAGGATTTCAACCTAAACTTTTGCTTTGTCTGAACGAGATCAGACTAGCCTGTTCAATGATAGCAGCACTCAGTTCCGAAGCCAGCGTCTTCTCGTCGCTCTCGTAAACCTTCATACACTCTTCATCCAGCAAAAAGATTTCGTAGTTCTTAATGCCTCCCTGTACATTGGCCTGGATTACTCCGAGGATCGCTGCCTGCAGCTTCTGAGCATTTGAATCGGGATAGTACCGGGCGTAGGTGGCCAGTTCGATGAGATCTCTGTTCTTCTGCTTCATCTGGTCGACAGCTCTTCGCAAAGGAGAAATCTCAAAAGGTTTCGTACTGGTCACAATTGGACTGAATCGGAGAACACCGGGTAAAGGCTCATGAGTCAGGATCCGTCTCTTCACAATCCAGCTCTTCATCATATCGCTATCGTCTACTTTTGTCCATTTCGTGTTTTTACGAATCTCCGTTCGACTGTACTCGAAGTTTTTGACCTACAACATGTTTTTCTTAAAAGAAAGATAACGGACTGTACATTGTACTGTCGGTAGTACTCTTTGATTTTCGGATTTATTTTGTCGTCCGAGTTGTCGAACGGGCATCCTTCTACGACGGGTTCAACTGGGAAAATCTGTAGATATCGGCCGGGAAGGTTCTCATACTGAAAGCAGTCGTCCATCGAGGGAATAGACTCCGGGTTTTCGTACATCTAAACCGAAATTTGACAATAAATATTCACAACTTGCCTGTTCCATCCGAGCTTTGAAATCTAACAACCTCTCCAGTTCATCACTTCTGAACACGAATCGTTTTCCGTTCAAATAGGCTGGAAAGCCTTTGCCATAGAACCCGACAAAGTAGTAGAAAAAGTGAGATCTGTTTCCCTCGTCTATTTTTCGACACAGCTCTCCCATATGGTCCTGAATCAAAGAGTCTTTTTCTTCAGTCAAGTGCTTACCCAGATACTGGCCAGCTGTCGGTAATTGACGAAGATCTTTTCATAGACTGGTACCAATTCTCTGCAAATCAGCTAGTTTATCATTTCGGTAATATACCTCAGAATTCCAATGGCTTCCTCCCACATTTGTCCCTTTGCGAACAGATCGACGACTCTATTCAGCAGTTCCTCTTTCAATTGTCGTTCTGTGGCACACTGACTGTTCAGATTCCACGCCACAAGCCATTCCGGAAGTTGCTCATCATCCCATGTGAGACTCTCGGCGTGAAGAAGTAGAGTTCTGGCTGCTTCGACGTCGTTATTGTAGGTTACATGAAGTTCGAAGAGTCGATAGACGTAGGAGATGTAGAGTTCGTGGTGATGGTGTCTTTTGTAGTAGTTCATTAGTTGAACTGTTCGACTCATGGCATTCTCTACACAACTGTCCGAATCCAAGACATCTCTATACTCGAACAAGTACTGGATCAGATGGTCGACGTCTTTGACAAACTGACGACCTCCGTCCATCCAAAAGTCTTTCTCTGATCTTAAGAGGATTACTTCAATATAGACAAGAGAACTAACTGGCAGCGATTGGTCAATATCCGAGTGAAATGTTCTCGGAACTGACGAGAACCATAGTGTTCGTTGATGAGAAAGTCAAGTTGCTGGACGAGTTCGTCGGCGAACTGTTTAAAGTTCTGCTTCTCCGATCCACTCGAATGGAATTCACATTGCATCATGTCGAAGAAGATTGGAATTGTAGCATCCCGAGTCTCGGCATCTTCCATCAGAGAGACTTTCAAAAAGGCTCCGACCAAACGCGGGATATATTCCATCTTTTGGCCAACTTTTAGACGGAACCACATCGATCGAAGATCTTTAGCGGCTGCTTTGCGCAACTGGAAGCACAGATCTTTTGAATCTTGGAGCCAGAATCCATTTTTGTGGAGAGACTGTTGAGTTACGAAGGAGACAGCAGTCAGCATGTACTCTTCCCAAATCTGAAGCTATTCGTTAATATATTCAAATACCCGTGAACTTGCCACTGCGTAATAATCTTCGTCTGAGAAGTTGTCTTGGATGGAACTCATGATGAAGCGAAGAGCCTTGTTTACTGTTCTAAATTTCTCAATAGGCTAAAAAATACACAAAGTACTTGTTCTGAAGGAGAATCATCTTTTCCCAAGTCGAATCGAAAGGGCATTTATCCAAAAGATCTCGTATCATCTCCATCATCTCCCGAACAAAATCGCACTTGTCTGTTATCTCGACACTGAAAAGTTTCTGTACGATAAGGAAATTTACCAAGATTGGAGCAGTTGATTGAATATCTGAGCTGACATTTTGTTCAAAAGAGCCAGAACGAGCGTGAAGAAGCTAGTTCGTCGATTCTGATCATTTGTCCGTTGATAGTTGAATAAAGGCTCTTACCTCCTTGTCGAATGGCAGAATCTTCTGAACTGTGACCAGAGCCTCGATACTTGGACGATAGCAGACGGAGATGATCATGTTCAACTCCTCGTCCGTTCCATACTCCACTTCACTTTGTGTTCTCTGTTGACAGTGTCATTTTCAAAATAAGTCGATACCTGTCCGGGGAAGAGTCGTTCCAACAACGTGAAGAGAATCGAAACACACTCACTGGCCTTGTCAGGATACTCTTTTTCTTCACAAATGTCGGGATTCATAAAGTTGACAATCAGGTCGAGACAAACCGGCAGAAGCAGAGAACGAGAGCTGATCTTCTGAAAAATGGTGGGTATAGATTGTTTTTAAAGACAAACCTCAAACAACTTTGTAGAAATCAGATGGTTGATGAACAATATTCTTTCTCGGGGTACAATGTTCTTTCCAAATGACCTCACAAGTTCCAGAATCCATTTGCTGAATCAGGATATGCATGACTCACTACTCTGATTACCATATTTCACTTGGCTCCATAAGTCCGCATTTCAATATGGGATTGATTATTTGTGGAAGACTCTTTAGAGCCACATTTTGAATGACCATTCGCTCTCGATTCTCCAGCATCAAGGCCTTGATCGCATCCATAACAGTGATCAGAGTTGGCTTCAAGTCAACTAACAACGGCGAATTAGGATCAAAAGTGTCGATGGCCAGCTTCGTGGTCACAATAAGCTCGAAAATATCGCCAATCATCTTGACCGAATTGCGAACCACGTCGTTGCTAGTGGTATTCGCACTAACTATGTGATGGTGAATACATTGCAGCAGACGTCTAGAAAGAGTTTTGAAGAAACTGAATAAACTTACGGAGCAGAGCAGATGTGATGGAACCGTTCCAAATACTTCTCGTAGTAGACAGCACTTTCAGTGTTTCTAGCCTCTCGGATGAGAACAAGATATGCAACCAGGACGTTGAAGACTGGCAGTCCCAGTTGATCCCGCTCTTCCCACAAGTCGAAAAGGGCCTCCAATAATGGATGCATGAATCGAAGCATCTAAAACTTGCAATGAAAGAGTATAAAAAACGTATATACAACCTCTTCATCGAACTCATTACTTGGAGCAGCCAGAATCTGGAGAGACTTTTCCAGATTGTAGGAGTTTGCTCTAAAATGAGATTGTATTGGAGGGAGCATTGAACATACTTCCAGCGGAGAACACTGAGAATCGCTTCGTTTTGAGTGTAGACGTTGGAACAGACGTTTGTCGAGACGTGGACAACACTCTTCTCGCTCAACGAATAATGGGCGGAATGAGGTTTGTTGTTGATTCCGCCAAGATCTCTTAGTTGTCTACAATTTCTATTACGTCACCAACAAAAAACTTACTTTCTGGTCTGAGGAAGAGGCATGTACGCATTACAATTCTCATCGTAGTTCGAATTGGAGGATTCAATCTAACATTTTCTGTTTCAAGGACAAAACAACGACCAACCTTGTAGATTAGAAGTTCGTGGTCCTCGTTTTTGACTATCGACGAGCTCTGTAGAAGACACAGATGAGCCAAAGCAAAGGGTCCTTTTTCCGGTTTTCCCTTATCGTAGGGTTTTCTCGAAAAGAAGGTAACTCGCAGAAAGATGTCGTCCAGAAAGAGATCGGGAAGTTTCAACTTGACATTCTCCATCCAATATGGCTTGTCCTGGTGGTAGAAGACGAGACTCTTATACTCTTTTGAAAGTTTTGCGCCGGAAGCGCCGACTGATTCGAATGCCTAAAAATGGTTTTTAGCTGTGGAAAGATACATCTTTACATTGTCAATGACACTGCCGTCTGCTCGGACTGCACAAAGACGAGCCTCGATGTTTCTTTCAGATGATTTGCTGCCCAATTCGCCAAATTGAAGAGTCAGGAACAGCTCGTTCCTTGTAGGTGCTGAAAAATATATTGGGATCTTGCTGCAACTAATTGCAATCTGTCCGTCCGCTTAGATGAACAAGCCAGGACAAGTTATATAGGATTACTTAAGTTGAATGGTAATCTGTAAACAAGTTAAATTCAAGTTAGACTTGGACACATTTCTGTGCCACTGATCTGAACTACCTTTGAATTACCGTGGATGGCGAAAGTCCTTGTAGATTGCTGGTTCAAAATATACAATTATACTTACTGTTCCACTTGGGCAGACTGATTTGATCACTTCTCTGGATCGTTAGAGGAGGTTTCCGTCCGTAGATGACCGAATGACCTTCACTGATGTCGTCCACAGATCCTTTCAGAATACTGGTGGATATCAGGATTTTTGTGTCGTCTGAAAGTGAAAGGTGAATTATCAAAACGAGCGATCAACCAGGATTTGTTGTTTCCCTCGGGATTTTTCCATTGGTTTGTAAGAACTTGAACAGATTGTCGAGATCTGTGCTTCTTTTGAGGTAGAGTATTCTGTCCACTTGCTCGTTCGATTCCATCGGTTTCTCGAGCAACCAAGACAGTTCCAGGAAGTCGTAAGCATAGATTTGTCGACTGTACTGACTGACTGGACCAAGATCTTGTCCCTTCTTGAGAGTCGAGGATGTTCCTTCGATGGGAGCCACTTGGGCAATTCTACTCAGCAGATAGAACCTGCTTTTGTCCTCCTCCGTTGAAAAACTCTGGTTTAAAAGGTTTGAAGATATAAGAGATACAAACCGAAAAGAGAACTCGAATGTTCAGATCTTTCATTGAATCTCCAGGTTTCCAGATAAAAGAAAAAGGTTCGCTAAAGGAGAGCTCAAAAGGATAACAATAAAACTTTACCTGACGAATGCTTTCTTCAGAACGTCGTAGATGACAAATGATATTTCGCAGTTGTACTTTACTAACTTAAGTTCGATCGAGTGAATGATGAATAGGACAGAGAAAGGACCTTTCATCTGCTTGATGTCCTTTTTCTAATAAAAAATGAGTGAGACGCGTTCACTGACCACTTCGAGAGACCGTTTGGCACTGGCTTGATGTTCTTTGAAGGTTTGCAGGAGGGAGATAGTGTCATCTCGGAAGGGCCTTCCGTTCTCTTGTCGAATGACAACAGGTAGACTCGATAATCTAAAACTATTATGGTTCAAAGAAAAAAACCAACGCATTTCCACGATCAATCTTTTGTCCAACTTGTGTTCTGATCTCATTGAGTTCTTCTGCAGGAACATCTCCTTAAATATGCTAGTTTGATGGACAGAAAATGAATCAAACCGGAAAGAATCTTTTTCCTGATATTGATCAGATCGTCGATGAACTCGAGAAGTTGTTCTATCTTGTTCAGATCTTCCTTCTTCCCATATCCCTCCTTGATAAAACACCACCAATCTTGAGTGGCTGACGAGATCTCGTCCACCAGGTTGGTTCCTTCACTCGGAGTCGTGTTTGTCTGAAACAGGATTTACATTACTTTTACAATTTTCAGCTGACCTCAGATTTCCTGACGAAGGCGACAGCATTTGTCGGGAAAAGACCCGGTTCCGATTTTAACCCGTGGAGAGACCCAAAGCACCAGCCTAAAGCTCTTTATGAACCTCGACTCGAGATGATGACTCACCGTCCTTTTCAGCATAAACAATGAACCGGTCTCCGGGAAGAACTGAAAGGATGGAACACGGGTTTCCTGAGGAAGTGCTCTCTTCTAGAAGAGAACTGGAAGGACAGAAGATGGTCTGACCTCAAAAGAACGGATGGCTGTCTGAGATTAACCTACCAATCGCATATTTCATTTTGTAATAGATTGAGCTACTAGCACTGCGAATTCATGTCTATCTAAAGTAAGCAATATGTATCAAAAAGGGATGGAATAAAGGAAAATAAACGGATATTTGAAGCGATACAGTAAGCGCGCTCGATTATAGAACCAGATGTTTGAGAACTAGTCACAGATCGCTTTATTCTCCGAAAATCAATACAATTCATTCTTCTTTGACACAGAGCATTTTTGAGCTCGGTTCGTCTACGGCCAGAATTTCTTGCAGCTGTCTGTTAGCTTGTTGAGAAAGTTCGAGCATCTTCAGTCGGGTCTCCTTCTCCAAAACAGCCAGTCGTTCACAACTTGCACTCAAATAACGCATCTCTTCGACTTCTGTGGCGTCACAATAACGTCTCTTCATCGATTTCAGCTGCTAAAATTGATTTTATTTACTGTTAGACTCTGGTCAACCTCGTTAATGTTGTTATAGACGTTCTGAACACTCTCGGAACAGTCAGCAGATAGAAACCTATTGGGTTTGAAAGAAAAACGAGGAATTTCATTCTGGCCAAAAGTTCTGCTCAATTCACTAGCACTCGAAACAGATGCCGTTTCTTCCGGATCCAAAAGTTCCCCATTGTCCTGAAAAAAACTATTCTCTTTCTTGTTTTCAAACAAACAAACTTTCATGACATCGAGACTATTCGTCTCGTCCCGTTTCGGCTCAATCGCATACTGATAGAACACATTGGAAGAAGGAAACCCATCATTTGTCGACAAGAACACCATCATTCTTTTGATCCATGGGAATCGGGGATGACGAGATTTCGAGACCCTAATCCAAATGTTTCCGTCATTCGGATTGGCTGGGAATTTCTCCCATTTCGGAGTCACTCGCTGTTTTCCATCTGAAACGGAGATTGTTAGGGTTAATGAATTAGTTACCAGGCTTTAATGAGCTCCAGGGCTTAAGAAAATCGTTGGTAAGTTCCTTTTTTGGATCCACATGAGATGACGAATCAACGAGGAAAAAATAGGAACCTGCGCGATCACTTGGCAGACTAGAAGGGACGTGTTGGATGACCCAATGTGCACTGAAGACGAGTCACTGAAGAAATTCAAAGAAAACTACTCTTGAGCGATAAAATCGAGTGCTTCTTGTCTGTTCAAATAGATGGATGTGTCTCTATAGACTCCTGTGTTTCCCTCATTCGCAAACAGGTAATCCCTCTCTGAAATAGGTGGCTTTGATTTGAAACCAAATATACCGTTTATTTGATGACAGGTTCGAAGAAAAGAGTCACAGGTTTTGTTCGAAACGTCTTCATCGTTTAGTTTATCTAGGAGAGAAGAGATCATTGGAGGGAAGGCGGCCTTTGACCAAAACCAGGGCGGCGGACCGAATCGATTGCGCCCGACCGGTCACCGAGAGACCTCAAACTGGATGCGAACTAGGACAACAAAAGGCAGATTCATTGCTTGACAATTTCTGCATATACACCGGATAGAAGTCTTCTCGTAACAGATATACAGATGACTCGTAGGGGACAGAGATCTTCGAGGGAATGGGAAACAGTTTACTGACGCATCTCGGACAGAATCTCAGCCAGTTCCTCGTCCTAAAAAATTACTCGATTTCTTCTGTATTTACACCTACAGAAGGACCTTCTCTTTCGAGATTCGGAACCTTGATGGGCTTAAGAACGAAGTTGACAATGAGGGCTTGGTCACGAGCTTGGTTCGTAACAGTCACATTCTGAGAGGCAGTCTCGTAGCCATCAGCATCGACCAACAGCTCGTACTTTCCGGGAGACAGAACTCGGTAGTAGTCTCCATCTTCCCACGAGGTCACGGGGTGGCGGATAGGCTCGGTCTGAGAACCGTTGCGAACCCAAACGGCGGCGTGTTGAACAGGAAGGCCGGTTTCGGCATCGAAGATCTGGCCCTTGACTCCAGCATGAGCTGTAAACATGTAGGCCATGAGAGCCTTCTTGTTGTCTTCCCAGAACTGAGGCAGTTGATTGCCGTCGACCATCTTCTCACAGCTGAGTTCGAGAGTAATTTCCATGGCATTGGTGGCAAGGTAGTTGAAGTCTTGCATTCCTCCGACCACCGAATACCATTTGGCACCGTTGGTAATTCCACCGTTCTGAAAAATGCATGTTGACAGTATTTTTTTTTTGAATTTATTCCTGTTTTAATATAGGAAACTGACCCTTGAAAAGGCGTCTTCTTTAGTTCCGTCACATGGAGGATGATCCTGAAAGGCCTTTTTGACAATCCGATCAAAGAAAAACTCACGTTCAATCCCATATGGGCGTGGTTCTTAGCGTAGGTCTGAGCGAGCCACCTAAACTCATTCTAAAGCTGATTTTGTTCAAAAACTACTTGAAAGTGGTATCATCCGGAGAAGCAGAGTACTGACTGACTCCTTCTTTCGACGAGGCATCGAAAGGATAGTTGGCTACGAGATCTCCTTCGTGAAGATTGGCAGAAACGACCCACGGAAGAGACAGAATCCAGTTTCCGACAGCCAAAGTCTCGGGTTGTCTCTGAATCGTTTCTTGTGTTTGAATAAAGTAAAAGTACTGGCTTGTCATCGCGGAAGAGATCAAGAAGATGGTCGAACTTGGGAACTTTCATCTGGTCTAATTCGAAAAAGAAGCCGTCCAGATCGGGGAAATCTCTGTTCAAATCGACATTCATCGCGTTCGTTCGTCCTGTGAGCCATTTTCTTTCAGCCGGTTCCTGCAAAAGTGTAATTGGATCTCATGAGATCTAATGAGGTTATGTTGAGGAGGAAAGAGAGACTCACGGTGTTGAGAGCGAGTTCGAATCCGTCCGGATTCATAGCTGGCAGAAGATGGATCGACGTCGAGTTGAGGAGAGTCATGACCTCGGAATCCTTCTTGAGGTATTCCTCACAGAGATGGTCAGCCAAACGGATCAAAAGTTCTCTTCCACTCGGCTCATTGCCATGTATTCCACCAATATATTTGACCTCTGGCTTCACTTAATCGATTTGGTTCAGTCATTTACACGGTTTGAGCTAATCTGACAAGCAGCCCAGTACGAAAGTGCGGACAATGTTTACGCGCATCAAAGGGTTTTCTGGAGTTGAATTTTACCGTGTTATTTTCGGTTTTCAATTCTTACGCCAGTTTTTTGCCCCTATTGAATCGAACACGTTCTGAACAACAAGTCGTCGACGAAATTAGCCGCTTGAAAAGACTCACACGGAATGTGTTGTCCGGGAGTGGTAGAAAAGTGCATGACTACCAGTTCACGTCCCTCAACTGACTGTCCGATCGAGTAGAGAACAGAGATCTGAAATGACTCATTTCTTCCAACTCATTGGCATTCTCACGAGACGTCGCATGTGAGAGCAATTAGAGTTGAAGCTGCATTAGAGACCTAGCCCTTTACGGGGAAATGCTGTTTTCGTTAGAGAACTCATGAATCAGCTGAAACATTCTTCGATCTAATTGTTTTCCTACTCTCTTCTATCAAAAACTTTTTGCTGTTCGATGAATACTCTGGTGTATTTGATGAAATTGTGACAGAATCAGGCCTAATGGTCTTTTGAAGAAGACACCCTCTGGCAAGATGACGTCACTGGCGCGAACCGCAGTAGAATAAACATTCTTGAGGAGGGAGACATGGCTAGTTGGGAATCTCAACACTAACATGTTTAAAAAAAAGGCCCAAAGTATCATTTCTAGAAGTCTTGGAGCAAAAACAAAAGAGAAAGCGTTCCTTTTTGTAATATGTTTTGAGAAGACTCACGTCTGGACATTTTCCGTTAATCTGTCGGAAGGCGTCTTCGAGTTGTTCCTGGTTGTGATAGTGGTTCCATTGAAGTCCCTCTGTGGCCCCCAAAGCCAGGGAAAGTTGGGAAGAGAGCAGCAGCACCGCTGCCCACATCCCGCGAGAATGTCTTCCCTCGCCCAGCCTCGTATCGATTCTGCCGGCGCTTCGGAAAACGTCATTCTGCTTCATCGTGACCGATGAAGTGGGGTTACTGAGATTGAACCAATGTGTTCAGAGAAAGAAGGTTCACGAAGAGAGAAGGTGTTTGGAAAGAGACGGGTGGCGTTATCACTGGAATTCATTCTCACGTTAAACACTAGATAAGAGGAAAAAAAGTTACATAAACTTCATTTCACATCTTTTTGTTCACTCTTTGGTGGTAGCTTTTCCCGAAAACACCTGTCTGACGCGGTTGTAGAGGGCGTTTCCGACAGCCTTGGCTCCGTAGCCGAAAGTGGACTTGGCAGGAATAGGAGCGGAGACGGGAATGGAAGTGGCAGTGGAGCAGCTGAGAGTCGAGAGAGACGGCTGACTGTCCAGAAAGACGTTCATCTTGTCCAACTCGCGATACCAGTCGGTCAGATTGTCTTGCTCTTGGAACAGAGAACAATTGGTCTCATCGCCACTGTCAAAGATGGGCACAGTCGAATGCTCACTCTCACTCCTCATCACGAACACCTTCTGCCACATACTGACCAGTCGATCGGCCTCGTCCTCTCCTGAACTGCTATTACTTCCAGATGATCCCATGGCCTTGTAGATGGAGAAACAGTCGTGCGAGACGGTCGAGATACTCAACACTTTGGCCTCTTCTTCCTCTTTCATCAACGTCTGACACTCTTCTAAACTTTTTCTATGCCAAACAAAAGAAAGAAGAACAAACGCTGCTTGTTCGTTTTGAAGAAGTGGACCGAGTGGAAGGGCGTGTTGTTCGGGTCGCGAGGAATGACCCATTCGGCCTGTGACTTCTGATATCGGCGAAGACGAACAGTTTGGTCGTAGTGGCAGGTGAAAGACTCGCCGACGTGTTTCGGGAAACTACGGGCGTAGTAGATTCGCTGGGGTTCGCTGGGCACAAAGGGCTTCGAGTCAGAGACGAACGTCTTCTCGAGAAGCAGATAGTCGGGTTCACGCGGTAGAGGCTGGGGGAGACAAGTCGTCGTCTGGAGCACTCGGGCACATGTACAGTCGGCTTCCGGATACTCTGTCACAATCTCCGAGTAGACGATCGATGTGAACGAACAGCTACACGATCTGGAGAGAAGAACCTATTTTTGAAGAAGAATCTACTGACCTGGGGGCACAGGCGGCCATCGTGAAGAATCGTCTACAAGCGTTACAGTGCTTCTTATAAATTGAACTAATTTTTTTTCTATAATTCCGGAAAGAATAATAAAAACTTTAAAACAAAACTATTCATGTGTAACAATAACAAAAACCCGTAATTGACTAGCAGTTGAAAGTGAGGTAAGGCATGTGATGTCTCCAGTTAGTAGGGTGACCTCTCATATCCCAGCCAAGTAAACTGAGAGAAGACGAATCCGAAGAGAAGGCCGACTCTTGTGATCTTGACGGCTCGGAATGCAGTTCGACACTTCCATCACAACTTCTCATAGAGCCGTCCTTCTGAAGAAGAGTCTCTGTCTCAAAGTATGCACAAATGCTTACAGCTGTGCATTTCGCCCTACAGTTTATTTTTCGGTCGTCTTCCAGTATCGAGATCTGTAGTCGAACACCCTGAGAATGTCTTGCAGGATTGGGTGCCTGTACGAAGACGATGGTTGGATCGAAACTAGAAGCAGCTCGACGGACAGATGACGACCATTTCTCGTTATCCGACACAGCCTCTATCTAGATTTTATCGAAGAAGTAAATTCAGGAGATATCAAACCTGTAGATTGCGAGTATCCTTTCTGTTCACCACGACTCTGAACCAAACGTACTCTTCACGATCATCCAATGGCCGAAACCTTTCGGCTATGGTAGTAATCATGAGAGAGGTAGTCAGTTTTCTCGAGCAAGCAAACACCATATAGGGCATCGAAACTCCGAGTTGTCTTGGATGTTGGGACAAGTCGACGTCTAGAAATCGTCTAGAAGAGAAAGAATGGGTATAGGAGACTGGAGATGATGTTTCGACCCGATATCCGAGTGTCATCACAGGCTGACAAACCTGAACCACATTCTTCCTTATCACCCAAAAATATAAAACCTGGTACTTCTCGGAAGACGAATTAAAACAATGGGCCTGACAGTATCTTCCATTACCGTCTCTCGCCTCCAATGACACATTTCGCAGCATTCCGGCTCGAGGTTTAGGCAGCGAAAGATAGAGCACACCCTGAGATTTTTCTATTGCTGATTTCTAAAAGACTGTACCGGCAATTCAGGATACTTTGCGTTGGTCTCTTTGTAGTTTGTTCTGTTGGTTCCACTTGTAGTATCGAAGATAGTCACTTTGGCCAACTCAGATGTAATGCCTTAATTCAATGCTATCTCTTATTGCATAGTATTGCAGTCTTACCGTTTCCTTGTGCGTCGAAGAGGACAGTCTTAGCCCAGACAGTATCCGTCGGAAAGTGATCGACTTCGTCACGTCTATTCCGCGAAGTGACTCTCGGAGGAGCTTGACATTTTCCCTTTTGACAGAGCGAATTGAGACAGATTGGCTGGCCATCGAATCCTGTACAGTTGCCACCCAGTACAATCTTTATACAGATTTTGTTGTTTTCGTACATCTAGTCTTACCTTGCTTCGACATCGCCAAGCGGAAACATCACACCACAAAAGAGGAGAATCACAATAGCTTTCAATAGGTGTACAGTGTCGAACAGCCTGATAGTCGTACCTAAACAGTTTTTATCGAGTTCTAGAACCTGAAGACTAACCATTCATCCGTGTATTGATTACTCAGTCCGTCTCGGTTTTGAATCATGAAAGGTTTCATCTGGGCATCAAAGCTATGGAGAGCGTTGCAAGTGTTTGTGGCCCATTGAGTTTCTCTCTCCTCCCTCGTCTGCGATCGTCTTCGAAATTGTTCCCAAAGATAGTCGACAAACGCATGGTGCATGTAGAACATAGGATCGTTTGGACTGACTCTGATCACGAACATGAATCCTCCGACCCAGACGTGACTTAAGCCGTGAATACTCTCGAAGGTCTTGTCGTGACAAAAAGTCAATTGACTGTAATTGCTTCTAGATATGATCCATTCCACATCGTTCGGACTCATCAGTCGGTCCTGTTCTCTTCCACCAGTCGATCTAATGGATCTTTCCTTTTATGAGAAAAATAGGAAAACCTGTAGAGTTTCTTGACCGGAATCTGACTCAGAGGCATGAGAACATTGGTGTCCCAGTCCTTGAAAGGACCCGTCTTCACGTAGCCGTTTCCATTGCCTAATAGTTCATCCGAAAAAAGGACTGAGTCAGCCGGGTCAGGTAGCCCTGAAGTTTCGGGTTAAGAAACCGGTAGTGTGGCCTTGGTAGCCACCCACGGTAGTCGGAACACCCGATGAGAAGCTGAAAGATGAAAAGACGAACCTTGGTCGAGAGTCGAGTCCCAATAGGGCAGGGTCACACTCGGTTCTTCCTGTTGCAGCGCAATCTCGAATTGTCGGAGAAACTCCCTATGCCACGGAAGGAAAGCACTTCCCCAATGAGCGCCTGAAAATAGAAAACTGAAAAACAGTCTTGGTTTCAAGCATAAGCTAGACAAGATCTTATCGTTTGCTACAGTTGGTCTCCGAACTGAAGAAGCAGACTGACCGGGAGCACTGTCTGGATAATGGACGAGGGTATGAAGATCCCAAGCCGTGATGTTGTCAATCAGCCGAGATTTCAGTCGTTTCATAGCGTTGAACAGACGATCTCTTTCTTGTGGAGTCAGCATTCGAATCTCTTTCCTGATAGACTTTTCCGCTTCTCTTTTCTATATTTTTTTTGTTTTCATATAATCTAACCATACATACTCTTCGTCTTGCGTACTTGACACAGTTATCACGAGTACATGCTTCGACATTTTTGAGATACGTCCATTGAGCCACTGAAAGATTGCCATTGGTCATCGAATCCTGTTTCCTCGGAATGATGTCAGTCTCCTGTTCGTTTCTGACTAATCGAATGGTCGGAAAAGCATGCTCTGGCACCTGACCGACTTTTTGTAAGGGAAAAATGATTGAGAACCAGTCTTTCTAAGGATTCCTTTTTCGAAATAAACAACGACAAACAAAAAGAAGACTTACTTGTGGTATTGGTCCACGTGTTGAGACTGTCTCTCTCCATCATCCAATGTTTCCGATGTTCACAAACAAAATCCATCTGTTGAGCAGAAAGAAAGCCATTGTCGGGAGGTTTTGCACAGTCGAAGGGCGTCAGACGGGCAGTCGTGACGACTGCCAACGCCGCCAGGGGCACAAGCGACATGCGGACGACAAGGCGGTTCCTAAACTGTAGACTGATTAACGAGAGAAAACTGTTTGGCAATGATCCAATAGAAAACAGAAAGTGCGTAAGCATGGCGTGTTGTCCGGGCGGGTGTGGCGCAAGGCGTTTTTGGTGACCCGTCCTCTCTTCGGGAACGGGTTTGCTTGTCGGACCGAGAGCGCTTACAAAAAGCAAGAGAGGTCAGCTGCTTAGCTCGTTACTCAAAGAGCTTCTTCTCATATCCCTTCCGTCTAAAATAAGCGATTTCTAAAGGCAATCCTAGAGGTCGTGTCTTGCTCACACGGTGAAGAGCAGAGAGCTGAAAAAAGAAACTGATCTTCCTCTGAATCAAAGAAGAATTCGTCTTCGGCCTCTTCCGGATTCCATCATCATATTAGACGACACCAAACTGTGTCTCCACCAGTCCTTCGCAATAACTTGAAGTCTTTTTGTAAAGTTTTTAGCAGCTATCCTTTTACTTGTCAAATCCATTCTAACCAATTTGTGCTAATCTTGTCAAGAGTGTCTTTTGAAAAAAGGTCAAACATTTTCAAAGGTTTATCCGGGGATAAGTTTGACATGTTTAGGATAACACTAGCGAAATGGTGTCCGTCAGTCTGTGCATGACCGTGAACAATATACTTGGGCAACTTAACTCGACTCGAGCCGAGTCGAGCTCGATTTGAGCCAAAAGTCGGCTCGACTCGAGCCGATTTTTAAAGGTTATTTGGCTCAACAAACGGGAAATAAAAAAAGAGTTTCTTCATTTCTTCGTATTTAAGCCGCGGAATTTGAAAAAAAAATTGAAAAAAAAAATCGACTCGACATAGCGAGCCTGCTCGACTCGACTCGGGTCGGTCCAGAACTCAACTCGAATCGGCTCTTGACTCGACTTTTCGACTCGACGCCCAAGTATACTGAACAAGTCAAACCAAGTAAGATTCCTACAGTTGGATGGCGGTAACATCATAAATTACTACCGAGCCAAAAAAAACTTGATGTCCTTATTGGAAATGGATACCAATCAACCGTCCGGCTCGGCGTAAGTGCATTGTTTCGATGATTCCGGCGTGACAGTTTCCGAGGTTTTTGCAGCTGTTCACAGTCACACTGTCAATGTTAAAAACCCTCGAAAGTGCACTTTACAATCACTTCTCTCCTGTTACTCACAGTTTGTATTTCCGCCTGTGCTAATTGGGCCGTTATCGACCAAAACAAGCCTTGTTGTGCAGGCGAGTCAGCGCAAATCCTTGTGGACTTCTTTGAATCAGTCGTATGCTGTGCGGAGAGAGCCGATCAAAACAGCCAAAGGACAAGAAAGTGCACCGCCTCTTTCTCTCTTCCTTCCTACAAACCGATTCCTGTTCGTTTCGATATATAGTTCGATGGGTTTGGCCTTCCCGCCTGACCAAGAAAACCATGCGATACCTTCTTTCTCTCATATCACTTTCTCCTTATATATTTCTTCTCGAACTTTTCATAATTTTCAGAAATGGCGGCTAAGAAAAGAGCACTGCTCACAGGTGGTTCCAGAGGAATAGGTCTGTTCGAATTTATTCTGAGATCATTCTTAAAATAGGACAAGAGACAGTCGTGCAACTGATAGAAGAAGGGTTCGATGTAGTTATGTCAGTGAGAGCAGAGGAAGATGGACACCGAGTTCGTGATCAGTTGGATGAGACCAAAAAGTCGAATCTCTCTTGGGTGCTACTACATTTGGACACAGTCAAAGACGTCCAACGTGATCTACCCGCTATCGTAGATCTTCATATTGCACGGTAGTTGCTTCCTCATTTAGAATCAACTTTTCAGTCCCTTTGACGTTGTGATTCTGAATTCTGGTGTCATGTTTCCATCACAAGAGACAAATTCCGTCAATATCGAACAGTGTTTTCAAGTAGGGTTCCGTTCGAACTCGATGTAACAGTTCGTTTTGAGGTGAACTACCTGGGACACTTTATGCTCAGCTACGCCTTGATCAAGTCTCGTCCGATTGGCCATCACATTCGCTTTGTGGCTGTCGGTAGCATTCTACTAAAGTGAGTACGAGGAAACAGAGATTGTACTTGCAGATATGTTAATTGGATGAATCCGCCTCGAAGTAAAGAAGAAATGTCTCTCGAATACGGTCCGCGTGAGAATGTTGTATCCGGCTGGAAAGCATACGCCCTCTCCAAACTGGCCTTGTCTCAACTGTGTGTTGATCTGGACGAGCATACGAACACATCGGCAACTGTGGTCAACCCTGGCAATTGCTCTACAACCAAAATCAGTTCTCGTCTTCCAAACTGGCAACGTTTCATCTTGAGATTATTCTTCAAAAACAGTCTCATCCCTGTGGTATCTGTATCCTTTCCCTGAAAGACTGAAGAAATTCAGAGCGAAGCAGCATCTCGGGTAGTCTACGGAGTTTTGAATCCTCTTCCCAAAAGTAGCGGCAACTGGTATCATGAGAACAAACCGATTCCTCTCCCAGCTCAAAGTAACGAGGTAAGAATAGGCTTTATGGGAACAACTATTTTAGAACCGGTTTCTGCTGTTCGAATACTCGGAAAAGACGATCGCCCGTATGCTCGACACAGTCCTCTGATCATTTTATCTCCAACTTGTAATGAAAACATGTCCCGAGAGTCTGTTCAATAACGATCCGAAGCGAGCGGTAATCCGGCCAATGCGGGCCAGTAGATTTGTCGCGCAACTGCTCCTTCTAGTCGGTCTTGTCCACGTCAACTACATCATCTATTTCAACAGGTTCTTCCTCTATTTCATTCCTATTCATTTTTCAAGGAGAACGATCTACAAATGGTGGAACCCGCCAACTGATGAGAGACTTTTAATCAATCCAGTGGCATATGGCAGGGAATTCTGTGTTGCAATCAATGTCACCAGAAATAGAAAAACTTTCCGGGAAGATGGTCTCGAGCCAATAAGTCTGGCTGTCCACACCACCTCTCAATACATGAACTATGTTTTGGAACAGGTCCCCTCTCTTTTTTTGGGAATCAGATTTCTATAGGTGGCCTCATGGGACGGACCCATTTCCGTTGCCTTATTCGTCGACCATCGATCTCAAAAATCTATAGATTTCCTGTATAATGTGTTCATTTGTGATCCAGTGTTTGCTCAAAAGGTTCGTTCAAATTAATTCAAACATGTAGTAAGTAGGTGTCTTTTCATGTTGTTTTCCGTCTCTCCCCCTTTAGTCAAGACTGCCCCAGCTTTAAAATAACTACAATTCCCTGCAAAAAATTCACATACAAGTACAGTAAGTAGAGATTCTTATGTTTAATTTTTTTTGAAGTGAACAACTTTGTGAACCAGCTGGTTCCTCCCTTCGTCATCTATCCGATAAACACCATGCGGAATGTGGCTCGACTCGGTGCTTCCAGTCATTTCCATCTTCTTTCGGACATCGAAATGATATTTTCGTTTGTTCATCAGACTCAAAGTTTTGATTTTGAGTGTTTAGAGATAAGTTTGCCTCATCGGCCAAGAAGCTGGCCAATGAGAAATTGTGTGAGAAGTGCCAAGCTGTTATCGTTGTCCGGCGATTTGAACTCGACCAGAAGTTCAAGAAAGTACCAAAGACAGTTGACGAACTTAAAGAACATATAGACAACAAAACGTGAGAATACTTTCAAGTGGAATGCATCATTTACAGAGCATTCGAGTACCATCACAAAATGTTCCCTGCTGGACACACCATCGCCGGTCTGTGGCACTGGTTCCGAATGTCCAAAGCCTTGGATTCTCCAAAACTCTGGGAAATTCCTTACAAGTCAGTCGTGTCCTTCCCCATCATTAGCCTTATATCTAGAGGCCCCGCCTGGGAACCGCAGCTCATTATGCATTCGTCTGCTCCTTTGAGCGAAGAGAATGTCGCAACTCGCTTTAGAGATCAACAAGTCTTGGTCAGTCGATCGATTGAAACGGAATTTCTTTTTAGGTTTACGAGCTGTGTAGAGCCAATTTCAAGTTCTTTCTGGCTACACATTTGTTCAATGTTCATCGAGGAATCAAGGAGAAGGCCAGCTCTTTCGACAACGCCGTTTCAGCCCACCAGCAGAAATTGAAGTACAGGTGTGTTCACAAAGAAGTTTTCACTTTGTCATAAATTCTGGAGTTATAGGTTCCAACCATGGTATTTGAAGAGGATCAACGCCATATACAACGCAAGCAAAAAGTGTGGAAAGTTTGTCATGTGAATAAATTATTATTCTTCATACCCTGTGATTCAACATTTTTCTCTGGCTGACCAACAAAAAAAAGACAGTCCGTTGGGGTGATTATTGATCCGAGTACGGGATAAACTTTTATGTACAAGTGATGTGACCCGTGAATATTTAGCGAAAAGATCATTTCTTGTGAGACGATCCAATGAACAGCACCTTTCGAAAGGCCGCTCGGAAATCTCTGAAATTGTTTTTCTAATCAACTGAAAAAGACTGATCTCGCCTGGAAAAGGCCGCATAAAGCAGAGGGTTGACGGCCGAGTTGGCGTAGCCGAGCCAGAAAGCCACGGTGAAGAGTTTGTCAGGTATACACAGAGGAACTCGACAAATATCCCGAACCTACGTTTAGTGTATGAAACTGTTTTGATTAACGCGAACCTGAAGAATGTAGATGGAAAGAAAGGGGAACCAGCAAATGATGAATGTGGCTACAACAATTCCAGTGGTTCGGGCAACTCGAATTTCCGTTCTCATAGAGAGTCGAGCAAACCGGATTCTGCTCTGTTTCTCCCTGGAAAAATGATTTTGAACTACGAAACTACAATGACACGCGTTGAGAGCACTCGAAAAAACAACGATTCGTGCGAAAACGCTCTTGCCTGGGAATGAACAAGGGAAGTTCAAAAGGAACTCTTCTGTTACTGAAATAAAAAAAAATCTCTATAACTCGTCAGAACTTGTAAAAGACCTACCCAATGTGTGAAACCACGGCAGATTTTCGCTGTCCGCTGATGAGAGAAATCATGAGAACGTGCTGGAAGAAGGAGCGAAGAGGCGAGTCCGCTGATTCGAACGAAACCTTCTTCCCGGCAACCTTCTCCTCAGTTTTATCTCTTTTGGTCAAAGAAACTTCGGAGATCTTTTTGACTGTTCCTTTGAACTCGTACTTTTCCAGTTCCTAAATCGAATTGTTCTGGATCAACCCTTCACTTACTCGTCCTCTATGTACCCTCATCGTGTCTCCCGTAACATTGGGGACAGCCACACACTTAGATCGACTAGTCGAAAGAACTGTGCAGAAAATGGACACGTTCAGAAGAACCTAAAGAAGCGCGTTATACGAATTCGTGTGGGCATACCATAATGACTGCTGGACCAACAAAACTGGCCAAAGCACTGAAGATGACGTAAGAGTCGGGAAGATGCATGGGACTACATTCGACTTTCCGTTCGGCATTCATAGTCTCGAGGACGAAGAGAACAGAAGCCACTAGAAGAGAGACCAGCCAGACTCCTGCTACCAAACATCGAGTCACTCTATTTTCGTTTTTTGTCGAAAGAGTTTTAATTTTTAAAACCTGGTTGAAGATATCGACGGGTATCTGATAGGCTGTTTGACAGCCATGTATCGGTCGAAAGAAATGGCCAGCAAGTTGTAGATCGATGCAGTGCTCAAAAAAACATCGACTGAGAGCCACAAAACGCATCCGAGTTCTCCGAAAAGCCATTCTTTACGGGCCTCCTGAAAAGGTTCTTCTTTCTCAAAATAGTCTGTTTGTCGGAAAGATTTGGCCAAACTGAATATTGATGAGCCAAACCTGAATAATAGCAAACGGGAGAATGAGGGTTCCGAGTAGCAGGTCACTTATTGTTAGACTCAGTACGAGAAAGTTTGTGGAAGTGTGAAGACTCGACTGGGTGATGAGCACGTAGAGAACGAAACAGTTGCCGCAGACAACTATGAGATTGACGAGTCCCAGACAGAGGGACACCGGGAATTCCATCTGAAAAGCAAAGAGTTGAGGAACAGAGAACACTTGAACATTTGAGAGACGCAGCCTATTAAGGTGTAAGAGCTTCGTAGTTAGTCTATGATGTAGGAGAATCAGAAATCAAAATGTGGTTGATGAAGCGGAAAGGAGAGCTAACTAGAAGTGATAGGAGTAAACTGACGGACTTGTATGTATGTAGGAGGATAAACTTATTAGGACGGCAAGTTTATCCTGTTCGAACAGATTGTTCTATTGTGAGATTTCTGAGAAGGAAGTATGAAAACATAACTAATCAAATATGCGACATGGCTAAAGGAACATCTTCTGTTTTGCTAGTTAATAAGAAAACCAAGAAAATGACCTGTTAGGCTCATCGAAAAAAGAGAATGACACGTGAGTGCAAAGAAGAAGAACAGTAACCTCGGGCAACGAGGAAGAGGTCTTTGCTCGAATCTGGAGCAGGGAACAGACCCTCATTAGGTTCGTCAACCCCCAGATAAGATTTTGTTTCCGGACACCTGGTAAAAACATATTTTGTGCTAGGGGGAATAAGTCAACTAAAGAGAGAGGGAATACGGCTTGTTCCTTTCATTCTGAGCGTCTCTCCAAGAAATTCGGAAATATTCATTTCCCCCGCAGAGATACTATGGGACTATGGGAGTGTGGATGGAGCGGAAGGTGTTCAAGTTCGTCTCTCTTTTGATTCGACTCAAGCTGAGGAAAATCGTCATAAAAAGACAAACAACATTCTGAGAAAAGAAACGACTAAAGATAGTAAATTGTCCCACTTAGGACTGAGATGGAGAGTGCGGGAGAGAGCTTCCTCCTCGTCGAAGAACATATCCAATTCCTCGTCTCTTTGAGCGTAGTCGGTGCAAGAGTAATTGCGCAAAACGAGAAGGACTCTCCGAGGTTTACTTCGAGCGAGACAATTGACTTCCGGGTCGTTGTCTCTCGTCCGTCAACTTCCCGGACAAGTATTTCCTCTCAGGAGACAATGGACGGAACACGGAATAAAATCAGAAAGCTTCGTTCAATTGGAACAGCAGGAGCGAATTGTCTCAACTGGACTCGTCAAATGCCGTACGACAGCCGCCAAAACGTTACTTCAGATATCCTTTTTGTCAAGATCACATCTGCTGGAGAAACAAATCATAAATGGACGATGAAGTGGCACTATCGTGATATTACGGGGACAGTGTTCAGAAGGGAGAGCTTGGCGTGAGATGGGACAGACTATTTCTGTCGTGAGAGATCGCTGTTCTTGTTCATTTCTAGAGCTGTTGAGCTGTTCAAATGAGCAAGTATGAAGGTTACTGAAGAGCTCGAAAAACACGCGACCGCTCTTCAAAACTACAACAAAACAACTGGATGTCCGAAGGACTGGCAATGAGGACAGGCGGGGGCAAAGATTCTAAATGTGATTTGGCGGGAGCTTGAAATATGCTGAACATTGCGTTTTCATCCGATGGAATATTCATTCCGCAGTACGAGTCAGCTTTAATTAAAAGATGATTTGTCGTCGCGAAACTCGACTCTCATTAGACATCATCACCGGTTCAATGTGTGACCCAGATCGTCTTCTTTTGCTCGTGGTCGGTGTGAGAAATTAGCTAAAAAGAATATTCTACCAAAAAAAAAGAGGTACCTGTTGACAGACGTGTTTCAATATACTTCTACTTGGTCCCTGTGAGCTGACTTGAATGACAGTCGTCTGTAATCCCAGTTGTTCCAGTTCCTTGTCCACCAGAGCCGCTTTATCCATCAGTTCCTTGGCTGTCTTACTGCTTAGTTTCTCGCCTCCCAAGTCCTCTTTCAAGTCTTTGACCTCAAAATCAAATTTCAGAGTCTACACAGTCGACACTAACTTGTTTAGCTGACTTGAACTTTAGTCGTATGAGAATGGGATAGACTCGTAGCTGGTGAAGTCTTTGAATGGCTGCGGGGGACAATTCAACAACACAATGTAGTCCTTGGTCGGCCACTGATGTTATCGCGGAGGCTGATATCACATCGTACAGCCGTTCTCTCCTTTTTGCCTCTACTAACTCACAGCAATGCAACTGCCGTTCTACTTCCAGCGATTGAAGGGCTTTGCATTCGGGGACTACCTAAAAACTGTCAGTTAGTCTGTTAGTTTGTGTTGTCAAACCTGGGCAAACTTGGTCGAATCGTCGAGAAGAGCCTGAATGAACGGAGCGAAAAGAGGTCCAAAGAGAACGAGAGGTCTCTTCTTCGAACTGCAGACACGATCCATTCGCTCGTAAATTGGTCGAGAAAGTAATGCTCTTGCTTTTCCCTTCTTCTTCTGTTCCAATACTTCCATCTGACTCGCAGACGGTATAATTCCATTCTCTCTCTGAGCTATATTGTCAGAAATAACTCTGGCACTGACCTGTCTCCCGTCGATCATTCTCCAGGCTCTCCATCGCCCTCGTTGACCCATGAAAAGAGTCTTGTCCACGAAGACAATTTCTCCAGCCCGTATATCCAATTCATCCTTGTTTTCGCCATTTCTGTCAATAGTCGACCGAATATAGAAACTGTCTCCATCTGCTCCCAGTCGGAGTCTGTTCAGTCGATCTCCTCCATCTTCGACAAAGAGTTCAGCCATTTCCGAAAGACTCTCCAACAGAGCTTCTGTTGCTTCCTCCAGAGTGGCTCCTCTCACATTGAACCCGTCAATTTCCAGTATCAAATCTCCCTCTTGAAGATCTCCAGCCGAAACTTCTGCCAAAATACCAATGGCGTTCCCGCCACACAATTTGATTGCTTTTCGAGGGACAGACGTCCATCTTCGTGAAGAGGATGCTACCAAAATAGCCACCTAAATGGAAGAGTTGTGATTCGACAAAAGTTTCACCTCATCTTGGCTGGCTCCAAACTGATTTAGAATTTTGGCAGCCGCATCTTTGTCTGCCGACCTCATGTTGATTCCTCCAAACTCCAGAAGCCGATCTCCTCGTCTCACTACACCAGACGTTCTTCCTTGTACATTCGAAATGACCACTCCGCCATTATGATTTTCCAGAACTAGTCCAAACTCGTTTCCCTCTCTGCTCAGATGGACACGTCTTACTTTATCCGATGCTTCGGACAGAAGTGTTCCCGATGGAGCTGAACAAGTTAAAAACAAAAAAAAAACTTCTCACAGTTGTTTGTGTAGTTATGATAAGTACTTGGACCTGGGATTGGCAGAGAGTTTGTCGAGGAGAGGAGAGAGCTCATAGACTCATCTCCTGGGTATGGAGGAGGCTGTGGCAGAGCAGGACTGAGATAGAAACAATTTGGATCGTTTCAGCGAAAATAACCTGTAGCAAGAGCGGCGGTCATTGTAGTTTCTGGTGATTGGCGAGGTAATTGCTCGTCTTTCGTAGCTTGGTCTACGCAAAACACTCGTTCGAGGAGAGTAGGGAGCAGAGATTTCGGCCGATTGACGTGAATGTCTAGACGCAGCTGGAGACGTGGCAAAGACTGGAAAGACGGACGGACGATTGAATCTTCGTCTTGGGACGACTTCTTCTGGAACAGTCTTCGGCCAAGCACTGCTTGCCATCTCCGAATGAGAGTTCATCCTGAACAATCCAAAAAAGTTTTCTATATTATAACTAAACTACCTCGGACTACTGCTCTTGTTGATAACATGCTCCAAATGTTCAGAGAATCTGGCTGTGTTGTCCAAAGAGCCTGGTGGCGCTCGAAGACTTCCATAACGAACCAACTGAGTCGGTTGAGGCGCGGGGATTCTCAATGATCCCTGTCGGAGAAAGGCTGCTTCCGGTGTGATGGTTGCAATCGAGGCCTTGGCTACCACAGGCCGCGGCTTGTCTGTGTTGTGTCGACCGAATAGCTAAGAAAGTATAAAAAGTAAATGGTTTTTGTTTCTCACCTTTGAAAAAAGTGTCCGTTGTTTGCCTTCTTTGATCTCGTTCCTCTTCTTCCCATCCAATACTCCCAGAACTAGAGATCCATTCGAATCTGAAAGAAAGTCTTTGCGAAAATAGTAGAAGAACCCACATTTGATCATGTGCTCTGCGTGTTTTGCATCATAAACAGGAGCATAGTTCACATGAACTACTCTGGCTCCTTCCGGAATCAACCCAGCAGCAGCTCCGCCACTCTCCACAGCGTTAACAAATACTCCATTTCCGAGCTCGAGTCCCAATTCTAAACATTTTGTTCCTAGAGAATAAACGATAAGACGAACCATGGCCTCCAACAAAGGCGACCTCGTTGATTTTGTGATCGTTGGCTCTTCGTCGAATGACCATTTTCAAATGAAGACTATTTTTGAGAATGTCGATGACTGAGCGCTGGTCCATGTCCGTAACATCGATGTCATTGACCATTATGATATGGTCGAGTCTTCGAATGACTTGTTCTAGCGGGGAACCACTCAAAACATCTTTTACATAGACTGGACTGTGAACTGCGAACTGGTCGTTCCCTCGACCTCCACTCAGAACAATCCCAAGATTTGGTTTAGGGAAGGGCTAAAACTAGTTATTTTCTCTCCTGTGTCGGAAGGATACCAGCGAAATATCAATGGTTTGGGTATGCCAGACATCGACAATTGGTTCTCTCTCAGTTTCTGCTTCCAGAAGTCTCCGTTGTGCCTCATCGCGCTCGGCAGTTAAGAGTCTCAATTGTTCGCTGGTTCGAGTCAACTGATCGACAATCTCTCCTTGTCGTCTCGTAGCTGTCACTGATTCTTCTGCACTCACTTGCATCTGCTTCCTTGAATGCTCCAGCTTTCTTTTCAAATCTTCCACTTCTACTGATTTCTATAACTTTCTATAATTAATTTATTTTCAAATACTTACACTACGGGATGACAAATCTTCCACTGTTCTCGTAAGACTGCCGATTTTCTGTCTCAGCATGGAAACTTCCTCGGAAAGACGCTGGTTCTCTTCGAGAACATTCGAACGTTCGAACATCGTCTCCTCGTAGTCTCTCTGAACTTGTTCTAACTGACTCTTGATCCTGTTCCTCGACTCTTCCATTTCCAGTCGATACGCCACTGCTCTGTTCACATCCAATCTGATCGAATCGAGTTGTTCTTCCATCTGTTGAGTTCTAGCTGCCAGACTGTCTCTTTCCTGAAATCAATATTTATTTATTTTCCGAACCAACACCGACCTGTATGGCTTGTCGTGCCTTTTCCATCCATACCTCTTCCGCCTTCACCATTTCTCGTTCCATTTCTTCCTGAACTGTCGTCTTCATCCGTTTTTTCTCCTCCCTTTCCGACTTCAGATTCTTTTCCAATTCCTTGATCTCTTCCTCCAGTTCCTCGACAGTTGTCCCACTGCTCTTGTTCAACGGTTCACTTGCTGTTCCTTCATCTTCCGACACCTCCATTCTGTAATGAGAAATTAATGGAATTCCGTCCAAACATGAAAGATTTCTACGATTCCAACGGGTAAACACTCGGAGATGTGTTCGTGTCGAGAGTCTGTTTGTACAGTCTCCCTTCAAAATGATAGACATTTTTGGAACACGGAACAATCGACGAAAAAGAGAAACTGTTATCAAAGGGGCCCGAGTCAGAAATTGACGCGTCTTTCCTCGAAAACCGTGAAAATATTAAACAGACTGATCAAATGGAGAGAAAGAGCAGTTGAATCAATTGAGAGAAACTGTTTGAACACTTGACTCGCTGCAAAGGAAGACACTCGCCGAGAAACGAAGGTCGTCTTTCAATTAACACCGATTCGCATTGATTGTCGACCGATACCAATTTCGATTCTTTCGAGAAGGAGAGGAAAGGACACGACTTTTCGGAAGTGGATTTTTATCGTAGAAAGTACGTGTTTTGATTGCAAATAGTCGACACTTTTCTGAAGTGTTGAGAGATACAAGTAAGAATCGTGGTATTGTGTTGCCGCCAAGAGCGCCCAGCCGGCTGACCCGACTGTTTGTCGGTCTCTCTCGTCTCTCGCTCCCGTCCGTACTCACTAGACTGTACGTTCACCGTTCGGAGGTCACCTGCAGTGTAGATACATCCCCACGTTCAATTCAATTCGAATAAATAATTTTTTTTTCAAAAAGCCCCTGGTAAACCGGTAAACATAGGGTAACGGGAGAATAGAAGCAGGGAAATCCAATGGTAACAATAGCTTAGAATATGATGAAGCTGTAAATGGATTCAGTGGTCGCCTTTCTTCTTTGTCTCCTCGTCAATAGGAGCTGGCTTGACGAATGGAATCAGTTTGCGGTATTTCTCCGGCATGAAAGGTTGTAGAGCCTAAAGCAAGGATAGCTGAAGAAATTAAGCTTTTCGCACCTCCGGGACGACGACGCCTTCTTCAGTCTGATTGTTTTCCAAAATGGCACACAAGACGCGGGTAGTTGCGCACATTGTGGCGTTGAGCATGTGAACATAGGAAACCTGGTGGTGATTTGTGAAAGACAGGAAAGTGAATATACCTCTCCGTCGAGCTTCTTGGCTTGTCCGTAACGAACGCGGAGTCTCCTTGCCTGATAATCGAGACAATTTGAGCAGGAGACAAGCTCTCTGAAGGCGTTTGATCCGGGAAACCAGGCCTCGAGGTCAAGTTTCTTGGAAGCGGCGTTGTTCAATTCGGCAGAAACGATACACACAACGCGATAAGGGATTTGAAGCAGCTGGTAATACTCTTCGGCATTTCCAATCATCTGAAATTTATTCCGAAAACTAAATTACCAAATAGTAATTACCTCGTCAAACATTTTCCAGGACTCGTCATCGTGCGGTGAAGTTAGAACGAACTGTTCAACTTTTTCGAATTGGTGAACTCTGAAAAAGTTTCTATATTAAGTATAAAATAAAATACCTGAAGATTCCACGAGTATCACGGCCATGACTGCCAACCTCTTGTCGGAAACATGTGGAGAAACCGGCGTACTTGATGGGAAGTTCAGCTTCCTGTAAACGAAATTAAACTAAGCCAAAACAAAACTGTTACCTTAATTCCTTCATTCCTATGGAAAGCAGCAATCGGCTGTTCAGAGGTGGCAATGAGATACTTTTCGTCGACGGAGCTGTCTCCAAGAACTTCGGATCCTTTGCTGCTTACTTTGTAAAGTTCTTCGTCAAATTGGCTCAGCTGGGCTACCTCTTGCATAACCTCCTTCCGCATGAAAAATGGAGTATAAAGAGGAGTGTATCCCTTTGATCCTAGTCTGAAACTTTGATACAGGCAATAAACAGACACTCTACCGTTGAAGAGCTAGATTGATAACCGCTTGTTCCAAGAAAACGAGCGGACCCTTGAGGAAATAGCCTCTTCCGCCAGCTACGACAGTTCCACGATCACTATCGAATCCATCAACCATAACAACGAGATCGACCTGGTAACTTGGCTAGTTAAAAAGGAAAAGGCGATAACTTACATGTGAATACTTCTTATCAGCCTGGATATCTCCAAAGGTTCTTTCCGTTCTATTGTTGTCTTCATTGTCCGATACGACGACGGAATCGTGAACAAGATTTCCAATCAAACCTCGAGCATTGTCACGCTCAGTCTCGAGTTTCTCCATGGATTTCTGCGTCTCAGCTGACTTCTCGTCGATTAGAGTCTTTAGCCGCTTGATTTGAACAACGGTGAGAGGCTAAAACAAGATGAGAGGAGTGTTTCAATACGTACCCGTAGATCATCAATTTTGAAGGAGGCCAACTTCGCAACAATGTCGTTGGAGACACTATCATCGTTTCCTTGGGCTTCTTTTTTCTTCATTTTCTCTCCAATAGCCTTGGCGATAACATTTTTCTGCTTATTCAGCTCATCCACGAGAAAACGTTCTAAATAAGCTAGAATTAGAAAAATAACTCTTCTCGCCTTTTCGCCATTGAACATCAAGCTCAATTACCTTGTCGACGAGTCTAACATCTTTGTAGCGTTTTCGCTGAGAGTCGCGGATCAACTCTGGATTGCCGCCTAAAAATACGATGAAAAAAAGATAACAACGAAGTTTACCTTTTTCCTCACGAAACAAATTGATATCCAAAACCATGCTGGCTGGAGATTTATCCTAAAAGTTAACAATGAATCTAAGCAAAACATAAGGTTCATATTGCAAAGAGTCATATTGCATCAGCTTGGGAAAAAAAACTTGAAATTTGCTTGAAAGGGTGATTTTGTCCTCTAGTTGGTTTCAGTATGTTTTTTGGTTGATTGGGATACACACTCGGGAAAAAGCAGCAGAAATAGTGATTGACAGGTCAAGCAAAATGACCAAACAAAAAAAAAGTAAAAAATACGCAAAAGTGTTATGTTTGCAGTCCCCGCATTTTCACTCGCACGTCAGAGACATTTTCCATCGGACGGCGACGAAAGTTTCTAAGAAAGAGAAAAACTGGAGAAAGAATTGGATAATAATGTCGGTGTTCCTCAACCAGAGACTGATGCTCCTTCTGAACGACTTGAACCTTTTTCTCGTCAAATACATGAACATTGACGCAGACGCAACTAGCACTTTGTGTGTAACCACTAGACAAAAATCCAGGCAATTTCATTCATCGCAAACCGAAATAAGCCAAAAAAAAAATGCCTTAAAAACCCATGGTTGCAAATTTCATGGCTGTCTCGCAGTAAAAACGGGACAGCCCCAAAATCCGGAAAACCACTTTGTGCGTAACCATTTTGAAAACGTCCCACTTTGGCGCCATCCATTTTGAGCGCGGCCAGTTTGAACGTCGCCATTCTGGAGGTGCGACATTTTGCACGACGTTTTTACGTAATCACGTATTTTCTATTCCGCAATTACCGTTTCCCAAAAATCATAGTACTTGCTAATTTTTCACTTTATTGCTTTTTTCGTGTTATTTTCTAGTGCATAAAATATCGGAGACGTGAAACATGCTGTAATAAGCAGTTTTTGTCGCTTTTCGACCCTATAGGGTAAGAAAACGTAGCATTTGAACACTGTCTTGCCTTCAACAAGAGTTTAGAGAAAATAACAACTATTTTGAGTAAAAAAAAGTTTATCTAGTCAATGCGTTAGTACATTGTTAGCAAAGAGATTCGAAAATAAGCGCTATTTCATCTACATCGGCTAGTGTAGGTGCTCTGCCAGCGATCTTTCGAGCTTCAATGGCAGCGGAAAAACGTTTATCCTTTAGGAGCGATGTCGTTTTGAGACTTTCTTTGACCTAAGGACCGATTTTATATGGGAAAGTAAATGCTAACCTTTTCATTTGGAAATTGGCGTAGCAGTGAAGCCAATCGTTGAGTTGAGTATCTTCTTTTTGCAATCACTGAATGAGCAGGGAAAGGCGAGCTTTTTGTAGTCCATTTGAATGATAGAGGATCGACTGAAAACGGTAATGTAAAAACGTACTTTTAGCGGCTTATGCCAGGCTTCTACTACATTGTTTGTCCTTGGTAGTCCTTCTTCAACTTTTTCCACGCAACTCCATTGCAGTGGGTGGAATCTTGGTCCTGAAGTTAGGTGTCCTACTACGTAATTCTTCTCGATGTAGCTGAAAAAATCTGTAAACATGCTTTACAGACAGAAAAAAGAACTTACTTAATAAGTGCGGAGATCGGTATCCTATCATTTCGCGCTTGATACTGCAGTAAACATCTCGAATTTCGTTGGCACTAAAAAAGGGAAGCGAACGTATCCTTAGCCAAAAGCGATACAGGGACCTGCCCTATAAAAAATATGTAGAAAATAGTTAATGTTCTAACCTGGCTTTATAGCTTGTCTGGTTTCCGATTCTCGCTCGAGAAAATTCTTCCAGCATCTGATTAGATGAAAGAGGCAGAAATTATACGGAGAAAGTGGAAATTTTGTAGAAAAGCGTTTTTTATACCTGTGTCTAGGTCTACAATTACACCGTTTTAGAAATACATACCTGTCATAATTGTGGTTGGGATGTATCCAGAGAGTTCTTTCGTGGAGAACAGCGCATCCAAAAGTTTCTCGTACCCTGCTTGTTGCTTAGAGTCTAGTAAAGCGAAACATAATGGTCGAATGAGATTTGGAGCCACCTGAAATGATTCGCTGCGTTACAAAGCCAGAAAATGACATACGTAACCATGAACTGTTACGAGTTGTACATACGGCTTCGGCACGACGGTGAAAGTTTCATCTAACAGTATCGTCTCGCTCTCTCGCAGTAATTGGAGAGCATCATCACTGGCAAATACAGTGAAGTACTTGTCTTTCGAATCGTGGTTATATATGAGAAAACGCTTTCCTTCTCAACCAATTGCCCTTATTTTTTACAATCCGTGCGCTTGCTCTTCAAGTTGCTCTACCTGGTAGACCTACAAAAAAAACAAAACAAAAATGGAATTGCTTAGGCCGAGTTGACAGATACACCTTTATTATTTTGTTGCTGATAAATTGAATAAAAATTGAGAGATTTTCTATTTATTATACAGAGTTTATTTGCCCTTGTTTTTCAATTGCCCTTATTTTTCACAATCCGTGCGCTTGCTCTTCAAGTCGCTCTACCTGGTAGACCTACTGCCGATTGTGGAAAAGAAGGGGATTCCGGTCCCAGCACTGCGACACAGAGGGACCGACATGTCAACACCCGCGGTTTGAGGCCTGCTCAACGTCTGTCAGCTCAACTGCCAATTCATTCACTCGAAGAAGCGCTACTCAAGATATCCTTCGACGTCGTTGGCCTGAGCGAGACCTGGAAGTTTGGAAGTGGTCAAGAGCTGCTGAGGAAGTCTGGATGCCATCTACTCTACAGTGGTGGCCAGTACAACCGACGCGGCGTCGGCTTCATTGTTGCTCCGCATCTCGTCCCCAATATTCATCGCTTCACACCGATAGACGACAGATGCTACACTCTGGAGCTGAGAGGGCCGGATTGGAGTCTTCTCCTAGTCATGGGCTACGCACCCACAGGAGACGCCGATGACGCCGACTACGACCGCTTCCTGAGCAAGATCCAAAGAGCTGCGTACAACTCGACAGGTGGATCCTTATGGAAACAGGGGCTCCCAGTCGGGGCCAATGGTGTGAGTAAGGGTCAGGGCGCTGGAATCATGAGCCAGTCGAACTTTCCCAAAAAGCACCAGCGGTGTACAATAGTGCTCGAAGATTGGAATGCCTCGGTAGGAAAGCGAATCCATCCACACGAACCTTCGATCGGAGCTTACGGCTACGGCACCAGAAACCGTCGAGGAGACCAGCTTGTCTCTTTTTGTCAACAACACGGTTGGGACGTCGCCAGTACTTTCCAAAAGCAACGATCTGGTAGAAAGTGGACCTGGAGATCGCCGAACGGAACCACTCTCAAGGAATACGACCTGTTCCTCGTCAGAAGGACTAACATCGTACGGAACGTTCACGTCATCAACCAGTTCAACTTTCGCAGTGATCATCGTCTTGTCCGCCTCATGCTCGACCTACAGACTAAGTTTCCAAGCCGTAGAGCACAGACGACACAGAAGAAGATGAACTGGCCGCTGTTCCGTCATGCAATCCAGGAGAGAAGAGAAGCAATGGAGGATCCCGATCCAGCTGCGCAGTACTGAGGCATTCGTGAAGTCTTCGCTGAGGCCCGTGCTGTTGCTACTGAAGGGATCCCAAGAGCAGAAAGGCTCTCCGCCAACACTAGAGTCCTTTTCGATCAACGACGAGCTTTACTGGCCAAGGATGATGCTCTTTCGAGAATCCAACTGGTCCAGACGAACAAGTTGCTGCGCTCTACAATTGCTTCGGATATTGATAACCTTCTTACCCGTTATCGTCAGACGCTTGCATCAAAGAGGCTCTTCGAGGATATATCGACTCCTGCGATCGGTCAACTCTAAAGGAAAGACGGCTCTCGAACTGTCAGCTCCCAATATGTGCGAGATCGAGTCAAGGAATTCTTTGATGAGTTGTACCAGCAAACGGTGAATGTGGTTCCGTCAGTGAAGCCACCTCTGGAGGAAGTGCCACCAGTTCTCGAGGAAGAAGTATGGAAGCAGCTGCGCAGGATGAAGATGAGGGCAGCTCCGGGCCATGACTCCATAACGACGATGCAGCTCCGAGTCGCGGAAGCTGAGATGGTGCCTCTTCTAGCACGTCTCTCGGATGCTTCAACACCATATGGTTCCTCCCGGATTCGGAGATTCGATCACTACGCTCATCCCGAAGAAAGGAGACCATACCAAACTGACCAACTTCTGCCCAATCTCCGTATTACCAGCCCCATACAAGCTGCTCACGCGAGTTATGTTGGCCAGGATGCATCGAAATTTGGAGTTCAACCAGCCAGTCGAACAGGCCGGATTTCGTCGAACCTACTCCACAGTGGAACACCTTCATACCATCAAGCAGCTGATCGACAAGGCCTACGGTTATCGGAATCATCTGTATCTAGTGTTTGTCGATTTCCGGAAAGCCTACGACACCATCGAGTGGGACGCCGTGTGGAACTCTCTCTAACAACACGGAGCGGACCAACTCTACGTCGAGATGCTGCGGAAGGTCTACACGCAAGCTGGCTGCAAAATCAAGGTGCACGAAGATCTAGTGGATGTTGACATCAAGCGCGGAGTCCGCCAAGGCTGTGTGCTCTCTCCACTTCTCTTCAACGCTGTGCTGGAGGACATCTTTCGTCGACTCAACCGGGGACGACCTCGGTTTCAACATCAACGGCCGTAAGCTGAATCATCTTCGCTACGCCGATGACGTCGTTCTTGTCGGAAAGAGTCTGAGAGCTGTACAGCGGATGGTAACCGAATTGGAACAAGTAAGCTGTAGCATTGGATTGGAAGTCAACCTTCGCAAGACAGTTGCGATGACCAATACCTACGAGGGAGATCTGCGTCTGTCTGGACAGACAATCCAGTTTGTCCAGTATTTCACCTATCTTGGATGTTCGGTAACCTGCACCTCAGAGAGCCAGGAGTTGTCTCGAAGGATCGGAGCTTCGTGGGGAGCTTTCAATCGTCACCGTCTCTTCCTTACCAAGAGGACCGTGCCGATGAAGATGAAGCGCAAAGTTTACCTGACCTGTATCGTCCCAAGTCTTCTGTACGGCTGCGAACTCTGGAGCCTTCGAATCGATGAGCTGAGGAAACTAGCAGCAGTGCAGCGACGACAGGAAAGAGCAATGCTGGGCTTCACTCTTCTCGACCGTAGAAGGAATGAGGACGTGAGGAGAATGACTGCTCTCCCAGACATCCTAGACTTGCCTTGGAGAAGGAAGCTCAACTGGGCGAGACGACTGGCAGAAATGGATGGTATGCGATGGTCGAAAGCGACGACGGAATGGGCTCCTCTGGATCAGCGGCGAGTCGTCGGAAGGCCATACATGAGATGGGCAGACGATCTGAAGAAGGCCTCCGAGAGGATCGGGAGAATCTCGACGACGTGGATGCCACAGGCAAGAGAGGAGGGCGAAGAGTGGATTTGAGCCATGGGAGCGGCAAGGGACCCCATCTAGGAACCCCCTTGATACCGTCAATAAAAATGTAAAATGTTCTCAACCAAATTTTTCAACAGAAAAAAAATGCAGGTGGGGCGCAATTTTTGCATTTTTTGAGTTTTTCTCAAAGCATTTCTACATTTTCTTTGATGTATTTAGTTTTTCATATTTTTGTATAAAATTAAAGCCTAGCATGTTTATGTTTAAGTTTATTAACGATGATAATATTATTTCTATATGTCGCTCCATACTTCTTCTCCATATATCGGGGCTCTCCCTTGCCGTTCTGGGCCAGTTCTCGCCGAAGTGTCCTACAAAGTCGTCCCTCCAACGTGATTTTGGTCGACCAGACATTCTTTTGTACTTCCAGGGCCGCCATTCGACTGTACTCTTCGTGTATCTTCTTTGCCCATTCCCATTTTCTCATGACCCATTTCTTCTTGATACTCGGCAGCTTCACTGTTCTTTCAAGCCATTCATTTGTCCTGTGTTCCATCAGAGTAGTTCCAACCATTTTTCGCATCATCCGTCGCTGTGCCGTGACCAATTTCGCAAAGTCTTTCTGGCGGTAGGACCAAGTTTCGCTGCTATACAAAAAGCAGGGCTCAACACAAGTTTGGTAGAGTCTCCTTTTGTACTTTAGTGGGATCCTTTGATTTGTAAACAGATTGTGGAATCTGTTGAAGGACAGCCACGCGGATCTTGTTCTTCTGCTTACTTCCAGGGTTGAATTTCTGTCAAATGAAATTCGCGTGCCGAGGTAGATGTAGTCTGAGCAGAACGGGATGACTTCGTTCTTCACTGAGATTGGAGCTGGCGGGCAGTTAGTCATCACTTTCGTCTTTTGGCAATTCATCGATAGACCAACTTCCTCACTGCGATCATTCAAGTCCATCAACATTCTCTCTAACTCAGGTGCAGAATGGGAAAAGAGAACGGTATCATCTGTATATCTGAGGTTAGTAAGCCGTCTTCCATTGATATTGATGCCATAGTCGTTCCAATCCAGTTTCCGAAACAGATCTTCGACTACGGAAGAGAACAGAGCAGGGGAGAGAGGGTCTCCTTGGAGGACACCGCGTTGCATATCAATGTTGATGAGATTGCCACAGACCTTGACGTTCATACTCGCGGAGTGGTAGATCAGCTGTACTATTCGTATTAGTTTGCTCGGCATTCCTTGACAGTTTAGAGAGGACCACAGAGATCCGTGTTCGATGCTGTCAAAGGCCTTCTTGTAGTCAATAAAGGCTACGTAGAGGGGAAAATTGTACTCGACGGCTCGTTCAATCAGTTCCTGGATGACTTGTATGTTGTCCATTGTCGAGAAATTCTTCCGAAATCCCGTCTGTTCTGGCGGTTGGTTCTCCTCGAGACACTTTTCCATCCTTCGAAGAAGAACTGCGCTGAATATTTTGAAGATCACCGACAGGAGAGCAATAGGACGGAAGTTTTTGATATCACTTGTATCTCCTTTTTTGTAAAGGATTGACACCGTCGTGTTGACAAGATCGTTCGGTAGCACCTCTGTGGTTAGGATCCTATTAAAGATTACAGCTAGTGGCTCGGCCAGGGAATCTTTGCACAGCTTCAGTATATCGGTAGTAAGGCGATCAGGACCTGGAGATTTACCGTATTTCAGTCTTGAAATAACCTTTTCCACTTCTGTCGGTATTATTGGAGGAACGTCATCATCATAAGATACTGTAGTTGTTGGAGCGGTTGAGTAGACCGATAGATTCCATTATAGAACTCCTGTACTACATCGCAAATATCCTCTGGATCCGAGACGATCACTCCATTTGAATCTTGTAATTCGTTGATGGTTTTCCTTCTGATGGCATTGTCTCGCTCGGCTTTCAGCAGACTTCGACCTTGAATCAAAGCCTCTTTCAAACGGTTGTGATGTTTCGTTCTCAAGTCCGCCTTCAGCGATTCTCGCAAAGATTTGTTCACCAAGCTGAATTCGATTCTATTGCTCCGGGTATTTGGTCGATGCTGTAGGTCGTGTCTTTTGGCAAACAGGTCTTTACTCCTCTGTGAGACATAGCCATCTTTTGGCTGTACAGTAGAGGCTATTTGAGCCGTAGTAACAAGGAGCTGGCGCATGTTGGCATAAGTCGACATATTAGCATCATTTTGCAGGGCATCGTCAATTGCTACGCGATACATCGGCTTGTCTAGTCTTGCCTTCTGTCTCTGGGGTCGCACAGGATAGAATCTTGTAGTGGGAAGACTCAGTTTTCCAAGGAGTAGCCGATGATCTGACTCAAAACGAAATCTTCCAATGATGTCGACGTCTGTGAACACATGTGGCTTGCAGCAGAGAATGAAGTCGATAGCATTTCTCGTTTCCATGTTTGGGGAGAGCCATGTCCATTTCCTTGACTCTCTCTTTTGGAATCGATTGTTCATCACGTAGAGTTGATTCTCAGCACAGAAATCGGCCAGCATTTGCCCTCTCTCGTTTCGACTACCCAGGCCATGTGGGCCGACAAACTCTTCTCCGTCTTCTGCGCTTCCGATCTTCGAGTTAAAGTCTCTGACGACGACTTTGAACAACCGCCGCTCCCCCGGAAGCCGAACGCGACGTACTGGGCGGAAGTTCAAAGCACGTTCAATCGTCAACAGTACGGCATTGTAATCCTCGTCAGAGCTGGTTGATGTAGGAGCATAAACTTGAATAATCCTTACAGTGCCAGCTGGAGTTCGAACATCTAGTAGGCAGACTCTTGGAGACAGATTGTGGAAGGACGACAGATCAGACCAGTTCTTGTTGACTATGAATCCTACTTGTCCTGCGTGAAAGATCCGATGGTTGGATTGCCGCAGATTGAATGAATCTTTCCCGGGCCGTTTGACTTCCGATAGCCCAATCACATCGAATGGGACGTCATTTAGACCATTCTCCAGCTCGACAAGTCGTGTATCTGTCCGCAGGGTCATGCAGTTGAGTGTGCCAATACGCAGAGGAAGTATGTTGGACATTTTTTCTTCTAGTCGGTTGTCCAGGCGACGACTAGTGGATTCCTACTGCTTGTGTCTGTAGAGTTTCGTTCCCCTGTAGAGCGGACGCCCTGGTAGAGCGAAGGGGCGAGCAACCTTTCTGCTAGACGACAATTAGTGAGCCTAGCATGTTACTTTTTTAAAATTACGAAGACATCAGCACAACGAGGATCTATCATCCAGTTACATCGCGAACTCCTTCAGGCGTGTGAGATTGCTAGGCGTCTTAAAGTATCAAGAAAGCTCATACCTACTTCTATTCGGCGTATCAATGAGCTGGGAACAAATGCCGATCGTTTTGGGCTAGGAATACCTGCAACAGTTGTCACCAGAGCCAATATCAAGAAGGTACGCGCTAAGCTTCGATACGATCCACACTGAGTAAAGGTGAACAGCGCTTACTTTTCGGGTATTTTAAAGCATGAATTTTTTCCCTAGGTTCAAAAGCACTTCGGTAATCGCCAATGGACGCTTCAACAAGACGGAGCTCCAGCTCACAGAGCGATAATTGTCCAAACGTGACTCTCAACAGTCTCTCTAGTCTTTCTTCTCATTCCAAGAGTGGCCCCTTCTTCCCCTGGTCTCAATCCGATGGATTTCTCTGTCTGATCCCTTCTGGAATCGAAAGCATTCAAAAACCCCATCCAAATATGGTTTCCCTGAAGAGAGCACTGTTCAACGAGGTGGACTGCGTCTATCTACACGCCACGGTCAACTTTGTCCTCGGGCCTTTTCGAGCCTGTGTCGACGCAGATGGCGGCCATTTTGAGACGTAAACGTGTTCCTTGTTCAGAATTTTGTGATAAACATTTCTATATATCTCAAATTGCCATATCACGTTTTTCTTGCTTAGTTGGAGCTTGTTACCGTTACCGTAATTACTGGCCAACCTGTGTGAACCTGCAAGAACCAACAATTAGGAAAACTTGGTCTTACCAAGTAGTCGAAACGTTACAGAATCTAACGATTGTCTCGATTCGCCGATTATTTGTGCTGGATCCTTTCTTCTGCGCTTTGCTTCTGTGGTATTCTTTCGCATTAGGCCTGAAAAGTTTTACATAGCTTATAAATAAACAAACCAGTTTTAGAGACGGACTCGAGTCGGGATCATGGTCACGAATTGTTTCAGCAATGTTTCCCGTTAGTTTGACGAGACCGGAGCATGTATAGAACAGTTTGCGTCTGAAAAGTAATGAAAAAAGATGCAGAGATGTTAAACTAACTTGTAAAAGCATTCGTAGACTTCCGTACCGTCTTTGTTTTGTCGAAGAAGTCGCATAAGGTAATTATTGATGCTTTTCACATTTCTCTTCGCTTTTTGAAATTTTCGAGCCGTCTACTTCAGTATCCATTTTCTATAGATTCGAGGAGCTTAGAAATAAATTGTGTTTTTCTATGCACGAAAAAATGGAAAAAGGTTCAAAGATGGCGGAGCTAAAGTCTGTTCAAAAAAAAAAAAGAAAGCAACAGTAACCCATAAATATTTCGCTTCGAGAAGCACAAACCCCTGATTTTCAGGGTAAACTGCAACAATTCAAACCGATTTTTTGATTTTCTCAACTCTGAATTGCCGCGCTTCAGGGGTTTGTGGTTCTCGAAGCGAAATATTTATGGGTTACTGTTGCGTTCTTTTTTTTTTTTTTTTTGAACAGACTATATTATCGAAGCTGGGTCAAAACGAACATGCCGTCAAAACGAATATGGTCGAAGTTGGGTCAAAACGCGAGTTGGCGAAACATATTTCTCAGAGATGGGTGAATGGTTCGGTCTGAAACTTGGGGAAATAAGTGACAGGGCCAAGGTGGATTGGATCCAACTCCCAGCGTGCTTACCCACATCTTTGTTAGGGCTCTGATATAGGTGAGGTCAAAAATATTTTTTTCGGCGCAAACGCTGCCAAAAATTTTTGGGACCATTTTTTGAGGGAATGTAGCCCGGACCGTATGGTTCAATCCGCAATTGGGCGGTTTTCATTATCTCACCCAGAAAAAAAATTATGGCCCCATGTGCAAGAATTTGCCACGCACCCTGTATATAGTGCTACTAACAGTCTTGCCTTACACCACTAAAATTGAACTGAGAACATCTTCCATACAGACAGATTGTAGTCAGATTGCTAGTCTCGAAGAACTATCCCAAATAAAGCTGTGGATTAAATGAGGCGCTCAACAAACCAGAGAAAAGGAGCATGACACCTTTTTTCGAAGAGTGACAGCTGTGGCGGATTCGCAACTGATTGTCACATTGCCGTATCTCTCTTTTTTATCAAAAGAACGCAATGAGTTTGAGGTGCTACAGTTACGCCTGTTGACTGTCAGTGTCTAGCGTAACTGTACTATCGGACAGGGGAAAGTAGAAACGCTTGATCTGATAGAGAGAAGAGGCACATCAGAAAACGTCGTAAACGAACCATATTCTGGACCATTATACTAATCCACTTTAAATTGCTCTCGCGTCTCTGTTAGTGTGTGTCTGAAGCTCTAATTGGCAATAATTGGGGGAGATTTGTGAAGATCCTATTGCATTGAGAGTTTAAACAGGTCTCGACAAGTCAATTTGCAAGTGCGTGGACTTTGAATATTTTTGACTGGGAAGTCCAGACAGTAGAGAATGAAGTGCGGGTTAGAAATACTTGAAAGCGTTCAAGGGTGTTTCTACTATGACTTTCGCTCCAACGGGGTGATATCACTACTGAAAAACAGATAGGCGAGAACAGAAGCACATGAAAATAGGGACAGGGAGATCACAACTGAAATGACACGAAGATACAGGGAGGACAGGAGGGAAACATTAGACATAAAGGGACATCGTAAATGGTCGAGAAGGAAAAACCAGATGCCAACGGACAGGAATAGGAGAAGAGCGGGAAGGACAAACACATTGCAGAATGCAGGGGTGGACAGAGAGAATGTATCGAGAAATTAGAAACAGGGGAGGACAGGGGACACTTAAAAAATTAGGCTTGGGAGGGAGTGGGTTCAAATATAATTTCGGTATTCTTTGGAGGGTCAGGGAGAGTGACTGGAGGAGAGTAACAAAGGAAGAATGAAAGGGAAACCGCGACTACGGCTCCGTGACAACGAATTCATGAATTTGTATATTAGCCCTGAAAGGGCGAGATTGTGACAGAGTATCCGGAAGCCGACTGTACATGTGCCCGAGTGCTCCAGACGACGACTTGTCTCCCCCAGCCTCTACCGCGTGAACCCGACTATCTGCTTCTCGAGAAGACGTTCGTCTCTGACTCGAAGCCCTTTGTGCCCAGCGAACCCCAGCGAATCTACTACGCCCGTAGTTTCCCGAAACACGTCGGCGAGTCTTTCACCTGCCACTACGACCAAACTGTTCGTCTTCGCCGATATCAGAAGTCACAGGCCGAATGGGTCATTCCTCGCGACCCGAACAACACGCCCTTCCACTCGGTCCACTTCTTCAAAACGAACAAGCAGCGTTTGTTCTTCTTTCTTTTGTTTGGCATAGAAAAAGTTTAGAAGAGTGTCAGACGTTGATGAAAGAGGAAGAAGAGGCCAAAGTGTTGAGTATCTCGACCGTCTCGCACGACTGTTTCTCCATCTACAAGGCCATGGGATCATCTGGAAGTAATAGCAGTTCAGGAGAGGACGAGGCCGATCGACTGGTCAGTATGTGGCAGAAGGTGTTCGTGATGAGGAGTGAGAGTGAGCATTCGACTGTGCCCATCTTTGACAGTGGCGATGAGACCAATTGTTCTCTGTTCCAAGAGCAAGACAATCTGACCGACTGGTATCGCGAGTTGGACAAGATGAACGTCTTTCTGGACAGTCAGCCGTCTCTCTCGACTCTCAGCTGCTCCACTGCCACTTCCATTCCCGTCTCCGCTCCTATTCCTGCCAAGTCCACTTTCGGCTACGGAGCCAAGGCTGTCGGAAACGCCCTCTACAACCGCGTCAGACAAGTATTCCTATCCAAAAAGTAGAAAACTTGAAGACGAGAATAAATGTTCATGCAGTTACATTATGTTACTAGGAGTGAATAAATAACTAAAACTCCAAACTCATAACTAAAGCTCCAAATTGAGTAAATGAATATCTGAGGTATAATACTGAAGTCTACTTTTTCTCATCCTCCTCTTTCTCCTTCCCGAGCAAATCAGCCATTTCGACATCATTGGCGGGTTCTTCGGTCTTCACTGCCTTGCCCGACTGCTCCAGATTGCAATTCTTCGTTTCCTGGAGGAAGAAGTAGGCGACGATCAGATTGATCAGTCCGAGGGCGATTGAGATCATGTGGATTCCAGGCTCATAGACTGTCTTGAGGGAAGTCTGGAATAGATTGTCTGCCTGCTAAATCCACTTAAAATTGCTCCCAGGTCTCTGTGTGTGTGTCTGTGTGTTTGTCTGAAGCTCTACTTGAGGATAAGGAGGGGAGCTTTGTGCGCAAATTAGTTTTTAACAAGTCGCGACAGGAAAAGCAAGTGCGCGAAAGGTTCTAACAACTGGTAGTTTCTTACTGGGACTGTATGACTGGAACAGAGTGACAAGGGGAGAAGGGAAGGGATAGTAGGACTGAGACTCACTAAAGCTAGGAACGGGTGACCCGTTCAGGTCCTACATTTTGAAATTAGGCTTGGGAGGGAGCGGGTTCAAATATAATTTCGGTAGTTTCTTTGGAGGATCAGGGAGGGACTGGAGAAGAGAAACAAAGGAGGAATGAATTTATACTTTAGCCCTGGAAGGGCGTTGCCAACCTTGTATATAGAGAAACTTACCAGCATCGAGGCAGCGATGTTGGCAATGCGACCGACAATCGAACAGGAAGCAGTGGAAGTGGCACGAACATCAGTTGGCATCAGCTCTGCTGATGCGAGGTAAGCCGGCTCCCAAATTTCAAGGAATTAGGAAGATTGACGGATTAAAGAATGTACAGGATGGTTTAAAAGGCCCCCCCCCCCCCCCCGACGTCAGCCATACCCCTCCCCCCTCCTGTTTTAAGCTTAAAGGGACAGTCTCATTTCAACCAGATAGGAACAAACTAGAAAGCCCGCGCATTCAGACCTCAAACACCTCAAATATTGCATTTCCGTGTCAAGGGATTAGGAAGATTTAAGGATTAAAGCGAGCCTCCCCTATTGCGTATTATCAGTGTATTCGCATATTATCTAAGTTCATGTATGCAGCCAAAGCGGGGGGGGGGCGCCTCGCTCACATAGCCTAGTGGATAAGAGCGTCGACTGTAAAACATATGGTCAGGGTTCGATTCTTCCGTGTGTGAAAATGTTTTGTAAATTGAGATTTCTTTTCGAGGTCCCAAATTGGGGGGGAGGGGGGAGGGTAAAGTTACGTTGAAAGGATTCCCATTTACGACCATTTTCAAAACGAACCAGATGGAAATGAAGACAAAGGCAGCCAGGTAACAAGCCGTGTAAAACCACTCTCCCTGAAATTGACATGAGGGTCGCATTACTCTGAACAAACTTTCAGACCGAACATCAAGAAGACAGTAACGAATACAAAGAAGAAGATGGCCAAACCCTGAGAAGCCAAAAGGATGAATCTTCTGCCCATCCACGGTAAGTATCCGTCTGCGAAACCGAGAACAATTCTCACAGACGAGAGAAGAATCGAACTGAGGAACTGTCCAACCCAGAAGTTCTTTGACATGTCTCCTCCCGACAGATCCTACAACTGTTTTGTAACACTGTTTTAAGATTGAACTGACCGTAAGATAGACAGAACATCCGACCACTCCCCACATACACCAAAGAACAAGGATGTTTCGGCGGAGAGTGCTATCCTTAAAGACGGTCATCATGTTGCTCTTTTGTTCCGGAGCATCGGAATCCTTCTTCTCCTCTGGTGGCGGATGAGGTTCAAAGGGCAGTCCGGCCAGAGCAGCAAGACGTTTACGACTCTCTTCCGACTCCTCAAAGCGACCCTGTATACTTCTCCGATTACAAAGGAAGTCTGTTTGTCTGACCATTCTCTTGAGCCAGATGTGCGACTCTGGAAGGACGAGCCAGACAATGACGAACGTGATCAGTGAGATGACCGCAGAGACATAGGAACTCAGACGCCATTCTCCGGTGAAGAGACAGACTAGAGTCAACATCAGTCTGGCATTGGCCCTGAAGTACGTTGAATTTTTCGTAATCATCACCTACCAGTTACTGAAAGTCCTCAGCTTGAATCTTTGATGGGCAGAGACCAGTTCGGAGAAGTAGGCAAATCCCACAATCATGCTACCTGCGATTCCAAAGCCAGTCACCATTCTCAGAAGATAGAATGCGGGGATGTTGTTCACAAGACCTAAAGTTAGGGTGTTTGGCGAAATATTTTGAACTCAAACCAGATGCGAAAAGAGCCGGAATTCCAATGAACAAGGACAAGAGGAAAGTTTTTCGACGACCGATTCGGTCGGCGACGTATCCGAGAATGATGTTTCCTAAACCAAAAGTTGCCATAAAAAAGAAACACTAACCGATCAACACTCCGACATATTGAACAAAGGCAGGGCGGAAGCTAAAATGGTTGATGTTTATCTGACGGCTCAGAACTTACTCTCTCCATCCGGGCTTGCAGAAAATGCCGAATTCCATGGCGGCTGACTCGTAGTACTTGTGAGAGTATGTCTCGACACATTCGGACTAAAAATAGCTTTCTTTTCCACTGATTGTGAGTGTGCAGTACCTTTTCTAAGGCTGTAGTTGCGTTCAAACACAGGTCCGGGCACAGGTCGGGATCACAGTTCATACACGAAAAAAATTAGTTTATCTCTATATTTTAAGCGCTCACCTTGTTCTTGGGCACATAGTAACATCTTTCTCCCACACAGGTCGTCTTCGGAGTGTAGTTGAGGAAAATGGGGAAGACTATAGAATTTTTGTATTGAAATAGATAAGAAGTACCTTGCTGAATCGAGAAGAAGTGACACATTTGGTAGGAGAGAAGGACCAAGACGTCCACCCGCCATACCCCAGCTGGTAGGAGACCCATCCCCCTTCCGGATCAGGAGTTTGAACCCTGCAAGAATGTGTTTTTTCGAGAAGAGAAAGTAACAGAAGGTCTCGTGGTACGTGCAAATGATGCAAAACAGTATACTTGGGCGACTCGACTCGAAGCACCCCACGAGTCGACTCGACTCGACATGGCCCACGAGTCGGACTCGAATCGGAATCGAGTCGAGATTTTTGACTCGACGCCCAAGTACACAAAACAGGAGACGGGACTGTTTACGTCGGATATCTCAAAGACGGCATCCGATCCTTTAATCTTCAAAAAAAACTGCTGTTTCGACAGAAACGAGCAGAAAGCGACACTCGAGGTGAGATAATTGAAAAGGTCACTGGATCGGGTACGCGGCGGATGGCAGTGATCGAGCAAACATCAGTTCGCGCGGAAAATACGTGCCGAACTAAAGAATTTGTTTGTTTTAGGACGTTCAATTGGAAAAGGGGAAATAAATGAACTATTCGTAACTGAACCGAAGAGTACAAGAGAGTAGACGAGACAGATGGTCAGTGCAGTCAACGTGACTGGCCAGAGGGAATGGGCGGAGCAAAAAGGTCAGCATCTTAAAGGACTGCTCGGGTTTAACTGAGATCATCCAGACAGATCTGTCTGGCCTAAGTTAAGACCAAAATAGAACTGTACCATTTACCCGCAAAAAATCAATGATATTTATGTATTGATACAAGTGAAAACTTCTTATCTTTTAGAAAGAGACTAAAGATAAGCAGCGCTGTTGCAATGAGAATTACACAGGGAGGTATCAGTGCTCCCGCACCTCCATAATCTAAAGACAAATCTCCTGTTGACAAACAGTAATCCTAAAGAATTTTTAGAACTTGAAGAAAAATTTATAAAACAAGGTTTGCAACGCCCTTCCAGGGCTAAAGTTACCTACTATGGTCTGTTCAAAAAGAAGAGGGGTTACCATAAGATTTTAGCTCTTCTCTTCGAGACCCAATTTCAAACCCGCTTCTGCCCAACCAAGGCATCCATCCTCCCGAGGTCGGTAAATTGGTAGTAGCATGCTACAAAGATAAAGCGTTCTTGGAGTCAGACTTGGCACCTGTCCAGATTATAGAACGTAAGCCTGATTTCTCTGGCCCCTCAGATTAGACCCGCACGCAATTGAGCTTGCTCTGGCGTTGATTACGGGGTAAACTTTATCTTTAACTTTATCTTCGAGACCCACTAAGCACACAATCGAAATACAAAACGAGAGAAATGATACAGACCACGTGCTCCTGTTCTCCCCTATCTCTGTTCTCCAGTTGTGATATTACCCCGTTGGAGCTAAAGTTATAGTAGAACCCCTTGAACGCTTTCCCGTATTCCTAACCCGCGCTTGACTCTTTACTGTCTGGAAACTATCCCCAGCCAAAAATAATCAAAGTCCACGCAATTGCAAATTGACTTGCCCAAACCTGTTACACTAACTCCTTTCCCCTCAATTGTGCGCACAAATTGCTCCATTTTGATTGCCAATTAAAGCTTCCGACAGACATACAGACACACACACACACAGAGACCTGGGAGCAATTTAAAGTGGATTCAGAAAGAAACACTAAAAGCAATTAAGAATTAGCGGAAGAGTTAAAGTAACAAGGACAATTTGCTCGGAAGATGGCTTCGAAGTCGACTGCTCCGAAGAGTGGTGGACCTCCTTCCGCCGTTCCCAAGTCTGCTGGACCAGCGTCTGGTGGAAAGAACATGCTGCCGACTCTGGACGATGTGCAGAAGACGCCTGGACAAGATGTGACTGCGGATGAACTGAAGAAGCTGCAGACGACGGGTGTTCTACCACTTGGCATCAACTTGGCCATGCATCCATCTCTTCACAAAGTCAAAAGTGGACAGAATGAGTACCTCGTCGTCATGGTCGATGCTCCTCCATGCGGCTGTCGTAAAGTGAATGGCAAGAAGGAACGTTGTCGTCAGCACAGGGCTCTCCGTAGACACAAGAAGAAGACGAAGAAGAAGATGGTCAAGGACGACGACAGCGACCGACAGAAGCTGGGAGCACTCCGTCATGCCGAAGATTCGGAAGAGGAAGGCGACCAGGTCATCGAGGGAGCCTACACTCCGGACAAGATCTGTGCCATTGGACCGGCTGGAGCTGCCATCATTGTGGCCATCGACACGGCTGACAACCCGAATGCTGCTCCGAGAGTGCCCTTGGACAAGAAGGAGCCGATCCGTGGAATCCTCGTCAAAGGACCCCAGGATTGTCCTCAGTTCATTCCGGAAGACAAGCTGAAAGGAGAGCCCAAGTTTGCCCATTTCACTCGTGGAACTCTCGTCCAGAATGCCAAGGGTGAACATGTCTTCTTCCCGGACGCTGGACCCAAGTTCGATGCGAAGGGATCGCCCATCCACATGACTGTCGAAGGAGCCAACTTGATTGTAGAGAATCAAGTGGGAGAGAAGCTGCACATTGCTGGAATGGTCGATGTCAACGAGAGTGGAATGCCAGTCTTCCGTCAGATCGATGTCGACCATCCTGCTCCTCAAGACAAGCTGGCTACAGTCGGAGTTCTGGCTACTGTCGATGGAGAGACTCAGTTCATCCAGACCAAAGGACAGACTGTCGGTTCTGGAGACAATGCCCCGGTTCTCCCTGTCACCAAGGATGGACCTCAAGCTCCTGGAACAGTTCTGGCTGAAGTCGTCTACAAAGAGAACAAGTTGCAGGTGGTGGCTGTTGGACAGAGTGGAGGAGCTGAACAGGTCGCAACTGTAGTCCAGGGCGACTTCAATCAGCCCGTTCTCATTGCCAAGAAGGGTGGTCGTCTCGAAAAGAATGGAATTGTCTGCTACGATCAGGCCAAGGTCAAGGAGGCCGAATGGAAGACTCTGGCTACTGCTCAACAGGAACTGCTCAAGCAAGCTGCTGCTGACATCGAGAAGAACAATGTCGCTGTAGCTGCTGCTGTCACTGGCAAGACTCAAGACCAGATTCGCAAGGAGATGGAAGAAGCCAAAGCCAACACCTTCGGTCCTCAGGAAGTCATCTCGCAGTCCTTTGCTCAGGGATATCAGGCCAACAGAAGTATCTTCTGCTACAAGACTGCTGGTGGAGGAGCCGAAGGAACAGGCAAGCCGAGTGGACCAGCTGGAGGCGGATACCAGTATACGGGAGGAGAAGTCGCTTCCGTTGCCTTCACTGATGGCAAAGGAGGCAATGGACCGAGGAGCGTCTTCATGGGTGGCAAGTAGACCACGACTCCCAATAAATGTGTCTCCAGAAAGTGTTCTTTCCTTGTTTTCTCTTACAAGGGAAGTGTTCTCAATCTATTTCGAGCAAACAACCTCTGCTCCCTTTTTCCTGAGCGAAGATACCAGGCTAAATTAGGATGAGGGTAACAAAAACTAAAATAAATATTCATTCGGCGGTTCATTTTTTTGCGTTGTCGTCAATCTTAAATTTGAATTACTAGAGGCATGAAAGAATCAAAACCTGCTGGTATCTTCTTCGCGTAACATCGAGAATGCTTTCTTTTTGTGAGTTATATTTCGGTTTCTGGTCCGGTTGATTTGTTGCTCCAAGACCTGATCGATTGTTTTTCACGTCGTTTATTACCTAAAAAGCGCACATTGCAAGAGAACACTATAGAACATACCGGCTCTACTCGTCCTTTTCCTTGTTTTCCTAGACCTTCTCCTTCTTGCCAGCCCATTCCCTTCAATAGCTTGAATCCTTTGTTTTCAGCTCCGATTGTGCTTGATTTTGAGGGACCTGGTTTCTGATATCCCGAGGTTAAACGCGCTGAAACAACCAATAAATAAAAAGAACATGGAAAGCATACCGGCTATAGGTCTGGCTAAACATCCTGAGTACGGGTTAGATCGATCTGATGTTCGATTTTTCGATGTTGCCGGGCCTTCGGATCCCACATATCGTCTCCGATGGGCAGCACGATCAAATCCGGCAAATTTATGTTCCTCCTATTTTTCCTCCCATTTGAGGCTTGAAAAAGAAAACTTACATACTTGTTCAGTCCGTAAGCAGCCTTGAGCATTTTCATGGATATTCTTCGAGCAGTTTCGCCTCGGACAACTTGAGGAGCGGTTTGAACAGTATTTTCTTGGATTAGTCCCGGTTCACAGCCCGGACAAGTGTTGTTTCCTATAGGAAACAAAGGTAGGATTGAAATAAACAAATTTACCGTAATGTACGTGAAATATAAGACTCTGCCCTTGAAAATAAACGCTATCGCCATGGACGAGTTCCTTGTCCTCATCGTATTCAATCTCGTAATCGTTCAGAAGCACCCGAAGGTATGTAACTTTCTTCACCACAAACGAATTACTTTCTGGTACAAATTCAAGATGCAGTAAGTGCTGAAAAGGGTAAAAGTTTTGGAGAGGGGAACTAACCTTTGGAACTGCCGGATGCTCCAATACTACATCGGATTGTGGATCTCGCCCGATCGTGCCTCCAGGAATCGTTAAAATATGCAAATTCTTTTGATGGTCAATAATTCTTAGCAAAGGAGCATGAGAGATTCGTTCATCTGAAAATAGTTTTATTAAGACAACTAAAAAGCCCTACCTTTGACCATCTGATCGCGTTCATCCAGTGCTCTTTCATCGTCATTTTCCTCTTCTGAGAGTTCGGAATAATCGTCAGACGAGCCTTCTCTTGGTTGTTCTTTTGAATACAGACGCTACTGGGGAAATATAAAATAGTACCTGCGGCACCAGCGTCTTCCGAGTAGAAACACACAAAGCTTGGATCGTCGGTCTGTATCATTTCTCTCGTTTTGTATTTCGATTGTTCTTTTAGTAATCGCCGCCTCATAATCTCTACCTTTTCTTCTCCATTGACCTGAAGTTTTGTGAAATTGACTGAAAACACCAAACCTCGCCAAGTTTTTCTTTTCCTCGATGTCGTGCCTCTTTTTTACCTACTTTATCGACCATTGACAACAGCAAGCTGCAAATACTAGCTGCTTCTTGATCCAAACGGTCAAATTCTCTTCCTAGGACTTGTTTGGCCCGTCCTTCGTGTGTTGCTCCAGACCATTTCACTGAAAAAAGATACTGAAGAGAAAAAAAATGTACTTACAGGGTTGAATACATTTATACACTTCGTATTTGTACGTCTCTTCGTTGAAAATGTAATACGTTTGTGTTTCATTGTGGAAGAACAGTCCGGTGCTCTGAAGAACGAGTGAATTGGTGGGTAAAAGCTCTTACCGGATCATAAAAGTAGTCGGTATCTCTCGAATAATACTGTCCGTAGGCTTCAATATAGTCGAATCCTGGTGGAACTTTGGAGTGAAAAACTTCGCTAGCAGCACTCGCGACCATATCAGCTATGCTCATCTGGAAGAAGAAAGCAAGCGTTTTTAACAACAAGCGGAAAGTCACTCACCCCTTCGGCCATAAAATCCATTTTTGCAGTCTTTAGCTTTTTCTAAATAGATGTTACTTGCGTAAATATAAAAAAAGTTGGAAAAGAAAGAGCAAAAATACATAATGCCGGAGAACCAGTGTTTGAGTGCGGGTTTTCAATGTTGTTGCGTACATTGCGCTTACGCAAGGAAAGCAGAAAATATTTTATCATATTCTTTGTCACATCACAATTTACAACCATTTGCGTTATCTTATCTCTGTTCGCAGTTCTATCTTTCCGACAAATATTGCCCGGCTATAGCTGCAGTTCCTTCAGTTGTAACAATCTGTTGAACCAGTCTTCTTATTCAAGACAACACACCCAAACTTGTTTCTATTTTTATGTGTGCAGTAAATATTTTTCAGCGTTTTGAGAACAATGGCTGAAGACATTGCTGTGACGAGGTTCAGAGAATACCTCCGAATAAACACCGAGCAGCCGAATCCAGATTACGAAGCATGCAAGGATTTTCTTCTGAACCTGGCAGCTGAACTTTATATTGAAACCAAAGTTGTCTACGTTAGTTATATTTCTTTTCCATTAAACTCGAGCCTTTCAGACTTCGCCGAAAACCCCTTTCGTCATTATGACCATTCCTGGAAAGAATCCTGCTTTGCCAACCCTGATGCTGTACTCTCATACAGATGTCGTGCCTACCTTTCGCGAATTTTGGAAATATGACCCATATTCCGCCCATAAAGATGAAAATGGCGACATTTACGCTCGTGGAAGTCAGGACATGAAATGTGTTGGTTCCCAGTAAGAAATAGGTACCCAATGCTTACCCATCTTTCAGATATGTGGAAGCTATTCGTCGTCATTTTGGACGCGGAAAGAAAAAATGGAATAGAACAATTCATATTGTTTGGGGACCAGGTACCTTTTTTCATACATAGACTAATCTTTTATAGATGAAGAAACTGGAGCTCCGGAAGGAATGGCTGCGTTTATCGAGACGGAAGATTTCAAAGCGCTCAACGTCGGATTCACTCTGGATGAGGGAATCGCTAGTGAGACTGACGTCTACAAGGTGTTCTATGCTGAACGATGTCCCTGGTGTAAGCTGTCTCACTTGCTTTAGACAACTTCAATTTAGGGTGTAAAATTGTCTGCACAGGCCTTCCAGGTAAACAGATTCAGTCCATTTGTCCATACAAATGTATTTTTTTTTGCCATTTTAAGTGTTTTGCACCCGTTTTTGTGATTACTATGTGCTAAAAGGTAAAGAGATAAATCGTGACGGCAAATATCCACGAGCCATTTGGCCGCGGCTAGCCTCGTAATGTAAATAATCAACACTTGCTTTTTTCGGCCATGGCTCAAAATTCATCGAAAACAACGCCGGAGAAAAGCTGGTATGGATTCTCTTCTGATGTCGAAACAATGTTTTACAGCAATCCATTATCAACAGTGCTCTGACTTTCCGAGAGTCGGAGAAGAAACGCATGCTCGATAACAAATTGGAACTGGGAGATGTGGTCTCTCTGAATCTAACGATAGTTGAAGGAGGTGTTCAAGTTAACGTACTGCCCGAAAAACTTTGTGCTTGTCAGTTTTATCAGTATTTATATGATCTAAAGTTTAAGATTTCGATATCCGCGCTCCTCCGAACATCGACTTCGAAGAGCTAGAAGGCAGGATTTGTGGTTGGTGCAAGGATGCCGGTACTGGAGTTTCGGTTCAATTTATACAGGTGGATTCTTGCTTGCTTTTATATAACTGCGCATATTAATCGTTCAGACTAGCAATCCTGCCCTAGCCGATAAATGTCCTCAAGATGTCGTAAGTTCGCATGCTGCATGATGTTTTATCAAAGTTTTTCTTGAATGCGACATCACTGCACGATTGAACTCCGGCTTTGTATTTGGAAAAACCGGGTTTTCCAGAAAAGTCTCAACCGTGGAATTACCAGTACTTCTGATGACAATCCTTGGTGGGGTGCATTCGAAAATGCTTTGAAACACGAGTTAGTTACATCGATTTTTATTTCAAATTCAATTCCAGGGGATGCGAGTTTACAAAAGAAATCTTTCCTGCATCCACAGACTCGAGATTTATTCGTTCTGTATGTTATTTTACTTCTGACATATTTGGGCTATTCAGAGAGGAATCGGATCGATTGGATTTTCACCGATGACAAACTGCCCGAGTCTGCTACATGACCACAACGAATTTTTAAACGAAACAATTTTCCTTCGTGGAGTGGAAATCTACGAGACTCTAATCGACAGATTGGGTAGTCTTGAATAAGTGTCACTTGTTGTAGTTGAATAAAAATTTAAGAAAAATCAGCTCGTACAAGAAAATGCAGCTCATTGTCGAGATACAGTATACCAACCGGAGAATTAGAAAAGTAGCAGATGATGGTTATTAAGCCTTGACTGAAACCCCGCAGAGATCGAGCAGACGTCCCATAACAGTTGAGCGTAACCCTAGCCTAAAAATTGAGCACGATAAATAAATAAAAAGCGCCCACTTTTCAGCAGTTTGATTGACTTTAGAAATGAAGCCCCGGAGACGAGCGGACGCATGTATAAGGATGAGGAAAATGGGAAACAGGAGGCTGAATGACTCAATATTAGAAGAATAAGAAAAAGAGAACAAACCTGAATAGCACGATCAGTACTGAGGGCAACACCGTGATAAAGTAGTAGCAGGCCACGCAAATAGATCCTAGCGTTATCAGAGGATGGTCACGTCGAATCTACAACAAATTCAAGAGAAAACGGAAAATCTGACCTGATAAATCTGGGGATTATTGGATGCAGCAAACAGAATAACAGCTCCAATGGCCGCTAGAGCAGTGAATCCGATTACAAGCTCCTATAAATGATAAGACAAATTGAATGAAACTAACCTGGGCACGAAAGCATGTTGAAATTAGGATGCAAATAACCACGGTAGCGATGTAGTTTGTCTGGTAATAAAGGAGATTGGCGATGATTCTGTTATTCCATTTAGGGAGGTCATTGTAAGGAGGGATCTAAACTCTTGTTCAAATAACAACAAGACTTACGTCAAATCGGTTTTTACTTAGTAGAAAGTCTTCCACTGAGCGAAACGGCGGCAGCTCAACTCCATTGACAAGTTTGATTCTTCTTTCTTCGCTTGTCATTCTGAAAAACAATAAATGTAATCGGATGGGTCGTAAAACGAGAAAACAAACAAGTTAGAGAAGCAAAGATAACGACCTTTGGTTAAAGGACTGCGAGGCGCGGTCCCGTCACGGTACCGTAACCGAAGTTCTTCCTCCTGAGGTCCTCTTGTTTCATTTCTGTTTCCTTTACTCTCCCTTTATATACTCGTGTTGTTTTTTCTACAGCTGTCGATTTCTACAAAGCTTTCGCCATTATTTTTGTTCAAAATTAGACAAGAAATTCGCTCGGCTAGTGCTGAAAAATTATACGGCAAACATTTCGTATTTTTTCGTAATTGACTTCTTTCATAACAAGGCCTTCATGAATTCTGAAATCTTTAAGGAAATGGCCGAGGGACAAGCTCTTGCTGATCTTCTCAAGGACAGTGAATATGGAAACAACGAGTTCATCGAAAAACTGCCGCTGAGCCAGAAGAAGCGCGTCTGTGCTCTTAAGAAGATCCAACTGGCCAGCATTGAGGTTTGCGAGATTTGTATGATATATAATTTCCGTCGTGTTTTAGGTCGAGGCTGAATTCTATGAACGTGTCCACCAGCTTGAAAAAGAATTCGAGGACAAGTTCAACCAATTCTATGACCAGCGTAAGAAGATCGTCACTGGTACATACGAGCCAACTGATGCTGAATCTGATCTTCCCCTCATTCATGGCTTGGAAGAAGATGACCTGAAGAAGATCTATGATGCTTCTGAGCCTGACAATGGCGAGAAGGGAATTAATGACTTCTGGCTTCAAGTTCTTCGTGGTTCCGATGTCATCTCCGATATGATCCAGGAACACGATGAGCCTATTCTCAAGCATCTCATTGATGTCACTTCTTCTGTTGAAATGAGCCCACCGGTAAGGTTGCGTAAGCTTTCGTAATTGTACAATTGTTCAGGGCTTCACCTTGTATTTCCATTTCTCTCCCAACTCGTACTTCAAAAACACGGTGTTGAAGAAACACTACGAACTTCACATGAAGCCAGAGTCTGACGATCCGTTCGAGTACGACGGACCTACCGTTTTCAAAGCCACCGGGTAAATATTATTACCACGTCATTTACATGTTGTTATAGAGACGAAATTCAATGGGAAGAGGGAAAAAACATTACCAAGAAGGTCGTCAAGAAGAAGGCTAAGAAGGGCGCTAACGCCGGCAAGTTCCTCACGAAGACTGTCGACAACGAGAGTTTCTTCAACTTCTTCACTCCTCCCCAAGTCGAGGAACAGAATGAAGATGACGAAAACGACGAAGATTTCGTAGGTTCTGTTCGTTCCTAACCATTCTATAATTTTAGGCCAAAGGTGAACTTCAGAGAGCTGATTTTGAGGTCGGACAGGTTATTCGTGATCACGTTATCCCTCGTGCCGTGCTTTTCTTCACCGGTGAAACTGACTTGAGTGACGACATGCTCGACTTTGGTGATGTGAGTTTGTTTTCTGCTCGTAGTGTTCGAAAATTTGGTTTCGATACTGTGTGTATAATCTATTATGATTGTCCGCAATTCACCGGAACCTAAATCAATGTCGGAATTGCAACCAGTATTCAAAAAACCTTTTCTATTGCTGTACTTTTAACTGACTACATTTTCAGGAGGAAGACGAGGACGATATCTCCGATGAGGAGGACGACGAGTAACTTCTTTCGCCGGTTCCTGCTTGTTTCTGTTGCGATATTTTTGTTACGCGCCTCCAGATTGGTAGGCTTCAAAACGAGTAGTTGTTCCCTTGTTACTTCCGATTCAACATTCACAAGTTGTCAATTCCCGGTGCCCGCATAAATTATAGTTACGTTTTCCATTGTTCAGTTACCATAATCCGATAGACACGTTGTTCTCTAGTTTTCAACAACTGATCGAATGCTTTAGAAACATGCAAACGACGTTGCATAAAAAGGGAACTGATTCATCTCTAATTCGTTTGGTGTCCCTACTGAAAGAATGCAACGTCATTACTCGAGTCTCTATTGAGTTAGCAGAACGGTCCATGCAGACCTCACTGGATAAGTCTTCGAAGTTAGAAGAGATTCTTATACGAACTGTCGTAGATCATCTTGTGCGCATACCTACTCTATCAACCGGAAGTAGGCCTTACAAAAATATCTGATCGAGACGTGTTAAAGGTGTATGGTTCGGTGGCCCAACAAAGTGCAAAACAGGCTCTGGAATTCGCAACAGCTGGGCAAATGCTATCCTCATTGGCTGCTCCTTGATTCAAGGTCTGTGTTTTCAGTTGCACAAGCACTATTTCTTTAGATAAAACTGCAGATGCTCTCAACGCTTTATCAGATCTTTACACGTCGCCCGCAGAATTTGCATACTGTATGGCTTCACAGGATGACCGACTGATATCGAGTATTCTCGCTCTTTTTCTCTTGAAGGACCATCTCAGGTTGTTCACATTGTTTGACTCCGGGAATATAATTTTTCAGTTCGAAGCTGAACCATCGTCTTGTATGTGGCCATGTTTTTGCAGCTATCGAATTCAATTATGAAGTAGGATTCATATTGGCCTCCACAATCAAGTTCAGACGATTATTGACTGGCTAAACTCTGAAGCCCTGTGTATTCGATTCTTCATGGTCTTTTTAGAGGATCTTGAAGCATATACTGATGTCTGGAAAGAGACCCTTCTTGAAGTACAGCGGTAACAATGCTGGAAAGATCCGGTCTAGATTTAGGCAACGGGAAGATGCAGAGACTATGTCATTTATGCCTGGAACATGGATTGAGATTGATCAGGAAACAGTAGCTGATGTTGAGAAAAATTTGGAATTCACGTTTATGGAGCTGGCAGGAACTCGATTTGTTCAGAAAAAAATGAAAATAAGCAAAACTGAACCGGTATGCTTACTTTTACCCATATGCTCTCTAGCCACAGTTTAGACAAGATCGTTCATTCCGTATACTGTTCAAATGTCCGAAGAGACGTACTTTTCCCGTCTTTATGATATGCTAGTCAGGTAATACTCTATATGTTCCCAAAGCCATTTGTGTTGCAGATTGAGACTGCGACTGGAAGCCATTGGCGATAAAAACCTCGGAAACTATCGAGCAATCGTGAAGATGATTGAGAAATACGAAGAACTTGTCGACGAAGAAGAAGAAATGAACAGTGAATAAAGTCTTAACAAGGAATGTTTATTAACAAACGGACTTCAAGTCGACTTGTAGATGAGAGCGCACTCTTTGTGGAGAGCCTCCTTCTTCTGATCTTCTTCCAACTTGGCGGCTTTTGCTGCCTTTATCTTTTCTTCTCTCTCTTTCTTCTCGATGAACGGCTTCAAGAATCTCGTGTTCTGTCCGATCAGATTCAAATAGCGAGCACCGGCTCGTTTCTCCTGTCTTTCCTGAAATCGCCTGAGTTTGTTTTGGAAATGATCGCAGCTACTTCCTCCACAGAATGACCTATACCGTATCTAATTCGATTGCCGTCGACGCAAACAAGTTAATCTTCCAGAATGTCTTGTGACGCTAGTCGCGTTCTCGCTACGAACCGTTCTGACATTCAACTAATCCACGTTTCCTAATCCAACTCATGACAGCGTCGATCAACAGACAAATGTCAGTACTAACGTCAATGGGATTAGACAGTTTTAGGAATAATGTAACGAGACAAACCTTGACAGGCTGGGTCCATTCGATATCGGAAGGATCCTCGAAGGAGTAGAGAAGAGCCTTTTCGAATCCATAGAGAGGCTGAGAAGCAGTCAACTGAAGAAGTCCCAAAACGATGAGAAGGGGGATGAGCCTGTACATCTTCTGTAATGAAGGAAGAGAGTTGGGCGGAGCTGGGTCAGACTGGCTGAAGTCGGGATTTTATAGATTGACTCGAAATGGCAGAGTCGGATTACCGAGGAAAAAGGGGACTGCGTCGACGCCTTGTGATTCACGGGATCGGATGAGGTAAGAGACAGTCTATGAGGGCAAATTGGAGATATTTTTTATCCGTACAAATGTGTGGATTCACGAGAAGCGTCTGCGAAAGAGACCTTGACCAAAGGATGAAAGTTCAAAGAGACAAGACGAGGGAATAATTGAAAAGATAGCGGGTAAGAGTCGAGCAATCAAGGACTAAATAAGTAGGCAGGTGGCTGTCAAGTCTTTATGAGATCTTTTATGAGACGAGAAAGTCTTTGAGACGACGAGGCGTGTCAGCAGCCAAATTAAGGCGCGCATAATTGAGCAAGAGGGTGGCCTTCATTTTGTTGTTCGTCAATTTGTGTGAAAGTCCTTAGGTCGTTTCAGAAAGAGATCCGTAAATGGGTCCGAGATCACGGAAGAGTCTTCGTTCCAGCGGGTCCTGATCGCACTTGGTTTCTGGAAGAGATATCCAAAGAATAAGGGTAAGAATTGAGGTGGGAACAATAAACAAAAGATAGCTCCATCCGCCAGCAGCGACAAACAGAGGGTAGAAAAATATTGTTGTAAGTGAGCTGCAAATCCAATTTACAGCTACTGATGCTCCCAGTGCAACTGCACAGGTATCTGGTGGTACCAGCTCGGCCGGTATGAAATAGGCTATTGGCCCTGAAATCATTTGTTTGGGATAAATTCAATCTTACCAGTTCCCATATTATAGCCGACGCCGTAAAGCAGAAAGGCTATTCCGAATGCCCAAGATGCCCACCAGTTGCCCAATGAGAGTAGGGAAAAGACTAGTAGGAAAATGTCGGCGACAATACAGACCAGCAAAGTTTTTAACAGTATCGGTCGACGACCGTGAGATTCGACCTGAAATTATGAAAGAGAGAAGATTCGGATATACCAGTTGGAGAGCAGGTATCGTTAAAATGATAGATAGTATTGACCCGAGAGCCGGGAGGAAGGGGACGAGAATGTCCATAAAAGAGACGGCCGAGAACATACTACTCGAGTAGGATATCGTAGCCATACTACCCGAGAAGACTTGAGTGGCACTGACTACACATCCCAAGAATATTCCCTTGAGAGTCTCTGGACGTCTGACTACTGTCCAAAAGGGGGCTTGTGGAGGCAGTTCTGTCACCTACAATTTTTTTTGTAAACAGAAAAGGAGTTATAATTACAGCCTCGAAATAGTGGAGCACAATGTCTTCGTCTTCGTTGAATGTTCGAGTCACGTCATAGTAGAAAACTATAGACTTGATAGCCTCGGAATAAGAACCTCTTTGAAGCAAGTGGTTCGGAGTGTCTGGCATCCAATATGCAGCCACCATTTCGATCACCGCTATAGATGTGTCTGGATTGGAGAAACACAACAAAAACCTATTGCTGCTGGGAGAAGAAGGAGGAATCCCCAAGTGTTCTCTCCTCCCAGCATAAAGTCAAGAGACAGTATGGCTCCCATTGCCGCTCCAAAACTTGCCGATATATGGAGAAAACAACTGATAGAACCCTGAATTCTACTGTTTCATAAAGACAGATATTCTCACTTTGATCTTTTTCGGAGCAATCTGTTGTACAAAGAGAGGAATTAAGCTCAAGTTTATCCCTGAGTGCACGCCAACCAGAAGTCGACCGATCATCAGAAACGGAGCAAATGTAATGAGAGCGGACAAGGAGGAAAGAAGTGATCCCGCCAAAAGTACTCCATTTCCTACGACCATTATTCCTGTAAACATTTTGTTTGATTTATTAATAATAGACTACCGTTTTTGACGCCATATTTCGCCTCGATTTGGGCCATAAAAAGACATCCGATGAGAGCTCCAAGGGCCTGACAGGCTACTGTTATTGACCGAAAACAGACTTTCAAATGGAAATCACCTTTCTTACCATATAATGCTGAGAGAGCTTGGAGTCAAGTGAACTCCGAAATGCGAAAAACTGACGACAAAGGACTTTTGAATGATTGATTGAGGGACATTGAGAACGACCATATGAAATCCGACGGGAAGGATGGAGAAAAGACATAACGAGGAAATGAGGAAGACCACTCGGCCTTGATCATCTCCGAAAAACCTCGAGATCGGAGTAGCTACTTTCGAGTCGAGGAGATGGGCAATTGTTGTCATCCGATCTGTTATGGAGAAAGTACAATCGATTACACTTATCTACAAATGGGGGTCACTCCTATCATGTTTTGTCTGTCTCTCCAGCTGAAATCGTTCGCTATCTGTCGGAGCTGTCAATTAGCTTCAATTTGAACACCACGTTACAACAGAATTTTCTAGATCCTACGATTTATAACAACAACAGCCAACAACATTCTCAATTAGTCTTTATAGGTCCTGTTCGTGTATCCGGATGGGAGCAGATTGTGGACTTTCGCATGACCGTGAAGACCAGAAACTTGGTCCTTGTTTAGTGAAAACTGATAGGTTGGAGGAGGTGCGACTTCTGGGGTATCCAATACACGAACAGCTGGTAGGGGACGCACCTAAAAGGGTGAATTTTTAGACATCTCGGTCTTGGAAATACCTTTCGTCCAAAATAGCCGTCTTTCTTATGGAATAATCCACTGCTCATCTTATAGCCGAATCGTCTATGCATTTGAGCTGAACCAAAAATCTTTCCTTCGATATCGGCGTGAGATAGACGTCCTACAGTCGCGACACACTCTCGATGAAGCGAGAATTCGTGTTTGTGAGGCAGCTAAATCTTTTTGTGATATAAACAAAACTGTATTTTACCCTGACAACAGTGAAATCACCGTGATGTCGTACAACAGTGGCAGCCGAACCTGCAGCCACAACGAAAACATCGGACTCTTCGGTTGGATAGCGTTCAACACTGAAAATACGACTGAAAAAAAAGAAATAAAAGTGTAACCTATGAATCATGGTTCCAGGAGCGAGAGAACCGATTGGATAAGCATTTCCTTCAACTCCAATGATCGGATTTTCTGACATATGACATGTGGTCTTGATAATCTGGCCGGCGCTAAAATGTTATTTGTAATTCGAATAAAAAATAACCTCACCTCATATTTTCGGTAGCAAGAATCAACCGTTTTCCGTTCAGACCAGCGACAAGAGCAATGTGCGATGTTCTGTTCGGATCTCTCCGAACTTCCAACACCCGTTCTTCGTAATACTGATCCGGTTCAGTCGGTCCCCTGAAAAGAGTTTAAGATCACGTTGTACCGGAAAAAAAGGAATACCTTCTGTGAAAGTCGATCATGAAATAATCGAATTTGACTCCTCCTCCAATGTGTTGATTGACTTTTCTTCCAGTTTCAGGATCACGGCCTCCCAGTCTGTAATTCTTGTTATATTTCAAAGGGGAAGAAAAGTGGTAATAGTTCGGTAGGCAGCAACCGTTCGTTCAAATATTTTGGCGCGAACTCCCCAAACAACAAGGACTTGCGTTTTTCTCTATTTTCCATCCATTATTGAGCTTTCTAAGTGTGCTTATCGAATTCTCCGTGTAAAACAACCCCTGAACGTGTATATCAGCCAAAAATTGCCAGATTTTGACGATATTTCCCAACATGAGACGTTCTGGAAAATTTTCATACATTTCTTTCAATTTTTGGCTGAAATACACGTCCAGGGGTTGTTTAACACGGAAAATTCGATAAACACACTTAGAAAGCTCAATAATGGATGGAAAATAAAGAAAAACGCAAGTCCTTGTTGTTTGGGGAGTTCGCGGCAAAATATTTGAACGAACAGTGCTGCCTACCGAACTATTACCAGAAAAGTACCTTCGAATCACAAGAGGTTTGTGCGTGTATTCTCCTCCGGTTTGTTCTTCCAAATCTTTTTTATCCCAGAGATGTCGTGGCAATGGTTTCGTTCCTCTTGCAGGCAGATTTCTCCTCGACATTGCCTGTAAAATATTTCTACTTTTTAAAGATAGCAAAATACCTGTAGAGCTCTGCCGTTAAGCTGGAGAGCAGAAATTTCTTTGCACAAGGTCGAAAACATCCTGTGAACAAAGCTGTACATTACAATCAAAATTTTTTCATGATAAATAAGGCCGAATTTGACCAATAAACAAGCAAGAATAGTACACTGAGTATCTTTACTGGCACCGTATAGTTTTGGCTGGCAAGGTAACTGAGCAAACAATAACAACCGGGTAGTAACAATAACAAATATTGAACGTGTTACTCGACTGATTTCGTATAATTTGGTCGTTCCCTAGAAATTTCTGGCAGTTCATCATGAACGAACATGATGCTCGAATCGGAGAAGAAGTTTGGGTTTGGTGGGTAGATTGGCAGTTCGGAGCAGAAGGCGGTTGCACGAAAGACATTCAAGGCCTCGTGCTCATCGTTTATTGATCGACGTCCACCAATCAAGTCAATCTCGGAGTAGTTGTTGCAGATGAAGATGGTTTTGTCCATTTTGTCCCAGCGATACCACATCAGATCATTCAGGAAAGAATGAATTCCGTGGATGAAGATCACAATCTCGTGTTCTTTAGTCGGCGGTATCAGGAGATTCAACTCTTTTCGCACAATAATGTTATCCTGCTCGCTCAGCCATTGTGTTTCGGGGAAACTGCAGCAGGGCTCCTAAAGAGATATTTTTTAACAATTGTTTTTAAAGAAATTGCCTGAAAGAGAAGTTCGGTGGCGTATTTGCTTTGAAGCTGAAGAACGAAAGCAAGTTGATGCGCTCCAGGCTCCCAATTCGCATCAAAATGACCATTTCCGAGCAAAATTATCCTGCTGACTGGATTACCGTTCAAATGACGATCGATTCGATGTGTGCACCAAGCTCTGAAAAAAGGTATTTTGCAATTATTTTTAATTATGAAGCCTTTGTATTTGAAGTAAAAAACGTACATCAAGTCGGCTATTTCTGAGCTGGCCGTTAGAGCGTCAAGAGTCTTTTGGATATCTTCCACAGTTCCTTCAGCTCTCTCACCGGGATTGACCTGCTGCCCGCCACTTCTCCGTTTACGACTTCTGGTTACCCTTTGAAAAGGCTGTTCTTCATCAGCCATCTGACAAGAGATTAGTATTCGTGTAAAGCTGGTTCGATAATTTCTTTCGCGACAATACGATTCAGTAGTAGTAAAACTGTGAGAAAAACAATTTACTGAACCATTAACAATTTATATATATCCTAACACGCATAGTGAAATCTACCGGTTATCAATGAGAACATGCGTAGTCTTTGGACGACGTTTCGTCTCAACGTAGAGGAACCGAAAGACCCAATCGCCATCTCTTTGTTCCATTTCTGCTTGAGCCATTCCTTCGTCTCTTTCGCCCTACACAAGAATTTCGTTTCAATTTATTAAAAAAGAGTACCTTTAAATGGAACATGACTCGAATCCGCTGTCTTCCGTCTTTTTCATATTTGTGGTGCGCAACGTGACGTCTGCGACCGCGAGAAGTCTCTTCACCAAAACCAGCAATCGTTTCTCCGAAAAGGTCCTGACATCTTCCGTCTTGCCGAATCAGTTTCAGCGCACTGCAAAAACTCGATGAAAATTATAACAAAGAACTGACTCGGAGAAAATCTTCTGAGGGCTATCCTGGGAGAAAAACTCGCTTCCGAGGTAATATGCGAAGGCTCCCAAAAGAGCAACTGCTCCAGCTACAGCTGCGTACAGCAAGGTGTTGGTCGCTTTCTCTGCAGCCTGAAATTAACTTTTGGTTTTGAACATTACTCGGAATTTTACCCTTCCAGTAAAAGTAGTTGGTTTCTTCTTTTCGTGGATGAGAACTTCTTCTAAAATGGACCGCTGTAGTTGTCCACCTTTTTCTTGCTGCTGATCCACCACATTGGTCTTCGGAGGCTGTATTTTAGATTTATCCGTTGTGAGTAGCCTTACATGGTTTATTCTAAGCAAAAAAGTATATCCTTTAAAAAAAGGCATACCTCAGATTTTCTGCTGAAATGGCCGCTCGCCAAAGTTGCTTAGCATGTATTGATCTTACCCGATGAAAAACGACAAGCATTATCTGAAAACCGACTTGATAGTATTAGGTCGCCGGATAAGTGTTTTCCTTTTGCTCATAACTTTTTCCAGATTCATCCAAATCGAGTGATCTTTTTTTTAAATGTAGTTCTAGCCGAGGCCGAATTAATAGGCTATATACGAGCTCTGGAAAGCTCATCGTTTGAGTACAGTGATCGGTCAAAGTTTCGATCAAAACACAATTTTGCTCATAACTCTTCAGGGTTGCATCCTACAAAAAGGTTGTCAACTACAATTATTTTTTTCTCGGCAAGACGAGTATTTTGCTTTGTTGAAAAACGATTTTCGACTTTGGGAACACCCCTAAAATGAAAATGTCCGGATGGCGCAGTGGGTTTGGAAAATTCATGCTGGAGCGACCAGGGTTCGAGTCCGCCGAGAGGAAATCTTTTTGTTTTTTAACTGCAGCATTCTATTGGACTAAGAATCACCCCTGCAAAATATGAGCTCGATTGGTTGCATAATTTAGGATGGGGAACGATTATGATTCCTAAATTTCATCATGTACCCCACCTCGTGGTGATTTTTTGAGCTGGAATTTGATTTTTTGAGAAAATTACTGAATCGAAACTTGGAACGTTCACTGTACTCAGGCGATGAGCTTTCCAGGGCTCGTATATAGCCTATTAATTCGGCCTCGGCTAGAACTACATTTAAAAAAAAGACCACTCGATTTGAATGAATCTGGAAAAAGTTATGAGCAAAAGGAAATCACTTATCCGGCGACCTAACATAAAATAACAAAGGAAGAGAAAAGGACGAGAAAATCTCCACAGCCCGAAACTTTTAAACAAGTAGTTTCCCGCGATTTTTTAAAAGGTACAATTTAGCGGAAGTTGACCTTTTTTTGTGAGAGTACATTATTCCGGAATTCCCATGACATCCCACAGATAAAGTCATATAGTTTTTACCATTTTCATCTGGAGCAAGAAGTTTTTCGCTATCTTTATTAAGGTATTTGTACACAGATAGACAATTGGATGAAGAGAAGCAACAGTTGAATCCGTGAAAAGTTGACACAACCCGCTGACAGAAAAAAAAGCGAAGAAGATAGATGATCGTGAGCCAATCCACGAGGATGACTAGATAGGCATATTTCTTGATACTAGAAGACGATAAGGCGATATTGAACCGGATGAGTGTGGCACACCGATGGCGAAGCTGCTTCCATTAGGCGAATCCGAAGCCCTGAAAAATGTACATTTTAATCAGCACGTAAAAAGGTACTCACTTCGGTACATTCACGAATAGCCGTCAGCAAAGAATCGCGGAGTTTTTCATACGACTCGTACTGAGGCAGGTCCAGTTGGTTGAAGCTGAAAAAAAAGGTAGAATAAGAGGGAGAGAAAGTTAATCGAACCATGTATGAGCAGCCGGCAGTCGGTCTCCTCCTCTACTGTCCATATGGATACTGAACTTTTGGACGCCGTTCATTCCTTCGAGAGTGCTAAATCCTTGGAGAGGAACCTTCGATGTCCCCGTCACAAACTGCAAGAACTTGGCTCGATCTTCCGGCTCGAATGAACGCAAAGCTCTCCAGAACCACTGGATCTGTGGACTCGTCTTGGTGTAGCTCTTGTACTCGGTGTTGTTGCTCAGATCGTTGATGTCGACGTCAGGAAGACCAGAGATGAGCAGTTCGAGTTCTTGCTCGTTGAACATGGAAATTAGAGACTTGGGAATGATCTCGTAGAACCCTTGAAGGAACGAATCGAGCTGTCTTTGGATGGAGCCAGTCATCTTCATCTGACAGACGAGATTCACATACTCTTCCTTATTCTCGTCCGTCACATCGATCTTGCGTCCATTCTCCTTGAGGTCTCGAATCGATCGGACACCAAACTCTTCCACTTCGAGACTGAATGTCAAGTCGAGTCCCAGATCGTTGATCGGATTGTTCAGAAGGAATTCCAGACTGTTGAAGAAGGCCGGATCCTCACTCTCAATGTCCTGATAGCGGATGGGGACGTTGAGAATATGCTTGTAGAAGGCACGAGTGAAGTAGCAGTCAAGCAGCTTGTTGTCATAAAGAGCCTTTCCAATGATCCGACCGACAAATTTGAAATAGTCCAAATGTTCAGGATTGATGTAGGAGGCCTTGTTGATCATGTAGGTAACCATGTCTCCCGGAGCCTGAAATTTGATGTGTCATACAGTGAGAGACAGATCCAAACCGTGATGAAAAGAGCATAGTTGGGATTGAAGATCTCTCTCGTGATGACGGAGAACCATTCGCGAAGAAGTCCACCGGCATCTTGACCTTCTTCTCCTTGGAACACAATGTAGAATCGTTTCTTCCATTCGGCTGGTCTGAGACGGTACAGTTCACGGAACGAGTCGGAGAAGAGATGAGAACGACGCACTTGAACGTTGATATCGGAACGACGGTATCTGGAACAGAGTCTTTGGAAACACAACTGGACTTACTCTCTGTCTGTGTCCACCTTGGACAGTTCTTTGCGGAAATACTTTCTCTTGACGTCAAAGTCGAGCAGCTTGGGGAATTGTGTAAGGAAGGCGAAGGGACCACCAGTAGCCAAAGCCTGACTGTTCTGTCGAAGAACCTGATTCAACACTTCACGATGCATTTCTAAACAAATTGATTTGATCCAGAAAAAAAGAAGGAACAAACCAGCGAAAGCAATCATCTTCTGGTTGTCCGGATGTTCGTTGTCTTGGGTAGAGGCCTTGGGAACAGCGTGAGTCAAGAAGAATGCTTCGGCAATCGGTTGAAGAGCCAGAACAGCGTGGGGATCACTGGCCTTGCCCAGACGAAGCAGAGCAGAAGAAACCACAGTCCATAGATCTTCCAAACTGGACAGACGACTGGAGAGACGAGATTCGGGCAATTCGACGCTGATCAAATCGAGATTGACAGCCATTTTTTCTTCTTTCTCGACCGGAATCTGTGGAACTGTTTGGTCCTGTTCTTCAGTCGGAGCAGCCGTCGCGTTCGCTCTTTCGGATGTACTGGCAGCAGGTTCGTCGGCCTTCTTCTTTTCTTCCTCAATCTTCTTCTGTTTTCGCTGTCTCATCGAGTCTCGCAGCTTGGTCAGAGTATGGAGTGAACTCAGAATGGAGTACTGAGCTCCATGTTTATCCGTCAAGGCCATCATCGCTGGTAGACGCAGTTCGGCACAAGTATAAGAGGATACTTTCTAAGGTTCATTTTTGAAAAGAGTAGAAACAAATAAACCAACCATCTTTCCAAAGGCGTCTCCATCGACTACAACTCCTTCACCAGCTAGACGTTTCGAAGTGACTCTTCCCTTTTCAGTTGAAGTAGACGGAGGTTCCTCTTCGGGACTGTCCGGAATCTCGTTCATCTCCTTCATCAACTGTTCAATCTAAACATCTTCTTGATAAAACGCAAATAATAAAGTGAATACCTGAGGCTGAAGCGTGAGTCCGATCTGGGTAATACTATCACAGAGTTTGTTGTAGACGAACTCGGACAGTTGAGGCGGCAACACTCGCATCAATTCCATCAAAGTCTGACGACCGTCGCTGAATCCATCGGGTCCGCAGATTCCACGCGAAAGAATATCAATCAGGATTTTTGCCTCTTTAATCATTGGAGCATCATCTAGAGCCAGATTGAGACGATGACTCGTGTCTTCGGGAAGAGTCTGAGCAATGGCATTGATGACTCGGAAGAGCTTGTCCTGTAGATTGCTCTGTTCGTTGAAGAGTTTCTTCTCAAAGTAGTGGAAGAAGTGGGTGAAGGGACAGTTGGCAAATTGCTCGGCTGCTGGACGAGCATCAGTTGGTTCTTTTCCGAGTCCTTTCCCTGCCGGATTCTGCAACAACTGCCAGAACAGAGCCCTCTCTGGCCAACTCTTGCACTCGACCTGCTCGCTTCGAAGAGCCGTCGGAATGAAATGTCCCGGATAGCAGCGAGCCAGTGTGTTCAGAGTATCGACCACGTTGCGACAGATTGACGGAGAGATGAGAGGATTTACGTAGACCTTGGATCCATTCTTGGCAACTTTGGCGCAGCGTTCTCCGAGTCCAAGTCCAGGCACTCCAATCGAGTCAAGCCATCCGGGTCCTGTGGAGACGACCTCGTCCGGTTCGAAACTGCTGCCTTCGGAAGCCTTGTCGAGGAATCCTTGGAGACACCAGATGACAAAGTCACAGCTGGCAGCATGAGAGCAAATCAATCGAATGACCTAAAAGAGGTTTTTGTTATTCGACAATCAGAAAGAACGAACTTTCTGAAGACGGGTACTATTGACGCGATGATCGATAAGGAATAGTCCGCAGAGGATGACGATAGACTCTCTGTCAAGAAGTTGCATAGCTTGCGTGCTGGCAGTATGAGTACGACCAGCAGCTCCTCCGATTCCTGCTCCGGCCGCAGCTGTTCCTCTGTAAGCACCACCCCGAGGACCACCTCTTACGTACAGATTGTGAATACGCATAACACCTCGCTGGATCTGAAGTCCAATAGTCTATTGAGATGAGAAATGAAACGGCACCTCTCGGTCGCGGACAAAGCCAATCGGATCAGCCATGGAATGTGCAATAGCAGTTCGGGCTCTTCTGGCCTCTTCCTGCATTTCCTGAGGCAGACGTTGAAGTTCGGCATCTTCCATTTCGGCAAGCACCTACAAGTAGTTCTGGTTAGAAAACATATAAAAGTACCTGGGCTCGTTCTCTCGATGGCAACGAGGCGATGACAGCAGCTCCGTCGAGTTCTGGTTGGGCTGGAGGAGCAGGTTCATTGGCACGACGAATGGCTTCCTCGGCTTCACGAACAGCTCTCTCGTGCTGCTGGAGTATCTCTTCTTGGAGCTCAGGTGGAAGTGCGTTCAAAAACTCTTGATCGAGAGGCTCGACTGCTGGGATGACAACTGCATTCTGTCCGACAGGGGGCTGTGGAGGAGGAGCAGCGGCAGCTCGTTGGGCTCTCTGTTGTCTCTCATGGTCACGAAGAACCTCAGCTCGCATATCGTCTGGAAGAGCAGCAAGGAAGGCGACATCCACTCCGTCCGGGACGACAATGTCTCCCAGAATGACACGGTACTCTTCGGGAATCTCTTGTACAACTGCTTCAGGTTCAGGAACTGATTCAGTCTCCATTGGCGTGTCATTCGGAGCAGTACTCTCGTCCATTCGAACAGGGGATTCGGTGAGAGATTCATCCTCGGGAATTGACGCGACAGTGGCAGCAGATGATGGCAGAGGAGCATCAGAAACATCCTCACGAACAGCTTCTGAAAGTTATCTTAAGAGGGTGTTCAAAATAGTACAAACCGGTGACATCCATTGGTTCATCTTGAGCGGGAGCATCAGAAGATGGCTGTGTATTTTGATCTCCATCTGTCCAGGCTTGTGTTACATCAGAAGAAGAAGGAGCAACTCCAATCGAAGACGAGGATGAAACTGCCACAGCATTGACTTCCTCTTCTTTCATAGCTGCTTTTGCGGCTTCTTCCTTCTTCTTTCGCTCTTCCTCGACAGCAGCTTCTTTGGCAAGTTTCTCAGCAGCCAATTGGTCCTTCGCCGTCTTTGTGATCCACGCGTTGATTAACACACCAATGTATCGAATGGACACAGAATCCAGGAGATCGGCCGACTCGGTCATCCGATCGAGAGCAGATGGAACATTGGCTCGAAGACGCTGTTCGTCGTCTCGGGATCCCATCGTGATCGTAGCCATTCCGTTGTTATCACGAGAATCGAAGAGTCGATCGAAGAAACGACGATGCTCAACCGGTCGCGTACGAGATGTGCCGCCAATACGTCGAATGGCATTCTGTCTCGTCAGAGTCAATGGACCCCCATGAGGCTGCATTCCGAAAACTAAGCTGGTTGGATAGTCGTACTAAAAGAGTCAATAAAAAATTAATAACGGGAAAGGGCTAACCTGATGAGTGAAGGGAGCAATGGGCACCATAGAGTCATGTGGCTGCTGGGGTCTGATCAAGAGAGGATGAGCAGCTTCGGCATTGGGACGACGTCTCTCGCGCATTCGATTGAAGTGGCTGAGATAGGCTTGAGGGAACAGATCCCACTCATCCATTGCCATGTCCATTCCGTCCATTCCGTCATACATGTCCTCGTATCTCTGAATCCACGTAATTAAAGACGAACCAGACATTGCCTTACTTCTCTGTCCTGCTCGAATCCACCATGGTCATTCTCGTACTCGTCTTCATCATCCTCGTCATCTTCTTCCTCGTCACCATCCTCATCCTCGTCATCCTCTTCCGTGTCACCTTCTTCTTGTCTCTCTCCAGCATGACCTTCCACAACTTCCATCGTAGCATCAGCCTCGTCTCCAACAGATCCCTGACTTAGATCCAATTCGGCCACTTCGTGATGATGCTCTTCATCTTCAATCTCCTGCTCCTCGCCGTCATCGTCCTCGTCATCACTCGAAGACTCTTCCTCTCTCATCTCGTTATCAGGCTGTCTGCCCTCATCATCGTCTCCCTCAACAACATGTTCCAGTCCGTTAGCCACAGCTTCCTGTCTGACTATTTCCGCCTGGAGACGGTCGCGGTCTCTCTGCAGATTGCGAACATGGTCGAAGACGCGCATATCCTCGATTCGACGTCGTTCTTCGTCACTGAAGTGGCTGTTCAGCAGTTCTTCGAAGGAGAACAGAGCACGATCTCCCTGTCGCCGAGCCTGAGTCACAAGATCCTCCACAGCCGCATTTGGACTCGGAGCATTCATGAACCTCATCAGAACTTCCATCGTTCTCAAGATTTCCGAAACGGCATCGATTGCTCCCTGAAAACACTCTAGTTGAACACATAGAAAGACAACTGTACCTTTTGGTTGAAACGAAGAAGAGTGATACTTTTGACCAGGTCGTTGCAGATTCTCTTCTTGTGAAACAGTTTCAAGATCGGATTGACAGTATTGGTATGGTTAGGAGGACGAGGAGCCTGACTATGGAGCGGTTCAGCCATCGCAGAAATCAAAGAGCACAGCTCGGTCAACTGAAAACGTATTTTTTTGAACTAAATACTAGTGTCTAACCTTTTTCTGAAGTATGGCATAGTCGGTCGACTGATTCTCATAAATGTTCTGAATGCACGTCTTGAGATCCGACACGAGAGTCTCTTGAGCCTTTGGAGAATGATTGCACGTCGCCAAGACAGCAATGAGAATCTTCAGAGCGCGAATGGTGTCCTTATCCTCGTGAGCTATGTACTTCTCGAGCAGCGACAGCAGAATCTTCTGGTTTTCGTGCTTGGCTTCAGTCACAAGAAGGGCCCCTCCTTGGTAGGTCTTGCAGATCTCGGAGACGAGATTGAGAATGGCACTTTGACTGAACATCCGACTCACGGGAACACTCTTGTCTTCGGAAAAGTCTCCTATCAGAACTTCTGTCAGCAGCAGGTTGATTACAGTGATGAGACTTGGGTTGGATTCCGGCGAATGAGATCGAGTTGCCATCTGCCTTGTCGATGTCATCAGGAAAAGATCACTTTGATTGCTTCCCTGCTTCATGTTGGCTGCCTTCTGAAATTTCTTATTTTTTCATGTCTTTCACCATTTTCCAACAAATTTCCCCCTTTCTATCTTAGGAACAATGTATTAGTCCTGTGCCCGTCTTTCTCCGTCCAGTTAGATTTTGTAACCATTACTTTAACATTTCGGACAGCGTACTCGATAACCTAAAAACAAGTTAGCAAAAAAGGTGCCTCGGGGCGGAATTGAACCCTGATTGCTCGAGTTCAAACTCTTGCACGTTAGCGTCACAATGGGCCACAGACGGACGAATCTCCATTTGTAATAAACCATACGTGACTAATTCTTGATTGAATGCGGCACAATGTTTGGAACGACACAGACTCCGCATCTTGTGCAGTCTTTCACTCATACTCTGATAGCAGGACTATTTCCTTCAGGAGTAGAGCGATCCATGTGTACTAGTTCTTGAGGTTATTTTGTGTATTAAATTTTGCTCGATTCTGATAAATGTCCACCCTGTTTTGTGTTGTACTAATAAAAAATAATGCTCGCTTACCGACATGACATCGGCAAAAACTTCTGGCTGTCTGATCGAGAGAGGAGTCATCTTGTTGAGAGTCTCGTGCCACTCTTTCGGTTTCGACAATCCATCCGAGAGACCGAGGAATTCCATGGCTGGAGCAGTGGCTGTAGCTTGGCGAATGGCCTTCTCGAAGACTGGACGGAAACACTCGTTCGTGTCGACACACTGTCTCAGGATGAGCGAGGTCAGAGTGGAACTACAGGGCGAGTTGTCGCTCTTCAGCTGGATGAGACTCGTTACTCCTCCTTCCTAAGCTCAGGTTTGTTTGAAAATAGCTAAAAAGATGTACCTTGAGAAAGAGTTCCGCTGCCTCCTTGTCTCTTGTGAGTCGGGCTAAGAAGGAGAGAATAGACCAGACAGCTCGACTGTACACCGTCTTCTTTTTCAGAATTGACGTCAGATGCTTCACCAGTTCGTTTCGTTGATACTCCGTCCAAATTGACTTTCTCTCCTGAAGTGGAGCGAATTGAAAACAAAAGTAAAGAAACTAACAGATTCAAGAATCCTCGTCATGTTGACCAGCAGCTCTCGGTCGTCCGGCAACTCGGCATTGACTGCGATTCGAGTCATACTGTTGTCTCGTTCCGACATCAGTCCAAAGTCTAGAACGAGTTCCTTGTCTCCCCTTTTGTAAGTGACTCGGTTCTTTCCCTCGAAGAATGCCGTATTGATAAGTTCCTGGATCGAAGCTGCGTAAGGTACCCATCTCTTGTTAGCACGGTATCGATTCGCATCATCGTCCCCCATCCACGACCATTTCAGACTCTTTGCTTGTGATCCAAAGGCTTCCGTCAGAAGATCACGTCTTTCGAACAGACGACAGTACTTGTCGTAGAGATCAAGCCAGAGAACAGCCGTTGGCAACAGTTTGTCGTGCATATAGGTCTGATCGAAATACTTCTCGATGGCACTGAGAATCTTCTGCAGAAGGGATGGAAGGTCACAACTCTCGGTGACAATCTAAACAAAAAAAATATTCTATAATACTCACAAATACCTTGAGATAGTCCTTGGCGACGTGTTCGAATAAAAGACAGGAGAAATGGAGACGAGTGGCCAGCGAGATGACTTCTTTCTCATCGGGCACACCCTCAGCAGCTTGCAGAACGACACTTTGGGCCATGTAGGAGACCTCTTGGCACATGATGTTCTTCAACAGTTCGTTCGTTTTCCAGTCAGAGTCTAGAGTTGGCTCCACACTGATGAACAGATCGGCACAGCTGAAGACCAGCTCAGAACCCAGCTCCATCAGACGCTTGCACAGTGGCATCAACTCGATACATGCTTGCGAGATGGAAATGTCTTTCTGAAAAATATACTTTTTTTTGGTTGTGAAAGAAAGAAACCTCAATTTTCAGCTCTTTCAATGGGACAATGATTGGAGCAGCCGCGCCACCTGATGCTACAGAGACAGCGTCCTCCGAAGCGACCGAAGTATCGTCGTCGGGTCCTCTTGGGGCCACATTGATGAAGAGTTCCGCATCGTCCACGACTCGTTGCTGTTGAGCCTGACGCGTGACCAAGAACTCGGCTGCTTCCTCGAAGTTGTTCACACGAGCCAGAGCCATAATGATTTCTTCTCGATCGAATCCCATCTCCATCAGTGCTTGTACCTGATCGTCGTTGCGTTGTATTCCAACTGGTCTGGACGGTTCTCCTGATTCCACTTTCTTTGGGACAAGACCACGAGCTACTTCCTTGAAGACAGAGATGGCTTCCTCGCAGACTCCTTGGTAGTTGAACAGATTGACAGAAGGCTGTGAGAGTTTAGTGAACAGTTCGGAGAGCACTCGGAAAAAGTCCTAAAAGATAGAATTGATTTTAAAAAAAGATATAGCTTACACTCTGAACAAGTCGGATGTACTTTTCCGGATCGAACGTGTTCGGGAAGTGTTTGTAGATGGTGTTGACAATCTTCTGACGGTTAGCAAGTCGCTCGGCAATCTTGAACCAATCGGCAAAGGCAGTGTCAAGTTGGAAATATATCGGGCCGTCTAGTCCAGGAGCCAGTTTCTCCATCAGGGCATCACAGAAGGCAGTATGAAGACCAGTCGAATAGAACTTGTCCAGCATCGGATGGAAGGCCTGACGTCTCTCGTCGAACAAGACTCCCGTCAACTGGTACAACAGGTCAGTGATTCGTCCGTATTCCATCGGAGAGTCTGCTCGGTCCTTCGGAGTGAACTTCAACTCCAGATAGAGAGCCGAAAAGACGTCTTCTGCCAGCTGAGCAGACTGTTTTGGCTGAGAGTACGTGTTGTAGTCGTAGCGACGATTTCTTCTCAACGGACAGTAGCAGGACCGGGCCAACAGGTTCAGGAACTCGAGCAGAATTCTGAAAATAGTTTTGCTTGGAATAAAGAGTAAACTATTTACTTGTTGGCCTTGATGACGCTCTCTCCTAGGTCTTTGTTCTCTCTCCACGTGTTCACGACCGATTCCGAGATATTGGCAGTTTCCCAAGTGGCACCCTTCTCGGGTGGTCTGATACCCGGTTCCACAGGCACCGCATCCACTTGGGTCTTTGGCTCTTCAATCTCCTTTTTCTCACTCGACTGCGGCTCCGTCTGTGTTCCTTCCGAGACTCGAGGGTTTTCAGTCAGCTTGATCAGCGTCGACTCCCACGAGAGATGTCTGGAGGCTCGTCTCAGTTTCTGATGGAAGGCCTTTCCGGTCGGGGTTAACCAGGCTTCGTGAATGCGTCCTTTTCTCTCGATAGTATACTGAGAAGGTCCACTGTTCATCCGGGTCAGACAGGACAGAATCGGGATCAGTCGGTTGATACAGGCAGTCGACTCTTTGATAGAATCCGTTCCGAGCTGCAACAGGTAGGAACAGCCGACTGGGTCATCTTTGTTCTCCAGCAGAAGTTTCTCGGCGTGTTTCGAGAACAGTTCAGTAAGGGCATCCATCATCTGTTTGCCTGCCGGTTTGTGAGCCTATAAGGACGTGTTAGAGGAGCTAATTAACAGGGGCATACCAGAAGATACTGTAGAATGTTGGCCACACTGTTGCTGAACGTACTGGAAGACAGTTCCTGAGCGATTGCCTGGATCTGAGTCAACTGCAAGAGCTTCTCAATTCCTCCTTGCTGTACGAAACTCTCGGTCAAGTCGTTGGAATTTGCCTGCGTGATGATTTGTTCAAAAACCTACAAAAATTATTTCGAATGAGGCTCAAAAAAAAATTCAAACCTTGGTGAAGATGATGCAGTAGTCGCCCAACGGTATGATTCTACTTCCATCTTGAGCATCTGAAGGACAGTCCATCTCGAGTCCCATCTTGGCCTCTTCGGGAACTTTTCCGACCGAACTCATTTCGTCCATGCTCAAGTCGGCCTCGTCATCGTCGTCCGACTCATCGTCCCTTGGAGAGAAGCCATCTCCGAACTGATCCACCTCGTCCGGTATCCGTTCCACAGCAGGCGAATTTCCTCCACTTGCACTGGCCAAACTTTGAGCAGCGTGCTTGCTGGCCAACTTTGACATAGCCATCACAATCTTCGTGTTGGGAGGAAGCTCAGTTGCGCACTTGTTCAGATTGTCCAAGGCCTAAAAAGAGTTGAGCAAAGAGAGAACGACTGACCGTGATAACTGCCTGCAACATGAGTGGCTTCAGTGTCGGCTGGTGTCGAAGAAGATCATCCAAGGCTGCCCCGATGTTCGAGGCAGAATCACTCATTTCTGCTCTCTTCTTCTTGATCGTAGCCAGGAACTTGGTACTGAGTAGAACCTTGAAAACGTGTTCAAACGGCTTGTACGACTTGAACTGCTTCAAACCAGCCTCGTTGAGACAGAGGGCTGTGAAGACATTTCCCAAATTTCCAATGACATCTCGCGAATTAGGCAGCTCCTTTCTGAGCAGACTTTGCAGCATGACATAGGGAACGTGTTTGGTCTGTAGCTGGGTCAGCTGGGTCGGTTCTTGGTAGATGAAATTGGTCACGAGGAGGAGAGTATGATGGTAGACTGAATCGGAGTAGTATTCCACGTTGCTGATGATGTGGATCAGAGCTTCGGGGAACGAACCTTCCATAACTGAAGTACACAGATAGATATAAATTTGAAACTGAAACTTACTGTGTCGGACGTTTTCTTGGAGTTCGGGCACGTTGATGACTCGCTTGACAAAGGTCAAAAGTCCCTTGATCAGACCGACTCGTAGCTGATGACATCTCTTCTCGATGGCCGGTGTCCTGACGACAATGTACTTTCCTTGATTCTCCTCAGTGTCTTCCGTCGTGTCGATGACAAAGGGCTGTTCCTTCCGGCACTCATTGATCTCATACTGAACAAAGTGGATTGGTAAAGTGAAAGAAAAATACACTTACGACGATTCTGTCCAGGAAGATGTTCATGCCTTTCAGGGTTCGGAAGTTGCTAACATCGAGCCCTGTGAATGTATCGATGATCCTACAGCATCTGGTGGCAAAGGACAGCAGTTCGAGGGGAAGATACTTGTATTCGATGACACTGAGAAGGGTCTGAGTCAATCCGCACGTCATGAGCTTCTCTCCGCCACTCTCGTTGTTGCTGACGTGGTAAATGAAGCTGAAGAGTGCCGTCGCTAGTGGATTGCTCGGCTTGCCCGGCTTTCCCAAACCGCCCGTCTTGATTTCCTCCACAAGCATCCGCGTGAAGTTTGCAATGAATCCGTGGTAGGAGTTTGCTCCGAGACCTTCAAGAATCTCGTTCACTCTGAATTCGTTTTTAGATATAAATAAAAGGATAAACTAACTTGGGAGTCTTGTCGAGAGACACGATGGCAGTCAACGTTCGGAGAGACTCGGCCTGTATCGAATCGACGAGAGGGTGTTTATCCAGAGGCACTTTCAGCAGAGCAGAAACTTCGTCCACAAAACCGGGAAAGACCAAGGCATTCAGCTGATTCTCGTCTGGATGGCATCGACAATAGACTGCAAACGATTGAATGATAGAAACAATAAAAACTGACTGAGTGTGGAGATAGAGAGGAGCTTGATGATCAGACAATGCATTCGGTGTTCCGTGAGATGGAGATAGCGGATAGTTCTGAGCTGAGCCAGGACGGCGTTGCGATGACTGGACTCCATATCCTTAGTCAGCCGATCAACGACCGTCAACAGATGTTCCGAATCAGCAATCTTCTCCGTCACACTGATCTCGTGTCCCTTGCCGTCGGAGTATTGGAAAGGATAGACATTGGGTACGTCGGTATCCTCACTCAGTGTGTCCACCATTTTCATGTTTCTCAGTCGACCACTCCAACACTGAAAGAACTCGATGAGATGAAAATAAGAAATTGTACCTGAGCAATAGCCGTAAGCTTTTCGACAAGCGTCGTCTGTTCCAGGGGAGAGAGTCGTGTTGGCAGATACTTTGATCGTTTACCGATGGTCTGGAGAAGACGAAGGACATCGGCGACAATGGACAGATCAGAGGCGTCGAGGAGAGACAACAGACGATCCATACTGGCGTAGACGCGTCGGGTAGAGGTACATTCGAAGAGGACGGCTGTGAATTTGAGCACGGAGACGACGCTTTTCTTTGTTTCCAGATTGTGATCGACCGGCATTCGTCCATTTTCGACAGTCGTCGCCTTCTCCAGCAACTCATCGCATTTGTCCAGGACACCCGACCAACGAGCCAATTCCGTCTTCGGGAGATTTGTCTGGAGATTCCTGGCCCGATCCAACTCTTCGACGAACTTTGAAGAGGACGGAGCGGACTGGATACGTTGAATGAGAGTGTTCAAGACGGTAGGCTGAAAAGAGTTGAGAGAAATGAGAGAGACTTACCACATTGTCGTTGGAAGGCAGAGGCTGAGCCTCGATACGCATTTTTACAAAAGAAGTCTCTATTTACAAATTCAGTAGGAAGGGAAGAAACCCGTTATATTGTAGCGCTGAAAGTAGAAAATAAATTTGAGAGCAAAGGGACAACCACGAAGTGAAGCTACAAAGTCGGAACTGGAACACTCTGAGAGTGATGACAATTGGTAAAACTTGACAATTTCTGACAGGAACAAAACTTTTGAGGAAAGACTTTGAAATGTCTTTTGAAAGATCTTTAGCAAAACTACCGAAAGCTAGCAGAATTATAGATTTCGCGAAAAGCGAGTAAGTATTTGAAAGACGCTTTTCCGGGTACGGAACAACAGCTGGTTTCTAGATTTCGCTTGTCCTCAATAGCAGAGACTCTCTTCCTCTTATTATGGACTAATCCTTCGGATAAAAACTGATAGAAAGTGTGTAAATACACCTGAAGGACAGTGGTCACGTTGAAAAGGTTTAAAGGACTGTCGATTTTACTGAGAAATCGTCATGGGGCGCCCATACGCTTCGTGGAGGGTGCATGTCGAGTAAACAAGTGGTCAGTTGTCACTCGGATTATTGCCTCCTTCTCAAACAAACCCTCTTCTACGTGACTCATCTTGTATATGTTGCAGTTAGAACTGTTTTTCAGTGTGAACTGTTTGCACTAGTTCAAAGTGTTTAAACTCTTTGAACTAGTTCAAAGTGATCTATTTCAGTTCAAAGTGTTCAGTGTAGTGTTTACGAGATATTTTCGTCTTTTCATCATATTTATCTTATTTTGACGCAATTTTTCAGTTTTATTTTCTTTTCATCGAAAAATTCATCAAATTTCCGACATTTTGACACCAAAACGGCTGGAAAAAAACCTTTCAATCACTTTTTGACTCAATTTCGTCATAGTTTTATCTCGTTTTTCTTGATTCCATCCATTTTTGTTGGTTTCTTCCAGTATTTTCTGATTCCATCCATTTTTGTTGGTTTCTTCCAGTATATTTCCGCTCTTCCTTCTTTTGTTGCCGAATTATTTTGCGATTTTTCAGGCAAAGATGAGCGAAAGCAGCGATGAGCGAGCTACGGGCGCTCAAAACAACCAAGTTAGTCGTTTTCTTCCGTTTTACCAATTTTTTCCTTCAGGCTCGGCTTATTTCGCCGGCAGAAGAACTCGGAGGAATAGAAGGAAGGCACATAGTTTACGCTTCGACAAACGACTGGATGAACTCCTTTCTGCCCAAAGCTACGTACATTTCAAATCGGATAAAGAATACCAAAAAATTCTCATCGCCGCTCAACAGTATTCTGAAGGATCTCTTTTCGAAAACAACCCGCTGATGAAACGATCCAGTCAACGGTTAGCTTTTTTCAAGTAGATTTGGTTACAGGAAATCGTTTAAGGTTTCAATTGCATAAATTCAACGGGAGAGAAGAAATCACACGAAATGAAAGAATCGTAGTCACTCGAAGTCGAATGTTCAGCATTCTGTATGCGATTCATACGGCTGGAGGATGCTCAGGACGGGATGTGATGTGGCCGCACGTCAAGCACTACTTCGGATTGACACAGTTTGTCATTTATACTCTGGCCACTCACGATTCTTCCAGAATCAGGGATCTGTTGAGCGCGCTAACAAGGATGTTGAAGACATCCTGTACGCAGAGATGTTCCGAAGAGAAACAACACATTGGGCTTCTTTACTGGATTCGGTAAAGTAAAGTATTCTCCCGTCTTCAAGCCTTTGGCTAGCGGGTGCATCTGAGGGGCCAGACAGCGAGATTGGATTGATAGAGGCCAGATAGCGAGACTGGATTCGGTACAAGAACAATCGGCACCACCGAGGAATCGGTCGATCCCTCGGTGGTGCCGATAATAGGTAAATCCAACCTGTTACGTTTGCAAACAGCTACCCTTATAGATATGGGATGATCGAGGTTGGCACAAATGTGCTTGCAGCAATTCCTGTGGTGGACAGAAATATTCATCCTAGCCAGCAGCATTCCCGACACTACTTTGTCATCTTTCCGCGCAAGTGTGGCCCAAGACTCAATAACTGGTGGACAAGGAGAATAAATGGTGGACTGCTCCTGTTCGACTTCCTGCGACACAAAAAGGTGCTCCTGTCGCAAGAAGAATCTTCTCTGCAATTCCCGCTGTCACAAATCTAGCGCAAAGTGCTGTAACAAATAGTAGTTGACTTTTTTTATTGTTGTGTTATGTTACCTTGTAAACTTTTTGTATTGCAAGCTTTGCTTTTTTCATCAGAAAATACTGGAAGAAACCAACAAAAATGGATGGAATCAAGAAAAACGAGATAAAACTATGACGAAATCGAGTCAAAAAGGTTTTTTTCCAGCCGTTTTGGTGTCAAAATGTCGGAAATATGATGAATTTTTCGATGAAAAGAAAATAAAACTGAAAAATTGCGTCAAAATAAGATAAATATGATGAAAAGACGAAAATATCTCGTAAACACTACACTGAACACTTTGAACAGAAATAGATCACTTTGAACTAGTTCAAAGTGTTTAAACAATTTGAACTAGTGTAAACAGCTTACACTGAAAAACTTCTAACTGTAACATATATAATGACCGTCCTTCCCAAGAGGGTAAAATGTGAAAAGGAGAGGATTGTATGCAGAGGACAGTCATTCGTATCGAACGATTTTTTATTACTTTTATCAGTATGATCCGGCATTTCCAAGCTGACTCAACCGTTTTCCACAATCTGTTGACTCTTCAATACACTTGCTTCTGGCCACTTGTGAGTCAGGTAGAATATGAACTCGAAGACTACCAAAAAACAAAAGATTTTTGTCGCCAGCAATAATGGACGACTCTTACCTGGAGCATGATGTTACTGCAGTACTTTTTAGACGCTAGACGACCAGCAGAGAACAATAGTGAAAAGTTACTAAATAGATAACATTTCCCTTTTTGATTCAGCCAAAACCTGTCGTTTCCTGTATCACAAGTTTTCTGGGTAAAATCAAACGTTTATCGAGAGCAAGTAGATAGCTTAGAATTACGATTTTACACAAAACCGGACGACAATTATTTGTAGAATTCAAAGTCGTTTTGATCCTTTTTGATGACATTCTTGTAGGCTTTCTCGAAGTCCTTAGTCAAGACGACGTAACGATTCTCACGAACAGCGTGCATACCAGCCTGAAGTAAGAGTTACAAAGTATGAGATCAACTGACTTCTTGACAGATGGCATTGATATCAGCACCGGAGATTTTGTCAGGACGAGCCACGTAGTCCTCCAGATCCACATCATCAGAGAGGTTCATTTTGGAGGTGATCGTAGTGAAAACAAGACGTTTCTGCCGACTCAAAATCAGTTTGTTTAGATTGAATTTTGAGTAAGGATACCGGTCAGGCAGAGGGAACTCGATTTTACGATCCAAACGACCAGGACGAAGAAGAGCTGGATCCAGGGTGTCTTGACGATTTGTTGCCATAATGACCTATTTTTTTTAGTTAAAATGTTGAACACATATTAGCGCTACCTTGACATTTGTGCTTTGATCGAAACCGTCCATCTGGTTGAGAAGCTCGAGCAAAATACGCTGAACTTCGCGATCGGCACCGGTTTGAGCATCGAAACGCTTAGTAGCAATGGCGTCAATCTCGTCAATGAAAATAATAGATGGCGAATTTTCCTTCGCAAGACGGAAAACATCACGAACCATCCTTGGACCTGAGTGAACTGTCACTCTGAGAGAGGCCAAATATTACCTTCGCCAAGATACTTTTGAACAAATTCTGATCCGACTACACGGATAAACGAAGCAGCAGTGTTGGCAGCCACAGCCTTGGCGAGCATAGTTTTACCACATCCAGGAGGTCCATACATCAAGACTCCGCGAGGGGGGTCAATACCGATCTGAAAAAGTGATAGTAACAAATTCCATAGATTGTACCTGTTGATACAATTCTCCTTGAGTGAGAGGCAACTCCACTGCCTCTCGTACCTCCTGCTTCTGCATGTCGAGACCTCCGATGTCACCGTATGAAACATCTGGCTTTTCGTCAGCTCTCAGCATCTATACTTGATTTTATACCTTCTTCTATACGATAAAACCTGAATAGAGCTGTCAGCCTCTGGAGGAAGTACATCGACGAGCGCATTTGAGTACTTATGAAGAGCAACAGAGCAACCGGGCTTTAGAAGCTCCCGATCGAGAATAGAAAGTACACGGACGTAGTAATTAGAGCCAGTAGTACTGCCGACGATCGCATGGTCTTGATCGACAGCTTCGAGGAACTGACCGATGACAAGGGGCACCGATTGAATTCTTTTGACCTAAAATTATTCCTTCACATCAATAACGACTAATGATTACCTCTTCCTGGGCGTGTATGAGCTCTTTTTCCAAGTTTCTCGTCTCCAGCTTGACGTAGTCTTCAATAACTTGCAAATGTTCAAGATGTTTTTCCAGCTTTTTATATTTCATGTAGTCGTCTCCTTCCGATTCGGTGCTTTCCTTGAGCATGTTATCCACAACCAATCCACGATGTGGAATCTAAACCAGAAAAATGACATCAAAAGCATATCTCACCATAACTCCGATGTCCTGAAGAGACGTGGTCATTGCGTTTATGGGAGTGATAATCCCTGAAAAGCAGCCTGTTAGGTGTAAAAAATAAAATAGAGAAAAAGAAGCCAAAACCAGGGATGGCCGCCCGGGCCTACCATAACCCGGCCGGGCCCAGGCTTGTTGAAAACCTGCGCTGCGGAACGTCGCCCGATTAGATTTAGTTTTGTCATCAGAAAAATTGGAAGAAAATCGAAAACTGACAATGAAAATCGAAGAAAACTGCTATTTTTACCGAATTTCGTCAAAAAACCGTATTTTCTTCTATTTTTTTCGTCAGTTTTCGATTTTCTTCCAATTTTTCTGATGACAAAACTAAATCTAATCGGGGGACGTATTTGAAAACAAAAAAAATCAGAAAAAAATGCGAAATGAATTTTTCTAGCCCGCCGCAAAGTCCAACCTGGCCGCAGCGCAGCTCAACAACCCAGAATCAACAAGCCGGGCCGGCCCGGCCCGTTTGAAATCACCTCGCTACTATCTACCTATAGTGGAAGAAAAAATGCAAAAAAAAAACCCGGAAATCCGGCCAGAAAAAAAAGGCAAAAAAATTGAACAAAATTTGAATTTAAAAATTTTGAATTCAAAGCGTTGGTCCCACCACGAAAAATCGGGCCGGGCCCGGCCGGCCGGGTTTGCCATCCCTGGGCTAAACGATGAAAACGAGCAACAAATTTGGATTGTCATCCTGCTTCAAATTGCGTATATTTGCAGGCTATCGTTACTCAAAATAAATCAAAAAAGCATTTGTTCTCTCCACCACTATTTATTCACTGCACTTTCTTCTACCTTTTCTAAGTAATTTTTCAGAAATTTCTAGGACGTGTTTTGTATGGGATATACTATGGCAACATTCGGCCGCGTTCTCAACGCAAGGCGTTGCTTGAGTGTACAGGTGAGCACTTCAAAGCAATACATCGTTTTCAGGGAAAAATCCGTAACATTGGAATTATTGCACATATCGATGCTGGAAAAACGACTATCACTGAAAGGTTTCTATATTTGGCTGGAGTTACGAGGAGTATAGGTGATGTCGACAGAGGGAACACAGTCACAGACTATTTGGAGATTGAAAGAGAGCGAGGTTTGTATATCATTGATATCCTTCACGTATTCGTTCCAGGTATCACGGTCCAATCGGCTGCCGTTTCTTTCAAATGGAACAACTCTGTTGTTAACCTAATTGATACGCCTGGACACGTGGATTTCACTTGTAAGTGCCCCAGTTTGATCTTATTGTACTTCAGTAGAGGTAGAAAGATGTGCACGAGTTCTAGATGGAGTTGTGACCATTGTGGACTCTAAGGCGGGAGTTCAAGTAAGTCGTTCTTCATCATTCTCAACAGTCTAAGCGTTTTTTAGGCACAAACACGAAAAGTCTGGAAACAAGCGTCAAAGTTCAATCTTCCTTCGGTATTTTTTATTAATAAAATGGACAAACCAGGATCGAATGTTGAACGAGTTCTAGATTCACTCGAAGAAAAACTAAACGTAAAAGGTACCAGTTCATGTTAGTAGCTATAAATTTTCAGGTATTCTTACGGTTTACCCACTCTATAAAGGTGAAGAACTGTACGGCTTTGTCGACATTCTTTCTGAAAAATCTCTAAAGTTCGGTGATAAACAATGGACAAATATTGAGGTTTGTTCAAGCCCATAAGCTACAAATCTTTTTCAGAAATCCTTTTCGGATGATTTCTCGGGACGAAAAGAAGAGCTGTGTTTCCGATTAGCCGATTCGGAATCGTCATTTTCTACTCTACTACTTGACGTGCATAACGGCGACTGCACAAAGATTAGCAGAGAAGACTTGTATAAAGGTAGACTACGTTTCCATCTATATAATCACTTTTCTAGCTCTTCATGCCTTGAACTCGACAAATAATGGATCAGTAGTCTCTTGCGGATCAGCTCTACGATGTCCCCAGTCTGTGCTTCCACTTTTGGATCAAATAAACAGTTTTCTACCATCTACCGATGTAGCGGAGAAAAGAGTAGCCGAGGCATTTGGTACAAATCTCTCAGCGCTAGTTTTCAAGGTTTCTATTTACAAAACTTGTCCATATCTGAATTTAGATCAGTCACGAAAAACGGAAACGTCAATTAAGCTATCTACGTCTTTATACTGGCTCATTGCGAAGTGGGGCTGTGGTTTACAATGTGAATCGAGACGAAACCGATGGACCTGTTCGAGTTTCCTTTCCAGTCTTTTTTCGTTTAGAAATTTGTTCAGATTTTCGCCCCAAATGGCGATGAATTAGTTTCTGTAAATTCGGTAAAAGCTGGAGAGATTGCCGTAGTTTCAGGACTGAAGAATACTCGAACTGGAGATACAGTCATTGCGTAACTCTGTTTTTAATTTTTCAGTTAGAAACGTTTAGTGATAAGTCTGCAATCAGCTTCGTTCCAAAGGAAGATGACCTTCATCTAAAAAGAGAAGGAGACCATCTGTGTTTTGCGGGTATTCGACAAGCTTGATTCTAATAACTACGAGTTTTGAGGCATTGACGTCCCCGAGCCCGTATACTTCTGTTCAGTCGAGCCACCAAGTTCAGCAGCAATTCACGATTTTGAGATTGCTTTGAAGGAAATGTGTGTCGAGGTTCGTTTTCTTTGCATAAAAAAGAAATAACTTTTAGGATCCGTCTATTCGTGTTCGTCAAGACAAAGATTCTAGTCAAACGATTATTGAGGCTATGGGCGAACTTCATCTGGAAATCATCAAGGACAAATTCTTGCGAGAATATGGCCTCAATGTGTTCATTGGACCACTACAGGTACTGTCTTTTTCACCATTATTTTAACAGCTTTTAAAGATTGCTTATCGCGAAGTTGTATCCAAAGCAATTGAACACACAGCCACCTTATCTGATGAACAAGGAGATTCGGGAAAGAAACACAAGGCTTCGATCACTTTTCTTTTGAAGCCGAAAAAGTGTGGTCCTTTTAAAAAGGCTTGTCTCTTGCTTGTTCTAATGTTTAGTGCTCTTTCAGATATCAGTTGATGTTCCAAGTGGGTCTCCGCCCGTTCGACACGAATGGCAAAAAGCCATTTCCGAAGGATGCTCCAACGCCTTACACAACGGTCCCATTCTCGGATTTCCAGTAAAAGACGTGCACATCACTTTGAAGAATCTGACAGTAAGCGGCGGACGCATTAACCCTGCTATTCGTAAGTTCGAATCTTTTGTTTTGAAACGAATCAATTTCAGTTTCTGCTTGTGCTCACAAATGTGTGACTGAAGCTCTGTGCTCACCGGATGTAGCTGAACTGTTGGAACCTATCATGAAGGTAGAAGTTGCTCTCGAAGGGGTCTTTGACGGAACACAGGCTCTTTTGCAAGAACTCACGAAACGAAGGGCTCGTATTGAACAATGCGAACTTTCAACAGGTTCCCTTTATTTCAATCCAAAGAAACATTTATTCAGACCAAAATAGTAAAGTTGCGGCAAGAATGCCGTTGTCGGAAATGGAAGGATTGGCGACAGTCGTTCGAATTCTGACTTCCGGACTCGGTTCCCTTTCTTATACCGTCGAAGAGTATGCGCCTGTCAGTGATCACGACAAATCTGCTATTTTGACAAAGCTGAAAATATTTTAATAGTTATTTTGTAGTAAACTTAAAGTTGTCTACTTTCGTTTTGTCGTCGCGTTTCAAACCGCTAGTGATCTCCTGCAAGTTTTGCATGTTATATATCTTTGCAAGTTGCAGAATTATGTTAAAAGACGCCACATGGCTCGTAAGCGGACCAATATCTGCAGAAACACAAGTTGCCCATATTGATTTGATGTCGAAAGTGCTGTCTGTTAGCAAATATCGTGATCAAAAAAGTGTAAGCTGGAAATTAGCTTTCCAAAGGCGATTTTTAGTCGTTACCTAGCAGCCAATTGAAGGAACAAATCACATCATTTTTTGGAAACAACAAATCTCACGACGTTCTGAAGCAGATCATGGACGACTATTTAGGTACTTTGGTTATGTTTTCCGCACAAGACAACGTTCAGAAACATTGTCGAATGAGGACGATTGTCTGACCTATTTTGTTCTGTTCTGCACAGCCCAAATGGATCCCTCGGTTTTTGTGGAATCACTCTACGAGCGCTGCCTCGATCAAAACTTGGTAAGAACTCAAAAATTCAAGAACTCACAAAACATTCCTCTTCAGATTGCTGGTCGATTGAGTCGTCGAATAGAGAGGATTCCCGGAAGCTCTTTCCATTTTCAAAACCGAATCCCCAGTATTCCCTGGGATATAACTTCTAGTCTCCAACACTTGGCTTTTCCTGAAAATCGAGGTTTGTTCTTTTTTTTACTGGCCACAATTTGTTTTTAGAAGTTTATATAAGGAAACTCCACGGACCCGTTGTGACAACTGCTGGCCAACTGTCTTCAGACTTCACAAAACTACTGACTGAACAAGCTTATAGAAAAGAACAGGAAACAGAAGACCCATTGTGTTTAGATGTCGAATGCGGTATGGTTTTGAAGTTACTTTCTACTATTTTTAGGCCATACAATCAAATACTTTATTTTCGACCGAGCAAGCCTTCTATCAAAGCTTCTTTCCATGTACGAAGGGATCAGCTCCGATATGTTCCAGCAGAGAGACGGGGTACTGTTTCTTTTCTGAAGTCAAAAGACATTACAGAAATTTTTTTTTGTTCGAGACAACTGCGAAGTTCGGGATGGAGATGTCATTTTACGCATAGAAGACACCCAAATATTACTCTCCCCGCACACTCTCCAGGCTAACAGGTTTTTCTAATAGATTTCTAACTGATGGTACAATTCAGAATAATGCAGCTAGAGGACGAGCTTCTAACTCGACAACTACAAAATCTCCGAGGCGTCATAATCGATTCTTCTAGACATCAAATTACTCTTTTGAGGTTTGAACATATTTATCCTTAAAAAAAAGAACATTTTAGGCAGAAAATGAAACAGACGATGTGTGGAAATAGTCCAATTTATAAAGTTTTAACTCAAGTCATGGAGATTGCTCAAAAAGCTGAAATATTACTGTCAGCTTGCAAAACATGTGCGTTCAACACATACTCTGTAAGTACTTTCTTACTATCAATATTAATGAACTTAGGACTTCGAAATTTCCAATTCTATAGCCCAGTTCGTTCGATGCACTGGCGACCCACATTTCCGGAACATCTTGAACGAAATCAACAAGCACATAATTCTCTCCCTGACTACAGTATTCCTCTCACTCCCATCTGCCTCGATCAGTCAAGAAGACTATCTTTTGAAATTGTTTGGAGACGTAGGTATGGAACCTTTTTCTAGTAGCCTTGTCATCTATTCCACCAGAAAAGTTGGAAAACAAAACAGCCAACGAAGTGGTGCATGACAGTCGTCTTTTGTGGCTGTTGAGCGACAATCTACACAGCAGTGAGGACTATGATCAATTATACGAGAATTCTGTCAGAATTGCGGTCAGTTCCTTCTTCGTCTTGATGCTTACTTTATTTTAGACTACATTCGAAGATCTAGAAGATATTCTTGCCTCTTCCGATACTCTCGGACTCGATGGGATGTTCAAAGCTGTTCTAAGGTTTATTTTTCTGCTCGAACAATAATCGTATTTTCAGGCCACTTTCTTCACCAGTCACAATCTCGGCTCTAGTCAGCGATTACCTCGAAGCCATCAAACTCATTTCAATCGTCTTTCTGCCCCTTTCGAGTCATCGTATGCTCCAGGCTAAAGAAGTCACAACAGCCAACTTGGCGGCTTTTGGTGTCACAAGACGACATATTTTGAGGCTAAAGTCTTCTGCAGGTCCGTTCATTTGTTAACAATTTAATATAATAAATCTAGACAAAATAACGTATGAGGCGCCTCCTCCATTGGACCTGATTATTACTCTGAGCCATTCGAATAAATTCACAGTCATCCGAGATCAATTTTTGCAACTTTCAGCAGCGTATAAAGCACTCTTGGAGGTACTGTTCCCATTCTTTATTAATCGAAAAATTAGTTTAGATAAGTCTTCGAAACGGTGTGTTCTGCCCGGGCGAAGATCGAATTGCCATGTTCCGGCGAGATAAAATGCTTTCAATCGTGAGAAGTATGCTCAGCCATGTGGTCAGCATGGTGCGCATAATCAGAGACGAGATGGAAGTTGAATTGAAAAAGGCTATGTCTCTTTTCGATTTGATGAATGTTCAGAGGTATTTATTGTTTTTGTTTCTATTATTTTTTAGGAGAATGATGCGTCAACTATTCAACAGAACACGATTGGAGACGAAGAACACTTCCACTTCTAGAGTAATCACTCTGGTTGGCTATTACAGTATCCCTCTGACAGTGTTTCAGATTGCCGAATACTGTAGCTTTTTTGCGGCAGCGTTCGCACAAGGAGATGCCCGAAGTTGCGACATTCATTTCGAGCAGTTTTACGACTGTATTCGAGTCCTTAGTGAGAGTTAGTTTTCTTGTTATCTATCAACTTTACAATATTCAGAATTGGCTACTGAAACGGATAATAATTACGCGAAATTGCTGTTGATCAAGTTCGACCGCTGGGGTCTGATGGATACGCGCCGCTCAGAACACTCGACTCGGTCCGTCGCCAGTATTGACAGCACAAGTTCGTAAAGCATATTTGGCAATAAACATCACTTGAGACTTCAAAGAAAACTTTGTTAGACTCTTATTCATCGTCGTCTTCGTCATCAAATCCTGCTTCGAGACCGGGCAGGCCTCCGAATCCTGTCATGTCGCAACTACCATCCGAGAAGTTGATCGGAGGAGCCATAATTCCTCTGGCGTCGAAATGCCTCAAATAGTTGCAAAGATGTTTCAATCGACGCTCCTTCGATCGTCTGTTCTGGAACCAAACCTGAACCTTTCTTTTATTTGATTTGAATCAAATCTAACTTGAATAACTCTCATCGAGAGTCCAGTTTCCATAGCCAGTTTGGCTCTAGCGTGTTTTGACGGTTTGGGAGTGGTCGAGAATATTCTGTTGAGGACATCCAGTTGATTCTGTTTGATCGTCGTCCGCGGTCCTCTCCTCTTCAAAAACTTGCCATCGTCATCACAATAATCCGCGAAAGAAAAGTTTTCGAATCCATAGCCATAAGAGTCCACTTCCTAACAGATTGCATCACAACCATCATGACTACAGTATACCTTTTTGATCTGGAACTCGGGAATGGTTTCTGTCAGGGAAGAAGGCGGTAAGTCGCTAGAAGACGGATAAGCGACATAGGTTGAGGGACAGCTGGGTTGTTCTGAATCCGTTCTTTTGAGCTCTGCTGGAACAAACCATAGAAATGGTTCATACAGGACACAGTCATAGCCATCTCATCGACCAGAATCTGTTCTCCCGGCGATAAGGCTCGTCCACAACGACAGCAGGCGTGACAAGCAACGTGGAAGACCATACCAGCCTGTTCCATTTTCGTTTTTTTTACAGAAAAAGTCAGACCTTGAGTTTGTAGACCATATCACATGGAGCCACTCCGTTCTTACAACCTGCACATCGGTAGGGACTACAGTCTCTGAGAATCTGGTTCCGTTTTAAAAGCAGTGTATCAAACCTAAAGTAGTGCTCTTCGCAGTACAGTCTTCCAGATCTCTCGTGACATCGATCTTGAAGAGGAATTTGACAGACTGTACAGCGACAACAGTTCTCGTGTACTGTAGTGTTGTCAATCTAAAGAAGACTGTTTCGAATGAAAGGAAAAGGCCAGTTAACATTGCAAAAGACTAGACTAAGCATTGGCTACTCACGTTGACAACAGTCTGTTCTCTCAACGGAAGGACACAAATACGACATTTGACCGGAAAAAAAACAATGGTGCTGTCAACAAGTCGAGAGTCTCACCTGTACTTCAACATCTGTTCCGATGGACTCGATTACTTGTCCCATAGCCGAAAGAGGAGGCTTCTCTTCGAAACGGAACTCCATCGGAAGACGAAGAAGAGAAACTGTCGAAGGGGGTGGGAGAGACCAGTCGGGTGGCAGCTGGGACCATGTATCAGAGACTCATCGAATATTAACGGGACCACAGACAACGTCTTTTCCATGAATTTGGGATTATCAACACAGAACTCTTGAGGAGAGAGACTTTTCGTCTGGTTTTTTGGACATATGTCATTGGTTTTGTAGCTGATTCTATAAGTGACAACGTGATGCTTCAGTAGTTTCTTCAGCACCACTCTACAACGGTTGAAATCCTCATCGACTTGTAGCGATCCCTGAAGAAGGACAGAAGGACGAAAAAGAGTCCAAAATGAGCTGTCAAAGTTCCACCTCAAGATGTTGAATAATGGATCGTACCCGCCCTCTTAGATTGACACTTGTCGTGCAGTGCCCGCAGCTGTTGCGCCACTAATGACAGTCTTCGAGAGGAAATGTTCTTCTGAATAGCTGAATTCTCGAGAGTCTTTAGATAAGAGATACGGTAGGCGGTCTATGCCTGTGGTATACACGCCCCTCGACAAGGGTCATCAACGGTCTCATTCAGTCTCAAATACCCATATTGCGGTGTTGGACTACAGTGAGACCTGTCAAGTACACGACAAGACACAATCATATCTAGTAAAACTTTTTCGTATTAGCAATCTTGAGCAATCAGAAGCCAATGTAAACGAAATACGATATCGATATAGACGATTTGTGCTCTGTGATTCACCGATACTTATGACCCCTGGTGTGACCTAGGGTCATCCAGGTCGCGTCCCACCAATACGCGTTTGGGAATCTGCCCTCTGGAATCAGAATGGCTCAAACTCCGCCCATTTTACTGTCCTCGAACAGTATATAAGCTGAGACAGTTTCATCGGACAAGCATCCGTTTCCTGACGATCCCCGGGTAAAGATCTTGTCCTGAATCTGAGACCATGACTAGAGCTCTTACTCGGCGATTGAATGGTTTCAAAGCTTCTCGCCCACACCAGAAAAGGTCGGCCACAGATTTTGTCCAACAGTATGAGGCTTGTTGCACAAAACATTGCGGCTGCCCCTTTCGAGGTGACTCTGGAAAACCGTCAGATCCATGATCTTAAACTGTACAACTCTTCTGTACATCCAACATCCAGCAGTATGCACAATAATCCTACAGTAAGTCTTTATTGACTGAATTCAGTTCCTTTGATGACCGAAAATGGCAGATCCACATCGGTACAAGGCTTTGGTGAAACTGATAAGAATGGCTAGTTTCGTTAGAAGACGAGTAGCATCTCCCATCAAGTCCCACAGTCCATATTCCCTCTAAAATCTATTATCGTAAAGCAATTAAATAAAGTTACCTCAATCGATATTGACTTTGAATATGGCTCGTTTGGATCTTCCCAGTCAGAAGTTGCTTCACTTAGTGCGAATAAGACGATGGACAAGAAATACATTCTGCCAGTCTGCCAACCTGTTCCCGGTCGATAATCAATGTCTCTCCTTCTACTAACCGTCACACTAGCATGTAAACTTCTTCCTTTGAACCCTTCTTATTCATTTAGTCGGATCTGCATGTATTTCACAGAAACCAGTTAAACCCATAGTTCAATCCGGACAACAGCAAACAAATTCTGCTTGTAAGGATGTTCTTCCTGCTGAAGAGGCTATAAATCGTAGGTTACATATGGTTTAGAATTCTTCGTTATAGGATTGACCACCAAATTGGAAAATGGTCTGTTTGGACAACCATTAGCGAGCAAAACAATTACCAACTCGTTCAAGGTACTTGTTTAGAAGAGTACTTAGAGGGCAATGATTTAGGCTCATTGGAGCACGGATCAGACAAGAAAAGCACTGGTTTTGTTCTTCCATGGCTCCACTGGAACTGGGAAAAGTCACACGGCCAGTCTGATCGCTTCAAGTCTTTTCCGGTAGCAAACTGTGACTGTGAAAACAACGTTTTAGAGCCGACACTCAGTCGCCCTCTTTTGTTCACATTCTTGGATCAGCTTTCGAAAACGACGATGTGACGAGGCAGAAGAAGGTACTTCTAGACAGAATACGTTCGGCTGTAGAGAGATGTCCCCGGTCTGTGATTGTGATCGATATGGCTGATCATTTGGGAGAAGGAGTTCTTGGTATTATTTCCTTACTTCCGCTAAGCAAAAAAACTCCAGACGCTTTGCTACCAATGACCGAGTTTCATGAAAATGTCAATGGAGTTGACTATAGGAAAAGTTCGTTTGTCATCATCAGCTCAACGGCTGGAAAAGAAGTAAACGACATAATCATCGAGAACCAAGCTGTTCCTCGACATGATCTCCATCTGAAAGACTTTGAAAAACGCGTAAAGATGTTTGTGTTCTTCTGACCATGTCTAGGTGACTTCCGCTGCTTTCAATACTCCCGGCGGACTTTACAAGTCCCAGCTGATTACGAGAGGAGTCGTCGACTCTTTCGTTCCGTTCTTTCCATTATCTCGAATTCATGTGGAACAGTGTATTCGAGAACATTTGAAACAGTCTGGCAAGCATTTCGACGAGGGAATAGTCTTCGACGTAATTTCCTCCCTACAGGTTCGTTTGTTCACATAACTCAACTGAGTTTATTCAGTTTTTCCACAACGCTTTCTCGAGCTCGGGCTGCAAGAAAGTCGCCTCAAGAACGGACACTCGTCTGCTGGAAGAACACGACGACTTGTGACCTCAATGTCTGTTACTAGTTGGAGATTTGTGTCCATTTGTTGTGCCATTCATTTCTTCTTGATAATAGAAAGAGATTGATCTAAAGAAATCATTTTAATTGACCAATTTCTTGCCTTTCAATTCCCGCCCTTTCCTCCGTCGGCACACCCGCTTCTCCAACGACATTTCCCGTCGTCGAGTACCAGCTTCCAAAAGGATTGCGGTCTCCATGGGGATCCACATGCTCATCTGGTTTTGGCGGATCAGCTGAATACTTAGTTCTTGTAAGAGAGTCGCAGTCCACGCTAACCGGCACTTTGCCAAGTTCTTTTAGTGTTCCCGTACTTGTTGAACAGTTTCTGCACATTGGCTGTGAACAGGCGCATAGTTAGCAGATAGTAGATGGGTTGGAGAATGGGAAGACACAGCGAGAAACTGACTCTTAATAGCTTGACCATTAGAAAAGAAGAGTCAAACAAACCTTATGAGTATGTCGGTCAGAAGAGACAGCTCGGAATCTGCGGGATATGAGGAGACGATCAAAAGAGGCAGATGGACTGCCAAAGCCGCCATCAGACACCGAATGATACAAGCTGTCGACAACTGTTCAAAAGAGTTTACTCAGACACTACCTCGAATACCTGAATAGTGTCTTCTCCACTCTCGGACCAATTGTAAGACCATCTCTGTTTCATGTTCCGTATTCCAAAAATGACGAGACTAGTTGCTAGTAGTGAGAGACCTTAACAGTTCTAGTTATCATTACGTGTTTCTCGTCTGAGCTTCTTCAACCTACCTACGAGTGGAGCCCATTGGATTGCCCAAATATGGTCTGCAAAGTAGTTTTCACCAAATACCTGCTCGAATCGACACATTGGTGAGATGAGCACCGACGCGTTGTGTCCACTCTGAACAGAGGTAATTTTGAAAATGAAGTTAGAGTACTCGAATTGGATACTGTACAGAAGGGATGATTGCCAGGCCGCTGAAGACGACGATGATCGCAAAGACTGCCCAATTGGTGTAAATTTCGGCCAGCTGAATATCCTTTTGTTAAATATTAAAAAAAAAGATAACCTTGCTATATTGAACCGGAACAAGCATTTGAATCAGACGGTCTGTGGCGAAGAAAAGGAGGAGAAGAGAATGACACGCATCACTCAATAACTCCATCAGCAAATGAATTCGGGTTAGTAGACAGTCTAATGGCTTGATCATTTCCGAATTTCCATAGATTGTCGTCATAACTCCGTAGAATCCGAAAATGATCAAGGTCAGACTCAGAAAGATGTCTGCCGTTGCCTAGATTTGCATTTCTGAGAGGATTACGGGACATTTTACGAAGAATAGAATGAATCTGTAGGCTCCTTTGGAACCTTTCATCACGAGAAAGACGAATACAGATGAAGAGAGAACAGCGAATCCAATGACGGGCAAAATCTCGTAGAAGAGATCTTCCAGCATGTCGGATGAATCGAATGGGGAACCCTGAGCCTCCCTAATCTCCCAATTTCCAGAGTGCGTCCAGACAAACCCGAACAAACACCCCCAACGGATTAGATTCGACTCAAGAGAATTTCCCAATGGTATACAAGTTCAAACTATTTTATTTTCGGCGAATAATGTACACAGGCGACCTTGCGCTACCAGTAATGAGAAACACACATCTACTTCTTACGGTTCGAACCGCTGCCGGACATGATCATAGCCATTCGGATGAAGATGTTCACGCTGAAATAATTAAATTTCAATGTTTGTGAAAAAGACAAACATGTCCATATAGAGACTCAGCTGGGCATTGATAGGATCATAGGAGGCCATTCCATACATGTGACTGTTGACAGGATGGCGTTCAGCTTTCTTCACCAGACGTTGAGTCTGAAAAGCTATATAAAAACTAAAAACAAGCAAAACTCACGTCATACATCAGGAAGGCAGAAAATAGGATGAGACCGCCGTACATGACAATGGAAGCGAGGCCAGCTCCAAGTGCTGATCCAGCAGGCAAGAAGAATGTGCCGATATTAGCCACGAAAACGACCCCCAGTCCCTTAAAAACAAGTTACAAAACATGCAAACAAAATTTACCATAGCCAAAGGTCCAGACATCATCAGAAACTTCTCAGAAGGAGCTGTTATGGCGATAGCAGAAAGACCAGAAACGAGTCCCACGGTGTACCATGCAGCTCTTACAAGAACGGGACCACCGAGCATGCACAGCGGGGCCAGAACTGCACCGAGAGTACCTATAATTGCGCTATTTAAAAGCACAACTTAGGAAATTTACCGCAATGAAGCAGCCAAGCAGCGTGTTTCACTAGACCCTGTTCGTAGTTGATTGAGCGGCAAAGCATACCAGTTCCCACCACTGCGGCCATGGTTCCCATCAGAGCCTGAATGGGCTTATAGAAGTGAACATGAAAAACTTACGAGAAATCCACCTCCAGCTGTAAGTCGCATGATGGTGGCATTTCTGCTAGCCGCAACACCCGAAGCAGCAGTAACAGTTAAACTACCGGCGAGATACGCATAACTGCTAGAGATTCTGTCCCGAACATACGTGGGCCACAGACTAAACATTGGTTTTTAAATATAACGGAAGAAAACAAACGTGCTGTTCTGGATAATAGAGTTGTCTTTCGATGCGAGGCCGTAGTAGGCCAGCATTCCGATACCAAAAGCAGCACTTCCAGCAAGAGCATACGTTCCATAGATGAACGGTTTTCCAGTCGTCGGTCCCAGAAGTCTCTCCTTCAGAGTTGGACCAGCACGAACTCTAAAACCCTAAAAAAAGGTTTGAGGGAGACAACTGAAAGCTTACCGAGTTCTCGGCAAATCTAAACCCTCCAGAACTGTTTCCACCGAAACGGGCAGCCTTCTGATAGCTAGTCTGAACGAAGCGAATGGAAGGGCTGGTTAGACGAGGAATACCCAAAGCAAATCGGGAAAGCATGATTCTGAAACTACCAAAATTACAAAGGAGCGGAAAATAAAAGAAGTAGAGGATGACAAAAGGTCACATGCAATGGGAAATATGCTTGTGAAAGCAGCATTTGAACATGTGACGTCATTGTGAAAAACAAATTGCCAATAGAGCAGCGTTTCAAACAAAACACAAAAAAAGTACAGCAAATGTGCGAGTTTTATTCACAAAGAAGAGATTAATGCTTTCCACCACCGAGACAAGCAGGTGGTTTAGGTACAGACTGTTGAGACCAATCTCTGGAACTGGAGCAGGTAGAAATTCGTAGAGCGTGAACTGAAGAGCTCAATTCTTCTGACAAGCACTCATTCACGAGGCGATGAGATTGCAGAACAGAGCACCCTTCGAAATCTGGAGAGACGATCCGAACAAAGAAATGCCGCTCAGAATCTTTAGGGACGCTATGCAGATGACTTTCACAAGTAACTTCTAGGTGCACGGGCTAAAGGTAAATTGAAACATGATAAACTAGCAACTAACAGAGAACCGACGTTGCAACTTTTCGAAAATGACTTTCCCCACAGGCCCTAAGCGAGCAGTCATCGAAAAAGAAATCTAGACTTTCCGGCATCGATCTAGTAAAACCGGTACTTTTGGTAACCAAGTTGAAAATGAAAGAAAACTATGAACAACCTTATTATTTCGGCGAGCGTAACAAGGAACGAACCAAAACAATAAGAAACAAATAGGCTTAACGGAGGCGATGGAAGACGACCGTATTTTTTCGGAGCCAATTCTTCTTCTGACTTCCTCCTCTGGTGGCAGCAAATCGCCATCCCTTGCCAAGACCACGAGATTTCTTTCCGGCAGAAGTAAGGCCACGGAGCTCGCGGTGCTTGTGCACCGGCTTGGTGATCCATTGGGTATCAGGGTTTCTACGGATGGCCTTGTGGTTGGGGTCGATCAGGATAACTTCGTAGAACTTGTAGGTAGAGTCCTCTCCAACCCAGTAAGAATTCAGGACGCGAAGAGATCCAAGACGACGTCCAGCACGCTCCTGTAAATAGCACATAAGAAAAGAAAGTGTTACACGTTAGACTAAAAATCGAATATTTCCAATGAAGCCAATAGTTTCGAGCTCAAGCATAACAGCTTCAGCCGCTTCCCATCTAAACTATTAAAAACCTATGGTGTCTGCGGTTGTTTGTCCATGGCCACAAGAATCGTTGTAGCCATTCAAGAGTTGCCAGGATAAGATAGTAACTGACTTTTGACATTGGAGTTGTAACAGATTTTCGCTTCTACTGTGTCAAAGAGAAGTATAAAATGCTAAAGATCAGGTTGAAAAGTTTGGCGTTACGACGCCGTCAAGCGACGAAGCCGGCGGGGCAAGGATGACAAAGAAAATTAAATACCAACCTCGGCGACGGCCTGCTTGCTTCTAGCGTACTTCAACTCGTTAACTCCATGAGTCTTCGGCTTTCCGTAGGTCTGTCCCTTGGTGACTGGGCGCTTGCGGTTACCACGGCGGACACGAACACGGTAGATCACGTATCCTGAATCAATGATAATTATTTTCAAAACAAAAAGCTAGCCTTGCTTGGCACGGTAGCCCATACGGCGGGCCTTTTCAGGGCGTGTAGGACGAGTGACCCTGTGAACAGCAGATAGCTGCCTGTACTGCCAAGTACGGACACGGAGAATGTAGCGCATCACGTCGGACTGCTTCTTGCGCCATATTTCCTGCATGTACTTGTACGCACCCATGTTCTGCTAAAAAATATGTAAAACAACGAAAAAGAAATTGGGGGAAAAAGTATACTGGCATTCCACCTAACTGATGAAAATGTGTTCGCTATCAAATTGAAAATTGGCTTTCCATGAATTTTGAACCGAAAAAGGCGTTATACAGGAGAAAAGAGCGGAAACAGAAGAAAAATGGGCTAAGAAATTTGGGATTTCGATGTTTTGTTAAAGGACTGTCGTTCATTCCGAGGGTTCTTACGGTAGGTTCGCCTCGAGACCGCTGCTCACGGTTAGAGCGCGAAAACCTAAAACCCCTAGAATTTCAAATTTTGCAATCTTTCACGTGAATTCACAGCTTCAAGTTTCAAGTTTATTCGCTGTATCAAGTCTATATTCGACAAGAGCGGCTCTTCGGACAGACGATGGCGGTGCTGTAAATTCCTCGGAGAATTCACAGCATCATCTGCCAATGCTTGAACCGAAAACTCATTTGGAAGATATGTCTCGTCGATAGACTAAAAAACAATTTCAATGACACTACTCCTGAGTTTTCATAACGTGCTCCATCTTGTCGATTTCGGGACTTTTTGCCCCTTCTGCAGCTGGCTGATTGTTTTGTGTCTCCTTCTTCTTGGCCTGTTTGGAACCATCTGGTTCCAAAGCGGTTCCTCTGTGCTCCGAATTAGACTTCCGGGTTTCTATCTCAGTACACGTCTGTTTCTTCTTAGGACGAACAGGTGCTTCCCACGGTCTGTTGGCAGGTTCCCAAACTGACTTTCCTTCGGGACGGCTCCAGTTCTTCGGGAATTTTTCGGATATCTTTGGAATGTGTTTGGGCTTCATTCCTTGGTTTTCCAACTTGTTCACGGAACTTTCAGGTCGCTCCAAAGATCGATCCAACGACTTTTCCACTGATTTTTCCAACGATTTGGCAATGTCTTCATTTTTTTTATCATTTGGAGCCTTGTCTTTATTCAACTTCTTCCGTTCTTCTGCAATTTGTTTTTCTTTAGCAACAGGTCCCCATTTTCTTCGTTTCTTCCTTTTTACGTCCACTTTCGGCTTAGCAATTTCAAATGGTCTGAAGTTGAAAACTTTATCAACTGACGTAAGCAGTAAAACCTGACTGATTCTTTTAAGACTTTTGCGTCTCTAGGTTTTCCTTTCTTTGTATTCCACGTACACCATCCTGGAGCCTTTTTGTAGAGTCTGGCATCAGCTGAAAAGCACATAGTGGCTAAAACACCATGAACTTGCCATCAGTCTTGTTTGGAGCAGCAGCCGTGAATTCGAGACAGATTTTCAATTTTTCGTAGCTCATTTCCGAATGAAAATAGGCGGCTGGCGGGATACTGAAGCTGTGAGCCACGGTCAGAAGAATATGGAGACGATCCTTTTTTGGTCTGGACTTGCTAGTGGACAATTTTCGGTTGCAACTTACATGCTAAAATAGGAGGTGGCATTATCCTGATGTATGTATCCGAAAGGCCTTCGAAAAACCTCGACGAGAGTAATATTGTCCAGTTCTCGGTTGGGGAAACTATGGAGACAACGGCCGGGGATGATACCATACTTTTGGTCGACGAAGTAGATAAAATTGTCGGTTGTGAGGATCTTGAACGCGACAGGATACTCGCTGTGGTTGACGATGTTGAAGGTATGAGAAATTGGAGGTCTTTGCTCCTATAGGCAGAAATGGAAGAGTACATTTCAGTTATACCTGATGTCCGAATTTCATGTGATTCCGGCTGATTGAGACGAGAATTGGGGGTTCGACGAGCTCAAGATCAGGATCATGGTTTGTCCAAATGTACTGATCGTTCGAGGAATAGGAGAGAGTCTCGTCCAACTTCTTCTGCATCGAGACTTCAAATGACAATTTTTTAAAGATCACTTACAATAAAACTTTATTACCTTAAAACGGATAAAATGAAAATATAAAAGTAAGAAATCATACAATTAAGACACTTTACATATGATGCAAACGTGATAAAATGTGGAAAACGACGAAAAATACAAAATCGTGAATAAACTTAGATCAAACCGGCTTTGTGTGCGAGGCCATAGAATTCAGAATTTCTATCTCCAAGAAGTGTTTGTGGCGTGTCGAATTCGGCAATTTGGCCACCTTTGAGAACGATTATTCTGAAAACCACCAGTTTTTAGAAGAAAATCAAAGTGCCTGTCATAGTCCATAATGGTATTGAGTCTGTGAGCTATCGTGAGTACTGTAGCTCCTTTGAACTCTTCGCGGATTGTCCGTTGGATCAGAGCATCAGTAGACACATCAATGGCAGCAGTTGCTTCATCGAGAACAAGAATTCTGGTCTTGCGAAGAAGAGCGCGAGCAAGACATACAAGTTGACGTTGTCCAACGCTAAATATGCTGATATATTCGAGGGAAACGTCTGTTGAACCTGATGTTTTCGCCTCCTTCAGTAATTTCGTGTTCAAGACCGGCATGTTGGGAAAGGACAAAAGGTTTTAAATTAGCCATTTCTAGAGCTCTCCACAGTTCCTCGTCTCTGTACCGACTAAATGGATCCAAATTGAATCTGAACGGAAAACATTAGATTCTGACGACCGGAAAAATGTACCGAAGAGTTCCAGAAAACAGAACAGGATCCTGTGGAATAATTGTCAAATGGCTGCGTAGATCATGGAGTCCGAGTGTTGCGACGTTGATGCCGTCCATAATGATGTTTCCTTCAGCTGGTTCGATCATACGGAACAAAGCCAGTGTTACCGAGGACTTTCCTAAAGACTAGTATTCTACGCAAAACACGAAGTTTCTTATACCTGCTCCCGTTCTTCCTACAATACCAATTTTTTCGTGAGGACCGATATTGACATTTAGCTTTTTGACAACGAGATCGAGGCCAGGGCGATAGCGCGTGGAGTAGTTATTCAATTCAATTTTGCCTTCGGATGGCCAGTCGGCAGGTGGTTCTTTGCCAGGTTCAGACTTCCACTCGGCTTCGGCTATCGTGTCGGAATACTCTTTCACTCGTTCAACTGAGACGATGTTCGTTTCCATTTTGCTAATTTGGCGAACCGCAAAGTTGAGGACTGTTGTAATCTGAATAACCATTAATTCGATGCAAAAAGCTAAAGCTAACGTTCAATGCGTAGGATACGGAAAGACCGATGACTCCAGAGGAGGTATTGTCTCGCATCAAGGCAGCACAGAGAGCAGCAAAAAGAACGATGCTGTTTCCGATGAATTCGAGGCGTACCGACATCCATCTGTTGGCAACATAACTGAGATACCGACACTAGAAATGTTTATTTTGAAAATAGAAAATGCACGGAACCTGAACATGAGCGTCAACTTTTCTGTCAGAAATTATGCAGAATCGTTCAACCAGATGGAAAGCGCGGATGGTCGCAGCTCCTTGAATACTTTCACTCAAATGGCTGTAAATCGGAGATCTGGTGATCGACTCTAAACGTTTCAGCTGTCGTGAAGTCGCGATGTAGTATTGCTGAAAAACTTGACGAGTTGACAAAAACGGAACTGTTTACCATGACAATGATGTAAATCAATGACAAGGGAATAATGACGACGCCAAATATCGGAGTTGAAATCATAATGATGAGCAGCGTAGAGATGACCTGCATTAGGCATTGGGCAAAGAATTCCACATTGAGCGGAAGTTGAACATCAACAGTCTCAATGTCCTACATTTTCTTATAAAACGAAAGAAGAAACAAAAGAGTACTTTTCCGATTCGGTTGAGGATTCGTCCAAACGGAGTCGTATCAAAGAAGGCCATTGGAGCTCTGAAGATGGAATGAAGAAGTGGCGCGTGAAGATTGCGAGATGCTGATACTCCTCCAAATAATAGGGAGAGCATTCCAACGAACAGCAGCATAACTAGAACACAATTATCAAGATATTCAAAAAAAAAATGAATACCTTCAGTGAATCCCAAAGCAGCGTAAACACCAAGACGAACTTCAACAGCTGGTTTGTCACTTCCTACAGTCCTCGAGTTGTCATTTGACCAGTCAGTGAGCCATAGACTGCGACCCATGGAAACCATTGTACTGAAAGTCATTCCTCCAATGAATAGGATTGCGAATAGTTTTCCCATCGCGCCGAAATAAATCATGTAGGTCTCGAACTTAACCTAAAATACTTTATATTTTTGTTAAACATCGATTCGTACTCTTCCGGTTTCGACGCGTTCAGCAGTCGTTAGATTTTGACCTGCAGGGTCCGTCACAACTCCTGTACTTAGTTGAGATCCAACAGTCGCCTTCCGGTATCGTTTTTGCAGAGCACTGGCTGTACTGACACGTCTCTTGGACAGAATTCCAGATACAGTGGACATGTGCGAGGAGCCGAGAAGATGGTCGAGCGGAGAAGCGGCCACAATGATGTCCTCATCGTATTCGGGTACTTCCTCCTCCTCTTCGTCTTTGAAAACTGAAAAGTGGCTATTAAAGAAAAAGCTGAGAGCGAACCGTTCTCATCGTAGCTGTTTTCCACGATCTGTTCCTCTTCTTCCTTTTTCTTCTGACGAGCCGCCTGTTCTTCCATTACACATTCAGCTATCAACGGCTCGAGAGCTCCTTGTTCCATCAAATCGCCGTATGTTCCTTCGTTGACAATTTTTCCGTCTGAAAGCAGAGATATAACCGACGTAACACAGAGTACCGTTGATTATCAGAATGATGTCGGAATGTTCGAGATAGGAGAGCTCGTTTGTAACCAGAATACGTGTTTTACTGCGCAGCATGCCTTCTGGTCCGATTACTGAGGAAAATAGTTGAGCACCGACATGCGAGTCAACAGCACTGAGCGGATCGTCGAGAAGATACACGTCCAAATTTTGGTAAACTGCTCTAGCAAGAGAAATTCGTGCCTTTTGACCGCCGGAAAGATTGATTCCCTAAACCGAGAGAGTCTGGACAAAAAGGTCAACATACTTTTTCTCCTATTTCCGTCATATCGCCCAAAGGGAGCATTTGTAAATCCGGGAACAGTGCGCAGGCGTCAAGAACACGATTGTAGAAGTACTCGTCGTATTGTTTGCCAAAAACGATGTTCATTCGGAGCGTTTGATTTTGCATCCATGGTTGTTGAGGAACGTAGGCAACGCGCCCAGTCACTGACAAATATCCACGCAGCTTGTCCATTTCTCCTGTAAACTATATGTAAACTCTTTTCTAAACCGACAAACCTAGAAGAGCTTGCAATAGAGAACTTTTTCCATTGCCCACACGGCCGACAACTGTTACTAGTTTTCCTTTGGGAACTGTAAAGTTCAGGTTTCTTACGGACATGTTCGGCTCGCTTCGATCCCAAGTAAGAGTAGCATCTCTCGCTTTAACAACATTGACATCATCGCTCGACGTAATATGAATACACTCGGGAGAAAGCTCCTCGGCCACCAGGAATTCTTTCAAACGACGGTTTGATACAGCAACCTTATCCTGAACAATAACCAAACATCGAGATACAAAACAACCTGGACAGTTTGCGTAATCAACTCGGCAACTTGAGACATTGGAGTTCGGAGCTGGTTGAACAAGGTCAGGGAAACGAAAGCAATTTGAGGTGTAAGAACATTTTTGGGATCGAGGTAAACAAAGGTAGCAAAAGTCGAAAGTGCGACCTGAAATTATATTGACCAGCAAACTTGAAGCAGCATACGAGGAAGGGCGAAGCAGAGTTCAGCATATCTGAGAATGTCCTCAAAATGGCAGCCTTCTTGATCAAAGTCAGTTCCTGCTCGCGCAGTTCATTGACAACGCTTTCCATCGGTGGCTCCCAGGCGTAGAGCTTGATGACCTGAACTTACAGTTTGAGCAAGATATGGAACAAAACACACCTTGATGCCGTTAAGAACTTCGTTGACCATCTTTGTTCGCTCGTCTTTGTATTTCATTTGTTGAACTTGCCACTTCCGAACCATCATTGTTACAAAGAAGTTGATTGGGAAAAGTGCAACCATCACGACTACTCCAGACACTACAGCGAAACCGATCATATTCCATAGGAACAATAGAGCCAATCCGATCTGAACTCGAATTGAATTGTATCAAGGCCTGTTTTACTTGAAGAGGGTTACTCCAATATTGCATTGAATTTGGAGAAATTTGTTGAAACCGGTCAATATCGATCGCCATGAGATTTACAATTTCTCCGACAGTACGTTCCCTCCGGGCACTGTTTGATAGACGAAGTGTCTTCTTGTAAACAGCGGCTGTCAAACAAGTTTGTACACGAGTTCCGACGCGATACATCAGATAATAGTAGTGAGACTGTAGAAGAGAAGACATCTCGGCGCATATGAACATTGTAACAGCAAGGACCAGACCTTGCCAAAGAGGTCGGCTCACATCTTCCGTATATCCTATGAGCATTCTAAACATGAAAATAGCAACAATGTAAAATGCTGGCTCACTTGAGTAATAAGGGATTACAAAAAGTTAAAAGATCGGATGCGCATTTGGCAAGCATTGCAGTGGCAATATCTAGCTTGAACAGACGGAATAGACACCAAAAGATCGACGGAGGTGAAACAGAAGCCGCTGTATTCGAAGCGAGTTCCGAATCGTTCTAAAATCGACGATAAACATATAAAATTTGGATCTTTACGTTGGTGTAATCGGCAGTCATCACAGGTGAACGAATACGTCCTTTCTTAATTCTCTCCTGAGCCGCAGCATATGCTTCCGTCCTTCTTCGACCATAGGTTTCCATTTCCTTGTCCCAGAGATGGAACCAGCGCGGGACTAAATGACCTGCTCGGTCACCTTCATTCAGCTCGTACAAGTCAGAGACCTCCAGCGGCTTCCTCTTTCCTGTGATGCAGATCGAGTTAAACCACCACATAGTCAAGCGACTAAGAAAAGAAGAAGACATTTCTGGAGAAGCTTTCTGAAACAAGCTTTTGAACAACTACGATGGACACGAAGTACCTCATTCTCGTCCAAGGTTTTGTAGCCGACAAGCTTGGTATCAGCAAATGTCGTCAAAACAGTTTCGATAGCACAAATAGTCCACCACATCATGTAGCACATAAACTCCGGATAGTCAACTAATTCAAGCTGAAAAAAAAATATTCGATTCCTATACTTGCTTAGTACCTCGAAGATGGAAAACAGCCAGTAGTGAAGCTCTGGGAGACCACATACAGTGTAGAACGCCCAAATAAGAAAGATGGTGCCAGAAGTGACCTTTCCATGAGTTCGAAGAGCGACTGTGTACGCAGAGATGAGAATCTATGGTTTTCTTTGCACTGTAAATTAAAAAGACGCACCATAGCCATTAGATTCAATAGAGGAAAGAAATAGTCTGATGTTGCAAGTCCGCCGTTGACAATACCACGTATGATGTTATGAATGAAATCTACAAGGGCAACACAGCTAAGAATGACGCTTCCTGACTGCAAATACTTTTGATAGACGAAAGATAAATAAAACTGACCAGCTTGGCAGTAGTGAGCCATGTGAGCGGCAACGGGTTCTCAGTCCTCCTGCGAACTTGCTTGAAAATGATTGGAGCAGCCAAAAGAACGGCGAAAAAGGGTATCCAGTTGAGTGCAGTGTGTTGGAAGCATTGTGTGAAAATGGGAATAGTGGGAGAATTCCAAACATTGGCGTCCTGAAAATTGAAAGACTTCTACAAACGTGTGCAAGTGAACTAACCCAAAATTTTTCGTGACAAAATGTCTCGATGCCGGAATTCAGCGAGAAGTGTTCGGAAGAGCTTCGATTAGCCAATAAGGACCACCGCATATTCACAGAACGATACCCGAGCACATAAACTGAAAAATGAACATGTTATATATTTCGACATAAAACTAAGAGTGAAGGTAGAACGAAAGTATGCGAAAATACATAGTGAAAATGCCGTCACAGCTGAACGTGAAATAATGATATCCCGCGCAATTCGTAACTTGTGCGCGCCAATTCAAACAGCGTAGTTTGCAGTTTTTCAAGAAAAAAACGCTGGTATATAAAGGTTGGTCAATCAGCTGCATGTCCCTTCTATTTTTATTTGTGCACTGTAGCAGCTGAATGTGATTATATGAATAAAAAAATCACAAGTCAAGACGAAACTTGTTTTTGGACATAAAGTTCAAGTTTTATTGCATAATCACGTCTATGAAGAGTGCTGATCTGATGGTTTTCCATTCCAATTCCGTTCTTCTCCACCACGAAGGTCTTGCTGTCTTTTGCCATCGAGTGGATTCCATTCAGTAACTTCCTTCGTCCACCTACATACTTCCATCCGAGTGATCTTCTCTGCCCAGAATCGTTTGGTACACTCGACTGCCCTCTTCCTCCAATCCGCCAGTTTTGTCCGTTCTCGCACTCTCAGCTGTCCATCTGTTCAGAGTGGAGATCCCGAGAATTCTTCCATCTTCCTTTGACATAAAAACTCTCCCTTAATATTCCTCGACTTTCAGTGTAGAAGTCCTAGACACAAATCAGTTGGATAAAAACTAAACTATCTAAAGCGCAATGGTGTCTGCAGTCAGGGATGGCAAACCTGGCCGAAAAAGTCGCGCCGGCCAGGTTGCCGCGTTGTCGATAGAAAAGCCCTGGGATAGAATCTTCTCACTTCCCTAATAGGACTAATGATCATTGTCCTTCTCCCTTTTTTTCACAGCACACTGCATGAAAAAGTTGCTACTCAGCTGAAAAAAAAATCCGCTTTGATTCACAGAATGTTCTTTTCTTGAATAGACTATAAAGGCGACGAAGTCGCAGAAGGCGGCTGGTAATTTATTCAAACTTGAAATTCATAACAAAATGCAAACGTTGATTTTTAGTTATGCTTATTTAGACGAGAAGAGTCGCATAGCTTTGGTTCTGGAGTCCTCCAGCATGATAGCCATATTCCAATGCTTGTCAGTTACGAATGAAGCTCCTTCAGAAGCCGCGAAAATTCTAAAAAAAATAGTAATTTTATATTCAACAAAACCTGGAAAGAATGAGTGCCTCATTCAGAAAATCCGTCTTGTCTACACTTTTTTCCAATTTCTTAGCCAGCTCAATGAAACTTTCGTTGATAAGCTAAACATCGAACATAAAAGGGAACAACAATTTCTCACCTGCGTAGTTTCAGCGGTAATGCTTATGTTTCTCAGATTAGTTTTGACAGATTGGATATACTTTCTGGCAATAGATAGCGCCGTCGAATCTTCGAGAGGCGGCACTTCTGTTCGAGCAACATCAGGAACGAAAGGTACAGTGAAAGGCGTCTAAAATACTAAAGCATATGACCAATAATTAAACTTTGACCCACCTTGAGAATTCGAGATGTTTTTCCTTTTGACAGAATAAGAATGGGATAGTCCACGTCAAAAGGTAGTTTGTAAAATCCGTAATCATAGTTGATACGCTGTTCGAGAATCAGTTGTTCGAGAGTTTTCAAGTTATTTTCAGCTGAAGACAGTGTTTTAAGCAGTGAAAAAGTCTTACCATGACCAGAGACAGGAAAAGAATCTTTTGGCAGTTTGGTCTCGTCAATGATTACCAGAGTTCCATTAGCTAGCTGCAATTCTCCTTGAATCAGACGATCACTGTCGTAGTCTTTGAACGACGCAAAAGCCGACGTCGAAAAATACGTGGCCGTCAATTCGAGCACTTTGACCTGTAAAGTATCACAATATTCCAAACAGAAAATTTACCATTGGAAGGATGTTTTTGAGGAAAGAGATGATGGTAGCTGAGTTGGATACGCCTTGAACATTTACAGGAATAGAGCAAATGGGCATTCCACCAGGTCGGGAGTATCTAAAGCTTATTCTTAAAAGAGAAAATCATTGCTTACGTTGAAGATAGAATATTGGCCAGCAAAAAAGTTGCAGAGGAAGAATCGCCAAGTATAAGCTCAAGATTTTTCTGCAGCACGGTCAGAGTACAATTCATGTCGTTTTGAGAGAGGTTAAAGCCTTTCGTGATATCATTTGGCTGTACCAACGAGTACTTTATAACATGAAGTACGGCAACGGATCTGAATCTTTTGTTTTGAAAAAATGTTCCCGAACTGACCTATCGTCATTCTTTTCGGTTGTTAGCAAGCCACATAAATCAACAACTTGGTTCGGCTTCAGATTTTCTGCTACATTACCGTAGAACTAAACTGGAAAGTATTGAAAACATGAAATTCAACGAACCTTCGCTAGAAGTTGGAGTGGAACCGCTCCTTCAGTCTTTTTTGCTTTTTTCGGCGCCGAGATATCGTCGGAGTCGAACTCTTCTATGTACCAATCAGATGCACCGGGTACTTCGACTACGCGAAAGCAGTGTCGGGCCAGCAATGCTTCGTCCTCCTCTGGCTCCTGAAGATTCTGCAAACAAACTGTTTCAATGTGGTGACAAAATGCATTTACAATATTCTCATCGAAACCATCACGCAAAAGAGGCGTAGTAAGAGAGGGAGAATCGGCTCTGCGATAAGAGAAATGGACATATTCTGAACCGAAGGTAAAGTCAATTGCAAAGTTGGAACAAGCCAGCTTCTGCTCCATTCTGAATCATTCCTCTCATTTTCACTAGCCCAGACGATAGAGGAGATGAATGTAGGGAGGAGAAGTTACTCTGAATGGTACCTGAAGAAAGTTTATTTAGACACATACCTCGCATTTTTTAAGTGTAGCAAACAAATCTTCTAGAATAGCCACAGGATTCTCCGAATAGTGATTCACGTTCTCTGAAAAATCAGGTATGATGTAAAAGATCGAAGCATTACCGTTCAGCAGCTCGTCAAGCTTCTGCAGCACAAATTCTTTCTGGCACATGATGCTCTGCAAAATAATTTGTGAAAAAAAAGAAGAAGGAAGTATAAGAAAAGGAATTAAAAAAAACTAGTCGGCAAGCCAGCAGTTTGAATGCGGTAATTCTTCCCGCACTTTTCGACAGTCCCGAAATCGATTTTCAGTGCAACGACAGGAACTTTTCAGAGAAATGCGAGTAACTGTGACGATAAAAGAGATAGTTTGATTTCTGAGTTGTTTACTTACGATGAAGTCTCAAAACTCCAACTCTTGGAGACTACAGTCTAGCTTAATTGCTGACCTGTAATATCTTGTTAGACAGAAAGGAGTTTTGTTCTAAAAATTATTCGCACAGTTTACACTTCCAGTGGGCGGTCATGGGTTAGTCTGTCTTCTTTAGCTACCGACAGTCTTCCTGTAGCTTCCACGTCGACTTGGTCGTGCTCACGATCGCTGTCCTTCTTTTGGCTGTCTTTCACTTTTTGGTCTGGCTCATCTTCTGGCGTTTGTCGAGTCTGATGAACCGCTTGAAAGACATTCAGACGAGTCTCGAGTACCGCAACTACTATGTCACGGCCAGTGAAATTACCAATTCCGTCATGCAGCTCTGTGCCGAAAAAGTCAAACTGGACGCGGATGTGAACGAGTTTGAGAAAAACTTCCTGGCCCTGTCGATTCCACATATTCGAATGCCGTACAAGAGTGAGAGAATGGTCAGGACTCATAAGCCACAGAAAAAGTCGAAGGAGTCCAAGGTTGAGGAAAAGAAGGAAGAAGAACAGAAGCCGGAGGACAAGTCTACCAGGAAACAGCCAAAGTTCAAGTCGAAACCAGCGCCTCCGGAGAAAGTATCGGAAAAAGTGGAAAAGAAGAAGAGTTTGGATAAGTTCCAGAAGCCGAAGGACGAAGAGAAGAAAGCAGCTGCCAAAGATCCGAACTACGCCACTTTGGACAAGCTGAACAATGGTGTTCGGGGAGAACAAGAAGAAGGAGAAATCCCCCGCCAAAGGTAGAAAAGGCAGATTCCAAAGATCCACAGTACGAGACTTTGTGTGGACTCGGCAACGAACTCTTCAATGAAGAGCCTAAAAAGACCGAAAGCAAGAGCAAAACACAGAAGCCAGAGAAGAAGAAGTTCCAAGCGCCTGAGAACGTCAAGAAGGCTGATGCAGACTATGAGACACTTCCGGGGGTTCAGGACGACATTTTCAAGGAAAAATAAAATCTCAGATTATCAATAAAACTTTTCGAGAATTCCTTTTGTTATAGATTGGTAAGCTCTGAAACAAGGATCTAGGTACGAATTAGATTTGACAAGTTAGCTGTAGTCGAAAATAGTCAAGAGTCGATCAAGCCATATCGTGTTGCTCTTCTGTGTCAAGATGGCTGCTTCCAAAAGTGGTGGCACCAACTGCAAGTGGCTTCTACCCGTTCTCGTCGCTTTCTTTCTCGGTGCCACTCTGATGTTCATCTTCCTGCAAAATGGATTTTTTCTCTCCCGAATCAGAGGCCAAGAGACAGTTTATACTTCCAACGAAACTACCAACAATGAACCGTTCGAGGTCGACCAGATGCGACTTCCGAAGAGTCTTCGTTCAGGTATTTCAACCCGAAGTATGAAGAGGAATAAGTTTTCAGAACAGTACAACCTGACAATCAGAACTTACCTTCCCGACTACAACAGCAACTTTTCCAAAGAGAAGAACTTTACCATTGATGGATACGTTACTGTTCGGTTCAAGGCTATAAGTCCAGTCCAGACAATCGTTCTGAACCAGAAGAATCTAACCTTCAAACATGTTGCCGTACTCAAAAACAATGGACAACAGATCGAAATCATCGAGCAGAAGGCGGACGACAAGTTGCAGTTTTTCACTATCAGTCTCTCGGAAGAACTTGTTCCTGGAGAACAGTACGCTGTCAAGGTTGGTTCCTTCTTCTCGTGCTCTCAACTTTTTCTTGAACAGATTGTCTACACAGAAAGGATGAGTGAGAAGAAAGGCGAACATGGCATGGACGGAATGTATCGATCACCATACAAAGGCTGCAAAGGAGAGACTCTCTACGGGGCCTTCACTCAGTTTGAGCCCTTCCATGCTCGTTCAGTGATTCACTGTTCTTCACCCCGAATTCAAAGCCAAATGGAATATCACCGTCATTCATCCGGAACAGACGATGGCCTCGAACAACGAGAAGGAGGTGTCTGAGACGAAACAAGGTCAATGGAGAGTTACGAGCTTTGCCGAGACTCCACTCATGTCGTCCTACGTGATAGCTATTGCTGTTATGAACTACAGCTCGTTGGAAGGACACACAACGAGAGGGCACCGATTCCGAGTTTTCGTCCCGCCGGAAGATCTGAAGTCGGCTCAGACAGCGTTCGGGACGGGATTCGCAGTTCTGGATGGATTTGAGGAGAAGTTGAACAGTCGTAACCCAATCGGAAAGACTGGTAAGACAATTTTGTTTCACAAATTCAAATAAAAATTCAGACATGATCGTAATCAACCACTTCGACGCCGGTGCTATGGAGAACTGGGGACTGATCACATACCGACGAGAAGCCATGCTCTACAATCCGAAGAGCGACTCCTATGATGCAAAGCAATATGTAATTTCTGTGGTCTCTCACGAGCTAGCACACTACTTCTTCGGAAATTTGGTCACAATGGCCTGGTGGAACCAGATATGGCTCAATGGTAAAAAAAAGTCTTCTTTCACGAATATAAACAAACGTTCAGAAGGGTTTGCTAACTTCATGGAGATCGAAGGGCTGCGAATCGCCGGCCAGGGAGTTTGGGAATACGAGAGCTTGACCAATTTTCTGAGGAAGACCATGAATAGCGATAATGTGAAGAGTGGAGGACATCCACTGACTAGCATTCTTCGGGAACAGTCGGACATCCGACGCATGTTCGACTCGATCATCTACGAAAAGGGAGCCGCTTTGAATATGATGCTCGAGAGGTTGCTCGGAAAAGAGGCTTACTTCCAAGGACTTCGCAACTACCTCAAGAAGAACGCTTTCAAAAATGGTCAACAGTTAGACCTCTTCCGTGAACTGGATGCAGTCGTCCCGGAACTTCGGTCCGAACGGCAAAAGACTCAATGTGACAGACTTTGCTCTCAAATGGACAATGCAAAAGGGCTATCCGAAAATCAGTCTCGTCTCTTACAACCGGACACATGGCCGAGTGACTCAGACGAGATATGTGGTCGACAACGAGAAGGAAGAAGACGAACGGTTCAGGAACAGTCCCTATGGGTATGTTTTTTCCCAGGTATTCTCGGAAGAATAACCATTTCAGATTCAAATGGGATGTACCAGTCTGGGTGCAGCGAGGCGTCAAGTCTCGAGTTCTACTGGCTATCGTCTGAAGAGGATCTCTTCCTCCCGTACAATGGAGAGCTTTTGGTCCTCAACGCGGACTCGTATGTTTTGGCTAAGACGAACTACACGCAGCAAGGATGGAAGAGGATTGTCGAGCAACTGAAGACGGATCACACCGTCTTTTCCCAAAGAACTCGTCATCGCATGCTCTACGATCTGTTCCAGCTGCCAGACAATGCTAGTATGGGCTACTTTGAGATGATGTTTTTGCTCACGGAATATCTTCTTAAGGAGTCGGACTACGTTCCTTATATTCCCTTCTTTGACTTTATGAACGAACTGGACAAAACTATGAGCCGAGATCCAGTCAATCTGGTATGTTTTGTTCACATTCCTATATTCGCTGTTTAGAACTACATTCGAGCTGTCTTCGGAAAAACGGACAGTGTCGTCGCCCTGCTGAACGATATCCACGACGACGCCTCTTAAATGAAGAACAGACTGGCCTTGGAAAAGTACGAAAGGTACTGTGCTTTGTTCCGAGAAGACTGCGATTAACAGTTGAACGGCATCTTCCTGGCCAAATTCAATAATAAATGCCCCAATGGACAGCTGAAACCGAGCAAATGTTCCGAAGTGCCAGTCAGTCTACGATCCAGTATCTACTGCGCTGGTGTGCGAAAAGGAGACGATGTTCTTGTCGAAAAGTTGAGAGAGATGGCTAAGATTGAGGATGATGAGGCCGAACAAGAACTTCTGCACTATGCCATGAGCTGTTCGAAAGATCCGGATGATCTTTCTACACTGCTCGACACTATTTATCAGGACGAAAGATTGTCTAGGAGGACTGTCTTGACAATTGCCATGAAAACTGTCGCAAACCCAGTCGGAAGAAAAATGGCCCTCGACTACCTGCTGAACAGAGTTCGTACCCTGATCAAGACACCCGGACACGTCTTCTCGAACTTCCTGATTCCAGATCTCCTGAGAAATTTCAAGGATGAGGACGCGCTTTTGAAGGTGAAGATGTTTGTGCAATCGACGCCAGAGCTGACCAAATTCATCGACATCGAGACGAGGATCGGATCGTGGAACTCGGAGAGAAGACGAGAGGTAGCTAGGCTCGTGAAAGCTACTACTAGAACTATCCGAGCTATCTGAATAAACTTCCGCATCCGAACTTTTTCCTTTCATGGCTACCTATCAGGGTGGGTCATTAATCTTGAAATTTTTCTGGTTCACTATGATACCAAGTAGCTAGAAAGCTGTTTCAAAAAAGAAAAGAAAGGGCAAACTTAGCTGAGTAAGGTGCTGTATAGAGAGCAGAAGACGTAGTTCACAAAAATTTGAGTACCAACTCAAAAGGTGAAATTTAGAACGCAAAAACGCCTTTTTAAAAATGGGAAGCGCACATCCCACCAGTTTTTGGTAAATTTTCCAAAAGTGGTTTTCAAAAAGTGGTCAACTCAATCGAAAACAATATAATAAGTCTCAGAACAGCCTAAATCAGACGGCATAAAAACCACTTTTGGAAAATTAAATTTTTTGAGCCATGATACCCCCTATCATTTACCAGTATAAAGCTACAATATCTTCATGGCAACTTTTCTGGCAAAAGGAGTTTAGGCTGGCGGAATGATTCGTCGAGTTATTCTTGCCTACTGTCAAGGATTTTAACGTCTTTCCGGCAGAGATGTTCCAACGGGGATAGTCAATCCATCTTCAGTTAGGCGGTCGAATCTGGCAATGATTACTGTTCGGCCTTCGAACAGCATTTCTGGGTCAGTTTTATTCTCTATTCTGATATCTTTGAATCGACGTAATTCCAGAAAGAGTATTTAAAAGATTTTAAAACCGTAAAATAGGAGAGACGGAAAAGTTGTAAGAAATGAAATGGAAGCATCGGGCTCATAAACAGGATGGATCAAAAAAATAGCTATCAAACTATAAAGCCTTCTCGCCGAGTCTCCAAAGTCCGTCGTTGAGATAGAGCAAGTTGTCGACACCGATATTTTTGTTGATAGTCTGAATATCTTCCGAGCTCATCTTCATGATTCCGATAGCCAGTGCATGAGTTTTACCCTGAAAAGTACGGTCAATTGGGCTACAGCAAAAAAAAACCTCAGCCATGATGGCCACAATTGTGTCGACCGGAACTCCTGGAGTGAGTTTCGCTCCTGGTGAAGTTAATCCAGGACACATGATGGATGATCCGTTAAGCACGAACTTGATAGCTCCTTTGTCGACCTAAAACATTTTATATAAATCACTTTTTCTTTGTTTGATTTAAAAAGACTAATGAAAACAATTCAAAACGTCATTTAATTGGATTGGATTGCTCGACAGTGGTTTCTCCCTAGACTTGAAAGATGGCCTACACCAAAGGAAGTCGTGTTATCCCGCTGCAAATGGAACGATCTCGAAGTATTTCTCTGGATGTCGACAGCCTGATTTCTCGTGTACTCAACGTTGGATCTCCCGGTGCTTCCCTGATACAAAATGTCGGTTTAGATGAAATCGTCAGTCTATGCGCCAGGGCCAAGTAAAAATAACTACTTCCTCCCAAAAACAAAATTCAGAGAAGTTTTCATGAGACAGTCCTCACTGATAGAAGTGGATCCTCCCATCAAGCTGTGTGGCGACATACATGGTCAATTCTCAGATGTTATTCGTCTATTCGATAAGAGTGGATTCCCTCCATCGGTCAACTACCTTTTCCTTGGTGATTACGTCGATCGAGGTCATCAGAATCTCGAAACCATCATTTTGCTCCTGAGCTACAAAGTCAGATATCCCGAGAACTTCTTTCTTCTGAGAGGGAACCACGAATGTCCGGTAAGTTAACATACATGTAAAAAAGAATCATTTTAGGCAATAAACCGTGTGTATGGATTCTATGAGGAATGTCAGAGACGCTATCAGAGCTGTAGAATTTGGACTACTTTCCAAGACGTTTTTGCCTATTTGCCATTGGTCGGACTAGTCGGAGGACGTATTCTCTGCATGCATGGTGGTCTTTCTCCAAAGCTCAAGTCAATGGAACAATTGCGTCAAATCGTGGTTCCTATTGATCCACCGAATCCCAGCTTGCACCAGGATCTGCTCTGGTCTGATCCCGACCCGTATATCAAAGGATGGCATGCCAATAGCAGAGGAGTCTCCTACGTCTTCGGAACAGATGTCGTTGCCGAAACCATCAAATCCTTGGACATTGATCTGGTGGCTCGCGCTCACCAAGTTGTGCAAGATGGCTACGAGTTTTTCGCCAACAAAAAACTCGTAACGATTTTCTCGGCTCCGCATTACTGTGGTCAGTTCGATAATTCTGCAGCTATTATGAGCGTGGACGACAAGCTGACCTGCTCTTTCCAAGTCCTCAAGCCTACCAACAAACTCAAACTGAAGAAGTAAAAACCAGAAGACTCAACTAGAATATATAAAAGCAACTTGCACGAACCTGTTGGTGAGGTAAAATAAAGGGGTACTTGTGAAGAAGACGGAGAGTCGGGATGAAATCCGTATTCCTCGTCTTGACAAATTGCACGACTCCAGTGTGGTCAGCGAGCAATTCGACGTGCTCTTTGCACTTGATGAGCTTGAAGTTCTCCTTAAGTTCTTTTATTTAAAGATAATGCACGGAAGGTACCTTTTTGGGCAAGATATCTTGAAGGTAGGGTTCGATATGCGGGTAATTCTCCAGAATTTTGTTGCGAATTGCCTTTTGCATAGACGTCTTCAGCTGGGTGGTTCCACTGATATCCTCCTTTTCTTCAAACTTCTTGAAGGACATCTAAAGCATTCGTCTTTGCAGCACGGAGTGTTTTTATAGGTAATCAGAGCAAGGGGTGAGCAATGGGGGAGAATGCAAATGAAAGATCGAAAAATTTATAAATTTAAAACACTATATATAAAGTGGAAAAAGTGTCTCTAGTAGTAAATACAACGAGTTCGGTGAAATGGGACTGTATTTTCGATTTCCTCCGCGTGTTTTCGTCTGTAAACCCAGACAAAAATATCGACGTCTGTGGCGTGAACATCACGGCACTCGGGATGCTTCATTTTTGCAATTGCCTCTACGATTTTCTGAAAAGATGGCTTTTTCGAGCTAGAAAAGAACAAACCTGGCAGGCGTAGATGGAATATCCACGGAGTTCAACTTCTTCTTCACTTCCATTCTCGAGCCATTGTTTTTCTCGGAGCGTTTTCAATAACTGAGGAGAATACGACAAAGCCCCCAAATAAGCGAGAGCTTGTGGTACTCGGTAGTCAGCAAACATTGTGAGAAATCTGTGAATGAACATGCAAAATTATTGAGGTAAAGTAATACCCGATATCGTCAAAATCTCCAGCAACATCACATCCCTTGAGAGCGCCATAGACATCGGCAACAAGAATTTGAGCTCTCTTCAGCAGAGATACTGCAAAACTTTATATTTTAGAAGTGAAATAGTGAAACCTTTTCGTCCTTTGAAGATGGCAAAGTCTTGAAACGAGATGAAATTGTTCACAACAATGGATAAAAGTTTCTCTGCACTCTTTTCAGCCGCGACTACGCAATTGTAGAATGAACCTCCGAACTTCTGTGGGACAGCGGTTACAAAATGTTAAAAACTACCTCAAGTAGAACACGGCCGGAATCATTGATCGTTTTTACACGATCTCCTAGCAAAGGGATAGAATGGCCTGAATCCGATCGAAATATGGCATCAATTTGTTCTTCCGTGGCTTGAGCCATCCATTTTGGATCAATTACATCGATCCCAGCGTTCAAAGCCTGATTAATGATGAACTCAAAAATATTAAAAAAATATACCTTGTTCACAGCGGCACATCCGGCAAAATAGCCAGTGTACGTGGTTCCACTGATGCTGACCTCATACTTTCTGCCTTCGTCTGGCCAGAAAGAAAAATTAATCGTGTCCATGAAAAACACCCTGAAACTATTGTTTAACAAAATTTGTAAATTTACTGACCAATCAACGGCTCGTTTTCCTCCATCTTTTGGGTGTAAAACATGAGCGGCGAATTCAACTTCACAAAATGAGCCATCTACGACCGCATCAAGAATCTGTATTTGTCAAGAAAAATAATAATGAAAAAACATACCATACGAGCAACTCGATCTACTCCTTTTTGATTGATTTCAATCAGGGATCCGTTGTTGACAATAAGTTGAGCCGAATCAATTGGAGGCAGCACTCCGTCCATTTCCGCAAAGATTCGTCTGAAAAATCCTTATCATATCAGTTCAGACAGTGGTTGAGATACTGCCTATCATCTTTATGTGCGGACAATACAATTTCGAAGTCAACTCCAATATGTTTTTTTTTCTTGACAAAGAATCCAAAAAAAAACCGTGAACAAAAATACTGCAAAATAATTTTGAACCAAACCGTCTTTCTTCTGGAGCTGTCTCGCTGCGAAAAAGTTCGATTTGAAAAAGGTCACTTTGCAAAAATTTTGGCTGAGTATCAAATGTTTACACGTTATACAATTTGGCTACAGCGCACAAACATTGGATACTCAGCCAAGATTTTTGCAAAATGACCTTTATCAAATCGAACTTTTCCGCTGCGAGACAGCTCCTTTCTACTGGAACTTTGTGACAGTCTCTCTTTACCTTTCCACTTATTGAAATTATTTTTTGAAGGAACATTGGTCTTCATTTTTCTGCTCCTAACTATGTCTGCCGTCGGCTCGAATGTGCCACCGGTGAACAACATCGGCTGTAACACGAGGTCGGCCTCCCACGCGAGATCAGTTATCTCTCCAGTTGTCCACTTTGAACGTGAGCAAGATGTCTGACCTATCAGGAGCTTTTGCCAAGGCTGAGATCACTCCAAACATTATTCCTAACCCTCCAAAACAGATTCTTGAGGTGAGTCAGTCAATAACACAAACAGAAAGTTTCAGCTGACTTGGGATGGTATTCAAGTTCAGCCTGGAATGACCATGTCCGTCAGAAACCTCAAGAATGCTCCACGTTGGAATCTGAAAGGTGCCGATCCAGAGTCTACCTATTCTCTCATTATGTTCGATCCCGACAACCTCTCCCGAAAGAACCCAAGTGTAGCTCCATGGCTTCAGTGGCTAGTAGCCAATATTCCAGCTTCTAACGTAATTGAGGGCATAAATGGAGGTATCTAGTTAGCAATTATATAGCCTATTTAGCTTTTAGGACAACACCAACAAGCCTATGGAAGTCCCGCACCAGGCCCGAGAACAGGCGATCACCGATACATCATTCTCATGTGGGAACATCAGGGAAGGTATTCTTTGGGTCAGAGACTCTCACTGAAATACAATTTAGACGTATTAACGTACCAAAGCCTTCAACTCGGACCAAGTTTGATGTGAAAGGATTCATTGAAAAGAACAAGCTCGGTTAGTTTGTTTCCTTTCCAACGGAAACATGTTTGTAGGCGACCCGATTGCCGGAAATTTCTTCATTTGTGCAAACGAACAACAGTAGACTGTTAAAACTATAGGAGTGCACTTGTGTAGACATAAACTGTATTTGCGAGTTGTTAGAAACATGCAGTACTTGCCTATGGAAATGGCATTATTGTTTGTGGTTCCTCTGGCGAGATGACAGATTGTCCGTTACACAGTCCTGTAGCACAACCACTCGTCGAGATTGATATGTAGTGCTGAAAGATGTTAGTCTCTAAATGATCGGAGCAGTACCTGCAGCGTCTCCGATGTATGCTTTCCCACATAACGAACAAAGGGGCGAAGATCGCCAAGGTTCGCAGTGTTCAGAACTGCATAGTATTGTGCTCGTGTCTCCACTGGCAGTATCACCTGAACGCTTATTTTTAATTTTTGTCCCTCTAAGGTAGTTTGAACATATTGCACTGACAGAGAGATTTAAACTAGAGTAAAAGTATCTTAAGAACTACCAATTCATTCCTAGAAACTCCATTCTAGGCTTTAAACGCAGAGATAAAAAACTGACCGGTGGAAATCCAGATTTCATCAAGATCAAGTTGAGCAAAAGTCTCGCCGTTCGACCATTGCCATCAACGAACGGATGGATCAAAACCTGAAACTGTTTTTCTCGTGTCAACATTCTGAACTGACGAGCTTGTAGTGAGCAATAGCTGCTCTTTCAACAGGGTCTATTTCAGTAGTCAATGGAGAGTTCAGCCATTCAACTAGTTCCTCCATTTGGTCTTTCACAAACTCTGGTGCGACTGGAGTGAAGCGTCCAACATAGACTTGAGTGGATCGTATTCTGCCCGCATCCAGTGGATTCACATTTCCCAAAACTCTTCGATGGATTTCCAAAATATCCTAAAGTTCTTTTAAGTTAATTCGGTAGAATTGTCCCTACATCGAGTGTGATCTCGTCCATATGGAGAAGAGACGAATTCAAATATCTGAGGGCCGAATCCATGCCGATCACTTCATTATGTTCGACTATGCTCTTGCCCGGAACCACAAATCCCGTCTCCAGAATCGACCTAAAATGGGTATTCATGTAAAGAGAAAAATCTACCGTGTCTCTCCCAAAGAGAGCGTGTTTCCCTCAATAGCCACGGTGTGATAGATGTGAATGAAGTAGCTCTCTCGCATAGCCCTTCTCAACGTTGTTGAATGAGCCATTCGATTGAAGGCCTCCTTCTTTTGGTCAATCTCATTCAACAGCTTTTGATCCGCCGCGTGGACGATCGGCTGCGTTCGTCTTCGACGTCTGAACAAATCTTTGTTTCGGATCCGTCCGATGACCATGAAATTGTCTCTTTTTTGCCAAGTTCAAACGGTTATATCTTCATCGGACGGTGAATGCGTTCTTTACTGTTATGCTCGTTTCACTAAAAAGAGGGCTCACCCGTAACTCATTTAGTTTGGAATGTCATGGAAACGTAGGGTACTCAGTCAAGTTTCCTGGATGAGTATCCTATGTTCGCGTGTTATAATGGTCTTGCGGCAAATTGAATGTGTTACGGTGGAGCCTTCTTTTTATTGAACAAACCATACCAGATGAACAACTTACTCTAAAGCTCCGCTATGAGCCGGATTATAGACAAGAGCCTTAACATAGCAGAGATCTGCTTCGATATAATTATCCAGATGTTCGAAGATTCGTCCGTGTTCAGTCAAGACATCGGGATGATGAGGTAGAAGAGAAATGGCATGTTCTATGACTGCCTTGGCCTACGAATCAGGACTGTGTGTTGTCTTCCTCATTTTACCTTTCTGTAGTTCCCGTTTTCTCTATAACTCTGTGCAGCCGATACTGCTGACAATGCTTCCTTCTCCAAAGTGGGACTAACTGGATCGGCTGCGTGTCTTTTCAGGACAACGCCAGATTCATACTCGTTCCTTTGGGTTGTCAACAGATCTGGTAACGTTGTGATTCTAGCTGCTAGATCAGTCGATACTGGATAGCCGCAATCTTCCAAAAAACGACAGGACAAAGGTTTTAAAAGTCCGAGAAGATGTGGGAGGAAAATCTAAATGCTTTCCTTAAGTCATCTACAGTACTTGGATAACTGACCTGTACCAACACTGATGTCAAAATGCATAGAAGAACTGTTAGAGTTTTGCTATTTTCCATGGTAGCATTCTTTGTTGGAATCTTTCAGACTATGGTAAGAGCCTCGTCTGCTCAAAAATAGACGTAGATCAGCTGATTGGGGCGGGTCCCGCCACGACTGACCTTATGATGAGCAGAGTACGGTGGTCACATGTGAGTCGAGACGCACTCTCTGCTGTTATCGACAGAGGTCTGTCACACACTTTATGCCAGTTACCACCAAAAGAACCAATTCCTGATCCCTGTGAACATTTTCCCTATCAGCCATGTCGCTCAAGAACGGATCTACTCCCACTTTCAAGGAGCGTCGACCCTTCCGTAAGTCGAAAAATTGATTTTTGTTACGCAACATTTCAGATGCCCGACAGAAAGACGTAGAAGAGATTCGAAAGCAGCAACCGAATAAAATCCCGGTTATCATAGAGCGGTTTGATGGAGAGCGGGGTCTTCCACTTATGGAGAGGTGTAAATTCCTAGTTCCGGACCATATAAATGTTGCGGAATTGATGCATATTGTAAGGAGAAGGTAGATACTCAAGCAAATTATCGATATCCTATGATTTTAGACTTCAGCTCCATCCGGAGCAAGCTTTCTTTCTGATGGTCAACGAAAAATCTGTCGTCTCGAATAATATGACTGTTCTTCAATTGTGGAGCACAGACAGGTTCAGTCGTCTTCTTTCTATCAGGGTGTTCCAAAATTGTTGAATTTTTTTTCTGGTTCACTATCTGATCCCTAGCACCTAGAGAGCTTTTTCAAAAAAAGGAAATAACGGGCAAACTACGATCCTGTATAGAGATCAGAGGCCATACTTCAAAAATGTCGTGTGCCAAAAGTAAAATTTAGAAAGCATAAATGGCTTGTAAAATTTGGAAAGCGCACATCCCACCTGTTTTTAAAAATGCATGAGATAATAGGGAACCAGAAAAAATTTCAACAATTCTGGAACACCCCGATATTAACCAAGCGACCGTTTTCAGAGATTCAGACGGATTCTTGTACGTGACTTACACAGCACAACCCGCTTTTGGTGTTTGAGTAGCATTCAATCTTCTCCACTAATGCCTTATGACTAGCTTCTCTTCAACTCCTCATGTATTATAGTGTACATATGCTCTGTACAGCTTCTTCGACGTGCAAAAAAAATAGCGTGTCACCGTACCTTTTTTACTTTCATTTGCAGTTATCACCTGACTGTGTCAACAATAAAGATTGTTTACCAACTTCAATTTACAAAATAAAACGTAAACAACCGAGATCTTGTCCAGTTACTCTTCGGCTTGTGCGAAAGGATTCTCAATCTCGTTCATTCCATCACTCGGTGCGATCACGGTGACTGCGGTTCCTCGAGCTACGATCAGGCCTAGATCTCTGGTTTCTTCTCCAACCGAACCAGGGTTTTCTGGGTCTCGAAGATACTCTACGCAGTTGTCCAGTACCATATTAAGCAGAGCATCATATCCCTTTAAAATTCCGCTAGCTGAAAGATATTCATTGGGCAAACAATAAGTGTTTAGGATTTTTTGGAGCATATAAAAGTATTTTTTACAGTCGAAAAGCCAGTTTGAATCGATTGCTGTTTAAGGATGCGAAAAATTGAATGATTCTGTGATATTTACCTTTTTATTTTGATATACTTTATCGATCGGTAAGGAACAAACGGTTTTGATGGATGAGTTTACAATTTTGGCCCCCACAATGAAATTACTTTTTTTGTCGAAAACCAACTTTTTTGTTACTTTAAAAAAGGTAACAATCATACCTTCTCTTCCTCCTTGAAATTTGACTCGAATACGTTTTTCAATGAAGCGGGACAGTTCCAGACAAGATTCCTTCTTCTTTCGCTGGCTGTCATCTTTTCCTTGGTTGCTCATCTTATTTTCTGAAAACTACTGCAATTATTATGCAGCAAGAAACAAACTATGCAAATGAAAAAAAAAGAGAGAAAACAAAATTATCTGCAAAGAGCGTTGAAAAGACTTCAAATTATATAGCGCGGGCGACACAACTGAACGAAGATTTGCGTATAAACTCGACCTGGGCAGTGTTTCCAGTCCTTTTCTTGGCTTCTTTTTTTTCAGAGTTCTATTGAAATCTAGTCAAAAACAAATGCCGACCGGAATACACTACTTTTTGCACACAAAATAGTGCATACATCGTACGTCTTTGAGTTAGAACATCCTTGTGTATGCAAAGGAGAATTGGTGAAGCTTGGTATAAAACAATTTTTGAAAGATTCGAAAACTTGCGAATAATGGAAACAGGAAGAGAGTTCTAAGCGCTGCCGACAGAGCGCGTTTGCATTCTCCGATTAGAGACGCAGGGAGGGCGGATTCGCCTTCATTAGAGGTCTCACGTAGCCTACTTCCCCTTGATTTTCAGTATTGTATCGCTTCTATGACTTTGTTTTTCTTAGAATCTTAGTTTCAGAGAATGGTCTGAACCATCCGAGAACCATGGCATCTCCCGAAGAATACGAAAAATACTATGTTCATTTCGAGCGTCCGCCGTTTGCTCCAATCTTCACCCCGACAGCAGAAGAGTTTGCTGATCCGATAGCGTATGTGGCCAAAATACGACTGGAAGCTGAACCATTCGGTGTGATAAAGATAGTACCTCCTAGTGTAAGTTTTACCTATATTCCTAATCATAGAGTTTTTAGGGGTTCAAGCCACCGTTTGCTATCAATGCGGAAACATTTCATTTTACCCCAAGAATTCAGAAATTGAACGAAATTGATGTAATCTTCCGAGAACCAGCGGTATGTTCCTCATTATTTTCCAGAATTTCTCATTTTCCAGATTTTTCATCAGCGCATAGCCGAATTCTGGGAATTGAAGTGCCAGCCGTTGGGAGCTTGTATAGTCGACGGAAAACATATAAATTTGTACAAACTACACACAGTAGGTGTTTCTCTTTTGCCATTCTATTAGTTCCTTTCAGCTAGTCCAAAATGCTGGTGGTCACGAAACTGTCAGCGCCAAAAAAGGATGGAGTTCTATTGCCAAGAAGATAGGAATACGATCTGCTGCTAAGCTGAAAGAGCTCTATTTGGACACTATACTCCCTTTCATCCTCAATTTCGAAGTATAAAATTTGTTATTATACTAAAGACTGTTTACCATTCAGGAACGAGCTAGTAGTGAAACACAAATTGAGGATGTCAAACTGTCCGCCAACGAGCCTCAGACTATGCACGGAGGACGAAGGCCTGGAAGGATGATGGCTGGAATGGCTACGACCAGATCGTCTCCTCGAAAAGCTGCGAGACAAATCAAAAAAGATCCAGTTGCCGATGTCATGTGCAGCAACTGTGGACGAGGTGATCAGGAGGACAAACTGCTTTTGTGTGACTGCGGTTCCAGCTGCCATACATTTTGCTGCACACCCAAACTTTCCACTGTGCCAAAGGTTTTGTTTTCTATATTTTTATTAGCTCAGGGTAATTCAGACCGATTGGAAATGCACGAAATGCATCATAGACGCTGTCTCCAAACTCGGCACAACGCACGGCTTTTATGATGCCGAAGAATCATTCTCTTTAGACACATTCCAAACGTTTGCCGATGCGTTTAAAGCTGATTATTTCAAGAAACTTCGAAAGGAGGTAGAGAATTTCTTCTGGCTGAAATTTTAGTTTTGTTTAGGAAATCACGCCAGAGGAAGTGGAAAATGAGTTTTGGCGCATCCTTTATGATCAAGAGAGTACAGTTTCAGTCAGATACGGAGCAGATCTGATTACGAGCAAGGCAAAACTCTTTAGTTCAGACTAGAAGAAAATAATTTAGGTTGGAAGTGGATTTCCCAGAAAGACTGATGACAACCGCGGAGCAGAAGCTCGTGCGAAACAGCACTATGCAAACCACGCCTGGAATCTTAACAATTTGCCCGTGCTCAAGGAATCCGTCCTCTCCCACATCGAGACCGGAATTTCAGGTTATTTGCTCAATTTCATTAGACAAAAAAGCTTTTCAGGAATGATGGTGCCGTGGGTTTACGTCGGAATGTGTTTCAGCACTTTCTGCTGGCATACTGAAGATCATTGGACGTACAGCATAAACTACAATCATCTGTACTTGCTTGTTTGATATACCTCAAGTATTTTTTTTCAGAGGCGAACGCAAAATTTGGTATGGCATTGGAGGAGAAGACGCGGAGAATTTTGAAAAGGTGTGCCATAGTTACTGCTCGAGTAAAAAGTAAAAATTAGATCGTACGCGAAATAGCTCCCGAATTGACCGGCCATCAACGAGATATTTTCCATCACATGACCACTGCTGTCAATCCAGCTTTATTGAGAGCCAGAGGAGTTAACGTGTATACAGTAAGTCTCTTCCCTGGTATGAAATTCGAAATTTGAGGTTCAACAAAACGCCGGAGAGTTTGTCATCACCTTTCCGAGAGCATATCATGCTGGCTATAACGAGGGATTCAACATTGCCGAAGCCGTGAATTTCGCACCGATTGACTGGGTTTGTCGCCTTCTTTTGTTCTTATAACCTAATTTTAGCTACAATTTGGACGCAAGTGTGTTTCCGAATACGCCAGTGTGAACCGTTTTTGCGTGTTTTCCCACGATGAACTCGTCATGAAAATGGCAAACTCATGCGACAAGCTGGGAATCGGCATGAGTCTCGCATCTTTAGAAGAATTGAAGACGGTACGATCTTTCTTATCTCTTTTAGCGTAATTTTTTTAGATATTCCAAAGAGAAAAGGCTGGAAGAACGGCGATGAAGCAGCGTGGTGTCCGAATGATCATGTTTCAAGAATTCGAAAATATGTCTGATGACGCTCGATGCTGTCGGTTTGTCTCATAGTCTTTTAGAAATGATCGACATCGTTTAGAAAATGCCATACGACCGTCTTTCTCTCGGCATTAAGCTGCCCCCATGAGCATACCGTCTGTCTCGATCACCTCGACGATATCTGTGAGAAATGTGCCTTCTCCGACTGCACAATCAAGTAACAACAAGCTTTTCATTCTTTTCTATTTTCTTCTTTTAGATATCGGTTTTCTCTACACGAACTAGAACCCCTTCTACAAAAGTTGCAAAGTCGAACGATAGCCTATTTTGAATGGGCAGACGATGTCGACGACACTCTTGGTGGAAAGAAGACGAAACCACGTTTGTTTGTTTACATTTTAACGACAAACTTGGATATTCAGCGCCGTCCTGGGTCGAATCTAAGATAGACCAAGCGCGTAAAAAACATTTTCCTCATACACACACTTCCCATCTGCTTTTTACTTGTCAAAAAGGATACCAGGCATTAGCCGAAAAGGTCAATCAAATTGTCCATGGAAAAATGAAGACGAGGAAAGAAACGCGAATTCAACGTGCGGATACACGACTCGGACTGAGAGGGGTCGAAGAATTGCTTGCAGAGATGTCGTCTTTTCCAATCGATCTCTCCAAATCCCAAAATGAACTAGAGGTGAAATTGTCGTTAGCTCTTCTAAGATTGAAGTTTCAGAGTCTCGTTGTCAAAGTGAAAGAATGGTGTGCATTAGTCGACAAGGCTATCGAGGAAAATGCCGATTCGGAAATTTTGAACAAATTACGAATCGAGGGAGAGAATTTTGAAATCCGAACACCACAAATGGACTATTTACAAAACGTACGGTTTTTTTGTGTTGCGTTCACTATGCTATATATCCTAGGAAATAGAGCGGAAAGAATGGCGAACCAAGACCTCGAATGTGACAAACTGGAAAATATCGGATGGAATGGAAAAGGATGAAGAATTCCTTCTCAAGAAACGACTATCCATAGAAGATGCACAGAGGATGCTTCGAGAAGCAATGGACCTGTCGATACCCGTCGCCGAACAGTCTGTTTTCCACAGTGTAGTCAGAAATGCCGCCAGATTGGACAACCAAGTGAGTCATTTGATTACTTCTATTCAAAGCCTTTTTTAGGCCGACGATCTTCTGAGCAGTAAACCGACACTGGACCTGTTAGAAAGCCTTTGGGAAGACGTCAAAACGGTGGATTGGTGTTCGTCCGACGCTCTTGACAGATATCGAGAAGAGCTTGTTTTTGCCCGAGGATTTGGAAAAGAAGCGCTGAGCGATGTCAATCTCAAAAAAGTTTCTCGCATTCTCGAGAAAGCTGGCAAATCTACGTATCCAAACTATTTGACGAGCTAACTTATTCTTCAGAATCCTCTCGAGCACTCCTGCCTATGCCGAATTGAACATTATTCAGACAAATTTGATCAAGTTCACCCTGAAATGTGTCAATCTCTTCAAACCGACTACATCATATTACTCTTTGTCCGAGGTTTTTCAAGCTAATTTTATTTATAAGTTATTCTAGATAATCAGTTACCGAGATGATTTGACGGCATTGGTTGAAGGACAAGCTGTCTCTCGCTCGTTCGAGAGTCTAAAGGAACACCCTCACGATTTTTGGTATTTTCTTGTCTTTTCTGGCTAACTAGAGTTTGCAGGGAACCACTATACGATTTCTCCTCTATCAAAGACTTGGAGAACCATCTGACGACGTTACAAGAGCAACAATTAAAACTTATCAGTATGCGTTGTATTGCCAAAACCTCATTTTCCTTCCAGATACGCTAAAAGAAGAGAATAATACACGACCGCTGAATGAAACATGTCTGTGCGCTGCGGAGAAACCAAGCTGTTCCGATACCGTCAGCTGTATGCTGTGCAATTCCCGATATCATGGTAATTAGTCTTTCTGCCTCAAAACGCAAATTTCTTTAGCCGAATGTGCTGAATGGAACAACTTCTTTGGAGAACTTCCTCTCGGATGCTTTCTCTGTCTTAGATGTCTTCGAGGTAAACGACCGTGCGTCGAAGATGTACAAGCCGCGATCAGACAGTGCAACGTAAACAGTCTGGAGGTTAGCAGTCTTGTTCACTTAAAACATCGATACTTCAGGTCGCTCTGACTAGAAATGTCCTCGTAAAAGTACGCAGTCTTTCGAAAGAAGCCATGGATTTGATGAAAACTTTCTCTCTGACGGAGTCGTCTCTCGTAGAGTCCGATATGCTCGCCAAGTACGGATTTTTTGTTTTCAAAAGCACACATTCAAGGGCGAGAATATTGATCGAAGGCATTCTTGGATGTGAAATTGTCGATTTCGCCGTTCTCAAGCAAATGACGAAGATAATTCCTTCGGCTTATCGACAGATGATATCGTCTCAAGAAAGGTATTTTTTTTATTTTTTTAAGAAAACAAATTCCAGCATAATGACGAAAGTGCGAGACAAGCCAGTCCGTTCGTACCCATTGAAAAACATATTTTTCGCTGGCAAGAAGAGTCGGAAAAGGAGCAGCTTCTGTGAAAGGTCAAAACGGGACAAAAAACGCCAAAAGTCGGTCAAAAACGAAGACGAAGTCTGTTCGGCAGAAGCGTGTTTAAAACCATACGGTTAGTGCTGAACTCACCGCTTTCTCAGCTAATATTTTAGGAGAAAGCGTCCGATGGATCCAGTGCGAAAGTTGCGAAAAATGGTCGCATTACATTTGTGTTGGACTGACAGTGGAAAAAGCGAAATCTCTCGACTGTTTCGAATGTTACGAGTGTCAAAGGAAGTGCTAAACACATTCCTCCAATACGGTCTCCCTTTTTGATGATTCTCTCATAATTGAACACTATTTCAGTGCACATTCTGTCCAATCTCATTTTGAAATCTGAACTCTAGCTCAAAGCACGCATAAGCATTAATCCACCCTTTTTTCTCATTTAACCGCTTTAATCTATCCTGTTTCGTTGGAAACGAGTCATTTTCCCGTGTTTTGTGTCAGTTTCTTCATTATAAAGTATTTTCTTTTCATGCAGGTTCAGTCGTCCTTCTTGATACTGACATCTCTGAGCGACGTTCGACGGATCGATAACGACTGAATTTGGTTAGATGTTGAAGAAGAATCTACAAGCATTTTTGAGGGTTTTGCGAACGACGACGAAAGCGATTAAAGTAAAGTAAGGGAGAAGGTGAAGAAATTAATGGCGGTCAGAATCCAGACAGAGATGGGTGGCTTGGTTTCCGGAGGAGGAAAAGACAACAAGAAGGCGACAAAATCCTGAACTTTTTGTAAAAGATGGTGTTTTGTAGGAACCTTCGATTCGAACGGAGAGACAACATTCGCTGATTTTGATTGTATGGCTTTCAATTGACAACATATTTTGTTTTAAAAATAAACTTTGTGTAAGATTGAAAGATTAGGTGTCCAGATTGCTCAATTGTGTGCAAGGAACAAGGATATATTGTGCCGGAATGGGATGACCCGCGTGCTGTGATATCGGCCGTGTTCCGGGCCACGCCTCCCTTCATTGTCGGTCAGCCATGTTGTCCAGACTTTGTCGTCAGCCTGTCCTCTCTTCAGGTAATCTTTTCTCAAAGTCGATACTCGTCGAGCCAAGAGATATCAATAAGCTGCCGAAAACAGCTGCGTGCGAGGCTAATTGCCCAAAGACTTTCCCTTGTTCGCACCTTTCTTTTCGCGAGAATTGATCAGTTCCGATGGCACGTAAACAGACTGATAGCTTATCATCACTAACTAATCGCTACAAACGAGTTCTTTTGGTCGAAAGAAAGAGAAACTTTCGTTTATTCTTTTTTTGTAAACAATCTTGCAGCGAGATGTGCATCCATCGCCTCCTCGGAGCCGTCGGGACCTTCGATGAAGACGTCCGTTCCTGGACCAAAGGGTCTTGAACTGAAAAAGAAGATGGACGAGATTCATGTGAGTTGATGAAATGGGGTGTGATGGTCTGAATTTGTTACACTCGGAGGCACAACTGCCAGGCAGACGATTGACCTGGCCAAAAGATAGAAAGGTCTTTGTGCGTAATTCTCTGCGAGAGAGCAGCAATCGAAGTCAAGTGCTTTTTTTTTCAGCAGACGACATCCGTTCGGACATTTGTTGATTATGAAGCCTCTTTTGGAAATTATATGAAGGATGCTGACGGTATGCCATCCTGTTTCATACAAGTCGATCTCCTTTAGGGAACACTCTTCTGGATGTCTACACGCAGATCTCCTCTCTTCCCTTGGGATACAACCATCCCGATTTGGTCAAAGCAGCTGCTTCGGCTCCTTTCATTACATCCTTGGTCTCTCGCCCAGCTCTTGGCTCCTTCCCTCGAACAGACTTCCCCAACGGAATCGAGAATGCTCTGACTTCTGTCGCTCCGAAGGGACTCCATGCTGTCCAGACCATGCTCTGTGGAACCTCTGCCAACGAAAATGCCATCAAGCAGGCTTTTATCTGGTTTGTCCTGCGATCAGAAAAAAGACAAATTTTGTTAGGTATATGGCTCAGCGTCGTGGCGGAAAGGGACCTGATGCCGAGGCTCTTGAGAGCTGTATGTCCCAAAAACTGCCCGGAACACCTCGTCTCTCCGTACTCGGTTTCCAGGGCGCCTTCCACGGTCGCTCTCTTTGCATGCTCTCTGTGACCAGAAGCAAGGGAATTCACAAGGTTTGCACTGGAAGAAAGTATATGGTAAATGGTCAACTATAGGTAGATATCCCTGCTTTTGACTGGCCTATTGCCAAGTTCCCTCGGTACAAGTATCCCTTGGCTGACAACAAAGAGTACAATGCTCAACAGGATAAGGAGTGTCTCAAGGACGTCGAGGAGAAAATTGCCGAATGGAAGAAGAAGGACAACGACGTGGCTGCTGTTATCGTTGAGCCCATCCAGGCCGAAGGAGGAGATCATTACGGAAGTCCTGTCTTCTTTCAAGTATCTTTTCCTTTCTGATAGACATCTTTTTTCTTTTATAGGGTCTTCGTGACATTACCAAGAAGAACGGATGTGTCTTCATCGTCGACGAGGTATCATTGAACCCCATTCAAAACATTTTCCATCGTTTCAGGTCCAGACTGGAGGTGGCGCCACTGGAGACATGTGGGCTCATTCCCACTGGAATCTGTCCTCTCCTCCAGATATTGTGACCTTCTCGAAAAAGATGTTGACAGGAGGTTACTACTATGCTGAGCATCTTCGAGTCAAGGAAGGATACAGAATTTACAACACTTGGGTTGGAGATCCGACCAAGCTGTTCCTTTTGGAGAAAGTCATCGAAGTTGTCAAGAGAGACAACCTCGTTCAAAAAGCCAAAGAACTTGGACAAGTCTTCCAGAAGAATCTCTCCCAGCTCGAGGTTCCCCTTTTCAGAGAGAGAAACGAGTAATGATTATTTCAGTCCACTTATAAGGATAAACTGACTCAGTCGAGAGGTTTAGGGACCTTCGCCGCCATCGACTTGCCATCTGCTGCCCTTAGGGACACACTCGTCGACAAGGTTACAACTGTCTCTTCAATACAAACTGTTATAGGCTATCGCAAATGGTCTTCACTGTGGAGGATGTGGCGAGAAGTCTCTCCGTTTCCGTCCCTCTTTGGTCAGTCTCTCAAACCAGTAGAATCAAAAACTGTTGTAGGTCTACGAGAAGAAACATCTGGATCTGACCTTCGAACTTCTGGACAAGTCTCTGCGACAACTTTGAATTCTTAACGAATAAACTGTCTTATGGGCTACTATAAATTTCGAACCATCTGCTCGACGGGTCATTTGTCAATAGTCGGTCTCGGGTTGCAGGGAGTCAGGAAAGGAATAGGAGGAGGACAAAAAAGACTTCCGGAAAAAAACAGAAGACAATGAACAGCAAGTGGGAGAGCTGCAATTAAATACGATTTCCGAAGACGTTAAAGTTTCGCCGAAAATAATTACACTCTCTGCGTCTTCTTCCCCACATTTCTTTTTACCTTCTTACTCAGAATAGTCATATGATTGGGAGTATATTTACACCTGTACCTGGCAGATAAAAGAGACAGTCTTTGAGAGCGATGTTTACTTTCCTCTCACCTAATAAGTATCGAGCAATTAGTCGACGCGAAACTCTTGTTATCAGTAGTATCTCTGGCTCGGTTCTATGCAAATGAGACCACGCCTTCATCCCGACTGGCTATTAGGAGCTGGCTCCGCCCTTCTCTCGCACTAACTCATTCGAATATGGCCGTTCGTAAACACCCTCACATTCTCGAAATGACTCCTTTTTACTCTTATTTCATTCTGTTCTCTCGTGAGTTATTCAGCCCTCGTACAACTCTGACTCCTCCGTCCTCCCACAAGAAGGCTTTTTGTGCGTGTTGACGCTCTCTAATCACATTCTCTCCCCCGACTATCATCATTACTCTCGTCAAAGAATTTTCCTGTCTATTTCCCGTCGAGTCTATTCAGGCATAGCGTCGTCTTTGTTCCGATCCGAGTCGTTTTCGTCCGGATTCGCCATGTTCCCGTCGGCCCGATGAGTCCTTTTCTTCTACTTTTCCTGGTCACAAGTTCCTTGGCTGAGCATGCAGTCATCACGCCTCAGAACTCGAGCGAGACGGTCATCCGATGTCCCGTTGCCGAGAACTTCATTCAGGTATGCCTGACTACTAGTCGTTTTTCGTTCTCATTAAGCCTTCTCTGGGACTGACAGCTCGAACGCAGACTAATCCTACGCATTTCAGACTCATATGGCTCCTGACTTTGAGTCACCACAGCTGGTCAGAAGGTTAGATTGGTTCCATAACGAAGACGGCTTGGTGGCCAGCTACCAACAGGTGAGTGCTGATAATTGCTCCGTTTCCGCCCATCACTCATTTCGCTTTCGCTCCTAACTCACACTCATCAATTATTCTTCCAATGAAGTAGATTCTCGCCCATCCGCCTCCTTTTGCTGTTTTCGAAGTCGTGGGCCTAATCCCCGGTTGGATCAACTGGTAACTGGCGAGGATACATTAGGACCCGAAGGTGGCTCTAATGCGGACACTCGTGGCCAATCACAAATACTATTTCCTCCGTTTATTTGCGCTCCTGGAATGGCCAATGCCATGAGAGCAGTACACTTCGGTCGGGATAGTCCAAGACATTCATTAGCCATATGGGATGGGTAATTGGTCTGACATTGATGACCAACCAGCTGATGGATCGTCTCCTCGTTCCCACGAAAAAAGAACAGTTCAATAGGTTGTATGCGCATCTGCTGTCTAGGTGTGAGTCGGCTACTGTCAATAGCCTTATTTGTCCTATGCTAATCAGGGTCGTCACCGGAAACCGTGTCTTGACCCCTGTCGGCTTACAATTAGCAAAGAACAAGAGGATCTGTTCTTCTTTAAATAGTTAGTAGACGATTCGTGTTGGCAATTTACTCTTAAAAGTATGCCGATCATGTACTTTTCGCAGAATAATGGCTTAGTGTGTGGCTCCAATTACGCTGAAAGGCTCTCGTTACAGCTGAGAGACAATCCGGATGCCCATACTGTCCAGAGTCTAATTAGGTACTTGACTCCATCTGTCCATTGGCCACCTGCAGATACTCCTTTTACCAAACGGAATAGATGGAAAGAGTCCCTTGTGAAATGCTCTGATGCTATCTCAGTAGTTACGCAACGACCAGATGGTCATTGTGAATTCTCCGCTTCCTCTAGAGTCGACAATTAGGGCTTCGAACCGAGATATACATCTTTCAGAATGTAGTAGCCGACGCCTCGAGACAATGGTGGGTAGCTGATAGTCGCTTCGAACTGCAAAGACCCTTCTATTCTCTGAAGTTGTCTCCAGTTCTATCAGGAGATGCTGGAATCTACCGCTGTCGTCTGGAGACGGATCCGCTCTTCACCCTCTCTTCAACGACATCTCATATGGAACTGAATGTTCTGGGTAGGTTGTTATCTATTCGGAATGCAAAGAGAGAGGCTGCTTGTCGTAGTAATTGTCTTGAACGGCAGTCATTTCTTGGCTCTGATGGATGGCCTGACTCAGTCGATCCTATCTCCCCAATTGAAGCTGCTAATCACGGTTCAATGGTTAACCTTTAACGGACGAATGAACCGAACGGAGGAGCTGGAGGAGGCTACTAATTGCTTCCAAAGGAGTCCGTGGAAATGGACTCAATCAAGTTATTGCGATTATTCGATTGTCCAGACCTAAATTGACAAGATCCAACACCTAACTCTCCGGAGACTTGTTTGGACTTGTCAAGACTTTGCTCTTTTGGAAAAGCCATTCGATTGACAATGCTCAAGGCTGGAACGTCAAAGAGCCATGTCCCTTGCTGCCAATCCGAGTCGATCAGGAAGAATTACGCCGGCTACAGGACCGTTCTTTCCGTGAGCAGCGCCACTCTGGCCAAGTTGGCTGCCTGCTTGAAATTGTTCGGATGTTCCACGAAGACGACGAAGATTCGAGAGGAGATGAGCGAAGAAGAGACCCGTCACGCGCTGTTCGAGTTCTTGGTGGATTGTGGACAGAGGAAGCTTCAGAGAATTGAACAGATGATCGAGAAGCTTGAGAAGAAGGTGAAGAGTCTGGAGCAGGCTGCCCATGTCAACGAGAAACGCACAAAGAAACGCATTTCGAGAGGATTTCAATTGCTGCCGAAAGAGATCAAAGAACTGAGTCGCGACATTGATCAGATCAGTAAACTGCAGAAACTCGCCGAGGCAAATAAATAGATCAAGAATAAAGTCTTTTAGTTCGACCTTCTCCACCATCTTTTCCGGAAATCACTGCCGTCACAAATCGATCAGTTACTCTCAGTTGGACTCATTCTTCTGCCCGTGCTCATCGTCCAATCATACGATATTCCATCAGTGTGAGGTAGTTCTTCTCGTATTTGATAGACTACACGGTCTGTTTCTAGACTACTAGCAGATGGAAGCAGATTCATCATCCCGGCTCCCAGCAATGGCACATCAATTCAAGTCGATGCTCTATCTCCATTCTCGCTTTACAGCTTTGCTGTAAGGGCGGAAAACGCAGCTGGTCTCAGTGATTTTGGGCCCGAGAAAACTCAGAGGACTCTGGGAGAGCCGCCGACGTATCCTCCAAGAATTGTCGGGGTCACGAACGGGAGTGATGGCTGTGTAGCTGTCAGTGTGGAGAAACCTTTCCACATGCATGGACAAATTCAAAACTATTTTGTCTCTTTGGCTGGAGAGGGCTTGAAACCGGCCAGTGAGAGGTAATTATACCTTTTTTTCTAAACAATGTTTTCTATAGGTTTGGAAGGGGCTCAGGCCCACTGACCATCTGTGGTCTACAGCCACAAACGGCCTATACCATCTCAATAACAGGTCAAACAGAGTTTGGAATTTCTCCGCCTGCTCAACACACCTTTCACACTGATCTATCAGGTAGCACATTTTAGTTTGTCCAGTAGTCCTTTTCAGTTCCTCAAACAGCTCCGACCAATGTAACCGTACAGCCTTTGGTAGGAACACCGAAACTGTTAGTTAGATGGCGCCCGCCGGAAAGAAGTCAGGACATTGTGATGTACAACGTGTATCATAAGGCTCAAGGACAGAACAAGTGGAAAGTCGAACGACTTCCAATAAGCGGAAAGAGTTTGCTCAAGCACGAAGTAATTGGCCTAAGTGAGTGCTTTATTTGATAGATTAGTATTTCTTCAGATCCAAGAACAGTCTATTCAATCCGTTTATCTGCCGTTTCTTCAAAAGGAGAAGGTCCTCGAAGTGCCGAACACATAATTGCCACTGACATAACCAGTAGGTTCAGTGTGTTCCAGACAACGGAGTTTCAGTTCCTCCGGCTGTCGAAATAGAGAAAATTTCCTACGATTGTCACGAAGGTGTTTTCATTCAATGGACACCAATTCCCGGTCGACCAGAATACAAAGTAGAAATTGGAAATCAATCGAGTACTCTCTCCTACAACACGAGTCAGACAAGTGTACGAAGCAAACTTTGTTCTGAGGAAATATATTTTTTGTAGATTCAACTGAACCATCTACTGCTGAACCAAGAGTATTCCATCCGTGTGGCTGCGGTCCAAAGAAGTAAAGTGGACAACGTGACTCATCTTCCAGGACAATGGGGAATGGAACAGCGTTTCGTCTTATCTAGTTAGCCACAATTTGAACTAGTTACGATACATTTCTAGACGGCTGTAAATATCAGTCTTCACTCTGTTCTTCGTCTGGTGCCAAATGCCAGCCGTTGGTAGCATCTGTCCCTGTTAGAAGTTTCCCTCTCTTCCTCTTCCTGGTCGCTCTCGGCATATTCCTCATACTCTGTCTATTCGTGTTCTTCTTTCTCAAGGGGTTCGTTTTTCACATATCTGTCTCCAGTTTACCATACCTTTCAGACATTGCTTGGACGTGAAAGCTCTACTGAAGAAGAAGGAAAAGTGTGTTTACCTAGACGAAATCACCCCTCTTGTTTATGGTAAATTAGTCTTTACAATAGCAAACTTCGGTTGCAGATTCGGCTGGATTCGAAGATATTCCAGTCGAACTCTTCTACGGATACTGCTTGGACTTGGCCAAAAATGGGTGAGTCGACCAAAACAGAAGAATTCATTTAAATTATCAAATACAAATATTTGCCAAATTTCAGAAATTCCAAGTATAAGCTGCAGTTCGAGCAGATAACCCAGATGACTGATGGAATAATGTCTGAGACGGACAGTTTGGACAAAAACCTGGACAAGAACCGCTATCTGAACATCGGAGCAATTGACTCGTCCCGAGTGCGACTCCATTCGGCCGACCAGGACTACATTAATGCCAGCTGGATCGACGTGGGTTTCAATTTGGATAATCCGCTAATAGCCGGCCACCTAGTGGGCTAGCCATTAATTTTTGAAGACAGAATAGCTGAAAGAGATTTCAGTCGTGTGACAAGAAGGCCATGTACATTGCCACTCAAGCTCCGATGCCCAATACGTTCGCAGATTTGTGAGTTTGAACATGATAAAATGACAGAATGATTTTAGCTGGACAATGATTTGGCAGGAACGATCGAATGTGATTGTCGTCATAACGAATTTGGTCGAAGATGGAAGAGTACGTGTTACCAGTTCTTCGACTAGAATCCTTCCAGAGAAAGTGTGACCAATATTGGCCGAGTTCTACAACCAGTCCTCAATCTCACGGTTCCTATCAAGTGTCTCTAGTTAGTGAGACGAACAACGCCTACTTCTCTCACCGACTGCTCAGCCTCAAAATAGTCAAATGTGTGCCTCCTGTAAGTTCCCTACTCTTTTTGACCTAAACTATTCATTATTTATTTTTTTAGACGGAAAGACGAGTACATCAACTTCATTTTCACGGATGGCCAGATCACGGAGTTCCCGATTCAGTTTTACCTTTGCTCAATTTCATGCATTTCGTCTCGGATATTCACACAACGGGTCCTATCGTAGTTCATTGCAGGTACTCTACCCTCTGTCTCTCCTCATTTTCTCTGTTCAGTGCTGGAGTAGGTCGATCAGGATCTTTCATTCTAGTCGATAGTATGCGTCGTCACTTGACCATTCAAAGGAAGCTGAATCTGATGGGTCATCTGGTTCATATGAGGCGACAGCGAGAGAAACTCGTTCAGACTGTGGTTAGTAGAATTACTAACGAGAAACTTTTCCACATCAGGAACAGTACATCTTCTGCCATGAGGCAGTCAGTCAACTGATCCGACACGGCATCACACGAGTACACGTCGATCTCTTTCAGGTTTTTCTAGCGTTACTTGTAAGAATAATATTTCCAGAGGTACATAGACTACCTGGGCGAAGAGAATGCTAATGGAAAGACGCGGCTCGAGATGCAGTATGAGGTGGGAAAAAAATCTTTCTTTACTAAAGTGCACTGGTGTCCGTCCGTCTGTCTGTCGTGGTGTCCGCACAGTTGTCGAGACTAGCGTGACATGTCAAGTTTTGTCATGCTAATCTTTTATCGAACAAGTTTTTGAGGGGGATAGCGTCTGCTTGTGAGGAATTTCGTAGAACAACCGAGAGAGGCTCAATAATAGCATGCCACCAAAATACGGAGGCTGTGCAAGCTGCCGTAGACTGCTGGAAATATCAATAAAGGGTATTTAGGAGCTGTACAAGTGTAAACATCGACCACATTGTTCTCTGCCAGAAGAGTACATTGTCTTGCCCGGCTATCATCGTCGGGAAGAGTTTATAGTTGCCAGTTGGCCCCAGGAGAATGAGCAGCTGTGGGAGTTGATCTGGAAACGGAGCTGTCAGACTGTGGTTCTGTTAGGAGACAACTCGTACTGGATTCATCTGGAGAATGTCGGAGAAATGACCATCCAATACGAGGAACAGTTCGTCGTGTTACAAAACAACGAGAAACAGCTCTGTGTCAAGATCATTCTCCTCGATCCCACCGTTTTGGAAACCAATTTCTGGGAAGAAGTCGAACGATTACAAAAGAAGATTCAAACTTATCACGACGGTCCTTTGCTCATTCTCAATCCACTCCAAAAACTTCACACTGTAAGACTATTTTGTTATAAAAAGCCACTCAATGTTTAGACGTCATCTCTTTCCCGGAATGGCGGAATAGTCACAACAACTCTTGCCAACGGTTCTCCCCTCAGTCAGACTCTTTCTCTTCCTTGTTTGATTCGGAGCACCTCTCCCTCATTAGCATACTGCATGTGTGCTCTCACTGCACTTGCCTGCGAACTCGAATCCACGGGTTGTCTCGATGTCGTCTCCATCATTTCCTCTTACCATTGTCTTTGGCAGCTACGTGATATAGAATTCATATATGATCAGCTCACTATTTTAGTAGGGGGAAGTCGGGTATAAACCTCTGCATAAGAATAAATATTTATATGATTAAAACAAATAAATACAACCCCGAAAACCCGGGTTAAAGTCTAGGGCAAAGACCCATTGCACAGATGATATCACAGAATAAAAGTAAAGCATATTTGACAATTACGATTCGTCTTCGTCGTGGCCATTTGTCGACATTAAAGGACGAGTGTCCGTCGACTTGTTGCCCAGACTGACAACTCGCTTTTTGTTGCTCATTTCCAGCCATTTCACGTAGGTGTAAGCAGCGGATCCGAGAAGAACGATAGCATTACTAGCCCACCTGAATATCAAATTGAATGTTTAAATGAAAAAAAAGAAACATACCACATGATCGTCTTGATTTCCTGCCACCACGTAACTGCCATAACTGTCTGGGCAGCAGCTTTTGCCGTTCCAGAAATATTATGCGTCAGCGGAGAGGTTGCCTGTAAGAAATGTACAAAATTAATTCAGATCGACCAACCTGAATCTGCCAACCAGTCACATACCCCATCATAAATCCAAAGACGCCTGAAAGAGTCATAAGAAGCCAGAAAGTCGTATTGAACAGCTTAGGGAAATACAGAATTTCACTGAATTCGCCGCTAAAAATAGTTTCAGAATACGTTTAGAATTTAAAACCTAAAGAGCATGAGAGGGAGGAAGAGGAAGACGGCGTTGAGGTTGTTGTACATGGTAAGACGCCAAATGGAGTCACCGACGGAACCGAGAGATCGTTGGGTGAAAATGGCATTCAAGGCTACACACAGCGAGGCTAGAACACCGTAGATGACACCTGAATTTTGTAGAAGAATGCAAAGGAAGAACAAACCAGTAACAGACAAAGATCCGACGGCGTCCTCTTGATCAACTCCAAGGAAAAATCCAAAAATAATGAGAAAACAACATGCCATGGCTTTCATCGATGTGGTCTGACCAAGAATCAGATAGGAACATATCTGGAAAAAGATGTTTCGGAAAATAACAAACGGATATTAACATACCACGTTGAAGACGGTTGTGAGACTTCTTCCGACATAGTAAAAGGACACTCCGACATATTTTAAACAAAGGTTGTTGAAGGCGATCATGGCCACAAAGACAATAGAAAGCGGCAGTACCTTTAAATTAGGTAAACATTTGAGAAAAAAACGAACCTCACGACTGATCTTCTGGTCCAGACTCATTTGAGGAAACGAGATGGACTGCGGGAAGGACTTGGAGAAAGCAGAAAGGCCGAAACACAGAGCGACAGTAACTACACATTGATACCAGGTGACGAACAACGGAGCGTCGAGTTTCAGGTCTTTACTGCTCAGCAGATATTTGTTCAAAAATACCAGACCTATAGAAAAGACCCTAGAATCAATTTAATAGAAAAAAATACTAGGGACTAACCAGTATGCAGATACGGCAGTTACAACTTTGAGAACTTTGCTCTGTGACGTCGATTCCTTCTCTTCTTCCCTAACCGCCATTTCTGAAAAAAAAATAGTAGAGGAGAAAGAGCGGAAGCCGTTTCCAAGGGCAGAATAGTGAAATGCCACGCGGGTGGTGCGTGTCGTCCCGAAAGGAACCTTATTTGCACTCCCGCCGATCTAATCGTGCTGACTGATCATATTTCAGATAAAAATTGGTGAGACAAGCCGCAATATATTTGAGACACGAAAATTGATCGAAGTTTATTGGAGGACCAAAATACCAGATGAAATGTGATCGCATTTACTGGAGATCTACAAAACGGAACAATAATAACAGGGGATTTCAGTCGACATAATCGCCCTTCATGCCGAGACGAGAAGGGTCTTGGCTGGGATAGTACATTTTTGGTCCGCTTGAAGTAGAGGCTGAATAATGTTTTGAGATTCAGCTGATCCAAAAATACCTTCAGAGGACGAATTCCCGCCACGACGAAAAGCTGGAACCACGAGAGCAGATGGTCCGCCATACGTTGGAGGAGCAGGAGGCAACGGCATTCCAGATGGACCATCAAACCGAGCACGTTTAGTGCTAGAAGGAGCCATATCTTCCGGTACAGGACACGCTAAATGAAACATTGTTGTAGGAAAATTTATAAACGAACGATTGGGAATCGAGGGAACAGGATCCATAGGGCGATTCGAAAGTTCAGCAGACTTCTGTGCTTGTGGCTGACCCCAGCGAATGGCAACATTTTGGCCCTAAATGCATTTTTTAAAGTGTTCGAACAACATTCTAACCTTGAGATTCAGCTTCTTGAAGGATCGTTCAGCAGCGATCTCGGCAGCTTCGCGTGTGGTGAAAGTAATGAAAGCACATTGTTTGGCTTCAAGAAGACGTAGATCGCGAATGTCTCCGAACTGATAGAAGTGATCGCGGAGATCTTTCTCCGAAATGAGACCAGCAGATCCCAAATTTCCAAGATACAGTGTGGTCACAGATGAATCCACAGGTGGCTCAAGAGTGGGCAAAGCCTTAGCTCTGTTCAAGATTTTCTCAGCCACAGGATCGTTTGTTCCGTAGTATCTGTCCCGAATGTTCTGGTTAGAAAGTGGATCGTCTGGATCAGTTGGTTTTTCGTGTCTAAAAGATTTTTAGTACGGACTTTCAATGGTCAAGTTACCTGTATGGACATTCTTCTCCACGCTTACATTCTCCTTTCACGAAGAAGGAACAAATGTGTGGAGCATTTCGCTTGTAATAAGGAGCAGTTCTTGCCATCTTTTTCAGCATTTCGTGTCCAGCCGAGTTAACAGAAGCGGTCAGAGCTGCTATCGGATTGTTGGGATCACCATCAGCCAATTGTCTAAAAATGATGTTTTTGTCAAAAAAGACATCCTACCTCTCCACATTTTGAAGGTAAAAGTCACGATTGACACCTTGGCGAGGAAGCGTGTCTGCCACTTTTAGTGCCTCATCACGAACTTGAACAGGCAGTCCTAAAATAAGATTATTTATGCAAGGATATAGAAAACGTACCATATTCCAAATCAAACATGCAAGTTTGACAGACGTTCTTCACTTTCGAACAGGTCTGACAGAGCTCGGTGCTCTTGTAACGGGCTCCCTTTCCAGGCTGCCAACGGAAAGTGGTGAACGGACGCTCACAAATCTTGCACTCTTTTCCGAACTTGTCTTTCATCTAAAGTGCTTTGCTATGAATGAGATGAAGAAAAACTGACCATCCGAAGATATGGATTGTTGCCGAGACACGTTTGACAAAGGATCGGAAAATCCGAATCCTCCCAGTTTACTCGATTGTATTGCGAATAAGACGACTTTGACATGGACATCTTGACGCTTGGAACTGAATCGACAATAAAATAGAAACTTGTGAAAGCAAAAGATATGTTGTTGAATCAAATCAATGGAACGAAGAACGATAGAAATAATAAACCTTATTTTCAGCAACAATCAAGGCAACAGGAACAATTAACTGCGTAAATTCGAATATAAAAACCCAAAAGCGAACAATTGCTTATCGATTAGAGCAGATTTACGAAGATTGGTCGAGCGCAGACCGTAGAACTGTAGGAAGATCGACCATCGGCACCTCACGTTCTTCTTTAGAAACAACGTTTTTCAATTTGACGACTTTGGCTGCCAATTCGCTCTCTCCAATAATGACGGCAAACGGAATCAGTCGTTCTTCGGCGTATTGTATTTGGTTCAGGAACTTGGGATTGCTCTTCAAAAATTCGGCCACCTAAAATAAAAGACTGTGTACGGACAGGCAAGACGATTACCCGGAAGTTTGAATTTCTCAGAGATTCTGCGATCTTCCTTCTTTCGTCCAAAAGACCTTTTTGAGCGGTAATAACAATCACATCCGTGTCGGTTGTACGAATGGTTTTACCATTGACCTGAAACTCACTTGTTATTTTTCTAAACAAAACTTATACCTGACTAAGGGCGTCTTTGATTGCAAATAAACGCTCAATACCGAAAGAAATTCCGCAACAGGGCACTTTCGACTTCGGAACGAAAGAAGCGACAAGACCGTCATAACGTCCGCCAGCAGCTACAGAACCAACGCCGACCGGAAGAGATTCGCCCTTTTCTCCTTTTTCGGGAGCAACTCCTTCGAGGGCATCTAAAGGAACATTTAGAAAAGAATAAAACGTGAGCTCACTTGGAATGACAGCTTCGTAAATGACACCGGTATAATAATCTAGACCACGTGCAAGTGAGGGGTCAAAACGAACTGAACTGACTTGCACATCCTCGCAAAGTTTGACAAGAAGCTAAAAGGTACACATAAAATTTAGAGAATGATGCAAACCTTCAGCTCGGCAACTCCCGTTTTGAACTTTTCGTTGGTGGCTAGCTCCGGGATAACGAGCAGTTTCTCAAGTAGTACCAGATTGTTCAGCGTTGGATTGAATTCCTTGAAGCGGACAAATTCTCCCAACTTTTGTGCAGCCTCACGGGATATGTTTTTGGTGTTAACAAGCTCTTCTTCGATCTGTAACGAAGGCCAATAAATTATTTTCACAAAAATAAACCTCAATCCACGGCTGTTTATCCAATTTGTCGACTGAAGAGCAGATGGTTTTGATTTGCTTCTCTTGGCCGATGGCGGCGACCATAGTTTCGAGTATGAAGCGGTGATTTACCTGTAAATCACTACTATTTAAAAAGTGGAGATGGGGACACCTTGATGATGAATTCTCCTACATCCAGCTTGGAAAGAACTTTGTGGGCAATGAGAAGGCACTCACTCTCAGGAAGCATCGAGTCATACTGCCCGGCAATATCGTAATCCTGAGAAACTGGATATTTGACTAAACGAATTGCCTACGCATTGGAAGAATTCTCTGTAACGGCCTCTGGTCATCACAGGTTGGTCACGACGGTAAACTTTTCCAATGTGGTATCGTTTGATAGCATTGACTTTGTTCATAGCACAATATCGAGCAAAAGGAACCTAAAAAAGTTTGTCTAAAAATCTGAACAAACTGTGAGATCGTATCGCATCGAAAGAAGCTCTCCTCCTTGGTCATCAAGATCATACACCAGCTTTCCTCCTTCTTCGCCGTACTTTCCCATCAAAATCTACAATAACTTATTTGCAGGTGAAATATAAGAAACAAACCTCGCGGCGCTCAAAAATAGGCGTGTCGATACTTTCGGCATCGAATTGTTCAAAAACCTCAGCAACAGTACCTAACACTTTTTTCCTAAGTGCCATATCTCGGGGAGTATAATCTCTTGTTCCTGAAATGCAGAAAATACAGAAGACTGGAACAGGAAAACCTTTAGCAGTTTTCAGGACCAGTTTGCCCGAGCCGCCTCCAGACTTCTCCTTTTTCTCAGCTGCGGCTGCCATTCTTTCCTTTATCTGAAAATTGATGTTCAAAAACATAAAAGAAAATGTTAAAAAAATAAAGAGAAATAGGCACCCGGCGACCGCTGCGATGAGTATATACGACGGGATTATAAACGGATTGCGCACACCTTCGAATTAGCGAGGGAATCATCCTCTAAAACCAATTCTGAATTTTTATGAGAGAAGAAGTTGTGAGACGGAAACTTTATTGAAGACAAAGTTTTTACGACGTGACTACATTCGAAAGTTTCGGACTAAATCCACTGGTATCGGAGCAATGTGTTTTTGCACCACAGGTCGTGGAAGCAAAATGGTTTTGTGACAATATCAATCACGAAAAGTGAGGAAAACTGATGCGTCCAATTACAATGGAAATTTCAGCTTGTAAACGCAGTGCAGCGATATTTCAAAACTCCTTTACTTTATCAATTTTCTTCGTACCAGAGACGTGGTTTTTTTGTGGCTGTACATATGTTGCAGTTAGAACTGTTTTTCAGTGTAAACTGTTTACACTAGTTCAAAGTGTTTAAACACTTTGAACTAGTTCAAAGTGATCTATTTCAGTTCAAAGTGTTCAGTGTAAAGTGTTTACGAGATATTTTTGTTTTTTATCTTATTTATCCTATTTTGACGCAATTTTTCAGTTTTATTTTCTTTTTATCGATAAATTCATCAAAATTCCGACATTTTGACACCAAAACGGCTGGAAAAAAACCTTTCAATCACTTTTTGACCTAATTTCGTCAGTTTTATCTCGTTTTTCTTGATTCCATCCATTTTTGTTGGTTTCTTCCAGTATTTTCCGATGAAAAAAGCAAAGCTTGCAATACAAAAAGTTTATTGCAAGGTAACAATAACACAACAATAAAAAAAGTCAACTACTATTTGTTACAGCACTTTGCGCTAGATTTGTGACAGCGGGAATTGCAGAGAAGATTCTTCTTGCGACAGGAGCACCTTTTTGTGTCGCAGGAAGTCGAACAGGAGCAGTCCACCATTTATTCTCCTTGTCCACCAGTTATTGAGTCTTGGGCCACACTTGCGCGGAAAGATGACAAAGTAGTGTCGGGAATGCTGCTGGCTAGGATGAATATTTCTGTCCACCACAGGAATTGCTGCAAGCACATTTGTGCCAACCTCGATCATCCCATATCTATAAGGGTAGCTGTTTGCAAACGTAACAGGTTGGATTTACCTATTATCGGCACCACCGAGGGATCGACCGATTCCTCGGTGGTGCCGATTGTTCTTGTACCGAATCCAGTCTCGCTATCTGGCCTCTATCAATCCAATCTCGCTGTCTGGCCCCTCAGATGCACCCGCTAGCCAAAGGCTTGAAGACGGGAGAATACTTTACTTTACCGAATCCAGTAAAGAAGCCCAATGTGTTGTTTCTCTTCGGAACATCTCTGCGTACAGGATGTCTTCAACATCCTTGTTAGCGCGCTCAACAGATCCCTGATTCTGGAAGAATCGTGAGTGGCCAGAGTATAAATGACAAACTGTGTCAATCCGAAGTAGTGCTTGACGTGCGGCCACATCACATCCCGTCCTGAGCATCCTCCAGCCGTATGAATCGCATACAGAATGCTGAACATTCGACTTCGAGTGACTACGATTCTTTCATTTCGTGTGATTTCTTCTCTCCCGTTGAATTTATGCAATTGAAACCTTAAACGATTTCCTGTAACCAAATCTACTTGAAAAAAGCTAACCGTTGACTGGATCGTTTCATCAGCGGGTTGTTTTCGAAAAGAGATCCTTCAGAATACTGTTGAGCGGCGATGAGAATTTTTTGGTATTCTTTATCCGATTTGAAATGTACGTAGCTTTGGGCAGAAAGGAGTTCATCCAGTCGTTTGTCGAAGCGTAAACTATGTGCCTTCCTTCTATTCCTCCGAGTTCTTCTGCCGGCGAAATAAGCCGAGCCTGAAGGAAAAAATTGGTAAAACGGAAGAAAACGACTAACTTGGTTGTTTTGAGCGCCCGTAGCTCGCTCATCGCTGCTTTCGCTCATCTTTGCCTGAAAAATCGCAAAATAATTCGGCAACAAAAGAAGGAAGAGCGGAAATATACTGGAAGAAACCAACAAAAATGGATGGAATCAGAAAATACTGGAAGAAACCAACAAAAATGGATGGAATCAAGAAAAACGAGATAAAACTATGACGAAATCGAGTCAAAAAGTTTTTTTCCAGCCGTTTTGGTGTCAAAATGTCGGAAATTTGATGAATTTTTCGATGAAAAGAAAATAAAACTGAAAAATTGCGTCAAAATAAGATAAATATGATAAAAAGACGAAAATATCTCGTAAACACTACACTGAACACTTTGAACTGAAATAGATCACTTTGAACTAGTTCAAAGTGTTCAAACACTTTGAACTAGTGCAAACAAGGGTCATTAGTCTGTTTGCAAATGAGACCATAACTTTGCGGCCTCGTAACCCATTGAAGACAGCAGATTTCGCCTTTGACATTTTCTGCAACTGTTTAGAGCTCGTAAAGACCTTTGCAACGCATTTTTAAAATTTGAATTTAGTTCCCAAACAACTAAGTTATGATGTCTGCAAAGTAGGTCAAAATCGGAGTTGGCGAAACACATTTCTCAAGAACGGGTGAACGGCTTGGTCTGAAACTCGGGGTGGTAGTTTGGTCATCCGGCGCCAATGGAATTAGCTTGGTTCCTTTACACAGGAAGGTTGGGATATAGGTAGGGGTGAGCGAGGGACCTTAATTCAAAACTCTGCCAAAACTCGTAGATACCACCTAGGGGTCTGAATTTTTGGCACGAAATAGCCCAAGTGTAGAGAAGGACGGGACATGTTTCCGATTTGCGATATCTCATATAGAAAAACATTTATGGGTCCAAAGGTCAAAACTTTTGGTGCGGTCTGTACTTACGGTACAATCGCCATGAGACCATCTCTATTTTATACTTTTTTCTTGGCTCACTTCTTGATCACAACCACCTCTCTTTATAGCTCGTTCCGATAATAAATGTCGCTGAAGGATAGAATTTTGCGAAGCTTCCATCCAACAGAACATGATCTGCCTGAAGACTTTGTGCTTACTAAACTGACGGCAATGAAAGGATGCGGCTGCAAAGTGCCCCGCCATGTAAAACTTTTCTTTTGTTGAGAAAACACTATTTGCAGATACTTCTGGATTTGTTGAAAACGTTTGGAGATGACATTGTAGTGGACAACGACGCTGTAGGTACGATCAAATCGTGGCCAGGTGTTTATTCATTGTTTTCAGGCATTGGACTAGACAGTTGTGTAATCCCTCTTCGCCATACCGGACTCAATCTAGTCCAAACGACCGACTTCTTCTATCCGCTGGTAGACGATCCTTACCTAATGGTTAGTTTTTTTAACTTTATATATTTACAACCTCCGTTTGCAGGGTAGGATAACATGTGCAAACGTTCTCAGCGATCTATATGCCATGGGAGTAGCAGATTGTGACAATATGCTCATGCTTCTTGGAATTTCAATAGATCTGAATGAACAAGAACGGAGCACAATTGTTGGAATGATTATCACTGGATTTAAGGTTAGTCTTTAATTCCAACCAGACGACTTCGTCGCCTGACGGCGTTGTAGAGCCAAACTGTTTTGCCTGCCCTTTGCCGCTTGTTAAAGCTTTCTAGCTGCCTCTAACGCAGTTGAAAATCTGTAAAACCTTCAAGTCGAAAAGTAACTTGCTACGACTATACTTGGAGCCGAGCCGGTTTTTGACCCTCAAGCCGGCTCGGCTCGATGACCCCTTCGAGCCGGCTCGAGCCGAAAAATTTCGGCTCGTGCCCAAGTATAGCTACGACGATTCTCGTGGCCATGGACAAACAGACAGTCAGCCACAGACACCATAGCTTTTTAATAGTTTAGATTTGGAGCTAAATAGTGTTCAGGAAGCAGCAGATTTGGCTGAAACCAAAGTTCGCGGTGGACAAACAGTTCGATGCCCATGGCTCTTGCTAGGAGGAGTCGCAAGTAGTGTCGTCAAAAACGAAGAGATGATTCGTGTGGACAAAGCAAAGCCGGGAGATCTGCTAGTGCTTACCAAAGCGCTTGGAGGGCAGGTAAATCACTTTAGAAGATTGAAAAATAAGATCTTTATTTGCTATCGAGACCCTTATTTCTTCTCCTCCTTTTTCTCTTACTCCTTCGGCGGTGCGGGAGGGATAGTTATTGGCTCAGTTACAACGCTCACGATAGGGTTTGAGACGATATTATCTTTGTTTACTCCGGATTCTGGCTCGGGTTTCGGTGCTTCCTTCTTTTTGTCCTGAATCTCCTTCATGTTCTCGACGTCTTTCTTCTCTTCCTTTTTATCTTCCTTCTTCTCATCCTTTTTGCTCTTTTCTTTATTTTTCGACCCATCCTTTTTCGATTTCTTGTTCTCATCTTTCTTCTTTTCTGCCACTTTCCTCTCGCTCTTCTTCCTCTCACTCTTTTTCTTCTCGTCTTTTTGTTCTTCATCGTCCTTCTGAATAGCTGACTTGACTTCATCTTCCTTTTCGTCCTCCTTCTCTACCCTTTTCTTCTTGCTCCGTGTCGCTTTCAGTTTCAAGCCGTCTGATTTCTTGGATTTGGCTTTAGGTAGTTCCACTTTTTTGGTCTCAGGTTTGGTAGTAATTCCATTAGACACTGACGAGTCCATTTTTACAGTGTTCTGAATAGTTTTGTTGATAAACAGTCTTAAATTAAAGAAACCTTGTCAGCTTTTTTCCCACCAGAACATCCCAAAGCCACTGCTAGTAGAAATGCGAAGTTGGTTGCGATGAATAACATCCTTGAGAACAAGCCAGTATACGTCTTTGATCAAACAATGACTTCAAATCAAAACAATTAATTTCTAATAAAATCATATTTTAGAATGTTTATTTCAGGTTGCTGTTAATTCGTACGAGTGGATTAAAACAAAAAACGGAAGAGCAGAAGATTTGAACTTGGAGAAGAGTCGGATCATTCGGTAGTTTTACGTTTCTGGAGTCTAATTTTACTACCGCTTCAGAGCATTCCAACAAGCTACCGAACAAATGTGTCGATTGAACAGAAACGCGGCAAAACTTCTTCACAAGTACAATGCACACGCATCAACAGATGTAACAGGTTTCGGAATACTTGGTACATTCTTTATTTTGTAACTTGAGTTAATTGTTCTTTAGGACATGCTGATAATTTGGCCAAGGTCCAACAGGAAAGCGTCCGCTTCGTCATCGACAAACTGCCAATAATCGAGTATATGGACGAAATTTCTCGGAAAATGTCCAGTGGAAATGGCTTCAACCTGTTCACAGGAACATCGGCAGAGACGAGCGGTGGTCTTTTGATTGCACTATCTCCTGAGAATGCCGAGGTAAGATATTTGTTTAGGTGTTTTTACCGAAAGTTTTAGAAATACATCAAGGAAATAGAGGAGCTTGACGGATATCCAGCTTGGATCATTGGTAGCGTTAAAGCTTCAGAGGAAATCAACGAAGCCGTCATCGACCCGAACTACGTTGTCGAAAGTGTACCTTCCAGAATACACGGAAACTAGTGCGATTTTTAAACATTCCCTGTTTTTCTAAAGTAATATAAAAAGTATTTTTTTACAGTGATTGCTAACAAAGGTTTTTGCCTTTTTCTGTCTCACAGGGAACTAATATGTTTAAAATACGTTACTTCCAGCCATGCATTTCGTGAAAAAAGAGCCAACGACCGAGGAAGAACGTCTCGCCAAAGAGAAGGAGCGTGCAGTCAAACTTGGAAAATATTTGACAGCCAGGAATCGTATTTTCGAGAAAAATAGGGCTGGTAATTCGTTGATTCGTAAACATCCTAAGAATATGATTGCAGAGGAATTTGACGAAGAACTATTACTTCTGACACAGGCTGTGTTGAGCAAGAACCCCGATATTTCCACTTTTTGGAACCTTCGTCGTAAAACGATCAATCTGATGATCGACAATTTGACGGTAACCCCTGTTTTTACGTTTATGTTGTACTTCAGGGAAAGGAAGATTCGGATAAGGGCATAAACCGTCTTTTAAATGCTGAGATGGGACTAACTCACGAATGTCTAATGCAAGCCAATCCGAAATCGTACGGAGCCTGGCAACACCGAAGTTGGACTCTCGAGCGATTTATTTCCACTGGTCTGGAGCCCGATTTCAAATCGGAACTAGCTCTCTGCAAAAAGGCTCTCGACTTCGACTGCAGGTTTTTTAAGTCTGATATTTTAATCACAATTATTGACAGAAACTTCCATTGCTGGGATCATAGAAGAATCGTTTCGAAATTGGCAAAGTGTTCCGACGAAGAAGAACTCGAGTCAGTTTTCCAACTTTCTTTGATTAAAACGAGTAGAGAACAGGTCAGCTTGTCCGGACTAACTGGTCGTATTCCCTGCGAGATTTTCCAAAATCCACTCTGGACGCAGTACCAGAGCTCACAGTTTGTAACCCGAACGTCGCGCGTCGACGTTTTTTTAAATTTGCGCTTACCGAGGCTTCACGTGAACAGACAGACACGGTAGAACTTTAACAGAATAGATATTAAGTTTCTCCCTCGATCGCATAAATCACAACTTTTCCAACTACTCGGCTTGGCATTATCGTTCCGTTCTCTTGCCGCGAGTTCAGCGAACGAAAACTGGAAGTCCAATTCTAGATGAAGCTCGATTGAAGGAAGAACTAGAGGCAAGTCATTCGCTTTCTTAGGAGATGTCCTTTTTAGAAAATAGCCAACGCCTTTTCTTGTGATCCGGAGGATCAAAGCGCTTTTGTCTATGCCCGGTGGCTGTTGTCACTCGATTCCTGCAAAACATCCAGTACGTTTTGTTGTATTTCCAAATTTATTATCTTTCAGTGTATTCGAGCTCACCTGAAGGTCCTGTTCCTCTTTCTATAACGTTCAATAAAACCAATACCACCATTGTGATGTCGAAAGCTGCTAAAACTGAAGAGATTTTACAGTTTGTTCAAACAAATGATCGGAAGCTGCTCATTCCGGTAAGAGAATCTTTCTCTGATGGCTATTTTCAGTTGTCAATTGCATCCGTCAATCCGCGATCTGCTGTGGTTTGGATTCTTCCAAATTCCCAGAAGTGCCGATCGCGTCTAAATATAGAAGATGAATGGACAAGTTCGGAATCCTTGGTCAATACGGTTTATTTTTATGTTGTTCATTCATCAGAAAACAGTTTAGAAGCTGTTAAGAATTTTCTTCGACTGTGATCTGGACAGGACCGAAACTCTTGTCGCTACAACGCTAATGGCCAAGCTGGAGGAATTGATGAGTATTCCTCCAATCTCTGCTGTAATAATCTCTTTTCAACATTTACTTATTTTGTTTAGTGGACGAAGTACTCTTATGCTCTCTGTTTGATGGAACTGAATCCAGCAAAACACCACTGCGAAATCGTAAAAATCCTTGAAGAACTTGCTGACAGCATGGATTGCAAGCGGAGAGAGGCATGGTTTTTTTTATTTTGTAAACTTGTCCGATTTAGCTGTATAAAGCGACCATATCGAGACTTACAGTTTGTCATACACTTCGCGAACAAACGGACGGGAAAACTCTGCTGGACAAATTGATAACTGGGGAAGAGAACGGTCTAAATCTGCAGAGAAAAGGGATCACCTCGTTAGTTGATTTTCATTGAAAACAGATATAAAATTTAGACTAAGCGGCATCGAATTCTTGGCAGGATTCCTGAAAAGTCTCCATATCGGTGAGAATCAACTTCGCGATTTGAACGACGTCCTTCTTCCTAATCTTAAAGACTTGACCGTGTCCGAGAATCCAATTTCGAGGTATTTAGACTTTGACCGCGAAATTTTATATTTCCAGCATTCCTCCTCTGCCTTGTCTCATTGAATTGAAGAGTCTGAATGTAGCTGGAACTGCGATCAAAAGTCTGGACAAGATTGTTCCCGGATTAAAGTATCTTCCTAAACTGGAAAAGCTGATCATTTGCGAGACGGAAGTAGTCGAGGGTGCTCCCCAACTCTATGAGCAGCTCGGGAACAAAAGCATACGTATCATCAATTACTGGTTGTAAATGATTTTTAACATTTTCATAAAGCTTTTAATTTCATTTTTTTTTAGAGAGAATTGCATTGATACAAGAATATGTACAGTAATTTTATACCTGTCTCCTTATAACTGATGTTGGCGACCAAAAATCTTAGACGTATTCGGGAGCGATCGCTTAATTTCTTTCAGACATTCTGCGGGATCCAAATCCTCGATCACCATTTTCGACGTCAAAGCAATAGTCCCCTCGCCTGAAAAGTTTTTTTTTGTGGAAAACTGCCGATTTCCGTATACCGATTTCGATTTGAAGTTGATTGGGATCCACTCCACAAGTCTTGGAAATAATCAGTCCCTTACTATATGTGAGTTCTTCAATGGCGAGTTTGATCTCGGGCCACAGCATATCCAAGATCATTCCTTAAATTACATTTAGGGTGTCATTTCAATCAGTAAAACCTCTCATTAGATCTTGCATGAAAAGACCCCAATTTTTCGGAAAAGCGCCAGATTCCATGGTGATATTCGTGTCAATCAGCTGAACCAGTGTCCTAAATTAGAAATTGTGCCAATGTTTATTGAAGCTTACCTCAAAACACCGTCGTCAAAAGATGGACGCACTTCGGCTACTATTGTTAGCACAAAGGAGACAAAAACGGAAGTCTGATTCCTATTGGGATTGACAACTTGAAGATGAACACGATCGCGTCTGAACTTTTTAGGGAACTTTCACGGAAAAATGCTAACTTTTCGAGAACTAGAGAGTTGTTTGTCGTTGTGACGGACGGCTGTCCTCTGGCGGCTACGTTTACTTGAAAGTAGCATTCTGTACAGAGAGTTGAGAGGAATTCTCTGAAAATGCACAGTGAAAGCAAATTAATATTAAGTTGACCTGGAATCGGGAGGAATAATCTCGGAAGAGACCGGAATTTGCTCATTCATCCACTCGAACTGCCAATCGATTTGTGCAAGAAGGTTGTTCAAAATAGAGTCTTCCAGCCAAATCGTCATCATGTCCTTGTCACTCAGTTCAATGTCCAATGCTGAGACATTATTTAAAAGTGTACGATCGAGTGTATCAGCCTGAAATCTTTCTCAGAAAATAACAATAAATTCCTACAATTTGATCCCATTCTATTCGTGCCAACACTGTCAATTGCTCTTCTTCGAGTTTGATGGAACGTAGTTTGTAGAAGGCTGTTGTGTTTTGTGTACACAGATAGCGCTGAACTTTTTCAGGAACCAGTTCGTGTACGGGCAATCGTCTGCAACGATTCAATAATTTAGAGAAAGTAAGACGACTGACGTGATTTGGCTGTGGTGAATATTTTCCAGATACCGGGTCAAAACGGAGCACAAGACAGTTTCTAACGTTGGTTCCAGAAAAGAAGCCAAAACGGAGGCGCTTCGATCGGCGAACCAATGATCTTCGACGGCAGCAGCGAGGGACGGATCAATCAAACGGCATTCTATCAGACGAAGTGTTGACTGATCAACGTTAACTCGTAATTCAGCTTTTGGTAGCTGAAGAAAAAAAATGAAAGCGGAAAACAGACTGCATACCTGAATAGTCATGTTCACAACTTTATCTCCAATCCCAAACGGCCAAAAGATGTCGGAGACGTGTGTAGAACTGTCTAGCGTCAGTCTGAACTTGGTAAATACAAAGTTAAGAGTTTTCTCACTTGTCAACGATGAGATGAACAACATCTTGATGGAAATTGACAGAGATATTGCGATAATCGACTGTTTGGAAGACGTCGAAGAGGGCTAATGGTGGAAGACCGGGAGCTTCGCGAGATTGTAAGAGCAGCTGAAAACGAGAAAATAAATTAGATAAACAGAAGCTTACATTGATTGCTCGTGGTTCCTCGAACGTCTTGAACACTGCATGCCGAAGAACTTGTGAAATGGCTCCATCGCCGAAGGTGGCGCCCACGTCCGAGGCAGAGACGACACAAAAAAGTGTCGCTAACACAACAATCATGCACAAGTTGGTCTGAAAACATGGAATTTAAAAAAGAAAAAAAAACAAGAAAGCAATAATATCAAAAAAAAACTAGAAAGCAATATATCAAGGGAGAAAATGAGTGACCGTGTTCTATTGCCAGCCTGACCTTGTTTTGAGGAGTGTCTTGCGGCAACTGTGTGGGCAATCGATGGAGACGATTTCATCAGTTTCTCGGTTCAGGGCGAAAATAACTTTGGTGAGGGAGTTTTGTGTAAGGGGATAATTACATAAATAGCGTTCACGTTTTGTGCGAGGTTTTCCAACGTTTGTTTGATTTTCTTCAAAGTGCCGAATGATCAACAAATTCAAAAAAAAGAAGAAAAGTAAGGAAGATAAACGAGATGAAAGAAGAGTACATGGGCGGGCGGACAGATTGTCCCTTCGGCGGTATCTCTCTGCGTTCAATGCTAGGTGTCCTGTTCTTGCTTCTTCCGTCCATTTCTTTCTCCTCCGACTTCCATCCTCTTTTGACTAGTCCTCCCGGTCTTCCGGGTGTCAAACTGATCGTCCATTCCAGCGGTCTAGCTTACCTCAACCAGGTCAGTCCGACCCAGTGGATCGCAATGTCCTTGGGCCTCTCCTAAGGTCGGGGACTGCGCCGAAAAACCGGTAACCAGTCCCCCGTGGGAGAAATTAGCCAGTTGCAATGACGATGTATACAGATCTCCGCTAATATTCTGGCAAATAATTTGCCGAAATTGGTCATTCCTGATGTGCGTCACCGACTAAACAACGACCAAGGTGTCATCAACATAAACAACATTCGTGTCTCCAGGTGGGGCGGTCATCTGATGTCGTAAATCTCCCATTAGTCTTAGCCACTTTTACGGCCGGATTGTTGCTGACAGACACAGAAAAGAATCTCAAATTGCAGATTTCGGAGAGCGGAACAACATTTGATCACGACTTCTCCGCCAAACAGACTGTCATGGAAAATGAGAAATTTGGATCTTGGGTTCATTGGAGAGCTCAATGGAATGGTCAACATAGTCATTCCGTTTAATCTGACAGGTCAAGCAGAGATTCTGGCAGAGGGACTGACTTTCCAATTGGATAGCTCGGTGACTCATCTCTTCGGATACGTATGAGAGACTTTTAGATAGAAAAGTCGTGGAACGGATCTGGTCATGTGACTTCATTGTACTGTGTAACTACCATTAGAAACGTGCATGTTACCAACCACAATGGAGGTCTTTTCGGATTGGCTGTTGATGTCTTCAAGGTAAGTTTATAAATGGAGAGTCCGATAAGTCTCATGTAGGAAGGAGTGTCGAACAATGTCCGTCAGTTATTGCAAGAACTGATTTGTAAGAAGATTCGAAGCTATATTGACCTCGAACTGAATGCCAAACTTTCTGAAGCACAGACCAAGTAAGAGAGTCAGTTAATCTGTACACATTGTTACCAGATCGCCGTTAGCTGAGGCAGTTGAAACGAATGCTTTGCGATCCACAAAGCTTCCATCTGGCGTTTCTGTACTTTCACTGTTCTCCCAAGAACTTGGCGAACACTTCTTCATTGATTTCAGGTTCTTTTAAACGTTTCATTCAAAAACCATGTACAGATTGAAAGAAGATCCGAAATGCGGAATCAACGAAGTCGAGTTGGCGTCTGCTGGAGAAATCTCCCCTCAAGGAACTGGAAAGACTCCCTTTGGCCCGAGTTCGATGAATTGGCCTCCGGTACTCCAAAGGGAGGAACCATCGATGATTTCACTTCTTGTCTCTGATTTTCTACCCAATTCTCTCTTTTATCATGCTTACAAGTACGTTTTCTCGCTCATAATTACTCCAAGTCTAGACAAGGCTACACTCGCCTCCTGCTGACAGCCGAAACTCCCGGAGTAGCTCCTTTCCTTCGAACCACTTGTGAAGGAGCCTTTTGCATAGCCGATCTGGTTCCTCAGTTAGGAGATACTTATCCCAACTCCTCAATCGAACTACTGCTCTCAGCCACACGAGCGCCAGCCATTCTGTTTTCAGAGAAGAACGGAGGTACCATCTCTACAGCTTTGACTGGGACAGCCGTAGTTTATGCTGTAACTGGAAATGTTAACCGGAAGCAAGTGGCAGTCATTGATGTGGAAGTCGTGGCCGATGCTCAACTCAGTCTTATGGTATCTTTTTATTTATTTTGATTCTTGGTTTCAAGGAACATACAGTCAATGGAAATGTTCAATTGACCAAGTTCGATCTAAAGAACCGACTCAACTCGACCACCATTTCCGATGCTGACCTAGCTGACATTTCTCTTCTGGTCTCTCAACTTCTCGAGAATATGATTAACGAAATGCTCAGCAATGGCTTTCCTCTTCCCATCCCTCACGGTTTGTCTGAAATAAAAAAGAATGTTTGAATGAATTCAGTGTTGAAACTGCACAAGACGAGGATCAGTGTTCAAGGGAGAAGAATGCTCATCAAAACGGATGTTCTGGTAACACATTCGAGTTTTTACGAGGAAGATAGATTTAGGTCGATGAAAGAACCGTCAGTCGACTAGCCGAAAAGACCATCTTCCGCAGTCCGATATTCGGTCAACCGAAAGATCCTCGACGGAATATTACTCAAATTATGCCATTAAACGGGTAATCTCTTATTAAAGCTTGCAAAAAGACCGATGGACTGTTTTCACCAGTAGAGAGATTGTCACACGACAAAAGTCGGCTTCTTTGCGTCTTTGATGCCGCCAGTCGACTGTCTTCGACCTTCTCGAGCCAGTGGATTCGTTGAGAGCTCCTCGGTATGAGCTCGCAGATTCGCATTCGAACCCTACAAAACTACCTGCTGTATAAACAAAAACTAACCGTGTTGCTGTGAATCTGCTTCATGTGCTGAATGTAGTCGTCTTGAATGTCGTCGTGTTCTTCAGTGAGAGGGAGCTCTCTTCCAACATTCAGTTCTTTCAGTTTTCTGTCCAAAAGATCGCTGAACAAAGAGTACAAATTCTCTATATTCTGCCCACTCTCCAAGAACTGAAAAACCATATTTAAGCCAAGGAATTGGGACAACTCACTCTTGCCAGTTGGCGCTCTCGCGGCGTGACCGTCTTCTGGTTGTCACCCAACGGTGACTCTTTGTCGAAAGCCACATTGTCGTATTCACTTTTTGATGCACCAAACGAGATCGAAGGTCTGCATGCTTTACTCGTCTGTGACTTGCGAAAACGTACACTTTCAGCTGAGCTATCTTCTTTGGCACAGGTTTCTTCTGTTCTCTTGTCATGCTCAAAGCATCCTCAAGAGTAATTTTAGCATATGCTCGAACTATAGTTGAAGCATCAAAGTCTCTCTTTTCCTCATTCCGAAGCAGGATTGGTCGAAGGATTTTCGCATTGAACCTCTCGAAGCTGTTAAATACACTTCAGAGATTTTCTTTGAACCTACTTGTCTCTGAACGAGTAGGCTCCTTGTTGACCGGCGATATCTTCCAAGCCACTCATCATATAGTCGAGATATTTGTTGTAGACACTTTCTGTCATAGTCGGCGGTCGGTGTTCCTTTGTCTCGATGTTCAGGTACTGTACAAGAGGACGGATCGTCACTCCCTATACATACTGTTACTGATTGGTTAAATTCAACCTGGAGGAATACGGTGAAGAAGATGACAACAATGGTTGTTGTGACGAACATATCTTTCGCAGCAATAGAATCTGGCATAGAGACAGCCAGACCGAAAGCAATGGCTCCGCGAAGACCTCCGTAAGACAGAATGAACTGATCCACCTTTGTGAACTTCTTGTGACGGAACTTGTTTAGAATCCAACACTGGACCAAGACTCCTAAAAGAATAGTTTTGTCATGAGAACAAACGAACCGACAGTCCTCCAGACGAGGCAGAAAATGAGGGTCGAAAAGACGAACCAAGTGTCCCAGTAGTGATGAGAACTGATTGTTGACAGACCGAGGAACCTAACCAATTGAAAGCATTAAGAAAGAGTGTGCCTACATGAAAATGACAGTTTCAGAGGATTGAGCAAGCATTTTTGTAAAGTATTTGACCGAATGAGCGGCAGCTGTACTGATATTTCCCTTGACATATTGCTTCATAGACATTCCACATACAGCGATACTGAAATTCTTTTGAGCAGAAAAGTTTGTCGATCTCACGCTATGATAGAAGATAATGCTGTCATTTCGGCCGTCAAATAAGCCATGTAAGGAAGAACAAATATGAAGACGGGAGCAAGAATCTTGACCGAAGTTGTGTACTTTGTGACCAGAGCCGTGGCGAAGGCAAAAAGAAGACCAATGGCCAATCCTCCGATGGCCACGACAAAGAAAGAAAGACAGCCGAGTCCATAGTCTACAGGTCGGAGGTTTTCGGCTCCGATCAGAGTGAAACTTTTGAACATGTGATAGAGAACCTGTCGGCCGATTGAGCAAGAGTCATAACTGTTGTACTTACCACAGTCACACCGTCATTGAAAAGAGCTTCTCCGAACACGTTGACAAACAAAAACTCGTTTACATTGATCTCTTCGAAAACTGCTATCACCGCCACCTGAAGACCAAATTATTTTTCCTTCTTTTGATACATAGGTCGTCGATCAGATGAACTGCTCAAGGAGAAACTTACAGGATCGACGGCTGAAATGAGAGCCGAGAAGACGAAAATCTCGAAAATCGAGAAGTCGGTTGTGAAAAGACTGAAGTTCGATAGGAGGAGAAGAGATCCGCCTGAAGTCTGAGACTGAAAACTAGCTAAAAACAATACCAATAGCCAAAGTATTCCAGATTGTTCCAACGATCTAAAAAAATCTGAATTGAGCTGCGACTATTTTTATCCCTCGAGCATGACACAGTGTTTGGAACGCCACAAACTCCATCTCACGTCTAAGTCTCATTTCTTTCATAAACTATTTAGATAAACCCATACGTTACTATTTCTTAATTGAATGCGACAGTGTTTGAAACGACAGACTCCCATAATATTGCAGCCTAGTTCATTTGCTATATACTTGGTAATTGGCACTACTAGTGTACATATAGCGCCAATGGGATTAGCTCAGTTCCTTTATCCAGGAAGGCTGGGATATAGGGAGGGGTCAAAAAAGTGTTTGCGGTCAAAGGGCTGCCAAAACTCGTAAAAATCACCTAGAGGTCTGATTTTTTGGCACAATATAGCCCAGGCGTAGAGAAGTGGAGCGCAGAAAGCCGATTTTCGATATCTCATTCAGAAAAAAAGTTATGAGGAAAAGGCTCACTATTTAGTGTCCGGACTGTACTACCACGTAATAGCGAGCTGTACAGGACTATAGTCTGTTCAAAAAAAAAAAATAGAAAGCATTATTTGAATTGGCCCGCGCTTTTTTATTGGCTGAGTATCAAATATTTACATGCAGAACGTGCTACGCAGCTAAATTTCCGCCAATTTGATTTGAAAATTGTTCTATGAAGAAAGCGCGGGCCAATTCAATTATGCTCTCCACATTTTGAACAGACTATATCTAAACTATTAAAAAACTATGGCGTCTGTGGCGGACTCTGTCTGTTTGGATGTTTGTCCATGGCCACGAGAATCGTCGTAGCAAGTCAAGAGTTGTCAAGATTACTTTGTTTCTGTCTTTGGGAGTTCTCAAACTGAAACGGATTTCAAGTAGCCTGTCTCTGTGGGTATATGGCCCAAATTTTCGGTCTCACACTTCTTCCTCTTCTATCCCCGTCTTCGATCTTACAAACCATTGCCTGTCGTGCACAAGCAAAGAATGTTTTTGAACCAACCGAGAACAAGAGAACCGAGTCGAGATTCTCAAAAAGAGCTCTGTTGGGCATAAAGTAGCCGGCATCGAAGATAATTGGCGGTAAGAGATAGAGGAAGAAAGCATGAGAGTCGAGGGAAAAGTCGACATTTGAACCAGACTGTCGCAAGAGTGCACCAAGGATCTGGAAATGAGAGATTGAATTGAATTGGACGGAGATTCTACCAATCCAATGACGATCAATAGAGATGAATCGGGTAGAACATTCGAAATTGGCTTCATCGCATTGAAAACTGAACAACTGTCTCGAACAAACAATCAGTTCAAACTCACTGATTTTGGCGAGTGCCGCCACAAGCAGCCAAAGGGAAATCATATAGGGAGTTTCAATAGACTCCCAATGAAAACTGGCCACCTAATGAACACAATTCTGTTCATTCTTTACAATTACCTGTATTCCTGGAAGAGTGTCATTGACTTCTGATGCTGTCACGGCAGTTACACAGAACAGAAAAAATGTCCAGGACATCTAAAAAGAAGAAGGTCAACAGGCTATAGTTCAGACTGTGGGCGGTAGAGGGATTCTGGTCAATAGGGCATAAAGGAGGGAAGCGCGAGGAGGAAAACACGTGCAGAGGATTTGCATCTGTTACCTTTTTCCATTGAATTTTGAAGAAAGTTGAATGGCTAGACATGACATGACTGGTCTTACTTACTGTTAGCGTCACACAGTGTATCACACAAACAAGACATATCAGGAAAGTAACACATACGGGAATCAAGAGAGCCGTTCCTAGAGACAGCCTGCGAAGATGGTGGACGATAGTCCAGAGTTTCAAGAAGGGAAAAATCGATGGACTGATCCGGGATCATTTCGACAGAGGTTTATGCTGATGAGAGGGAGAGTCTGTTCGAATAACAGTTGGTAAAAGGACAAAACTAGAAACTGGTGATGATGGAAAAGACAAATGGAGAGACGAAGAAGAACGGGATAATGAGTGCGGACTGATACAGGAAGAACACGTTTTGTGGTCGCGTGTCCCAGGTCATCTCGATCCATTTCGGGAATTGGAACTGGATCAGTGGCAACCAGTGGAAAGTAAAGACTATTTCCAAATATAATATTTCCATGTTGTTTCTTCGGAGTAAGACTGTCGAACTATTTCTGAAGCCACTTTGTTTTTTTGTTGGTTTCAAGGCGAGGCATTGCGGGAATATTAGGATTCGGGGGGTAAACATTGGAGTGGAAAGTGAAAACCCAGAAAATGCATGCTTGCTCTTTGTTTTCTATGATACTGTGTGTCCAATCAGATTGAATCTGTGTCAGTCTTTTCGATTGAAAGAGTCTTTGACGAACCATTTACCGAAGGAGAAGAAAAATTACAGTAAATTTGGATACCTTTTCACTTGTGATACATCAATCTGTTCAGCTAAGTACTTAATTTACCGTTTATTAGTTGGCTGGCTAGTCTAAACTTTCCTCATCTTCGTGATTGGGTCTCACGTAACATACATCCAGTCGCTTCTTTTTAGGCTGGACAGTTCTCCGCGTCTATACGCAAAAGCTCGTGTCTTGAAAATTGCGCCTGCGTACACGTTTGAAATCTTCTCATATCTGTTTTTTTTCTTTTTTTCCTTTTCTTCCAAAATCAATCTAACAATAAGACTTCTTTTATCGATGCTTCCCGAGCAATCGCTAGTGTCTGGGTCGAAAAATGCTGCAACTGCACGAGCGTGCTTTTCAATTTGTCTTCGCCTTGTTTCTTTATTTATTTTTTTCAGAATGATCGGCTCAAGAATATTCAAGAATTTATACCCATCTCTTCGTCCAGCAAGTAGTCTTGCAGGTCTTCGTACCCATAACTGTGGAGAGCTCACATTGAAAAATGAAGGTGGTATATTTTCAATTGCAAGTGTAGGCATACTTTTCAGGCGAAGAAGTCTGTCTTATGGGCTGGTTGGCATATAAACGAATGAATAGGTTTCTTATTTTGAGAGATAGACATGGCTATGTGCAGGTATTTTTTCGAATGAGGCATCAAATATAGGTACTTGCAGGTAAAATACGATCCAACATCGGAAATAGCCGATGTAGCGAAAAATCTGGCATATGAATCTGTTCTGAAAGTAAAAGGATGTGTGAAAAGTCGAGGAAGCAACGCAAATGAGAAGATGGCAACAGGAGAAATTGAGGTGAACGTGATTATATACATACTTTTTTTTCTTGTTTTCAGATTGATGTTAGAGAACTCTCCGTTCTGAATCCTTGTGATCCGAACCTTCCTTTTGATCCAAATGGTAATGCGTCGGAAAAGATCCGTTTAAAATACCGATATCTAGACATTCGAGGAGAACGGCTACACAGGTTCCTCTTGTCTTGAAATCTATGAATTCAGCTCTAGAAATTTGCGTCTTCGATCCACAACGGAACGAGCAATGTCTAGATTTTTGGAGGATAAATACAACTTTGAAAAAGTGGAAACTCCTACTCTCTTTCGACGTACTCCTGGAGGTGCTGCCGAATTTATCGTTCCCTGTGGCGCTCCAAACATAGTAAAGAGATATTTATTAAATATAATTATGTTTATAGGGAGCGTGTTATTCTTTACCTCAAAGTCCACAACAGCACAAACAGCTGATGATGGTTGGCGGATGGGACCGTTACTATCAAATTGCTCGGTGCTATCGTGACGAGGGATCAAAAGGTGATCGCCAGCCTGAATTCACCCAGGTTGATATGGAAATGTCTTTTACAAATCAAGAGGAGATTCTCCAAGTTCTCGAAGGAATGATACTCGCAGGCTGGCCAGAATATTTAGTAAGGCGTTGCTCGTTAATTTCCCATCAGTTTAGTCCGATCTCAAACCAACATCTCCTTTTCCCCGTTTAAAATACGATGATGCAATGAGACTGTACGGAATAGACAAGCCAGATATGAGAATTCCCTGGACTATCCAAGACGCTACAAATTTGTTAGGTTGGTCTTTTTTTGACGAGGAGTATATTTTCTTTCCAGAAGGAATTAAATCGAAGACTGCTGGAAAGGACTGGTGTGCTCGATTGATAGTATGCAAAGGACAAGCTTCGTCCATTTCCAGTTTGCTGAAAAAGGAATGGAAACGGCTAATTCAAATGAATTCGAATAACGCTGTAAGGTCTTCGCCTTTATGCTTCAGAATTTTTTTCAGCCGTTTGACATCTATGCGCCTCAAAAGAAACAATGGTTCAAGAACGTTGAAAACTCGGAACTGTGCCAAAAATACGAGATCAGGGAAGACGATGCTGTCATATTTTGCTGGGGAGAGAAAGGACGGGTTCAATGGACTCTCGGACAACTCCGAAACCTGGTGGCCGAGGCTGGCAACCTTAGAAAACAACGATCAGTTGGTCTTTTTGGACATACAATGTATTTGTTTTATTTAGATAGCCTGTCATTGGATTGTAAACTTTCCATTGTTTTCTCTCGAAGATGGGCAACTAGTTAGCACACATCATCCATTCACAGCTCCTGTTCACGAACATAAAATTCTTCTAGACGAGCCAGAACAGCGGCTTAACATTACAGGTAACTAGACTTCATTTGAAGCTTATTTGTAACAAGGACAACATTACGACTTGGTGATAAATGGCGTGGAAATGGGTGGAGGATCTATTCGAATTCATAATCACGAAGAACAACGGAAGGTCCTCGAATTCCTGAACGAGGATACCAGCGAAATGGTTTGTCTTTTCCCTTACACAAGTAAACGGATACCTGCAGACTCATCTGATAAGTGCCCTGGCATACGGAGCCCCACCTCATGGAGGATTTGCTTTAGGATTGGACAGATTCGTTGCCTTGATGGCTGGTGATGGGGACCCTTCGGTGCCTGTTAGAGATGTAAATTTACTTCCCTTCCCACGTTGTAGGAGTTTTAGGTCATCGCGTTTCCGAAAACGAAAGAAGGCCGTGATCTAATGTGTGGTGCCCCTGTTCCGCCATCGGAAGAACTTCAAAAACGATATGGAGTTTACTTTCAGCAAAATGAAGATTGGAAACGGGCGGTAAATGGCTAGGTATCAGTCTTTTGTTAAATTGCTTTCTTTATCTTGTTTTTGTTACGATAAAGTTTTATTTTTCTATGTTTGCCTTTCTAAAACCGTTTTTTCGTACCACATATGTCAATTGCCCTTGTGAATGTCTCTGCGCCCCACCGCCACTCGAAACTCCTTTAACCCAGTTGTCATACTTTCTTTAATTTCATGCATCTCATTTATCTTCATCTTTTTTTTATCTTCGCAGCATTCTTCGTAATTAATGTGGATTATTTTCAGTTGTTCTTTTTCGATAAACCGGTGAAATATGAGCAGGAAGTAAGTTTCAGCCTCTTCCGAATATTTCGGTTTCCAGTATCCGCACCTTGGGGGATGTTGATGGAAACAACTCTCATGACAGTGGCGAAGGTTCTGATGGAGGAGAACGGCGTCAGGAATTCTACGTTGGTGGAAGCGAGCAGAGGTATCGATTTCTCTGAACGCTTCAAAAATTTTGAATCAAACCTATAAAACGTATTTTCAGTGGCCAGCAAGTTCTTGGTCCTGAGACCGGTCGTCGTGACATTCGAGAGGCTGTTTTCAATGCAGCTAGAGAGGTCGGTGCCCAAGAATTCAACCCAGATGACGATGCCGAGGTTCGTTGCTTTTTTTTCCTATAAACATGTATTTCTCGTTTAGACTTCGCAGTTTGGATGCAGTCTGGGTATTCGCCTTGGTCGAACTAACGACGACCATGTGATGCCAACTCCTCCTCAGGTTTTTCCCGTTATTTGAATATCTGATGCCTTATATTAGCGAGCAGCACCTCCTGTTTACTACTTGTACCTCTGGGAAAACGGATTTTCCGTCAACGACGGCCCTCTTCGTGATCCCAACAACAGGGCAGATAGGGACTTTATTACCGACTGCTTGCGCCAGTACGTCACACAACTTTTCAATTTCTTAACAAGAACTTTTAGTCGTATTCCACAAGAACTTTCTATAGCTCATCCTGATCAAGACATAGATATTCGTCTCGAGCGTAAGAGCGGACCTTATGTGCCTCCCAAATCCAAGCCTTTTGAGGTGAGGTTTTTGCAAGAATTAAAGTGATTTTGGCTCTTGTTCCCCAAAACACACTAATTGTCACGTGTTTTGGTTTTATAGCAGCCTATAGCAATGTTAGGTAAAGGGCTCAATAACCGGAAATGTTTAGGAATTGACTGATTGGGATCTAAACTACATTTTTAGGGGACTGGAGCTCGTCTCGGTGGAGTTGTTCCTAGCGTCGTCTCCAGCGCTCCTCTTCCTCCTGGTCCTTCGTCGTCGCAACATGCTAATGGTGTGTTTTTTCAAGTTTTCTTCTAAATTTCAATTTTGAAGAGTCTGAGGACAGTTTGGCTAAGGCTCAAGCGGAGGTTCAGTTGGATCCGAATACTCCAAAAACGAAGCTGCAGATTCGTCTGCAAGATGGAACTCGTCTGGTCGGAGAATTCAACAGCACTCACACTGTTGCCTCCATCCGCAATTTCATTGTGACTGCTCGTCCTCAATTGGCCTTCCAGGAGTTCCAATTGATGACCACCTATCCGCCCAAGGTTTGACCTTTTTACTTCTTCCGTAACACATTTTACAGGTTATTGATGATGAAACTTCTTCTCTCTCCGATGCTGGTCTTCTCGGTGCCGTGATTGCTATTAAGCCGATTTCTTGAATGCGTTTTTGCATTTATTTCTGCTCTTGATCACCATTCTCTTATTCTTCGTTCCCGGTTAATGAATCGATTTTACAATCGTCTTTCTATATCGTTTTCTTGTTGTCGAGACAACTTTATTACCGTTGAAAATATGGATGTTTAATGTAACACTTTTCTCCTTCAGATGTCGATGAAAGAGTGGCTAGGCATCGACAAAATCCAGAAACTTGGAAAGATCATTAAACAGATGGGTGGAATCAAGGCCGTTGCCAAGAAAAGATATCTGTTCGTCTTTTTTTAATTACTAAAAACTTGATTCGTTCAGAATGGACGTGACTCGCATCGGAACTCTTGTCGGCGAAGACAAGTACGGCAACAAGTACTTCGAAGACAACTCCTACTTCATGCCTCGTAACAGATGGGTCGAGTTTCCCGAAAAGGTGTGGCTCGACTATGATGCTTCGCAGATTCCTCCAGAATGGCACTCGTACGTATCTTATTTAGATTCTTCGAACAAAGGAACTTTATAGATGGATGCATCACATTACGGACGACCCACCGACCAAGAAAGAGCCTTTGACTCAAAAATGGTCTCTCGATCACCAGGAGAACGTCTCCATCTTCCCGTAAGACTTCTGACTGTAATTATAACAGAATCTGTTCAGTGAGAAGAAGTACGTGCCTTATTCGACCACTCGCACCAAGCTCACGGGCTGGCAGTCTGGACAGAAGAACAGCGAATAGCAGATTTCGAAAATGACTAGAAGTTGTCCAAGTGTATAAAAGTTTAGTAACTAATAGTGGAGTTATTCTTTCGAAAATCAATCATTCGGCTCGTTAATGAGGCGGAGAAAAGAGTCAGCGGCAGAGATTAGTCACTCATTCAGTTTCCTCGCCCGTCGAGATTAGCCTTCCTCTTCTATCTGCCTGTTGACAACATCTCTCCCGTATTGACGACACAATTCTTTCTATAGGTAATCGTTCCCTTTCGAGAGATTTCGCGTCAGTGCCTTCGGAAAGTGCTCGTCCGCCCTAATCTCTGTTTATTCCAATCCACATGTGACATCAGGAGTCTCCCCTTTTGACTCACTTTTCCTTTTGATCTTTTCGTCGAATCTATGTTCACCTGCCGATTCGAGCACAGGATTACGTGTGTTAGGAAGCCGGTAGATTAATGGCACATTCACATTTCCGAACGGACAACAACTCTTCCATTTCGCACTTTGTTCCATTTGTCTTTTATTTCTAAAGATTACAATTATCTCCCATAAACAACAATCTGTGTTTACCGCACTCGGTTACTCATACAACATTCTCTTTTCTTTCGCTCAATGCGTTTCATTCGCTTCGAATAGTAAAGAAATATTTCTTCTCCTCCAATTATTCGAACCAATTCAGATGATGTCCACCATGCTGTCTCTCTTTCCCTCAAACTCCCAACTCAATTTGGCTCTAATGGATTTCGACCTTCTCCCGACCAACTTGTCTCTCTTTTCCGTTCCCTCCACTTCACACGAAATCCGAGCACAGTCTCCAGAAGACGTCAAATGTGTGGTTGGACCGATGACTATTCAGGTATTTCCTGAAACAGAAGTTTGGCCTTTCTGAATCAGAGTACGCTCCGATCCTTAATTAGCACGGTAGTTTAAAAGATCAAATGACTACTTCAGGTTCCCCCTGTACAATTGATCCGTACAAGCCATCGTCAGTGTTCTGTCTGTCAGGCTGGTTCGGCAGCTCCACACTATGGGGGCATCGTTTGTGGGTGAGTTCGGTCTGTCAGGAAGTGTTGCGAAGCGTTGTTATGGGGCAGACTAGGCGCGAATCGATGAGACAGGTGAAAAAAGAAGAAGAAAATAAAAGTGAACCAGACGAGGTTTCAGGGGATGCAAGATATTCTTTGCTCGTGCTGTCCAGAAGAAAATATACTTTGTCTGTGACAAGAATGGCACTTGCAAAATGACACCAGGTACTGACCGTTCTGTGTTTTTTTGATCATGTTGACTGTAGGCAAACGCTCGAAATGCAGATCCTGCCGATTCCAGCGATGTCTCAAGGCGAAGATGTGTCCAGAAGGTTTTTTTGTCGATTCACATAGTAAAGAATCATTGCAGAAGTAGGTAAACTGCGCGACATGAAGATGCCCGATTCTCTTCTGATTCCGAAAGAGGAAGGAGCAGTCGTTTCCTACTTTGACCACTCCGTTCTCCAAAATGTCAGTTACATTTATATCAAATGATCTCCGACATCATAGTCTTAAGCACGACCGAGATCAGATTGTCTAAATCCGTACAAACAACAAATAGTATTTTCGAAAGAATGTTACAGACATTGGGAGATCAGAGGATTCGATTGGAGAAACAGTTCGTCGGAGAGTTCTCCTCAGCCAATCAAATCAAATCCGTCGTAAGGAGATTTATCAACGTCGAAAGGTCTTTTCAGATCAAAAATTAAGACAAAAAAAAGGTTCAGATCGTGCGACAACAGTTCCTGTCCGTTCTCATCGGAAAATACCTCGTGTTCACTATCCGTCTCACTCTCGGATGCTCTCCGAAACCCGATGGCCGTCAGTGAAAGAACTCCGGTAATTTATGTCTCTTAGTTTTATTTCGAGAATTTGTTAAGATCCACTGGGAAAAGAGTCATTTGCACGCTTTTAAAAGAGGTCCAGCCAGAGTACAACAGAGCTACTGCCGTCTCCTTGTCCACTATTTGGAGTTTTTGCAATCGGTCGAGGATCTCTACCAGGTCAAAGAAAAACACAGGGTACATATGCTCAAATACTTCTGGTACCAATAGCTATTTTAGTTGAGTTTGATCTCTTCCCGATCTCTTCCCGTTATTCTTCTGACTCTTGTGTACAACAGCTACAAGTACGAGAGCGATGGCATTTTGTTTGATGGCTTCGAGATGCTTTCCGATGACGAGTAAGTTTATTTAATCAATCAATGAAAAAGGCGTTCGACGAAAGAAACTTCCAGATCGACGAAGATTACCAGGAGATTTATGGAGTCAGTCAAAGGGCAGTTGATCCAAAGAATGAAGGAACTGGATATGACCGACGAAGAATATGTCTTGGTCAAACTGATCACCTTATTTACCTTGGGTATTCCTAGCCTTTCTTCCTACTCAAATGCGAATAATTCAGCTGATCCATTGAGCTGTGAAGACGTAGAAGCCACCGTCAGAACCATTCGGTTCAAACAAGAGCGGTTTTTGACCTCGTACATTCGAGACGCATATCCCGATTGGGATAAGGAGAAAATCTTTGTTCGCGTGAAAATCATGCTCGAGTTAGTCAGCACTCTATCGGTAGGTCTTGGTTGTAGTCTCCGAATATTGTCTTTTCCAGAAACTCTCACAAGTGCCTCTTCTAATAATAGTGCTAGCCGTGGGTTTGAACCTTGGACAGCTTCGGGGACAGTTGACCTACGATTTACACATCCGAAGATACGACTAGATCATTTCCGTCTTTCTAGAATTTACGTATTGTAAAAATATTAACAAAACGAGCTTTCTGTCTGAACTAGAAAGAGAAAGGACGCGATTTCTACATAAAGGTACAGGTTAAATCCCGGCTAAGGACGGTGAGGGCAAAAAAAAACGATAATGAAAATATTATTGGAGAAAACGAACATGTACCTAAAACCACATGAATTTCCATAATGAAGAAGATAGCAGTGAAGTAAATGTTACCGGAAAGTACACAGTTAGCAACTAGTCCGGCAAACCAAATAAGGAAGCAGACTAAAGAGTCAGAAAACAACACCGTATGTCAAACTAGTAATTATAAGCAGCAAAAAAACAGGGAGAAGCATGACAAAGAATCCGCAAAAAAACTCAAAGACTCAAAGAATATTAGAATGTTGATCAGCGAGTTCAAGCAACGGAATTGTAGCGAGAAAGGCAGAGAGCACGATCAGTCTTCCAAGCAGAACCGAAGGACACCAAGAACTATACCAAACACCGCTGTGGATTCGAGGGTATCTTCGGAACCTAGGAGAACTGAGCAATGACACCATCTGGAAAGTGGGTGCTGGTTGTGGCGGATTCACAAACTAAAGGTCACTATTGCAGGCTCTCTACCAAAACAAAATAAAGCAAAAGTGTTGCGGCGCTACTGTTGGCACTGTCTGACTGGCAGTGTTTCTCCACTTTTAAAAGTAAAAAAGATAGAAAAGTAGGAGAAGATAGAGTAGAAGCCGACTGTAGAGGACGAAATTCCCTTTAGAATCGGCGGCGAATAAGATTCTACTAAGTTTTGCTACATCGATTCTAACATGGAAATGTCTCCTCAACCGCCTTCTGCTCCTATCAGGTGGTGTTACATTTTACACAAGCCGTAGACATCAAGATATTAGCAATTAAACAGTGCGAGCAGTAGCGCCACAATCGTTTTGCACCCTTTTGTTTTGGTAGAGAGCCTGCAATAGTGACCTTTAGTTTGTGAATCCGCCACAACCAGCACCCACTTTCCAGATGGTGTCATTGCTCAGTTCTCCTAGGTTCCGAAGATACCCTTGGATCCACAGCGGTGTTTGGTATAGTTCTTGGTGTCCTTCGGTTCTGCTTGGAAGACTGATCGTGCTCTGTCTTGCTTGCTAAAATTATTCATTTCAATAACTGAATGAAAGTAGAGAAATTTCGCTTGTTTTTCAAATTTCAGGGCCCCGGATTCAAATCGAATCAAAACTGACACGAAATGCCTCAAGTTACAAGTTCTCTGTTCAAAACGGTCATTGATATACTTTGTTTTACCAGCTACGCAAGCCCTGTATGCTTTTCATTCTGTGGTCTATTGTTCACTGATATCGGTCGTTGTTTGTTAGTTGTACTGTTTCTTGGAGATCCATCGAGCATTTGCTTTGCTTAATTTTGTTTCTCCGTCTCGCTAGGTGGTTTTCTACTTGCCTCTCCTGATTTTCTTTCTGTTCTTTTCACCTTTTCGCCCAAACCTAACGGTGCTGCAACCAGAGATGGCAAACCTGGCCGGCCGGGCCAGGTTAGGTTGTAAACAGCGCGCCAAACCTGGCCAGGTTGGGCCAGGTTTGGCGTGTTGCAACGAAAAAAAAGGAAAAAAAAACATCTAGTACAAGAATCTACAAGAAAAATGTTTTATCGATTTGCCACAGTAACCCGTGGCGAGGGTCCCGCCGCGATCATAGCCGCCAAACTTGACCCAACGGCCGAACCTGGCCAAGTTTGGCGCGCTGTTTACAACTTAACCTGGCCGGCAAGGCCAGGTTTGCCATCCCTGCTGCAACTTTCAGTTATCTCCTAGTTGCAGATCTTTTATTGTTGCCTATGGTTCTGACTTGTTTCTTCCCTCAGAATGGTTGACCACAATTACTATTGGTATTCCTATTAGTATTCATAGATACAGAATCCATGTTAGCGAGACAGTTGCTGGTCTTTGATCAATCTGCTTCTTGTTACAGCATCATTTTGGCCCATACATCTGACACTGATTGATGTCTGGGATTCGCCACCTTTTGCCTCTACGTCAAGTCGCCTTTTTCCTTGACTGACAGCTGACTCGGATCAACTTGATTTGATCCAGATCAAAAGTTCGATTTGAGAAATCTCGCACGGGATTATGACAGCCATTGAAAGATCCAAACCATAGTACTGGTTGGCCGGAAACTGGTCCAAATTCAGTGACGTGATTCGTCGAAGAACTCTGACTAATCGCAACGGGAGGGTGTTTGATCTGTGTCTCGATTTGCATAATCTGTCCAATTGACAGACCGCCTTTGAACTGTAAACGAGTGTGTCTGACCCAAAGTCATCCCGAATGATTTCATCGTACAGACTACAGTCGTAAAAGATCAAACGTACACGTTAGTTTCTCACAGTCCTCTCAATGTGTGAATTGTGGTTTTGTAAGACCACCCGGGGTTCCAGTTGCGATATAGACCAATTATTTCTCACAACTTTGCCCTTTTTGAGTACACCCTAGGTCGTTTCTTTACGACTCCTTTTTATCAGATTCTGACGCAGGTTGCCGATCGTAAAAGGCTGGCTCCCGGAGTTCAAAGCGCCTGTTTCGTAAAGTCAGAAAGAGTAAATCCGTTCGGGTGATCTTTCAGAATTATACTATTCCTCGAAAGAAGTTGTTTTCTCCAAAAAGTCACGCCATCCGTACTTTTTCAGCTAGTACAATTACCGTATAACTCAAGAAAAATCTTTTGTAGTCGAGAAGGGTAGAACGAGATGAATAGTATAATTCTGAAAACAGCGCGTATAGTGTGGTCGGTCCCAGCCATTTGGTAGAATTCGCAGACAGTCTCTTTGTCCCTCGCCAGCTGCTTTTTGCAGCCAGATCTGGCCGGTCTTGACGTGCTGTTTGCAGTGGGCGTCACGTGTTCAGGCGTTTTTAGCCGTTCGCCGATTCGTTTTCGCAACATTTGCGAGGATCGAGACAAAGAGTTCTGGGTAACGACGAGGGCGAGTCCGAATCCCTGCTGTTTTGTCCGCCAGACGGCCAGACATTTCGTCCCGGGTGATCTGTCCTCAAAGGTCACACCCTGTGTCTGGACTCTTTCCTATCTGATTGGATACAAAGACAGGGGGAAATGCTGACCCCTTTGAATCATGTTGCACAGTAAACCCGATAACAACCACGCGCCTCTCTGACGTCACGAAACGTCCTCCGGAATATACTACGGCTGCAGCGGCTCCAATGACGTCAAAAGGTCGTGCGTCGTGCAAACATTTTGCAAAGAGGCTACAGAACTCTGTGATCAGACAAAAGATACCATCAAGATCTGCAGACAGTTCCCATATTTGCAGCGCTGTCCCAAGAATCTCTCCATTCAGCCCCTCCAATAGTTTCTTTTTATTCTGTTCTTCTTTATCTTTTTCTCAACTTTGAACAGGCTTGAGTGTCTCAATCTGCTGATCGAGCCCCCATGATCGAAGAACAAACAATGGAAAACAATCTCTGCAACGCTTGCAACAGGTCTTGCCTCTGGCTGACCGCCAGTAGTGTACATCAGTGAATCTCCGTTACAAGGAGCTGCCGCTAGAGCTGGCTGTAATGTGCATATGAGATCTTTGTTCAGTTGGCCGTCTGCCAACAGTTGTCTCTTTCACCGGAACTCTACGCTCAAGAATGTTCGCGGAAGGAATGCGGACAAAGCGGGATATACTGGTTCCTTTGGTCCATAACGTTTCTGGATGAAATAGAGTCACATGAGTGACTCAGATGCTTTGATCTGAGCGCCAGAAAGACCCTCACAGTTCCTGGTTTACAGCAGGTTCGGTGTGAGCTCGGGTTCTTTTCTCCCTAATTTATGACACCCCCACCAAACCGCCGACTCGTCCAATCGCGCTGTTGTTGCCGTTTTTGTCCGTTTCCGGCGGCAGCTGGAGCCAGATCATAGGCAGTGTGGCAATTACGGGAGACGGATTCGAGCAAATGGCACTTTCGGCTACCATTTCGAACTTTTTCAACTCATTCGGCTCTAATCCGAATGGGCCACCGAATAGACTCGGGACAGACTAGAAACTTTCTCGTTGGCTCATTACTGCGAGTGGTCTTTTGATCCAAACCGCCTCCTTCTCCTCGGAATGTGTTCTTCCGTGACTCATCAAAGACTTTTACTATGGCACGGAGACGTCTTTTTGCATATGTTCCCTTTACACATCTGCAGGGAACAGTGGATCAATGGGCATGTCAAAACAAGGATATGCATATTTGGTCCCTTCAAGAGAGCTGTTGTCAAAGTAGAGCTGATAATCCTAGGATGACTCGTCTATTTGGCTGATGGCTCCGTTCAGATTGTTGACAAGAGGTCACACTCCTCCGGCAGCTTCTCTTTGGAAATAGACCACGTCATTCCAATTGAAGCATCACCGATGAGGCTGTTATGAAACTGGGCAAAGCACGGGACAGGAAGTGAGCAGGCGCAAATAGAGTCAGCCAGGTCCTAGCAAATGAGAACAAGAGTAGTGACCAAAAATTCTATTGATTCCCACCAGGATTTCCATAAGAAATACCGTATAATTCTGTTGTTGTGACCATCTCGTTTCATTGTCAATGTCGCTTTCAACTAACTCTCCTCGTCCTTTGGAAACTCGAATCCCCCCGTATCTATGCGTCGCAATCGTTTTCTTTTTTGGTTCAGGTCCACGTGTACCACGGAGTCTTTGTTAACGTTATCTCTCTCGCCTGGGGCTTGATCTCATGAAGGACACGTGATACATCACACGGTCGGGTATACAAGTGAACTGGAATGCGAGACACTGTCACGAGTCGCTTGTTAGGATGAGCTTCATTCTCCTTGGTTTCTGATCGAAAGGACCTGCGTGTGAAAATAGTCGTTGTGTATCAATCAGCCGAACAGCCGTAAAGCCACTCTTCCTCCGATTTATGAGAACAGGCGCACAGGCGAGAAAATAGCTCTCGGTTTATTACGAGAATATTAGACTAATGCGGCACCTGTCTCTAATCCGAGTAGTCGGACCATCTTTGTAATTTGCCGGTCTGTGATAGACTGACAGATGAGGTGGCCGATAACGTCGTGATCCGGAGAAAGAGGCAAGGTCGTGCTCAGAATGATCACCACCAGAGAACGGGATGATTTACTCATTCCATTGATGCCATGTTCTGCTTATTTGATCATCCCGCTACAAGCGCTCTCTGTACAAACCCACACTCAGCGTGTACTCAGCTGACTTTCCTCGCTTACCTCCCCGTACAGTCACTTCCGGAAATAGTGGCTCCCGGCTTGCAGGCGCCTTCTTATCGTTACCCTCGTCATTTTTGCAACAATAGAAATGTGCAAAAAAGTCACGAGGTAGGGGAGAATTGCAGCAGATCACAACGACTAGTGCTAAAAGCACAACTAGCAAAGAAACTATGATCAACCATCTTTCAAACCAGACGTGATGGACATTTCATCTTGAAACTGACATGTTCCGTCGACTATCAAAGTGTTTCCTGGCGCCAAGGTTTCCTTTAAAAGAGCATGTGCTGTCAGTCATTGTTCCGTTGTTTTGATTCAATCCCACACGTGGATATCCTGTTCATACAGAAGTCGATCTGAATAGTTTCTTTGGCCGCAATTGGTACGGAATCTCTCGTCTTTCCCGCTGACCTCCATGTGCGTCTCGCATTCCACGGCTGTTTTTGATGATCCAATTGCTCGATAAGCTAAGTAGTGCCAGGAACCCGAATGAGAAGAGAGATCGCGAGCAGCGAGTGTTTCGAAACTCTTCGCAACGTGGTGACTCTTTGTTCGGTCGGCACTTCGAAAAGAGACGAAAGTAACAAAACAAAAACAAACAAAGAGTCGAAAAATTCCTTTGATAAGGTTCTAGGACAGTTCGCAAAACGGGTTCAGGTCTCTCTTCCACGGATCACAAATCGGAAGAGAAAGATCTAAGTTCTCGAGTGGTTCGACTGTACATTCCTTATCTCTTGTTGGGACAACATTAAACTGCTTGTTCCCAGGCTTCCCCCTTTCTTATTAGTCCCGTGCATCTTACAAATTTCGCGAATTACGTAATTTGTTATTGCCCATTTAGGGCTTCGTTTACACTTTCTCGCGCAACCTGCTGTCTTTTCCTCTTCTCGTGACTTTTTGGCTTGTCAGTTGTTGCGTTCCGCACTCGCAATCCATCCCACTTCCTCCATTGCCGTTAGTCTCGGTGAGCTCGAGCGCTAATTGAATATCAACTGTAGACCACGCTACGTTGCTCACACTGCGAATTAATGGAGCACCTGGGAAGCAGCTGTAGTACTGCCTTTTATAGAAATGGCTCAGAATCACGCGGCTCTTTCTCGGCTCAGCGTGTTTCCAAACAGGCTCCAAACAGACAAAAAGGAGGCCGACGTTAGCCGAAGAGAAACATGTGACGCGCGGAGACACAGGTTCGCAAAAAGGCCAATTCAATGGAATGTAGCCCGAAGGCGAACGCTGACTCACTTTCTGGCAATAGGCCTACACTTTTGCGGACTCGATGTTTAGTGAACTCAAACAAAGAGTTGCGTCAATGACTCTCGGGACGATTGACCTGGCTGCCGGACTGACCAGTGGCGCAATGTCATCGAGGTCAACGAGTCAGCTGAAAAGACTTGTTATTATCAGAGCTCCTTATGGCTTCCTAATCTGTTTCCTGCTGACTGCACCCTCAAATTCTTTCACCCGTTCCGTCAACACTGAGTCAGCTGGTACACATGATATGTCTAAGAGAGGGAAACTCGCGCGCGGGAAAGGGACAACCTACCTCCCGGTGCCGGGCACGCGCAGAGACATTTCATTAGATAAGAGGAGAGTTATTGCCTGTCGACAGGGTACAGGCTCTGTCCAAGGCCTTTTCCTCCCTCCAGGTCCGCGCGTGACCATTCCCGATAAGGCTTGTAAGCCGAGCACATTAGTTGCTTGTTTGTCTATGACTCTTTCCGGAAAGAGGTCATTCAGATGAGCCCCCGTCCTACGTCACCTCGTCGTGTTGATCAGCTGTGTCTCCGCCCAAAGCGCATGTGATCTACTCGGCTTCCAGTTCTTCTCCGGGTTCGCCCCACTTCACATTCCTTTCTTTTGACCCGCTCCCCCTTCCTTTTTTCTTTTCTTACTTTCAATCAGAACCTTTCATGAGTAGAGGAGTCTTCAGGCAATCAGACCTTTATCATGGTTTGCTACACTTGCACCTCGAGACTCTCATGTGACACAGTTCCTGGTGTCGGGGAAACCCGTCCGCCTGATGTCAGTCGTGTGATGTTACTTCTTGTCTTCTACCTCTTGTCTTTGAAGAACAGCTCGGGAAAGCCCTTGCCTGGCACGGCGTTCTTTCCCGCCAGTTACAGTCTTCACAAGGTCGTGACCAACTGTCTCTGTGCTGCAGTCTCTCTCCCTTCAGCCGACTGCTCTGTCTGGACTCTCCTCGTTGCACATACTCTCTCCATCCTCACATGGCTGGCGAGTGGCCAAGTCCCGCCTTCCCAACGTCTGTCCTGCACTTTCCAGCCAGCGTTCCTCCCACCCCTCTCTCGCTCATTCTGCTACGACCAGCCACCTGAACGGCGGACTCGTTTTTCACTTATGATCAGCTTGGCTTCGAGCCAAGTCGTGTTCCCCATCGGATGGGCGTGGTCTGGTCCCATGACGTGGGAGGATCCGCCCATACCGCCCATTTCTCCGTGTTCCATCTGCATTCTCGTCTTACAATCAGCTGATTCGCATTACTAATAGATAGTTTTCAGCATTCCTTCCGGCAACCCTACCAGTCCAGGAAGACGACTCGAACAAATCTGGTCTGCTTTTACCGACCGCGTTAAAATGGCTGTTGGAATTGTACCGGAGCAGTCAGCTGTGCCTTATGGTGAGTCCTATCCGAGAAAGCTATTGCGTTCACTCCCTTTAGTTGGAAAGTGGACGCAAAAGCAGCTCCCCCGTTCCTGTTGTTTTGTCCAACCAAGTCACATGTCCTGGGGACTGGTACACAGCTGCAATCCCGCGAAACAGCAAACTCGGAATTATGCAACACTTTGATTTTTGGCGGCGCTTGTCGTTGAAATGTCGACAAAGTTCATTCAGAGCGAGATTACGTCAATCTGAGACGAAACTATTCACTGGGACCCGAACTGGGAAGAGGCGGGTTTGGACTCGTCTTTTCCGGATACCGTCTCTCAGATCACAAACCCATTGCTGCCAAGTACATCTCTCGATCAGAAGTACCCCAATGGTCCATGGTAAGTCTGTTTGTGTAGCTTTTTTCTGTCACATGAGCTCGCCTCTGCAAAAAGACATAACAACAGTGAAAATTGCAGCTCGACGGTCGAATGATCCCTCTGGAGATCAACCTTTTGGAAAGATGTAAGGACATCCCCGGGGTGATCAAGATGCTGGACTGGTACGAGAAGGCCGACGGTTACATGATTCTTATGGACCGACCTAGCAACTGTAAAGATCTCTTTGACTTTATATCAGAAAAAGGACCTCTTTCCGAAAGTCAAGCTCGAGAATTTTTTGTCCAAGTAAGTGTACTATACTGCCCAAACTAAAAAGAAATTTTAGGTAGTACAGACAGTCAAAGCGTGTGAGAACCGAGGAATCTATCACAGAGACATAAAAGACGAGAACATTGTTTTGGATACTGTTTCCGGAAGTTTATACCTGATCGACTTTGGCAGCGGTGCCAACAAGAGAGACGGCCTTTACACCGACTTTGAGGGGGTAAGCGTTTTGTCCTTTGAGAGGTAGCAAATCTGTGGGAGCAAATAAATGAGCTGCTCTCTTCACAGAGTGCGCACATTCCTTTCTTTTATTTGCTCTGAGATGGCGACGAGCCAACTGGCCCAAATCGGGGGCACTTTCCCGCGCACAACTGACCTCATATGCGGGATTCGAGCCCGCACGTGACCCGCTGACCAACGCGTAAACAACTCTGGCAAGTGGCCAAGAGGGAGAACCGGTTGTCCGGATTAGTCTCATCTTTATCGCCTGCGACACCTTTTGCAGGGAGTCTGAAATGAATTTCGGTTCGCGCGTATGACCAGCTGATTCGAACCTTTTATTTTCAGACCAGAGTGTACAGTAGTCCTGAATGGATTAGAGATAGAGCATACGATGGTCTTCAAGCCTTGACCTGGAGTCTTGGTGTTCTTCTCTACGACATGACCCAGGGTACGTTATTTTCCTTTGGTGAGAAAGATTCATCGCGGTCTCTTGGGAAACAGATGTAAACGAATAGAAATAAATGACAATTTACAGGAGACATTCCATTCCGACGAGACTCTGAAATCCTGTCCGGGAAGGTGAACTTCCGACATACCATCTCTGAAGAATGCAAAAACCTCATTTTTCATTGTTTATCCATCGCTGGAGAGGACCGTCCAAACCTCGAAGAGATCTTGGCCCACAACTGGTGTGGAAATCTGACTCTCCCTGACCCAGAGCTGGCCGAAGGGTTGACCCCGGAAATCCTTCTGGCTCCTGCTCCTCGTCCGCACGAAGTCGCTGTCATGAAAGAAGAAATCAGAAGGAAAAAGCAACTTGTTCAAGAAGAACCCCGTGTTCCATTGACCATCCAGAAAAGCGAACAGACATTCGGGTTCTCTTCTCCTCTTTTTGCCTCCAACAGTATAACCATCGAGCATCCAACAATGGTAAGGGAGACAAATCTGAATAAAACAAACAATTCAGAGGGCATCCTGTTCGCAAGCTGCTCGAATGAACGTCCCTAGCCGATCCATAGGGTCTCCTTCTAGACGCTCATATCTCAACCGAAGTGCTGATGTTGCGAGCGAGCCAAAAAGTACAGACAGTTCTTCGGACGAGGCTGTTGTTCCTTGCACAACGACTACTTCGACTCACAGCAGCGGGACAAGTTCCGGCTACGAGTCTCAGCAAGCACACTGACAAGTCTTTTCATTCCAGAGCTTATCTTGTATCTCGTCGTGGTTGTGTCCTCCTTTCCCGGTCTTTGTACATAGAACTTTTGCTCACCCCGCGGACGGATGTCCTGTGGCCCATTGGGCTTTTGTACATTCTTATATTGTATATATTTATTCTCCTTTGTTCTTCTTTTCGGGCTGGCCGTTAGCTCTTTCTCCTGTGAGTCCAGGACTCGTATCCAACACATCCTATTGCTCATTCTCCAAATGATGATAACTATTTACGACATCCCCGGTGTCTCATACTACAGAACATATACGAAAATAAAACTACTGGGATACTTCCGTCTTCTAATTCCCGAAAGTCATTGTCCTCTAGTCTCCCTGGGGTATATCTTCCCGGAAGAAATGTCTACTCGCCAGCTGCGCACCCACATTTCGCAACATTCTGACGAACGCTGCTTTACCAGCTGGCTTCGAGCCAAATCGATGAGAATGTCCTTGGTGGTCAGTCGCGTTAGAGTATGACCACGAAAAAGTTCACTAGGAGACCTTGAGTGGTCGGTGCCCACAGACACCAGATAACAGATCACAGACTCCTTTATAGAATTTATTTTCATTGCGTGTCACCCGGCTCAAAATTCAGATAAAAAAGAAGGGTAACGAGAAAAACAATGTTAACAAGCACTCTGCAGATATCAATTCTTTCCGGAGTCTTCCTTCAACAAGACGGTTCGATTGAAGACGAGCTAAAAAAAGGTTTATGAACCTACACAAAAAGCTATTTTAATCAACAAGAATTAGACACCAACGTGTTGTATGACATCATCGTTTGCAAAATCGGCCGTTTTACATGACTCAACGTGAATTGTATGCAAACTTTTTGCTGATTCATGGGACGATTGCGCGGCACCAGTCACAGTGCGGGTCAGCAGGGGTTTTGAGTCACAAGCTATTGTGTGCACAATTAAGATCAAAAGATCGATTGCGAGCCATAAACCTAAGATAACAAAGGTGAGGACGAGATGCGCCCACATATGCAAATATGGGAGAGATCAAAATATCGCAAAACCTTACCTTTTCTGCATTCGAATCCGGATCCACGCTGAAGTATCCAATTCGCTCAAATTGGAAGCGATCGTATGTCTTCGACTTTTTGATGCTCTCGTCTACCATGGCATTGTGAAGAACCGTCAGTGAGTTCTGAGCAAAGACCGTTTTACAAAGTAAACAAGATGTAAACCTCATTAATGTCGGACAAGAATCCGTTGGGAACTTGAGCAGGATCTTCCGGATTCTTGTGATTGAACCTGAAACGATTTTATTTTGATAGATTCACTCAGAAAACAATCGTCTTAAAAATTCATGGTCCATAAGAAGCAGTGTTTGAATTGAAAATGACCGTGGACTAGAACTGCACTTCCGGCTAGAATGTTCTAGAATGACACAGAGCGATGCGTGCATTTCCTTACAGCTGAAAATACTTACAATCTCTCGTAAAGACGAACTTCGGCGATCACGGGTTTCGAAACCCAGTGAATAAAGGCCTTTGGCTTGTTCTCCTCGGATAACGACTGAGCCTCCACAACGACTTCGATGACATTTCCAGTTGAATCGGTTATTTCGTTGACGGCATTCAGCACAACTCCAACATGCTTCAATCCAACGGATTGAGTCTTCGAGAGACGACGGAATCCTTTTTCAGCAGTCTGGAACGAAATTTATTTTTACAGAAAATGAGCTATTACAGATGATCTCTCTGTTGAACCAAGACAAACATTTTCGGTAAAGGTATGGCATCCGTGTAAACAGACAGCACTGACCTTAGATCAAATTGTACGCGCTGCACGACTAACGGCAAAGTGCAACACTAAACACACATGGGATCAAGGCTCGATTTCAACATTGCATACTATTATCGCCTGCCACTCTCGGTACGTCTCATCACTTGCAACGCCCTCCATATTTCTTAAAAGAATACGCCCTTTTCACGCTTTACAGCCTTGTACCAGCTGGCACACGGATGAACGAAATTGGCGGCGTTCCAAGCGACTCAAATGTGCGCGGGAAAGCGCCGGAAAAAGGGCTGCCTCGCCTCGCCCAAAGAATACACGGGGGTCGCGGCTGGCACGGCCTGGGACCGTGGGAGAGTAGATGACAGCGACGAACATACATAAAAAGGGCGTAGAAAAGCGGGACTTCTGCCGATGCAGAAAAGAAAGTGCACAGCTGTATAGTGCCTGATAGGTTACCTGGCGGTAGTCAGTTTTTTCAATGTAAATTGTATTAGAGAATCCAATGTCGTGAGCATCGGAGGACGATGACTCGGATCCAGGGAAAATGGGGACAGAGACCCGGCTTGGGAGCTTTGCTTCAGCAAAGTTCTTGATTGTGATCTTGAGGCCATCAAGTACCACCATTGTTCTGAAAGAGCTATAGTTGGAAAAAACTCAATACTCTAACCTCGGAGCAGTTGCATTGAGGTATTCTCGAACAGAAGCATCCAGAACATGAGGATCGATGACCATCTGACTCATTGTCAGTCCCATCTTTGCAACGAAGCTGTTGATTGCTTCGAAAGGAATTCCTCTTCTTCGCAGGGCGGTGAGTGTGAAAAGACGCGGATCATCCCAATCACTGAAAGCATTTTTAGAAGGCTTGAATCTGTTATGGCTGTCTAGTACAGAAAATGATAGATTGCGTCAGAAAAGCATTTGAAATCATAAGAGCATGACCAATTAGCCTTGAACCAGCAGCTATACACACATAAAAGGGGAAAACGAACCTGACAGTTTTGGTGGTGATCAATTTGAGAATTTTTCTTTTGGAAACGACCGTGTAGTTGACATTGAGACGTCCATACTCCCACTGGACAGGGCAGTAGATGTCCAGAGCATTACACAGCCAGTAGTAACTGCTTCGTCTGAAACATGCTAATATCAAATGTTCTCCAAAAGTCTTTGTCTGATTGGCAGCTGTTATTGGGTGACACCTGAATGACCTGTCCCCATTCACTATTTTCAGCCATGTCACATTGTCGGTAGTAACTGATAGCGTTGATAAAAGACTTGGCTGTTGCAAAGTGACAAAAGAAACCGTTTTCAACAGAAAGATAAAACGGACCTCGATTGGAACTCCTTGGTACACAACGAGTGAGTAATGTTTTCGATGGAGTCACAAAGACAATGAGTGTAATCATATGTGGGATAGATGCACCTAAAAATTTGTTTTCTGGGATGACAACGACGAGAACAATACCATTGAGAGCCAGTTCTGTGATGAGGAACGTATTTGATTCGATAGGCAACTGGATCAACTTTTCCTTCTTCCAATGTCAGCTTCAAACGGAGAGTGGCTTCTCCTTCGTCAAACTTTCCATTTTTCATGTCCTAGGAAAACCAGTTTAAAGCGAGTGTGTAATTACGGAAACAGGCGGGCTGATTCTACCGTATTTTTGTGCGGCTTTTCAAATACAATTTATTCCAAAAATAGCGAAAACGCCGTTTTTCAGCAATTTTCTTTTCTTTTCGACTTATTTCTTCATGTAAATCAATCCTTCCGACAAAATACAACGAGGAATAACAAAAGGATAGTAGAAGAAATCAATCTAACGGTAAAACGGCATTTTTTACCCAAAAATGTCAAAAACCGGCCATTTTCGTCCATTTCAATGCGTTTAATTCCATTTTTGTCTTCTACTGGCCTGAAATTTTTGGGCCTCCCGCCATTTTTTTAGTTCGCTGCGCGCCAGCTTGCTCGCACGGGCGCACCAGTTATCCACTCGCTTTAAATCCGTAAAAGGGCAATTTACTTCGAAAAGCTGGAGCGATTCAGAGACAGGGCGGTCTCTCCAAGGAGACATCTGAACTTCGAAGCCTCGCATATCTTCAACTTTTTGATGACAGATATAGGCGTAATTCTTCTTGATGAGGGTGACAGCCCACTAAAACATTTGTAAAAGCTTCAAATTGGCAAAAAAACCTCGTAGAGCTGTTGAAAATAATCAGAAGAATGAGTGATCTTGAACGGTGTGTATCCGAGCCATTTGACCATATCCTCGATAGCGAGGAAAAACTTTTCTTCTTCCTTCTCGGGATTGGTATCGTCGAAACGAAGATAGCAGACACCGTCGTGTGCCTTTGCATATCCGAAATTAATGTTGATCGCCTTGGCATGACCGATGTGGAGAACTCCGTTCGGCTCGGGAGGGAAGCGGGTCACAACCTAAATTGAGACTAATCCAGAAGAATCTAAGCCTGATACCTTTCCACCAGTTGCTGCAACATGTTTGCGAAGAAGTTCTTTGGTGTTCGCAGTTGTAACGTATCCGTTGGTGGTAAAGTTTTCACCGACTTTGTGGAAATTGGCTCGGGTTCTCATCAATTCTTCAATAGTCGAAGCACCTTCTAAACAAATACAAGTGTAATAAAAATAAAAGATATCAACCTTCTTTAAGATCTTCGCCTTTTACAGTCGCCGAGTCATTCTTTTGATCCTTCAAGTTCTTCTGCGGAGGCTCATCCCTTGTAACCTTCTGAACAAAACTTGACTAGAAAGTGGTAACGAATCAAACTTTTTTCTTGATCCCCTGGAGTTCTTCAGCGGTTTTTGGGCCGCAGTGCTCCAGAATTCGGAGATCTACCTCCTTTTTGACGTATGCTCCGTCTGCCCAAGGAAGCATCGTTCGTAGTTCTCCTACACTGATTATCAGTAGAGTCAAAACTGTTACAAACCCAACAGGATCCCAACATTGAAAGAGTACCGTTCTTCTTTCAACCTATCCATGTACTTGTTCATGACGGATGTTACAGCGTCTTCAATTTCGTCTACACTCACAACAACTCCAATCCCGGACGCTTTCTTGAAATCATCTTCATTCACACCACTAATAGAGCTTTTCAAAATGTAGTTCAGAGCAGCCGTGACCTAAAAAACGAGAACTAGTGTTAGAAAAATAGGTACCTGTGCTTCGGACTTGATTCCATCGTTCAAAATGTGCTTCACAATAAGAGGAATGAAATCCTTGCACTGAGTTTTCACTTTAGTTCCTAGCTGATATAGAAGGTTTTGCTGAAAACTAAGATACGAATTGTTAGTTTGAAAAAGACCTGCGGCTTCGAGAGGTTGGTAACAGAGCTCTCTTTGACAACAGCCAGAATGTCGATCAACATCTTCGTGAGAGGCGCATTCTTCAACGTCTCCTTCGATTTCTGTTCCGACAGACCCAGTAAAGAGATGTCTACCATCTAAAACGATAAAAGAGTATATAAATGAGCTTGAGAAACACAGAGCGTCTTTGAACACGAGTTTTTCAGCCTATTACCCAATCGTGCACAACATGATGCAATTCAAAATTTTGATTCCACGTCGACGTCATTAAAGTCTGTTAAAAAAAAGTAACCAGTAACCCATTAATATTTCGCTTCGACCACTCAAGCGCGGCAATTCACCGTTGAGAAAATCAAGAAATCGGTTTGAATTGTTGCAATTTACCATGAAAATCAGGGGTTTGTGGTTCTCGAAGCGAAATATTTATGGGTTACTGTTTCGTTCTTTTTTTTGAACAGACTTTAGTGCTTATTTGAGGCAAAGTTGGTTTTCCTCTTTGGCAACTTCTTCACTATGTTCAATCAAGCGAAATTGAGGAGAAAAAGGTAGAAAAAAGGATCATTTGCTAGGTTAGAACAACCTAGAAAAATTCGATTTATCGAAAAAAAAATCACATTTGAATCGCTCGCCAGAGGAATACAGTAGGCGATTACTGTAGTATACTGTAATAATGAAACTGGGCGGCATTACGTCTCATTCAAACAGGTGTACACGTTGTTTAAACGCCGTGGTTCGGCAGGCGCCCTCAGGCTTGTTGATTTGCTGTGCCGCGCTTTTCAGCGCTGGCCACAGGGGCGCGCCGCGCCGCAGGATTCGGCTCTGTATTTTGGCGGCAATTTCAAAAAATTTGTACCTTTCAGTTTTACGCTCTCAACGTAAGTGGTTTTTTTTTGCTTTTTCGGGGAATTTTCTCTTCATTCCCTCGATTATCATCTCGTATATTACGAGAAAAACTACGTTTTGAGCGTTTGGCAGGAGAACGCTTCATTCGGATTTCGTACCAGACAATGTGAGATATAATGACAAACGAATGGCATGCTGGATCACAAAGCAGGAAAAGATAAACGGAAAAGACTATGAAATTAAAACTATGTAAGCCTAAGAAGAATGCACAGTATCTGCTCATAATTTTGCCAGCCGCCTTTGCGGCTGCAAAGTACCGTATCCCGCCGAATCTCGGCGGGACTTTCATTCAGCGTCCGCTCCTTTAGTCACCCGCTCAAAACATCACTTTTTTCTTTTTCTTTTTTTGTCTTTCTTTTCTTTTTACGTTTTCTAAATATCTCACTCGATTTTGAATCAAATGCTACCTGCAGTTTCGTACTTTTTCATCTTACGAAGGCTGGAAAAGCACAAATTGAAGACTGACAATTGGTTTTGTGACAGTTCTCTTCTTTTTTCATACGGTTTTCAGCTCTAAAATCCATTTTTTCGCCAATAAACCAGGGTGGACTCGTTTACGAACGCCCTTGGAACTGTTTCTTTCAGAGTTTCTCCAGTGGCCAGTCCAAATCTGCACCTTCCATCTTGAAAAGAAGAAAAAGACAATGAAAAAGAAAAAATTCCCCGAAAAAGCGAAAAAAACTTACGTGAGGAAAAAAAAACACTAAAACTGAAATGTACAATTTTTTTGAAATTGCCGCCAAAATACAGCCGAATCCTTTGTGGCCCTCTGGCCAGCGCTGAATCCTGCGACGCGGCAAAATCAACAAGCCTGGGCGCCCCCTTCGTTTGAAATTTTCCGCGGGAAGCCTCGAAATGAACCATGCGCGCATTTTTCTTCATTTTTCATCAACTTTTAGACTTTCTAACTACTTTTATCGGATTCAGCGTGTAAAAGAACCGCCTGGACCATGAATTCACTCCAAATATGACTATATTCGGAAGGAAATAGCGAAACTTGCGAACTATTTCTCTCAATTTTTAAGTGAATTAGTGGTCTAAGGGGTTCTTCTACACGCTGAATCCGATGAAAGTAGTTAGAAAGTCTAAAAGCTGATGAAAAATGAAGGAAAATGGTTCATTTCGAGGCTTCCCGCGCAAAATTTCAAAAGAAGGGGGGGGGGCTGCCGAACTATTACCATATGTGGTATTTTCTTTGCAGAAATTGAGAATAGAGAAACCACAAAGAATGAAAAGAAAAATGAAAAGAGCCGTCTGTTCAAATAGAAGCTCGAATACGGTATGATGAAGTAATTCTACGTAATGATACCCACATTTTCGCTTACACGTCTCTTATTTCTTTTTTTGACTTTCTCGTTGCATCTTTATGGTTGTTCTCGTTGATTAGACAAACTGAGGCGTTTTCAATATATGTCAGCTCGCGACACTTTCAAAGCACTCCGAAAAAAAAAGTTCAGTGTATGTATGCTCTCTCCAGAGAAGAATTTGACCGAAATAAAAATGTACTGTTTCGACACTATGTGGACCCGTTTCACGCTACATCGGGTATCCGTGAAGATGAGAAGAAAAAGAACATCGACAGTACAAATCGTCTGAAAGTGCAAACTCAGTTCATCAATGCATATTTCAACCGATTTTTCAAGTAAGTATGTTTTCCACTTGTTTACAAATGGGATTTCAGAAGTGGTGGAGAATCTGATGATCCTTTCGACACAAATAAAACAATTTTTGACAATCTGGGAATTCCTCAAGATTTGAGCAAGCGACATTTCACAATTTCCCAGCTGACCGATGTGGCTGTTCCCAGTTCTCTCAGCCATGTATGTTTTTTTTTCAATTCGTTCAAAACCTTTCCACAGATTGCACCGTGGCTGGTTCGACATTTTCAATATGCCGTGCAACTGTCGCTTGACTTCTTCAACGAGATTAAATTCAAAAAACTTCGAGAACTGAGAAAACTTCAAAGAGAGTTGCCGATCTTTGAACGAAAAACAGAAATTCTGGAGCTGATAAAAGAACATCAAGTCATGATCATTGCTGGAGACACTGGATGCGGAAAATCAACTCAGGTGGATTTTTTTTCAAAAGTTATTATTCTGGTCTCATAGGTTCCGCAGTATCTTTTGGAAGGAGGCCATTCTGGAATAGCCTGTACTCAACCGAGAAGAATCGCTTGTACGGCTCTTGCTCGACGTGTCGCCTACGAAACTCTCAATACGTACGGCAGTCAAGTAGCCTATCAGATCCGTTTCGAGACGACGAAATCACAAAAGACGAAAATGCTTTTCTTGACAGAAGGACTTCTTCTTCGTCAAATGGAACACGACTCGCTCTTAAATCAGTACAACGTAGGTTCTTTTCCTTATTATTTTCAACTTTTCTAGATAATCATTCTTGACGAAGTCCACGAACGTCATTTATCGTCTGATCTTCTCATTGGTCTTTTGAGAGATTTGACGGAAAAGCGGTCAGATATCAAACTGATTCTCATGTCGGCTACTATCAATCTAGAGCTTTTTTCAAATTATTTTCCTGGAGCCCCTGTGATCCAAGTAAGCTGACGTTTTCGCTTTTAGTGATGTTTTTTCAGGTACCTGGCAGATTATTCCCCATCAAGCTGATATATCGTCCAATTAAACAGTTCATCCCGGATAAGGAGAAAAAAAATCACAAAATTGACCCACAGCCTTTTGTCCACGTATTAGAGGTTTGGTTTTTCCAGCTCTCAAATGTACCGAATTTAGCTGATCGACAAAGAAGTTCCTTCGACTGAACGAGGAGATGTTCTGATTTTTCTCAACGGAGTCGCAGAAATAACCACAGTGGCGGAAACATTGAAAACATACGCGGAATTGACCAAGGGCTGGATTATTCTCTTACTCCACAGGTTAGACTCCAAATGATTTTTTGTAAAAAGTTTCCTTGAGCATGCTATCCGTTGAAGAACAAGACAAAGTGTTCGATGTAGCTCCTCCAGGCGTGAGAAAGTGTATTCTTTCCACAAACATTGCCGAAACTTCAGTGACAATCGACGGAATTCGTTTCGTCATTGATTCCGGAAAAGTTGGTTTGTTTTAACACTGTGTTAGTTCATTCTCAGGTTAATCACATCAAGTACGATTCTAACACTGCTACACAGAAACTCTGCGAATTCTGGGTATCTAAAGCGTCTGCCAATCAGAGAAAAGGTTTGCATTTTTGTGGATAAATGAATGAATGGTGTTTAGGACGAGCAGGAAGAACAGGACCGGGTGTCTGTTACAGACTGTATTCTGAGGAACAATTCGACAAGTTAGATAATTTCACTCTGTCGGAAATCAATCGTGTCTCCCTCCAAGATATGATATTGCGTCTCATCAGTCTCAATCTGGCTCGTATGTTTTTCAATACTTAAATATGCTATTTGCTCTACCAGTCGACCCAAAAACATTTCCCTTCATTGAAAAACCACCGGAAGAATCGTTGAACGAGGCAATTGAGATGCTCAAATTCCAAGGAGTTGTCTTTCCCGACCGTCCAAATGAGCTCACTTCCTTAGGAAACACTATCGCTAAAATCCCGGTCGAAGTGCCTATTGCAAAAGTTAGAGGCCAGCTAATATGTACTCATTCTATTCAGATGCTTGTTCTCGGCTCAATCACTAACCAGATTGAAGTCGTCTTAACCATTGCAGCCGGTCTATCCGTTCAAAGTCCCTTTACAAGTCGATCTTACAGGTAAACATTCAACTCTTTTGTGTATTATTTTTTCATTTTAGAGAACTAGATGTTGTAAAACGGAGAGAATCTTTAACAAGTCGTCTTGGAGATCCGTTCACTCTGGTGCGGACCTTTTACGAATGGGTAGACCAAAAAACTGGCGGAGGTCGGTCACGGCAATGGGCCCACGAGTACGGAATTGACGAACATCGCCTTTACGAAATAAGCAAACTTCGGCATCAGTACAGGTCGGTTTTTTATTATTTAGATAATTATGCAATTTGTAGAAAAGTTCTCGAAGATGCGGATCTAATAGAGAAGCCAGTAGACAGTGATCAACTGGATTCTCGTCAAAGAAGAATAGATGCCGGAGACCGAAGAAAACTTTTCGATATGAAACGAGAGAATAGAAATAAAGACAAGCAGCGGAAAGTGTTGAAAGCAGATAAACATTTCGACGATCTATTTGCACCGGAAAATGAAGAACAAGGTTGGTGTTCTTTTTGTCTTGATCCATAGCAAAGTTCAGATGATGGAGACCCGATGAAAGAAGATCTAAATACAGTCGAATTCCTTTTGAGCCACAAACACAAAGATGTTGGAAACATTTTAAAGACACATAGATTGAGAGGACGAGACATGCAGGTATTTAGTTACAGTTCCACAACAAACTATTTCTAGGTAATAAGAGCAATTATTGCCGTTGGTTTGTACCCGAATTACGCTCTCTTGGACCCATTGAATAAGTACAAACAAGGCCAAGAATTGTTTGTTCATACGCGGATGAAGCCCTTCTCCCAGATCCATCCAAACTCTGCTGTGGCTCAGTATCATTCTGGTATCAGATTCAAATGTACAGGAGTATTCTCGTTTTCAGAAACTCTGGATGCCAAGACGGATTCTCAGGGACTGTCTAGTTATCACCAAGTTGCCAGCTATGGACTGTTACTGGAAACTACCAAGTCATATGTCTGCAATGTGCTTCCTGTTCCACTTCTAACCGTCTTGTTGGCAGCTAAAAAGGTATAGCGACTATCATCTCTAAAAAAAACTGTATTCAGGTGGTTTGTGATGACTGGCTGTCTATTTGTGTCGACGACTTTGTCGAAATCACTTTTAATCGTCAAGAGGACTGTATGTCTATCATGAGCCACGTTAGCGACGTTCGAAAAGAAATGAACAGAGGTCGGATATTTGACTGAGAACAAAAACTGTGATTTCAGGTTTGTCCAGAAAACTGAGGGGAGCGGAATACGAGTATAGACCGCTACGAAACGCCATAAACGAATTTTTTGATCGAATTGAAAAGGACGGCATTCTCATACAGCATGTTCAATCCATTCACGGCTAACAATATTTATAGGCTCAAAAGACTAGTTGAACCGCCAAAAGAACTGGAATATCCGGGATTTTTTAATCCAAATGGAAAAGTAGAACTTGAAGAAGAGAAGGAGGGACTCGAGGCGCTAGAAGGTCCAATGATCGCACTGGAAGAGCCGCCAGTTGACCCGATGTGTCCACCGACTCAAGAAGAAGTCGAACGACAAGAAGAGGAACTGGAAGAGAAGAAGAAAGAAAGCAAGCCAAGCTATTACGATCTGTTGTTGAAAAGACAAAGAGACAGCGAGAATGCTGGTCACGAAAAACGGTTCAAATCAGAAGAATAAAATACGAATAACGAGTTCATACAAAGTAAAGTCAAAATTATGTACATATGGTATCACGAATCAGTCATCGCAGCTACTTCCCGACACTTTCCGCGTCTTGTAGCGTCGTTTCTTCTCATTTTTCTTTCGAAGAGCAGCCTGCTCATCGAGACCGCGCTCTTTTGAGAAAATCCTAACGGTGTTTTGTGTTTCGCAGAAGGACACGCGTTTCTGATGAAAAGTTGCATCGCAAAAAGAAATCGTTTTCTTTCGTCTGGCATCGGTAGGACTATCCAAAGATTTCTTGAGAATACTCTTGTTTGTGGTAGAGATGAACGATTCACTAGCAGCTCTCGCTCGTTGTTGAATGCCTTGGCTGCTCTGTAGGGAATACCGTTCGAAGGGGCTCTTCTGCTGACGATGGGATGAACATGTGTCCGAGTCGGAAAAGGCTGGTGAGAGATCGGTGCAAATTTGCAGATTTTCTACAGAGTGTTCTAGTGAATCTGTTCCGGAGTCTTGAAAATGCTGAAAACGGAAAAAGTGAAAGCATTCGAAGGATTTCATACTTCTTCACATGGAATCGACAAATCTCCGGCTCCGTGCAATCTGTCTGCCAAACTCTGAAATGCTTTTTGGTCAAGAATAAAGAAGAAATAGATACCATTTGGACGTTCAATTTCTTTTTGCTCTTAGGCGATTTTTTCAGCAGCATCTGGAAAAGAACGAAATAAGTGAAGAGATAATACGAACTTGCCGTAGCTTCTGCACACGTAGTCTTCATTCGATGCATCATTGGTTTACGAAGTGACCTGCAAAATATGTCTTAAATAGAAGTTGTCTTGAGAGATCTAATCTCCTGCTTCAAAGCAATGCTCGGACTAACAAGAAACGAGGTATTATCATAAAGAAAATTAACCAGAACGGCTTTACACGACTAACAAACAAAAAAAGACTTTTTTTTGGAAAGAAACCAAAAAATTCTGAAATTTTATATGCGGCCATTCAAAAACAAATTTGCTTTTTTTTCATTGTTTCCGGTTTCCTGTTCTTTCTTAGACCGTTGTTTGTTTTATTATGGTTTTCCACAAGTTTACGAGATTATGTAGCTGTTGCAACTAAAATTTCTAAAAGGATAAGAAACTGGTTTGTCTGACAGGATATCTCCTGTAAAAACAGTATAAAAGGCAAGTTTGAGTTGTCAGAACTCATTCAAACCGTTTGTTCGTCAGTATCCGGGAGAATGGGAGATAACGCAGCCAAGTTTTTCGACGTGCAGCTGGAGATGGACGAAGGCGAGCCTCTGGGAGCTACTCCAAACGACAAGCTCATCATCACCAAAGTCCAGCCGGGAACAATCGCCGAGGACAAACTGAAGATCGGAGACCAGATTCTTGCCGTCAACGACAGAAAGATGACCGACACCAACAGCTTTTTCCGTGCCCTGCGTTTCGGTTCGATCAATGGAGCCGTCGTTTTGCGTGTCTGCCGTGACGAGAAGAAGGTCGAGGAACTCGAGCAGCGCTGTCACATTCCGGCCGATCGTGAGAAGCTGATTCAGCGTCGTGACGGCTACGCCTATCTGGTCGCAAAGTTGGTCTGGCAGCAAGGCGGCCCGAAACTCGGTCTCGGCATCAAGCATTACCAGAACCGTGTGCTCGTCAGTCGCTGTGATGCCAACAGTCTTGCCTCCCTGCAGCTCGTCGTCGGCGATCATGTGGTCGACATCGATGGAGTTCCCGTTACGGACAAGGACGTGGCCCGTGACCTGCTGATCAAAGGACTTCAGCGATCCGGACAGATTTCGATGATCATCGAGCGCCCGGAGACGACGGAAGCCAAGCACTGGGTCATGCAAGCTCTCACGGCTCAGACGAGTCAGCCGCCGTCGGTCCAGATGAACTCGGATGTCCGTGCCATCGCTCAGAGGGAGAAGGCCAAGCTCAAGTTGCAGCCAGCCGGCTCGATTCTTCGCAGTGGAATGATGGATAAGCGTGTCCAGATCAACGAAAACATTGGCTCCCACGTCATTGCCTCCGACAACGAGGGAAGAGCTCTTCGCGCCGTCAAGAAACCCTGAACGCTGTCAAGAAATAGGCCATCTCTGCCTATAGAAGTAGACTAATAAAAATTGCCTACGGCTCACTCTTTTTTTCTTTCTCCTGGTTTTCAAATAGGTCTAGCTTTTCGATGCTTTGTTTTCCCAAACTCTCATTCTCATCTTCTTGGACAGCGCTTCCTTCTGAATTTTCCGCAATTGCGTACACGTTTTTGAATTGACGACGACATTTTTTAACTTTCATTCTAGCTTTCATTTCCGTAGGCTCAACATTTTGCACTTCATACTGTTCTTTTTCTTTACAAATACGACTTTTACTTTATCCTGACGTTTAGTGCGTACATGAGATTCTCTTGTTGGGAGAATAGTTGAAAAGTTGGTATTTACCATATAAAACGTTTTGTGGCCAATGAATCTTGCCAAGATTGGTCTAAAAAGTTCTATTTTCTAGTTTTCCACCCAGACATCCAAAAATAGTTTCATACTTTTTTTGAGACCTCTCTAGTCTTCCGCAATCAACAAACTTGTCTTTCACTCGAAAACCTTGAATACTCACAAAAATTCTTTTTATCTACTAGTTTTCAGGCATGCGAACCGCCATGATGCGCAACATGGCCAGTATAGCTCGGTCTTCGATGTGTCTTCGTCTGCTTTCCACCACTACTGTTCGCCAGATTCAGCTTCCGCCCGCCTCAGCGCCTATTACGCGTAGCTGTAACAAGAATTCTGTCAGGAGCTTCTCTGCCAAGGTATTTTTTTTATTAAGAATTGTTTGCATATCTTTTTTTCAGGCACCGTTAACGAAAAAGACCCTGGAAGACAGAATTACACTCGTGCTTAGCCTTTACGACAAAATTGATCCAAAGAAGCTCACAATGGACTCTGATTTTTCAAAAGTAGGACAATAAATCTTGTTTTACATATTTTTTTTCACATAGGACCTTGGATTGGACTCTCTTGACCACGTCGAAATGGTTATGGCCATGGAAGAAGAGTTTGGGTGCGTTTTTTATCCTTTCTATCTTCGCTGAAAAGTGTAAAAAAAAGCAACAAGAAATGTTCCAGATTCGAAATTCCCGACGGTGACGCAGACAAGTTCAAAACTCCTCGCGACATATTCCAATATATCTGCGATAGGGAAGACGTTTTTGAATAAGGCTGAACTTGTATTGTAGGGTAAAGTTGATTTGATTAAAGATTACATTCATATCGTCTAGTTCTTCTTAGTCAAAACATTTTAATATCTGTTTCCTTCTAAACTTGATTACAAAAAATAGTATGGAATTCCTTCATTTTGACGCGAAACATCATGCTAGACCAGACGTGCAGCATAGTGTACCTCCTTGTTCTTTTACCGCCATTTCATTCGGAGGAAGCATCTTGGTCGAATCGAGAGACGCATCTATTCTTCGAACACATGTAGGTTTTTTGTTTGAAAGTTATACGATTTTTATTCAGGGATATTTCGGACACGAATTGGGTGAAAGACAGGACAGAGTAATACACTCCATTTTCTCAAAACCCGATTCTACAGAAGAAGAAAAAGAGGAAGATATCAAACAATGGGCAGGCAAGTAGCTGTCCACCTTATGTCTACCAAAGTTTCAGAACAATATCCAACAAAAACAATCCTTCGAATTTCCCCCGAGGAGACAGCATTTTTGGGAATCGAGCATGACGTAATCTCCGTATTTGCAAACGACCAAAAGTTATCAAAAAGTAGGCCTCTTCAAATTCAGTAAATGTCAGTTTTTCAGATCACCTTTGGACGCTGCTTCTCACACTGACGTCGGTTGAAAAAATAGCGGTTTACTTCAAGCTGAAAAGTCTTGGATGGGTTGTGAGGCCTGGTATTTCGTTTGGCTGCCAATATCGTCAGTTCTTGTTCAATCTAGCAAAATCAAGTAAAATTGCAGTAATCTATAGAGAAGGTCCAGAAAACTTCCATGCGTCTGCCGGAGTTCGACTCGGTTCCGATCTTTCTTCCCACGAATGGGCTGCACTGAATCGAGCTCTTCTAAATGTGAAAAAAGTAAGAGTATTGTTTTTCAAAGAAGATTCATTTTAGGCTCTGGTGATGGCAAAAGTATCAGTCCCTCCGAATTTAGATCTTTCACGTTCGGAATGTCTTTCTCGCATCGATGTTACGGTACTCCTTTCTTTTATCCCATAAAAATCTTTGATTTCAGCTGAACACAACAACGACCCTCTTCCCAGAACATATTTTTCACCAATAAACTAGACTTTTCTCACTAGTCGCACTAATCACATAGCCTACAACCCGATCTCTCCTGCCAGTAGCATCGCTATTATGTGCTCCTGCATGCGCTTTTTCGGCGGCCATTGATTTCCCTTACTCTTTTTGCTCAGCACCTTCTTTCTTGGAATATCTTGTTCTTCTCGACCGACAATTGCCATTATTCAAGCAGACTCTTCTTATCAGCAATTTACGATCTAATACGCTCTTCTCGATCTATGCTCCACACCCCCAAAGAGGTCCTTCCGACCTGTATCGGTAGCCATAATCCGTATTATTTGGCCGGGATTACAGTGGTGAACCATGAGGGATTGTACGGCTCAGAGAAAAAGCATTTGTGAGAAGGAGACGTGAGATTGTCTCGACGTCGATTTTATTAGCCTCCTAAAGATAGATCATAACATGTTTTCTGGTGTGTCTATACAAACGCTATTTGCTATTTGTATATTGGAAATATTTCTCTTGTTAGTCATTCGACTCGTCAGCATGTTCCTTTCCAAACAAACGTCGTTGATCAGACAACTGTAAGTCCCTAGTAAAGGACACTGGTGCTATCAGACAGTTGGTAGCCCCCGATAGATGACGCAGTGCCTGCCAAATTGCGATGCAGATGCAAAGCTGCTGGTAAGCGGATAGAATGCAACGCTAGAATGGTCTTAACGACGACGTTGTCCTGTCCCCATTCCCGCAATGATACGCGACTATGAGCCAGGTCGATCTGTCTAATAAACAAACCTCAATAAACACTCACGTCGTCAGATCAACAAAGTTCGATCTGCAATGAGCCGCAGAAATGTGGCTCGACCAAGGCTTTTCCAAAGAATTTGCATACGGCGTAGATCGTTCTTTTTGTGTTCTTGCGGTTGTCTTCCTCTCACTCTTTCTCGTTACGCGATCCTTATCTTGCTGTTTTCTTTCGACCGATCATGCCGTAGATTACTCTCCTTCGAGCTTCTCTTTCCCGCTAAAATCAGAAATCAAAGACGCCAATTAGTCGAGAGACGGTGGTCAGTCTGGCGTCATCCTCCTCCTCATAAACTTGTTCTCTTGTACTATACGTCTCTATCACATTCGATAGTCTGACAGTTCATAAAACCCTTTATCAGACAACCATAATTCCAGAACTTACGATTCTTTTTTGTGTTTTTTTTGCTAGTCAACAATTTATGTTTCATAAGGAATGATTAAGCCCCGTTAGTCATCTCCCCCACTCGTTTCACTTGTTTGACAGCTTCTTCTTTCCAAAATGACATGTGTGAATTCCTCTTCTGCGTTCCGCACGAGTTGTCTGTCGCCCCATTAGCCCTCGACAAGATGTTCACGTGTCTTCTGTCGGGAGGCCTATCATCCTCTGAACAAACTCTGTTCTGTTGCCTTAGTGGCTTACTGACATGATGATCTGCCGGATCATTTCGTCCATTTCCTTCTGGTAACGAGTCTTTCCAAATCCCGTAAACAAAGACGAAAATCCCTCATTATATGTGTTGGCGGTAGGGCATTCGATCGGCCATTTACAACAATTTTGATAGCCACGTTTTTTTCTGCACTGTTCGAGAGTCATTATCTCACGACCAGTTTTGTATTCGCGCACCTCGTAATCCACGAATACTTTCCGTTTTGCAATTGGACTCGACACGATCTTTGCCTGTTTGTCTCTTGTCCTGTGCTCGGTCATTCGGAGACCAAGCTCCTTGCGATCTGACTCACTCCTTCAAAACACGCAAACATCTTTAAATACTGTCTCTTCTGATCCTTCTGTGTTCTTTTTGTGACTCTGATGAAAGTCTGAACAGGATCTGTTTTTGGCGTAGTTTCTCCTCTGTCCCTCACGTGAAGAGATCCGAACTGGCTTCCGTAGTTTGTCCGTCGGAATGTCCTGATAACTGATGATAAGACGAAATCCACCGTTTTCTCTCGTCACTCAAAGAAAAGAGGAAGTCACGCCGGTTGCACTTCTATCTCCCTCTTTCGTCCTTGAACTGTTGGTGTTTCCCTTTTCGCCACAGGTTGTAAATAATTTTCTCGTCGCTTCACCGCCTATCATTTCAATGTAAATTTGGGCAAATCCGTCCATTCGAAGCCTACACGCTACAGTCTGACCACTCTAAGCCTATCAGTAAACCAATCTCCTTTGGCCTATCTCTTCTTTGAAAGCTTGTCTTTGAACCCATTAAGACCGTCATCAAATTTGAGTACAGTTTCTTCGAACATCTTTTAGAAGAATAACTTATCTCATCTGTGCACCCGTTTACAACCGCTCCTTGCGCAAAAATTGACTTAAAAAGATGATAAGACCTTATCCGAAAAGGTTGCCACGAGCTGCAGATGGCTGTAGTGTACTTCTTCAGAAGAACTGTCCCAATAGGTCGTATCGTAAAAGTTTTGTGTCGCGGTGGCAGTGTGATAAATATCAGAAGGGGTCCTTTTACAGCTGCCACGCAAAAAAAGGCTCCTCTCTTCAGTTTCTTTCCAACAAAACCTTTAAAGACCTTTCTCATAATCCGATAATCCCTTCTTCCTTTTTGAGCGTTTAGAGATTGATCGCGTTTTAGAGAGAGGAAGATGATGGAAACAGATGATCTGGAGTACGAGTACTACGAGGAAGACAGTTATGACTACGATCCACCAGTCTCGACCACGACGAAATTCGTCAAGATTCAAAGGTATGACCATTTGTAACAAAAAGAGACCCCGCGACGGAAGCCGTTAAAGCAAAGAAATGTCCCTGAACCTATTGCGATTTCTTCCATTTCTGACAGAGAATTGGCCTTTGACAAATGGCCGATCGTTCTTATCACTTCCACGCGTTTGACGCCCAAAGGAACCCATCGTTTTGTTGGCAGTTTGACTGTCTTTAACATGGGGTGGTCAAAAGGCCGTGAGGAAAAAGAACTTCCCGTGTTTGAGAACTGGCCGCGTGGCCCTTCACCTGCTTTTGTTTGACCACCCAGTTCTTCCTTTTCCCTTTCTGATCAAAATAAACCTTTTGTGTAGTGGCAATGGAGACAGGTTGCAGTATCGGCCATGTCGATCTTTCACGTGGGCATTTGCTTGAATCTTTCGAGTCAGTAAGGCGTGAAGTATCCGCCACTTTGCCTACCGGTCCCACCCGTATCAGACCTTATTGATTGCCTGTTCTCAATTGTCCGCCGTCCTTCACTACTTATATTGACTCGTTTTCCAAAAACATCACATTAGAATATCAGAGTCAACACGTGCACGACCCGTGTTGACACAAGTTTCCTCCATGCAGCTCTCGACCGATTTTCCATATATCATTGAATCCTTGTAAAGACTTTACCATCTAGGATGCCCTTGATGCGCGACATGATGTTGGCAGCATCTTCTGCTTCGGGACCGACAGCATCCTACACTATTCGAGAACGAAATGCTCCCTCGTCCACATCGGGATCCGGCTCTTCCTCGACGGCTATCTGTGCCGTCTGTGGTGACAATACATCGCCAGCCAAACTACATTATGGAGTTATGTCGTGAGTCTCGGGAAAGTGCAGAAGTAGCAGAAAACATTTAGATGTTATGGTTGCAAAGGCTTTTTCCGACGGACGTTAGCTGGGAAATATCGGTACAACTGCCGATTTGGCAACAACTGCATTGTCGACAAATGTAATTAGTTTTATTGACAAAAATGATAGTCTTTAGACCAAAGAAACAGCTGTCGATACTGCCGATTCAACAGATGTATAGAAGTCGGAATGGACCCGAAGGCTGTTCGTCCGGATAGAGACTTGACGGGAAAACAGAGGATGCCTCGAATGAGGAAAAAACAGATTGACGAAGATTTGCTCAATCATATGGTAAGGCCTCTTGTGATTCAATAAAAATCTTTGTTTAGATGAGATTACAAGGCGACGACTGGTCGCGGAAGTTGCAAGTCGAAGTTCGGATTCTATTAATGCAGTTGATGAACATCGAATCAAAAGTAGTCAAAGGAGAGGAAACTGTTCCCACAACCCCTCAGCCCACACAACAGCCAGTAGTCAAAGATCAGAAAGTGTCTCTCAGAGAAATGTTCGAACAGAAACCTCTAACAGCACCGAGGACATTGGTAATTGTATGTTTTGATTGGTGAACACACTCTTTCAGATGGGCTATGAGCCATATCGGATGGCAAGACCGGAAGAGTTGGCAGAAATTGCTCATAGAAGAGCTATCGCTGCTGTTGATTGGGTTGATTCGCTGACAGAAATCGCAGAGATCGCTGACACAGAAGACAAGGTAGTCTTTCATTTGAAAATAATAAAACAATGTTTAGGTGGCTTTGGTCAAGTCATGTTATTCCCCGTTGACCATCTTCAATCTTTCTGCGAGGACTGCCCAGAACACGAAAAATCCCGACATTCTCTGTCTCTGCAGTCATTCGTACCTACCTCGCCAGATTCCCGCCGAGTATTCGGAAACCAAGTGGGTTCTTATCATTTAATAAGCCCCTTAAGGCAGAGAGGCGCTTTGAAGATCAAACGAGACATTTCAGCCATCTGTCCAATGTGCTCATTGATCGAACTTTGAACGAGTTGGTGTCGCCTCTTCGCAAACTGAATCTCAAAGAAGAAGAAATTGTGCCCTTGAAAGCAATCATCATCTTGAATCCGAGTCAGTTTTTACTTCTGATTGAGAGTACCAAATGTTTGCAGACACAAAAGGACTATCTCCAGCTGCCAAACAAGCCATTGGAGACTTGCGTGACAAAGTGCAAGACATGCTCTTCCAGATAGTCAAAGAACTGCACCCTATCTATAGTGCAAGCAGTCGATTCGGGAATCTGCTTCTGCTGCTGCCCACTATCACTGTAAGAGTTCAAGGGAATGATAGAATTGTGATTTAGACTCTCTCTGGATTGATGAGTGAAAACATGCAGTTTTGTCAAACGTTTGGTGGACGACAGAGTGGAGATCCCCTCCTGTCCGAGATGTTCGGAGACTTCAAATTCGGATTCGATGACACACAAATCTCGTCTTCATCAGTCACACCACCTCTGTTCGAGAATCCAGCCGAGATTTCTCTTCAGGTAGTTGAAGTAAACATAACAAAGTTTCCCGTTTTCAGTCAATCTCTCCTCCTCTTCTCGACTCGCCAGGAATGGTCAGTTCCACCGCCAGACGAACTTCTCGAAAAGACGTAGAGACTCAAACTGATGAGATTGGACCCTCGATCAATCACAGCAGAAGCAGCAACTCTTTGATCGGCGGTGGTCACTCTCCGTCAATGTTCCTTCCAAGTGTAAGTTTTGACCGATTAGACTTTTGTCAGTCAAGATAATTTGATAGAGACATTCCAAACGATACACTTTCAGCTGTCGATGAACTCGCCCTTTGACAGCTTTCTGGACGAGGGAATGAGCGAACGGATGAATCCTTTGGTGGACCTCGGACCCTGTGACGACTTGTTAAACTTTATCAACAACTAGTCTCTTGTTTTACATGACCGCCATGTTTTCTGGTTGAAAGTGTATAATAGGCCAGACTCGGAGCCTTATTTATTCGCCGCTTTCTCACTTAAGAAACTCAGAGTCCCTCTCTATATCTATACATACGTTGTCCCCGTGTATATGCCTTGTTTGCCGTAGAGATTAGTCAGAATAGAAAGGTTTATATTTATTCTTCGTCTGATGAAGCCATTGGTCGCTCGTGCAATATGATCGTGGGATGGTCGTGTGATGGATTTCAAAGACAACAGTTTATTTGTACAGAAGCTTCTACAAAAGTGTATTTGTTAGTTCCGGAAAGAACTGGGCGACGACATCTCGATTGAACACGGGAGTCAGTCGGACTCCATCTGCCCAGTCCGAGGCTAGTGGTCCGTTCAACTCTGGTCCCGGAGCTCGTAACATTTCCTCAATTGACTTGGTGAGAGTCAGAGGAAGTTTAGGACTGAAATCGATGGTTCTGGGTCTCGGAAGAGGCGCTGTGAAGGCAGTTTGAGGTGGCTGCAGGGAAATTGTCGGCACCATCAGAGGAGATTTCGGAGCTATGAACTGCTCTCCCATATTCGAACGACTGTCCAGAACCTGAACTTTCATTTAGTTCTCTGCAAAATATGTCTCACCTGAGCTACCAAGTCAGAGACCTGAGGATGGAAAATGTCAGAGAAAACGAGATAGAATGGGAATGGTTGTGGGTGTCTTGATGGTGGATAAAGTGGAGCTAGGGCGGTGTGTAACTGATGAGCCAGCTCCTATAACAAGCGTTTATTGAAGGAAAAGACGGTACCCTGGCTTGGTATATTAGGGCGACACTTCCAGAAGAAGCTAGAGCCGCAGAGCACGACGACTTTTGCTGTTTGGCGACACGGAACATAAGTTCTTGAAGTGAATCGCGTGAGGAGGCAAGAAGCTGCCCGAGAGCATTCGACAGTTGAGTTGCATCTCAAACTCTTAAAGTAAGACAAATAGAAATAATTACCGGCACAGCAGACGAGTTGAGCTCGCACGAGAGAGTACTCTGTGGGAGAAGGAAACCTCTTCTTGAAGCTTTCACAGAGTTTCGCAAAACGAGCCAAAAACGCAAAGTTTCTGAAAAAATCCACTTAAAAATGCTCCCAGGTGTATCTGAAGCTCTAATTGAGGATAAAGCAGAGGGATTTGTGCCCAAAATTAATTTGTAACAAGTCGTGACAGGAAAAGCAAGTGCGCGAACTTTCGACCTGATTGTTTCTTTGAGTGCTAGAATGGATGAAGTGCCAACGAAAATGGGCACTAACAAAGATTGGGGGTTCGCGTATGAACGAACTGATTGATGAAAACGAGTAACTTCTAACTTTAGCCCTGGAAGAGCGTTTCAAAACTTGTATATTAAAAGTCAGCTGACAAACAAACATGTTCTTTGTAGGTATAGTTCTGGCAAAGTCTTCTCCGTAATTGACCGACTGTCTTGCTACGAGACTGCATGCAGAGTCGATCAGAGCTAGAGGCAGGAAACAGTCACTGATGAGAGAACACTTGTCTTCGACCGACGGCCGACGAGATGGCGAATCGAGAATGCTCAGGAATCCATCGATGAAATCGATCGAACTGACTACTCGATCAATGGATATCAGATCTGTGCTTGGAAAATGACAGTTGTTCGATGCCATCCCCTGAAACCTTTCTAATTATATGTAGGGTGTTTAAGAGATACGATGTTCTTGCGAGCGAGAGATCTGTCTCCAATGAGACTGGGTAAACTGAATTGAGCAACGCCGTCGTAATTGGTCTCTCCCAGACATTGCAAATGTCCTTCCAATGAACTCAGATCGTTCAACAATTTTCTGAAAATTCTTGCTTGAAGACACGGAGCTTGCCCACTTCAAGCTAGAAGGCCACTCGTCTCCAGACGACCCAGCTGCCAAGGAACTAAGTCGTCCGAGACTCTTCTTTTTGGATAGAGTCTTGTGAAGTTTCTGTTTCGTTTCTTCTCGATCTGGACGAACTACTGAAACAAAAAAATTACGAAACTATGGAAACAGTTTACGATCGGGGTTCATTCCAACCAAAAGACATCTCCTGAACCGGCAGTAACGACACGCATTTCTGTCATCTGAAAAAGTGTTCCAAGAAGAATCAGATTCGTCTTACTCTTGCTAATCTCGCAGTTCTTCTCGAATCGACAAACGTACTTGTTCCGACCATCTTTACACGCTCTCCTAAAACCAATGTATACTTCTAAAACCAAAAAAACCTGAAAAAGCCTTTGCATCCAAAGCACGCGAGTTGACCTAAAAGAAGTTAAGAAAGAGATGAAGAGTCACAGACCATAGTGAATCTGAAAAAGTCACTAACGAGCTCACTTAGCGGATATACCTTAGCAGGTGAGTCACCACAGACAGCGCATTTTCTGGCAGTCCTGGCGACGAACATCAGGCAGTCAGCGGCAGTGAGGATTATTTGCCCGTGACGTTTATTGACTGATTCGCACACAGTTCATCCAGCGGCTCTATTCGAGGCAGTTTGAGTGGGCGACCTGTTACACGTAAACAGTCACGAACATATTTATTGTATGGCGAACAAAAACAGAAAGGGTTTGAGCTTCATCAGCACGTAGAAATTAAGGCGAGGTTGGGTTTAAGATTATGAGAGGAAGGGAGAGATCAGACTGAAGAGGTGAAGCCTTGCAAATGGCTCGGAGGTGGTTTGAATGTATCTGGAGTAGATGCGTTAGAAAGTGGAACTTTTTGACTTGGAGAGTCGAAGCCATTCATTCCGCGTGGTCCCATCTCAGCATATCGTGGCTTCTCGTTCAACGGCTCCGTTTCGAAAGACTGGAAAAGTTGACTTTTGGAGGAATAATAGAAGACATACCGGAGGATATTTCTTCTCTCTGAGAGAAGCATTGCGACTGACAATCTCCGATCGTTGTTCCTCCTTCTCAGCCTGTTTCGACTTTTTAACACACCAACAACACAAGAAGATCAAGACGACCACCAGAATGACTCCCAAGATGCCGGCAATGGCTGCCAGCCAAATGAAGAAATTCTCCTTCTCGCGACTTCTGCACCACGGCTGTTCCCCCTTGTTCCACTCGAATCGATAGTTGTTGAAGTCTCTTGGCTGGTGTCTGTCAACTACAATTCCGCATTTGTACTCGTGGACGCCTGAATTCCTCCCTTTAATTATAGTTACTAACAAAAGAAACCTTTGATCCAATGGGACTGAAAGCATTCGAACCGAGCCACATCTCCTTGAAGATAAGCTGAGGACAAAGAGGATGTTTTCATAAGATACTCCGGATATTCAATGTTGATTGGACCACAACTGTTATCTGAACAAAACGCGTCTTTTTGTTCTCACACTGTCCTACATGATCTGGTAGCATCCACTCGGTCAGTAGTGAAAACATTGTACTCGTTTTTAGCCTGAAGACCAAGAACTTTCGAGTTGAGAGTCGTGTAGTCGTATTGACAGGGAATAGAGTCTCCGCACTCCGAGAGGATAGCACCCGGGTTGTCCGGACATTGTGTCATTCCATACTGATTGGTAATCTGGGACTGCATTGGTTGAATGTTCACTGTAAATATAGTTTCACGTATGTTTTTGGTAAAAACCTACAAATATTTTGTTGTTGGAGGTCTCTACAAGTCTGCAGCTCTTGGTTCATCGCTTGACCTGTCAAAGGATAGAACCGGTATGCACCACTGAACAGTGTTCAATTTTACCCCGAAAATTGGCTCACGTTTGGTATTTCGGAGCCACTTGGTATATGGGACCTGACTTCATCGAAGCCTCCGGGAAGACTTCAAACTTTTTGTCCTCATCCTTACTTGTGGTGAACATGTTCTCTGTTGGCAAACCACCAATATTGCCGCTGTTCATATTCTGATCGGAGCCTGGCTCTCCCGACCCTTGTACTCGATCTAAAACTTTCTTTTTCTTCTTCTAACAATAGAATTACATTGATTGATAATTTGTTGTCGGTACTGCTCCGAATTGACATCGTTCAGAGTCATAGTCTGGAGATAGCTGGCAGACGTCTGGTCGGGGAAAGGACGATACAGTCCACTGACTTTCGGGATATTGTATCTCTGTCTGACTTCAACCTCTCGAGTTTTGTCTCCATCCGGTCTCTGAAATATAAATTCTTTTGGTTCTTTTGAAAGCAACAAACCACTCCGTATTGAGGAGGCACACTGATGGCCACATTGAGCATACCCATACTCTCTTGGTAGTTGGGAAGACGGTCAATATCCAGAGCGTAGGACTCTCGAACACGAATTCCAATCTGAGCTTCTTCCAGAACCACATAGATCTCAGGTTGACCTCTCTCCACGTTGTTCACATAGACAAGAACTCCTAATAATCTTAATCAGTCAGTCTTTTAGAAATTGTACCTTTGAAGCGTTGCAGTCTCATTGTGTCGAAGTATCTCAAGATATTTCCAACGATAATACTTGTTCTGTAACGGAATCTCCTGGTATCCTTCCTCGCCAAGACATGGACTCGGTCAGTTCCCGTTGCTTCCTGAAATCAGTTTATTTTGAATAAGCGACAGTACAAACCAGAACAACTCCAGTGATTACGGTAGCATTTGTCGGTTGAACGAGATCTTGTTGTCCCATATACCTTCCGAGTAAACCTAAAAGTACATTGAACTACTTTCAGACAAGGTCTTACTGAAGTCAACTCTTCGATTGGGATATCGCTCCAAACGGATCTGGACCTTGACTTCCGGTGTGGACAGAGTGTGGGGAATGTAGAGAGCATTATAGACTCCAGGCTCATTGAAAATGAACTTGTCGTTATCGATCGTGTTGAAGGTTCCTGCTCCCAATCCCTCGCCTGAAAAACGTATGAGAATAAATAGCTTCTCACCATAAGCAGGTGGCTGGTATTCCTGACATCCGGAACTGGGTCTTCTCCAATAAAACATCTGACAGCGGAATTCGGCATACTTGCAGCAGAGGAAATAGGGCATATAGTCGTTGTGGAAGGAGGAAAGACCAGGAACTTCGTACTGTCCCATATAGGGAGGAGTTCCAAATTCGTATGCTCTCAACGGGAAGCCGGGATTGTAGGGGACATCGGGAGTGACTTTGATGACTGGCTGATAACTTGTCTGCATCAGATGACCCTGGTCATCGTAGCAACAGACTTGTCCGTAATGTGTTGGGAAGCGTCTAAATTGTTGGATTCAAAACGTTTTGAAGACAACGTACGCGGTGTTGAAACTGGCAAAATCTCTTCCATTTCCAGCATAGGAAGAAAGAATATTCTGGGCAGACATGTAGCAATTCCGGGCTCCAATAGCCACAGTACAGGTGATGTCACGGAAGGCTTGAGAACAGCGAGGATGAGGCATAAATCGACCGAGATCGGCCTGAGCTTGTCTCTCAATACAAGGACAGGAAGAATTGGTCTCGACGTCTCGAATAAAGTTCCATTGGGCTCCGTCCTCATCGTACCAATCGTGACACATCTCGAGAGCCTTCTTTTGGACAAATTGGGTTCGAGCTTGTTCGTCGTTCACATTGTAAGTAGTCTGCTGATACTTGGGATTGTTCGACGTCCACAACCAATGAATAGAAATTGGAGAAGAAACAAGGCCTGACAGCAGAGTCGGCGAAGTTCCTTGTCCCAGATTATCCTATAAAATCAGTCCTTTTGAACAAAATATAATTCTCACTTGGTTCGGTTTAATCGGCGCTAGTTTCATATATCCGAATCGGTAGTTGTACAACTCATTATTCCGTTCCCAGTCTGTCATGTACCTGAATACTTTGCTTTAAAAAAAGTTAAAAACGACGTACCATTGTTCGACTTGGTAGAGATTGATCCGTTCTTCCTGTGGTTTCCATCGATACTCGTAGCTGTTTCTGTTCGAGTAACTGGCCAGTCTACAGATTACTCTGTGTTCCGGACGGAACTTTTTGATCTTAACACGGCTATTGAATAGAATATTAATTGCATACATTGTCGTCTTTGAACTCTCTGTAGGCCACCACATAAAGTCCCAGTTGGACAGAATACATGGAATCGTCGCCGAGTCTCATGTGCTGGTTGGTTAACAACAAATCCGGGTTGGTGAAATTTCTAGGGTACCAAATTAACGGCATTACAGGTCGTGGAGACAGCACGAAGTAGTCATAAATGTTACCTAAAAATTTGTAGTATTAAGCACTTTTCTCTGGTACCTATGTCTAGTCGATTGGGATCCAATGTCGGAGGGACAAAATATATGTATCCTACAAAAGCTTTTTCGTCGTTCGCTCCTCCAGTCTGCGGCTGGAAGTAGACTGTTTTCGTTCCCCAGTCGTATATCTTCGGCAGATAGCATCTTGCAACTGAGGGGTTCAGAACTATACAAGTCGCAGTCTAAAAGCACCATTTTGAAGAAAAAGAACAACGGATACCTGTCGTTGTTCAATCATCAAAACGTAGGTTTGAGTAGGATCGAGGCAGATTGCGTTCACTGAAAAGTAACTAGTGGGTAACTTGAAGCTGTTGCTTCTTAATGTGATACAAAGACTCACCATCGACTGACATCTCTCCGAGCATCTAAAACTTCAAATATTATTGACAAAATGCCTACAAGACTTACATTCACGATGTTCGGGTAGATAAGCATTGGGTCTGGAAAAGGAAACATTTAGATGAGAACTCTTAGAACCTACATGTGCCACCAGTCTTGTTACTGCAGCCTCCCGGTCGAACAACATCGTCAACTCGGAACATGTAGCGTCCTCTGACCCAATGGGGAACTCCGGATCTCTGGGCAAGGACTTTCGGAGTGTTTTTGTACATCTGAGTCGGGTCAACAGGTACGACTCCCGTGTGATTTCCTCCATTGAAAACAGCCTGACATCTTCCAGATCGGGAGTTGGCGCGGAAGTCGGCGGCATCGAAACCGAGTTTGTCGTAGTTCAGAATGACATAACTGAGTCGAGCAGTCTGAAATGTACCACCTAGCTATTTTGATGGCTGTCGGTCCCTTTCCCCACACCTCTTATCGCCCGAGTTCCAAACCTTGATATCACGACTGGAATCACGCCAAAAAGAATAAACCTCGACTATAGCCATAAAATCATACCTCGTCGGTGAGCCAAATAAGCTGATAGGTCGAAAGCTGTAAATGGAAAGCCTTTTCTATACGGAAAGAAAAAAACCTGTCCTGCATCCATGTCGGATCTGCCGGAAATGGCAGAGGCTGTGTTGTACCAGGTAACAATGAGAGCAGCGTCTGCACGGAAAGCAGCGGCTCCAGCAACTCCATCGTTCAGCCATCTCATCATTTCGTCTAGGAAATAGTCAGAGTTTTGGTCACAACGGACGTAGGAGTCTGCAGTACTGGGACAGGCCTGAATTGAAGAGCTACAAGCATCAAGAGCAATAATTACCAAAGAAGCCGACTGGGTGAAAAATGGAGAGATCTGCTGAGTGCCACCGAGGTTCATATTACTGTTTGAACCTCGTCCGAAAAGAGACTGTCTCATCATCAGACGGTAGTAGACTCCAGTCCTCATTCCAGGATTGACGTCTTGCGGAATCTGCTGTTTGCAAAGATACGGAGCAATCATGGCTGGATCTTGCTGTTTTGGCCAATCGGTTGCATCAGGTCCGACGTTGATCGTGGGTCCTTGATCCAAAACTGTAGCAAAAGCTATGTATCCGTTGACCGAGATCTAGACATTTGTTTTGAATCTGAAAAAAGAACCGAACCGAAGTGTAATTGTACAGCCCTCCGTAGAAGGGAAAGTACATGTGGAGGTCGATTGTCTGACCGGCCGTAAGCAAGCCCGGGTTAACTTCTTGATCGCCAACTTCTGGACCGAAAGGCACCAGATTGACTGAAATCTTTAGAATATTTTGTTCTCGAACTGTTCATACCTCCATAGTAGACATTGTTACCAGTTCCTGAGAAGAGAGTTCCCGAGTCTGGTGGCTGGATGTTCTGGTTGATATTCGATTGAAAGTTCGGATTTTGTTGTATCTGAGCTCTTGCGCAGAGCGCAGCCAGGAGCAGCCACCAGGGGCTCCGCCAGCCCATCAAACGCTGCAATCTTATTAGTTCCAGGCAAAGGTTGGAAAAGAGAAGGGTGTGAGGATAGTTGTATCTGGGCGAAAGACATTGCTCAATCGGTGGTATAAGGCGCTTAGAGTGATTAGAGTTGTCAGTGTCAATATTTTGTGAAGATTCATTTGAGGAAGAGACATTACAGAATTGTTCCCTGTTCGTGTAAATATCCTATCACAATACCACGTGCCGTCTTGTGACGGCATCTGTCAATATGCTAATCGATGTGTGTCCACAATGCTTCGATGATTGGGAAAGGGTTCTGGGTGAAGGAGCGGGAAAAGATGCGCATCAAAAGGAAAAACAGCTGGAGCAACAGCGACTGGCGACAAGTGAGCAAATAAGAGGCATGAAAGCCGAGACAGAGCGGACTGCGCCATGGGAGAAGGGCAACTTGTTGTTTTGTCTGAACATATCAATTGGAAAAGGGAAGAATATTGTTTTGAATGAGGCCTATCACGATGACTAAGCTCCCCCTCAAAAAAGGTAAAACTATCGTAAGAAGACCCTGTGGACAACTCATCCTGGCGTGGGCAAACAGCCTGTGGAACACTGTGACTCATCGTTTACCTTTCAAGGGATCGGCTGCAGATGGGGTTCAGGTGAACCGGCTTTCGCAACCAAAAGAAATCATACAAGGGAGCGCGAAGGATTGATTTTCCCACGACGGCTCGTGTGAGATTTCGTGCCATGACACTGTCTTGATATTGGAAAGATCTAGACAATGAGACTAGGAAGGACAGTACAGAGCGTAAAACGTCGAGTCTGAGCTTTATCAGTTACGTGAGAGATGTTGACTCGGGACAGCAGCAAACAGTTCAGGCCCGGAGGAACTTCTCCGCAAGTATAAGCCGAGGGAGTTTTGGGGAAAAAGCTGTGAAACGAGCACAAGTGATAAGCGACAAGAGTTATCTACAGGGTATTTCCGTCGAAGAGTAAACAGATTTGGAAAGACGACGAAGAATGTTGCGAGGGAGTGGTTTCGGATCGAGTGGATAAGATTTAGAAAAAGTGCGGACAAACAATGAGATCGATGTCGTACAGCAAAGACGTTCTCATGCCGTATTAGCATAAAATGTGACAGTCGCATGCCGGCCCTGACTCATGCTCGTGTTTGCTCACTTTGCCTGCCTTGGCCGACGCCTGGTATCAAAAACGATAACCAGTGGATCGATCTGTATCGGTCAGTCCGAGACTTTCAAAGAGCATCAACTGGGTTAGCGAGTCGCAATCCATTTCAAAATCTCGTCTCTATCTGTCTGTCTGAAGCTCTCATTGACAACCAGCTGCGTTTGTTATTCCAAGTTTATAATTTAACATCTCTTGATTTGTTCGCGGTTACGGGCAAACAAACAGAATCACAAACATCATAGAACTTCAATAGTTTAGATATTAATAGACTAGAAATTCATAGAAAGCATAATAGACTTTGTGAAGATCCGAATAGTTATTTCGATTTTTGCTTTAAAAACTTTTCTTTAAAAAACAATTAGTCCGTTTTGGGATAAACTAGGTAGGGGAGCATTGCTCCAGTTCGGGTAGATGTTCTTTCACAAAATTGTGAAACTCCGAAAAAGTAGGCTTCGGCCCTGGAAGGGCGTTGCTAATCTTGTAAACAAAATGTTTATATTCTGGTTACTTCTTCAATCTCTGCGAACTCTTCTTTTCGACTATCCTTCGACTCAATCTGTTCGACACCTGCAATTGAATGTTCTTCTTCCAGGAACCATCTCACCCGATCCGAATATCACAAAAATGGTTCCAGCAGTAAAATTTACGACAGAAGCCATGATGAAGACATACTCCCAGCCGTGAATCTCATAGTCGCGAAGAGCATTAACTGCGTAAGGAGTCGCCAGTCGTGCCGATTGAGAGAAGAACATTGACATGGCCGAGAGAGTTTCCGTATATTGAGGAGCCAGAGAGAGTAAGGAAGTTATGTGACCGGCAGATTCGAGGCTTTGACAGACGGCAATGAGACATGACAAAAAAAGCGCAAGTCCTGGATCGTTGCATCCGACAAAAAAGGCCATTATGAGGAAGAGAAGGGCTATTCCTAGACTGGCTGAAATATTCACTGAATGGACACAAAATGTAGAACTGACAAATCGCTTGAGAGATTTTGGTAGAGGCTGTTGCACTGAGAGTGTCTCTTTTCTTTAGGAAATCCACTCCAGTAGACCAAGTCAAACGAACAATGAACGAGCAGAGATTGGGGATGGCCGTGAAGTAACCGTTCTGAAAAAGTAACTTTTCAAGTGTAGTGGATTGAAAATACCATAACGGGACTGATCATGACTTGTTCCTTGAAAAATTGTGGAAAGAACGACTGTGTTATGGTCTGGGCCACGCAAGTGCCGAAATTCATCTGAAACTCGGCCAAAACTGCCACTGAGAGCAGTATTTTTGAGTAGGGTACTGACCCCTAAAATATTTTTGATTTGGAACTAGAAACAAGCGACCGTTGGTTTTTCTTCGACATGGACGTGTTGTAATAGAAATCGATGTTCTGTCTTCGAAATTCCCTTGACACTTCTGGGAGACTCGGCTGAGAACAGTTGCCACAGAACACAAAACACGCATCCTATCCCACCTAAACATTATTTTTGATTCATTTCCAGAAAACGTACTGGTCAAATAAAAGTTGAACTGCCAGCCAATGGAACTTCCGCAAACTGCCCCGGTCAGAGGACCACCTACAATTCCCGCCAGTTGACCTCCAACTGCGAAAACGGCCAGCGCTGTACTTCGTTCGAAGCGAGGAAACCACTTGTCGATGAGCGTGTAGATGGCAACATCAATAAACGCCTGAAACGTTTCTTCGAAAATTGAACAGATAGCATACATGTGAGATTCCGATTAGAACTCGAAGAACGAAAACTGAGGAATATCCGATGTAGACAGCGAAAACAGGAATGAGACCGTTGAACAGAACGTGAGTTATCATAACCAACAACAAGAGAAGTTTGGCTGGAAGTTTTCTGGCAATCCACATTGACGGAATCTGTGCAACAAGAGAACCCCAAGAAGTTGCCGAAAGGAGCAAATCTTCTTGATGTCTACTCCAGATCAATGTACCCTATTTTTATGTCTATCTCAGTGTCCAGCTTACCTTGTACTCATGCTTTTTGCTAGTCGATTCACTTTGATGACATTTTGAGGAGGTGCTGTTCCTGGGATGATCAACTACCATGCCTTTTCAAAAAGATTAACACACGGTTTGGGAGCATCCCTACATGTTAGATTCAAGCCAAAATTGGCCACAATAAGAGACGTGCAAAAGTAGGAGAGAGACAATAGAAGAACGATGTGCAGCCGACGTGACTTTGGATGCCAGAGTCCTAAACAGCTTTTTATGTTCAGTTCTCTATTAAAACAAGTAAAGACGTGGGAGAAACAGACCAGAGGGCATGTTCAGGAGAGCAGAGCGTAGACTGTTATCTCGAGGTTAATCTCTTTATCTTTCGTCATCTGATGGCTACCGGAAAATGAACTCTTGTTCGTATCGAATTACAATGTTTTCTGCCATGTCTCTCCCCAGTATTAGTCAGCGTAGCTCTCTGCCGTGCTCTTCAGCCAAGTAGTCCTCCTCGTGCCCAGGATTGCGTGCCAGTCCTCTGCTGGCTCCTCTTCGTAAGAAACTTGATACTGGCCTCCCCAGGTCAGCAACTTCAGAATGCCGACAATGTAATTTGCGCACTCAAAGGTCGTCAATAGGGTCGAGAAAAACGAATTCAAATGGTTCATTTGATAAAAGGCACAGAGGGAAGATGACGACAAGAAGGAATCATCTCTTCTGAAAAACGGCTATCATGAGTGGTAGTTATTGGCTATGCATGGGCAGACATGACACACGAACTTTCTGGATGGCCAGTCTGAATAGCCGAGAAGGACCCAATCCCTTACTTTTCACGCTCTGGCTAGCCCATGAATTTTTAAGCGACTTAAAGGCTTTGAAGGCGAGGACAATGGACTCACTCGAATTGGCAGTTCGGCCTCTGAAAACCCGTGCGGGACCCGTGAGGAGGAAGTGTCTCTAGCAGAGGTGGCAGTAGTAGTTGAAGGCCACTACCTGAATGGTGTTTTTTGAAGAAAAGTAGAATAATAACATACTAGAACAGTAGTTGCTCCCACTGACAATGGAACAACTACCAGAAGAAGAGTCAAAAGAGAAGTTTTGGTCGAAATTGGGGCAGCAGGAGGCGGTGGCTCATCGTCCGGTCTGTCCATCCGACTAAAAACCAAAGGAACTTCGTCCGGACTGGGTCCTGTGTCTATTCTGTTGCTGAAACATAAAATTCGTTCAAAAATAGATAAAAAAAACTACTTTGTATGTGCTCTCAAATAGGCAAAAGTATTGCAATATGGTTCTCCACAGGCACAGAGATCAGTCCACTTGTCATCCTCGTCCCTAAATCCAACATTTCGTTTGATTGACAACCTTCCGGAAGAAGGAAAAGCGACCACACAAAAAGCTCTAGTTTTTTAAACTTACCAAACGGAGACGCCCCTCCAGAATCGCCCATATCTCAAAGAAGAGAGTTTGTTTCCCCAGGTAACGTCTTCTCGCTGGCGCTATATAAGTCCGCCGGGCTAAGTCAAGAGCCGTGCTCGTCGTCAGATTGAATTACCTCTTCCCCTGGCATGCCTTCTCGACCATATGACCCCCGGGACTACAAATTAGCCTTGAAGAAATCTCAAAAACATCAATTGACTAAGCTTGGAGGAATCTCTGGGATTATAAGAATTGTCCGACGGCCATCTGTCAATTCTTTTTTAAGAACTCTTCAGAAGGCTGACAAGCGCGCCAGTTCATAATTGGTCCACAGCCCCCCTCTTTCGGGTTAGGGAGTGCGACGGATATTATTACAGCCGAGAGACTCTCTCACTATTACATGAGCCGTTTAATGAAGAAAAACAGCGGAAATTAAGGGGAGGGGAGAGATGGGTAAACAAGTCGACTGTACGAAATTACTCACCTATGACAGCCGATTTGACGAGACCCACAAGAACGAATAACTTGATTACTTTCTCTCAAAATTCCCACTAAACAGACATCACCCTCGCACGAGCCATATCTAGAACGCATTTTGTTTTTTTAAAGAGAAAAACGAACGGAGTGCAGTGGTCTTCGGTACAGTAGCATCGAAGCGATTCGACGACAGCCGAATAACTTGTCAGCAGAAGAAGAATCAGCCGCATTCCCACATTCTGAAGGTACGAATTGTAATCCCGGGAGAGGAAGAGAGTAATTCGGACAAGATGGAGCAGGTGCCATATATCACCAATACGGAGGGGAATCGACGAAGGCTATTCGAGAGGGCACAAAACAGCTGTTTTGGTTCTTTTGAAAAGAACATGATTGATCCAAGGAACGGGGAGGAAAGGTGTCAACGCGAGTAGTTGAACTGGCTGACAGCCCCGAGAGAGACATAAATCTTGTGAAAAAAGAACAGGTCGTTTGCGAAAAAATGAGGTGTTGCTTGAGCACTTTTGCGTTTGAGCCGACTGCGCACTCTGCTTAGACTCCGCCCCATCGATCCCTCCCCTTCCCGACTTAATTGGAACCACTGAAAACAATGAGCATCATCCCATACTCTCTTCTTCTTTTTTCTCTACCCAGATATCTGGATTGAAATCTATTTCAGTTGAATACAATGGAGCAAAATGTCATTTATTGAGCTAGGGGAAAAGGGCACAAAACGTGTGAAGGCTTGGAATCCCGTATAGCTTTGAGCACGCTGTTACACGTCTAACAAGATTTTCGTCAAAATCGACGGACTGGCAATGACGAGCTGCGGGTTTGACGTGTCGTCCTCGATCTGAATTATGCACAATGGTCCTCCCATGAAATGGCGGTCGACGCTTTGTCTCATCAGCGGGCCAGGATGCGGCGGTCTCGACGACGCGAGTAAATTCGCATTGTTCGTCTGAGCATCTGATAGTTTGGTTTGGGAAATGGACCCTGAAACGATCAGTTACAAGTTCATGAAAGAGAAAAACACCTTTATATAGTCGTTTTCTAATAGAGATTGGGCTGTAGCCCGTTGAAAAGCATCTAATTTGAGCATCAGTTTGATAAATTTCAGGAGTTCCGGACTTGCTTGAGGCACTGAAAAAATAGTCTTCATTTATTCAACAGAGTCAAGACTTATTGTGCTCCAGTCCTTTAAAGGTGCTCTGTCTTCAAAGATGAGTTTTCCCGCATCGGGCATCACTGTCCATGACGGCCAATTCTGTTCAGAGGGTGTTCCCAGTAGTCCAAAAACTTTTGACATCTGTTCGATGTCGGATCTGCCCTAGAATGTTGCTCCGTCGGCCAAATCAATGCCATAATAAGTTGACTGCAGTCAACAACCCCATTTACCTGAAGTAGCGGGTACCCAGTCACGAATTCTGCCAGACACAGCCCAATTGCCCAGATGTCAATGGAGGGAGTGTATCGTCGACAGCCGAAAAGCAGTTCTGGAGCACGATACCAGCGAGTAGCCACCTAAACGTCATACTATAGGGTCTCCTTTGCTAAAAGAGATGTAAAAATCTCGGATCCATCACGCGGTGCGACTTAACATGTGTTGTGGCTGCGAGGAACAGGATACCTGATGTATTGGAGGGCACTTGTCGGCTATTTGCTCGAGGGAAAACTCACATTTTCCTCATACTCTTTATTCGGATCCGACGGAAAGTAGAGACAGGCTTGTCCGAAGTCGGCTACTTTGATTATCAACAAAGAAGTGACCAGAATGTTCTCGGGTTTCAGGTCCTGAACTAGATATGAATAGACTCAAAAGGACGTCTACGCGATGCATAATTCCGACGGAGTGCATGTGCGCCACTGCCAAAAGAAGTTGCTCATAGAAAAATCTGAAAGACGACTTTTGACAAAAGAAAGAACAAACTGAATGAACAAGTCGTCTCTTGGCCGGCGGGGATCCAAGAAAATGTCGTTTAAATGGAAACTGACAAATTCCGTCACTATCGAAACTGTATCCGCGGAAGAAAAGCTGTCTAACATACTTAGAATCTGAACTAGAAATTGTTGGGACGAAAGAAAACGAACATTTCTGTGATTGAGGTTCCGGAGAGAACAGATCTCCCGCAGAATACCAAGAGGGTTCTTCGAATGACTCATCTTTTTGATAGCCACGATCTGTCCGTTCTTTAACATAATATTAAAACAAAATATAAGAGAAATAACCAATCTCGATCGAGCTCTGAGCACGGTGCCATAAGCGCCTTGACCCGCCGTCCCTTGAAGTTGATAGATGCTGTTCATACCATCACTGAAACAATCTCGTCACGACTTTTATTGAGTAAGTATGCATCAAGTATTATCACAATGGTAAAAGAGTGAATAACACGTGAAAAGGTCGGGGACAAATGGTCGCTTGTTGCCTTGACAACAGCCCCTTTTAGCAATGGCGAACGGCTTTCTCGATGTCTCTGAGTACTCTAAGAGTCGTTTCTTCTCTGTAAGGAGGAGCGGCCACTTGAACTCCGACTGGTAGTCCAACTGATCCGAGTGAGGCCTTTTTGGCCAACTTATACCAGGGATCCGTCTCCGGATACTGCTCAATGAGATTCTTTTCGTCTTCTTTCGTGACTTCCGTCACTTTTACAACACCTGCAAACAAGATATATCCCACAAAAAGTATTTTCTAACCGGCTCCGAAATCGAGAAGATTGTAGATGGTAGTGTAAGTACAAGTAGAGAACAGTTTGCATGGGATGTCGTGTGCTGGGGCTACAAGAACTTGAGGCGGAGAAAGAATAGCATCGAGTCCATTTTCTAACATCTTCTCAACATATTCTCCGCGATATTCGTCAATTTCAGCATAAGTCTGTCGAAGTTCTAAACATTCTGTAGAAGAAATATTTTATCAAAAGCTAACCGGCAGTACTGAGTGTCAGAGCAGGGAGTATAGTGGCGAGACGAGGAAACAGGAAACTGACGGGGTAGACCAGAAGACGCTGGATCATAATTGGGATAAAATACATTGGAATTTGAGGGTACAGAGTCGGGTGAATGATGTCCTGAATAAGACTTGTTCTATTTTCGTTTGACTAAATACCTTCATGAGTCTGTTTCGAAGATATCTACCACCATCAACACTCATAGCTAAATTGTTTTTGATTGTAACAGCTCGTTCACTAACCTCTGATATACATTTGGAACATTTTCGTGTGATTGGGTGGATTGAACTGAACGAGAGTATGTCCAGCATCTTCCAGATGCTTTTTCGCTTCCAGAACAGCTCTTTGAACTGCTGGAATGGGAGTGAACCAGCTGTCGTCAATGTAGTAGCCAATTCTTAGAGGCTTCTTTGAGCTGTACTGTTGCTCGTTCCATAAAACTGGCGGAACATAGGGATCTTGCTCACTCTCGAACAAATCTCCCCACACCTAAACTGAAATGTAAAGATGGTAGGAGAGAGTCACCGCACGACTGAACTCCACTACAGTTTCAATGTCTCCAGCCATCGGACCGTCATTCGCATTAATAAGAGGTCTGAAAAAACCATTTTAAACACAGAAAAAGTTAGTCCAAAAATACTCACCTACCCGGCACGGCACCGGGACTTCCGCGATGAGCAAATCTGAGATGGGAAGGCTTGATTCCAGCTTGCCCAGTGAAATGACAGGGCATCCTGATGGAGCCTCCAACATCTCCACCAATTCCCAGAATTGAACCATCAGCTGCCAGAATAGCGGATTCACCGCCAGTGGAGCCGCCAGGAGTTCTGGACTTATCCAGCGGGTGAGTTGTAATTCCGTAAATCGGATTGGCACAGTTGAAAGTCAGGAGACTAAAGGACAATGCCAAAGTAATAGGGAAACTGATACCTCTGAGGAACATTGGTCTGCACAAAGGGAACACAGCCTGAATAACGGATTGTTTTCAATGAAGGGAGTACAGACCTAATCTTTTGAGATGGTCGATGAGAATGCTGTCCTTTTTCGCCTCTTTGAAAATATCCTGAGCAAATCCTCGAGTAGTGTCGTAGCCTTTCAAACTGATACATTCTTTGACGGAGATGGGTATTCCGAACAGCTTTGGCTTGACAAATGATGAATCTTTGGCTTTTTCGTCCCATTCCTTGGCCCATTCTTCCGCTTCCTGCTCAATCATTTAGAGGGAAAAGAGTGCCCGCATTACCTTTACAAACAGAGTCGCACAATTTGTCTTTTTATGAGCATCCGCAGCCTAAATTTTATGATTAGTTTTATAACTAAAAAAACAACCTTGATGTAGTAAGTTTGAAGAGCCTCAAAACAAGAGACAGTTCCATTTTGTAGTTCACCTCAAAACCTGTTCAAATGGTCTGACCCTGATCTCACCTCTCAACTGAACGAAAGAAAGTCCTCCGATATACTCTCTTCTGCTTTCGTCCAGTCGAAGACCAACTGACTCGGCAAAAGCAATACTTTCATCGCGTTCTACCAATCGTTTGGTGATGTTTGCCTCCAAAACCACTTTGATCTGAAGAATAAGCCATAAAGACTGTCCATCCACAAACCTCTGCTCGTTTGGCCCATAAGTGGTGGAGATATGCAGTTAGGCCAGCCAATAAAATACCTATGAGAAGGAGACACATCTCTGCAATCTGTTAAAGTGTAAAGGGCGATTGGAACTGGACAAATCAATAAAAGTTCCGCAGGTTAAGACATGTAAGAGTTTGAATGGATCTTTGAAAGAAACCTTTGTTCACTCGACTTGTTGCGACAGATGTGGCTGCTGTTTTCGCTGGTAACTCTACCAACGCTCCTCTTCTGCTGTATGGCTGCGACGGTTCCGGGGAAGAAGGAAAAGAAGACTAAGAAAACGAATGAAAGCACGATGACAGCTCCCATTCTTAGTCAGTTTTCTCTTTGGACATGCTCATCCTTCTCTCAGAGGACAATGCTGCAAAACAGCCGAGCGGAAAGACTTCTCTCGCGACTGCAGTTCCTTCCAAAGACTCTTCCAGTCTAGATGATTCTCTCATTCCGGCAGCCACCCAGCCTATTTCTTCTGTTGTCCAGCCTTCAGTCTACACTGCTATCAGATGTCCTCCGACTCTCTCAACGATGACACCTTCTCCGGCTCAACCATCCGCAATTGTGAACCATCCTCCTCGTCCAGCGAATGACTATACTATCCCGATTAAATGTCCCTACCAGCCGGCTAGTGATGACCCGCCGCTGACCAAGACGCTGGACAATGCCTGTCAGAACTTTATCATGAGGGAACAGCTGATGAAAACGGACAAACTAGAGGACGAGATGAGTGTGCTTTGGTTGAAGGCGGCCAACTATTCTCAAATGTGTAAGAAGATGAAGGAGAACAAAAAGAGGAAGGAGGAGAGAAATCAGAAGAGAGCTCAACAGTGGGGAGTCGCCTACGATTCCTTCGACAACATCAAATACACTGGACTCTGTAACCGCTATGAACAACAAGCAGTTCTTCCACCCTATATGCCTGAACAATAAGATATTTTGATAGCACAACAACACTGAGATTTTAGGATTCCCGAAGTACAAGAACCGCCACTCGGAGTAACCTTTGTCCCGTGGAAGGATCCAATGAGTGATTCTGAGACCGAATCGGAAAAGTTCATGTGCCACAGAAGAAAGAACAAGAACGACTTGTGTGGTTTCGGAGTTTCCGAATTCTTCAACGAGCAAGATCAGGCAAAAAGAGAAATGGCTGCTCAGAAGGAGGCGAAAAGAAGCATGCAGCTGGAAAAGATCTCTCGAATCAAAGGAATCAAGTTGGCCAAAGTAGAGAAGACGAAGAAAAAGAAGATCAAAAATGTCTCTTCGACCGATGTAACCCAGCGAGACAGGGCTCCCGACGACGATTTCTGCCTCCACGGAGTTCTCAATCCATCTGCAGGAGTCTTTCAAGGACATGAAAGCGTCGACACCAACGGACAACTGTTCCTCATGACCAAGGCTCCCGTCTTCTTTGCATCGGTCGATCCATGCGTAACCGAGTTGGACCTGGTTGACTGCGAGTGTCAGAATCTGGTTTGCTGTGGATGTCACGACAAAGAATAAGTAGACACATTTACTGAAGGAAATAGTAAAAAGTGACGAAATCTTGCAACTCTTTGAAAGGCAGATGTTGGGTCTGATTGATCTGAGCCGGGGCAGGTGGACAGATGTAATTAGAGGAAAAGAGGGAGAGATGTTCTCGCCCATTCGACAAAAGTGCTGGAAAGGGCAAACAGTCTGGGGAGAATTTGTCGAAATGTGAATCAGGAAGATTACGTGGGCAAACTTTGGATCATTCGAGGAAAACGCGTGTCAACAGAGCGAGTGCCTCGGATTGCCCTCCTCTCTTGATACCGGCAATCTATTCCCTCACTCGAATGGCTTTCTGTGGAAAGTTGAAGAACCTGTCTCAGTATCGGAGAACTTAGATTTGCTGTGAATAGCAAATGAAATTTTGATTTACTGGATTCTATGCTCGAAAATCTTTTTGTTGTTAGATAATATTAAAATTAAAGCGAGCTTTATTGTGAGATCAGGAGTACAAGCTGTGAGAAAAAGGTCGAGATCGGGATTTACACGCAGACAGGAAATAGGACTAGAAGCGGTATGTACAGAGAGAAGAAATTTGTTCGTATCTGGATTGGAAGCTCTGGAACTAGGACTCCATTAGTGAGAGGAGGCATCTTCGAATTCTTCGTCAAAACAGCTGAGTCGACGGTTAGAGGCTTTGAATGATGCTATTTCTCGCCAGATCATTTCTATTCGTCTTTCTTGTTTGTTGATCAGAAAGACTCACCTCTCCAGTGCTCAATTGTTGTGGCATTTTCCTCGTCTGCATCATTGGAAAGAGATTCCGTTGAGACAGGTTCGTCGGATGGCGAGGAATATTCACTCAGATAAGGATGACAGAGAGCATCGACAACACTTATACGGTGGTCCGGATCGAGTACCAACATTCGTTCAAGCCTTCAACACAAGTCTTTGAACATTTTTAAACTGGCTTACAGATCAATAGCAGATGGAGAGGCTGTTGGAAACAACTGACGAAAGTCCTTTCTTGGCATGTAGGGCAAGTTTCTGATGTAGTTTCTGGCCTCTTCTGACTGCACTTTCAGTAGAAAATCTTCGGACGGTGTTCCGACAATGTTCATTATCCGGGTCAACTGATCAATATCTAAAAAAAGTTTTGAAATCTCTCTTCTACTAAAGCGCAACGGTGTCTGTCCGCGTCTCGCCACGCTAACGGGTAAGGACGCCGAGTTTTTTTTATTAAGTTCTTTTGCTACATTTTTACTAGGGTAATTTTATACGCTGGATCCGAAATTGTTAAAATATCGGCATTTTTTTTATCCCCGCATGTCAGCGTACGTTTTGGAAAAAACGCACGAACTTCGAATACAATAAAAGCAGAGATGGCAAAAAAAAATTAGCGAAACCCGTCAAAGACGGCTGGCTACGAATTAAAGCGAACATACGGTCATCACCAGGGAACAGAGCTCTTCCAGATACGAGTTCTGCCAAAATACAGCCAACTGACCACACGTCCACACTCTGACTATAGTGCATCCAATTGAGCATCTGAACAGAATTCATTGGAAAAAGACATAAAAAACAAACAATCTCTGGCGCTCTATACCATCTTGTAGCGACGTAACCAGTCATCTCGATGTCAGCTGCTCTCGCAAGACCAAAATCCAGAATCTGAAATCAACAAAGAAGATTGACAATCTCTCCCAGGTCTTACCTTCAATTCGCACTTTTCGTTGACAGCTATGTTGCTCGGTTTTAAGTCCTGCAAACTCAGTATTACTGTAGTACCTATGTAACTTACTCTGTGCAGAATCTCGGCAGAATGGATGTACTTTAAGCCACGAAGGATTTGGTAGACTAAAAGTTGGATTTGATCATCACCAAGTCGTTGGATTTTCAGAATGTTTTGGAGGTCGGAGCCGATGAGAACTGACACAAAGTACACATTGTTCAGGAGCGAGACATCTGGATCCGGAGTGAAAAGATCCACCATTTCGAGAACATTGTCGTGGTTCATTCTCCTCAACAACTTGATCTCTCGGTATGTTCTCTTCGCGTGAATGGTGCTTTGAAAGGGACGGAAAAACTTCTTGATAGCGACTCTCTCCCCAGTTCCTCTATATTCCGCCGTACTGAATCAAACTTTGTCTATTGGAAAAGAGATGACTCTACCATACAACACCATAGGCTCCCTCGCCTAATGGACGCAGATCTGAGTAATAGTCCGGAATAACCCATCGTGTCTTAGCCAACTCAACCTAGACAACAGTTTGTTCAAATGTGCAATAGAAACATACTTCGTGATATCCGGGCGGAGCAGGAAGCTCAGGTGGAGGAGCACCGAAATTCGCGAAGAAGACGCCTGGTGAGGGCATTCACACAATTTAGAAGATCATCCTGAACACATTTATGAAAAAGTTATGCATTAAGACGGAGATACTCGTTGTGTTAGCAACACATTGAGAGAAACGAGAGACTCCAATCACATTTATTGAACTCTGCACTGCAGGAAGGAAAAGGAGAATCTCACGGGAAAACGGAAAGAAACTGAAAGAACCCGGTAATAGAAAGAAAAGGATTAGAAGGGAATGAGGGGACTTTCTTGATCCCCGGAGAAACCGGTAACTTCGCGCCATATTATGTCTGAAATGTTTTTGATATTTTTCATGAAAAACGTACTTTTCCATTCGGCAAGAGACCTCTCCTCGTCATCAACCAGATTCCAGTCGGCTGACGGCTCGTCAGCTAGGTCGTGATACGGATGCATGTACGGATGCGCTAGCGCCTGATCGACAGTTAGTCTAAGAATAAGAAACTAATTTGTGTAAAATTCGATTAAAAAGTACCTTTGCTCGGGATCTAAGACCATTATTTGATCGAGAAAGTCGGCAAATCCTTGTCCGTACTCACTGAAATAGTCCTGGAAGTCGACTCTGTTCCTAGGAGAATACTGCTCGATAACATTCCTCATAGCTCTTCCATTCTCCTGCTCAATCTGAATAGAGTCTAGACACCCTTTAGAGTCATCCTACCATGTCGAGAAGCTCGGAAGAAGGAGATCCAGTTATCCTGATGATCGATTCGTATTGAGAGTTTGCTAAAAAAAGACAAAATAAAAAGAGAAGAAACTATACCATCGTCTCCTTCGAAGATCGGTGTTCCCATCATGAGTTCGGCCGCGATACATCCGATGGACCAAATATCGGCTTGAGTCGAATAGTTACCGATTTTCCAATAGATCACTTCGGGACTACGGTACCATCTGGTCATCACGTACTGTGTCAAGCCAGTATCTTTTCGTTCGAGAGATCTTGCTAGTCCGAAATCGAGAACGGTCAAGTCACAGTCCTTTGTCAGAGCTAGATTGCCGGGTTTCAGGTCTCTGTGCATAATCTGAAGTTTCAAAATATAAAGATCAAGAGATAAACGTACAGCCACAGAATGTAGATACTTGACGGCCCGTAAGAGTTGATAAATAATGAACTGAACATGCTCCGGACTGATAAGAGTCCGTCCCGAATCTCGTTGATTTTGAAGAACTTTCGCCAGACTGTTGCCCGCATATTCCGTTACCACGTAGCTGCAATACCAAAGTCAAAAAAGACGCAGATCAAACTCACATGTCTCTGAACTCGTGCTCATTCTTGGCCGGTGTGTAAAGATCTATAGCCCGGATTATGTTGTCATGACGAATTAGCTGAAGTAGCTTAATCTCGCGATAGATCCGACGTGCCTGAAAAGATGAAAGACGTGTCTTTTGACGAACTACCTGAAGGGCGTCCATAAATGGATCTTTCAGCTTTTTGATGGCTACGACTCGACGTATTCCATCTCGACAAAGCACCTCTGATTTTCTGAATGATCATATGACCAGATCAATTGTCGTCAACTCACACAACATTCCCATAAGTACCGCCACCCAAATATTCCAAATTGAGTGAATAGCCTTCCGGAATTGCGAAGGAGATTGTGTAAATGCACTGGCTGTTAAACTTCCTAATCATATGATTCTGAACCAAAGACTTAAAAAGGAAATGTATAAATGCGAACCTGATTTCCGTTAGGATGCTCCAAATCCATCAGGAAATCATTCGACCACGTCCAAAATAACACTGAATTGGTAGGTTAGTGGGAACACATCAATCAAGGATAAGTATTGACACGGTTCTCAGCCCCGTCATGCGGTATTCGAACAATTGAATCGAAAAATTTATATTTGACTGTCTTCTCTTTCGCGCATACGACTTCTCGTGGAGGCCGTCCTGTGAAGTGGACCCATGCTTTTTGATCGTTGTTTGAACTTGGATTCGGATGACTGACGGTGACTGATGATGCTCGCCGTTCTTCGGTTCTCGAGTACAGGAGCACTTTCCAACAACCCGGAGTGATATCTGACAATTGGAAAACTACTGAATGGATTGCAAGAAACCTGGCTACGCTACTCGCTCGAAGAGTGTTGTAGGGACTCGCAACGAAGATACTGCTAGGAGATTTGCCGTGAAGAGACAATGTTGAACACCCCGGAAATCTAAGAAATGACTGATGAACTCTAATTTAAGAGTATTTTTACACTGGCGGGTAGAGCTTCATCTCGTCGTGAGGTCGAATAACGGATGAATGGGCATACTTGTTCTCAAAGACTGGGTAGGCCGGAGGAGGAATTGGCTGGTACGGATGTTTTTCAAATATGACTGGGGATCTCTAGAAAGAATACTTCTATTGTGAGTGCCAGTGAACTTACCGTGTAGTAGGTGGTAATAGTGGTCAGTTTGGACACGCCTTCCTGTGCCTTCGTACTGAACAGATGGTGTTTGCATATCTGAGAGCAGGGGAGATTAAAAGACTGGAGAGATTGATCACATTTGATGTAAAGACGGAGTAAAGGAGCGAGATCAGAAGAAGAAGTAGACCTGTCACGGAGAGAACAGGACCGGCGATTTGAATTGGCGGTGGCATGTACTTTCTTGATCCGGGCCAGGTCCAAAATGGACTCTCGTACAGTACAAAGTAACCCATATAGATCTAAAGTTTTACTCAGTCGATCAGTTGAAAAGAGTATTACCATTAAACAGCCTCCAAGGACAGTGAAACAGCCAAAGGCACAAACACAGATGAGCGAAGAAGATCCTCGGAACTTTCTGATGAATAAATCTACAGGCCAACAAAAGAGACTCACGTCGTTCTATACGGGAAAAAGCCGAACGATGCCGGATAAACAGTATCCCAGCCTTTTGGGTAATAATAAAAGTACGGATCTCGACTGGCCATCGGTCCAAAATGAAGAACTCGTTGGTTTCCTGCACCTTTTATTTAGTTGGACAACGTAAAACGTACCTGTCCATTGAGACGGATCCAGTTCGCCGACCTGGATGATTTCATCCTTTTTGTGTGTTACTTGATGGAGTTTATCTAAATCCATGCTAACTGTCATATTGTCAGTTCTACTCACTCTGGGCTCTTCTTTTACGTTTCTGTAGCTGTCTCTCGGGTTTGGATGAGAAGAAAAGATGAGTCCTCACTCTCTCCGGATTAGCACTAGAAGTGGTCGACCGGCCACGTTTTCCGCCCATCTGAACAACAGTTTTATCTCATTCTTCCAATGAACGCACACAGCGCTCAGTGTAGCTCTTTGAATAAGGTTATTGCGCGTAGCGCTACACGGTGGTTTGGTTTCCCGTTGGTTTAGTGCAGAAAACTGAAAATCGCGATATCTCGGATCACGTTAACCTAATCGGTCTGAAATTTGTCCTTATGAAAAAGGCCATCACAATTCACCCAGAAGGGGGATTTTCTTTTGACCCAAAACAATATAATATGGTTTTTTTTTTTTGCAGAATCCAAACCACCTCTCTCTTTGCGGGTCGTTTTTCAATTTTCAAATTCAGAAATTGAAATTTCAAACGTTTTTAGGATTTCCATTGATTTTCTTTTTTTTGCGTTCGTAATTTTTTTTCCACAAAGCAGGCTCCAGTTTTTGTTCCAGCGACCCAAACGGTAAAACTAACCATTTTTAAAACAATTTCCTAGTTGTTCGATGCCAACAAATAAAATGCTAGCGCTTTCAACTGCGTGAAGCTGGCCTCGGGCCGTTGAAGATGCACATGTGGTTTCTCGAGCATTGCGGGGAAATCAGTTGTTCAGTCGGCAGAGCTGAAACACAGCTGAGAGAAGCCAATTCGTACGCGACCATTTCTTTTCGCACAATTTGTCGCGTGCGGCATCGGCCGAACGGCCCTCCATACACCTTCGCGTACACTTTTGCGTCGGGCGGTCGTCTATGTGTTTTATTTTATTTTTTAAATTGCTGTAAAACGACTATTGTAATCGATCACATTTCTTTTCCGCTACGATAGAAATTGTAGTGCGTATATAAAGAAGACCAGTTCCATCTCTAACGACATTAAAGCTTGTTTTTGATGTTTTTTTTTCTATGTTGGCGAAAAGAGGGTATGAGATCATTTTGCCAAGTCCAACTTTTCTTTCTCTTTAGAATGAAAAGGAAAGCTGAAACATGTATTTTCAGGGGTAACCAGATCTGAAGAAGGTAAGATGACAACCCTTGCCCGGACTGGAAATGTTGCAACCAAAGTGGTGGGGTTTATTTCTTTTTTTTCTATAATAATTCAAAAATATTCAGATTACTGGTGTTCATCAGCACTCAAACTTCATTGCTGCTTCAGCTCCTGCTCACAAGGTACGCATTATCTATCTATTTTCCAGTAGAAATGTTTAGATCGCGGCCATCAAGGACACTCCATCCGAGTACAACACCGCCGACGCTCTCCAGCACAATGTTCAGCGCAGCACTCACCAGGGAATTCTCTTCAGCCACGGTGTTGCTGCCAAGGGAATTAACGGTGCGTTATTTAGATTGTTGCATTACTTGAGTTCTTCACTATGATAGATAGTTACATCTTTTGTTTTCAGTCACATCTCGTCGTTTGGCACACACTGACGTCAAGTTCCCTGATCTTTCCGCCTACAGGAAAGATTCCACATTAAACACTGATAAGCCTGCCAGAGAAACTGAGGATCAGCGTCGTGCTTTGCCTGTAGCCGTTTACTATGGGGGTATTTTATTGGGCATTTTCAAATTACCACATGTTTTAGTTGGTGGAGTTATGTCCCTCTGGGCCGGAAAAGAAATCGTCCAAACTCTCGTCTCCTACAAGGTCAGATTTTAGTATTTGCAGTTTGAATGGAATGTTTAGGCCATGGCCGCCGATCAACGTGCCTTGGCTTCGATCGAAATTAATATGAAAGACATTCCCGAAGGACAGACCAAAACTTTCGAGTGGCGTGGTAAGCCCGTCTTCGTCAAGCATAGGACTAAGGTTGAAATTGCAAGGTGGGCTTTTATATGTTTCGCTGAGAATGCAAACGCCAGACAACTCTGCTAGTCTTACAAATATGAAACTGTTCTGAATCGGTAGATGAAATACCGCGCGATATTCAAGAGAAAATAAGAACAGAAAAGTATGGTTTCATTATTTCAAACTTTTGAGCTGTATAGTTGTTCAAAGCAATTCTAGCAAAGGAAATAATCAGTTTGCAGAGAGAAGGCGGTTCCTGTGAACGATCTGCGTCACCCTCAACATGACGACGAGCGTGTCCAGAAAGACGAATGGTCTGTGGTTATCGGTGTCTGTACTCATCTGGGATGCGTCCCTATTGCCAATGCTGGAGACTTCGGTGGATACTACTGTAAGTGTAACCATGTTTTTTTAAAGATATTTTTCTTCTCCTACGTTTATTTCTTTGTATTTTTAGGCCCCTGCCATGGTTCTCACTACGACGGATCTGGTCGTATTCGTAAGGGCCCGGCTCCGTTAAATTTGCACGTTCCGGCCTATGTCCTAAAAGAGGAGGTATGTTATTTGATTCTATGCTTAACCGCGCAACATGGTTCTTGAATTATACGCTGTACTAGCTGTTTCATCGTCGTTTTCGACTAGCGGCAACACATACTGTAAAATTCGAACCATGTTGCCTGTTTTACAACCAGCGTTGTTCTTTTTCCAAATTTATATGCCATTTTCAGACTATCATCATCGGTTCCGCTTAAGCAGATGTCGTGATCCCGAAGTTACTTGTCGTGTAGCACATAAAATATTTAGGAGTTGCTTCATTTTAACAGTAAACTTGGTATAATCAACAAATTCTTACGGTTGACGGAAGAAAGAGGAAGATAAATTTGAATGCGTCGGCGAAGCGTGGATCGACGTTCTAAAAAGTTTTATTCAGTAGCTTCAAAGTCCAAAATATTTTGCGATAAAGACACGCAATACAGCATTGAAATGTTCAATTGTATGAAAGTCAAGTGCGTCCAAATTATCATCAATAGTGTGCCAAACTTTTGGGAAATTCTGAGGAATTGCATGAATAACGGGAACACCGCGGTTGAAGAAAGGGATATGGTCGTCATCAACTCGACCACGGGTTGATTTTTTGCTGAAAATGGTCTTCTTATACGCTGTGCATTCCAACTTTCTGAGTGTCAGCAAGCTGTTCAAATAGTGGCTCTGCTCCGTATGCTTCAGTGTTGAAAATTGTCGTTTCATTCGTTCCAAGAAGATCTAGCAGCATCAAAGCTTCTATTCGTTTCTATTCGCCTTCCTTTTCCCATTTCTCAACCAAATGTCTCGATCCATAGAGGGAATCGAATGAAGTCGAGGAAAGCTTCTTCGCCGTCGAAAAATACAATTTTGAGGCCAATTGTTTGGTCCTTCCTGTTTCTTAGAAGAGAAGACATAGATTCAGCGAGGCTCAACAACATGGCGCATGGAAGTCGGGGAAAACTTTCGAGTCGTAGTGACAGCCGAGAAGAAGAGAGGATGCAGCGTTTCCTTGGGACACAATGAGATTGTGGAAAGTCTTCTTTCATCTGGAGGGGTGTCTGAGGAAAAAGAGTCCCATTCGGTGGTCCAATCCAAATTATCAAAAAAGCCGTGAATATATTCTCGAATCTAAACTACTGTGAGTTTTTGACAAAAAAAGTAACCTTTTTGTGTTCAGGAGTGTCGACAATTCGAGAAACAAGCAGAGGATTGAGGATTTCTCGAAATCGACTAGAATTGGCTAGACCGTTACAGAGATGGAAATACTTGTCCTTCGAGAGTTTGCGAAATGTCCAGAATGCGTATGAATAGGATAAGAAAAGCAGGAGGAGACACGGAGAATAGCGCATGTTGACTGAGCAATCGACAGTCTTCAAATACAACAATGGAAACAAACTCACTGAAACAAGATTATTCAGACGCGTCTTTTTCTCGTTCCACGGAAATCCCGTTTTGTAAATTATATGAATTGATTGATGGATCAGACGTTCCAAAAAGTCAATTGGCTTGCCGTGGAAGTCCGCTTTGTTTCCGTGGAAATGACGTAGATTGGGGTAGAGAGCGCGTAAAAGATGGCTTCGTTTCGAGGAGAATTCCTAAAATTTTGAAACGTGGGCAATTTGTGAATACCTCTTGGAGAAGTCTTCTAATTTCCAATGTTTTGTGTTCTTCAGACTGATCTTCGAAAATCACTTCCTGAACGATCCTTGTCGATTCCCGCAAATCTTCAATAGTCTTTTCAATCAATCTGAGCTCGGCTTTCTTCTTTCGTTTCTCCATTTCCAGATGCTCGAGAACAACTGCGTTAAGATCTGTCTGAAAGGAACAAACAAAAATTCAATTCCAAGCAGTACTGAACCTCTTCCTCTTGATGCTTCAGCAGCCAAGAAGTGATCTGTCTCGCTCTCTCATGTCCTGACAGACTCTTGTCCGCAAAAATACCAACGAGTTCCGTTTTAAACTTCTCTGTCGCAAAGATGTGTGGAATGACGGAACAAAGCAGAAGAGCAGACAGGAAAAAGAGCATGTTTGGACTGATAAGAAACTTTACGAAAAGTCTTTATTGTAGATTGGAGGCACTTTGGTCGGCCGTCTTCCGACGTTGCGAGAATGCTTCATTTTTAAATGTCGAGAGTGACGTCTTCTTCGAGGAATTTTCGGCCAAAGAAGACGCAAGACGTTGGCCACTCTTGTGTTTGCATTCTCAACCATTTTTCTTTAAATAAATGGGACACTCACATGGATGAACCCTTCGATTTCTTCTCGTTTCTTGGTCAAACTCAGGTCTTCCTTCTGATACAGTATGTCGATCAAGATCTCGTTCAAATCAGTCACCTATGTACTCTCTTGTCTCTTTCTATCCGAACACTCACCTTGTCGATAAAGTTCTGTCCAGGAACACCGATGATTTCATCCGAAGAAAGTTGTTCTTTCAAGAGACTCGGATAGAGAGCATGAAGCAGTGGTTTGACCTTTTCAGGAGCAGTCTGTAACCTTTATTGTCTTAAAAGAATTGAATTACTTCTGCCAAGTTATCGATGACCTCCTTTCGCTCAAAATCCGTCATTTCGGCATCCATCATAACTTCCCGAATCTGGTAAGCAACACTACTGAGCATGTCGACTTTCCTTATTCTTTCCTTCTTCTCCTCTTCTTCGACCAATTCTTCCTTGATTTTGAACACTCCAACAGCATCCTAAACTCTCCAATTCCCACCAAAAGAACCTTTTCGAACCTCGCAGTTGTTTTCCTGTCCCCATTGATCCAACTTCTCATTTCGTTCTTCTCTTGACAGATCGGCATTATTCATAATCTCGGTAAATTCGACAATTGCCGCCGGGGTTCGGTCAGCTGTCAAGTCCGATATTATCGAGTCATATGAGTGGAGACGAGCCTTTTTTGTCAGATGACTGCTGTCTTTTTCAAAAAAGGTTTAGGCAATTTCAAAGCGAGCTACCTATTTCTGAGGAGCTTCTCCGATGTCGATAGGAAGTGACTGGACATAGTAAAAGTAATAGTACAATAAGATAGACCATCCCAGACGTATTTCAAAAAGGAACTGATAAGGAACATATGAGGCTGTTTTCAGGAGACATTGATTAGCTCTTATCGTCTTCAGTAGTAACAAAGACACAACAAACAAGAGCAGAGTACTGCTGCCATCAAACATCCGCATATCCATCATAATCGGGTGTAACAGCAGCAGATCGCTAGTAGTATAAACAGGGCTGTTCCTCCTGCTAATTACTGACCGACTTGTCTGCCAAATTCCATTTAGAGTCCCTTGCCATCTAATCCCTCACAGCCTCAAAAGATCCTAATTTGTCGGAACACGAGTTTGTTCCCCTCTTTGTCTTGCCAATAAGGTCACTTGAAAAGCCATCAACGGGACAGGTGGCTCTAATTATTGCTCTCCAGGTGGAGAAAACTACACCTCCCAGTGAACGTTACTCAATTGGACTTCTGCCTGGCTGCTCTCAGATGTTCGTGTGTGACATGTCTTGGGTGCGAAATTGGAAACGTTCCTCTAATTAGACTGAGTTTCTCACGCTTCTTCGAGAGATCCCTCCAAACAGATTGATTGATGGTAATAGAAGCAGCCGGTCTGCTCCTCCCGATGGGCGGAGTCTGGTGACCCCGTCCTCCTGGTCTCTCTCTTTCTGCGCTGTTTACGAGCTTGTATCCGGGAAGTGTCTCTAACGGACCGATTATTACTCGGGCAATTACCGATTCTGTCTCCGAAGTGTCCAGCATCAAATTTCAGGGGAACACCCCTTGCCCTTGATGGCAATTTGGCCCGCCTCTCTCTCCGCCAATTTGATTCTGTCCGTCTAAGTCCTCATCCGTTCCTCCTCCTTCTAAATCTTTCTAACTATCCTGGTTCCTCATCTTTGTTACTAGTTTCTCCCCAATCACCTAACTATTTGATTCACATTCGTTTCCTTTCATCCCAAGCTTCCAAATTGGAGCAAAGAGCTCTCTGTAATGGAACGGAGAGATTTAGCCAATGAGAAGGGATAAGAACGGATCCCGTTTGTCGACCTATCGATTTCTGTTTGTTTTTATACTTGGGCCTCGTGCAAATAAGACAATAATCTCTCCGCAATTCGAGCTTGTATTTCAGAGAATCTCCCGAGTTTTCGCCCTCGATGAGGGTGGCTGGATGTCTGCTGCCAGTCGTCCTCCTTCTGGCCAGCCAAATCTGCCAAGGTCTGTGTTTTTGCGTGGGAATGCATCCGATGGACTCTCGGCCGGCCTGGCGTGACAGCCGTCTTTCTGCATAAAAAGCCCCCCGGGACGAGTGATAATCAATTTACGCGCATGTTTTGCAAACTACACAATCCTGAAGAAAAAGAATACGGTAGTCGACAGAAGGTGTTTCCGCCTGAATGAACATTACGACCAGCTGTCTGACACCCATCGCGCACTAAGCTTGACCACAACTATACGACGAGTTTTAGGGCAAAACAGCTGTGTCGACGAGACATTTTCCACGTGGGAGGTCAGTTTCGAACGTCTTCGAAAAATCAGCCGGATTGCTGTCAGTGGTCTCATAGCCGGCTACAGTGTGAAGATTTCCGTTTCTGAAGAGACTTTCCGACCCCTTCGTCTTCCAAATGGTGACCACCTGGTGAGTTGCATGGCGTAACAAGAGACCAAGACTGCGTGACATAATACACACAAGTCTCTTTTTGTCGTGGCCATTCGTCTTGCCAAATCTACATAACTATGCCCGCGGGAAGTTTTTCGAATGAACAAAGAGCGACTGAGCCGTGCCTTCCGGCTGCTCTAATGCGCGGCCAATTAGGCAAATCTGACGCGCTCGGAAATGGAATAACTCGTCCCAAAGCGACAAGTGCACTAGTTCTTCAACGCCAGGATCGGATGTATTGGTCACTCAGAGAGACAGAGTGAATAACTCACGACAGTTTGACGCCTTTGCAGATTGTATATTCCACGTTAGCCAGCAGTCCTTCTTGGACTCATCTCGACTTGATTGCATCAAATATCCGGATCAAAGATGCTTTCAATGCGACAGGAGAGATGTCTCGACAACCTCTTCTCATGCTTACACTTTGTGATTACGGTAAATGGTTGGACCAGAATGTCGAACACCAATCTATTCAGATACACCAATCACTGCTTTCGAAGATTCTGGTTTCACAGTAGAAAGCCAAAGAGCCGGACTTATAGCAATGTATGAAAACGAGCTGCTGATCACGTTTCGTTCTTTTCGATCCGGAATTTTCTTCTTTTCGATGGCCGACCAAGGCGATATCATTGTTGCTCAGCTAGTAAGAGGATCAGTACAGATTATCTTCGATTTTGGTTCTTTATTCGAATTGAGTGGAACAGACTATATTTTTTTAGGTTCACTGTCCCCGAGTTGGATTTCGGGTGGTAGGGCCTTAGACGACGGAGAGTGGCATTCTTTGCGTTGGCTCCATCAAATCGATTCCGTCCAGCTGTCAATTGACGGAGTTCTCTTGAACCAAACAACTCCGACTGGACTCTACCGGAAACTCGATCTGCATTCGCAGGTCAGCTTTGTTCCCCGACAAACGATGACAGCTCATGCATGTGCGAACATCTTTCCCGAATACGAAGCAGAAAATCGTGTTTAGGTTCATGTCGCTGGTAGACCGACGGATGATTTTTCTGAAGGAATCGAGAGTTCTTTCTCTGGTTGTATGGCAAGAGTTCAGCTCAATTCAATCGACCTGCTCTCATTCGCTCCACACTCTTCAGCCACTTGCAGTGTGAGTCGTCTTATGGCCAGTACGAAGAACCAGTTCAGATGCCTCGACCATCATCTCTAACTCTCGGGAAAGATGCTCAAGTCGTCTTTCCCTTCACATTCCTTCCGTTCTCCTTCGAATTTCGAATCTTGTCTCAAGTCGGATCGCTTCTGGAATTGAAAGACGCCGAGAAAATTTCAATGATTCAAATTGGTGTGGATGAGTCGGGAACTCTTCTACTCTACAGCAACGCTACCCTCTACAAACAGAAATCGAATCCACGTGAGTTCTCTTATTTTTTTATTGAAAAATGTTTTAGAAATTAGAGTCACCGACGGCTCATGGCACAGTTTGTCACTCCGAATTCGAGGAAATCGTCTCGAAGTCGACGTCGATGGACTAACGGTAAGTCTTCGATGAAAACATGTCCAATTCCAATTTAGAGTCTATGGCTTGAAGGACAAGAAGTGAGACGAGTAGCTATCAGGTTGAATCTTCTAGTTCTCTCTGCTTCCGGCTGCTATCGGTCAGCTACTATCGACTTTGGAGCAGCCCAGACCATTGGATCAGTGGCTCGAGGCGCGTGCAACTTCGACGACCGATGTATATTGCCCGGAATCTGTGAAAATGGCGGAATTTGTGAGCAGAAATCTCTTGAAGAATACTCCTGTCGTTGTCCGGACGGCTACAGCGGAGGGAATTGCCACACGAGTTAGTAAGAACTGCGACTTGAATCTGTGGTTTTTAGGTGAATTGCCGCGTTCGTGTGAGGAATGGCAGTTTTTACGGAATGTAAGAGGACGATTAACCAAAGGACGGAATGTGACGATCGATTTAGATGGAGGAGGGCCTCTTCCGGCATTGTCGGTACTTTGTCGAACAGAGAAGGACGATCTGGGAATGGACGTGGTAGGGTGATTACAAAAGAAACAAAAGTGGAGTGTTAGATGACGACTGTTCTGGAACACGATCTGAAGAAGGCTATCTTTGTGACGGGAGACCTTGCTCCAGGTGCCATAAGAAAGCCACTCAGCTACGGAGTGGCTATTCCTCAATTGGATTTTCTTGTCGAAGGATTTGAACATTGTCAACAGTTCATGAAGTTCTCTTGCCGTGGAGGAGCTAGATTTATGACACATGGGCAAGATCGAAGTCCCAGCAGTTGGTATTCAACACGTTCCGACAAACACGGGTTTGTTTTGAAAAACAACGAAAATATGAAAGTCATTTAGATTGCAATGGGGAGAGGCTCCACCTTACAGTAGAATGTGCTCCTGTGCCATAAATGGGTCGTGCTTAAACAACAGAATGTGCAATTGTGATTCTGGAGAGGATACTGTCGACGAAGGAATCAATGCATATTCCCAATTGCTTCCTGTGACCGGACTCTTTCTCGGAGGAACCTCAAAACAGTCAGCTATCGAAGTGGAAATAGGACCTTTGGTCTGTCGAAGTCGAATAGTCAGTTTCAGGTAAAATTTCATGTTAAATACTATGAACACTGAAGTTTAGTGTCACGCTCACTGATCGAAACTCGCGTCTTCATGGCTCTCGTACCTTCTCTACCAAAACATTCGATCTTTGGGTGCAAGTCAAGTTCAGTCACCAACATATGACTCTTTTCGTCTGGGAGAGTATTGACAATCTCCACTGGTTTCATCTCTACCTTCAAGAAGGCCGAGTTGTGGCCGAAATTGTGAATGGAGGAGAAGTTGTTCAACTGCAATCAGCGTCCCCCATAAATAACAACAAATGGCACACAATCTACTGGGAGGCAGATGGTCGAGGAATGAAACTCAAGGTTGATTCGAGGACGGTGGAACTGAACAAAACCCTGATTCTGCCGTCTGCTCTTCATTGGACCGTCGGATCTCGAACAACAACCGGGAACTCCGGCTATGCTGGAGTGATAAGGAACGTCTATTTGTGTGGAGAAGAACTTCATCTAAGCACGATGGCTAGAAGAGAGTCAGAACAAGGAGTTGTGGCTGGAGAAGACGGTTTCTGTAGAGCCGGATTGTGCAAGAACGGAGGACTCTGTGTGGATCAATACGATGGATACAGTTGTGACTGTTCCATGACACCGTTCGGAGGAGAAGACTGTTCCAAAGGTAATCTTTTTTGATCCTGGAAATAATTCTTTTATAGAGTATGGAATGTGGGTGCCCATAGGATCTTCTCTCTCCATTCCGTGGCAAAATCCAGCGCACGTCTCGATGTGTCACCGAATCGCTGTGCAAACCAAATCGTCGAATATTTCTCTGGTCAGATCGAAAGCTCTTTTCGCCGATACTTCGTTCAATCTCACTGTCAACCAGTTTGGACAAACATCCGTCTCTGCCTACGATGGAGAACTCTTTACTCATCAGGACACTTTCAAAAAGATTAATATTTCGGATGACGTCCTTCACGACATTGCTTTCTGTGCCGGAGAGAAAGACTTTAATCTGACCATCGATGGAGAAAGGGTCATTTACATCGAGGGAAACTGGAGCTTTTTCCAATCGTTCAATGTCTGGACACTCCTCGATTCTAGTCAGTCCCCTTGTTTCTGATCACAACTTTTTCCAGACTTTACTGGCTGTGTCTCTCGTTTACAAGTCGGTGCATCATTCCCACTGAAAGACGCGAAAGGAGCTCGTCTGAACCATTCTGGCAAAATTCGTTTCGGAATGTGTCCAGTCGAAGTCGAACAGAAGTTGACATCTGTAATTCCGGCCGATAGTAGCAGTGGAATTAGAATAGATGCCGTCTCTCAACAGTATCAGTACATCGTCTCCATCACCAGTTTGTTTTTTAATATATTCAGAAACAAATGTCCTTTTCAGCCTTGTCCGTTCTTCTCTTGTTCGTTGGACTGGCTATCCTTACAGTCGTTATGATCTGTTACATGAGATCTCGTCCGGAAGGAGTCTACAAAACGAACGAAGGGACACAGAACTGTAGTCCTAGCAGGTGAGACACAGTATATCGAGGCGGAAGATTCTTTCCAGCTATCGATCTGAGGAGCCTCTTGTAAAGAATCAACAGAACAAGGAATACTTTTGCTAATCGGGTACACACTCAGAAGATTCTCATCGCCATAATCACACAAAACGAATACGGGTTTCGTTTTCACTTGAAATAAATTCTGTTTTTTTGTCTCTTGAAACCATCGAATTTTTCGAAGGTGTTGCCAGTCAGTGATAGTTCAAGAGTTATCTTGAGCTCCCAAAGACTGATGCTGAACTGATTCATCCAGATGTCTTATCACCAAAAATAGCCTGATATTCGATAATTTCCGGTGCTCCTAAAAATAATTGTCCTGATAAGCCGTGTTCTTCGGTGTCAAAACATATCCAACGCTTCTTTAAATACACCGCTCCTTTGTTATCAAACAACGATGCGTACTCTTCTGTTTCTCTTCCTTTTCGTGGTGGTCAGTCGGACCAAGTACGGTCAGTCGTCTTTCCAAGTCTCACACTTTCCCCGTTTTCAGTCTCTTCCGACAAGTCGCCAATTGTAGAAGCTCGTGAGGACAATGCCGTTTCCGACGGCAGTAAAGTCGCAATAAAGAGAACTGGTTCTTTCAGATGAACAAGTGGAAGGAGGCAGTTCTCAAGTGAAACCGTGGAAGGATCAAGACCCTCCGCGTAGACACAGACATCATGGAAAACACGGACATCGTCGCGACTTCAAGAAGGAAAACTGTACGAGAAGTTCAAAGAGGCCGAGGACAGTCTGTTTAACGGATTGGAAGCAGACGAGAGAAAGGAGTTTTATTCAATTCGCGCAGACGACACTTTGACCAGGAACCAAATGAAGGCCAAGGTGGATGTCTGGGCCAAGAAGGACGACAAAGAACCAAAACTGGCCATCTACTTGGAGAAGAAAGAACAGTGGAAGAAAGACAAAGTAGACGAGTTGGACACCATCATTGACACTCTCGGTGACAAACTCAAGGCCATTCAAGAAATTGTCAACGATGATGATATGGTCAAATCTGAGCAAAAGGAGCAGATTGAAATTATCCTAAAGGTACTACTAACGATGTCTCTTTTTCAATTCTATTTAGAGCTCTTCTGAACCACTTGTACGTATTCTCCGCTCCATTTATCCCCAATATATGAAGAGAACCAAACGTTCGCATCACTACAACCCTTATCCTGACCGACATCACAACGATCATCATCATCAGAGACATCCTGACTATCCTCATGGAAGACACTATAGATCGGTCACTGAAGAGAATATCGATGACAAAGCCAGCAGCGAATAAACCTTTCGATTCTTTACCAGTAGCAGTATTCGCAATTTTGATGCTGGGATAGCTGGGAAGAGGTCCGTAACGTTACATAGTATTGTTTAGAGTTTCATTAGTCTTCCAGAGGGCATTTTGCAACAATTTGTGATAAACAAAGTTTGTGAAAGCACTTTTTGCAGGTTTGGTGATTCTGGGGTTCTGAGCCACTCCACGCCCTCAAATTTCGCTTACATTCTGAGCCATGTCACTCTACGCCACCCTGAATCACATACTTCGCTGCGGGACCTATAATGCTCAGAAGAATATGGCTCAGGGTGGCCCACAGTTGCGCGGCGTGGTTCGCAATCAGCACCTCAACAAGCCTGCTTTTTTAGAGATTCGGTAAAAGTTAAGATCTCTAGGTGATAATCTCTCGACTTGTCAAGACTTGCTCTCTTGAAACGCTTTAGAAACAGCACATTCGATCTTATGTGCTGTGATTCCTTCTGCAACTCAGGTTACTACTTTGCCATTCCAATACTTTTGCTCTTGACTCTCAGTTACCTGTTCCTACACATTTTGACTAGGATCTGGGCTTGTCCCGAGCAACCTGAATCCAAAAAGATTCCAAAAAGATTCTTCCGCCAGAGGGCCGATTCGGGTTCCGGTACAGTTCAGACTAGCAAATCGGGTGCAGTGTCGAAGTGTTTTGAGGCTTGTAGCTGAGAGTTGTTCTAAAAGTCACAAATTCAGATAGATCTCTATTTCTCCTCAATGTTTTCAGGTACTGGAAGAGAACGTCTTGTGCTCAACGAAGAGACGCGTTTATAATTACAAATTACAATGGAAGAAACCAGTTAAAAATATTTATTTGCGCGAATCAACGACTCCATGAGTCACCCGTAGAGAATTCCCGCTGGGACACCGTATTAAGCACTTTCCAACTTGCTGTAACGCATTCCCGACTGCGAACTGTTTCTGTAGCCATCGTCGTCTGCTCCGCTCACAAGCTCCTGTTGTTGCCATTCTGGTCGTCCAAGACCTCGAATCTCAACCTCGTTTCCGGATACTGAAGACGACATGTTATTGATCCAAAAGAACGAACCGTAGGCAGGATTCTCAAAGGCGACAGCGACAGTGGCATCATTGGGAACAGCTCCTCCGCCGAACAGCTTTCCAAAGGAAGATGGGAACTGTCGTCGAAGACCAAAAACATACAAATCTTAAAGGTAGTTATAATCTTGTCTTTTGGGAGAAACTTACTGACTACGATGACGCAAAGTATGAACATGGCTAGAAGGATGTACAACAACGTATGAGAGCTCTTCTCTGCCTGCTCTCGTCCGGTCAGATCCATGAAGACTAGAGGACTATGTCCGGCAGCATTTGCTGCCACAACAGCTACCTCGTAGTCCTCGTTATTCTCCAGAGAAATGGGTAAAGTGACCGAATTGAATCGACTTTTAGACTGTTTGTAATCGTCGTCAGACCCTTTTCTCCGGTAGTAAACGACATAATATTGATATTGTGTCAAGTTTTTGTCCTCATCCCAAGAGACCTGTAAAGTCCATTCAACGTGATTTTGAACGGATAAACTTTGATCGAATTCCTGTCGATTGGGTCGTACATAAGACCAGTAACGGCAAAAGGACTACCAGAATGTCCTTGAACAAAACACGAAAGAATCTCTACCGCATACTTTGTACAGTCGACATCTTTTGAAGGAACATCTCCTGAGAATGTTTGATAAAAACTAAAAACTAGTTGACTGTGTTACCTGAACAGAGAGGTAAACACTGTTTTGAAATAAGAGCTGCAGCACAACAGTCGGAATGGTCGCGAATGTCATCAGCACATTTGAGCATACTTTTTCCGTACTCCTCTGTACAATTTTGAGTGGATTTTGGAACCTAAAGAACTTTTTGAAAGATCAGTTGCGAAACGAAGACACACCTTGCCCAATGTACAAGCTTGTAGACAGTCACCCTCGATTTTCTCACTTTCACAACAATCGAGATAATGTCGCGGATTCTGCGGATGTTTTTCGGCCGCTATGACCAATTCAGCCTTGTCGCGAGACTTTTGACCGTCCGTATCGGCCACACATTCGTAAACTCCCTCATTTCCACGAGTACGGGGAATCTGAAAGTAGATTTGAGTTGAAACATGAAAAAACCAACGGTTAAAATAGCCTGATAGATGTTTCCACGTAGGAGTCGGAAGGAAACAGAAAACTTGTCTGTGACACTTTTCCCGTCTTTCTCGAACGAGATAGCCGGAGTGGGATATCCCTCTATCGTGCAGATGATTCTTGCAGCCTCGGCCCCAAAAGCACTTATTCTTGTGCTGTTCATCTTGGCCACCGGTCCATACTTTACACGAATGTGCTTCATGGTAACTGTTTGTCGGCCATCTGTGTCTGTGACAGCACAACTGGCTGTATCCAGTGTAGAGTCTGCCCGAACCTCCAAGGCGACCCTGTAAAATGTATAAAAAGAAAGATCACATGAATACCATGTTTTTCCGTGATCACTCGAAGCTGAATGAGTACCGACGCTCAGATCCAAGTTGAATTGGCGGGTTTTGTTCGAGACTACTCCCAAAGTGCAGTTGATGTGGATGATGTCTCCAGCATTGAAAATACCCACTCCATATTCGGGTTCGAAGAGTAACTCGGGTTCCGGAAGACCGTAAGTATCAGGGACAGCAATCAGAGTAATGACAGATGAGGAACGACTCTCTTTCTTTCCAACAAGTGCCGTGACGTAGACCGAATAGAGAGCGTCGCGTTTCAAATCCGGCATAATTCCCCAGCTGGTGTTAGTCGTGATGACGTTCAGTTGGGAGCCGGAAGTGTCTGCCTCCGTGTAGTACAGACGGTAACTGTCAGAAGTAATGGCGTCATTATCGCGACTGTGTAGAACTGGGTCCCACGTTAAATTTACTGAAACTCCGTTGTTCCAGGCGATGTGGACGTTCCCCGGCTGTTTTGGTCGGTCTCCCTCCGTGTCGTTTTCGGGAAGAGTCGTGAATGTGACATTCCAGGAGGATGGTCCCACTCCGACTTCATTGTAGCCAGTAACTCGAGCAGAATATGTGGTTAAAGGTGAGAGATTATCCAGTCGTAAGACATCAACTGTTGTGTTGGTCGACTCGACAAGAAAGCCGTTCTTGAACAGATCCACCTTGAATGTGTTAACATCGTAGTCGGATTCCTCCCACGAAATTGTGGCGGAATTCTGTCGTATCAACGACACACGAACATTCTTCGGAGCAGTAGGTGCTTTGCCACTTCTGGCCGCGAAGCATGTCATTAAGGACTGTGTTTCAGAAAGACACGAATCGGGTACCTGGAAATCTGTTTGAGCTATTTTACATTGGATATTACTTGGAAAGGATGTCGACATCCAGTGAGACAATCATGAGGAACACTTTCTTGTTCACAACATCTCGAATGATCCTTTCCTTGTGATCCACATTGAACCCATCTGTTGAGGTCTCCTACAAATAATATTATGAAGCGAATATTCTAATAAAAAACCTTTGCATGTTTCGGGAAGATGAGTGGCGTTGAAGAAACAGTGTTGCATACATTGAGAGCTAACACCTTGAGCTGTGCAACATTCTTGGAAGTCAAAATCGCTGTTGAAGCCATCAATTTGACAACAGACAGGCTCTTCTCCTTCTTCGGAACAACGGAAACTTGAAGGACACGGATTCAGAGCAGAGCAAACAAAAACGCGGTGATCCTCTAGTAGTAGAGGTTCGCCCATCGGACAACTGCTCTTTGGCATATTGAATGCCTTTGTCGGAAAGACAATGGATGTCGATGGTAAAGAGGCGCCCTGTGCTGACAGAGACACAATCTGGACTGAGTATTCGCTGTCGGGATCAAGTCCGAGCTCGGTATGAGGCGACACAGCGTTGTGTACCTAAAAGAAGAAGAAAATAATGAAAATATATACAACTACCTGTCTAACTGGTGCACCATGCTCAGTTTTGCGAATAAACAGATTGTAAGTTTGGACTAGTTGGGCATTGGTAGCCGGTTCTGCCCATTGGATTTCAGCAGTTGTCTCGGTGACATCATGTACAGAAACATTTACTGGCGATGAAGGATGAGTCTCTGATATTTTGTTCATTTTTTCAAAAGAATAGAGACCTACCATATCCCTCTCTCAAACATTGGTAGATGGTAGAGAGATCCAAGTTGAGACAGAGGACGGAATGAACTCCCAGAGGCTCTGTGGATCCCTCGCAAATTTGAAGACAATCCGACTGAACATTCTTCCTCCGACAGCATTCGGTGTGATTTCTCTGATCCGCAATACATGGAGCCACTTTTGGCCATTCACTGCGACACGATGTCGAAATACTGATTGTTTCCAGACTTGAAGGAGTATCCAGTTTGCACATTTTCTTAGCACAGACGTCTGAAACTCCGTTGGTTTTACAACAGTCGACGGAATTCGGCATTTTTCCACTCGGTGGTACAATCTGAGCATTCGTAGAAGCCAGAGCTCTCACCTGAAAGTGAGCTTATTAGTATTTTGGTGAAAACATACACTGGGAACACTCGATCCGAAAGAGTTCCTTGCCGTGACCATAATCACATATCGCGTGGCCGTGCGCAAATCAGACAGAGTTAAACAAGTCTCAGTTGTGTTAATAAGTTGGAAAGCGAATTCGCGGATGGCGGTAGTGTTCGTCTCCGAATCTCGAGTGACCACGATGATATTGGCTCTTTTACGTCGAACTTGAATCTTGTCCTTCAACTCGGTCACTTCCGATTCGTGTCCTTCTTGCTCTTCCTGTGAACAGAAAGTTTGGATAAAAGTAGAAAACATACGGATCGTGTTTTGATAGTGTGTGCCTCGGAGTCTTCGTAGTCTCCGTCCTCTAAATCGGCTATTTCAGAGTAGTCTCCTGTCAGAAGCGGTATCCCCCTTAAACATTTCAAAGACTTTTTCAGAGAACCTACAATTCTCCTCCAAAGAGCGGAAAATTGGGTATTTCTGAGATACTCTAGTTCGTTCAAATCCGGAGAAAACAGACCTTTGAAGCTGACGGTATACGAGGAGACGGGATAGTCCTTGTTGTTCGAGTGAACCGGAGGAGGACTCCAGCAGACGCTCAATTTGTCATGGTCAATAGCGTTCACTTGCAATCCCTCTGGTGGATCAGGATACGGTACTGCAAAAAGGATCAGATCTTCATTGAACATGCACTAAAGACAGAAAAGGAGCTAGTTCTGGTCATGCACTGAGAAAGCCGATACAGGAACTGAGGACAAGGGTTTGACTATTTCAACATGCGGATCAAATTGCAACGTACGATAAGCTCGATTGTAGCATTCGAAGATTTCTGAAAACCAATATTTTAAATTTGTTTTTAAAAATAACCTGGAAGATAATAAAGGCAAAGTCGATGACTCCTTCGTAGGACCTGATGAGTCAGTTTAAAGTAAAAACGAGAGCAAGATCACCTGGAAGTCGGTTGAGCAGAAGTCGTAGCAGAAAGACGGAACCAGCTGAGTCTTGCAACAGTGGACGTGATTCCGTGTATTGTTCTGAGTAGCACATGTCAAAAAGTTCTTGTAGTCGTCTGTCTTGCAACTCGTCGGGTCAAAATGGTGTTCAGCCATCTGAACCAACTTACAACCGTAAGTTTAGGGGCATACCTCGCTTGGTTTGCACATGGCTCGACATGTCGAAGAGATTCCCTTTTCTTGACAACAATTAGAATAGTCGTACTGAAAGGAATTAAATGAGCAAAAGACTGAATTACCTCGATGTTTTCGTGGAAGCCTCCTTTCAGTCCAGATTCTGAACAATTCCCAATTGTGTCTTTTAACTGTCTTACCGAGAACTTCCACATGGAATTCGAGCAATTCGGACTGGTTTGCCAATTGGCACCGATATCTTCCGGAATCTTCGAAAGTCAAGTTCTTCAAAATGAGGGTGAAATCTTCTTTTGCACAGCTACAGCACTGATTGTCCACACAGGCGAAACCTTGACCACATGGCTCGGAATCGGAGCACTGTCCAGAACAGCCTATTATGAACCATTGAGAGTCCTTTTAAAGAACGAACCTTTTTCATAGTCTACATCTATTTTGTGTTGAAGTTTGTAGGCAGAAGAGCTGTCGGAAGCGTTGACAAAGCCAGTTCCGTTGAAAATGAGAAGGTCGTCTTTGAACCAATTGACGTTGGATGAGCAAGAGTTGAGGATACATTGTAATTGGGTGGCGAAGCCTTGAATCACAGTCAGATACCCTTCATCGTCTGCACAAAAACAACTTGATTGGGAGACAACAGACGGAACCTGTTATGAGATGGAGCTCTTGGCCTCTGACGGCCAGTAGTAGCAGAAGCCACCACATTTGAGGAGTTAACCACCTGAATTTGAAACTGGATTAGGCAGAGAAGTATAGTAAACAATCTTGGTCAAAACATGAGAGAGAGGCTTAATTCAATGAGAGGGAATGATGAGAGTAGGACACTTAAGGACCGACCGTGACCTTCGGATTGTTTTCGGGAAACTTCCAGTTGTTAAAGAAAATATTGTGGGAAAGAAGATATTTCAAATGAATAAAGATATTCGAAATAAGCAGGTTTTGATGTACTTCACAAGTAGAAAACGGAACAGAAAGGGTTCAAGGAAAGACTACCTCAGAAGGATAACTAAAGAATATAATGGATTACAACGGCAAATTTAACGACTGTGAAAGAGGGAAGAGAACTGGCCGGAATGATTGATGACAACCGGAGGAAGGAGTTTTGACAAAATGAAAAACAGATTCTCTCTACTACACAAGAGCGAAATGAGCCTCTCGAATAAAATAGACCATAGGTCAGACGGAAGTGGCGCAGGCTTTTCTGTTTGGTCACTTGCTCTCCTCCGTCTCTCGACCGATTGTTCTTTTTGATAAAGAAAATAGTGAAGAGTAAACGACGGCAGGAGGGGTGCAGGGTCAATGGAATCGATGTACCGTCAAGGTCGTTCGCGCTCATTTCCACAGGAACATTCTTCTGACCAGTCGGAAAAGACCATTTGGGAGTAAGGGGAGAGACGGAGGCAGTAAACAACTTATTTCTGGAGGGAATCACGAGCACGTCGGATCATGTTCATTTTCTGTGGTTTGGAAGGAAAATACATTTGAGGTTTACTTTGAAGATCTTTTGGTGTAAGCTACGAATCATTAATAAGTAGAGATCAGATGAGTGTTGATTCCGAAAAGAGGGACAGATGTTCGGGAGGGATGAGGACGCCCGGGAGTTTTTGGCCGGACGCCAATTAGGAGGTCGGTTGAGAATGTCGATAGCTGACCCAAAAGACCTTTCAGAACAATCCAGGCTGAATGTCCACAGCCCCGAGTTTTGGAAGGGGGGGGGGGGGGGGGGGGGTGGCCATCCTCAATCAATCCGGAGAAGAGAGAACACCTGCGGACTCCTGCCATTGGGTAGATGGAGTGTCTTGTTCAATCTAATTCTTTGTTTATAACTTGAAGGAATAAAGTTTTTAACTATATATTGAACAATTTCGATGAGAACCAGATGAGTACGTGATAGCGACTAATGAGTGTTTCTTTGTCCCAAGTCAACAACATTTATCAAGGTGCTGGAACTGACCGCAACATGCCTCGGTCCAGTCGCGCTCCTTTCATTCCTGCAGTCCTCGTTATTCGCCTAAGGCGATTTGTCCGCCCCAAATATTTCCCCTCTCTCCAACGGAATAGCAGTTTCCAAAGTTGATCCCGCAGTTAAGGGCCTGTTTTTAGTTGAAACGATTGGGGCAGAAACTGGTATTACTCACCGGCGCAAACTGTTTTCGAGGAATCACCTTTCCATTCGCTGTCGAATCAAAAGGTATTGTCGAATTCCAGTCTTTCTCATGTTATTGTTTTTTCACGCTATTTCCGGCCCAACATTTGTCATTTGGCAACACATCTGTTTGTTTATTTCTCATCAGAAAATATAAAGAGAAACAATCTTGTTAGCCATTGACCTTCGCCTCTGGCAGCAATTGTCTGGGACAGAACAAGTTTTGACCTTTTCTTTCTCTATCAGTTGACCTTGACCCTCTTCTTTTCTTTGTCTACATATCAACTCTTTCCAAAATGTTCTTTCTCTGTCAAACATTTGTAGTTTCGAGTAGCGTAACCCGTCTCTTTGCCCCTCGACCCTGCCCTGTTTGTCTTCACTTTTCCCCTGTTAATGTAATCGATGTCAACGCCTGTACAAATTTGCTCAAGGAGTCAAATGTGAGGGATTCCCTGAGGTCGTTGAAAGAATTCTTCTCTGTCTTGCTCTCGGCCCTAATCTGTGGCGATAACAGACATTCTGCACACATTGTTTGCACTTTCGGCGAGTGAACAATTCGTCATATGCTAATGAGCCGTTTTCTCTGTTTGTGCAAATACTCTTTCACCCCACGAAAGTGTTCGAGCCATTGATGTCGTTGAACGTCTCTTGACTCATTTCTCTTTGCAAACCGTGGTAATGTTGTCTTCTCCGGGACAAGAACACTCGAGGGTTATCTGTCTCACCTTTGCAGCTTCAAGAGGATCTCTGACAGAGAAACATTCGATCCGTCCGATCCCTAAAAAAGGCCACTAGTCAATTCGCAATGCCCGCGCCCACTTCATTTCCCGTCTTTTTTTGCAATCTATTGTCTGATTGGCTTCCCACAGTCTCCCTTCTTTCATTTTTCACGTTTTCTGCCTTAGCAAGTAAAACTCCAGTTCAACAACTGTTTGGGCCAAGCAAATATTCTTCAATTGGCGACTGCAATACGCATTTTTCGTCGCGTTCGAAACTCTAGACGAGACTGTTGACCTGTGACCCGTTTAAAAGGACTCATTTCCTTTGTTTTGTGGGACAGTCCTTTTTTTTATTTTTTTAAGAAGAAGAGTTGATGTCCGAGCCTCTGTGGCAAAGACGTGTGCTGATGCGCAATTTGTTTGATGAAATGAGGGATCGGTCCGGCTTGCGGACTGCGGTCTTGGCGCCACCCTGGTGTTTACCCCGCCAAATCTCCCATCTTCTGAAGCTTCTTCTTCATTGTCAATTGAGCTCCGCCTTCTCCTCTCCGCCCAGTAACTCCTTGACCCGCATCATTCCCTTCTTCCAACACCACTGGAATTCAGTTTATTTTTCGGTGACGTTAAACTGATAAGACTTGAATCATTCTAACAATTGTCCGTCACAAGACCTTTCCCAGATAAGCTACCATTCACGAGACTCGAATATCTCTCCAGGGGTCATTGCCAGCATAGGATAAGTCGTCGAAAAAGCGTCTCAGCGACTGGTTCGTGGTCACTTCATCCTTGATCTGGCCAGTCTGGTTTCTCGCCTTATTCTCTTACGTCCTTTTTGAAAAGAAACGCTGCTTTTTTGTGGTGCCCGGCGGCAAGGTCACCTCCGACCATTAATACACTTTTTACAAACCAAGTCACATTGTTCCCTCTTTGCCTCTGCCAATCAGCGCTTCAATTGTCTTTTCAGATGTTTCGGTGGACGCTCCTGCTGGCGTTCGCCCTCGTCCCATCGGCAAAAGCGGTCCTTTCTTCTGCCAACTATGTGCCTCTTGGATCCAATCCAACTCTCTACACTCCCGGATTCGATCCCATTTGGCATCTGGACCAAGCCACTTTCGCCGACACTGTCCTCAACCAGGACCATGTCTTTGTCGTAGAATTCTACGCTGACTGGTAATTTTATTCTTTTTGATTTTAACAAAGGGGTTACAGGTGTGGACACTGCAGAGCCTTCGCCCCGTTCTATCGACAATTTGCCTCAATCGTCAAAGAATGGGGCAGTGTGGTAACGGTGGCAGCGATGAACTGTGCGGATTCGTACAATGTTCAGGCCTGCAGGGACAACGGAATCACTCACTATCCGATGCTCAAGGTTAGTCGGCGTGCGTTTTTGCCGTGTAATTTGAGTGTTGACATTAATCGACAAGACTTCCGAGAAACGAGCGAAGCGAGACGTGAGAGAGCAAACAGAACAGACATCCGGATTTATCTCTAACCAAAGAAACTAATCACGTGTCTCAAAGAGACCAATAAGCACGCGAACGATGACCTACCGGTAGTCTTGTTTGTTGGGTGTGGTCGACGAGTATTTTTAAAATGATAAGAGGAATCATGATTGCAGTACTTCCCTCGATCAGCCAGAGCCTACAATCAGGCCATCAACATGGAAACTCCTCATTCTCCAGAGGCTATGAGAGAGGCTTTGATGCGAAATATCGGAAACGAATATGCTATAAACCGTTACGGAGACTGGCCCGTATTCACTCATTTGAATGTTAACAGCCAGGTTTGATTGTGAATTCCAGTCGACTCTGCTCTTTATCAGACCACCTATGGCCAACTTTGGAACGGAATTCCCGAGACGGCCGACTATATGGCTATCGTTTTCGAAGAATACGACGGTGTCGGTGCTCAGGTAGTGTTTATCTTGAATGGTATAAATATATAGCTTTTTTCAGTTTCTTCTTGACATGTCTTCTCGCGGCAATGTGGTAAGCGCCTCTTTCTTTTAATTTCAATCTCGAATATAGGTCGGTTCTCGACGTGCTCTTGCTTCTTCCCCTCTCGTGTCTATGCTCCGTATTCGCGAATTTCCCACTGTAGCTCTGTTCAGAAGAGATCATCAGCAGGCTCTTTACATGAACAATAAGTCTATTTCAATTACATTCAGTGAATTTGTTTTAAGATTTGGAAACACCACTTATACGGATTTGGATCAGGTGATCATGCAGGATTCTCGAACCTTCTTCGGACAGACCCAGATGCTTTTGACAACTACGACTCCAAGACCGACCACTACTACCACAAAGACTCCCATCATCGACTGCCAGACCTATCCAGAAAGGTATTCAAGTATTGTGCTCGTGTCCAATACTGTTTTCAGATGTCGCGACATGTACTACGTCTCAGAGACAGACATGCTCAAAGCTGTTCACTACGCTCTTTACGACGAGGTCATCCGCTCATCTGGCTACATTCAGGGAGACAACTTTACCGCCTTGACTAATTTTGTGACTCTCCTATCCAATCACTTCCCTGTCCTCTCCTTCACTACCGAATCCCGTCGTGCAAAACGAACTAGTTCAACTGTGAGTCAATTCTCTACTTACAGGAAAAACGATGTTTAGATTCTCAAAAGCAGTGAGCGTGCTCGTCTTGTGTTCAGTCACCTTCGAGAATATTTGGATTCTAGACGATCGCAAAGAATAGTCTCTGTCGATGACTACAAGAGACAGTTCGAAAATGTTGAGGTATTTTTCGTCTAAACAACATTGATTCATCTGAACATCCAGAGAGTCTATGCCAATCCCTTCCCTATCAATTCTACTTGGCAGCACTGCAGAGGAAGTAATCCCATGTTCCGAGGATACACATGCGGTCTTTGGACAACCTTCCATGCTCTCACGGTTCACACTTATATTGACACAATCAAGGACGAACAGGTCGACGCTCTCAAGCCGTTGAAGGACATTCAGGTTGGACAGTTCTTCTTTCAAATCAGTTTCATTTTAAGGGATGGGTTAATGGATTCTTCGGTTGTCAGCATTGTAAAGAACACTTTATGCACATGACCACGACTCTTTTCCCAATGAACGAACGAAGGGTCAGTTTGCTTTCAAAATGACGGGACAACGGGAGTTTCAGGTTCGACACCCTCACGATATGATGACCTACCTCTGGAGAGCCCATAACATTGTAAACAATCGTCTGCACGGAGACCAGACGGAAGACCCTCAATTCCTGAAACTACAGTTCCCTTCTCCATTCCTTTGCCCAACTTGCCATCAGGGAGGACAGTTCAGCAGAAGACAGGTATTAGAATTGGCATGATCGAAATCTAATGGAAACGTTTAGGTTCGTAACTTCTTGCTCCGATATTACGGCAGCATCCGGCCACACAACCGATTGGCCAATCGCCGACTCGCCTTCTTCTAGATCCACTCCCCCAAACCTCTTTGATCTCTGATTCATTTCTGCTGTACATAGTTCATTTTGTGTGCAAGTACTGGTCCTTCTCTTGGACATAGCGGGTTCCTTCTCATACTTATTTGTGGCCTTCCGCCTACACTCAGAGCTGTATTTTGGGTATTCTCCAGCATATTAGTACTCCGAAGTAGTGCCTTTGTTGTATATTTGTTGAGAAATATTTGCTTCCTTATAAATCTCCTTCTTATTGATTTTTTCGAGTGACGAATTCCGAGTCCGTTAGAACAACACCCGCTTGCACGCAGAGAGCACCTGGGTCAAAGCACTAGACAACGATCTCTGCTCATTTGGATAAACTGTTTTCGAGGAGCTGCAGCAAACACCATCATGAGCAGCCTCTCAACTAGCAGCCACAATCTTTGGCCGGATTCGTTTACTTACTTGATCAAATATGATACTCGTTGAACACGACAGACCTTCGTCATTGTTTAGATGAGCCACTTCAGAAAGCCATCATTAACTTGTGGACTTTTGGGACAACCTTTTAGATTACAAGTTGTGCTATCGCCCCGTTGGCGCTAAAGTTACTGTTGTATCGTCATACATTTCATATTTCCCGCCAATCATTATGGTCCCGTCGCGATTGTACAGTAACCCAATTGCTCTACGCGCCGTCTTTGAATGTCCCCAGTTCTTGAGTTCTGTTCTTGGTTATCACACTGAGTGGTCGTTGTTATATTTCTCTTCTTATTTCTAATAAACTTGAATATAAAACCAAGCCTACGTGTTCACCACAAATTGCGTTAGTCTGAAAGTCACAGACATAACATTGGCGATCAGATTCGAGTTCACTCGAGAAAAACCTGGAAATAACAGCTGAAAAGCTCTTGTTGTCACATCTTTTTGGTCTACAGCTGTTTGTAGAGCCACTTCGAAGTCCTCAGGACAAATTGTTGCCGGAAAGGCCTCAATTTTCGACTAAAGTGCCTCTCAGGGGTAATACGTCGATTATCTGCGGAGAAGAGTGAAACTTTCTCAAAAAAGCAGATTTACAACATCGCGGCAAGTTTGCCAGGTAACAAAGCGATTTGAGTCCTGTTGATCTGAAAAATGATTGAACCAAAAGAGGAGGGTGGTGAACCCGTCACACAGGCCCAGTTGACAAAAGTATGGATATGATGGCCGAAATGATACAACAGAGCAGGGATTTGATCCAAAAGTTGGCAAATCGAGAACAAGGAGGAAACAGTGATGTTCCAGGAAGCAGACCCCGTAGAGACCCCTTGAATAGCATGCTTCCGTATTTCTAAACCCGCATTTGATTCGTTACCGGGGCTAAGTGGCTTAGTTTTATCCCTTTCAAAACAGTTAACAGTTTGTTATCTGACCCCCTCTAGATCAATAATATTCCTGTCCTTCTGTTACTGTGTCCCCTGTTCTCCCTTGTTTCTAATTTCTCGACACTTCCTCTCTGGCTACTCCTGCATTCTGTAATGTGTTCTGTCCTTCCCTCTTTTCTCGTATCCCTGTACATGCTCCTGTTCTCCCCTATCCCTGTTCTCTTGTTCACCCCGTTGGGGCTAAAATAGAAGAAACCCCCTTTCCCGTATTCCTAACCCGCGCTTGACTCTTTACTGTCTGGAAACTATCCCCAGTCAAAAATAAGCAAAGTTCACGCACTTGCAAATTGACATGCTAAACCTGTTACACTAACTCCTCTCCCCTTAATTGTGCGCACAAATTGCTCCATTTTGATTGCCAATTAAAGCTTCAGACAGACAGACAGAGACGCGAGAGCATTTTAAAATAGATTTGCCAACTGGTATTACGGCGGGAAAGTCAGGACTGCCAACTAGGGGGACTTTCTTCAACTTTTTTGAGAGCACGTGGACAATGCTGAGTGGGAGCCATCTTGAGACGGCGCCATGATGAGAACCTCGAAGCAAACAGTGCTCGCTTCGTGTCTCTCTCGTTGCTCGTAAGACAAAGGGGAAACCCTGAACTGTGGATTTAAGGACATTTCGTCTTCATTGAAAAACACTCTACACGTACATATATGACAATATCCGTTCGTCTGAATCTAGATCTTGGCTGCAACCAATCCAACATCAGGAGCCGACACCATAATCAGTTTTTGGACCTCTCGGAACTGAAGATTATGAGCTTTTGTAAGAGAAATGACTGGATACCTTGGGATGATCACTTCCGCCGAGAAGACTGAGAATGGCGCATTCGGAAGTGGTCAAAATGGCACCAGATTTCTCGAGCTGCTTGAAAGCAAACTTCCTGTCAGTCAGAGAGCGGCTGGAGACGGCATCGACCACAACATGGACTTGGTATCCCTTTTCCAGAAGGTCCAGAGAGGTTTGAAGAACACAGACGTGGGCTTCAATTCCGACGAGAATGATGTTCTTCAATCCATTCAAATGAGGCTCGACTGGAGGAACACACATCGAGAACTTGGTCTTTTCGTAGACGGGAGTATCCTTGTCGATGGCCAGTTCGGAAACCGTATGACCCAGTCCTTTCGGATATTGCTCTGTGACGACAGTTTTCATCTGCAGAATTCTAGCCGTGTCGATGAGGCGCTTCGAAGTGACCAGGATTTCCGGGAAATATTTGATGGTCGATCGGAACTTTTCCTGAAAGTCTTAAAATGAAAATTACAAAGAAGGACAAAAAACCTGGAGGTCACAGACGAAAAGCGCCGTGTTGTTTGGCGTGAGACGACTGATCGCACGGGAAGCCATCTGAAAATGATAATGAATACATGGGCAAGAAAAGTAAAGAAAAAAAAATGACGGCTGTTAGTGAAAACAGAAAAAGTTACCGATAGGCACATACCGGGCAGACACAGCAAGAAACTCTGATAATTTATCACGAAAAGCTCTTTTACAAATCAATAAACAGGCTTAATATAACCCATAGCTAATTTGGAGAAAAAATGTAAATACTTTATAATTACGACAAATGTACAAGAAACTGAAAGATATTATTTGAGTGTAAATACACTTGTATAAACGTGAGATACAGAATGAACGAAGGATTATGTCACTCAGAATATGCACCATGGGATGGCAAGACGCGAGAAAGAGGATCAACCTATGTACCTATCTTATGGGAGATATATCACAGAGACTAATGAGCAAAACGTAGAAGACGAAGTGAAGAAGGACACGTGAAACAGATCACAGCTAGACCCGTGAGATTTGTTCTGAACTGTCTTTGGCCACAGTGGCTCCTCGAAGGAAGAATCCTGAGGGCTGGGAAGGATAGTGAGGAACAGGACGATGACCGAGAACTATTCCAGGACCTCGATTCTGGACACTGAAAGTAGATTATAGAAAATTATGTTGGATGAACAAGACCTCTTGATTGAGAAGGTTTGTGGCGGAGAAGGAGACGACGCATGAGACACATTTACCGACGGTACTCGGAAATCTGAAAAAGAGCGAATAGGAATAGAAGAACGAGAAGAGGATGCGAGCGAAGGACAGACATTGAAGTAAGTAATGATGACATGCACAGGTTGTTAGCGAATTCGAGCTAAAAAGTACCTAGCACTCATGGTCAGCATACGACATCTCAAATCAACACATCTGCAAAAAAGTGGTCCACTCGAGATAGTTTACACCTCATCACAACAAACCTTTTCCGTAGAAATTGGTGACTGAACTAGTCTCTTGGTTCAAGTCGACAGGTTCGTGTTTTAAAGAAGGAGTTCTCTGGATGTCGGGAGCCGTGTTTTGACGAGCAGTGACTCGTGGAACATTGCGTTGGAGACCACGAGAAACTGTCGGAGTGGAAACGGGGGAAGAGGCCGTTGAACCTGAAACCATTAAATTTTCAATAGTTGCTTGACCAACCTTTAACTTTACTAGAAGACACGAGAGAGAACATTTTCTGAACGGCTTGAGGCGACTCGACTCCAAACTTGGCTCCGATGAATCTCCGTTGGTCAGTCGAGGCTGATCCGGTAGACTGTGAAGACACTGAAGAAGGCGTGGGACTGGCTGCTCTCCGTGGTCGAGTATTGGACTGTTGAGGTTCCAAGTCGTAACTCAGACGGTCAAGTTCCACTTCAGTCTCGATCGTCTTCATATTTTCAAGGTAAGTTTTGACTTTTCGGACCATCAACGCCTGCTCGTAGATTTTCTTCCTCGGCTGACTGTTCTTTCCGCCTTTCCTCATAGTGGCCACATTTCCATTTTCGAAGGAATTCATGTGCAGAAGAGCATCGTTGACCATCCCTCCACTCTTCTCGGCCATACTTGATATCTCATACGGAGCACTACTCAATTTGGTAACAGCTCGAACCGATTTGGCGATCAATCGGAGTTTTTCAAAATTGACCAGTTTGTCCATATACGTGGGATTTCCCTCGTGTGAAAAGGTCAGGTCCTTCTTGATGACTGGATAAATCGGGATGACTGGTGGTTCCTGAGAGACTTCAGCCAAATGTTGACGGTATTTGGACATGTTCCTCGATGGGTCAACTAATTGCTGAACATCGTCCAACATTCTCACGTACTTTCTGAACGAGACTAATTTAAGAATATCGGAAATAAAATTACCCAGAAACGCGTTCCCAAGTCGAATGAAGACGTCGAACAGCCGGTTTGTCCAGACCACTCATAATGGCAAACATCGAATTGAAGTTCCTCAAGTCGCGACAGTATCGAGCTATTTTGATAAACTTCTTGACCATTTTGGCCCTTTTCTGCACGTTTCTCTCCCGACAGACCTCGGTCGCTACCCACCACATTTGTCTGAAAGTTTTCTGTCTCATGACTCTTCGCGAATCGCAAACCTATTGAAAACCCGTTCGAATTCCTCGAGTTTCGGAGATCCATATCTGAAAGAACGTGTTCAAAAAGGAACCAGACGGAAAAACCTGGATTTCAGTTGAAAGAGATTGTCGATGTATTCCGTGGGTTCGATGGAAGTGAAAACGGAAAAATCTTGGAGAGTCAGTTGGGCTGCGACGACTTGTGCATTGAGCAAAAGAAGCTGTGATTGGGCTTCTTTCAAAATCTCCGGAGCCAGTTCGTCCGGAACCAAAGGCTCCGACTTGTTGACGTTTTTCAGGTAGTATCTATAAAGATAAAGCTTACCCCGTAATCAACGCCAGAGCAAGCTCAATTGCGTGCGGGTCTAATCTGAGGGGCCAGAGAAATCAGGCTTACGTTCTATAATCTGGACAGGTGCCAAGTCTGACTCCAAGAACGCTTTATCTTTGTAGCATGCTACTACCAATTTACCGACCTCGGGAGGATGGATGCCTTGGTTGGGCAGAAGCGGGTTTGAACTTGGGACCTTTAGATTGACGCTGGCGCCTCCTACTACTGCGGCAAGTGTTTATGCAACAAAATATAGTTTACCGACTATTGAGAGAAATTCTCTCGGCCAAGTTCTCCAATTGAGGAGGCAATCTTTTCTGTTTGATGACTCCATCTTCGGTGACAGTACACTCACAAAGTGACCATTCCAGACTTCCTTCAGATGTCATACTGAATTCTTGAAGCGCCAACTGGACGACATTCTGAGCTGTTGTCTCCTTGTAAACAGCCAAATATTTGAAAGTTTGGTCATTCCTATATATGTCTATTGTATGGAAGTCTTTAGAATATTTACCGATAGATCTTGAGAACATGTTCTGGACTGTCACTTTTGACGGGATCGTAGTATTGAGAGATTGAGGAAATGTCTGGATTTGAACGACTTGGACGGATTTCATGAGACGCGGCTCTTATCTAAAGTGTTGCCATTAGTGACAGAAAAGAGAGATCTACCTCATCTGCAAAATCTTCATCTTTTGTGGAGGACAAAATGGTCATAAGTTTGTCCATCATTCCAGTTTTTGTTCCGTTTTTGGACAACTTTTTCAATGGAATCACAGCGGCAACACTGTTCCTTCCTTGGCTGTGATTAGTCTTTTGTTTCTTCGCCTTCAAGGTGTCCGTCTTTTCCTGGAGTTCTTTGTAACCGAGAATGTTGCTCTTGACCGTCAAGTTTACACCAACGGAACCCTTTACGAATGGATTGTTCTCAATTGGAATCAAACGAACCTTAATGATTTCTTCTGCTCGAGTAAGAGTCATTCCTCGGACTGACTGTCCGCCAATCTCTATGATTTCATCCGCTCTTCTCATTCCCTTCTTCTCAGCTTCAGATTCGGATTCGACCGAAGAGACGAAAATTCCGGCAGATTCTTCTTTTCCTCCCACAAGACTAAACTCCAGTCGAGCATCCTTCCCTTTCCGACTATATTCGACTTTTCTCATCCGTGCCTTGACCGAACAGGCAATATTCAAGAGACTCTGTTGACTATGCATCCCCTCTCTTTCTAACGCTGCTTCGAATCTCTCGAGTAGTTTGAACAGACTCTCGTTCGTTTCAAAGTCATTGTAGTGATTGTTGACCCAGAGCAAAATAAGTCTTGCCACCTGAAACATTCAAAATAAATTGTTTTTTTGTAAGTTCACCTTATCTCTGTAGAGAGTATCCGCAAAAAGAAGCATCAGTTTTTCGAAGATCAGCGTTGGATCTTGTATGAAGACACGGTAAGTCAGAAGGAAGTCGTCAACGTAGTGTGGATCAAGATTGTTGTCTCTGTCCTCCACCAAATGTTGAATCAGTCGATCCGCCTAAAACTTTTTTCACAAAGATGTCAAAATCCTTATCTTTGCTTTAATGATAACAGCTCCACTTTGTGATCCCAAAGATCTCCTCTCGTGTTCTGCCGTCACTTCGCCTGTTACTCCGTCAGTATCTCGCTCGATGTGATCCTGCACTGTCGACATTATTGAGCAAAAGTCTTTGTGTTCGACCAGGACGAACTCACAATCGTCGACAAGAGTCTTCATCTCACCATCTAGAAACAAATAAAATGGTTAAATTGTTTTTGAACTACCGTGATACTGAACACTGTTGATGGGCTGAGCTCCGAAAGAATCTCCCAGTTTGTATTCAATTCTATCACCGTTCGGCTTGACCACTTCGACTAGACCATTGACTAATACAGACCTTTTAATGTTGCATTATAAAAGGGTAAAGGTCGTACTAACCACGCATCCAGTTTTTCGTTGTTATGCATCACAATTGTACCCGCGTCGTTGACTACGGCAAAAACCATTTTGAGACAGAGCTGTCGTTTTATGGACATGGGCAAAGGAGCGAATGCAGACATATGTTGCATAAAGTCCTAGATTTGGTCGTCATTGCAACAATTAATAGAAAACTCACGAGCAATACTGCCAGATCCTCGCTGTTCCTCTCAGATGGCTCCTTTTCCAGACATTCTCTCACCGAATCCCGCAGATCCATGAAACTTTCTCGCGACGGACAGGAACCTTCATCGTCTTCCTCTTCTGAATCGCCTGGTTCCTCTGTCAATTCTTCTCCTTCAGTCGTCGTCGAAGAAGCCGTACTTCTGACTCTAAGTTTTCGAACAGCCGCACTGGCGACACTTCCCATCGAATTGCTCTTCTCCCTTCGATGCTTCACTCTGACTAGAGTATCCTCATCGGCTGTAGACCCATTCAGATAAACCTTTACCTCATTCTTCAACTATTCAAAAGACCCTACAAACCTGACTCTTGAAACTTTCTGTCAAGGTATCAAAAGACGTAGAGGGGACACCGACCGGGAATTCGACCATGTAACTTCGAGGAAGACCTCTTGGAGGAGGAACTGGTTTCGTCCTTGGAGGAGGAATTCTTGGAGGACGGGGCGGCACGGGAGGGGGAGGCATAAGAGTAGCTTCCACGTCAACTGAACGTCTGCTGGATTGAAGAGACATTTCAGAAGGATAGTCGATCTGAATAGGTCGATGGATAATCTTGTCAAGCGCGAGAGTAATTCAATTGAAGTCAACTCCCAACTCTTGTTCTTTGTCACGCTAAACTGACCCGAATCATTTCCGATTCCTGAAGACAGAGACAGTCATGCGAACGACGACTGTTCACCACGTTCCTCTTCCCGAAACTGAAAGTACAGGGTTAATAAAAGGCAAAGTTGAGCAGTTGCGTACTTATCTTCAAATGAGGAAGGCATAGGAGGTAGCGGTCGAAAGGAAAAGTCTAGTTCAGACGAGCTCGATAGACTGTCACAAACCATTCCGACCCGGGTGTCAGAAATACGTGTTACAAAAGGAGGCCGTAATAGGGTAGAGAGGAAGTGAAAAGATCGGCCGCTGGATAGAAAACTAGGGCGTCACCGCTGCTTTGATTGTGGGGCCAACAAACAGCCGATAATGTTCCGTTTGAACAAGCTGCCAAAAACAAAGACCTAATTGGAAAATAGAGAATCGTAAAGAACCCGGAGATGGACTGGGGATGAAGGGCGAAAACTCTTGGGTCAACACGCAACTTCGCAAAGAAAAAAGGCAGAAAGGAACAAAAAGGTAGACTTACCATCCGTAGGGGAGATAAATGTGATCAGCTATAAATACAGAGCCTGACAGCAAGATGTACCAACAAGTCGCTACTTGACTCTCTCTGAAATGCCTTTTTAACTTTACTTTGTTCTCTCACCGAAAGAGAATATGGTGAGCAGGATGACGTTCATATCTAGCCAGTCGACAAATTGCCTTCAAAGGATCATTGTACAAGTTTTGGAACATGTCTAGATGTCGAAGCTGCTCATAAATGTTGCGAACATCCTCTGGACTCCTCTGATGAGGCAGTTTGATGAGAGACTCGTAGAAACGGGCATCATTGATGGGGTCCATTGACCCATCTGTAGTCGTTTCAATTGAATTTTCTAGTCTCTAAATAGAACAGAATGTGTGAAGAAGAGAAAAAGTGTACGGAAAAACACAGGTTGGATAGTGAAAAGAGGGGTAAGACAAAGGCAAAGAGTCTCGCGCGGGGATGGCTTTCGAGGAGGGAAAGTGTGCAGAAATGAGGAGCGTGGCGGCCAAACTGGTCAGCGCCGATAATCAATACATGGATCAATGGTCACTATTCTTCAAAAAATAGATGTTTCTTGAAGAGTTGGTAAGAACAACCCGTAGCCGAAAAAATGATAATGCTTGAACAAATACTGGTCGCCAATCAATACCCGTAAAGTAGCTTCCCGTAAACCACTCAATCTCATACGTGATTCACATTGAGTTAAAACAGAACGTATTTAGAAAAAGTGCTTCTGTGAAGAGTAGGTCGCTGAATGAGTCTGGTTTCACTCAATCTAACCTGATCCTACACTGTTCTTGTGTTTTGTGTTATTTGTGCCTGTTTTCTTTTGTTCAAATCATGCTTAGCTAGAAGAAAACAGATTTCTTTCATTCTGAAAGAGAAAATAAGATCATAGTTAGCGAGGAGAAAAAAAAATAACAAAAGAAAAATATACAGTATGTAAAACAGTATTTCCCGCAAGAAAGCTGAAAAGAGCTACGGAGCCTAAGGCACTGGGTCCTGCCACGAATTCCCTGGTTATCAAGCGCACATTTTCAGCCTCCTCGCCGTCCTTTCAATTCCTAAAAGATTTTCACGCTTTTTCAGTATAATCTTCGCGATTTGATCATTTGTATGCAGTTTTGCTTGTCAGAAAAAATGCTGACATGTAAAAGCACTTGTATTCTATGATTCTAGAGCGTTTCCGACGACTCACTCGTTAAATCAATGGGCTTTCAAAATCAATGGAGCCGACCAAAATTCCAACTGATTGTGCCTGCATTTTGTTCTATAAAAATTTTGCTTAAATATTTTTTGCATTAGACTTGATCTTTCCTCGTTTTTCACTGTTAATTCATTTTTTTAGAAAACTCGCTAGGGTCTCAAAATGGGCAGTGGAGAACAGATGCAGCTGAAGGGTACCCTTGAGGGCCACAAGGGAGCCGTTACCCAAATCGCCACCTTCGCACGTAATGACAAGTTGATCGTTATCTCTTCTTCTCGTGGTATGAGTTTCATACCCTGTCGAACCAAATTTGTTTAGATAAGTCTGTGCTGGTCTGGGACGTAGATGTGAATGCTCCCGTTGAAAGCGGACCTGTTGGACGTCCCGTCAAAGCTCTTACTGGACACAGCCACTTCGTCTCTGATGTCGTCATTTCCTCGGACGGCCAATTCGCTCTCTCCGGATCTTGGGACAAATCTCTCCGTCTTTGGGACTTGGAAACGTAAGCGCTTTATAATAATTGCATGAAACGTGGTTTTAGCGGACGATCCACGCGTCAGTTCTGGTCTCACACCAAGGATGTCCTCTCCGTTGCTTTCTCTGCTGACAACCGTCAGATCGTTTCCGGATCTCGCGATAGATCGATCAAGCTGTGGAACACTCTTGCCCAGTGCAAGTATACTATGCAGGTTATTTCCTGTTGTAAGTTATACTAATGAGTTGTTTAGGATCATTCTGACTGGGTTTCCACTGTTCGCTTTTCTCCTTCTTCCCGCGACCCAGTCATCGTTTCCGCCGGATGGGATAAGGTCGTTAAAGTGTGGAACCTTGGTAACTGCAAGCTGAAGACCAACCACAAGGGACACACCGGGTACATTAATACTGTCACCGTTTCTCCTGACGGCTCTCTCTGCGCTTCCGGAGGAAAAGACGGTCAGGCTATGCTCTGGGACCTCAACGAGGGCAAACATCTGTACACCCTCTCTGGAAACAACGTCATTAACGCCATGGCTTTCTCTCCTAACAGATACTGGCTTTGTGCCGCTGTTGGACCATCTATCAAGATTTGGGATCTGGAGGACAAGAGCGAGCTCGAGGAGCTGAAGCCCGAAATCACCGGAAAGAGCACGTCTGCTCCTCAGTGCACGTCCCTTGCCTGGTCTCAAGACGGGCAGACCCTATTCGCCGGATACACTGATAATGTGATCAGGTATAATTTTTTGTTCCCTAATCTTATCTATGTTTTTTTAGAATGTACCAAGTGGCAATTTCTCGCAACTTGTAAGCTGGAAAGCGAGTATCTGCATGCCGTCCTCTTCAAAAGTTGTTATTGTTATACGGTACAGATAAAAATTGTTGTATAATTGACAAGTGTTCGTATTTGTTGGATCATTTTACTTTTTATCCCTATCTTCGCTCCCGAATGACGACTTCTACGGCAGATGAACAAGGGGGAGGTGGCCAGTATTCTCATTCGGGTTGCGGCTTCAGCAGGGTTGGCATGGTTGACCGTAAAGCTCTTGGCTAAGTATCTTGATCCCAGTTTTGCATCAAAGGAGGAAAATAAAAAAAGAGTTCGTCAAGTTTAAACTTCCAATTTTGACGGCTTCAGGTAGCCAAATTGTTTGAAGAAATCGGCCTCCCGGAAACGGCGGAGTTGGACGAACATGAGCTAAGAATCTGTCTGAACATGATTTCCGGTGACCAGTCTGGTGTTGATTGGGATGAAATAGGTAGGTTTGTCTTTAAAAACTTAAAAAAAACTCGCTAGTCGTTTGTAAGCTATTAGTTTGTCCGGTGTTCTTAGGTGGATACGAAGAAATCGTTGCCGAGCTCAAGGATCGTATAATCCTTCCGTTGCGAATTGCGAACGAGTACAACAATCCATTGCTTTGTCCCCCTCGAGGCGTTCTTCTCTATGGTTAGTCGGAGCCCTCAAGTTTTGCAACATGTATCAACCTCAGGCCCACCCGGTTGTGGAAAAACCCTGCTTGCTAAAGCTGTCGCAAAAGCAGCACAGTGCAGGTTTGTTTTAAATTACACCTACGTAATTTACTTTTTTACAGATTCATCAATTTACAAGTCTCCAATTTGACCGACAAATGGTACGGAGAAAGTCAGGTAACTATCTTTGCTTATCGTTTTATTCTTGAAAAGTTATTTTTTAAAAGCATGTTTAGCAGCGATTACGATTTTTTTTTAGAAATTGGCCGCGGCCGTGTTTTCCGTCGCCCGGAAGTTTCAACCAGCTATTGTGTTCATAGACGAGATAGGTAAGCTCTTGCCATGAATTGTTCGTGAAATGCTGTTTCTAGATACGTTCCTTCGTGACCGCCAAAGCTCGGATCATGAAGCCACTAGTATGATGAAAGCACAATTCATGACCCAGTGGGACGGTTTTCAAAAAAAAGATCAAAATGATCAAGTTTGGATAACTTTTCAATTCTTAAATATTCAATGTAGATAATCATAATGGGAGCCACTAATCGACCGAACGACGTTGATCCAGCTATTCTCAGACGCCTTCCTGCCAGATTTCACGTGGATAAACCGAATCGTACCCAGAGAGAAAAGATAAGATTTTTCTAAAGTATCATTTTTGTTCTTTTACATTTTCCAGGTCACTTTGCGAGACGAACCAACGGAAGACTTGGATTTCTCTGAAGCTAGCCGTTTGACTAATGAGTTGACCGGATCCGACATCAAAGAGGTTTGTATTTTCGAAAAGCTTTTTTGTTTCATGATTTGAAAGTTTTAGGTTTGCCGAATCGCAGTATTGGCCAGGGCTAAGGCTACTCTTGCTGCTGGAGGCACTTTGGACCATCGTGAACCATTACAGACTGAAGATCTGATATCAGCTGTGCAGAAATATACAGGAAAAGAAGAGCAATCTTTGGACTGATGATCTCCATTTTCGCTGTTCGGGTACAGAGTTAGGCTGTTTGCCATTCTGTTAGTAAATCACTTTAGCCCCTTTTCAACCCCTTTATTCGTTATCAAAAGATTCAAGCTGCTGGGTTGACATCTTGGACTTGCCTCGACCAGTTCGGTTTAGTCCAGGCAGCAGGCTTACTATCAGCAAGATACAAAAAAGGACCATTGCAAAATACGAGCGTTCCAGCGAGAAGAGAAGGAAGAACAGAGTAGAAAACTGCTCTATTGTCTCATCGGGGCAAATAAATGCTACAATTACCGGGACGCATAGAGTTACCAAGTTGCTGAAAAACAGACGGTTATAAAAACGGAAGAAAACAACCTGATTATTGAAATTATAGCCATTACGAACGGAACATACTGTTGGGCTACCTGAAACTAGCGGTTATGACTAATGATTATGAAAAAAATACCAATTGAGCGCATTTGATGGTTCCCACGATATTTAGACCGCTGAAGACAACAGCAGCTGTGTAGCAGATATGGGCAACCATTGCATTTGAGGTCTAAACGAGCTTGAAATGTCGATCAGTGTCGACAAGTCAATTACCCGTGAAAGAAGAAAATAGCAGACGGCCATAATCCTCTGAGACGACGGCAAAGATGATAATTCTACAGCGATCCGAATGAAAGGACGATTTATCGTAGAGAGGGCCAGCTATAAACTTGACTCCAACAGCAAGAATGTATGAAAGGGCAGTGATGAAGCCTGTCGACTTCACATCTAATCCAAGCGCCTAAAGTCGGTTCATATTCAATGTAACTCTTTTCTAGCCTTATTCATATATATTGGACGGACCGAAATATAGGAGAACCAGAAATCCGAAGCACATTCCGAGACAACTGAGAAAGACTCCGAGAATAACCGGATGAAAGATGACAGCTATTATGTAAGGGACGGCTTGTTTTCCCGGTCTTTCTTTCGGTTTGTTGTAGGAAATAGTCGACAATTCTTATGTACTCACATTCCTATATCTCTTTGTAATCTGCAGCGTTCTGTACTCACCGGTGTTTGCTCGGACAGTTCTGGTAAAAGAAGAAAAATAGAATGAAAAGACAGATTGTCAAAATTCCTTGGAAATAATACAGTACCCCCTTCGCATAAAAATCCCGCCAAAGGCATCGTAATAATAGGGGCAAGCTATATTTCATTAGGTAGTTGGTAATCACATCGGTCAGACTACCTGCGCATGAGCAGAAAGAATGGTGATATAGATTCCAGTGGCAGCAAGAGACGACCATGTAGTAGCAATGGTCCCAGTCGCGGAGAACAGAACGCCGAGAGATAGACCTTGAAGATGAGTATGAGGTTAAAAAGAAATACCAACCTGGACAACACAAACTATAAGGATCAGAATAAAACTGTATTCAGCTGCCAATGGGAATAAAAGAGTCGAGATGGCACTGGCCATCCCGTAGAAAGTCATTGTCTTTCTAGAAGAACCGGCCTTCCAAGTTATGAAAGAGATACCTAGTTCCGAAGAATCTGATCAGTGTCATCAGGGGAATGGCTCCGAGGATACTGCCTACGGCAACAGCTGAGAAGAGAGCATTGTGTTGACTGGAAAAATGTAGCCAGTGGTCAGAGTTGCTAGCAGCCAAGTCATCCATGCAAATGACAGTCATGGAAAGGGACAAAGAATTGCTCATCATTACTGTGAGACATGATGTAGATAAGACCAAGACGATGAAGCGAGTTTTGTTGGCGAAAGAGAGATCGGCAGTCATGATCTGAAGCGAATAAGGTCAGGAAGAGCTCATTCGGCTCAAAGTTTTGAATAATGGAACGCATAAAGAGTCACACAACTTTTTTGTACTCTACTTCCCTAGGCATGTCCATTTGGTCGAGAAGAAGAAACTACTTAGAAAGTAGATTTCTTGTTTAGGTGCAGGTGAAAAGTGAAAGAATGTAAAGAGACACTATTTTATTCAGTTCAGGTCACTTATAAAGAGTCTGTGAACCCCCATTTGCATAACACGGGAACTGTGGTCATTGTTGAAACACGAGATCATGGGGAGCAATCTGGGTTAGAAGACAGCTAGTTCGTGACGGGGCGAGGCGGATTGAGCATCGTCTATTGTGGAGAGGACAATAAGAGAAAGGAAGACAGCTTGAGCAGACAGCAAATGCCAAATGTCGTGTCGATCGAAGAAGGAGAGGAAAGAACAGTCCGCGTTGAGATTACGTGATTGAGCCGGAGTTAGCTGCAATGTTTCACATTTTGCTCACTTGCATGACTGCATAGTACAACTCACCTTCCAGTCGCTCTCTTCCCGAAAGAAAAAGAATCCAGCTAGAAACCATAAAAGAAGTGACATCACAGCGGTAATATTACTCAATCCGTTGAGTGTTTCCTTTGACCAAACCTAGAGAACTCCATCTGTTTTTCTTATAAGAAAGAGAGTACCTTGTTTGAGTAGTAGTAAATGAGGTAAGAGATCATGTTTCCAACACAGATGAGAGTTACAACTTGATTCGACTGACACAAACCAATGTCGAAGACATGACCAACAGCAATCAGAAAGTTCAGAACGACTACAGTAACAGCCATAAATGAACTTTTTAACGACAGAATTTGAGGAAGATACATTTTTGGATTGAAAAAAATATTTTCTAGAAAACAATTTGAGTGGCTGGCTGAAAGAAAACCAACTGAATGTAAACTCGTGTCCTTTTGATATTTTCATTAGAATGACTCCAACTGTTATCATTTGAACGAGGCCTTGGATCACTCTAATGATGAGATGACTGTCGAGAACCTGAAGCAATTCACTCTTTCTCCACAGAAACCATACTAGAAAGAAAGTGTTCGTGGCGATTGTTGCTGCCAGAAGCAATGTTGCGGTCGAGGGAGAGATATATCCGTGACGATTTCCATAGAGTTTGAGCATGGCTAGGACAGCTGTGACCTGTATAAAGGGAGTGTCTGGACGAAGATTTTTTGCATTGATCTGAATTTACCAAACGAAAAGGACAGTCGACTTGGACAAATGTGATAGATAGAACTTCCGATTCCCTGACAGATCAAAGCCCAGCCTAGTGCCAGTTCAAGTCCGTAGTTGTTGTGAGGACCTCGATCTTTCTGCCACAAAGCGAATGAAAAGACATACTGTGAAAAGACTTACGTAATGTTTCTGATGACGAATACAGACGAAAGCAATGAAGTATAGACCGTTTATTATGTAACCAAGATTACTTATCTGAAGACGGTGGACTGATAGTCAAGCTGACTTACTAGATGATTGAACGCGACCCACGAACCCAAAGACTTAGCACATCCGTAATTGTGGAAGCAACTGTCCTCTAGACGATGAGTCGGAAGAGACTGGGCATACTGTTGTGCACTGAGCATCAGACCAGGAACCAGATAGAACACAAAATGGAGATCTCCGATTGACCAAGGAATCTCATCTTTTATCACAGGTGCAGGAGGATCGTCAATTGACCGAGTCAAATTCAGTTCGGCCATCTCAATGGAAGTTGTTTCCACGTCGTCATCAAGATTGATCAACGGCAGTGGATTGGTCTCTATGGGACTGGCTCTTCGTTTTGACAATTGTCTAAATATCTAGGATAACAGTTGGTAATAGTTACCCAAAAGCATATCCTATCAAAAGTATTGGAACGAAAATAAAGATTCCAATATAGAGACCCATCGGAATCAAATAACTCCCATCCACAGTGATGGATATGGTGATGTTATACGATTTCCTCTGGTTCAAGCTGCGTGGTGAAGCGTCTGGGTTACAAAGAGAGTCGTCCGGCTGGATCAGGACATACAGATACAACATTTCTCCAAGATAATCTCTGTCCAAATTCAGATCCAGTCTATCCAAATGGATACTACTCCAATTCTCGGTAATACTATAGCAGGCACCCCCCTCATTCAAACGCATTTTCGCGGGCTTTTTCATTTTGGCCGATTTTCATTTCTTTTTCCAATAGTTTTTCCTTATGTTCTTGTTTTCCTCATTTCTCTTGCCTATTTCTTCTGCTTTTCTTTCATATTTTGTTTGTTCTTAGTTGTCATGGCGAAAATGAGTGTCTACAATGTAAACTTGTGAATTTCTTCCTCTTTTTCCATATTAATCATCGATTTCACTGTAGATTTTTGTTTCAGCTTATTTTCTCGATGATGCTGGCCGGAGGCGACAAGAAAGAAGACCGCCACGGGCCGAGATTCGTCCCAATCTCCCCGTGGCTATTTTACAGGCCAGTTTCTTACTGATTTGTTCCAGACATCTTTTGTTGTTATTTTTTATGTGATTACTTCCAGGGCCGGCTGAGCAGAGAAGCGAAGAAGATACGAGTGACCAGGAATTCTTCACGGAGCTCTCGTCATCTTCTGATGCAGCTATCACCATTGTTTCCAGGTTTTTTCAACAATTTCACCAATTGATTTTTCAGGTTCAACAGAAGTGTTTAGTAACGATAGAAGCTAATAAAGCGACAACAATGGCAACAATATGAATCAATAATGTCTGGAAATCAGTTCCAGGAGACGATAAAATGGATCTTCACAGACGTGACGGCCATTCTGGGACAACCACCAATGAAGAGCCAGGTGGGATGGGAGAGTACTTTCACGGACGCCAGGACCAAGGCGAAGAAGCGGCTTCTTGATCTTCCTCCACTGCCGTTCGATAATCTGCGTGCTGCAGCCAGTGACAGGATCGACAAAGTTCTGGCTGTGGTTCCCAGCCTCGTGGCCAAATCCGTGCTGGACCACCTGACGGTAAGCGCGCCATTCATCACTATAGATCATCGATCCTCGAGCGACATTATCCCTGATGAGAGGAATCAGAGTGGCGGCGGTACGGTCCCTTACCCAGAAGGCACGGACCTCTCTGGTGCGTCGGCAGATCATCCCGAACAACCACGGACCTTCAACGAGCATAACTTTATAGGTTTAGTAATGTACTCACCCTGGGCGCGTCGGAGATAATTGTTGACCCGATGACCACGGTGTCCGAGACGGTTGCCTTCCATCATCCGGCCTCTGTTGACTTTTCTTCTTCCTCTCATGAAGCACTCATCAACCTCGATGATATCGCCGAATCCACCCATTTTTGGAGCATGAGCCAACTCTTCCAGCATGATCTCACGGATTTTCTGGGACCAGTAGACATAGGTGTTGTCGGACAGCTTATAACCGATGATGACGGGAAAAATCATAGGCAGACTGTCCATGATGAGCCGATTTTTCGTTTCGACTCTTATTGCAGCGGAACATCGGTCTTCCATTCTTCGAGATTTCCTTTATCTGACCGGTACAGAAGAACTGTCTCGGATTGAAGGGCTTGTCACCACAAACAGCTAGAACTTCGTTCCCTCACGGATCAGCAGCTGGCAGCAAATCAAAATGACGAAGGAAGGTGGTTGTACGAACAGGATCTTTGAACTCGTCCTAGAGTTGAAAGAGCGACGGATCCTGACGAGCCATCATCAAAACGAGTGAATGATGTTTCCTACTTTTAGTCGACTGAGAAATTATTCCCAGATCTTTATTTATTTCTATGCAAGACTCACCATTTTGCGGTCCTTTAACCAAAACCCCTTAGCTGACGATTATTACCGACTATCTGCTTCTGTTTCATCTACTCTTTCTCTTTTTTAATGAAGAACTTTTTTTTCTTGTATCTGCTATTGAATTTTTTTCGGATATTGCAACAAACCTATCAAAAATTCAGAATATTGGTGAAAACAACAGAAAATAAGGAAAAACTATTGGAAAAAGAAATGAAAAAGCCCGCGAAAATGCGCTTGAATGAGGGGGGGGGGGGGGGTGCCTGCTATAGTATTACCCAATTCTCTTTACTCACCTTTTGCTGAAGGAAATGGCGCGAAATCCCGAATTTGAGTCAGACTTCAGTTCTCCTGTCTGGTAGTAAATACTCTCCTGAACATTGGGCTACAGGTCAGTGTGTTATATACCTCTTGATTGTTCACGTACAAAACAGCACATATTTCATCGTCACTTCTAATTCCCAGCTGTGCATTTTTGATACCATTCGTTTTCCAGAAATGAGCTTCTGGTCGACCTACTCCCGCCTTCTCGTTTGTCTGTGTCCAAACTCCATTTTTATTTGGACTAAATTATCCGTCTTGTGGCCAAAGAAAGGACAAGCTACCGAACAATGAACTGCCCTTCAGATAAGGCTTTCACGACCAAAGTATACTTTATTTCCTCCGGCCATCTCGAGTGTACAGAGACGATCAACGACTGTTCCATCTGTCATCAGATATGTTAGTCTCACCTGTGCATAGTCCTTCCGCTCTTCAGTTTTGTGCAATGGCAAAAGAAATCTCGAAGTTTCAAATAGAAATGTCCCGATATTGGTTTTCTCCGGTAAATGGAATACAACAGAGTCGCGTCCATTCGATACAGCAAATTGAAGAAAAGGAGAAGATAAATTTTTGAATTTGGACGATGGTAGAATGACCATTATCCGATAAAGATCATTCTAGAAGAGTCGTCAAAGAGCGTAGGGAACTACCTGGTTTTCAAACCCTAAGTTCTTCTTCCAAACATGACTCTCAACATTTGTAATGGTAGCAATATTTTCTTTTTCTACCAACTCCTTGACAACCACAGTCAAATTAGCTCCAATTACTTCACGAGTTCCTCGTGTAAATACGGTAGAAAAACGCCACACCAAGATAAATAAGTAGAAAACTCTCTTCATATACAAATTGTCTAAACAAGACTTTTTCAAAACAAGTACATGTGCTGACAAAGAATGAACGGAAACTTCCGTTATTGGAGAGAAGAGCTGCTTTAGACAGTTTTACCCGATATATACAATCTGTGAAATGTTTGATATTCTAATACTGGGGAAAGTCGTGGTCGACTTCCTCTGACCACGCTTGATATCCGCCTCGAACGTCTCTCACTTGACATCCGTGTAGTTTTTCTTTCAGAAGTTGAACAGCCAACTGGGAGTCATTTCCTCGGTGACAAATGACGTATACTGAAACAAAGACGATGCTTAGATTTGATTAAACCCTAACCGTCGGGTGTGTCGTAAACACCGATTGCCAGTCTCTGAAGAATATCATGAGGAGAACACTTTTTGATATCGGATAGAGTCACATCTGAAAATAAGCTTATAAGAAGAAACTGAGCTTACTTTTGGCTTCTGGAAGAGCAGCAATATGAAACTCGTGTGGTGGTCGCGTATCCAGCAAATACGGATCGCAAATTTCTCGAATCTTTTGATAGTGTTGAACTGTTACACGTTCGTCGTCGTTCAAAATCTTCGCGGATTGTATCTACAACATTTATAGAAGCGAATATAAACCGGTCTACCTTGTCAATTGGTGCCGCTCCACAGAATACTGAATAGTCAATCAACGCCTTGATTGTTGCATTTCTTCCACATATCGCACAGTCTGGACGTCTTTTACGCATTTCAACAACTCGTGTTTTGCCAGCCAATCCGTCAAAAATTAGCATTTTCCCACAATAGGAAGCTGAAAGAAAAGTAAAGTTAGCATAACGCTTACGTTGAATTCCGGCCGCTATTTTGATTACTTCCAAAGCTTGTAAGCTGCCTATTACACCGACGACTGGTCCAAGAACTCCTCCTTCAGAACAATTGGTGACGAGTGAGGCGTTTGGAGGAACAGGAAACAGACATCTATAGCAAGGAATGGTCTAAAAATGGAACGTTTTCAAGTTCCCAAACACAAGTTACATCTCCGTAATTGTAGACAGTCAGTTGTCCTTCCCATCGCAAAGCACTTCCACTAACTAAAGGTTTATTCAGTAGAACACATGCGTCGTTGATCAGATATCTGAAAACAACAACTGTCTCAAACTAATCGACAAACCTTGTGGCAGGATTGTCTGAACAATCCACGACGATCTCATACTGGGTAAAGATGTCCATTGCATTGTCTTTTGTTAGAAGAACATTGTGGCAATCGACATGTATAAGGTGGTTAAGCCTGTAAAGAAAATGAGTTGCTATGACGAAAATAGAACGCGCCCTTGGATTGTAGTCTTGAGTGAAGCCGTCTTTGGAATACCCACGCAAGATTCTTTGTGAGCAACTTGACGATGTAAGTTATCGATTGATACCTGTAAACATCCTCCTTTATTAAAACGGTAAGAGGACCCGAAGTGTTTTTTTCGAATTGTTCACCCCTTGACTAGATCAAAATGCGATTCTGATAGTAACTATTTTATTCAAATTTTATGAGGAATCCAGGTACTACATCCGATTTTTTACATAATTTTTTTTTCACTGTTTTCAAGTCTCCGGTTTCGCACTGAAATGATGTTCACAATTACCTCGTCGTAGTCGACAATTCCTAGCGTTCCAATTCCACTTCCTGCAAGGTATACAGCCACGGGACATCCCAAACCTCCGGCACCAACAATGAGAACCTTCGCTGATTTCAGTCTATCTTGTCCTGAACCCAATTTATGTCTTGTAAAAACGACGAACCTTTCACCCCAAAATCGTTGATGAGCAGCTGTCTACTATATCTACCAATTTCTTCTTTTGTTAGCGAGTGATCCATTTACTGAACACTGTTGTTGTTTAGAGAAAGAAGAAAAGGAAAAAAATAAAAGTCGAAAAGAAGCGCAAATGTTTTTGTTTGGCGCCAATTCTTCTTGGCGCTTTTTCTGCTCACGAAGACTTCATACATACGCTTTTTCTATTTCTCGAACTAAATCCATATTTTCGTTGAGTTTCCAACGAGAAAATGTTTCAGACATGCTTTTGGCTCGGGTGACCAGCCTGCAAGCCCAATCGCGTGCTCTCCAGCCTTTCCGCGGGCTCGCCTCTCATGGACATGGCCATTCCGATGTCAAAATTGAGCGCAAGCCAGATCTTTACAGGTTTATTTCCACAGAAAAACATCCGCATTCAGTTTAGACCTGGTTCCGACTCGTATGCATACGATAATCCTTGGCCGAAATTGAACAGTGGTCGTTTGGACTGGCTTTTTGGAGATGGATGGAGAAGACCGTTGGCTAAGGAACAGGGAGCCAAAATGGTGAACAGTTTTGTATCTTTTTTAACAGATGCGTATTCAGAGACGTGAATGGATCTGGTTTTCTCAAGTCGCTCACGACGAACACAAAGATTGGCTAAAATTTCATCAGGTTTGCTGTTATAATGTTTCTAAAAAAATCTATTTAGGTTGCCTTCTTGTTTTTCACAGTTCTGACCACTTGGTTCACGTGTTGGATTATGTTCGCTAGACCAGATTGGTCGGTCATCTTGTTCTTTCTTAACACTTCGTTCTTTCAGGCCAATGGGTAGGGAATGGGCCCTGCGTGAAGCCCACCTCGAAATTGCTCGCAGAGAAAAAGCTGGACTTCCCCTTATCAGCCCTGACCTGATTCCCCGGTGAGATTTACACTTTTAATGCGGTATTTATTGACAAAATCATCTATTTCTCCGTGATGGGTACGATGATACTTTTCGTAGGAATTTCCCTTGACTTTACGCGTTTCCAAGCATCCAAAGCGCTAGCGTCTTCCTCGCTCCACTGCTTACCTACCAAGCAGTACAAAATCAGCAACTGGTTCTTTTCCTCCGATTCCTGTACCTTATCCAGCATGACCTGCAAAACTCATCGTTTCGCAGCTTTGAAAATATTTACATTTATCTCATTTCCGGGAAACAAGATGTCGGCACAATCTACGATGTGAATTTTTTTGTTTGAAGTACATTTGACCTTGAACAGAACAGCAGTATCTCCATGATTGCGCAAAATCAGCTCAGATTTCCAAGTGCTACCATGAACCTGGAATTCTCTTTGAAAAACTTACAAACCGAAACTAACCTTCATTGGAATAGGCGAAACTTTGAAACTTTCGAATTCTTTTGGAATTGTTGGAAACTCGCAGTCGTTGTCCACCATTTTGTAGCTAGTGTAATATTGAAAGCGTTTTGTTCGAATCTAACAATTACTTTTCTATACTAATTTTTTTACAAAATTTAAAAATAACTAAAAGTTCTAATAGAACAAGGATAGCACCGCCCTTCGCCCCGAAGATTCCTTTTCTTTATCACTTTTTCCTCCCTCAGTTCCAGTTTACCTTTCATTCTTCTCTTGTCACTCTGTTCCAGTGACCTGACCCTCCAAAAAAAAATTACCAAAAAACTTTCGCGCACTTGCTTTTCCTGTCGTGACTTGTTAAAAAACTAATTTGCGCACAAAGCTCCCCAGTTTATCCCCAATTAAAGTTTCCGACATACAGATCAAAACTTAGGAGCAATTTGAAATGGAAATGGATTTTCAGCGAACGAGCTACTGCCAGTCTTCCGGCCGACGAAGAGCTACGCGACTTTGAAGTCCTCATTTGAGCAGTCATTGGGTATTTGTCTAGCAGTAAGATAGGACTTCATTCACATACAGATTATTATTCGGTTGTAATGAAATTTCGTGTTTCTTCACTTATTTCCATGGCTTTTTCGCCTCTTCGGCTGCTCTAAGTCGTCTTGTGTCTACACTCATCAGTCTGCTGGCCGAAGTGCTGCGCCAGAGACGACCACCTCTTTTCGAGTTTCTGAAACGTTAAAAGCTTCTAAACATTGACAACTCACTTTTTATTTTCCAAAACTTCTTTCAGCGAAACAATGTCGAAACTGTTGTATTGAGGAGCCAAGAATCCCGCGGGGAAGCACACTTTGAAATAGTTGACATCTGAACGTAAGGATCTTTTGTATTAAAAACCACTTACTTCCAGTCAGTAGAATCGCCTTGTATCCGCGTTCGGACAAAACAGCTGTGGCTCTATCCGCCCCTTGACCATAAATAATCAACGTTGTTCCATCTTCTCTACATCGAGTCAACAGACTCGTTTCGAAGTGTATTCGACTGAGGCGACGTACATCGTAATTTTCCGCTAAATTTTGTTCAAATCTCAGTCAATCGACATGCCTGTAATTATTCTGCTTTTTAAGAAGTCTTCCAAAGGATTCGTATCTACAAGTTGGAACTTGCCAATTCTGCATTCTTTTTGGCATTCCCAGTCTACTATGAATTGTATCTAGAGAAGACAATTTGAATTCTATTCGAAATATGTTCTTGCCAGTTTGTAAATATCGATAGCTGGATACGTCTCGCCGGGAAAGATCATAGAAGACTTGAGAGCGTTGCCATGGACACGACCCTTCTACGGCAACTAAGGAATTTCAATTCATAAAACGGTAAAGGAGCGATATTTTATAACTCATACGTTCACAAATTGAAAAAATTCAAGAGACCATTTAGGAGAGAGATTGTTGCATCCAGCCGGATGAAGCAGCGTTTCCATAATTGGAGTATGTTGAGCCGACAGCCACCGTTTCCGTCGAAGGAGAGGCTGAAATGTGTGTTTGTAGGGACTTTAGAAATGATTTACCGGTAACGTTTCCAGGCGACTGATAAGGTCCAGAAAGCGTTGCTCCTACTTGTCCCTGTAGCTGCTGCAAGAACTGGGCAGAAGTCATTGCGTTCGGGTTGTTCTGTTGAGCATAAGGAGCATTCGGAGTCGGATTGTTGGCAGCTTGATAAGGCGCCTGAAAAGCAAGTTTTTGAATATGAACGATTGCCCTCTCACACTCAAACTGGTGTTGTATGGGGCAGCAGGAGCATTGCTGGGTGGAGTGTAGGCATCAACTGAATAAGAGATGGGAGCTGAAGAAAGTCTGAAAGCATGAATTGGACCTTGTGAAAACGGATGAGAATCCACCGAGCGGGTGGCGACGTTACCAAGGAAAAGATAGGAAGAAGAACGATTTGAGACAGTAATGAGGCGTTTTCAAGACAGAAACTTGAAAGTTTGGGTGATTTTGAGAGTTTGCGGTTGTGTAGGAAAGGATAAACAAGACAGAAGGATTTCTGCATTGAGGAAGATTGTAAAGAAGATCTTTAAGAACTGGGCAGGCTGAGAGCAGCGACCTCCTTTAAAAATAAAAAAACTGTACTGAGTTCCGGCCATGCTTGGAGCAGTTGTTGGATACACAAGATAAGCTGTCCCAACACCACGCTTTGCTTCAATTTCTTTTATCAGGCGGTCCTTATAGTAAATGTAGCGTTGGCGTGATAGGCGATACTCTTCATATAGCTGCTGTAGATCACTAGGGGAGCATTTTAAGAAAACTATTATATAGATACATACGGTTCGGGAGGCTGCGGAATTTCGTCATCGTGCGATTTTTTAGCATCAGGACCGCCCAGTGCTGACGATGCGGCTCTTTTTAAGTTACCAGTAAGATCAAAAAGCAGTGTTGCCTCTTTTCCTCTGAAATGCAATAAACTTATGTGGTTTTAATAACAACTGACTTGTTTTTCGGATCATCGGGACAATTTGGAGTTTTGTGCTCGGCGGAAGTACATCGAAGACAACATCCCATTGGAACAGTGCTTTGTGATCGGAGTCTCGACGTTGACCTAAAATCACCAGATAAATGACGACGTAAGAAATGGAACTACAGTTTGACTTGAATTGGTTTGCCGTCGATATTATATCCGTCCATGCGCTGCATTACAGTTAACTTGTCCTCATCAGGAATGGTCTAAAATTAGTAAATTCTATATTGAAAAGTAGCACATACGATAAAAGCGTAATTCTTGACTACGTCCACATCGGTAATATCGGTGAACTGTCTGAAGACCTGTTTCAGCCTGTTCGAATCGACCGATTCGGCCAAATTTCCAACAAACAACTTGACCATTCTGCAACCTGAAGTAAAATGAAATCGATGACTAAATGAGAAGTGAGAGTTTCAGTAACGAGTAACTAAACATGCGCAGCAAAGAATAGAACTGAAGAAATCGATACAAGGGTTCACAGTAGGAGCGACGCAGTCCTTTAAAGCGAGCCTTCCCCTATACCCCGTTTGAATTTTCGCGGGGTGATTTCGCCGAGGGCGCTCTTGCTGGCGCAGTGGATAGAGCAGGTTTTTAGTAATTTTGAAGTCTCTGGTTCGACTCCCCCGCGATTAGTGATATTTTTCTATTCTTTTTGTAAGTCTACAAACTGAAACATAACATAAAAGTTGGTTTTTCGAGCTAGCTAAACTTCCCTTACTGCAAGGATATCAAGTCGTGCATGTCTTCGTTTAACTAGTAAATGAATTAAAAATGAATTTGTCAACGATTACTGTCTTTTGTAGAAAAGAAAAATTAGTGGCGGGGATCGAACCTTTTATGCGCTGATTCGTATACATAGTACTCTTACCCACTGCGCCAAATAGGACAAGCGGCGCGGCCGACCCTGCCGAGCTTATATGTAACGAATCGACTTAACCACGTAGTTTATCGACAATGGAGGGAGGCTCACTTTAATTGCACCGGCATCAGACGTTGGAGAGCAAGACTAGGAAATGTGAAGGACGAGAATAAGAAAAGGGAAAAAACTGCAAATTGAGGAAGACCAGTTCAGAGCAAATCCCTAAAAATCGACCAAAACATATTTTTTTAATGTGTTGACATTACATAGTTTATGGGAAATTTTTTTGGTTTTTATAAAAAAAGTGCCAACTGCTTAGCTTGTCGCAAAAAAAACTGAAAAAAAAAATGTTGTAAGGCAAACCTTGCAACAATTTATTTCCCTTTTTTCGCAAAAACTCTGTAAAGTTAGGTAAAGTTTAAATTCGCGGTCCAGGAATTGAAGACGAAAACGAAATTGGCGGGACTTTTCCTCGAACTCGCAGTTCAGCTGCTCTTCCCGCTTTCACGGTATTTCCTTTTCTGGTGGTTGCGGTGGTTTGGTTTCCCGTTGGCTTAGTGCGCGCCGCTGAAAACTGAAAATCTCGAATCCCGTTCACTCAATCGGTCTGACAATTGTTTCCCATGTAAAATGCCATCGTAATTTACCAGAAAAAAAATTTGGGGTTGATAGGTTGAAAACAGCTAATTTTCAAAATGATGCTGATGTCTCCCGTTACTCGTTACCCAGGTTCGTGTGGGAAATCTACAGAATCGATTGGCCCTAATATTAGGCTGGATGTTCATAATCCACTCCATTTGTGAGGCGTAAAGTTTCAGACCGATTGGATAACTCTGTATGGGTCTCCTTAGACGGTATTTTTGGTCAAACCGCAAAAGACAATTGTAGCTTTTTTTACCACAATGATCTGGATTCTAAAAAAACAGAACTATATTATTTGGCTCAAAAGAAAACCACAAACAACTTCTCACTCCCACAATCAGCTTTGATCAAACGAGGTTGGGGGTTTTGTTTCAAATATATAGTATTCCCCTGTTTTTGTAGAATCCAAATCACCTTTATTTTCGCGTTCGCTTTTTACAAATATGTTGATGCTTTTTACATTGGCTTTTTTTCAGAACCTGCCGATCATGGACGACTCCACAGAGTTTGATGCTCAAGTGTTTCATACTCCTCACGACCGCTCAGGGTATACAAGATACGAAAATACTGGTGAAACTTATTTTTAGGGGACCAACTGAAGAAAAAAGATTTTCACGACCTTCCACGCCTTTCGCTCGTCAGAAAACGAGGAAGCTCTCTGAACAAGATGGTGAACCTCGAGCTCTTTTCAACAGCATCCCTGCAAAAACATTTCTTTCAAGCGTTCTCTTCCTAAAGGTCAGTTTATTTTACTCTCCGATTTTTTTCCAGTTTAGCTCGTACTTGTTGCTCTAATTTCGCATCATATCCTAAGCGAAGCCACTGTACAACTGCATCAGATAAACGAATATCATAACCCTGCGGTTGTGCTCGTCCCTGTATCCGCTATCTGCATTTTTCTGGCTATGATCGCGCTTGGCACCTGTCGTCCTCTTCTCTTCATCCCCTACCTGATCGTGCAGGTTGGATTGCGTGTACTTATAAACAGATATTATGTTCCAGTCCGGCTCTTGGATTCTCGTAACTACGATCTGCACCGCTGTCTCTTGGCAACATCATCGCGAGTTCTTCACTAGACGTGGTCAGTCTTATTTTGTTCAATTAGGTTAAACTAGCGGCTACAATTCCTAATTCGCTACAATTGTTCTTTTCCAGAGTTTGGAATCGCTGTTGCATCGTTCATTCTTCCATTGTGGATATGGTCGTATATCACCTTCGTCGCTTACCGCGTATTCTTTTCAATGATTCATCAGCAAAAACTCTGCCGCCTTGAGAAAAATCAGAACGCTGAGCATGGTATATTTGTCAAAGAAGAAGACATCATCGTGTTCGAGAGGCCTTCAACTGTACGCCATTCATCGGAAAGCAAGAAGAAAGTTCGTTTCGAAGACATTCTTGCTCACAAGTAGTCAGTTTTATTCGTTTGAATTTAACATACTCGTTTTATCTTGTACATTGTCATTTTACCATAAACCCATACAACCGCACAACTTTTTCTCCATTAACATGCTAAGCTACTCTCCATATTGCCTTCGGTGTCGTGGTCAAATGTTTTTGAGATATATACTCGCCTCATCAAGTGAATGTCTTTGATAGTTTTTCTCTTGAATCGTAATTTTTCTTTCGAGCCGACCTGGTTTCAGCAGCTGGGTCGCTGTGACTGCTCAAAGGTTTCTCTGCTTCAATGGGAAACGGACAAAGATATTACATTTTACGAGCTTTATAGGTAATACGATCTAGTCTTCGCCGCATCCATCTGTGTCTATAATAAGGTCGGCTTCATCTCCCAGAATCTTAATTGGTTATCATTTCCGTCGGTTATAAATCATACAGCAAGAATCTCGTGAAGACGATCCTTCCATTGTTCTACTTGTAGTAGTCTCGATTCAATTTCTCTCCTCTCATCTGCAAGACTCATTCTTTCTTCCAATGATGAATCGGAAAGGGTTGAGAAGTGGTATCCTCCTTCTCCATCGTAATGAAGTCTGAATATTTTTTCTCCTTCATTGGTCGTTGTTCAACTTACAAATGTGTGTGATACTTCCATAAGGTTGGTCGATGAGTAATAGCTAAGTTATTTTTAAAAATCTCTGCGAGTTTGACTCACTTAATAAAGTTATTCCAGCGTTTTTGATCGCTTGGTAGATGCTTCCTTCGACGTCGATGCTTACCTACAAAATCTTTGTTTCTGAATATTCCTTTGGCTTGAGTAACACTGCTCTGAAAAGACTCACAGCGCTGGTACATTCATCCAGTAGAGCATACTTTGGCCTGAATGCATACTGATGAATGTATCGAGAAGGAACTTACAGGTGATAAAAGACTCTAGCCAGTCCCATTCTCTGTTTCTCTCCTCCAGACAGAACATCCATCCAATCATTCTTTGCTCCCCAGCCCCCTTCTCTTTCAACAATATGCGAAAGATGGACGATTTCCAGTATTTTGGCTAGATCAGAATCAGTCACTCCTTTTCTTCTCATTTGGACAGTCGTATGTGGGTAAATCACCTAATTGTCAAGTGCTTTGTGAAGAAAGTATTCACCTGGTCCCGAAGAGTGCCGAGAGTCATGTATGGTCTCTGTGGAATGTAGTACATACCATCCGAGAAGGGTTTCTCCAGTTGACCTCTGTAGACTGGCCACAATCCACCCAAAATTCGGAAGAGAGAGCTTTTGCCACATCCGTTTGGTCCAGTTATCAGAACATGCATTCCGGGTTGAATCTAAAATACTTTTTTTATTCTGGAACTTTCGTAACACACAGCCAGATTCATCTGTCTGACAATTACATCTCCGTTCGGAGTCACGATGGGAACATCTTCCAATACAATGTGGTCGTCGGGTGAGTCAATTACTGTGCCAGAAATCCTGGAAGTGTCAAAACGCTCTCCTCGTTTTCCTCCGAGATTGTCTCCTCCTACCAGAGTTCTTTGGTAGACGCCCTTTTTGGCGTCCTCAAAGACTTGGAACATTTCGTGAACACGCGAGGTGTATCCGGCCAGCTCTGTTATTTCTTTGAATGAAGACATCAGTCGTTCCACAGCGTCTGCTGATGAATACAGAAGGTTCTTGGCTTGGGTAAAACCACGAGTTCTTTCAGAGACACCTCCGTCTGGCAGATCATCGAGACGGACATTTTCTGAGTCTTTCTGTTTTCCGTTTTGACCAGAACTTACTCTCATCCGAAGCAAACTCCGAAGAAATAATGGGAATTGCTACCATGATCATTCCTTAAGAGACAGTTTGGGTGGTACAACTAATGATTTTACCTGTTCCAGACCAGACGTACTTCATAAGGAACTGCTCGACCATGACGTAAACGACTCTCTTTGAAAAGATCAAAGTCATCTGATCCTTCAATGCATTGTAAGCATTGTTCAGTTGTTTGTATTCCGCCTAAGACTACGTGATCCAACTGAAAGCGCCTACCTCATGTCCACCGAAAAATGCAATCTCCTCGGAATTGGTGATTATCCGAGAATGTAAGTATCGTAGGAAACCTTTCCTTTTGGCCTCTTCTGACACCATTTGACCAAATCTAAAAGAGTTTGGACAAAACGATAGAGGATAGGACCTGGGGGAAATGGCTTTGAGAGTTCGGGCTGTGAAGCTGATTGCGAAAATGGCAAGAGCACTCGGAACAAAGACCTTGGATCCAACACCGCGATTGACCGAAATCATCAAAAGCGTACCACTAGAATTTTCTTTTTAGATCAATTGAACATTAATTTACACTATGAGAGCAATATCCAGAATGGGTTTGGTCAAGTGCGAGTAGAGATGAGCGACACTTTGAGAGAACATAGTGATGTCTTCTGTCAGACATTGATCGGCATTCTGCAGACGGCTATCGAGATTCGACACGGCATAATATGTCTGGTCCTGAATGGGGCTCAGTTCGCTTTTAGAAAGACTTTACGGAAAAATACTGTTTGTAGGCGTGTTGAGTGAGTCTGGTACGAAAGACGAGACCTAGATAACTCTCGAAGAAACGGATCATACTATTGATGAAAGTGGCAGGAACAGCCACAGCTAGCCATTTGAAGAGTTGAAAGACGAAAGAAGGAACGTCTTTCTCGACAATTGCCTTGACTATGGTTCCTTCCAATCCAGCCACATAAATGGAGAGGAATGTTCTACAGACGAGGATGAGAGAATGGAGACCTGAGAGATTGGTTCCATTGAGAATTATAACAAACCAATAACACCGGCTTCCTTACTGAACACGCCGGGAACCATGATCTTGAGAAGTGTCCGCAACTGTTTCAAAAACTCGGGATCAAATGCATGTTTTCTTTTTCCCTTTTCGGTCGTATCTACCTTCTTCGACTCTCGTTTCCTTCTGTAACTTATTGCAAAATACCCAGCTGTTGCCAAAACTGCCAAAACAATAGCCTAAAAAAAGTATTCTGAAGTAATTTCTAGAGTTTACCTTCTTCCTTTTCTGTGGATCAAAAGCCATATCTAAAAATTTCGACTGAACAGACATGTCGAATCTAGAAATCAAGCTGATCTCCCAAAAGGCCTTATCAAGAGGAACAAAATAGACTAGACTCGAGACAGAAGTGGAACGAATGGAACATAGGGGACGAAAGTGCCCGGGGTGATGGGGGACTGGTTGTCGGATACACCTATCTGATTATAATGACGACAAACAGTTTATCACGTGGACAAGGACATTTCTCGTCAATTTTCAGAAGAATGGTAGTAAACAATTAGAGGGAGGGAGTTACGTAAATCGATTGTGTCTCGAAATAGTTTGGAGAATACAGAGCGAGGGAAAATATTATAATCACAGGACAAAACAAGGAGTGGACGACCTCCACACTACTGGCCGTTGTCTTATCAGGTGCTTTTTGGGTCGTCTCACAAAATAGACTGAATGGTAGTCTGCTCAGAGACTGTGTAGTGGATCCAAGGGAACTGATGGTACGAGACACACCAAAACCGGAAATGGTGAACAGGCTCGAGAACGGCTTTTACACTGTCTTCTGGCATGTTTCTTTTTGGATGGGGATAGTGGCAGAAGAAGGCTTGCTATACATTTCAAATTGTTCCGACGATTCTGTGAGGTATCAATAGAAAAGTTGCGGAGAGCAAACTTGTAGAAGTCAAGATCAGTTTTTTTCAGCTCATGTTGCGTGTTTGAGACCTGTACTTATCTATTTTAAATTGCTCCCAGGTCTCTGTGTGTGTCTGTGTGTCTGAAGCTCTAATTGGCAATAATTGGGGGAGATTTGTGAAGATCCGTGAAGATTTGTGAAGATCTTCAGCTCCAACGTGGCGATGTCATAACTGGAGAACAGGGGTAGAGGAGAACATGAGCACATAGAAATAGGGACAGGGAGATCAGCAGCAAAAGATATGCACACGGAAATTACACGAAGGGATACAAAGACAGGAGAGAAAAATTAGACTAGCAAGTGCGCGAAGTGTTCTAACGACTTTGGTAATCTCTTACAGGGACTGTGTGACTGGAGCGGGTTCCAATTTTGGTAATTTCTTTGGAGGGTCAGGGAGAGTAAAAAAGGAGGAATGAAAAGGAAACCACGACTAGGGCTCCGTGATAGAGCGAAGTCATGAATTTCTACTTTAGCCCTGAAAGGGCGTTTTAAACCTTGTATACTTGATTTCATCAATACTCTGAAGTTCTTTAATTCATGTTTTCAAATCAGTTTCTGCCTTTCAAGAAAACCTAACTTAGGTTAGAACAGCCTTGGTGAGTCTCCCGAAGCATATATCGCTTGATTATTTTTCCCAAAAAAAACTTTTTCTTCCAAAAAAACCGTGGGAATATAGCGCACACCAAGTACATGTATGTATGCGTCAATTTGCCCGCTTAGCGCATTTTCGGTGCGTTTTGAATCTAAGTTTGCGGGCTTGCAGCTGGCTACATTTTTCATTTCATTTTTCTTCACCATTCTCCTTTCTTTATGCACTTCTCACCTTTTCGCATTGTTTGTTGTAAAAAAAAATATCGCAAAGTCGAGAAAAAAAGATAGCAAAAACATGGATCAGTGCTCTTGTCCTATGTTGTTCTTCTAGCGCGAAACGTCTACCCTTTATTACCCAGGAGTTTTCCGATTTAAGTACACCTTTACACCCATAAAACGAACCTTTTATATGAACTTTTGGCCTTTTTATCTTTTTTTTGCAAATGCTGTTTGCTTGAAATGACATTTCTGAACAATTACCCAAAACTTCGTCAAAATCGTATTCTACAATCTACAAGGCTCTGCTAAAATTTTTTTTGCTTTCCATGCGTTTGAGTCGTATTGTTTTGAATGGTTTTCTGCTCATTTTCAATGGTAAAACAAACCTGGCTGATCATGTCAGGCCAGGTTTTATGCTCTGTTTGTGTTGCATAAAGACTTGGTCTAACCTACTCGACTATTTGTAGCCAGATTTATTATATGCACACATTGTTTTATTCATATTTCTGTTTGACTCGGTCTAAGACAATCGACTTTCAGCTAATGCATTCGGAAACGACTATCTCAGTATCTCACGTTTTCCGAGGACGTGACAAACTCAATCTGCGCTCCTCCTTGGTCGAAATGAGATGGCACAAGGAGTATAACGAGGTTGCTCGATTCGTTTTGAATTTACTCATGTTTTACATTTTCAGCCATGTATGGTATTGGATCTTGCAGAAGGGCGAGAATATATTGTCGGGCCCTCGTCGGTCGATTATATTATGGTAGGCTGTTGCATTTTATAGTGCCATCAACATTTTTTCAGCTTGCTTCAAACGCCATTTGTGTCAAACTGCTTCAGGCTCCCTCTATGCGAATAACCAAGTTCGCTGGAAATGTTTGGAATAGCAACATAAAGTATGAAACTTTAATGTTCATCCCCTTTATAATTTTAGCTCTTTCGATCAATGCTTAGTCTTGAAATTGGTTCCTTTTGAAGACTCCAAATATGTGAGAATTAAGTGTGGCGACCAAGTCGATTATCTCAGCATTGAGAGTCTTCACACAATCTTTGAGTTCAGCTGGGTATTTTCTATTTGTGTGCAAAACATCATCATTCTATTCAGGCTCCTTATCACGAATATCAAAAGGATGCATTGAGATATATGATTAGAGCTGCCGATTTCCCCTCTCATCCTTTCGCAGGTATTTCATATCTTTTTTTTATACTGAGTTGATGGCTGTAATCGAACTAACCATCCCATTCAGAATCTGTCAGCAGCAGAACGTTTGAAGTTATATTGGACGGACTTCAGTCTTCAAACAATCCGAATCCCATTTCCCAGCAAATTAATAGTAGGCTTTTCTTGTTTCTTTTTTAATGTTAAATGTTTCAGAGCTCAGTATCAACAACCCGTTAGTGACTGAGGAGGCCACAGTCTTGGACCAGAGTGCTGAAATTATTTCATTGGATACCCCCGTAAGCAATGGGTTCAACAGGAAACCCTTGTTCTCAAAGGAAAATGGAAAGGTTTATTTCTGTTTGGTCTGCCTTGAAACATTATTGCAGATGAACGGCCAGCACCTCACTTATGTCGCAGAACCCCACGAGGAAGAAGTTCTTGTCAAATACCCCCGTGGTAAAGATGGTGTCGATGGTATCACTTTGGTATTTCTTTCTTATCCGCGATTTGCAGTTCTTCTTCGTGACATGTGTCGTCTTCCTTATACCGAAATGCTCAACGACACTAATATCGAATTGGGAGTGAAGTATATCATGGAGAAAAACAAGGAATTGTAATGCCTTATCATTAACGTCAAAGGCTCATCTTTCAGCAGCCAATCGTGTTTCCCCTTCAGTACTTACTTTTTTGGGAAACTTACGGAGAATATCCAGAGCTGTAACTATCGAAATCCTGAACATAGACGGCAGTTGGTCAAAGCCAACTATCAGCGTCTCAAGCGCTGGACTCGAAAAGTTGACTTATTCGAGAGAGATCATCTTGTGGTACCGGTCAACACTGATCTTCATTGGTAGTATTGTTTGCAGTTTTATTGAAGTGTATTTTAGGTGCATCATGATAATCAAAAATCCGAAGGCCATGCTAGAAAAAGACGGACAAGAACCATGCCTGTACATCATGTTAGATTCCATCCCGGACTCTGATGAGATAAGGTAAAGCAAATCATTTGGCTGTTTAATCATTTTCATTCAGAGGTCTTGGTTTCGAAATCATACAGGACTATTTGGAGCTCGAGTTCGAAGAGAAGAAGAAGAAGACCAATCCCAATCTCGTATTCAATCGTGAGAACATGAAAAAGGTCATGCACAAGTACAATCCAGTGCAGAAGAATTTCGTTGACTGTGGCATTTATCTTCTAGCTTTCTTCGAGCAATATGCCAAAAAGCTTCCCCATTTCACCGAGGTTTTTCAATTTCTCTATATATAACTTTCTTTCAGAACTACGAACTTGACTGGCTCGAGTACAGTCCATTCTTCGAAATCGTTACGGTCAAGTACTATAGGGAGAAGCTGATCAACTTCATCAAACTCCAGGCCGGAAAAACGGTTTGTTGTTCGGTTCACGTCACTCATGCTTCATTTTAGAGATGGAGTCGTCTTGAGCAGTTTGAGAGGAACCGGGCTGGAGTCACAAATCCATCATTAGATTCCCGTGTTGAGGGTTAGTTGTCGTTTTGGGTTTTGTGTAAACATCATCGTTTCAGCTAAGAGAAAGACGCGCGCTCACTCATTCTGCATGGCTGACTGGCAGCAATATGAGAAGGAAATGAGCAACCGAAGAAACACCGAGAAAAGAGCCCACAGTCTCCCACCTCGCTTGAACAAACTTCTGTCCACTAGACCCATTGTGATTAGCCGCCTAAATGGAATAGCCACATGCCCCATCTAACATTCAATGTCTGCAAGTTTAAACTTTTCTTGTTATAGCCATGGGTCTTCATACGGGTTCTAGCGATCTCGTTTTACCCATAAATATTGTCTGTGAAAGTAAATTATAACATTGTTTGCTCTGTTTCTTGTATAAAGCGAATGTTTGCGCCGTTGTCGTCAGAAAATTGCCCATCGGCGGCGATGATCCGGGAAGAGGCGGGAGTTACTCCACAGCGAGATTCGCACCGAATTCTGACGAAATATTTTACCTTTTCTTGTCTCTACCTGACATGAGTTGGATTATCTTGAGTGACCACGAGGGGATCGGGCTTTTTTTGGAGTTGAGTATTTAGCAAGCCGTAGAAGACCCAATTAGTCGCTGATCCTGAACACGAATGAGATAGTTTTCGTCGAGTTCCGATTAGCGTCCTTACCTAAGTACGGTAGTAGATGAACAAAAAATATAGCATAGATCATGACTTCCTCAGCTTCACTCCTCTTTTCCAGAATATCCATAGCTATGGCATAAAGTACCGAAAACCTAGAGTACTACCTTTTTTGGTCGATGACAAAAATACCAATAAGGCGTCCAACAAAGCCAATACACACCAGCTATGAGAATTGTGTAAACAGCTATGCGTGTTGCAGGAACTGCCGATTTTGTGGCTGTCTTTTTGTGCTGACAGACTCTTCTGGCTAGTTGGAAATTGAAAAAGCAAATTAACGAAAGTGGAACCACGTAGCCACAGACAAATGTTCTGAAAGTAAGCTTCCCTGATCTGATCGTTAGACTGACACTTACGAAATCGTGAAAATGTAAAAAATAGAATGAGGCATTGAATCTGTACATTTCAGGACTCGGACACGTGTTATGTTATAAGAGTCTATAGCTTTCAGCTCATGAAGGATGACTTCCTTCGCTTGTGCGTAGATGAGAAGAGGAGTCAGCAGAATGAGAGCAACGACGGAAAGCACTGAAACCTATTTCTGGTGGAACAAATATCTTACAGGTTATAAGGGTTACGACAAATTTTTTCTGTCGAAAGACGAGGATATGCGGGTAGCACACAGCTACATATCTGTCGAATGACATGGCCGTAATCTAAACAAAAGTCTCAACTGTATCTTTAGCCGAGAAACCAGAAAAGTCGAGGCGATTCGGCCCACACTGCCAAACAAGTGGTGGATCTAAATAAATCTTTTGTTTAAGGTGTCAAAACGTTGTCTAGCTTTACAAAGACTCGTTCCGAAGAGCCAAAACCCAATGACCGAGTCCTTAAAATGATTAAACGATGCTTAAAAGTAGCTGATTTACCAATATCGCTGGTGGTAGACTGAGTGAAATGAGCAGATCAGTAATGGCCAAAAACTGAACGTAGAGGATGGCATTGTTCTTATAAGTTCTGCATCGCCTCTCTTTGAGAACTGACCGAATGATTGTCAAGACCGATGTACTGAGGGAAGAGTCTAGAATTGTTACCAATTTGAACTCACTTGCCACAGACGCCAATGACAAAACAAGCGACGAAGATAATAACCACTATCAAAACCTGAGGTTGCATGTCCTGAAATGTATTTGATGTCATCCAACTGATCAGAGTTGCTTATTCGCAGAAACTCATATGAGTAGCCCTATAGACAGTAGAAGCCTTTGACCAACCTGGACTGGAGGGTATACGTTTCTCACATAAAACGTCACATTAGCGATGGAACAGTCGAAAGAGCCATCAGGGGTCGGTTCGCTACAGTTCGCTCCATCCATCAAAAGAACCGACTGATTCAACCGATGTCTGAAGTCGTTACTTCTGTTTCGGTACTTGTTCCCGTCTTTGTAAAAAAGTTACTGGAAAACAAACAGAACCTGAAAATCATGCTCACGGAAGAGGTCGGAAGGGAAGTTGCCGACTAGCGGAGAAGCCGCCAACAAGCAGGATGATTGGCAAAGTGGGAGGATTATTATTTATTACACGGTAGAAGGCAATTATGAGGAAATGAAAATATGAATAACGGCGAGAAAAGGAAGACGGCTAATGAGCTCAAGAACATGGCTCAGCATCTTTTTGTGTCTTAAAAAACAGTTTATGATGTCAGTTCAATATAGTTAGCTAATCATAACATGCCGTTGGAAACGACAAAATTGTCATGAAAATATTTCTACCGAAAATGCCAAAAAAAAACAATTCTTTGGAGAAACTAGATTGACAGGGGATGTCCAGTGACAAGCCAATGTGGACCGATCTCATTTCAGACGACACTAAATGACGTCTACTGAAAGGAGACTGTTAAGAGGTTTTTATGACAAATTGAAGAGGGAAACAGCCCGATGCTTTTAGAGGAAAAGTTGTTTTACACGTTTTATGAGCAATCCGTTGAGGCATCTATAACGTCCCGTTGGACGCAAGACACAACATTGGGGTAATATCAGTTTTGTTCTATGAACAAACGGCGCATATCAAAAGAAGTTTAGATAGAACGATCGTTTACAGTCGATTTCTGACTCATTCACGTACTGTTATTTCTGGTTTCTTCGAGGAGAAAAAGTATATGCTAATACCGTAACCGCGCATTTGTCGTGACGGGGATCTTGTCAAGTTTTGCCCGCGAACACTTCGGGATTTCGAAATTCGGTTTCAGCTATTTTTGCCTTCCCATTTTTTTTTTGGGTCTGTCGCAGCGAAAATGTTCGATTTGAAAATGGTCACTTTGCAAAAATCTTGGCTGAGTATCCAATGCTTACACGTTATACCAATTTGGCTACAACACGCAAACGTTGGATACGCAGCCAAGATTTTTGCAAAGTGACCTTTTTCAAACCGAACTTTTTCGCTGCGAGACAGCCCCATTTTTCTCCTTTCTTCTCTTACCCAAATTTTGTAACAAAAAACTCCATTCTTTTCTATAGGATTTCTTACATCCTTGTATGCTCCATATCGTTTGTAAGTTTGCCCTATTTTTCAAGATTGCTATGTTTGGTGGAGAGAGGGATTTTGTTGCCGACGAAGAAGAAGTTAGCCTGCCCGAATCGGAAGAGGTAAGTTATTCGAGTCTTGCCTAACAATAGGTTCAATTTAGGATGAACCTAGCGCTCAAACAGACGAGGACACAAGTGATCATGAATCAGTCGACAATGTTTCTATCAAAACGACCTCCGATGAACTGGTATCAACCATCTTTCCAATTAAGAGGCATCAAAACATTAGGTCCACACTTTGGATGTGAATAATGAAGTCTCGCCATTTGTTGGCGCAGAGATTCACGCTGACGAAGACGCTGAGAAGTATACTGATCATTACGAGGAAATCAAGAAAGCGGTAGCCCTTTTCTGTATTTTATATGAAGCCTTTAGGAACACTTGTCTGAAGATAAGCAAAGTGTATCTGAAAATATTGGAGCTGAAGAGCTAGATGAAGCTATGAATATTCGTGCACGTGAAGAAGAACAACGAGCTATCAATGTTAATGGTCTTGACGAGACACAACGTTCCGATCTGGAAGAAGGTGTCAAAGGAGAGAACGGCAGTAAAGAAGATCATGAAGAGGTTTTTTTCTCGAGATTATATCACCGGTTTAGCATAATTCCGCTGATTATGTTACTACTGCTGCTGAGGAGAAAATTTCGTGTGTTCCTCCGGGTGATATCAGCACAGAACCCGTGGAGTCTCGTCCAAATCTGTTAGTTTTCTTTTATTTGGAAAACTGCGTTTTCAGAATTTATCTAGTGGAGAATGTTCTCTCTATCACCCAAAATGAAAGTCATAAAGCGCTTCTTCAGAATATGCTATCTCTTGCTTTCTTGATCAAGGTTTTTCGCTGTTTCGAAATTGGCTATCTTCAATTTTTAGAGCCGAATCGATGACAATCAAAAGAGCTCGGAAATTGTTGCCAAGTTGGAAGAAGTGACTACTCATTTGAAAGAAGAGCTAAAATTCCCATAATTCTTGCGCTTTTACTAAAACTTAAATTTCCCTGAATCTCTTCGAACATTATACAAACACGTTGACAAGCTCGCTGTTTTCAAATTCACGACTGGGTTTTCAAAGGCTCATTAGTCGGTCACAGTCCCACGCAATATTACCCGGATTCATTCCCTTGCATACTTTGTTTCTGTCAAGTACACCTATTACCTCGACGTCAGATCGATGACTGTTTGATAATGGCAGGATTGGACACGAGATGAACATCGAGACGACTAAGAAGACGATTATATGTTCGTCAGAGTCGAAACCCGAGTATCCACTAATTGACACCCTATTTGCATGATCCCCCGCACCCTTTTCTTGACTGTTCCCACTCTCTCTCGCAACTGCTCTCCATCCATATTTCATGGCTTGTGCAGAAACTCGAGGATTGACACGATTAGCGCGTGCTGCTATTGTCCTTTTTTCCTCATTCTGGAGCCCACCGTTGATCACAGGCTTGTTGAAAACCTGGGCTGCGCTGCTCCGCGGCCAGGTTGGACTTTGCGGCGGGCGAAAAAAATTCATTTTACATTTTTTTCCGATTTTTTTTGTTTCCAAATACGTCCCCCGATTAGATTTAGTTTTGTCATCAGAAAAATTAAAAGAAAATCGAAAACTGACAATGAAAATCGAAGAAAACTGCTATTTTTACCGAATTTCGTCAAAAAATCGCATCTTCTATTTTTGTCGTCAGTTTTCGATTTTCTTCCAATTTTACTGTTGACAAAACTAAATCTAATCGGGGGACGTATTTGGAAACAAAAAAATGCGAATTGAATTTTTTTAGCCCGCCGCAAAGTCCAACCTGGCCGCAGCTCAACAACCCAGAATCAACAAGCCTGGTTGATCAAATGTCTCCTACTTTCGACTACGTTAGTCTGCCCTAGAATAGAGCTCTCTGTTCCCACAAAACAACCAAGCAGAGTTAAAAACAACTGATTCAAAGGATTCCTGCAAAAAGTCTGTTCCACCTATTCTAAACGAGTCTAATTTGTTCGCACGAACATCTTTTTTGATCATTTGTGACTAGTTCTCCTCACCGTGCCAGATACCCGCTCGGCTTCTTCCAGAAAAGGCGCAATTAAAATGGCTGAAACATAATTGCTAGTTGACCGAATACACTCAGACTCTTGCTACAACAAACCTCAAACTCGTCACATCCGTTTACCATTGTTATGCTCAATTTATTCAAGGTCTTTCGAACTATTCGGAGCTGTCTCCAGCAGTCGCAGTCTCTAATTACTCATAGCTCTTTCGCTGACGAGCTATCCAAAAACACCAACTTCCGATACGTCACCTCTTCTTCTCGAACATTTTTGTCTGTCTCGATCGACTCATATTCTCCTCGAATCACAAGTCTCCCACTCCTAATTACACTTACTACTCTCACGTAGCTCGTGACCTATTTTATCAGCTAGATGATAATAATTGCTGAATTCAATAGTCTCGTGGCTATTCCTCGATAACAAACACTAGTCTTGTTCAAAATACCGAAAAAGCTGCTTCTTGTCCGACGTCAGAATCGACTTTCCCATCCTGTTTCCCATGTCTCTGCGTCTTTTTCCGTTTCGGAATATCCCGACTCGAGAGTCGAATTTCGCGACGAGACTCATTAGGCCTCGAAATACGTGCGTCAAACCGGCTACAGCCAATTAGTTTATGGATTCCAAAACATTATACTTTCGTCGGATACTGGGCCGGACCCTCGTTTGGCCCATTGTTCGACAGGAAGTCATCGTTGTCTCTTAACTCTTGGTGACCTTAGATGCCCTTTCTGATATACGTCATATAGTTCAGGGTACCCGTGGGGACACATGCTGTCCCGTCTTCGCTCTTTGATGTGCTCCCATTGGAGTCTCGTTGGACTGCTGCTCGTCCTCATGCTGCTCTCCTCCAGTCAACCAGTCGAAGCAAACGTTCGTCTTTGTGAGTCTTGTGATACAATTCGCCAGAAAGTCTTTTTCAGGTGGACAACGACTCACTCGTACTTTGTTTCAACTTTGTCGAAATCAGATCTGTGGATTGTCATCGTTCACACCAGCCAAACGTGAGTCAGAATAGCAAAAAGCTCATGGAATTAAATGTTTTCAGGATCTCAGTTTCCGACACAGCCCTTTCTTGAAGTTCATCAAAGGACAAGACGATCAGGCATAGCGACATCATGTTGCATCAATAAGTAAGAAAAAGAATAGAGAGAAATTGAGAGTTTAGATGTTCGTATTCCTACTTGAAGTCCTTCTGCTGTCTCGAGTGATCTCCTTTTTCTGACTGTTCCCTGTTCTAGTCACTTCCACCTGCACACACATCAATCTTTGTTCTTCTAATGAATTCTGTTGAAACTGTCTACAGTAAACTTTCTTCTCTCCTTGTTCGCAACAACTGTCGACCGGAACTCTTTTCTCTCAGACCGATTTACGGTCAACCGCTGATCATTTTACGGATCGTGAGCCGGGCAGGTGTTTGTGCACTGTAGAGGGTGACGCAACCACGAATCAAACGGTGCCGCTACCATTGGGTCAAGCCTATAGTCGAGGCAAGGAAACAAGATTCTATTTGAGCCTTTATTAATGAACCTCCAGATGACTCGGCTCAAAAGCGCTGCTTGCCACAGAATTGCACCCAGATGTTGTTATCGACATAGAAGCCTCCCTCGTATGTGGGGGTCATCACGATTTGACTGTCCTTTTCGGCTTGTTGTCTCTCGATTTCCGTGCCTTCCATATCGTCTTTTCCTTCGGCTACAATCAGCGGAATCACGATCGGTGGTAGCTTCTTCTCTTCTGCAGCAGGGGATGCATTGCTTCCGGACTTTCTTTCTCCTTTGTTTGTCTTCTTTCTTTTCTGAACTTCATTTTGATTACGGTAGAAAAGCCTGAACTCACAGAACAACAACTACCCATCAGAGACAAACAGCTTCGAATATAAAATCTTGATATCCAGGAAAAGTTTGTCAAGTCTTGACAAGCCAAGTCTGAGTCGCTATTATCTAGACAAATGCCGCCAAAGGTTGCACGCAACTGTTGCGCCATCAGGGGACCGCCCTCCTGAGGACGAGGTCTACAGTCCGTCTCAACCTCCCATTAGCCTCGTTAACCTCCCGGTTCTTTTTTTCGGAATTCCCTTTTTTTTAAACGCAAAACTGTTCTTATAGCTTGTCCCATCAAATATCCTCTTCTGTGTCAACCAGTATCTTCCTACCCTGTCCATGGAAAGCCCAAAATTATATGTCAGTCAAACCATCTTTAACTGAGACTCTGCTAATCGACATGTTTTTTTGGTTAGAGACCACGGACTGGTAGATTCACTGCTACATAAAACCGTCTTTATAATTGTAATCTTTGTCAACTGCTGATTTCTCCCTTTTCCTTTCCCATATGGTCAGTTCTTTCCCTCTGTTGCCAGACAAAGAGTCAATAAGGACAGAGTATTCAGCAAGAACATGTCCGACATTAACCAAATGGCCCATCTTGCAATGACACAAATGTGGAATATGGATCCGTACGTCCAGTATGGAGATGAAAAGGTAAATATAACAGTTCCAATAGCGAAAAAAAGGTTCAGCCTCCAGTTGTGTTTCCGCATGCGTGGGCGGCCATTCAGCAAGCTGCGTCTATGGCCAATCGGACTGTGACTCCTCCTCAAAGGAGAAAAGCCAATCCAGTTCCAAAAGAGCACAAGGATGACGTTTAACTCTGAAAAAGAAAAGACAAATCGAGAGTTTTTAGGCGTATTTCGAGCGAAGGAAGAAGAACAACGATTCGGCTAAAAGGAGCAGAGAGAACAGACGACAGAAAGAGGCCGAGTATCAGATGAGAGCAGAATTTCTTCAAAATGTGAGCTATTCTGGTTATGGAGAACAAGACTTATTTTCAGGAAAACATAAGACTGAATAAGGTCATTCAACAACTCCAGCAGCAAATTAACCAACTCCGAACTATGCTTCAGTCTCCCTGGCCTATCAACCCGTAATCCTCAATTACAACTTTCTTGTCAACTTTTTACGTGTCGAGCTTATATGTAGTTCCGTTGTGCCTGGGTCAAATGTGGTTTCACAATATCGTGTATAAACAGTGTGCTTCATTTCATAATATACGTAAACAATTGAAGAACACAAAGGGAGGTATTGGTTATAGTATTCAGCACCATATAAAATATGAATAGACATTCGGTAACTAAGGTTTAGCAAAATACTGATTCCTGCGAGGCGTCGGTGGCAATGCTCGCTCTCCTGTAATTGGTCCGAGCATACTGCTGTTGGCGGCTGAAGATTCGGACCGTTCCTGCTGAACAGAAATGGGCGGAAGAACTGCATTGTCAGCTAAGAAGCGCATCCAATAGGGCTAAATAAGAGCATTTTGTAAAAATGTAATCACAAACCGAAGAAATGGACAACAACTCTCGAAGAACACTTTCACAGTCGCCGGTCTCCTTGTTCGCGGCACCAATATCGCCAACAGCCTTCAGTCCGATTACACTCATTGAGACGCATCTGGCGATGTTTTCCTTCGGCATCTTATTGAGTTCCGCCAGAGCCATAACCTGGAAACAAAAATTATACTGGAAAGAACAAGCAAAAACCTTCTGCCAGTGAATAATCAGATATGCAAGTGTCTCACGATTGGGCTGAGGTAGTTCACAGACGGCCGTGTTGAGTGCGCTTTTGTCGGCATTACGAGCTGCACGGATGAACTCGTCTCGCGAAGATTTCGGAATCAATGGATCCTGGAAACATATTGAAAAAGACAAATGTTAGTTTACCCGAAGTTCACGAAGAAAGAGTTTAATGCAGTCACCCAAGACTTCGACGTGCTGCATAGAAAGATTGGGAATTCCTCGTGAAGTGCGAAGTTCGTTGAGTGTTCTTGAAACCTATAAGACATGAATTAAATGCACTGAAACAAGCGTGAGATACATTAGATGGCGATAGGGGTTAGTGCAAAACATACAGCAATCTTACACACCTGAGCTTTTGCTCCAGGAACGCGATAAATTCCTTCAGCATCGAGGCCTTTCTGCTCCAAAGCGGTAACAAGATATATGAGAGGTCCGGGAATCATTGGTGCCGTCGGAGGACAGAACTCTGTGAGTGAGTACGTCTGGGCATCTCTCTTCTTCATCGGCGTCATGATTCTTGGAACACATGGTATTGGGAGACGACGCTTGCAGGTGACGTGAACGATCTGCTGGCAATCAATGCATTTAACAGCTGGCTTGCTTGCAAAGTTGATACTGTTGTTACAAACATCACAAGTAGTAAACTGAAAGGAAAAAAATATTCGAGATTCAGTCAAAAGTCACCTTTAGAGAGTTGATTTTCTCATAGGTGTGCTGTCTCGTATTAATTGGAGCATTCCTTGTCCACGAATCTTTCCCCTTCGTGCGCGGAGTCGAGCGCAAATCGAAATTACTCGTCGTTTTTGGGGTTAGCAGGCCGATAGGTCGTGATCGACAGTCGTCATTCTGAAACTGACAGGTTCATTATTGACCAAACTCTTACCTCAACAGCTAAGCTGTTTTCAGACATGCTTCTGTTCCTTGCCGCCAGCCGACGAGGCGCTTTCACGCAAGTTTTCGGGGCAGCCGGTGGCTTCGATGCCTCCCTCGATCTTTTAGGAGGCACGTGATCATACTAAAAACATTTTTTGTTGAGAAATCATAATGAAAACCTCGTCGTTAGCTCTACTCCTTTTCGAATTTGTCCCGATAGGACGAGGCTGGAGGGATGTTGAGCGACGTTCACGAGCGAATACGGCAAGTCCTCGCGAACGACGTGAAGGATATTCGGTGATGTCACAAATACTATCGTCCGTGTGATCATAGTCGATAGAGCTTGTCGTGTCGTCTTCAACATCGGGTGTTGTGTGACTAGCCGTGCGGATGGACGGAGTTCTCATCAGAAGAGGCTGCTGGATGATATTCATGCGAGGGTCGTTAGGCTCGAGTCCGTTATCCTAAAAGACAATAGCACTTTCGACCAACTACAAATGAACCAACCTTGATCATTTCATTGACTACTTTGAGACGCTTCATAGCATCTTCGAGATTGGACTTTAGAGCACTATTTTCGACAAGTTGGTCCCGGACTTGACTGCGAGCATCCTTTAGTTCAGCTTGAAGCTTTTTGATGTTACTATTGCGTTCTCTGAAGGATCGTGTTCGCACAAAAGAAGGAGAAAACTTACTCAAGATCTCGTTCCAGCTGATAAATGTGTAATTCTTTCTGTTCCACCTTTTGAACCGATTCAGACCAATTCAAGCGCATCCTCTCGAATTCGTCCATCAAATTTATCATGACTGAAATTGAAAAGTTATGAGGGTTATAGTGAAAAATAACCATTGTAGTTTTCTTTCGAGCGATGTTGGCTCTCGCCAAGTTCGGTGTAGAGTCTGAGAGCTTCTTTGGCTAATTCGCTAGCCATCTGTAAATGTAGCATTAGTGAAATTTATGGAAATGTGTAGGAAACCATAATGCAAGAACATAAAAAAAGTATATTGGAAAACAACATGTTTTCCCCAAAGGCTATGGTGGGTGGAGGCCTTTATATAGAAATTTTTTTTTATACATAAAGTCACTTGGGCAATTCTTTCAAGGTGTAACTCCCTTGGTTCTCGACCGAAAATTCGAAAATGACGAGCCATACTAACAGAATGAGTGGAAAGTTTCTCTGGAAAACGTTTTTGGATTTTTTCTTCAAAAATTTGACCTTCGCGGCGTCCCACGCTCGTCTACTGGGGCGCGATTACGGTACTGCCCCTTCCGTCTGCATCCTTTCCCCATTATCTATATATTCTTCCATTCATCCATCCATTCTATTTATTAAAGTTCTACCGTCTCCGTCTGTCTGTATCTCGGGCAAAGTGAAAAACGTTTGCGCGGACTCGAACCCTACACGCTCGGGTGACAAGCTACGCGCGTTGCCAGGAATGCAAGTGACTTTGGACTTTTGGAAGATACGACGCTCGACGCTAGTTAGACCAGGCTGGCCTGTGTACTTACTTTTCGATATTATTTCAGCTGTTTTCACCTTCCTTCGCATTTGTTCTTTTTCTACAACTAGCGTTTTTGGCTCTCCTGGACCTTATCCGTCCCATTAAAAAAAAGGCCGCCCGGGGAGAAAGACCGTCCCAAAATTCTATTTTTTTTGGAAATTTTGTTTTACTTGCGGAATTTTTTTTTCAGTTATTTTTACATTTATGTACAGGGGTTTCAATTTTTTTGTGGTCTTCACTCACAATCAGCTTTTCAGGCACTGACAATTATAAGCTTGGTAAATAGTTGAAATACACACATGTAACGAAGTAGCCTGGATGCCTTCCTGCTCAATCTCAGTGTCTTCTCATGATCGAGCTCTCTTCAGACTATCCCGTTTCCTAAGCCTGATTTCTCCCACACTTTTTTGACTTTTGCGCTCTGTCTCACTCTAATTATGATCTCAATTTATTGAAAGAACCAGTTGTTACATGTGTGTATTTTAACTATTTATCAGCTTTTAATTGTCCGTGTCTGAAATGCTGAGTGAAGACCATAAAAAATTGAAGTGCCAGCAGATGCAAAAATGCATGAAAAAAATATTCCGCAAGCAAAACAAAAGTTCCAAAAAAAAAGAATTTTGGGACGGTCTTTATTTCATGGGACAGTTAAGGTCCAGGAGTGCCGCGTTTTTTTACCACAATTTTAGCTGTATTTAGCTGCTTCATTATATTCGTCTACGTTTCTGTAAACAATTGTGCATCTCTTAAAGGACTGAGACCTCGGGTCTTGGCGTATGTCCAGTGTGATTATCGAGAGGCCAAGCCGCTGTTGCGCCTGAGAGATGCGAGCGGTCGGTGTTTTCGCGCGTCGTCTGAATTTGTTCGAAGTGTTCTCTATTTGGACCTATCTGCTTTTCATGGCTATCTTTTTGCCGCTTATCCGTAGACTTTTGTAACAGCTAACAAAGCTCTTTTCTAATGAAAAAATAGCGATGTAGTATGTTTACTTCATATCTTCGAACCAAATGTCGCTAATATAGCGGTTGCCAAAGCTTTGGTATCTGTTTTCGGGTATCAAACTTCTACGCGTAACTATAAACTTAAAAAACGTCACTGGTCACGAATATTGCTGCTTTGAAAGTTGGCACCACTCGTGTTAATAGTCGTCATTTTGTATTGTCACATATATCAATTCAATACTGTACGAATAGTTCGGATAGGGTATCGCAACTTGGGCTATCTCAGATCTGCGATCTTCTCATATCTCTTCGCGGCGCTGTTTGCACAGACAAGCTCTTTCTCCGATGAACTTTGTTAGTTTTCATCCTCTGCCCCGTGGTTTTATTGAGATAAAAATCTATTATCTTGACCCAATTTATTTCTGCAATAATTCTAATTTTACCACTAGTCATATCGATTTTGCACCAAAAGCCCTTTTCTTCATTGCAGCTAGCAGCCGAAATCGATCTAGAGCTCTTTCGTAACAGTTGCATCTTAAAACTGCCACCTTTTCCTAACACGCTTTTTTTTACCTCTCATTGATTGATCCAGTCAGCTCTCGATTTGCCATAATGTTTTCAGTGACTTTATTCTATAGTTTTTGTAGGTGGTAAGAATCACGATTCAGCTAGTGGTATAGCTTGTTCTTGATTTTTTTCCTGAGTCACACATTCTTGCATATTTCGCAAAAGGACTTTCAAAAGATTTTCGGCGCCCCCCCCCCCCCCCCCCCCCCCATCGATTGATTGCGATGCGTCACCTTCACCACTTGTACATTCGCTCAATATCACATCCTTCCCTTCTAATTTCATATACAACTTGTAATCGTGTTTTTTAGAAGAAAGCCTGTAGCTCACTACATTATTGATGGCTGCTATTAGGAAAAAGGTTTGTTTTATTATTTGAAGAGATAACTGTGACTTTTAGTTGGTGATTGTGGGTGATGGAGCCTGTGGTAAGACTTGTCTTTTGATCGTCTTCTCGAAAGATCAGTTCCCGGACGTCTATGTTCCCACCGTCTTCGAAAACTACGTTGCCGACATTGAGGTCGACGGAAAGCAGGTTTGTATTTATTCATGAAAGGTTTGTAACATTGTGTTATTCAGGTTGAACTCGCTCTTTGGGATACCGCCGGTCAGGAAGACTACGACCGTCTGCGTCCGCTTTCTTACCCCGATACTGATGTCATCTTGATGTGCTTCAGTATCGACTCTCCTGATTCGCTAGAAAATATCCCTGAAAAATGGACTCCTGAGGTAATGCCGATTTAACAAGATCTGTATGTTGTTTGCTTCAGGTGAGACATTTCTGCCCAAATGTACCCATCATTCTCGTCGGAAACAAAAAAGACCTTCGTAGTGATCCTCAGACCATCCGAGAGTTGGGTAAAATGAAGCAGGTTAGTCATACGTCGAATTTTTCTGATTCAAGTTTTAGGAACCTGTTAAACCCGAACAGGGTAAAGCTATTGCTGAACAAATCGGTGCTTTCGCATATTTGGAGTGCTCTGCTAAAACTAAGGACGTGAGTTTTTTTCTCTTTCGCGATTGGTAAGCCGAAATGGCTAGAATGAAATTGAATTTTCGTAATGATATCTCTTCAGGGAATTCGGGAGGTATTCGAGAAGGCGACGCAAGCCGCTCTCCAGCAGAAGAAAAAGAAGAAGAGCAAATGCACCATCCTTTAAATCTTCTCCGCGTGGAAAGCTATTTATTTTTCTGCAGCTTACGTCCCTTCTGATCTGTACACATATTATATAGATTGGGCTATGGGAACCATTTCCTGTTGATGCTGTTCTCTTGCATCTCGCCTCGTATTGCTTTGTGAATTTCCTTCTTCAACCCCATCAGCAGCCACCATATTCTCCCGTCCTTTCTTCTAACTATTGACAATTGTTATGCTCTTCATTTGAACAATCTACATTTTCAAGGTAAATAATAAGATCACGATGGTTTATATTGTACAACGCTCAACGGGACTTGAACCGAAACTGATTGATCTCATATTTGTCTGTAGCATCCTATGCCGTTATCAGGAAACGAGCGTATCATTTTGCATAGCAGTTTCGTCATTACGGCCGCGATGAAGCGACGTCATTTGGAAATAAAAGGCGAATCAATGCCCTCTGTGCCTTCTTCTCTTCGCTCCTGATTGAAACGCGAACATCCGATGTTCGGACGTGCCCTCCGTGTCAGAGCAAAATTGGTTGATTGACGATCTGAGGTTTCAGTGCACTGATTGAATACTTCACGACTCTATATTTCCAATGAAAAAAAAATTGGAAATTGAATGAGGTTCGAATATCTTTTTAAAAACAAGTTTTACAATGCAAGTATCAACTTCAAGTATATTAGAAATAGAAATTTGTAGTAGTCAGTTTCCTTTCTTCGATATTTTCCCTCGATTCGCTGAAGAACGCTGAGCTCTGAAAATATATTTCGCAGAAATATAGAAGACAAGTCAATGAGCTCAAAGGACCGTAATTTTAGCGAGCAAGACAGAGAGCACAATCAGTCTTCCCAAACGAAACCGAAGGACGCCATGAAGTATACCAAACACTGCTGTGGATTCAAGGGTACCTTCGGAACCTGGGAGAACTGAGCAATGCCACCATCTGGACGCCGGGTGCTGGTTACACAGACCAGCGGTCACTATTGCAGGCTCTCTACCAAAACAAAATGAAGCAAAAGGATTGTGACGCTGCTGTTCGCACTGTCTGACTGTCAGTGAGTGTCATGACTAGTGCTTGTCATTGAAGAGAATCAAAAACATCACCTGATAGAAGAGTAGAGCAAGATAGACAAGGCTGTAGGGGATATAGTTTCATGGTAGAAGAAAGTTCAAGAGCTGAGGAGCGAACAGCAGTAGCAGCAGACAAGACTGGAGTCCTTTTGATGAAAAGTTTCCTAGCTTTTAAATTTTCTAGAAAATTATAGCACTCAAGAAGTACAAGCAAAAGTTTTACAAAACTTGTTTGTGCAATATTGCAAAAACAAATCAAAAAGCACTGGAAGATATAGTCAGTAGCTGAACAGCAGTGGAAGATGGTCGGAACGAGAAGAGGCGTCAGCAACCAGGCAAAGGAGACAAACTCGCTGACGAAGGATCGAAACAAGCCGGGCACGAAGAGACTGACAACACCAACGAGCAATTCTCAGATGAATGAAAAGGAGAAGAAGAAACCGAAAGGAGCTCGAGACAAGAAGGAGGAAAAGAGTGGAGAGAAGAGTGCTGAAAGACAGACGAGTCGCGATGATTTGTCGAAGGACAAAAAGACGGAAGATGTGAAGAAGACAGCAAAGAAAGGACCAAGAAAGAGACCCTCATTCCAACATGACAAGAAGATCAAGACGACGAAGGACATCAAGGAAGAGTTGATCGGACAGAGAACAAGTAGCAGAGATGGCAAGTTGGTAGGATTGAACGAGAAGAAGTACGACCTGAAGGAAGTCTTGGTCAAGGGCAAAAAGGGCAATATCATTCGAGTAGTCGAGATGAACAATACTCAATTGCAGCTGGTAGCCAAGACGGAACTACGCGAGAAGAAGAGGGAAAGTATCAACAATGAGATCGAATTCCAACAGACTCTGCGTGACCACAACTTCGGATCGGACCACTTTCTGCCCATCTGTTCCTATGGAGCCACTCGCGAGATGACCTGGTTCGTACAGCCTCTTAGTGGACCGAACATGGACGAATTGCGTCGAGACTCGGAACTGAGTGCATCGACGGCCCTTCGAATCGGACTGATGACTCTGGATGCCATCTCGTGTCTTCATCGCTGTGAAATAATCCACGGTCGTCTGGAGCCACAACATGTCGTCATTAGGAACGAGATGATGAAGAGTTGTGTCTATCTGGTGGGTCTGGGTCACATTTGTCAAGTGACCAGCAATACGACCTTCACTTGGAGTCGAACTGCTGCCTATGCTCCTTGTCGTGGCAGTCGAGATCCCTATGCGACGGAACTGGAGACGTGATTCTACTTGTTGATGGACTTGTACAGAAGGAACTTTCTGCCGTGGAACAAGAAGCAATGCAGTTTCGAAGAGACTCTGAAATGGAAGGAACAGTTCTTTTTGTGTCCTCAACTTCTGCCTCAACATTTGCCAACTCTCTTCCACGACTTGATGGCCATCTTGAGCAACAGCGACGACTACGAGAGCAATCTGGCTCGTGTGCTCAGAAGACGACTGCTGGACTACATGAAGCAGGAGATGATCAGCAGACACAAACCCTTCGAATGGACTGGAAAAGACGAATCATGCCGAGAGGATGAGAGAGTACAAGAAGACTGCCAGCACCATCAAAACGGCTACTCAAGAGGCTCTCAAGGAGTATCAGGGCAATGGAGAAGACGACGACTGAACAAACTGTGATCCGGAATGAACACTAGTCTGAGAATCGTCTTTATTTTGAGGGTTCTTTTCTTTCGGGGAAGTGGCTTAGATGTTGAAGGTGCCATTGTTTGTTTGTCATAGTACAGTCGAGTCTCGCTATAACGTACACCCCTGGTGCAGGTGCAGGTGTATGTTATAGCGAGGTGTACGTTATAGCGAGACTCGACTGTATATGTCTCAGTTCTGAACCCCTAGAGTCAAAATCCACTTAAAAATGCTCCCAAGTCTCTGTATGTTTTTCTGAAGCTCTAATTGAGGATAAGGAGGGGAGCTTTGTGCCCAACTTAGTTTTTAACAAGTCGCGACAGGAAAAGAAAGTGCGCGAAGTGTTCTAACGACTTTGGTAGTTTCTTGGGAGGGACAGGGAGTTACTGGAACAGAGTGACAAGGGGAAAAAGGGAAGGGACAGTAGGACTGAGACGCACTAAAGCTGGAAACGGGAACCGTTCAGGTCCTACATTTTGAAATTCGGCTTGGGAGGGAGCGGGTTTCAATACAATTTCGAAAGTTTTTTTGGAGTGTCAGGGAGAGTGAATGGAGGAGAGTAACAAAGGAGGAATGAGGGGGGAAAACGATTAGGGCTCTGTGACAGAGCGGAGTCATGAATTTCTACTTTAGCCCTGGAAGGGCGTTGCGAACCTTGTATTCAAAAAAAGTTGTGCCTTACAGAACAATAAACTGGGAATCTGGTTCAAGCAACTCTTTCTTTATAGAAAGACAATGCATCGACAAATCATAGAAGAATGAACTTCTTTGTCCCATTCAGCCCAGTAGACTCTTCTGTGCCACCTCGGCGATATTCTCTGCGGACATGATTATCTGACACATAAGTATTGGTACGACCACGCCTTTCTGTCCAGTTATCCTTCCAGTTATGAACTCTGAGCGCTCGTCTTTCTCCAGTCTCGATTGGTGGACAGACGATGAGGACGAGTACCAATCTATCACTGTTGAATTTAGCTACCAGCAGGTAATTCCAATTGTACTTCGCAAGTCTCTTTCAGCTACCTGAAAAACGGCTAAAATGTCACACGCTGGGCTCTTTTATACTTCGTTCGGAAGAACCAGCTATTGTTGATCCGATCTACGAGAACCTTGACAGGAATGGAGTAGCTACTGCAGCTGTATACGGTGAGTGTGTTTATTCAATATCAGTATTATTGGGGTTAGCTCAACTTCTGAGAAGCAGAATGGAACAGATAAAAAGTCGTAAACAACGAGCTCAATTGGTGGACCACATCTTCCGATTGTTCCATCTTGAGACAAAATTCCAACTCACTAATGACGCTATTGGTAAGAAGCAGTAGATCGAAGACAAAACGCGTTTCAGTGAAATTGGTCGAAGAAAGACTAGTTCGACTGATTGACAGCGAGCCAAAGAAGTTTCGGGCACTTGCTGAACAGATGTGCCAATTTCTCCAAAAATCTTGGAAAAAGAACAGCAAAATGTCGGTTTTCAAAAGCAGTATTCGAAAGATGTTTACAAGAGACTCGAAATAGTTCATTTTAATGAATATTTGTCATATTTTACAGTTAAAGAAATATGAGATGAAACATATGTATACTGGGAGAATCAGAAGGGGGGCTGCATACCCGAGTCTTGTGGCAGAGAAGAGGGCTGAGCTGATGGATCCGAAGCAAAAGAAAATAGGGGAGTTGGATGAGGTTGGACAGAAGTATAGTCAGACGGGGTCATAGCCGGAGATCTGTGAGCTGAAGGAGGGGCATGAAAAAAAGACGGAGGGAACATCGGAGAGGCAAAAGGCGGCTGAAACTAAACTTTTGCAATTGAAATGAAAGAAACTTACCGTCATTTGTGACATTGGTGCTGTTGGAGCGGTCATGGGTCCAGAAGAGAACTGTAAGTTCCGAAGTTCGGGATTCGGACCAGAAAATGGTCCAGGCATGAGAAATGCATGGGGAGGCGGTGGCATAAACGGAAAAGGAGGCATTTGTCCAGCATGAGCAGCTAAACTTTGTATAACTTTAGGATTTAGAAACGAACCTCGAGCGACCATCATTCTGTGCATTTGCCAGGCGTGCATTTGATATTGTCTTATCTGGGGATGCATCGCCAACTGCGGATTGTTCGGCATTCGAAACCCTATTAAAAGATTAAAATATGAAAAAATACTTACCGGGAGGAATATTGGGCATAGCTTGCATTCCGGGCTGTGTAAGCATAATTTCCGGTGGTCCAGGATGCGGAAAGTGTGGCTGAAGGGGAGGATACGGAGAAGACGTCGATAGACCGTTATTAGGCATCGGGATACCGTTTTGCATAGGAACACTCGGTACGGCATCGATCGTTGATTTCGATGAACGCTCACTGAATCACAAAATATAAATAATTTCAATTTTATACCGCTTGTTTTCGGCCACGACTTCTGATATTTTGTTAGACGGTTGGAATTCGCTTGAGTTAGCCATTCTTTCCATTTGTCTGAATCTAGTTTGAATGGAAACTGAAAACAATGCGAACCTCAATGGATTGAACGAGTTTTTAACCTCTCCGATAGTCTCGTAAACAAGAGCTTCATCGACTGAACCATCAGTTTTTCTATTTTTCGCGCATGTTACTTCGTCGTTGCTCTACGGTTTTGAAATTGAGAAGAAACAAAAATACCTTACATCTAGTTTTCGCTTCGAACCGATTTGATCTCCCTGGCCGTCGTTTCGTTTCTTCTCGCAGTAAACAGCGTTCTGAACTTGCTCTGCTCGTCGTTTTTCTTCTTCTGCCAGTCCTTTTTTGTATTGTTCGTACCATTCCGTAATGTTCTTAGCCTTTCCCTTTTCTAAATCTTCGGCAGCCTGGTTAGCCATAACCGTTCTGCAACGTGTCTTAGAAAAACAAAGAAAAAAGTTTACGTGAGCCATATCTTTGGCACGGCCGGTTCGGGCAAGTTTGGATCGTTTACAGGGGCAGAATTTGCAGTGACGGGAGATGAACAATTTAACCAACTGGTGTACTAAAACTTATCGTATAAACAACAAAATACTCTAAAACCTGCTGATTGGAAGACGGTGGGTTAGAGCAGAGCGAAATAGGCGGAAAGGTCGTTGAAGAATCGCAAGAGGACGGATTTGTGCTAGGCGACGCCATTTTTATTTATAAAAAACTATTAGAATAAGACTATTATCAAAAGATAGGAAACGGCTAAAGCACCGCAAGAGGGGTATTACAACAGGTAAAGAGAAAACCTAATATTTATTGGTAGACCAACTATTCTTATCTGGAGTCGTACAACTGTTGTGCTAAAGAACAAATTGAAAGATCCTGTTGTGCTGATGATATAAGCTGAACAGCTATCGGAAGACCTTCATCGGACAAAGCGAGAGGAATAGATATAGAAGGGATTCCTATGAATGAAATTAGAATGAAAGTGAACGTGAAGATACCACACATGTTGACCGATTGTGTGTAAAAGTCATCCTCGTCTTCACGTTTGAAATAACCAGACGAGAGCTGCGAAAAAAGAGGAGCGGGTCCAGCAGCTGTTGGAGTCAATAACACGTCTACTTTTTTCCACACAGCTGCGTAATCATTAACAATTGCTCGACGTACCCGATATGCATACTCGACATATTTGTTCCTATGTCTGAACGGAAATATTGACATTAGTTGGGTAAATAACTAACTGCTTCATCAAAAAGTAATTTCCAGCCATAATTCTTCGTCTGACTACGTTGTTCAAAGACTCACTTCTAGAATTTGCATACAGATCCACCGTGGACATTTCGTTTTCGCTTCGATGGCCATACGATACGCCGTCGTACCTGCAAAAGGTTAAATAAAGAAGTTTTTGAGAGGTTCTTACCGTGCCATATTCGAGGCAATATCAGCAGCAGAAATGACTTGGTAACAATCGAGTGATAACTTTGTTGTTGGCAAAGAAACGGGAACAAGATATGCGCCTAGAGATTTTACGATATTTGCTGCTCGATTCCACGTTTTCCAGCCGATGTTTGTGAGGAACTCATTATGGTATTCCTAAGAACAAGATAAATAAAACCGAAAGTGAACTTGCCTTCGGAATTCCGACTTTTAAACCACGGAATGAATCCAATTGCTTCGAACTGCCCTTGATAGTCGTCGAATCGTTGAGATCTTGGCCAGACAGTATTGCTGAAAAAGACATTTTCCCGAGAAAAAAATGGAAAATTTACAAAAATATTTGGCACAATCAGCGGCTGACTTTGCAATTATGGCAGGAGTATCCAATGAGTTCACCTATATTTTCCGCTAGTTTCAACGACTTGAAACTCACAAGGGGTATCAGCCCATGACGTGAGACAGACCCGTACGTCGGTTTCAATCCGAAAGATCCAGTAAAAGCAGCCGGATTTCGAGTTGATCCTCCTGTGTCTGAGGCTAAGGCGCTTGAAGCCAAACTTGTTATATGAATTGCCAATGAAAACTAACCAGTCTGCAATATCTAGTTGTACAGCAACTCCTGAGCCACCGGAAGAACCTCCTGGAATATACCAGTCGTCTTCGACGTCATCCCTTGAAAATGCTGCCTTGACTGGACCAAAATAACCGAGAGCCGAGGATGTTCCCATTGCAAATTCGTCAAGATTACTTTTTCCAATAATGCAGCCACCTAAAACATGGTTTGAAAAGAAACGTTAAACATACCTCGTCCTATTAGTTGTTGTACAGCTGTAGCAGTGTATGTTGGGACGTAGTATTTTAGCATTTTCGATGCGCATGTTGTTCTCACATTTTTCACGCTGAAATGCTAGATTGAAAAACTAAAACTAAACATGATTACGTAAAACAGTCTTTGATGACTAGGGCAAATGGTTCGAGTCCTTTTCGCAACGCCTCTTTTTCTTGTTGTAGAGCAAGATCAAATGTTTCCGTAATCAAGACCCCGTGTTTCCGAAATTTGACTGCCCTTTCGATTGATTTTTCTATGACGGTCATACAGCCTAAAAATATTTGCTTTTTTATATAATGGAAAATTAAGAAAAAAAAAACACCTCACAAAAAATCTGAATGCAATTTTCAAAAATCGCGCGTGAACGCAAATGTCGACCGTAGCTAGAGTTTTGGCCCTTACTTTCGGCTGTTTTCTCTCTGAACTGAAAACAGTTAACTAGTTCCGATCAGTCGTAGCAAATCAAAGTGCCGTAGTTCTTACAATAAGAGTTCTCATAACTTCAGAAGAGTACGGAAAATAATCATATTCTTTGATAGAAGTGTATATAATCATTATATCCGTAAAGCAAAGAGCACCACAAAAATACAATCAAGGCACCAATTTGAGTTCTTCGTTCCATTTGGCAAAGACTTCTCGTTTATGTATTGGAGCTCTGTTTCTTAGAAGAAGGACACTATTTGTACTGCCGCTGATCTTAGAACAGGGACATGTTCGAGTGCCTGAATCACAATCTATATGAACAATGTGACCACATCTGAAAGATTTGATAGTCGATATTCACAGATGACGAATACCCGTAGACAAAAGATGACTTGTTCACTTTCGAACTTTGGCATTGGAAGCAAGAATGAGTGGTCAGTCTGTGGATCCGTCGGGATGGTTGATCGGAGAGGTTCCGAAGAAGATTTGAGCTTTCACATTCCTTAAAAGCTGGAAAATCTTTAACTGAATTACATACCATTGTTCGAAGAATTGAAGTCAACAACAGTTTTTCGTATTGACAGCTCGACAGCATTTCGGCAATCACGGATCGTGTTTGTCTTAATTCAAATAGCTAGATACTCTGTTCAACTCACGACAGATTGCCGTCCCGAAATAACTGACATCCCAGAAGACAAGAGAAGAGTTCCGAAGCGTGATGACTACCTCCGGACATGGTTTTCCGAAGGAGAGTGACCAATCGACTGTCCATCTCTGATAACAAAACCAGTTAGAATAATCAGACTCAGACTACCTCCGTCAGACGAGTCTCGACAATGTCTCACGACTTCTCTAAAAGATCGAATCAGCCAGTTCTCTTCATTTGCTTCTAGTGTATGTCTGGACACGAGTTGGAGCAATTCATCGATCCAAGAAACTGAATTTTTCTGTTTTCTTTCCAGAAGCAACAAACCCATGTCTGATTCAGAAAAAGCGTTGGAAATCTTCCCGAAAACGAGATCAAAGGCTCTTTGAATGAAACCTCTTGCTTCAAGTAGAAGAACCTGAAACCGTTTGGCTCATTTTGTCTTTCCAAGCTCACCCCAGTGTGATAGTTCTCGGCCGACATGACCAAATTGAGGCAGAAGTCGTTTCGAGACCCCATTGGCAAATAGAATCTGAGCACGTCTTTCAGTTCTTGGTCAGAATACTGACAAATTTCGACGAGTCCTTTGAAGTAGATGTCGAACAATCCTTCATCGAGCTCCTCTTCTCCTGTCAAGAAGTTTTCTTGTTTCTCTCGTCTACTTTGAAATCATATATCTGTTCAGCCACAACTTACCTTATTTCGAAAGAGGCCTTTATCAGTTCAAAGTGTTTGAGACTGGCCTCTGGTTTTCCCAGAGAACTGAAAACGTCGGGGAAATGGCCCAGTAGCATGCTGGCTGTCTGAACGGAATCTATTCTGCTCAGTTCCTGAACCAGTATTGTTTTAAAATGAGGCTGCGAGTAACCTGGAGATGACTCTTCAAATAGGAAGATAGTTCTGTCAGTTCGTTCGATGTCAAATCCGCCGAGAGAATCTTCTTCACAGCCAGAAAGACTAAGGACCGTTTGTTCTCAGCTCCTGACAAAAATGATTTGAGAATTTCAATAAATTTCCTTTGGGAGAAGTAGATATAGCAACAAATTTGAGATCTGAAACTTGTTCTGTGCTCCTAGCTTTTTGTGTTTTACCGGAAGGGATGAAGGGAGAGTCGGAGGAAGAGTTGTCGGTCAAGTTGAGGCACTATTTCCAAAAGGTCGATGATTGAATTCTCGGCAGATTCTGACAAAGACGGAACTCGTAAAAGAGAACAGACACACTGAAATAAAGCTAAAAACTGTTCAAAATATACATACTCTTTCGAGAAGATCGGTCGGAGCGATAATTCTACCGTCTTCGATCAGACGAATGATCATTATGAGGTATTGAAGAATCACATCCATAGTCCCGACAGAATCGCAGATTTCTCCCAACTGAAACTTGCTGCTGATTTATCAACAGTACTTACCATATCGATGAGACGTTGCAAGCGTCCCTCGCTGTTCTTGAAAAGACGCGAATCCAGACAAGTTGTGATGACGTGAAAGAACTGCTGAGCATCGAAAAGAAGCAAAACCCTCATGTACGGATACTGTAGACTAGATGAGCTGCCGTCTTTTCCTCTCAAAGATGTGATACATCGGTACACTTCAAGAGGTACTTTCTCTTTGAAATCTTCTGGCAAATCGCCGATCGGATAGCCATGACCAGCTAGACAACATTGGATGTAGAGAAGTAGTCGGTTGCCCTGCTCCAGTTCCGAATCACTCAGAACATCATTTGAGGCGAATTGTGAAACTGAATCAAGCATCTCTTCCAAAGGTCCAAGGTAGTCGAGAAGACCTTTGTTCAGCACGTGAATGACACCATCGAAGAGATGATTCTGTCTACAGACGGTCATAACCTGGAAACCTCTTTTTATGGGAAATTATTGTGATGAAACCATGTGGATGTCGATGGAATGGATAGGAAAACGACAAATAGCCGATTGTAATTGGGAAAAGTGTCCTTCGTTGGCTAGATACATCAAATAGGCACTGATCAAGGAAGGTGGAGCAGACTCGAGGTGTCCATCCAAAACAAACTCGTCCAGTGATTCTAAGAAGGCAGCTCGAAGATTTTGTTCCGCTTCGAATCTGAAGAAGTACCAACTGAATCGCAAGTACTCACTTTAACCAGATGTAATCGTAGAGAAAAGGCTGTTGGGATCCTTCCACACAAACATGGAGAACTGTTTGAACGTACTTTCGACAGTCAATCGGATCAGAATTTTTAAAAAGAAAGTTTGTCAAATCTTCAAGGGCATCTAAAATCGGGATAACAGAGAGAATCAATGGCACTGACTGCGAAGAAGCAGGTCTAATTTGGCTCGAGTACAGAAAGTAGACTTGATCCGTCCTTTGATCAAATCCAAGAGGAAAAGACACGGAGAAACTATGTCTCCTCTTTGTTTGTATCTGGCCAGTTGGTCCAACTCGTTGTTCGATCTGACGACGTAGAGACCTTCGTGAGTCAAAAGAAATAAGGATCCGTTCGACCGAAAGACCGATTGGTAGCAAGTTCGTTCGGCGAGAGAACTCATTGCTGCTGAGATATTTCCTCCAGACTCACAAGCCTTCAAGACATTTCTTTTAGATCAGTTTCGTCTATAACCTTGTAAGTGGAAGTCGAGAAGACGACAGGTAGTTCTCTCTCCAGTCCCAGCGAAACTGATCCTGTCTCTGGATTCACCACAACAGATTCTCCGGTCTGTCCAAATACAATTATCCCTGAACATTTTTTTCCGTGTAAACAAGTAAACTTTACCATTTGGATTGATCCAACATAATGCGATAGCTTCGAACGGAAGATGTACGGCTCGCAACAAACCGGCAACTTTGTGTCTGGTTCCGAACTTATCCGGATAGAGGACAAACAGAGAAAGTTTGGTTGCTCGACCGATGCATATTCGGAAAAATTTCCTCTCCGCATCAGTCTAAATTGCTTTGGTTTTGTTCAAAGTATGACTTACAGATAGATTGAAGTCGAAAAGAGGCGGATACTGTTCACAGAAATTGATTGGAAAAGTACAAAAGACAGCTCCCCCCTTCTGAGTCGAAACTATCAGAATCTACAAAACTTGATCATTGTCTCAACAGTTTGTCACCTTGGTCATGGTCACGAGTACGATCAAATTGAAGGGCAGTGTCCTCATACTTACAACTTCTCCATTACATCCAGAAAAGACACATCTCACCTGTCAAATGGTCATCCTTCTATTTGCTTAGAACTTACCGAATGTGTGAGTTTTCGGGTCAAAGTTATCCGAATTCGTACTTCGAACACGTTTCCAGCTGAATCCAGAGTCAAAAAGTCGTTATTGGAATCGAGGTAAACAATCTGTATGTCGTCTGTTCCTTCAGAAAAGGATCTATACCTGTAAGAGGCCGGTTCCTGGTTGAACTGCGTCTCGAATCGTATGAACGAGAGATCGTTTTTTGATGTTAAAGACTTTGACTATGCCTCTACCATATCCCGCCGCAAGAAATCGACCGTCCTTAGAAAAGGCAGCACATCCAACCGATCCGGTTTCCGGTCCTCCCGGGAAGAAAGTTTCAAGTCTTCCCTGAACTCTGTTCGTTTTGTCGATCGATGACTGAACCTCGGAATTGAACAGCATGATCATTCCACGACTGCCACCAATTGCCAAAAGTCCTTTCGATTCACAAATACACGCTGGATTGCCACTTTTGTTGACCAAAGATGACAGCTGATGCGATTGTACTTCTATCCCGGGAAATGAATCGACAATAAAGAATTGAACCAACCGAGTTTCGAGAAAAACACGCCTGGATCAGTTTGATAAACCAGATTTGATAATGGATTGGGTACATGTGACGACGATTCGGATCCGTCCAAGAACGATAAACTCTCGTCGAAATTGTTCACCTAATACACTTGTTTCAAAGCTAGTTTTGGGTCTCACATTGTTGAGAGCGTCATCCAAAGTTGGAAAAAGCTGTTCTGAATTTGAGTCGTCAAGCCAATCGCCGATCTCTACCGAGTCGGCAACCGAACTCCCCATCTCACTTAACTTTAAATCTCCTGTATGTATTTCTTTTCCAAATATTCGACCGTCTTTTCAGTACTAAACTACTGAGTTAGTGTACAGAAAATACTTTATTATTATATGGCATCACAATAAAACAACCGTACCCTTAAACTTGGCAGAGGAATACCACAAATTGATTAGTTAAGAGACCGAGTAACAATTTTTTCAGTATGAAAAAGGGAGCTACATGATAATATCGGGCTCGGGGACATTAACGGAAATAGTTTTGTGAGGCAAAACTCGGGCTCCGTTGAGGTATAGTTCGTTGTTCACGACAATATCGTCTCCCAAAACGCACGTGTTCTCCATGCGAACCCACCGTCCGATAGAACATTTTCTGAGATATATGTGAGAAAAAAGCGGGGAAATATGAAATACCTGCCGATGATACACTGATTGATCCAGGAATGACTGTGAACGGTTGAATCGGCCAAAATGGTACAATCTTTCAGACAGACTCCATCTTCAACGATAACCCGTGGTCCAATTACCTAGAAACGTTATTGAAAAAGTGAAAAAAAGGATAAACATACCACATTCGGCCCTATTTTGCAGTTGGTTCCTATCTTGGCTGTGGAATCAACTAGTACATTCCCGTTTACATGATCTCCCGCAGCTAGCATTTTGTTTTGTGCCGTTTGACAATGTCGCAGATAGAGAGCGGTTCCTAAATTAAAACAATGATGGCCGAGCAGCGTTTGAACCTTTGAGGAAATCTTTCGGTTGTCCAACATCCATCCAGAAGCCAGGCAGAACAAATGCGAAGAGATTGCTAGAAGAGGCCATATTCGGAAAAACTTCTTTCTCAATACTAGTTGGTTTCAATGGGATGCGATCCAATATAGCTGGATTGAATCTTTAAAAAAGTATTAGAAGTTAAAATACAAAAGATCTTACATGTACAGACCAGCGTTAATCTTGTTTCCGACATACTCTTGAGGCTTCTCTACAAACTCCGCAATCTCTCCAGACTCCTCGTTAAATACTACAACACCATACTTGGAGGGCTCTTCTACCTGAAGCAAAGCATTCTAAAAGTTATCTTCCCGAACTAACCTTAGTTACAGCTATGGTTCCCTCATGACCGTGTTTCTTGTGAAACTCTAGCATTTGACGGAAGGGAAAATCACAAATCACATCACTGTTGAGCACGAAGAATGGCTCGTCATCATCTTGTACCAGTTCTTTTCTGAATAATGTTGGAAAAACGTAGAATTAAGAAAGAGTACCTAGCAAGAGCGAGAGGGCCAGCTGTTCCGAGAGGTTCTTCTTCTAAGGAAAATACCAATTTGACTCCTAGTTTCTCGGCGTGTACTTTCATCTCTGCTTCGAGTTGTTCTGCGCGATAACTGAAAAATCTATACAGAGAAATGAAAAGTAATTTTACCTGACTGCGAGGATAACGGTGGTAACGCCGGCATCAGCGAGAGCTTCCATCTGGTGAAGCATCATTGGTTTGTTGGCAAATTCAACCAATGGCTTGGGTTGAGTGAGTGTCAATGGTCTCAGCCTCGTCCCATATCCTCCGACGAGAATGAGAGCTCTCATTCTGAAACAAGTACAGTTCGAGCAATAAGTTTTGACCCTCTCGGCCATAATTTTTCTCTGTATGAGATATTGCACATCGGCAACATGTCCCCTTTCCTCTACATTTGGGCTTTTTCGTGTCAAAAATTCAGGTCCCTAGGTGGTATCTACGAGTTTTGGCAGAGCTTTGAATCAAGGTCCCTCGCGAACCCCTACCTATATCCCAGCCTTCCTGTGTAAAGAAACCAAGCTAATTCCATTGGCGCCGGATGACCATTGGTAGTGCCAACTACCGCCCAGAGTTTCAGACCAAACCGTTCACCCGTTCTAGAGAAATATGTTTCGTCAACTCGGATTTTGACCCAACTTCAACTCATCATATCTCGGTCATCTTTTAACATTTTTCAAAGTGGTCTCATTTTCAAACAGACCAATGACCTTTGATAGCCAAACAATATACATTTTGTTAGTTACAATGAGCATATCAGTGAACCAAAAAGTCATGTTCCGTGAAGTATCATTGGTCTGTTTGCAAATGAGAGACCATAACTTTGCAACCCATTTTGAAAAATTGAAAAATGTTAAAAGATGACCGAGATATGATGAGTTGAAGTTGGGTCAAAATCCGAGTTGGCGAAACATATTTCTCTAGAACGGGTGAACGGCTTGGTCTGAAACTCTGGGCGGTAGTTGGCACCGCCAATGGTCATCTGGTACCAATGGAATTAGCTTGGTTTCTTTACACAGGAAGGCTGGGATATAGGTAGGGATGCGCGAGGGACCTTGGTTCAAAACTCTGCCAAAACTCGAAAATAGCACCTAGGGGTCTGTATTTTTGGTATGAAATAGCCCAAGTGTAGAGAAAAGAGGAGGGGGAGGGGCTGTAACATAAAACTGAAATGCGGTTGAGAGAGGGGAAGATGATTCAGTCGGCGATAAAATCATCGCCCGTTTAGCCACGTTTCAAACCGTTTCGCGTTACAGCGAAAATGTCCAGTGACAGATATGCTGGTCAAATAACCTTTTTATTTTATATATTCCTCACTTTCTTTAGTGAATTTTAGCGAAAAGTTTATATGTTGCAGTTCAAATTGACCATCCGTTCAAATTGATCGAACTAGTTCAAACATCCCCACAGAGGTGTCACAGCGAGAGTGATATGGTCTGTTCAAAAAGAAGAGGGGTAACCATAATATTTTAGCTCTTCTCTTCGAGACCCACTAAGCCCGCAAACATTGAATACTCAGCCAACAAATTACAAAGTTCGCTGCGTATCTTTCAAATTTGTTGGCTGAGTATCCAACTTTTGCATGCTAAGTGGGTCTCGAAGGGAAGAGCTAGAATCTTACGGTAATCCCTCTTCTTTTTGAACAGACCATAGCCCCGTTAAATGTTTAGGCTATCACTAAAACCAGATTGATCGCCATGAAGTTATGACATCTGAGCCCCAACTGAAAGCCCATAGCGAGAGTGATAACCCCCTTTAAATGCTTAGGCTCACTAGAAGTATACCGATGACATATTCGAACAAAACTATTTTTTACGCCAATTCCACAACCCTGACAGCCTTTTTTCGATTGGGATAAGTACATTGCGTATCTTTCGAAAATTAAAAGGGAGAACACACCTGTGTTGTAGAGTGAAGTGTACTTTACGCAAAGCGTATTTTTCGCACGCAAAGCGTATTTTACAAAGTAAAGTTACGCGTCCAGTTCAAATTGACCGGAACTACAGTCCTACTAATAATTATTGACCCTCTCGGCCATAACTTTTTTTCTGAATGAGATATCGACAATTGGCTTTCTGGGCTCCACTTCTCTATGTCTGGGCTACGTTGAGCCAAAAAATCAGCCCTCGAGGTGATATCTACGAGTTTTGGCACAGTTTTGAACCAAGGCCCTTTGCGCACCCCTACGTATATCCCAGCCTTCCTAGATAAAGGAATCAAACTAATTCCCTGTGCAGGGCATGTATCTAGGTGGTACCAATTACCGCGCAAAGTTTCAGACCAAGCCGTTTGGCCATTCTTGAGAAAAGTGTTTTGTAAACTCCGATTTTGGCCTACTTTGCGGACAACATAACTCGGCCGTTTATGAACAAAATTTCAAATTTCAAAATCTGTTGGAAAGGGCTTCACAAGCTCTAAATAGTCACAGAACATGTCAAAGCCGAAATCTGCTGTTTTCAATGAGTACCGAGGCAGTTTTCAAACAGACCAATGACCCTTTTGGTCACGGAATATGACTTTTTAAGCTTGTTCAATAAAACCAGCCGGCTTCGCCGCCTGTCGGCCTGTTTTTACTTGTGTTTTCTTCTTTATTTCTGATCCCTTCCCCAATCAACCGATCTCTTCCACAGCGCGCGGCGCCCAAAGACGCCGCGACATGCGAGGTCGCGCCACGGCCGCACGCGAATAGAAGCCGCCTTTCAGCCGATTTTGCTCAAATTTGGACAGGAGAAACTTGAAATGATTACGCTTTTTTTTTGTTTTTCGAAATTCGATTTTCTGACCGAGATATGAGCGTTTCAATTTTTAAAAGAAAAAAAAGGCACCTGCGTAATCATTTCAAGTTTCTCCTGTCCAAATTTGAGCAAAATCGGCTGAAAGGCGGCTTCTATTCGCGTGCGGCCGTGGCGCGACCTCGCCATGTCGCGCGCTTTTCTTACGCAATACTACTCATCGAAGAAAACGTTTATCCGTTTTGGCATGTTCTGTGGCTATTTAGATCAGATAAAGGACTTTCCGACCCATTTTGAAAAATTGAAAAATGTTAAAAGATGACCGAGATATGATGAGTTGAAGTATCTCATACAGAAAAAAAAAATTTATGGCCGAAAGGGTCAACACTTATTGCTCGCTCTAGGAAGTCGTACGCTATAGTCTATTTTTGACTTTTCATGAGATGAAATGAAAAAACTTATATTTAAATTCGAAATAAGAAGAAAGAACAGCATTAAAAACATGAAAATTATTTGGCAAAAAAGGAATACGTCAAAAACGGTGAGCGTGATCGAAACCGGGTAGTCCGACTGGCTCCCGGCGCGCTAACCACTAGGCTACGCGGTCGCGGCCGAAAATTTAACGTACTACCCCCAGGGTTTGCCAACCCTGCTTCCCCCCTGTCGGGGTCCGCGAGCTGTGCTTCTCCAGTAAACCGATCTCTTCTGATCCCTTCTCCATTTAACCGGTCCTTTTCGATCCCCTACCGGCTATCCTGACTCTATTTCCTACTCAAAACAATTTAGCAAAAATATTTGGCGAGGAGAGGAATCTAACCCGGGTCGTCTGTGTGAAGACGGCGACTCTTAACAATACCCCAAAATTTCGTGGCCACAGAAAAAAAACCTATAATAACAAACACAGCCACAGAGTCTCTACCGTAGCCCATGCCGCGAGAGCGTAGGATACTCAGCCAGGAAACTTGACAAAGTATTGTACATTTCAGCATTATAATGGAATGACCTCTTTTTAATGAACAAACTGGTCTAGTGCATAAACATCGGTCTTAAAAAATATGACCGGTCTAAAAAAGACCGGTCTTAACCTTGTTTTCAGTTTTTCACTAGTAAATGCCTTTTTCGTGTCTACTATTGGGGGTGGGTTTAGTTAGGACCCCCAGGAGCCCACGGAGAGGAAGGGTAACAGGACCAACAAAAACACTCTAAAATCGCAAGAAAAAGAGTCTGAATTTTCCCGTGGGAATCATGAAAATTCCCGCGGGAATGCACGGGAATTTTACTACCTAAAATTTTTTCCCGCGTCCCGCAGGACGGAAATCCCGTGCTTATTTTTTTCCCGCGGGAATTTTATTCCCGCACATCTCTGACTAGGAGCGAACAAACTATATCGGAGAATGAAATGAAATACTCCTCCAATTGACAAAGACTACTGGTAAGAGTTGAAAGCAGTAAACTGAACTAACCTTGTATAGCTACTTTTCTCTGTACTTTCAGTCTCCTCCTTTTAGGAGCATCTTCTGGATCGAGCCTGACACTCCAAAATATTGTCATCACTTATATCCATGTCCATGTTTTCGCCTTCATCAATCACCAGGTTTTGACTCAGATTCCCATCTTCGTTCCGCTCCAACGTTCAACTTGTCGGCTGAAAAGGTTTCGTTTCAAGTAGGAAAAAACTAACCACTGTAAACAAACTCAGTCTTGGCCCGAGTTGAACTTGCCATTGGAGGTTCAGGAGGCGGGAGCTATAAAGTGTCACTGAGAGAATTTGCCTGGAAATTGGGAAGGTACTACCGTACAATGGGCGGTCTTAATTTTATTAGGCGGTTTCAATTAATCGGGGCGGTCTTATATAGTTAGGGCGGTCTTAAATGTCCCAAATCTGGGCGGTCTTAAAAAGAGGCGGTCTTAGAAAATCGGGGCGGTCTTAAAAAATTGGGGCGGTCTTAAACTTCTTGTCTGTTTGTTCTGCCTAATACATGTGTTTTCCACTATTTTTGTGCTTTTACTGTTTAAAAGTCTGATCTGGAGGATATCTGGGAGATAAAGATACCACGGTGGAGGTGGGCGAGAGCCTCCTATATGCGGAAAAGATGATGGTTACCTCTATCAATGTATGTTCAGGCGGGTCCACCGAGACCACTTCTACGCACATCTGTGCATAGAAATTTCCAAAGACTACAAGGTCTAGGTGGTCTCGGCACATACACTTTCAATTCCGTCCCTCTCGTCTTCTTCGCTATGGGTGCACCGAATGCTCTGTGGTAAGACCGCCTCAATTTTTTAAGACCGCCTGTGAAATTTAAGACCGCCCCAATTTGGGCCGGTTTACTGAGAGAATTTGCCTGGAAATTGGGAAGGTACTGCCTAATAATTATTTAAGATTAGATTATTTAAGACTCTCATGATGTTTATCGTAAAAAGCACGTTGAAAATAGTCAACGGAAGAAATAAAATGAAAGAAAACACCTTGAAATGGACGAATATGGCCGGGTTTTGACATTTTTTGTGTAAAAAATGCCGTTTTACTGCTAGATTGACTTTCTTCTGCTATTGTTTGATATTTCTCGTTGTATTTTGTCAGAAGGATGGATTTACCTGGAGAAATAGGTAGGAAAGAAGAAAAAGTTGATGAAAAACGACGTTTTCGCTATTTTTCGAATAAAAATGTTTTGAAAATCCGCGTAACAGTACGGTAGAATCAGCCCGCTTTTTTTGTAGGTACACACTCGCTTTAATATCGGAAGTATCCACTTTAAAATTGCTCTCCCGTCTCTGTGTGTGCCTGAAGCTTTTATTGATGATAAGGAGGGGTCTCGACACGATTTCGAAATCGTGTCGAGACACGAGCGCGGAAGGACGAAATTTCAGCTAAATTCAAATTACCGCCGAGTTTGGAGCACGCGGAAAGACGATAATTCAAAAATTTGGCTTAAAACGGGAACAGGGATGGCAAACAGAGATGTGCGGGAAAAAAAATAAGCACGGGTAAAAATATGCCCGTACTGCGGGACGCGGGAAAAAATTTTAGGTAGTAAAATTCCCGTGCATTCCCGCGGGAAAATTCAGACTCTTTTTCTTGCGATTTTAGAGTTTTTTCGTCAGCAAAAAATCAAGGAAGGACCTACTTTTTCGTCCAAATACGGCGGATTTTTCTGTCATCAGCTTAGAACTGCTCTTTTGACTATTAGCTTGTTGAAAATCAGCGCGAAAGTTCATTACATAACAAATACCCGACCAAAATAAGCGAAATTAGTGTTTTTGGAAAATTCCCGCGATTCCCGTCATTCCCGCGGGAAAAACAGCTGGTCACAGGAAAATTCCCGCGGGAACGCGGGAATAAAAATGAGCACGGGATTCCCTCCCGCGGGACGCGGGAAAATTTTTTTAGGATAAACATTCCCGTGGATTCCCGCGATAATTTTTTTGGCCACATCTGATGGCAAACCTGACCGGCGCGAATTTTTCGGCCAGGTTTGCCATCCCTGACGGGAAAAACTTGAGTGAAAACTTTTGTTGGAAATGGGCCGTATATACTGGCGCAGTGCGCAGCTTGCCACCTATCCGTCGCTGTTTTTTTGTCAATTTGTCACCTATGCGGCGGTCCAACGTTTTTCGCTTTGCTTGACCCGATATACAGACTGGCACTGTTCATTCAACTTGAAAAGAATAGATTCACATTAATATTCTTTAGGTTTAATGCGTGCCGTTACTCTGCTGTTATGCTTTGCCGAAATAGTGTTATCGCTTATAACGGACGAAGAAACCTCTATGACAATCGAAGTCGGTGCTTCAAAGGTTTCTTATATTTACTTCTTCACGCAAATTATCTTTTCAGCAAGATTGTCTTCATTTTCCAGTATTGAAGCCCGAATACCGGGCCATTGAGCTGAATTATCTAGTATGACTTTTGAGATAATAATCCTAGTAAAACATATTCAGGTTCTGAAAGGCGGCGAACGGGACATCGACTTTTTCGTTAGGAATCCGACAGGCATCGAAATTTTCCGACATATGAGATCGGCTTCTCACAGCCACAGGCTCGAGGTGTTGTTATTACAATACGTTTGTTTTCAGAATCAACATTGAACCTCAGACTGGGCTTGGAGACTATCAGATTTGTCTCGACAATACTTTCAGCTATGTTTCTAACAAAATCGTATACTTCCATTATCTTTTCCATTAAATTAGTTTCGTTTCAGGTTGCGCTCTCCGTATATATCATTGATGAGAACGGCAATTATGCTGGGGATTTGAACCGTTTCGAAACCAATCCTGCCATGGAGCTTCTAGTTGCAGCTCAAGTTTTCGAGGTTATCTTTATTCAATCGTAGCAATAACTTTTTCATTTCAGTCGAGTACAACACGCATCAAGAGCTCTCTAAATCGTATTGAGGGAGAACTAGACCACATTCGAACGATTTCTTACCTGGTATTTATTTTGTTTGAGTACGTAGCGATATTTTGTAGGATCGTTCCAAATCGGAAGACAATTTTGAAATGGTCAACTTCTGGGGAATCGTCAATACCGTGGTTATGTTCGCTGCTGGAATTGTCCAAGTGTTCCTTATAAGATCTTTGCTTACCGAAAACTCCAAACTCGGAAAGCTAATGCGAGGAAAGACGTCGTATTAGTCAATTCGTATTTCTATTTATGTTTCATAATAGCCCAGCATTTTGAAGCCTTGTATTGCACTGTACTGGTAATGTCGCTTTTACTGCCTGGAATTATTCTGTGATATAAAGATGTTTACTAGCAACCTTTATAAACCATAACTTTTTTATTTTATAGACCATAACTAAACTGCAACAATCTAAACATCCTAAGACTGCCAGTACCAAGTAGAGGAGATGCAAACTTATTATGGAATCTGGCACTCGCGTTAAATTGCTAGTTTGATCGTTATAAAGCGACCAAACAACAGAAAAGCTATCACAACAAGACCTAAAAAGTCGAAAAATAATGAGGAGACATGGCATAGACAAGACATTTTTACCGGATGTTAAGACTCTTCTTAGCCGTGGCGACCACATGAGCAACAGTGGGAAGAGCAGCAGACTCCAAATGCAGACTGTATGGCATGGGAACATCAACTCCCGTCACACGGAGAAGAGGCGCGTCGAGATGGTCGAAGGCTTCACTTTCCATAACTTGAGCACCAATTTCCGCTCCGATTCCTGAAACATTGTGTAAAAGAAAATGAAAGTGTTACCACAGAAAGGCCAGCCAGTTTCGATGGTTACAAGATGATTGGTTTTCATGATAGACTTCTTGATTGTATCGAAATCAAGAGGACGAAGAGTACGGAGGTTTATGACTTCGGCCTCAACATCGACAGATGCGAGTTGCTTTGCTGATTCAAGGGCGAGTTCAACGCCTTTGGAGAAGGCGACGAGAGTAATGTGCTTTCCTTCTCTATAATTACATGCAAAAACTGTTGAAATAGAAAAAGCCACCTTTCAATTTTTGCTTTTCCGATTGGTAGAACAAAATCTTCCGACAGAACTTCGTCAGGGACGGGGAATGATTGACCATAAAGAATTTCGTTTTCTAGGAAGACAACAGGGTTATCGTCGCGTATGGCAGCCTTTAGCAGACCCTTGGCATCTTCCGAATTGTACGGAGTGACTACCTACGAATTTGAAACTGTATAAAATATATCTGGATCTGTGAAAAAGTGGATTCTTTGAAGAAGAAGGGATTTGTCTTTGCCCTGTTTTACTGACCGAACAAAAAAAGAACAATAACTTGTCTGAACTGTGCAACCTGACAAAAAATGAACAACAATTCTTACAAAAGTCAAATCCTCGTCTTTTTTCATAGGATCACTCTTTTATCGTGTTCCAGAAAACCTGATTGTAACATCGAAGAAAACTCAACAAGTTTGACCCACATTCCAAAATGAGCTAGTGATTATAGCGTTCAATGTAACTTCACGTTATTTTTCAGTATCTTTTACTGTTCTAGAAGAGGTTAGTGACAGAAGTACAGATACGGAAAACACACTGAATCTGGAAACAAGGGGGTCTAGTTGAGATCTGACACAACGAGCAGAATGAAAATATGAAGAAAAAGAACCGGACACTCTACCAAAGCAAAAGGTGTTCTCCAATTTTTCTCTGTAACTCGACGTACTCTTTTTCTTTTTCTATATTATACAGTTTCTGGACCAGACGATAAAAGAGTGATCTTATGAAAAAAGACGAGGATTTGACTTTTGTAAGAATTGTTGTTTATTTTTTGTCAGGTTGCACAGTTCAGACAAGTTATTGTTCTTTTTTTGTTCGGTCAGTAAAACAGGGCAAAGACAAATCCCTTCTTCTTCAAAGAATCCACTTTTTCACAGATCCAGATTGTTCTTTTTGTCAAAATTCATAGAATTTATGAATAGTGTTTCCCCCATACACTAGCAAAAAGTGTGAACCAAATTTTTCGGCACAGTCCGGTTCCTTTTTGCGCCCACACCAGATCGAGACCAGACCGGTCAGAATTTTACCGCGCCGATGTCGAGCTGATCCAAGAAAGGAGCGAGACTGGATTGGTTAGAGGTCATGGCTGTCTAGAATCCTTTACAATCAAGTTTCTGGTATTTTGATTCTTTGTTACGATGTTTCCAACCAACTTTCGAGACCTACGTCATCAGAATCGGGGGAAGTATATACCCAGAACTTCAGCAAACCTAAGTATATACCTTGAGCCGTTTTACAGGACAAGGATTGAAGAAGAAAACTACCATACTCCCTTGTTCCTAAAAGTATTGGGCTTTGCCTTATGAACAAGACTTCACTAAACTCAAAACAACAAAATTGCGCCTTCGCCTTTTTGCCTACATTTTTAGGATTTTGTCTTCTCGACTTGAAAATAAGGCTGTAGGGGTAACTTTTTACGCTGAATCCGATGGAATAGGTCCCGGAACCTAAAAATGCTTTCGGCGCGCGATTTTAGTGTCAAAGCGTTCTGCGCTAGTGGGAGGCAAAGCCAAAAGCCAAGGCAAAGGTGCGATTAGTTATTACCTTCAATCCTGGACAGTGAGCAAACCAAGAAGAAAAGTCTTGAGAATGCTGAGCAGCGACTCCAGCAGCAGCTCCATTGGGACCACGGAAAACAATTGGCACAGGAACCTAAAAATGGTATGAAATGTAAAAAAAATCAAAATTTACTCTTCCAGCCGACATGTAGAATGTTTTAGCTGCACTATTAATGATCTGATCAATGGCCTGCATAGAGAAGTTGAATGTCATGAACTCGCAAATAGGACGAAGACCGGCAAATGCAGCACCTACGGCTATTCCTGAAAAACTTAGATTGGTTGCTCAAGTTCGAAGACTAACCGGCAAAACCCATTTCAGTGATAGGCGTATCGATAATTCGCTTGTCACCATGCTTCTTCCACAGTCCTTTAGAAACCTTGAAGATTCAATATGTTTTATAGAAAGTTTGCAAAATTCAACCTTGTAAGCTCCGTCGTACTGAGCGACCTCCTCTCCTAGCAAAAAGACGCGCTCGTCTCTGCGGATTTCTTCGTCCATGGCCTGATTAAGTGCATCACGAACAGTCATAGCTAAAAAAATATTTTCTGAATAAAAGTACGAAGCTTACATGACGCCATTCTTTGACTGACGCTGGTCTTAGCGAGATTGGCTATCACAAGCCGGCTACATTTATTCAAGGCCATTTTTGGATATTACCTGCAAACACATCGAATTAATTCAGTAACACATTGCGAACAGAAAAATAAAAGAAGTTTTGTTGAATAAACAAAATGTATTGAGAATCCACAACCGCCCAAATTGATATACGTAAAAGTACGTTTCGTTATTTTGCGTATTCCAACCGGTTACAGTGCAAAGATAAGAGCGAGGAGCATACTCAAAGTTCCAACTCTTGGAGTATGTAAAAAAAAGTAATCAAAACTGATTTAATGTAAAAGCACGGACAAGTTATTAATCCAGAAGAGAAAAAAAATGAGATTTTTTAGATGTTCAGATAGAAATTCAAAGAAAACGCGTCTTGGTTACTATAGCAACTGTTTCGACAGGCATGTCCTTCCGAGAGTTACGAAGTAAGTTTTTAAATCACGATTTGGCTAAAAAGAACATGAAGATCTGTGCGAAATGATGCGTACTTTGGGATATCCTCGTCTTCTGTCGATCGAAAACTTCCGAACCCCGAACTTTCCTTTGGTGGCAGAGTTATTGGAATGGATCGTGAAAAGATTTGAGCCGAACGCCTTTCTGAATTGTCAAGACATCGAATCTGAACAAGATCGAGTTCTTTTGATCAAACAGGCGGTTATTCTGCTTCTACAAAACTCGCGACTCAAACTCAATCCGAGGAAACTGTATCAGGCCGACGGTCATGCTGTTCAAGAGATCCTTCCAGCCATCAAACTTCTTTACGACTCTGTGAAAAACGAGCCAACTGAAGATTTACACAACCAATGGAATGTGATCAAGTCCAAATTGAATTCCAAAGTTTGAGAAAAAGTTTGACCAACAGTGAAATTTTTTCAGAAACAAGATGTCCGAGTCGCCAGACAACTTTCTTCGCAGCTTCCTCAAACTGGAGCTGCTCTACATGACTTACTCTCCAAAGAACTCTACTTTCGGGTCTGACTCTTTTCTTCAGAAACATTTAAAGTCTTCAGAAACAAAGAAACAGAGCTACGTCACGTCCTGTGCCTCTGGCAGAGGCGGAGAAAAGTCTTCAACAGAGCATAAATCGCATTGCGGACGAAACGAAAGACATTACTCACAAACTGAACAATGTGGCAAACGACGAACAGAATCTGGATGAGAAGATAGACAGGAAAAAGAGAGAATTCGAACAAATGCAGAAGAGATTCGCGAAACTGCAGGTGGGTGGTATGACTAGCTGATAAGATGGGCTGTTTTGCAGCAATTCCGACCACAATATATGGATGAGTACGAGAAATACGAAGAGAGACTCAAAGAGCTATATAAGGTGAGCAAATTCTCAAGTTCCTCTCTGACACTTGAAGCAGGAATACGTGGTCAAGTTCCGGAATCTGACATATCTGCAACAACTCAACTTGGAGATGGAACGACTCGATAGACAAAGACAGGTAATCAAGATTGACTAGTCTAAACAGAAATGTTTGAGGCGGATGCTGAAAGGAGCATGAGACAGGTCGTCGAGAAGATGCGATTCGAGCAGACCAACTCTCCTCCGTTAGTTCTATTTTCTACAAAACACTTGATTCAGATTGGATCTTGTCGATGAGTTGGAAGTCCCTCCGATCAATCAGGACCGACGACCCTGTGAGTCTTTTGACACCAACAGCTGGGCCAGCTGTTCTACAGTACTTGGTCGTTTTCAGCTCGTCGTGTGTTCGGAAATATGACTGGAGTTGGAGATGAAGAGGACGAGGATGAGGACGACGAAGACTTGGAAAACGAGTTGGGTCTGATGAGTGACGAAGAGAAGGATATGATGTTGGAAGAAAGAGACGTCGATGAGAAGGCAGAAGTTAGCAGTGGAGACGACTTTTAATACATTATTAGTACAGAACAAGGTTGGCAAACCTGGCTGGCCTGGCCGGCCCAGGTTGTGACCAGGGCGCCAACCTGGCCTGGCCGGCCAGGCCAGGTTAGCTTGTAAACAGCGCGCCAAACCTCGCCAGGTTGGGACAGCTTTGGCGGCTCGGATCGTGGCGGGTTACTGTAGCAAATCGATAAAACTCCATTTTTCTTATTTTATTGTCGTTGTTGGTGACTTTATAACTTGTTGCAACGAAAAAAGGAAAAAAAAGTAACATTTAGTATAGTCTGTTCACATATACAAGAATCTACAAGAAAAATGTTTTACCGATTTGCTACAGTAACCCGCCGCGAGGGTCCCGCCGCGATCTGAGCCGCCAAACCTGGCCCAACCTGGCCTAACCTGGCCAGGTTGGGCGCGCTGTTTACAAGCTAACCTGGCCAGGCCAGGTTGACGCGTCGGGTACAACCTGGCCTGGCCTGGCCCAACCTTGCCGTCGCGACTTATTCGGCCAGGTTTGCCAACCCTGTACAGAAGTGACATGGTTTGTTGATATGAAGCATCAGGGACGGACCACGGAAAGATTGCTCCCGTTGCGACTCATCGGTCTTTCATAGAAATTCTCCTTTGAACGCAGCTGTTCTCGAAGTTTTGTGAGACGCTCAAGAGTTTCTTTTTGACGTTCCGAACTCTTTTTGATGTTGAATGAGCGATAGGCTGGGTTCTGAAAAAAAATATATAGAATGATGGAAGCAAACCATGCTCCGGTATTTGTTAAGATTGGGCGAATCGGTCGGAGAGGAAAGATTCTGTACCGATCCACGTAGATTACAGAGAGATCCTTTGAGAGAAGCCATTGACGCTTGACGAGAGAGATTTGCCTCGTCCCGACGACGAATATCCGGTGAGAGACGATCCTACTTTTGGTTTGTAAAAGAAAACAAGCATTAGTACCTCTCCATGACGAGTACATCCTTTCTCGGCCAACTTTTTCGAGTAAACTGAGGAAAGAGGCGAACTGGGAGTTGAGGATGTGGGAGAAGAGAAAGCACTGCGGCTTCTCATCTAAACTCTCGGTTTAGAACAGTTCGGAATGTTTTGGGCACCCTTGTGAAGAGTTCTCCAGCTGCATTCAACGGAACCGACTTGACTTCATCATCCACCAGGATTTTCGGAATTGGAGACTGTCTGAAATACCCAGTTACGTGAAAACAGCGCATATACTCACAAATTCTCTGCCTTGGTAGTCGACATTACGTTGTCGCAGTTCGACGAGGCGAGAGGACCGTCGTGCATGGTACGCATTCGTCTTGATCGAGTGGAAATGGGAGTGAAGAGGGGGTTCTGAATGGGAAATGATCAGAGAAGGAAGTAATCGATTGGCAGTTTTGTTTGGTTCGAGGATTTTCGCTTACGTGGACTGTTGAAAATAGAAGAGATAGGGGAAGAAGGTCTCAATAACCAGAAGAAGGAAACTCGATCGGAAATGTCGTTGGACCGACGGATCCCTTTGATGATTAATGGTACGAGCGAGCGGACGTGTACAATAGCAAAAGAAGATCGATAGGCTTCAGGCCATTTCGAAAGACAAGCCGTGGGAACAGCTCTCGAAAAATGTCTTTATCGGCGGGACTTTTGGAAGAAAGTATAGGCGATTAGTTCGATTAGGAATACGCCCGTTCCGTATTGCAATCAAGGAACTACTGAATTCGGTGACAAAATGACGAATTTCGATGATTCGCCATCGATTTGTGAAAAGAATTCAAGACTGAGTGGGGCCAAAAGATAAGAAAGGCATCTGCTGACGGAGTAATGAAAGACTGATCTAATTAAAAGAAGATAACAGGAACAGAATCAGATGGGTTTTATGAGTTGAGATGGGTGGGGCATCTGGACTCGGACAGCGTAAAAAGACCGGATAGATCCCGAGGAGGACAAGGCGCGAGCAATGTGTACATAGCAATTCTTGAATGACAATAACAGTTGAGGGACGCCCACACTCGATTTGCATAGGCTAGGGTGGAAATAGGAGACAGCCAATATATACTCACAGTTATGGAAGCGGATGGAGCGTGAAGAGAGGAAGCCATTCTAAAGGAGTAAACAGTCTCACTCATTCAAAATACCTGGTAGGCAGCCGAAGACTTTTACTGCGTCTGAAAGTGTCCTCTGTGGCATGACTGTACACTGAAGCCTCTTCTGACTGTTCCTCCATATTCTCTTTCGTATCCTCTTTGTAGACAGAGAAAGTGCAGTTGACAACGTGGTCATTTCCAAAAGACGAAGATCGAGAGCGAGTCTGATTATTTAGAATTAGGCTAAGACAGTAGATACCGGTACTTTGCTATGAAGATGATTGTCGTTCAAGTCAACAGACTCTTTCTTTTTCGACAACGAACTTCTTCGATCTTTCAAGCTTTCCCAATCCAGCTTCTTCTGTTTTTCCCATTGAGAAATCTGTGAAAATAAGTTTTTTTTGTGTAGAAGAAACTACCTGTTTGAGAACTTCTTCACCAGTTTGACTGTCTACTCCGAGCAGTTTCTGTTCCAGTTCATCTTTTCTCTCACTGCCATCAATCACATGCTTGTATAATTTAGCCTTTCTCAGCACCTCTGCCTCTTTTTGCGCCTTCTCCAGTGCCTTCAGAACGGCGTCATGGCGTCTGTCCAGAGACTGAAAGAGTCATTCTGTCCTTTTTGAGGTCAACTAACTTTACGAAGTTCCTCCTCTCGTTCTTCTGTCAGCCGTCGCTCCTCTTCCTCTTTCATCAGCATCTCTCTTTGTTCATTCTCAACTTTTCGAAGTCTATCTTCTTCTGCATCAGTACTAAACTTTTCAAATTTAAACAAACTACATAATTGCCGAACCTGAAAACTTGCTCTTTATGCAAATCTTGACTTGTTGAGTAAATAGACGGAGTCATCTGATTTTGTCTTGTTGCACAAGATTTGAGTTCTTGCGCAGAAGGATCGGTTCCATGGAAAGATGTTGTCAGGGCAGAGAAAGGATAATGTGGAATGTTTTGTATCATAGTCACTGGACAAACTGGCTCTGCTTGCATTTCACCCATTATCTAAAATTATTCATTCTTAAACCAAGAAAACTGTACTTACGTTAATGGGAAAAGGAACAGCTCCTTGAGGTAGGTAATTGTACATGTACATTGGCGGACAACTTTGAAACGGCAGATGTGCATGCGACATCCCAATTGGTGGCTATAAACATGAGTAAACCAGAACTAAAAGTGTTACACCTGGTAGGGAAGAAGAGGGTTTACATAGCAGAAATTTGGTGGAGGATTGATCTGAGGATGAGACCGTCTGAAAGACTCTTACTGAAGTAAAGAGAACAACCAACGTTTCGACGGATTCAGTCTGCTCCAATGTCACATTTTGATGAATCTGGAAGATGCAGATAAGTGACCGAATGACAATGAGATATATGTGGCAAAGTCCCGTCTTATACACAACACTGATTAGCTCAAATGTTTATTCTTCAGATCTTTTATCTTTGGGAGTCAGTCTCTTCTTCAGCTCTTCTAGTTGGAAATCTTGTTGCTCTTGTATTCCCAGAAGTGTGCCCATAATAATTCGAAACTGTTCGTCAACATCTTCCTTCAGACGACTTTTCATCGTCTCTATCAGCTTGTCTATCGTCTCTTGATCCTTCTTTTTTTCCTGGGCGAACTTCCTCCTTTCCGTTGTAATCTGGAGATTCTTCTCTCGAAATTGCTTCTCCACTCCGGCCTTCTCCAACAGCAATTGGTTCCCTCCTTCTTCCGATATCTTCATCTGTTCTCGAAGTTTTCCTATTTCTTGTTTCTGATTCTCGAATCCCTGTCGACAATCATCCAGTTGCTGTCTCACAATATGAACATGATGAACTGCTTCGTCCTTCTCTAGCTGCAGTCCTTTACTTCGAACAGTCAATTCCTCGCATTTCTTCACGATTGTCTCATTCCGCTTGGTCAACTCGCCGACTCGTTCCTTGTTCACGCCTTGGTCCATCTCCAAGAATCTCACTTTCTCTCGCAACTTTTCCAATTCGACCGTTTGTCCGTTCACTTGAGCTCGCAGTTGCATGTTCGTATTCTCGATATTGACCGCCCTCATCTGACTTTCTCGCAGTCTCTGGTCAATTCCAGACGAGTTCAGTCGCGTTCTGTCTAGCTCCTCCTTGATTCGACTGTACTCATGTCGAACTCTGTGTGCATCCGATTCCAACGCTGTTGCTCTCGACTGCGTCATATAGAGCTCGTTCCTGAGCGTGGCAATTTCATGTTCAGCCTGTGCATTGTAGTTAGATGGACCAGCGGCAAAGAGCGGATTAACATGGACGAAAGAATTGCTTCGACTCCTGTGACGACGATGTTTCTTCTTCTTGTGATGATGTTTCTTTCGAGAAGTGGAACGACTACGACTTCTGTGCTCCCGCGAAAGGGGTCTATGTCTTCGACTCTCCGACATTCAAAGACTACCAGATACTCTAGTTATACCAACCTTTTCTGCCTGTTCATAGAGTTCTTGTTTTTTAGTCGGTGTTGTCTCGGCAGAAACACTCTGAAAATGAAAGTATGAGTATTCTCCTGATCGGACACGTGTTGCGGCACTGCTACCGGTCCCAGATCAGAAGACTCGCAGTCTAATGAGCCGCGAACCATGAGTCAACAAGATTGGCTGCATGCAAACCGTTCAATTAGACTACTGACCAAACAATCGATAGAAAGAGCCAGCTGTCACTGTAGGCGTAACCAACGATCCGGCACCTGCGGACAGTCTGACGTCCGTTTGGTGCATCTCATTTGGAAAAACGAGTTTTTGGAGGAAAGAGGACTTTCTAAGAGATCTTACCTCGCGTCTCTCGGCTTTTTTGTTCGGAGATCCACAACCCGGTCGACCAAATGGGAACCAAGGAGTCTGTTCTTCGGCTGAAAACAGTTATTCTTTTTGTAAAAGGGAGATTAAATTACCACGTTCTTTTTCCCACTGAGCCTGTTTTCGACTTAGCAGAGAGTCATCACGGGGCATCAATCGATGTCTGAAAGGTTCTTCGACTATAAATATAATTGAGGAGAGGTAAAAATCAGAGTAGGGTCCAGCTGGTCGGAGAATAGCCTTGCCTCGTCTCGGGCTAGCCTTGCCCCGCCTACTGTCCAATAAAGAACTGTCGGTTGGATGAATGGGAAAGAAGCAACGCGTCCGGGACGACGATTATTCGGACCTTTACGACGGAAGATGATATTTGCGGAGGAAAGGTTGGCGAGAGCATATTCATTTCAAATAACCAGTGATAAGACCTTATGGCGCCGTCGACTATGATAGCAAAGACACAAAAACGAGCCAATCTCAAGCGAAACAAAAAAGTTCCATCTGTGGATTTAGCGCTTCTGATAAAAGCGACATGAAATGTGTTAGTCGAACCATCAGAACTGAAAGAGATCTAAAGAATGATATGGGTAAGAACGATATCTAAAAGTTTAGAACACAAAACTAGATAGATACTCAGAATTGAACAGGCAATAGAGAGCATCTTTCTGGGCAATGCGAGTAAATTGAAAAACCTTTTTCGAAAAAGCGTGCACCGGTTGTTCCCAACGCGCGGCAGGACCCTCTCTGACTCGGTCCGACTATCATAGAGCTCACATGGGAAGCGTTCTGTTCAATCGAAGAAAATGCGGATCTTGAGAAATGCAACCTCTAACACTAAGAGCAAGGTATATCTTGGTAGAAGACGAAGGCACAAAAGTGATCCAATGATTTTGTACCATATTCTGTTGCGATACAATATACAGTAAGAATAGGTCATTACATGTATTTGTGTGATACTCTGTCCGTATATTTGTTCTATACTTGCCAGATTTCAACCCCTTTCCTTCCGACTTTCAAGTCTTTTCGAAATAGAATCAATCCACGACCGGGTGAGTCAGTTCACTCAAAGAGTATGAACCAACTGATGAGGCGAGATGCCAGACAGCACGTGGTCCTGTCTCCTTCAGTTCTCCCACGTGGTCTGTTCTCGAAACCCCGCCTCTAGCCCCCAAGCACGCGCCTTTTTGCGGGAATCACCCCATACATCTCTTGCACTTCCGGTTTTGTTCGTTCAGTTCACTTTTCTTTCAGAATGAGCCATCACTGTAGGCCAGCCATCTCCAATTCTGTCAGAATGATATCTTTATCCAGAGAAACATCTATTACTACTGCAATTCCAAGGTTGGTCGTGTTTCTCGTACCGCCGTTTATATTTGAAACGCGAAAAGAGCGCGAACAGAGTTTCAAACTTTCCAAAGTTTGCCGTTCTTTCGGGAATAAAAAAGTTGAAAAATGAGGATTCGATTATATTCGTCAGTGCGACAATTTGCAGGTTAGGCGTTGCGGTTATAGCACTTTTTAGACCAGGAGGAGCAGGTCCACCGAATGTAACATCAGATGTTCCGGCAGCACCCACGTATCTCGGCTATCTCTCTAAAGTGACACAGAATCTTCTTTCTCAAGTAAATTTATTAAATTTCATTCAAAAAGCGTCTTTTTTCAGGGAGCACAAGTGCTTGGTCTGGCGTCATCCCGCGAAGAAAAGCCAGCAGTTGTTCAATCTGCGGCTGGAGGAGCTCCGGTCAAAGCCCAGTCAGTAATCAACTTGTTTTTAAAATCATTCTTTTAGAAGCAAAAATCGCGTGATCAAAAAAATGGAAAGTCGAGTAGAAGTAACGAACAAGGTAATTCTATATTGTTTTGCTTACATTTGTAAATCATCAGACGGTGGCACTTGTGAAGCGGATATTAGAGGCAGAATCTGTATCAGCGACATTATTTCGCATACAACAACTCAATACACACATTATCAACTATCCGGCCACGCGATTAGTTGCTGCACAGGCTTGTCATTCTTCATTTCAATCGTACGAGTTCTTTTTTTCAGGATAAACGGTTGATTTCGGCACTGATTCGGTTTGAAAAGGCCGATATCGATATCAACGTGAAAGCATCTGCCCGAATGTGTCTGACCCTTTGTGGTTATCAGCCGCAATTGAAAAATAAAGGAATCAATCTGCTATGTATCGACGGAGGAGGAACTCGTGGAATGATGGGCTTGGCAGTATTGTCTGAAATCGAAAGACTGACGAACAAACGCGTAAGCGTTTTTTCACTTTGAAAATGTGAAAAACTTCAGGTTTGTGAGATGTTCGATATGGTCGTCGGAGTGAGCACTGGAGGTATCATTGCTACTCTTCTTGGTATCAAACAGTATTCCGTCGCTCAGGCGAGAGACATTTACATGGAAATTTCCAAAAAGTTTGTCTTCTATATTTCTTTTTACGAACGACTTTTGATTAGACTCTTTTATCAAACAAAAATGCACGGAGCAATCGGAGTTCTTCGCTCGCACAGCTACTACGACACCAAAATGTGGATTTCGCTACTGAAGGAGCTTATTGGCGAGCACGATACTCTCATTGATTCCTCGAAATCAAAGCACGTTCCACGAATCGCCATTGTCTCGTCGATCGTCAATCTGCCCAAAGTCGAGCCTTACATTTTTCGAAACTACGAACACCCCGCTTCACTCGCTAGTCATTACAGAGGAGGAGTTTCTCATGTATGTTTGCCCGTTCTTTTTTATATAAAAAATTTCAGGCCATTTACAAAGCTATTCAAGCATCAGCTGCTGCTCCCTTCTATTTCGAAGAAGTCGAACTCAAAGAAGCAGGTATCCTTCTGTAAGTTTTCTTTCTTCTGAATTATTTGTAAATTTCAGCCAAGACGGCGGCATTTATTCGAACAACCCCTCTTCAATAGTAAGCGTTCATAAGATACCCCGAATAGCATCGGTTTAGGGCATTCACGAAGCCAAGCTTCTCTGGTCGGACGAGTCTTTTCATACTGTTGTTAGTGTTGGAAACGGTCGATCTGTGATGGAACTTGCTCCAACTCTAACCTATAAATCCACAGGACTTCAAGAAAAACTCAACAGGTATCCTATCCCAATTTTTAAAGCTAAACTTTATCTAATTCTAGGATTATTGACAGCGCTACGGATACAGAAGGAGTTCATAACACCTTGAAAGATACGCTAGACCACAATTGCTATTTCCGACTGAATCCCTACATGAGTACGTCCTTTTCACTGTTCAGTGTGAAACATACTTTCAGGTTATCCATACTCTCTGGACGAAATTGATCCGAAGAGACTGACACAAATGCAACATGACGCCAGTCTTTATATCAGACGGTTTGTTCTTTTCCATACCAAACTATTGTATTTCTTTAAAGAAATCACGCGAAAATTGAAGCTGTAGCAGTGCGACTTCTCGAGAAAGCGACATTGATGCAGGAGTGGCGTAGGAAATGGTCGACCTTCCGTGATTCTCATGAACTGTATCAGCTAAAATAGTTGTACATATCTAATTGTTTTGTACATTCCTCTTTTTGTATATAGTTCGTCTTGTCTTTAAGCTCATTAGTCAAAATACCAGTCAACTCAGTGCATATGTACTATTTTACGGGGGAACCGAATAAATTTCTATGTTCTTTTGGAGGAACTATTGGTGTTCACCTCTCTGTCACTTCTCTGGGATACAACGGACCCTCTCCTCGTCGAGAAAGTGCTTCATTTGAGGAGACGGAGGACAAAGAACAAACCGGAGAGAATCACGGAATGAGTAAGAGACGCAGACCGCAACAGAGGGCAGGACCGCAGCGGTTTATCGCAGCTGGCTGGCTCCAGACCCAACTATGGCCTGTCAGACCGGGATTAGAGGTTTGTTTTTATCCTTTCCATTAGTTTACGTGTTCAAAACAATCTTTTAAAATATCTGGTCGTTGCCGTTAATAATTGACTCTTTCAAAATGTGAGGTATCGATTTGTTGACACTGTTTATATGGCTCTTCTCACAAACACCTTTCACTTTAGAAATTTTGTTTATATATTAAAACAAAAGATGTAATTGATGTAGAAACTGGAGGCGAAAGAGAAGAGACCCTTGGGGGATTATAGTCAATCCGTGAAGTAGGAAGTAGACTTCCACTTTAGTTTGTGTTCTTTTGAAACTAAATAGTTTATGCATAATCCAGGATCTGTTTCACATTTTCCTCTATTCGCCCAAAAAAGTCTTCTTACCGTCATTGATTGATATTCAAACGACGTGAGTGCGATCGATGAGCTCTCGCCTCAAATTACAATGAGTGGATGAGTCGCTTACATCCCATTGTTGACCAGAAGCCCTAAAAATAAGCCTTAGAAGTGTCAACCGGAGAACAAACAAAAGCGAGATCTTTCAGCTAATACGGCCCTTCGCAACGCATTCAACCAAGGAAAACAGGCCAAATTGCGTCTTATCAAGGTCGTTGTCAGGAATGGTTTGTAGAGAATGTTCCAGAAGAAATGACTGACTTCAGAGGAACTGACTCCGAACTACGAATATGCTGGAACATCGAACTGGAAGGACGACTGGAGAGCGACTCTTCCAGAATGTGTCGACTCGTACGAACCTTGTTTCATTCTCTTCCGTCTGAATACCATCACTGAATGGATCCTCATCACGTGCGTTTTCCTTCACTCTCAAACGCTCTCAAACTTCAGATTCGCTGATGACCGAGCTCCCGTAAAGGAAAAGATGCTTCTTGCGGCAACTTGTGCCACTTTCAAGAGCGAGTTCGGTAAGTCGAGATCATTCAATCGAACTATACGAAAACGTCTTCAGGCCAATGTTACATCGAGCACGAGAAGCACATCACCGATCGGAAGGTGGGCTTGTGTTTGCCCGTCTGTTTACTTTTTATTTCTTCAGGACCTCACGTTGGACTCTTTCGAGAGCTGGCTCAAGAGCAAGACTGAATTAGGGCCCATGAGTGAGGTAGAAAAGGGTATGTCTTGGGCATGAGAGAAGCGGAAAGACGGAGTTTAGAGTTGCACAATGCTGCTCAAGAGAGAGCTGCTGTTGCTCACAGTGGTCCTCAACACATGAAGGGAGTCTCCTTCCCATTGGACAGAAACGCGGAACAGGCTATCAGAGATCTGGCCAAAAGACAAAAGAACTTTGTGCAACTTTCGGTCAGTTTTCTCTATTTTTTCTGTCAATTTCTCTGATTCAGGTGGACACTCTGAACGAGGCCATCAAATTGGAAGCAACTGAAGACAATCTGTCCGTCTCCGATCTAGCTAAGCGTATTCCAAGGGACAAACCTCGTTATACCTTCTACCGATTTGAACACACTTACGACGGAAGACTCCATGACAGCACCTGTGAGTCTCTCAGTTCTCCTCTTGTATACTGTCCTTTTAGTGTTCATCTATTCTCTTCCATCTTCTGGCAGTTCAATTAAAGAGAGAATGTTGTACTCGAGTTGTAAAGGCCCTTTCCTCGACACCGTCAGCAATTATCTAGGAGTAGAAATTAGCAAGAAGGTATGCTATTTGTCCCTTCCTTTTTATACTTTCCTTCAGATGGAGGTCGATGCTAAGGACGATCTGAGTGAGAAGGCTCTCTTCGAAACTCTTCATCCTGTCCCAATCGAGTCTCCGAAACATTTCGCCAAGCCGGCTCCTCCGCGTGCTGCCGGCCCTCGCCGCATAACTAAAGTTTGATAGACAAATATGATCTGAGCAGCTACGACTGAATGCAATTGCCAATTTGTATAAACTGCCTTATATTTGCTCGATGTTATAACAGTCGGTGCATGTCCACGGTCTATCAGTGTGTCTTGTCTCTTTTGACATTCAACTTCTCGGACGCCTATGGTTTTGAATAGTCTGTTTATCAAAATTCCCGGTTTCCTCCGAGCCTTCTTGAGGCTAAATGGGAGCATAATCAAATCACAAGCTATAAAAGACGGATTTGGGCAATTATCTCAATTCTACTGGAACGAAGTATTTTGTCTTCAATTAAACACACTGACAATTATTTGATTGAAAAATAACTCTGCTTTTATGCCTACACGTTTTAAACTACTTTTAGATGGCGCTAGACGACTGGATGGGTAGTCTTCCCTCGGAGCTGACTGCTCTTCCTATCTGTCAACTTAAAATACCCGGTAGTATGCTGTAGAGCTATTCTACATTAACTATAGGTTCGCATGATTCTGGAGCAGACTGCTCGTTGAATTCTCAGCTCCCAGTTGCCAATGATGAAAACGACAAAACTGTCCGTATTCTGGGAAAATGTCGCTGGATCAGACAAATTATTAGACGATGGGCGATCACTCAAAGGTTGTAATATTGGTTTTAAATGAAACGAATGTTTTCAGGCAATCTATTGGAGAACAACTTTTGTCCGGAATTCGGTATTTTGACCTCCGAGTCTCGCATCCACCGAAAGAGTTACGGGAAGTAACTGGCGACTTCAATCTGGTCCATGCCCTCTACGGTCCGAAATTCAAAGCGACGTTGTTGGAGCTGTGTCATTTTCTGGATGAACATCCTGCTGAAATAGTCCTTCTTGATATTAATCACGTCTTTGGAATGAGACACAGCTCACATTCGAGGCTAAAACAAATAATTGGCGAACATCTGAGATGGGAACGATTGTGTCCTCAAATGGATCCTGAAAAGTGTACTATTGACTTCATGAGAAGCAGAGGCTATCAGTGGGTTTGACCAGAATATAAAGCTGTTCATTTTTCAGAGTCATAGTGTTCATGTGTGAAGACGACAGCGGTCCATTTTGGAGTCAAAACACGATTATATCTCGATGGCCAGAAACTAACAAAATCAAAGAACTCATTCCTTTCCTGAAGCAGCAACTCGAGGAAGACCGCCCGCAGTATATGGATCGATTCTATGTGTCTCAAGGGGTTCTAACACCTACGACGAAAGATGTGGTCAGTTTTTTTTTTCAGATTCAAGTAACTGCTTCTTCAGGTGCTGCGATGGCCTTCTTCTCTCGAGAAACGTCTTTCAATTCCGGCCAGAGAAGCAGTAACTTATTGGATATCCTCCCTATCTTCCAGTCAACAATTTAATGTGATCATCGTGGACTTTTGTGACATATCTTTCTGTTCGACGGTGATACAACTGAACTACGACCAGCACGATCTCTCTCCATAAATCTTAACAATGATGAAGAACTTTCTAATCTCTCAGCAAATAAGTGATGTTGACAACTACTGGTTCCCCTTGCTTTGGCCGGATCGCCGTCGGCAGCAGCTGCCCATATCAACCATGTTAGCCGTTGGTAGACTGGTGTCCTTCCTCTCCTTCGCAACTCTTATCATATCCGAAGAGTCGGCCTCTTTCAAATTTCCGAGCAAGAGACAAGTCCTTGGTCAATCCAGGGTACAATGGCTTGTCTAATGAATATCCCGCGATTTTAGAATACTGGCTACATTCAACAGGCTCCTAGTTATTATGAAGTTCCGAGTTATGCACCACCCCCTCTAAGAGTTAGACCCGACGTGTACATCCCTCCTCGAACACAGTACAGACCGTCGAACACGTATCAGAATGCTCCGTACCAGACTAGACCACAAGCTCCTGGAGAGACGGGAAGTGTGGAATCTGGTCAACAGCAGAGAGTAGAAGAGGAGACAACCACTTTAGTCTACGGGGAAGTAGAAACTACGCTCACCACAACCACAACCACCGCAACAACTGCTACTACTACAGCTCGAAAAGCTTCTCGATGTTTTGTCAACGAGTTTGGTATGTTTTCCATTAAAAAAAAAGAATTTTCGTTCAGGATTCAAATGTTGTTCTGTGGAGTTGATGAGACTGATGTTGGGAGAGCTGGACCATCCACAAAAGTCGTTGAATTACAGAGCATGTAATCTACAGCGATCATGTACTGCTCTTCAGGTAGATATCAATCCAAAAAGAGAATATTTCATATTCAGAGCGAGGGACAAGCCCGATTCAATGTTTCCCTTGAGTGCATGATCGGTTCCTCCGACTATCCGAACAAAGGCACGTTCTTAGGAAAGTTCATGTGCAAAGTCAGAAGCAAGCAGGGAAAGGTAAATTGGATTTGTTAAAGTGAATGGAAGTCATTCAGATCGCAGTAATGTATGCTCATCCGCACCAGTATACTCTCTCGGGAGGAGTGTCTCGATCTTTGACCCAGCAAGAGTTTAAGACCAGGTAATTCTTTAACAATACGCAACTGAAAACCTTGTTAAGAAGTCGTAACAACGGCTGGTCGGCGGAAGATCTGATTGAGACGTCCTTCGGGGCCGAGGAGATCAATGGATAAACAATAAATCTTTACGTTCGACTAGTTGTGTGCGACTGACGTGTTTCGTACGAGTATTGATAAGAGACTGTTCCGATATCATTGTTCCAGTCATGTCCGCTTTCGGAGAAGGTTGTATACTTGGCGCCGGTAACGCTCTGTTAGATTGTATAGTCCGAGTCGATAAGGCAAGATTTATTTAAAAAAAGAAGACCAATGTTATAGAACTTTTTGGATCGTTGGGGACTGAAAGCGAACAATTCAACACCATGTACTCAACAGCTGGAGAGAATGTGAGTCTTGTTCGTTTACATTTCTTTCTGTTTTAGTTTTGAAGAAATTGGGAAGATGAGTCCCGAACTGATACCCGGCGGAACTGTTCAGAACACTGCTCTTGTCTTCCAGTGGATTCTTCGACGTCCGAATATTTTTACCGTGTTAGGTACCGTCGGTGAGGATTCCGAGGGTCAATTACTGTTGAAGAAGATGTCATCGAGTGGAGTCAATGTTCATTACACGGTTTGTCCTTTCTTATAACAAAATCCTTGTTTAGACGACATCAATGGCATCTACTGGAAAATGTGCGGTTATGATTAATGGACAAAACCGTTCAATGTGTACTCAACTAGGAGCCTCAAGACTTTATTTTGCTGAAATGCTTGACAATCCAAAAGTTTGGCTCTTAATTGAGAAAGCCCAATACTTCTACCTTTCGGTCAGTTCATTGCTTGGAGCTATTTACTCTCTTTTAAGTGTCAATTGTTCAATGCTTCTGACGAATTTCTTCATCGGATAGCTCGCCATTCTCAAGAAAAAGGCAAGTATTTCTGTCTAAACTTGGGATCTCCTCTTGCTCAACGGAGATTCGCAGACCAAGTAGGACAGCTGTTTCCTTTTGTCGATTTGGTCTTTGGCAATGACGAAGAAGTTTCTGCTTTCGGAAAAGTAGTTCCCTTCAATTCTATAGAGGTTTAACTCTTCAGATGCACAACCTAGACGGAAATGTTTATGAGATGGCTTTGGCTATGAGTCGAATGAGCAAGGTTCATTTGAATGAGATTGAGAACAAGTAGTACTTTAAGATAACCGAGAGAGAACGAATAGTTGTGATGACACGAGCACATGACCCAGTTGTTGTGACTTGCAGAGGAGAATGTTTTTACTTCGAGACTGCAAACGTTCCAGAAGAAGAGATCATAGACACTAGTGGAGCAGGAGATGCTTTCGTCGGAGGCATTTTTCTACTTTTTTTTAAATGAACAGAACACAGTTTAGGATTTCTGTCGCAATTCATTCAAGAGAAAGACCTGGAGAGTTGCGTCAAATATGGAATATATGCAGCATCGGAAGTCATAAAGCGATATGGCTGCTGTCCTCCGGAAAAGTGCTCTTGGTCGAATAGTTGATAAAACTTTATTAAACTCCTCTAACCGGAAATTATCAATCAATGTCTCAGAACGTAATTCCCAGGGAACGTTCCAAACTGGCCATCGCGTAAAGATGTCCCAATAAACCCTGCAAACTAGTTTCAATGCATAGATTAAACTTACATCCATCATCGCATTTCTCGACCACAAAAATGATATCGTCGACGCTCAATGCCAACTCGTCTTCCTTCTGTGGAACGTAGGCAAAGGCTGCTCGATAAACTTCACTGCCTCTCGGAATCAGACTGGCCAAGTTAGATCCTGTCCAACCAGATGTCGGCACAGCACGATTGTGTTCTCTGTAAATGTTCTTTCTGTATAAATAAGTAGCCGTACCTGGTCTGTCGGTTAACTTCTCTTGTGTTCTCTCGTCCCAAATTTTGATCGTCTTTGTATCCATTCGTGAACCCGACCGGAATTTCCTCACTAAAGGCCGGATGTCTTCTTGATCTAGTCTCTGACGGAAAAGATGTGCTGTACGAATCTTGAATTGTAGCTGGTTCTTCTCTTGCAATCGGAACTTCGATCGGCTGCTCTTGTCTCACCGGATTGTGTGGAACCGGGTCAAAAGTCACAGTTCTGTCCTCATCAATGTCTGTTTCAAAAGTAATCTTCGGCGTTTTTGGTCGAGCTGGAATGACGGAGCCCGGTGTTTTCATCTCCTCCTCAATCGGCCTCACATAGCACTTGGGAAAGATGCCAATTTCTCCAATGTGATTGGCTCCTTCTGCCCAGTTCTGGTCGATGTCCCTTCTCCAAATAATAGTTTCCCCAAGTTTCAGACTCATTTCGTTGCTGTTTCTGGCTGTGAATGGATAGACGGCTCTCATCTTTTGTCGACTGTCAGTATCATTGTTGATCTACACGACATGCATACTCTAACCGACATTAAGCTTACCTGAACATAGCTAGCAGGAAATATTCCACATCTGCCGTTTCGTTCTCCTTCAAGCCAGTTATTATCGACCTGGCGATTGATTCGCACGACGTCTCCTTTGTTTAATGGCAGCTCTCTGAAGGTTAGAGTAAAATAACGGAATGTAAAAGTCAAACCTGGGAGAGTTTGGAACAAATTTGTAGACGACAGTCGCCGTCTTGATTGTCGGAGCAGGACTGCGAGATCGACCAGAGGACGGAGCCGGACTGGCCTCTTTTCCATAGTCATTCATCAAACCTTCAAAACGGTCAAAATTCTTTTGGAGCGATGGAACGGCAGAAGGCAAATAACCATGGCGTCGTTGTCTCTGCTCCTCCAACTCTTCCTGAAGTCTTTCCGCCTTCTGTCGCAACATGAGCTCTTCCTTCGAGATCCTCTTTAATTCGGCTATCTCTTCGGCCACTTGTATCGCAGTAGGAGACGATTCCTTTTCTGGAAATATCCTTTTAAGAACGATAAGAGAAGACATGATATTAGTATTCACAGCAAAGTACCGTTAGTCTTTTCGAGATCAATAAGAAATCCTTCCAATTCTCTCGTCGCTTCATCCAGTCGGTCAGAAATGGCCCTTCTGGAGATTCTGCTTTGTAGTTTCTGTCCTTGTCCATCTCTTCTCATTTCTTCCATTCCCAGGGTCTTATACAGAAAGTCTATCTCGCTCCAACTTGGCGCCTTCCTCGGTCGGCCGCAGCGAAGACAGGAAACTCCTCCTCTTTGAGAGCCACAGCCGCATGAAAGAGCTCTCGCATCTTCATCGCGAAAAGCATACGAAGGCAGATGAAAGTGAGCAGTTCGAGATTTCTGCCATGCTGCTCTATCAGCTGAAAAGGTTGCGGTGAGTAATAAAACGCACGCGTTAGATAGAGTGATAAAAAATAAACGGGTCAGTAGCAGCAATGAGGCAGTCTTGGGTCCGAGGATGAGGGTCATTTCGCATTCGAGGCGTTCTTGCGGACCTCCTCTCTCTCGGCCAATTGTTGAAAAAGGCTAAGCCCCACCTGGCTCAATATGCTGATCAATGACCCGACCAACGGAGCGTGCTCTTCTGGGAACAAGTTCACATTCAAATCGGGATGGAGGACGGACTGAGACACACGACGTCGGAGTCAATGAACCTGTTGATGGCTTGAAATGTGTCTCAAACTGGACTTACGACTAATGGTTGAGGAAACAGATGGACTGCTCTCGCGCAGCTGTTGTCGAAGCACTGACTCTGCAAAATAATCGAGTTAGACGGAGAAGGGAAATAAGAAAGACAAGACAACGATCAATGGAAAACGAGGATGGCGGCTTATGTCGTTTGTTGACTCTTTCCGAGTCGAAGAGAAGCACCCACCGGACTGGCGGAGCGTCGCAAATTTTTGTCTCATAAATGAGCACTAATCAAAAAAGAACTCACCAGACGATGGATCCAACTTGTGCATCTTGGTGAACATTTTTTTGTACCAGAAACTCATTTCCGGCTCGTTGCTCACAGGTCTCAAAGGAGTAATCTCTTCTTCTTTCTCGTTTCCTTCTCCGTCGACAGTGGAGAAGGACAACAAGCTCTCCGGCCTAAAGTGTTTTACATCTTAACAAGAAAACCGACGCAAAACCGTTCTGGACGAGAAGACTCCAAGGAAAGAGTATCGATAGTCTGATCGACGGCAGGAACAGTTGAATTGGTGGAGAAGGTGTCGAAAGTGCCCTAAAAGTAAATCAGATCGTAAACCTGTTTGTTCCGGTTGGGACTCACCCGTGGACTGAGAGCGTCTCCGTATCCACTGTCGTTGGTTGTAGTCGAGTAGGAGAATGTTTTCCTGGCGGTAGCAGGAACTTCTTCGACTTGTAGACGAACAGGAGTGGGAACCCGTCTGAACAAGACTAGCAAATGAGCGGCAGATATTAAAATGGAGCACTCGCGCGACTCATGCAGCACTCGAAACCCGATGCGCAAGCAGACAACATAGTCTCCGTTACAAGGGAGGAATCTCGCACCTGATTGTTGCGTAATGATCAGCAGTAGTCGAATTGTACGGAGATGGACTTTTCGATTTGAGCAGTTGACTACTCTCCAAATCCATACTCCCTCGGTTCAGATTTCTACATGTTCATATCTTGTATCAAAAGAAGAAACAAACCTAATGGGATCAATAGAAGTCTCGATGGAGCACGTGGGATCTTCGGGAGCAGGATCTGGTGGCTGCTGAAGTGTACGTGTTTGCCGGTTCACACAAAGACCCACTTCGCGAGCTCTTACACTAATCTACAAAACAATCCTCACCTCGGATGCGGTCGTTATCAACGAGCAACTCACCAGCGACTTACTCATCGGATCGTCTCTCGACTGTCCGTAGTAGTTGTTGTAGTACAGATTGTTAGGTGGTCCTTGAGATGACAGATCTGAGTGAGAAATACACTTTTCAAGATAGGTTAATACCTGAAGGTGCTGGTGAAGGAGCCTCCTCCGCCCGGGCAGCAATAGAGTTCAAGAAACTGTTGCGGACAATTGTTCTGTCTTCTCTCGTAAACTCATTGGTGAGATCAACAGAGGGTTTTGGAGGTTTAGGTGGAATTGTCGGAGGTTTCGAGTGGACAGAAGAGTTTACATAGTAGCTAGGAGGAGGGACTCCTTGATAATACTTGTTCGGAGCAATCGGACCTTCGAGAACTCGTCCAAATGTAGGCTTCGGTGTATCCTCATCCACTCCTTCGAACACTTTCACATTGTTCCAAGAAGGAGTTCTTCGTCCTTCTAAACAGATTGAGGTTATTGAATCAATGTACCACTGGATCCGTTTGGAGCAGGCGATTTCATCTCGAGTTTATCCGTGATAGCTTGTCTCAAAGCAGCCACACTTCGACGATTTGGCACCTCGATCGCCCCTTCGGCTGGAGCTGTACCGTGTGTCTCTGTTTTGACTGTCCATTGGGAAGGACCGGGGAAGATCATCTGAAATAGGTCGAGTAAAGAAGGCAGACCTACGGGGTGAAAGACATTAATCTGAATTTGGTGGAGACATGAATTATTTAGAAGAGATTAATGGGAAAAACGTGTGGAAAGAGAGCAAGAGGCGACTCAGGAAATCGAATTGGTTGCGAGCGCTGAGGAACAGGATCAAATATGACAGGACGGAGACACAATGATGAGGACAGCCAATTAATCGCCATTAGGTACAGGCAGCGGGACACGGTTCACTAACTAAAAAGGTGAATAATACTCAAGAGATTTCTTGCTGAGTAAATAGGGTTCACTACTGGAAAAGAAAGAGCCAACTGCACATGTTGCATAGTCTAATAGTCTCCACGTGTCCCAGCTGATCATCTTCAAAGGATTGTTACACAACGGGCAAATAATCGATCGGAGGACATTCAAAACATTGCTAGAGGCGGTAAAGGAGGAGAAAAAGCCGTGAGAAGCGATAAGAAAAGACGACAGTCCGCCTGTTTCTGTTTAGACTACGCAACCAACAGTCTCATCTATAGGTAGTTCATTTTTTAATAAGAAAACAACTCTAGAATCTTTTGAGAGTAATTCAATAAAAAATGTTACCTCATTGGAATACATCCCGAGATCTCTGCGTAGTTGCTCGGCTAGATTTCTGCTTTCTAGTCCTGAAACATCCGCTTGACGGAAGTGTGAGTAAAAATAGCGAAAAGTTTGTCAAAACAGCCGAAACGATTGACTGGTCGTAGTGACAAAGTGCTGAGAGGGAGAGAGAGGTCCAGCCGGGCTTACACCGACTGATATTACACCTCTACCGGACAACAACTGGACCCGAAGTAGAAAAAGATAAAGTTAAAACTGACCTCCTTCGTGGAGAGTCCTTTCCTCTTCTTCTTCTCCCGACATCAGAGAACTGAGAGTTGTGAATTTATTAGAAAATAGAAGAGTTACCTCAATGGAGACGTTCTGCCACTGTTCACACCAGCGAAATCTCCTCCAACACTACCATATGCCAAACTACCAGTCGTGCTCTCCGATGGAACACCTATCAGGCAGTTTTCGACCGCGACTCATCCGACTTACCGCCAAAATACCCCAGTTGTATTTTCCTCTGCAAAAGGCTGTCAGTTGTCTGAGCGGGATTATTCATCTGCTCGAAAAAGCGTCGTTTGTTCTGAACATAAAGAGTAAGGAAGAGAGAAAAGTTACATCAGCAGATCCCTGGACACCTTGAACATCCAGACGAGTCTGTTTGAAAAGTTGTGCTGCGCGTGGTTGGATGGGAGAGGATGGAACAGAAGACGGAATCATTAATCGTCTTTCAATGGCGGGTGAACTCTGACAAGACGAACTCAGTTTCTCTCTGGCTACAGTTTGATGAAATCGGTTGGAATTTCTAAAGTTTGGACTGAAAGAAGTTCCAGTTTGTACCTGTTAATGGTCAAGAGAAGTTGTTCATTCGATTCCTGAATGAGATTGTGAGCATGCGCAGTGGTTTCAATCGGAACATTGTTCACAGCCTCAATATGATCTCCTATTCTGACACCGGTCACATATGCACGTCCACCAGGAAGAATCTATTCATTAGCATTAGAAAGAGGGAAAATAAAGAATACCTTGGCAACAACAGGACGCAGTTCTTCGTCATTACTAACACGGAGACCCCAAGGTGGTCCACCAGTAAGAGTTAAAGTAAAAGACATGGATTCTGAAGAGATTTCCAGCGGAAAAAAGAGTAGAGCTGCTCTCGGACTCTCTTATTACACTGCTCGACTGCAATGCACGAAAAGTGGCTGTGCTTTCCAATTCACTATTGGACAGTGGGAACTTTTCAAGAGATGTGAACATTCAGCTCGTGTGAATAATTACTTACTAACAAGGAACCTAATCTCTCTAATATTAAAGCACAATGGCATCGGTGATGGATTCTGTGTATGTTTGTCCGGGACCTCAAATGGTAGCGACAAGTCAGAAATTGGCAGGATTATTTTTTTAATCAAATTTATTACGATTTCAACAAATTCACGTGTTACTCAGATTATGGTGTCATAGCTCAGTTCTCCTAGGTTCCGAAGATACCCTTGAATCCACAGCGGTGTTTGGTATACTTCTTGCGGTCCTTTGGTTCCGTTTGGGAAGACTGAGCGTACTCTCTGCTTTGATCGCTGAAATTCTTTGAACTCGCTGACCAACATTCTATAATATAATTCTTTGAAATCGTTACTTTTTGTTATTCAGAGCTCTGGCATATTCAACAAATCAAGGAAAGACCACTGAGAATAGGAAATGAACTATCACAAATGCTCGCACAACTTCAGACACAACTTCTCTTCAAATTGTTTCGCGATTTTCCGTTTCTACAGCTGCAGACGTCAAAGCCCTGCATGCTTATAATTTGTGTGTTCTATTCAAGACTTTCTCTGCTCTTAGACTTCATCTATGGTTTGTTCAAAAAGCCGACGACATACAGTAACCCATTTGATTCTGTTCGAGACCATCAATTTTGACGCGCTTTCAAAAAGTTATTAAAATTCCTTCTGCAGTTCTCACCGAAACGTCGTTTTTCTGTTCTTTTTGTCATTTTATTTTATACCAGCAGCCTACGGCACCATACATGTAGTAAAGTAAAGTAACACGAAGTCATATTTCTCGAATTGAAAACCCCCAGTTTGAAAGCGTGCCAATCAAGGATGGGCGATCGCTCGCGCTCGCACTGCGATCATCCGGAGGTGCGAGCGCTCGCGCTCATGCTCGCATGCGATCAGAAAATCTCAAAATGCTCGCGATCGCGCTGCGAGCAGATTTGGAGGCGCGATCACATAGGTTCTGAATACCTTTAAAGCGAGCCTCCCTCTACTGTCACTTATCTCAGTGTATTAGTCACTTATCTAAGTTTATGAATGCTGCCAAAGCTGGGTGCCGCCTCGCTCGCATAGCCTAGTGGATAAGTGCGTCGACTATGAAACACACGGTCAGGGTTCAATTCCCCTGTGTGTCAAAAGTGTTGGTAATACTATAGCAGGCACTCCCCTCCATTCAAATATTTTGGCGCGCAAGCCATAAATTGACTAATTCGGCATTTTTAACCATTTTTCCAGTATTATTTCACGTTCTAGCTGCTTTTATCGAACGCAGCATCAAAAACTACCTCTTGGGTGAGTGTCCAATCAAATAAAATAGTGAAAAATCTAGAGAAACTCTCGGGGGGTGCAATGTTAGCGATGTTGCTTATTCTGAAGTATTTCGCCTAATTTTTCAAGTATTTCGGCATCCTAGGGGTTATAATTGGCGCCGAGTTCGATAAACACATCTAGAACGTGAAAAAATAACGGAAAAGTGGTGAAAATCCCGATTTCAATCATTGCGCGCCAAAATATTTGAATGGAGGGGGTGCCTGCTATAGTATTACCAAAGTGTTTGACATGCTTCGATAGGTCTGTAATTCTCTTTTGTTTATTATTCCACTTCGAAAAAAACTGATTTTTATCCAAAACTTGTTTCACTTGTCTCATTTTCATTACAACTAACCTCGCAACTTGACTGACGGTTTTCACACCGAAGGTGGGATTTTTAGCCGAAGCAATGTTCTGCATAGTTGTAGAACAGACGAAAAACTACAAGTTTGTAAGAGAAAAACTACAAAACACAAACATCGCAAAACTCAAAAACGAGTTTCTGCGTGAGAAACTATGTCAGCGCGCCGCGCCATCTATCCGTCCTCTTAAACTGGTGGTTCCGCCGCTCTTTGAGTTCTCTGTTTCACATAAAACTCCTTGAACTAATATGCAAAAAAGTTGACAAAACAAGGAATTGAACCTGTGACTTCAAAGTTAGTAGAAACTTATCTTATCCACTGCGCTAGAGTCCTTTGCAGGCTGCCACCGCGCTGAAATTTTGCGCGCGAAAATTCAAACGGGGGTAGAGATACCCTCGCATTAAATTTTGTAGGATTTGCTTGTTTCCTTTCAGTTTGTTCTTCTGTTACCTTTACTTTTCTTGATTCTTTTTCTTTTTCAACGAGGTTTTTCTTAGTTGCTGGATTTTAGGTACCTCACGCTGCAAAAATGTCAATAAATTGAAAGTTTTCTGTTAGATTGTCTTTAGTGATCGCGCTCGCATGACACCGGGAGCAGCTGATCGCGCTCGCACAAAAATTGGCTGATCGCCCATCCCTGGTGCCAATGTTGTTGGTCTCGAACAGAATTAAATGGGTTACTGTATGTCGTCGACTTTTTTTCTGCATTCTCGTCTGTCTATAGCCATTATTGATTCACAGTTAGTTTATTAGCTTATCAATGTATTCACATGAGCCATCATAGCTCGACTCCAGTTTTGGGGGTCAGTCGCAGCCACCGCTATCCATCGTTCCCCAAATGCCTCGACAAAATTAGAGTTCCATCTAGATTTGGGCCGTCCTGGACTTCGTGTTTTGTTCCATGGACGCCATCCCAGAATTTTCCTGGTCCATTTGTCGTTGGCTCCTATGGCAATACATTTGGCCCAGTTCCACTTCTTTATCGCCCAACTCTTCCTGATATCTCGTATTGGTACCTTTTCTGACATTCATTGGTTTGATTCACATTTTCGTTAATTCCACCTTGGCCTGATAAGCCTAAGCCTTTTGATATCTTTTTTCCTAAGGCGCAATGGTGTCCGTCTGTCTGTCAGAAATTTAGTTAGAGCGGAGAACAACCAAGGGAGGCTTACTAATAGTCTGCCACCAAAATACGGAGACTGCGTAAGCTGCTGGTCAATTGCTGAAATGTACTTCAAATTGTTTAATCTTTCTTCTTTAGCATTACTCGGTTCTGGGCTGATTGGCCGCATTTTCGCCCCTAACGAAAACATATGCTAAGAGCTCGGCAAAGGGAAAAGTTAATGAACAACAAAACGAGTATTTTTCTTGTAAATTGTTGTTTGACTAGGCCTCTGTATAACCTAATTGTTGACTTCTCAATCTCCGTAGCTATCGTCTATATGATGTCATTGCTTAGCTCTTTTTGTCCGATCGTATCAGTTTGCATGTTATACTACAAATTGACTACCCTTTGTTTACCGAAGACAAATAAACAACAGATTTACTGGAATGCTTGTCGAAACCAGCTCCTCCAACTCATTGGGCTTGTTCAAAACCTTTGAATCTCTTTACTTAGTTGGTCTTCAGACTTCGTTATTGGACGATCTTTGGCCCGTCTGAAGTGTACTCGAAGACTCTCGGAAGCCCCTGCAGCAGCTTATAACTCCAGTTGTACTCCGTTGCACTTTCACTCTCACCTTCAAGAGACATTAGTGTCAAAGACTCGCCGAATCAGAAATGATCGTAAATGGCTACCTGGTCGGGCAAATTACGCGTCGGAGCGTAGATGAGTGTGTCTGACCTTCGGGCTATTGATTTACCCGCTGCTCTATCACAAGTCTCTTCCAGACCACCCTTCTAATTCCGTTTCCTCTGCGCCTCTCTCCCTCGTCCAATTCTCGCCAGCCCTTTCTGTCCTCCGAACTTGCCCTCCATTTCTAACGGCCTTGGTTGCCAATCGACCGTGACCTATTGATAGAGCGAGTCCGACCTCAATCCACCTGCTTTTGTTTCTCTCTGTCTATTATTTAGTGGCGGGTACGAGTTCCAAACCAGCTGTCCCTCGGCTATTTCACACCTTGTGGCAGTCCATCAATCGGAAATCTTCCTCTAATACTTACGACGCTCTCATCCTTTTTACCTCTTGAATTATGCAGTTCCATACTCCTTGGTTTTGTGAGGAAAAAAGTAGGAACATGTGCCAGCCAGCTGTCACCAGCCCGTTATTATCTCACACATCTCCCTCCAACTTTTCATTTTGCGAATAAATTGATTTTGGCGTGTGTGTGTCGAGCCCCTTCTAATAATAAATCCTAAACTTATGGGCTCTTTTTTGAGTAGCCTAATCAGAGGACATTTATCCGTGTCGTTTGCCTTCGCCTGCCGCCATTGTCCCAAGGGAACCCGAGCTTATGCTTTCTTGTCTAGGGGCAAACATCCACTGAATCTCTTTCTTCGGGTCTGTTTGCTCCTCTTCCTTGTCTACCATCAATCTGTTACCTTCTGCTGCTCCGGTTCAAAACAAAAACATTCTTCTGTCAACGGTTCAGATGAGGACACTTCTCCTTTTAATCGTTCTACTCTCTTCATTTGTCTCAGTCTCATCTCTTCGATGCTATGTCTGTAACTCTTTGATGAACAAGGACTGTGAAGACAACTATGAGAAAACAGTAATCGTAAGTGCACCACAAGTAACCAAATGCAACAACTCGTTCAGTTTTGTCCAGTCAAATCATTCGGAGGAAAGAAAGCAGTAAAAGCCATTGGATGTCGGATAAGTCGTCAGTCGGTCAAAGGTATGGACAGAGTTTTTGCTAAAATCAGAGATTTTAGATGAAAAGTCGATTGTGAGAGAATGTGCCTATTCCGGACCAAACGTCGAGAACAAAAGTCAAAAGGGATCTCTCGGAGTTTCTAGAATGATTACTCAAGTAAGTCTTAACAGAAAAAGAAAACAATCCCATTGCAGTGTGAGAAAGACCTTTGTAATCCTGCAGCAGCACTCTCCTCCGCTTTGCCTTTTGCTATGCTCCTCATCTTTTTCAGGTTGTAATCGTGCCTCTCAGTCTTTTAGATTGTTTAGTGATTGCTTTGAATTGAAATAAACTTCATATTGATTGTACAAATTCTGAGTAACAAGGTTTGCAACGCTCTTCCAGGGCTAATGTTGGAGGTTACTCGTATTCCCTTTTACTTCGCTCTGTCACAGAGCCTCAGCCCTAGTTCCCCTTGTTCATATGTTCCTGTCACACAGACCCAGTAAAAAACTACCGAAGGTGAGCCCTTCGCGCACTTGATTTTCCTGTGGTGACCCCTCCCTATCATCAATTAGAGCTTCAAACACACCAGGGTTGGGCGAGCAGCGATTTTTTTTGCGAGCGCGAGCAGACCTCTCAATTTTAGCGCGAGCGCGAGCACGAGCAGATTTTTTGCTCGCATGCGAGCGCGAGCACTTTCCCAAATATGGAAAATGGACTTTTTCGATTTTTATCAATCATTTTCGATATTTTTTGATCTTATTTTCATTTATTATTGTAGAATATCCTATTTGGGACGTTTTGATACCAAAACGACCGAAAAAAAACGGAAAAAAAATATAAAAATGGAAAAAGGATAAGCAAAATTGGAGACATTTTTCAAAATCTACCGCGTTTTTATCAGATCGGTGTGTGTCCCACTGCTCGCAGGTTGCTCGCGAGCACAGCTCTGCTCGCACCGCGAGCGCGAGCATTTTCAAATTTTGTGCTCGCACTATCAGCTGCTCGCGGTGCGAGCGCGAGCGCTCGCCCAACCCTGAAACACACAGAGACTTGGGAGCAATGCAAAATGGATAGTTCGGCAGGCTTCGTTTGAAAATTAGGCCGGGAAGCTTTGAAACGAATCAATTTTGCGTTTTTCAACAACTTTCAGACTTTCTACAGGGATGTACACAAATTAGTTGCCACTCGGCTCTAGCGTCGCGAAGATAAATCGTTTTGGTCTGATTTTCTGGCTCATATTAGCCCTACGTAAGGCCGATATTACCCCCAAAGTATCAGTCAATTTGATTGAATCATCTGGTTTTACGGGTCGATTTACTGATGGAAGTTTTGGTATTTTTTCTTGTAATTTGGCTATAACTCCATCATATTGCAAATTCCCGGGTTCTCTATACTATACTTGGGCACGAGCCGAAATTTTTAGGCTCGAGAGGCTTGATCGAGCCGAGCCTGATTTTAAGACGCAATGTCTGTAATATTTTAGCTAAAAACGGGGGGTCCGGCGATAGGGGTTTTTTCTTGTCGACTAGGTTAAATAAGTAGTAAACACGCTGTTTATGAGTGAATTAGCCTACCCAGTGTGTTTTTGGGCCGAAATTATTTTTTTTGTATTTTCGTATTTTCGCAACTTTTTATTTTAATCTTATTTTTTCACTATTTTTACACTTGAATACACTTTTCAAGTGTATTTTTTCACACTGAATCGATTAAGCATGGCTAGAAGTCAAAAAATAAGAAAATGCGGATGTCTTTATTTTTTGAAATTCAAATTCCCGCCCTCAAAATAGCGCGGCAATTTGAAAAGTGCAGTTTTTTTGGCTTCTTTTTTCGTTTTTTTTGGCCACGTCCAAGGTCCATAATTTTTTTTCTGAAGCATTTTTTGCCCCATGATTCCTAACCAAAAAATGTTCCTACACATTTGTTCTATCGTTTAAGGCTATTTTGAGTTTTTTCCAAAATTCAAAGAAAAAATTTCCAAAAATTTTTTTTGGTTTTTGAGTTAAGGTCTGGAAAGCACGATTTGGGTCCCAAATAGTGCCTCCTGCAAATTTGAGCCGATTTGGATCATGGGAAGTACCCTATCGCCGCCCCCTCTAAAAGTTACGGGACATTGCGTCTTAAGGCAGACCGAGCCGAGCCTCTTTTTCAACTGCTTCGAGCCGAGCCTGCTCGAGCCTCTAAGGCTTAGAAAAAAATAAAGATATTTATGAGTTCTTTATTGTAAACGCATCCATAAAAAAAGAAAAAAAGTTTTCAAAGTATGCAACCCGCGATCGACTCGACTTCCTGCGGATACAGGGAAAGGCACCTGAAAACAATGAGATTTAGGCGATTTTGAGAAAAACCTACTCCTCGCAAATTTTTTCCCGTTTCTCGTCCAGCCCATGCCTGCTCTAAGCGAAAACTTCAGAACAAAGTTTTTGTCCAAATTCCCCCGAAGTGCCTGATAACTTCTCTTGAGCGTAGTTTTAGATTGCAATGCTGAAGGTAGTTTTAGTTTGCAACGCCCTTCCAGGGGCAAAGTTACCTACTATCCCCCATATATTCTTTGGCCTGAACCACTGGAAATCCGTTAGTGTGTGGCAACTACCGAATGCAAAAGCATAGCTTCCCATTAATGACTTGTGACTAAACTTGTTACTACAAAATTAGTTATCCAGTATTTCGAAACCAGAATGAAAAGGGGGAGGGACAGTAAGACTGAGACTCACTAAAGCTAGGAACGGGCAAAAGAGTGAATTCGAGAAAAAGTATGCATAAAAACGAGAAACACTATCAGAAAGCTAAGCTTTGAAACCGAAGAGAAATTAAGAAGGTGTAGGCTCGAACCTTTTTTCGTTGACCGAGCCGGCTCGAGGGTCAAAAACAGGCTCTGCTCGAGCTGCCCAAGTATACTCTATACCATTCTCCCATAGTTTTATAGGCCGCATTCCTGTGCACAGGACCAAACTGTCTGCTTTTGCGGTTCAAAAGTTTAAGTTGTCCCCAGTCGGTCCATTTTGCCAAAAGTGAGCTTATTAGGTTTTATTAAGAAACAAGACGGTGGTCAACTCCCCTCATTCTCCACCTATGGGCGTTTCATTTTGCTGAAGAGCTTTAAAATTTATTGACATGTGGAACAAACGTTTATTTGTAACAAATAACAATGAGGACTTAGCTTTCCGGGGCAGCTCCCTTTCTGGAACGCATGACTTTGTTGACAATTTTCTGCTCCTCGATCAGGAAAGCACGGGTAATTCTCTCCTTGACGGCGTTAGCAGAAAGACATCCTCCGTAAGTACGAGAAACAGTGCGTTGGTTCTTCTTCAGACGGGAAAGTTCACGAGGGCGGGCAGGTGTAATCTAAAATAACGTTTTAAATAAACTTGTGTTCGTGATTCTTTCACTTCGACCTAGTCTCACGAGATATCGCAAAGACAATCATTAGTTTTAGAATAATTTCTCAGCTACAACCTGCTTTTTTGCATGGAACAATATCTGCAAACGTGAGAGCCAACAATGGAGAGATTCAATTTTCATGTAAAATGAACAATGAAATATAAAACGTACTCCGTGAAGCTTAACTCCGGTATCCTTGCATTTGGGGATGCTGCCGCGCTTCTTGATGTACTGAAGAACAAGACGACCTCCGGGAGTCTTCACAATCTTAGTCTTATTCGACTTGGTGTTATAGGAAAGTCGTCGTCTGTAGGTGACCCTCTGAGACATTTTATCTGCAAATTACTTGTAAACAAGTGAATAATGCTTAAAACAAAAATGATTGAGAGAAGGCGTCTATTTCAATCATGATTTCCAGGAAAAAAAACCATAGAAAGCCCAGAATGACTGGATGAACGATTGGAAAGGTAAAAATTTCGACAAAAGTGGGAACGAGTTTCTAACAACTAATAGCTGCGATTTTATCTTGAAGTGATAGTAAATGAGAGAAATAAAAACAATTCTCCAGCGTGAAAACATAAAATTCTTTTAGGATTTGAAGAAAGCCGCAGTCGTCCGCCAGTTCAAATGGATTACGGTAATGTGGGTCCCACGACGCAAAGCCCCTGCGTCTCGAAAACGGCGCCTTTTCGAGTTTTTTTTCTGTTCTTTCATTTCGTCGTAAACACATTTTCTGAACAATTAAATTAGCAAAGTTGTATTCGCCGAATTTACCCCTACCCAGGAAAACTACAGGAAAACTTTATTTAACAGAAACAATAAATGTACTGGAATGACAGATAAACGGGGCTGTCTCGCAGCGAAAATGTTCGATTTGAAAAAGGTCACTTTGCAAAAATCTTGGCTGAGTATCCAATGTTTGTGTGATGTAGCCAAATCCATATAACGTGTAAACATTTGATACTCAGCCAAGATTTTTGCAAAGTGACCTTTTTCGCTGCGAGATAGCCCTAGATAAACAGGCGAGAACAGTAAAACTATCACAGAAAATTCCCGTAACCCGATCCGCACAAATACACAAACTAGTTAAAGCATAAAAAGAATACAACTGAAGACAATACGACACGTTTTGTGGGCAAGCTTTGAGCAATAACGGTTATTCGAATTCGTTAGGCTCCGCACCCTGGCGTTCCAGAAGAAGACTCTTGTTGATATTTTGCCAGTCCCATTGCTGCGTTGGTTTTGACGGATCGCATTTCTCCATGAGGACGAATTCAGATCCATCGGAATTGGCGCTCAGACATTGACCAGAGACCTAAAACGCACCGAGTTTGTCTGCGAAGGAGAAAGATACCTTGTGGAAAATTTGCTTCTTTTCCGGGTAAAACTTAAATAGTTGGTTACCCTTCATCGAGTGGCAATCGAACAAAACGACTGGAGCCTTGTCCGTGGACGATGAAGCATCGAAACAGATATTCCTTCCTTTCGGACGAATATCATGCCATCTCGTCATTCTCAGGTCCTGAAAAATAAAGTTTTTACAGAATAGACATAACAAATTAGAGTCGAGACAATTTTAAACACACCTGTTCACCACCGCCATTCGAATCGTCACTGTTGCATTTTCTCAAGCCAAACCGTTGGTTCGACTGCTTAAACTGTGTGTCGACACACAATTTGGACCCAACGTTTCGAAGCTCACCAGACGTCGAAGGCTCAGGGGGGATGGCTGGATAGTACTTGTCCTAGAACTACGTAAAACCAACTGCTATGTGATAAACCTGATCGAACGCGACTTCTTTCATGAACCAATCGAATGATTTGCACTTCAGTTTTTCGCGGACAGCTAGCATTCTCGACATATCGCCAGTATCGGCGTTTCCTACTCCTGGTCGTCCTTTGTACAAATGATGCTTGTATTCGTCCATCCACACCTGAAACCTCACATCAGAACGAAGTTATAGACTGTCAACCTCAGCGACACGCTTGTAGTTTCGGCTGATGAAATCACCAACTCCGGCGTTTTTGAACGGCATGTACTTGCAGCGATATATATGAGCCACACGGGAGCATGGAGCATCCACCATTCGACCATGACATTGCCAAACCTAGATTATTCGGATAATAAAGTGTTGAAGAGTGCAGAAACCTTGAAGCTGAGTTCGTATTGTTCGCCACCCCAAATCAGGAGCTGATCATCGTATCCTCCCAGCTCCCAGAACCATTTCGAGCTAATCGCAAAGTAACCGCCGGCCATTACTGGGCTATCTAAACAATATGTTACATGTGTGATTAAATTGTACAAACCAAAAGGCTTGGTTGGGTTTTGACGATCTTTCTTCGTAAGTGGGAGTCTCTTGTAGTCAAATGCCCAATTGAAAGAGCCGCGAGCGCCCTGAATAGTTAAGTTTTCTACAATATGATCCCGGTTCGAACTAACCTCGTCTTGGGCCTTGATTTCGTAATTCTGAAACGAATACATATCTTCCGCAAAAGTTAGAGCCAAACCTCGCAGTCGATCACATCGACAAATGGGCAGACGACAGTTCTACAACACACGACGTAGAAAGTAAGGAAAATGTTAACTTGCCTGTAGTCGTTAACGATAGGATCAAGAAGAGGAGGTAACCAGTTATAGTTGGCTTCACTGTGTGCATCTGAACTTCCAAACTTCAAAAAATAACGAGTTGAAAACAAACCCAAAAATATGAGAACTTCACCAGTTGCAACCTCCGCTCCTTGTTGACGAGCTCGAATCAGACCTTCTCTTTTTCTAAAAAACAGACTTTATTGAAAAAGCGAGAAAAATACTTGGTGCGCACGATTTTGACACGGTGGTCGATTTTCTCCTTGCGAAGAAAGTTCTCGAGGGGTTCACGGAGAGCAGGCTTTTCACTGAAGTCATCGACCAAAATAATCTGGAGAAAAGTGTACAGTCGCAATAAACACAAACCTCTTTCAGAAGTTCCTTTGGAGACCGATTTATGATCGAGTAAACAGATCGAAGAAGAGTGGAATTATGCTTAAAGAGTATAACGAGAAAAAATTATCTAATAACCTCCTCGTGAAACGGAAAGATCACACTAACAGTGGGCAGCTTCGAAAGATACTTTTCAGTTTTGCACTGAGGATGGCGAATGTCTTTCATCGATCTATCCAGAGAAATCATATCCGAAACGTAGGCATTGTAACCGTTAGCTTTATAAAGGGCTAACTGAAAAAAACGGTTGTTTAAAACACGTATGGAATATGCATACAGCCTCTTTCTCAACATTGTCATCTTTCGGTAGGATCACTGGCAAGCCTTGTTCTCCTGGGCCTTTCCGTCTTTTGTCCAAATCGTACTGGGTTTTGTTCTCCCAAATCTGGAACCAAATGGTTAGAACAAATAAACGAATAAACTCATGCGATTTTTTCAGACTGTTCACGATATTGCTTGAATGGATCGCCTTCAGGAGATTCACCAATTTTTTCAGCAGCAAGTGCTTCGTAGTCAGGAGCAACTAAACAAACAATAATATGATGTGAAGCAAGCTTAGTAACCTTCTCGATATCCTCCTCTGTTCGCTGGAACATGGGCACCACCAGGAAATCTGATGGCTCGTTCATCTTGTTCAATAGCCCGTGACGATCCAGTGGAAACAAGAGAGTAAACTATGTACAAAGCTCCAATGAAGACCACGTATTGAGCCAGGCTAATGAACTTCTTGCTTACATAGCGGTTCAAGCCCATATCTGAGAATTAAAATGGATGACGATTCAAAGGATAAAATATGGAAGTGCCGACTAGAGGATACGTGGCATGCATCGTTGGCATACGGCCGACCGTCAAATATACGCGAAAAGCTAAATAGTGCCCCCGACTACAACGACTTGAATATATAGAAGAATTATTGACAATTTTATTACGACCAAGAGACCGTAACAATAACAAACAACAGATTTAGGCCTTGTATCCTCGAGATGCCCTGCGTCCTCTGGCTCTCTCGAACTTTCTTCCCTTGGAACGGACAAGGGGCTTGGTGTGACTGTGGGGAACTCCGGGAGCAAGTCCGAAGTGCTTCTCGGCCTCGCGAGCCTTTCTGGGTCCCTGAAAAAATATTATTTATTGAGCTCGTTATGTGAAACAAAACAAAAATAATCAAAAGTTATAACTAACCTGGACGAGAAGAGTATTCTCTCCGCGAGGAGCGCGAATGGCGAGTTGGTCCAAAGTGATGATTTCTCCTCCAGCCTTCAGAATTCTAGCACGAGCTCCCTCGGTTACTTTCAGAGCAGCGAGCTAAAAAAGAATTAGCTCAAAACACATTGGAGCTAACCGTGAACTTGGGGACCTCGTAGAGTCTAGCGTCATCAGTGACAGTTCCGAGGGTGACAACGATCTTTCCAGAGTTGCCCTTCTTGGAAAGGAATCTGGCGATACGGGCAACGGACATGGCCGGGCGGAATCTGCGAGACATAAAGAGACGCTTCAGAATGATGTGGTTGAACTTCTCGCCAGTTCTGCGGGCCAAGTAAGAGTAGACCTAGCAACTTCTTTATGCAAAAAATTCATAAAAAAAAATTACCTTGGAGAGGATGCGAACATAAGGATCTTCACTACGAGGGGCAATGCGCCTCGATTTACGGTCGTGCTTATGATTAATGTCAATACCCATGGCGACTGGTACGCAAGCTTGGAGTCTCCCTGAAATTTAAAAAAAAATAAGACGTTCTCTTCATTTTATCAAGAAGAAGACAATTTCTGCAGGTTTTTTTTAGTCTTTTTAGCGTCAGAAACTGATGGAAAAATATCAGAAAACTGGAGAAAACGGGCACGCAAGCTTAACAAAATTTGGGAAATGCGAGCAAGGTCGTTTTGCAGGAATCCCATGTTAGATGGTATTCGCGGTGAGACCAAGGCTGCAGTCCTTTAACCTCTTTTGCCGCGAAACGCACCGAGCACGAAAAATATTTCGTTTTGTCTTCGAATGTGTTTTTTTTCCAGTGATGTCGGAAATTTTTTTTCCGCGCGGAATTCTGCGGAAATATCGCGCGGTAATAAAAGCTTTTTTTGGACCCTCGAAATTTCCGCGGAGTTCCGCGAAAATTTTTCTGGTTTCCGTGGAGATAATCGCCAACATTTCTTGCTATTTTTCGAGTTTACCGCTTGTATTTTTATCGACAAGAAGACTCTAAGGTCGAAAATTACCAATCTCTCCACTGGTGGATTCTGATTATGTTTGTTTGTTCTTCCAGGACCTCAAATGACAAGTCAGAAATCGTCAGGATTTTTGGTTGTCCCTTTTGATCTTGGAATGAAAGCGATGTAGTTAGGTTTTGACAAAAAAATTAGACGATTTGGATGGGTATTTAGAACTTGGCCAGAATTTATTTCACAAGTTGAGCTACGCCCCTTTCGGGGCTAAGTGAATTAGTTTTGTCCGTTTAAAAAAAATATCACCTTGCTATCTGATCCCTCTCCAGGTCCTGTGTTCCTCTAATCTCGCCCGTTTGTCCCCTGTTTCTAATTTCTCGACACTTTCTCTCTGTCCACCCCTAAACTCTGCAATGTGCTCTGCTTTTCCCGGTTTCCTCCTATCCCTGTCGGTTGACATCTGTTCTTTCCTCCTCTACCATTTACGATGTACCTATCGCCATGCCCCCTTTCTTCTGTCCAATTTTCCCCTTCTTTCGTCTCTCTAACTTCATGTAATTTTCGTGTGCATATCCTTCCCTGCTGATCTTCCTGTCACTATTTCGACTGTCTCTCCCCTATCCCTGTTCTCCAGTTGTGATACCGCTACTTTGGGATTAAAGTCAAAAACCCCCTGAACGCTTTCCCGTATTCCTAATCCGCACTTGATTCTTTACTGTCTGGAAACTGAAAGTCAAAAATAATCAAAGTCCATGCAATTGACTTGTCTAAAGTTGTTACACTAACTCCTTTCCCCTTAATTGTGCGCAGAAATTGCTCCATTTTGATTGCCAATTAAAGCTTCCGACAGACAGACAGAGACCTGGGATCATTTTAAAATAGACAAGGTTGGCAACGCCCTTCCAGGGCTAGAGTAGAAATGCTTGACTTCGCTCTGTCACGGAGCCCTTTCATTCCTCCTTACCCTCCAAAGAAACTACCGAAAGCTCCCTCCCAAGGCTAATTTCAAAATGTAAGACCTGAGCCCAGCCCGTTCCTAGCTTTAGTGAGTCTCAGTCCTACTGTCCCTTCTCCTCTTGCCTTGTCACACTGCTCCAGTCACCCAGACTCTTCAAAGAAACTATCAAAGTCATAAGAACCCTTCGCGAACTTGCTTTTCCTGTCGCGACTTGTTAAAAACTAATCTGTGCACAAAGCTCCCCTCCTTATCATCAATAAAAGCTTCAGACACACACAGAGACGCGAGAGCAATTTAAAGTGGATACTTCCGATATTAAAGCGAGTGTGTACCTACGAAAAAAACATTTTTATTCCAAAAATAGAGAAAACGTCGTTTTTCATCAATTTTTTCTTATTTCCTACCTATTTCTCCAGGTAAATCCATCCTTCTGACAAAATACAACGAGAAATATCAAATAATAGCAGAAGAAAGTCAATCTAGCAGTAAAACGGCATTTTTTACACAAAAAATGTCAAAACCCGGCCATATTCGTCCATTTCAAGGTGTTTTCTTTCATTTTATTTTTTCCACTGACTATTTTGAACATGCTTTTTACGATAAACATCATGAGAACAAGAAAACGACAAAAAAGCAATGAAAACCCCAGCTTTTCAAGGTTTATTGCGCTTCCCGCAATTTTTTTGAGCTCGCGGCGCGCCAGCGCACGGGCGCAGTAGGGTCACACTCGCTTTAAGCCCATTGTCTAATTTTTTTTTAGCAAAAAGTAGGGGGATCGGACATAGGGGGTTTTTATTGGTCGACTCGTAGGTCAGATATGAGGTAAATAAGTTATTTATGAGTAAATTAGACTACCCCGTGTGTTTTTAGACCAAAATTATTTTTTTTTTTGGGATTTTCGACTTTTCGCAACTACTTTATTTCACTTCATTTTTCACTATTTTTACATTTAAATCCATGTTTCTAGTTTTTTTTTCACGCTGAATCGATTAAGCATGGTTACAAACCGAAAAATTACGCGCAAAATGTCAAAAAATGAGAAAATATGGATATTTTTATTTTTTGAAATTCAAATTCCCGCCCTTAAAAAAGCGCGGCAATTTAAAATGTGCTGAACTATGCACTCATTTTCCCGATAAAGTTAGGGTAAATGAGGGGTAAGAAAACCTATTTACTAGCAAAATATTTTTTTCGCCCAATAACGGAAAGGGTAAATTTTGATTTTATTAATTTCGTTTTTTGACCACTTCCAACGTCCATAACTTTTTTTGAAGCATTTTTTGCCGCATGACCCGTAACCAAAAAATGTTCCTACACATTTGTTCTATCGCTTAAGGCCATGTTGAGACATCCAAAATTTCAAAGAAAAAAATCCCAAATTTTGTGTGGAAAGCACGATTTGGGTCTCAAATAGTGTCCTCTGAAAATTTGAGCCACTTTGGATCATGGGAAGTACCCTATGTCCGCCCCCTCTAAAAGTTACGGGACATTGCGTCTTAAACTTCTTTTTGAAGGAAATGGAAATTGGTTCGGGAAAGTTTTTGTTATCAAAAATGACTCTCGTTTGAGCCAGTACGACTAGGCTCAGCTACATTTGCTTTTTGCTAGTGTTTCGCATGCTTAGAGACATATTTTGATAGGTGTATTAGACGCGCAAAGTGCAATAGAAATGATAAAAAAAGGCGAAAAAATCATTCAAAACCTAATACAAAACAGTATTTTTGATATTTTCGGCAAGGAAACGCGGAAATACACTCCGATGCAAAAGTTTGACAACAAACGTTTTTTTTTTGGCGAAACTTGGGGACGAAATGATTTTCAAAGTCCGGGACTATTACCAATCGACTCAGGGCGGCTAAAAACCCCCAGGAAATATTTTTCAGACGTTTTCAATTTTTGAATTTAGCGCTTAGACGAAAACTTTGAAATCAGGCGCGGCTAAAGTTTGGTAACAACAACAATAAAATAAAGAAAACAACCATTTTATTCAGTAAAATTTAACAATATCGGTCTGGAATTTGTGCTCAATAGTCAATCTTCTTTCCTTGGCGCTGAACCGTTGTGAAAGTGCGATTGTGCTTGTAAATTTCCTTGGACATGATGCCGAACAAGTTCTCTATTCAGTTGCAGTCGGGGGAGACAGCTGGCCAGTCAAGAGTCGGGATACCGTGGGCTGCCATCCAAGCACGAGTCGCTCTGCTGACGTGAATGGGAGCATTGTCTTGCTGAAACTGGAATCCACGGCCTGCCGGGGTTGCAAGGAATGGAATAACGTGTCTGTCAAGGATTCCCTGATAATCGGTTGAATTGAGTCGACCTGTGATGAATTCAAAGCCGATGCGTCCTCCAGCATGAAATGATGCCCAGATCATAACGCTTCCACCACCGAAACTTCTTTTCTGACAAGTCAAAAATGGCTTCCTGGTGTCTCTCCAATATCCGATATCACCGTCCGGCTCATCAAGAGTAAATCGCTGTTCGTCAGACCAGATAACCTGCGTTTTGAATGAAAAAAGTTAAAGTGAAATTTGCTAACCTTTGACCAATCCGTGTTCATGTTTTGGCGAGCGAATTGAAGGCGAATAAATTCGTGATGAGGACGAATAAATGGCTCTTTTTTCTTCTTTTCACGTCGGATATGAGGAATGCGATTGATGGCACGGAGAACAGTCGATTTGTCGACATTCAGACCCAGCTGTCGCTTGACCTCGTTGGCAGAGAGCGGATTTTTAGCCGCCCTGAGTCGATTGGTAATAGTCCCGGACGTTGAAAATCACTTCTTCCCCAAGTTTTGCCAAAAAACGTTTGTTGTCAAACTTTTGCATCGGAGTGTAGAAACTGCAAAATTTCCGTGTCCCAGGGAACGCGGAAAAAAATTTTGAGCTCACGGATATCCGCGGAAGAGATTTTAGTCATTTCCGCACATCACTGTTTTTCTCTTTCTTTGTTGTGCTTTTTGTTATATTCATAATTTTCTTTTCAGAAATGAGCTTGTTTGGAGCAAAACCATCAACCTCCTTCAGTTTTGGTTCGACAGCTAGCACTACTACAAGGTGAAAATTTTTATTTTATTTTTGGAATGAATTTTCAGCACTACACCTTCGAAACCTCTTTTTGGTTCAACCACACAGCAACCGACCACAACTAACTTGTTTGGAAACACAAGTTCCACTGCTGGAACTTTGTTTGGATCAAACACGGCTACTACCACCACAGGTTGGTTCATTTTACAATGTTCACCGATTTGATTAAGGTAGCTTATTTGGAGCATCTACTGCCCCAACTTCGACAACAACTACCGGTGGACTCTTCAGCACTCCTACCGGTACAGCTAACACCGGTCTTTTTGGAAGCAAACGTAAGTTCAAAATAAATTTGTATTTGCATGTTTTTATGTAGGTTACACACTAATCTAAAATTTCAGCGGCTGCCGGCTTTGGATCAACCGCAACGACTACCGGAAGCTTATTCGGGGCGAAGCCGGCCGGTGGAGGACTTTTCGGATCTGCAGCAGCTTCTACGCAGCAGCCACAAACTCGACAACGAGAGACTTTGAACACAATCTTATTGGTAAGACTTTGTAAATATTTCCAAAGACTAGTTTCTCTCAGAATGCCGACTCACTCGTTCGTTCCCTTACTTGCCCAGAACTGTATGGAGATGACCGCGATCAGATTCTAGCTAAGCTGAACCAGATTGCCGCTGCTCTTGGAGTGGGAAATGGGTTCTTTAAAGACGGCCAGTCTGTCATTTACACAATCGAAGGTCCTTTCCATCGATTCAAGGTTCCTATTTTTTTCTATTTACTCATTCGAGCATATTTGCAGTCGGTCGGTTATAATATGATCTCCGAGTTTACCGAAGCAGATGGAGTCGTATCGCTGATCTTGAAAGTACCTGTCTCAGAGTATGCGCTCAATTGAAGCTAATTTTCGGTTATTCAGAGTGTCTACAGCCGCCCAAAAACAAGCCGTAATCGATAAACTGTTTCAAATTGTTGGCGGTGGACCGAATTTCCCCGTCAAAATCAAGAGTATCAAGGAGCTTCCCGATTGCTTGACCGAAGTCAACATTTTCGTCGTGAACAAATCGTCTGGAACACCAGCTTCTAGTAGTTCTTTGGCCAATCTGTTTTCCGAGCCAGCTAAAAAGACTCAACTTGAACAACAACTGAAAGTAGACAAGATTATAGCCCGATTCGCTATGGACAAGTATCAGAAAGAGCGTTTCATCAAGGATCCTCCTGCTGGTGATTCTTGTACACTATCCTTAATTAGTTGTTTAGGCTTCGATGACGGTTTATGGTATCAGGCGTGCCGTGAGAATCCTGATCCTGATCATTTGCTCCCTTTTCCGATTCGAGGATACGAGCAGTTGCTTTCACGACAGAAAACCCAGAATACAGAGGTTTTGTGTTGGTAAACTATTAACTCTGTTCTTATAGACGGACATTGCGAACAAGGTAATTGATAATTTGATAGTCCGGCTAAGGGCTTTGGAATCTCAAGGAGAACTCACATCTGTAAAAGTTTCCCAGCAGAAAGTGGTCCAGAAGCAACTCGCACACAGACTTCTCAGGTTACTTGTTCGGTTTTGTTAGATCCATCTGCGAATTTTCAGAATCCTGAGCATGCAACTGATTCAACAGCGCTTCAGCCATCCCATTGACTCCACAGAAGAAAATATCCAGGCAGCTTTGGAGATTCTTAGTGCACGTCTAAATGGTCCTCTTCAAATCAAGGTTTCTGTTCATCTGTTCTCTTTCGCAACCTACTTTCAGGAGAGACTCGTTGAATTGAATGCGGCTGTTCAAGATGAAACAAGCGAACTCAGAACCAAGATTGAATCCTCAAGACACATTATTCTTTCCGAATCGGATGTTCAACAACTGCAAAAGTATTGATTATAAAAATTTGTTAAATTCGATCTTTTTCAGGTATCTTACACGCTGCCAAGATGGTCTAGAAAGTCTTTCTAATATTGTGCGCAACAGTATTTCTCAATTGAATCGAATTTCTTCATCTATGGAGTAATTTTTACATCACGAGTTGTTCATCTTCCTGTTTTCTCACATTTGAGTAAAGCATTCCATCGATAAATGTTGTCTAGTAATTGGAGCTCCAATACTTGTCTTATTTTTAGATTCCGTCAAAGGGAAGTACGTTGTTCAGATGGCCACTACCGATAAACAAATTAGATCTGAAGCTCTCCGTCTTGAAAGTTTGAAGCGCAAACGCGAAGAAGACAAGAAACGGAACGAGTTGATTTCGAACAGTCTGAAATTGGTCGATCAGCCTACAAAGAACAAGATTGTTTTCGAGGATTCAGATAGCGAAGAGGATGTACCACAGGTTTCTTTTCAGAAATTGCTATATTAGGTTCGCTTACAGGCTTCGATCAACAACAAGGGGACTGTTAAGCCTCAATTATTTGACGAAGAGGACGATGATGACGAAATTAAGTTTGAACTTCCGAGTCGATTGGATAGTCGAAAAGGGGCAAGGTTGATGAAGATGGAGACACAGTTCGGGGATTCTCGTTTCAAAATGGATAACAAATTCGTTTCGAGTGATAGCGAAGGTGACGAAGAAGAGGGGAACGATGTAAGGCTCTCCTGATGTAGAAATCTTTTGACTATTAAGGAATGGTCTAAGGAGAAGTCGAAGAATCGCGAGCTTTTGGCTAAAGTACTGGGAAAATCGGTCAAGGCAGCACCCTTGTCAAGCAATGCAAATGGGATCCCTTCTCGTCCATTTACCCGTTTCGATCCGGATAATGAAGAACATGTAGCCTGGATGAAACGTTACGGAGGCGCAGATAAGACGGTTTCTTTCTTTCTTTTTTTTTGTTTGAATAGCCATTTTAGAATGACGAATCGTCCAGTTCTGAAAACGAAAACGACCAAATAAATGAGGAAGATGCTCAGAGAATTGTCGATGGAAATTTTTACGAAATGGACACGGCTTTTGCCGACGAGGTTTTTCGTTGAAATACTTTTGCAAGTTACTTTTCAGCTGCGAACCAAACAATCTACTGGCGAGTCGGAATCGAAGGGATTTTCGTTCTTGGCAATGATGGGTCGAAGCGGCGAAGGAGAGAGCAAGCCGGAGTCAACTGGTCAAGAAGAAGATGTTAAACAGCCTGATAGAGTTGGTCGTACTGTATAGTTTAGTAGAAAACTAAATTTAGAAGACTCTTCGAATCCTGGGAAGGTTGCCAGCAGAAAGCGCCATTCCGGAATATCAACAATCTGACAAAAACATCAAAGAGAAAAAATCTTCCAAATCCTTTTTGACTGGAAAAGAACCTCATGTTCAAAGTATTGTCAGCAACTTCCGTCTGACTCAATCTACGAAAACTTTCGGCTTGTGGTCCAATTATCGCGATTCTATCATGAAGGTGAGTTTTTTTTAGCATGAACTTTGGAAATAGTACTTCAGATCTACCGACATCACAAAAAGGTGGCTCGCAAACAGTTGCTTGTGCAGCATCCAAAGCTAAACAATGGAAAATCAAAAGAAAAGAAAGAAAACAGTGTTGTGCAAGACGAATAGAAATAGTTATTTTTGGTGATTTGTTGTTTGTGATTGAACTGTTATATCCATTTTTGTTTTCATCTTCGATGGCAAACCATTCGCTATTGATTTTCCTTGTCAGGTGCTACGACTGTTGATAGAATGGACGCTATTCTTTCTGAACACCAAAAATTGCCGGAATTTTACCAACGCCTCGGCTGCGATAGAACTTCTAATGTCAGTTCATTTGTTTTTGTGTAATGTGCAAAATTTCAGATAGAACAAATAACTGCCGAATACAGATCTCGCGTCAGAGATTGTCATCCGGATAAGGCCGGGGAAGATGCCAGCGATCGATTTGTTCTATTGCAGGTTTTTCTACGCTATTTTATTGTTCAAACGAGGATTCAGAAAGCTTTCGATGTGCTAACCGATCCTCGACAACGAGAAACCTACAATATGTGGTTGGACAGCCCTCTTCAGATGAATTTCGACGATTTTTCCAGAAACGCTGATGCTCTCAAAATGGTTTGCTACATCTCTTTTGTGAGCCCTTGTTTCCAGTCTATGCATTGGGTTACACCTCGATCAACACCACAAATTGCACCAGCACAAGAAAATCATGCCAAAATGAATACGGACTGGTCTCAAAATCGATATCAGTCTGATTCAGTAAGAAAGTTTCGCAATTATGAAATCTAGTTGTTTACCGATTCGCTGTAAATAAGATCTGTTCAAAAAGAAGAGGGATTACCATAAGATTTTAGCTCTTCCCTTCGAGACCCGCAAGTCAGGGGTTTTCAGGGTAAGCGCGCTAATTCAAACACATTTTTATTCAATTCGTTTTTTTTTTGCTAGAAATATTCGTCATGCTTTGTGCCATTTTTTTCCTTTCTCACATTATAAAAACAATTGGTAACTATTACATTATTTTAAGATGGAAACAAAAAGAAAATATGAACCAGGAAAGCAAAGGCGAGTCTCCCTGGATATAATATGTAGTAATATCCTGCCGAGAAAGCTGAAATCGAGAGCTGAAGAAACAGTTGAGGAGCGAGTGAGGCGAGAGGTGAGTCACGCTTTATAAATTTGTTAAAAGTTACGGGTATGTGCCTGTCTTTCTGTGCCCAGGAGTCCACATGGCAACGTGCTTGTAATATAGTGGATGAAATGGGCTTCTCTAAGTGGAAACACTGGAGAAATGGCGGATTGATAAGGCTCACGTTGCCCCGTAACTTTTAATTATGGTTTATTGATTTACGTAACCAAAAAGCACTTACCAATCGAACTGCGACGCCTTCTCTGGAACAAGATAATGGAAATAGAAGGAAAATTCGGCTAAAAAGAAGGAAAAATAAATAAAAATAAATGAAATACGTTGCTGGAGAAAAGATAGAATTGAATAAAAATGTGTTTGAATTGGCGCGCTTACCCTGAAAACCCCTGATATGCGGGTCTCGAAGGGAAGAGTTAAAATCTTATGGTAATCCCTCTTCTTTTTGAACAGACTTTATTGTGCATAAAAGATTTTAATCTGGTTATTCGTTTTTCACATCCGGTTCATTCCTTATCTGTATGTCTTTTCTTGTTGCTTATTACGTACAGGTTTATTTTCAAGCGAACCGTTTCTACGAGTGTGTATGAACGGTGAGTATTTACTGTTATAAAAACCCCCATTTCAGCATACTCGTTTGACGGTCTTTTGGTTGTAGCCCTACTGGTCATCTGCTCCTGCGCCTATTTGAAGCGTGTTCCTCGAGTGAACGCATTCCTTCTCTCCGAAAAGAAAGGATTTTTCGGCGTTTTTTATAAGGTTAGTCACTATTTTTCGTTCCCCAACCAATACCTTTCAGGCAGCCGTCATCGGAGTTCGTCTTCACTCTCTCACAGCAATTTCGTGCCTTATTACCGCAACTTACGTCCTTTTTGTCCGCTAAGATGGTTCAGAATAAAATCAAGCAGAAGGTTAGTTTTTATTTCATTTTTCATCTCAATCAATTTCACTTCAGACTACTCTTCCGAAAGGAGTCAAAGAAAAGGTGAAGAAGGACAAGCCCAAGGGTCCGAAACGTGGTCAGCGTCTTCATATCGCCCCCAAAAAGCAGCAGATTATTCAGCAGGTAATATTTTGAACAATTTGTGAAGAAAATGTACGTCTAGGAGAAGGTTCAAGCCGAAGTGAGCCGAATCATCAACGAGAAGAACGAAGAAATGGTTAAGGGCCGCGCAGACACAGCTGTGGGACGAAAACCCAAGAAAGACTAACTCAACGTTTTTGTTAGTTTTTTTGTTGAGAAGAAAATGAAGTTAATTTTGAGAAGGGAGTTAATTTTTGGCTTGAAACCCTGAAATTCCTTTCCGACTGCTCTTTCCAATAAAACCGAGAATAAAGAAAAATCCACTTTAAATTGTTCTCGCGTCTCTGTGTGGCAGAAGCTCCAATTGAGGATAAGAAGGGAAGCTTTTGTGCGCAAATTAGTTTTAACAAGTCGCGACAGGAAAAGCAAGTGCGCAAATTGTTCTTATGAGTTTGATAGTTTCATTGGAGGGACAGGGAACAGTGACAAGGGAAGAATGGAAGGGGAACTAGGGACTCTGTGACAGCGAAAAAAAGAGAAGACAACCACCTCTCACATTAGTCCTGGAAGGGCGTTGCAAACCTTGTCTATTTTAAATTGCTCCCAAGTCTCAAATGTGTCTGAAGCTCTAATTGAGGATAAGGAGGGGAGCTTTGTGCGCAACTTAGTTTTTAACAAGTCGCGACAGGAAAAGAAAGTGCGCGAAGTGTTCTAACCACTAGTTTCTTTGGTAGTTTCTTTTGAGGGACAGGGGGTGACTGGAACAGCGTGACAAGAGAAGGGACAGTAGGATTGAGACTCACTAAAGCTTGGAACGGCCCGGGCGACCCGTTCATATTTTGAAATTAGGCTTGGGAAGGAGCGGGTTCCAATTTCGGCAGTTTCTTTGGAGGGCCAGGGAGAGTGACTGGAGGAGAGGAACCAAGGAGGAATGAAAGGGAAACTACGACTCAACTTTAGCCCTAGAAGGACGTTGCCAACCTTGTATTTCCAAATCGTAGAATTATCTATGTTGGACAATGACTCTATTCCACTGTTCACTTGAATCAGTCCACCAGGGTATATCGAAGTATTTCTTGAGGAAGTCTCTCCATCTTGAAGGCGGTTGTCTTCTAGGACGTTTCCTGTCGTACGGGATCCAATTAGTCACGGTAATACCTAGTAATACTGAGCATCCTTCGTTCCATTTTTTGCTGTACAATTCTGAGTTGTTCTCTATCCTGTTCGGACAATGTCCATGTTTCACACCCAGACGTGACTGCCGAAGTGATACAAGCGTTAAAAAGACGTCGTCTTTTTTCCATAGGAATTGTATTATCGGCGAGCCATTTTGAATGCTGACTCCAGGCTAACCAACCTCTTCTGATACTACGCTCTATCTCCTTGTGATGGTTTAGCGGGATTGAGACGGGCACACCCAGGTAGATTGTCTCATTTTGGAACGAGAAAGCTTGCCCATTGATGTTGATTGTAGTTCTTGTTGTGGAGCAACTAGTGGGCAGAACCTTCTTTTTATCGTTGATACGAAGTCCGACTGTTGATGCTGCTTCAATCAGCTTTTTCAGCATTTTCTCCAATTCTGGACGGGACTTTGCCACCAGCGTAACATCGTCGGCATATTCCATACTTGTCAAATGTCGGCCGTCCACCTTCAATCCCTGCGTTTCCCAGTCTATAGATCTCAGTATGCTTCGTAAGACAGTTGAACAGGAAAGGCGAAAGTGTGTCTCCCTGTCTTACTTCTTTTTGGAACTCGACTTTCACCTTCTCCTGATTCACAATGACATAGGTATTCGAAGATTCGTAGAGCCTCTGCAGCATCAGTACCAATTCCACGTCAATCCCGGCAGATGTCAGAGTACTCCAAACTGCGTTCCATTCAATAGAGTCGAAGGCTTTACAAAAGTCCACAAATGCGAGATAAATCGGAATAGAGTACTCCGTGCATTTCTCTGCTACTTGCTTGATGGTATGAACGAGATCCATTGTCGAATATCCCTTTCGGAATCCACTTTGACTTGAATCCTCAGACTCTTCCAGCTTCTTCAAGTTTACAGTTTTAAGTTTAAGCTCTACAAGTTTACCTTTCATCTCTAACAAGTATACGCCCGCGCATTCCGAGGCGAGCTGCTTTGGATCCTGGATGGGACGCGTCCTCAGAGATGCAAACCGACAGATGGAGGAGCACAGCTGCTTGCCTACATTCGGCCTCAACCATTTCCCAATTCTGACTGTTGCGAAGAAGCCGATTCCTCTAAAATAATGAACGGTTAGCTCTTTTTTATATTTTCCTTATTAATTCACCCCGAATTTTCATGATCCTGGTCAATCTACGCCGAGGACGTGCCACAGCTCGCTATAAAGCCCCATACCGGCGCCTCATCCGTCCGGTTCTGGACCATGGGCCAGAACCAAAATTAGGCCCGTTAGTTTTTTTTTGAGTTTGCTTGTCATTTTTATTATATGTCACGACATTGTCAAGATACGAAACCGAATGAAGCGTACCCCTGCCAGAGCTCAAAACGTAGTTTTTCTCGTAATGGACGAAAAGATGTTCTAAGGAATGGAGAGAAAAAATTCAGTTTATTCACAACTATTTCACAATAACAGAAAAAGTATAAAAAATAAGATAAAAACAGATATCCGAAAAGGGCGAGAAGAAAAAAAGATAATAATACAAAACTCCTACTTTGTGTGGGTAGAAAAGGCGTATCCGGTATCGGATATTTTAAGCACTTCTTTAGTTGGAATTTTGAAATTGTTACAACAGAGAACATTTGATCTAAAATGAAACATGCGTAGGCGTTGGTGTCGTCCAAAGGATCACGAGAGGGGCTTTACATGTTCAGATGAAGGACAATTCCGGTTCGTTAGCTGGGCGGAGAGCAGATTGATTAGGACCGCTTCTAGCGACCATGCTTCGTGAAAAGTTAGTGGACCAAGGCGAAGAACTTTCACGGGATATCCAGCTTCCCAAATGTTCAGGATTGTCTGCGACTTTGGACCATCGTCAGTTAAGTATTCCGAAGTAAAGTGCGCCATCAATCTTCTCTGGAATAGTCCTTCGTGTTTATTCAAACTGGAAAGTTACCCTTTCACCGGTGCCTATATAAAAAACTGTATCGGTAGCTCTCAAGTCTAGATATTCGCAACTCTTTTTGCGACCATCAAGCAGCAGGTACGGCGCTTTTGGAGCTTCAGCAGACTGAACAAAGTATGTACACGAGAATACGGTTGTTACCTGCTCCTGAAGTTCCGCGGTGTTTAAAGGAAGCCTTCGGTTATACCAAAATGCCAAAACCGCTGTGGGACCAATTGACATTGGTCCCGTCACGATATTGCTTATTTTTTATTTTTTAACGCTTTGCGCTCGTTTTATCGTTCAAACTGTGTTTAATCGTGTTTTCAAACTGTGCTTAATCGATTCAGCATCAAATTTTACATCAGTTACGTCTATTCCGACATCAAAATTATTGTGCTTTGGAAAGAAAAAAATAGGATAGAACAAAAACACTGTTTTCGCATTTTCCTTCCAGTTCTGCTATATTTTTGTTATCGGAATGTACTTAATTGATGTAAAATTTGGTGCCGAATCGATTATACATGGTTTGGAACCCAAAAAACGAGTGTAAACCGTCAAAAATGCAAAAATAAAAATTTTGGAATGAGATCTTGTCGGGACCCTCTGCAATCGTGACGGAACCAGCGCAATTGGTCTCGCAGCGATTTTTCGAAGCCGGAGACACGGTTTAAACGGCCAGTCGCGGCCCTCCTAGTGGGACGCTCAATCCAAACGCTGTACCAGGAGTGGTATGCGGCGCCGCCGCCCGATCTGGCAAATAAAACCACATTGAGCTCGGTTAGTACCGATTTTCGGGTGAAAACCTTTTTTCTTTTTACATTTTGATAGAAAAACGTGTTTTTAGTTATTTGCAACCCTATTTTCTAATTTTTCAAGACAATTCCGTCATTTTTACTCCTGCATGTACACCCCGCCACTTATATAGTTATTTTTACGCTGAAGAAAAGGTTTCGAGCTTTGTGATGTTCTGCAAAGTTGTAGAGGAGATCAAGGGCTACATTTCTACAGAACATTGTAAAACATTGCAAATTATTCTTCGGTTAGTAGCTGCGCACTCAATATTCACAGCCATTTTTCGATCTGACCACGAGTTTTGCCAAGTTTACAATGCAGAACATCACAAAGCTCGAAAACTTTTTCTTCAGCGTAAAAATAACGTAACGACCAGGGATGGACAGCGTGATCTCTCGGCGTGGCGTGATCTCTTCACACCCAACTCCAAACTTCTATGGGCAGCCTATGCGATGAAGGACAGCGCCATGGTAGTGTTCGTTCTACAATGTCGTCAATTACGCATTTCAGAAACAGCGTGAGCGTATACTGCTGATGACTGACGGATGCGGCGTCGATCTCAATCCGCTCATTGACGACTGCACCTCTGAGTTTCCATCCTGCAGCACGTTCATCAGAAACTACAGAAGCGCCTACTGTGTTGCGAAGGAACCTACCCAGCATGGATATAGCAGAGTTAGTAGGTTCTTCCCTGTCTCATTTCATTTATTCCTATAGTTCTCGTTCCTATTCGATGACGGCTTCCTTTGTAACTTTGTTGATGTAAACCTCGATCCGAGGGATGAGTTTGAAGAGGACAACTTCTACCTGAAGCTCTTTTTGTTAGAAACACATGGAAAGAACGACCGCGGCCAAATCTACTACGAATTCAGTGGTCCCGGAGTTCTCCGTCCTCGCTCGACTGCAAAGAGAGACGAACTCACGCAAATTTACGTGAGCGGTATTGGCTTCCGCAACGTCCTTACCAACCGCAACGCATCAAATAAACTCGTCAATCTGGAAACGACGTCCGACTTGAGCCCGTTGCGAGTTTTCTTCCGTTTCACCAGAGGGTATGAATTGTTGCTTCTATTGTGATATTGGGTCTTTTCAGTTTTTATCCATTTGTATCCATCACCGGCGTGTCTCAGGGAACCGAGTTCCCTCTCAACGTCTACTCCGTCAGCGGTCTCAAGCTGGTTTGTTGCGACAGAAACGTATGTTGGTTCATAGATGTGTACATTCTTTCCACTTCAGGTCTATATCTGCAAATCGGAACAGTACCCGAACTGGGTCTTCGAGTGCAGCCAGCTGTGCCGGTACTATGTCCCTGATCGCACAAATATCTGTGGAGGTGCTTCGCTTGGACTTCTCATAACATTTACTCTGCCATCGCAGGAGATGCAGGACAATGACTTCAAGGAGACTTTGCTTTTCAAAAGCGTATGCAAGCTCCAATTCCTGGCCTAATCGTTGCGATTCGCCTATCCGTTTATACTGTACTATTTTCTATGTGTCATTGTGACCTCTCGGATTGTTTGCTCTTTGTTCGAAAATGAACTCTTCGTTTTAAACTCTGTTCATGTTTTACATGCGTTACTTCTTCACAGCAAGCCTACATTCTGATCATTGGCACACGTTCTTGTCATTTTAGATGGCTACCGCCAAAAAGCGGTCTAAAAACATAGAACCATCGCTGACGTTAAAGCGAGAGTCCAGCTACTGAACGTGGGCACTAAGTTGGTGCGCACAATTCAAATAGAATAGCGCGATACGCAAGATAAGCTGACAAAACTTGGATTTTTATCAATTTTTCGACGAATTCAGCTCCATTTGTTGTTTCTTGTAAAGTGATGTCAAGAAAGGTCATTTGAAGTGAAAGTAATAAAAAATTACAAGGAAAAATGGACGGAAAGGCCGACTTTCTACGATGTTCCCCTGAAAGTATTTTTAAGGGCCTATTTGCTTTTTTTCGATAGTTTCTTGTACGTTTTCGATTAGTTGTGCTCAAATGGACAGCTTACAAGGAAAAACACTAGAGAAAACATTAAAATTCAGGCAAAAACATTGTTTTCGTTGTTTTTGGAATAAAATCATTTTGAACTCCCGCGGCAACATATAGTAGAATCGCCCCGCCCAATTTCGTAGCTGGACACTCGTTTTAACTGATATATGGCCCGATCTCAAAAAGAAGCGCGTAGAACAAGTCAACGATATTGCGAAGAGGTGTGTATTTGTTGCGAATTGTATTGTAAATTTTCCAGAGTCATTACTATCCGTTGCGAATCTTTCCCGATGGGCGGAGTTGATGTTCGAATACTCAGGGGAAATTATTTTCTATCCTGCCCATTATCATGTCCAAATAATTAGCTCTCTGAGTACAGGAGGAAATGTCATCGTAGAGAGTCCAACTGACTATTCTAATTGTGCTCAACTGCAGTCGCTTAAGAAAGACTATGGCTCTGCTGGCTTCCACGTGTGCCTGGTTCGTCCGCTACAAGGAGCAGCAAGCCGAAAAAAGTCTCATTGTTCAAAGCATGGGCTTGTCTGTTGCGAGGAGACGCAAAATACTGACTGTACATGTTTTCCGTAAGCTCCGTTTTCCTCCTTCGCTCAATGTGCCGTTTAGACGTGTTAGAATCTATTATGGAACTCGGACTCACAAGCAAATTGGACAGGCCATACCCGAGTATCGTCGGCTCCCATATAAGAATTTTTTGCGACACTCGATACTCCCCAGTCAGATGTCCATAAATGAAACAGTTCGTTCTTCCGAAAACTCGACAGCTACCTGTCAACAACTTCTCTCAGAAGATGGGGTACTTTTCGTTTTCTACATTCCAATAACAATCGTTTAGAAAGGTTACGAGTACAAGACTAGGATGAGACTAGCCGGACTCGAAATACCGGCGGTAATGAGAAAACATGTCGCTGAGAATGTACGTTTTCTCTAATCCAAATACGCAACGTATAAGGTCTGTTCAAAAAAAAAAATGAGGGATACCGTAGTTAAGAATTCCCTTCCCCGCGGGACCTATTGGCCAAACCGCGCATTCAAACAGCCTTTTTCTCAATATTTTTCGAGCAAACTAGACATGGCTCCGGGCCCGGCCCGTCAGCCATTACATCGAATTTTTTTATCGTTTTTATGTATCTTTTCTTGTCTTTTTTTTGCATAGTATGTTTGGATATTGGAATGTACATCATCGATAACAGGCTTGCAGCAATTTAGCAATCCGACCACGAGGAGGACATTTTTTTGGCTCCATATTTCCTTCAGACTTTTGTTTAGGAACCCAAAGAAAAAAATGACAACAAAAACATGCATAAAAACGATAAAAAATCGCTGTAAAGGTTGAATGTTTGATCGAAATATATTGAAAAATGCTGTTTGAATGGCTTGAAAAAATGGCTTGGCTAATGGGTCCCCGGGGGAAGGGAATTCTTTAAACTACGGTATCCCTCTTTTTTTAACAGACCTTAGGCCGGTCCCCTTTTTGACATTGAAGACCTCGTAGACCTGTCCAATTGCTTGTGAGTCCTTTGCTGGCTCCGCTTTCTCTCGGTAGAACTACTCTCCCCATCAGTCGCCTGGACAACCTGGTGGAGGAACATGTCCGACATACTTGGTCTGAGGATTGGGACCTTGAACTGCCGCACCCTTCGAACAGACGCCCGCGTAGCCGAACTGAATGACGCTCTACACGACATCAACTTCGACGTTATCGGTCTCAGTGAAGTGAAAAGACGAGGACAAGGGTCGCTATCCATACAGTCTACAAGTCACCTTCTACTACACGCTGGAAAAACCGGCTTTCTCGTACACAACCGATGGTCAACTCAGGTCACATTTCACGTCCTCAATGACCGAGTATCGATGCTGGATTTGCGACTAAAACACGGTACAGTACGGGTTGTCCAATGCTATGCTCCTACTTCCACAAGTTCCGATGCCGACTACGAAGACTTTCTAATCTCGATCGACACAGCATTACATTTCAAACGAGTACGTCGTGTTGGGGGGAAAGTTTGATCTGTAAAATTGTCGTCGGAGACTTTAACAGTAAGATCGGTCCTGGAAAGCAAGACGAGAAGCATGTTGGACCGTACGGGATTGGATTACGGAACGAAAGAGGGCAGATGCTAGCTGATTTCTGTGCTGAGAACAATCTCTTCGTTATGAACAGCCGATTCCGAAAACGACCCGGTAGAAAGTGGACTTGGATTTCCCCTAATATGGAAACGCGTACTGAATTTCATATCTGACCATCGCCTTCTGATGGGAAAGCTGAAGAATCCGCCCTACAGAAAGCTAGGAAACGCTGCCAAAAGACCACAAATGCGGATGAACAAAGAACTGTTCAAATATGCCATCGAAACGCATGCTCAAAGTACTCAAGTTACTGGATACTCTCATCTGAAGCAAACTCTTCTATCTGCCGCCGAAGTATCGTCAGAACCTCTCCCTAGGACTTCTTTTATCTCTGAGCGAACCAAGGAGCTATTCTCTAAACGACATACATTGATGAATCGACGTGTAACACGCCGCAGTCGAGTAGAGTTCTCAGTCGCGTCTAGAGCCCTGAGAGAGTCCTTGAAAGAAGATCTACGAACGAAACACTACAATTGTTTACGTGACGCTCTGACACAAGGAAAAAGTTTGCTGAGAGCTCAACGTTCAAACCAAGTACAGAGGAACTGCCTTTTTCAGCTGAATAATAGTGCTGGTACAACTGTCAACGATCCCTCCGATGTTCGAAAAGTAGTCCGTTCCTTCTACAACAAGCTGTACTCTTCACAAAACGCTGCCAGCTTGCCTCTGACTGCTCCCGATCACGATGTCCCTTACATCCTGTCAAGTGAGGTTGAAAAAGCCATTTCAAAGTTGAAAAGAGGAAAAGCAGCTGGATCAGATCATGTTACGTCTGATATGATTCTTGCGGCTAAAGAATTCATCACTCCACATCTGACTATCATCTTCAACGAAATACTTTAAAAAGAGCAACTTCCTGATCAACTAGCCGATACGACGATCTCTGTACTTTACAAGAAAGGAGATCCCTTGATGATCAAGAACTACAGGCCAATAGCACTCCTCTTCGTCGTCTACAAGCTGTTTACCTCAATTCTCGGAGAAAGAATGTAGAAGATACTTGATGCCAATCAATCTCCAGAACAGACGAGGTTCAGACAGACATGTTCGACCTCAGACAACATCCAAGTACTCGGAGATCTCATGCAAAGAAGCAAGGAGTACAACTTTCCACTGTACATTGGGTTCATAGATTATGCAAAAGCCTTTGACACCGTCGAAAGAGCAGCCCTATGGACGTCACTCTCCGACCAAGGAATACCACTGAAGATTGTAAAAATCTTACGTCTCATATACGCTCACTCGGAAGTAGCTGTCAAAGTGATTGGAAAGAAAGTCCCGATCGAGGTCAAGAGAGGTGTCCTACAAGGACACACAGTCTCACCCGCACTTTTCTCGGCTGTGTTGGAAAGTGTTTTTCGAAAAATGAGATGGAAACGCCAAGAAGTGAACATTGGCGGCCAACGACTCACAAATCTACGATATGCTGATGACGCTGTCTTGCTATCTCATTCAGCCCAGGGCCTTCAACATATGATGAGCACGCTATCGTCGGAAAGTGCGAAAGTCGGACTCCAGATCAATGTGGAGAAGTCTAATGTGATGACGAACAGACAAGAATTACCTGTTCTCATCAACGACAAAATGGTTCCGTACTGCGCGGACTTCGTCTTTCTTGGATCGAGGTTGTCTTTCGATGGTAACGCTTCACTTGAAGTCAACCGCAGAGTCAGAACAGCTTGGGCCTCCTTCAACAGATTCCATCAAATTTTCACCAGCTCAAAAATCCCGATGAGATACAAACGCAAGCTGTATACTCAATGTGTTGAACCGGCTCTTCTCTACGCTGGAGAAACGTGGACATTGCGAGAAAAGGAGTTGAACAAGCTTATAACTGCACAACGGAAGATGATGAGACGAATGGTGGGAGTTACGCTCCTAGATCGACGAACCAACAAGTGGCTACATGGCGCTGTCAAGATGTCAGAGTCAGCTGGATCACAAAGAAATGGAATTGGGCCCGGAAGATTGCTAGTATGGAGGATGGTCGTTGGACAAAAATTGTAAGTGAATGGAGGCCGTGGAACAGGTACAGAACAGCTGTGAGACCAAGAGCCAGGTGGAAAGACGATATTAACAGGATGTGGCGAAAACTGGATGGGCGTTGCGGTCAGATCTCCCGAACTCTTTAGAAAAAGTATGATGCGACATATCGGAATGATATGATTATCGTAATAAATGAAATGAAATGAAACCTCGTAGAAGGACTGCAAAATGCTCGACTGTCAGTGTGCCTGTATTTTGCCAGCAATCGAATTCTTGCGAGCGATGCCGATATCATATTTTGTCCCTTTGGCTACCTAGTTGGTTAATCGCTCAAGCCATTCCCTCTGAATTATACCATTCTTTCAGATCCACTCGTCCGTTTCAACTCTTCGGTTGCGCTAAAGGACAGCATTGTAATTTTGGACGAATCACAAAACATGGAAGACATTTGTCGCGAAGGAGCGTCGTTTTCTTTCGTCGAAGGGCAAGTCTCAGATACTTACGAAGCCATCAAGTCCAAAGCAAAGATGGCAGGAGACTTGTCAGTTGAGATAGCAATGAAACTATCGGAAAGGGACATGCCCAAATCTCTGGCTATTACACAGTAGAAAAAATCTGGCTCTCCTGGACCTTAGCCGTCCCATGAAAAAAAGACCGTCTGGGTAGAAAGACCGTCCCGAAAATCTTTTTTTTGGAACTTTTGGTTTTGCTTGCGGAAATTATATTTTCAGATGATTTTTTTTTGCATCTACTGGGATTTCAATTTTTCATGGTCTCCATTCAGCATTTCAGGCAATGAAAATTAAAACCTTGGTAAATAATTGAAATACACACATGGAACGAAGTAGCCTGGATGCCTTCCTGCTCAATCTCAGTGTCTTCTCATGATCGAGCTCTCTTCAGACTATCCCGTTTCCTAAGCCTGATTTCTCCCACACTTTTTTGACTTTTGCGCGCTCTCGCTCTGCCTCACTCTAATTATGATCTCAATTTATTGAAAGAACCAGTTGTTCCATGTGTGTATTTCAACTATTTATCAGCTTTTAATTGTCCGTGTCTGAAATGCTGAGTGAAGACCATAAAAATTGAAATCCCAGTAGACGCAAAAAAAAAAAATCTAAAACTGAAAAAATAAGTTCCGCAAACAAAACAAAATTTCCAAAAAAAAGATTTTTGGGACGGTCTTTCTCCCCGGACGATCTTTTTTTTTCATGGGACGGTCATTTTTTCAGGAGACGGTCTTTTTTCAAGGGATAGCTAAAGTCCAGGAGAGCCAAATACCTCTGGAAGTCGTAAGTAGTCTTTTCTTCTTTTCCCATATATACCGTTCAGTTCTATTTTCTTTTGGAAGAGCTCTGGAGATGGTTCCAGGAGGCGATTTCAGGCAATGAAAATTAAAATCTTGGTAAATAATTGAAATTTTTCTTTTTATTTCTCAGCGACTACGTCGGGCGGAATGGAGAATTGCCGTACTCTCGACAGCAATGCAATGGTTCAAAAGTTGCTGAAAACGGGTAGAAGGCAGGCTCTAATCTTTGAGAAGGATCGAACCGACTATCAGAGTATCCAGGTAACACATTTTGCACATTGAAGTGAATAGTTAAACGTTGTAGAACTCTCTGAAACGCGTCTTCTATCAGGCTGACGAGAAAAATAAGAAAGTACTCAAGCCTCTCAAGCCACCTCATCTAGTTGCGAGACTTGTAGAAAAGTGGCTCCTCTTCAACGACTACTATCAGAAGGAACAAGTTCGCCAGCTGATGTTGCTGTGGGAAGAAACCCCAAGAAAGACCAACTCAATGCTGGTTGCATAAATTGTTAATCTTTATTATCTTTCAAAATTCAATGATGCCGTTTCTTTGTGGGGGATTCCGGGACTGTTCTACGTTTCCTGATGTTGGAATCGCGGGACTGCGAATAATCTCATTCTGTTTGTCTTCCTATGCTTATCGTTTGATTATTCCCGAGTAATTGAACATTAGCAGCTGGTCGAACCCACGTGTAATTTCCGAGACATTGAAATGCCGATCGGGGTAGAGTTTCTAGAAGATTTCTATTTCCTCGACTATGTGGCTCCCATCTTTTCAGTCATCTCTTTCATTTCTCTCCCAATCTATATATTTGTTCTCTACATCACCTACAAAGGAAGAAAACGCTCTTTTTCTGGACCCTTCTACGTGTTTTTCCTCTTCCTCGGCTTCTATGACATATTGTCAACTGTCATCAATATTTTCGGTAACAAATTATAATAATAAGAGTTAAAACAAGGTCTAGGCAATAACCTTCCTGCTTGGGGAGTAACCGATCAATTTGCATATCTGATTGATCCCTGGTATGCTCGGATCTATTTCTCGGTCTCTTGGTTTACGCGTGTCAATCAAGTCTCTTTCAATTTGGTCCAGTTCTAGTCGGTTTTAAGGGTTTCAGTAGTGCGCTGATATCTATTAACCGGGTATCGTCGCTCATTTGGCCACTGAAATATTCGAGAATTTGGACAACTGACCGACTAAAGTACTTCGTAGCTCTCCAAACTGTTCCTGGATTCATTTTCGCACTAGTAATTACCTTCTACAGAATCGAATATATCGCAGATCCCAATCGACCATTCAGAGTATTTCGACTTTCAAATACAATCAATCCATTCAGCGTGTCTCGTTCAACTTCAAAGATCGAGAATGGCACGGACGTCTGTACGCTGTTGCCGGCGTTTTGGACGTTCTTCTGGCTGCTGTCATCTTTATCGGCTACACTTTGACTCTTTATCGATTGTCCAAAATGAAGACCAACGAAAAAACTGCAACTCATTTAGGACTAGGCATATCCATGTGAGTCATCTGAAAAACACAAAATGCAGTTATTTGAGAATTGAACTACTCTATTTTGTTTACATGACTGTAGCTGTTCTTTTCACCATTCCAACCTTGACTTATTTTTCACTTCACAGTATAATGTGTGACTTATATTCGACGTTCAATCTGTATCTGCTTCTCTTTACAAGTTCTACTATCCGTAGGGCTCTTCAGTCAGTTTTTGGTTGTTATTTTGCAGCCAATTGCAGAAAATGCATGGAGTTGAAGAGACGCAGGAAGACGACAGTGTCAAATGTCTCGTCTGCTAATAGGAAGCAGACATCTACTCTATTCTGATAAATGTCATCACTTTCTTGACAATGTTATTTGCTAAAACAATTTGTCGGGGGTTAACTCGAGTTCGTTCGTCAGCGACTCATTCTCGTTTGATCCCAATGATATCTGTACTCGATGTTGGAGCCATGTTTCTCTCTATCTTTGCCTTATTCTCACTTCCTCTGTACGGCTCCTTGACTCGTCTTCTTCTCAAAGAACGGTATCTCTTATGCTTCCAATAAATATCAAGTTCAACAGATCAGTCAACTTTTCCGGATCCTTCTACAATCTCTTTATCCTCGTTGTTCTTCTTGACATGCTGGCCATTACAGTAAACTTCCTTGATTAGTCGCTTGTTTTCGTTAATTAGCAGTTTCAGGAGTTTCGCTGACAGGTTGGGGAGTGACCACTTCAATGGCTGGTCTCTGGTACGGGAAAACCTATTTAAGTTTGGCCTGGCTGACCAGAGTCAATCAGGTAACTCGCCTGCTTTTGTAGAAAAAAAGAGTGTTTTCTAGGGAACGAGTTCAGTAATAGCCGCCAATCGAGCTTACGCCATGATTATTCCGTTGCAGTATGCCAGGGTACTTTTCCGCTAACTCTCCTTCGGGAAGACTTGAACTCGCAGGCCAGACTGGCCTGTTGCTCTACTTGTCTATTTTAAAATGCTCTTGCGTCTGTGTGTGTCGGAAGCCTTAATTGGCAGTAATAAGGGGAGATTTGTGAAGAGTTCTTCTTTTGTAATAAGTCGAAACAAACAAAGCAAGTACGCTAACTTTTCACGACTTTCGTAGTTTTGGAGAGGTTGTCACTATGACCAGAGTAACAAACTGAGAATGAAAATAACTGTGGGTCCGCGTCAGAGTGACGTGATAGGTTGAAAAGGGGAAATATCTAACTTTATCCCTGCGAGGGCTTTGCAAACCTTGTCTTTTTAAAAAGGCCAGACTAAGTTTTGAGGGTAAGCTTTGGTGATAAGTTTTACCTGAGTAACAGACATCACTAGAAAATTGCATACGTAAACTATCAACGTTCCGTGGTGTCTGTGCTTCTGTCTGTTTCTGGTTGTGTCTCGCACATCGAACAAAGCAAGAGTCGCCTTTTTTTTTGACAAGTCAATTTGGAATTCAGGGTTCGAATCTTTGCTATTGCTTCAGCCAAGGCTGCCGTAGGCATTTCTATTTTAGATGTGGCGTCGTGGAATCCTCAGAAAGCTGCAGCTGCTACAGATTGTTCCCGGTGTCATTTTTGCTGGAACAATTGTAACATTCGACGTGGAATATCAGTCATTCAATACAACTCTTCGAGTACTATTCAGCCTTTCTTAAAATGTTTTGAATTTTAGCAAGCGACACCTCGATTCACAAACGACCTGCAGATTTCCATTTTGTACAAAGCAGCTGGTGTGCTGGAAGTTATGCTTGTGTTGGTAATTGGAATTTTCTATGGTACTGGAATAGCAGCCATACCAGAATAACACTGCTTCAAATGTCTGTCCCTACACTGTCCTGAAGCAGAGTTTTCAGGAAAAGTCGAGAGCTGAAATGTCAGCTACTTACATGGGAGTAAGCATTTGTTGTCTCGAGTTTGCCTATTTTCTGTATTCGGCCTTTTCCGTCTTCAACAAAATACCAGCCAACACTTATTTTTCCATCCACAGTGCCTTGACAGATGTTTACTCGAGTCTCAATTGCTACCTCCTTTTGGCGTTTAGATAATCTGTTCGATGGAGACTTTTGTCAGTTTATTTTCTGTTATTCATTACAATGTATTCCAGAAAGTTTTGGCGATTATCCGATGGGACAGTTGCAGTCTCGACAATGGCGGCGAAAACGGTTTCAGCCGGTAGCAGAAGTATAAGTCGAGTGAAATAAAACGGTTATCCTAGAATTCGACCGGACTATTCTCAACGGAGATCCCCAAATCGATAAAATCTTAGAAAGTGGCCAAAATGATTTTACTCACAAACTCTTCTTCCGCCAGGATCGATTTTCATACCTAGATATTCCGCGCTTCCCTTCACGTAATAACAACCTACAATTGGAAACCTTTAAAACACGAAGAAACGTAGCTGATCTCAAAATGATTCAAAAAATATTGTCCCCTGAATCCCGCAATGACAAAAACCAGTTCTTCCAATTTCTTCCCTCGAGAGGACCCATCAACAAAATATTTCTATCTAGGCCCAGAACAAATTTCTTTTCACACCGAGTCGGGTCCAGGTTTCAAATACTTACAAGATCAAACAAACCAATTCCTAAAACAAATAGAGCCATCCTTTCACTTCTAAAACAGAAGATAGATTACTGCCAAGGTGCATCCCCAAACCTTCTTTCCCTGTTGTATATTTCTCCTTACCCCAAGTTTTATCCCGCGTTTTATTATACCCAAAATTCCAATATCGTTCCCCTCCGGCCACCCCTTTTATGGCCCAATACCTGTACTTTCCATACAGCCTCATTTCCCTTTCTCCCCTTTCAACACTTCGCCTATGTCCAATTCATAGAAATAAATAATATTTCATTCAATCATATTCAACGGAGATTTCTTTAAACTGGGCAGCGTTTTGGACGCTTCCTTCACTTCCTGGGCTGTCCGACCTTTCGTTTCTGGCAGATAGAAGTAGATGAGAACGACGCCAATTATCTGGTAAAGAGGGTAGAGGATAGACTTGATAGACTAACTAGAGGAGGTACGAAAAGAATAAGATAGGCCAAGGACTGTCCGATAACATGAGTAATCGGTAGATAAGTGAGCAAAAGAATGGATCGACTGAAACATAATGAGAAATAGTGAAGAAAACTAACAAGATTGACATGAACAGAGTGACCCAAGTGCAGGCTGCCGCGCGAGCATTTTGACCAACAAGTTCGGCTGAAAATGCATCTTCTTTGAATAGGAGGCAAGAGTTACAAGTAATAAAAAGAGAAATTGGACCAGGTCCTGAGGCGAATACGAAATTGAACAAGGCGATAGCAGCAAGAAGGAGGAATCCAAGCCACCTCTCCTAAAGAAAGTTTTAGTTTTCATTTTGAAATTACCTGTATTGACTGAAAAAGGTACATATATCCAACCACTAACAGATTGAGACCCGTTAGCGTTGAGAATGTCCAGAGCAGAATAGTCCGTCGTCCAAAATGTTCAATAACCATGGACGAACAGAAGATGCCGAGCTAGAATCCTTTCTTCCAATTTTCTCAATACACCTACCACTGTCATCAGGCAGATCACGACGTTTCCTATGGAAGCTTGAGAGACAGTCAGACCAACAGACAGCAAGATCTCGAAAGCAAAGGCATTCAGTGCGGCGATACCGCTCATGACCTGAACGGTTAGCCGTTGTCTGTTCCCAAACTCATACCATAGCGACCATGACGGCTCCTCCAACGAGACAGCCTCGTCTTGCCGCAGGATCCTTCCAAATACTGATCAAACTCAAGGTTTTTGTGTGATTCTGCCTTTCTTCATCCAGGCCAGCCAAAACCCCAGGCGCACAGTTTCCATGATAGAAAATCAAAGAGTTTTGAGCGTTTAGTCTTCGTCCTTGACCAATCAAGTGTCTTGATTAAACTGCGGTTACTCTTCAACGTGCTCTTACCCCGGACTGTCGTGAATGAAGAAGAGAAAAATAGAAGTAATGACACAGAGAACAAGTTCACCGGCATACATTAACCACCAATCAACCGTTCCGAAAAAGCACGGCATGCCTACAATTGCTCCTAACAGGAGTCCACTTTGTACCATAACTCCGGAAGCCATTGACGTGACTCCTCTGCAAGATTTGGGACTACACTCGGTTATGAACATCGGAACGATTCCCAAGTTGACAGAACAGGTCAATCCGAGGAGGAAACGCGAGACTCCATAGAGGACATAGTCATTTTTCTGAATAAGATTTTAAAAAGAGGAAACGATTTTTACAAAATGACTAGCGATAGCCAAACTGATAGATAGAGACTGTCCCAGAAGAGCCAGTTGGATTCCTCTCTTCCGGCCAATTCGGTGGCTGATCCATCGAATAAGAGAGGCTCCTACTGTCATTCCCCAGAAGAATAGTGAGATCAACACTCCCCAGATGTTCTAGAAATTGGTTTTCAAGTGAACGTGGTGCATTACCTCCAGCTCCGTGCGAGTGACAGATTTTTCTGTGTGCTTTGAGACGGAGCTGTTGACAAATTGGAGAAAAGCCTAAAAAGGTGTAAGAACGTATTATTAGGGTGCGCGGAAAGTATTTTGGTGTTTTTGGGAATTTCACGCTGGGCGACCAGGGTTCGAGTCCGCTGAGAGGAAATCTTTTTGTTTTTTTTAACTGTAGCATTCTACTGGGCTAAGAATCACCCCTGCAAAATATCATCTCAAACGGTTCGGTAATTTCAGATGGGGAAAGGTTTTGAGTTTCGAATCTCATCAACGTATCCCACCTCATTGTAATTCCTTGAGATCGAATTTGAATTTTTGAGAAAATTACCGAACCAATCGAGCCAAACCCACTGCGCCATCCGGGCATTTTTAGTTTAGGGGTGTTCCCAAAGTCGAAAATCGTTTTTCAAAAAAGCAAAATACTCGTCTCATTGAGCTGCAATTTTGACTAGTTGACAACTTTTTTGTAGGATGCAACCCTGATGAGTTATGGGCAAAATTGTGTTTTGATCGAAACTTGGAACGTTCACTGTTCTCAGACGATGAGATATCCAGGTCTTCCATATAGCCTACTAATTCCGCCTCGGGTAGACCTACATTTTGATTAAAAGATCAGTTGATTTCCATTGTTCTGGAAGGAGTTATGGGCGACACCAAAATACTTTCCGCGCACCCTAATAGATCTTACCTCTTGACTGGGATTTGTAATTGCCAACTGGTAACCTCAAGAGAATGGTTTAAAGAGGAAAATGAATTCTTACCAAAGTGAAAAGGGCCGCTAGTGCCTACGATTATAGCCATCAAAGCCAGATGAAAGCCTGGAAGTTTTCTTTCCTCTGACGAGGTTTTCTCGATCAGAGATTGACAGACCGGCGCCTTTTCCGTTTCCTCCATTGTTGAAAACAGGCTAAATTCATAGAAGAAGGAAGGAAAAATAGTGCAAGATATCTAATCAGTTCACAAGACAGCTTAAAGTTCACGAACTCTGTGCACTAGTCGACAGAGAAACATAGTGTAATCATACGTGTGGACAGCGGTTTATCGAGGCAAGGACAATCTACATAAACCACTGTGTTTGTCCAGATCGAAATATGCTAATAGTATTGACTCTGTTTAGTGGCAGTACTGGAAAACGGAAGAAATCTAAAAGAAATCTGTAAGAAACTTTTTCCCTCGGGGTCAGAATTAGCCTCGTTGCCCCGACGCGTCCACTCCTTGAGGGGTAGTTTTTGACGCCCATAACTGTCCGCAGATCAGGTTTCTCGGGCTAATGTGGATCCGCCATGACACCTGTTTGTCATTCTTGTACTTTTCTAGTTGACTCCCCTCTTGGCGCCTTGTCTATCTTTGCATAAGAAACTCGTCCGGGCTGAGATTAGATATGACGAAACGACGGCTTACAGGAAATCTCGTCGAGAGATCAGATGTTACGAGTCTTGGCAGCCGGTTGGCTGCTCTCTTCTCTTGTTTCTTCCGCCACCTTTCCCTGTGGTCCCAGTTTCACACCTTGTGATGTTGTAAAAGCCTTCGGTTCTAGGACTAGAGGTGATTTCTGTTCGTTTGTTAGTAAGAATGGTCAGTTTTTCAGAGTCTCAGGCAATAACAGACAGCTTTTTTGTGGAGAAGGACGATGCTAAAAAGAAAGAAGTACGTATTTTCATCCTCCAATAGTTAAAGTTTCAGATTCTGAAATCTATTTCTCACGATAAGATCTTGATAGCCGCTAGAGATGCAGTGACAGAGGTCGAAAGAACGTTTAACAAAACAGAGAAGGATCTTCTGCGAGAAATTACGGCTCGTTCCTTTTCACCAGCCGAACTGTCATGGTCCCGTTTCACACGTGCTGATCAGTATTCCAAATATCTTTCCTATTCTGCCTTGGTTTCCATCCGAACAGCCCAACGATTAGCGAGGTGATCAGTCGTGAACACGAACCGAGATGTAATTTTCAGTTCGGTACCTTCGAAGGCGGTCGAAATGATGCCGTTCTTCCCGACCCAGGGAACAGATATCGCCAATACGTGTCCCATTGGACAGATCGAGGAATGTGTTGCTGGCAAATACAGATCTTATTCGGGGCACTGTAACAACATACTTAAACCGCTCCAGGGAGCTGTTTATGAACCTCTGAAAAGACTTCTTCAGGCTGATTATGCTGACAGTTTGTGGATCGAATAATAAGGAAAGAAATAAATATTTAGAGATATCTAATCCACGAGTCTCAGCCTCTGGAGTTCCCCTCACTTCGGCTGCCGTAGTCTCGCAACTCTTCACGCCTTCTCCTAAAGGACACGCTTCCTGTTCTCTTCTGTTAGCTCAATGGGCTGCTTTCATTTACGATGATCTTGCTCACGTTGGCAGCAATAGACTCATCAAAGACGGTTTCTTCTCTGGCTCGGAGCATTATCCGCTTCCCTGTTGTCGAGATGGACTAGATCACAGCGAATGCTTTCCAATTAGATACATCAACTCGAGAGGCGAAGGTATTTTTGTCCAAGAGCTTTCAACTTTATTTCAGCCCAATGTGCCACCTATTCTCGATCAATGGCAGTTCCTCGAGAGAACTGTACCCTTGGACCGAGAGAGCAGGGCAACATGGTCAGCAGCTATTTGGACGGGAGTCAGATTTATGGATCCATCACAGATACTGTTAACCGACTTCGAAAGTTCACGGACGGTAACTTGTTCCAGATGAGCAAACGTGAATAACGCGTTCAGGAAAATTAAATACACGACAGTTTCCCGGTCAGACTGCCCAGTACGGTCTTCCAATCGGAGCTCCCGATTCCGAATCAGACTGTCGATCGAAAAGTCCTTCCCAGCCATGTTTCCTCGCCGGCTCCCATCGAATCAACTTCCTTCCTTCGTCTTCTGCCATGTATACTCTTTGGATTAGACAACATAACTTTGTGGCTGACAAGTTACAGGTAAACTTTCTAAAAACATCGACTAGTTTTTAGACATTTAATCCGTTTTGGACAGACGAGAAGCTATTCCAAGAGGCAAGACGAATTGTTGTAGCTCAACTTCAACACATTACTTTCAACGAATTTTTACCAATGCTGATTGGCAAAGAGAACATGGCCAGACACAACCTTCGACCCAGAACTCATGGTTTCGACAGCAGCTATGACATGGTAGTTTCAATTCGAGACAACTCCAGAGAAACTTCAGAATGTCGATGGCTCTACATTGAACTCTTTCGCATCAGCAGCTGGACAGTTTTTCTTGTCTCTGCTTCCTGATGATGTTATTATGATGAACAAAGACGGAAGTACGGGGAAGAAAGAGTCTCTGATCAAGGTATTCAAATAAAATGATTGAGGGAAAAACCATTCGAGGTGTTCAACGATCCTTCGTCTTTGTACCAACGTGGGCGAGTCGAAAGTGTCATTCGGGGACTGCTCCTATCGCCGATTCTCAAACCAGGACTCCACATTTCTCCACAATTGAAAGACACTTTTGGTAGGTGAATAAGACAGAAAGAAAACTCTTTCAGCTGGGTTTGGGAAAGGTCTCGATCTGGCAGCGATGATTGTCCAGATGGGAAGAGACCACGGTCTCCCTGGCTATCTCTCTTGGAGAAGATATTGTAATTTGGAGAATGCACAGTCGTTCGCTGCTCTCCAAGCTCACGTTTGTTTCTTTCCCGGTCTTTGTTTCATTCTGTTCAGTTCAAAGATTCGGTCAACGCGAGTGAACTGGCCTTAGTCTACGAGTCTCCCGAAGACATTGACCTTTTCGTTGGTGGTTTGGCTGAACAAACTACCAGTGGGGCCATCCTTGGACCTACTTTCTCTTGTATCTTCGCCAAACAACTACAACGAGTATGGCTCTTTGAAAATCCTAAAAAAGATTTGTTTTAGACTAAACGAGCTGATAGATTCTGGTATGAAAACTTCATTTATCCGTCGGCATTTACCGAAGAGCAGTTGGACGAGATTCGAAAAACGTCTTTTGCCAGAATAATTTGCGACAATTCGGATGGGATAGAGTCTGTCCAACAGCACGTTTTCTCCCTACAAGATGACTTTGGGTATCTCCAGTGTATTCTTATGAAATACTCATTTTAGCAATTGTCCCATATCTTGTTCGTCTTCCATTATTGGAGGTGTAGACTTTTCCGTCTGGAAGGACATAGAACAACACCGTTCTCTTCCAATATCAAAGGTTAGATTAACATTTGTTGGACTTCGTTTTGTTGTAGGAGACTGTAGAGAAGGCTATCCGACTGGGACTAGAACAATACAATCGATTACAAGAATCGGAAGGCCGAAGAATGTATGTTCTTTTTTTTTGATTGGTAAGAAGAAAGAATGTCTTCAGTGCTACTGTCCCTACTCCAACAGTCGCTTCCCAGTCTGCCGTTTTCTCCCACGCCGCCCTCATGGCTCCGAAACGCGAATCATTGGATATTGCTAGAACAGCTGGTGTTCTTCGAGAAGCTACGCAAGTTCTTCTCTCAGGGCAAGTTTATTTCTGCTTAACTGAAATAAGTCGTTTTAGAACTGGGCTATCGGACGACGAGAAGATTCCGGCTACTCTAGATGATGCAACATTGCAACGACTCCTTCCCGAAATTGACGTGGAAGCAGTAGTTGGCAATTTTACCCCTTTTTTGGGAAGAACACCTCTTCCAAAAGAGCAATGTCTTCCACAGCCTCTTCCTTGTGACCATACCTCGAAGTATCGGAGTTTTTCTGGCTGGTGTAATAACCTCAAGAACCCAAAGTTCGGCAATGCCTTCGGTCCAATGAGACGACTTCTTGATCCCAAATATGACGACGGTTCTATACTTTTAAAATTTAACAGTCAGTCTGTTGTTTCAGGCTTTGACACTCCTCGTACGAAATCCGTGAACGGAGGAGAACTGCCTTCGGCTCGGAAGATATCCAACTTGGTACACAACGACTCGCCCGTATTCCATGTCAAATTCTCACACATGTTGATGCAATTTGGACAGATTCTCGATCACGACATGATGCATTCTCCCATAGCCCGAGGTGATATCTTCGTAGTCCTTTCTCAAGATCTTTTTAGGACCGAACAACACGATTTTGAATTGTTCTCGATGTAACTCTTTTGAGAGTCTTTCTGTCCATTGTTTCCCGATCAAAATAGAAAAGGACGATCCATTCTTCCCTCATAAACATGACGACGGATCGCCGAGATGCATGCCATTTGCCAGAAGTCTACTTGGACAACTGACCCTTGGATATAGAAATCAAGTGAGCCTGTTTTGACCTGTCTTACCTGGATTTAGTTGAACCAACTGACTTCCTTCTTGGACGCTTCTTTCATCTACGGCTCGACGGAATGTGAAGCCAATCATCTGAGACTGTTCAGTCAGGGAAAACTGAACTTTACAGATCTCGGATACAATAAAGAAGCTCTCCCACAAGGGAATCAAGAGAGAGACTGTCGTTCAATTCTGAGCGACTCGAAGAAAAGATGTTTTGTGGCGGGAGACGAAAGGAGCAACGAACAGCCTGGACTAACTGTCCTTCACACAGTTCTCTTGAGAGAACACAACCGAATCGCTTCTCAACTTCACCGCATTAACAACTTTTGGACTGACGAGCAGTTGTATCAAGAAACGAGACGCATAGTGATTGCTAAACTTCAACATGTGAGTATTGAAGACATCCAGTACAATTTTCATTTAGGTAGTGTTCAAGGAATGGCTGCCAGTGGTATTAGGTTGCGAGATGATGGCCAAATTCGATTTAATGCCGAAGAAATCAGGCTATGTGGATCAGTATGACGAGTCTTGTGACGCGAGCATCAGTCAAGAAATGGCCACAGCTGCCTTCCGATTCGGTCACACTCTCATCCGTGCCCAATTTCCTCGAATGAACGACGTCTACAAGAACATGAGTGATCCAGTGTCCATCAAGGACCACTTCTCGAATCCAACACCTCTCTACGATCAGAATGTCGGTCATCTCGAATCACTCTTGATGGGGCTACTCGGTGCTGAAAGTATGGCTTTCGATCGACACATCACAGACTCTGTCCGAAACCATCTCTTTGCCAAGCCGGGAGGTCCTTTCACTGGAATCGATCTTCCCGCTGTCAATATCCAAAGAGCAAGAGATCACGGAGTCCCAGGATACAACGATTATAGGTTGTTTTCTTTCAGAAATAAGACAATCATTGGTTTTAGAAAATTAGCCGGTTTGAAGAAGGCAAAAATTTTTGAAGAGCTGAAAGACACGATGGACACGAGTGCCATAGCTGCTCTCAAAGCTGCTTACTCTCACGTGGACGACATTGATCTGTTTCCTGGAATCATGAGCGAGAAAGCATTGAAAGGAGCACTTGTGGGACCCTCATTGGCTTTCATTATCGGAGAACAGATGCAACGGTTGAAGAAATGCGACAGATTCTACTACGAGACGGCCAATCCGATGGTCAGATTCACTCCCGACCAGTTGGCTGAAATCAGAAAGACTTCAATGGCTAAAATGATTTGTGCCAACAGTCAGTATGCCAGGAAGATTCAGCCAAATGTATTTTTGATGCCTGATGATCTTGTGTACGTTCTTTTAGCTCATAATTTGACATACATTTATTTAGAAACGCTCCAATGAGCTGTTCAGATCTGCCCGATATCGATCTCCATCACTGGCTCGATAGAAGTAAGCCATTTTCTGTCTGTTACTAAAGAGAGATTTCCAGATCTCTGTGTCATTGACCACCGTGTGATCAACCTGGGGAAGACGAAGAGAATCACTCCGTGTGTATCGTGTACCTGTACTACCGAAGGCGCAGAATGTCATTCAATTACGGTCGAGCGATGTGATCGACTACTGGACGACTATGCAGTGAGAGATCTCATCAAGGTTTGTTTTCAATTGACCCCTCCAAAATCATGTTTCAGGACCCTGTTTGTATGCTCCAGTGCTCGAAAACTATTCTCAAAGGATGATCGAACCAGAGCAAGGCAGTCTTCATTTGAAACGAGTACATACCACGACCTTTAAATAAAATTTGATTCTTTCCCACGGTTCTTGCAAAATATCAGTTGAGCGAGAGGGCGTGTTACTGGGATAGTTCCCAGTTCACCTTAGAAATGCCAAACAGCACGGAATCTCTACCCGTTCTCTCAAATAGGTAATTACAAAGAAGTACAAAACAAGTAGTTTAGATACATTTGTGGTTCTGTTATAACTCTTCTATCAGTAGTGGGTCTGGTTGCTAATGTCACCATTCTTTCGACACACTTTGTACCAAAAAAGTGCACGATCTCTCTCAGCCTCGCATCACTCGTATTTATCTTTCCAAACTTTTTCGTCTATCTACCATGTTCTGTCTCTTTCTGTCCTTTCTACGACGACTTGACCATTCTTCTGCTATCCACTCCCGATACTCTCGGCTACTATGTTTACCAACTCAGTTTGGTTCATCTTTCAATCGATCGAATGCTCCTTTTCTTCGCTCCAAACGCTTCCAAACTTCTTCAAAAGTTTTGGGTAAGAACAAAGAGAAAGACTGTAGTTTGTTCTAGATACAAATAGTTGTGCTCATTTGGTCAACGGTGGTTCCATTCACTCTGTGCGGAACAGTTTTCGGATGTCACAAGATGTTCGATCCAATCGGACTCTACTTTTCTTTTGTTCTGTCTTCTGCCGAGGGGAGTCCTTTCTTAAAAGCGTTCATATTTATGTGTAAGTTAAATTTTATTCGAATGTGAAAAAAAGGTCAGCAAATGGTTGTGCAGCCGTGACTATGGTCTGTTACTTGTCAGTACTCGTTCGAATCCGAATTGTTCATAGTCGGTTGAACTCTACTTCGCGGAAGGTCAAAGAGATTTCACTCGTAAGAGTACTAAGAACATGTGTTAAAACAATGTTCAGGCGGTGCAATATCTGTTTGTGAGTCTCTTCTCCTGGCTCGGATCCTTCTGTTTCTTTTTTCTCGACGATTTGAAACGAATCTTCAACAGTGAGCTGACTCTCCTTCCAGTTGTAGTTAGCACAGTCTCTCTCACTTCTCACTCGTACATTTTCCTTCTTTTCAATTCCAAAGTATTCAAAACAACAGAAACAATACAAAACCTTGTTCAGCTCCGCCAATTCATTCGGTAAAGTGATAAAACAGACTGGAACACCAATGGGAGTCCAATCTCGAAGGAGCACAAATGTCTCCGCTCTCGGCACTGGACCAAGAAGTAGTCCAAATGTGCGCCTTTGTTCAATAAATTGCGTAATTTGAAAGGGTCACTCGGGCGGGCCGGTCTTATCACCGCTGTTTGCCCTTCGTCGCCATTCGGAAATGTCCTTCCCGAAAGACTTCATCTGGGCAACAGCTGCGTCCCACTATCAAGTAGAAGGCGGGGGGACTCTTCACGGTTTGTACTCTTCCAATTATTTTTAGTTTGTTTAACAGGAAGAGGAGAAAGTACATGGGATGTCATCCGAAAAGAGCCTGGAAGAATTAAAGACGGTTCAAAGCCAGAAGAAAATATTGGCGGATATGAGCGATGGAAAGAAGACATCCAACTCATAAAGAACATTGGGGTAGACTTTTTTTTCTGTTGGTTACTGTTTAGGTGTCACATTATCGATTTTCACTCGATTGGTCAAGAATACTGCCGAAAGGAACGACCGAAGTTGTGAACGAGGAAGGGATTCAATACTATCGTTCTTTCATAACTGGTCTGATCGAGGTCAATATTACTCCAATGGTCACTCTTTTCCACTTCGATTGGCCTATTGCTCTTTTCGACCAAGGCGGATGGCGAAATCCTCTTTCCCAGAAGTGGTTCAACGACTTTTGCGACCTCTGTTTTCAAAAGTTTGGAGATCTGGTCCAGATTTGGATGACAATCAATGAGATAGGCTTCCATGTTCTATCTGCTATCTGTAAACTCAAGGTATCCACTTTTTTATAAAGTTCTGTCTGTGTAAACCTAGTTTTGGCACAATGACGTGGGATCGACTCTGAGCCTATCTCAAAATATTTGTTTTCGTTTTTCTAGGTTTTGAAAAAGTGCTTTTGGGGGACGATTTGGTTGTACTAAAAAAGTTTTTTTGGTTGTCTGCGTTTGTTCAAAGAGTCTTACACTGGAGTAGTATGGTAATACTGTGAAGAACCCAGCTGAACCAAACCTAAAAAAAAGTTCTAACCTGGTCAGAGTCAGAACTTCTATTCCAAAATCATTAGTTCCCTACTCCTGTTTTCTGCCAGGCTCTTTCTAGCTCGATCATGGTCTGAGAATCACGAGAGTCAATGGGTACCAGAGATGTGCGGAAGCTTTTTTTCCGCGGAAATAACTAGTACTTCTGCCTCTCCGTCTCCCGGGCCAATTTGGTCCGTTGTCCATATTGTTTGAAATAATAGTCGTTGTAAATGTGATTCCTTAGGGAGAACCATTTCACTGTCCAACTCGACCACAGCTGAAAGAAGGTGACACCGCTATTTTCATGGCTAATCATAACATGCTCCTTGCTCACGCCAAAGTCTACAGAAATTTTGAAGAAAACTACAAGCCAAAGTTCGGAGGTGAGAGTTAGCTAGACTAAAATTGAACAGCAGTTGAGGGAAGTGTGGGATTGTGACCGGAGGACAAGGTCTTTGTGTTGGAGAAGACGGAGAGATCAACTCTCGAGCAACAGACTTCAATCTTGGATGGAATGTGAGTGAATTGAAGAGAGGCTAGAGAACAGAGAATACAGCTGGATCCGATCATGTTTGGAGACTATCCCGAGAGTATGAAGCGACGACTGACTGGCGACAACGGGACACCGAAACTGCCCGAATTCACTGTGGATGAGAAGATTCTTCTCAAAGGCTTGGTAGATTAACTTTTATTCATTCTTCTTTTAGGAAGTACTGATTTTCTTGGCATCAATTACTACTTGCCTCGACTGGTGGAACAAGGCACTGGTCCAACTCTTTTGGAGAAGTTGGGAGAGTATCGACTACTGGAAAACGAATGGGAGAAGTGAGGATCAGTAGTTCCTCTTTCAGTTTGTTTAGAATAAGTGGCCACAATTCTTGGTGTCGCAACTATCCTGACGGACTGCTGAAAATGTTTCGTCTTTTCCGAGACAAATACGGGAATATTCCCACGATGGTAGCAGAGAACGGATGTGGTGACACGGCTGGGTCCGGAATCGACGACGACAACAGAATTATACTTATCAGTCAACACACAGCCGTTGTTAAGCAGGGTACTTTTTCACTCTCTTATTTTATAAAACACCGTATTCAGCTCTTTCCGAAGGATGCAACATTTTCGGATATACGGTACCATTTTCGTTGAACTCTATGGGACCCTAATTAGACACACAATCAGGAATCTGAAGAACGTTTTTTTTTCAGGTGTGGTGCCTCATGGATAACTTCGAATGGGACGATGGATTTGGAGCACGTTTTGGCTTGTACAGGTGAGAGGACAGGAATTGCCAAAAAAAATTGGGAATGTTCCAGAACCGACCCCCAAGACCCAGAAAAGGAGAGAATTCCAAAGAAGTCTGTCACGTTTTACAGGGATCTGATTGAAAACTCGAATAAACAGTGAGACAATGAGTCTGTGTGAGATAAATTACAGTACTTGAGAATCGAGGGATTGAAAACCAGGGTGGGCGCGAAAATTCAAATGTGATTCTCGAAGATTCTATATCGGAGATGGCTAACCCGGCCGGCCCGGCCCGTTTGAAATTGGGCCCGGCTTTTACGTGGTGGGACCAACGCTTTGAATTCAAAATTATTGAATTCAAATTTTGTTTTTCATTTTTTAGCTTTTTCTGTCCGAATTTTTCATGATATTTTTTATTAACAATGTGATCACCTCGCTACTATCTAACTATAGTGGAAGAAAAAGATGCGAAAAAAAACGGAAATTCGGACAGAAAAAACAAAAAATTGAAAAACAAAATTTGAATTCCGCTGTAGCGCTGGTCCCGCCACGCAAAAACCGGGCCGGGTTGCGGTAGGCCCGGCCGGCCATCCCTGCCACGGCGCAGGGATGGCAAACGGCCCGCTTTGTAAACAGCATGCACTAGGCCCGGCCCGTTTGTAAACAGTATGCACTCGGCCTGGCCCGCTTGGACATTTTTGAATTATTTTTGGCGGGAAAATATATTTTTGTAAAAATAAGGTTTTTAGTGTATTTTCGTGTTGGGAACCCATTTTTTGCGTGTTTTTTTGCATTTTGCCGCAAAATTTAAATTTTCCGATATTTTTTTCGGTTTTTTCTTCGATTTTTTCCATGTTTTTCTCAAATTTCTTCGACTAGAGCATAATACAAGCAAAAATAGCAATTTCTTGCTGAATTTAGCTAAAAGCAGTTTAAACAGGGCGAAAAACAAAATTTTTTCCCTTTTTACGCGTTTTCACTATTTTACGGCTAAAATACACTAAAAACCATATTTTTACAAAAATATATTTTCCCGCCAAAAATAATTCAAAAATGTCCAAGCGGGCCGGGCCGAGTGCATACTGTTTACAAAGCGGGCCGGCCGGGTTACTGTAGGCCCGTTTTGCCATCCCTGGTCAGAAAAAAGCAAAAAATTGAAAAACAAAATTTGAATTCAAAGCGTTTGTCCCACCACGAAAAATCGGGCCTGCCCGGGGGGACAGCCCCAAAATGCGGAAAACCACTTTGAAAATGACCCATTCCGCGCGAAACCCAAAATGAATTCGCTACAGTTTGAACGCGGCCAATTTGAACGTCGCCATTCTGGAGGTGCGACATTGCACGACGTTTTTACGTAATCACGTATTTTATATTCCGCAATTATAGTCTGTTCAAAATGTAGATTTTTTGAATTAGCCCGCGCTTTTTCATTGACTGAGTATCCAACATTTACATGCTGCAACGTGCTACGCAGCTAAATTCCCGCCAATTTGATTTGAAATTTGTTCTAAGAAGAAAGCGCGGGCCAATTCAAAAAATGCTCTCTACATTTTGAACAGACTATACCGTTTACCAAAAATCAGAGTATTATTTGCGAATTTTATCATTTTGTTGCTATTTTTTACATTGTTTTAATATTTTCTTTGTTTTATTGTGCTTTCAATTTGCTTCTTTTCGTATTACACACGTGCATAGAAAATGGATACTGAAGTAGACTGCTCGAAAATTTCAACAAAAGCGAAGAGAAATGTGAAAAGCATCAATAATTACCTTATGCGACTTCTTCGACAAAACAAAAAAGGTACGAAAGTCTACGAATGCTTTTACAAGTTAGTTTAACATCTCTGCATCTTTTTTCATTACTTTTCAGGCGCAAACTGTTCTATACATGCTCCGGTCTCGTCAAACTAACGGGAAACATTGCTGAAACAATTCGTGACCATGATCACGAATCGAGTCCGTCTCTAAACCTGGTTAGTTTATTTATAAGCCATGTAAAACTTTTTTTTTGAGAAGGAAAGCGTTTTCTCCTATATAACCACTATTCGAAAGACAAGTACTTCACTGTATTTGCCAGTGATGATGCTCTCCAATTACTGCAAGAGAGCGAGACGATACTGTTAGATGGAGCTTTCGCCGTCGTGCCGAAGCCGTATGTACAACTCGTACAACAGTTCATGGTTACGTATGCCATTTTCTGGCTTTGAAACGCAGCGCATCATTTCAAGTGGCTCCAAATCTCATTCAACCATTATGTTTCGCTTTACTAGACTCTAAGCAACAAGCGGGGTACGAGAAACTTTTGGATGCGCTGTTCTCCACGAAAGAACTTTCTGGATACATCCCAACCACAATTATGACAGGTGATTGTATGTATTTCTAAAACGGTGTAATTGTAGACCTAGACACAGGTATAGGTATAAAAAACGCCTTTTCTACAAAATTTCCACTCTCTTCGTATAATTTCTGCCTCTTTCATCTAATCAGATGCTGGAAGAATTTTCTCGAGCGAGAATCGGAAGCCAGACAAGCTATAAAGCCAGGTTAGAACATTAATTATTTTCTACATATTTTTTATAGGCAGGTCCCTGTATCGCTTTTGGCTAAGGATGCGTTCACTTCCCTTTTTTTTGACCAAGATTCCACCCATTGCAATGAAGTTGCGTGGAAAAAGTTGAAGAAGGACTCCCAAGGACAAACAATGTAGTAGAAGCCTGGCATAAGCCGCAAAAAGTACGTTTTTACATTCTGACTTACCGTTTTCAGTCGATACTCTATCATTAAAATGGACTACAAAAAGCTCGCCTTTCCCTGTTCATTCAGCGATTGCAAAAAGAAGATGACTCAACTCAACGATTGGCTTCACTGCTACGCCAATTTCCAAATGAAAAGGTTAGCATTTTCTTTCCCATATAAAATCGCTCCTTAGGTCAAAGAAAGTCTCAAAACGACATCGCTCCTAAAGGATAAACGTCTTTCCGCCGCGATTCGAGCTCGAAAGATCGCTGGCAGAGCACCTACACTAGCCGATGTAGATGAAATATCGTTTATTTTCGAATCTCTTTGCTAACAATGTACTAACACATTTACTGAATAAACTTTTTTTTACTCAAAATACTTGTTATTTTCTCTAAACTCTTGTTGAAGGCAAGACAGTGTTCAAATGCTACGTTTTCTTACCCTATAGGGTCGAAAAGCGACAAAAACTGCTTATTACAGTTTGTTTCACGTCTCCGATATTTTATGCACTAGAAAATAACACGAAAAAAGCAATAAAGTGAAAAATTAGCAAGTACTATGATTTTTGGGAAATGGTAATTGCGGAATAGAAAATACGTGATTACGTAAAAACGTCGTGCAAAATGTCGCACCTCCAGAATGGCGACGTTCAAATTGGCCGCGCTCAAAATGGATGGCGCCAAAGTGGGACATTTTCAAAATGGTTTCGCACAAAGTGGTTTTCCGCATTTTGGGGCTGTCCCTGCCCGGGGCCCAATTTCAAACGGGCCCGGCCGGGTTAGCCATCCCTGCAATATATAATATGTATAAGCAATTCCAATTGTTCAGTTTAGACTTCAAGACTTTCCTTTGCACTACGGTCCACGTTTACGGGCGTCATTTTGAATTTGTCCTCGGCCGTTTTCTCACCTCATTTCCGTCTTTTTGATGCTGTAAAAATCATTTTTTTATCGCAAATTCTCGTTCATTCTGCACTGTTGCCATCTTTAAAATAGGAAAGCAAACACGTGGAAATTAGAAGTTTGACGACGAAATTGCATATTCAAACTGGGTCAAAATGGATTTCCCATCGTCGGAAGATGTGTTAGACGCCATGGAAGTGGATCTGGACTCGTCTTCCGAATCTCCTCAATCGGATGAGCCAACTTCAATGGAAACAGGCATTCCAACTACTTTGGATAAAGATGACTTTACCGTTCCAGCCAGTATTCTGAAAGCTGAACAGACTGCTAAACAGAAGGTGTATCAAACTAGTAAACATGTTCTTTTCCTTCTTATCAACAATTTTAGTCAACTCGGTGGAGAACTCGAACAAAATCGGCCGGAATCACATGGATTTTGTTGGAATGATCTCGCCAGAGGGAAAAATTTCGCTGGGAGCAACAGTAAATGGGTTGAGAAGCCATATGCTCAAAAAGAACCCAGTGATGCTCAAAAACAACAAAAACATTGGGGTGATGAAATACGACTTTGGCATCCTCGAGACAATGAATGCAGATGCAACTGTTGGCACATGGAAGGAATGTTTCCCGAAGAAAAAACACGTACGCGTTGTGAATATTATTTCATCATAAACCATCTTTCAGATGATTTTGCTTGACCGAAAATGGAATGTGAACAGCGAAGTCTTTCATCGCTGCAATCCACGTCGTTTCGGTCATGTCACGAAAGTTTCCACAACGGCCGATTGTTACCTGCCAGATCAACAGAAGATCGTAGTGGATGTACCGGTGAACGATGATACCTATGTGACATCTTTCAATTCGAGCTATTGGAGACAGCAGCCAATGATTTTCCTTCAAAATAAGAGAGGAAGAGTCCTGGATGCTCTCTACGAATGTATTTTGAGAGACGACTCTGGACATCAGATGAAACTCGAGGTGAAAGCACTGGGCTCTGCTGCCAGATTGCGAAAGAAGACGGATAACAGGATGTTTCCAACCGTCATCACCTCTGGAGATCGAGTCACATTCGTCACCACAGGTTCACTTTTAAACGTCTTCTCTTAAACATATTTCAGTCGAGTTGGATCCCGTCTGGCTCGGAGAAGTTGGAACTGTGGACAAGGAAATAGAATGGCTTGTCGAAAAGGTCGTACTGCAGAAAGTCTCCGTTCATTGGGATCGCAACTCTAAACCTACCAAAACCAACAGATTCTGCCCCAGCGTGGGTTTCGGCATGCCTATTGGCGGATCAAGTGCTTCTGCTGTCTTAGATCTTCTCAAAGACAAGGTGTCTATGTCAAGTTTACCGGATTCTGCACCGAACAAGGACGCGTTAGTACATTTCTCTCTCATCCGACGTCAAAATGTTTTTAGATCGAGTTCTAATGCCAACCATAAAGAAAGTATTACCAAAGCTATGGAAGCTCTTGAAGGACAGCTCGAGACGGTCAAGGGATATTTGAGCGACACGTATGGCCAATTGCATTCTCTCACTATGCCGACAGAAACGTATTTTGTCAAACACAACTGTAGCACGTTTCCGATCTTTCAGGAAAACGGGCGAGGAAACACCATCGTTTGAGTTGATCGGCCAGCTGAGCAAAGTGCAGGAGCAGTTGCAAGAAAGTCTCACAATGAGTCTCGAGCAGGGACCATCTTTCGTCGTTTCCGGGCCAGTTTTCTTCAGTCACAGCTCCAGCGATTCCTTTTTGGATTCACCACTGATCAAGCGAAGACGTCCAGATGGTCCTGTCGATACCTCCGAATGGATTAATGTCTCTCAACTTCAGCCGTTTGTAAAATGTTGTGTCGAAAAAACTTGCTCCATTCAGACACAGTCTACTTCCGCCGAAGATGGATGTTGTCACCAAGACAAAACTGAAGCTGTCGGGTCAATACCACCTGCTGTCTCCCGAAGCATACTACAATTCTCTCCTTCCAATGTTCCAGAAACATATGGATCAGGTTGGCAACTTTATTTCTCATATATTATTTTTGTAGAAACTTGAGCCGATTCCTGAAAAGCAGGCATCCGAAGATGCTCTGTTAGACACGTACGGAGAGGTCATTAATCGCCATCACAAAATCACAGTTCATTGGTTTGATGGCGAAATCGAAGAAGGCATCTATTCGGCTGAGCTCGAGCAATCTTTCAAGAAAAACGTACATCCAACCTCCATCAATGTATACAGAAACATGATATTGCGAAGAAAGCGTGTTCAGAAACCGACAAAAAGGGGGGATAGAGGTACGGATTGATGTTGTCAAGAATGTTTTTGATTGTTTAGAAAGACTTGACAAGGAGGGTGCCAATGAATTCGGTCTCGTAACAAAAGTCAGCGAGGAAAAGATGTTGACGGTGGTCTGGTTCAAGAAGGAAAGCGAAGATAGTACAGGGTACATCAGAATTGGAGAAGAAGTCATCTCTCAATACGAACACATTCGACATTCTCTATACAGGTGATTTACCTTCAAATGTTATCTTTCTTTGCAGAATTCCTCTCAACGCCGTTGTCTATTTCCCCGGAGACCGGGATGCCGACTACATTTACAATTGTATTGGACGAGTGATCTCTCTGAATGACGACGGTACCGAGACTGTTGAATATTTTGACGGATCGACTGCCAAGTTCTGGCCGAACGAAGCTGTTCCTTTAGAGTAAGTTAGTTTGCTCTTTTCGGGTCTCCGAGCTCTGTCCCCATCGGCTAGGTGTCTTTTTCCAGTAGCGAGTACGGTTACGACGGGTTCGCCGAGCTCGGCGGCTATATTGGCTACGACGAAGATCCAGTGGATGCTTGGGAATCGGAGGAAGAAGAACCAATGGAAGATCCACTGACCGAATTTTCGTCTTACAGCTCGCTTGGCAGCTTCTCGCTCGGATCGACGCCCTCCGATTTTCACTCGTACATGTCTAGTTTCACTCCCACCAGTACAATCACTATCGGAGCGCCTCCTGCTGGCACTGCTATTGCCGTTTCTGCTCCGAGCAGTGTGAGCTCGTCGACTGTCGGAACAGTGACTGGTGATCCTGTTTCATCGCCTTCTTCAACCGATAAAGCCTACTGTCGCGCCGTGTCTCTGCGAAATGGAGTAAGAACTTTCCATGAAACAAGTATCATCTTTCAGACCGCCATGGAAATACGCTTTGTCGAATCTATGAAACTTAACCAAGTCGGTTTGGAGACGCCAGAGGGAATGACTATTCTTGCGGTTTGTTCTCAGCTCTTTTCGACTCATAAACTGCTGTCAGGCCATTTTTGCCAATCTCGATCCCTCGGAAAGGAAGATGGCTTGGGATCAGACCAGTCTGGCCCAGCATTTGGAAAGTGTCGACAGTGCTCTGCAATGCGACAAAATCGGAGAAGCGCGAGATATGATCCGACTTATGTTCAACAAGAGCAGAACCGAGAAAGAAGAGAAAGAGCTGTAAGTGGCTAAATGCGTCTCTTTCCTTATCAGAAAATTTAGAAGCACGTTGAATGAGACATGGCCAGATTTGAGGCAGAACATAGAGGAATTGTTCGAATACAAGAAGGGCATCAAATCGGACATTGTTCATCTCGTACACGCTCTCTTCACGGACCTAGAGAAGCAATTTCTGTACAGGAGGGAACATCGAACTGGAGAAGAGTTGGATTCTCGCATTTTCGTGATTTATCCCGTTCAAAACACAAAAGAAGCCAAAGAGCTGCTCGACGAGAAGATTTCCCCGGATCTATCCAGGTTGGATCGCATTTCTCGCCAGAAGATCATTCTCTCCTATCTCTGTCCTTCCGAACACTGTTCCTTTCTGGAAATGACAGAAGAACAAGCAGCCTATATCTGTAATGTGGGACGATGTTGTTATTTTTAATATTCAAAGAGTTTCAGTTCAGCGGCTTCTTTATCCCAGAGGGCTGCCGAAATGCTGTCGCAGCTTATAAGGAGAAATTTAAACCAGAAAAGGATACCATATTCGTCGGCAGTATGAAGGTTATTTGCAGTTTGAATAGTGTACTCTTAATTTCTAGAGTATCAAGATGCACATATGTCTGAAGATTGCCTACGAGAAGATTCTGCAAGATGACTACACACAAGATGAGAGAATCGAGCTATTGACGACCACCGAAGACTTCAGCTGGGTCTGCTCAACAATTGCCAAGGCTGAAAGTGGCGATAACGCCTATCACCTGCCACCGTATTATTCCAAAAGGTTTACAAGCGGAGTCGATGAGCCCGAGAAGGATAAATTCAACAGACTCGATCTACAACTGAGTCAAATTGCTGAAACTCTTGTAAGAAAATTCCTTTTCCGTCTTGTATATTTGCATCCTTTTAGAATTTTGATGTCGATCATCCTCTGCCACGAACCTTCGATGCTTCAAAAGATCCGGACAATCTGCATCTCTACGGAGAAATGTACCCTGACATTCCTGTCGTATGTTTTTTTTCTTGTTCAAATTAGACGAAATTTAGCCCCGTGCTCTGGTCCTCCAAGTTTCTTCATCCCTCAATAACTGCAAACCTACCGAATCTTTTCTGGTTTTCCAAATTCTCAGCCAAATCGTCGACTCTTCAACTTGGCCCGAGTGCTCTATCAAGATCTCCAAAGACAGTGGCAACAATGGAACATTTTCTTCGAACTTCTGCGCTGCTTGGATGCTTCTTCGCCAATCTGGAGATTTTCTCAAATCTCGCTATTTCAACATTGCCGAGGCTAAAAATTTGGTAACGAAGGCAGAGTTTTCTCTCACGTATATATTTTAGGCTCTCATTTTGAACAGGGAATGCACTACCAAACGAGGTCCGAATTTCGAAAAATACGGCTATGAGACAGTGAGACTTCTTCGAAACATCCTGATGAAAATGAGCAGTTTGAACTGTGTCAAGCTCTGGAGGCGAGCCAATCTGTTTGAAAAGCATTTCGGCATTTCCCGAGTTCTTGAAGCTGTACGTTTCCTTTCGAACCGCGACGAAAACCATTTCCAGGTAAAAGACATAATTCTTAACAGAGGAACCAAATCTGTGATTCCCTTCAAAGATTTGCCCGAAATGACCCAGAAATGTACAGATGTTGAACTGAAAAACGAGCTGACCACAATCCAACTGAATTATGTCTCTTCTCTGCAAATTCCGACCGTTATTCAAGGAACTTTCAAGACGGTTGATTCGGTATCTAGCCATTCCTTCAGTTCGATGGAAAAGAGAGAAATGCGTCGAGACTTTGTAGCTACGATCAAGAAAGAACACAAGCTCTTGAGAGACAATATTCCCGAAGGAGTTCATGTGGTCACCTTTGCCGACAGACTCGATCTTTTCCGAGCCATCATTGTCGGACCGTTGGACACTCCGTACGAAGGTGTTCCGTTCCTTTTCGACATCTACCTCGATCCGCAGTACCCGCAAGTACCTCCGAAGGTAAATTTATTTGTTTTCGCTGTTCAGTCGAGTGTTCAGGTGAAATATGCCAGTTTGACTGGACAGGCGATCAATCCGAATCTTTATACCGAAGGAACTGTCTGTTTGAGTCTGCTCGGTACTTGGAAAGGCGATGTACAGACAATGCGTTGGATCCCCGGCACTTCCTCCATTCTCCAAGTCGTCTTTTCGATTCAAGTCGAAATCCTAGGAGTGGCGGATCCTTACTACAACGAGCCAGGATTTGAAACACGGCGCAATAGCGAAGAGGGAAAAGCCGCTTCGAAACACTACAACTCGCAAGTTTGCGTCGGAGCCAATGAGTATTTCGCAGAGGTTCTTTTCTTCCTTGAGCAATATCAATACTTTTTCAGATTATGAAGGAGCCTCCTGTTGACTTTATTGAATTCCTTCAAGAGCACAAAAAAATTGTTCCTAGGTAAATTTGTTATTGTGTGCTCATTTTTTGGTGTTTTTTTTTTCAGCTTCATCAAGCGGTGGACTGACATCCTGAATGATCCGGAAAAGGCTCCATTCAACGTAGATATCAACGAGTCGGTTCGACATGTTATCCGTCGCTGTCATCAACGTCTTCAAACGGCCATTGAGCATTTCCCGCACGGTGAAAATAGCTCTGTCAATGTTGGAAAAGACGATCATCTCATCAGTCTTGCCAAAATCTTCAGCGTCGATCCTACTACAGTCAGTTGTTTCCCTTCCTTTCTATAAGCAAATTTACAGATTTTGACCCTATTTAGTAGCGGAAACCCTGCCGCCATAGACGACAGTGACCTCGCTTCATTCGTTTTACTTCGCCAAACTTCCATTTGAAACGTATCATCATACATCGTGTCTTTACCGTTCAGTCGGGTAATGTAATTGTTTCATTGAATGTATCTTGTCAAATTAATTGTTTTTATCAAGTGTTGAACTTGTTTTGATAGACAAGATGTCCACCGACTCTGACTGCCTCACACAACGTCGAAGGCAGAGTGCACAGCTCTCTTTCGACTGGATCGATGATCTTCAGAGACAATAGTTGAGAACAGAACCTACGAAACAAATTACAGTCCAGGCAATAAGTTTTGATCCTTTTGGTCATAATTTTTTTTCTAAATGAGATATCAAAAATCGGTCTTCTCCGTTCCATTGCACTGTATCTGGGCTACCTTTTGCCAAAAATTCAGACTTCTAGATGGTTTCTGCGAGTTTGGCAGTGTTTTGAACGCAACCACTTTTTGGACCCCTTCCTATATTCCTAGATAAGGGAGTTAAGCCAATTCCCTGTGGGCGGCATGTACCTAGGTGGTACCAATTACCGCCCCGATTTTGAGACCAGGGGCAAGCATGTGTGCTCGGACCGGCTGAGGCCGGTCCGGACTGGTCCGGTCCAATTTTTGAACGGCGGCGGGCGGACCGGACCGGCGCGGGTGAACGGGTTTCGAGTTTTTTTTAAATCGACGCCGATTTAAAACTTGGTTTGCGGTCATGGCGGCTTTCGAGTATACGGTACTTTCGCACATCCCGTGACTCACGAGTCACGGGATAAATCGCCACTGTTGTCAAAAATATGTTATTTTTCAACCTATCGACCCCAAATTTTTGTCTAGGTTAATTGTGGTTGTCTTTTTCATAGAAAAAAATTCAGACCGATTGGGTGAACGGGATTCGAGTTATCGCGATTTTCAGTTTTTAGCGCGCCGCATTAAACCAACGGGAAACCAAACCACAGCGTAGCGCTTCGCGCTGCGCGCAATATGTGACCAGAGTGAAAATTACCTGTCATCACAAGCAGTTTGACCGTCAACTCCGTTCGAGTAGCAAAAGTCGTGATATCTGCAGCTCCGATTTATATCGTCTAAAAATTGTTGGTGGTAATTATTTTCGACTAACCATAGATACTGCGACATCTGTTCCTGGCTGCCCGCTGAGTTATCAGTTTTGAGAAAACTAAAACTCTACTAGAATACCTTTATTTCTAAAATTGGTTTTTTGTGTAAAAATTTCAAATCCGAAAGTTTGGAATTTTATATAAGGTTTTATGGAGAGCTGAAAGCTGACCTGAAAATTTGTCGGCTCCACAATCCCATTTTTCCAAATCGTCTGTAAGACTTTTGAGCTGAAAAGATTCTTTTTTTTAAAGAAACGTCTTAAATAAAAATACCGAGCTCTTTATGTCAGATCCGAACCCTTTCAGAGAGTCCCAGATTCCGCTGAAGAAATTGCTCTGAAAAACGCGTACACATTTCGTTATACAAATAATTCTTAAACTTAAAAAAACTAAGCACCAAAAGAACCGTACCATGTCGCTCTCGAAAGAAGTCTAAACAGATCTTTTTTAAGGGCAAGCTCTCCTTTCCAAGAACAAACCTCGGTTGACCGAATAGTGACCAGTAAAAGCAGAACGTGGGAAAGTCTCATCCCGTTGTTTTGTTCGAATCGATGAGGGCCAGAGAGGATAATGACAAGTGGATCGGAGTCGATCAAACAACCAGACAATGTGGACAAACTCATCTCTTCCGCTCCAATATCAATCCTTCTACCAGTCGAACTATCGCTTTTCATGTTTAAGACGGCCGAGTAGAGAAGAACAAGTCAAAGGAGTACATTCTAAAGAATCCCAGTAGTTTCAGGAAAGAAAGAGTTAATTGTTTATTAACAGAAAGGCAGTTGGAAGTAGCGTCTCGAGGCTTCAGGACCATCCAGATCTTCGATTTCCTTGTGAAGCAGACTCAGTAGTCCTCCTATGGTGAAAAAGAGCAAAACTCCGATGAAGGAGAGAAGAAGGAAGAGAGAAAGAATCAGTCTGGCTTGAAAAACGGAAGATAATTGGTAGATGAGGAACAGAACATTGAAAAATACGCTAATGAAACAGCTGATGGTCAACCACATTAGGTAATAGACTCTTCTCAACATTACTCGATCCACTCGCCATGGCTAAAACGACTCATTGAAAGTATGTCCACATTTTATACCTTCGAAACACGAGCAAGCAAGAAGACGACAAGGAAAGTGAGTACAGTTCCGACTGTGTGAACAGCAGCAAATTGATCCATCTCATAGAAGATGAGTGAGACCAAAAGAAAGGGGGATTATTGAAGGTCACCTCCATGGAAACTCAAATCTCCTAACTTCTCCCTGTGTCTGGTCAGAAGAAAAGTAAACCTGCCGTGATTGGAACTCTATCCACTGAACTTCTGAAAACCTCTCAAACTACCAATGATCGAGTCTATTCGGCATAGCATACTGTAGTCTGCTCCGGTCGAATGTGTGAAAATAAATTTGAACAATTCCATCTTCTAGATAGAAAAAGGGTAAACGAAGCCATGCAAAACAATTTATTATGTCTGAATCGATTGCACTTTATATATGTACAGCATTTCTGTCGATTACGCTTGCCGGAACACGTTGAGATAGTTGCCCCACAGTTCTCTATGGATTCTGAAACGTTTCTTTGAACACAGTTTGCGACGCCTCAGGGCTAAAGTTAAAGTTATCCGTTTTCACCTATCACTTCTTTTTTGCAATGCCCTTCCAAAAGATTACAGGAAATACATCCTATATATCATTTCTTATGAATTCATTTGAATTCGGTTCCTGGAAACTATCCATCCACTTAAAAATGCTCTCGCGTCTCTGTGTGTGTGTCTGAAGCTGATTGAGGATAAGGAGGGGAGCTTTGTGCGCAACTTAGTTTTTAACAAGTCGTGACAGGAAAAGAAAGTGCGCGAAGTGTTCTAACCACTAGTTTCTTTGGTAGTTTCTTTTGAGGGACAGGGGGTGACTGGAACAGCGTGACAAGGGAAGGGACAGTAGGACTGAGACTCACTAAAGCTAGGAACGGGCCGGGCGATCCGCTCAGGTCATACACTTTGAAATTAGGCTTGAGAGGGAGCGGGTTCAAATACAATTTCGGTAGTTTCTTTGGAGGGTCATGGAGAGTGACTGGAGGAGGGTAACAAAGGAGGAATGAAAAGAAAACCAGCACTAGGGCTCCGTGACAGAGCGAAGTCATGAATTTCTACTTTAGCCCTGGAAGGGCGTTGCCAACCTTGTTCATTTTAAATTGCTCTCATGCCTCTGTGTGTCTGAAGCTCTAATTGGCAATAATAAGGGGGAGCTTTGTGCGCAAATTAGTTTTTAACAAGTCACGACAGGAAAAGCAAGTGCGCGAAGTGTTCTAACAACTTTGATAGTTTCTTACTGGGGCTGTGGACTGTAACAGAGTGACAATGAGAGAAGGAAAGAAGCAACAGGACTGAGACTCACTAAAGATAGAGCCGGGCGACCCGTTCAGCTCCTACATTTTGAAATTAGGCTTGGGAGGGAGCGGGTTCCAATACAATTTCGGTAGTTTCTTTGGAGGGTCATGGAGAGTGACTGGAGGAGGGTAACAAAGGAGGAATGAAAAGAAAACCAGCACTAGGGCTCCGTGACAGAGCGAAGTCATGAATTTCTACTTTAGCCCTGGAAGGGCTTTGAGAACCTTGTAGTCAGAAATGTTCGGTTCTCGCAATTACCTATCTCTTAGATTGGCCTGTCCAATCTTATTGCTACTAACTCATTTCCCCTTAACTGTGTGCTCATCTCCCCTCCTTACGCTCAGTTACTTAGAGCTTCAGACGCACAGACACACGTACACAATTTAGAATGGACTGCAAGTTTCTTCTCCTTACGTATTGGCAGCACGACAAGATAGCTCTTTACAGTTCGGATCTTGGCAGTTGTCCATGTGAGGAAAAGACGAAGCCATTTCTTGACAGCCAGGCCGAACACACCCCGAAGATGACCCCCAACATAATTTGGCATGCTGGAAGATGGCCTATATCTGTTTGATCAGCTGAATTTCAAATGTCTCACCGGCAAGTTCTGACGCCAATCTTCAGTTTTTTGGTTCTGATGCTCAGCTGCTTTTTGAAGAAGAGACATTGCTGGAAAAGGCCGCGTAAACAGAAGAGTCGAGCGGTGTATAAGGACTTTTACATGCGTCATGTGGACAGATTTGATGGTAATCCGCGAACAAAATGAGCAACCTATATACATAATGGACAAGGAGAGCAGAAGGGAGAAAACAGGGTCGAAATGGCGAGAAATTGTTGTTGTGAGTACAGAAGTTCAGTTGCGAAAACAAGGTCTGAACAACGCGAAAGAACTCTTTCCATTTTTGGATTCGAGAGTCAGCAGTTGAGATAAGCTGATACAAGGCGATCTTTGGAAGACCTCCAATAACACTGGATATTTGTCTCTTTCTCTTACAATCAATTTGTCTCCCATTAGAATGCGAAATGGTCTTCTGTGGACTATTTTCGCCGTTCCACGTGACCACTCTCAAGGAAACATCGTCTGCAAAAACTGGAAATACTTTCGGACGTCTGTATTATCTGCAACTAGACATGTGCGCTTGGACCGGCTTGGAAAAAAAAATCGCCTTCAGTGCGGCGGGCAAAAGAAATTCAGCACGCTTTTTTTCTGCGTTTTTTTGTGATTCCCCTGTCGTTGTAAACAAATACCGACTAGCACAGAAAAAAGTTAAGCAAAAAAGACAAATCCGCAAAGAAAATTGAAGTTTCGTACGAAAAACAGGAATTTGTCGATTTTTTCGCGAATTTCGTCTTATATATGTTTCGTTTTTCTTTGCGGATTTGTCTTTTTTGCTTAACTTTTTTCTGTGCTAGTCGGTATTTGTTCACAACGACAGGGGAATCACAAAAAAACGCAGAAAAAAAGCGTGCTGAATTTCTTTTGCCCGCCGCACTGAAGGCGATTTTTTTCCCAGCCGGTCCAAGCGCACATGTCTATCTGCAACCCTTTCCTTACCAATACAAATCTTGTTGAGATCTTTGGTCGATTTTTGGAAGGGAGACAGAAGGAAATGTGCATCTTTAGGATAAACTGGTTGTATCTCAAGTCTTTCCGAACCATTCTAGATAATTTCCTCAAACAAGGCAAATTCAATTCCTCTGTTTGTCCTCCCACAGACCTTCCGTGAAACCCGAAAGTCCGTACCAAAACACGGACCAAAACACAAAGAGTACGACCGATAAAATGTCACTAATCCGTCTTCTCAGCCGGAACATTTGCTTCATTTGTCAATGAAAGGTCAAATATTTACAAAAAGAAATTGTGCAACGAAGCTGTGCTTCTTTGAGTTTACATCGAATGCATAGGACTGCCTAGAATTCTAGTTCCACTCCGAGAATTCTGCACAATTCCGTAGAGACGACATTGGTCCATAAAATGAGATATCCGTCTGACAACTACAATTGTGACTGCTGAAATAGTCAAATTAGTTTAAAAAAATGTAGAAACTTACAAGAAAGAACACTGACAGTAAAAATTAGAGTGCTGGCTGAGAACATCAGACTGTTCTGAAATTAAGGGTGGTTGTTTCTTTGAAGGAAAGAATAGTGGAATAGATAGAAGAGTCGAGCAAAGGACACCTTATCTTCGGGGAATTCGCTCGCCCTGACCGCCATTAATGCCCAGATTTCATATCTCTTCTTGATAGAATGAGATCGCGTGAAATTATGAACATTTTTTCGGTTCAAAACAAATGAACGATTTTAGAGGAATGCAACAGGAGAGCGGCCGATTTCGATGGCAACAAGCCGAATGGTTGCCAGGGGAATAATCGACCGGCCGAGAGGCGTCCCAGCTTGTTGTCTTTAAAGGTAGGAGGGACGCGGCACGTCGGCATGATAAGAATTGGAGACGAAGGGCGTCACTTCCTTAGGAACTGAGTCAGAACACTGTTTGATTGATCGGAAAGATACACGTGACTGAAGGGAAAACCCGAATAGGCGTCTGGAATCGATGTCTACAGGATCAATGAGACTAGGAGAGACAAAACGACTACAGAGCATCCACGAGTTATCTAAACTAATACTCTTAGCGCTTCTGAAGGAAGACCTTGGTCCCGTTATCGAGAGGAGCCGTGGGAGCAGCCGAACTGTCTTGGGACAGAAGGGATTTCCAGATAACAGCGAGCTGTCCATCCTCAAATCCAGTTAATTTATTGCGGATAAAAAAGTAATGGTACGGGCTGTTTTTGAATGACTACGGGGAGCGGATTTTTTTTCGGATACACAGAGAAACGACATAACATGACAGCTTGCTCCAAAGTCTTCCTTTGTTGCAAATGAGGGGGAGCTTTATGAAGAGCCTGTCCAGCGGATCCCGTACCTTGAGCAATCCTGATCATTCAACGCGCTCATCATCACTCCAAGACCCCTCTTCGGATGTGTCAGGTGAACTATCTTGAATACCGAATAAAGTTTTTTTATAGAGTTTATGAAGAGTAGATTTGTTATTACCAGCCGGCTTCGCCGCCTGTCGGCGGTTTTTTTTACTTGTGTTTTCTTCTTTACTTTTGATCCCTTTCCCACTCAACCGATCTCTTCTGATCCCTTTCCCACTCAACCGATCTCTTCTGATTCCTTTCCCACTCAACCAATCTCTTCTGATCCCTTCACCGCTCAACCGATCAGTTCTGATCCCTTTCCCAGTCAACCTATTTCTTCTGATCCCTTCTGATCCCCTTTTTATTCAACCGACCTCTTCCGATCCCTTCCCCACTCAACCGTACTCGTCTTCTAAATTTCGTGGCCATAGACAAACAAACAAACATACAGAGTCCATCACAGACACCATTGCGCTTAAGTAGTAGAGAGATTTTGTTTTGGAAAACTCGTTAGTAGTAGTGTTTATTCAGAGACCAGCCGTCTACGACGGCTTTCGCCGCCCTTGCAAAAAAGATGCATTACAACCTTTGTTAACCCCACTATATTCACACCGATTACCCGTCGTTACGAAGAAGCTTTTGTAAGCGAGTTGATCTTTCTGAGACCAGACTATGCGTATTATGTCGGCTGCTGACTTTCTCCCAGAAAGTGCATCTCGTTTTGGAAACGGCGGTGGTCGCAAGTGGCAATCTTATCAGCGACAGCTAGTTCTGGAATTCGAGCTTCTGCAAATCTCATTCCTCAATTGGAACTGATTCCTTCCTACACTTTTGATTCGTCCCGACAACAACTTTCCTACTACTCCAGTTTTGTTGGAACCTCATACCAATGAAAGTCTCTTCAGACGGTCCGACTAATACCAACAAGTAAAAAAGTTGTTCGTCCCTCCCGGTGGAGTCAAATGGCGTGAAACATAAGATATAACTCGAACGGGTTCTCCTTGGCCCGCCGAAAAGTTTTTCGTACCACATTGAACGTTAGTTATGCCCTCCGGTCATCCTCTGCCCTCCAAATCCTCTTTCTCCCAGACTTCAATATAAAATGTCCTTTAAGAATGACCAAAGTGTTGGATCCTGTTCAAGAAGTCGTCTTTAGACACTTCCAGTTCGGGATACATCGTACTTATCTAACAGTCCACTGTATTTCCCTCTTCCTGTTCTGTCTCGGGCTCATCTCCGCTTTGCAACCAATTGTGGCTGGCAAGTTTAACTACGAATATGGCAGACCGAATGTCACAATTCTTCTAAATGCAAAGTATGTCATCATTTTGAAATGATGGTTTCCAAATTACAGAGGATACTTTGATGGCATAACTTTTGACGATATTTTGGATGCGAAGAATGAGTCGCATGTCCTCCACGAACTGTTAACAGGACCAGATGGCTGGGAAGATTCTTGGATAAGCTACGATTTTGGAACCTGGGCTCATTCTTACTGTTGGGTACGCCATCTGGAATACAAACCACCTAGATTCAGTTGAAACACAACCGACTGACAGAAGTCGCTTGGCCTTCTCTTCTTCGAAGCTTCGACTACAAAATGAAATCTCAAGTCTGCGTTAGAGTAGCCATTCTGATTATGATAGGGATGAGAGTACGTTTGTCTTACTTCATCTCAAACGGTTTCTAGTTTTTCTTCTCCACAGTCAGCGGCAACTTTTTCCGCCAACGGTTATATAAAGACAAGGGGACAAGAATAGCCACAATACTCTTATCTTTGACTGACCTTGTTTGGCTGACATTTGCTTCTTTGATGCTTTGTATCCAGCAGGAAGCTGACAGATCCAGTGAGGGTTCTTCTTTTGAGGCATCAAAGAGTTTAGTCAAATGGATGATGCATTTGAATCTGCCAGCCTTCGGACTATTCTTCCTTTTACACGCCGTCATATATCTTTCTCTCTACGGAACCACTATGAAGGTTTCGTTGACTCAAAGAAACAATAATCGTAGATGCAGAGAACAGTTGTTCACTATATTCAATTCATCTGTATTCTTGCCTTTGCCGCCTGTTTTCTCCCAGTTTACCATGGATACACGCCATTTCTCCAACAAAGTGGGAAGCCGTGTTATACTGAAGGTACCTTTTTTTACAGTAAACAAGAACATCTTTTCAGTTCCTCGAAATCTCGCTCTGCTAGAATACGTCTCAATCGCTTCAATCATTATTTTTCTGACAACACAATACACAGAAATAGAAAATGTTGTCGGAACTGTGTCGGTCACAGCTTCTGATTACGAGAGCTACTTCATCTCAGACGGAACTTATTCGCCTTGGTTCGCTCTTCAAATAGTTCCAATTACATGTAAGACAAAGGGAGCAAATTGTTAAAATCTCATAATATCGTATTGTTATCACACGGGATAAATGAATGACGTCTCTGTTTCAATACTCCGTAGGCAAGCGTGTTCCGAACGAGAGCAAAAGATACCCGCCGTCCAACCAGAAACGATTAGTTTTGTCGATAGAGCGGCAGTCCTCTCCACGTGTTTACAAATTTGAAACCGAGTTTCCGCATTCGAAGTGTAATTTTTGAAAGCCAACGCTCAGGAAGCGTTCGAGAGCGATGCCCACAAGACTCGCTGTGCTCATTCTCTGTCTGATCCAATGTTCGTCTTTTGCTTCGGTATGTCTCTTTCTTTGAACAGAACAAAGATACTGAAGTTGATAAGACTCGGAGACATCGCTGAGCTTCCACCAGCGACAACGGCGAAACCTGGAGAGGAAATTGAGAGTGAGTCCAGTTTCAACCGGCTCAATTCGTTATCCAGTACTCCCAGCCTATGAACTCGTCTCGGATCCGTGTAATCGATCCTGTGTGGAAGATGGCAGTGTCTGGCTATGCTGTGGTCAAGAGAGTGTCGAGTATCCCGTAGCAAGAGGAAGTGTTGCCGAGAAGTTACCAGAATCGGATTTCGAAGAAGCCATGACGAGATACAGAAACATCAAGTCAGCCCATAAGCTGCTTGTTGCTGTGATTAATTCACTCACGAAATAAACGTTCATATGAAAAGAGACCTTGAGGACCGTTTCTGGCGAAATCAAAAGACCTTTCGGGGAGGTGCTTCAGTCCAAGATCGGTCAGCAAAGGGAGGATGTCTGCCGAGCAACTTCTCGATCGTCTTCGGAAAGAATGTCTCGAGAAGAAGGAGGAGAACTTGTGAGTTTATTTCTTTCTAATGCAATGGTCTTAGAATACGAGAGATTGTATCCCAACGACTGTCAGAGATGAATGGAGAACCAGCACAAACGATCCCGTTAGTTGATATTTTTTTTTTGGAAAACAGTTACTATTCAGGGCTTCAGCGAGTACTTCCCCGAACAACCTCTTGATCAGTCGGATGGAGCACCTTTTGAACGTATCTGGGAATTCGGCCGGGAACACATCTCGCTTATTGAATAATCACAAGTTTTGAAAGAGATTAAAACGTAAATCAATATTTACAAGGTTTGCAACGCCCTTATCAGGACTAAAGTAATCTGCGTATCAGCCGCACCGCCATACATCCCTTGGCTTGAGCCACCTGCCACCCGTTCCTGTCTGGGAACTTCCAACTGTAGAAACTAAGTATTCGCAATTGAGTAATTTCCCAAATATTCCCCTCTGAAATGCAATCCGCACAAAATTCCCTGTTTATTTTCTTCAAGAACTTCAGACACACATACACAGAGACGCGAGAGTATTTTAAAATGGATTTGTCAGATTTGGAATCACAAGACGACGTTGCTCTTTCGAACAGTTACGATAGCTGCGAAGAGTAGATTTCAGATGGATATTCCGTTGCCAGGGTTTCGAGCCAATAATGAGAAAGTCTTGCTCGAAAGTCGTGAAACCTCTCAGTTGATCGTTTCGTACCGTACCTCTTGAAAGTGATGACGTAGTTCTCCTAATCAGTCTATTCTCTGCCGGTCCACTCGTGTCTCTCGGACACTTTTGTACGTCAAAAGAGACGTCTCCCGCTCTGCAAAAATCTAGTTTTGATGCACGCGTAGTGACCTAAAAGGCTGTGTGACGTCAAACGTCGACTTCTGATCTGGTCGCGAGACAATTGGTCGGGAATCAAGATTCGAACAGCTGATGCATCTTTAATGTATTTTTCTTCAATCAATGAATTCAGATTTGGAGAAAATGTGTCGCCGATTTAGAAGAAGATAAAATGCAAGGCTGGGACAGCTGTCGAAGGTGGTCCCCACGGGTCACCCCTTTGGACCACAATAACGCCGAATGGACTCTTTACGCTTATTCGAGATACTAACTATTCGTCTACTCTTTGTAGACTTTTTCTTGGTTTGTTGACTGATTGAAACTCAAAAGATTCTAGATCGGTTACATGTGGACATACTCCTATTTCCTGAGCGAATTGAATTCATACGACATGGAAATTCCAATCTGGTTCATCATTTTCATGCTCTACGATCTTTTACTAGCTACATTTTCAAGGGTTCTTAACATTATTCACACCCAAACTCGGGATCTTTCAGGTAATACCGGGAAGAAAGAGAAAAGGGTTCTTATTCCAAATTCTGGAAGTCGTCCATTACTTCCTACTTTTTCTCGTGATCAAAACATTTTCCCTTTTCAAACGTTTTTTAGAGAATTTGCGCAGTTCCTGCCTTTTACGAAGCCTACTTTGAAATATCTCTAAGTACGTGAAACTTGTATCATTCAAAATAGATTTCAGTTTCCACGACCTCACTTGTTGCACAATGTATAGTTGCTTTGTACACTGGCAACGACTTTATTCAAGATCCACCTACTCGATCCAACTCTTCTCTACATTTGTACGTGAACTAATAACAAATCAATAAGTTTTCTAGAAACTTGGAGAACTCGTTGTGGGAAGTGTCTAAAGAAGATGAATAAAAATAACACAGCGAGATGAAAGTGAACAATTAAAAGCAACTTGCAGAATGTACTGCCGTCAAAAAAACGACAATAACCATTTTGTCTCATTTGTAATTGACAGCACGAAAAACAAAATTTTATGGACTAAAAACTCACAAAATTCATATAACATTGTCTAAACTGTCAGTTGTGATCTCCATGTCCGCCGAAATTCTGCCAATCGGGCCGGCTGTAAGTCTTCTGATTGTAGTTGTTTCGGGCCTGAATCGAAAAACGTGAAAAGGTGGATGAGCCCAACTGACAGTATTCATCTGGCTATGCTGATTGTATTTCAAGTCCGGACGATTTTCTTGCAGATTCGAATTTCCACTTGGATTATAAGGCACTAATTTCACTGGCTGTAATCGAATAAACAAATTCAAATGCAATCACACAAACCTTTGACTGTATTTTACCTCTGTCAGAGTTGAGAGTAGCAGTGTAACCATTTTTCAAGAAGAAGAAACGATCATTCAGGGTCAGCTAAACATAATTTTATGGAGGAAGAAACAAAAAAACCAACCCTGAAGCCGGGATTGTTATTATTCGCCGCTTTTTTAAGGACAAAGATCTTGTCGTCGATAGTTTTCTGCCATTTATCGGTTTCAATCATATTTGCTTCTATATCTTTGAAGCGCACAACATCGAGGGGAGATTGGGCGGCCATCTGAAAAAAAAGTCTATACTTGGTAGGATAAAAGGTTATTTGGAAAAAGAGGGTCAAGGACTTCATGTAGAAAAAATTTCTTAAAAATTATTTTTTCTACATAGTCCCGAAACAGATAACCAAAACAACTAAAATTTATTTTGAAGCAAAGTTTCGTGCCAATACTGGGGGAGCAGAAATCGTTATGGGCCCAAATATGAATCTGGCCTGTCATTTTTGGAGGGAAGGCACAAACCTTGCGCAAGCGAAAGATTCAAGCAAGAACTGGAAGTGGTAATACTATAGCAGGCACCCCCTCCCTTCAAATATTTTGGCGCGCAATGATTGAAATCGGGATTTTCATCACTTTTCCGTTATTTTTTCACGTTCTAGATGTGTTTATCGAACTCGGCGTCAAATATAACCCCCAGGATGCCGAAATACTTGAAAAATTAGGCGAAATACTTCAGAAAAAAGCAACATCGCTCACATAATGCACCCCCCCCCCGAGAGTTTCTCCAGATTTTTCACAATTTTATTCGATTACACACTCGCCCTAAGGGTAGTTTTTGATGCTGAGTTCGATAAAAGCAGCTAGAACACGAAATAATACTGGTAAAATGGTGAAAAACCCGAATTTAGGCAAGTTATGACTTGCGCGCCAAAATATTTGAATGAAGGGGGGGGGTGCCTGCTATAGTATTACCCTGGAAGTCAATAGTTCCGCATTTTAACAGACTTGCCTTATTTCAGAACAGTTTCTCTACATCTCCGCTCAATTGTTTAGATTGTTGTTATAATGGTTGGAAATTGATCCGTGAGTCGAGGTTTACAGCGCGTGAACACCCAGTGATCCCCTCACGTAATGAGCCGCCATCTACACCTCGTCTTTCCTGTTTACTACTACTTCTTTCCGTTCGGTAGGATCGGATTGACCCGGCGGATGTTTGGTCTGTTGCAATAAGTAAACATATTGCGTCCAACCCATCTCTTCTCTACTCGCTATCTATCAACTCAATACCTAAGGATAAATTATCCTTTTCGGCTCTTTACTTCCATTTCCAGCGGCAGCTGGATCTCGACCCCAGTACGATTATCCTAGCTTGATTGGCTGAAATCAGGAATTTCTGGAGGGACACCTGCTCCACTATGCCAAGTCTTGTATCTGCCGAAGCCATCTGCCAATTAAGGGTGACAGGTCGTTTTCGTGTGTCAAAAAACCTTTTCGGGTCCAAGAGGCGGCCTTCTTTTAGTCACTTTCAACACGCTTAATTACTCATCTGCTATTACTGTAGTTTTTCTCTTCTTCCCAAACATTTTCTAAAGAATCTAATCAAGCGTCTTCACGACTATCAATCTCCCTTTTGGGGTCATAAAAAGATGAGCCCCAGTCGACCCAGGGCTGTTTACTCGTGTCTGCCACCTGCATTCCCAGTGTCTAATCTGTCTAATTGTGTCCCCCATCATCCTTGTTGTAAATCAGCCAACTATCTTTCCATCTCTTTCTGCCAATTTGTGGATGCAATGTGTGAACGCTTATTGCTTTACGTCGGCTGCATATGAGCCCTCTATTTCGGGTTCTCCGTAATTCTGTTCTGCCAATTGCCCCCGAGTCGCAAGAACGTTCTCTCCTGACTCTTGACACTCTCTTACGAAATTTATGCAAAATATTTTCTCCGACATCTCAAAGAAAAGTTGATTCATCCGAGTCTCTTTCAACCTATAGAATCTTCGAAAACAAAAAGATCTTTTCATCCATTTCTCTTTGATTCCCCGCTCAGTTCAAACTCGGTCTTCCCATCTCTCCAAACGACCTTTCCCAGAATAATCCCATCAAACGACCATCTCTCTACGTTTTTCTCATTGAATAATTAACCAAAATATCACTATTGATGAGCCTCCTGTTCGAAAGAAATCATGGACTGGTGACCCGTACCTATCGACGGCGGATTGCGCAAGCGTGCCAAGGGCCGTGTTTGGTCTCTTTCTGCCGTCAACAGATGGCTCCCGCCCCATCCTCAATTAACCACTTAAGGCTCTTCCATTCAGTTTTCCAATGTTCAAAGGACTGTACAAAGTATGCCTCGTCCAACCAAAAATGCCTCTCACTGGTGTCTCTTCTGTCGGCGTGCTCTCTCCCGTCTTGACTCACAAAGCCTTATCACAGTCTGTTTGCACGAATACAAGCCTGATGCTTGTCCTTTCTTCGAGTTCCGGTGGCCGTTTAAGTCGTTCTCGCCAGACTCACCTTTCCTCTCTAAACATCCGTTTCTGATTAACTGATTTTTACATTTCTAAACATTCTGACTCATATGAACAGTCTAGCCTTTTTCTCCTCCGTAATCTACAAAAAGACGTGTCATAAGTCATCCATAATGACAGTCAGAGGTGTTTCTTTTCTTCTCCTCTGGTCGAAATGATTAAAAAGACGATAAGACTCCTCTGGGGGCGTTCGTCCTTTGTCACAACCTTTTATTGTTTACCACACGGCTTCTGAATCAGCCACCCATCTCTTATTTTTTGTCTATTTTCCATGTCCTTTCACACCCCTGTCACATCCAATCTGCCTCCGGGCATATCCCGAGAGAGAAACAGTCCACACGTGCCGCCGTTGTCGATAGCTATCGGTCCTAATTACCATATTTTACTGTGCTAATCTGGGACCGATGAGACGCAATTAATATTTGTTCTGGATTGATTAGGCATTCTTTCTGTTTTTCCCTCGAGTCGTCCTTTAATTGATATTCTCCGGCGCCATATCAAAGGCTAGATATCCCTCCAGGGACCTCTCGGATAGATGGTCCCCCGATTTGGTCAAGAGCTTTCTTGACAACTGAAGATAAACAGCTTCCTGCTGTCGACAATAACATTTTCCCTTATTAATCAGTTGTGATTAGTCACAAGTCTGCACTATTTTGGTCGCTCTCTCGCCCACATGCGGCCAGTTTGGTCTATTACTGCCCTTCGGCCAAATAGAGGGTCATCAAAGGGATCCGGGTAATGTAGTAGAAGCCAGCCGACTGGGAACTGTAATTAGGAATGACCAGCCGACTGACAGCACTGACCTCGCTTTTTGGCACTTTTTCCGGTCTGTCGCCCTCCTCTTCCTCCTCACTGATCAGCTACCAGTTCATACAGTTCCAAACGCGACGCCTCACAACCGGTCAAGCCCGCAAAAAGAGCATTACAACTGTGATCCGATTGCGAACACCGTAGAACTCCGGAAAGGGAGCTCGGGTCGAGGACAACCTTTACGACCATCCGAACCCTCAATAACTCTCATAAATTGTGTTCCATAAAACGGCTGTCATCTATGCCCATACGCCCCTTCAGACATGTTTACAAAAATCTCTCTTTTTAGCGAAAATCGTGTGGACCATAGCGGAGAGGAAGCGCGTGGCCACGCCCTCTCTCCATACGGAACGAGGTCTAGCCTCTTTTGTGCCACAATCTGTTCGCTCTCTCGCCTCTCACCCACTAATTACCAGTCTTAGCACTTGTAACTCTCTTTATCGCCTTTTTTCTTTCTAAATACTTTCATTTCAGATGTGGTGGCTTCTGCTGCTACCCATCTCTCTTGCCGTCCCAGTGCAGAATCTCTCCGTTGGACAAATACTGAATGTGACGCTTATTCCTGGGACGAAAGTCGCAGTTCCCATGGAAAATGGTCTTCCCGGCTGGCTGTACGTCTGGAATGATCAGCTCCTCGGAATTCCGACTGCAAAAGAAGTTGGTCCTCTCACTCTCAAGGTACCATTTTAATAAGTTTTCTGTAGGATTCGTATTTTTAGTTGACAAGTCCAGGAAAATCAGAAATAACTTTGAAACTTCGAGTATCTGAGGATGAATCGAATCCCTGCGGAACACAAGACACTACCTGGGTGGAAGTTGTTTACAAAATGACCAACAACAAAGTTGAAGATCGAGTGGAAGCTGCTCGGAAAATGGCCGAAACACTCGGAGTTGGAATCGATACCATCAGGGTCTGTTTTGCCACTCCACTTTAACATGATTAATTCTGACCAATTGAACCACTCCCTTTTACAGGTTTTGGACTTTGACTACTCTCGTACCTTCCGCGCCGTCGAGAACATCGCTCCCGTTCAAGCTGGATCTTTCGCCGTCATCAAGGTTCGTACTCTATCCGTCGGGACCATGTCCTCCGGTGCCAGCCATCATGTGTCACTCATGTCATCGTCCGAATCATAATAAACAAAGACTTTTCAGCCTCACTGTGACGGTGACTCAGAGGCTATGGACCTGGCCACTGATGACATGGACAAGTTGCTCGACGAGGAAGAGGAGGGAGACAACTTGGTCGAAGTCACGGTACGAATCAATGTTTTTTGTTTATATCTAAACTTCACAGGTAACCCAGGGAAAAGTTCTGACTCGAAAGCAACGTGGACAGGGCGAAGACGTCTTCTCTGGCATGGACTTCCACACAAATGAGCCAGAGTCTGTCACGAAGCCTTCAGCCAAGACGACCACTCAGAGAACGACTCGTCAAAGTCCCGATAATCCGCCCGTTCGTCTCAACTCGCTCTCTGGATTCACTTGCATCGCGTAAGTTATGCCCTTCCCTTGAACCGGTTGTGGCTTTTCCCAAGTGAGATCACCTTGAATCAATGCATACATTACGACTAGTCTGTGGACTCGATTACCACCTGCTGGCGCATTGTGTCCTGCTCTGTGTGTCGTAAACGTCAAGCAGTCTTTCTGGTTGTCTGACAGCCATCTGGTGAGCAATGCCTTTTGCGTCGGCCGACTCCAGAGTCTCTACCGGCTGTTCCAATTTGCGATGCGCATTATACGCAGGCGTTCCATAGCAGATTAAGACTGTATGTTGAGGGAGGAGTGCATCTGCCGCTCATCAATTAAAGAATGTCGCATGAAATACGAGGATGGCAATCACGCGTGCGTCATGATCCCAGCTCCATAGCCTATACAGCCGATTGTCGCCAATTTAGCCAGCTGGACAATATGTTTGTAATAAGATGATTTCAGTGGTGTCCTCTGCGATTCTCTCGTCCCGGAACAAACATTCAAGGATGCGGAAGAAGGGGACACGTACAAGTTACAGTTGACTGTCACTCTTCTGGACGAGGGAGAGAACTTCCTTTTCTATAAGGATCACAAGTTGCAAGGAGTTCCTTTGAAGGCTGGAGAGTACCAGTTCCGATTGGATGCTCGAGACAGACGAGGACAGGTACTCTTTTCTCTCCGATCTCTTTCACAACAATCTGTTCAGATGGCCAGTGCTCCTTTCTCTGTGTCGGTCAAGCCGTCTTCGGCTCACAACCACGTCGTCACTTTCCATCTGGATCTCCCCAAAAACTCGAACATGGAGACCAACCCAGAAATGCTGACTGATTTCGTTCGCCAGTTGACTCAAGTCACCAAGAGCAAACCCGACTCGGTGACCATTAGAGACATCACCAAGGTAGGAGACAAGACTATCGTTTCATGGAGCAACAACAGTTTGCCTTACAAGGTATTTTTGTTGTTAGACTTTCAAAACATTGAAGCTGCAGACTTGTTCCGAGAAAGGTATCGAGGCGATGATGGCTCCAATGCTCACCAAAAGAAGAAGTATGATGAACCGTCAGATCGAAGTGCTGATGACTGCCCGTTTCAACTTGAGAAAAGTGGAGTATACTCTTCTTGGGAACTGTCTCAAGGAAACTGTATGTACCTAGTCAGACTCATTTTAAAAATTCATTTAGGATCTTGGAACTACAATGCCTACTGTTGAGGCTGCCACTGAAGGAGCTGTCCCTTGGATTCCTATCCTCGTGACTGCTCTTGTGGTCGTAATGATTGTCATTTGCTGTTTGGTAATGTGCACGAAGAAGAACAAGAAGAAGGTTTGTGAGAACTGACACCTGCTCCCGATCGATCACTGTAATCGGCACCTGGAGAGGTCGTTGCGCAAAAGATACAGCTGCCTTTACTTACGAGCCATCTGCATTCTCATGAGCATCTTAAGGGAACCAAATCGTCGGAGTATGTTGGAAAAGGGCTGCCGGTTGTCTTCCCGGAAGAAGTGCCTGACGATATGGAACTGACCAATGCTCACACTCCGATGCTCACCAAGGAAGAACGTCCTCCTCTCAAAGTCTCTAGTACTCACGAGAATCCGCTCTACAAGCCTCCTCCTCCTCTTGTCGCTTCCTCTCCTCGTGTCGGATCTGCCACTGGTTACCTTCCTCCCACACAGAGATTGCCTCCTGCATACGTCCCTCCTTAGTATTTTCTACTGTTTTACGGATTTCCCCCTCTCTCAGGGACCATCTTTCCCGCAAAATTTCGGGTATTCTTGTCTCTGCTCTCCCCAAATTATCTTCCCCTTGATCTATCCCATCCCGTGTTCCTTTCAACAGTCTTCTGTTGACTATTTATCACTTATTGAGCAGAGACTTTATGTTTTGTAAATAAACAAAGTTTGAGCCTCCCACGCCTGAAATGACAAAAGAGAGCTCTTCTGACGTGAACTCTTATCTTCTTCGCTTATCGTCGTAGTTCAAAAGCTCGTGATCATTCTTCTGGAAAGGAGTCATGCTGTTTCTTGCTCTTCTCATTTCCTTCGTTGGAGCCGACCTGACGTGTCCTTGTGGCTATAGTCAGGGATTCAACAATGTGTGTTATAAGGTTTCTACTCATTCTACTGTAGCAGATACGACGAGTTCAGATTTATCCAGACTCTTATAGTCGTCCTGAGGCATACAGCCTTTGTACATCAGACGGAGCAACTCTTGTAGAATTTTCCAATGCCTTTGTCGGTTGTCTTTTGCTGTACCTAACAAATTTGTATTCAGTCATCGACTTTCGTTAAGAATATGACTTCGGAACTGGACTCTTTCTGGATTGGAACCACTTGTAAAGATTCTACAACCAGTTCCTGTCTTTATGATACTGGAAATTCTGTCTTTTACGAGGAATTTAAAGGAGGCAAGCCGGATCAAAAAAAGGGCGGACCATGCGTCATGTTTCATCCCAAGATTCCCAATTCCTGGACAAGTGAGCGATGTTACCAAAGAGCGGCAGTAGTATGTCAATTTAATGGAATCTCTGCTGGTTAGTTTTTTTCTACAAAGACGTTGTAAATGGCCATAAATCCCCTGAGGTCTTATCTTTCGATTTGCAGCCATTCAGTGTCCAACCGGATACAGCGTTTTTGCCGGTGGTTATTGTTATAAAGCTATTGAGGAAGCTGATCAAGCTTCTCAGGAAGCTGTTTGTTCGGGCGATGGAGGTCATTTGGTTTCAATTCATTCTACGGGGGTACTGCTGAATATTTATAGTTACACAACTTACAGGAAAACACTTATGTGTCTGATCTAGTAACGACATTCCGGCCATCAGCTACCTCATTCCGAATAGGCATGACTGTCGATAGTCGTAATTCAGACCATTGGCTCGACGGAACCAAGGTCGATTACAAACATTTCTCGTCAACTAGTGGAACAGCTTCCTGTGTCCAGAGCAGCTTGAACCATTCACCGGATGGTCTAACTTGGAGTCGAGCCGACTGTGGAAACACCGTCGTTGCTGTTTGCAAACATAGTTAGATAACAAGTTTCCTGTTTACATGTGCTTTTAGCTGGCACAAAGGGTACGGTTTCTTATCCCCTAGAATGTCCTACAACAACAACACCGTCGACTACTACATCAATAACAACGACCACGACCACTACAGCATCGACCACCACTACCACAACAACTTCGAAACCAATAACAACTACTAAGACAATGACAACTACTCCGAAAGCCACAACAACAAAAGAAGGTATCTCGGATATAGGTTCACTTAAACTCATTAACAGTAGAGCTAACGTCTGGATGCAATGAGGGACTTCTGGTCGGAGAAGGCGAAATCTGGACCAGGTACTATCCTATGGACTACAGGAACAATGAGTATTGTCTTTATTCGCTGGCAGCCTCTTCCGACGGAAAAAAGTTCTCTTAAAAGAATAAAATTTAAACCAGACTTTCAGGATTGAGCTGAAGTTTGAAGACTTTGATACAGAGAATGTGTATGACACCGTGAGTACGTTCGATGGTCCCGATATCCAATCGCCTCTAATTTCAAAGTAGGTCTGAAGCAATCACATAACCAAAATTCGAAAAGGTTGAGCGGAAGAAAAGTTCCATTTGTGCTGAACTCGACTGGAAACCGACTGACCGTTCTTTTTCAAAGTGATCCAGCCAACAGATTCAGAGGATTCCGAGCAGTCTTTAGAACTATTTGAGCCAATAAACATTTTTCGTGTGATCCATTATCGAGCCAGCTCCAGAGTGCTGACATCTCGAGTGTAAAGTGTCATTTCCTTCGTGCTCGGTCATGGACCAGTATGTTTTTTTTAACCTCCTGAACCAATTTCCAACAACAGATCTCAATGGCCAGGGAAAAACCTCGCTCTGACTGCTCTTCTGGTCTCAATAGGAGGGTCTTTCAACTTTGGCTACCAACTCTTGATCGTCAATCCAGCTCAGGATGCTTTTCTCGCCTTCCTTAACTCTTCGCTCATTTCTGAAGGCGCTCGAGTCACAAAAGAGGAACTTGATGCTACCTGGGGAGTAGTCATTTCGCTCTTTTTCTGGGGAGCCACAGCGGGGGCATTTCTGATACAAACGGTATCCGAAAAACTTGGAAGAAGACGTGGAATGGCTCTCTCATTCTTCTGTCAATCAATGTCGATGGGTCTGGCAGTCATCTCTTACTTTGTAAGATCTTGTAAAGCAGTTTTAAAGGGTCAGTCGCGGCCCCCCTAGCGTGATTCTAAGGCCAAACGCTGTACCAGGAGTGGTATGTGGGGCCACCGTCCGATCTGGCATGTCACTGCATGTTGGTCATGGTTAGTACCTGGGCACGGGTTCGAATCCTTTAAAGTAAGAAGTCTTTTCCTTTATTTGTTTTTGCAGAAAACGTTTTTCCAAAGTTGAATAACTCCTTTTTTATGTTTTGCAACCCAAAACAGACTTTTTCACTATCGCGCGGATGACCCGTGTGCCCTCAACCGTTCCTATTATGTTCAAAAAAGTTTATTCGGATTCAGAATCAGATTCTAGATATTCTTCCACATCCGACCAGTTGTACCCTTTGGATAGCCTTATCCTTATCATCTCCACTTTCCACTATGCTGACCCATATGTGTTTCAGAATGTGATCCTAGAAACCTTTGAGCTCTGCGTTCCTTTTGAGATTGACGATCTAAAAAGATTGTGACGGTCTAAAAGAATTCCAAACTTACGGATCTATTGTTCTTGGTGAAGTTCCTGACAGTGTGCCAGAGATCGATAGTGGCTTCGATTTCTGGGAAGTATTTTGAAAGCATGCTCAGAACGGACGCGTTCTTATCCGTTGTAATTTTAGCTATAAGGTACTTGGTCCTCTCCGTCTGAAGCATCAGTCGACCTAATATTTTCTTCAAACAGGCGACTTCCATTCTTGACGATTTTCCTGAAGAGTTTAACTCACTGTAGTTGCCTAGACCCTACTATCAGTTTCGTCCTTTTTCATGATATGGTAATCCATTATAAGTTTCTTCTTCGTATCCTGGACAGCGTATCGTCCGATTGTTGCCGTAAAGCCTGGACTGTCGTATTGACAGTCGCCGGCCAAGTGAAGTTTGGCTGTCTAGGTACCTTTGAAAACATTCTACACATACCCCATAGAAAGCCAACGAATGTTTCCATTCCGAGCAGATGAGTTTTTCGAATCTGTCTTTAGCATCGGCATAAAAGCTTTGAATGGCCGGGTAAACCCAAGTTTTAACAAACTTGTAGTATCTGCTTCTATGGGGGATTCCCAAGTCGATTATCCGCGCCATCTCCGTTATTCGCTAAAATGTTGTTTGAAGACTATGATACGGAATAATTTAGTCCAGCCATAAACACCGCTGTCATCAACATCAGGTTGCCGGAATACATACTATCGAATCCACGTGCTGGCGGTGTTGAAGTCCATTTGTGAGGCCGTTCGTAGCCGGTTGGGTGACAGGAGACACAAAACCGTGAGACCGTGGTTCCTTCTTGATCAACTACAGCCTTGTATATTGTGTCTCCACTAGCACATTCTAAAGAATAATGAAATGTACCATGAAAAACGTACTCCTTTGCTGTTCGAGTAGTTCTTGTATCGATTTTCTTGGAAGTAGGAATAAGTCAGCTTTAGAGTTCCAGTTTATGCTCCATTCCTACAAAACATCCGACTGCAGGAGAGAATAAACAACTCTTATCTTATCCAATACTGACTGTTCTTCTTGCTTCTTCTCCTTGGCTCTCTCACGGTATCTTTTCGCTCTCTCAGCATCCAGCTTACGTTTCCTCTCATCTTTGTCTCTCTCCATTTCCCCAGACTGTTCCTCATCCATTGATGACAGAGTAGCGAGTGGTAATCGTCAGAAGCAAAGTAGAAATATGCAGATGCTCGCTGACCCACAGATAGGTGTGGCTTGCTATCGATTGGAACGGTTGAGGGCACACGGGTCATCCGCGCGGTAGTGAAAAAGTCTGTTTTGGGTTGTAAAACATAAAAGGGAGTTATTCAACTTTGGAAAAACGTTTCCTGCAAAAACAAATAAAGCAAAAGACTTTTTACGTTAAAGGATTCGAACCCGTGCCCAGGTACTAACCACGATCAACATTCAGTGACTTGCCAGATCGGACGGTGGCACCGGTACAGCGTTTGGCTTGAGCGTCACGCTGGGGGGCAGGGGCGACTGGCCCTTTAAGAAAGAGATTATCAGAAAAATGCCTGGAAGATGTACGCCATCTCTCGTTGTCTCCTCGGAGCAACGATATCCATTTCTCTTGGCATCGCTCCGCTGTTCATTACAGAGTGCAGGTAGTTTTTCCTAAATATTCAAAACTTTATATTAGCCCAACAAGATGCAGAGGAGTAATTTCTCTGGCAACTGGAATCGTTATGCAGCTCGCTCTGACTGTCGGATCTATAATTTCTATGCCCCAGCTTTGGGGTACGACAGATTCCTGGTGGAAGATGTATGCTGTCGAAGGTCTTCTCACTTTTCTCGTCTCCGTTCTGTGTCTTTTCATTCACGACAGTCCCAGGTATATACTTTAAGAAATTTTAAGCTGTTTTGCAGTTACTTGGCTTACATCAAAGAAGACGAAGCAGCTAGGAAGGCATTCATTTTCTATCATGGGGTTGATGGTAAGACTTCTTTTTACTTTGCTAGCAGGAAATTATAGAAAAAACTGCAGACGAGCAACTAGACGAACTTCGCCAGAAAACATCAGAAGAGACCAGTGGACTTTTCCAGGTGTTTTTAGATAAATCGAGTAGGAGACCCACGCTGATTGGATGTCTAGTCATGGCCGGTATGATTATGAGTGGAATCTCAGGTAATTTTTTGCGTTTTCTCGTATTTTATTGAATCTTTCAGCTATCAATGCCTTCGCATACGAGATGTTGCTGTCAGTCGGATTATCCAGTTTTTTAGCAGCATTGTCAAATGTTGCCATTTGTGGAATGACTGTAGTTGGAGTGCTAGTCTCTTCACTGGTTATAGACAGATGGGGTCGTCGTTCTCTTCTTCTCATCACCTTCACTCTCCTGGCCATTCTCAACGTCTGCATTACAGCTTCGATGTTACTGTTCGATCACACTGAGAACAGTTTGTTCGGATGGACAGTAGTTGTTCTTATCTGTCTCTTCAACTTTGTTTTCTGTCTCGGACCCGGTCCAATTTCTTTCTTCGTAACAGGTACCTGTTTCGTACTTTCAAAATCACTCAATTTCTGGCGAACTGGTGGATGACAAGGCCCGTGGCGCTGCGTGTACATGGATTAATGTTGTGCTGAACGGCTTGTAAGTTCATCTCATAATCTCACATGTTTTTAGACGATCAATCTTCCTCGTCGTGTACTTCCCGTTGAAGAGTCTGCTCGGAGGTCCATTTTGTTACTTGGCTCTATTTCATCCACCATGTGTCTTGGCAGCAGTTATTCTCTATTTCTATCTCCCAGAAACGAAGGGAAGATCAGCGGAAGAGGTTAAAGGTTTCATTCCATAAAGTAGATCTTTTTCAGGCAGCCGAAGCCACGAAATATTTGCCATGTCTTCGAAAGAACCCTTGAAAGACATTCGGCTTGCCAGTTCCACTTCCTCACCATGTTCAGATTCAATTTGGCTCTTTCCGGAGTGTATTCCCGAGGGAACACGTGTCTCATACGATTCTTTATTACCCTTGTGTATCATTTTCTGTCGAAGGTACTCGTACTGTTGACCCGTCTCTTTCTTCGCTTCTTCTTTCTAACACATCGTAGCCGACAAATTTTTCGAGTCAAGCATACTCAGCATAGGAGATTGTTGTGTTGAAGTGCTCACTGCTTTGCACGATATTTTTTCCGTCTAAATTGCTATTATTATGAAAGAATGTTAAGAACCTTCTTCAAGCGACTCGTCTCTTTTTCTGTTCCCATAATTGTTCCTCTCACTATTTCATATCTGAACAATCATGTTTCTTGCTATTATGGTAGCAAACCTTGATCGACAAGGTCTCAAAAGAATCCTATGGAAGGCCCTTCGGTACTTTTGGCTGTATGCTATATAAATTAGAGGATTGAGGGAACTGCTGAGCAGAGACAGCCACTGGAAGAGTGGACGGAGGACTTGTGAAGCAATGTAGAAGAGATCCGATGTGTGGTCGGCGAAAAAGAAAAAATACACATAGATTCCGTACAAGGGCAGCCAGCAGAGGGCAAAGATGACGATTCTGAAAGATATACTCTGAACCAAAAAGAATGGACTTACACTGTCAACATCATGGTAGCTACTCGAAGTTTGACTCTCTCGTCGCGAATCTGAAAAGAACAGTTTGAAGATTTGGAAGGAAACAAACATGAGCATCGACGGCCAGACTGCGGTGGTTGGAAACAGTTACGAATATTCTTGTATAGGAGACGGAAATGAGAATGAAGGGCACGACAAAAGCCAGTATGAGGTTGACTACGATAAAGTGGACTTTGCCATCGGTTTGAGAGATACAAACAGTCAGATTTTGATTGTTGTAGGTCAGTTGAATCTACAAAGAATTGTTTTTAGAGCAGTTTTGTTTAAGAACCTCGTCCATAGAATAGAGATCAGGGATAGCTAGACAGCCACTAACCAGCCAAATTGCCACAATCACGTATAGTGTGTACGTAGCGTCCCATAGAGTATACTTCAGAGTGTGACAGATGGCCAGATATCTCAAAGTTTTGTAATATCATCTGAAGGAAAACTGTCTAACCTGTCTGCAGTGACGGCTACCAGAGTGTATATCGAAGCACAAGATGTCGTACTGTTAATCCATGTCGAAAGACGACACAAGAACTTCCCGAGCAGCCATTCTGCAAGATAATTAATGACTCTGCTTGAGGACCAATTGTTACTGCTCTCAGTCTGACAGTCTGGTCTGAATTCCCGAGTTTGTCGTTTGCAACCAAACCAACCTGTTAGAATGTTGTTGAGTAGAGTGGTCGGCAGACAAAAAAGAATAATTAGAAGGTCGGCCAGGGCCAAGGAAGAAATGAGATAGTCGGTAGTACTTCTCAAACTCGCATTCAAGACAACCGCCAAAACAACGAAAACGTTTCCTAACAGGCCTGAAAAGACGTGCATCAGATAAAACAGTAAACAATACCAAAAAGGAACACGAGACCATAGAAGACGGAATAAACGACCACCATCAGTGTTTCTTGTCGGAAGAATCCTTTAAAGAATTCAACTTGATTGGAATAGTAACTTACCCAACATTTCGTCGTCTATGTTGTCAGGTACTGGGACGTCTCCTTCCATTCTTGCTCTTCGAGACTCTACAATTCAAAAGATACTATAAGAGCACACACAGTCAGATACAAAAGAGTCTATTTGTACGACCAGAAGGGCAAGAAACGGGCGGGGGTAGGCTGAGACAGCATCCGCGCTCATCCCCGAGTATTTGAATAGATCGATTGTTTTTTGAGAAAAATAATTCTGACGCGGACCATTGTTTTGAGACGAACTCCAGCTGAGCTGAACCACAATGAGAGTCTGGAGGGGAACAAAGATGCAAAAAGTGTCAAGATGAGTTGGAAGCGACATGCTTCCGGTCAGGAAACATAACACGGAACACCTGGATATTAGCCATTTGGGAGAGGCGAATCAATGAAGACGAACGGATTGAAAAGTCATTAGCGAAATGAAGCTGCTGCAGGTGAGCCAGCTCCCACGAGATTCCTCTTTTTAGAGGTTCATTCAAAACTATTTAATGGAGAGACAAGTAACAAGAGACTCGATCAATTAGCCCATAAAATAAGAAGACGATATCAGAGAGGACATGCCTATTTTCGCGTGTCTTGATGGGCTATCCAGGCCATCCTATTAGGCTGAGGAAATCATCGCGAGGAGATTGAGAAAAGGTAGCTGTTTGGAGGAGAGTCAAGATCAAAGCAGAACTTTTTTTTTCGACGGAAAGACTGATGGCGAAATCGGTCAGTTTTGTTCCTGCTATACAGAACGATGAAAAGAACGACTGTTGTGATTCAGCCAGTAACCAGAAATCACCAGATGGTCCTTGTTTTTTAAACTTTTAAGGAAGACCAACTGTTTCTAGCTAATATCAACTAAGATTCAGAAGGAATGTTTGGATTGGCTGGTCATAACTGGTCTCTTCCAATCTGCTGATTGGATTTGTTTTTCGAAGCTATTTGAGAAGTGGGGTTCATTCTACCACAAATTATGGAGAGAAAGAAGAGCCGGGAGGATATTATCTGGAGGCAGGCTGTTGTTGTGAGTGAAAGGCGTGGAAAATTGAGTAACTTTTGGAGAAAATACCCAGCAGGTGGGGTAATTCCCCCAGCCGAAGAGAATCAACCCAATTGCAACTCCGCTTCTCCCACAAATGGAGCCAATCACACGTCTTTCAAGAACTATGATTGTCTCACTGTTCGGACGCTTTTCCCTTCAAATCGTTCTAATTATGAAATCAATCTGCTGGTTTTGGAATAAGCACATTGAAAGAAGTAGAAGATGAGCGAAGAATGTATCAGGTGTGTGCATAATTTTTAGGAAAAATGTTGTATTTTTGGAATAACTTTTTGTAGTAGGCACGAAAATAGCTTTAGGCCGATTTGTCCAATTCGAACCCGTTAGAGCTGTGCAACTGCCTGAAGTTGATCACTTTCGCAATTTGGACCCTCTATATCTCAGCGAATTTGTAATTGGACGTTCTGTGAAAATTGGCCGGGATGTGCGCTAAACAGCTCTACTTCAAAGAAAAAAAAATTTGCTTCAGCTAAAACTCAAATATTCTAATTCTAAACCTAACCGATATATACACCATTAGACAGAGCTTGCTCACACCAATTTTTCTTTTTTGAAAAAGCTATTTTCGTGCATCCTACAAAAAGTTATTCCAAAAATACAACATTTTTCCTAAAAATTATGCACACACCTGATACGTAAGCGGGGGGCGCTATCTGCGGAATGACCTAATGCAGTTGAACTAATGAAGTTACTTAGACACTCAGCCAGCCCGGTGCGAGAGCTCCTCCATCTACAGAGAAAGTGACACGCATCATAGGGAAATAAATATTTATGTACAGCCATGAAAGACTTTCACCCGTTTTTTATTAGTCTGCTCCTAGAGTCAAACGAGCCTTGTCCTTCCATTCTTCTGCACACGTGCTACATTCTCCTTGTATTCCAAGAGCAGCTGGTTCAGTATGTCCGCATTGACCCCAGATTCGAACTCGAGCAGTTCCAACTCGAAGAGATGAGGACGGCAGTTCACAACTGGTCAGAGGCTTCACATCGACTGTCCAGCTTTCAAGAACTGCTAGTTTGTCGGTAGCTGATAGACTTTTCTGACAGTTTGGACTATCCCACACCTGAAAGCGGTTATAGGTCTTGTCATCAAATTGCATACATTGGGCCAGAGACTCTTCAACTGGGAACTATTTCTCTGAGTCTGATTGAGAGGCAGGCACTGGAAAGCACTGATCAGAATCTCCTTCTTCTGCACATCTTCGTGGTTCGCTATTATTTCCCAAGTCAGCGAAGTCATTGCCGTCACTTCAGAATTCAGTCCAAAATATTCAGACGCTCGGCCAGCTTGACTTATGGCCGCTTCCAAATTACCCGCCATCAGATGGCAAAGAGCCAAATGAACTGAATGGCTTAGACTGGCCACGAGATTCTTTGAAAGAAACAGGGATGATAATCTCTGTAATTTGGGTACGATTGAAACCAAAGATCTCCAAACCTCTAGAATTGGACCGGGAGCAGAAGTCAGATACTTTATGAGCACACTTTCATCCAGTTTTCGCACCGGATCATCCGCCATTGGGATCTTGATTTGTATATCCGAAACGAGCGCAGGTTTGGCCACAAAAGCCGAGTCGTCGGCCAGTTGGACACATTTCCGTTGTCCTTCCTAATATCAAACTGTATTTCAATATAACAACAAAGAGCAACCTTTCCGTAGTATATTCTTTTGGGTGTGCTCGTTTTCGATCTTTCAGAAGGCATTCCACATTGAGTGAAATCGTTTCTTCCCCACGAGAATATCCGACCATCGACTGCAGCTCCTACTGTGTGATTCGCACCGCATTCGACAAATTTCCATTGAACAGAGGGTTCAAAGACCTGGTGTGGCTCACTTCTTTCCGACTTGTTTCCATGTCCAAGTTGGTATTCGAGAGCCTGAATCAGAAAAAAATATCTTTGGGTTTTAGTCTTTTGTACCTTTCCCCACGTGAACAAAGAGCCTTGTTCGGTAATGACAGCCGAATGTGAGAGTCCGGTCGACATGGCTACCACCTTCCCATCGAGCAAATGAGAAACTTCCCGCAGCCCCAAGTCATCTCGAGGAACTTTCATTGGAAGTCGACCATTCTGAGGAAACAGACTTTAGAATTAGTCGTAAAAAAATAACCAGATTGGCGACAGCAGTTCCGTCGTCTGCTTGTTTGTCTTTTAGTTCCGACATGTTGGCGTTGCGAAGTCTTCGAAGCAAAAACATTTTCAATTTGATCTCCTGCGGATTCCGTCCCCATTCGAACAAACGACCATCGTATGTTACGGCCAAGGAATGGTAGAACTTGGTAGTGACCATTTCAAACTAAACAATTGCAGTCTTGCTCCAGTTCAATATACCTTTTCGTCAATGGGAAGAGGAGTGAAGGTGTGAAGTTTCTTGATATCTTCATTGGTTCCGGCTTGTCCATATGAGCCACTACCTATACATCTTTCTTTCTTTACTAAAGTGCAATGGTGTCTGTCCGTCTGTCTGTCTGTCCGTAGTGGTGTCCGCAGTTGTCGAGACTAGCGTAACATGTCAAGTTTTGTCATGTCATCATGAATCTTTTATCGAACGAGATAATTTTTTTTTGAATGGAACGCGCCTGGGGGAATTTAGTTAGAAGGTAGAACAACCAAGAGAGGCTCACTAATAGCCTGCTCCAAAATACTGAGGCAGGCTGTTGGTACATTTTTATGTTACACGAACATTCTCTAATTGTCTTGTAAGTAAAGCAATGTAGAAGCATGTAGTTGCAGGGTTTTGGTATTAAACAGTAATTAATTACACTATTCATTTAGACAAAAATTCGATTGAAATCCGTGTAAGGACCCCCCAATTTTTGAATTCAATTCGAAAGACTCACCAGCTACGAGAATGCGTCCTTCTTCTGTTAAAAGAATAGTGTGTACTCTTCCACAACTAATCGCCCGGATTCGTTCTCTGGAAACTGTTCTTTTTTAAATAAAAGTATGACTTGCCTGAGGTCATTCACTCTTTTAGGCTTGTAAGAGTCGGATATCCATCCTGGGCCTTGTCCTAATTGACCATACAGCCCCCATCCCCATGTCCAGAGAGATCCGTCCTCGCACAGCAAAGCAGAATGGAATTGACCAGCGGCCAACTGTTTGACAGCACCCCATTCACCGTCTACTAACTGAAAAGAAGTTTCGATCAAAACTGTACTCTACCTGAGGTTCAGTTACTGTTATGTTGTTCCCAATTCCGCATTGTCCAAAACGGTTGTTGCCCCAAGAATACAGTTCTCCAGCGTGAGTCAATACCAGAGTATGCTCCGTTCCGCAGACAACCGAGTGAGGTCTAGAGCCGATATGGACTTCTTGAGGCAACTAAAGAATTGTTTGGGAAATCTAAGAAAATACTGTTTTGATAGCCTCTTTTCGCGGACTCTGATTGGGAGTGGAAGTGTTGGAAGAGGCTCTTCTCGGAGAGTCGATAGTTCGTTTCGAGTTGGCTTGTTCTGTCGAGAAGTTTCCCCAAATAAGAAGTCGATCGTCGTAGGTTATAGCCGCCGACGAATTCAAGCCGCAAGCAAGTCCATTTGGTTTGGCTATCACTTTCTGTAGATTGTTTAGAACTTCAAACTATTATGACTCACCGTTTTGCTGTCTCCATCTTCAGTCAGAAGATACACGGCCGACGCACAATAAAGAGTGGTACAAGAGTCGGGAAATCTACGAAACTCGTTGGTCAATTTAACCGAAAACTCACTTTTCGACGTGTTGATTGGCCAATCGAAGGCAGTTTTCGGAAAGCGAAGTTGAGGAAAACTCGACCACCCACGAGCAGAGAATTTCCACCAATTCGTCGACTTCTGTTCCTTTGAGACACGACCATTTCAGTTGAGAGACACAGGATAACATCTGAGAAAAATTTTCAAAAAGTGAGCCGAGTGGACCTGGGATCGGATGGTGCTGTCCTCTTTAGAGAACTGTTCAGTTCCGTGTTTGATGACGTACTGAAGGACGGAGGTTGTTGCCTGGTCTGTCCGGGATCCGAGAATATGAGCGCTCTTCCACAAAGGAACAAGCAGAATAGACTCGATTCCACCAATGATGTCCGAATGACGCGAAAGAAAGGCACTGAACATCGCACATTGAACGAGAACAAACTGTCGAACCTCAACTCGCCGTCTTTTTTCTGTCTGTAGCTCACGTAGTCTTCTCTATCTCTTCCGATCAAACATTTTTTGGCGAAGAGATCCACAACTCTACACTTTACAGGACTACGCTTATCCGCGTCAACTACTCGCAGAACCTAAAAAAATCTATTTTATAGTGCTCCCAAGTCTCTGTGTGTGTTTGTCTGAAGCTCTAATTGAGGATAAGGAGGGGAGCTTTGTGCGCAACTTAGTTTTTAACAAGTCGCGACAGGAAAAGAAAGTGCGCGAAGTGTTCTAACGACTTTGGTAGTTTCTTTTGAGGGACAGGGGGTGACTGGAACAGCGTGACAAGAGAAGGGACAGTAGGACTGAGACTCACTAAAGCTAGGAACGGGCCGGGCGATCCGTTCAGGTCCTACATTTTGAAATTAGGCTTGGGAGGGAGCGGGTTCAAATACAATTTCGGTAGTTTCTTTGGAGGGTCATGGAGAGTGACTGGAGGAGGGTAACAAAGGAGGAATGAAAAGAAAACCAGCACTAGGGCTCCGTGACAGAGCGAAGTCATGAATTTCTACTTTAGCCCTGGAAGGGCGTTGCCAACCTTGTAATAAAAACTTTTAAGAAACTACTCACTTCATTTAGTAGATTGTGTTCTTGTTCGTTCTTGGAGAATAGATTTACCAGAGTTTCCAGTCGTAGATCAGCGATTTTAGCCATTGAGAGGATCCTAGCCAAGTCTGCTGCTGAGAGTCTTTTCTGTGTGCGACTTGACAGTACTTTTGGAATCAACGTCGGCTACAAGACTATATGTTTTCATAGAAAGAGATACCTTGAAAGAGGAAACTTCTAAATCAGCAGCCGAGCAGACTCTTGCTAACGATTCGGCTGTAAACTCGGGAAGACGAAAGAGGAATTCGGCAACAATGTCCTCGATCTGACTGAAAAAAGGTTAGGCTGTTTGCTGACAAGGGAGGAAATCAAATGAAGACGAAGAACAGCTGTGTTCGGCATGGAATCCCCGACAACAGCTGCTCCTTTTTTTACAATTCAGGGAAAATCAAACCAAAAATGGATGTGAACTAGACAAAATGAAGAACAAACCAGACAGGATGTTGTCGGATGAGTATGAGATCTCGTTCTGTGATAACGTAGCAGGAAGGCAGCTGACGCGGACGAGCAGACAGTGGAACAAAGGCTAGGATTCGCCATTCTGGAGAGCCGCGAATGATTGAATAGTCCAGACGAAGATCCGTTAGCTGAAATATATTTCCGTCCATCTGGAGTTTCAAACGCGTGTAATTGGAGACTCTTTCGAGTCAAGGGATCAAGAACGCACCCCGAAGTGGATAGCACATCGCAATTCAGCCTGTCCCGTGTCGTCTTTTGGAGAGACTGCAAAAAGGACTTTTGCCGTAGGCCAAGCTACAATTGTATCTGGAGGAATCTGAATATACTTTTTTGATAAAAAAAAAATAATAAAACCTTGTATTTGCTGAGTGGAGAGAGTCCAACAGCTTCCAAAGACGAGTACTTTTCCAGAGTAGAAGTTTTTCGGTTGAGCACGGCAATATCTTTGCCACAAACATGATAGGTCGACTCGGAAGGAGTCACTTGCTTCAACTCCGAAGGAATGAGAGTCGCTAGAACCTCCAGACACGAGCGACCGTTGTTCTCCAGAGGAATGATCCATTGTGAATCAAGGAAACTCGTAAACTGAAATATGTTTTAATAAAAAAAAAGGTTGAAACCTTACCAGTAGGTCGATACGAGTACTCGTCTTGACAATTTCGATAGAGTGAATGCTTTGAGGAGAAGTCAGTTCCACAATACACTTCTTCGCATCCAAATCTACAATGAAAATGGCACCGCCCTGCAAACAGACCATCATCAACCAGATCTCATGTTCAGTGGAACAATTGTCGTGTTCTGGCCTTCACTTTTTGCCACAACAGCCCCGTCCATGTGACCCACGTACCTTTGTAGCCAGTACTCCTATATATCGTTTGTTGGCCAATGAAACAACACATTTTATACTGGCCGGGATGAATTTGACATTTACGCCAATGGATGAAGTGGTTATCGAGATATGGAATGGCCCGGAGCGAAGAAGAGACGACTTCTCGTTTCCCCAATTGACATTCTATTCCAGTTTTTTATTCTAAAAAGACAACAAACCAAGAGATTTTTTGTGGGCAGAACATGAAGAGAGCAATCGCCACAAGCTATAACAAGAAAGCTTGCATCCGGAGCCAGACATATCGCAACTGGATCCTGGATTCTAAAAAATGCATCAAATTGAAATAAAAAAGAATTCACCCTCTAAGAACAGCTCGAAGATCGACCGTCTTTTGTTTGAGAGACTCTTGACCCGCCTTGTAAAAAGTGCACACTCCGCAATTCGATGTCAAAAGGACGATGAGAACAAAGTTTTCTTCCGAAATGAAGGCATAGTCGATGATGGAATCATCTGGAGTGAGTTCGTCGAATTCCGTCTCACATAGATACTGATTTGGCATCAAAAGAGACGAGCCTAAACTATTTTTGCTGAATGGAAACGAGAAAGAGAAAAGCACCTCTTCTAAGACAGACTCTCCGACTGCTATAGTCGATGGACTTTTGTTTCGAGATGGGTTTTGACGGTTTGGGAGAGGGAGGAGACATAGCCAGACATCCGACTTAGCGGGCAAAAATAAAAATGAGGAGAGTCATTTGTTACATGTGCACACCCCTGCTGGTCGGCAGAGATGTGACCGCGATTCTGGCTCCATTTGTCACAAGTGGATCGAAACAACCGATTTTGACAAAGGTACAAAAAGTGCACGAGGATAGACTATTTGTCAGAGAGTCAACTTTGAAAAGACTGGTAGTTTTGAGAGCTCATTACTAGAAGAATTTCCAGACTAGCTCAACCGAGCAATAAACATTTTCAAGTGCCGGTTTAGTACGCAATAATACGTCTTACTTTGAGGTTTTTTGAACCTTTTATAATGACCAATATATCCGTTCTAGTATCAGAATTCCCTCAAATAAATCGATGACTATTCCTATCGATTTCCTCAAAGCTAGCCGCTTGGACAAATGCATCAGCTTCTTTGTGTCATTAGCGCACAAACCACACATACCCTTATCAGAGTTTTCTTTGAAGTGCCTCAAAGCTCGTCTGAACAAGCCAAGTGACTCATACTCTCGACAAGTCTTGACTTGTCAGATTTTAAAGAGTTTCTTCAGTCGCTTTTTCTCAGTCTAGTGTTTTTGTCTCTTCAAAGTGTCTAGTCAGTAAATTCTTATCCTTCTTCCAAAAACATAATTTGGCATTTTAGTGATGGTAAAGTTAAAAACGGCACTGTTGTGGATCTGCCTTCTAGCCCTGGGAACATCGGTCAAACGACAGGACTTCAAGACTTGTGACCAGTCGGGCTTCTGTAAGCGTCTTCGTTCCATCAAGGTAAAGAGTTTCTCTGCTGTCTTTCAATTCCAAACACAGGATCCGTCCAACTACGAGCTGCTGGTCGACTCTGTCAAACACGAAGGAGCAGTGGTCGAGGGACAGCTGAGAAATGACGAGAATACACTCGTTCTGAAAGTCTATGGTCTGGCCGATTTGACTGTTCGAGTACAGATAGATGAGCCGAAAGGAGCCATTCGCAAGAGATTCGTCCCTACAATGGCTCTCGATGGGGAACCGAACTTGGTTAGAATCAGCCTTTAGTTTCTAAGAATAGTTTCAGTTGAACTTCAAATCGGTCAAGATGGAAAACGACCAGACGACGATCTTTCTGGATGGAGGAAAAGGACGCGTCGTCCTCCGATACAAGCCTTTTTTGGTCGAAGTCTATAACGAACTGGATGAGCTGGTCGTCCAGATGAACAAACAAGGAAAACTGAAGGTAGACGAGTTTCGAACAAAAGAGGAAAGCAAGGAATACCCCGAAGGATTCTGGGAAGAACATTTCAAGAGTTATCGCGACTCCAAGCCATTCGGATCCAGTAGTGTTGGAGTGAGTCTTTTCCAGGTTTTTTTTCTAGTTTCAGTTCAGATGGACATTTCTTTTCCCGGATTCAAACACGCCTTCGGACTGCCAGAACATGCCGACTCGTTCGCTCTCAAGGACACTGTCGGAAATACGGATCCCTATCGTCTCTACAATCTGGACGTATTCGAATACGAGCTCCACAACCCAATGGCTCTTTATGTTGCTGTCCCTTACATCGTCGCTCACAAACTGAATCGAACTGTCGGCGTCCTCTGGCTCAATTCTGCCGAAACTTGGATTGACACCAGTTCGAGTCCATCTGGAATGATCCGCTCCGTCTTCAACAAGGTACACTTTGCAGAAATCTCAGTTCAGGCAAACTTTTAGATATTGCCAACGGATTCAGTTCCCTATTTTGATGCGCACTTCATATCTGAGACGGGATTGGTCGATGTTTTCGTCTTTCTCGGACCAAGTCCCCAAAAGGTCCAGAGTCAATACTCTTCTTTGACCGGCAAGACCCCTCTCCCGCCTCTGTTCTCAATTGCCTATCATCAGTGTCGATGGAATTACAACGACGAACAAGATGTACTGTATGTGAATGCCAAATTCGACGAGTATGACATTCCGATGGACGTCATCTGGCTGGACATTGAGCACACTGACGGAAAGAAGTACTTCAGTTGGGACGAGCACAAGTTCCCTCATCCGAAGGAGATGATCGAGAAGGTCGCCTCGACAAGTCATAGGAAAATGGTCACTATCATCGACCCGCATATCAAGAAAGACTCTGGATACAATGTCTACAAGGATGCCAAAGATCTTGGTATAATTCTCTGGTACTTCTTTGTATAAGTTTTAGGTCTTTTCGTAAAGAAGGCTGATGGAGTAACTGATTTCGAAGGACACTGTTGGCCAGGAGCCAGTGAGTACCTTGACTTTCTTCATCCAGAGGTATTTTTTTTTATTTTTTTGATAATGTTTATAACTTTAGACAAGAAAGTACTGGGCAGCTCAGTTCAAATTCAATCGCTACATTGGATCAACTCCTGATCTGTTCACCTGGAATGACATGAACGAGCCATCCGTCTTCAGTGGACCAGAGGTCACTATGGACAAAGACTCTACCCATTACGGTGGAATTGAACATCGTGAGGTTCACAACCTGTACGGTCTACTCTACCATTCGGCCACCTTTGAAGGACAACTGCAGAGAACAGATGGACGTGACAGACCCTTCATTCTCACTCGATCTGGTTTCGTCGGAACGCAGAGGACGGCTGCCATTTGGACTGGAGACAATACTGCCGACTGGGGACATTTGGCCATCTCTGCTCCCATGCTCCTGTCTTTGTCTGTTGCGGGAAACGTGTTTGTCGGAGCCGATGTGGGAGGATTCTTCGGGAATCCGGACGAACAACTTCTCGTCCGATGGTATCAGGCCGGCGCCTTCCAACCTTTCTTCCGAGCACATGCCCATATCGATACGAAAAGACGTGAACCGTGGCTCTTCTCTGAGGCCACTCGACTATCTATCCGTGATGCCATTCGTCGTCGTTACAAACTTCTTCCTTACTGGTCAGTTCAGTTTATGAAGTACATTCAAATGCTTGGTTTAGGTACACACTGTTCCGTGATCACTCTCAGTCTGGATCTCCTCCCATGCGATCAATGTGGTACGAATTCCCGTATGAGGAGAGCCTTTTCGCCGAAGAAAGGCAATGGATGGTTGGCAGCGCTCTTCTAGTGAGACCGGTGGTCGCGAAAGATGCCACGTCGGTAGATGTCATTCTTCCTGGTGCTGTTGAAAACATTCGATGGTTCGATTGGGAGTCCGGAAAGCAGTATCAGGCCGGTAGTCATTCGGTCGACGCTCCTTTGAACGACATTCCCGTCTTCCAAAAAGGAGGCTCGATTGTCCCCACTTGGCAAAGGGTTCGTCGCTCATCCCAAGTCATGATGGAGGTTTGAACACTTTCTGCCACTAACTAACTTGATTTAAAGGATCCAATTACACTCTTTGTGGCTTTGGACGGAAGTCATAACGCCAAAGGAAGTCTTTATGTCGACGACTATCGAACACACGACTACCAAAATGGACAAAACTGGACATTGACAGAGTTCGAGTTCAAGACGCTTTCGGCCACTCGATCCGTACTGAGCGGAAACCTCAAGAACGGCATCTACTCCGCCAAGAATTGGATCGAACAAGTAGAAGTTCGCGGACTTCGTTCAAACCCCAAGTCGATTACGGTATGCTTGTACTACCTAAAACTGAAAAAAAAGTTAATCTTTAGATCACTCGTGCCTCTGATCCATCGGACGAGTTGGAATTCCACTACAATTCCGAAGACAAGCTGCTGATCATAAGGAAGCCCAACGTCCTGATCACCCAGACCTTCAAAATCAATCTTCAGTTCTAGCTGTCAGCTTGTGCTTCTAGCTTCTAGCATACATTTTCGAGTCCGTTCTTTATGGGTATTTGTTGTGCTTTACCTGTTGTTCCCTGTAACTAATAAACCTGTTTGATAAACAGAAAGAACAATTTTTGTGTATGGCGTGATGAGGAAATAGTAGGAAAGGGTAATTTGACAGTTTCAATAGCGAAAATACTTCTTCATACCATATCATACTTTTTCTAAAGAATCCCGAACTCTTTAGCAGAAGTGTGATGCTATGACATATCGGAATGATATCGTAATAAATAATAATAATAGCGAAAAAAAAAGGTTCAGCCTCCAGTTGTGTTTCCGCATGCGTGGGCGGCCATTCAGCAAGCTGCGTCTATGGCCAATCGGACTGTGACTCCTCCTCAAAGGAGAAAAGCCAATCCAGTTCCAAAAGAGCACAAGGATGACGTTTAACTCTGAAAAAGAAAAGACAAATCGAGAGTTTTTAGGCGTATTTCGAGCGAAGGAAGAAGAACAACGATTCGGCTAAAAGGAGCAGAGAGAACAGACGACAGAAAGAGGCCGAGTATCAGATGAGAGCAGAATTTCTTCAAAATGTGAGCTATTCTGGTTATGGAGAACAAGACTTATTTTCAGGAAAACATAAGACTGAATAAGGTCATTCAACAACTCCAGCAGCAAATTAACCAACTCCGAACTATGCTTCAGTCTCCCTGGCCTATCAACCCGTAATCCTCAATTACAACTTTCTTGTCAACTTTTTACGTGTCGAGCTTATATGTAGTTCCGTTGTGCCTGGGTCAAATGTGGTTTCACAATATCGTGTATAAACAGTGTGCTTCATTTCATAATATACGTAAACAATTGAAGAACACAAAGGGAGGTATTGGTTATAGTATTCAGCACCATATAAAATATGAATAGACATTCGGTAACTAAGGTTTAGCAAAATACTGATTCCTGCGAGGCGTCGGTGGCAATGCTCGCTCTCCTGTAATTGGTCCGAGCATACTGCTGTTGGCGGCTGAAGATTCGGACCGTTCCTGCTGAACAGAAATGGGCGGAAGAACTGCATTGTCAGCTAAGAAGCGCATCCAATAGGGCTAAATAAGAGCATTTTGTAAAAATGTAATCACAAACCGAAGAAATGGACAACAACTCTCGAAGAACACTTTCACAGTCGCCGGTCTCCTTGTTCGCGGCACCAATATCGCCAACAGCCTTCAGTCCGATTACACTCATTGAGACGCATCTGGCGATGTTTTCCTTCGGCATCTTATTGAGTTCCGCCAGAGCCATAACCTGGAAACAAAAATTATACTGGAAAGAACAAGCAAAAACCTTCTGCCAGTGAATAATCAGATATGCAAGTGTCTCACGATTGGGCTGAGGTAGTTCACAGACAGCCGTGTTGAGTGCGCTTTTGTCGGCATTGCGAGCTGCACGGATGAACTCGTCTCGCGAAGATTTCGGAATCAATGGATCCTGGAAACATATTGAAAAAGACAAATGTTAGTTTACCCGAAGTTCACGAAGAAAGAGTTTAATGCAGTCACCCAAGACTTCGACATGCTGCATAGAAAGATTGGGAATTCCTCGTGAAGTGCGAAGTTCGTTGAGTGTTCTTGAAACCTATAAGACATGAATTAAATGCACTGAAACAAGCGTGAGATACATTAGATGGCGATAGGGGTTAGTGCAAAACATACAGCAATCTTACACACCTGAGCTTTTGCTCCAGGAACGCGATAAATTCCTTCAGCATCGAGGCCTTTCTGCTCCAAAGCGGTAACAAGATATATGAGAGGTCCGGGAATCATTGGTGCCGTCGGAGGACAGAACTCTGTGAGTGAGTACGTCTGGGCATCTCTCTTCTTCATCGGCGTCATGATTCTTGGAACACATGGTATTGGGAGACGACGCTTGCAGGTGACGTGAACGATCTGCTGGCAATCAATGCATTTAACAGCTGGCTTGCTTGCAAAGTTGATACTGTTGTTACAAACATCACAAGTAGTAAACTGAAAGGAAAAAAATATTCGAGATTCAGTCAAAAGTCACCTTTAGAGAGTTGATTTTCTCATAGGTGTGCTGTCTCGTATTAATTGGAGCATTCCTTGTCCACGAATCTTTCCCCTTCGTGCGCGGAGTCGAGCGCAAATCGAAATTACTCGTCGTTTTTGGGGTTAGCAGGCCGATAGGTCGTGATCGACAGTCGTCATTCTGAAACTGACAGGTTCATTATTGACCAAACTCTTACCTCAACAGCTAAGCTGTTTTCAGACATGCTTCTGTTCCTTGCCGCCAGCCGACGAGGCGCTTTCACGCAAGTTTTTGGGGCAGCCGGTGGCTTCGATGCCTCCCTCGATCTTTTAGGAGGCACGTGATCATACTAAAAAACATTCTTTGTTGAGAAATCATAATGAAAACCTCGTCGTTAGCTCTACTCCTTTTCGAATTTGTCCCGATAGGGCGAGGCTGGAGGGATGTTGAGCGACGTTCACGAGCGAATACGGCAAGTCCTCGCGAACGACGTGAAGGATATTCGGTGATGTCACAAATACTATCGTCCGTGTGATCATAGTCGATAGAGCTTGTCGTGTCGTCTTCAACATCGGGTGTTGTGTGACTAGCCGTGCGGATGGACGGAGTTCTCATCAGAAGAGGCTGCTGGATGATATTCATGCGAGGGTCGTTAGGCTCGAGTCCGTTATCCTAAAAGACAATAGCACTTTCGACCAACTACAAATGAACCAACCTTGATCATTTCATTGACTACTTTGAGACGCTTCATAGCATCTTCGAGATTGGACTTTAGAGCACTATTTTCGACAAGTTGGTCCCGGACTTGACTGCGAGCATCCTTTAGTTCAGCTTGAAGCTTTTTGATGTTACTATTGCGTTCTCTGAAGGATCGTGTTCGCACAAAAGAAGGAGAAAACTTACTCAAGATCTCGTTCCAGCTGATAAATGTGTAATTCTTTCTGTTCCACCTTTTGAACCGATTCAGACCAATTCAAGCGCATCCTCTCGAATTCGTCCATCAAGTTTATCATGACTGAAATTGAAAGGTTACGAAGGCTTTAGTGAAAACTAACCAGTTAAGTTTGCCTTCGAGCGATTCGAGCTCTCGCCAAGTTCGGTGTAGAGTCTGAGAGCTTCTTTGGCTAATTCGCTAGCCATCTGTAAATGTAGCATTAGTGAAATGCATGGAAATGTGTAGGAAACAATAATGCAAGAACATAAAAAGTATTACGTGTGGAAAAAACTAAATGCCCCCCATGGTGTTTTTGGTCAAGTGTAAAAAAAGTTGGGGAGAGTGTTTGAGAAAACTATCCGATGGCTTGGGCTGATATTGTGCAGCGGTATAGCCTTAAAAGTGATGCATGCCACAGGCTATAGAACATGTCGACGATACGTTTTTATCAAAAAAAGTTATGGGTCCGATAGTGCCGAGCCCAGAAAGTGCTACAATCGACTAAGCTCCGCCATGGAAAATTCAAATCGTGTGAAATTTTGTGGGGAAGTTGAGCCCTATACTGCCCCCGTCCTGCCTCATTTTGGTGGCATTTGGATTAAAAACAACAATTTTAGAAAGGGGGGGGGCATTAATTTTTTCCACACGTAATACATTGGAAAACAACGTATGTTTTGTCTAATATGTAAAAATGGGATACTCATTGTCAGCGAAGAATTGTGCGTACAAAATGACCATTTTCACCAATCGAACATTTTTACATACCGCGAGTTTAGTCGCGAGATTTTTGCCGCGAACATTCAAATCAAGCATTACCGCAAGCGCTCGCGGGCTCGAGCCCCGAGTTTCTTTTTGACAACCTATTCTTTTAAAGTTGAGTCTCCGTGTGTCTCGTTGTCTGTAGCTTCGGTTTGTGAAAAAGTGAAAAACGTTGGCGCGGAAAACGTTGGCAAGTTGCGCGCTGGCACTGCGCCACGGAGGCAAGTGCGCTTTGCCAAAGTTCGCAGGAGATACGACGCTGGGTGCGCAGCAGTCAGCCAGGCTGGCCTGTTGCTCTACTTGTTGTTCATTGAATGATGAAGAGAATTTCATTCAACTTCTTCCTGTTATTTTTTCCTTTCCGTGTTTTGCTAATAAAACTTTTCCAGATAAAAAAATGGGATTTCCCATGATTCAGATCGTACTGATCGCAGCCAGACAGGTCTCGAAGCCTGTCGCAGATGCCGTTATTAGCTACAGCAAGGGTCATCCAGCATTTCGGACTAAACTTCTCCTGCCTGTTGGACGATTTCTAGTGCAATTCACTCAACGATTACGGATGAAAAGACTGGGATTAGGCGAAGTGGCGTCTAATGTCAAGGTTTGCAATCTTTGTAACATTATGCATTTCAGGTCTCCGAGAGTGCCGCTCTCGAACAAGCTTCAGATTTCGTCCAACAAGCTGTCATATTTATCTATTCTGTTGGTGTTTTTGCCGCTTACTACGCATACAGTAAATACACGGCCGAGGAAACGATAAAAGCTGAAGAGTATCGGAAATTACAAGAAGAATTCGACAAGTTGAGAGCGGTAGTTCAAAAAAACACACGGCTATTGGAAGGACTTTCTCATAAAACGGAATCTTCTAAAGTACTGCCAATTCTGGTCGGTCTTTTATTGTTCTTGCTATACATTTCGTTTTAGGCCGAAAATTTGAAAAATGGCCCCTCTAACACCGATAAAACGACTAATGTAAGTCATCTTTTTGTAGCAGCTTGGCGTTAGTGATGTGTTCCAGAATATGGAGAGCAGCAGATTGACTTTTACCGCCGACCAATATTTGATCCCAATTGACGACGCTATGCTGATGTTATTGACAGAAGCTGTCTAACTCGTTCTCAAGTGTACAGGTTATGTTCTTTTACAGAATAAAGTATATTTTCATTTAAAACCGTCACAGATTCGAGATTCGCTTTATATTATGAATTTGCTGCTTCAAATTTCCGATTCATATAATTGAGCAACAAATTTGACGACGATGCCTTCGGTATTTGTCTGCCTGGTCCTTCGCAATGGCAGTGGTTTGAGAATTGGACCGCGATGCTTGGCAGACTCTGCTAGCAACTCTTGAAGAGATATTGATGCTTGCTCTGAACCAAAACTGTCTAACTAGTAGTTAAGACTCCATACCAAGTACGGGCATATCTGGCCTGAAGAGTTTCTTCTGGAACAAAGCTACGTTGAAAGCGACATCAGTGGAAAAGAATGGAAACTGTGCCTAAGCGGGACAGTTTGGCTAGCCATTTACTTTAGTTACCGTTAGTTTCAATTCCCCTTTGGTTGCGTCCACATCAAAACTTTCGGTTATGGATCCTACGCTCGTGGTTATGAGATGCGGTGGGGGTCCTACAGTCTTTTGAGTTACATTTGGTAAACTCATTAACTCGACCAAAAGTCTTCCAATTGGCTGTTTGGAAACGCTCCGTTTCTTCTGAATGAGATCAAAATTATAAACTCAACGTTCTCCTACTTGTTCCTTCTCCGCGATCGTGATGATGTTGTTGTCAATCGTTTGTTGCAGCTGACTGGTCCACAGTTTCGCCGCATTTCGACTGACCGCCTTCAATTGCACTATCATGTTCTCATCTGAAAGATTGGTATAAACTATTATGTTTCACTTACCATAAACAATATTGAAGTGAGTTTCCTGTTCCTTGTTCTGTTCTAGTCGAGTCTTGTTCAAGAGAAAAGGTGTTTTGTACATGGTGAGATTAGTTTCCGCTGTCTTTGAGACTCTGAACGTATCTGGTTCAGAAATGTGTTCATCCGGAGTAGTCATTAAGAGGAAGTCGTTGAAAAGTATTCCGACGAGTAGTCTGTTACTCCTCGCCTTGTAAAGTACAGCAGAATGTAGAAATTGGCGATTGCCCTGAATATTTCGTTGTTTGATTCCAATGAAGAATACTTACAAGAAGACGAGTCGGAGAAGAGAATTCGATCTGCTGACCAGGACATTTGACGTGTTGTTGGCACCAATAGAGCAAGGAAAGAGTTTCTATCTCGCTGACAGCTCGGTTAACTTCTGAGACCAGAGCACGGAGCAGTTGAAGAGCCGACTCGAGATCCTATAAAAATATTAATAGGAAAAGATACTGTCTACCGTATGTTCTGGAGTACCGAAAGGACTTTCTTTGAGCATCTTCTCCAAAATAAGTGGATATCGGGTTACTCTTCCCAAAGGAATCATTAAGAAGTAGCCGAGACTCATTCCTCTGGCATGTGGACTGGCACAACATTGAGAATACAGGGCTCTGGCCTCAGGTGACGCTAGAAGTTGCGGAATGCTATCCACTGCCGTCTGTTGATTCTTAACATTGTTCTTTTAGAGTGAAAAGAGAAGAGTCACACCTTGCAGAAAGTGACAAAAGCGGAAAGAGCGTCAATTTCGAATAGGAAGGTTTTGGCCGGACTGTCACCGCGTTTCAAATGAGCAAGAACTCTTTTTGACACATCGATCAATTGATCCCAGTTGATAAATACACCGTCCAGAACGGATTTGTTGACTGTTGGAAGGAGCGACTGATAGAAGAGTTTCTTCGCTAATATCAAGTCAGAACAATATCGTTCTTCCGTAGACAGCAATTCCTGAAGAAGAGAAACTGGACATGCAACCAAAGCTTTATTCTCCTCTACATGCGAAAAGGGGGGAAAGGAGCATGCAGGTTATGATCGGCGTGTCTTTACCTCGGTCAACTGGTCGTACTTTTTCGAAGTCGTCACTACGGGAGGCAGGTCATAAAGAGTTGACTTTAAATGGATTAAAACAGAAGCCACAACAAAATCACCTTATACTGTTCGACAGTTGGAGGCAGATCGTAAAGTTGCGAAGAACCAGATGGAATCTGAGGTTCCAATGGAGGCAGTTCGTAGAGAGACGACAAGGATGGAGGAGCCTCATAGCGGATTGGAGTCGAGCTGAATTGAGACACTACACAACACTTCAGAACAGAGGAGAAGCCGGACATGCGGAGTTGTATCAAGCACAAAAGAAGACTCTAACTTCTTTATTTCTATTTATACAACCTTTGAATGAGCTACAAAAGGAGCAAGTGAAATTTTTTTGACAAGTTTTCTGGAAATTACGCTGTGGGATGAGTGTAAGGAGGGAAGCGAAGGGTGGTGCGTGAGAGAGAGGAAACAGAGGACATCTTTTTACCTAGATTGGACGTAGCTTGATGGAAATAGTCCTTTGACAGTCGGCTTGGAAGGATGATGTCCAGTCCACCATTCATCGTCTGCCTTGTTGTCTACAATGATGATATCTCCAGATTTGAACGTCAGTTCATCCTCTTGATTGGCCGTATAGTCGAAAAGAGCAGTTGCTGATACATCTCCTGGAGAAGTCATAACACTATCCTACATTTTTCTGATTAGATTTCATCAAAGAAAATACCTCTGTCGCTACAGTATACTCGCCTGGGAACCATCCAGAAGCCTTCTTCCCATCACGAACAATCTCGCCTTCCCACCAGCCAGCATCACTCTTTTCTCGAACTGCTATTTCGTCTCCTATCTTCAAAGACAACTGATTGGCTGCCGATCCGTTAAAGTCGGCCACTACGCGAACTCGACAGACAACAGTTAGTGGGGCAGAATCCGTGACAGTGGCAGGCGGCTCATATTTTTCGACGTAATTGGCCGGGAAAATGCCTTCTTTTCCATTGGAAGCTCGTCCTTTCCACCAAGAGTCGTTCTTCTCGAGTACCAGAATCTTGTCTCCGACAGACAACGACAGATCAGTATTTTCGGCTGCTTCGAACTCGAAAATGGCGACATACATGGATCCATCACTAGCATTTGAAAGAACAGACTGTTGTGAGACCGAAGGAGGCATCTGACTGCCAGAAGAGAATTGATGAGTAAGAGAACCGTGGTGAGACAAGACGGCAGTTGGCGTAGTTGGAGTGGATTTGTCGACGGATTGGGTCACAGAAGGAGGCTTTGAAGTTGCCTGTAATTTGACATAACTCTTCGGGAACCATCCCAGCGATCCATCAGATTTCTTTCCTTTCCATTTCATGTCTTGTTGATGGACAACTTCGATGATATCTCCTTTGGCAAAAGAGAGATCCTCGTCGTTTCGAGCCTTCCACGGGAATTGGGCCACACAGGTACAGATTATGGTGCTCGGGGCGGATGTAGAACAAGCTTCTAAAATATATGCTTTTTGAAAAATAAGAGCAGTACTACCTTCTACAGCAGCATTGAATTTAGCGACAGATTCTTCGGGAATGCGGTCGAGTGACGGAGAGGGCGTAACATTAGGAGGCATATTTTGGATGGGTTGAGTGGGATGAGTCGCGACTGTGGCTATGGGCTCGGCAAATGCTTCAGGAAACCATCCAATCTGAGAAAATATTGCCAATTCTTTCTGAACAAGCAAACCTTGTCTCGAATCTGACCAGCTCTCCAACCAACTTCGGCAACATGTCCTTCGAAGACCAGAATCATATCCCCGGGCTGGAAGGACAATTCATCGTCACTTCTAGCCACAAACTCAAAGATGGCCCTGTACTTTGTTGTTCCAGAAGCCGAAGACGTCGGAAGGGCGTTTCCCGCGATCCCATCTGAAATTATTAAACATGTTGTCGATAGATGTCTCACTAGTCTTATGTTCAATTTGTGGAGCAAAGGGTTCGTGACCCATGGCTGCTCGAGCCTCTTTTGCCTGTCTCTCCTGTTCTTCGGCAATACGAGAAGCAAGAGCAGCATCGACTTCGGCCAATTTGGCTCTCGCCTGAATCTGAAGCTGAGCCAGAAGAGTAGTCACTCGGCGGTATTCCTCACAGGCACCATTCAACTCTTGTTTCTTCTGGTCTGCTTCCATCTTCTTCTAAAATTTTAAAATCTGTGTTACCGAAACTGTCAAAAAAAACCTTTTGAGTGGCCTCTTTTTGTGCAGCTGCTTTTTGACGAAGCTGTTCCAACTGTCTGCGCATGGTCTCTACAGCAGCATGTGCTTGGTCACGACGTTTCTCGCTGGTCTCAATTTCAGTCTGAATTGAAGTATCTACCAAAATAGCTGATTGAAACCGACTTTTCTAGCAGAAATATCCTTGTTGGCACTTTGCAGCTGCAACAATTGATGAGCAATCTCTTGTGCTTGGACACTAAGTTCTTGGTTGACCGACTGTAACTCTCCAATTCTCTTCATCTTTTCATCTCTCTGTCCTCTCATTCCGTCAATTTCATTCGTAATCTCCGTGATTCTATCACGAGACTTGCTTATTTCTCCGTCAGTGTCGTTATGTTTCTCGTTCAGTGCCTGTAGCTGGAATCCAAGAGTCTTTTGTCTCTGTTGTCGCTGGGCAGTCTTCTCGGCCTCTTGTTGTTTGTGTGATTGGAGATCTTTCAGACGTTGTTTCTCCATCTCGACCATTCTTTGTCGCTCATTCTCCAATCGAACAGCTTCTCTTTCAGATTCTCTCTTCCTCTCTTCTTCCAGTCGAGCCTCTTCCAACATCCTCATTCTTTCTATTTCTGCCTGTCGTTCAGCTTCTCGTCGTCTCTCCTTCTCCAAACGCTCTCTTTCCAGTTCCTCGGCAATATCTCTTTGTCTTCTGTCTTCTTCAGCTTTTCGTCTATTCTCTTCCTCTATCAAAATTTGGCGCCGTCTTTCTAGTTCAGCTTGTCCTTTGACGAAATTATCCATCCGCTTATCTTCGAAAGTTTTCGGAACGGTGAACTTTTGCGCAGGAGGTGCGCCCGGTTCGAGTTGAGGACTGTTGTTAGCCGAACGAGAGAGTCCACACATTTGAATCAGTTCCGGGGGAGTGCTATCTGGTAAAGTGTATCCAGCCTAAACTCGGTGTGGTTACAAATGTAATGTGTATACTTTTTGCATATCGATCAGATACATGGCGATGTAGAACTCGTCGACACTCAGTCGACCATCCTTATTGACGTCGGAAAGCCCCCAGATGTGAGCCAGAAGAGGTGTTGGAAGACCTGATTGACCGAGGGCACTTCTACCGACTTGCCCCGAAAGAAAACCAACGCGCTGTTTGTCGAAATGGTTGAACTGCTGGCTGTATTTCAACTTGGAATTGTGCGGAATAGTCCAATTGGCAAGTTGCTTGCCAGGAGTCGATGGAGTACCGCCGGAAGGACCTAACCGAGGTTGGAGGATGTTTAAAAGAAAGTTACCGGATACAGACATGGAACGAGCAGAAGAAGACCCGTTATTGTACGCTGGAAAAGAGGATTGGGCTGGTGGGGATCCGAAAGTGAAGCCAACATTTGATGCCATTATTGGAGGTACAGAACTCATCATTGACTGAGAATTAGTTTGATATCTTGTCATTCTTAATTTCTACTTGTAGAATAGAAGATGGCAAAGAAAGCGGTAGAGGAGCTCCAGCCATACAGTTTCTTATCAGTTTGATGGCTATCGAGTACTCCAATCCAGTCAACATACCGTCCTTGTCCATATCCGCAAGGTTCCAGACCTTTGAAAGTCTGTTTAGTGATTGAAAGTCGAGACCAACCTGAGCAAGCAATTGAGGTGCCAGATTGCTCTTCATCAGAATTCCTCGAGCTGTGTTTCCGTCGATCCTTCCCATCTGGGGATTGAGAGCGGCGAATTGGACCATGTTGGCCTGGTGTTCGGCTGGGGAGATCTCCCAGCTAATGTTGTTCATTCTGAAAGAGTTTTATCGAACTGGAGGGAGAAGGAGAACGTGGTAATCCAATACAACGGGGTGACTCATCTACCGAATAAACATTAAACTAGTGAGACCCTAACTCGTACGGTTGAATATATATTGAACAATCAAAATGCTCATTTTATACATGTCAACCAGCCGTCGTAGACGGCTGTCGCCGCCCTGGCGCCTGCGGCGCTCAGAAGTGCGAAGAATGTTGTCCAAACATTAGATTTTTCATCCCCCTAAGTTCAAAACTAACTATCTAATCCTAAGAAAAGCTAACTTGTCCTGACTTGTTCGTGGCCATGAACAAACAAACAAATAAACAGTCCACCACAGACACCACTGCACATTAGTAGTAGAGAGATGACTCACTTTTCTGATGGTAACATTTAGAAAACCATGAAATTCTGAAAAATATAAGTTTTGTCTTAAAGTGAAAGAGTTTGAGAAGGAAAATAGCATTCTAGGGACCAATCTGAAGAACTCATCGATCGGCGGCGCACACTGCGCAACCGCCGTCCAACCTCAATAAAGCCTCCGACTACGAAGTCTCCCGTGAGGGAATAAGTGGATGTTCAGTATCTTCCTGATTGAAACAGTTCAAATTCAATAATTGGAAAATGATAAAACAATTTATTGATAACCCGTTGTTTGCACTCGAATTTCAACCGGAAGAATCAAAGTGGTCGATTTCTTATATCCATTCCCCGTTTTGGCGAAGGTCCTGTATGAGGAGGAAACCCTGGTCTCTTGGCTCCCAATCCTCCACCGCGTCCAGCTCGTCTTGGATCTGTGGCTCCTGCTAACAACTGAACAGACACCAATAAAAGCAGATGACGAACTATCAAACCTCTCCTTCTTCTGGGGGTGATCCCTTTTTCTGTCTCTCGAGGGCAGCGAATTCCGTCTTGTACTCACTCATATTGGGTGTTTCGACATAGTTCAGAGTGAATTCTCCTATCCTGTGGATTTCCGAGGATCTGTTTGCCTGGAGGTGAAGACTACCCTATAAATATTTTTTTAAGATTTCAGGTAAACTTACACGATGAATCTGTAAGAAACCATTTCGTAACCGCAGTATATCTCCAGGCTGAAAATTTTGTGATAAACCTCTAGATTTCTCGTACCTCGAAAACTTCTATAGCATCTGGGCGTCGAATTGTCAAATTAACACAAGCACTTGGATCTCCAACTTTCAGCGTTTGCAGTTGATCTCCATTAGAAAGTCTGAACGAAGAACCTGAAATGTTGGACTGTGACTGGAGTACTCTGACGAACAACTCGTCTCAATCACAATCATCCGGACGTTCACTCCTCGATCGTGAGTTATGGGGTTCAACTGGGCGAGAGCAAGATATTCTTCGCGATGAGGGGGGCCATGGTTTGCCCCGTGCATTTTGTGGAGGGAAGAGACCAGATGGAGGACAACTGGTCAGTTTCTGCAGCATATTTGCCGAAATCGATTGGTGCGCGTTGAGACCCGAATCAACGCAAAGAAAACTGATGAGACAATACCGGGAGATTTGGAAAAATCGATTTACACGAGTCCTGCACGTTTCTCTTCCATATTTAGATCTCACCACGTCGTGAACAAAGTAGTGTTCAAGTAAAGAGAATTTATGCTTACTGAATTTATTACTAACAAAAACAAATCAACTGTTGAATCTATGGCAGAACCATTTGAGGCTATGCTGTAATCTGTCCGGGATGAGCATCTGGTCGATTCTTGCGCACTAGGAACCTGAAACGTTCTAATATAACACTTTACCAACCGACTTCGTCGCCTGGCGGCGTCGTACCCCACTTGGTACTCCCACAACTTTTTCAACTGCAAAAGTTAATTGTTGCCTAAATTCTCGACAGTACATTGCTTGTTATATGCGGCTTCAGAGTGCCAGACCATAGAGGGACTTTAAAACAGTGAAAAAGGGATTATTTCGAAAAAAAAAAAAAAAAAAACGGACGTGGTAGCCGGATTCCTCACAAAATTTCGATAAAACAATTACCCTCAGATTCGCATTTTGACAGTGCAGAGGAGTTGAAAAGTTCGAAATACACTTCGGGTGACCTTAGCGTTTTAATAAGAGGATAATAGTGGGCAGACAAAACTAGGTGTGGAAACCTATATTTTGTTTTAAAAGACCTAATAATCCAACTTACTTCATTTTTCGAGACATATCTTCGTTGAAAATGGCAGTCGAAGCTTCAATGGAGAGGGTTTTTCTCTGCATATACGGTTTCTGATAGAACTGCGTTCGTCGGACAATTTTCAACAAGCCTTCAGATTCCATCATTCTAGAAAATAAGGGAATTTCTCCCAGAGGAATCGATGAACAAACCTGTTTAAAAGATGAAAAGCAGAATCGACGTCATTATCTTTTACCATCACTGTTCGTGTTGCGAAACGGGGATGTGCATTCCAAATACCTAAAATAGGGGGATAAATTGAGGATACTTCCGCCGAGACTATCTGATTTGACAGTTAGACTGATGAGAAGACGGGAGGAGCTAAGACGTCTCTTCGGGACCGTTTGGAATACTCCATGTTATGCCACATAACCAGACAATCAATGGAAGACGACTTACGCACCAGGAGGGTAAACATGGTCAATGACATACTAAGCCGTGGACGATCATTTCGACCGTTGAAAAACGAAGTCACATGGAAGAAAACGACTACATCAGCTTCAAAATCCCTCAACAAATCCGATGAGCAGTGGCACTGATGAACTACAGTCTGTTATCAAATCTTTCTACGAAGATCTGTACGAAAGTAAGCGTCGAGTACAGCCAATCTCCAACCGCCTACCAGATGCTAACAGATTTCCAATGCTACTCAAAAGCGAAATCCGTGAGGCCATGAGAAAAACAAAGGAAGGAACGAGTCCCGGAGCTGACAAAGTCTGGTTCAAAACACTAAAAGCCGGTGGTGAACAAGTGGTGAAATTCTTAACTGATCTGTTCAATAACTGCATCGAAACAGGACAAGTCCCACACACGCTACCACTAGGAAGAATAGTGCTATTGCCAAAGAAGGGAGATTGGACAAATCTGGGTAACTGGAGATCAATAACGTTGTTGTCTGTCTTCTACAAGTTCCTTGCACTGGTACTGCTGAAACGCGTCGATGTCCTGCTGCAATTCGATCAAGACCCAGAGCAAACAGGATTCAAAAAGGGATGCTCAACAGTCAACCACATTTTCGTGATGCGGCAGCTTATTGAAAAGTCCCAGGAATACAACGCTACTGGATTCTATGCAGTTTTTGTCGACTACGAGAAGGCTTTCAACTCTATTGAAAGAGAAGCAGTATGGAATGCTCTGAAAAAACGCGGATTAGACAGCGAAATTCTAGAGCTGCTAAAGTATCTCTACGAACACAGCGACACGGAAGTTGCCATCAACGAAGGAAAAGTACAGATTGATCAAAAAAGAGGCGTACGGCAAGGCTGCCCTTTGTCTCCTCAGTTTTTTAATGCCGTCCTCGAGGATGTTCTAAGGAATCTGGATTGGAATGATAAAGGCCTAGCGATCAATGAGAAATTCTTATCGTATCTGTATTAGGCAGATGATATAATTCTCCTTGGCAGAACAGCGGCCGAAGTGGAAGAAATGCTGGCTAGTCTGGATCAACAAGGAAAACGCGTTGGATTGAAAATTAACAGACGGAAAATGGCATGGTTGACAACATACACAACAGTGCGCCATACAATTTCGCTGCAAGGCCCCTTGTTGGAACGAGTCGGTCAGTTCGTTTATCTTGGATCACTGCTGTCTGCAAACGGTGACATGAAAAAGTAGTTACAACGAAGAGTCAAATTGGCGTGATGTTCATTCTATGATATGGACATTTACTACTCAAGGATAACACCACTGCCCATGAAGAAGAAACTTTTCGAGATGAAAGTTCTGCCGGTGCTCCTCTATGGTCTGGAAGCTGCAGGTTTGACAAAGTCAGAGGAAAAGTTGTTAGCTGTCACCCAGCGTCGAATGGAAAGAAAAATGCTTCGACTATGCCTTCTGGATCGTGTTACAAACGAAGAAATTCGCAGACTAACAAATATCAAGGACGCCGTACTTGAATACAAGTCGAAAGTGTTTGACTGGGCTTGGAAAGTTGCCAACAGCTCAAACAGCAGTTGGGCAAAAATGGTAGAGGAATGGACGCCGAGTCGGAGAAGAGCAACGGGACGGCCTCCGCACAGATGGAGGAACCTGCTGGTTTCGAAATATGGTGCTACTTTCTCATCTATAGCAAGAGCGAGCGAACGGTCGGCTTTCAAGCAGATGATGGATCGATGAAGAATCCTCGAGTAACAAATTAGATGACCTACTTTTCCTACAGATTATTTTCTGAGATAGGATCCCAAAGATTAAAGATGTTCAACATAACGGAGTGATGCTGCCGCCACCACTATGCAAAGAGATGAAAACCTTACCTTGGAAAAGTTTCACGGCAAACGGCTGGGTCAATGTCCCTCTCCATTTCCTGACCATCGTGGGATCTGGATTTTTATCAATTGTAACAGTAAGCATGGGGAAAAACTGGGAAAAAGAACCAGAAAAAATGACGAGAAGCGAAACGAAAGGCGTTGCACAAAAAACTGCAAAATACGCAATTGCGACTATTGCAACGTTTTGTTTATGTTCCGTTAAATATGCATATTTCGTTCCGTTATTGTTCCTTTTTTGTTTTTCCTTCACTAAAATTTGATCTTCAGCAAAGTGAAAATGAGCAACGAGACAGTCCAAAACGAGTACATGGACGAAGAACTACCTGTTCTCCCATTTTCAGCGTATAATCTCAATGAGTAAATTCTCATTTTCCTGTTATATTAGCAGCTTTCAGTCTTTCAATAGTGACGGGACTTGACAACGCCGCAAAAGTCATAAATGAAGAATTCGGAGTGGATTTCTGCAATATGGTTGCTAAACTGTGTTGGGAAATAGCGTCACTTTACGGCTTTCTGGGAGAGCGTGTAAACACGATTCAAGAAAAGGCGGAAATTCAAAGTTTCCTTTTCGATTTGAGTGCATTCCTCGGAGAGTTAGGTAACTACTATTTGTTTTTGTGTACTTTATCAGAGTGTCCTCACGAATCTATCACATGTGGTCCTCTCGAAGACAGATTTCTAAGTCGGACTCGTCGATCTTGCTTGTTCAGTTATATTATTAGCGAGATCAGAACTGCTCGTCTATATGCATCTAAGCAACTTCGTAATAACGAAAAGGTGCCTACCAAAACAAACACAACTCATCGTAATTTTAGAGCAGTCGTACATCAACTCTTCCCGTCGTCGTGTCTTCAGCACTGAAAACTTTAAATGTTCCTAATCGAAATACTAAACTGATTAGCGCAGTAGATGTTCTGAAAAACGAGGTATTTTCGTTTTTTGTGTGTTTTTTACACATTTCAGACTGAAAAGGCAGTGCAGTCGTTGTCAAAACCACCCAAGCCACTGTTCCAACCACAATCTATGAAAACTGAAACATGGAATCATATCGAAAAAGTGACTCGAAGTTTGGCACAGGACTGTCGTTCCCGTCATCTCATCCTTCTCAAAAGAATGGATGTTACTGTTAACTCATTCTTATGATTGGTTCCTTCCTTTTCCTCCAAACTGATATCTACAGGTCCGACCGTGTAAGGAAACAAGAAGAAAAAATTCGAAAGCTTTATACTGAACAACGAGAAAAACTTGTTGAAATCATCGCTCCCGGAATATCACATCTGCTTTCGGCAACCGACCTTCTCCGTATCGAGCCCGCTAGCAGTACCAGAAGAAGGTTTGTTTGATTTTACGGAATCTTTAAAGCCAACGGTTTACAGACTACATACACGAAGCAAAGTGAAGCCGGTAGCGCTGGAAGGAGCTCCGACTGATCGCGGAGGAAGAACTGATGACATTCACGGATTCAAAAACGAGACCTATTCGCAACAACGCTATCAAGCCCACAGCAGAGGTGAACGAGGCCATCGTGGACATAACCGTCACCGCGGAGACGGGGGACATGGTCAGGATGTCAGCCAAGAGCAGAAAGTATATTTTTTCCTAGGAAAAATGTCCGAATTTGTAGGTTCGCGAGGAGTATATCGAAAGAAACCGAGGAAGTCAGGGTCGTGGTGGAAGACATCAGGGTGGTCGAAGGGGAAATTATCGTTTCGATAATTACTGAGTAGTAATATAACTTATGTGCAGATTCTTTCTTTATTGTTTGCGGGTTAGATGAATTCTTTTTTGTTCTTTAAAAGTTTGTTATCAGTTGTCAGTTCAAGAAATACCGAAATCAGTCGTTGACATGCCGATTGCAAGGTAAACCAGTCGTTGTTGGTAGTTTCTTATCACCTGAGTGTACTAATCTTCTCCTCAGCGACCTTTGATTTGGCTAACTCTAACGCGTAATTGTGTTACAATTCGTGGATCAGAAATCGATTATTACTCCAGTTTACAATGTTCACGTGTGAGATCCAGCCGCGTGTTTATCAGCAAACCCTTTTGTTTGATTCTCTCTTTCTTATTATCTTTTCAAACTTTTTTAAAGGGAATGAAGCCGCTGGTCCGGCTGACCCAACTATCGAGATACAGCGAGACAGCTGCTCGTTGGCAACAAAGAAGGCCATCAACGACGGGAGCGATCAAACATTTAGACAAATTGATCATCGAAGGACCAGATGATGCTATGGAAGTTAGAAATTTGCATACATCGTAGAAACGAAAGTTTAGATTGCTGCGAGACTGTCCCAGGCTGAACAAGTTCTCCTTCGAAAAGCTCTTGACAAAGTGGCTTTACAGCAGAAAACGGTTAATTTTTGCTATTGACTTTTACATATTTGAACTTTAGGAATTTGTTGGAATTTCAAAAGAGCAGGCGAGGACTTTATTCCTCGTAAATTGTCTTCCTTTTGTTGGATTCGGCTTCCTCGATAACATGATAATGATTGTAGCAGGAGAATATATCGATGAAGTATCTTTTTTTCGAATTTTCTAAATATCCCTCTTTTAGCAACTAGGGACGATTCTTTGTCTTTCCACAATGGCCGCAGCCGCCCTCGGAAATCTCATTTCAGACTGTGCCGGAGTCGGACTAGCCCATTACGTGGAAATATTGGTTCACAAAGCAGGGATAAAGCATCCTGTATTGACTCTGGAACAACTCGAAAGTCGAAAAGTAAGCTTTCAGCCTTTTTTCGTATAGTATGCGGTTGTTTTCCGGCTCGAATAACGACAAATGCCGCTCGAGCTATTGGCTTGTCAATTGGATGTTTGATAGGAATGTTCCCCCTTCTTTTCTACAAAAAAGAAGAGAAGAACACGAAGGAGACGAAGTCATAGGTCACAAAACTTTTAGTCCGCTAGTTTTAACGACTGTATATATTGTTTTTGTTACATATTGTGCTTTTCTAGTCACTTACTCGCCATAACTGTACTACCTTTTTAGCCATAAATGCTTGACATTTAATTTCACTTGTTTGAAGAGTTTCGGTCAATTCCGTTCAAATATCATGTGAAACGAAATGCTGAAATTAGGTCGGTCTAGACTCTATGAGTGGTCAATATTTCGCTACTTATGTCGAAGATTTGGAGCAGGTACTTTCGGGTTTAGTTCATAGCAAAAACCCTTTCAGGATCCGTTTGATGCGATCGATTTTGTCGAAAGAGTGGCATGGAGGATGACGGAAGGAGCGGACAACACCGATCCGGATCTGCTGATGTCCAAATTCGAGGAAGAAATTGGCAGTCTTCAACTCCTCTGCGAACAGTTTCAAGTATTTCTAATCTTTTTTGAAAATATAATTTTAGACCAAAATAACGGTTTTGGAGCAGCAGTTGAACAAGGATAAGAGAGAATATGTGAATACGCTTCAAAGACTGCACGAGAAAAATTGCGATGCTTTGGACAAAATTAAAGTAGGTTTATCACAGATTTGATTTTATAAAGATTTCAGCAATTAGACCAAACTATGCAGGGAGTCTCGACAAAAGTGGTACATCTTGGTGATCAACTTGAATCAGTCAGTATTCTTTTTATTTTATCAAATTTTTTTTTCATGTGCATCAACCTCGTCAGCGCGCTTTTGACGCTCTTCAACTTATCCAACATTTTGACGAATTCCTCTCGGACCAGCCTCTCAATTCGATGATTTTCACAGATCCAGACAAGCTGCTGGAATCGGCCGATTTGATCCAGAAACTGTATTCCATCTCGCAGGAGTTGTCGAAAGACAAGTACAGCAACGTACAATCCCGAATTGCTCACAGGTTTTTCTTTCTTTTCCAATGTTTTCTAGTAAATTGCAGATACGAAGAAGTTGAAAGACTACTTATCGATGAATTCGCTCGATCTCAACGTGACGAGAAGAAAATGGCAGAAGTAGCCAAAATTTTGAGCGAATTCAAAGGATACAATCGCTGTGTTAATCGTTATGTGGATTACATCCAATCCACTTCTCATTCTCGAGACGGCGATGTTTTCAACGAAGCTCTTCATTTATGTGTCCATTACAAGCCAAAAATCGAGGCTATTTTCCCTGCTCCTATGACTGTGACTCAAAAATTGGTTTGTCCTTTTTTTGATGCCAAATTTGTTTAGGTGCTCAGTGTATTTACTCAAAAACTGAAAAAGTATATCAATGCGCGATTGAGGGATTGTAAAGAATGCGACGATCGAGAGGGATATCTTGTAGGCTTGGCCAACAGCTACACCAGGTAAACTTTATCTGCTTAGTCTTTCTATTGGCTTGTTTAGCACCTTGAAACTCTGTAAGAATCTGGAAAACCTACACGTCAGTTCGGACGCCTCCTTTCTACCGATGCTCACCAAATCAGTTTTTGACAGGTTTTCCAATGGTTTTGTTTATAAATACATAGTTTTTCAGGTATATCTCTACGTATGGTAAAGAAGAACTCGACTACCTCTCGTCGCAATGTTCCTCGATACTTGGCCAGTTTTACGACAAGAAGAGACACGCAAAGAAACAAATACAGAGCGGAGGGTAATTATTTTCCTTTGATTCTATGAAGTATACTCGCAGACTGCAAGAATTGAAACGTGACGTACAGGCTCGTCTTTTAACGGTAGAGACTTATGGAGGCGAGACATTTTTGTCCGAAGATATCGCCATCAATATCCTCCAAGAAACCAAGAACGCATTTGGTCGTGCAGCTCAAGTTGGTGTCTATTCTTTTTCAATTTCCATTACTTGTTTAGCTTTGTGACAAATCGGAACTGCCAAAAGTTGTGGAGAACATCCTGGATTTGCTGCTCAAATATCTCTACCAAGAACATCTTGACTATGCGGTCGAACTGGGTCTTTCCGGTATTCTTTTTCTTCATCTCCAATTGACTGCTCTGATTCCAGGAATTTCTCTAGCCGAGCCAAAAACCGAACCTCCGGCGTATTTCTTCTCAATCGTGGCTCAAAATGCAACTGTAGTTCTGCTGATGGTTAAACAGTACGACGACTCCGTCTATCCTCTTGTCAAGTTCGTTTTTTAGCCCGCCATCGACTAATTCTCTTTAGAAATACCGACGTTGAACAAGCAGTAGCTAAGAAATGGTCGAATTCCTTGAGGTCGCTGGAACAGAAAATAAATCTTGGCTTGGAACGACAACTCAACGCTATTGGTATCGTTTTCTATCTAGTTTTATTTATTGCTTGTTTCAGTTGGGTACTGCCGCTACGTGCTCAGCACAGAACATAAGAAGGTAGACTTCCGTCCAGACAATCCAGCTCTTGTCAATATTGGTGCCACTACGGTATGGTCCATTTCTCGAAGTTCAACTGATAATTTAGGCTTGTCTCCAAGTAGTCAAATTCATAGCAAATCAAGTGGGAATAATGGAGAGATGTTGCGATGGAGCCAATCTCGGTTCTCTACAGACGGAACTGGCTAATCGACTCTTCAAAATGCTCGTATCGCACATTCAACAGGTTCTTTTCCATATTATTAGGTCGAGAGGTAAGTGTTTTCCTCTCATCCATAACTCCTTCCACTTTCATCGAAATTGACTGATTTTTTTTTCAAAATGTAGGTTTCACCGAGGTCGAATTAATAGGCTATATAAGAGACCTGGATATCTCATCGTCTGAGAACAGTGACCCTTTTAATTTTCGATCAAAACACTATTTTGGCCATAACTCCTCAGGGTTGTATCCTACAAAAAGTTGTCAATTAGTGAAAAATTTAACTTAGAATGACGAACAGAATGTTTTTTTGAAAAACGATTTTTGACTTTCGGATCATGTCTAAACTGAAAATCCTGGATGGCGCAGTGGGTTTGGAAATTTCACGCTGGAGCGACCAGGGTTCGAGTCCGTTGTGAGCAAATCTCTTTGTTTTTTAACTGTAACATTCTACTGGGCTGAATATCAGCCCCGTATGTTTTGAAATAAAGGCTAGGGAACGAGTTTGAGTTTCAAATTTCAGCATGCACCCCACCTCATGGTGATATTTTGAGCTCGAATCTGATTTATTGAGAAAATTATTGAACCCTTTGAGCTGATATTTTACAGGGGTGATATTCAGCCCAGTAGAATGCTACAGTTAAAAAACAAAGAGATTTGCTCACAACGGACTCGAACCCTGGTCGCTCCAGCGTGAAATTTCCAAACCCACTGCGCCATCCAGGATTTTCAGTTTAGACATGATCCGAAAGTCAAAAATCGTTTTTCAAAAAAACATTCTGTTCGTCATTCTAAGTTAAATTTTTCACTAATTGACAACTTTTTGTAGGATACAACCCTGAGGAGTTATGGCCAAAATAGTGTTTTGATCGAAAATTAAAAGGATCACTGTTCTCAGACGATGAGATATCCAGGTCTCTTATATAGCCTATTAATTCGACCTCGGTGAAACCTACATTTTGAAAAAAAAACAGTCGATTTCGATGAAAGTGGAAGGAGTTATGGGTGAGAGGAAAACACTTACCTCTCGACCTAATACAGTAATATTCACTTTTTCAGTTTGTTTACAATTCCTCCGGAGGAATGCTCATGTTGTGCGACGTAAACGAATACCGTCGCTGTGTCAGTTCTTGGAAATCGTTGGCGGCCACAAAACTCTTCGAAGGACTTCATGCTCTGGTCAATCTTCTCGTTGTGTTGCCCGAAAACCTGGCCGACGCAGCCACAAGTCATCAACTGGTTTGTCACTTTTATTAGCGGAAAACGAACCTTTTCAGAGCGACGTCGACCGCGGTCAGGTACAAGATTTCTTGAAGCTTCGGCACGACAGTCGTTCATAATATTCACTTATTGTTTATTACGTAATTATTATTATTATTATTTATTTCCAAATCGTAGAATTATCTATGTTGGACAATGACCCTATTCCACTGTTCACTTGAAGCAGTCCACCAGGGTATATCGAAGCATTTTTTGAGGAAGTCTCTCCATCTTGAAGGTGGTTGTCTTCTAGGACGTTTTCTGTCGTACGGAATCCAATTAGTCACGGCTCTTGCCCATCTATCCGTTCCCATAGCTGTAATCTTCCGAGCCCAGTTGAGTTTTCGCCTATCAGTCACTAGTCCAGTCCTGTATTCTCGTAATATCCCTTATCTTTTGATTAGTCCATCGGTGAAACCTAGTAATACTGAGCATCCTTCGTTCCATTTTTCGCAAGCGTTAAAAAGATTTTCACAGGCGTTAAAAAGACGCCGTCTTTTTTCCATAGGAATTGTATTATCGGCGAGCCATTTTGAATGCTGACTCCAGGCTAACCAACCTCTTCTGATACTACGCTCTATCTCCTTGTGATGGTTTAGCGGGATTGAGACGGGCACACCCAGGTCAAAAAAAGAAAGATGCGTCTCGATGAGCTGAGTTTTTTTGTCGTTGACCATTTTTTTTGTATTTCGTCTTTTTAACGCTATTATTATGTAATACTAATAAAATGTTTCAACACTGATTCAGACCCTCGTCTTCCAAAATTGCGTTATTGCCGTTGTTATCTTCGTTTTTTTTTAAATTTATTAGGGCGTGTCAAAAGTTTTTGTAATTAGTTCTACAGCTATCCTTCAAACTGATCGGATCGGTCTGGGATTGTTCCTGGGGGTAATCGACCTCGAAAAAAAATATTGAGAGCTTTTGGGACAGTTTGGGTTTTGGGATCAAGGGTTACGGTAGCTTTAAAAATCGGCCAAAAATATTTTCGTATTTTCGCGATAACTTTTTGGTGTAAGGAGATACAAAAAAATGGTCAACTACAAAAAAACTCAGCTCATCGAGACGCATCTTTCTTTTTTTGAAAAACGTATATTACTCTTTCGCGCAAAATGTTATTCGACTTTCAAATTTTCGCATTTTTGGTGTAGTGGGTTTGTGAAATTTCACGCTGGAACGACCTGGGTTCGAGTCCGCCGAGAGGAAATCTTTTTGTTTTTTAACAGCAGCATTTTACTGGGCTAAATATCACCCCTGTAAAATATCAGCTCCGTATCTTTTGAAATAAAGGCTAGGGAGCGATTTTGAATCCAAAATTTGCACCATGTACTCATGGTGATTTTTTTGAGCTCGAATTTGATTTTTTGAGAAAACTAGCTATCCAATCGAGCTGATATTTTATTTAGCCCAGTAAAATGCTGCTGTTAAAAAACAAAAAGATTTCCTCTCGGCGGACTCGAACCCAGGTCGTTCCAGCGTGAAATTTCACAAACCCACTACACCAAAAATGCGAAAATTTGAAAGTCGAATAACATTTTGCGCGAAAGAGTAATATACGTTTTTCAAAAAAAGAAAGATGCGTCTCGATGAGCTGAGTTTTTTTGTAGTTGACCATTTTTTTGTATCTCCTTACACCAAAAAGTTATCGCGAAAATACGAAAATATTTTTGGCCGATTTTTAAAGCTACCGTAACCCTTGATCCCAAAACCCAAACTGTCCCAAAAGCTCTCAATATTTTTTTTCGAGGTCGATTACCCCCAGGAACAATCCCAGACCGATCCGATCAGTTTGAAGGTAGGGTAGCTGTAGAACTAATTACAAAAACTTTTGACGTGCCCTAATACAAGGGTAGTCACGCCCTTCTAACATTAGAGATTCCTCGTTTCCACATGCTGCAAGGTTTGCAACGCCCTTCCAGGGTTAAAGTTACCTATTATCCCCTTTTTTCCTTGGCCTGCACCACTCGAAATCCGTTTCTGTATGCGAACTATCAAATACAGAAGCAAAGTCTTCGTACTTGTCTCCTAATAGTGACTTGTCTAAACTTGTTACTGCTAACTCCTTTCCCCTTTTTTTCGACAGACATAGACTTGGGAGCAATTTAAAGTGGGTTGCTTTGTTCTGTCAGAGCCTCTGCCCTGTTCCCCTTGCATTCAGTCACTTCCCAGTAAGAAACTGCCGAAGTAAAAGTTTGCGCACTGCTTTTCCTGTCTCTACTTGTAAAAACTAATTGTGCGCTCAATGCTGCTTATCCTCAATTAGAGCTTCAGACACACATAGAGACTTGGGAGCAATTTAAAGTGAGTTATAAATTCCCTAATGAAGATGGAAGAAGCTGCGAAACAACTGAAAGAGGAAGGAAATGAGTGTTTTCGAGAGAAGAGGTACAACAAAGCCGTCCAACTCTATACTGCCAGTCTGGAAAAACATCTCGAACCTGTCGTTCTTGGTATTTCATCATATTTTTTCGTTCCAATGCAAGTTTTCAGGTAATAGAGCTCAGAGCTACCTCAACTTGAATCATTACGAGCATACCATTATGGACTGCAATCGATCCCTGCAACTCGATCCTCTGTTCATTAAAGCCCTTTTCAGGCTAGTTTTAGTCGATTTGTTGTAAAGTTGGTTATTTTAGACGAGCAAGTGCTTTGGAGGCAATGGGGCTGTACAGCCAAGCCAGAAAAGATCTCGAGCGCTTGCTGAAGATATCCAACGATGTGGCAGCAAAAACAGCTCTCAAGAGAATCAAGAATAAGGTATATTTGAAAGCATGTTGGCTGTAAAGTTGATTCAGTCTGATGTTACTTCTTCTATAGGCTTGAAGGTTTGCGAAAAGGGAGACGAAGTTCGGTCCGATGAGCCATTTCAAGATGTTTTCATTGAATGTGATTCGGTAGAAGATGAAGAAAAAACAAGCCTCTTGGTATTCAAATTTATTAAAAATAAGATATTTTTTCAGACAGAAAGTGAGAGCGAAGATGGTAAACGGCTTCCGGGAATGTCCTTCAGCCCTCCAAAAACTTATTCCGATTTTCTCACCGACTTTTCTCTTCTTCGGAACTACCCGCTGTCGTTTGCCGAATACTTTCTGGTTTGTCCTTTCTCTATCTTCTAGAAATTTATTTATATTTTATTTATTTATTTGCTATCAAGCGTTCATCGCTAGAGCTTCTCTTCTAGCAGCCTCCCATTTGATCTCGTCTCATCTCCAAAAAACTTGGTTGTCGAGCCTCAAGCTATCTTCCCATCGTACATGCTGTCTGCCCGACCTTCTTTTGCCTTCTAAAGGAGTCCATTCCGAGCAAATCCTCGCCCAATTATCGTGTCCTTTTAGGCTTATCTTTCTTGCCCATTTCAACACTTGATTTTCGCCACCGCATCTTCCAGTTCGACAAGATGTGTCGTGCTGCTTAATGTCCGACAGTTGAGTTGACATAAATAGAACAGAGAGTCACTGGTAGTTGCTAGTCGAGTATGGGAGATACGTCTGTTGCTTCCCAAAGGCATTTCTACAGACGGAGATTCTCTTAGTTGACCACTGTCCGAATATAGTGAGGAAGTCCAGCTAACGAAATTGTCTCGGTAGATATTCGGTCTCGGTGGCGAGGAGACGCCCTTGGTAGAGCACCATCCTCACACAACCTTTATTGATGGCAACAATTAGAGACTTCTAGAAGGTTAGTTTTTCAGAAAATTGGCTACGGCGCATACGGCAGTTTGTTTGACGATGTACTCGATCCAGATGTTGTTTCCTGTTTTCTAAAGGGCCTTATTCAACTCCTCGCCCAACAGGTTGTTCACCCGTTTATATCGATAAAGTTTAGTTCAGAGATCCGATGAAAGTATCAGACAAACGACCAAGTCACTACTTTTGCTGACGGAGGTCAGTCGGTTCGACATTGTCCCGCTGTTTCTTTCGGCAGGTGACAAACAAAGTTGGTCGTCTTTTCAAACTTCGGCTCTTTTTCACATTTGACCGTCCCAGGAATAATTTCGACCGTCCCAAGAGCAGGAAAAAATAATTAACCGTTCCAAGTCCCAAAACGGATGTTTACACTGGTTTTTGGGTTCATATTAAATTTTCAGCAAGCAAGACACAAACAGGACACAATCATCAGCAAAAAGGAGGGGGGGGGGGGGGACTACTCTTCCGAGGAAAAGACCGCTTCGATTTGTTCGCGGAAGAATCCCCCATGGGCTATTCTTCCGCGAACGAATGAATATCTAAATTGGATCTATAGTTAAAAAGCAGGGAAAGTTATCACATCCTCAGCCCAACTGAAGATGCACAGCGAGAGTGATAGAGTGGCTCTTTTTAAATGTTTAGGCTATCGTTGAAAGCATACTGATGTTCCCAGCATCTCTCATACGGAACAGCGATGAAACATAAACTTTGTTGCGTACTCTTTTTACTGTTTTTTCTTGGGACGGTCAATTTTTTTTCCATCCTATGGGACGGTCAAATTTTTTCTTGGGACGGTTAAATATAGCTTGGGACGGTTAAAGTTAAAAAGAGCCCAAACTTCTAGTCAGTAATTTTATAGATCTCCAGCGGATTTGTGACTTGCTACCAAAACTGGACGCTGAAATGGTTCTGACTCGGTTCTCCTCGTGATCTCTATTTTGTTACGTTTTGTTGTTGAAAATGAATGTTCTGTCAATAGTTCGTGCGCCAAAGGTCATTAGACGAGAGCAAGAGGAATGACCTATCACTCAGACCATGACATTATAGCCGTCTCTAAAAGAAGCTTATAGGCACCGACTTTTAGTGGCCGCTTTATAGAAAAGCGATGTCAAGTCTGCCCGGCTACTTGTCTAGACCTTCCACAACATTCATATTTTGATCATAAGGTCTCAGATCGATAGTTACTCATTCCTTACACTCCCAAAGACCTATTCATTTGAGATGCCGACCGACTTTAACGAATTCTATGGTATTGTCTGTCGAATTCTGCCTGATCCCAACAATTGGAACTTCCCAATTATCGCCTCTTCTACGGACAGCGTCTTGTCTTTTCTCAAAACTGGTGAGTCAAACTGAATACTTTTCTTACTCCTCTCTGTCAGATGAGATTGAGACTCCTCGAACGGATCAAAAAGACTCTGATCAAGAAGACGAGTTGATGGATGACAGTGACAAATCAAAGCAGCTTCTGGAAAGTTGTCACTTGTCCACCGACAACCAAGAACGTTTCAGACTGACTCCCCAAAGTGTGACACATCTGAGAATGTTCCGGAGGAAGAGACGAGAAAGTGCTTCAACTGTAAGAGTACCAACACTAAAATGTGGAGGAAGGACAAATACAAAGAAATTCTGTGCAAGTAAGAACTTTTTTTGGTATTAATAACTTGCTTTAGTCCCTGCTGGTTGTACTTCCGGCACAATGGAGTGAATCGTCCGGAGACTCTTTGGAACAAGGAGATTCTGACTCGACGAAGAGGCAAGAAGAAACGAAAATAAACTTATCTACTGTACAAAAGAGATCTTGACCCCCATTCTTGTCGACTTATCAAAGTATGCGATCTGCACCGCAACCTAGTAGCGCCAACTGGTAGTAAGATCTTTCGAAAAGAGGCTTGTGTCTGCATGGATGATGGTCCGACGGCGGCAGGTCATTACTATTTGTTGACCGGAGCTCTCATCTTAGCCGAGCCCCGTACACGGACACACATTCCGTCTTCATTGATCACGTCTCTCTACACTTTTTTCTTTCATTTTTACTAGCACATTCAAGAGAACAGACAGACTATTAAGATCTTCGATATCCCTTACATTACACACTCAAGTTCTACCAGACCCATGTTTGGTACCTTCCAAACGATCATTGGGTCTTTTTCGTTCTGCTGGTAGTCTGTTAATCCCTGCGAGACGATTTCAACAAGTTCGCGTGAGGCAGCAAGTGTGTTTGCTTTCTGTTAACATCTCCGGAGAGGCTCTGCCCTCAGGGCTAATGACCCTTGTGTACTCTCTAATAACAACAGAATTCCTTGCCTGGTAGAACTCTTCTATTCCACAAACGCTCTTTCCCAGAGCCTCTTTGGGTAAGGAAACAGCTAATAATAAGCTATGCGCTGACCGTTCAAGCGCATTGGTCAAACAAGCTCGCGAATTATGAACTACAGCGGTTTGCAGCATCTTTACGACTTTCTTTTCCCGGAGACACTCCCTGACCTTTCCGGCGGATTAGACCGTAATAATGTGTGCCACGAGACTTGGCGATATGATCGTAGTAGTAGTAGGAGAGAGATTCCTTTTCTATCAATCCCTCCTCTTCATTCCCTCAAAGTGACCGGTAATCCGGCGCGTGTTTGAGTTTGCGGTCGGCGATCGCCCTCGCGCTGTCACTACTATTACTTCCTTAGACTCTCGAATAGCAGCCTAATCCTCTCGACTCTCTTGACACCTCCAATCCTACAGTCTTTGTTGACCAGACGGTTTCAGGTGCTCTTTCGAAGAAACAACTGTTCTCAGCAGAGCGGCTTCCATCATGCCGCGGAGTGGCGGAGTTTTACTCCTCTTCCATCTCCTTCAGGTAAAAATGTCTGTATTGAGCAGAAGTCTTGTCAGATTTGTTTGGGAGATACACGTAGTGGGTCAACAGCTTCGTTGACCGAAGTTGGTCTAGTCTGTCCCGAGGGATGGTCACTTATCGGATCCAAATGTCTCAAGTCGTTTTCGATAGAACAGAGCTGGTCACAAGCGCTTGTCACTTGTTCAAGGTACTTTTGTTTCGGTTTCACCAAACGCCTCCTTTTAGATTTGGAGCTCAATTGGCCAAGATTGGATCAGTCCAGGAGAACAGCGCCACAGCACATCTTTTGTCTCGTCCAGGCCTTCATGGCCCAAGAAATGACCATTGGATCGGACTTTTGACTGACACGATTTCGGGAGATGTCGTCTTCACTTGGAGTGATGGAACTGCTACCAGCAGATATTCTGGACAGTGGAAACAAGGTCAACCAGACCATCTGACTGGATCTTGCGGTCTTGTTTCTTTGGAAACGTCCGAACTGTTTTGGAAACTGGAACAATGCAATGTTCTTCTTCCTTTTTTGTGTGAGCTGCCGGCTTGTCTCAAAGGATCCTTTTTCTGCTCGTCTGGAGGATGTGTCCCAGAATCCAAGAAATGTAACGGACTCGACGATTGTAGAGATTTGAGTGATGAGCTCAACTGTCCCGGTACAGTAGTTCTTTTCGTTCTCATAGTCTTTTCAGTATCCCGATCGGACATGGCTTGTCTCCAATTCGAAAAGGGTGACAATGGCAAGTTGTCGTCTCCCTCATATCCATCCAGTTATCCTCCAAATTCAAACTGTCGTTACGTCATAGAAGCTCCGCTCAATACCAGAATACATGTAATAAAGACCCGATTCGCACAAATGATTATACTGTTCAGCTGACATTTGACTACCTGGAAACTGAACAAAACGTCGACTATGTCCAGGTTTTGGACGGGGGCCCGTCTCTCAACTCGACAACAATTCTTGCCAGTTTTTCTGGAACAAAGTCCGAGCCAGTTACGCTACATTCCTCGACCAACATGCTGATTATTCGGTTCCGAAGTGATTCGAGTGTCCAAGGACGAGGATTCCAAGCTCGCTGGAAATCTGGTTAGCTTATTTCAAAACAAACCAGACGACTTCGTCGCCTGCCGGCGTGGCCATGGACAAACAGAAAAACAGACAGAGTCAGCCACAGACACTTTCGCTTTTTAATATTTTAGATATTAAAGATTCTTTAGTTCCATTCCAATGTGGAGGAGTGCTAAACGCCCAGTCCTATGGTCAGTCAGTGAGCAGTCCCAACTACCCACAGCCTTATCCAAAGCGATCGGAATGTGTTTGGCTCATTCAAACTTCAAAAAGACAACTGATCACTCTATCTGTACGCATCTCACATTTTTCATCCCAACTTCTGTTCAGGTAGAAGACCTTCAGCTGGGCGTCGGCGATTCAGTTGTTGTTTATGATGGAGAGACCCCCTCGGCTCCAGTTCTCGCAATGTGAGTCTTCTACCTGAATACACATAGAAATTTTTTTCAGTTTAACGGGAAACTTTTCGAATACGGAATACATCATCAGTACGAGTAACAACGTCTACATTTACATGTTGACTGGATACTCGGAGAGTGGTCGAGGTTTCTCGCTTGGCTACAAAAGAGGATGTGATGTCGTTTTTCGACAGTCCTACGGCAACATTGTTTCTCCGGGGAACGCTGTAGTTCCTTATCCAAAGAGTACTACTGTTTGTATTTTTGTTTCTTCTTACTTATAATAGCAATTTAGTGCTCGTACACCGTGGAGATGCCGGATGATCGAGGAGACCAAGCCTTCTCGTTTACAGTCAACAGATTTGATCTGGGAATGCATGATCATCTAAAAGTAGTCTTTTCTTTTTCGTCTTCAAGACAATGTTCTAGATCTTTGAAGGTTCTTCTTCGAAAGGACGTTCTCTTCACGAGGAAGAAGGTTTCAATGGATTTCGTAGACCTCAGAAACAGCTCAGCTCCAGACAAGGAACAGCCCATCTGATCTTTTCCACCAACGCCGTACAGTCTGCTACTGGATTCAATCTCACTTTCAGTCTCAGTATGAAAAGGCCAGTTTAAAAAACCGAGTCTCTTCCAGATTGCCCTCTTCTGAAACCGCCTGGTTTGGTTACCCTTTCTACAAGAAACAACGGCTACGGAACGAAAGTCGTTGCGGCTTGTTCTGTTGGATACGAATTCATCAACGGCAAAAGACGTGCTCTGGATATTTTCTGTGAAGAAGGCGGCCAATGGAGTGTCAAGACTATTCCCGGATGCCAGCGTGAGTCCTGAAAACTTTCCCTTATAAGAGCATATTTCAGCGGTTTACTGTTCCGCGGTTCCACAAATCGCCAATGGATATGCATCGTCAGCTACTAATGTTTCATACGGCGGTATTGCCAAGTACTCTTGCTACGAGGGATTCACCTTCGCCAGTGAGAGAGAAGAAGAACAAATCTTTTGTACGGAGGAGGGTCTTTGGACTAAACCTCCAAGCTGCCGAGCATCCATATGTCCAGGTCTTCCCGTCTTCCTAAACGGAGAAAGGAAACTCGAGTATGGAGAAGGAACAGGCTACGGTTTGTCTTTAGAATTGAAGAGAACTCATCTCCTCCAGGAACTGTCTTCCGTTTTGACTGTCATCCAGGTTACCGACGAGATGGAGCAGCTACTCTTTTATGCAGAGCAGACGGCAAATGGTCAGCTATCCAGTCGACTTGTAAAAGTATGACTTGTAAAACAAGATGTAGCTAAATTCTGACAGAATTGGCTTGTGTTAATCTACCGTATATATCAAATGGTCGTTTGAGTGCTTCAGCTCCTTTCCTTTTTGGTGATACTGGTAGAGTTACCTGTGATGTTGGATTCCGACTCGAGGGATCGGAAGAGGTGAGTCTCTGAAAAAGTTAAATAAGCAGTACCATCAGATTCAATGTTTGGCCAACCAAACACTTTCCGTCTTGCCTAAATGTGTTGATATCAACGAATGTTCGGAACGGATTGCACAATGCCAAGAATCTTCCACAGTTTGTACAAATCTGCCCGGTGGATATTCTTGTGATTGTCTCAAAGGCTTTCAACCTCAGTTAGGTAAGTTCTTGACCAACGAAAAAGTCTCTCTTTCTCAGTTTGCTCTGCTCCAACACTCTTATTGCCGTCGTCCATTTCAACATCTTCTTCCGTTCCAATGGTTTCGACCGGCTGGTGTGCTACCCAGTTGGACCCAGTTAAATCACTGACCTTCTCGTTTGTGGTACCAAGAGTTATTGAAAAACTGAGGTTTGATCTTTTATCTACTATTATCTCGAAGTGCTATTAGATTTGAACCGGTCGTACAAGGAAGAGTCAAATCTGTTCGGATCCGATATCATTCGCAGTCAGGATTTCCGCTCGAAACTCTTGCAGTAGACGGTCAATCCGAGCTTACTGTTCCGGATATGTCTCTCTCGCCCAATGGAGAATACCTCGAACTACCGTTCTCCATCGAAGCATCCGTTCTCGAAATTGCCATTGTAGAGTTTGTAGGAGAACCATGTTTCAAAGTTTGTCCCGTCTGTTTTTTTAACAATTTAAATAGATCGACGCGACAGGCTGTGAAAAGTATGCGTGTTCGGATATCAACGAATGTCTGAAAAGTAATGGCCACTGTGATCATATCTGTGTCAATCTGCCTGGTTCTTACGAGGTAAACCTTATCAAATTTTATCAAATGTTAGCTTAGTGCACCTGTCGAGATGGTTTTGATCTATTTGTGGAGAATGGACAAGGTGGAATCAGTCTGGCAGAGGAAGAGACCGGATTTGAGATAAATGACATGGTGCGGTACAATCAGACCTGTGTGGCAAGAACTTGTCCTCACATTGAGTCTCCCGAAAACGGACTGTTGCTCTCGACCAGTACAACTTTCAGCTATCCTAGTGTTGTCCAGTTTCAATGCAATTTCGGTTTGCTTCCGTCGTAAGCGAGTTGAATAAAATAGTTTCAGGCTATCAGATGATGGGTCCAGACTTTCTACAATGTCTAGCAGATGGCTCATGGAATGGAACCGCTCCATTCTGCTTAGGTATCAACTTATTATTTTTAAGATGAAATAATCATTGCAGCTGCTACTTGTCAAGGAATCAGACCCAATATGGCTATTGGGTTGTTGGTAACTCCCGACAATTCGACTATCGGATACGGAGAGATAGTTTCTGTGTCCTGTACTCAGCTGAATCGTTCGGCCAAACAGTCTCCATTTTCAAATACGCGTCAGTGTATTTACGATCCTCGGCCAGATGGACGAGAATATTGGTTGTCGGGTCCACCTGTCGAATGCCCGCTGGTCGAATGTGGCCCTTTACCAACTTTAGCTGGTGCTGAATTCTTGGGAGATGTCTCTCTCACAAGTGTAAGTATTGTATTTTCATGTGCACAAATGTTAACTCCAGGTGGGGTCTGCTCTCGAGTTCACTTGCCGCCCTCCCTATACTCTCGTTGGCAAATCAAGCCATCAAGATCATACTGTGAGATGCATGGTAGATGGCTCCTGGGATCTCGGCGATCTTCGTTGTGAAGGTCAGTATAATTGATTGCAGAAACTATATTTTGTCTAGGTCCTGTTTGCGTAGACCCCGGCTATCCGGTAGATGGTTCCATTCAATTAGAAGGCGTTGAAGAAGGCTCAATTGCTAAATTCGGCTGTTCTCGACCAGGATTTCGTCCATTTCCTTCGGCTGCGCTTCAATGTCAACTCGGAGCAGCCTGTGTACTCTCGGAAGATATCGGAATTTCGAATGGATTCATTCCCGATGGAGCTTTTGCTGACAATTCGGACAGTCCCAAGTTCGGCTATGAACCACACAGAGCTCGACTCTCCAGTTCTGGATGGTGTGGAGATAAAGACGCCTTCATCTTTCTGTCAGTCGATCTTCAAAAGTATGTTTTTATCAGTTTTAAAGCACAGTTATGTAGGGTTTCAACCTTGACTACTCTTCGTTTGGCAGGAGTAGCTGGAAGTGGAAGTTTGAGAGGGCATGTGACGAAGATGCAGCTATTCTACAAGACAACGTGAGCTTTCATAATCCCTCTTTCATAGTTTTCCTTGCAGATTCAATCAAAACTATGACACGTATCCAGTAGAGTTTGAAACGCCGTCTGGAAACCACAATGCTATGCACCAATTCGAGTTGAGTCCTCCTTTGAGAGCTCGATATCTTCTTCTCGGTGTGGCTGAGTACGAAAAGAATCCTTGTATTCGCTTTGACGTGCTAGGCTGTCTCGCTCCAAGCACTTCTGCTCACGAAGTTCCAGCCCATCTACAAGTCGGTTGGAATGGAAGCGTTCCGACCTGTGTTGATTCCGAACCTCCAGTCTTCTCCAACTGTCCCAACTCGCCGATTTCTATTGAGACGGATGACTTTGGACAATTGAAGCCGTGTGTCTACGAAGTTCCAAAAGCCGAAGACAACAGTGGACGTGTGGTCTATATGAGAGTAGAACCCTCTGGATTTGAACCGGGAAGACCGATTTCCACTAACAAGGATATCATTTACACGGCCTTCGACGAGGCTGGAAACACTGCTGACTGTGTTGTCAGGCTCCGTATTCCCGATGTATTGCCACCTGTACTTAAGTGTCCTGACTCTTATTCTTTGGCAGCAAGAGGACGTTCGATGACTGTCATTTTCAATACGACCACTGTTCCGATGGTCATTCAAGACGTCAGCAACATCTCTCAAATTGTCTTCAATCCGGCCTTTGCTGATCTGTCGATTGGTGAACATGTAGAGGTCGAAGTTGCTGCAATGGATGTGCATGGAAATCGAAACAAGTGTCGGTTCCAAGTCGCCTACAATGGTGGGATAAACTTTTTTCAATAAATGGAACAGTTTTAGCGGAGCCGTGTTCTGTTGACTCTTTGTCGTCTTCTCCGAATACTGTCAAGACATGTGTCCCCCAAGAGGATGTCATTCTTTGTAGCATCTCTTGTAAGGAAGGATTTCGTTTTGTGGACGAGTTCAAACTCGAGAAGAACTTTATCTGCCAGGACTCTAAATGGTCACCAAGTGGAGTTGCTCCGGCATGCGTTCCAATAGGTTCGCGTCTGTCACAATCACTCAGAAAATCTCTTTCAGCTGATGCTCCGGCACGATACGAACTCGCAGTTGCGTTGACTTATCCGAGCAGCACTCCAGTCTCAGAAAATTGTCTCCAAGGCTACTCTTCTCTTGCCGAGAATTCCTTCCTCGAGCTCGGAAAAGTGCTGAGTACCAGATGTTCTAGCTCAGTGGATGTTTTTGTTCGGCTCCTAGACTCGAAATTTAACAATCTTGATGGAAACGTGAGGTTGTTCTTTTGTCTAACTTATGCAACTATAGGTAATCGGCAACTACACTCTGTTAATCCAGCCGACAGTTCCTCAAGACGTTTTCTACGATCTCTGTGGTCTCACCCTTCGAACAATTTTCGATTTGAGGATTCCTGGAGCCACAACGCCAATCAGACATCTACTCCAGTTGGAAGGAGACAGCATTCCCTCCCAAGGGACTCTCTGCCCCACTCTGAGTGCCGTCAAGTAGGTTCATATTCTTTTTGGAAAAAATAATTCTCTAGATCTGCAATCAGTCAAGGTTTCGGCTGTAATCATGGAGAAGTTCTTCGACAAAAAGGCAAAGACCAATTGCCAGAATGCTGTGAGTTGATTCCAATATAATATAATTTTACTCTATTAGTGGCCTGCCCTGCCGGTACTGTAAATGTGAACAACAGCTGTGTCCAATGTCCACTTGGTTCCTACCAAGATGAGGCTGGAAAAACTGCTTGCACAGCTTGTCCTGATTCGACTTACACTCTTTACGAAGGATCTCTTTCCAAACAGAGCTGTTTAGGTAGGCTATATCTTCGCTGTGTCCCAAGTTTGTCTTTTAGCTGTTTGTGGAAATGGAATGTACAGCGAAACAGGACTGATTCCCTGTCAACTTTGTCCTCGTCACAGCTTCTCCGGTCCTCCTGTCCTCGGTGGATACAAGCAGTGCGTCTCATGTCCATCGGGTACGTACACTGCCAAGCTAGGATCAGATACATCTGCTTCGTGTCAACAACCCTGCAAAGCAGGAACATTCAGGTGCAGTTTGTTCCTATCTTTTCTACTTGTATTTTCAGTGTGACTGGTTTGGAGCCCTGTTCTTCGTGTCCTCTCCACCACTATCAGAATTCTGTCGGACAACAGAGTTGTCTTCCTTGTGCTAACAATACTGCTACGAAGACGACCGGTGCTGCCTCTCCGACTCATTGCGAGACTGTGTCATGTTCGACGAAAGCTTGTGAAAACAAGGGAGAATGTGTGGTTCGAGACCATAAGGCTGTCTGCGAATGTCGCCCAGGATTTGCTGGTGATCGCTGCGAGAAAAATGACGGGGTGTGTGCTAGCAGTCCTTGTTACAACTCGGGTCGATGTGAGGAGATTCCTGGATCCTTCCGATGCCATTGCCTAACCAGTAAGAAGTTCTGGTCCAAAGAAACAAATAAAAAATTCAGATTATTCGGGACCTCGTTGTCAATTCGCACTGGACGAGTGTTTAGGAGTGGTCTGTCCAAACAAAGGTATCTGTCATGACCTACCGGGAATGGGAACTACTAAATGTCTCTGCAGGTGGTTGTTTATCAGTTTGATTGATAAAATACTTGTAGAACGGGATTTGCTGGACCAGACTGTACAGAAATCGACGACATTTGTTCTTCAGCCAATCCATGTCGCAATGGAGCCGACTGTATCCCGAGCCAGCTTGGACGATTCAAATGTCGTTGTCTGCCTGGCTGGGAAGGTTCAACTTGCGAAATCAACATAGGTTTGTTGTTTCTTGTTCACAAAAAGCTATTTTCAGACGACTGTGCATCCAACCCTTGTGCCATGCAACATGCAACATGTGTCGATGGTTAGTCTTGTCTCCCAACGTTAAAAATGTGTTTCAGCAATCAACGATTTTGAATGTCTGTGTCCAACAGGATTCACAGGAAAGAGATGTCACATCAAAGGTGAAATCATTGATGCTAAAAAATACAGAAAAGAATTTAAGAAAACTTGTGTCAATCGAACCCGTGCGAACACGGCATTTGTGTGGATACTCTTTTCGAACAGAAGTGCATTTGCGACAAGGGATACACAGGAGACAGGTAGTTGGTTTACAGACAAAGCAACGTTTTTCTAGGTGTGAACAAGCCATCGACAAATGTCACTTGAATCCGTGTGCAAATGGCGGTAGCTGTGTCTCCCAAGCGGCTGGCGCCTTTTCTTGTCATTGCCCAGCCGGATACAGGGGATCTCGTTGTCAACTTCTCGTCGATCATTGTTCTACCTCTCCCTGCAAAAACAATGCCATCTGCACCAATCTGGGAGCAGCTTATCACTGTGCTTGTCCTCTTGGATTCGACGGTGTTCACTGTGAACAGAACCTTGACGAATGTTCTTTGGGACGCTGTAACCTACCTGGAACACAGAGATGTCTGGACGGAATCAATTCTTACAGCTGTCTTTGCAATCCTGGATACACTGGAAAGTACTGTGAGCTGAAAATTGACCAGGCTCGTTACGTTTCATCCAAGTAATTGGGGATTTAGTGTGCTTTATCTCCTTGTGAAAACAACGGATCCTGTGTGGACATGGGCAGCTCGTTCAGATGTGAATGCAAAAGAGGATGGAAGGGAGAACGGTAACGGGTTATCTTGGTTTAGATTATTGAATTTTTTAGCTGTGACAGAGAAGCGGGTGTTTGTGAAACACGTCCCTGTAGAAACAATGGTCGTTGTGTAACTATTGAAGAAGACAGCAAGACAGTCTACGAATGTGTCTGTCCCGAAGGATTCAGTGGCAGAGATTGCGAAATCGCCCCGAATAGATGTGTCGGAGAGCCGTGTCTGAACGGAGGCGTCTGTGGCGACTTTGGATCTCGTCTCGAATGTTCCTGCCCGAAACAGTTTACCGGACTCGGTTGCCAGTATATCCGCGATGTTTGTTCGCCTGATACGTGTCAGAATGGAGGAATGTGTCAGTCTCAGGGAGAAGATCGATTCACCTGCGTCTGTCCGGCTGGATTTACTGGTGAACACTGTGAGACGAACATGGACGATTGTGCCTCGTCGCCTTGTCCTGTTGGAGCATCTTGTGTAGACCAACTCTCTGGAGTTTTCTGTAGATGTCCTCTGAATACCACTGGACCTCTTTGTGACAAACCTGTAGACGAAGACTACGATTTGCATTTCTTCGACTCTCTTCGACCAGCTACTGCAACACAATCAGCTCCTACTGTCCTCTCTTTGAAAGAACTGAGTCTTTCGATCTGGGTTAAATTCGAGACCTCGATGGGAAAAGGAGTGGTCATGAGTCTCTACAACAGCAGGTAAACATTGTTCTTTGAACAGGATTAATCGACGGTTTTCAGCATTCCAAACTATTTGCTCAACGGGACTGAAATATTACTGTTGGATGACGAGAAGTTGGAGGTTCGTCTCTTCCCAGGAGAAGCGGCTCTGACACTTCATTTCCCCCCAAACCAACGAATAAACGATGGTCAATGGAATCATCTGGTCTTTATCTGGACTTCTGAGGAAGGACGATATTCGCTTATCTGGAATGCCATTCGTGTTTTCGACGATACTGGTTACGGGTCTCGAAAAGAGCTGTCGCTCAATGCCGTAGTACAACTTGGACACCAAATGAAACCTTTTGTCGGTCACATCTCTCGTCTACATTTCTGGAACAGACGAATCGATTTCGAGTCGGAGATTCCTCTGTTGAGTGTTGACTGTCAGGGAGCCGAACTGAACTACAATGGGCTTGTTCTTCGATTCAGTGGCTATGACCAGATTGAGGGGAAAGTGGAAAGAATTTATAAGAGCAGCTGTGGAAAGGAGTCAGTCAAACGGAGAGAGACTAGCTCCATCACTGTCGATGTCAGTTTAGATTTTTTTTAGAAAACATTATCTTTAGGAATGTCCTTCTGATCAGTTCATCGTCTCATCTAAACGCGAAACAAATGTGACGTGGACAGAGCCCGTCTTCCATTCCTCGAAGGAAATAACCCAAGTCTACAGAAACATGAAACCCGACCAAGTGTTCACATGGGGTCAGTACGATGTCGTCTATGTGGCACAGGACAACTCTTCGAACACGGCTGAATGTGCTTTCAAGGTTCTCAACAGATTCATTCATTTGTGATGGTTGTTTCAGATTCACGTAACGAAGGAACACTGTCCTCATTTGGACGATCCAATAAACGGAGTTCAGGCTTGTGAGGCCTGGGGACCACAGTTAAGATACAAGGTTTACTTTTGTTACTGAAAAGAAACAAAACAGTTTCAGGCCTGTTCAATTGAATGTCGAGACGGATTCGAGTTTTCCCGTCAGCCAGCCATTTTCTACACTTGTGCCGCAGATGGAGCCTGGATGCCGAGAGATCAGCGAACAGCCGTCTTCCTCTACCCGCAGTGCACAAAGTGAGAACCCGTAGCTATCATCACACGAGAATCATTCAGAACTGTTCCGGCTACACGTATCGTTCTTCTCCGTGTCTCGTATCCAGCCTCGGCCATTTGTACAGACGCTAGCAAAGATGCCCTTAGAACTAAACTGACTGGCAGTTTGAACGAGATCAACAAGAAATGGGAAATCTGTAGTCTTGTGTATGTTTCGAACATACATGAAACACGAGCAAAACATTTAGTGACTTGGAAGGATGTGTGGGGGTGAAGATTGACGTGGAGTGTGCTTCGGACATGAAACGATCCAAGAGAGAGACATCACATGCTCTTCAAGTTAGAATTGAAGTTCCGGTCAAGAGAGAGATGGCCGTCGATGAGACTACGGGAGAGCGACTTCAAGTAGCAGATGCCATCCAAAATGAGATTCTTACTCGTGGAGCGTTTAATTTGGAAAGAGTTCTTCCCAATGGACGACCAGATCTTTCGACATTCCAAATCCTTAACCAGTTCCTCTGTCAGCCCGGGCAAGTTGTTTCCGAGGATCAATGTGGTAAGTCTGACTGTTTCCGAAGTAGATGAAAGTTTAGTTCCTTGTGCCCCTGGTTCCTTCTATTCATCGCTCTCTTCTAAATGTGAACTCTGTCCTGAGGGAGAGTATCAGCCCTTGGCCGGACGTTCCCAGTGCTTCGCCTGTCCACAAGGAACCCTTACAGCCGGTCCGGGTGCAATCAACGAGGCTGACTGTAAAGCCAACTGTCCCCCCGGACACTTTTTCGATCTGAACACTTCTGCTTGTTCTTCTTGTGGAGCAGGTTTCTACCAGCAACACGGAGGTTCCTTCGAATGTTTCGCCTGTGGTGTTGGAAAGACTACTTTATCCGACAGAGCGACACAAGAGGAGCAGTGTAGAGACGAATGTCCGGACGGAGAACAGCTCTCACCAACTGGATCGTGTCAGCCCTGTTCAAACGGGAGCTACAGACGAAGAGGAGAACAGAAAGAGTGCGTTGTGTGTCCAGATGGAACTACAACAGAGTCTGTGGCCTCGACCCGAAGAGAACAGTGTAATATTCCACGATGCAAGTCCGGACAGTTCCTCGTCAAAGAAACGTATGTTTCTATATTAACTGAACAGAACTCTTGCAGCAAACACTGTCAATTCTGTCCGAGAGGTACCTTCCAAGATCAAGAACAGCAGTTTTCGTGCAAACTCTGTTCAGTTGACCATACCACTGCCGCACAGGGTATGTTCAGACAATATTCGCAATAATTCTCGTAGGTGCGACTGCCGAATCCCAGTGTTACTCGACGAATCAGTGTTCAACAGGAGAAGACAACTGCTCATGGCATGCAATTTGTATCGATCTGCCAGATGACAATGACATTGCCTCTTTTACTTGTAAATGCAAACCAGGATATCGAGGCAACGGAACACATTGTCAAGGTGAGACCTCCTTTCTGGTCTTGACTGAATGAATTAGATGCCTGTACGAACTACTGTGTTAACGACGGTCAGTGCAAAAAGAATCCTGTTGGTTTCGTGGAATGCAGTTGCAAAGAAGGATTCTCCGGCGAAAAGTGTGAAATTCGACTCGTCTCCAAGGCTCAGCGCTTCATTTTCGTCATCACATCAATGAGTCTCTCTACTGAATATTGAGTTGTGAACAGATGTTTCAGGTGCTCTGGTCGTTATGTGTATCATCATCGTCATAATCATTTACGTCATCAATTGCAGGTATTCCTGTTTGAGAAAGACCCAAAAGATAATTCAGAGCGAATCATCTGGACGACGTGATTGAAAAGACGCCGCACATTGACGAATTGCCCCAGTCGAACTTTATCTACGCTCGATCACCAACGGGTATGTTCGATTGACGGAAACAGTAGGAAGAGATGTTTCAGAACTACCTCATCCCATTGGATATTACTATGAAGACGACGATGGCTACGAGTCGAAGAGTGTTTATGTCGGAGGAACACAGGAAGACGAGACTCGAGAGACTCGACTTCGTCTCTCTCAACAGCACATGTATGTGCCAGGAAACTAACATCCTCATTTTTCTCGACCTCCTTTTGAACAGTTAGTCCATTCTTCGAAACAGGTAGCTTTGTACATCGCCGTCTTGTTTGATGACTCGCCACATTCCTAACTTGCTCATGTATTTCACTGAAGGTGCAAGTTGTTCTTGTGATTACCAATAAATTATTGAGTTTTCCTATTACTTATCTATCTTCAACTTCAACTAGACAAAATAATTTATAAAAAAACAATAACAAAGACAAAACAACTTCTCACAAATCTTCCTTTTTAGATTTTTTAACAGGCGGCTCTTTCTCTCCAAAGAGCAAGTAATCGAGCGGAAGAGATACCTTCATACAGAACATTTCTTTCCTTGTAGACACTGTTCGAACCTAAAACATTACATAGCTTCTATTTCCAAAAGAAACGTGCATGATGAGCAGTAATTCGTTTGTCGCGACCATCAGTTGACCATCCCAGCTTCTCCTTTACCATCTCGTATGCTCTGTCGACAAACCAGTCGAGTTCAACTTCTTCGTGGGCCTGAACATATGATTGTTCAACGAACATCTCATAAACAACCTTGACGAATAGATAGCAGTAAACCCAGATGGGAAACACGTTTTTCTCACAAACTTCGTCTATTTTTCTTCGAAGTAGTCCATCAAAAACTGGTAGAAAATTGACAGAATAAGCAGGCAAGTTCATGATTATGTGAGCTCCCTCTGGCCGGTTTTTATCTTCAGAGAAGTCGGCATTGAATTCCTGAATTAATACAATAATACAACAGATAAAAGACCACCTACTTCTGCTATTTTGGACGCAACCGGTCCTTTGATGAACTCAACTGCATCCATGTTGAACGTTCGGACTTGATCGGGTTCAATCTAAAACAGTTGAAGAAGAAGTAAAAGAAAGAAAACCTTGTTCGATTCACGATTTATCTCGAGCCATTTTATGCTTTCCGGGTTGAGATCATTCGCATAAACCAAACGACAGCGTTTTTGTTTGGCTGCGGGAAGGACAAAGGGACCAATTCCAGCACAGGCATCAAAAACTGAAGAAAAAGGATTTTCCGGATATATGGCAGGATTACCCAAAGAGTTCTTGGTGAGAAATTTTGTGACTCGTTCGTGTTCTTGTTGAAGCCGAGAGTTCCAGAAAACTTTGCTGAAATCCATCTTGTAGTTAATGCATCGTTCCGTCACGGTAGTGATGTAATCTTCCTCGCCGGCAACAAGTTCGATCTCGAAATTACGATATTTGGTAGCGATTCCATCGAGTTTATTCACCACAGTTCTAAAAGTGGAATGCAAGGAAAACGGTGCTTCCAACTTACTTGGCTTGTCGAACTTTCTTCAGAAGAATTTCTCCGATAATGTTTTTGTATGGGGCTAGTTCATCACGGAAATTACAATGAATAATATGTCCCGTCTGAGTGAAACTGCTGAAAACGAGCAAAAGTGAGAAAAGGCGAAAAAATGCAACCTGAAATCTAGTCCATCTGGCAAGATAGCTCGGAAGACACTTCGCGAGTCCCAGTTATCAAACGTGAGTCTTATTTCTTTCGAATCCCAGGTTGGCGTAGAATCTAAACATGTTTTAGATTTAAAAAAAAAAGTGGAGCACTTGTGACTACTGATATCTTTCTGATAATAGACTCTTTTAATTCCTCCCCAGATTCTTGGATGATATCGGGATCGAATAGAAGCAGTTTTTCCTTGGGATCTTCGGAATCGACAACATTCTATGTGCACGAAATATAGAGTCCTAAGTTCTCCTACCTTTATGATTGCCAAATTTTTGACCAAGTACTTTTCCAGTCTTACTTTTCCGCGTATTTTATTGAGATCATGAACTCCAACGCGTAGGGCAGGAAAAGTGACCGTTTTCCTGAAGGACAATGGTTTTTTAAATTAAAAGATGCACCGACTTGAAAGCATTTTCGTCCAAAATGGTCATTCCCCGAACGTGCTCAGGAATGCTGAGATTCTTCGCCATAATTAAAACAGATGAGAAAAATACTGATGGAACTGTTAGTGATGACAAATAATGACCTTTTTGTAAGTTCTTAAAGCCACATATCATTCAGGCTCTATAAAGTGAGATCATTTTCACGTGTTGGAAAGATATGCAAGATAAGGTTGGTGAAGATAACATTGTGAAACAAGAAGCAGTTAAAGTTTCAATATTTATTTACTGAAATCAGAGAAAGGCATTTTGCTCACAGGATTTTTATAAGAACTGACAGGAGAAGGAACTCTGAACTTGACGGGAGCAGCTGGCGTCCAAGACACTCCTAGAAATAACGTTGAGCTAAGAAAAATTCTACTTGAGAATAGAAGGAACAAACCTGTCAGTGGTTGAGTGTACTGGGGATGAGACATTGCTGTCATCTGAACTACTGGTGGAGCAGCTGGTCTTATTACACGAGCATCGGTGGGAGTAGCTAAACACCGTTGTTTCGAAGAATTGAGGACGCTTACTCATAATTCGTTTGTAGTTGTTCATCAAATTGGAAGAAAATGTTTTATCGGCAGACGACATCCTCGAAAGGGCAACCCAAAACTGCTGTTTGGTAGCTTCGTCGAGTAATTTGTCTGAAACGAATTGCGAATTGAAAAAAAAGATCTACCTAATTGAGCGTCAACTCGTCCAACTTCTAGTTTTTGTATGGTTTTCACCATTTCTGCCTCCCATTCATGAAAATCGCTCACATATTTTTCGTACGAAGGCGTTCCTTTTTGTTGACTGAAATTGCCTTTATTTACAAAAACAAAAAAAAGTCAACCTGTTATCCATTTTCCATTGTTCGAACTTCAGTTTGTGTTCTTCATATTGCACACGGGATTGCTCCAGTTGATCGTCCGAAACTTGCATCGATATCTGCTGGAAAGCACGTCAAAAGTCGAATAAAGAATAAACAGAAAGGCCTTGTGATATGAGAAAATATGGAGAGCATAGCAATTCAAACCGAGCATTTTCGCCTACACGGCGACGACATATTTGTCGTGCAAAAAAAAATTCCGTTGATAACAAATAAGCTGCCAGTTGGTGAAAAATCGATAAGAAAAGGAGGAAGCAGCGTCCGTCCGGATGTCCAGTTTTTTGGGCTCTGTCTTAGGGTTTTGAATTCGCGGGATTTTTATCAATTTGGGGTCGAGGACGTTATACAGACCGCACCAAAAGTTTTGACCCTCGGCCCCATAAAATTTTTTCTATATAAGATATCGCAAATGTCCCGTCCTTCTCTGTATTTAGGCTATTTCGTGTCGAAAATTCAGACCCCTAGGTTGTATCTACGAGTTTTGACAGAGTTTTGAACCGAGGTCCCTCGCGCACCCCTACCTATATCCCAGCCTTCCTGTGTAAAGGAACCAAGTTAATTCCATTGGCGCCGGATGACCATTGGTAGTGCCAACTATCGCCCAGAGTTTCAGACCAAACCGTTCACCCGTTCTTGAGAAATGTGTTTCGCCAACTCCGATTTTGACCCAACTTCAACTCATCATATCTCGGTCATCTTTTAACATTTTTCAATTTTTCAAAATGGGTTGGAAAGTCCTTTATCTGATCTAAATAGCCACAAAACATGCCAAAACAGATAAACGTTGTCTTCAATGGGTACCGAGGCCGCAAACTTATAGTATCATTGGCAAACAGACCAATGACCCTTTGGTCACGGAATATGACTTTTTTCACCTCTGTGTTTCTTACTTGTACAACGTTTAGTCAAACAATATCCATTTTGTCAGTTACAATGAGCCTATCAGCGAACCAAAAAAGTCGTATTCTGTGACCAAAGAGTCATTGGTCTGTCTGTAAGTGAGACCATAATTTAGCGCCCTCGATACTCATTGAAGACAGCAGATTTCGACTTTGACATGTTCTGAAACTATTTAGAGCTCGGCAAGGCCTTTCCAACGCATTTTGAAAATTTGAACTTGGTTCATAAACAACCGAGTTATGCTGCCCGCAATTTAGGCAAAAATCGGAGTTGGCGAAACACATTTCTCAAGAACGGGTGAACGGTTTGGTCTGAAACTCTGGGCGGTAGTTGGCACTACCAATGGTCATCCGGCGCCAATGGAATTAGCTGGGTTCCTTTACACAGGAAGGCTGGGATATAGGTAGGGGTGCGCGAGGGACCTCGGTTCAAAACTCTGTCAAAACTCGTAGATACCACCTAGAGGTCTGAATTTTTGACACGAAATAGCCTAAATACAGAGAAGGACGGGACATTTGCGATATCTTATATAGAAAAAATTTTATGGGCCCGAGGGTCAAAACTTTTGGTGCGGTCTGTATATGCAGTTTATGTACCCTGAAAATCAGGGGTTGGTGGTTCTCGAAGCCAAATATTTTTGGGTTACTGCTGCCTTCTTTTTTTCTGAACAGACTTTATAAAGTCCAAAAAAGCAAACGAACAAAATAAAGTTTATTGACAAGATCTGATAAACTGCTGGTCGAGCGTGCGGTAGAAGCCGGGCTGCTTGCCCCCCATCCAACACAGATAAATGTCTGCAAAAGTATTCAAGAGTTCAACGCTCAGATTACCACTGAAAGTTTGTCTTCCTGAGAACTGCGTCTTTTCGAGAAGGGCTAACTCATCTCTCAACTGCTGAGGACTGCCTTTGGGCAACTCGACAATCGTCATATGTGGATGGTATTCGTATTGATTGAGAGAAGGAATTCCACGACTGTCGAATGTTCTTTTCGAGATTTGTTGAATGTCTCTCATGAGAGTGTAAGACGGTTGGGTCAGGTTGCCGAAGAGAACTTGTGAACCAAATAGCCCAGTTCCATTGAAGACGACTCTTTTTATCTTCAGTAGACACAGCTTCCTCTTCAGATCTTGCATGGCGTCGAGGGCACTGTAACCATTGCTAAAGAACAATGGAAAACTGACTTTTTTTGATTACTCTCGTCTATGTGGTACAGGTCGATGGTCACGTGTAGTTTCTCTAGGTCAGAAGTAAATGGTTCAAATCGTTGATCTTTCTTGACAATCTTGTCCATCAATTGATTGGTCTCATCTACCATCTGAGCACACATCTCAATAGGAGAATTACACGCCAAACGTACGTTCTTCGAATCGACTCTTATGGTCAGAAAGGCGGTAATATTCTGTCCAAAGGATCCAGAAATTAACAGGAGAAGAAAGAAGATAGGCAACATATTAACTTATGAGTTGACAAGAACAGAAATCGATGAACATCAACGCTTTCTCACGTATAATCTGCGGTGGGACAGGCTTGTTTGACGGACGAGATGTTGTTTTGAATGGAAGTAAGGATAAAATGATTGCAGATCCCCAAAACCCTGAAACGGCTGTAACTCATTGTTTCCATTTGAACGATACAATTGCTCTCAGTGGCCGGCCTAATCGTTGTCCTCTCACACAACAACATCACCTTTCCTCAACTTGAGTTCCGGCGTCTTCGTCCTAATAAATAGCATTCTTCTAAGTTTGGCTTCAATTGACCAGCTGCAATTAATTCTTCGTCCTCTCTCTCCAGCGAATTTCATTAGACTCATTCCTTTCTTCCCACACCCAGAGCCCACGTCTGGTACGCGTTGAAGCATATCATCCCGTTTGGTCCTTCCGCCGTCCGATTTCCTCAAGACGTGCCATAAATCTACTCGTACAAATTATTAATTTTCGTCCCGTGCTTAATGCTTCTGGTCGATCTTTGCTCACAGCCAGGGCAAGTTTCCTAATGAGTCCAAGAGACAATTGGCAGTGTCTCTAAGCAAGAGAGAATGTTGTCAGTTGCAGCATACGAGATGAGTGTTTTTACCCATCTCTTTCTCTTCGATAGAAAGACGAACAAAGGATCCCCGCTGGGACATCTTCTTCCGAGGCTCATCCCAATTTGTGCCTATTCATTCCGTCTTTGGTCTCAATCTTCACCTGTCTCCTGTTTACAATCTCCTGCGTGTGCCTCTTATATTATGCTATTCCCTCCCACTTGATGTCTCTTTCTGAATTATTCACAACTGCGTGAGCTCCACACAGCTATCAGCTACAACTTTATCACCATCTCCCACTCTTTTTCAACTTTCCAATTAGACTTCTTGTTTTGTGAAAAAACCTTTCTGATTCTCGGTATAGGCGTCAAGTAAGTGTAGAGTGCAAATATGACGGGAACCCGGAAACGAACCTAACTAATTCAAAGTATATGGAGAGAACAATCAGTAGGAAGCCTCTTGATAGTCTAGACACGCGGCAACATAGGGGATAATCGCCATCTTTAGATATGCTCAAATACTCTTTCAAGGCATTGCTTTCGTGTTCATATTCAGAGTAAATGTCAGGACATGTTCCATGAGAGCAGATGACGAATGTTCGCTTAAATTACGAGAAATAATCCAGTTAGGTCGCTGTTGTTTTCTCGGCCGAACTCTCCGGCTTCCCGCGCTCAATCCTCTTCGATGAGACCTTCTTATTACCCTCATCAAACCATTCCAGTAATCTTTTAAATCCTTCCGAAATTGCCTGATAATCTGCCATCTATCAAAGGGCTCTTCTCTCAGTTTCAAATAATCCATGACTCGTCCTCAAATAGACGTCCTAATTTAGTTAATCCGAGAGAACCTCCGTTATTACAGAGTCTGTCCATCCTCAGTTGATGTTTGTCTCAGCGAATTATTCAAATGCTTCCGAGAGTTGCGAGCAGCATTCTCATTCATACGGAAGCTGTCTCGGCCAAGAAAAGAATTGTTCTTCGAATGGCTCGAGTTCAGGCACGCGGATAATCCTATCAGAAGTGTTCTCTGCGCCTCGTTTAATTGATCCCGGGAGTCAAAACTCATCTATTTCGAGAGATTTGTGTCTTTTCAAGTCCCAGGTGATTCAGGGCGAAACACCTTTCCGCTCGACTCATATTTATTCCATCTAATTCCCTCAGCCAGTAGCCAGCAGAAACATTTTCTTTCCTCCAATTAGCATAAGTGTCTATTTTGAGGTGTTCGTGGAATCACCAAGTATTGACCTCCATTATCTTCTCGATCCATGTCCCGTCTTCTATTTAAAGAACTCTCGTTCAATACTCGCCGCGATTTCTGAACTCTAAGAGTCTTTGGATTTAGACTGGGCGATGGAGACGACGAGCACCGCTCTTTTGTCGGTCGAACCACCAGAACCGATCGCCTCCGACTATGTGGAGATGATTACTCTTGTTCTGATGTTCCTTCTCGGTGCACCACTGAATTTGGCAGCATACACTCAGGTGCAAATTGACGTAAGTAAAGAACTGACGTCTTTCAGCTGACAGAAAGACCGGCTCAAAGCCGACTAGATCTGCTCAAGAAGCATCTGAACATTGCCGATTTGCTCATCATTTTCATCTACATTCCGTCGAGAACTTGTTGGCTAATGACGTATTCTTGGAAAGGAGGAAATCTACTGTGCAAAATAGTGAAAATGTTCCACACTCTTGCATTTCAGGTACAGTCTTTGTTTTTCCCAAAGAAAATATTCCTTCAGTCCTCCTCGAATGTGATAGTTTGCATTGCCATAGACCGTCTTATACAAGTTCTTCTGCCAGCCAACAACTGTCCGACTCGCGGCAAGAAACGGACAAGAACAATGCTGGGAGTAGCTTGGTTTCTGGCCTTTGCGGCATCTGTTCCTCAGATGTACGTCTGGAGTGACTATCCGGCTATTCCCGAAAAGAACTGGAATCAGTGTCTACAAGTATTTTCACCATTGAAAGAAAGAAAAAGATCAATTTAAGATGTGGGAAATTGATCGACTGAAGGGAATTGGAAAGGAAAGACAGAACTTTGACTCGGAATTCAACTATTCACTCATTCATGTCTGTCTCGTGTTCTTTATTCCAGCCATCATAATATTTGTAAGCTTTTTCAAAACCTTTCAAACCCCCTACGTCTAGGTCTCTTACGCGATAGTTCTCAGCTGGGTCTGGATCAACTCGAAGCCCGTGTTACCAGTGTCTAAGTGCGGTTCGTTTGGCTGTGATACTGTCGACACACAACTGACTCGGAACTCAAGTAATCATCGAGAGACTTTTGCATCCCAAACTCTATCGAATTGTATCGTCTAGCGAATGTTTTTTTTTCAGTCGAATGGAATCCGCTACGCACTCTCTCCGTATCGAAAGACAAGGCCGATAAAAAGTTCCGTAGGTCAATAGATCTTCCAGCACACTTTAATTCAGTTCCACTTGTCCCTCCGAAAATAGTCGTTTCGTCGGATGACGGCACTGAACCCTTGAACACTCGACCTTCAATCACTCCGAGTGAAGCCAGTGCCGTTTTCAGAACCAACGTCCATACGGCTCAGAGCTACCAAGCAAGTGTGAACAGGTGTTAACTTTTGGTTACTTTGAATTCGAAATCTTTTAGAAAACGAGCGCTGCGTGTTTCCTTCTTACTGGTAACCTCCTATATAACCTGTTGGCTGCCATACAATTTCATTTCTCTCGTCCATCTCTTCAATCCAAGTCTCTTTCAAACTCTTTTCAGTCAAGTGAGGGCATGTATCTATTTGAAAACCTCTTTTTCAGGTTTACTTCTTCCATCAATTAATGATACTCAACGCTGTTCTGAATCCATATCTGTACAGTCTGTTCGGATGTACGTCCAAGCAAAGAAATCGGGTTTAACCAAGACAACATTTGTTGACTACGGGTCTGACTCCTATTTGAAACGACAATGAAGAATTGAATCAGGCACAAGTTTGAATAAAAAAAAGATATGACAGATTGGTACACAGGTCTTTTTCACAGTTTCCGAACACTGGCATTTCACTAGACTTTCATTGAGTTTCCAAAAGAGTTTTTGTATACTACATCTACGACGGCTGTCGCCACCCTGGCGCCTGCGCTCAGAAGTACGGAGAATGTTGTCCAAGCATTAGATTTCTCGTTCCCACTTTAAGTTCAAAACTAACTATCCAATCCTAATAAAAGGTAACTTGTCCTGACTTGTTCGTGGCCTCGGACAAACAAACAAATAGAGTCCACGACAAACAACATTGCGCTTTAGTAGTAGGGAGTATATTTGGGCACGAGCCGAAATTTTTAGGCTCGAGCTTTTCCGATCCGGCTCGAGAGGCATGGTCGAGCCGAGCCGGCTCGCGGACCCCCTTCGAGCGAGCCGGTTAGACAACTGGCCCGGCTCGAGTCTCTAAGCCAAAAATTTCAGAATGACGTTTTTTTTTTAATTACCCGAAGTGCCTGATAACTTCTTCTCAAGGTAGTTTTAGTCATCAGTGTTGACTCAACACCAAGTTTGCAACGCCCTTCCAGTTCCAAAGTAACGTCCCCATATATTCCTTGTGTGGGAACTACCGAATGCAGAAGCAAAGTCTCCCAATAGTGACTTGTCTAAACTTGTTACTACGAAGTTAGTTTTCCAAAACATTTTTACTCTGTTTTTATTTTTTGCAAGTGTATTTGGGCAGCGTTCATTGAGGAAAAATAGGAAAAAAAGAGAAAAACTGAAGAAAACAACGCTAAAAACGACGATACTTAATCGTTACGCGCTTTTGCAGAAGAAATTTCCGCACATCACTGATCAGAAAGCTAAGAAAAACTTGAAATTTGGAAAAAAAAGCTCGAGCCGAGCCGGCTCGCAAAACCCCTTCGAGCGAGCCGGCTCGTGGACCCACTTCGAGCCGAGCCGGCTCGAGGGTCAAAAACAGGCTCGAGCTGCCCAAGTATAGTAGAGAGATCTTTAAAGTAATCTTGTCCAATGTGGTTAGAGTTTCAAAAACTCACGCTTCCGACTTGCCAACTATTGTATCTGCTTAAAGCGAGCCTCTCTCGGCTATGTATTAGTTGATTAAGGCAGTCTATGACACAATGACATGTTAGATACACAGAAACATAAATGTTCATCTAGTCATCGTCTTCAAAGATAGCGGCACGATGCGATGCGGTACATAATATTTGACTATAAAATATATGGAAAACACGAAAATCACAAAAAGGAATTGCACCCGGGGCAAGAAAAATTTAGCAAATGAACGCTTTGCCCACTTCGCAATTGTGCAGTTTTTGGGCACGAAATTCCGGGGTACGCTTCAAGAATTGAATTGTAGCAATAGGCTGTTGGAAAAAAATCGAAAACGTTATTCGTAGACGGGTCATGCTCATATTTCCCTTAGTACATGTAAAAGGAAATATTTATATTTGATTACTTCGTGCTTGAACACAACAACGATGCGTTTGCGGGAATTCAATCTACAAACAATGGGGGAAAAAGATCCGTCAGAATAACCCAGCTCTCACAGGACAAAAATAAAACAACAACTTCGGACTTTTAGAGAGAATGAGAATGCAAAATAGACACAGACGCAGTCAATATAGAGAAGAGGGGGAGCTCTGTGCACTCAATAAATTATTACTCTAGATTAAAACTGTCCTTGGACTTTTTTTACAATAAATAAAATATGAGATGTAGTTTAGAAGAAAAGAGCAGATACTCCTCCCATTTCTTGCTGTTCTTTGACGAAGATCTCGAAGTATTGATAAATGATTGTCACGGCAAGAAGAACTGAAAAGGACGAATTATTGCAGAATTGAAATGAAGACGCGAGAATTTATCTCAAGTTGAGCGTTTCCATTAAAAGTATTGCATAAAACTTACTTCCAGTGCCGGAACCAATAGCACCCATAAAATCAGCAGTCACAGAGAGAGCTCCAATGCAAAGTCCACCGAAGGCGGCTGCTGTGGGAATGTATCTGTATTTATGCTATTATCAAAATTCTAATCAATATTTACCTGTTGAGTTCGTGGATCATGGAAGCTTCACGATGTCCTCGCATAACCATCTGCTGCTCTTTCAGCTGCTTGGCAACATCTTTAGCGGAAGATCCAGACACATCAATCCAAGTCTTGGAGAAGAATGCGCAAGATCCGAGCATGAAGGCGATATAAACAATGCAGTGGAGAGGGTCATCGAGGATGCTGCCGAGCGACTCGGGAGGGGACAGATAATAGCAAATTCCTCCGGTGGGATAACTTCTGTAGCTTCCCGAAGCATCAGACCAGGTTCCAAGAAGATTGACGAGGATGTTGCCTCCGAACTTGGCGGCAAGCATCTGAAAAACAAGTTGTTTTGTACATTGTTCTCATTACAAAAAAAAGGGTCGCTATGTCATTTCAAAACATCTCACCTGAGAAATAACGTAGAGGTTGGAAACAAGAGCCGACTGAAGGATGATAGGGATGTTGGAAGTATAGAAGAGCTTGATGGGGTAGCTGCTGTACTGACCACGGAAGCGAGCAGACTTGATTGGCAGATCAACGCGGAATCCTTGGAAATAGATGACCACAGCAAAGACCAGAACAGTAGCCATCAAGTTCATAAGGTTAGGCAGGTTCTGACGGTAGAAAGCTTCGCGAAGAGCACGAACCTAAAACCAATACGTGAAGGCCTAAAATAAGCTTCAAACCTTGTCGGAACGAGTAGCAAGGAGATGGAAGAGAGCAATAACGGCTCCTTCAAATTCAGTTCCACGTCCAGAGTTGATGGTGGCTGGCGAAAAGGCTTTCCACACGATAGTCTCGCAGATGTTAGTGGCGATGAAAAGAGAAATTCCAGAACCAAGCCCGTATCCCTTCTGGAGCAGTTCGTCAAGAAGAAGAACAATAAGTCCGGCGATAACCAGCTGGACGACGATGAGAAGGCAGATACCGGCGCCGATCTCAGAGGGATCTCCATAGAGTCCAGAGAGCACGTAGACAATAGCCTGACCGACCGTGATGACCATACCGAACACTGAAAAAAAAGATAACTAGGTGCTCATTTCTCATGTACATTTTTGTGCTCCATTGAAAAGAGCTCTGTCTTTCGGGGTATCTCCAACTTCGATAATCTTGGCGCCGGCGAGCAGTTGCATGATAAGTCCAGATGTGACAATGGGCGAAATTCCCAGCTCCATCAAAGTTCCTCTGTTCGAGGCGAGAATAACACGGAGCCAGTAGAAGGGATCAGCGGAATCGGTCGACATGATTCCTTAAATTACATTTCATATTCAGGTGACGAAATACAACACAAACCGAAAAGTGGAATTTGGCAACAAACAAGAAAGACGAAGAGCGTAATGGCAGTCCACAACATCTTCTCACGGAACTGAATCTTCCGTTCCGGCTTCGATACTTCCGGCACGAAGCCGCAGAACGGCTTGACGAACTCCAAGAATTTGACTGAAAACATAGTAGTTGGCATTACAAATAATACTTTTATTGTATGGAATATAGTCCTTTAGGGTGGACTAAAAAGAATAAAAGGCACTTACTTGCCATCGTTGAATCTCCGAATCACTATCAAGCGGAGTGGTGAAAGGAAGAAGCCAACAAGAATGGGCAGCACCTAGGAAACCAACTGTCTGTGGCTTGGAAACGCCGGCAGCGCTTTGTCGTGGCTGGATGCTCGCACGAACTGCATAGCGTGGGTCTCGCCACGATTTCCAAAATAGCGAGCTTTATTTAGATTTTTGCAATGAAAAAAAAATTTCCACGACAGCAAGCGTTGATTTCCGAACTTCTGTGAAGTTTTTTTCAGTAGACTTTGAAAAGAGCAAATTATATCGGTGTAAATGATATATTAGCGACAAATGAAATAAAAACCAACAACTCGAACTGCAAAAATTACGGCCTCCCGCCTCGGTTCAGCACACTCACGGAATCGAAAATTGGACAACTGGGTCCCGCAACGACCTTCTAGCGCACAGTCCTTTAATTTTTTTGACGAGACTTTCTTTTCCCAAATTTTGTTTCTCGAAAGCGTTGTTTTCTACAATTTGCTGCGTCCTTTTTTTTCTGCAAAGTTTTGCATCACTACGATATTTGATCGATTTTTCTGTCTTTCGATATCAATTTGACTATTTTTCAGAGGTAATAAAATCACGACAAAATGTCGCTGATTGTCCCGGAGAAGTTCCAGCACATTCACAGGTAAGGTTGTGTTCTTTATCCTATTCATTTTAACATTCAGAGTGCTAAATACGAATATTGATGGTAACAGAAAGGTTCCCTTCGCCCTCACTGCTATCAAGGTGAGCGCAATTTCATTTATATTCAAACTGGATGTTCAGGGAGTAGGTCGTCGTTTCGCCTTTGTCTGCTGCCGCAAAGCCGATATTGATGTGAACAAGCGTGCTGGAGAGCTTACCGAGGAGGATTTCGAGAAGATCACCACCGTCATGCAGAACCCCTCGCAGTACAAGATCCCTAATTGGTTCCTCAATAGACAAAAGGATTACAAGGATGGAAAGTACTCCCAGGTACATTTTTGTAGCAGTCTTTATTTCTAGGTGATTCGGAAAAGCCATGCAAATTAGGCACAGCGGGGGCAAAGCTTGCCTTGGTAAACGTCCTTTTAAAATTTAACCGCGAACCCGAAGCGCAGTACTAGATGAAACTAACAACGAAAGTCGTCCCATGTTTACGCTCTATCGTAGCGATGCGTGCCACTAGCTAACTGCACTGTCAATAATTATGTCCTTCCCGGCTAAGGATAGTATTTCAGCTTCTTTCCACCGCCGTTGATAACAAGCTCCGTGAGGATCTCGAGCGTCTGAAGAAGATTCGTCTTCACCGCGGACTCCGTCACTACTGGGGACTCCGTGTCCGTGGTCAGCACACTAAGACTACTGGCCGCAAGGGACGTACTGTCGGAGTGTCCAAGAAGAAGGGAGGATAATTGTACCCGCTTTCGAGGTCTTGTTTTTGTTACTGCCTCGATAAATGTTATTCATATTCAAACGCGTTTATTATGTAGATTCATAGATAATCGAGACCGATGGACTTTTTTAGACTCATAACATACAATTTTAAAAGGAAGGAATGTAGCTATTACTAACGGCTTTTTTGCTACAAACGGTCATTGCTTCGAATAGGCGAAAAAGACCAGTGTCTCTAGGCCTTTCCAAGCCTCTTTTCATCCGTCGTCGCATAACTGCGATCATTTCGTCGTTTGATAACATGCCGTCGAAGTTATCGTCGAATAATGTTATGACCACGTCTATAAGATGGTCTGTAAGTTCCACTTCGGCTATTTTTGATGCGACACTAAAATTTCCTTTGTATTCGCTACACTTGTAGTACAAAACCGTTTCAACAGGTTCGCATCGATTGGTAGCCCTGCTAATCGGTAAAAATGAAGACCAGTATGAACATCTTCGATGCGATACAGAAATTGGAAAAATTGCCTCGTCTGAAAATGTATGAAATTATTGCAGTGCCTACCTCGTCTAGAGTGATCCCTGTTTCATTTTTAAATCGTTTTTTGACACGTTTTAGCATCTGTTTCTGGCGTTTCTCGTGAATCTGAGCGTGAAGAAGGAGAAGGTTAGCAAAACTTTCTTCGCTGATTAACCCGTCGACTCCATCGAGCGCATCTCGCCGCGAGAACTCCATTTTTAGAATATCGTCATGCAACGAATGCTAAAGGAATAGGCTCGATAAAATTAGTGAGCTACTTGGAATTCAAGGAAGCGAGCAGCTGACAGGGTACCTTTACCGTCTTTGCCGAAAAAGTAGGACTCGAGAGCCGAGTTTGTCTCAACACGGAATGAAGAAATTGGAGTGATGTGATCCCGATGCCGTTGACCAACGGTAGTTTGCGACATTATCAGTTGCTGAAAAATTTAATTAGACTCTTATAGGAATCCCAGACTTGAACTTTTTCGAATTCCACCTTGTCCAGAGAACCATCTCCATTTACGTCAAAAATAGAAAATGCAAGCAGAAAGTCTTCTGGTGGAACGGAAAGTAAAAACAACAACAACAGAAAGTCCGCGAAATTGAGAATGCCGTGGTTTCCCAGTTTATAGAAAATGCTGGTACTGTCAGAAAATTGATGCTGATGTTTCTATGACTTTTTCATTACGCTCAAAATCAAGAGAGCACCTCTGGATCGTATAGTTTGAAGCTGTCCAGTCCGTATTTTCTAGGTTGCATAACACCTGGCGTCAATGATCGTAGAAAATCTTCAGGTGTCATGAAAACTTCATATTTTCCGCTTCCTTCTTTGTCCATCACCTACAAGTGGAAAACCTATCTCGATAAAAACGTAATTCTCACCTTAAGTGTGGCAAAATATCTGAATATTTTGTCTGGGGTACTATAGCTCCGAATTCTGTCTTCGTATTGAATTATCCGTCTTTCTCGAAATCCCAATTTCTTCTTTTTCGGTTTCTCTGGTTTTTTCTCCGCCTACAACGTTTGCAATCGTAAAACTGAGCATTCATCGCTTGCCTCCGCTTCACAGCTTTCAAAATCGGAAGAATTGCCGCAACGAACCGAACTATTCGGCAATTGCGATGCTTCAGGCTTAAATGGCTTTGTAAACTCTCGGAAATGTTCTTCGAACCTAAAAACACATATTTTTTCAGATTCAAAATGAACTGACCATTCAAAGTTAATGCAGCAGATAATCAATAACGAGGCCGATAAGAAATAGTTAAAGTTATATAGTTTTCTAAGAGGTGGCCATATGTACGGACGATGTTGATAAACGTTCGATGAATAATGGGAATAGCCTGTTCCTGCTTTTCTAAATTTAAATTGCAAAACATTTGCAAGCCCCTAACCTGTCAGTATAGTGCCAGACATCCCGTTTTTCTCTGCGTAAATTTCCAAATATTGTAAACTCTTTCAAGGAATCCACTTCAACAGGCTGAAACATGTTTTTGCAACGTTTAGTGAAAAATATACCTTTGAATCTACTGCATGTTTTACATTCGAATAGAAGGTCCATTTTGGTACTATTAGTTGCCTCCGAAGAAAATTTCCAGTCGCGATCCTGTTGATCATGAAACGCTCTGAAACAACAAGGATGTGCCAGTCACATTACACTAGTAAATTGAGAGGAGTGCTACTTCTACAGAAAACAAGAGATTTTTTAGCTGCTACAACTGCAAGTTGTAATAGGGCGAAAGAAAGTTTTTTTTTGTAACCGAACAAACTTTGCAACTCACACAAAACAAATTCTTCCCCGGTGCTGAACCAAAAAGGAAAAAATACGCAAAATATCGTCGTTCTCACGCAAATTTGCGTATATCCATCAAATCCGATTAACTTATTTTCTCGCTCGTAAAACCGCTTCCCTGTTTTTTTTACGTAATTTCTTTTGGCTAAAATATAATATTTCCAGCGCCGTGCCTCTCTACAATTGGATCTCATCGTGGGTGACCGGGATTGTGGGCTGGGTCTCCATGTCATTCCTAAGAATGTTCCCAAAACGCCGCCTGAAGAGTCTTCAAGAATCAATCGAAGTAACCTATTTTCAAAAATAACATCCTCGATGTTGCCTTTAGGATACCCCGCCAGAAAATTATGCTAATTTTCACGTGATATCCGGAGACGATCCCAATTCACAGGCTATTGTACACGGTAATTCGCTAGAAGATTGGTTTAAGCAATCTTTTTCAGAAACTGTACCATCTTATAGAAGCGGTCATAGGATTTTTACGACTCGCGATTTTCTTTACTGTATTGGAGGATATGATGCTCCGAATGGAAATGGCTTGATTCACAAAGAAGTCAGTTCATTTCTATTCATTAGATTGGCATTCAGATTTGGCGTATGAATTTGCTGACAAAACAATGGATTCGAATGGACTTTGAGAACACTCAAGATTTTCCAGAAACATTGGCTTCTTTCGCCAGTAAGAGCTTTATTTTATTTTACCGGCCTTCGCTGCCACCAGGGTTGGGGAACGTTTCGATATCTATGAAATTTAGTTTGTCAAACTGGTCCATTCTCAAATCAAGTTATTCTCTATGGAGGAACAAGTATACCGTTTGGACAAACATCTGGATCGACTCCATATCTTCTGACGATGCTACCCGACGGAAAAGTAAAATCCGAAAAAATTGATGCTCCAAGGGGTCCACGAGGAGTCTACGGTCACGTAAGTTGTTTTTACAACAAACGACCTGCTTCATCTTTAAACTGTTAAAAAAACTTTTGAACTTTCAGGCAATGGTTCGCTCTCCCGACCCAAATGACTGCAAGTACTACGTAGTTGGCGGGACGACAGGTCACAGCTTCTATCTCGATATCCACTGTCTGAATCTCAATCACAACGGCAATCAACTCAACTGGGATTGGGAAGACACCGCAGAATGGGTTTTTTCTTGTCTGATCCCCGAAACCGCCACTTCAGAACGGAACTGGTGACCAAAACGAGCCCCAAGGTCTTTATCGCTTGGAATGCATAATAGACAACGGAAAAATGTTAATTTTTGGAGGCGGTACACCAGATTATGTTCAAGGATTCGATAGAGTATGCCTTTTTCGTTAGAATTAGAAATCCTCAATTCAGATGTATTGCTACGATTTCAAAGAAGGTCGATACGGCATAATTCGTACAAAAGGTGATCCAAGCGTCGCAGGTGGTCCATATCCTGCTCCACGAAGATGTCATTCCGTAGTCCAATACGGTAGAAAAGTTATTCTAGCCGGAGGCTGTGGAATAGATGGTCTCAATCGAGCTGGCGATAGATCTGTAAGTTTCACTCAAGTTTTGAAACCAACTCGCCTAGAATCAAATATACGGCGATGTTTGGATCTTCGATTTGGACACGTATCGATGGACGAAACATCATTCCAATCTGTCCATCGCAGTTTTCTTCCATGCAGCAGCCATTACCCTGGATGGTTGTCTGTTCATACACGGAGGCGTCTGTACCGAAACGAGCAAAGATCGTACTAATACCTTGCAAGCACTGTGGATTTCTCCACCTAACCTTCTACACTGGGCCTCTCAATTCGTGTATAAGGAATTCCGCAAACATTCTCTCGATAAAGTAGACGTATTTTCATCTTCGTCAATAATTTCATCTTCAGAAGAAATCAAAGAAGGCGCGTGAAGATCAAACTGAAGGAGTTTCGGAACTGATCGTCAGCCGCAGTTACAAACTCTACAATCTAGTTCTGTCTCAACCAACTAACAAAACGCTCTATTTAAAAAATGGTTTAAAATTTCAGTGATATTAAGGTATCTTTTATTGTACTATATACCCACCTGGTGTCGTTATATTTTTGTGATATACAGTTATGCAGCTCGCATTATTACCCGATCTCTACATAAAATGTTTAATACAAGCTATGCTTTTGTCTTTCTGGGAATTCCAAACTATACTTTTCGCATTGTGAGCCTGTATTTTGATTTCCAGACGAATGTCTTTGTCCCTTCTGAGCTACAATCAATGCAGTTTTCCCAACTGCAATCTCCACTTCGCCTCCACCAATGATCTTATTGCACACATCGAATTCGCCCATATTCGTATCTTCATCGGATGTTCTAAAACTTGACGAATTTCAGCTCTAGTGATAGAAGAAAACCGAAAGAAAGGACCAACTCCTGCAGTGGAAGACAGCCGAGTTACCGTTGCTCCGAATATGCCTCTCAGCTGCTTCCAACGAGTCTTCCCAACTCCTTACAGACCGATTCCCGTACATTATCAACCTGTCAAAATTTCCTTCAATCATTATCGACGTCGTCCTCCGCGTACGTCTTTATTTTTTTAGCTTATCTAGTTTTAGCGCCTCCTATAAATATAGTCCCGCAACAAACGTCTTTGACCTCGTTTGTGCTTGCTCCTAAGAAGGAAGAAATTCACCACGAGGATTCAGAAGAATGCGCTCCTGGAGACCCAGAAATGCGATGGCGATGCAATTGGCTCGACTGTCCCAAGAGATTCAAGAGTGGACCTGCTTTACGGTTAGAATTGCTTTTTTCTTCAATTTTGCTTAAACATTCTGACCCCTTCGGGTTCTTTCTGCTTTATCGCGATACGTTTTACTACTCGTAATTGATAGTGACCATCTCAGAATGCATATGCGGAATGCTCATCACGCCGCTCAAATTGCCCATACACATGTAGAAGAACAAAATCATCAGCATCCGACTTCGATTGCAGCTGCACTGGAAAGTTCGTCTGTAGCCAGTCCAACGAAATATGCGCAGTATGTTTGACGTATTGCTGTATTTACTTTTCTTTTTCAGAAGTCGACCGCATAAATGTAGCCAATGTTCCAAACGATACAAGACTCTACAAGGGTTGCAGAATCACGTTTCACAAGCGCATCAGAAGCTAAACGGTTTCATTTTTTTTAAATCGTAGGGCAAAAACGTAGGTTCGCGTACTCCAGATGCCAATTCTCCTTCTCCGGCTGCTCTCGCTCAACTGATACTACAGAAAACGCAAACCCAAGGACATCAGTCGGAAGTTTGTTTTCCTTCATTATTTGACCACAAATATGACTTCAGCGTCAAAACTACACTCAAAGCAGTCGGCCTCTTCCCGTTTCTTTAGCTACTTCGACGCAACCAATGGATAGACCTACGGTGAAACTGAATTTTGCACCTTATCATCTGAGTTCAGAATTCCCCACATCAAGGACATCTTCCCGTACGGTCCTTCCAAGTTCAACAAGGAAGAATGCAAAGCCAGCAGGTACATTTAGAAAGAAAAAGTTGAAATTTTCAATTTTCAGATGCAGACCACTGGTCAGATGCTAAAACAGCAGATGCAGCAGCTAATGCAACAGCCAAATCAACAACTACCACAACAAGGACAATCTTCTTTTCCGCACACTCAACAACAGCAACAACCATATGGTTCGTTACTTCTACAGGTCTAAAATTATGTTGATTTAGGTTTGGAACAACTACACCATTCTGATGCTGCACTACCGTCTGCTTTCGGAGCTCAAAATCGAAATCGGATGGGAAATCAATCTCAGGTTGGTCTTGTTCCCGTCTTCCTAATAAATCGAGTTTCAGGAACAGATTAGTGAGATCAAGCCATTTGTTTGATAATGTTATTTCTAATTTATTTTCTTTTACCAAATCCTTCGCGTCCGGAACGTTTTGTGTTTAGGAACGGGTTGCCTATTGTATTTAATCATGTTCAAAACACTTTGTATATCTTATCTCGTCATTGAACTTACCCTTCATTCCAATCTCATGTATATTCTTTAATAAACTATGTTTTCCATTTGTTTCCTGTTAAATTTTCTAGTTTCGAACTAGCCCTATCGCGTTTTTATGTCGTTAATGTTAATGAAAGGGTTCAGAAATGACTGAACCGATGGAAGATAGTTCCGACGTTCTGTCGTTCACTCCACTGTAAGTTACTCCGACACAGTTTCATGTGAATAGTTCACTCTTTTACAAAAAAATTTACATTCGAATACAAAAAACCATCGCAGAAAAGACGAATTTTCAGAGGTTCAGGTCAAGAAGTCGGTCGCTCATGTCATCTTCTTAAGTACAAAGGAAAACAGATTATGGTTGGTTCATTATTGTTTTGTTACAAAAACATTTTTTGTAGCTCGATTGTGGTGTCCATCCAGGAATGCACGGCGTCGATGCTCTTCCATTTGTCGACTTCATCGATATTGAAAGCGTCGACCTCCTCCTAATCACACATTACCATCTCGATCACGCTGGAGCTCTTCCTTGGCTTCTAGAAAAAACTGCCTTCAGGTTTCTTTTTTTTGTTCAATAATACTATATGCTTTTAGAGGGAAATGCTTCATGACTCATGCTACGAAAGCCATTTACCGTATGATCTTGGCAGATTACATAAAAGTGGCCAAATATGGAGGAGGAAGTGATCGTAACATGTTGTATACGGAAGAAGATCTGGACAGAAGTATGGAAAAGATCGAGGTTTGTTTACTGTTACTGTGTGCTGAAAGATGTTTCGAATTCAGGTTATTGACTTTCACGAACAGAAAGAAGTCAATGGAATACGTTTTTGGCCTTACGTCGCCGGGCACGTTCTTGGCGCCTGTATGTTCATGATTGAAATCGCTGGTGTCCGTACTCTGTACACGGGGGATTTTTCTTGTCTAGAAGACAGACATCTTTGTGCTGCCGAAATTCCCTCCATCACTCCAGATGTTCTCATTTCGGTACCTTTTGTCAATAACTAAAAAATGGTACTGTCAGGAATCGACATATGGAACTCAAGTACATGAAGGACGAGAAGAACGAGAACGGAGATTCACACAGACTGTTCACGAAATAGTTGGACGTGGAGGTAGATGTCTTATTCCAGCATTTGCTTTGGGAAGAGCTCAAGAGTTGCTTCTAATTCTGGACGAGTATTGGGAAGCCCATCCGGAATTGCACGACATTCCTGTTTACTGTTTGTCTTTCTAACTATTTCATGAAAATAGTCTTTTCAGACGCTTCTTCGCTTGCCAAGAAGTGTATGGCTGTTTATCAGACATTTGTTAGTGGCATGAATCAAAAGATTCAGAGGCAAATCGCCGTAAACAATCCCTTTGCTTTCAAACATGTCAGTAATTTGAAGGTATCTCTTCAAAGTTTTGATCTTCAAATATTCTTTTAGGGAATGGAACACTTTGAAGACGCTGGACCTTGTGTCGTTTTAGCCTCTCCTGGAATGCTTCAAAATGGTCTGAGTCGAGAACTTTTCGACAAATGGTGTGTGGACAGTAAAAACGGTTGTATTATTGCCGGATACTGTGTCGAAGGAACCCCAGCCAAGGTTTTAACAGTTTTTTTTTTGTAACAATATTCTTTTAGCACATTTTATCCGAGCCGGAAGAAATCCAAGCACTGAGTGGAGAAAAACTTCCCATGAGGCTTCAGGTACTCTTCTCTTGTACTTCAACTATTTAATAGGTTGGATACATTTCATTCTCTGCGCACACCGATTTCCAACAAACTTCCAACTTTGTTCGATCTCTCAAACCGCCACATTTAGTTCGTTACTCTAAATACAAAAAGAGTATTTTCCAGATCTTAGTTCACGGGGAAATGCACGAGATGAACCGTCTCAAGGCTGGAATTCAACGCCAATTTGAAGACGAAAATATTCCAATCCAGATACACAATCCAAAAAATACGGAGGTGGTTCGTCTGCACTTCAGAGGAGAGAAAACGGCCAAAATTGTCGGAACGATGGCTACAAGTACGCCAAAAGGTGGAGAAATAATCAGTGGAGTGTTGATCAGAAGAAACTTCAATTATCACATTATGGATCCAAAAGATCTAGCTGGTAAATATTTTTTCAGAGTCTCCTTTTAATAGTTTTAGCCTACACCGAACTCTCTTCGTCTCGCGTATCTCAAAAGGAATCTGTCTACTACAGCAACGGTCTCAATCTGCTCATGTTCAATCTCCGTCAACTCAACCACGACGCCGTTCTGACTGCCGAATTGAAACTAGAAGCTCCAGAACTGAAGGGGCCAACCCATCTGATTTCAATCTTTAACGTAGCTTTGGCTTTATTTGTATTCAGAAATTGTTTCAGAAAGCAATAACTATCCAGTGGTATTCGTTTGAGAACGTCTGTTTGATAGAATGGGAGAGCAATCCAGTTCACGATATGTATGCCGATGCTGTTCTTGCTGCCATTTTGCACGCTCAGAACAATCCAATTCCCGACAAGAGTCAGTTTATTCAAGTTTATACCTTCAACCGATCAAATTTCAGTGATTCCCTCTCTAAACCCCATTACTGTTCATCAGGCTATTGCCACCACTATGGACGATGTTAGCTTTTTGTCTTATTTGTTAAACTGTTCTTATTTCAGTTGTGCGGAGCGGAAAATGTGAAAGCTGAGGGTGACAAGATCCTGATTGATTTGAACGAAGACCAGACGGCAATAATCTCGGAAGACGGATCTAAAGTGGTCGCCAGTGACCCTCAAGTTCAACATCTTCTTCAATCGGTCGTCAACAACATCAAACACAGTCTTCCTCCATCACAGAGTGAAACGATCGAATGAATACATGTTTTTGCTATTGGTCTCATATTGTTCGTTGTTCTAATACAGTTTATAAATTGTATTTTGTTCATTAGATTGTTGGCGTTCAATTGCTTCGAATATTTCCATTCCATAAGTATTGTTCACGTTTTTAAGTTCTAAGACTCATCGAATGTAAACGTCGGTCAGTTTCCATGTTGGCCTCACCTTTTTTTGCTTTTTGCTCTTTGTTGACTCAAGCTTCAAATCCACGCCTTTTCATTTTGCCCAAAGCAGCTATTAGAGCCACAATAAACTCGAAAAACAAGTGCGTTGAGAAAGACGGATTAGAAATAGTTGAGACATCTGCGAGGCACAGACGTCGATTTTCTCCAGTGTGCATGTGCCACAACTCTTTGCCTGAGAGAATCAATAGGCTTGAGTGAGATGCTGTGGTAGGCACAATGATTTCATCTTTTCCTACAATTGTTTCCGTTTAGTGTTATCTGGATCTGTCTGTTTCTACCTTATTCTTTCTTTCAGAGCCGCAGTAATAGTCAAAGATGTCAGTCAGAGCTTTACGAATATGGAAACGATTGGACCCACAGCAGCCGATTAGCTATCTCATTGAAAAGAATGGCGTAGACGGCGCTCTCTTGCTTCAGAATGGAACTGTTCTTTCCCTCGGTTCGTTTGTTTGTTTTTGTTTGAAGTCTTCAATTTCAGGAGCTGATGCATTCGATGTAGAACGACGAAATTACTCGAAAATGTTCGATGCATACGGGATAATGGGACTTCTTCGAATAAGTTCATGTAACAAGGTTCAAGTTGTCATTAATTTGTGTATCTTGCAGCCGAGTCTTTATTGGTAATCGTTACGGGTGTCTTGTCAGTCGGACAACTCTATAATTCTGATATTCTCAAAGTGACCAACTGCGATTTCCTGCCTATGAAAACCATTGGAACTGCCGATTTTCTGGACTCTCGAATATCGGATGTTAGTTTTCTGTGTTTATTACAATCTACGTGGCATTTTCAGCTTCAACGACTTCTGTCATCCGGAATGTTCTATTTTTCATCCAGCCAGTCGTACGATCTGACTTCCTGTGCTCAACGAAAAGCAACTGGTCAAGGCAGCGATCCCCGATTCTTTTGGAACAGAACTCTTCATTTCACTTTCGAGCGATTCGGAATTGATACAAATACTTGGCTTCTCAAATGCATGGCTGGGTAAGATCCCATTTTCCACAAGCATATCACTTTTCAGATCAGTTATAGTCAAAACAGTGTACGTGGGACATCGAACGGGAAGAATAGCGCTTCTGTCGCGACTCAGCTGTGAAAGAGTCGGCACTCGGTTCAATGTTCGAGGAGCCAATCATCTCGGCCATGTCGCTAACTTTGTGGAAACTGAACAGGTTGCTAAAAGCGTTTTTAACTAAAACGAAGTTTTTCAGCTGCTAGTATTTGATAACAAAGAGTCGTCCTTCGTCCAAATCAGAGGATCTATTCCACTTTTCTGGGAACAACCAGGTGTTCAGGTCGGTTACTACTATCTCCTCCTTCAACAAAATCAAAGGTCGGATCTCACAAGGTGAAGTTACGAGCCTTCGAGACGAGTGCTCCTGCCTACTACCGACATATGACCCGATTGCGAACAACATACGGCGAAGTGATGGTCGTCAATCTGCTGGGAAGAAAAGAAGGAGAGAGGATACTGGCAGAGGCCTTCAAGGTATCACTTTTAGTGTCTTTCTAATACGATTCAGACTCAACACGGATTGACCAAAATGAACAACTTCATCGATTTTGTGGATTTCGACTATCACACTCACATGAGATCCTCGAAAGAAAACATCATAATTCTTAAGAATAAACTGCTTCCGTTCGCCGAAAAGTCTGGTTTTTTCCAGTCAGTCGAAGGAAAAGCATCAAAGTGAGATTTTGCTGTTTTGAAAGAAAGATCCATTTAGGATGCAAAATGGAACTGTTCGCACAAACTGTCTCGATTGTTTGGATCGTACCAACTGTGTACAAACGGTTCTGGGACTTCATATTGCGAGAAATCAAGTATCGGCGCTGGAGATAGATAGTGGAAAAGTGAATGTCGAGCAAAGAATCGAGGAAATATTGAAGGATCTTTGGCAGAAAAACGGGGACCAGTGCAGCACCATTTATGCCGGAACTGGTGCTCTTGATGGAAAAAGCAAGGTAATATTTCTTTTCATTTTCACTTATTTTCTCAGCTAAAAGATGCTTCTCGCTCGATAGCTCGAACTATTCAAAACAATCTGATGGATACGTCGAAACAGGAGGCCTTCGATTTGTTTTTGACGGGATCATCCTTCGACCAGCACGCCTTCGACAGAGCCAGTAATCTACTGCCAGGGGGACTCATTCAAGGTATTTTAATATATTTTTATGTGTTTGCAATGAGAAAAGTTACAGATGTCTATTACTTTTCCGGTGAGCAAAATGTTGTTTTGTGAATGTTTGTGAAAAGAATAATTGTATTTAACAACTTTCAGAGTATGCTGACGCGGTGAATCAACTCGTCGAAAGATCAAGAGAAATTACCTCCCCTGCTCCACTAAAAATATTCGTCGGTAACCCGCTTGCACTTGTCGATAACCAAAACAATGAATTTTTAGGTACTTGGAACGTGAATGGAGGCAAAAACATAAACAATATCGCATTTCGAGGAGAGTCCAATCTGGCTCATTGGATCTTTCCCGACACTCATCTGGGTATTTTACTTCCCTCCCAACTCTTCAATTGTCTCATTTAGTTGCTCTTGGCGAAGATGATGATCCGCCAGATATTGTGGCCATCGGAGTCGAAGAATTGGTTGATTTGAACGCGAGCAATCTGGTCAAAGCGAGTACTACGAACCAGCGATTGTGGGCAGAAACTATCAGAAAAACACTTACCGCAAAAGCTCCCTATGTAATGGTTGCCAGCGAACAATTGGTTTGTTTTCTTTTAAACAAGCATAGAAAATAATGCAGGTTGGAGTCTGTCTGTTTCTGTTTGTTCGACCACGAATTGCATCATCGATGAAAGATTTTGCTGTACATTCCGTGAAAACGGGACTAGGAGGAGCAACAGGAAACAAGGGATCCGTCGCATTTCGTCTCGTTCTCAACTCGACAACCGTCTGTTTTGTCTGTAGTCATTTTGCAGCTGGACAACACGAAGTAATCTGAATTTTCGATTCATTCGATTTGTTAACTCAGGTTCGGGACAGAAATGAGGATTTCGCTACAGCGATGAGAAAAATTCGGTTCCCGATGGGCAGAGACATCAATTCACACGATACCATTTTCTGGCTCGGCGACTTCAATTACAGGTTTACTTTTACTCTTTTTTATACAAAACACATTCAGAATCAATCTATCAGGAGAGGAAGTAAAAAGAGCCGTATATAACGGACAACTTCAACAATTAGTCCCGAATGATCAGCTGACGCAGCAAAAGATGCAGGGAACGGTTTGATTTCGATTTTGTATCATTTTAGGAGTTTGTTTTAGACGTTTGAAGATTTCGAAGAGGGACCACTGACATTCCCTCCGACCTACAAATATGACACCTTCAGTGACGATTATGATACCAGCGAGAAATGTCGTGTTCCAGCCTGGACAGACAGAATTTTATGGAAAGAACAGCGAGCCAAATCGGATACTACTCTTTTATGGTATGCTTTTTTTCAATCTATCGTTATTGTTATAATGTTTTAGGTACACTAGAGCCGAGTTGAAAACTTCTGATCATCGACCAGTGGGCGCACTGTTCCTCATCAACACCTACAAAGTAGACACTTCGAAATATCAAGGATTGGTCCAAGACGTAATCAGGTATTTGGCATATTTGATAAGACAATAGTTGTTTAGTCAAATGGGTCCTCCGGATGGAACAATCATATGCTCTGTCGAGGGAAAATCTCGTTTTCCCATGGCCATATTCCCAGCATTGTGTGACAAACTACGCGAACTCGATGTCAACATTTTAGCAAGCAAATGTGAATCGGACGAATTGTGGCTTATACTGGAGTCGGGAGAATCAGCTCTTGCAGCAGTCAGTATGGATGGAATAGTTCTCTACGGTTTGTTAACCTCTTCGACTAGAATCATTCACTTTCAGGGAATTCGTTATCAGTTCGACTGAAGTCTCCTAATTGGTACGAAACGATTACACTGCCTCCGGAAACTTGTCAAGTCGATAGTTATGTCCCGGAGGACGAAGTCGCTTCAGCCGATATCGGCGCTTTTGAATTCGACGACGACGACGAACTATGTACTATCAACTCAATTTCTGCCCCGGAACGTCCTCGTCCTCCTCTGAGTGGCGGTTCTTCTCCCGCTCCTCAACTAGCCAATCTTCATTGGCCGAGTGACAAGTAGGTCCTATATTCTGTTAAAGAATGTTGTAAACCTGTCGTAACTGTTGTTTCAGTGACGTTATTCCGTACTTTCGATCTTTGCCATCTCGTGGTAGTTCCGTTTCTCTTCCTTCATATGCATGCGACCGACCATCTAATGGACCTTCAATCCCATTAAGACCATGTGTCTCTGTACATCCTCTTCGAAGTGAGCCGCCGCCAACTGTACCGATGAGAGCTGCACCTCCTACTCCACCGCCAAGACCTCAAATGCCCGTAATTCCACCTCGCCCCCAAAATTGGTGATTCTAACTTTTTATTTATTTCTTAGCTAAAACAACTCATAATATTATGTTACACTGTGTTGTCCTCTCCTCCGGTCAAATCATGTGCCATTCTCATTTTTGAAAGATCACAACTTGCCAGTTTTACCCCTTTTCCAAAATATAACAGAAATGAATTATTTTACTACGTTTTTGTTTCTCGGACTGAAAGAGGGACAGGGGTGCTTCTTTGTAAAATGAACCGATTGTCCGGATTTGGATCCGTCTTTCGGGTATTCGATAGGATCTCGGAGTGCTCTCATTCAGTCTCGATGCTGCGACCGATCTCTCCCGGCACCAGGTTGGTCTTTTCTTGCTTTTCATCGAAAAGACCATTTCAGTGCGGTAGTTTTCGTAGCCACGTCTCTCTTCGCCTCCTTGATTGGCAGACTAGTTGTTACTCGTTTTTTCTTCGACTATCCAGTTGTTATCCTTCTGTTGCAAAATGCGACAATTCTCTTTTTCGTCGAGATTCTTCGGTATCGGATCCTATTGAAAGAGGGAAAAGAGTCTTTCAGAGTACTGAACGTCGTCAAACTTGCTCCGTACTCTTTCGAGCGTGGTCGCCATGTCTTCTTGGCCTCTTTCCTCTTTTGTGTCGCTCAATGGCTGACTGTCGCCTCGTTCGAAGGCATTGGTCTGCCCGTTTTTGATGCTGTCAAAAGGTATTTTGTCATTATCATTTTCTGTGAAATTCACTGAGATGATCCTTTGGTTATTTTTCAGGTTCACTCCGTTGGCAATCGTGGCCGTGTCGACCGTCTTCCACCGTCAAGGAAGAATCGAGAAAGGAATCTACGGATCAGTTCTGGCCATTTCTGTCATCTCCTTCTTCACAAGTACTACCCTTATTTGATAGAGAAAAGTCTTTCAGTTAACCTCGAGATCACAGTGGACAGATTTTCTCTCTTCTACGGTGTTATTTCTGCCTGTCTTCAAGCTGTCGCTTACGTCCAGTTTGAAAATCTGAGTCAGAACTTCCCCGTAAGTCTACTTACCAGATGTAACATGGGAAGATTTAGGCAATGGAGATGCTGTATCTGCACTCATTCAACTCGCTCCTGGTTTTCCTTTTAGCCGACGTGGTCCAGGACGAGATTCGAGATGCCTTCATGTACATGATGACTTCTGCTCACCCTCTGTTCACTTTCGTCTTCGTGGTTCTCCTTCTATCAGCTCTTCCTCTCCAGTTTGCCACCTTCCTCTCGATCGAAATGAACGGCGCTCTCAACACTCAGATAATTTCCAATGTTCGCAGCTGTGTTCAGGTCAGTTCTTCCTATCTATAACGAACATCTCTCCGTCCAGATCTTCATCGCCTACTTCCTCTCTCTTTACCTTTTCTACGATGTTTCTCCCAGTCTCGTCAATTATCTCGGACTTCTTGCTATCCTACCGGCCACTTACTATTACGTTCAGACTGTTTGTGCCAGATCCGACATCAAGATGCCTTGGGTTGTAAAGGCATGAGAAATAGTATAATAAACTTCATATAATGCAACACAACATGGTTAAGCGAACTGAGATCTTTCCACAAGTGGAAGGAAAAAGGAGCCGGAAGGCAAGGAACTAACAATAACAGAGATAAGTAGAAAATCTGACAAACCGGTATCGAGGAATTTGAGAATTCACCGGATCGATAGGAACCGTATATGAAGAATACCCTAACTAGCGAAGTCTGGGACATGACACAATCGAGAAGGAAAACAGAATCCTGAGTCGAGATGAGGTGGGACTAGTTCTCCGGAATAAATACATTTGGTGGAGAACTGACAAGATTCCTGAGAAAGTGGCGATGGCAGAGACGACCCTGCAACTAAATTAATTATGATATATTTTGAGAAAAGAAACCTTTTGCAGTAGACCCTTATTCGCACCCGTTTATTGCAACAGAAGATGACGAACTACTGTTACTACTGCTAGACGAATCAGAATTCTGAAAGATCGATTAGTTGGGGAGAGATTGGGGACACTTACACAATGTTCTTTCAGTTCGTGACTACCCGAAGATTCGTCCTTTTTCAGTTCCGGATGACATCCTTCGACGAGTTTCTTCACTTCCAAAATGTCCTCTTTTGTGTAATCCACTTCTGCTGAAGCGGACAGTGCCGGATAAAGAGAACATTTGAAGTCAGCAGGAGGATATCGAGTAGGCGATTGATCTCTCTGCTTGGTGAAATATCGTCCGAGTTTCTTGTCGGTAGAACGAAGGTCGTCTGCTGTCCCTGGCTCGCAGTACTTGCTGAGACATGAAGTCGTCACTTCCTCGGGACAGGGCTTTGTTTTCCTCTACAATACACTTGTTCCCTCAATTGGACTCTATTCTTACCTCTTTTGCTGCTCTCTTCATGTTTCTTTCCACCTGAGCTCTGTCGGACACTTGAACATAGTATTCGGCCAATCGCTTGTCTGCCGGTTTGCTTGGATCAATGCATTTGGTCACTACGAAGAGCTGAAAAAAACTTTGGAAGATAAACATGGATAAATACTTTGCATTCTTCTGGCAGAGTCCTCTTCTTGGCTGCTCGATCAATTTCATATACCGGGAAACACTGGACATGTTCTTCGGGATTTCTTCGAATCAGACACGGTCCCCCAGCAGACGGTCGTTCCTTGTTCTCTCCAGCAATCACTGGCGGAACATGGACTCCTCGGTCGTCAATCCGTGTTTTCCTCTCGTGATAATCGTCATCGACCAGACCCTTTTCATGAGCGGCTATTAGCATCTCTTTGATTGCATCTCTCGGTCTGAATATCAATTTAGACTTGCAAGAGAAATTCTCACATTTGACCGTCTGGATGTAGTTGAACAAGACTGTTTTCTGGGCAATGGCTGAGCAGAGCCGGAGGGTCGACAATCTGAATCCAGTCAGTTTCGTCTTATACAAAGACTACCTGGTAGCATTCTCTCCAGTTGGCGTTTTTCCTCTCGTCCTTGGACTTCTTTCTGTAGCCAGTATCTCCAGGTCGAGAAGTCGAAGGTTGATTGTCAGAATCGCGGTCATTGCTTCTGGCCGAGTCAGTAACTGAAAGAGTCATGCTCATATCTATCAAGAAGAATCAGTGCTGTTTGGAGAAGGTGTTCAACATGCTTCCGAGTACAAAACGCTGAGTGCCCGCTACGGGTGCTAAACCTACGCCTTCGGACGACTGTATTTAAATGGAAGCGCGAGGAACGAGCAGACTTGCGAGCCTCGGCAAATGAGGGAGACCGCGTTGCCGATCGAATCGTCATACTCCCGCCTTTTCCACGAAGTTTCGGCGAACCTACATCGACACTCGTGTGGTTCTCTCTCATCTTCAAAAACAACAAAATAAATACTTACCGGGCCTAGTGGGAGGCTCACTGGCACTGCCTGTTTTCGGTCTGGTTTGAAGTTTCCTTTCGCTGATCGAAGACAACTCGTCTGGATACGGATCCTCTTCGTCTCCGTGGACGTAGTATGTCTGACAGAAACTGGGACAGACGAACATGGTGTTGAACCAGACGTGACCGAGTTTCTCTTTGTTGACAACACCGTCATGGAATATGTCGACTCGAACATCTCCCTCGATGAAGACTCGACCGTCCTGTGGCACTGTCCATCCGAACGCTCGTCTAGATTTCCTTTAGTTGAATATGCTGAATTGTTACCTCGAGATGATGGTTCTCGTGCAGTCTTCGTCTTCGTAGAAGTTCTTGCTGAAGTCGATCGAGTCGTCTCCTTGTCTTTTGCTGTTTTTCCAGAAGGTATATTCATTGGCCCTGAACAGAAGATTGATGTTAAAGTGATCTCAAGACCAACCATGAACCCGGAGCTTTGATCTTGGCTCCTTCAAAAACGACAGCATCGCCAAGAGTCACTCTCATACAGAGATCTTTCGTTCCGATGTCTTTCGGACATTCGATGTAGATGCCAATCAACTCGACCAAAAGAGGGAGATAGTTCAGCATGTTTCTTCTCAAGTGATGGAAGTAGTAAATGTACCGACGTTGGGAAGGAATAGTTACACCCTGAAAGAAAGTTTTTTTTTAGCAACTTTCAAAAGATACCTTGTTGTTAACCGTCCGAATAATAGAGTAATAGTCCATGATAGATCGTGGTTTAGGATAGAACCCAATATAGACGAGATATGCACAGATCATGACACCGGTTCGTCCTTTTCCCGCTTTGCAATGAACAGCTATCACATGGTTTGGGTTTTGAAGTAGAAAGTCGTGAGCCTCGCGACAGAATTGAGCCATATACTCGAGTCGTGGAGGATGATGGTCGGTCATCTCGAAGGAAATTACTCTGTTCTCAAATTTTTCCGGCTTATAAGAGAATTTTCCTCGTCTAAATGGTTTGGATTTCACAAGCAGTAAGAGTATGCTTACAAGTTGAAGACCATATATGCTCCAGGATGTTGTGTGTTTAGAAACCTCTGCGTGTCTGTCATTGTGTTCCGATACAATTTCTCAAAGTCTTCTGCCGGATAACCCAATGCGATTATTCTATCCGTAATATCTGAAAAGGTTTCATCTGTCCGATTCTGGCCAATGACTCACATGTTAAGTCCAAATCAAAATTACAATTTTCTTTTGTCAACCGCCGTCGATTCTGGCTGACTGCTTTCCTCAAAGGATCCGTGAACAACTTGAATATTTTCTCCGCTCGACTCGACGGTTCGGGGCATGTTGTCTGTCTTTCTGGTTGCGGATTGGGACATACTTCATCTGACCACAAGTCGCCTTCTCCAAATGACGCCCCGCTGAATTCTCACTCTTGTTTTCTTATATCAGAATTATACCTGTCTTTCTTTTTTTCCATAACCCGCCCCAATCAAGGCTACAGCTTTTTGGGTTCAATTGTCACCTGGAACAAGGATGAGACAGATCAATTGAGAGCGAGACATATTGGAGAGGATTAGGCAATGTAACCGTTAATCGGACTGCAGTGCTTCGCGTGAGTCTTGAAAGGGAAAATTAGAGAAAGAGACGGAAGTTTCTCTCTTGTGCCTATAGTCGAAAAAAGAACGGAAGCAGTTAACACGACTCAGACGCTTTGGTCGACTGAATCAGACGAGAAGCGTAAGAAAAAGATTAGTCAGGTTACGAAAAAGGATGAGATAAAGTGCAAGTGTACTATGCAAGTCGAACAAGGGTCAATTAACTCGTCTTGACCATTTACAGTTTCCTTACTTGGTCCCTTCTGAATGACTAACGATGTTTACAAAAAGACGCTCAGTTTAGACAATAGACTAACTTCCAAAGAGTTCGATTGTTCTGCCTATTTACGCGAAACGAAGGGGGCGAAATAGAACAGCATGAACAGCTAGTGCAGAACTTAGTGAATTCACTATTTTGTATCTTTTTGTTAAAAATATAAGTGTGTTAACAAGTATAGCCATTGTTGTACTGTGTGATCTCTGCGCAAAACTGTCTTGTGACCTGCACGGAATAGGCAAAACGTCTCTACCAAAGGCTCTTCAGATGGTTTCACTATAGTTTTCTTTGCAAAGTTTCAAGAATACGCGCTATAGTCGAAAATGAAAAGACTGCCCGGAGGAGTCGAACAGTGAGCACATCGATGGCCGCTGCCGCTCTGCTTTTAAAGGTTTCCTCCGATCGCGAGGGGTCTCGCCACGATTCTGTCTTCGCCTTCCTTTGAACCTCAATCGACGCTTTTTTCCGTGTTGTCTGCGTTCTTCTTTGTTTTCTGGGTCTTTTTTTCTACTAAAAAAATCAATATTTTTGGTTCAAAGAGAAAGTATTCTCATCTCATTGCCAGAGAGAAAATTATTAAAAACAACATATTTGTTCTTCTTTTTTGTACTATTTTATTGTCCTTTTAATTTGTTCATAAATCTAGAATTTTTCTTCAGCAATGTCTTTTCGAGGCAGAGGAGGTGATCGCGGAGGCGGACGCGGTGGATTCCGCGGAGGAGATCGCGGAGGTGGGTGTTTTCTCTCAAGTTTTTAAGTAGTTAAAAATCAGGTAGAGGTGGATTCCGTGGAGGACGAGGTGGCGGTGGAAATCGAGGATTTGATCAAGGCCCTCCTGAAGAAGTAAGTTTTTTTTTCGTTCCGAATGTAATTTTTATTTTAGGTTATCGAACTAGGTTATTTTACTCATGCTTGTGAAGATGACATTGTTTGCAACACTACATGCGGAAAGATTCCTTATTTCAATGCACCAGTCTTCTTCGAAAACAAAGAACAGATAGGAAAAATCGACGAAATCTTCGGCGGACCTATGGACAACGTAAACTTTTATTTCCTTCCTAAACATAACTTACTTTTTTAGGGATTTTCGGTCACACTTCAAAGTGGAATGAAGGCATCTTCTTTTAAAAATGGGCAGAAACTGTATATTGATCCACAAAAGCTTCTCCCTGTAGAACGGTTAGTTATATTTACTGTTAACATCCTAGTAGTATGTTTAAAACCGACCCCTCTGATTTAGCAAATATGAAAACCGTTCTCTTTTCAATGTTCCGATTTAAGTTTCCTCCCTGGAGCTCAACAAGGTCGCGGACGCGGATCCCGTGGAGGGCGTGGTGGTGATCGCGGATCCCGTGGCGGACGAGGGGGAAGAGGTGGATTTGGTGATCGTGGAGGACGCGGAGGTTTCGGTGGCGATCGCGGAGGAAGAGGTGGATTTGGAGGAGATCGAGGAGGTATTTTTTATTTCTTAAGATTTGGAAATATAATTTAAGGATTCCGCGGCGGTCGAGGAGGTGATCGCGGTGGCCGTGGAGGATTTGATAGAGGAGGCAGAGGAGCTTTCCGTGGTGGTGATCGAGGTATTTGCTTTGAGAAGAAAACTTCAAGAAAATTATTTTAGGTGGTTTCAATAAACGCCCTTACGATGGAGGAAACAGCTATGGAGGAGGTCAGGCAAACAAAAAGACAAAGTTTGACGACTAACAAACTACCTCCACCTGTACACAGGACACTTCACGAATTGTTGTTTTTGTTAACGCTTCAAATATCTTTTTGTTGTTGAATTGGTTTGTTATTTTGGTAATACAGTCATATAACCTTATTTATTTATTTCCACAATAATCAAATCACTCCAAATATGAGGGACAGCCGAAGATTTTGCCAATTTCGTTGTAAAAAGGTCCTAACGAATCCTCTATTCCTCTGACAATAGCCTCTAGGGCGCCGTCAACCGCAATTGGCTCGCACTGAAAATGTATTTGCTTTATAGATTGAAGCTCACCATTTTTGGCGGAGGATGGATTAGAATAGCAGTGAGAGAGCACACGCCTTCTAAAACGTTTACAGCGATAGTGATGTCTTTCCCATGAAGACCTAAAACCGTCGTTAGAACTGTTGAACTGAACTAACCATCATTTATCTTGGAAAATTGCCGGTATAGGATCTTGCACACGTCACCCATGAGAAAGATGGGCAATTGGAATTCCTCAATTACCTCGCTGTCTGGCTCTAAAGTTCATATTCATTCTGAGCTTCAAAAAGTTCACACCAAACATGCACCTAGCAGCCAAAAGACGTGTGACGAAAAGAAATGGCTTGTATTGTTCTTCGGTAAACCCGAAGCTGGACAAATGAGTGACCAGCTGCAAGACTTAGACAAACCAAAACAATACCCACTTCACAATCGGTCATTGCGTGATGACAATCCGACAATTGCCTGCATTGTTCTCGGAGTTCAGCCACGTTTTTCAGTCCAGTTTCAGTCGAATTGTAGATAAAGTTGGTTGCAAATTGGCATAATGTACAGGTCAAAGAGTTGTTCGAAAGTGGATCTGCCCGAATGAGAGCAGGCATAAATAGCAGAAGCAAAACCATTTTTGTAGAGCGGATCGATTGAGCTGGTAGTCGGTTCTTATCTTCCGTAGTTCTCGAATTGACTGATAAGTGATTAACGAGCATTCTTATGCGTGGAATATATTACCAATTTATTCGAAAAAGGACCCATAAAACATCACAGTTAAAAGTGGTATAAAGCTAGATTTCCATTTAGGCGTATCTCTAGTTGACCATGGCAAAGAGGTAGAGCAGTCCCTTTGCATATTGAACAATTTCTTGGGCTCCGAGCTTAGATTCTCCGAAGAACCTATCGACAAACGTGATAGGAACCTCTCCGATTTTGTAGTTCAGCTTACGAGCACGGAACATCATTTCCATCTAAAAATGTACTAAAATATGTGAAGAGTACAGAAAAACCTGGAAAACGTATCCTTTGCTGACACATTCGCTAATCAGCTTGGCTAGAACTTCTTTTCGATAGAGGCGGAAAGAGCCGGTCAAATCAGACACACCTGGTTGAAGAAGGAATTGAGCCACGAAATTAGCTCCTTTGCTGATGACTTTTCTCTTGATGTCCCAGCCAGAAACACCTCCGCCAAGACGATAGCGAGTGCCAGTGACAATGTCCAACTAAATATACTGGGAAATTTTGTACGAAACCTGAAACTAACATTTTCATCTTCGCGTTTTCGAATCATGTCCAGAATGAACTTTGGGTGATGGGAGAGATCGGCATCCATCAGAATAATGAATCTGGAAAAACAAGAGTTGTGTGGATAACCACCAAAAAACCTACTCTCCTTTGACGTACTGAAGTCCATGAATATAGGCAGTTCCAAGTCCAAGTTTTCCCGGTCGTGGTTTCAAAATTATCTTGTTCTTCCCATATTCCTGAAATTGAATTTGCAAAGGAAAACACGACGAGACGAACCGCCTGAAGCTGTTCTGCAATTTGAAGAGTTCCGTCCGGACTGCCGTCATCGATTATGATCACCTAAAAAATTCTGATTCTGAACCTCTAGCCAAAATTTGAGATCAAACAGTTCGATAGATTTCCCACACCTAGACCTGGCTCCAGAGATCGAGGCGAATCAGTCGAAGACTTTGCCAACAGTGTGAGAGAACCGCCCGGCCTTTTGCAGTCAGCTCTTTCCCGTCACAAAAATTCAACCAGGCGCCGGCAGTCTATCGGCCGTAGTTGTTCAAAAAGAGCAAGCCTAATCGGGTTCTTTTCCGGTGGCCTCTACCCCGTGATTCACATAATAAAAAAGAATATTTTTGCTGCACAATGTACCCAGAATCAGCAGTCGCAGCTAGTTTTTCTTGGATACCTTGCTTCTTCACTTGGACTCTTCTTCCTCATGACCTTTTTCGAGCTGAATGGGACGTCCATCTCCGGGTGTTTCCTGCGGGGCCATGTACTCGTGTGTCTCGTCCCAATCCAGTGGATCCGTCCATTTGATGTTGTTGGACTTGAGAGCATGCTGGACACAGCTGTAGACAAAGGTGTAGTCGGGGATAGAGAAGTAGGTCAACTCGTCGATATACTTGAAAATACGATTGAATTCTCTCTTGGGACAGCCAGTCAGGAACTTGTCGAGAGCTGCAGGATCCGTACGGAGTTCTTTCTTCATCTTGAGCACCTCATCCCGATTGTCAGCTTTGAACTTTCTCAAGGAAGAGCACTCGTCGTCCATTCGACGACCATGTACAGCTATTCTTCGATGTCGTCCTTTCGCGACTGTTTCACGGCAGCCAGAGGGGCGTAGCGAGTTGTGCCTCTGAAGGGAGCGATGTCTCTCGGCTTGCGACAATCCTTGTCCTTGTTCTAGAACTGACGACACACTCCGAAGTCGAGCACGTAGATCAGATGGTGTTCGTTTTGATCCTGACGTCCGGCGGTAAAGTTGCACTGATCTACAGAAAAATGTTCCGGAAACGGAAAAGTTGGTATCAACACGCTACACGCTCCGTTCCTAGCTTTAGAGAGTCTCAGTCCTACTGTCCCTTTCCTTCTTCCCTTGTCACTCTGTTCCAGTCACACAGTCCCAATAAGAAACTACCAGTCGTTAGAACACTTCGCGCACTTGCTTGTCCTGTCACGACTTGTTAAAAACTAATTTGTGCACAAAGCTACATACAAACAGGCCTGGGAGCAATTTATAGTGGATTGTAGTTTCTTTGGAGAGGCAGAAAAGTCGCTCTCGTCATCATCACTGGTAACGAGACTTTTTCTTTTGGAAAAATTTCCTTTTTTTACCTATCGACCCCAATTTTTTTCTGTGTTAATTATCCTTTTATAGGAAAAAGTTTAGACTGATTGGGTGAAAGCGATTCGAGATACTGGGATGTTCAGTTTTCAGCGGCACGCACCAAGTCGACGGGAAACCAAACCATTCTTACCTCGTACTCAATATCTTTGAGATATTTTTCGATGAGCCAGATGCAAATTGGCAAGTTTTCTCTCTCTTCGTAAGTTGGTAGTAGGATTGAATATTGCGGAGCCATCTGAACTATTTTAGACGAACAAAGGGAATGAAAAAGATGCACAAGGAAATCCTCCATTTCAAAGTTTTTAGACCACGTCAATTTTTTTATCTAAAAATGCAAATCAACAACCTATACATGCCGAAATGAACTATTTTGACTTTCGCGAAAACAATTTCATGTAGTCCTCTGCATGAAAATTATCGTCAATCACTTCCTGCTTAATCTTCTTCACTTTAGGTTTACGAGCAGCCAATCTTTGACGTCTTTCGTCATCTGACAGCAGCTTCAAATCTACCGGAAGCTGAACCATCTAAAAGCAGAATAAATATACAACTAGAAACAGTAACCTGGCGTGGCTCGCTTGCTCTAATTTCAATAGTTGATCCGTCAGGCCGAACAATATTCACGGGATAGCGAAGCAAATACTGCTTTCTGGCGATTTTTCCGAGACTGGCTCGCCATGCATTTCCTCGCATTGAAAAAGTTGATTTTCTCAACAGGTTAGCCAAAGAACACTGACCAGAATTAGAGAAGACAACATTCCATGATAGTAAACATGTTGATTGGAGTCTTGTTCGCAAAGACTGCATTCGCCTGCAAATTGTTTTTTTTTTTCGAAAGCAAAAAATAACAGAAGAAGTAAACTTGTTGAATGAACACGACAGAAAAACATAAAAATAGACAGTAACGCTTTATTGAACAAGTGAAATTATGTTAACACAGACTCGGACTGATGATCGTGGAAAATAGCTTCAATGTTGTTGGCAAGATTGTACAGAGAAGTGTCTTGAAGATTACAAATGATCGTCAGACACAGTCCACTGGGAACTGTGGCATCTTTTTGAGGAGTTGGGCGTATGAGGAGAACAGAAGAAGCTCCCACAGCCGCCCCTGGAAATCGCTCACGCATATTTACTTCACCGTATATTTCTAGTGGCTTAACAACTTGAATAGTACACACCCAGAAATAAGCTTACCTGTGTGATACCAGAGAGTAGAACTAGTCCTGAAAAAAATTTATAATAGCATTTCTAGTTTTCCTCACTTTTCTTGACCGTCTAGTCCATCAACACGCATCCATCCCAATGCAGCTTTTGTTGAGGAATTTGGAGATGTCTGTATTTCGCCTTTCCAAAAGTCGTCAAGTACTGCTTTTCGAAGAAATGCTTCATCAAGGGAATGAAAGCTGCGACTAGGTTTTGTCTGTGGCCAGGAGAACTCACCTTTTCAAATACAAATTCGCTAGCGACAGCAAATCTCCTACATTGGAAAGAAGGCCACCTGCGAATTCACTTTCGAATTCTTTTAAATAACGACTCACCTCCAGCCCATTTGTAGGAATTGTCCACCTCTTGACAATTGTTGAGAATGCCATCTTGCGTTCTCACATAGTACCTACAAAGATCTTTTAAAATCGAAATCTAGACTTTCTTGGCACGGTGAGGAATGATGCGCTTGTTTACGTCCAAATATGTGTTCCTAAGCTCGTACTGAGCACAAAGTTCGCGAACCAGCTTTGTGAAATCTTTGCCAGCTGCCTTCTCCAGCACCGCACTGACTAAGGTGAGTCCGTGGGTCGTGTAGCTAAAACATATTTGAAATTTAAAAAAGAAAATTTACTTGAAGCTGCTTCCAGGTGAATCCAAAAGGTCGTCGTCTTGGAACATTTTCAAGGCATCACCGACTGTGGCGTAGTTTTTGTTAGAAAGAAATTCTGGCGTGCTTGTGTTATACGCAACATCTTCAAGATCAGCTTGTCCGTTTTTCTAAAACAAAAAATGGTTATGCCAAATGGGAAAAAACACGCGTTGAGCACATTGAAAAGTGCACTCCGTTTACAAGAGAAATTGCTCTCATTGCAATCTCGTGTTTTTTAGCTGATCGCGTTTTCCAATTTGGTATTTTCTTGATGCTTTACTCCAAAAATATTTTGTTACTTTATTTACACTCTTTTGTTGTCACATTGCTAGCTGAACTTGACTTGACCCACACAATCTACCTAGTTGATTTTCGAAAATATTGTTGTTCGTTTCCAGTTTCTATATATGTTGTCTTCGAAATGCTCTTTTTTTGTGCTTAGTTTCTTTCCAGATGAATTCTCGTCTTCTTACAAATGTCGCTCGCCTGAGTGCAAAACATCGTTCTCCAGTGCAAATCTCTTCCGCACAATACCACGAAAACGTTAGTTTATTTTAAACCATCATTTGATTTGCATCGTGTAAAATTTTTCTATGTAGAAAACCGTTCGCATTAAAATATTGCTTATTCTATTTTTCAGGTAATCGACCATTACGAAAACCCGAGAAACGTCGGTTCTCTGGACAAAAACGATCCCACTGTCGGCACTGGAATCGTTGGTGCTCCAGCCTGTGGTGATGTTATGAAGTTGCAAATAAAGGTGAGAAGCCTTTAAAACTCAAAAAATAATAAATTCAGGTCGATGAAAATGGCAAAATTGTCGATGCCAAATTCAAAACGTTTGGATGTGGCTCAGCCATTGCTTCAAGCAGCTTGGCTACCGAATGGATTCACGGCAAAACTATCGAGTACGCCTCCAACATCAAAAACGATCAGATTGCAAAAGAGCTTTGCCTGCCACCAGTAAAGCTCCATTGCTCCAGTAAGAGTAGAGTATAGTGCAAACTAAGAAAATATTTAGTGCTGGCTCAAGACGCCATTCAAGCTGCATTGAAGGACTACCAGAAAAAGCAGGCCACCAAGACCGCTGCGTAAATCATCATGCCGATTTGTACATGTTTTCATAACACTTGTTGTATAGTTATAGAGTGATCCACATAAACTGACCCTTTCATAATGTCGAATTCCACCTGTATGACAAAGTAATTGCCTGGTTGTAATTTGCACAAGATTGTTATTGAAAGATTTCTTGGGAAAGTCCGGTAGGTATTCCTATGCTTATAGTACGTATACAAAAACATTGAATACCTCGATAGGTTTGTCCACGTTCAGCTTCCCTTCTTGAACTAGCTTTGCTGTGATCGTAGCTGTTATTGGCTTACTAATACTCGCGATTCTCATAATCTGAAAAAGTCTTTTTCAATTTGCAATTACTCGTCCGAACAGTATTCTCTGTGCACAGAGCGCCCGTTTCGAGACAAGCATATCCGAAACCTCCGGAAAAAATTTTCTTTCCATCAATAGTTAGCCCAACGGATAGTCCCGGTATTCCATTAATGACCATGTGTCTTTTTATGAGCTCCGCAGCTAGAGCTACACGTCTGTCCAGACTGTCTTCTTTTCGTATTTGCCATTCTTTTTTGACTGATCCCGTACCAATAACCAATCCACCCATAGCTGCTGCCAGCGACCAAACCCGTCGCATCTAAACGTTTACTCTCATATATAAAATTATTCAAAAGAAATTGAAATGGATGAAACCAGTGCAAGATAACAACGACATGAAACGGACTTTATAATTCATTTTGCGGTGACTGGAGCTCTTCGCATTGCTCCTCAACCTCTTTGAACAGACTTTCCATGTCTAGAACCATCTGATTGGATTGGCTACGGTTCTCTGCTTGAAAGACGTGGGCCTTGTAATGTCCCGAGTCTCCGAAGCAGTTTTCAACTATTACACAGTTGAATCTAAACCGTTTCTCTTTTGTTATATTAATGCACTGCCTCACTTTCCAAATCCATCATCAAAGGCCACAGTAAATAGTAAATTCAGTAAAGCTATCCTACGAAGACTTATATTTTTGTCCGGGGACAATATTTGGACTCCATGTCGGGAAAGTCGAAGCACCACCTAAGAATAAAAGTTGTTTTTTGTTTGGAACGAACCTGTTGCGCTTTCCTAACATCTCTTACAAGACTCCCATTTAGCTGAGCCATTTCCAACTGGTCGATTACCTTTTCTTCGTCGGATCTATCCGATTCTGTCACAAATCCTTTTTGACTTTCTCCATGTCGTTGTAGCTGAACAGAAACGGATCCAAAATACACCAAAGAATGCTCAATCATGGAGAAAAGCAAATTCCAGCTCGAATCAACCGAAGAAAGTATTGTTGACTTTGCACGTTTTTGAAAACTCGCGCTCTGTCGCCAAAGCAGTCCTTTAGCGCCTTTGAAATTTTTGTCATCCCTTCTCTCAATTATCTGCTCGCAAATTCTGTTTTCACTCATTTTCTATTCTTAATTTCTTCAGGTTAATTTTTCAGCCAAATAATGTTTTTGACTCGCAGCGAGTATGACCGAGGAGTCAACACATTCTCCCCAGAAGGACGTTTGTTCCAAGTCGAATATGCCATCGAAGCCGTCAAGGTTTTTTATATTTCGCCGAAATTAAAAGATTATTTAGCTGGGATCTACAAGTATTGGTATCCGTACCCCGGAAGGAGTTCTTCTCGCCGCCGAACGACGATCTACTTCGAAGCTGATGGTTAACGATACCATTGAGAAAATTAGCAAGTTGGATGACCACATTGGTATTTTGTTTGAAACTCAAATTGTATTTAAATAAATTTAGGTGTTACTTTTGCCGGACTGATTGCCGACTCTCGTACTCTTGTAGAGCGTGCTCAAATTGAAGCTAAAAACTACTGGTTCACCTATAACAGGTAAAATCGATGCCTGACATAACCTTTTTTTCCTCTTCAGAAAGATGCGCGTCGAAGATGTAACTCAGTCAGTGGCCAATATTGCCCTGCAGTTCGGAGATGACGATGTCAAGGCTTCGATGTCGCGTCCTTTCGGAGTGGCTATGCTATTTGCTGGAGTTGATCAGGACGGACCACGACTTTTCCATCTTGACCCTTCTGGAACTTTCATCAACTGTAAAGCTAAGGTTCGTGTCTTTCAACAACTAATAGGTTGATTAAGGCCATTGGGGCCGCCAGCGACGGCGCTGAGCAGAATCTAAAGGATCAGTATCACGAGACTCTCACTCTGAAAGAAGCTCTGAAAATTTCGCTCGGTATCCTGAAGCAGGTCATGGAAGAGAAACTCAATTCTGCTAATGTGGAGGTCGTCATAATCAAGCCATGTCTCGATGTCAAAGGTAACAGTTTCATTTAAATTTATATCACTGGTTTATAGGACGTCAAATCGGTGCATTTGAGCGAGTTGGTAATCAGGAGCTGGACACCGTCATTGGATCACTCTAAATACCCCCGTTAGCCGTCCGGTGACTGGACTATCGATAATCCATTCTCCTTTGTCATGCCGGTTTTCTGATTAAATGTACTTTTATTTATAAAGAGCTGTTCTTGTTAAGGAAGTAGTTATGAACGTAGAATTTTTAATGCCCGGATGTGGAAAACAAAGGTGTTGTCTGAGAAGAAAACTTTTCGACGTAGTCTAGTTGAGTCTCATTTTTTTCTACCGCATAATGTGGTTTTCTTCTTGATTAACCCTCCATCTCTGCTGCCATTTTCATGGCGCTTTTGAGGAGAGATCACTCGGCTCGTCCCCAATTTGCCGTCTTCTCCGAAATTGGGTATTCACGCTTGGCAGACTCACCGTTCCATCCTTCTCCATTGACGAGTTTCTTCTCGTCAGACTAATACTCTTCCCCCGTCTCGGATAATCAGAAGATAAGGATCTTTCTTGGTTGTTTCTAGAGATTTAGCCTCTTTCGTTCCGCCCCTTTTCTCTATCACAATTTGCATACGTTTATTCTGCTGTCTCTTCTATTCACCATCACATATTCTATTCTTTTCTCCTTCCGTTTTTTGATCCATCTCTCCAAATAACCTCTCTACACATGAAATGTCTTGTTTTTCTGCCTACAATCAAAATAATCTGTTTAGTCCCGCAAATGACTCCATAGCGAGCAGCTCCTTTTCATCCCTCTGGCGTTTGTAGGGTTATTGTTCAGAATGAAATTGCTGGCCGTTATCCTCGTGTGCTTGGGCGTCTTCGTCTCTTGTCAGCTGAATGAGAACAAACGAGGTTCGATGGGAGGGTCAGTCATCTTCAAGTTAATAGAACAAATGTTTAAGATCGGCCTTTGGAAGTCTCGACCGCATTCCACTCTCAATGCTCCGTAAGTTCTACTCTGTAAACCGTCCTCAAGAGAAAAGAATTCTGAGAAACAGTCAAAGTAAGTCTCTTGAATATGTCTAATAAGAGACAGTTCAGTCGGCTACGGAAGGTCATTCTACATGGGATAGGATGCCGTCTTCTATTCTCTTTCGAATCCACATGTTGTCCATAATAAAGAGTGTTAGATAATCGCTCTCGGGCATCGACACAATTATCGGAGTCGCGTCGGAACAACTCTTGTAGACGTTTTCCAAGGGTTCGTTATGCGGAGCTCAATCTGGGCTGATAAGGAACTTTTTCTTTCCTCAGACAACTTACAGGAAAAAACCAGTTAAAATAGTTTTGAAGAAGAAGACTTGGTACAACAGTGTCTTGCTACTGAAAACTGAATGAGATCCTTCTGAGTACAGAAAGGGTTGTTCCGGAGAGTATCCGTACAGCTGGAGAAAGAGTGCTCATGGACTGTTTGCTGTCTGTCTGTCAATCCAAATACTCAATCGTCTCAACTCACACGATTACCGCGTACGAGCCGCACAAAGGAGAGCTATTCAGCAGATCGAGTGACCGCTCTTGTTTCAATCACGAGAGAGCACTCCCGCTTCAGCCTTTCTCAGCCATCTTTCCGTCGTTTCAAGTGTTTTGATGTCGGATCAGACTCTCAAACTGATCTGTAAGGCGCTGAAAAGTGTTCTATACTCACACACAGAAAACGTTGATCACTCGATGACTTTTCGCGCATTTTGAAGTGTCGTCGCGTGAAGCTTCTTCTCTTTTTCGTTTTTGCTCTGTTTATCAGTGCTTCATGGGCTCGACGGCTAGCGCGTGTTTGGTCACTCGAGAGTCTTCGCGCCTCCCCGGCAGCTATCTCACACCTCTTGTTCCTCTTCCAGATCGTCTCGAACGATGAGACCGCTGTGTCTGCCTCTTCTTCTGATACATTCAGTAATAGGTAAACTGCTTCATGTTCCTTGCGAGAACAGATTGTTCAGCACTGCCTTCGAACAAAGGATGTTCTCTTGGAGATGAGTGCAATGCTTGTACTATTACGACAGCTCTCGGGTCTCCGTGTACTGACGAAGCAGACAAGAAACCGTTCTACTTTTGCAACCCAAGAACAAAGTAAGACTCGAAGACTTCTTCCAAATAAGATTATTAGAAAAGTGGATGTGGATCAGTCGAGTTTTTTGAAGTGTAAGAATAAGAAGTGGAGCCAAGAGAGCTGTTCTCCCGACGGTAGAACTCACTTCAGTTTGACCAACTTTGAATGCATCGACCCTTCTACACAGGTCTTCTATGCTGCTCACGGTACTTCAGGTATCGGCTTGTATAACAGTCTAACTCTTCTTAGCATATTCCGGATCTGGCAGAATCTCTGAAACGTGTAGTTTCAACACTGACTGTCTCGGAGGAATGCTTTGCAGCATTGGGCAATGCAGGTGGGGCGTCTCCTGTACTCCTTTCTAAACTTCGGGCCATTGAAAAGAAACCGCAAATTTTTTTTGTTAATGCATACATGCTTTTTAATGTTCAGCAAAGATAAGAGCTAATTGTTGAGCTCTACAACAATATCAAAAAGTTTAAAGCTAAAGTTTTTAGATGCCTGTCGACCCACGTTGCGATTGAGGCACATTGTTACGAGAGTTAGTTATTCGGATATACGTTGTATAAAACTATGTTCAGAAATATCTCCGAGCGAGAGTGGATGTTTCTATGACGTTCAGTGTAATTCCGTCTGGCCAGATTCCTTCTGTAAGTTACTATCCCATATTTCTTCTGTAAGGCATTTTCACACATTTCACATTTCGATGAAAGAGATTATCTTCAAAACCCTAACCTTATTATTAGTTTGACAAAAATATGTTTCAGGCAAAAACGGAATGTGCGTCTGCCCTAATGAGGACATGATTGCTGTCAAGACGAAGTGAGTTCATTCGAAAAGGATCGTGTCCTTTTTCTAGTGATCTCCAAACAGCCGTGCGATTTCCGCAAATAGATCCGAACAAAGAGATTGCGAAAGAGAAGAAAACGTTTTCAGAGACGGCACTCTTTGTGTCTGGCAGTCTTCTTCCGAACCCTCATGTCCTCTTCCCTCTCTTCCTCCTCCAGAATCACCCGCCGCTTTGGTCGTGCTTCCAGCTGTTGCAGGTTGACTACTGCTTGATAAAAATGAGAACGGAGCTTTCAGGGAAACAGACTGTCAGCATAGCAGCTTGTAATCCTCAGAGTAATACGATTCCTCAAACGGAGGAGGCGCTCCATTCCAACTCTCACGAACACAAATGTTCTGTTCGAGGACTTGTTGGAGATCAGCCATCTCCCATTGACGTTTCCGATGTGTACGACTGCATAGAAAATTCCAAGTTTTGGAAGGAACAGGTCCGTTTCCTTCAAATAGCAAACACTCTTTGTAAAGGGGAAGAAAGTGAATACTCATCCGGTCGGTGTCTGCTGTATGAACAGAGCCTTTACGTGTATGCAACCGAAGAAAGGAGAAAGTGACGCTCTGGGCTCTGTTCCCCGATGGTGGTTCAATGGCGTAATTGGATCTTGCCAACAATTTCTCTTCGATCCCACCTCTTCTGATGTCAGTCCGAATAATTTCGAGACTCTTGACCACTGTAAGCCCTATTAGGGATGTATCTCAAAGATTTTTAGGCGAGAGCTACTGCAAAGACACCTGTCCGAGAGGAAATCCCGCTTATTTGGTTTCGAAGAGCCAAATGGGAGTGTCACCCCATGTCGGATGTACCACGACCCATCCGTGTCCCGATCCTTTCCAATGTACCGACGTCGCCAGTCAGAGCATGTGCTGTCCGAGCAGAAGTATCTCCGACAATCTCCAAAATACCCAAACATAACTTTAGAGTCTGTCTGTTCGGATGCCGGAGGACGTCTGAAAGATCCGAAACGGACAACGCCCTATGACGCCGGTATGCGATTCGATCAGTTGACTGGAGAGAGTGCCAACTATGCAATGGGAATCAGTACAAGGTAACTTGACGTTTATTAAAAAATCTTTTTTACAGATACTATTACAACCCCACGGATGGTCAGTGTCATCCGTTCACCTACAACGGGTTCCTTGGCAACTTTAACAACTTCTATAACCAAGCTGACTGTCAAATCTTCTGCGCTCGACGTAGTTCATGCATATTTTGAATTCAACCTTTGTTCAGTTCAATGCACACACGGCTCACCCTTGACCCATGGTAGCGGAGCCCCTCAGCGTTGTCAGAGGGACACAGATTGCCCTTCGACCCATACATGTGCCACCGAACATTCCGTCTGCTGCCCTACTCCTCGTAATTTTTCTTTCAAATCTTAATTAACAGAATACAGAGACACTTTGCACTGAGCCGTTAAGAGTGGGAGACTGCAAGCAGTCTGTCCGTCAGTTCTGGTACAATGCCGAAACACGGACCTGTGAGGCCTTCCAATACACTGGGTGTCAAGGAAACAACAACAAGTTTGCCAGTTTGAACGAATGTCAGAGCTACTGTAAAAACATCAATGGTTTATTCGTTTCTTTTCAAAATATATGCTATGTTTCAGCTGAGCCCAAATGTCTTCAAGGAAGAGCTTACATCGATTTTAGTGGGAAGTACATGCAGTGTGGCGAAGGATTGGGTCAGTCAGAATTTGAATCTAAATGCTCTTCTCAGGCGGAAACTCCTGTCCGGCCAATTACGAGTGTCATTTCGACGGTCTTGTGCACGGCTGTTGTCCTTCCAAAGCCTATACATGTTCTCTTCAAATGCACAAGGGAGTCGCCTGTGGATCGGGCTCTTCCTATCGTTTTTATTACAACAACCAGATGAAAGAGTGTCAGTCGTTCCTGTTCCTCGGCTGTGATGGCAATTCCAATAACTTTGCTACTTCTGAAAAGTGTCAGAGTTTTTGTGAAATCGCAGGTAATATTTCTCTAGTATACAAAAAAATGTGTTCAGTCTGTCCAAACGGAGGATCTCCCCTTCGCGCCAATTCGAAAGTTCGAACATGTTCTTCGACTGAACCTTGTCCAAGTGGCTACGACTGCAGTATGGTCGAAGCCAATGGTGTTACCCAGAGAAGATGTTGTCCGACCAAAGTTTCCATTTGTAGCAAACCGCCAGCAATGGGAATTCTGCCGAAATGTTCCGGCAGCTCGGGTCAGACCAAGTGAGTCGTTTGTTGTGGGAAACCTTGATATTGGTCGACCCAGCGCGGGGAGAGAGTCTGCAGTCGCACCCGTATTGTATCGGTTGACCTGCCACAGGTTCCTATAAAGGCGACATTCCACCATCACCGTCAATCGCTGTGATGTTTTAAATCAACGCCGTTTACCCATCCGAGATGTCGTGGGGAGAAAATGGAGAAATCTGAGCATTTTGCTCTTTTTGCAGGTACTACTTCAATATGGCTCTCCAGTCTTGTTCTTCTTACACAAGCAACGGGTGTGACACATCAATGAACTCTTTTGGTTCATTGGCCGAATGTGAAGACTTCTGCTTCAGTGCTGGTTAGTGCAGCTTGTACAATCTCGAAATCACTCAGGTTGTACTGCCGGCGATACCGTCTACAAGGATCCCAACTCAAACAAGCCTTTTATTTGTAAAAACGAAAACTTGGTGGGTTCTCTTTCAAATGGAGAAAACCTTCTCAGAACAATTGTCCTACCAACTACCAATGCACACTGAATGCACTGACACAGGAACATGTCTGTTGTGGTTCAGACAGTCATGGTATGAAACAGAAAAGTAGAATTTAACTTCTTCAGGAGTTTGCCCAACTGGAGAAAAAGCCTATATCGACCCTCGAAACAACAGTCCAAGACAGTGTGCTATGGCAGCTGATGGTAAATGTCCCGGAGGTTATCTCTGTCGATTTTCTCAAACCAACAACAAATACTATTGTTGCGGAAGTATTACCGGAGGTATCTGCAAATAAAATTACTCTTATTTTTATTTAGCAATGTGTCCGGCCGGTCGTGCTCTTTTCCGATTCTCTTCGACTCAACTCCCTCTTCAATGTCACATTTCTGCAGCCGTCTCCAATCCCTGTCCACCCACCTTCGCCTGTCTTAGCGATGTTCCTCACGCTTTCCAAGGTTTGTAATTTGTATTTTACATGTAATGCCCCATTTTCAGGATTCTGTTGCAGTCAACACCGTAAGTTTCGATTTGTGTCAACACAATCTTTTTACAAGTAAAAACAATATTTTGTAGCCATTTGTCCTCACGGTGCAGCCTTCCATTTGGACGAAAAGAGTCAGATGCCAACGACTTGTAGTAGCGAAGGATTCGCCTTCTGTCCCCAAGGTTACACTTGCCAGCAACAGCCGGAAACCAACAACTTTTTCTGTTGCGCCGGAGCAAATCCCGAAGGAGTTAACGGTAAGTTCGAGGTATATTATGAATAGTTGCTTAGATGGCTGTCCACCTGGTCAGTATGCTCACATTTTGGACGGTACAGTCAAAAATTGTGACCCGTTTAATGTTCAAGACACCAACTGTCCTGCCGAATACACCTGTCAGTGGTCTCTCAAGAATCAAAAGTACCAGTGTTGTGGAACACGACCCATCAGACAGACAAGACCTCACACTATCGGCTAGTTTCTTGCACCCACTATTTGACTCTGTTTAGATGACGGTTGTCCTGCTCGTCAATTCGCTCTTATGAGTCGTGGCGGCAAACCGCGTGTATGTACTGCGGGAGAGGAAAAGTCTTGTCCAATCGGATTTTTCTGTCAGTTTTCTGCGAAAAAGGCCCAATTCCAATGCTGTGGACAGAGTGGAGGTAGTACATTCTTAATATTTACCATAAGATTATATTCAGGGTGCCCAGCATCACGTGCTGCTTATATTGCAGTAGACGGTAACGCTCAAGAATGTCTTCCCGGTCCGGACATGTGTTCAGACGGATACGAGTGTGTTAAAAGTATCTATCTGGAGGGAAAGAACATCTGCTGCAGCAAAGAAGAGTCAGGTTGCGCCGATAATGAGGAACTGATCAACGGGGAGTGTATGGTCAGAGTCAAGCCAGAAGGAAGTTGTCATAAAAGCGAAGAATGTGGAGGAGGAAGTTCATGCATTGACAACACTTGCACGTAACAATTTTCTCTCGAACTCTCCAAGTAAATCATTATTAAGATGTCCACCGGAACAAATAATTATCAATGGAGCTTGTACAAAGAAAGAATGTGGTTCGGATCAAATCCGAATCGAAGGAATTTGTACGGATCGGGCTGACATTGGACAGGCGTGCAAGAGTTCTCTCCAGTGTGTGGCCAATTCACGTTGTATCTCTGGTCGTTGTGATTGTGCCAAAGGAGAAATGGTCAAAGGGAACAAGTGTGTCAAACAGGAATCAACAACTGTCAAATCGACCACAAACAGACAAGGAGTCTGTCCGACGATGTCTCAGATGCCATATTACGAGAAAGGAACTACTCGAATGCGTTATTGTAGTCAGATTGCTGATGATTGTCCGAACGGATTCACCTGCCAATACAGCGACCAAGTCAAACAGAACATTTGTTGTGGAGAAGAGGAGAAGAAAGAAGAAGAAATGGTAGCTCCAAAGAAACCTAAAGGAAGAAGTTCCAATCATTGTCCAGCTGGAATGAGTCCCTATCTGCTCAACGGACGACCGAAATCTTGCGCCACTGGATCGTGTCCTATCGGTTTCCAGTGCAAGTTCAGCAATGGAAGAAAGGACTATTTCTGCTGTACGAAGAATCCGAAAAAATCGTCTTCTGACTCTTTCCACATACAAGGTAATCTCTTCTATTTTCAAATCTAGAATATTTGCCAGGTGGAGGATGTCCTCGTGGATCAGCTCTCTTGTTCCCTACAACAAAGGAGCCCGTCAGCTGTAATCCCGACAACCGAGCCTGTCCTCATGGATATCTCTGTCTGCCGCATTCTTCCAAACAAGTCTGTTTTCCTATTAATAGTTTATCAAAGAATCTTCTTGCAGCATTTCCAATGTTGCTCAGTTGAAGCTGTGAGAGACATGACTGGCGAGGTCGAGAGTGAGCTGTTTCTCGCAGACAAAACAACGGTTATTTCAGTTACGTGTCCGTCGTATTTGGTCAAAGTGGACAGAATAGTCAATGGCGAAAGAAAGCCATTCTGTGTGAAGAACTGTCCGTCGGACCTCGTCAAAATCGATGGAGTCTGTGCTCCAAGAAAAGTCTGATCTCCAAGACTTATTTTAAAGCATCAGTTTCGGTGCCTTTGTAGATACTATTGTATCAGTCTTTCTCGAATGAACTCTCTTTTTTTCTAACAAGTTGTGCTACGCCCCTCCGGGGCTAAGTGACTTAGTTTTGTCCTTTTCAAACAGATAGCAGTTAACAGTCTATCCCTCTGTCTCTCTGTCCCTCTGTCCCTCTGTCCCTTTGTCCCTCTGTCTCTACCAATTATGATGTCCCTATCGGTATGTCCCCTTTCTTCTGTCCAATTTTTCCCTCCTTTCGTCTCTCTAACTTCATGAAATTTTCGTGTGCCTATCCTTCCCTGCTGATCTCCCTGTCCCTATTTCCACGTGCTCCTATTCTCCCCTATCCCTGTTCTCTTGTTCACCCCGTTGGAGCTAAAGTTATAGTAGAAACCCCCTTGAACAGTTTTCCGTATTCCTAACCCGCATTTGATTCTCTACTGTCTGAAAACTGCAAGTCAAAAATATTCAAAGTCCACTTGCAAATTGACTTGTCAAAACTTGTTACACTAACTCCTTTCCCCTTAATGTGCGCACAAATTGCTCCATTTTGATTGCCAATTAAAGCTTCCGACAGACACACTAACACACACAGAGACCTGGGAGCAATTTAAAGTGGGTAGAATATTATAGAGAAGTAATCAAAAGTTGATCAATTACCATCTTTCGCATTTTAGCTGTTTATTCCAGACTGTACAGATGGTTGGAGAACCTTTGACTGATCTTCTGAAAGACAAGAGACAAGAGTTTTAAAGGATGAGATGTAGGTCGAAAGTTGTAGATCGAACGCCAAGAGAAGAAATGATTTTTTTGCGAATGTGCTCAAAGATGCGTTTGCTTTCAAAACCTCGCGCTTTCGACTTGTCTTGACAAGTCTTGTCAAGACAACAAGACACGACTTGTCGAAACTAACCTCTGAAAAGCAAGTAGTTTTGGCTACAATTGCAACTCGTCGTCTTCTACTGTGCGGATGACTCCCTTCTCTTCTTGAAAAGGTCAGGCGTTTCTTTTTACTTTTCTGACAGTTACACTCTGACAGTTGACATTGCAAACAGTAGCGTCACAGACATTTGCGTTCTTTTGAATAAGAAGAGAGACGGCAATGTGACAGGCAGTTGTGAATCCGCCACGACTGACAGCCTTCGAAAGAAGGTGTCACTCTCGGTTTTCTCGGATCCTTGGCCACCTCCTTGAATCCACAGCGGTGTTTGGTATAGTTCTTGGAGATCCTCGGACCACTCGGGAAGACTGACAGTTCTCTTCTTTGCGCTAAAAACCCTATTGACAGTCATACACCTTCGCTAGTCTTTTCTTTTGTTTTGCTCTCTTTTTCGTTTTCAGGATGCCGTTCTGCTGACTGGACTAGAAACATATAAGACTCCCAACACGGACAAGTAGATTTTTGAACAACTGAAGGCTTCTTTTTGGGTCAACTGAGGACGAAACGATTATACAAGGTTAGACTACTCGGTGTATCTTCTCAGAAACATTTTGTAGAAGAGCTATAGCTGACTAACGAGGCCGATCATGTCACGCTGTCCATTATCAGAAGGATCTATTGTGAAACGGAAGGATGAGCCTGGAACATCGTAAATAGAATTGTATTGTGTTGTCCAAAAGTCAATTGCTTATATTTTCAATTGCTTTTATTTTCACAAGCTGTGCGAGTGCTTCCTCAAGCGCTCCTTAGCGATTCTACCAAGGCCAGAATCTACTGTGGAAAGAAGAGGATTCCAATCCCAGAACTGCGACACAGCATTCCCTCTGCATGATACCCCTCGATTCCGTCAAAATAAACTTTAAACTGTCCAAAAGTCTACTTGTTCAGTTGTCCAAAAGTCCGTGTTGAGAGTCTTATATGTTTCTAGTCCAGTCAGCAGAACGGCATCCTGAAAATGAAAAAGAGAGCAAAACAAAAGAAAAGACTAGCGAAGGTGTATGACTGTCAATAGGGTTTTTAGCGCAAAGAAGAGAACTGTCAGTCTTCCCGAGTGGTCCGAGGATCTCCAAGAACTATACCAAACACCGCTGTGGATTCAAGGAGGTGGCCAAGGATCCGAGAAAACCGAGAGTGACACCTTCTTTCGAAGGCTGTCAGTCGTGGCGGATTCACAACTGACATTGCCGTTTTATCAAAAGAACGCAGAGGGTTTCTGGCGGTTTCCGGGCGACCCGTTCAGGTCCTACATTTTGAAATTAGGCTTGGGAAGGAGCGGGTTCCAATACAATTTCGGTGGTTTCTTTGGAGGGTCAGGGAGAGTGACTGGAGGAGAGTAACAAATGAAAACCACGACTAGGGCTCCGTGACAGAACGAAGTCATGAATACTTTAGATATACTTTAGCCCTGGAAGGGCGTTGCCAACCTTGTTTGTAAAAATCCAATCCAAAAATTCAAATTCAGAAATGTACTCTTCATTGGCACGTGGTAAAATTGTATTAAGTAATTCTCGTTTTCCCAATTTTGAAGCAACGTTACGAATATTCGAGCAGTGTCCGTGGAAAAGCTATTTCCGATAAAGAGAAAAACTGTTCTATCCGACATTGTCGAAATTTATGTTCCGATAAAAGTCTCCAAGGCTTTAGTTTCGGTGCCTGTGGGGATACCATTGTATCAGCCTTTCCTCCTAAGAGGCGGGTACACAAAGCACTATCTGACCAATCTAAAGCCGAGATCATCCCGTTTCGGGTCACTTGTGCTCTTCCATTCCGACCGATCCTGTGCACACGTAGCTCTTGATTGTGACCTCGGGCCGTTGCGTCATCTAATGATCAGCCAAACAGTAATGGATATGAGCCGGCAAACAAAGTTCGCGCTAATCGGAGGACACACAGGCGATCGAAACACCTGTCTGTTGCGCAGAAAAGACGTCGTTAAAGCTGACCATCAGGTCAGATCCTCTTGATTGGCTCCGTTCGAATCTTCACTAAACAGGAAAACATGAGCCGGTCAGAGACTGTTTGCACAGTCCATTTCCAGTCGACTTGTGCCCATTTTCCGGAAACGCCGTCCATATTTACGCCTTCTGACCATTCTTTTCATCCCGCCGACTATTTACAGCCTTTACAGCCGACTGATGCGCCACCACTGATAGAGCTGTGTCATTTGCATAAACTTTTCTCGGGTCAGACCCTCTTGAATTTGACCCTTCCCACGAGCATGTGGAGTTCTGAAGACACAGCTGCGACTCAGGCTGTAAACTTGGCCCTAAACGCTGATTCAGACGGTCGAGAAGTTGGCGGTCTGTTCAAAATGGCCACAAGCATGAGAACTCCTTGTCTGCGTAAACTAGACTCGAAAGTACACAAAGAAAGAATTTGAAGTCTTCTCCTGTAATAAGCTCCTCCCCTTTGCTTCCACTAGCTGTTCTTTCTACTCTGTCCACTTTTTTCGGAGTTCTGAATTCCAACTTGACCCCCTGCCGCTAGACGCAATATTTTCGTCTTTGTCCATGATAAGATCTACTTCGTCTAAACTGGCGGTCAGTGTGTCGCCCTCCCATTTTGAGACCACTTTGAAAACACCTGCTGGGAAGAGTTCCCATCCATCTTTCCATTCCTTTCTAATTAACGCGCAACCTCAGTTACCTAACAGTCAAGGACGACTCTTCTTCTCTAATTGCTAAGACTCTCTCTCTATTACGAGTCTTTGTCTTGACAGTTTTCGTTTACTTTCCAGCGGAATATTTGGCCATGCCAAAGGGGTTGGACTAATTGGCATTCGAGGTCTCTCACCCGAGTTAATACCCTCCTCTCCTCCCAGTCGTTTTTTTTCAAACTAGTCTCTTAACCGTGACTCTCTCACCATCAGCCCTGTCTGACTGGCCCATTCCCTGTTTATGAGCCTCATAAGTCTCGCCATCAGCCATTCTGTTTATTACTCCGTCCGCCTATCCTATTACCGGCTGTCCATACACTCTGTTCAGATCATGGCTTGTGTCTCTCCTCCTCGATCTCTTGCTTCTGATTCTGCCTCTGATTACGGAACTGGATCCACGTATTGCTCGGACTCGGACGACCAATCTTCGCTTCTGTCTTCTACAATCGGGATCTGCCCTCATTGCAAACATTTCTTACAGGAGGTCAGTTACTCTTACCCCATACAGTACTCGAATTGTGACCCTGAGTCGACCTTTAAACACACGACCGACACTTGAGATGCGTTAATCCTTACCTATCGCTTTAGACTAATGGATCTGGAGTGGAAGAAGGTTTCTAGCAAGAGGGTGTCATCTCCAAAGGAACATGTGTAGTGCAGGGGATAATAGGCCAACACCTCGCTCCAGGTCGTTAATTTCTGAACCTTGCGGCAAATGAGACTAAAGGGTCATTCAGTGCACAATACTGTCCGCTAAGAGCACATAGAATAACACTACAGTGTAATGCGGGTCAAGGGGAACCTGCCGACGGCAAGATGTTCTTCCCGTGGACCACACGCAATACTGGCCCAATAAGATTCTGAAATGGGAGTCTTTGTTTAACAGGACAGTTGAGCTAATTGGCGATTGCGTAAAAGATTCGAAGACGCAACACCTGGCCCGACGAGTGGGGAACAGGGTCAACCGTCTTGACATGGGATTAGAGAGATTGCTACCGATTTCCAAGATGAGTCACTTGAGCAGATGTTAGTTCAAAAGAGATTTAGCATAAAGAAAGAGACTTACAGTAGTCAAATTTGATTTTCAGCCTTTGACACTTCAATGTGGACATTCAATGTGTTCAATGTGTATCACTGACTTGTTATCCACTTTAAACTCCCAGTATCCGCTGCGTAGACGTCAAATCCGAATGGGACTACGAAGTTATAATCTACAGAAGACGTCTTCGGGAAGTTACCGATCACCTGCCTGTGTAGTCTGCAACGAGCCTCCGAAAATTGTGGGTTGTCGAATAGACGAAGACGATGAAATTCTTCAGATATCTCCAGTCCCCAACATTGAACTCCAACTACTGCTTCGTTTGCATCAAACCAATCAAGAAAATCTGATGCGTTCTCTGCGCCAGTCGTTTTCGACCTCTGAAATTAGGAAAGCGTCTATTCGAAAGTGCAAAGTGACCATTCTTGGAGGCAAAGGAGTGGGGAAATCAACACTTGTGAGTTATTAGAATAGGAACAAATTTAATGAAAGCTTTCCAGAAACGAATGCAAGTAGGGAATGGTATTGTCTTCAACGACATTCTGGGAATGGACAAGCCGCTCTCACTGGAACTGTCTGTTGGAGATGTGAGTTGAAAGGGTATCATGAGCAGAAAGATTTCAGAACTGGAACCATACAATGAATTCGTCCGACGGATTTGTACTCGTCTATTCCATCACCGACAGGAAGTCCTTCGGCAAGATTCGTGACATCTTCACGATTCTCACTTCTCGTCGTGGCCTTTCTGTTCCAATCATTCTGATCTCGAACAAACTGGATAGAAGTGGTGAACGAGCAGTCTCTGTCTATGAGGGACAAACTTTGTCTCTCTCTTTCCAATGTCCTTTCATGGAAGTTTCTGGAAAAAAGAACGACAGCGTGCACGAAGCTTTCAAGGAGTTGGCGCGTCTGCTAGAGATTAACCGTCTTCGTCATTCTACTGTCTAATAAATTCTTTCCAATTTTACCCAGTTTTTACTGACAAATGAAGGTTTTTGAATGAAAGAATGTTGCTAAAGATGACATTTGAAGAGATCGATTGGTGATGCTCTCGTCGCTCCGTAAGCCATCTGGACTGCGTAAAAAGTATGGATGATATTACAGCAGCACCAGGACTGCGTTCGAGCGTGGATTGACTTGTCGACTTCGTTCCTTCAGGATTTCCGGGCCTATTTGTCTGTTCGGAAGCGAGCCGCAGCTTTCTCTGTTGACTTCGCTCGAGTATCGCCCGCATGAGCAGCGCACGGAGACGACGCTATGGCTCACAAGTCTGTTTCTTTTATTCCTTCCCATGTACCTTTGTCTTGTCCGTTCTCATACTTATCTGACATGTTTACATTTTGTGAGTTTTTCCCCTATAAAAGATAAATCGTCATTCGTACTTATGCCATCCTTGTTTCTTTCTAAATGTCAAACCACAAGAAGCAGTTATAACGAGTTGGAAATAGTAACGTCTGGTAGTGGTTCAAGCCCTTCTTGTTCACTAACAGCGAGTGTTTGTCTCAGTCCTTGAACGTCCTCGTCCCGTATGTTTTCTCTCAGGCCAAATTAACCAAAAACCGTTTGCTCCAGGGCCGGTCATACACCTCTCCAGCCCAAATATCGTGCCCCGTAGTCTCCTCTACCGTGGCGTGGTCTCATCGAGTAGAACTTTCTTCGTCGACCCGTCCTTCTGCTGCTCTTCCACCGATTCCTCCTGATCCAAGAAGAGCAGCCGCCAGACGGGTCTCCGAATATAGGAAGACAGGAGGCAATGGTCAGTAACTCTTTGTATGTTTTGTGGAAAGACCTTTAGCAAATCATACTGGCCTGATCAATAAGTATTTGAATGCGTCAAGAGAACGGTTCGAAGATCAAGAGGAGGAGAGTATAGAACAACTTGTAGCCAGGTTTTTCAAGTGTCAAGCAATAATTGATATGTTCAGATATCGTCCAAAGTCAGTCGGAATAGAAGATGCCTGTATTTTCCGTCGGAGTTCCTTGCAAGGGACACCCACTCCGTCCAGTCCATTGCCTACAACTCCAAACATGTCTCGGTATCTTCTTCAACTAGATTCTACAGAACAAGTTCAGAAACTCGTTGACTGAAACTCGTTTAAGCGCTTCCGATGTGCGGATAAGATGGCAGCTTTCGACGACAGAGACCGGTGGGTTTTCATGAGCGTGCAAACAGCAAAGCTCTCGAACTGAGCTGCCATCACACACTCCCAATAGATCCTCCTCCGGGTACTATTCCGACATTTGTCTTTGTTTGTTCAATCAGCTTGTTTGATCGAAGGATCATTGTTATTTGGTAGGAGCAATTTGAAAACTTGTGACCCCCGTCTAAGGCTGCTCCCGTGCAGTGATGTGTTTTGGCGGATCTCTCTCAAAGCGTCAGGTGTCTCTGTCCTGGCTGACCGCCCACATCCCCAAGACTACCACTCTCCAGCACTTTTCTTTTGAAAATCTTCAGACAACCAGAGTTCTCCATCCCAAAATAACTCTGTTCCAGTGCGATCCAGACTATGTTTCCAATCTGAACAAACCTAGTTCTATTACAATCTTGATACAAAGATTCAAAACTTTTTAAATTTTGTAAAGGGTAGTTATTCGGAAGAAAATATAATTAAATATATTCTTCCCGTCCATTGCTCTCTCTACCAAATACAAGCAACTGTTGAAAAACCTGGATGACACATGAAAAAGAAAGACTTGCACGGTCCAAAGAATAACCCTCGAATGCCATGTACTCACAAGCAAAAATATCTGCTGAAAGTGGTAAATTTTCGAGTTGCCGCAAATTGCGCAAGTGCTTTATGTGTAACATACGAACCACACGAGCAATCGTGTCTCCAATCAATTCTCCCTCTTTCCGATGTTCAGCCTTTCAAAAGAAAGGACAGTCATTTTGAAAGTACAAACTTGATCGTTTCCCCGATTGTGTCTTTATTCCGAGTTAGCTGGGCCGCCTCCTCCCCCGTTCCTAGGAGGTTCTGAGTCAGAACAGAAGAACAGCTGTTCCTCTCTGCAGTTCTGATCGATATCCAAACAATTTCCCAATTTCAGGCAGCGGTCGGATGCCCGTCGGGGGTTCTTCGTCCCGGTCAGGACGACTGGCTCGAATCAGTCAGAGCAACATTCGACCTTTTGGATCTGGTGCCTACAATGCTTCAGCTAATGGTCCAGGTCGGTTTCACATTCCATAAGAAATCTGTTTACTTGGCATTTGTTAGTCACATATGTCTTATTCATGTGTCTTTGCCTCAGAACAAAAGGCATAATTCTGGAATCGAAAAGGTAGTCGGAGATCACTCGTTAATGTTGACTTAGTCGTGACAATTGACACTCTCTCTATAGGAGAATCCCTCCGGGAATCGCGACAACTCATAAATCCGTTTCGACTTCTGACATGTCCCTTTTCTCCAAGCTACTAACAGCTCTTTTTCTTCCCTTTACTATGTGATCGGAGGCTATCGATCCTCTTCCCTCTTTCTCTTTCCATTCGTAAATATTTCCCAGATGGATTTCACCTAACTATGTCCTTCTTGTGTTCTAGCCAGTATTTCGGTCGGCTCCTTCGAAAGGCCTTTGTGGGAGGTGAGAATAGTAGCGTGAAGAAATGTTGAAAAGCATACTTTGAATGTTTTTAACATTGAAAGTTTTAGGGAGTCAGCCTCTGGCGGCAGGACCAGAGCCCAGCTCGCCTCTCAAGAAGGAGTTCAAACACCGATTCGAGATAATCAAAAAACTTGGGTCCGGTACTTATGGAAAGGTACATAACAGTCAAGCGGTTAACTTTATTATTTTTCAGGTTTCGCTGGCGTTCGATCACAAATTCGAGCGTGAGGTAGCTGTGAAACTTATCAAAAAGAGTGCGATGTATGTGTTTTGATACAGTTCAACTTTGAAGAATTTTCAGCGAGAACAAGGCAGATCTGGTTCGAATCAGGAGGGAAATCCGAATCATGAGTAGGTTCTTTCTAGTTGTCCAGTAACAGTGAATTCAGGCAGTCTTCAAACTCCCGACAAGTACCATCCGAACATCATCCAGATCTTTGAAGGTCATACTCTATTGAGCTGAAGTTAACGGTAGTCTTTCAGTGTTCGAGAACAAGGACAAGATCATTCTCGTCATGGAGTACGCGAGCGGCGGAGAGCTCTACGACTATGTTTCGAAATTTGGCTCGCTTCCTGAGTCCGAAGCTAGAAGGATATTCCGACAAATCACTTCCGCCGTATTGTACTGCCACAAGCATAAAGTAGCTCATCGAGACCTCAAGGTTTGACTTATAGTCTGATCTACAACTTGTATTTTAAGCTAGAAAACATTCTTCTAGACCAGGACAACAATGCGAAGATCGCCGATTTTGGATTGTCCAATTATTTTTCTGACAAGGTTTGATGGATACTTTGACCCAGTTTCTTTATTGGTTTAGAATCTTCTTACTACTTTCTGTGGCAGTCCGCTTTATGCCTCACCTGAAATTATCAACGGAACACCATATCGAGGACCGGAAGTAGACTGTTGGTCTTTGGGTATCCTCCTGTACACTCTCGTCTACGGGTTAGTCACGTCCACAATAGGAAAAAATATTCTCAAAAGAATATCGTTTCTATTCTAAAAAAATATGTATTGCATCCTCTTTGAGTATATCTTTCAATTTTTAAAAGTGTTAGACTGCCGAGCGTCGTGGCGTCTTGTGAGCCAGTTTCTAGGCGGTACGCAAAATAAAACTAAATTTCCGGGTGCCGTCTGTAAGCCAGTTTCAAGGCAGATTGAAGACTAAAAACTAGAGTGGTTGGAGTAAGAGTAGAGGAGAACGATGTTTCTGCAAGATGGGTTTAGACACGGATCCGAGCCCGGGGTTCCTCAGTAAGCAGGCGGCCGGTAGTCTTTCCTCTTGAACAGCCAGAAACTTTGCAACCTTCTCAACCTCCCGATTTCAAGTTTTTTTGTTCTTTTGTTCTTGTTCAAAATCCAAACATACGAGGGAAACAGTGACGAAAAAGAGCAAAAGGTGTGGTTACTGCATATCGACACATTCACTGCGATTAACCATAAATTTTCGAAGATATATGCCCCCTATCACAAAACATTCACAATTGATTTCTAAGTTAGTGGTCAAAAAATGCTTCGAAGTTCAGAAAGAACTTTACTTTTCCAGGTCAATGCCATTCGACGGAAGGGACTTCAACCGAATGGTTCGACAGATCAAAAGAGGTAGTTACTTTGAGCCGGACACGCCATCAAGTTAGTTGTTTATTGGTTAGGTTGATCAAAAAATTGGTTCAGCAGCCTCAATGTTGATTCGGAATATGTTACGGGTTAATCCAGACAGAAGAGCAGACATTTTCGAGATTGCCAGTCATTGGTGGCTGAATCTGGAAGAAAACATGCCTGTCATTCAGGAGCTTCCGGAGAATCAGGTCGGTCTAGAGTCACAAAATAAAATTGTGATGCTCAGATATTCGATCACACTCCATTGACTGAACGGGAAGAAACCATCATGGTTCAAGATCTGGCAGACGAAACTGACGTTTTCATGGAATTCGGACATCTTTCCAACGAGACAAGACGGAAAATAGAAGGCGAGTTCTTTGAAAGGTTCTGACAGTTTATCTTCAGAGTTTCGAAGAAGGAAGAATGCAGCCGAAGAATACATTGACAACTCGCCTATCAAACCGCTAAAGACTCGGAAAACGGATGGTCAAGAGATAGAAGAAATGCGATCGGACGAGAAGAGTCTTCGAGGAGTCGATGTCAAAAAAGTTGACTCTTTTGGATAAAACGATAACTAGAACTGTTTAGGACAAACACACGAATGACCCATTGGAGAGATTGCGACAGATCGAGGATCGACTGGGCAAACCGCAGCCACGAGTTGGTCTTTCGAACGTTCCACAGACGGTGAGTATCTAATTGGATATTCACTAACAAAATTCCTCAAACACAATATATCCTGACTATTTTCTGCTGCAATTCCGGAGACATTTAAGAGACAGTTCGTTTCGTTGTGTCATAGTCAGACTGAAGCTGTTTGTTAGATGGATCAGATGGGATAAGATACCTGGGAGAGTCGATCATTGTCTGCATAAACTCATCTGCACAGCGGCCCGTACAAGTAACCGATGCAGCAGCTGCTGACACAACTTGCTGAAATAGCAAAACTAGCTGCGGAACATAGAGATAAATCATACCTGAGAGAAGACTTGAGTGGAAAATATTCCAATGGTGACAAAAAGAATGAACCACATTAGCTGAAATTGATCGGGTTAGAGAAGGGGAAAGAGAGAAATTGTTGACAGGTAGAGGTGGATTGATGCTGATTATGCGCACGCCCCTGCTACGATAAATCCGTACTAATTGAACCCGATCGGGGTGAATTGGAAAGAGAGCAAAGAACACGATCGTTTTACAGGCACCGCCTACGAAAGAGATTCCTGGTCCATTCCGTTCACCAGAGGTCAAAGAAATTGTAAAAACTGAACCAAAGAAGACGGAACAGCCAGAAGATCCGCGAACTGCCAGAAGTTCTCAACGAGCTCCTTCCTTCGTCCCGGTACACGAGTCGTCTCCGCCTCCACCGACTTCGAGAAGAAACTCGAATGTTATGGCCAGTGTCAACACTTATAGAATAGAGACCGACTCGCTCAACATGCTCATGAATCAGGTTAGACGTTTTTTTTAAGTAGATGAAGAAATGCAATCAGGTTCTCGAGCAAATGGAAAAGGGACCAGTGAGTTTGAACCTCGTGTCTAGAATCAAAGCACACCCTCTATACGACACCAGACCAATGGTGAAAGAGCTTTTGGAAAGTATTATCGGTTGGTTTCATTGAATGAAAACGACTAAAATCCCCATGTTCAGCTGCTCAGCCGAGCGAAGTTCAAAAACAGACAAGTAAGCTGGTTGTGCATCCGGGACATGCTGGAAAGCCTGTTAGTGATAGGAGAGATTCGGCTTCGAAAAGGGAGAGACAGACAATGGGAGAACGACCTTGTATGTTTAGAGTTGAGAAAAAAGCAACAAGAATTTCCAGGGCATTCGGTGGAAGTGGGATTCGATCCAGATGATGAAGTAGATGTAGACAGCATGAAGACCAGTTCGATTTCCACAGCTACCGAAGTCACGGTTCAAGACACTTCTTTCGAAGATTCTGATGACCAGAAGGAAACTACGCCTCGACTGCCATCGGAAAATAGAGAGACTCAAACGATAGCTGTGGAAGAGAGTGAAGATGACGAAGAATACAGTGATTCGGAAATGGAAGAACTGGCTGACGATGTGGACAAAGTAGTCGATTCGAACAAGAATATGCCTCGCGTGAAAGAAATCGAATGTCTGGAAGCACCACCTCCTCCCGATCCAGGAACATCGCCTTCTCCTCAATTCCTCGATGCTTTCGATCGTGGTCTCATCAAACGACAAAGTAAAGGAAAATATCAGGTCGGTTGAAGTTTGCAGCTTGCATGCATGGTTTAGCACCAAATGGTACAACAGTACGGCAGAGGGGTCTCGACCGAATGCGAATCTCCCACAATGTCTAGAAAACTCCTCGGTGGTCCGCAGCCCACGTCAGAACAATCTCCTTTCCTATTTGACAAGGTGCACATTCCCCTTCGCAAACTCACTAACCACTCAAAGTAGTCTAATTTTCATTTCATCTTATTGGAAGCCTAATCTAATCAAAACTATTTTACAGGCCAAGAAACTTATCATGGCGTATCCTGTTAGACCGGATCCAACGGAATTGGATGACTTGTTTGTGAAGAAAAAGAAGGACTGGCTGAAAAGTGTTGAGACTGTCCTCACAGAGGACAAACCTGTTTTGTCTCCAAGGTATTTCTGAGCAAGATTGAGTATGGCCTTTAGCTGCCTCGGAAGTGTTCCTCCACGTACTCCTCCTCCGATTGAGAGCGAGGAGGAAGAAGAGGAAGAGTCAGAAGAGGACGAGGAAGAGGAGAGTGAAGAAGAGAGTGATGTCGAGATAACCAGAAGACCGAGAACCATTATCGGAGCAGTCCGTAGAGATGGAGGTTAGTCTCATACCCTCTTACCGTGTCATGGCTTAACTCACAGACGTGTGTGTAGAACAGACTTTAGATCGTCTCGAGACGAACGTCTCCATTCTCGGATCCAACAGGAAATCAGCCTTCATGCAGAGCGCTCCAGCATCCATTCACGCCTCAATGTCTCCAGGTATAAACTAATGGTTGAAGAGGCTGTTCACTAATAGTTTTAGAACCAAACAAGCCCTCATCCAATGCCAAGTATCTTGTTACAGTTGCCGAATTGAAGACGAAACCCGCCACTGTCGTCACTTCAAACAACGAGCCCAAGTCATACAGGTTTGAACATTCAAGTTGAAAGGAAAATATATTCCAGTAGAATCACACTTGGAGGTGGAAATGTGGACAACACCAAATCGACTATAGAGAAGAAGATAGCCGAAAGAGAGTCTCAGTTGAAGGAAGAGTTGGCTGAACACGCCAGGTGAGTTATGGTCAGATTAAACTAGTCGTCTCTCTCTGTAATCCGGGCAATAATTCCCGGTTCAGACCGTACAACTACACAAATCCTATGTTCATTTCGAACAGAGGCTACTCTCGAATGTACGTTTCCAAGTGACGTGGTTAGAGTGCTTGTGTCTCGCTTTTATCCGCCGCTTATGTTAACAGATCTAACATGTTTAGTGTGGAAAAGGAGAAGGACGAAGGAAAGGAGTCTTGGGAAACGACTGCGGCATACATCAGACGGAAGAATCGCGAGCGAAGACTACGAAACAGAACTATTGGTGATCCAGAAGATGTCATTCGGTATTGCTTTGATGTTCTCACTCACTCTCTATAACATTTTGTGAGGCTTTTTGACAAAAAGTCTCGTCGCTCTGACAGAGGAAAGAAATTTCAGTGCAACTATGGGAATGGATCTGAAGACGAATGGAAACGATCATGCCTTGGGTCGTATATCACCCGCCGATCCCTTCTATTCACATCATTCGGGCACTTCGAATCTACTCTCTTATGTCCGTCCTCGTTTCCATGAGGACAGTTATCGACGAAGAGACTTGGACGAGAGACCATTGTCGCCAGTGTCTCGAATCAACGTGAGTCCTTGTCATAATCCCTTCGGAACCCAGGTTCCAGTTTCGAGTCGTGTTTGCCATAGTTTTTGAACCTCCTGCGCGGGCGTTCCCTCTCATCAGCCGAGATTTAGTGTCCCAATTAGTCTCACTCATGTCTAGAAGGCAATAGTTTTCTTTCTCCCAGTCTCATGCTCATATACTGTCAAGAGTGGGTGCGTCTCTTGATCTTACTCGATAAGTTTAATTTCTTGTTTTCAGACTGCCGCTGTAGTCCGAGAGGAAAGAGGAAAATCTTTCTCCATACATGATCCTTCGCCTGATCGGCCCGACTACCGTTCTGGAGCATATGCCGTCGGCGACACCCGTTCTTACTATACAAACTCAAGTCCCGGATACACAAGAAAGTTCGACCATGAGGTTAGTCCAACGACTAACAAAATAATACTAACACTGTCCAGAATCCTGTCTTTCTTTTTTCAAGTGATTGGTTTTGGTAGGTCAGTTGTTGTGATGACGCTTCTCTTTTCCTCAAAGCTTGTATATGAAAAGTGTTCAGATTGGTGGCGGTCTTCCATCCTCATCCCTTCATAGTTGGGCAACAGAGCCTCGAAAGTTTGAAGTTTACAAGACACGAGCCGAAAGAGACCGGGAGATGCATACGATGCACACTACTCCGTAAGAAAAGAGACGATTATTTTGAAAAATATGGTTAAGAACTGCTCCGTCCAGTTATCGGTCTTCCGCCTATACGAGTTCTACGAGTGACAGACCTCTGACGTACGGGTATCGAAGCAACGAGCCATCTTACAGAGCTACGGGATCGGACAATTATGGGTACAGGACAAAGACTACAGAAATTGAAAGATCAGGTACATTTGGTAATCAAAGATAGAACAAAGCATATTCAGTTACTCCTGGTTTGGATCATGTATTGTTGAATCCATCTGGTCCCTCGATCGAGACATCTGCCGCTAGAGGAGCTGCAAGAAGAGTACAATCCGCTCTGACAGAAAGTGATCGAAGAAACTACGCACGATCAAGATCGATGGACAGAAAACAGTCGAGAGGAGAACATGACTACGGAGCACCGATTCGAAGCAGACTCATCACTCCGGACAATGCTCCAGACTACACCTATGTGAACTATCACGACACTTCAAATGGAAGAACCAGTCAGAGTCGAGATGAAAAGGGACAACCAAGAAGTATTCTCAAAAACAAACAGACGGCAGAGATTGAACCGAGAGCAGAACTTTCGGGAAACGGCCAAGGGCAGGTTGGTGGGGCGCCGACAAGACTCTCCGTACTGGATCGACTACGAAGACATCTCTCGTTGGAGAAAACTCCTCCGAGAGAGACGACTATTCAGCGAGGGCTATCAGGCGTAGGCAGTCCGAAAGACTCAGTCGACCTCAGTGGAAGTGAAGATACTCCCAAGAGGAAAAGGAGTTTGTTGGGATTCAATAGAAGGAAGACAAGTGAGGTTCGACTCGGATCTGATGGAAAACTGATCACGAACGGTTATGATGACTACAAAAGACCGTCCTCTCCCATTGACAAAATCAAGAGTTTGTTCCGACGGGAATCAGCCACACGAGACACTTCCAATATTAATAATAACGACTTTTATACGAGGTATTTTTTACTGTTTTTAGTTTGCCAGTATCAGTTTCAGTAGATACGCCTCTGCAATTGACAAGAGTTATCCAACGAGTAATGTCGCTCGTGACGCTTACATCCCTCAATATCGAAAATATCCGGGTATTCCACTCTATTCACAAATGGTAAAAAGAGATGTTCAGGTTCCAATCCCAGAGATACTGATCGTTCCCTCAATCGCTACAGCTATACGTCTGGGCTGACTGACCAGAAATACAAATGGTTCGACGACCATAATCACTGATCAAAACGATGTCTTCGACACGAGTAATTTGCTATGTGTTCCCGGATCAATTCATGCCTTCTTATAGATTTTTGTCTTACATGCCTTTGTCATTGTTCCAAAGCGAGCAATAAAGAATCTTATCTGTTATTATGTCCGCTGTCTGAAGCAAAAGGGTAAGGTTTATCTTCTAAATAAGGAAAAAAACGCAAATAGTTTGCAAGTTCAGTTGAAAAGGCAAGAAAATTTGAATTACCGGAAATACAACGGTATTTTAGAGAGCGCGCGGAATTTTTATTCACCGAAAATCCCCCGATCATTTTTTTCCTTCCATTTTTTACTTTTCTCGTTTTCTTTCCGACAAAAAGAGCGATAAGAAACAGTGGAAGCTATCTTGTGGGACGAGTAGCGTGCGCCTGTTCTTACGTCATTCCGCCAGCCAGCGGGTTGAGCCATATCTCAACCCAAAATCGATTGTGAACAAGGGGGCTTCCCTTTGTAACTTATAAAAATTCGCACGTTTCACTTGTTTTCCATTTTGGAAAATTCTTTTGGAATTTCACTTGCTTCAAAACCAAACAAGCTGTTCTTTACATAGCTGTTCTCGTTGTAATCTTACGTTTTCACTTTTAGTATAAAGCGCGCAATTTATTCTGATATCATTTTCGGCTTTCCTATATAAAAAGAAAATGTAAACAGTAAAACCTGTTCAGGGATTCCCCGTCCAGTGTGTATTGTTAACTACGTCAATACGTACCGCCCGTGAACTCTTCGACTTCCTCCGGATCTTTCTCATTCTCGAACAGCTCTTTCGTCCTTCCTCTCTACTTTTATGTGCTTAAGGCGCTTAAGGCGTTTTTCGTGTAAATCATCGCCAAGAAAAATTACAGAAACTTCACAAATTTGCCGTTTTTAATATGACAGATTCATATTTTTACATCGTGAAAAAAGTTTATGCCAAATTTCAGTAGGTAGGCCCTACATGACTTTTACCGCTTCTGTTTATACTCTCGATTCTTGATTTCGCAATGATTTTTTAATGTATTTTAGAACGGGCCTTGGGTTCCATAAAATGCATCGAGCATTTAGTCGCTTAGCGTCACCGAGTAGAGCCTCTTTAGCCGTGCGAAATGCCTCTACGGTGACTAAGAAGACGACTCCGGTAATACAGGTTTTCGTAAAGTTTGAATATCAAATCAATCGTCTCTAAGGTTCGACGGCAGTCGGGAGCCGCTTCCGTAAAGCATGAAAACTTCATGAATGGATCGTCGTCGGTGTACATCGAACAGATGTACGACGCCTGGCAAGAAGATCCGAAATCCGTCCATACCTCTTGGGACGCCTACTTCCGAAATGTAGAAGCCGGAGCTGGACCCGGACAAGCTTTCCAAGCTGCTCCAGTCGTATCTCTCTTCCCCGGGCTAGTTCCGTTTCAACAATCCGCGGTTTCCGTGCCTAGCAAGTTCGTTTTTACTCTTTTTGAAATCGAGCAAAACTCATTTTTTCCTGAGAAGAAAAATGACCCGTTTGCATTTATACTGTAAACTTCCAGTCTGCCACCTTTGGCCGAACGTGTCTCCCGGTAAGCTATTAGTTGAAAACCCTGTCCTAACAAAATTCGTCCATTCTCTGCTTCTAAAATATAATTCTTCTTTAAATACAATTCGAGTGATCGTAATAGAGTGTCTTCGAATTTGAAATAACAGCACTATTGATCGCTCTTTCCACTAACGCGTTTTCTTTCAGAGGAACGGCTGATCTGTCCGCTTCTGTGCAGTCCATCGCTGAACATCTAAAAATTCAGCTCCTCATCCGCAGTTATCAGGTATTTTTCCTATCTAATTGCATTCATATCTTGTTCCTGTTGTAGACCCGTGGACACAACATCGCCGACCTCGATCCTCTCGGAATAAACAGCGCCGATCTCGATGACACCATCCCGCCCGAGCTCGAGCTTTCTTTCTACGGATTTGGCGAACGTGATCTCGATAGAGAATTTGTCCTTCCTCCCACCACTTTCATCGGAGGTGACCAGAAAGCCCTGACTCTTCGCGACATTGTTAGTAGACTGAAGGTAGCAGATTCTTTTTTGTTTAAAAAAATGATTTAGAAAATCTATTGCAAGACGACCGGTGTTGAATACATGCATCTCAACAATTTGGAGCAGCAAGACTGGATTCGTCAACGTTTCGAAGCTCCCCGGGTGACTGAGCTTTCTCACGACCAGAAGAAGGTTTTTCTTTTGTAAAATCATCGTAACACGAACCAGTTCAGGTTCTTTTCAAGCGACTCATTCGTTCCACAAAATTCGAAGAGTTCTTGGCGAAGAAATGGCCGAGTGAGAAGCGTTTTGGACTGGAAGGTTGCGAGGTTCTAATCCCAGCAATCAAGCAAGTCATCGATACTTCCTCCGCTCTTGGAGTCGATTCTGTTGTCATCGGAATGCCACATCGTGGACGTCTAAATGTATGTTTCCAACTTCGCTTTTTTTAAAGAACTTTCTAGGTTCTTGCTAATGTCTGCCGACAGCCATTGTCTACGATCCTTTCTCAATTCTCGACTCTCGAGCCTGCTGACGAAGGATCTGGAGACGTCAAATATCATTTGGGAGTTTGCATTGAGCGTCTGAACCGTCAGTCTCAACGCAAAGTAAAGATTGCCGTCGTCGCCAATCCTTCTCATTTAGAAGCTGTTGATCCCATCGTGCAAGGAAAGGTAAGTAGTACTTCGAGAGGCTAAACTACGTGAAAATAAGTGCAAAAGCTAAAATTCTTTAAAACGCCCGTGACGTGAATTTGCGTACGCGACCTTTCCAAATACTACCAAATTTTTATTACAGGTTCGTGCTGAAGCCTTCTATGCTGGTGATTACAAATGTGACCGTACCATGCCCATCCTTCTCCACGGAGACGCTGCCTTCTCAGGACAGGGAGTAGTCATGGAGACTTTCAACTTGGGAGATTTGCCCAGCTATACTACCGCCGGAACAATACATATTGTCTGCAATAACCAAATTGGTTTCACCACTGATCCCAGAAGCAGCAGATCGTCTCCATACTGTACGGATGTCGGTCGTGTCGTTGGATGTCCTATCTTCCACGTCAATGTCGACGATCCAGAGGCTGTAATGCACGTGTGCAACGTCGCTTCCGATTGGAGAAAGACCTTCAAAAAAGACGTCATTATTGATCTGGTCTGCTATCGTCGTCATGGACACAACGAATTGGACGAACCCATGTTCACTCAGCCATTGATGTATCAGAAAATCAAACAGACGAAAACGGCTCTGGAGAAATATCAGGAGAAGATTGTCAGTGACGGTGTCGCCAATGATCAATATGTCAAGGTTTTCATTGTTTTCAGTATCTTTTTTGACTAGTATTTTCAGGACGAACTGACCAAATACGGAGCCATTCTAGACGAAGCCTATGAAAATGCGCAGAAGGTCACCTTCGTCAGAAACCGCGACTGGCTTGATTCCCCTTGGGATGACTTCTTCAAGAAGAGAGATCCCCTGAAAATCCCATCTACTGGAATTGATCAAAACGAGATTAATGCTATTATTGACAAATTCAGGTATTATCACTTCATTACGGAAACTAATTCATTCTCAGCTCTGTTCCCGAAGGATTCAATCTGCACAGAGGATTGGAAAGAACTCTGAAAGGTCGCAAACAGATGGTTGCTGACAACTCGGTCGATTGGTCTATTGGAGAAGCTCTGGCCTTCGGTTCGCTGCTGAAAGAAGGAACTCACGTTCGTCTCTCCGGACAAGACGTTGAGCGTGGAACTTTCTCGCATAGACACCATGTGCTTCACGACCAAAAGATCGACCAGAAAATTTACAATCCTCTCAATGATCTGGCCGAAGGACAAGCAGAGTACACTGTATGCAACTCATCCCTCTCTGAATATGCTGTTCTTGGATTCGAACTTGGTTAGCTCCCTTAGATTTTTTAGTTGACAAGTTGATTTCTAGGATATTCAATGGTCGACCCCAATTCTTTGGTCATCTGGGAGGCTCAGTTCGGAGACTTTGCAAACACGGCCCAATGTATTATCGATCAGTTCATCTCTTCGGGACAATCCAAGTGGATTCGTCAATCTGGCCTTGTGATGCTTCTCCCTCACGGATACGAAGGAATGGGCCCCGAACACTCGTCTGCTCGTCCCGAACGATTCCTTCAAATGTGCAACGAAGACGACGAAATCGATCTTAACGTTTGTTTCCCTCTATAAGGTTTGATAATTCATTTCTAGAAGACTGCCTTCGGACCTACATTCGAGGCGCAACAGCTTCACGACACCAATTGGATTGTTGCCAACTGTACTACTCCAGCCAATATCTACCATCTCCTCCGTCGTCAGTCTACAATGCCTTTCCGCAAGCCGGCGGTCGTGATGTCACCAAAATCTCTCTTGCGTCACCCTCAGGCTCGTTCTCCTATTGAGGACTTCCTTCCTGGAACCCATTTCAAGAGAATTATTCCCGACAGCAGCATAGAAAACTCTTCCAATGTCCAGCGTCTCATCTTCTGCACTGGAAAGGTCTACTACGATCTTGTAGCTGCTCGCAAATATATCAAGAAAGAGGATAAGGTCGCGATTGTGAGAGTCGAGCAAATCTCGCCATTCCCGTACGACTTGATCCAGGAGGAATGCAGGAAATACCCAGGAGCTGAACTCTTCTGGGCTCAAGAAGTTGCCCGTTTATTTTTCTTTTTTTTATGAGGTTTTCAGGAGCACAAAAACATGGGTGCTTGGTGCTTTGTACAGCCCAGGATTAACAGCCTTTTATCGCCCGATGGCAGAGGAGTTAAATATGCCGGTCGCCAACCATCTTCCTCCCCAGCTACTGGTAACAAGTACACCCACATGCAGGTTTGTTTCTTAATTTTTGTTCTCTAGCAGACTTTGTTATTTTCAGGAGCAGAAAGAAATGATGGGCAAATGTTTTGATGCCCCAAAATCCGACTTTGCCGGCTTCAAGGTCTAAATATCGGTTACCCAACCCGGTTTGTCTCCCAGCCTACTTGATTTTCCCTTATCACTATCTTTTCTGCTTTAATATGTAGCCCGATTCGTAGTGTTTTCGTTTATTGTGACCACATTTAATTGTTTACCCTAGGTCCAGAAATGAAAATAGACTTTTATCGTGTTCATCTCAAACGGGCAGTTTGAAGTTCTCCATTGGCATAGATTCTCAGAAGGAATTCCCCATTACATCCCGGCTCGAAAGTACAGGGAACGATTACCTGAATTAAGATTAAATTTTAGATTTCATCCCGAGCTTACATAGGACCCCGGAAGAACACGGAATCGAGCAGTTACCTAAATATCTTGGCGAGGAAGTAGAAACCCTTACTTCTCTCGAGTTTATGAAGACCTTGTTCTTGGCGACGGGTTTCCTTCCATGGAAGAAATCTCTCGGTAGCGGGCCATTGGCCGCATAAGGATCAACCTCGTAAACGGCGAATCCAATGGGCAAACTGTCTTTTCCTTGAGTTCTCAGCTCTCTTCTATATTTTTGAAGAACCGCCACAATCACGGTGCACTTTCCGTCGTGTTCGAGGCTTTTCTCAGTGACGGTGAACATAGACCCGAATTGCGGATTGTTTGGATAAGTTTCGGGCGAATTTGCACATCCGCCGGCGGTGTTACGAGAATTTGACCATTCTCCGTCTTGCTGAGTCTCATTCCAATGGCCTTGAAGAGGAGCTGACTCGGTCACGCCGGTCATTTGCAGTATCTGCTTCTTTTTTAAATCATTTCGAGCAACCAACCTCATTCATAGCATCAGCAGACATATTGCAGATCTCAAGTTCTTGGAAATTGGCGAAGAAATCGTCAAAGGACATCCTGAACGAGAGATTGAAAAGGAACTAGAGAGAAACTTGCCAGAACTCGCCGTCTTTGCTGAAATTGACTCCGAGTTTTTGTTTTTCCTCCTCTGAAATCCAATTCCATTCATTCGAAGAATCGCTCCATGAGCCTGATTGTAAGTTCTACTTCTTTTCAGAAACTACAAACCATTCCACTCTTTCGAGTTCCCCCAAGGATTCCTCACTCGAACCAAAGGGATATCTTGTCCTCTAACATTGACAGAATGCAGTGCAGTTATACTGTATGCATGTCCACGAACGAGGCCTTTTTCTAATGGAGCCTCTTTCTGTGCAGGATCAGCCTGTACTCTAGCTAAGGAATGGAAGCATAGAATGAGTTACATCGATAGAACATCCGAAGAGAGACCCCATCTGCATTCCGCGTATCATCAAGGCCAAAATGGCTGCTTTGTCCGCTTTTCGCAAGTCGAACGACTCTGTCAGTCCTCCTGTAAACGAACCAGCTCTTAGATCCAAAAACCAAAAACCTGTGAAATCTTCCAAGGCCTCAGCCGTCGTTCCTCCCTCCAAGTTTTCATAGGAGCCATACAGTTTCGCGTAAGCCTAAACTCTTCTTCAATTATTCTGAAAGAAAACCTTGCCTTTTCGAGAAGAGCTGACCAAAATTCTGAGCCATCATGACTGTGCATGTAGATAAGCCGACCATTGGAGCAGCAGGGCAACTTGTCGTCGATCACGACGTCTATATATTTCCCGTATCTAAAAACCAAAATTGAACTAGCAGGTGACAGAGACTGACCTCCAAAACTGAAAGTGGAAAATGCCGGCATAGTTTTCCGTAAAGCTTTGATCTGGGACGACCACTCTATAAAACAGCTCTGAAACACTCTGAATGGGCTTTCTCAATGGAACCTGACCATCACGAAGAGTTAGATTCGCTACGGCTGCGAGAAGCCAGCAGTCTCCCAAGGCTCCCTGCTTCACAGCAAAACGAGACTGTTGTCCTACGATTAGCTGGGGATCCGAAACAATTTCCTGGAAACTACTTCTAAAACTGAATAAAGTATTATTCACCCCGGGTCTTAGCCATTGTACCCGTTGGTCGGGTGGTGTCTTATAATAAAGACTCTGATCGGAAGCCGGAAACTCTGGGTCTTCAAACAATCGGCGTTCTCTGAGACATTTGTCTCTTTCCTCGTGAAAGTTGAGTCCGAAACGAGCGCCAGTTGGAACAGGTGGGACAAACGGATGGATCTAAAAGAATCAGTGCTAAGAAAAAGTTTCACTGACATCTCGATGGAATTTGCCGGTGATGATATTCTCCAAGATCATCTTTCCGATACTTCCGAGAATATTTTGTTTTCCACCCATGTTGAAGATTAGATTTCCGGCTATCGCTCCGAGAATGGCTCCCGTGCTGGCATCTACACCGACAAATCGATGTGCTGCCTCACTGATCACCTTCTCGACCATCCCTTCCATTCCACCAGACGTAAAGATATTGGAAAGACCTAATACAATCTGTAAGAAGTCGACCAAAAAGACACAACCTCCAGACTGGCCTCCAGCCAATTGACCAAGATTGCTGATCAGACCACTGAAACCACCTTCAAATCCGTCAAAGACTCCTTTCGCCGTGGCTGTTTCACAGGGACCATCGCCCCCTTCAGCACTGTTACTGTATCCACAGGCTACAACTTCCTCTCCTTCTTTCCATTCCTCATCTTCGTCCTCTTTGAACTCCTCGTGAAGCTCTTCTCTCTCCTCTTTATATTTGTCTGAACAACACCCCTACTCTTTAAATAATCTTCAGACCATTATATTCTACATCATCCTCCTCCACCTCTTGTTCATCTTGATATTCTGGTTCATCAACTGAATTGTATTTATGTTTCCCTTCAAAAATTTACCTTCCTCCTCCTGCTCATACTGCTCTTCTTCTTGATCGTAACCACCTTCATATTCCCCTTGATACTCTTGATCACCTGTCTGCTCCTCATATCCCCCATAGTCATCGCCTCCTCCGTCTTCATAATCTCCGTAATTTTGCTCATCGTCCGACATCGCAAATCTTCAAAGCCAGTAGAGCTGAAAAAGAAAGCAATCTCGATAGAAATGTAAAAGACGTGTCCTAGACATGAGAACGCCGCGTTTTAATAAAAATGGAAGATGATTTGGAAAGCAGCAACTGTTGAGAAGGCGATGTTTCAACAATCGTTTGCATATGTGAGACCCGTTGACCAACACCCAGTTAGCGTATCGATTTTCCTCCGAAAGGGGTCAAACAAAAGGTGAGACACGAGAGAACTCACCTGTACATCGGAAGTTGAAAAAAGACGAGATTCTTCAAAGACACAATACGGCAATAGATAATCACTGAGTATTTCCTCAAAGAGATGCGTACTATCTCCCTCCTTTGGTATCTACTCTTCGCCTTATCAGTCTTCTGCTTTCCCACATTCTCTCTGCTCAAAATGGTGGTTAAAAGAGTCTGGCTCATACCAATTTCAGCATCTCTTTGTGGCTTTGCTGTCATAATTACCAGGTTCTCCATCCAATATTCTTCTCATTAACGATTTCAGTTATTCAGTGGGAGTTTCGTTGGGTCACTTTCCAAAAGTCCTTCCGTTCATCAGGCGAGTCGTTTTATTCATCTTACGTTTAGTTATAGCGAAACCGCTAATGTACCGCCTGAAGGCTGTTTAGCCTCGCAGCTCTTGAACACAACTGCGTTTTTCAGTAAGTTTCAATCAGACCAGAACACTTCTTTTTAATTCTCTTAACATGTTACTTCCGACATCGTCAAACAATTGAATACTACGGTATGGGAGTTTGTCCCATTTTAAAGTAAGGTTTAGGGCACAGACTTCAATGGGAAGACAGCAAGTACGATAAGTTTAGGTATGAAACTAACTGAACGGTTTCAGCTGGAGGAAATTATCTTTGTTTTTCATGTGGACAGGAGTCGCCACTGCTATTGGACTCACCTTTGTCGCCTGTTTTCCAGTAAACAGTTCCTCTACTTTTAATATCTCGAACATCAGGACAGTGAGGTTCATCTGGTACACCAGTTGGCAACGACTTTCACCTTTTCAACTGGCCTGATTTACATCTGGGGCCAAGTCCTTATTGGATTCTGTATGATTCCTAGAATGGCGTCCACTCTGGTCAATGTCAGTCGCCTCATTCTCTCTATAGTAGCAACTATTTCTATCTTTATTTGTGAGTTTATCAGTCTGACTTCGAAACAGGATTCACAGACAAAATCACTACAACATTTAGACCATTCAGTTCTACATCCTCACTGGTATTCCAGCTTATTTCTTTTGAAGAATTTGTAGTTCAGACAGGATCAAACAGAATAGTAGCAGCTGGTTCTGAATGGATTGGTGTGATAGCCGTCATCTTAATTTTCTTGTCTTTTGCCTCGGAACTTCGACATGCTTATGCTCATGTACCTAGAGTCGTATTTAGACACACTGACGGTATCCTCACTGTATTTTGATCTGAACGTTAGTTGAAGAGAGAACAATCGACGTGCCATCGACCAGTGGTGTACAGACCGACTGGTAATCGAGAAGAAATGTGGAGACGAAGAATGATAGAATTGTCTTTATGTAAACGTATTCGGGTCTCATTCAAGATTTCTATTAGCTCACACACTTCGTAGTCGAATCCATCCGACGATACAGTAGATGCAGTAGGTTGCGGCGAGTGTTCCGAGCATTATCAAGAATCTGAACTTGTGTATTTTTGAAAGTGAGAACAGATCGATTACATGTACTCGAGCCTGAAGAATTCGTCATCGTCTTTGGTCGGTGGAGGTTGTTCCGTTTTTGTCGTGCCATTGGTCGTGGTCGATTCTCTTTTTCCTGAAATGGGTGACTGACTGCTCGTATTCCGTTTATCTGCTATCTTCATCTTCTCCATTCCCTTTTTCACTAAAACTATCGTCAGATCAGGCTGAAATACAACACATTGATCAGTAAAGTTGCCGAGTGAATTTTCGAGACATTTATACTTTGGACGATCGATTAGTTGGTCTCTCTTCTCCTTTGTGAAATCCAAATTGCCATTACATTTGCCCTTCTCACAGCCAATGACGACTGCGCGTTTTGGATCTTTGTCTCCCACAAAAACATATTTCGGCTTTTCTGTCGTTGTACTCGACACATTCTCCTCCAGTCTCAAGCTGATTCCTGTCGATGTCAAATTTCGGGAATTGTCAGTTGTGGACGACAAAAGATCCGTTGTAAAGCCGCTGCCGTCGTCAATTGTCGTATTCCAGAAGATCATCGAAGAGGACGATTGAATAACTTTTTTCGTCTTTTTTCCGGGCTGAATTCAGTTTAAAACTTCCAAAATATATGATACAAGGTTGCCAAGCCCTTCCAGGGCTAAAGTAGAAATTCATGACTTCGCTCTGTCACGGAGCCCTAGTGCTGGTTTTCTTTTCATTCCTCCTTTGTTACCCTCCTCCAGTCACTCTCCATGACCCTCCAAAGAAACTACCGAAATTGTATTTGAACCCGCTCCCTCCCAAGCCTAATTTCAAAATGTAGGACCTGAACGGATCGCCCGGCCCGTTCCTAGCTTTAGTGAGTCTCAGTCCTACTGTCCCTTCTCTTGCCACGCTGTTCCAGTCACCCCCTGTCCCTCAAAAGAAACTACCAAAGTCGTTAGAACACTTCGCGCACTTTCTTTTCCTGCCGCGACTTGTTAAAAACTAAGTTGCGCACAAAGCTCCCCTCCTTATCCTCAATTAGAGCTTCAGACAGACACACACAGAGACCTGGGAGCAATTTAAAATAGATACTTTTCGAGGTTTGGTTGTTTGAAGCTGAGACATTGATAAATGGAGTCGAACTGATCAGATTGGAAGTTGTATCTATTTCTGTGCTTGTACTCTTGATGGTTGTTGGAGTATTAGTAGTGCTGTCCTTCTTGAGTGCCTCCCCACTGTGACCATCATCTGTGAAATTGGAGAGTCCCATTCGAATTCCGGCTATCTCACATGGTTCCACGCTAACAAAGTCCACTTCAATAACACACTGATGAAGTAGTTCTACCTGAACAGAATGAGTAACAACCGACGAGAAAGAAGGAAACCGTCTCAATCAGCTGGAACCGAATGTTTGTTGTGTTGTGAGGAACGAAGGTAGTCGAATTGTAGCAGCTAAGTGAATAAAGCGACGGCAAGGTGAGCAACAGCAGCTCGTGGTACATCTCAGTTTATAAGTCCAGGGTCCATATTTTTAGAATACATGTCAACTCTGATCCGCAATACTATTGTGAAGTATTTTGGACTTTTGATTTTAAATGAAGAAAGTTAGCTACCACAGTGTGAATTGCTGTGTGTCCTGTTGGAAGAATACGGACCTAGCAGATGTCTACTCATTAATACTCTGCCTGTTCTTTAGAAAAGACAGTATGTATTGATGCAAATGTCAAGGCAAAAACATTTGGATCGGATGATTGACAGATATACGCAAAAAAGCCCAATTTGACTATGAAAAACTGCTCGTTAGCTCGTTAGCATGGTCATTAGTCCGGCTGCGGCGCAGATCTCGTCTCATGGCCTTCATCCGAACCTGGCCAGGTGCAGACTTCTCTCCTGAAGATATTCTGTTTACGCCCTCCCAGCTCTGTCTAAATGACCCTGAACTAGCTGAAAATCGTAAGATTCCTATCTGTTGCCACCAATACTCCCGTTCCTTTTCAACAGAACGGTCCACTAGTTACAATGTCGTCAAAACGATGTATTCTAAACGAATGGGCTTTCGAATCGTCGATTTTGATGTCATAGTAAGTGGTTTATCGACAGTTGTATTTATTCCCAATAACCGAAATGAGGAGAAGAATGTGACGGGAGGACTGGAGGTGATAGAACGAAAGTAGGCGTCGATGGCACTGCTTGAGGCGCTTCTAGAGATAGAAGTTATAAAATAAATGTTTTACCTTTGAAAGACTTTGCTTTGATTCTTAGATAGTCTCTGTATCTTCGAACAAAGCAGAAATATACGAAAATTATAAAGAAGAAAAGGGACGCGAAGGCAAGAACGGACACAGCGAAGAGAGAAGCGGGAGAAGATAGAGCAACGGACATGGTTTCCACTACGACCATCGGATCCTCACAGTTGGCTGCTATGTCAACCACTCCAAACTTGTTGTAAACCTGAAAAATGGTTTATGAAATGGAATGGAGCGAAACCTGGAAGAGATCTCCATTTTTGGATAAAATGTTGATCGTCGTTTGTGCAGTCAGGAGAGAATTGGGTCCTATCACATGGAAACAGACAGAAGATCTGGAATTGTTTGCTGGAAGAATCTTTGGCTGATCCAGAATGAGACGAGGAGCCGAATCAGCTCTACTTATTGTACTCTTCAGTTCTCTGAATTTCAATTTAGGATAATGACAGATCAGGAAATACTTTTCAAATGCAGAGGATTCTTTTGCGACTGCGACCAGCTGCTTGTCAAAAATGAATCGAAGTCTAGCAGATTGTGGGATGAGATGGAACTGGAAAGATTTATGATAAAGAACTCAAATCTGAACTTCTTGGACTGCAACTTGTTTGTTTGAAGACTGGACATGGACAGCATATACACCCGAAGGTTGGGAGGACAGAGAAGAAGATGGTCGAACGATCCCTCCAGCGGTGACTGTAAACAGGGATGGCAGAGGAGCTGCCATTGTTAGAGGAAGCACAGATTCTGCTCTGAAAAACATCTTTTTTGTTATGTTACGTTATTTTGGGTACGGAATGAAGGAAACGTTTCCAAGAGAAAAGTTGTAGGAAGAGGCTATAGCAGAATCGTCCAATTCGATTCGAGCGTTGTTCAATTTTCTGTCTAAAATAGATTTTATGGCGGTCAAAATAAAAAGACAAACCAAGGACAGTGAGAGTATTATTGATCAAACGTAGATCTGGCAGAGAATGTTCCTCATGTTCCGTCACTATTTCCACCAAAATATTACTGGCTTTTTGACCGTTGAAAACAAGTGAAGCTGTCTCGGATAAAGGTTCTCGACTCGCTAGTACACATAGTTCGATGCGAACTGTTTTCGGAGAGTCCGGACCGATATGCGAGAGTTCGCCAGAGGATGAGTTCAGAGAGAACATTCCAGTACTAGGAGAGCCTGGAATTGTTATTTTTATGATAAGAGAAGACACTATACAAGATGGAATGAGGTAGTAGAAGGCCTCTTCGTTTCCTTCAACAGCAGCATGAACTGACCCTATAGCCCTTTGCTTTCGGAACGGCAAATAAAGAGGATTGCCCTGAATGCCCTGTATTTAAATTTACACAACAAAATACCTGAGGGAAGATGGGTTCAGATCTAACTGATGGTACGTAGCGAATGCGAAGAAGACGAGAAGCCTCTAGACCGGAGAGTGTATGACGAGCAGTGAGTAGCAGCTGGAAAAACTCGATCGATAGACTTGTCTGACTGTTTTATTTGTGACAAAGTGAACAATGACTGAAAGAAGTTGGTTTATTGGGATCGAGGCAAGGCTTCGGTTGTAGTATTGAGAAGAGACAATCCGATCAGATTGACTGCAACAAGTGCAGTGTTTTGAAGCGAATCATCGTCTGAAGACCAAAAAAAGGCGGTCGGACGAGGCTTCGTTCCGTCAGAAGACAGTTTCCAATATGGACTGTGCCATTCGGGGGTCTCCCAGTGAGAATATCGAAGAAGTTTTCCATATGCTTTCAAGTAAACACCTGGATTCTGTTACTTTATGTGGAGTTTTCCAACCTTGTACGCACCCTTTGTCCCGTTCAATCTTTTCTTCGGTTCGACTCTCAACCAACTGAATAGGAGCGAGAGTTCGTCCTCTTCGAAGGTTCAAAATTCTCTGATTATTTTTGGCCAATGCTGCGAGAAGACTCGTTTTCAATCTAGCAATGGAATGAGTGTTCGTTTTGACAAACCTCTGCTGATCTTTTCTCGATTTCTTCTCTTCGGGAACAGAGAAGTGGAGTTCGATGGCGGCGACTAGCATTCTAAGAAATCTTCTATTGCTTTGCTCTGTTCACTCACCGTCGCCTTTCAAGCCATCTGGATATCTCTTCAGTCGCATCTTCTATCAAATCAGACAATTGACCTTCTTTCGCTTCAAAAACCGTCGTAACGTATTTTGTTTTGTAGACCCATCCTCGCATAAATCTGTCGACTTCGGATGACAGCAGTTGGCTGACAGCTCTTCTGTCGTTATAAACTTGAGGAGGAGAAGAGGGAACACTCTTGGCAACTATCGTTTCTTGAGAAGTTTGTCGAATTTTCGCCCGTCGCAGGGCTCTTGGAGTGAGTCTTTCGCAGCTGGTCGGCGATAGACTCAACGCCGAGAGATAGCCAGATTCAACATGCTGAAATAGAACACGAAATATGAATTGTGAAGGGTTACTTGAAGAGAGTGTGACTGAAGACTACCATAATCGCCTTCTGTTCTGGTCAAATGGAGTAAAGACGAAGAAGAAGAACTCGTTCCAACTGTCAATGGGGAAGAGAGATGGACTTCATTCTCGCAATCAATGAAAGGTAGTTCTTCCGATGGTGGGCCATGCCAGGTATCCTCTCTCTTTCGACGCAGGGAATTCCTACAAAAGACCAGTCATTATAGATCGACTGCGCGGAATAATAGCCTCTCGCAAACTGTGAAAAACTGGGCGGACAATAGAAAATTGAATCTTGAGTAAGTTTGTTCGCGGAAACCAAAAAAGTCATCTAACCTGTTTTCCCTGAGAATTTCAGAGGACGAGACGAGCTCTGGAGTTGGCGGACAGGCGAGCGATTCTTGTGAAGCCATGCTCTGTATGTTCTTGACAATAACCATTTTCCGAAGTTCATCGACAGCGATATTCTCAGCAGCTGGAACGGTCCGTCTTCGCCAACGACGTGGGAGCAGTCGAGAGAGGCGCTTCTCGAGCCGGTCCATGTCTGCGAATGGGGTGGATTAAGACACAAACAGAACTGAAGGCAAAGGAGAGTCAACATCTCTTTGATTTGATAGAGTCAAGTGGAAGTCGAGAGTTACAGAACCATGCTGCTTCCCGAGAACAAACAGTAACTGTGTCACAATCAGAGTTCGTCGTGAGCTGATTAGCCCCTTCGAACGGAGTTTATGACTTGTTCGAATTTGTTAAAGGTTAGGGAGAACGACTCGTTTGATCCAGAACGTTTTGCAGATTTGACCCTACGTTGATGGGAGCGAGGGATACTCGTTAAGAATCGGTTGACTGGGTTTTGTCAGATGGAACTGCGGAAGAGCAAATACGAGGAATCTCTCGTTTTGGACTGGTCAGCTTGACTCATTTCGAGAAAAGCAAACGAAGAAGAACAACAATGAATGATTGCTGTTATAGCCTTGGAAAAAGTCGCGAAAGTGACCGATCCTGTTTGCTCTTTTTCTGAGGTCGTGGTGACTGATTGGACGGCGAAAGACGAACTAATTTGGAAATAACTCACGGCGCTGTGACAAGAGAAACTCTGAACAATACCACCCCCAGAGGCTATGTTACAGGGATTTTCACCGTCTAATCCCATGTTCTCGTTCCCGTCAAAAGAGCTAGAAAAATCGGAGGTCATAGCAGAAAAGGCGATTAGCTGGTCTCCCCCGACAGAACATTAAAAGACAAACATACTTGAGGACGAGATATCTCGAGAGATATGGCTGCTTACTACCAGATGTTCAGTTCAAACAAACTTTTCGAAGAAAGGAGGATGACAGCAAAAAACAAGAGTTTCAAACGGCTACTGATACCATCAAGGAAAAACACAAACAATAAGAGAGGAAAACAAGAGTCCGCATCGCACTTACACAATAGTCCTCCTTGTTTTTCAGTTGCTTTTTCACAATGACTTCTCCAGAAGTTTCGTCGATTCCGAACAGATCTTCCGTCCCGAAAAACTCCTGAATCACTCATTTCTGGCAAGAACAAAAGTTTTACTTTGAGGGAATACTTGAGATTTCGCCCATCTCCGTCGATCCTGGCCTTTGCTTGGTAGACTTTCTCATTGGAAGAGACCTCGTTGTTCAGTGAGATGAGGGACTTTCCGACTGGAGGAGAGACGAAGCTGATCTGATCCGTGTTCTGTTTTTTAGGTTCAGAGACGGTTATCCGGATTGGAACTGTCGAGTTGAACGAGGGAACTCCTTTGTCCGAAGCGACTGCTGTCAATACATACGGCTCTTCTCGAGCAAGTCCCATCAAATCTTGAGATACTTGGAGTTGACCGCTAGTCTCGTTGACCGAGAAGTCTGAACAAATTTCTCTTCAAAAATATGTAGTAGTTACGTCTAGAATTGTGAGCTAACAAGGAATAGACGACTTGTCCTCTTTCCATAGAGTCTGGATCGAATGCACGAATCGTTTCGAGAGTTGCTCCAGCTGGCCAGTTTTCTACTGCTTGAACATCATAAACTTCCTTTGTGAACTTCGGTGCATTGTCGTTTACATCCGATAGATCAACATTTACCTAAAGAACTCATATGAAGTCAAACCAGGATGAAAAATATCAAACCGAAATGAAATCCTTGTGACCTGCTTGATCTTCGACAGTCAAATGAAGAGTATGAAGTTCCTTGATCTCTCTATCCAGTTCTTTTGCTACTTGTACAATCACAGTTCCATTAGTTATCATCGGTTTGAACAGAGTCTTCGAACTGCCCGAAAGAGTCACGGTGAGTCCCTCTTTCATACTAGTTTCGTCCAGATCGACGACAGGAACACGTAGTATCACTGTGTTAACAGGAATCTTTTCTGGAATGACAACCTGAATCACTTTGCAGTGAGTAGAAACAATTTAAACGAACCTTGCCAGCAAGAGATTCTCTGGTGATTTGAGGTGCGTTGTCGTCACTGTCGATCAATCGGGCAATCATCTTAGCGATCGTCTTGTATTCACCTTCACCAGATTCAAAAATCAGTCCCATTTCTTTATCGACTGTCGAATTATCGTAATCCATTCGTTTAGCTAGTGTCAAGGCTCCTAACAAACTAAAAGTGTTCGTGTTAGCACGAGAATTTACCCGAATCAGAGTCCAAAAAAAAAGATCCCTGTCCACCATCTATTATTGATACAGAGAGACTATTCCCTGTCATCGGATCGACTGCCGGAACTGTGACAATAACATGTCCGATTGGAAGTTCCTCGACTACTTCCAGGACATCAGGTACGGCTGGGAAAACTGGTCTAGAGGCCATTCTCCGTCTATGTTCAAGGAAGCTGCTGGATGAAGGAAGATTGATGATGATGGTAGCTTTTTCATTTCCGGAACGAGCTTCCATCCGTACAACTCTCAGCTTAGCCACAGTCTTTTTATCGACAACGATCTTGTCGCCGTGAATTGAAAAGGCTCCCTGAAAATTATTGAAATGTTTTATGTTTCCAAACCTGTTTGAGTTGCTGCAGCAGTCCATTTTCGTCAATTGCCACAATTGTTGAGCCGTCAATATCCAGAGTCCCCATCATACCCAAACTGAACTCGATTTCTTCGTCCTCTATAAAGGCGTTTAGTCCTGTTGTCACACAAGCCAACCTCTATCTATGGTCTTTTCGAACAACTGCTGTTCGAAAACTTTCTTCTCTTTGTTTGTTATCAATGCAGTTGAAACGATAGTCTGAGCTAGTATTCTTCCAGTTGTCCTGTCCAAAGCAGCAATAACAGTTTCAAAGCGGCCAGTCATGGGAGCACTAGGTATTGGTCCGATTAAAAAAAAGTGTTTTACCTTTGTGTTTTGGAGAATCTGACAGTTCCACCGTAATCATCAATTGTCAGCCATCCCGGATTGCCGGACAAAATGACAAATTTTGCCTCATCAATCGGAAGACCTTCCAACTCAACTCGAAGCACTTCTTCTCCTTCGACTATCTCCTTTGGAATGATGTTTCGTTCATAACGAGGACGACGGAAATGAGCGTGAGAGTGCGAGTTCTAAAATTCAATATCTCTAAAAAAAGAAAAGTTGTACCTGTACAAGAACTTTGACAGTTTTGTGGGTCTTTTTGCTATGATGAACTCCATCGTCAACTCTTAGGACGAGTTCGTAACGCCCGGGAAAAGGAGACCCTTTGACTTGAACTTGATACAAATCGGCATCGATTTTGTCCAATTGGAGAAAGTCGGAAGCATCTCCTGCAGCACTGAGTTCGTTCTGTTGAGTCGAAGGAGTATCATCGTCGAGTATCTGAAAACATTCTACGTGAATTACTTGAGTAAAATACCTGAACAGCAAAAGGCATAAGCAGTTGACCGTCGGAGAGTCTCAGAACTTTATCGGTTGTTTCAATACGAGCCGTGTTGTCGTTAACATCTTCCACTTGAATGAATACATTTGTTGTTTTTAAAGAACCTTAATCGATGTCTAGTCATTTTCATAAGCCCTCACCATCTTTCGAAAGGAGTAAAAGGTAATGAACATGCTGGGTCTCGTAGTCCAGACAGGGCTCTTCAGAAGGACAGGAAAGAAGAAGATTGTTACCAATAAGCGCAAATCTAAAGTAAACTTATGAAGCGAAAGAAATACTGTCCCACAGTCCAGATTTTCCAACAATTTTCATCTCCGTTCCATTTTCAATATGCCCGATGACTGTACCAGAGGGAGCGTCTTCGGAAATTTTGAAATCAAGAGTCGTGCTGGATACGCTTTCAGTTGGTCGATTGTACTTGATTTTTACGACTTCTTCCTCCGCTACGGGTCCATCGGATACCATAATCTAAACGAGGTTTATAATAATAACATCTAACTACCTTCAACTGGACATCTCCACTCAGGTCGGACTGGTGGTTGCAGAACAAGTATGCCTTCCCGCCAGACTCAATTCGTCTGGGTCGAATCGAGAAAAGTTCAGGCCTGTCAACAGTAATGTTCAGCCAGAAAGTCTCTTCCTACAATTCATTTTTGAGGAAAAGTATACAAAACCAACAGATTTGCTAGTGGCGGAGATTACCAGTCCTCGCAATAGATCGCCTTTGCGCAAAGGTCTATCCACAACGAAAACTCCTTCGTGAGTACCAGTAACATTGATCTCAATTCCTTTGATTGTTTCTTTCTGTTGGATCAATGTGGAGACAGTCACAACTTCCGACAACGGATCTTCTTCTTCCTGTTCCAAAGACGCTCTCTCTCTGTTCCGTTCTTCTCCACTTCCTTCCACTAGCTTTTCTTCGTTCTGTCCACTGGTAGTGGTTGTTGTATCTATCTCTTGGTTCATCTTTGTGCTTTTATCAGTTGTTGTGGTCGAGACAACGGTCAGTAGATCTACTGCAAAAGGTTCTTCGGAGGAACCTTCCACATCGTCGACAGTTGTTGTCTCAGTTTTTTTATCCGTCGTTTGGGTCTCTTCGGTCTTGCCTCCTTTGGTAGTCGGCGAAAAGGAAAGAATTTTCACCCTCACTCTGTATATCTCTTTCCCTTGCTTGGCCTAAATTGCAAACAGTCGACTTTCGTATAAACCTCATACCTCCACAAGAAACTTGTAAACCGAGTTTTTAGTCATTTGTGGTTCGATGTCTGCATTGGCCGATTGACTCAATGGCACTTCGTATTCAAATTTCTCACCAATCTAAATCCTTGTTTTGCTAGTTACAACCCGTACCTGGGTTCTTTTGACTTCGGTTATTTCGAACCATTTGTGTCGGTCCATTTTCACTGAGAACCTCACTACTGCTGCGTCTGGAGTGGAGAACTTCAAAATGGCCAGAATAGACGAATTCTAGGAACCTAACTGTTCTCATTAAAGGTTCTTCCTAATTGTCCACACAAAAATATTCGTAACTACTTCCTGTTTTGCAGTAAAGGATTTACTACTTACAAAAAAACCTTTACCTCTCGTTGACCGGCTGGGATCATAAATTCGTAGATAGGTTGATCGAAAGATGGGCCGATAGATCGAATGAAACGATCGTTTTTCTTGGCCAACTCTTCCAATGGTATTGTCCTATCTCCACGACCCTCCAGTCGAACTTCCGGAACAGAACGACGAACGTCATTGTGCCCATTCTCTTGACTGTCAGCATCGAATTCGAGCCGAACTTCCTTCTCCAAAGGTCCAACAGTAAAGAGTTTCGCTATTTTGTTTGATGGCAGCTTGTGAAGAAACTGATTGGCCTCTTGAACATCGTAGTCGTCTATTTCTGTAAAGGATGTGGACGAGTCAAAAAAGAGCAAATACCCGACTGGAGAGAACAGCGGAATAGTAGAAGAAAGACAATAATCATCAGACAAAGAGTGTGTTTAAAGCAATCGACGACTTTTCTCGCTTTGGTTTTCACCCTTGCTAATTGACCCAGATAGTGTTAGATCTCCGTTTTTCGTGCGGGTCACGACGGAACACGTCCCAAAGGACGGGACCATATGGAGCAGATTGTAAAAGCAGAGGCCATCCAGTTGTTTATGCAGTCGAAGGCAATTCCAGTTTTGCCAGAAGAAGGATAAGCGGTCCAAATTGCCCTCTTGGTCGACCGAGATTCTCGTTTTCTCCCCTCTCTATGTCCTTTTGATTCACCCGCTTGTTTACATTCCGAAAGAACCCAATTCTGATTTTATATTTCCGAAAATCCTCAGAAGCCTCAATCAGTCCTTATCGTCTCTCCTTGCAGCAACAACACGCTGCCTGTTTGTTTTTATCGGCCGTTCCCGCACGGGCACCACTGCTGACTCATCCGACCCGTACCATGGCCCTCTTCAGCCATTTCTCGAAGTTTCTTTTTCTTCTTTTTTTTCCCAATAATTTTAAATAATGCAGATGAAAAGAGTTCCCTATGAGTGAGGAAGAAGACAATGTGTCAAGCGTCCAGCGCTTACGCGCACAAATGGAGGAAAAATTGGCTTTGAACGGTCTTGGAAAAGCCAATGGCACACTGCCACTAGCAATCGATACCGATGTCCTCAAAAATGGTGAGTTTATTCAATTGAATTATTGAAATTCCTTTTATCTAATTGGAAATGAGTCATCCCAAATGAACATTTCGCAATATCATCCATTTTTCCAATTTTCTAAAAATCTGACCTTCCGAAGTATTTCATTTAGCTAAAGAACTTGTAGAAGAAGAAGACATTCCACCAGTTCCTCCGCACTCTCCAAAACTGCCGCCTGTGCCACCGTCCAGTATGAAACCTCTTAAGGTAGTTCTGAATACTTTTCTTTTCTCATCAAATCTAGGTTATTCGTCCTCCACCACTTCCAGCTCACAAAGTCGAAGCTATCAGACGAGCCTCCAACGTGTCTGCAAAGCCGCAAATAGCTCCGAAGCCGACAGAGCTTCGAGTAAGTTGGAAGAGTGAAAAGTCGAACATAAAGGGCTGTTTATTCAGCCGGTCAGTCCGGTCTGTTTTCCAAATGCCACCCCTGGATCATAATCGCCGTTCACTTATTGATTCTTTTCAGAAGTCACCACCAACTATTGTCGTCGAATCTACTCCCGATCAAGAAGGAAACTTTCTCAGGGTTTGTACATTTTTTAAAACAAAATAACTATATTCTTCAGGAAGGATCAGTTCGAGCTAGAGCACAGGAGCTGGAAAAGTTGGGACTGGTTTTCAGGAACAGTACCAGCAGCAACATCAGTGAACAGACGACGTGTTCCGATGGAAAACGGTGAGGAAGCTTTCTTTGTACTTGACAACTTTCCATTTAGACCGGCCTCAATAATTTCGTCGACTTCGAATCATTCGGAAATGTCGGATAGCGACAGTGACGATGAGAGCAGACCGCCACAAATACTGAAACCGACCGGAATCGAAAGTTCGATGGGTGGGAAAATGGGGATCAGAAGACCATCTGCTGTTTGTTTCAACGGAGATCCCAATATGCACGACAGGATAATGGACGAACTCAAAAAACAAGGGATAGTCAAGTGAGTGGAAAGGGAATAATAATCTGACCAGGGTTTCAGTCAGCAAGGAATTTATAAGAAGGTAAAAGCTACGGAAAATCCTCGAACTGGACGAACACGAGAAAACAACAATGTCGAGAGCCCGCTTGTGCAAAAAGACGACGGAGAAATTCCGTTGGAAATCGGTCGAATGCGAGAAGACAAAAAGGTCAGTCTTTTATTAAATATGTTTTTGTAAGAAGATGTAGATTCGACAGACAGAAACCACGCTCTCAATGGCTTCGACAAGCACGACACTGTCGGATGACAGTCGGGACAGAAACAGTTGTATGACGATTGGCAGTCACGAAGAGATTCAGCACCAAGAAGTCAAAGAGTACGACACGGGAAATCCGGTAGAAGTCAATCTTTTTGTTTTCCTTGTGAAATCGAAATCTAGGACAAAAGACTGAAGAATCTTCACTATGCTGCAAACGAATTCTATACCGTTCAAAAAAGCTTCTGTGCATATCTCAAAGATATGGAAAAGGTTTTTTTTCACGAAGATCATTAATCTTTCTACTTTCAGGTATATCCAAACTACGTGGCTGAATTCGGTAGACGACTAGATAAAGATCTACTCGCTGCTCCATGGGGCTACCAAATACATCCGGTCAAAGAACTTCAGTCGTATTTGGGTCACATGGTCAAGTTCCACGAGACCCTGCTCGTCGATTTCACCGACTTGTATGCTAATTGGTACTCTTTATTTTTCCCAAATCAATCTATTTTTATAGGGACTCGCGAGACTCAAAACTAGCAGCGAAAATACTGTATTCCTCCGACTTTCTGAAAATGTGCATACCTTTCTTGAAAGCAAAGGGAAAACTGGCGGAGGATCTGACCAAACTGAGAGAGGAGAATAGAGACTTCGACAACGCTACTGTCGCTGTAAGTGTATTTCTTTTCACATCTTTAAATTAAAATTTCCAGTTTGAGCAAAAAATATTCAATCGCGGAGTAGGAGCTGTCGTGCAACAGCTGGATCAAGTCCATCAAAACTTTATGAGGTAGATCAAGGGAAAATAAAACTGACAAGACTCTTTTAGATACAAAATCCTGATGATAAGTTATCAGAATTATCTGAAACCGGACTCGGAAGAGTACAGAATATCGACGGAGGCTATTGCCAAACTGGAGGCAATCACTCAAAAAGTCAACCAAGAAATGGGTCTGCCTTCGAATGAACAACTTTCTCGACTCTACGATCGATTTCAAGTATAGTTCAATTTATTTCCATTTTCTTCTTTCTTTAGACTCATTTTGATGTTTACGTGCCGGGTCGTCGACTCATTCGAGAGGGCCATGCCATGAAACAAACGAGAAAGTGAGTTTTTAGCGAAGTATTCAAACAAGCCAAATGTTCCAGGGAAATGCAGACACGACATCTCATCCTCTTTTCTGACTTTTTCTGGATCTGTCGAGTTTCGTCACTCTCTTCTGGTCTTTTCGACATCACTCGATCCTACAATATCCCCATCGACTCGATTACAATCGAGTCTTTTGAACACGAGGACTTTGAACATCAACTCAAAATTAAGTCGAAAATCAAGAGCTGCGTCCTGATTTTTCGGTGAATTCACGCTACTAACTGTGTGACGAAACTCTTTAGAAATGCTAACGAAGCAAGGTCTTGGGAGAAGGATCTGAGACAGATGATCCAAGAGAGGAAGAAATACAAAAGAAGAGTCAGTGAGACGACCCAGAAGAGAACAAACTCTGTAGTGACGTTGGCTCCTCACCCTCCTCTTCTCGAAGAAGGAACTGAACCAACTACACTGAAAGAGGACGATTTGACTCTGACTGTCTCGAGAGGTCAGTCAGTGGACAGTCCTTCGCAGCCGTGTACTCCGGTGGAAGAAACTGCCCCGTCGATTGCAGAACCCACTTCACAGCCTCGAACTAAACCGAAAGCAATGAAAAACAGTGAGTTGTGCTTAATATGCTATATTCCATTTGTTTTCAGCAACTCTTCGATTAGACAGAGACAAACCCGTATGGTTACCCGATGAAGCGGTGAATAATCCAACTCTCGATATAATTCTAACGTTTAGAGTTCGAAATGTCTGATGGAGGGCTGTGGATCCGTCTTCGGCTTTATCAACAGACGACATCATTGTAAGTGAATTTTTAGGTTTTCATCTTGTAACGGATATTTCAAAAAATTTCACCTAGAAAAAAAATTTAATAGAAAATAAGCTTGGTAAATCATTCATTGAACAAACTTAAAGAAAGTGTTCAACAGTATACTTGAGCACGAGCCGAAATTTCTCGGCTCGAGCCGATTTCGAGCCGGCTCGCGGACCTCTTCGAACCGAGCTGGCTCGGGCTCTCGGGAAAATTTGACATTTTTTGGCTCGAACCGGCTCGAATTTTCTTCGATCCGAGCCGGCTCGTGGACCCCTTCGAGCCGAGCCGGCTCGAGGGTCAAACACCGACCCGGCTCGAGTATATTCAACAGGCGCATGACATTGTAAATTACCCAAATACTGGTATATCTCATACAGTTCATACAGGTCGAAACTGCGGCTATCTCATCTGTTCGAAATGTGCCGGCAAAGCGCCCGTGAGCAAGTTTCAATTCCACAAGATGATGGTCTGTCCGGAATGTTACGAAGAGATCTATTTGGCCTGTAAGAAACTTGGTATTCTTTCAACAAAATCTATTTAGACAGAGAAGGTGGTTTGTTTCCTATGAGACTTTTGGTGAAGGGATCAGACAACGAATGGAAAGTCAAGTTGATGAAGGAGAAGAACAATCAGTACGAACTGGCCGAGCCCAGAAGTCTCTTCACTCCGCCGACGAATCTTCACCTGAAAAGACGAGATTTCGACAGTCGATTGACAGCTCACGAGGACACTCTTTTCAACGAGGTCCATGTTCGTTTGAAAGATGGAACTGAGATTCCGCGATTTGCCCAGCTAGAAGACGGAATCAGCCTTAAATTCTACAAATTTCGTTTTGTAAGTTTCACTTTTTGTAAGAAACAAACAAAGTTTAGGACACTGAACCGTGTGAACAGCATCTGATCCACGGATTCGAAGTGAACGAAATAGTTCTGGACGAAGGAGGAGCGCTCTTCGAACTGATACATCGAAATCAGTTCCCCTCTGACAGAAAAGAACACGTTATAGCCTTTCGGGTTCAAAACCAAAAAAGTATTCAAAAGTCAGACTCTTCTTTCGTGAGTATACTCGAGTATTCAGATGGTCAACAGCCTTACACTCTGCCTTGGACCCAAAGGAGTCCTGACTCTTGTGCCATTCTGTAAATAGAAGATTCACTTATCCCGATGATATCTTTGCTGCTGTGAGAGCAACTCGATAAATAGATTTTTAGTTAGACTCTTTTGTTTTTTAAAGAAAAGAGAGCAATGATCTGGGACAGCATAATTCATGAAGTAACCTGACGGACACAATAGACCTCCGACCGACTCATCTGTCAAGTTGCAGAACCCACGTAATATTTTCGAACATCAAAGCTCACACTTTTCGGATGTCTTGATTTCTTCATTAGAACATCATCGGTCGTTGCGATCGCCCTGTCCCTCCTTTCTTTTGGGCGGGGGATCCTTCAGAGCTCATCCGATCAAGAAAGAGGCCTACTTTCAGAAATTCGTAGAATCTTGTAATCACTCAAGGGCTTCCCTTTTCACTTCCATCGAGGGATAAAAATATTGTCGTTTTCAAACATCAAATTATACGCGTATAGAAATAGAGATTATTTTCGAAGCCGGTCAGCATAGACTCATTTTCTGAAGCCATGCAAATTGCTCCGTAACGAGACTTGTCATAGCGAACCGAGGAATCAGTGACCGGTCGAAGTTGGTGTTTTTTGCTCCACCAAGGATTGCTCATCCCGAGCTCAGGTCAGAGGCTGATCCGTGCAAGAGGAATTAGAATCTCTTGAGCCTCCTCTCTCGTTGGCCAAAAAGCACACTTCCTCTGAATCAGAACCTACAGCTAGACGAAAAGATGTTCTATTTCGGTAGCATCAGGCATGCATAGTAGCCATCTTCCATTCGTGACGCTGGGTTCAAACATCCTCTCTGTGCATTGTGAGTCTAAGAATAAAGTGATTTCTGTCCTGTGCTGCAAGAGACAGGACCTTTTTCTTGTACTTGTGTGACGGAATGTCGCTAATTATATTTCTGCTAAAGACATTAAGACTGCGTCCTCAAATCGGGCTTGGATCCCTCTAGTTGATTAATGAGCGGTCGGTTCGTCATTTTGGCACAGAGAGCAATTTCCTAAAGTCGTTTGTTTTGAACCTTCCGGCGTTTCGATCTCCGAACTTCCTGAATCGGATTCCGTTTTCGGGAGTGAGGTCATCGGGATATTTAGTTATAGGAGTGCGTTTGGGAGGCGGCCCCCGCACCTAATTCGAGGTGTCTCCCCGCCGTGATTACCATCTTGTCAACGATCACTAATCAGCTAAATAGCCATTACTATGTTTACACAACAGTCCCTTCTTATCCTCTCAACTGGAGACCTTCTTTTGTCTTGGACTCGAGTTGACCTTCTCTCTTGATTCGACTCCGATCCACATATCCCAAATGTCTGTATAGTCAGTTCTTTTCCAATCCGATTTGTGGTCTCTTCGTGGGCTCTTTCGTGTGGAGGGAGGAATTAATCAGGTATTTCTGAAGAGAGGAGGATCAGCCGGCCTGGTTGATAAACTTCTTCTTTTTCGTCTGGTTAGTTGCAAATGTTGCTTTTTGTTGTCGCCGGGTCCCTTCTTCCGGTGTGACGTCTTTTGGTCTCTTCTTCAACTCGAATCTGTCACCAACACGCTTTGCCCACGTTTTTCGAAAGAATTACGGTATCTCATGTTTTGATCCGATCGCCCCTGTTTTGGCAAAGTGCATTCTCTCGAAATAGTAGTACTCCTCAAGACAGAGACTGTCCTCCTGGCGATAAATAAGCAAATGCGGCGCTTGCTCTCCGATCACTAGGAGTCGATTATCCAAAAACAGAATGTGACTCCAAATTGCAGCCTTCTCGACGTCAAAGATTGACGGTCGAGTTGCTTACTTTTCAATGATGGATTCCTCCTTCGTATGACAATCGGGTCACCACGGTTTTCGAGGCCATTTACTCTTTTATGACCTACAATCGTCTGTTTTGTCCTTCGCGTCAAACTTGCCGACTTTGTTCCTTTTTGGTGTCCACTCAATATAGATTCCGAAGGAAGTGACGTGTCGATTTGTACGACAATAAGACTCTTCCGGACCATTGAAACCCTTTTAGGAGTGGGGGAGGAACATGTTCTTTTTTGGAGAGATTTGCTCTTTTTCTGGGAAGCGTAAGCGATTGGAATATTTCACGGTGTGTGGTTCATTTCAAAGGGAGGGAGCTCATACTACTATCAAAAGCCAATTACCGACGACAATCTCTTACTCTAAAAATAGTTCAACCCAAAATTCTGTCTCAGCTGATCAGACTCCGCCAAACAACTTGCTCCTTCCTTCCTCCTCAGAAGGGGCGTAAACCATAGTGCAGACTGGCTCTCTATTAGCATCTAGATTAGAAAAAGGTACGGACCACAATCTCTCTTTTTTCTTCTCCGATTCAAGACAGTTTCTATTGAAAGATTTCAGGTAAAACTAGGCTGATGAGCACAGATGTTATGCCATTTGCCCGGATAGCACAGTCATTATTGGTTAGTTTTGCGTTTTCTGTCTAAAAACGCTTCTTTCAGAGAAGGATACATTCATTATTCGACTCAAGACAACGGGTTAACTCTGGTATTTTATTATTATGTTGTCTACTTTGCTGTATACACACGACAGAAGGCTTCACTTACTTTGTAGGTGCGTCGTCCGCGTCAGGTATGTCCTTTCAGTCCATATAGTTTTTGTTTGAACTCGGTTATGAGTTACACTGTAAGACACTCTTCTTCTGTCTTGTCCTAATTGGGGCTGTTTTTTCCTGAAATGACGTGAGAAGAGCCACTCGCGAGCGCTTGTTTTCAACTTGAAAATCCCTCCCAGACAACTCACTTTCAGCACAAGGAGGACAAGTAGCTCAATCTTCTGAAATATCGTTAAGTAAAGACGAACGAGTGACTATTGTCAGATTTTGCAGAGCGGCACAGAAACAAGAATCTATTGTGAGTTTTCTGTCAATTAATAGCAAAAAAGAGATTTTCAGAGAGCTAAACTGAAAGATCCAGAAGCATTTCTTCGAATTTGTGACCAGCTTGTAAATGAATTCAAACGTCTACGTAATGCTGCTGCCAGTATACGTGAAAGACGGCGGGTATAGCCTTCACTGTGAGTTTGGTCAGAAACTACTGGAACATCTGCCAATTTCAGGATCTCTCTTCGAAAACGAGTCAGACTCTCTTCGATCTCGTAGCGTCCTTACACCTTGTGCCCAAATAAATTCCTGTTCATTGTCAAGCATTGCCATATTTTCATAAAGCTTCATAAGCATCTCATAATTCGTGTATAATCACCGAACTGACCAATTTTTTTGGATAAACAGTCAATGATGTGTGAACTGCAAAGATATTTAGACAAGGATAGCACCGCTCTTCCAGGGCTAAAGATTCCTTGCCTTCTCCTATCACTTCTTTCTCGGACCCTCAGTTCCCCCCCCCCCTCCATTCTCCCCTTGTCACTCTGTACTCTGTTTCAGTCACCACCTGTCCCTTCAAAAAAAAACTATCAAAATCATAAGAACCCTTCGCGCTCTTTCTTTTCCTGTCGCGACTTGTTACAACTAATTTGCGCCAAAACCGCACCTCCTTATCCTCAATTAAAGCTTCAGACACAGACACACAGAGAGAGACGCGAGAGTGAATGTCCCCCGTTTTTTAGTCAATTACTGCAATTTAGGGCAATGCAATAGTTTGTTCTTTTAGCCAGTAGACTGCGCCGTATTTTTTGTGTTTCAGTAATCTTTGAGATAACCTGTGAACAAATCAAAGGGGTGATGATTAAGGATAAGTGACTATCAGACCAGCTTCGGTAACCAAGTAACAATAAAAGGTGGGGTACAATGTGTGGCATCATAGTGTGCTTGCAGTTTAGCAGAAAATAGAAACCACCAAAACATGGGCAAGCAATGCATGTGATCAATTGGGAGAAGCATACAGGGCTTTGAGGCCTACAGCTGAAGAAATCACGGATCACTTTGAAGAAAAGTTGTAGCAGAGTTCTGCAGAAATTTGTAGTAGTCAGTTTCCTTTCTTCGATATTTTCCCTCGATTCGCTGAAGAACGCTGAGCTCTGAAAATATATTTCGCAGAAATATAGAAGACAAGTCAATGAGCTCAAAGGACCGTAATTTTAGCGAGCAAGACAGAGAGCACAATCAGTCTTCCCAAACGAAACCGAAGGACGCCATGAAGTATACCAAACACTGCTGTGGATTCAAGGGTACCTTCGGAACCTGGGAGAACTGAGCAATGCCACCATCTGGACGCCGGGTGCTGGTTACACAGACCAGCGGTCACTATTGCAGGCTCTCTACCAAAACAAAATGAAGCAAAAGGATTGTGACGCTGCTGTTCGCACTGTCTGACTGTCAGTGAGTGTCATGACTAGTGCTTGTCATTGAAGAGAATCAAAAACATCACCTGATAGAAGAGTAGAGCAAGATAGACAAGGCTGTAGGGGATATAGTTTCATGGTAGAAGAAAGTTCAAGAGCTGAGGAGCGAACAGCAGTAGCAGCAGACAAGACTGGAGTCCTTTTGATGAAAAGTTTCCTAGCTTTTAAATTTTCTAGAAAATTATAGCACTCAAGAAGTACAAGCAAAAGTTTTACAAAACTTGTTTGTGCAATATTGCAAAAACAAATCAAAAAGCACTGGAAGATATAGTCAGTAGCTGAACAGCAGTGGAAGATGGTCGGAACGAGAAGAGGCGTCAGCAACCAGGCAAAGGAGACAAACTCGCTGACGAAGGATCGAAACAAGCCGGGCACGAAGAGACTGACAACACCAACGAGCAATTCTCAGATGAATGAAAAGGAGAAGAAGAAACCGAAAGGAGCTCGAGACAAGAAGGAGGAAAAGAGTGGAGAGAAGAGTGCTGAAAGACAGACGAGTCGCGATGATTTGTCGAAGGACAAAAAGACGGAAGATGTGAAGAAGACAGCAAAGAAAGGACCAAGAAAGAGACCCTCATTCCAACATGACAAGAAGATCAAGACGACGAAGGACATCAAGGAAGAGTTGATCGGACAGAGAACAAGTAGCAGAGATGGCAAGTTGGTAGGATTGATCGAGAAGAAGTACGACCTGAAGGAAGTCTTGGTCAAGGGCAAAAAGGGCAATATCATTCGAGTAGTCGAGATGAACAATACTCAATTGCAGCTGGTAGCCAAGACGGAACTACGCGAGAAGAAGAGGGAAAGTATCAACAATGAGATCGAATTCCAACAGACTCTGCGTGACCACAACTTCGGATCGGACCACTTTCTGCCCATCTGTTCCTATGGAGCCACTCGCGAGATGACCTGGTTCGTACAGCCTCTTAGTGGACCGAACACGGACGAATTGCGTCGAGACTCGGAACTGAGTGCATCGACGGCCCTTCGAATCGGACTGATGACTCTGGATGCCATCTCGTGTCTTCATCGCTGTGAAATAATCCACGGTCGTCTGGAGCCACAACATGTCGTCATTAGGAACGAGATGATGAAGAGTTGTGTCTATCTGGTGGGTCTGGGTCACATTTGTCAAGTGACCAGCAATACGACCTTCACTTGGAGTCGAACTGCTGCCTATGCTCCTTGTCGTGGCAGTCGAGATCCCTATGCGACGGAACTGGAGACGTGATTCTACTTGTTGATGGACTTGTACAGAAGGAACTTTCTGCCGTGGAACAAGAAGCAATGCAGTTTCGAAGAGACTCTGAAATGGAAGGAACAGTTCTTTTTGTGTCCTCAACTTCTGCCTCAACATTTGCCAACTCTCTTCCACGACTTGATGGCCATCTTGAGCAACAGCGACGACTACGAGAGCAATCTGGCTCGTGTGCTCAGAAGACGACTGCTGGACTACATGAAGCAGGAGATGATCAGCAGACACAAACCCTTCGAATGGACTGGAAAAGACGAATCATGCCGAGAGGATGAGAGAGTACAAGAAGACTGCCAGCACCATCAAAACGGCTACTCAAGAGGCTCTCAAGGAGTATCAGGGCAATGGAGAAGACGACGACTGAACAAACTGTGATCCGGAATGAACACTAGTCTGAGAATCGTCTTTATTTTAGGGTGGAAACCAGTTTGATGTTAAATATACAAATATGTGGCATCAGAGACTGAGTCTCTTTCAGAAAGCTGCAGTTAGCGTTGAGCCTTGGAATGTTGAAGAAGCCATTGGAGGGTGACGTCGATATTTTCTTTTTCCTTGCACGAGATTGAATAGCAGCAGATTTCTCTGTTCTGTACAGAAGACAAGTTCCTGTGACTTGTATTTAAAAAGAATAGAAAAGACTTACATTCTTTCGATGAGTTGACGCTCGTCCAATGCGCCTGGGAGATCTTTCTTATTACCTAAAACCAATACGGGAATAGCGTCTAACTGCGGCTTGTCTAGCAGTTGGATCAACTCATTCCGAGAAGCCTGAAGATTTCTCAATGGTACCGTAAAAATCAATGGAAAACCTCTAGTTTGTCCTCATCGGCAGCGTCGACCATGAAAACAATAGCGTTGACGCCTCGACAGTATCTTTCCCACATGGATCGGAACCTGGGTTGACCACCAATGTCCCATAGCTGAAAACAGTCTGTACTGTAAAGTATAGTTGCCTAAATACCTTGATAGTCACGTTTCCTTTGGTAATTTTGCGCATATTGAAGCCGACAGTCGGGATCATGTCCTCTGTGAACTGGCCACTCTGGAAATTGTCATTTATCTTCTTCTCATATTCATCATTTGCTCGCTCGACCATGAATAACGAAAGGTATCAAATTGCCAATGCCATGAGAGACTTATTCTTTTCCGTAGGAGAGATTTGAAGAGTAAAAGACTGAAGAACTCACTGCGATAACATTGACGAAGGTGGTTTTGCCCGAGTTCTGTAGGCCGACCAGAGTGAGTTCCATTTCTTCTTTCCAGAAAAGGGAGCGAATCCACTCGAGAACTCTGTTCAACATGGTAAACATCTTGTCTGAAAGAAATCAATTGGAAATGGAGTGGGAAAGACGCGGATGAGTAATTCTAATGCTTCACCAAAAGCATCAAAATCGATATTTTTCTTGCTATCAAAGTGGGTTGAGGTCTTATGGGAAACTTTCGCTTCTGAGAAACTTCTGAGAAAGAACAGTTATTTGTTCAGAAAGAGCGGGTATCTATATGTATGGGAAGAATCAAAGACTTTATTGTGAACTATTGACAGGCATCAGCCTTGCTATTTCTCCATTTCTCGAGCGGACTAGACGGTAATAGGCTCTCAGATATTTGGACACATTACGTTTCCTCAGTCTGTTCTAATCTAGAGTCTTTCAATTGATAAGTGAGTGTAAAAGGTGTATAAGCCTCGACATAAGAGTGATATTGACAGACCACAATTGAAAACGAGAGAAGAGGCAATGGGTCCCGCCACGATTTGACCGCGCATGCGGCTGAAAATGACCGCGAGCGAGAAATTCAGCGGCGAAGACGAAACTTTGGATGAACTCGGGAGTCGGCTCAGTTCAGCTGGCCATCAAAGACGACTGGAACAATCGAGAGTGCGAACAGGTTCGTTTTTATTAGAAAACAGACTGATTTCATTGTATCTATTTTAAAATGCTCTCGCGTCCCTGTCTGTCTGTCTATCGGAAGCTTTAATTGGCAATCAAAATGGAGCAATTTGTGCGCACAGTTAAGGGGAAAGGAGTTAGTGTAACAAGTTTAGACAAGTCACTATTGGGAGACAAGTGCGAAGACTGCTTCTGATTTTGATAGTTCCTATACAGAAACGGTTTTCAAGTGGTTCAGGCAAAGGAAAAAAAGGGGGGACTAGGTAACTTTAGCCCTGGAAGGGCATTGCCAACCTTGTAATGTATAATTTTTCCCTTCATAAGCACACAGCGTTATCATTTTGCAAACAATCGTTTCCGAATTGATTGAAGTTTTCTTTTTTAAAAATATATTAGTTTTTTTAAACAAATAAACAATCGCTTTGCAGGTCATCTCGGAAAACATCAAGAGCATTTCCATCTTCCTTTCCAACTTTGAGCTGTCTTGTCGGAGTAAACTAGCCACTCTTTCAGACAAACTCAATCTCCTCGAGCGCAAGGTCGAATTCTTAGAGGCTAAGGTGATTTTGTTATTATTAATTTTTATTTGTTCCAATTCAGATCACCAGAGGGGACACGCTTTCATAAAAATGTCTGGCAATATCGCTCGTACCACGGCTTCTGCGGTCCGTACCGTTGCTCCGGTCAATTCCAGCAACAAGCAGCAGGCTCGTCTAGCTGTGCTACAGGTTTACAAGGAATTGTGAGTTTTTTTTCTTACTTAAAATACTTGTATATTTTAGCCAACGCCTCACTCCCAAGTTTTGGTGGGACTTCCGTATGACCGACATGCCTCTTGGAGTTTTCCGCTCCGTCATCAAGCAACAGTTTCTAAAGAACGCTCATCTTGAGGATGTTCGTGTCGTTGATCGCCTTGTTGGCGAGACCAAACAAGTTTGTTGTTTTCAATTTTCACAGCATTGGTATTTCAGCACATGTACTCGATCAGATACGCTTTCTACAATCCCGACCACGTCCGCAACTATCTATTCCGCGAAAACGTCGAAGCGAAACCAAAAGATTTCCTCTCCAAGTTCCTCAACGGCAAGGAATAAGACTTTTGCTCAATAGGACGTGTGTATAGCCAGAAAATGCCTGTTATCCTCTTAGTCAAATAAAGGTGCAGATTAAGTAATTTTGTGACCCATGGACCTGTCCAGGATGTACTTTTTTGCAAGTTTAATGTGCTGCATTATTTTCAGTTCAGATATGATTCGAAGCAGTTTTCGATTTCTCCGTCAAGCAAACAGAGCTCACTCGTCAATTTCTGTTGATACGAGTGAAATTCAAAGGTTTGGAGGTCTCTCCGATCAATGGTTTGACGAACAAGGTCCTTTCAAGGCACTTCATTCATTAAACAAGTTGAGGATTCCATTGATACTCGACAACTTGCCGAAGGTATGTTTTACCCTTTTCTAGAAACTTAGCTCTTGAAATTTCAGGGCTCTCAACTTGCTACCGTCGATATCGGCTGTGGAGGAGGACTTTTGAGTGTGCCTTTGGCTAAAGCCGGCCTTCACGTGACGGGGGTCGATGCGACATCTGAAGCCGTTGGTTAGACTGCGTTTTCTCACAAATATGCCATTTATTTCAGATTGGAGCTGCTCGTGAATGGTTGGAAACGCCGTCGGCTAGAAGGATTTTGAGCAAGTGTACTTTACGATACGAGCACACTACTGCTGAAGATTTTGCTGACAAAAACAAAGAAAGTATGTTCTGCCCTTTTTCGATCTGCCGTTTCGATAAGCGACAGCTCATGGCTGTTTGCTTAGCTGTGGTTGCATTTCCCAATGACAGTTTCTTCTTTAACATCCAGTGTGATGAAATTTAAAACGTTTTCTATATTCCCCCGAGTATTGTGATGAAGTGAGTTATATCTCGCTTGTATGTCCCATGATCTAAACAACTTATTAATTGCGCTCACGCCGTTTATAGTGTCCGAACTAGTATTTGACACGTGTCCACGCGAGATTCGCCATCGTCTGCGCGCTTTGCCGCTGTTTACTATTTGCGAACATTCTTTCCTTTTTCGAAGGCATAAAGGAATTGCACTACAACTAAAACTAATTTTTTTATACATAAATTCATTAGCAACATGTCGCTCTGCGTCCAATGTTGCGCCAGCTCTCCTCCTTTTTCGCTGTTTCCATCGATCGCGGGCCTGTCCGCTCATTTTGTCTCTGCGCTCTCCGCGCTGCCCCCAATAGAACACATCACGGCCCGTTCTTCGCGCCGTCTCTTTCGAGTTTTTTTCCAAAAAATATTTTAGAGTTCGACGTCGTTATAGCCTCTGAGATTGTTGAGCATGTTGCCTCTGTCGATTCGTTCGTTTCTTCATGTGCTGCTCTTGCCAAACCGTGCGGAGTTCTCTTCTTCACAACAATCAATAAGACCTTATTGAGCAAAATTGCTGCTATTTTCCTGGCCGAGGTTCGTAAATTTACAAATGTGTTATGCAAATGCTCAGAATGTTCTGAAAATTGTTCCTCAAGGAGTGCACGATTGGGAAAAGTTTGTTTCTCCTGAAGAACTGACTCGTCATCTTCACAACAACGGATGTCGTGTTAGGTAACCTTTTTCATAGTTTTCCTTCATAAATCTATGTTTAGGCTAGTCAACGGATTTACGTACAATCCACTCTGTGATTCATGGCAGTGGACTAATTCTACCCAAGTTAACTACTCTCTGATTGCTCAGAAACTAAATTAAAGTTTTTTATCCAATTTCTTCAATTGTCTTTGCCGTTTAAACGAACGTATATCTTTTGTAACTTTTGCATTTATCTAATGGTGCTTTTTGAGGCTTCCACTATCTTCTACCATGGATGAGGAATACGACGCCATTATTCTCGGAACCGGTCTCAAGGTAGCTTTTCCCGCTATCTTTTAAAAAAAGTAAATCTTTAGGAATGCATTATTTCCGGAATGTTGTCCGTTTCGGGCAAGAAGGTGCTTCACATGGACAGAAACAACTACTATGGAGGAGAGTCTGCTTCATTGACCCCTCTCGAACAGCTGTACGAAAAGTTTCACGGTGATTTGATACGTACTGTATATCAACGAGAATTCAGGTGCTAATGCTAAGCCACCAGCGGAGATGGGCCGTGGACGTGACTGGAATGTAGACCTCATTCCCAAGTTCCTTATGGCTAACGGCGACATGGTCAAGCTCCTTATCCATACGGGCGTCACTCGCTATTTGGAGTTCAAGTCCATTGAAGCCTCGTATGTCTACAAGGGTGGAAAGGTAACTTTTTCCTTTTCTTTATCTCTAATCAACAATGTTTCAGATCTACAAGGTTCCTGCGGATGAGATGGAAGCGCTGGCTACAAGTTTGATGGGAATGTTCGAGAAAAGAAGATTCAAGAAGTTCCTTGTCTGGGTGCAGCAGTTCGACCGCAACAACAAGGATACTTGGCAAGGACTTGATCCCGACAACAACACCATGCAACAAGTCTACGAGAAGTTCGGCCTCGATGAAAATACCGCCGATTTCACCGGACATGCTTTGGCTCTCTACCGCAACGACGAGTACAAGCAGCAGTTGTTCGGTCCTACCGTCGAAAAAGTTCGTCTCTACTCGGATTCTCTGGCTCGCTATGGAAAGTCGCCTTATCTCTATCCTCTCTACGGACTCGGAGAACTTCCCCAGGTTCGCTCTATTTTGTGTGTAAAAATATTATTTTCAAGGGTTTCGCCCGTCTTTCCGCCATTTACGGAGGAACTTACATGCTGGATAAACCTGTGGACGGGCTTGTAGTGGAAAATGGAAAGGTAGTCGGAGTCAAATGTGGCGAGGAAACCGTTCGCGGAAAGCAGGTGGGCCCCATTTTATCTCCTAACTTTCCAAACCCTAAAGAAATCGGAAGTTGTTCAATAAAAAAAACATTGCAGGTTTACTGCGACCCTTCGTATGCTCCGGACCGTGTCAAGAAGGTCGGACAAGTCGTCCGTGCTATCTGTCTGCTGAACCATCCCATCGCCAACACGAATGACGCTCAGTCTTGTCAGATTATCATTCCTCAGAAGCAAGTCGGACGTCATTATGGTTTTTATTTCAAAAACTCGTATAGTTTCTATTTTTAGACATCTATGTCTCTTGCTGCTCCAATACCAACATGGTCACTCCTAAAGGATGGTACGTAGCCATGGTGTCGACAACTGTAGAGACCAACAATCCCGAAACGGAGATTCTGCCCGGACTTCAACTTCTCGGAACCATTACTGAAAAGTAGGTTTTTTTCTTTTTTTTCCACAAACAGACTGTTTAGATTCGTTTCGGTATCGGATTTGTTCGAGCCTGTTGATCTCGGAAACGAGTCTCAGATCTTTATCAGTCGCACTTATGATGCCACCACGCATTTCATGACGACTTGCCAGGACGTCCTGGACATCTTCAAGCGCGGAACGACTGAAGAGTAAGTCGAAATTATGCTTAGCTTGGCTTTCAAGGTTTTTTGTTACCCTCAAAAAAGGTAGATCTCCTGTTTTTCGCAATAAAAAGCTGACCGGACGATTGGTTCGCCTGGCGGCGTCATACCACCAAAATTGTCTGTTTGCTTTTTCTTTTACCTTTTAAATTTTTCTTAAAAAATTCTAAAATAAAAAAAATTCTTAAAAGAAATTTGTTTACCCTTTCTGAAGCTTTGCGATAGCGGACAATCGGTCTCTTTTTGATTCATTTCGAACTGTTCTTCGTTGCCTCTACAGAAGCGAAAATCTGCAAAAACTCCAAGTTCAAAAATGACGTGCTATCTACGCGACTTGCTACGACGATTCTCGTGGACAAACAAACATTCAGCCACAAGCACTACATCGCTTTAGTAGTTTAGATATTGTGAAACATCTTTTACCGCTACCGAAAACTGCTTCATTTTTGATCATAAACTATCTGTTTCAGGTTCGATTTCCAAAAGATCACGCACTTGAGTCTCGAAGATAGCACCGAGTAATCCGTCTTCCGTTTCTACATCTGCTGCGCCTCGTTTCGGTTTCTTATTCATTTTCGTAATTTATTCCTCTGTCCTATTTATTATGGCTGTCCTGTATATTTCCAGACATCTTTATTTGCTTGTCTTCCCGAACCCAAGCCCCGTAGTTATATTGTGATACTCGTCTTGGATTCCCGCTTTTGTATGACGGTAATCTCTTTTCTACTCTTCCTCTGTAACTCTTTTATGTCGCAGCATAAAGCTATTGCCAACCACGTTTTCGATCGTTTCTTTACCGGGGAAGATGTATCTTGGCTAGAAAGATTTGATGTGACAGTCGTTGAAAGGATCGTTCAGAAATATTCATTATGACAACGTTATTTATAAAATATAGACAATCTCATGTGAAAGAGAAAACTTGGCTAGCCATAAGATCTAGAACAATAGGATGAAAAACTTTCCCAAGAACCCAGAGTCGACCAAGACGTCCCGATCTCTATCGACTAATCGCACAGTCTGAATACCGAACAAAGAGAGAGCGTCCCTTCTCTCCCTCCGTCCTTTTTGCCCACAGAAAGGTGTCCCTCCCTCTCAAAAGACAATAAGATACTGGAAATGGATGTTCCGAAGGGTCATTGGGGAAGTGTGGAAAGCTATCGGCATGAAGAAAAAGAAATTAGAGAAATTGTTTGGACGACAGTTATGAAATGACTACGAGGGCTGCGACTATTTTAGAAACGGCCTTCTTGTCCTTTATTACCTTGGCAACGTACAGACCCTCATCCGAAGGCTCTACGGTCTGAAAATAATTGTTTGTATATTAAAGGAGAGAGAAACTACCTTGAAATCTAATTTAAATGTATTTCCCGATTTTACACTCTTTTGTCGATCCGACTTTTCGACTTTGTCAGCTCCTTTAAACCATTGAACCGTGTAGTTTTCCGCATCTTCCAGCTCGAGAGTCAGCTTCGCTTGACCTCCAACTGAAACGGACACCGAGGAAGGAAGTTTCGCAAAGGGAGGGTCGACTGGACCATCTGAAACTGATCAATGTATTAGTTAGAAACCCTAAAACAAACCGGTGACTACTACAGAAGCAGCGGTAGTGATGGCTCTGTTGATCACGAGTTGGTACTGTCCCGAATGACTGGAATCAGCCGAATCGACCGACAGTCGAACTCGTCCTCCGTCTTGGGAGACTCCGGTCGTGACCTCCGATCCATTGTGAAGCCATTGAACGGAAGATGGTTCGTCGGAAAGAAGGGCTTCTAGAGAAAAAGGCGATCCAGTTTCGACAATTTGACCAGAAAGATGACTCTCAATTGACAAGACTGATGGCTCGGACGAATGATGGAGTACTCCATTCGGTTTCTTGCTCTTCAGACTCAAAGTAGCCTTTGCTGTTTCTCTTCCGGCTGAATTACTTGCTCTACACAAGTACTCTCCAGCATCGTCCGACGTTACTCTACTGATCCTCAAACGAGCAGTTCCACCGATGTAAGAGGCATTGAAACGGGAGTCGGAGATGATTTCTCCGTTGTGAAGCCATTCGATCAGTGGTTCGGGAGTAGCTGAGACTTGACAAGAGAACTCGGTACTGTCTCCTTCCTCAGACTCGATGTTTTGCAGTTTTGTCACAAAGTTGGGTGGTTCATTGCTGATTTTCATCTTCAGATCGTCTTTGGCAGATCGAACGTCAGGAGAGACGTCTCTCAACAGACTTGACGATCTCCTTCGGACATCCGAAAACGATCTTGACTTTTCAATCTCTCCAGCATGCAGACTGTCGTATATTCTTCTTGTCGCTCTTGGCAGAGCAGGAATCGGTTCTCCTCCTTTGGTCTGTACTGTCAACATACACTCGGTGTAGTCTTCTCCAAGCTCATTCGTCGCTCTACAACTGTACATTCCAGCATCATCGATTCTGGCATTGAATACTTCCAAAGAAGCAACTCCGCTTCGGAACGTCAGTTGTACTCGGTCTTGATCGACTGGCTGCCCATTCTTGAGCCATTCGACCTTCGGATTGGGATTTCCGGAAAGAGAACAGATCAATTTGCACTGATGGTTCTTCTGGATCAGACGAGGACGGAGATGGAATGTGAACTTCGGAGCCGATCTTTCCTCCTCGAACTCTTCGACCTTGGGCAGTTCTGGCGCCTTCTTCATCGGTTCCAGTGGTTTCGATTCGAAGTCGCCCGTGATCTTGGTCACATTGAGGAAGACAACTTCTTCGCGAGAACCATAACTAAAAGTATAATGTTAGAATGACCACATGTATTTTCGTACCTGTTCTTTGCTCGGACCATAAACTCTCCCTTGTCGTCCATCTTGACTCTGTTGATGGTCAGTCCGTAGTCATTTCCATCATACTTCTTCATGTACTTGACACTCTGTTTGAGTTCCTTGGTATCGTGATGCCAGGTCACAACAGGAGGAGAAGAAGCCAAGACGCGACAGTAGAAGTTGGCACTTTGTCCTTCAGCCACACTCGTACTGTACGGCTTGATAATAAATCTCGGCTGAGCCTCGCTTCTGTCGAAGAAGGCATCATGCATGCGATATTCCTGTGGCCTGTGTTTACGGAGAGAAGAGTAGTTGGCTATTCTTCCCAGAGCAGGATGAGGTTCTGGCCAGGCATCCTGAATAGCTTTGTGATATAATAAAAACATTATAAAACGTACATATTTAGCACGAACTCGGTCTCGGACGGAAGTGTATCGACTGCTTGGAATCTGATCGTCTCTGTGCGGCACATTGGTGCCTCGAGAGAGCCAAGGATGTTCAAGAGCCTGGTGAATGGTCAGACGACTTCTGAAAGAGTTTTGTCTATACAAATTAAATTTTTTCTTACCCAGTATCGGCGACGAGAAGCTTTCGCAGGAAGTCCTTTCCTTCTTCAGAGATGGAACCGAAGATAGGATCATCCAAGTTCCAATCACACTTCTTGACATTCTTCAGAGTCTCCTCGTCGTTTTCTCCTCCGAACGGAGACAGACCAGACATAAGGATGTAGGAGAGAACTCCCACACTCCACATGTCAGTGTAGTATCCGACCGGTTTGCCTTCGGCTACTTCAGGAGACGCAAATTCGGCTGTTCCTGTAGTCACCTTGACGGAATCTTTGGGATTCAGATGAGCAGTCAGTCCGAAATCGATGAGTTTCAAGTCGTCACTTCTCTTGGTAGTGAACATGATGTTTTCGGGTTTGAGGTCAAGATGCACGAAGCTGTTTTCGTGCATGTGACAGAGTCCTTCGCAAACTTGTCTCATGTAGTCGGCGGCTTCTTTCTCGGACATTCTGTTCGAGTCATCAGCAACCTTCTCGAAGAGCTCTCCTCCCGACATAAACTCGTAGATCATGACCATCTCGCCGTCATCTTCGAAAGCATTGTGCAGATTGATCAGTTTCGGGTGACGAAGAGCACTCATGGTTTGAATCTCCTTCCTGACAGTCTCCTTGTCTGCCTCGTGAGGTGTCATGACAAACTTCGCGGCAAAGGTGTTTCCAGTAGCTCGTTCCGTAGCTCTGTGGACTACTCCAAATGCTCCATTTCCAATTTCCTCGTGGATCTCATAATGGTCGAGGATATTATCAGTTTTGATTTCAACAGGCTGGGGATAGTACTGCTTCCAGATGTCGATTACATACGGATCGTAATTGTCCATTGGCAGTCCTTTCCCTCTCACAATCTTCCCAGTCTCGTCGACATCGTATCCACGTCTTCTTCTTCGTTCCTCTCCCGGCATTGTGACTGGAGCAGTTGGCTCACATGGTCTGCTCACTCCGTGCTTGTTCTCAGCCGAAATACGGAACTCGTAAGTGCTCTTCGGACGACATCCTTCCACGGTCAGATAACAGTATCTTGTTTTTGCACACGGCTGCCATGTTCCTCCGTTGACGTCTCGTTTCTCGATTGTGTAGCTCGTTACCATACTGCCTCCATCCAATGCTGGTGGTTTCCACGAAAGGATGACAGCTTCGTCGAGAACATTCTCAACCAGAGGGAAACGTGGTGGTTCGGGTCGGTCAGCGACGGAAAGAGTAAGAGTTCCACTGTCTTGACCAGCACTGTTCTCAACTACAACACGATATTGACCGTAGTCTTCTCGAGTCGCATTGGAGATCTTCAGAACACACTCCTTATCTTCTATTGAGATGCTGTACTTTCCGCTATTTTCAATCTTCTCGCCATCCTTGTACCAGCGAGACTCTCCTTGTGGGAAAGCCTTGTACGGAATACGAATCTCTACGTTTTCGCCCTTCTGGGCTTCGTATCCGCCATGATAGCGAGGAGGAATGAAGACTCTCGGCTTGCTTTTCAGCTGAAGACTGGCTCTGGTGCTCTTGGTTCCAGAAGCATTGGTAGCACGACAAGTGTACTCTTCGGCATCGTCAGTAGCAAGATCGTTGATGATCAGAACCTGCATGTTGCCCTTGTTGAGCATGGTGAACTTCTTGGTGTCGACAAGCTCCTTCATTCCCTTGAACCAGCGGATGGTTGGACGTGGCTGACCAGTGATCTCACACTCGAATGTCGCGTGTCTTCCCATGTCACAGACTTGGTCCGACAGTCCGCGTACAATCTCCGGAGCGTCGCCAGCCTTGCTTGACTTGAACTCCATCGTCTCCATTTCAACTGGTTCCGAAGCACCCTAAAACTTGTTTATTTGTTTAGTCCATTTGTGTTTTTTTAGCAAAGTTCTTTAAAACTATCGTAAAAAATATCTTTAACTTAAACTTTTGAACGAAAGGACTTACAGCATCATTGACAGCGGACACTCGGAAGTCGTACTTTCTGCCATCGATGAGATTCGGAATATTGAAGATGGTAGGTGGTGATGGATTCTGGTTGAGCTGGATCCATTCTCCTCCAACCTCTCGCTTCTCAATGAGATATCCGCGGAGTCGTCCTCCTCCGTCGCTGGCTGGTCTATGCCAAGTTAGACTGACGAAATCTCCTCCAATCTGAGTGACTTCTGGATTCAGAGGGGCAGTTGGTGGATCGAATGGAAGACGAGCAACCACCGACTGATCTCCGGCCAATGGAGCTCCTTGTCCATTGATGTTACAAGCCGAAACTCGGAACTCGTACTCGTGGTATTCAAATAGTCCCTGTACAATGAAGGAAAGATCTCGAACAGCACTGGCGACAACAGTCCAATCTTCTTTGGAAACGTCCCTCTTCTCAATGATGTAGTTGGTGATTTTGCTTCCTCCGTCATCAACTGGTGGTCTCCAAGCGAGTTGTACTTGATGAGGACCAACATTGCTGAAGTGTAGAGGACCTTGAGGAGCAGACGGGAGTCCAGTGACATTGAGCCAGAAGCTCGTGCTGGCCTCTCCACTGTCGTTGCTGATTGTGTACTCGTACTTTCCAGCCTCACGAACAGTCAGACTCGGAATCGTGATGAGAACATGGTCATCGAAATCGACCAGTCTGATGGTTGGATGGTCGTCTCGAACTTCTTCCTTATTTAGAAGCAGAGTATGTCTGAAGGGAGCAGTTCCACTGAAGTAGATCTTGAGTCGGACCATCTCCTCCATAGGAAGAATGGTATTTGGCACATCCCGTTCGATGACAGGAGGAGCTTGTACGATGAGTCTGGCTGTGGCAGTGTCTGTTCCATAACAGTTGGAAACTTCGCACGTGTACTCTCCAGCATCGATATCCCAGACTTCTTTGATGATGAACTTGTAGGATCCCTCATGAGCTTCGAAGCGGTATCTGTTGCTCTCGGGCAGTTCACGTCCATTTCTGAACCATTTGCAGATAGGAGTCGGTCGACCAATGGCTTCGCAAGTGAAGACGGCTCGTCTGTTGTAGGGCTGAGCAGTGTCTTCTGGCTTGACGACGATTTCCGGTCGAGAACCAGCAAGATCTTGGATCTTGATAGGAGCAGTTGGCAGGGAAGGAAGTCCTCTGCCAGCAGAATTGACAGCCGAAATACGGAATTCATAGTCGTGGAACTCCTTCAGACCGGGCACAGTGAATTCGGGATCTCTGAATTGGATTGAATTGTCTTCGAAACAAACTCTTGTCTTACCTGACGTTGTAGTCGTTGACCTTGATCCACAAGGTGCTACCGTATTCGCGTTGTTCAACAATGTATCCAGTGATCTTGCTTCCTCCGTCATCAAGAGGTGGCAACCAGGTAAGAGTGCAATGGTTGCGACCAATAGACACAGCATTTGCCTGACTGGGAGGACCAGGAGGTCCATTCTTCGGCTTCAGTTTGATCCTTTCAGATGGCCCAGAAGGTTTGGAAAAGCCGGCGGTGTTCTTGGCAATCACACGGAACTCGTACTCTCCGCAGTCTCTGAGTCCAGTGACCTTGAGCTGAGTGTCCGAGACGAGATCGTTGCTGGCATTGATCCACTTGGCCGAGTTGATGTCACGGAATTGAACTTGATATCCGAGAATCTTACTTCCGCCGTCAGCTGGAGCATCCCATTCGACCAGTGCCCAAGTAGAGTCCATGTCGTGGACAGTTGGTGGATCAGGTTGACGAGGAACGTCGAACTGGTACTTGGCGGTGATCGGATCACGAGACTCGAGAGGCTCCGACACACCAAATTGATTTTCAGCTCTGACGCGGAAACGATATTGCTCATTGCTGAAAATTATACGATGAATTATCACAAAAAAAAGAATCTACCTTCTGAGACCTCCACAGGTATAAGTGAGGTTTCTGACGAAAGAGCTGACTCGTTCCCATTTGCCTTCTTTCACATTGAGTCTCTCGATGGCGTAGTTGGTGATTGGAGCTCCTCCATCGCTCTTGGGTGGCTTCCATGTCAAAGTACAACAGTCGGGACAAATGTCTGTGATTTCCAAAGGTCCTTCTGGCACTCCGGGCTTGTCGACAACACGGAGACGAATCGATCCACTGTCGCTTCCTTGAGAGTTCTCCAGATCAACAAAGTAAAGTCCACTGTCTTCCAATTGCGCTTTTTCGATAACCAATGTGGTGAGATAGTCGTTGGATTCGATAGTGCTTCGCTGTTCTTTCTCTCTGAGCGTCAGATCTCCCTTGGACCATTTGATTTTTGGCAACGGTGAGGCTGCGAATGGTACGTTGATCTTGGCGGTTTCTCCTGCACGAACGATCAGATCCTTTGTGAGCAAGGCCAAATTGATTCTCGGTCTGCTCGGAGCATTTGCTGCGGCGATCGGTTCTGTAGCCTGACTCCACTTGCTGTTTCCAGCTGCATTCACTGCACAGACACGGAATTCGTACTCCTTCTTGGGTTCAACAGCCGTCACTCGAAGGCGAGTATCAGGAAAAATTCCAAAGTTGACCTTCTCCCATTCCGTCTTGCCCATCTCCCTCTTCTCCACGATGTATCCTTGGATAGGAGCTCCTCCATCATTGTATGGTCTGCTCCATTGCAGAACAATGGCTTCTTCAGATGTTTCGATGGCATCCGGTGTTCCTGGGGCATCTGGCACATTGAAGGGATTCTTGGCAGTGATGGCTTCGTCTGTCTCCAGAGGCTTTCCAACTCCGTACTGGTTCTCGGCTGACACTCGAAACTCGTACGGTTGGCCATTTTCCAGGTTTCGTACTCGAAGAGAGGTTCCGACTGGATGTCCGACAATCTCCCAGTCGCCGCCAGGAGTTCTCTTTTCGACAACGTAGTTAGAGATCTCGTCACCTCCGTTGTCCTTGGGTGGCAGCCAATGAAGTGTCATAGCATCTCCCACGATATCGGTGGCACGAATCGGACCTGTCGGTGTTCCAGGAGCATCGAGCACCTTCACATTGAGTTTGCCAACATCTTTTCCATGACGATTGCTCACGTTGATCTTGTATGGACCAGTATCGGATCTCTTGGCGGTGGTCGTCTTGATGATGATCTCTCCCGGAAGAACTTCGACTGTTGTTCTGTCGTCTTCGTAGATGGGTGCCAGTCCATTGAACAAATCGACAATTGGCTTCGGATTTCCACCAGAATAAGGGATCTTGATCTCAATGGTCTCTCCTGCTTTCACGGTGATATCCTTCAGATTACTCAGATCCAGAACTGGACGACCCGGTTGGTCTTGGTAAACACAAAGATCGGATGGCCGAGATGGTTCTCCTTCACCAGCTGAGTTGACAGCAATGACGCGGAACTCGTACTCATCCTTTTCCTTTCCGGGAACAATGAGACTGTTATCTTTAGTTGGTTTCTCATTGACTCTGGTCCAGTCATTCTCTCCCAGTTTCTTCTTTTCCAGAATGTATCCATCAATGGGTGCTCCTCCATCGCGAGTCGGTCGAGACCAATGAACTTCGGCAGAGGTCTTTGTGATCTTTCCGACTCTTGGCGGTTCTGGAGCTCCTGGAGGTTCGACGAAAGGTCTGCAGGTAACAGGTTCTGTTCCATTGCTAGCCTCTCCTTCTCCCGCCGCATTGACAGCTCGAACCCGGAACTGATAGGTCTCTCCCTCGTGTAGTCCAGTCACGACAGCGTCGGTTCCTTTGATCAAAGGCATTCTCACTGGAGCCCAATCTCCGCCACCTCTCTTTTCGAATCTTTCAATGACGTATCCGAGAATCGGCGATCCTCCATCGTCACGAGGCGGATTCCATTTGAGAGCAACAAAGTTGCTATCATAGCCCGTGATCTCAGGAGTACTAGGCGCACCGGGCGGATCAAATGGATCCTTGATGACGACTGTAGTTCCTTGACACCAATCGGACAATCCAACGATGTTTTCTGCTCGAACTCTGAAGCGATAAGTCTGACCATGGTCCAAACATCGAACGACGTAGCTGGTAGTGCTGACTGTTCCAGGAACTTTGTCCCAAATCTGCGATCCAACTTCCTGGTATTCGATTCTGTATCCAATAACTTCAGCCCCTCCATCGTCTTTAGGTGGTGTCCAGGTCAGAGTTGTGCTCTTACGAGTGGTGTCATTGTACTCAATGTTCTCCGGCGGACCAGGCTTGTCAACCACGGTGATCTTGATGTTAGCTTCAGCATCTCCATACGGATTGCTAGCCTTGATCTTCACGGGTCCGGTATCACTGCGGCGACTCGAAGGAATGTAAAGACGAGTTCTGGCGTCAGTTGTCTCAACTCCAGGCAAAGGCTGTCCATCTTTAGTCCAATCAACTGTCGGTTTCGGGGATCCACTGTAAGGAATGATGATCTCGAGAGGTTCTCCTGCCTAAACTCAATTTGTTCGAAAAGATCGAAACAGCTCAGCTCACTCTGACACGGAACTCTTTTCCGTCGATCCCGAGATCGAAAGTGGGAGCCTCGAACATGGGCTTAGCTGTAGCCATGTCCGATGTATCGGATGGAGCACCAGGACCAGCTTTGTTGACAGCCACTACTCGGTATTCATAAGTGTGATCTTTCTGTACACGAACATCCGAGAAAGCAGTTCCTTGGACTGGAGTAGTGTTCACCTAAAACTCTTATGCTGGTTATTGAAATTAAAATTACTTTGATCCATCGGCCAGTCTTCATGTCCTTTCTTTCCACATCGTAGTGTTGGACAGGCGAACCACCATTTTCTCTTGGCGGATCCCATTTGATGTCAATGTGGTCTACATCAGTGTCCACAATTTGCGGTTTTCCTGGTTTGCCAGGAGTTCCGAAAGGATCCTTTGCCAGAACTGGATCGGAAGAGGCCAGAGGATCCGACCTTCCAAACTGATTCTCAGCACAGACTCGCAGTTCGTATTCGTGTCCTTCGACGAGTTTTGGAACAGTGATGGATGTTCCAGTGACAAAAGTCGAGACTGGAACCCATGTGTTCGTTTTCGTGTCACGCTTTTCGACCACGTAGTTGGTGATTTCAGCTCCTCCGTCGTCAGCCGGTGGTTTCCAGTTGAGAACACAACTGTCCTTGGTCACATCAGAAACTTCCAATGGACCAACTGGAGCAGAGGGTCTATCTTGAACGATGACTTCAAAGACTCCTTCGTCGGATCCGAGTTCATTGTGTACCTTGAGCATATAAGGTCCAGAATCACTCCGTTTGGCACTAGGGAAGAAGATTGAAGTCAAGCCAGGTTTGTGATCCAGAAGCAGTTCAGGAGCGAAATTGCCTTCCTTCGACCAGTCAGCTTTAGGCTCTGGGGCTCCAACGAACTCAACCTCCATGGTATGAGAGAATCCTGCTCGCACCTTGATCTTTCTGTTAGTGGTTATAATCTGCGGCTTAAGATAACGAGCACAAGTCAGTTGAGGATCTGTTGGGTCGGATGGATCCGATGGACCAGCTTCGTTCACAGCGCTCACACGGAACTCGTATTCAACTCCTGGCTTCAGATTGACAGCACTGAAAGTAGTTCCAGCCGTCTTTCCAGCCTCTTGCCAGACTCCAGATCCGCGTTCCTTCTTCTCGACAATATAGTTTTTGATAGGAGATCCTCCATTGTTCGATGGCGGTTTCCATTTGATGTCGACTCGAACCTTGTCCCAGTCAGTCACCTCAGGCTTTTCAGGGGCCGAAGGGACATCGAATTCGTTCTTTGCCACGATGGCCTCTTCAGCAGTCAAAGGCTTCGACTCTCCTTGCAAATTGACAGCTTTCACACGGAACTGGTACTCCTTACCCGGAGTCAACTTGGTCACTTTGGCGTTGCAGTCAGGGAATGTTCCGACCTCTTGCCATGTTCCTCTTGTCGTATCCATCTTCTCGACGACGTAATGAAGAACGTCCGAGCCTCCATCATCAAGAGGCGGCTTCCATGACAGAGCACATCCTTCTTTGTGAACATCGTTGATCTTCAGAGGACCCTCGGGCGTTCCAGGAACATCCAATACAGTCACAGTACAGGAAGCCTTGTCTTTTCCATGTTCATTCTCAACAGTGATTGTGTACAGACCACTGTCTCCACGAGCAGCCTTGTAGATATGGAGCTGAGAGTGAGTTGGAGTACTGAGCACTTCGGCTCGATCTCCAGTCTCCCACTTGGTATCATTGGCTTTCCACATGGCAGTGGGTGTTGGTTCTCCTTCGAACTGAACATCGAGTTTGATGGGCGTTCCAGCCTTGACACGAATATCCAAAAGTCCGGCCAAATTGATCTTGGGAGCCATTTTTCTTGGTTTGGCAGTGACAGGACCAGTCGGATCAGAAGGCTTTCCTGGTCCGGCCTTGTTAACGGCCTTTACTCTGAATTGGTACGTCTCTCCCGGAGTCAAATTGGCAGCGGTAGCCTTGGTTTGATTGCCCGAAACTGTGGCACAAGGCACCCAATCTCCGTATTTATCCTTCTTCTCAACGACGTATTGGTCAATCGGAGCACCTCCGTCGTTTTCGGGAGCTTTCCATTCGAGATCGACATGATCCTTGTCCCAATCTACAGCATTGACATCGGTCGGAGCTCCAGGCTCGTCATAAGGATTCTTAGCAGTGATGGCCTGGTTCATGGTGAGAGGAGAGGAGATCCCTTGTCTGTTGACAGCCTTGACTCGGAACTTATAGTCGTGTCCTTCGCTCAGTTTGTTGACCTTCAACTGGGTATCCGCTGTCTCTCCACAAGGTACCCATCTTCCGTCATCTTCCTGCTTCTCAACGATGTAATTTGTGATTGGCGATCCTCCGTCATCTTCGGGCGGATTCCATGAGACTGTACAACCCTCCTTGTGAATGTCCTTGACTTTCATCGGTCCTTCTGGTGTTCCGGGAACATCTACAAGTCATAGAGTTAGAGAAATAGACTGAAGGAAACTAACCGAGAACATTTACGGTGACTTCAGCTTCGTCCTTTCCATTTTCATTGGTGGCGACGATTTTGTATTTTCCGCTATCGGCCCTGGTTGAATCTTTAGTGGACAGTTTTGTGTTGTGGTCATTCGAATTGTCAATCTTGGTCTTTCCAATCGAAGTGAGAGGAGTTCCGTTGAGGAACCATTCAATCTTCGGATTCGGTTCTCCTTCAACATTGACATCGAAAGCGACTGTCTGACCAGCCTTGACTCGCAGGTCGTTGAACATTGTTCTGTCGATCTTGGGAGGCACTGAAACAGATTTCCATTGTTCAGAAGTATAAGAATCATACAGTTTCGAGCTTTGGCGATCATTGCCTTGCTGGGATCGGATGGAGTCGATTCTCCAGCCTTGTTGAGCGCCTTGACTCGGAACTGATAGGTCTGGCCAGGTTTCAATCCAGTGACAGTTGTGTTCGTCTGATCAGCAGGAACCTTAACCGATATGATTTCAGTTTATAGAAGAACTGAAAACCTTGCAAGCAGGAAGCCATTCTCCGTTTCCAGCCTTCATTTCGATGAGATACTCTTCAATCGGAGCACCTCCATCGTCTTGAGGTGGCGTCCATTTCAGATCAGCTCTATCCTTGTCCCAGTCAGTGACTTCCGGTGTTCCTGGTTTGTCGGCCTTGTCGAAAGGATCTTTAGCCAGAACCGAGTCTCGTGCTTCCAGAGGGTCGGAATCTGAAATGCGAATTAATAAAAATTCTCACTAGCTCACCTCCGTATCTGTTCACAGCCTTTACTCTGAACTTGTACTCGTGGCCAGGAGTCAGGTCATCGACGTGGAACTTCGTGTCTTTGCTCTCTCCACAAGTGGTCCACCGGCCAGTGTGAGCATCTTGCTTCTCAACGACGTAGTGACTGATTTCAGCACCTCCGTCGTCTTCCGGCTCCTTCCAAGCCAAATCACAGCCATCTTTGGACACATTCGACACATCCAGAGGTCCTCGTGGACTATCGGGATGGTCAACAACGACTACCTTGACTTCAGCCTCATCCTTTCCATTTTCGTTCTCGGCCTTGATCACATAGGTTCCAGTGTCTCCTCTCAGGGCTCTCTTGACATTGAACTTGGTCTTGTAGTCCTCATTGTTGACTTGAAGACGATCATCCGACTCGAGGGGTTGTCCTTCGAAGGTCCAGCTGATCGTCGGAGGAGGTTCTCCGGATACGGGAATAACCAACTGGAAGTCTTGTCCAGCTCGCACTTTGATCTCTTTGATGGCACTGCGATCAATGACTGGAGGAACATTGCGAGCTTTGGCTGTGAGAGTTCTTGAAGGATCTGAGGGATCTCCGACTCCTCCCTTGTTCTTGGCTCTGATTCTGAACTCGTAGCGATGACCTTCTTTGAGTCCATTGACCGCAGCAGCAGTCTTGTCAGCCGGAACATGGGCAGCTTCTGTCCAGAAGGGAGAAAACTCTTCCTTCATCTCAACAATGTACTCTTCGATAGGAGCACCACCATCATTAGCCGGAGGTGTCCAGGTCAGATCAGCATGGTCCTTGTCCCAGTCCACAATTTCGGGAGCACTCGTCTTTCCAGGTTTATCGAATGGATTTTTTGCCAGAGTTGTTCCGAATGTTTCCAATGGATCGGATTCTCCTTCTGCATTCACAGCAGCCACTCTGAACTTGTATTCGTGCCCGGGGATCAGACCTGAAAGAAGTTTTATTATCTTCCAGAAATAACGAATTTCTGACCGTCAACATGAGCCGTAGTTTCTCCACCAGGAACCTTTCCAGCCGGAACCCATCTTCCAGTAGAAGTATCAAGCTTTTCGATGACGTAGTTTTCAATCGGGATACCTCCGTCATCATCTGAAACTGCGGTTTCTACGTAAAACAGATACTCATACCAGGAGCTCTCCAGTCAAGAGTCACATGATCGGCATGGACATCCAGTACGTCGAGAGGACCATTTGGTGATGTCGGCTTGTCTGAACATTTTTCCATAAATGATTCATTCAACTACTTACCAATGACCGTAACCTCGACAGTAGCCTCGTCTTCTCCGTTCGGATTGACAGCTTTGATGTGATAGACTCCGCTATCCCCTCTTTCCGCTTGCTTGATTTGCAGTTTTGACCGGTACTCTGGGTTGTCCAGTTTGACTCGTCCCCCATTTCTGACTTCTCGACCATCTGGCCATTGCCAACTGACAGTGGGAGCAGGTTCTCCTTCGACAGGCACATCCCAAGCCAGCTGTTGTCCAGCCTTCACCTTCAACTTCTTCAATGCACCGCGATCGATCTTTGGAGCAACTGAAATTGTTTTTGTCTGCAATTTGAATACGCTATTCTACGGTTTCTTGGCTTGGCAACGACCGGCTTGCTTGCATCACTGGGATCCGAAGCACCTCCCTTGTTGACAGCCACAACCCGGAACTCGTATTCTTCTCCGGATGTGAGATCTGGAACTGTGGCATTTGTCTGCCCTCCAGGAACGCTAACGGCCGGTTCCCATCTAAAACAATGTTAGAATGTGACAAAAAAAGCAGAATACCTTCCGTATTTGGTCCTCTTCTCGACCTGATACTCCGTAATGGGCGAACCTCCGTCATTTGTTGGTGGATCCCATTTGAGATCGACATGATCAGAGTCCCAGTCGGTGGGTTCGGGCCTTCCCGGCTTGTCCGGCCGCTCAAAGGGATTTTTGGCCAGCGTGTCCGTGTCAGTTTCCAGAGGATCAGAAGCTCCTTCAGAGTTGACAGCCTTTACACGGAACTTGTAGTGATCTCCCTTGTTCAAATTATCCACTTTGAAGTTTGTGTCGGCCGTTCTTCCACAAGGCACCCATATTCCGTCCTTTGTGCTCATCTTCTCAATCTCGTAATGATCAATCGGCTCTCCACCGTCATCCTCTGGCGGTTTCCAGGCGAGATCAGCAGAATCCTCGAAAACGTTGGATACATCCAAAGGACCCTTCGGCTTCGTCGGTCTGCTCTTGACCTTGATCTCGATGGTCACACTGTCACTTCCAGAGCTATTGATTGCAGTGATAGTGTACTTTCCGCTCTGTTTTCTGGCAGTCTTTGGAATGTTGAATCGACTGATGTAGTCCTCATTCTCGATGACAGCCTTGCTTTCTCCAATTCCTTTTCCATTGAAAGTCCAATTGACCTCTGGTGCTGGTTCTCCATCAATGTGAACAGTGAATTTGATCTGTTGACCGACCTTCACTGTCGTGTCTTCGAGGTCCTCACGATGGATATGTGGAGCGACTAAGAATATTTTGTTTCTTTTTATTTGACTGAATCTTACGGAATCTCGGTTTGGTAATGACTCGATCACTTGGATCGGAGGCTTCTCCCAGTCCAGCTTTGTTCTTAGCAGCCACTCGGAACTGGTATTCTTCTCCTTCTTTCAGACCGTCGACAGTGGCAGCCGTCGTTCCCGCAGGAACAATCTTCGCCTAAAATCAAACTAACAGCTGTTTCATACCCATCCTACCTGTTCCCATCTGCCGTGTTTGTCCTTCTTCTCGATGACATACTCTTCGATTGGAGATCCTCCATCTTCCGGAGCCTTCCACTCCAGATCAACATGGTCTTTGTCCCAGTCTGTCAGAGTAGGCTTCTCCACTTTGCCAGGAACCTCGTAGGGGTTCTTGGCCAAAATAGCCGTATCGGCAGTCAAAGGATCAGATTCTTAAAGTTTCCGTTTGCCTATAAAGATGACAACTTGCCTCCTTCCTTATTGACTGCTCTGACACGGAACTTGTATTCGTGACCAGGCTGAAGATTGTGAACTGTCATCTTGGTAGTCTCTGATCTTCCACAAGGGACCCATCTTCCTGTAGCCAAATCCATCTTCTCGATTTCATAGTGATCAATCGGAACTCCTCCGTCATCATCGGGAGCTTTCCATTCGAGATCAGCTCTGTCCTCGTAGACGCTGGTCACATTCAGAGGTCCCAGAGGACTCGTCGGTTTTCCCAGAACGATGACTTCGACCGAATGTTTGTCAGTTCCACTGGCATTTGTTGCAGTCAAAGTGTATTGTCCAGCGTGTTTCCTCAAAGCTCCTTTCAGGATAAAATGAGTTTTGTAGTCTTCTTCGACAATCTTAATTACTCTTTTTCCCTCATAATTTAAACTTACTCTGATTTTTGAATCATCAATTGGCTTTTCGCCAAATGTCCAGACTTTCTTCGGAGGTGGCTCTCCTCTGACCGGAACATCAAACTCGACGTCTTGACCAACCTTGATCGTGATTGTTTTCATGGCTTCACGATCAATCCAAGGTTTCACTAAACATCAATGTTTCTGAACTATTTTCTCTACTTACAGTTTCTAGACTTGGCGACTACTTTTCGACTGGGATCGGAAGCTTCTCCAGGTCCAGCCTTGTTCACCGCCTTCACTCGGAACTGATACTCTTCTCCCTCCTTCAATCCAAGAACATCCGCCGACGTCTGATCTCCCGAAACTTTGGCACATTCTTGCCATTCTCGGCCATGTTTGCCCTTCTTCTCGATGACATATTGAGTGATTGGAGCTCCGCCGTCAGAATCAGGCGGCTGCCATTCGAGGGAAACTCGATCAGCATCCCAGTCGACTACTTCAGGTGTTTTTGGCTTGCCTGGTTCTTCGTATGGATTCTTGGCAGTAGTTTCTTTCTCGGTAGACAGAGCATCGGAGGGGCCTTCCTTGTTGACAGCTTTCACTCTGAACTGATAAGACTGACCCTTCTTCCTGAAAGTTTCTGTGAATTTTACCAGACAAATGTCTTACAAGCCATCAATATGAGCCTTGGTATCCTTGACCTTGGCACAAGGAACCCATCTGCCGGTGGTCGGATCGAGTTTTTCGACCTCGTAGTATTCGATCGGTTCTCCCCCATCGTCATCAGGTGCCTTCCATGACAGATTAAGGTTGTCTTCGAAAACATCCGAGACTTCCAGAGGACCATTCGGCTTGGTTGGCTTGTCAAGAACAGTCAGGTTAGCAGCCTCGGTGTCTTGTCCGTGAGAGTTCTTCACACTTAGTCGGTACTCTCCGCAATCAGCTCGGACAGCTGACGGAATGCACAAGATGGTGTGTTCGTTCTTCTTGGTCTCGATGGACAGATTGTGTGATTGCTCAATCGGCTTGTCTCCCTTGGTCCACTTGACTTCTGGAGCTGGTTCTCCGCCAATCTTGATGTCCCAACGAACTGTTTGTCCAGCTTTAACAGTAATCGATTTGAGAGCATCGTGCTTCAACCAAGCAGGTACTAAACAAAATGTTACGAAACAAAAGAAGGGCTGTACCGAATTTAGGCTTGGCGACCTGTTTCTCACTGGGATCAGAAGGAGCTCCTGGACCGGCCTTGTTGACGGCTCTGACACGGAACTGGTACTCTTTGCCCTCCTTCAGACCGGTAACAGTGGCAGCATTATCTAAACTTTTTTATATAAATTATATTTAAAAATAAACCTGGAGAGCGTTTCATTTCTTTCCATTCTTTCGTGTCCGGATCTGAAAGAGTTTATACTTCTAGCGTTGGGTGAATCAAGCAGACCTCGAACCTCGATGATGTACTCTTCGATCGGGGCTCCTCCGTCCTTCATTGGTGGATCCCAAGCCAAAGAAATTCTGTCAGCGTCGTAGTCGGTGACATGAGGTCTTCCGGGCTTTCCCGGCTCATCCCATGGATCTTTGATAGTTGTGAAATCGTCGGCAGACAGCGGCTCAGACTCTCCTTCGTTGTTGACAGCTTTTACACTAAAAATGGTTGTTTCATCGGCAGTTTTCTAAATTACCGGAATTTGTAGTTGCCCTTGTTGCGAAGATTCTTTACTGCCATCTTGGTCGTCTTTCCGTCAACCTTTCCGACTTCGACAAACTTGCCCTTCTTGTCCATGTCCTGAGCCTCGATGACATATCCAGTCAGTGGATCTCCGCCATCATCTTCCGGCGGACTCCACGAGATTGTAGCTCCGTCAACACAGATATCATCCACTCCGAGAGGACCTTTGGGAGGCGATGGCCTTCCGACAACTGTCACTCGGGCAGTGCTGTCCACACTTCCACTTGTGTTCTTGAGAGTGATCATGAATTGACCGGAATCCGTTCTGGCTGCATTTTCAATCTTAAAGATGTCTTGCCAAGAATATCAGGCATTCAAACCTTGAGAACATGTTTTCCGCGCTCGGTAGTCATCTTGATACGACCTCCTGACTTGAGAGGCTTGCCATCCACAATCCAAGTGACCTCGGGCAGAGGCTCTCCGACGATGGGAACATCGTACTTGATGGTCTCACCGACCTTGAGTCTCAAATCTTTGATTCCGCCTCCGGGGAAAGAGGGAGTAGCTAAAATCAGAATTTAAAAGCGTTGAGGAAGCAGAAGTTAGGGCAACAAGACAGTTCCTTAGAACGAAGAAGAAAGCATTAGATACCTTTCTTGGCTTTGATCAGCACAGACTTTCCATGGTCACACGGATCACCGGGACCAGCTTTGTTGACAGCTTTGACACGGTAATAGTATTCTTTTCCTTCCACAACTTTGTCATCGACCAGACTTGTCGTCTCTGCTGGAGTATGACCGACCACATGCCAGTCTTTGTCCTGCTTCTCTCGTCTCTCAATGATGTAACCCTCGATCGGAGCTCCACCATCATCTTCTGGCTTTTCCCATGCCACTGTGCAATGATCTTTGTCGACGTCAACGAACTCCATGTGTTTCGGTTTACCGGGAGCTTCTGAATCAAAGGGTTAGCCTCACATGGACATCTGTGGTTACAACATGGATGGGAATGGCAACTAAAGGCGTTAGACGGCCCTCTTAAAAAGTAAGTTTCAAATGGGATTTGTGGGAGGAGATCTATAGAGGGACAGACGCTTGAGCGCAACTTTGACGACAGCTTCCGGACTGGATTCTTCTATGCGAAAAACTGTTTTAATCTCTACTGTTAATTCCGTTCTGTCTCTGTTACAATCCTATGTTAGAAAGCATCTAGAAGCAAGGTCCCCAGTAGACTTACTGTAAGGATTCTTGGCCAAGAAAGACTCTCCCGTCAACGGCTCAGACATTCCGCACTCGTTGACAGCCTTCACTCGGAATTTGTACTCTCCGTGTTCTTTCAGATCTTTCACCTGAATGTCAAACATTTTGGGAAATATTGAATAACAAACTTGGAACTCGGTTCCTTTGGTTTCGGCCACTTTAACCCAGTTTCCAGATCGACCCTCTTGGACCTCGATAATGTAGGCCTTAGCTGGTGCTCCGTCATCCGAATCGGGAGTTCCCCATTTCAGATCGACACCTAGTTTTGTTTTATGCTTAGAATCAAATCAAAACTCACTTTCGGCTGTAATGTTTTTTGTCTCCAGTGGTCCCTTTGGCGGCTTTGGCTTATCTTTTACAAACAGCTCAAAAGGAGCCAGAGCAGTTCCTGCCGAGTTACCCAGTTCGAGAGCCCATTTGCCTGTGTCTGCCAGCTAAAATTTAAAATTGTTTGTTAGTAAATAATACAGAAACCTGCGGATTTTTGAAGACAATCTCGGCCACATCTCCATTGATGACAACTTCTACCAGTCCCTTCAAGGCATCATCAATTGGCTTTCCGTTTCTCAACATGATGGTCTTCGGATCTCCTCGTCGAGTCCCCTTGATCTGGAAGGGCACTTTCACCACACACGGTTCTCCAGCTTTAGCTTCAATCTTCTGAGGTTTCCAATTGAGAACGGGTCTCTTTTCTGCTTCCAGAACAGTGATCGAACACTTTCCAAAAAGCCCAGCTTGATCGAACTCGTAAACATCGCCCTCGTTCATCTCAATTTTCGAGATCTTCATCGTGTGTGTTCCGTTCCTTGAGACGATTTCGAACTTTCCTCCGGGCATGGAACTGATTTTGGTTCCGTTTCGGAAGAATGTTCCAGGAGTTCGAGTATCCTTCGTCTGACAGGTCAAGAGAACATCTTCCTTCTCGACCACTTCCAGGTCCTTCAACTCGATGAGGAACTTGTTCAGCGGCTCAACAATCAGCTGTGCCATAGTCTTGTCGTCTTTGGTTGTACACTTGTATTCTCCGTGATCCGTCTGAAACAATTTATTCGTTTAGTCTATCAAATTACTTACCTGGTTACAGGAACTGATCTTCAGTCTTCGTTTTCTGTTCTGTACTTCCACTTTGTACTTGATTCCGTCGATCTTGATCTTGACTCCGTCGTGCCACCATTCAACATCTGCATCCTTGTCGTTGACGTCAGTCTCCAGATTGGCTTCTTCCTTCTCATTGATCTTTTGAGATTTCAACGGAACGACAAAAGTATGACGAGGCTCTTCGACGTAGACTTGGACTTTGGAGAAGACCTCGTCCGTGACCTTGGCTGTCCATTCGGCCTGGTCGTCTTGCTCGACTTCCTTGATGGTTAAAGTACATCTTCCGACGGCGTCCTTCTCAATGATGTATCTCTTGTCATTTCTACAAAAGTAACTCATAATTAGCTCTTGAAAAATAACTAACGGATCAATTGGAGTTTTTCCTCGGTACCAGACAAGAGGAGCTCTGGGACTGTTGACCTTACATGTCAGAACAGCCTGTTTGGTTCGGTAGATCTCCTGAGTGTTCGGCAGAGGATTCAGGAAGCTGTACTTCATTGGAGGTTCTGAATCGAATTGTTCTGATAGTTCGGAACATACCCAAGACGGTGAGAATGGCATGAGTAGGGACACCGTTGGCCTCACAGGTGTACTTTCCACTGTCGTCTACCTCTGGATTGTTGATTATCAGAGTACAGACAGACTTTTCAATCACAATCTTATACTTTAGACCTAAGAGTAGTCTGTTTAGAGGTTATATGAATTAGAGTCAAACCTCCAGAAAAGATCTCTTTGCGATCCTTGTACCACCGAATTTTCGCGTTCGGCCGTGAATATGTGCATTTCCACTCGCAGATTTTGTCCACCTTGAAAGTATCTTTGGAATAAGTAACAACAATTTAAAACCTGCTGTTGGACAGTCTTTTCAGCGAGAGGGATTTCCCATTTCTCAACTTTCTTGCCGGGGAAAAGAGACTGCCTTCTTTCGGCCTCACTCTTCGGCTCATCCTTCTGACCTCCCTCCTTTTGTTCGTATTCTCTGAAAGTTAGAATATCAGTATTGAAACAGATACCAAATAAGCTACAACTCTATAAACACTATGTAGAAAGAATGGAAACACGAAAGTATTAGGAAGAAGACACAGGAAGAAACTGAAGGAGATTGAGAACACATGCTACCTGTTGATCGCTTTCTCTTTTCGTTGTAGAGCACTGAACAATATTTCCAATAAGTTTTGTTTGAAGAGCGAAAGAGTAAGAGTCAAATTAAAACCTGTGTTTGAGCATTGCACGGAAGTCGAGGCCATTATCTGCGGTGACGAGAAGTTTGACATCGGCAGAAGCTGTTCCGAAACCATTGTCGACTGTCAGGGTGTAGGGACCGTCATCCTGAAATTGATCGATGAGCATGCTCGAGTGCCCGTTCGCGAGTACTTGACTCCACTATTAATGACCTGCTCACTTACCTGAGAACGACATTTCAAAAGAGCCAGAGAAATGATTCCGGCATCTCCTTCGGTGATATGTTTGAATCGACCGCCATTGAGAACTTCGCGGTTTCCTTTGAACCAGCGGAAGGTTGGGACAGGATCTCCTTCCACTCGACACTGGAGAATAGCTGTTTCATCTGAACCATTTCCATATTCATGCTCATTCAAATGATCTTACTCTCGCCAACAATAACATTCTCGGGGGCCTCGACGATTCTAGGAGCTGTTCCTTTGCCTCCTTTGGGGACGAGAGGCGTCGAAACTTTGTCCATGATCTCTTGCACTGATTCCCTTCGCATGTCTATGCTACTGCGTCTCTAAAACATTCTATTTGTTTGTAAGAGCTCAGTCAGTTATTAGCAAGAATTAATCAAATCGAAAACAGAAGCCCTATTAAAGGTTTAGCAAGCCTCACAATGCTATCTCTTCGTTCGGATCCGCGTCGGATGAACTGCTCTTGGGCGGCATTGAAGACACTTCCCCGACGGGAGTCGGTTTCACTTCCAGCACCGTCGTCGTCTCGAACGACCTTCTTGAGTTTGATTCCTTCCAAAATGTTCCCTTCCTGCTTTCCATCTCCTTTCACTTTCTTCAATTGAACCTTTTCCAATCCTGTCGGTTCAGTTGGTCTTCTTCCGACCTGTCGTCCTTTCAAAAACGACTTAGGATCGGAAAAGTCCTCTTTGGCCTGAGGCACAGACTCTCTCTTCTTTGGCAGCTAAAAAGAGAATCATTAGGAAGCGCGACACGGCATAACATTTGTTAAATATGCGGAAATGTTAGTGGGGATGTCCTCCGAGACGTACCCGGCTGTCGGAAATCTCTCCCGGACGAGAGAAGCTCACTTTTTTGTCGTCACCCTGAACGGAGATCATCATTGAGTCCTAGAGCCTAACATATAAACCGGGGTCGATAGAAAACATAGAGATAGAAGTTCAACACAGAAGAAGACATGCTCAACTCTACACATACTTCAGTCACAGAAGCCACAGATTCTTTTCTTGATGGTGGCTCATCCGTCTTTTCATACTTTTCTAGTCGAGTCCGTTCTCTCTTCTCCAACTTGAATTGACTGGTGTCAATTCCACTCGACGTTTCTTTCTTTTTTTCCTCGATCGGAGGCTTTTCCGGCTCCTTCTTCTGGACCTTTTTCAATTGAAACAGAAGTTGTGGCTCAGCCTCATCCTTTCCCTTTCTCTTCTTCGGGTCAGTATCGGATGAAATGCTGCCAGATGATTCAGATTTGTAAAGACTTCCGCTCTTGAGGACGGCATCTTCATTCTTCAAGACTTTTTTCAGCTTGACCATTGAACTTGGCTGTGCCTCAGAACTCTCTTTGGCTCCTTTGGGCAAGCCTTTGACTGATCCGCCAATACTGCTAGCCGAGTCAGAACGCTCCAGTGAAGAGTTCTGGCTGTCTACGGCATCTTTTTTGATCTTTCTCAGCTGGAACAAAAGTTTTGGTTCTGGTTCTGCTGCTTTGGGTGGGATCTTCTTCAACTGTGACTTCTGAAACGAACAAACAAGGACATACACAGAACGACAAGGACACGAACCTGTTGGACTTCCGCACCATCGCCTGAGGTGCCCGGAGACTTTTTAAGCAGGTTGCGAGCGTTCTGATACATTCTGTTCTCTTCGGACTGGACAAGGACAGGATTGGGACTGGACATAGGACTCACCTCTGCCCGTTTTCGAACACTTTTCAGCTCAGAGATCGAGGGAAGTTCTGAAATGCTCTCAGTTATCTCGTCCTCGCTCTCTTCGCCAAGCAGCTGTCTCCGACGCTCCTCTGGAATCCGCGATCCCGAGTCGGGGATTTCGTCAATCTGCGATTCCTAAAAGATTTATATTTGTAGTGTTAAAGACAAAATGCCCATGTATTAATAACATAAAAAGGGCCCGTTCGTGGGCGTGAGGGAACGAGGAACGAAGACTTTGCTGAGTGTGGCGACCAAACTGTTTGCGCACTTCTCCTCGTTGCCTGCCTCCGCTTTTTCTGCTGCCAGCCTCGTGCCCCACCAAATACCCTCTTCACGTACGATCCCCTTCATTCTGAACGTTCTCCCGCCGCCCCCGCCCGTTCCATTTATTCTCATTTACTTGCTTCCTGCCCTTTCCTAGCCCACTTTCCACAATTTGATCTTCTGATTGCGTAGAAGAGGCTAGTGAGTGTCTATGACTATGCTTTGCGCGTGGCACTCGAACGAAACAATGGCTGAGGATATGTGTATTGATTTCCACGGGATTACATCGATCTCCTGTTGACTTTTCATGCAAACAGCCGAACGGATATTGATCTCAGCTTTTTCTCACTCTCACATACATTAGAGGATACCACGGACGATTTGGAGGAGCTGCGTAGTGTTTCGAAGCTTTTGATTACAGATTTCGAGCTGTTTGAGCGACTCGGGTTCTTTCCTCCGTCGGGAGTGTCGAAGTCGATGAGGCTCCGTAAAAACTTCTCTTTAGCTTCTCCAGGAGGGAGACGTGCTGACACAAAAAGGTAAAAGACAAAAGACAAGTGTCACCTAATATGAAAGAGTGAATTTGGGACATTTGAGGGGCGCCTTTCGGTAATGACGTTGCCCTCAAAGAGCCTATCGGACCAGTCGAAGCTCGTTCTTGCGGAATACTGGGACTCGTAGACCGTGTTCGAACGGAAGCATTCGAAGAAGTCGTCGGACGCAATAACGTCTTGAAGAAGGGCAACGACTCCTCTTGTCTACTCGTCATCGCCTTTTCATCTGTACTGCAAAGCACTTTTTCGAGATGCAACAAGAGAAGCGGGAGATCAGACTGACTACGACTCTTTCCCAAGAATAATCTGTCTCTATATTGAGTTTAGTCAATTCGGATAAGTATACCGAAGGACAAGTTTTGCACGTTTGCGAACAAAGTAAAGATGAGAGACATCAAACATCGTGTTCATTTGGTTTTTGAGTAGGTGGAGCGGTGAATCAAAGTTGTCGTAGTAAGACCATTTGAAGAAAAAACAAAAACGACTCTCGATTATGAGGCTACAGCAGATGTGGGCCGGATGCCGCGACTATTAACGCTATATCATATCGAGTGTTCAGAAGCCAATTGAAGCGAAAGTTTTAGAAGAAAACTAAAAGGATATCTCGAACTTTTACAGTTTTCAATAATTTTTAAGAGAGGCACACAACGTTTAGTTACTAATTAACTAATGCAAATTACACTAATTACTTCTACAGAAAAAAGCTAAATAGACAAGAAATTCCCTGTAGTAGGGCTTCCTCAGTGACAACGATATGCTCGCCGTCTCAAAGTCAGTACTGTTATGTAGTCAGGCTGTTTTACAAAAGATTTAAAAGTAACTAACGATGTTATAGTTTAGAGAGTGAAAGCTCAAAAAGAATGTTCAAAAGGTTTGTCATGCTTGTTCCCTGACAGAGTGAGAACGAAAGTTAAAGTTCGATTAATGGAAAGAGCCGTACGTCAGTAGTTTGAAGGAGTGAAAGAAAGTGGCGGTGGTCCGACGGCATTTGAGTCGTCGACACCAGCTGGTGGGAAAAAGGCGTCAAAGCCGATGTCATCCACAAAAATCGGAGCGGAAAAGCGTGTAGTCTGGGTGTAAAAAGTGTGTGCTGACACTCGTGTATGTATGTACTTATTTGCCACTTCAGTAGAACAAGCTGTTTGGCACCCAGTCCCCTCCCTTCTTTCCATTTTTGTCTTGTTAGAAGTTAACAGACTCACCTCATCGTCGTTGACTGCCGTCTGTCTGGCTGATTGAACTGAAGCAGATCTCTCTGTTCGTTGTGGTGTTCGTTCGCTCGATTTCGGAGCCTGGAACAATCTTACAAATATGGAAGTTTTGATGTTTGTTCTCTATACGGAGGGTAGTAGGAATGCGTTGTTTGCTCGGAGTTCACGCCGAGAACATCGCTCCGCTGTGTCCTCTCTACCGTAACACATCCACTGGCGGCAAATTTAAAGGACAACGGCACTTTTTCCTGTTCGAACTCACCGGACTTTTGCTCTTGTCTTTCGCAGGACTCCGAGCTTTTTTCACAGCTGGACTCGGACTTTTCCGGCTGCGTTCCTCGTCGACGGCCAACGAAGAGCGTTTGGTGGTCAGTTTCTGTTCCTCCAACTCTTCCTGTCGACTAGCCTTTCTCGTGTATGGTTTATCATCTAAACAGTATTGGATTGTTCAGGACAGAGAGAAAAAGTTCAGACGCAACACTCAGAAGTTTATCAACAGAAAGGGTGTACACTGACTTACCGACTGCGGTCTTCTTTCGATCTGACAATGATTTTCGTGTTTGCTTTCAGTTTGACTTTTCAAAAATGAAGATAAAAACTCACCAGATGGATCCAGTTCGACCATACAGCTGCTCTGTCCTTCTCCGTACTCGCAGATGGCGTGGCACTTGTACAAACCAGTCAATTCCTCGGTCATGTTGGAGATTCTCAGTCGAGAGGCTCGTCCATCCCAAGTCGGACTGTAGTTTGAGCCGGACTTGAGGATCTTTCCATCTCTAAAGAGCGTTAGAAGAACTGGGATGAAACATACTTGTACCACTCGATGACAGTGCTGCTGTGACATTGCCATTCGACTTCGAGAAGCACACTTCCGCCAGCTTTTACGACTTGATTCTTACTGGCTTCCATCACAATTGGCTCGCGTTTGTATCGGTCATTGCCCTGCCAGCCAGGTTGGGGACTGCTCTGTCTCGACTTTTTCTCCTCAGCTGCTCCCGGTGGTGGAGGCAAGCCTTCCTTTCTTTTCACTCCTCCTCCGACTGAAAACACTATCAATTTAGTACATCGAATTCAAACCTTGATCAACCTCCATCTTTTCGGAACGGGACGATTTCCTCGAGACTTCAGTGTCTTCAACTGTCAGATTCTTCTCGGTCATTTCCTGAGTCGGCGTCGCTGTTCGGGACCTCAGTGACTTTTTCTTCTCAGCAGGCGATCCTTCACGAGCTTTGAGACTTCTTTTCGGTGTTCCTTCTCTTGACTTCATCGATTTCTTCGGGCTTCCTGGACGAGAGCCCGGACCACGGGACGATGGTCGGCTGGCATCGTCTTTCCTCTGAGACGGAGACTTGGAACGTCTGCTACGTTTTTCCTGTTTCTCCGCAGGATCGGGTTCTTCGAAGTTGAGAGCCAAATTTGCATTCGTTTCTCCTTCGCTATTTCTAATATTACACTTATAATTACCAGCATCGGATACCGAAGGACCCTAAAACTGCTTCTTCGAAAGATTTCAGATAGGAAATACCCTAATTTCTAGCTGGCAGAGATACGTCTGATCTCCGAGATCTGAGAAGATAGCATGGTAGAGACCGCCCATTGTAAGAGGGACTCCGTCTTTCATCCATTTGGTCGTAGGAACTGATGAACTCTTGACCCGACATTCCATCACAATCAGTGCTCCGCCATCCTTCGGAATGATTCGCGGCTTTCCGACGAAAGATGGTCCACGTCCCTTGTTCTCATCGCCTCCGCCTAAAGGTTCCTCTCAGCAAAAAGTGTCACACTGTCGAGGCTTCAAATTTCCTGTCACTCACCGGCAAAATTGAGGTTGATGTTGGCATTGCTCTCTCCGAATTGATTCTTCGCCGTACATTTGTAGGCTCCACCGTCCCCAGCATTCGGTTCCTGAAAGTTCTCGAGGTCAGGATGTTCCTTGTTTTGTCCAGTGCCCTCGGAGCATCCTAGCTCCGGTGTTACACAATCGAGGAAAAAGGCTCGACGGCATGTGGCGACGCGGTGCCAATGCTACCCTACAGCTGGCAATAGTTCGCCCCCGGGGCACATTGATTCGTGACGGGACCTGTCAGCACCATCTCTCGAATCGATACAGAAAGATTTTGGTTCCAAAAAAGAGATATTCAAGAGGAAACTGACCCGAATGATGAGAGTGGCCTTGTAGGAGACACCGCCCAGATTGGTTAAAGTCTGCTCGACTCTGGAGGAAGTGGGAATCTGAACCTCTGATTCAATTGGCTGACTCGTACAATTACTTTATCTCCACTGTGCGACCAGACGATGGTAGGCAACGGATCCGCCTCCAGCTGACATTCCATCAACAGATCACCCTGAATTGGAATCTCGTATTTGCACTGATAGTCCTTTGAATGGTCTCTTTCTCCTATCACAATAAAACAAGTGACTGACGTCATTGAAAGTCCTTCCTCCTGTCAGGACACATGATGAATGAGCGCGAAGCAATCATTGTCGCACCTCCTTCGCGTTACCAGTTTTACAAGGATGTCGAAGAAATTGGAATATTTTGGCTTTTCTGACCAAGACAATCGAATTAACCAGTACTCGGAATCAGTTTCAAAAAGGGTGATACTTTATGGTCGGGATGAGTGGCATTTGTTAAGTTGTTACTAAGTTTTACAAGTCAGAAGACTGCCTAGCGAAGTAACACCAATGAATGTTACATGCCAGTCGATTACTTTCATTTCGGAGTACTCCGGAAATATTTCGGAAAGTGTTTTGGACGGTCTTGCCTGTCTGCTTACCTTTTTGGGAAATGTTATTTCTGACAACCTAACTATTTATGGAGTCTAGCTGAATCAAGACAGCTTCAACAGAAATGCTGAAGTCGTTCATCTTGGTTCAATTATTGAAGTCTACCATTTTCCAAGTGCAAATATAGGACATCTCTATAAGTTTCCACAAACAGGGGAGCAAAAAAAATAGTATTTGCTTTACAGCACAGTTTTGGGCTGAAATCCACCAAAACGACACCATTTTTCAGATTCGCCGTTCAGAAGAGTCAACAAAGTTTGTCTAGATATATCAGAGAAGCAATGCGAATTCTCTCGTTTTGCTCCTTCTAAACAGCCGAAAGAAGTCCAGGGATCGCCGCGATCGGGCAAACACTTCCGCTACCGGATCCCAGGTGGAAAACGGTTAAAACCTCTCGAGTGGATCTGCCGGACACTGTTTGTGCCGCCGCCCAACCACGTGACCATCTCGAAGAACTCTCAAAACTTTCTGATGTTTTTTTTAAATCGGTGCAATTGATCGATTTTTAGCGAGGAGGGGTGTAAAGACAGAGCATTGCATGCTGCAGGCACCCGGAAAACGACAAACAGTTTTGCAATAACTAAGAAACTAATGTTTCGAATAGCTTCTGTAGAGGGATTCAGTAGTCAGTATATGAATTCAGGAGTACGCCCCCATTCTGGAGATACGGGAGTGTTAGAGAAAAATTGTAGATCCGATTATAAGCTAATTTTTTGCTCATGAATTTTCATTCTCCGTAGTAAGACTCAGATATACAAGCACTGACTAAAAAATATGTCAAAATACAGTAAGAAACTAGAATAATCATGCCTGGACCCCCTATTTGCAGACATTTCCTTTTTGGGGAGTTCCCCTTCGAATAAATTAACCGTCCAGTCATTGGCTAAGCGTTTGATTATTACAGCGTGAGGTATTGCGCAACAGCTGCCGAAGCCCGGGGCATGCGAGCCGACCGAACACGCCCCCGCAGAGCCATTGCATGCAGCAAAAAGGCGATAACAAATCCACAATTAGGCAGATACTGTAAGCATAGAGAAGAGAAAATGGGTTGTTGAGCAAGGGAGGCACTGTGACTGAGGAACTGTTTTGGGGAGAAAAGGAGTTTTATAAGCATCCACTAAAAGACAAAAACGACTGTCAGTTAAGGCACTTGAATAAAACTTCTGAATGACAAATTGTGTGACTTGGAAAGAGCTTTTCTCGCACAAAGTTTTTGGTCAGAAATAGTCGGTAACTGTGACCAGTTCACCTAAGAAAACGAAGGGAATCGAAAAGTACGATTTCGAATGGGTTTGTTCTCTCAAAAGCGTGAAGAAGAAGTCTATAAAAAATTTGTGGAAGGAAGAGAGAGATAGCTTGGAATTGGAGAAAACTTCATGAGAAGCCTTGTTGAGGAAGAATCAGGCGAAAACAAACTTTAAAATCGCTCGTTTTCAACGGGAGAAAAAGATCAATGGATGGATGAAAAGACTGTAGACCGTACCGTTGGCGTCTGTTGAATGGAGGGCTTCTGCGTGAAACGGGGCGCCCCCGGCATCTTGATGACGACGGACGGACGACCCCGGCTGCGCGCGGATTGCGACTGAACTGAGGATCGCTAAAAATACACAACACACGGGTCTGCGGGCGGCAGCCGGGAGCTTTTTCGCGAGTGTGCCTCCGGCAGGGACTTGCTCCTATTGAGATCTACTGGAAGGTGACAAAATTTCATTTTCGACTCAATCTCACGGTATTATGCATAACTTTTAAAAAAATTTGGTAATGTCCAAAGAACTGCCGGAAGAGTTGATGAAACATATTCGACCGTTTTCGAAGATGGCGAAAACGACTTGCTGTTCGGTAATCTGATGCATCAAGTTATAGTAGACTACATTTTCTTGAGCGCTGAAATAGGTTTTGAGGTTTTGACAAGCAAAAAGACGAACTCTAGACAAATCACACGAAATAACGGTGCACCCTCCTTGTTGTTATAGCTGTAGACTGTCGAATTGTACACTTCAAAATCAATCGGAAGATCTGCCGAAGTTTCCGTTCTGAAAGAATTCCCAGTTCTCCAAGAAGAACACATACCTTTTCCGCTTAGTTTTGCAATGTTTTAATTCAGTCAACTCCTTTTTCCGTCGAGAATACTCGCTCCAAGTAGTCGACGCTGCTGCCGGTAGCAAAGATGGCCAATATCCCGGACGACAGGGTTTCCTGTGACGAGCTCCTTTGCTGAATGTGAGGACTGATGGGTGAGCTTCGGCATTGCACGCTGTCGGAACTAGATCCGCAGATCTGTGAAGTTGCGGCATATGAAGTTGACCAGAAGAGACGGAAGGGAAACAATCCATAAGCACGTTTCCATTAGAAATGGACTCGGGTTCTTCCGATAACTTTGTCTGATTCGCCCTGGACAAGCATTCCGCCGTTTTTTGCATTTCACTGAATACCACTTTTATACAGCAATTAAAACATATACCGAGGTCTGATGACGACTAGTCCAGCCTTTTTGAGAGTGGTGTACACGAGGTATTTGTGGAAAGAGACCCGTTTCATTTCGAGCAGCTGGTATCCCTCATAAACGGTCATCGGCAGTCGGTCCTTTTTGCTGATCACGGCCAGACAGTTCTCTAACAAGTAAACAGCTTCTTCCGGCCACAAGAAATGATCTCCGTTGGCTCCAGGAACACCCATAACTGCCAAATGTGAACGCTTCAAGTTAAAATTAAAGATCAACAAAGAAAAACTTACGCATTTTTTCAATACTTTTAGACTGGGAAATCGGGGATCATACGCGATTACAATCAGATTACTTCTAAAAATGAAGTTTGATAAATTAACACGACCCTACGTTGGTCTCGTCCGTGACGGTACGCCTGAACTGTCCATCTGAAGCAGGTTTGGAAGATACTTACAAAGGGTGAAATAATTGAACGCCCCAACGTAAATTTGAACGAAGGGGAAGTTGAATAAATTATTATTTCTGAGTAAAAGACACGAAAGGAATGGCAACCCAGTAGGAGAGACAACGGTACAAAAATCGTTGTAACTGGAAGCAGTAAAATGGTTGAAATGGTCACAGGGAAGAGATTCGTGCTGGTATATTACTAACACATAAAGCTCACAGGGATATTTACAGAAATTAGACAAGATCGAGGGGAAGAAAAATTTTACGACAGGCACGATGAACAGGCGATTGCGGATAGTCGTAGCTGGGAAGAAGGCTCTTGATTCGAACCGGAAGACGATTCCAATCAGCCGGATATTGAATGTCCAAGTTATCGCGAACAAGAGCACGTCCGAAAAGATCAACACTAGCAAATTGGATATCTCTGAAAAGCCTGGATTAATTTTGTTAGAATTGAAACAAACCGGAAAATGGGAAAATGTGGCCCAATGACAATCTGACCGGCATTCATAATTTTCCGACTGTCGTTGATCAAGACTTGCATGGCTCCAAAAAGTTTGTTTTCCTGTACATTCTGAGTGACATTCTTCCAAACTTCCTGACTTCGGACATGATCGGCCGATGGGAAAAGACCCTGGAAATTTTCGTTTTCCATCAAAAAGAAGCGAAATTACGTCATTGTTCGGATTGAGAAAGTACAACGGCATGCATTGTGTGTGGTATTCTGGTCTATCATGGACACATCGGATATGATAGCGAGGAGCGATCCAGCTGAAATTACGTGTTTTCAGCAAAGAAAAGAGCAACCTGTATAAATGAGAAGGCAATCCAAGTCGTCTTAGATAGTAGACAAGATTCCAGAAAATGACCGGATGAGAATCTTTGAGGTTAGCATCCTAAAACAAAAGTTTGAAAAAAAAACACAAAACAACCAACTTTTAGTGATTTCATATCGGTAACAAGCCAGGTTTCCAGTTCCCGTCGCAACACGAGGGGACTCACAAATGCCACAGAAAAGTCATCTGGCAGCTTTTTATCGGAAATTGTCTGAACCAAACCATTTTATTAGCTTTTTAGAGAAAACATACTGGGGTTGTAGAAGATTCGGAAATGATACCGCCTGGTGGATACCAACTGCTTTTCGGCTGAGTTTCCTTCCGAAATTTGACCGACAATTGCGGTGCAAATTCCTAAACGTTGTATTAAAAAATCTTCAGAAGAATCTTACGGCTGGTTTGGATTTATCTTCATCGACAATACAATACGGGCAGGCTGTCTTGAGGTTTTGGTCATCCACTTTCCATCCAGCCATAATTTCTTCATCGTAGACTACTCGTCGACAAAATGGACACGGCATACAAGTGGAAAGAGTCACTTCCATCAGTCCATCCACCAAAAGTCCACTATTTTCTCCATTACTCATTCGTTCCCGTTCTTGTTCTCTTCTTAACTGCTGATTCACTTCCGCCATCCAATAAGCTTCGGGCAGAAGAGTTCCCGTATTGCCGGAATCCAATTGGTAGGCTCTATCCGTCTCATCAACCATTCCTGGTGTTTCGTTCTAAAACTTTTAAAAAATCAGTTGAAAAATTACCTCGGTCTCTATAGCTCCACTGCCTAGAGGGCCATAGGACTTGTTAAGACTTTTGACTTCAGAAACGATAGACTCCATTCCATGACGAAGTTTCGAAGAAACTCCTAAATTTGTTCATTGGCAAAAATTGAAGGGTATTAAAAGTTAGGGACGAACCGGGAATAGCCTTTGACAAACCCAGTCGCAGTTTGCGCATTTTCGACTTTGGCAGCGGAGCTGAACGGACGAAAGAAGTTAGTACGAAATGGGTTACTGTAAGTCAGCTCACCTCCAACTTGAGTTACGAGAGACTGCAAACTCGGACTTCCCGTCAGTGAGCCTTCGGAATACGCGTCCAGAGTCCGGGGACTTTCTGGAAAAAGAGATTACACAGACAGAAAAAGAGTGCTTACCGAATGTTGGATTGCGGATCATTTTCATGAGAGGACTGTTCGTGATTCCTTTCAACCAACTCGAAGATTTCCCTGTCTTGTTGTCTGTGTTCAGGCCAAGTTCTTTCGCGTACGGTTGAGACTGGTGTTCGGCCATAAACTTAGCTCGACTTGGACTCATAGTTGCTAGAGAAATCTTAATCGAATATTACACCATGTTAAACATAGAAACCAATATAGGTCTCGCCAAAATGACCTTTAAAATTTGGTTCCGACTTGATCTCGAAGGGACTTGGCGCGCAAATTGTTTTTGGCGGGATTTCAAATTTTTGCCGTTTTTCTAGTCGAATTTTATATCTTTCTTCTTATTTTTAAGTCATTTTTCTTTTTTCTTTCTTGCCTATCAATCGTAAAAACGCTCTCTATGATTTTGTGAAAAAAATAGGGGAAAAGAGTTCAGTTTTCAATTTTTACCGTTTATCTTCGTCAAAGCAAGTGATTTCATCGGCAGGATTGACAAATCACAAGTAGGAGTACTATTCCCAGGCCTATATTCGCATACAACAGCATCAACACCCTCTTAGAGCGTCTTTTTTCTATTTTTGATTATTTCGGAATTCTTTTTTCACAAAATCATAGAGAGCGTTTTTACGATTGATAGGCAAGAAAGAAAAAAGAAAAATGACTTAAAAATAAGAAAAAAGAGCGAAAATTCGACTAGAAAAACGGCAAAAATTTGAAATCCCACCAAAAATACTTGCGCGCCAAGTCCCCTCGAGACCAAGCCGGAACCGAATTTTGAAGGTCATTTTGGCGAGACCTATACATTTTGTTTTCCTTCTGGTGTAGTTAGAGCGCCCAGAGGGTCATCTACCACCTCGTTTTGAGGCGTGATTGGTCGAGAAATAGCATTTACTCCGGGGAGCGAATCATAACTTAGCGGACCGACACTGATAGTGTGTGTGGGAAACTGAAAATTGCTTAACTATAGTTAAATGCAAAAAAATACCTCTTTTATGCTAACCGATTTGTAGCTGGTGTTGTCATTCGAAGTTTGCGAAGACGTCGGTCGTTCGAACTCGAATCCCGACTTGAAACGAGACGCTCCGAGCACCACAGCTCTAGAAAAGATTTTCTCTCAAATAACACATTACTACCTGAGTTTGTTCCAGGCTTTGATCGCGTTTTGACGAGCCTCGCTTGGCCACTCGGCATCCATCACTGCTCGATGATAAATGCCATAAGTGACCGCATTTTGCTCTAATCCTGCCCGTTGCATAGCCTAAAAAGTATATTTTAAAGGGCAAAAGTGGGACAAACTTGTAAGACTTTCACCGCTAACTCGGGCATTTCGCAATCTCCACAGAGCTGGATCACAATCCTGTAACAAACTTGGTCGTACAGCACCACTCCGCTCTGTTCCAAACGATCCAGAACCTGCACGCCGTGTTAGTAGAATATTTAAAAAAAGGAATACATTGAACGCTAGAAGCAAGATTTTCTTCTTGTTCGGAGCAATCGCGAGAAGACTGGGAAGCTGCATGAACCACAAGGAGTAGGAGTAGAAAAGAAGAGCCTTCGGCCAGTGCATCTGATTCGATCGAACGGCATTCGAAGCCGACATGTACGATGATCGGATTTCCGGTTTCGTTCGAACTCCAGCACAACGAGAAACGTCTAAAAACGGAATTAATTTGGAAAAACAACACTAACCATGTTCTATGGGGACTTTTTGGCTTTCGTGAATGTTGTAGTTCAGCTGATCCAGTTGGAAAAGTTCCGTTTCCAACTTCTTCGGGAATCCATTGTATTGGAACTCGAGTTGTTTGCCCGTTGTCGTGTCAATCATAGCTTCTGGAGGGGCTATGAAAACCTGAAAAAAACTGCTGAAACTGAAATCTACTAATTCAGCATACGGAGGGATTTTTATCGGCTATGCTGGAATCTACTTCTAGAAGAGGCACATCTAGCGAGTTTTCGGCCGTTGCCACTTTTGTCGCACAATCGTCAAAAAAGGCGTTGTAAGCATTTTTGTCGGAAATGAAGCTCCGTTCTTCTATGAATCGCATGAAAGACTGAGTCTCGCTGAATCTGCAAGCTTTTTTTTTTAGAAAAGTTTAAAAGAATCGGTTACCTTTTGAAGAATTCGCTGCCTGATTTGTCTCGGGACCTTAGGAAGCCACCCAGATCGTAGAGATTACCAGTATCAGTGGCTTTCGCACTACTCGGCGCACTCTTTATAGGACGAAGAAAGCTCTGGTATCCGGCCATGATGTGACACATAAATCTGAACTTTTAATTGGTAAGAGAGGAACAGATACTGACCGTAGAAATGCCTCTTGAATTGCAATTTCGATTTCCTTCTTCTGTTTCTGCCATTGGAACTCCTTGTCTACCGGAATGAACTCGTTCGTCTTCTGCTGGTTTGTCTGCTCAAAGTTTTGAACGGATAATCTGAATTCTTCATCTTCAAACATTTGGAAGTAAGGTTACTTTCTGAAGAGTGATTCCAGACTTCCACGAAGTTGTTTGATGGCCTTTTTGGGGAACATGGACAGTTTCAGGACATGTCGAACGGAAGAGGCGCTGATTGTGCTCGTGTCTAGATCGAAGCAAGTTACGTCTTCCGGAGGATCCTCGTACAATTCGAAATATCTCGAATCGACTCCAGCGATAAAGGGCAAAGGAGCGTGAAGAACGCCTGCGAGCCCGAGAGGACATTGCGGTACGTAAGGACATTGCCAGTGAAAGGGGAACATCAATGAGCAGATCGATTCGGCGACTGCCGTCAACATCCAAGATCTGAGCCATACATGTTGAATAAAATCAAAAGTAGAATACCTCAAGGAGTGAATCAAAATCTTTTGTTCCAACAAGGCCAAAAGCATCAGATACATCAAATTGTCCGGTCCCAGAGCTTTCAAGGCTTCAAAGTGTTGAGCACCTGACAATAATTTGAAAAAAAAAGAACAAACAGGCGTACCATTTAGAGGCAATTGACTCTCATCGTGCGACTCAAAGCAGATAGATTCAGATCCGAGTGTCATCAAGACTCTGGGTCGTTTTGGAGTAGGAAAAGAGACTTCATATCTCTGAATAGGCTATTTATCAGTTTGAAGAAAAAGATCTGACCAAGTGAGAAAGATAGCGTTCAATTGGAACAGAATTAATTCCAACTCCTTGAGAAATTCGATGGATGAAGTAAAGAAATCTTTTGAACGATTGGAAAAAGGGATAGCGTGAGATTAGACAGATGGCAAGATTCGTGTGGTACTCGAGCTGAAAATACCTTCTTTATGAAGAAATAAGAAAAAACCTGGTCGGCTGGATCATTATTGCTGGATGAATCTTCAACTGCGCCTCCTTCATCTCTTGGCAAAAGATCTAGTTTTTCCAACTGTTCTTCCGTCAGTTTCTGATTGTATTTTTCATAGAAAGATACAGCAGCACCGTAGAATTTGGTTCCACCCTACAAATCGTTCGAAGAATAGAAGACAAAACTCACTTCGTCAGTAAGAACAAAAGTGGTGAAAGACTTGTCAACTGGCTGACACTTGACAGGCCAACATTCGATTAAAGCTCCCATTGGAAGACAAAACAGAGGAATGTTCTGAGCCAGGCGGAAATCATCTTCTTGGTTCGGCGGCTTCGGGAAATAGTCTAGCACTGCCGGTTTGTAGGCCAGTCGTTTCGAAGTTCCTTGGGATTTTTTGTAGCACAGATACACATCCCAGCCAACCATTCCCTAGAACGAGGTTAGGAAAAAAACTGAACAAGACTGACCCGATTGAGATTTTTCGGTATTTTGTAGTATGTATGGGGAGGAATTTCGCCTTTGTTAGCCATAATGACACAGATATCGGTCACTACAAACTGACTAGGAGCACTGTTTGGAGCAGCTCTTCGATATGTGAGGAAAATGGACTGGAAACGACTGATAAATTGATTGAAAGGGAAACCAACTTGAGATGCGTTATTCACATTGGCTAGACGTCCGAACGGAGTAGTTTTCAAGATGTTCGTGTCCACCATCGGCTTCTCTCCTCTTCCTACAACATATTTTTTTTTTCATTTTAAACGAAGAACGACTGACCCTCGTCCAAAACTCCGATATCGATCAACGGAGGTTTGTGATATCCTCGTCGGTAACCCAGAAAAACACTTGGCATTCGAAGAGATCCATGGTTGAGATCGGCTGGATAGCCAAGAGGCGTCGTCGAAATCATTTCAAATCCATCTGGTATCTGGGAAGAGGATTAACTGAATACGGGAAGGAAAGTTACCACTTCTCCGAGACTCGGGAATATAACGACGAGATCTGTGATTGGAGCCAAGGGTTGGACATTTCTGCATCCACATTCTTGTAAAGAGGGAGAAAGCTGCTCTGACGAGTTGTAGTCAAGTCCAGCAATCACAAAATGCTCGAAAATACGCCTTTCTCCGTCGTGCCCTGGGGCCGACATGCAGTTGCTGCTGAAAAACTAATTAAAATTTTGTCAACGAATGTTTTGTTGTTTCAAATACAACAATCGGTTGCGTCAAGATGAAAATAAGGTGGAAGTACGCAAAAGCATGAGCATGGAATGAGAAAAGAAGAGGAACACAACCAGGAAAGACTCGATAGGAGACGGGAAAAATTAAAATTTATTGAAAACAGGGTTCGATCAGACGGGTTTGTTGTCCTTCCACCACTGTCTAACCAGATTATGCCCTTCTTCTGTAACAATGACCAGCTGTTGTTGATTGTCCGCATACTGCAGAATGTCATTTTCCAACGAAAAGTCTCTCACTCCTAAAACACGGTAAGTTTTACCTCTTCATGCAAAAAATAACCTGTATATTCGCGTTCACTGTCAAAGGCTGTATAGAAAACGGCGTCTATTAGATTCAGGCGTTTTCGTTCGTCTTCCCACAATCGAATTTGGTCAGCAACCTAAAATGAGGGTTTATGAAGAAGAAAAGACGGAATTAACTGTTATGGGAAGACAGTTGATGGGTCCTCTATTTGCAACACATTGAGAATGAGCATTTGTTCGCAAGAAGGAAACAATTTGAGATGCTGTGATTCCGACCTGGAGTGCCCGACGAACAGACTCTCTGGTCAGTATTCCAACGCACATATCGTTGAATCTGTAAAAGGGTTGAATTGAATGAAAAAAAACCAAACCTGTAGGTCATTTCAGTGAATGTGGAGAGGATAGCAAGCTGTAGACTGCTGTCGGTGTAGGCGTATAGACGGAAGTTTGTTTCCACGATGACATTTCCCGATTTACGATCTTCTGTCACTTCTTGTTCTCGACCGACGGACAAATTCCACAAAAGAGGAGTCAAGAAGAAAAATCTGAAGAATTCGTTTAGGAGAAAAGATGACAATTCCAACCCGTCTTTGGATTTCCTTACGAAGACTAAGCCCAGCTCGCGAAGATGAGAAATAAGTTCTTTCTGTTTCGGGGACCAGCTATCGTCCATCACGAAGCAGGATCTTGCAAGGTCGTTGCCTGAAATGGAAAAGTTGAGAATAAAGAGCAAGTTCATACTTCTATCGATACATAAAATGATCCTAACGAGCAATTCGATTAGTTCCAATATGTCGCTGCCCTTCTCCGCCTCCATTTTCAAATATTCTAAATATTCAAAAGTTTTAATGAAAAAGGGCGTACCACGAATATATGTCCACATCTGTTGAACAGTGCTGAGAAGTAGAAACTGGAATCCCGTGGAAGTTATTTCGATTTCGCCGACGGAACTACTGGTGAATCCAGCACTTTTGAATAGCTCGCGGGTTTCTTTAGAAACAGCGGACATGTTCTGCTCAGACGGCAATGCTAGATATCTAAAACAGACGTTTGTACAATACGAAACAAGTGTACTTTAGAATGCACTCCCAGCGTTCAGTCGATTTTTTCGAAATGTTTGACGTTTTCTTTTTGACGTCAGAATCAGAGGGCAGAAGATTGGCGCATCGTTGGGCTCCGAGCATTACGGCATGGAGGTAAGAACGACGGAAGTCATTCTAAAATTTGATTTTAAGTGAAACGATGTAGACTGACATTGATCACCAGATTCTCGCCGATGTAATGAGCAATTTTGAGATCAAGAAGCAGTTTTACGCACTCCGTAAACTGCTGCTGTAGTTTTTCGTGTTTTAGAAGATTACTGAAGATAATGTATGTAAGATGTTCGGAAACATACCCGACATTGCTGTTCCAGATGAGTTTGACTACAATTTGTTGCGTGATAGCCGGCAAGAGACGAAATACGAACAGACCTGAAATCTAATTGAAAAAAAAGTAAACATACTTGTGGAAGGACGACGATGAAGATGCAAAAGTTCGTTCTCTGAGAGCGTTACGAGATACTCTAGAAAGACACTAACTTCCTCAGCCATTCTAAGTAGAAAAACAAGGGTTATAACAGTAACTGAAATTAAAGTAACTGAAAGATTTAACTTTTCTCTTTTCCACAGCAAGAACAATCGTGTAGATTTATTTACATTGCGACTGGTTCATAATCAACATGGCAGCATATGAAGTAACTTATAGTGAAAAATTAAGGCAACGACAGTACCCAACTACGAAGAAATTCTTGTAACTTCTGAAAAAGACCAGTAGCCTCGCGATGTTCGTTGTTGCGTAGAGCAAACGCCTGTATTTCAGTTAGACAGTTTTTAGTGTTGTCGCATATCTGGAATTCGATGAATTTGTAATGACGAGTTAATAAAACTACTTGTGTGTGAAGAATTCCCTCATTTAGAATGGTGATAACGAAGGAGCTGAAGATACGGACATAGCGAGCTTTTTGGGAAGAAGACGTCGTTGAATCAGATATGACCATGAGAGCATCGAAATATTCGAGTAAGATATCCGTCGGAAGGTTCGGGATATTCTACAAACAGTACAGTTCGACAAGAATATTGCATACCCACCCTATACAATCGCAAAACAATTTCAACACACTGAACAGAAAATCCTAGTTCCATCATGCTCAGAAGGTGTCTAAATAAGAAATAGCTGCAAAAAATAATTCTTACATGTATATTTTGGACGGTTCCATTTTGACTATTCGATACGTCAATTCTGAGAAAAATCTGACGTGAAATTCAATGTAAGGATTGAAAGCAACTGGAGGCACTTCTGCGATTTCATTGAAAAATTGATCCGTATCGGGTATCAAGTGGACGTAGTCGAATGCAACTATGAAGTGGTTTTGCCTAAACAACAAGTCGAATGTTTCGACGAAGACGAACGTGATGGGCTCTCGCTTGACAATCTTTTGAATAATCAGATCATAAAGGGGCGACTTTGCTGCTTCAGCCGGTTGTATGGTAGTAGTAGAGGCTGGAGAAAAGGTTGATGAAGAGCAGAAAACGTACTGCTTTGCGGTAATTGAACAGCGCTCGTCCCGACTTTCGGTTTGGAGGGCCCAGGTTTCATTGCTGGAACTATAAGAATGAAATTAATAAAGCATTAGAGCAAAACGAACAACGTATATCTTTTTGTATCTCTTTCAGCACAGCCGTCAATTGCTGGCTTAAAGGCTGAAATTTGGAGTTATGAGGTTAAATTGAAAGAGATGTACAGCGTCTCGCTCCCACGTTGCTCTTCCCGGAATGGCAAATGATGGTGCTCTTGTTTCAAGTGTAGTCGGGATTGTCACCAAATCGACTTCGAATAACGTTCCTATCAAACTGATTAAAGCTTCTGAATCCAAATCTGACGACCTGAAGAAATTCGAATAAAGATGTCTTAAAAAGACTAACGCTGGTTCCGTTTCTAGGTCAGCTTCCATCAGAGTTCTAGAAGGAAAAATTATGCCAGGAATTCCGTTTGCTTGCAAATCTTTCAGCCATCGTTGCAACTGGTTTTCGAAGACGATTGTCAAGCTTTCGTATTCTTCCTGAAAATATGTTTTTATTTAGCAAGGAATTTTTACCGGTTGTGGACTTAGAAAAGAGTTTTTAGAAAAACTATTATAAATATCGTTGGCGGTTAGTGCTTGCAATTCGAGTCCTTTCCTGCCAAGTATCATTCTTGCCATATGTCTTTCAATTGCATTCGGGACCAGTTGTATACCAGGAAATTTAATAGATTCATGATCTTCAGCTGCCTGAAAACAGTTCAGCCGGGAAATGGGCAAAAATACGAGACGAATGAAAAACTCCAGGAAGACGTGCCCGAGCATGTTATCTTTGTTCTTCTCTGCTTTTCGTTTCAGCCACGGTTCCAGTTCTCGCACTCTATAACTCGCGGTAACGAGAGAAAATGTTTAGCTTACTTATACACAAGATACAGCAAAATAATTCGAGGCAGAATAAGTCGTTTTTCTTGCTTCTTGTCCACCGAAGACAAACATTCGAACAATAAGACAAAAGCAGAGCCGAGTGATAGTTGACAACGTCCTTTGAACGCCTGAAGATTCGATATTGCTGAAGAATTGAAAACGAAAAGATACCTCCAGGAACTCGCTAGATATTCTGCCCAGTTGCTTTGAATTTGATGTAATCAGCCTAAACAAACAGGAAATAAAAGAAAAAAATGAAATCGAAACCTGGCAATAATAGGATAATCTGTCTTTTTATTCAGCTGGCCATTGTCGTCCACTACAAGATCAAAACTGTCTTCTTCGGCTATTGACGATGCTTTTGATTGAGTTGGTCCTTTTTTCTTTTTGTCTTTCTTGCCCATTTTTTCGGATTTACGGGAGAAAGGTTAGAAAAGAGCAGTCGAACAGGTTTGATCTGGAAACGACCGTGAAGTTTGAATTGGCCCGCATTTGCGTATTTCGTCAGCCCCTTTTCCAATGTCTTCTGCTTTTACCCTTTCCAATTTTTTTGCAAAGCACGTTTCATTTTCATTCTATGAATTTACGCTTAAAGAGAATGGCAGCGTTAATCACTACCAAATTTCTCACAGACCGAGTTGCTGTAGTTACAGCGTCTACCAAGGTGAGGTTATTTTTTTTGAAGAACTTGTATTTCGGTGTTCCATTATCTAAAATATTAAAAAGCGAAAGTGTCTGTGGCTGACTCTGTGGCTTTGTTTGTTTGTCTGTTTGTCCGTTGCCACGAAAATTTGGTGTATTGCTAAGAGTCGCCATCTCCGCCCAGACGACCCGGGTTTGATTCCTCCCCTCGCCAAATATTTTTGCTAAATTATTTTGTGAAAGATGTCCGAACACATTTGCGTGAGTATTTGATTGGGCTTGGAAAGTCGCAAACGATGCCAATAACAGCTGAACGAAGTCTGTTGAAGAGTGGGATCCAGGAAAAGCAAGGCCTTCTGGTCGACCGCCAACCCGATGGAGAAATTCACTCAAAGCAAAGCTGGGTCCAACATTCTCGACTATCGCGAGAAGAACGACTAGTTCGACATTCAGAAAAATGGCAGGTTGAAATCTTCAACAAGAGAGACAACATCTTCCCTACAGATATCAGTTCTGAGATAGGATACAAAGATTAAATATTTGAGTAGGAAATAGAGTCAGGATAACCGCTAGAGGATCAGAAGAGATCGGTTGATCTGTATGTGATCATAGAGAAATCGTATGGCCAGATAATAGGAAAATTCGTATCAGTTCTGTTGTATCGTCACACATTTCGTATTTCCCGTCAATCATTATGGTCTTGCCGCGATTGTACGTAACCCATTTGTACTACCCGCCGTCTTACAATGTCCCCAGTTCGAGAGTTCTGTTCTTGGTTACCACACTGAGTGGTCGTTGTTATAATTCTCTCTTATTTTATAATAAACTTGAATATAAAACCAAGCCCCACGTGTTCACCACAAATTGCGTTAGTCTGAAAGTCTCAGACAAAACAGGTTCTTTAGGAAGTGATGAGAACCCAGTGAAGGAATGAAAATGTCCGATTGATTAGGGAAGGAAGAAGACGTGACAGGATCAGGAAAGATTGGTTGACTGGGAAAGGGATCTGTTGACTGGGGAAGGGATCAAAAGAGTTCGGTTGACTGGGGAAGGGATCAAAAGGGAAAATTGGTTGACTTCGGTTGACTGGGGAAAGGATCAAAATGGATTGGTTGACTGGGGAAGGGATCAGAAGTAAAGAAGAAAACACAAGAAAAAATGCGGCCGACAGGCGGCGAAGCTGGCTGGTATATATTAGATTTTTGCTTTCTCATTTCACACACAACATTTTAGGGAATCGGATTTGCTATAGCCAAAAGATTGGGTCTAGATGGAGCTAGTGTGGTAGTTAGTAGCCGAAAACGTCAGAACGTAGAAGAAGCCGTTGCTGCTTTGAAACGAGAAGGAGTAGAAGCTGATGGAATCGCAGCACATGTTGGAATTGACGAAGATAGGAAAAAACTGGTGGATTTCACCATTGATAGGTAGCGAAATTTCAGATTCACCTGTTTGTTCCAGGTTTGGAAAAATGGATATACTGGTCTCGAACGCCGCAGTCAATCCTCATTTCGGAAATTTGACTACTATAACCGACAGTCAGTGGGATAAACTGCTGAAAATAAACGTATCATTTTGCTCTATCAAAAGTAATAGCATCTTTTTCAGGTAACTGGAGCTTTCGAGCTGACAAAATGTTGTGTGCCTCATCTTGAGGCGTCCGGTCGTGGAAATATCATCTTTGTATCTTCTATTGCTGGTTATTCCCCTCTTTCAAGTAATTCTAGTGTTTTCCGAAAGAAATTATAGTATATTTTAGATCTCGGCGGATACTCTATTATGAAGACTGCCCTCAACGGACTCGGAAAATCTCTTAGTCAAAAAATAGCTCATCGCCATATTAGAGTCAATTGTGTGGCACCAGGTTGTTTGAATTGAATTTGCTTTAAAAATCTTATTATTTAGGCATTATTCGAACAGATTTCAGCACAGCTCTCTATAAAGACGAAAACATTCATCAGAGAACATTGGAAGGAATTCCAATAGGGACACTAGGCGAAGCAGATGAAGTTGCTGGATCGGTCGCTTTCCTAGTTTCTGATGATGCCTCTTACATTTCTGGAGAAGTCTTTAACGTGAATGGCGGAATGCACGCTAGGATGTAGCCACGTTCCTGTTAGTTGTAGTTTTTATATGTAGTATGTGTTGTAAAAGTTTACACGAAGTTCTTTTCACATTAAAATAACCGTTTATTCTAGAAAATATAACCAAGTTTTGTGCGAAGAAATATGAACATATACCCGAAGGAGAGACCAGATTGGAAAAGACGAAGACTCGTAATTGTTTAGATCATTAGAACGAGAAGAGCAGTCCAGCAGAGGCAGAGGGAAGACGATGAAAGATAGGAGGGATACAAAAGGCCTAAACAGAAAATATAAACTTTTTTGTTCTGAATTACCGATTGAAGAGTCCTCCCCGATCTCATAATCTTTGCTTATGTCAGTTTCATCAATAGCCTCTTGGGAAAGAGTGTCCTGCTTGTAGTAGCTTTTGTAATAGTTGATAGGGTTCCACGACTGGTTATCTTCAACTTGGATCTGAAATTGTCCAATAGTTGCTTTTGCATACAACTGACCGTATTATGCTTGTATGTTCCGGTTTTGCCCTCTCTAGCCAGTGAAAGGACGACCTTGAGTTGTTCATCACTGACTCTCACGTTATCAGGAACAGTCTCTGGTGAATTCCCAACAACCTCTTAAGGACTCTTATTTTCAATTCAGAATAAACTGTACCTAGATCTCGACTACTTCCTGTAGTAGTGACACTGGGCAACTGTCTGTCCTGTCGCTCCAAAACGGTCAATTGGAGTCTCATCTGATGCGTCTTACATAGACCGAACATACTCCGGTCAAGACCTTCTGCTTTCCCGTTTGAAGTACCTCAAGATAGCGGTTTTATTCTGAACGTAAAGAGACTAACTGATCCAGTAGTATTGTCCAACATTGAATGTTAGAGCATTTGGAGTGGAACTGTATGGTCGAATCGTTAGAATAGTCGAGCGCGGTTTCCCATCGGCTTCGTTGCCTTGACATATAATAACTTGTTGCTTTCCCGTTTCGAGCATACATTCTGCATAAGAAAACTCTGATACCTGAACAAAAAAAAGTTGGTCAATAGTCGACTGGTTCTGCTCACTTGAAAAACTTTCAGATGAGATGTTCTACTGTCCTTATTGGCATCGGGACAATGAATTCTGACTCGGTCGAACATTCGGACTACGAGGTTCGCATCGGATTCCTTCCATCTGAAAGGGTTCTGTATTACACGCATTTCCGGTCAGTGCTCTCGACGCAATCCCATTAAAAGACTGTCGGCAAAGTCTTTTGGACACCTCTAATTACCGCAACCAAATACATCCGCCCGTCAATGATCCGACAAATAATCCCAATCATCCCTCTCAATTATGACAGCTGTTCTCAGCTACAACTCTTGTTTGTCCGACGGACACCTGCCAAATTAATTGATGGACAGTAACGGCTAAAGACAACACAGCGAGCCGTATTTGACCTGCCGACCAAATAAGCTGTCATTGCCACCCCTAATTGAATAATTGGAGTTGTTACAAAAGGACAGGTGCACACAGGAACCGCACATAGGAAAAAAACATATCTCTAGATCAAAAACGCGAATCACACCGGCTGTTGACCATTGGATCGAGATAGCGACAATGGCCGTGACAAGAGATAGTTTTGGCATTCTCCAAAGAACAAAGTTAATTAGGCGCGATGAGACTGGCGGCATTCCTAATAAACTCATTTATCGAGATAGGATCTGAGGAGTCGTAAAGACCACATGTTTCTTTTCTCCCCAGAAACAAAGAGTCTGTTTGTCCAGTCTGACCACACCTGCTTCTCCTCATCCGGTCACAAACAGCCCTTGAGGCAGGTGAGGGTTATGTAACACTCGTCTCATAATTTATGGTCCAAAATACGAGGATCTCGCGCGGGATACAGGTCAATTAGGCCGATGGCACGAGATTTCCATCCTAATTGTGTTGGGATACGACCTTCCGTCCACACTAGAGCACAACTTCTACGGTATAAACAAGGCTCTTCGGGTGATTTAGTATTAAAACGGCTGCCGACTCTCTCCGGCTATAATTCAACGTGGCCCATTAGTCGAAGAGGCAAGGAACGCGCCCTTCAACCCGAACGTCCCAGCTGTCATTCTGATCATCATCATCCTGTTAGCCGGATACAGGACGACCTCGGAGATAACAATGCGTTCAAAAACATTTCGTTCAAAAAGTGCCTGGCGCCATGTTAAACGTTGATGAGTTTCGAACCAGTTTCTTCCTTACAAGACAACTATACAGCTGAAAGGAAATGTGGTTACGACGCAGTCGTCGTCCGGCAGCTCATTTCCTGGCCCTATATGAGGCCAATCCCGGGAATGTTACGCAACTGGAGTGGTATTAATCCCTGTCAAACAGTTGTAAGACTGTTGGGACGGGAGCGAGATGACCTTCTTTATCAATGTGTTTGAGCAAACAGCTCCTGTTTCTTTTCTTGCCCGCACATGATGGTTTTTGCAATTACACGACGAGCCAATTGAGTTGTGCTCGTATGGAACTCTCCGGCTTCTTGAGAGCCAATATTACGCAACCAACGAGAGATCGGTTTTCACTGTCAAACAAACAAAATAGCCTCGATTCGAGAGGTTCCCACAATTTGCAATACCTAATCGCAACGGGTGCTAATCCGCTCTGGATGTCAGATTCATCAGTCTGATTGCAGCAAAGTTTCTTGAGAAGAAGCCGAATGGCAGCCACTTAATCCCTACTGCAAACATACTTCACAGCCAACAAAACATCCTTTCTAGAGCATCACGACCAGTGTCAATGAGCTCTCGAAGCCCTGTTAGCACACAGTCTGGCTCAAGCTCTTTCTCTCTGTCTAATCCGAAGAGGCCAAGGAAAGACAGCATAGATTGTTTATTATATGACCCCTAGTGGCGGCGTAAATCCTCTTCCCGTTTCGAGCAATCCATTTGCATACATTAGCTAACTGCACCGACCGTCTCCAGTGCAGCCTCGTTAAGCCTATTCCAGGTGTCCTAATGAAGTAATCTGAGGGGCTTATTCAGGACGAAAGGACAGGTAAACAAGACACCGTAATGGCTTGGATAAGGGTATTGTGTGCAGCCGTTCTTTGTTATGCAGATGCCGCTGCTCCGTCACAATGAACGCAAGATTTACTATCGCTTGGCGCACTGTTTTGGGCAGCCGACGGTCGGCTCTTTGTCCTTGCACCTTTTACGAAAGGGGTCGTTCTGGATGCTAATGAGGGCGGTGGCAAGTGATCACAATCTGGATTGAGGATTATGCAAGCTGACAGCCATATGGAGACGCCTGTTGCCAGTTGTGCTTATTTAGATTTCATTGGACGTCGTCCACTCGCCGCGGGAAAAAACCAATTTGAAGACTTCGAGTCAAAGAAACGGGCTCTCCACTTGATTAGCTCTCTTCTCCATTTAGCAAACGATCATCATTCGGCCGAGGGCGATAATGGAGTGCATAAATACTGATGGACTCGCTTCCGACGGCTACTTGAGGATCTATTACCACTTGAGGACTGATTTTAAGGCCGCGGGAGCTGTACAGTAAAGATTCGCGCTCCCGATATTGGATGGTCATAATTCAGCCGGACCCTTCTAATTAACCAGAAAATATGTGCGATCCGATATGATAAGAGTTGAGAATCAACAACTTTTGTCGCTTTTTTTGTAAGAGATTGGACTTACATTGGATTCGACGTGTTCCAGTAGAGATGGTGCTCGACTGACCACACAACAGTCGAAAGAAGACAAATAAATACGATGATCATGGTGGGAAAAGGGTCAATATTTAACAGTAGTCAGTAGCGAACATGAAACTGTAGAAAATTCAAATGGAGTGAGGACAATATATACTACTCCTAGACGAGCAGAGGGGGAGGGGTGTGTAGATAGTCTAGAGGGCGATGGGCGGAGTCTCTTCTCCACCTTGCTAATCTGACTCGCCTCTACTGGATTATGTTTGATTGATAATAACAAGCGTGAAACAAAGTGAGAAACATTTCAGAAAGGCTTATGAATGTAAGGAACAATGTTTAAACGATGAGACGATGAAATTTTCGACTTTCTATTCATCGCTTGTAAAAAGTCCTACTCGGTATGACTCTTTGCAAGCGATGAATAGAAAGATGACATACTCCCTTCAGAAGAGCTTCAAAACCTCGCGCCAACAGAAGAAACAGGGAAAAAACACGAGAAGCAACAACATACAGGGCTTTTACGCCTGTGTCCGTGGAAACATTGCTACCATTTTTTGTCGTTCGATCCGAGTTTGCTTCTGTGCGTCAAAATTCGTAGAAAAAATGGGCGTGACCCGTCTACTAATACGTTTTCGAGTTTCTCAACAGCCTCCCAATATTCCAACTTTTGATTCTTCGCCACGTCGTCATACAATTCTATTTACGATGTTCCGGGCTCATCCTTCCGTTTCACAATAGATCCTTCTGATAATGGACAGCGTGACATGATCGGCCTCGTTAGTCAGCTATAGCTCTTCTACAAAATGTTTCTGAGAAGATACACCGAGTAGTCTAACCTTGTATAATCGTTTCGTCCTCAGTTGACCCAAAAAGAAGCCTTCAGTTGTTCAAAAATCTACTTGTCCGTGTTGGGAGTCTTATATGTTTCTAGTCCAGTCAGCAGAACGGCATCCTGAAAACGAAAAAGAGAGCAAAACAAAAGAAAAGACTAGCGAAGGTGTATGACTGTCAATAGGGTTTTTAGCGCAAAGAAGAGAACTGTCAGTCTTCCCGAGTGGTCCGAGGATCTCCAAGAACTATACCAAACACCGCTGTGGATTCAAGGAGGTGGCCAAGGATCCGAGAAAACCGAGAGTGACACCTTCTTTCGAAGGCTGTCAGTCGTGGCGGATTCACAACTGCCTGTCACATTGCCGTCTCTCTTCTTATTCAAAAGAACGCAAATGTCTGTGACGCTACTGTTTGCAATGTCAACTATCAGAGTGTAACTGTCAGAAAAGTAAAAAGAAACGCCTGACCTTTTCAAGAAGAGAAGGGAGTCATCCGCACAGTAGAAGACGACGAGTTGCAATTGTAGCCAAAACTACTTGCTTTTCAGAGGTTAGTTTCGACAAGTCTTGACAAGTCGAAAGCCCGAGGTTTTGAAGCTCTTTCCACTGCAGTGTTTGGAAAATTCGGTTCTGGAAGAATAATTGGCCCATACAAATTTAACCGACCCAAGACACTGTTAACAAAAAGAACCATAAATCGGAGATCGGGAATACCCTGCCTTACAAAAGACCAAGGGCGCCTATCCGAAGTAAGGTGTTGATTCACGAGGTAGCATACCGACTGACCACATCAAACCAACAACAAGGGGAGATCCAAATGTTTTTTTCTGACAGAAGATGTTATATCGGAGTAGAAAAGAAAAGAATGCTATTAACTGAATATAGGCAGGACTTTAACTTATTACTGTTGGAGTCAGGACATTTTTTCAATAACCCTATCATCACATTTGAATTGGAAATGTCTCGTCTTGATCCTGAGCGGATGACTGTAAGAATGGTCTACCATAAACCCCTTCTAAGTAAGCTCCGTTTCAGGTAAATTGCTAGTAACAAAACATATGGGCCGGTTATTCTGCCATGGACCGGGGAATCTGCGACGGACCGTCTAAAGTGCATCAAAGCCGAAAATTCTTGGACAATTGTCTTTTTTCCATTAAAAAAGCCACTGAGAGTCAGTCGTCGATAGTATACTTTTCCTCGGTGCCTGATCTTTTTTGTTTGTACAAATGGAATGGATTTTGAAGAGTCGCTCTTCATGAGTTATATAGCTGATAACAGCTAAAGAGTAGCTTTATTTTTGTTTGAAACTCATATTGGGATTCGACCTCAACAGCTGTTGTTCGACTACCTCTCTTAGCTAGAGCCCTATTCCATGGATTATTGATTGCCCCTTCTATTTTTATAAAGCCTTTTTCGGTTCAAACGTAGAACTTGGTCGTCTTAAGCATACATTTTGTTATCTATCCTGTCCCGAAATAGACGATCGTCATCAGACAAATTGAATTGCATGGGTCTCACAACGAAACACCTCTCGAAGACAAACTGTTACGCAGCATCGACCTTCTTCCGACTAGATGGTTCGGATCCTCAGCAATGGTGAAATTGATGATGGGACATCCCCTCAACCTCTTCAGCAACGCCGTCCTGCTCTACCTCAACAACCGCCCATGGTGAGTTTTTTAATTCGTTCCAAAGATCAGACATTTCCATTTCAGAGCAACAACGGTCCTAGAATGCCCAACGGTCCATTGGAACTGTTCAACTATGTAAACGAGAGACTGGTGGCATTCGGTTTACCTCGCATTAATCTCGGAGACTATGTCGTCGAACCTGTCCATCTCGTCCTAGGCCTTCTTTCTCTTGTTCTTTTTGGACCGATGGCTCTTATCGCTGTGGCCATTGTTATTTACATATCTCAACAAGATCGAGATCAAACTGTCTCACAGCCATCCGCTAACCCTCAAAGTACCTCTCAACCCACCACTTCTCCTAGACAGAATGTCAATTCGCCGAAGAAACCATTCGGAGGATCCGGACAACGACTTGGATCCTAACGTTTTTACAACACAAACTATATATATATATATATATATATATATGTTTTGTACAGTTTCCATTGTGGGTTCAATAAATGGGTCACGTAATTTCATTTTTGAACTACGGTGGTTTTTCCGCGCACTGTACTTCATTTGACCTTTCCCATTTCGGATTTTTACTTTTTCTTCGTTTCTCAGTTGCTATTACATCAATAATCTCGCTTTTCAGATGTTGCTCTCAAGGACAATTAGAGTTTCCATGACCTCGTCGTCTAGTACATTGTGTAGCCCGTCTCTAAATTATAGAAAAATGGATCACAAGGTGTGTTTGTGCTTTTTAAACGATTTTATCTGAACCTTGTTGATTCTACACTCATGTAAAGGCATACATAATACCATACATTTTCAGAGCTCACGATCGCTAAGTACACTTCCCTCGTCGATAGCACCTTTCTTTCAATATGCATCAGAATGCAATATCACCCAAGGAATTCAATTGGGAATGGAAAGTATGTATCCCCGCTTTTACTCAATTTTTATTAGATCTACATAATATTGGACTGCCTTGGGCGTCAGCAATCGTCGTCTCTGGATTGGTATTGAGACTTATAACTGCCCCGATTCATGTTTATTCCGAAAAACTGCTCGCGAGTCGTCTTCACGCTCAAAATTTCTTCACTACGGGTATCTTAAAAGCAAGCTTTTATTGTTTACTACATTCACAGACAAATTCAGAAACTCAGCGAGCACTACAAAGTCCAAATCGTTCCCAACATCGAAGGGAATCGTCTCGAGTTGAAAACAACAAACCAGAAGATTGTAGATCATGCTGAGCAACTGGTAGATGTCTTCTTCTGTTTGTTTCTAATTAACATTTCAGCTAGCCGAAAGAGTACCGCAGTATCTTTCCGAACACAATCTTTCTGCCAGTAGAATTCAAAATATCAAAATTTGCACCGTACCCGTGTGGATTTTCTCATCGTTTGCTCTGAGAAATATCATTTCCTGTAAGCCGTTTTATATTTTCTTCACCTGCTTCGATTTACAGCTGATTTCCACCCACAAATCGCTGGCATGTTTTGGTTTGAGGATCTTCTTGTACCTGACCCGTACTTCATTCTTCCCGTCGCCGTGGGATTCTTCGGTTTCCTCAATTTCTGGGTAATCCAAACTTTTTTTATAGACATATGTAAGCGTGTTTAGACACAACGACAGATATATCCAGTAAAGCTGACAACATGGCGCACAAAAACATACGACTTTCTTCTTGGCTCTTTCACTCTTTTTGCTGTCGTAATCATGAGCCAACTACCAGCCGTAAGTTTTTTCTTTTGCCAAATACAGTTTAATTTAGTGCATTCCGCTGTATTGGCTGATCATTTCCTCCAGTGGAATGGTTCAATCGCAGCTGCTTCGAATCCCCTCGATTAAAAATTTCTTCGATATAAAGCCATTACCAACTGATTCGGCAAATCCAGTTCGCGATTTATTCTTTCGAAAAAAGAATCGTTAAACATATTTATTTCGTGTTGTTAGTTGTTTGTTTTTATCTCAATAAATTGAAAATTTGTGTATAAATACGAGCGCCGCCCACTAAATCTTTAGCAAGCCAACCAGTCGTCAGACCGGTCCAGCCTGCCATGTTACTTCTTGCTACTTTTCTTCTTTTTCCTCTTTTGGCAGCACTGCAGTTCCGGTAAAATATGAAACTGTTATATGCTTCAAAAACTTAGATTGAATGAAGACAACCATCTCGAAGTGATTTCTTCTAATGACACCTTTTCTCCTGTGTGTTTCCCCTCTGTTCGGGATTATTTCCTCAAGACTGTTTGCCCTCAAAATAGGTAAAGATTCGAGAATAAGCTAGTAAAGCTGTAGTTCTTCTTCGATTGAGTTGGTTCCCTTAACCCAAAGCAAAAGAGCGTTCTCCGTCAATTGTACCGTCTCTGGATGTTATACATTCCCTTCTCCTTCATGTACTCGGACGGCTCGAGTGTCTTGTGTCACTTCTAATCCTGGTCAGTTTTTTATTCATTTCCGAATGGACTGCCTTCTTGAAGACACTCCAGAATGTCCAAAGGAAGCCGTCTATCTTGATGGCCGATGTCTTACTGTGGTCCCGAAGACGCATTCCAATTTCCTCACCGCCAAAGTAACTAGCCAGTGCTATTTGGGAATATAGTTTTAGGAAGCATGTCCAATGCGAGTAGCCTCGTTCCCGACGGAGACTGGTCGATCGGCAGTCTCTCGTCTGATTGCGGAACGGTTCGGTCGGTAGTTTGTTTTTGGGATTAAGAGTGAAATGAGTCAAGAGTGTACCAGTGCGTGGCTACTTTCAGACCCGACGCTGTTCTATTACACCTCCGGTTTCCGACAAGGATCCAAGTGGATCTGGGAGGATGGAACGGCCATCGATCTGTCCCCCTCGGGTACAGGAAGATGTCTCGGAGTGAAAGGAGACATTTGGATGGGGCTGGATTGCGATGAACCGGGTGCAATTCTTTGTGAGCAAGGTCCCGAATGTGTTTTCGGAGAAAACTATCAAGGAACATACAATACAACGGAGAGTGGTAAGAGAACTTTTTTAACAGGAAAAGTCTGTCAGGACAACCATGTTTGCGATGGAACGATCCTTCTGTCTTGTTCTACGGCCTTCTCAACGATCATCAGACCGAGTGGACTCACAACTTTTGTCGCGTTATCAAAGGGTTTTACGCTTTTCAGTTAGTAAACGGAACAGAAAAGTTTAGGAATCTGAGTTGCTTCCAGTCACCGAACCAACTCGCCCGATGTTCCTTGCCCCAATGTCAGTTATCTCAAATGAGAGATGTCCAGTTTGCGAGAGATGGAAATTGTAATGAAACAGAATTTCAATGTATGGACGGAAGTTGTATCCTCTTGGAATTCCGTTGTGATTACGAAGAGGACTGTCGAGATGGAAGTGACGAAAGAGATTGTGGTTGTTTTTTTGGTAATATATTTTGACAAAGATTGCAGAGGACTTTTTGTCTTTTTACGAATTGATCGGACCCTTGAAAATGGTGGACAAAGTCATCGAAGTCTGGACGAATGTTCCCACTGTACAAAGCGTGTAATATCTTCTCATTTCCGTCTTGACAAACATCTTTTCAGTGTGCAAAGCGGTGCAAAGAGAGTACCCTTCTGTGTGAGGGGTTCTCTTATGAGTCAGTCGACCAGCTCTGTCAACTCTCAGATTCACATAGTTTCGATACAGTCACTCCACATTTCAATTCTCTTTACTACAGGCGACGCTATTCCTCCCGTAAGATTCCTCGTATTCAACTTAAACAAAACTTAGACAATCTTGAGTTTTCTCTCCGTAACTTTTCTCTGTTGGCGAATCGAAAAGGCACAATTTTGGCAGTCTGTTACGATAATCTTTCCCAACTAATAGCGTCTGCAGTCTGTTTTGCGGCTGGATTCGGGTTCGTTCTGTTTTGGAAAGCTTACTGTGACTTTCAGAGTCTCTATTCCAAACAATGGTCAGCACAAGGTTCTTGAACAGGGCTGGCCTCTCGACTGCATTCGATTTGCAAACTGCGAATCTCCAATTTCCTGTAGTCCAATTCAATGTTCAAACTGTACAGAAGGAGTTTGTTTAAGTGGGAAATGCCTATCTGGAGAGCAGATTTGTAACCGAAACCTTGACTGTGAGGACGGAAGTGATGAAGATAACTGCTCTGGTACTACGTATTCAGTTAGTTACAAAACTTCTTTCAGAACCGGAATTCCGTCTGTCTAATGGTAGTGAGACTAGTGGAAACCTCGAAGTTCTAGTTGGAAATCGATGGAGTCCAGTTTGTTCGGAATCTGTGGACTATACTACAGTACACAATATTTGTACTCTTCTGAAACTCGGGTTGGTAAGGGGGATTCTCTGAAACTTTCTTCCAAGGAACTAGACATGTGCACTTGGACCGGCTGGGAAAAAAATCACCTTCAGTGCGGCGGGCAAAAAAAATTCAGCACGCTTTTTTTTGTGATTCCCCAGTCATTGTGAACAAATACCGACTAGCGCAGAAAAAATTAAACGAAAAAAGGCAAATCCGCAAAGAAAAACGAAAAATAAGACGAAATTCGCGAAAAAAATCGACAAAATTCGTGTTTTTCGTACGAAACTTCAATTTTCGTTGCGGATTTGTCTTTTTTTGCTTAACTTTTTTATGTGCTAGTCTTTTTTTGTTCACAATGACTGGGGAAACACAAAAAACCCAGAAAAAAAGTGTGCTGAATTTCTTTTGCCCGCCGCACTGAAGGCGATTTTTTTCCAAGCCGGTCCAAGCGCACATGTCTACAAGGAACGATGCTCGTGTTCTGTCTCCAATCCGGATAACTGGAAAAGGACGTCTAATCGACTGTAAGGCGGGACGATGTGAGCAGAAAGAACAGTTTGATTGTCCCGTTCAAGCTCGGATAGGATGCTCAACTGTTCCCATAAGTAAGACAATCATGCCATTCTGAACATCTTTGAAGAATCCGAGGGGAAATGTGGGACGAGAAAAGTAGAAGTGAAGGCGAAAGATGCTCTGATTGTTCGATTAGCCCGTGTTGTTGGAGGATTCGAAACTGCCGCCGGTGCGTTTCCATGGACAGCCAGCATTAAAATAAAAGCTGTAAGTTTGTAGAATTTTCGCTCTAAATACACAAATATGAAGACTGGAGCACATCATTGCGGAGCTTCTATCCTTGACGAAACTCATCTCATCACAGCTGCTCATTGCTTCGAGTAACTCTCATTTCTGGAAAACGTAGAAATAATTCAGCGGAGACAAAAGACCATCGTCTTATTTTGTGGTGGCGGGTGCTTGGCAGAACAATGTGACAGATGGCACTGAACAGTTTTTCACTCCCATCCGACTCATCTTTTACCCTCTCTACGAAAACCTTTTCACACATGACCTGGCCATTATCGAGGTTTGTTCACCGTATCCACTTAAAAATGCTCTCGCGTCTGTGTCTGAAGCTCTAATTGAGGATAAGGAGGGGAGCTTTGTGTGCAAATTAGTTTTTAACAAGTCATGACAGGAGAAGCAAGTGTGCCAAGGGTTCTTATGACTTTGGTAGTTTCTTACTGGGGTTGTGTGACTGGAGCAGAGTGACAAGGGGAAGAGGGGAAGGGAAATTAGGGCTGAGACTCACTAAAGCTAGGAACGGGCCGGGCGACCTGTTCAGGTACTACATTTTGAAAACAGGGAAGTAACAAAGGAGAAATCAAAAGGAAATCACGACTAGGGCTCCGTGACAGAGCGAAGTCATGCTTTTCTACTTTAGCCCTAGAAGGGCGTTGCCAACCTTGTTCTCTTTATTTCACTGTTCAGATACCTTCTCCCGGTTTCTTTTGGACCGACTTTGTTCAGCCGGTATGTCTTCCCGACCGTAACTTCAACTACGAAAGCGGAATGAAATGTGTCGTGTCCGGTTGGGGAAGTCTTGGATTCGGTCTCTCTAGATATAAAACATGAGTAACTCGCAAGTTTGCAGAATATCCCAGTAGAATGCAGGCGGCTGTTCTACCCATCATAGACAGAGAAGACTGCATCGCTGCATCAAAGATATACAACTCAATGAGTCGAACAGCTTTTTGTGCTGGTTATTTAGAGGTAGTTCTGCATTGAATCACTGAAAACATTCTCAGGGCGGAATTGATTCCTGTCAAGGTGATTCTGGTGGACCTTACTCATGTAAGACTTCCGACGGAACGTTTGTGCTGGCCGGAGTTATCAGCTGGGGAGATGGATGTGCACAGAAGAATCAGCCAGGAATTTACACCATGGTGGCTCCGTATCTCACTTGGATCGAGGACACCATCAATTTCAAATTTCAATAAAACTTACAAAAAGCGCACCAGTTCAAATTTGGAAAAGAGGTGTGATATGTACATTTTTCTGAAATCGATTTTTTTCTTTTGCAATCCAAAAGTTTATTTGTTGTTAGCTCTTATTTTCTGCTCTTGAATTGTGGAAAATAGAGTGAATCGTGTGTGCGAAAAGTTTTCTTCGAAACGTTGCGTCTCCTCTGCTGCACCAATTTCAAATTGCTTCTCTCTCCCATCGGTTGTTGCCTCCCTCCTCTTTACTCGAAACTTTCAGTTCAAAAACAACTCTTGTTTCTTTCTTATCTCATCGAAAAATCTCGTATAACGGATATTCCATTTTCAAAACAGCGATTCTCAGATGGCGACCAATTACATTGTGTCGGCCAACAAGGCTACTACGGTTTCACATTCCGTGGTTGGATATTTCACAGGCATGAAAATTCAGTATTGTTTTTGAGGAATAGATTTTCAGCTCCGGACGAACTTAATCTCATTCTGGCAAAAGTGAATCGAATACACATCTATAAGATTGTCAAATCTGGCTTGAAATCGATCCAAGAAGTGCCTATCTTTGGTCGAATTGTGACAATGCACATGTTCAAGCTACGAAATGAGGTTCAATATCGTTCAGTTAGTCTAAAAGTTCTTCTTTCAGAAAACGGACAGTATATTGATTTTGACAGACAAGCACCAACTAGCCGTTCTAGGATGGAACAAAGAAACCGATTCAATCCGAACCCGAGCTGCTGGATGCGTAGCTGATCGTGTTGGACGACTGAGTGACAACGGTCAAATTGTCACGATTCACAAACACGGAGTTAGTTTCGCTGTTCGAATCTTCATTTCAAAAACTTCAGAGTTTGTTCGCTGTTCGAATCTACGAGTCAGTCCTAAAAGTAGTAAAATGGTCGGATGGGAAAGATTTGCGAACTTTCAACGTGAGAATTGAAGATCCCAATGTCATAGATATATCCTTCATGGCCCAAGGTGTTTTTTTTGCCAGTATAGACACGCTACATTTCAGATTCTTCGAACACGGATCCTCGTCTCTGCTACATCTCTCAAAATCAGTTTGGACGGCATCTGAAGTTTGTCGAATTGAACACAGCTGAAAAAGAACTGAGGACAATTCATAAATATGTTAGTTACTCATATTTGCAATACTTTTCTTTCAGGAAAACATTGAAAACGAAGCATCCTTGATCATCCCCGTCCAGTCTCCTTTCGGCGGAGTCATCATTGTCGGTCAACAGACTCTGATGTACACGAGGTTTCCTGAACGATCAACTTGTTTATAACTTTCTTTAGCGTTGACAACCAAACAATCACAACCTCACCTCCGATTATGGGTCCGATGATGTTCAATTGTTACACATTTATCGACAAAATTGGAACGAGGTGTATTTTGTTTTGTTTTCATCAAATTTCGTATTCAGATTGAGATATCTGCTAGCAGACGACCAAGGACGTCTATTCATGTTGCTGATAGACACTGACTCTCATTCCCACAAAAGCATCCGCGAAATGAAGTTGGAACTCTTGGGAGAGACATCTATCGCCGAATGTCTTGTCTATCTCGACAATGGAGTCATTTTCATCGGTTCACGATTCGGAGATTCGCAGCTCATTCGACTACTTACTGAGCCAATAGACGGTTCTTTTGTGAAGGTAATGTCATACTTATTTATAATAACTGTTTTCAAGGTTGTGGAACAACATGTAAACTTGGCTCCAATTCGTGACATGGTTCTAATTGAAAATGAAGGACAGTCGCAACTGATCACCTGTTCCGGTGCTTTCAAAGATGGATCTCTTCGTATCATCAGAAATGGTATTGGCATTGAAGAACAAGCCACAGTTGAGTTGCCTGGAATCAAGGTATCGTCCTTTTTGTAACCAGAATAACAATCTACAAATTCAGGGCTTGTTTCCCCTGAAAATCGAGTCTGCTGTCGACAATTTCCTTCTAGTCTCTTTTTCGGATGAAAGTCAAGTCTTTCTCTTGAATGAAGGTGAACTCGACGGAACCGAGCTTATGCGTAAGATCTTAATATCCTCCTGAAACAATTTGTTTCAGAATTGATCACAGACCAGACAACCCTTTGGGCAGGAACATTAGGAGAAACCAGCACCGTTTTACAGGTTTTCGTTCTCAATAATATTTGACTAACTAAGATTTAAGGTTACTCCTAGCTTGGTCCGGACGTGTTCCGAAGGACAAGACTGTCGAGATTGGATTCCCCCAGAGGCACAAATTGATAGAGTTTCGGTGAACAAAAAGAGTGGAGAGGTTTTATTGTTTTTGATATTTCGACCTATTGAATCGTACAGGTGGCAGTCGCTTGTGGCAGCACGCTCTACTTCATTCAATGTACAGCAACTGGATATGAACAAAAATCTGTGAAGAGAATGGAAAACGAAATATCGTGCATCGACATCTCTCCACAAAGTTAGCATAGTCTTCTAACCAGAACATATTTTTTTCAGGAAACGACATAAACTCATCGTTGGTAGCTGTTGGCTTTTGGCAAACGTGTAAGGTGGCTCTTCTTGCCCTCCCAAATCTTGAGGCCGCCATCGAAGAAGAGCTTTCCGTCGAGACACTTCCCAGAGACATTCTAATGGCTTATATGGAAAATGTGATGTATCTTCTCGTAGCATTGGGAGACGGATCATTATTCTATTATGTCATTGATCCTGAAACGAGTACGTCGTTTTTTTAAATCTCAAATTCTGATTCAGAAACACTTCGAGACTTTAAGAAAACAACTCTGGGCACACAACCTCCCAGTCTTCATCATTTCGAGTCTAATGGTCAAGCCCATGTCTTTGCCTGTTCTGATAGACCAGCCGTGATTTTCGCCTCAAATGGAAAACTGGTCTTCTCGAATGTCAACCTCAAACTGCTCACTCAAATGTGTTCATTGAATTCAGCCTTTTACAAGTTTGTAAATGTTTATTGCAATGACAATATCATGTTCAGAGACTGTTTGGTAATGTCCGAAGGAGAAACATTGTGCATTGGAACTATTGATGATATACAAAAACTTCATATTCGTACAGTCTATCTGGGAGAGTCTCCCAACCGAATCGCCCATCAACCAGAAACAGGAACACTTGCAGTACTCTTGATGAGAGAAGAGGTTCGATCATTTTTTTCCTATTGGAAATGAATTTTTTCAGCCGACAGAACGAGATTCCATTTCTCGAATGGCTCCAGGACAAAGCTCGAGCCGAACAACGGACATGAGAGCAGTCGGAGACAGTTCTACCTCGTCAGATATTCATTCTCTCGTCATCATGGACCAAAATACGTACGAACCTCTGCACACTTGGGAATTCCTTCCCAATGAACACGCTTTGAGGTATTTTTTCTTTTTTTTTTGACTGAATTTTAAGTGATTTGCAGTCTAATATCGGCACGTCTTGGCGAAAGAAATCCCGCTGTGTACTACATCGTAGGAACAGCCATGGTTCTCAGTGAAGAGACTGAAGCTAAACAAGTTGGTCGTATTTCTTGCCGTCTAACCGATGCTTTCAGGGAAAAATATACTTGTTCCAAGCCGGTGTTGGAGAAGAAAGAACTCGTTTGAAGAAGATTTCTGAAAAAGAGACGAAAGGAGCTCCTTACAGCATGTCTGTGTTGGGCTCGAAACTGTTGGTAGCCGTCAACAGTTCCATTCGTCTCTTCGATATCCCGGAATCAGACAAGCCAGAACTCAGATTGGAATGTTCGCACTTCAATCACATTGCTGCAATTTGTGTCAAAGTTCAGGTCAGTTTCTGCTCTTTCTCCTCTCAAAGCAACATTTTTAGGGCGACCAGATTGTCGTAGGAGACCTAATGCGGTCGATGTGCATTCTGACATACAAAAACCGCGAAGGAATATTTGAAGAAGTGGCCAGGTATCTTACATTCTCCGAAACTGGATAAAAACATATTTTTAAGAGATTTTCGTTGCATCTGGATGAGTGCAGTCGAGTTTATTGATGCGGAAACGGTTCTAGGAGCGGATACAAGTTTCAACCTCTTGACAGGAGAAGTCGATAGAACACAATCGGAAGAAAAGCAGAAACTCAAAGTTGGTTGTTTTGAAAAGTTTTTCAAAAAGGTTTAGGACGCTAGCGACTATTACCTCGGAGAAATGGTTAATGTGTTCCGAAAAGGATCGCTTGTTGGAGCACATGTCGATTCCCAGATTCCAGCAACTAAGCCAATCCTTTATGGAACCTCTGACGGATCCATTGGGATGATCGTCCAACTAAACGAAGAGTACCACAAGTAAGAACTCTTTTCTTTTTGTTAAAATAGAAAAATGTAGATTCCTTATGGATGTGGAGAAAGCCGTCGCCAAAGAAACACACAATTGCTTGCGCGTCAGTCATGCCACTTATCGTCAGTTCCATACCCAGAAAATTAGCAGTGCGGTTAGTTTGTTCTATTACTTTGAAACAACGTGTTTTCAGGCCCATGGATTCGTAGATGGCGATTTGGTAGAATCTGTGCTAGAAATGTCACGAGATCGGGCAAAGGCCATATTCGCAAATATCACTCTCCCTGCAGGACATGCGAGTTTCTCTCAAACACCAGCGGACGATGTCTTGAAAATAATAGAAGACTTGTCCCGAATGCACTAGTTTTGTTTGTTATTTTTAAAAATAAATGGCTCGGTTCATTGCTCCGCGTCATGCAGTTGAATGCCCCTCCGTCTATCAGCAGATTGGTGCTGAACGGAAGTTCGCCCAGTAATAATCCTTCTTTCCCCACAGTTGTATGGCCAGCTGGCGCTTCTGGTATCACAGACAAACAGCCCCGTTGCGTGATAGCTCGTCTTACACGACTCCATTCAGTGATTGTTTGGCCGCGAAAGTGATACTCTACCGTAACCCAGAACTTGGATAATTACTTGGCGCCTCGTACCTGTCCCACTTTCTTCTGTCCATTATCCGTCGCCGATATGATGTGGCTCGACAGCCTTGAAACCCGTCACCTACTTGAGAACAGGTCTTTTTGATAATTTTGGAGGGAGTCGTGATGTCCTAGTTCGTGTGGTGTGTGTGTCTATATGTGTTAAAAATGTTTATTCACACGTCTCGCGCCGTCCTCGAGTACACCGTATCCACTTGCCGCCCAAATCAATCAGAACGACAGATGCTCTGATTCGGACCACATGGCAGAGTGATAAACCGAATCAGACAGATGGTTCCATCAGTGATCGCCCCCTTTTTCAGTCGGCCATCTGTCGCAGATGTCTTCTCAAGTTCCTTCGACTGTCAGCCACGATTAGTTCTGATCCGAGTCGCGGTTCCACCGCCATCCTCTTCCAATTGTTTATGGCCTTCGGGTCTATCTCTGTCTATCAGAGGATTAGTTCTTCCTTATAAACAGTCGACCACATGCTCCTTTCTCCAAAAGCATTTATCATCCAGCTATAAATCTAGCCCATTTTCCCGATCCGCTTATCTGCGTCCATCACTCTCCGGATTAGGTCCGTAATTCGGAGACCTTATATGTGCCCCAAGGCAATCTGGCCGACTCGATTGCTCCAATGAATAGCCAACGAGTTTGGGTGATATCATCAGAAACAGAATGAGAGCAGCATCTATTGTGACATGGTCAATGGCGAGAGAGCAGAAGGACCACGGAGGTTCGAGACATAATTGTCTGTTAAAGGAGCCTTAACGCAGCGGGAGTCTGACATATCTCATTGATTGCCCTTATCCCGCCTTATCCGACAACCTCTCACAATGGCGAGGCCCGTTCCATTATGCACTCGCCACCTCGCTCTCTCCTTTCCCACACAAACTGTCTCTGCCAACTCTCGGTCAAGACGACACCCAAGGCGTTGATGATCCTCTGTGATAAGCGTCGGCAGTCGGCGCAGTGTGTGTCTACGGTAGTCTGTTTGGGAGAGTCTCGCGGAAGTGTATTCATAGCGCGACCTCTGATAAAATGTTTACCTCGCAGTTCATTGTCCGCCGAGGCTCAAGGCTGTCTCTCTCACCCTCTCGGACACTCGGTTCTCTCCAACTAAAGATTCGAACGAAAGAGAGCATATGGGCTTTATCCGTCCGTTATCAGGCCACGGCCGGATCGATTTTTCGGCCTCTCTTCCCTTTGTTGGTGCTCTCGCCACAGCTGGCGCTGTTAATTGCCGACCAGAGTACCCGTCCCGTATCATCAGTCGCCTCAGCTACCATTTCTGTCTCATCTATCATTTCTAATCATATCTTATCTGATAAGAAACTCTCTTACTTTTTCTTGTTTCTCACTTTCTCCTTTGTCTCCGATCGATTCCGACTTATTTCCTGTCACCTGTGCCTCGAAAACACGTCTCCAATTTGAATCTTGGTGGCAGCCAATTGGTCAATCTACTTCCCAATGTCTTTCCTTCACAAATCTCTCACCTCTCTTCTTATTTCCGCGGGTCTTTTGCTCATCACATCAGGCTGATAGGAACATTACCGTCGGCTGTGGTAGGCGTGTCTCGGAGCAATCATCTGACTGCACTTATCCTCGGTGCGCGGTCTGTGTCATTCTTCTTCTTCTTCGCCGCGTAATTAGCATAGGTTCCTACGGTAGAGCGCCTTCTGTTGTGGTCCCTGCCTTGGCAACCATTGTCCCAGGTTCGCCACCTGTTGTTCTTAAAAGACGATAAAAAGATAGAATTCCTTCTTCCACCGTTATCATACATTTCGATCACATACTAAGCGGCCGCGCGCCCTGTTTCCCGCTGTTGCTGCTCTGCGTAGATGTCTGATAAGATGTGTATCAATGTGATCTGATTTGATCTAAACGGGCCACCAGATCTCTCAAACGATAGTCTCTTTCAGCTATGACGCTTGTCGTTCCGTCACAGCCGTGCGCCCTGGCCACAGTTCCTCCGTCTTCTTCTCCGCCACCCCCGTCCAATCCGGCTCCATGTGCGGGTTGTGTCAAACTCCATCAAGATATCAAACAGGTAGTCGAATCGTTGTTTTGATCAGGCCTCGTGTTTAAGAGTGTCCATCTGATGATGGAAAAGTTCGATCTCTTGTACATGAGAATGGAGTCGTTGATTAGGGAGAAAGAATCTGAGAACAGAAGTGAGAGTGGCAGTGAGAAGGATGTTCCCAGTCCCAGCGACAGTCGTTCTTCGCCCTATCTTTTACAAGGAGCAAGGAAACGGAAACCCATCAAGGAAACTGTTCAAAAACTCGAAGCTGAGATCAAGAAGGTAGTCATTTCGAAGATCTAATTACCGAGTATATAGGAGGATATGTGTTTTGTTCCGACGACCGTCTCTGCCACAGCAGCAGTCAACATTTCTCCTCCAGAGTTCAGTTTCCCCGCCATGCAAAACACTATTGACCAACAACAACAAGCTCTTCTTCAGTTTATGCTTCAGAGCGGCATTCAGCCGATAAAGACCGAGCCTCAAGAACCGACTAACACGACTCAGGCTATCATGGAACAACTACGACAGCAGTTCGGAGATGTAAGTCGAGTTTAAACGCTCCTTTGTCCCAAGCCGTTTTTTCTGCGTCTTTGTGAAGGACTCGCCGCCTTTCCACGCCGTCCATCTCATGATAAACGGCGCTTTTTTTCAAGTGTCCCAGCCGCTGATTTCGGTGGTGACGGCCCCGTCGGCCATTTGTCAAGCAGCCGTTTTCTAGGTGAAATAGGCCATGCAACAATCTTTCAGAAATACGACGACGACGAGAACAACGCTTCTGCTTCGAGATGTACGAACTGTTCGACCACCAAAACGACAGCCTGGCGAAGAGATCTGGCCGGAAAACTTGTCTGTAACGCTTGTGGTCTTTATTTCCGTCTTCACAGAGTGAGTCCTTGAAATTGGTCGGTCGGTCCGGTATCAGGCCCGACAGCCGGCCCGGTAATCAGCATGGAGCGTGACAATGGACTCTGTCCTTGCGGGGCTGCAATCAGACAGCCTCTTAAGGTGCCCAGTAGATAATTGCCCCGATCGCTCCTCCAGATCTGACCGGACTTTCGAAAGCAGTTTTTCCGAGGGACTTATTGCTTGGTTGTTACGAACTCAATTTCAGACTCATCGTCCTCGTTCCATGAGAAAGGACTTTATTCAACAAAGATACAGAAGAAAGACCAAGGAGGAGGAGAATGGCTCTCAACAGACGATGCTTTCTCAGTTAAGTCAGTTGATGGCTGCTGGTGGACAAATCCCCAATCTTCCGAATCCGTCTTCTTTCAACTTTTTGGACACTTTCAGTCAGATTAATGCTGTTGAACAGCTTAATTCTACTGCCCCCATATAACCTTTTTCCCTTTTCCCAACCGTGTATTTCGAGCTTTATCCTCATAATTCCAGTGCATCTTCATTCACATTTCCACCTCGAATCTCATCTTAACATATTTTTTGCAACTTCCAAGAGCTTATTTACATGGTGTTGGTACCTTTTTCAGTTGGGTTTCACACATCAGAGCACATATCGGATGTGTCCAAGTGATATAATAAAATATCGGACGGTTGTGAATTATTATTTATTACCAGGCGAAGAAACCCAATCAAGTTCACATCTCTACACCAGAAATATCACAAATAAAAACAATATCGTCATAAAACTTTTTCCGGGATAAAACTGCCAAAACGAGTTGGGAATAGAACAGAACAAAACGTAAATCGGCAATTAATCAATCTTCAGCTGATTGTAAAGGAAATGTACAAACTTGGCGGTCCCGACGTAGCCAATGGTACCTAAAATCTGCCTTTAGACAATCGAAAACGGGGATCTTACCTGTCATCAAGCCAAGGGCGACGGAAAAGAGCCCCATGTAGCTAAAGTAAAATACTGTTTGGAAGAGACCAAACATTCTGAAAATCAGTTTCTTCTCTTTAAAAAAATATGAAAACTTACTTTGTTTTAAAGAAGAAATAGTAAATAGAATAAATATATACATAAACAGCGGTTGAGGCACCGGCAGAGAAGCTCGTCCATCTCCATCTCCTGAAAAACTAATTAGAACGGAAAATAAAAGGTTTAACCAGTCCTCGGCGTTGAGAAGGAAGTAGCTGCACACGATAGTGACACAAACGGTGACAACAGCCAGAATTGCTGTCACAAGGAGCATGAATCCGAATACGTAGTAGATCTTGTAAGCCCAGAATGACGTGAAGATAAAGTACCTGAATTAAATTATTGCCAGACTAACTGTTATGAAAACTTACATTTCGATGAAGATACTTCCAAAGGGTAGAACACCTCCAAGGAGAGTAATAAGCCACGGTTGAACGAACCATTTCTTGTCGGGAATTGGTCGAGGAACGGCGTTTACTCTACACGGATAGTCTCCCTGTCCGGCCATATTTCTTCCCAGAACTGTTCCAACGAGAGTAAGTGGAAGAATCACAAAGATGCAAATTGCCGTGACTGCCAGCTGAAAACAAAAATTGAATGAATTACAGAAAACGAACCATGATAGTGAAAGGAATGGCTCGAGAGGCGTGGTAATAGATGGCGATGAAGTTGATGAGGAATGCAACTCCACAAACTAAACTCGGAAGAAGGAAGGCGCCAAGAAGCATCTGTTTGATCCAAGCACGTCCTCCAAATCGAGAGTACATCGATCCTCCAGCGTATCCGTTGATGGGAGAACTGGCAGCATAAACGAAAATGGCTGCGGACAGAAGAGATCCTCGTCTGAAAAAACGTCAGAAAAAAAGGTGAAAACTAACAAACTCTGTATAGAATTCACCGACAATGGCCAGGATGATGGTAATAAAGGCGACGGTGAAAATATGGTAGCCAGCACCAATCAGTGAAGAGAAAAGAAGAGGTAAGCTTGGTGGACGGAAAACGTCTCCGTGAACTTGTTTCCAACCATATTCATCTCCGAGATCAGTATCCTAAAACATGTCATAATTCAGTAAAACCAGGAGTTATTACCAAATCTTCAACATTGTCGTCTTTCTGATAACGAGCATAATCTTTGCGGAGAGTTCGAACAAGAATCATCCAAACGAGACCGACGAGAAAGACGACCATCATAAAGCTGTTGAAAATGGAGAACCAATGTATCTAAAATAGTCAGTTATTTTGACAATAAGGCTTGAAACCCTGTGCTGAAAAAAGCTGGGATCGAGGTATTTGTCGAATCTATCGGCGAAGAGTGTGTTGGCAGGAGTCCAGTTTACTTCGTAGGAAAAGTTCAGCTGGACACCGGGATGAATATCCACACGGCCATCTGCTGTCAAATTGACGTCGACGATCTAAAGACTACGTCTTACGTTGAATTTTGAAAAAGCTCACTTGTTTTCCATTGTACCCGATGTCGAGTTTCTTATGAGTGTAGAGCTTGTACACAACAGGATGCGTAGTGCTGTCAATTTCTCCGATCATGCCTAAAACATAAATTTTGATAAAATATACAAATAACCAACCCCAAACAGGCATATCATCGAGGTACATTTGATAGTAATAGCTGTTCTTGATAGCGTAGACAAAGGTTTTGTAATCTTCCATGCTCAGCGTTGTGTTGCAGTAAAAAACCTTCTTTTCAGTTGCTAAAATTTATTTTTTTTAGAAAAAGGAAAGCTACGAACTTCGGAATTTTATATCAAGTCCGGAAAAGTCGAGCTCGACTCCCAGAAGAGATTCTCCCATGGTTTCATGATAATGTCCAATCGATTTCTTCGTTCCTCGACAGAAAGGCAACGAAAAATATGTGTATGTTTCTTGTCGATTGCTGTAAGGTCCGACCTAGAAGAATATTATAACTAAACAAAGAAAATGAATTACGGTGTTCATCCAGAGAACGACTTCCTCTCCAACTTCGTAGGCATGATCGTGTTCATCCGCCAATACGCCGGCCGCGAGAAAGAATAAAGAGATGATAAACAATGACATTCTGCAAAGAAATAATTGAAGTTTCGAGCAAGGCTTACCTGAGAGGCGGCAGCCAGCCGCTTAATTTATTTAGTCGGTTCTAGGAATGTGGCAGTGTTGGAGAGAATCCAGCTGGAATCCTGTAAATAAACCAATAAACAAAATGAAAGCGATCAGGCGTCTTTGACCAGTGTTTGAGAAGGAAGAAATAAAAACTGCGATGCATAATTTAGTGAAGAGTTTGTAAGATAATTTTGTCTCAATTCGCAAAAGTTTATAAAAAGGAGTGTGGTCATATGCGTGGCAATTGAAGCTGGAGAAAGTACGCAATTCGTCTATCGTACCGCCGATCGTTTCAAGAACCACGCCAACATTTTATTTTTCGGGTTCGGACATGAAGATTTTTTTTTGCAAACAAAACAGAAGAAACCGAAGCACAAAGTCAGATGAAAAAAGAAAAACAGGCCGATTTCGGGTAGCTGCCAAAAATCGTTCAAAAAGAATGTATAGAAACGCCTTCAAGGCGCTGCTTTTTTGTGGGAACGGTCAGTTGTTATCATTAGAGTTTCAGCATGTTATCAGCGTCCAGGCGGATTCTGGCGACGTCGTTTTCAACAAAAATGGCCGAAAAAAGTCTAGTTAGTTTCTTATGTGCCACCATATTTACGAATATTTTAGATCGCCGTCTGCCAGATGACGTCGGAACACGATCTGCAGGCTAATTTCGAGACGTGTAGGGGTATGATCGAACGAGCAGGAGAACGAAGATGCAAAGTAGGTATTCATTTCGAGCAGCATATCGAGTTCCTCGTTCAGATGATCTTTTTCCCGGAGTGCTTTGACTACATTGGTAGAACAAAGGAAGAAAATATTAGTCTAGCAATGGACGACAGCTGTGACTATATAGGCCAATTCAGGTGCATTTTATATATTCTTTAAACAAATGTCGTTTACAGAGATCTTGCCCGTAAACACAAAATTTGGCTTTCCCTAGGAGGTCTTCATCGGTACGATAAAAGTGGCTATCCTTGGAATACTCATTTGATAATTGATGATGAAGGCGAAACTCGTGCCAAATACAACAAGTTGCATCTTTTCGATCTTGATATTCCGGGAAAAGTTAGATTAATGGAGAGCGAGTTCAGCCGAGCAGGAGAAAAGGTGGAATTTTTTCCATATTCCAGTATTAGACTTTTTTCACAGATGGTACCTCCGGTCGAGACGCCTATCGGAAAAGTTGGACTGTCAATATGCTACGATCTCCGTTTTCCCGAGCTGTCAATATGGAATCGCAAAAAGCAGGCTGATATTTTAACTTACCCTGCAGCATTCACACTTACCACTGGTCTAGCTCATTGGGAGGTTCGTTAATTTTAAAGTCGTTTGAGCTACCTTTGTTTAGGTTCTGCTACGTGCAAGAGCCATCGAGTCCCAATGCTATGTTGTTGCTGCTGCACAAACTGGAAAGCACAACGACAAAAGAATGTCTTACGGGCATGGTAGGCGCTCCTTTTGAACCGAAACATTTTCCCAGTTTTCATACATTTCTAATCTGTTTTTCTAGCAATGATAATCGATCCGTGGGGAGCTGTAATTTCTCAGTGTTCGGAACGCGTTGACATGGCATTTGCTGAAATTGACCTAGGATATGTTGCAGAGCTGAGGCAAATGCAGCCCGTCTTTTCTCACAGAAGGAACGATCTTTATTCGCTACATGTCAACGAAATTGATACAGGTTTCTCTGTTTCTTCATTCACATCAACTTTTAGACAATTATCCTCTACATTTCGGACAGTTTCAAATAGCTGCAGACTCTATTTTTTATCGATCCAACTCTTCCTTTGCCTTTGTTAACATAAAACCTGTTCTTCCCGGACGTAGGCATGCTTCCAAACTTTCATAACTCGATAACTTCAGACGTATTGATTAGCACAAAAGTGCTTCACAAAAAACTGACCGATTTAACTGACGAAGAAACAGCCGACTTGTTCAACACGGCGAAAACTGTTCAAAAGATGTTGGAGAAATATCACAATGTGACTTCTTCTACAGTTTGTGTACAAGACGGTCGAGACGCCGGACAAACAGTCGAGGTGAGTGTTCAGTATTTTGATAAATTTCAACGGTTTCAGCATGTTCACATACACATTCTGCCCCGTCGTGCCGGAGACTTTGCCTTAAGTCCTGATGACCTGTACAAGAATCTGGAACAGCATGACAAGTAAGCATTTTGATTGTATCCAATATTTTTTGCACAGAAATCCCGAAGTTCAACCGCGATCACAAAAAGAGATGTCTGAAGAAGCATTGACCTACAGACGCGCCTTTTCCGACAAAATGTGATTCTTTTTTTCTAATAACAATGAAACTTTTCTCTCTTCAATGAAATCTAAATGTCTACGAGCTATAAAGTTGCATCAAAGAAATATCTGAATATATAACTGATGTGTGGAAACTTTTTTCTGCAAAAGTGCGTAATGATGAAGTATCATCGTTTTTCACTTTGTTTTCTCTAGTTTTTCTATTTTTCCTCGATGAACACATCCCAAATGCACTTGCAAAAAAATATAAGCAGTAAAAATGATCTTTTAACAAAAAAATGGCTTTTCCGTTCGTTCTTCCGCGGAATTTCCGTACGCATTTTCGCGGAAATTTATTTCACGGAAACGAGGTTTTCTCTCTTTATAAACCTTTTTTATTCTGTTTATATTTTTCCAAGTGTATTTGGCAGTTCTCATTGACGCTCGAAGGCCCAGTGGCAGGAGGCGCCAGCGTCAACCTGAGGGTCCCAAGTTCAAACCCGAAGATATTATAAAAATTCTAGGAGTCATACTTGGCACCTGTCCAGATGATAGAACGTAAGCTTTCTCTGGATCCTCACATAAGAGCTTGCTCGGCGTTGATTATGGGGATAGTTAAAAATATGTAAACATTTTTTTTAAAAACGCGAAAAACGACATGACGTGCGTTTTACGCACTGGCATAAAAAACTTCCGCAGATCTCTGACAATGAGATATAAACACATTGCAAAACTGCACTGGGGAGAAGGAGCGAGCTTCCTCTCGTTGCAATTGATCGCCGAGTAGCCTGTCAGTTTTGCGACCAGCGCGTGTTTTGTCGGGTCGTCAAATGTGCAGATGGCCCGCGCTTTATCCGATCGTTATATCCCGTTCAATCCTGTTCGCTTGATGCGTCACACGCCAGTCATATCTTTCTACTTTTCAGAAAAGCTAGAACAACATGACGACTGTTCGGACAAAATTATCAGAATGGAGAGGAGTTCCTAGCGCAAGCAGAGTTTTTGCAAACAGTGGATACGAAATTTCGGATGATCTTCAGCGGTTGAAAATTGAGGTTCGCTTTTTTTTCATTCTTTGTAGAAAAACATTGTCTTTGTTCTCTGAAAAGTCATCGCTTTACATTACTCATAGTAGAATTTAGGCTTGATTGTTTTTTTTTCGAAGAATTTCAATCCCTTTCCAGGTTTTGGAGAAGCGTTATGGCGGAAGAGAAACGTCTCATCGAGCGGCAGCCGTCATCCAAAGAGCATTTCGTCAATACTGTCTGCGAAATTGTTGGAAACAAAAGACGACAACTCCCTTCAACAGGTTTTTATTTTCTTCATTTTGTACAAGCTGTCTTTCAGACCTCCTTTTTTCATGCGAACAAATGCTATCCAAAAAGGATATTGTCAATCACTCTCAGCAACAAATTCCTCAACATCATTACGGTTAGTATTTTCCATCTCTAGAATTCTGGTTTTGTTTCTGACTAATTTTGCGTAAATATAACCTCCCCGCTTTGCTCACTCGTCTGTTTATTCTGGATGACATACGGCGCAGTCTGACAGCTCAGACTCGCCAGTTTCGTTTTCGTGCAGCTATACTGATCAATTACTCTTTTCAGATTTACAGCTACAAGTTTGTCAGCGCAATTGAAAGCCCAAGCTAAGCAGGATCAAGATCGTACATTTCCGTCTACCACTTCGAATTCCTCGAACAGAATGATCGGTAAGCAATTTACTTTGATGAAAATGGGGGTTACTTTCACTCCTTTTATTGTCTAACAAGAAGATCAACATATTCTGTATGTTTGATGTTCTTTATTCACAATACATAGCTCCCGGTGCTCGGCACTCTAACCTTGTGGTTGAACCCTTTCTTTTAGTAAAGGTTACCTGAATTCAAAGCAATCTAAATCAATCTCTGAAAAAGAACGGATGAATTTTATATTTTAAATTGCGCTGGCAACGCCCTGAACTGGTAGAGATAAGTGTGGCGCATTGTGGCTCAAGTACTGAGAGCAATTTATCCACTCATCGCCACTCTTACAACTCGTAATAATGTCTCAGAGTATGGCAGTTGTTCCAAAACAACCTTTCCTAAAATGAAACGTTTCAGATAGTCTGATGTCCCCACGACTCTCCCAACGACGTACAGGCCAAGAAGTCAGTTCCATGCCAGTAGTTTGGGTTCCTCGAGCCTCGTTAGCTTCCCAAAGTGCTGCTCATTCCAACAGTCTTCCAAGACTTGAACGACACGCTGTCCGAGAGTAATTAGCTTTTTGTGTTCATATATTTGTTTTGCAGGTGCACACCGAATAAAGCCTCTCGTCCAGCTTTGACCGAGCAAGACAGAAAACGACAGTATAGGATAGCCCTAAATTTCTTCAATAAGTAAGAGTTTCTTTTACTCAAAACATGAGTTTCAGGAAACCGGAACGAGGAGTTTTTCTTCTGACCCATTACGGATTCGTTAATAATTCACCTGATGCTGTCGCAAAAATACTCTTTGGAAGAAGAGGATTGAGCAAACAGATGATCGGAGAGTACATCGGCACCTTGCATTCCAACTTTCACAGCTGTGTTTTGAAGTATACTGCTTTTTATTTTCAAAATTTTTCGAAACTTTAGATATTTTATGAATCTAATTGAGCTTCGTGGATTGGAAGTCGATATCGCGTTGCGCAAGGCCTTTCAGTTTTTCATTCTGCCAAAGGAAACGGAAAAGATTGACCGAGTTCTTCAGGTAATCGTTTATTTTGGCCAAATGTTGAGTTTTAGGCTTTCTCTGTTCATTACTGCAAGTGCAATCCTAAGCGCATCGACACTTTTCGAGGAGGGGTTGACTCTGTTCATTTGCTAGCCTTTGCTATTATTATGCTGAATACGGATCTCCACTCCCCTAGTTTGAAGGTTTTTTCATGCTAGACATTTTTATAGTAAATTTAGAACTTTGCCAGAATGAAACGAGAAGATTTTATACGGAATCTGCGTGGACAAGACAAGCAATCGAATGAGAAAGAAGGTCGTGATTTCAACAAGTTTGTTTTGTCAATAATATGGAAAATGTATGTTCAGACAGCTGTTGGAAGGAATTTACGAACGTGTCAAGGCGGACGAGTTCCTTCCAGGTGACGATCACGTGGCTCAAGTTATGCGAGTGGACAATGCAATTGTCGGAAAAGACAAACCGGTAAATAGTTCATATTTTTGAGAGACAAGTTCAATTTTCAGCTGCTCACAGAAACACAACGACGATTAGTATGCTACTGTCGTTTACAGCAAATTGACGATCCGACCAAGAAACAGGCAAAAACGCGACACGAAAGAGACGTCTTCTTGTTCAACGACATGCTAGTCATCGCCAAGAGCAGCGATCGTCGAAGTAGCTCAAATTCAAATACAAGCTATGTTATGAAGTCTCACACACCTCTATTGGGTGCAAGAGTCGAAGAATTCAAGGTTCGTATTTTTGAATATTTTTAGAGTTTTTTATGATTTCAGTCTATTTGTTACGATTACGGGTTGACAATAACAACCACTTCCAAAGAAAAGTTCCATTTCAACGCTAGAAATGCGGAAGACCGGTAATTAAGCTTATTTTCTTACTTATAGCCGTTTTTAGGCGAAGATTTGTTGCTGATGTAGCCGAATCTATCAAAGAGTCCATTCAAATGGAGGATGTCCGTCTCGAGCTGGAAATGGACAAGTTGCGAATGGAAATCCAACGCGACAGCGGTCTTCCCGACATGGAGTGTCAGTCCAACACTCGTCGGCTCAGCTTCAATAGTCTCGATTCAGGAGTCGAGGAAAACTTCGAACACTCCAATTAGTGTTGTTTCTGTAAATACTTCCCATACAGCTACTTTTCACACCCCTTCTCAGTCTAGTCATTCTCATTTTGCGTTCTCAGAAAACTTTATGTGCTCATCATTTTCTTTTATAATTATCATTCCTTTTTCACTTATTACCAAGGGTCTGTAAAATATGCCTAAAACCACTTAACAACCTCTGCTTTCTCTCACTTGCTCTTGCCATTATTCAGTTTACTGTTGATTGTTTTAAAGATCTTGTACTATAAATTGAGCACTGACTGATGTTGTTTGTGTTTTTGAAGGCCATCCACTACATACTCAATAATCAGATTCTTCCATTCTCATTTGCGGAATTAAGAGCTGTAATGAATGAACAGACGGCTTCGAAGAAGAAGCGAATCCATGACCTGTTGAATAGAAAACGACGAAAGGAGCAAACTGATTCACAAGAAAGGCCAAAAGCAGAGGCAAATTCAAACAATGTTTGCCCTGACCAAAGTGAGCAGAAAGTCCTGGAAGAAAAGGTTTCCGTTCAATTATATTTAACGTTTGACATTTTAGGCCAAGAAACGACTTTTGCTGGAAGCAAAATTGGCTAATGAACGTGCAAAGACGGGTAAGATGTCCCCAGAATAATGTTATAGTTTTAGTTGGACCTCAAGGATTTCTCCGTCCAAAAAGTATCAATACCAACAAACAGTTTTTGAGAAGAATCCTACAATCTACCATCAGATCCAGAAAACAATAAATGTGTTTCCTTCTTGCTGTTGGCCAGCTGCACTATATGTGTTTTCCAGGCTTGTTGAAAACCTGCGCTGCGTTGCGATCTGGACTGCGGCCAGGTTGGACTTTGCGGCGGGCTAAAAAAATTCATTTCGCATTTTTTTCTGATTTTTTTTGTTTCCAAATACGTCCTCCGATTAGATTTAGTTTTGCCATCAGTAAAATTGGAAGAAAATCGAAAACTGACAATGAAAATCGAAGAAAACTGCTATTTTTACCGAATTTCGTCAAAAAACCGCATTTTCTTCTATTTTTGTCGTCAGTTTTCGATTTTCTTCCAATTTTTCTGATGATAATACTAAATCTAATCGGGGGACGCATTTGGAAACAAAAAAAATGCGAAATAAAATATTTTTAGCCCGCCGCAAAGTCCAACCTGGCCGCGGCGCAGCGCAGCGCAGCTCAACAACCCAGAATCAACAAGCCTGGTGTTTTCTCAGCTTATTGGTTGCAGTTTCAGAAAATTGGCGCCATTTTTTTAACCGCGTACACTGTCGATACGCAGTTAAATTTGAGGAATTTTGTAATTTCGAGTGCCTAAACGCGTTTATTTCTAAGCCCATCTGTTGTTTTGCTTTCTTCTTTTTTTCCTGATTTTATGATTAGCAAAAGAAACTCGTCAAATTTCTCAATAATTTAGTAAACTGACGTGTGGTAAAGCTTTTTCGAATTTCGCGCTGCACTTGCTTGGAATGGTTGGTCCATTGGCCGTCGTCCAGCCTTTCGCAAATCGATTTGTGCTGGCCGTCATCTTGTGCTTCGAGCTTTAATTTTACGTCAGCTCATTTTCATCTCGTATTTTTCCAACCAACGGAAAAGTTTCTAACGTTCATAGCTCTCGTCGTACAATGTAAAAATCCTCATTTGTCTTTTTTCGTTTTTAGGATGTCGTTCAGTATCTTTGTTTTTTTTCAGAATGGCCCCTCCCACCTTTGCTGACCTTGGCAAGTCCGCTAAAGATCTCTTTAGCAAGGGATATAGTGAGTATTGCTGTCGCATTTTTCCCAACTTAGATTTCAGATTTTGGATTCCTTAAAATTGACTCGACCACCAAGGCTGGTGAGGCCAAGGAGGTTGAATTCAAGACTGCTGCTGCCCACAACCTCGGTTCCGGCAAACTTGGTGGAAATCTCGATGTGAAGTACAAGATCCCTCAATACGGTAATATTTTTACCATATTCTCATACAATCCAATTTAGGAGTGACTCTTACTGAGAAATGGAACACCGAAAATCAGCTTGGAACTGTCATCGAGGTCAACGAGCAGTTCGGACGCGGACTGAAACTGACTTTGGATTCTCTTTATGCTCCTCATGCCGGCAAACGCTCCGGAAAGCTGAAGGCCGACTGGGCTCTTCCTACTGCCCGGGTATGCTCTATTGATCTAGTTTCAAACTTCCATATCTCAGATTACCGCTGATGTATCGCTTACTTCTACCCCAATTGTCAACGCCGCTGGAGTTTTCTCGCGTGAAGGCTGGCTTTTCGGTGCCTCCGCCTCTTTCGACACCAGCTCTAATAAGGTTGGTGTTTGCGCAAATGTCTTTTCGAGTTTACAATTTTCAGCTGACAAATACTGCTCTCGCCTTCGGCCACACTGCTCCACAATACACTCTGCACTCCTTTGTTGTCAACTCTTCTGACTTTGGAGCCTCTCTCTACAACAAAGTTTCTCGCAATGTCGAGATTGGAGCTCAGCTTGGCTGGAAAGTCGGAGGAAGTGCTGACTACGCTCTGGCTACGAAATACGCTCCAAGCAACGATTTGATCCTCCGCGCCAAGGTCGACAACAAGAGCGTCGTCAGTTTTTACATAATTTCTTAGCATAACTTAACGTTCAGATCGCTTTCTCCGGAACTCACAGCCTGTCTTCTGACCTCAAGCTGACTCTTTCCACGCAGTTCAACCTCGCCACCAACGATGCACACAAGTTCGGTCTCGGCATCGAATATGAGCCGAAGAACTAAATATGAACAGTATGTGAAGTTTTTAGAAGATTCGGTGTTATCTTTTATTTCGCTATCCGCCTTGTCGATTGTTTAATCTAAGTAAACAATTTTGTACACGTGTGATAGTTTCGTTTTTGAAGCTCTTTGTCCTGGTCAGTAGCCGCACTTGAATATCATCACATTGATCTCAAATAATTTAGCTTTATCACTTCAACTGACTTACTTTGTCCGTTTTCAAAAGCAGGAAGTGACCTTGCTCATAGCTTACGCGAGACCCAAAGCATTTGCCACAGCTGAAAAGTAAAGTGCAAATTGGCAAAATTCTTACATCACATGCCATGTCGGAAGCATTTGTTTATCAAGTTCCTCCTTCACGAATGCCGCAATATCCTAAAACTTTCTAGCGTCTAGTCGAATGTTATTAGAGCAAAAAAGGCTGAAAGTTACCAATTTGATACCCACCTTGTCGACGTTGTAAAGTCTCAAAGCTTCTCTTACGACATTGATAACTGAAGACTGCTCGACGTCTTCCATGTCGCTCTCTTTAATTTCCAATTTCTCCTCCGACATCGAGCTTAAAATCAAACAATTTTCTAAAGAGTAATTAGATTTGAAAGAAAACTTTGACAATGCAGAGCTTCTGCTGGAAGGCGACTGAGCCCTTTTACAACGTGGAAGAGAGCGGGGTCCGAACAGACGCCTCATGCAACAATGAAAGTGTTGTGATTGACACTTCTCCGAGAACTAATTGTTTTTAGATGGCAGATCAAATTTTTGGCCTGATAGTAGCTGGTCGAACTCCAGAATCATTCAAACAAATTGGAGAAGCTGAGTTCGTATGTGAATTGCAATCTGTAGACACGGTCAATCATCTCGTCGTATTCATGACTGGAACACACCTCATCCCTGATGGATACGCGGCGTCTGGTTTGTTTTAACACACAGTTTCATTGAACGGTTTCAGTGTATATCTGTTGGCAAACGAGTGGAGACACAAGCAGCTGGAACTATTTGGGAGCTATCGGAAATTTGAAACCTAGCTCTATTTTTAAAATATCACAGGCACACGAAATTGTTTCTGTCCTCAAAGTTTTTTTAGATTGGAAAAATCCAAGGAAAGTCGGCGGAACTTTTTGGCAATGTTGCATACCGAGGTGCTCAAGGACTCGCCCAAATTGGAATAAAAGTAGAACCAATACATGTGGTCGAATCACTTCAAGCAGAAACATCTACTAAAGCCACAAATCAGGTTTGTAACTTATTTTTCATGCAACTTGCATCCAATTTAGAGCACCTTGGCCGAATTTGGGGAAAAGATGGTACAGAATCTTGTGAACCACGCCGAATCGTATGCTGTGAGGCTACCAAAACCCGATGGAACAGGCTATTCCGATTATATTCCCATAGCCGCATTACAAGAATGGGTTACAACTTTTACACGGCGCTTCAAACAAAACCCTTATTTCTGGAAAAGTCTCAACAACTGCTGATTTTCTGTCTGTGAATTCAATGAACTTTTAAAACTACTTATTCTGTTATCTTTAACTTGTCTTGTCTCTATTGACTATTTCGCAACTCTTGAAACTCCTATTTGATTACCATTTTGAAGAAAATGTATTCCTTATTGCATGAAACTGATGATTCGACAGCCGTTAATTTCAGCTTGTACGCAAAATTCATCCCTGATACGAATGGTTAGCGTGCTTCTAGCTGGATAAAGATTAAAAACTTCAGGCAGTCAATTGGTCACAATTGGAGGAAAATTTCTGCGATTATTCAGAACAAATCCGTATGCAATGGTGCCACTTGACGAAGATTCGGATGAATGGGAACAGCGGACAAAACTGGAATGTATCTTCAGCTACCGTCTACTGGCTACGCCAGTTTCTGTAGCGAAGGCTGCCATTCCCCGTTTGTGTTGCTCTTTTCAGCACAAAATCTTGAATTTCCAGTCAATCCCGGCGCATACTCTATTCTTCTTGCATTTGATGAGGCGAAACTGTCGATTGTAAGTGTGGACTCTCACTCAAGAAGTTTACGAACGATTTCGCTCCATTCATATGACGACGAGTTCTTGCGCGACGGAAATGTGAAGAATCTACCATCTCCTCTTGTTCGAGTAACTCATTCGCAAGAAATTTCCTAATTTCTACTTACAGGCAGACCCGCAAAGCAGATGTGCAGCCATGCTCGTTTATGGAAAACATCTTGCTGTGATTCCGTTCGTCGAAAACCAACAGCATATCAAAAGTTTTGTCATTTCGTTGAAGCAGATCGATCCCAGGTTTCAATTTCACATTTTTCATCAACTCTTTAATCCAGGTTGGATAATATCGTCGACATGGCCTTTTTGGAAGGTTACTATGAACCGACATTGCTATTCCTCTATGAACCTCTGCAAACTACAGCCGGAAGAGCATCTATTCGATATGACACCATGGCCATTATGGGTGTATCACTCAATACCCTTGATAAACAGACAGCAGTCGTATGGCAAATAGGAAATTTGCCAATGGACGGATACTCGTTTGTTAGATTTTCAGCTAAAGTACTTGGTATTTTCAGACTTTGCCCTATTCCGAAACCTATCGGTGGTGCTGTAGTAATTGGAGTCAATGACATTATCTACATCAATCAGGCTGTTCCTCCTTGTGGTATTGCCCTAAACAGTTGTTACGACAATTTCACTAAATTTCCACTCAAAGTAAGTCGATTTATTCATGCCTTCTTGGCAACCACACGTTTCATTTTCTTTCTCAAAACACGTCGTACCTTGTTGACCTTTCGGTAGCCAGTTCCTGGTGGAGGCGGAGCAGGAGACGATCCTCCACGAGGTGGACAAGGACAGTGTGCCGCATCTGTTCCGAGTTCACCTTGTTGTCCTGGTCTTCCAGGCTGTCTATCAGTACCCGATGAACCAGGATTACCTGCAGGACCAGGCGAACCTGGCGGTCCAATAGGACCCTGTCCAGCTGCTTGTCCCGGTGGTCCAGGTTACCCAGGAGATCCAGAAGGTCCAGGGTGGCCACTGGGCCCAGGCTGTCCGTGACCGCGTCTACCAGGTGCTCCTGCACGGCCCGGTTAACCTGCTTGTCCTGGATTTCCAGGGAGAGCGGCGTCTCCAGTGGTTCCTGGAGGTCCAGCTGGACCAGGTCTACCAATGGAACCATTTGGGCCAGGCCGTCCCAACTGGTCCAGCTGAGCCAGTAAGACCAGGTGGGCCAAGAGGACCGGCTGGGCAAACCATACACTCTTGCTGAGAGTATTGCTTAGCAATAGCTTTTTCTTTAGGCCCCGGGGTTCCGGGTTGACCTGGCTGACCGTCGTCACCTCGATCTCCAGATGCTCCAGGTGGACCTAGCGGTCCAGAAAGACAGTTGGATGGCTGCGGGCCACCGTTACATTGACGAGCTTGACGGCGTCGGCGAGCATGAACACTACGAGGGTTTCTTAGACGTTCTTGTGGACCTGGCAGCATCACCTTTCAGGCAGCATTGGACATATCCTAAATTTAATTGGTTCGTAACTGGGCAAAACGGTGACCATACCTTTAAATCATCGAAGTCTCTCAAAGCTTCCTCGTAGAAGCTGTTAATGTCGATAAAAATGTAACAGACACCAAAAAGACTGCCAATAATGAACACGATGGAGGCACCAACTATTACCGTGACCGCTGTTCGCGACATGGCTACTGTTCTCCAAGTGTTTGAAACAGCTTATAAGCATGAGTCATTACACACGAAACAAAGCGAACCAACCCCATGTTGCTGTTAAAAAGTGTGACTCTGAACAGTGACCAGTGGGGTTTTTTCAGGACATGAAATCTATGACCTTGACATTGGAAAGTGCCTGTGCGCAATATCTTTCTCATCATGGCGATCCTGGAAATATCATTGTTGGCACATCTTCGGGAAAACTGCTCCTACTGTCTCTCATCGCCGACTCTTCAAATACTGTCAAGTCTCTGACGCTGAAAGAGCTCACCGGTACAACATCTTTCATTGTATTTTACCAATCTGTTTCAGAAATATCTACGCCGTATTGTGTCAGCCAGTGTGCACCTGGTCATCTCTTTATTGGCTCTCGTTTGGGCGATTCGCAATTATTTCAATATACCATCTCGAATACAGGTTGCTTCAGTAAAATGTTGCTAATAAACAGTTTAGACTCGAATGGCCATTTAGCGGAAAAGAGGAAAAAGTTGGACGAAAGCAGACTTGACGAAGAAGACTTGGAGCTATACGGCGATGAGCAAGAAGCGGAGACCGATCAGACGGTAGAAGAAAGAGCCGAAGACGTCTGGACATTCACTGAATTGGACAGCCTGCTCAACATTGCTCCAGTCAAAAGTCTGACTGCCGGAACAGTCTCTGACCTGAGCTTCCACTTACAGGACAAATACAGAACAGACCCGGTGTTTCAGTTTGTTAGTGCTATTCGGAACATTTTATCAGTTTGATCTTAGGTTGGAGCCTGTGGACATGGAAAAGATGGGTCGTTAACGATACTGGAGAGAACTATTCGCCCCGATATCATCACAAGTTCCAACTTGGAATCTGCTCGTCAATTATGGACTGTTGGCCAACACGAGAATGGAAATCACAGATATCTAATAGTCTCTCGACTTCGATCAACATTGGTTCTTGAGCTTGGAGATGAGATGATCGAGCCGTTGAATCCGCCCTTCATCACTTCTGAGCCGACTATTGCAGCTGGAGAATTGGCAGACGGCGCTATCGTCGTACAGGTATCTCTCCTTTTCTAACATTCTATATTGAATTTAGGTCACTTCGATGTGTCTGTGTATTGTAGCAGAAGACGAGAGGCTACAAGACGTCTCACTGAATACCAACTTCCCGGTTATAGCTGCTTCGATCGTCGATCCGTACATAGCCTTGCTCACTCAAAACGGACGTCTCATTCTTTTCAATGTTTCCGTCTCACCACAAGTTCAATTGACGGTATAGGTTGAAAGTTATTGTTATGATGGATTTGCAGGAAATTGATATTACTAGCCTGAAAGAAGACCGTGCAAGTGGAATAACAAGCATCAACGTGTACAAAGATCTCAGTGGCATCATGTCTCTTTCCACGAAAAAGGACAATTTTGTGGATTATAGCAAGCGGAACAATGCACGTTTATTCAATTAATGTCACACAAAGTTTAGACGGACATCCACGACGAAGACGCCGATCTATATAAAGAAAGCGTGGATGATGAGGACATGCTGCTGTACGGATCCTCACAGAGGAAAAAGCTCGCTGCACACGGTATTTGACTTTTTTTACGTTTAATGAGTCACTTCAGCTCCACAAACGAGTCGAAAGAGGAAAAGGGGAGCAGTGGCTACAGCAGCCGTAGGAGGAGAAGAATCTGATGCCGTCAACCCCAATGAAAGTTAGTTTTTCGATTTCTTTTACAAAATAGATTTCAGTGGAACCTGCCTTTTTCCTTCTGATAGCTCGTGAGACGGGAAAATTGGTGGTGTATTCACTTCCCGATCTAAATGTTGCTTATCAGGTGACTAATTTTTTTTTCTAGAATAAAAGGGGGTTGCAGATACGCCGCTTCTCCGCCATGAATGACATTTACTTCGACACAACGGAGGAAGAAGTAGAAAAGGACAAAAGAGAGGCCGAAAAGGAGCGAAGAACGAAGGAACTCTGGGAATCACAAGAATTGAACGAGGCTTTCCGTCTTGAAGAGAGAATTGCCGAGATTCATGTAGTCGGATTGGGAATCGGCCAAGGCAGACCGACGCTTTTCGCCGTGATTGATGATTTACTCATTGCATACGAAATATTCTCTCATGCCAACAATCAACCAGGTTTATTTGCTCTTTCTTTTATATAACTCAAAATCTAGAACACTTGGGAATCGCTCTCAAAAGACTTCCGCTCACTGTGTGTCTTCGATCAAGTAACTACATGGGCGCAGACGGACGAAGAAACGAGGTTTTTCCTCCTTTGTTTGGTAAAAAACTCATTTTAGGTCCAATACGGCCGTGACTTGGAACTGCAACGAACCGTTATTCATCAATTTGAACGAATTGGCAAAGTGGTCAGTTGTGGAAGTCGTCTATCGAAAATATTAAAATTCCAGCAAAATGGTGTTTTCGTGGCTGGATCCTATCCTTGTATGATTCTCTACGGGTCATGGGGCGGTCTTCAGTGTCATCCGATGACCATCGACGGACCAGTGCGATCATTCACACCAATAAACAACGAAATGTTACAAAATGGTTTTCTGTATTTGACGGAAAACACAAAAGAATTGCGAATTTCCAAGTTGCCGGTTCGTTTTATATGTTTAGGTTTTCAATTACCTTTCAGAAAGGAATAAACTACGACATGCCATTGCCCTGCTGGAAAGTTCCTGTTAAGGAATCGATTCATTTCGTTCGATACATGATGGAGTGCAATATCTATGCCGTAGTGACATCCGTTCAGAAACAAACGAACAAAATCTGGGTTGTGGTCAATGACGACAAACAGGAGGAAACTCATTCGAAACCCGATGATTTCGTTCTCCCGGCGGTACATCAATTCTCCCTCAATGTAATTTATTTTTCTACTTTTCAATAGCATTTATTTTAGCTGTATTCACCCCAAGACTGGTCGAAAGTCCCCGGAACGGGTTTGGAAATGCAAGAATTGGAGCATGTGACGGCCTGTGAAGAAGTTGCACTTCGATCCGAGGCGACAATGAGCGGTCTCCAAACATATTTGGCTCTGGGAACGATCAATAATTACGGCGAAGAAGTAACAACTTTAAAAGAAGTGAAATCAACAAAATTCAGCATTTGGTTCGTGGTCGAATTATTTTGGCCGAAATCGTCAGTGTTGTACCGGATCCAAGCCAGCCGACTTCTAAACACAAGATCAAGATTCTTTACGAGACCGAACAGAAATCGCCCGTTACTGCAATCTGTTCTTTGAACGGCTTTCTTCTGACTGGAATGGGACAGAAGGTATTGTTTTTTGTAAATGAAAAAGATTGAACTTTTCAGGTTTTCATATGGGGGTTCAAGGACAACGAACTGCAAGGAGTTTCATTCTTGGATATGCACTACTACGTGCATTCCTTGACCTCTTTCAGAGATATGGCCTTAGCCTGTGATATGCAGACATCTTTGTCTCTGATCCGATTCCAGGTTCTATACGTTTCGATCAGCCAAAAACTTTTGTTTCAGGAACAATTCAAGGCCCTTTCTGTGGCGTCTCGAGATGATCGACCAATGCTTGTGTCGCCTATGCAGGCTCAGTATCTTGTTGACAATAGGTTATTTTCCTTTTTTAAAGATTCAAGAACATTCTGTTCAGTCATGTCGCCTTCGTGCTGTCAGATGAAGAAGGAAACATCTTGATGTTCAACTACAGTCCAGAAGTGAAAGAATCGAATGGAGGCGAAAAGCTGATTCTACGAGGAGGAATCAACGTCGGATCGAACATCAACACTTTCATTCGGATCAAAGGACACACTTCGTTCTCAGACACGTCAACTCTTGATTTAAAGTCGTTGGCTCAACAACAAACGACCTTCTGGGCTTCGTTGGACGGCTCATTCGGATTCGTTCGTCCTATCAGCGAAAAGGCTTTCAGGTACTTTTAATTACTGTATTCCCGAGAATATCCTTTAGACGACTTTCATTCCTTCATCAGGTAATGACATCCGGAGTCCGTCATATTGGAGGACTCAATCCGAAAGGAGCCAGATCAATTCGTCCACAAACTCCGGTAATCAATTCGGCTAATCACAAGAATATGGTCGACGGAGACGTCGTCTTCAATTTCATGCATCTATCTACAACGGAAAAGCAGGACATGGCCAGACGTCTCGGCGCTAGCAGGTAAAAGAAGAAAATTCTGTAAGTCTTTCTTCTTCAGATATCACATAATGGACGACTTGGTCCAGATTCAACGTCTCGCCACTTTCTATTGATCTCGATTGTTGTTATTGTTTCATTTGTTATGTCATATTACGGGCGTATAAATGACATCTCATCTAACTTTATGAAAAAAATCAAACTTAACAAACAACAAATAAACCTAAATATTGTCGCCCAGCTCGTAGCGAACAAAATCAACCACTTCGGCTCTGTGGTTCTTCAAATAATCGTAGACTGTCTGCGAGGGGTTCAGCATGAAACTTTGACGAAGCAGAGAAGTTTGGTCCTCGTCAATTCGAGTCGTTTTGCCTTGATAGAACTCATTCAGCTCGTCCTGGTCATTTTTCACATTTTCTTCTTTTACCTAAAACAATAGGTGAATTGTAACTACAATAATCTAACTTTTTGTGTTTCAAGCGGTGGCTCTCCGAGGGTTTCTGAACGCATTCCAATTATGTGTTGACATATTTGTCCAGCCAGTTTGTCAGTCGGAAAAAGCTCTGGCTCGTCTACGCGCTTCATGGCGATCATGGAAACAAACTTTCCCATTGGAACTGTGCCGGCATTTTCTTAATATAAAAAGTTTCTGGACAAAAACAATTAACCTCTTGGATGAGCCGCTCCATAAAGAGAGCTGCCTTCTGGTGCAACGAATCCAGCAACTTTCTTTACGGTAATATTTTCGCCCAGCTTTCCCACCGCCATAGTGATCATTTCTTTCATGGAACGGCCTTCCGAGTCGGCAAGAGTTTCCATATCTAGCGAAATTTGTTCAGTTTATGAAAAATCATACCGAAGTCCTTCTTAACAATACTGCTTCCTTGCTTCCAATCTACACTGACATTCTCGACAGCACAGCGTGTCAGTTTTTCAAGCTAAAAAAGGATATCGAATAGCGAACAGATTACAGACCACAGCTTTGAAGCTATCCCCTCTGGCAACGAAATCAGTTTCACATTGAAGCTCAACAATGGCAGCTTTGGAACCAGTAGAAGTGAATCCAACAAGACCTTGAGAAGTCGAACGGGAACTAAGTTTGGCTGCTTTGGCCCAGCCTTCTTTCCTTGCGAGCTCTTTCAACCAATTTTCGGCTTCTTCTAACTTGTCTGGACCGAACTGAACCAACGCTTTACGACAGTTCACATAGCTGTATCCTGTTCTCTTCCGCAATTTCATCAAAGCCTAAAAGTTGTTGAAAATTATGTGGAAAGGTAAACACAAACCTCCTTATCGACAGACACTGAAGTCGAAGCTACTGCCGACAGCGATCGTCGAATATTGCAAACTGGTCTCCACAGCTGACGAAGCATTTTCTGGAAGAAAAAAACAGCATTTTTGACGGAAAATAAAGACTAGAAATGTCCATAATTGACAGCCCAAAAGTCTGTTTGCAACATAAAATGGCAACGCACAATTGCGTACAAATGATTTTCCTGACTGTCTGGCTCTGAGAACAGACGGATGACATGAAACCTGTGAAATTTTAGCATTTGCTGTAAACGTATATGCGTGAGCCAGTTTCAACGCTGATTAAAGACCAAAAACTTCTATTATCGGCTGGAACTTCCTATTATCGTACTACAGTGCTAATGACTAGATGTAGTCTGACAAATTCTCAAACGAAATTGAAAGAACTTTATCAGCTTTTCATGAAGGATCAAATAGATGCATAATATGGGAGATCAAGAGAAACATGCAGAAAGGTAGACCGTCACGAGTAGCCAACAGTTTCCAATAGAACAGAGTGTTGACTGGTTGAGAGACCACTAGTAGATGTTGTCGAGATCAATGTGCGTTTAGTTGAAAGTGTTGTTTTGAAAGGGGAATTACACAGATCGTTTGAACAGCAGCAGACTGTAATGTTAATGTCGGCATAGCGTACACAACTCGTCTAAACTTGAACCACAATAAATATCTTATAAAACTGACCTTGCAAACGGCCAGCATTTTTTCATCGGTACTTGAAGATTGACAAGATGCTGTGATATCACTTCGATCGTCGTTGAACGACTCAAAACAATGAGTCATATTGTCGTCACAAGTCTTTTCCCGGAAGTTACTCTCCTCAATTCCGTTGACGATTCCTTGACTTCCTTCGAAACATCGCAATTGGCTCGCTAGAACTGGAAAGGAAAAAAGAAGAAGAAGCAGCATCTGAAACGATTGTTTCGGTAAACGGAAAGAGAGCAAAACAGTTATGTGGTAAAAATAATCAGAAGACAACAACAACCAACATGGCCGAGTTCAGGTGAATACTTCTTTGAAAAACAAGATTGGAGAAAGGTTCGAGGAAAAAGATATTTGAATGGTTATCAGTTGTACAGCGGAAACATCCGACCTCCAAGAGCTCTGATAACGTTTCGAACATTTTTCACATGTTTTTATCGTATTCACAAGAGCAACTAGTATCGTCCAGATATCATCTGAAATTGAACATTTGCCGAGAGATCCTTGGCCTGCATGTGAGTAAAGTTGGAGTAGATCTTGAATCCGTCCGAGTTGGGGATCATATGGGTCTGTTGGCCCCAGACCATTCCTGCTCCTGAAATGAGCTCATCTGAAGAACTCCAGATGGAATAGACTCGTCGGCCGTCCTTCGCGGTCAGTCCAGACAAAAGCTGAGATCTTTCAGCATTGCAGGAAAGACGAGAACACTCGGTGTGACTCTCTCCTCCACATTCCGTACTCACAAAAAAGCCATTCTTAAACGACTTTTATCTGGTTGACATCTGCAACTTACGTAAGGGTTACAGGTCGGAAAACTGGCTCCAGCCCCAGAACACCAACATAAACCTGCGTTCGCTGAAGATATCCCGATCAAAACATCGATTCGATAGGCCAACGAGCGTCCAATCTTGCAACTTTCTGAATTTCTCTCTGAGAGAATTTTCTTAGATAGAACTACCTCCATCTGGTTCATTCAAAAAACCTCCTTGAATTGCTTTTCTGACCAAAGTCGTTCCCATCGAGTGAGTGACAACACTGACTTTTACAGCTCCGGTGTAACCCAATACAGCTTTCAGAAAAGATCTGATTCGTCGTACTTCTGCACAGCTGTGGTACCTATGGACAGACTACGGTTGTTCCAACTGTTCTCCCACCTTTTGATAGCATCAGATGTCAACGTCGTGCCCCAGCTGGTACCGTAGAGTTCCTTCAAAGTGTATCCTTCTTTCATGAAAAGCTGAATCATCTTGAATTGACAAACTCTATTGAACTACTTTGATGGAATTGTCCCATCCCGTGCTAAAGTTGTTGGATCGAAGAGCCGAGTCGCTGTTTCCGTGAATAACTGGAAAAATGATCAAGAAGTACGGTAGAAGACCTACAGACTACGGGGATTTTCTCAACGACTTCGTCTTCGTTGGCTCGTCCTCCGAATGAACCTGCCGTTCCTTGCTCCGCTCTCACGTAATCAAAATGCTCTAAATTATTCCTAAAAGATTCTTCTTTTTTTCAATTAAGTTAATACTTTTTGAGATAGAGTTGGAAATCTTCCGTGATCGGTCCAAAACCACTGCTGACAGTTTCAATTTGCTCCTCTTCTGAACTGTTCATTTGAACAGCAGCTGAGAACGACCAGACAGCTACAGTAATCAAGAGAAGGATGGTCGGAGCCATGATTGAAGTGCGGGAGAAAGAGGTGGAGTTGGTATTTATTAGCCTCGGGGCAGTAGGCGTTCAGAAGAACGAAAGAGGCGGAGAGACCGTTTCCAGATGTAGAATACAAATCAGCATCCAATCACGAGTCGTAGAAACCATCCTACAGAGTCTCAAACGACAAATTTCGTAACTTGACGGTTAGAAGCGTTCCCAATTGCTCATTATTCCGACGTCTACGATCACTTGGGATTGTTGACGTCTTCGAGGAGAACACCTGACTAATCCAGGTCTGACCTACTCATGACCTGTCGCCTAAATCCTGAGCCGATAATCCCCTTTATGAACTGGAAGTGAACAAAGGGACTGAAAATCTGTTTCTGGAATTGAACGGAAGAGAGCTTTGAACGCATTCTGCAACAGTTTTTGAGAGAATTGTTCGAGCAAACATTTTAGAATCTTTGGATGTCTGATCGTCCTTTGACTGGAAATATAATTTTGTAGCGGCTGAGACCTCACGTAACCGAGTAACAGAGTTAGCTTTTAAGTGCACGCTCTTTTATAAACGAGTTAAACAAGCATACAGGTGGCCAATTAGCATTTCCCACGCGAAATGCACTATCAATAGAACTCTGCTTGGACTGAAAACTAGAATCCACTGACAATAAAGTACTGTTTGTTCAGTAACGAATCCTAGTTGATTGGAATATCAAGAAGGTCGTTATATACTTGGATATTCGATGAAGAAAGACAAGTCCTAAAAACTAAGAAGAACGAAGAAAACATTGAAGCGAAGAGCAGCACAGGAACAAACTTCTTGATTACGAGATGTGCGAACAGAAGAAGTGTGATCATAAGGGATGAAAACTCTGTAACCTGTTTTGTTTAGAAACGGACACAATGGGCTTGTCGCAATATTCATTGTTCCCTTGTTTCTAGGTTTTGGTGACTGACGAGCCATCTTGCTTACAGCAGTTTCAACGGCCGTCGTCAAGTCCAGAAATTTTCTCAGCAGGGGTGTAAAACGAAAGGTGCCTAAAGTATGATATGGTTTGTTCAAAAAGTCGACGACATACAGTAACCCATTTGATTCTGTCAAAAAGTTATTAAAATTCCTTCTGCAGTTCTCACCGAAACGTTGTTTTTCTGTTCTTTTTATCATTTTATTTTATACCAGCAGCCTACGGCAGCTTGCGCAGCCATACATGTAGTAAAGTAAAGTAACACGAAGTCATATTTCTCGAATTGAAAACCCCTAGTTGGAAAACGTGCCAATATTGTTGGTGTCGAACAGAATCAAATGGGTTACTGTATGTCGTCGACTTTTTGAACAAACCATAGTACAAAATGAGCCAATCACTGGTTGCGTCATTTTGCAACTCGGTCTACTGGTCCAAAGAAGCAAGTTGTTCTTGCGTCATTTTCTACTGGTTCAAAGGAGCCGTGTAGAGCCAGAATATGTGCGATAAATTTATTCCAAGGAAAAACAACAAACAAAATCAACTTTAACAAAAAGACAAGATATCGTCAATCTGTTGTAATAACATCAGCACGTTTGGAAACCAGCTTGCACGGAATTAACAGATCCTTTGGCCTTTTGTCGCGGTCCCCAATTTTTTCCCTGAATAGTTTTTAATAGTAACTGAATTTGTGTGAACTAACTTTATTACACTGGAAACGAACCATTTGCTCGGTTTTGCTTTGAACGGTGGCCTTCGGGTGAAGAGTGAAATTAATCTCATTTCTGGAAAGAGTTGAAGATTGAAAATGGAAAAATTTCATACTTGATTTCCTTGCTGAGAATTTCTCTTCCGGGCGACTCGGCAGACAGCTTTTCTTTGTTGTGATTGGCTTCCTTGGCCTGAAAATGTTTTGTTATTGATATAGAAAATAAAGTGAAACCAGAGTTCTGATGATATCCCAAAGGAAAGCTGGAGGAGCATTGGTCTTCACTGCGCGCGGATTGCAATGGGAGCCAGACACCTAGAAATTTTTATATAAAGATACGCGAAAGACGAACCTGATAGCCCGAGTTGAGAATAGCCGATCGGACTAGCATGGCTTTTGGAACGGAAGCCTTGACTACGTTAGACAGCTGATCGTGTTCGTAGTACAATGGAGTATCAATTTCCTTGAAAAGTATGGAAGTGAGATGAATAGAATGTCTTTACCTCGGAAACCGTAGTCAAAACACCCAGCAGTCGACTGTGAGTTCCAAGTCTTTCTTCTTCTGGAGTTTCGCGAAGATTTTGAAGAAGACCTTGGACAAACGTCTTGTTGTGAATAGGAGCTGTATAAATGGGACCAGCCTGATGAACTGGATGGCCGCAATTGGTACATTTACAGTTTGCATCTATAAAAATAACACTTAGTTTTGTAATAGGAAATACCCATGAGAGTTTGTTTGAATACTGCAGTCGAAAACTTATGTCCCTTTTTCGTTTCCACCTTTTTCAACAAAGGAATAGTCTCTATCGAGTGACAACCGGAGCAGACGAAGAAATTACCCATTTTCCTAAACAAGAATTTTGAAATATTGCAGATATTTGTTTTAATACGTTCCGCTTTCTTTGGCCTTGGCCGCTCCTGTATGACAGCGGACGAACACACGAACGTAGAAATCGACAGCGACAGAGAGAAGAGGCTCAATGTAACGCGAATATCTGTTAGCGTGAGAGTCGATGGAACGAAGCAGAATTCGAAGAGCCTAGAAATGTTGTTCTTTAGAACATTAAAAATGGAAATACCATTTCATGACAGCATTTAACTCTGGCGCTTACTGAATTGTACTTGTTGTAGCAAGCTTCCGGAGTGTTTCCACAAAGAACGGCCATATCTGTGCATGTCACCATCAAGATACCTTGAAATATTTGTAAAATGGATTGAACAAATTTACCTTTGTCTGCAACACACTGAAGAGCGGAATCTAGAAATACAGAAGCGGAACCATAAGGATCAAGATCCACTGAAATGAAGTGCTTATCGCAAAAAATTTTTAAAAGGTACTCACCTGCATGAAAGCGCTTGTCCATGGTACGATGGTTCATCATTGTCATACTGAAAATGTAATATTTTGTCATTAGAAACACTTACACAGCATCGCCAAAGTGAGCATGAACCTTATCTTCTACGTTGTTCAGTTTGATGTTTTCGTTGATCGATACCACGGCATTTTCTGAGAAATCATTGGCCAAAATGTATTCTACATTAGGAACCTGCAAATTAAGTGTTTTTGAAAGAAAAAGCTAACCTCTTGAGAGAATCGGAGAGCTCTCAGTCCAGAAGCGCTGAGTGCATCGAGAATACGGATAGAACCGTCCTGGAAGAATGTTTGAGAAAATGCAAAGATGTTATTACCTCGTTTTCCAGCTTCACCTTTTGTCTCTTCTTTGCTGGCGGTTCTTCTGTCAATTCTCCTGCTTTGTCTATTCGATCGGCAATTCTCTCTTTAACAAATTGACGCAAAACGGTAACACTTAAAAAGCCTCGTTTTAGTAAAACGGCAAGGCTATTACGTGAGATCTCTGTTGAACTCTTGCACAGGGTTGTAGAATACTTCTCCGTGAAAGCCAACCTTTGCTTTTCCTTCTTCGATCACAGTAAATTGTTTCGATCCTCCAGTCTCATCAGCCGTACTCTAAACATAACATTGAAAGGAAAAAAAACTTACCATGGTTGTGGTGAAGATTTGTGCCGTCCTTTGCACAATTTTAGAGGAACTGAACACTGTCTTGAGCAAAAGCAACTTGAAAGTTTTTGGAAACAAGCAACAGAACTTGTGAAAGCCTTTGAACTGACCGGTTAAAAGGAAATTACGTACCTATTTTTGTTGAGACGGCACATCACTTTCAATTCCGCTTTCTTTCCTTGCGAGTTTTTCACGCTCTTTTTCATACTTCTCCCAACGTTTCTTTTCAGAAAATGCAGCTTTCGATGGCTACCGACGTGCAAATTTATAATCTCAGTGCTACAAAAAGCCTACCGAAATGGATAAGCGCCGAAGCAAGAAGAAAACTCGAAAAGAAGAATATTGGTCTGAATCATCTCCTTTTTCCCGATAATTTCTTATTTCAGATGTGAGAAGACGAATCGAACTCATACAAGACTTCGAAATGCCTGATATCAGTCACACTGTAAATGTCACGCCTGATGGCCGATACATTTTTGCTTCCGGTATGTTTGACCTGTTTTTACAACAATCGCTAATTTCCTTCACCAATAACGGAACAAGTTTTAGGCGCATACCGTCCTTCATTAAAATGCTACGACCTCAACGATCTGTCGATCAAGTTCGAGCGTGGATTGGATGCCGATGTTGTGAAGCTAATTGTACTCAGCGAAGATTTTTCCAAGGTATTTGTTCATGTCATCTATCTAACTTACTGCAGGTTGTTATTCTACAACAAGATCGATATTTGGAAATGCATGCGGCTTTCGGAAGATACTTTCGAATGAGGATGCCTCGTTTTGGACGTGACATGGCCTTTTCAAAGGAATGTAGTGACTTATACCTTGTAGGAGCGAGGTACGGGGTTTTGTTATACTAGAAATAGTTATTCCAGTTCCGAGATTTATCGTCTGAATCTAGAACAAGGCGGATGGCTAACTCCACTACAGTCACACTCTCCTGAAATCAATTGCTGTTCTTTTGCGAACGAACATCAACTTTTTGTTTGCGGTTCGTCTTTCTCAACCTAATTTACATACACATTGTTATGTCTGAGACTTTCAGACTAACACTACTTGGGCACGAGCCGAAATTTCTCGGCTCGAGCCGATTTCGAGCCGGCTCGAAGGGGTCATCGAGCCAAGCCGGCTCGACGGGGTAGGGCGAGCCGAGCCGGCTCGGCTCGAGCCTAAAGAAAAACGGAAATTTAACGAAATTCTAAAAAGGATCCCCATTTTTAATAGAAGTTGTGTTACAGCTCCAGAGGAACAAAGTTATAGTAGATACGCCCTACCCAGCAATTTATAACATTACACTTGACATTTTGTCCTGTTTTGCCAAAAAATAGACGAAAATTTGACATTTTTTGGCTCGAGCCGGCTCGAATTTTCTCCGATCCGAGCCGGCTCGAGGGGCAAAAACCGGCTCGGCTCGAGCCGCCCAAGTATAGTGAACACGTGGGGCTTGGTTTTATATTCAAGTTTATAATGAAATAAGAGAGAATAATAATAATGATCACTATACTTGGGCACCGAACCGGCTCGAGCCTGCCGTTTTTTTTTGCGATTTTCTCCAAATCTGATTCAATTTTCTCGATTTTTTTTCCAGACATTTGTTACTGCTTTGTTGACTTCTAGCAAAAAAGAAATTGGGATTTAAAATAGTAATTTTCGAGAAAAATTGAAAAGTGTGCCGGCTCGAGTCGCCGAGCTTTCCTATTTTTTCTCGAAAATTACTAATTAAAATTCCAATTTCTTGTTTGCTAGAAGTCAAGAAAGCAGTAAGCAATGTCTGAAAAAAAAATCGAGAAAATTGAGTCAGATTTGGAGAAAATCGCAAAAAGCCGTCAGGCTCGAGCCGGCTCGATGCCCAAGTATAATGACCACTCAGTGTGGTAACCAAGAACAGAACTAGAATTGGGATCTACATTCAAAGACGGCGGGTAGTACAATTGTGTTACTGTACAATCGCGACTGGACCATAATGATTGATGGGAATACGAATTGAATGACGATACAATACACATATTCAGGAACAAACGATGGAAAAGTCGAAGCGTGGGACCACAGAGACAAAACTCGCGTCGGAATACTGGATTGTGTTATCCCACTTTTGGAAGAACATACGTCTGCTGAAGTGACATCGCTACAATTCCGCGACGGACTACATTTGGGCGTCGGGATGAGCACTGGTCATGTGGGATTTTTGTTTCTGAATACTTTCAGTTCGAAATTCAGGTACTTTTGTATGATCTGCGCTCACACCGTCCTCTCACCATCAAAGACCACAACTATGGACAACCAATCAAGAAAATCGACTATGTAACTCGGTACGTTGTATGTGTATCCGAACAGTTTGAATTCAGAGAGGAGGGAAATATTGTGCTTTCAATGGATTCACGAGTTCTTAAAATGTGGCACGAGGAAAACGGAAAACCATTTGCTGCGATTGAATCGGAAGCACAATTGACCGATTTTGCACGATATCCAAATTCAGGTTTGGTCACTGAATTTATCTTTTTGAATCTATTTTTACAGGGCTTATATTCTTTAGCAACGAAACTTCTCGAATGCAGCAACATTTTGTTCCCGCTCTTGGACCAGCCCCAAAATGGTGTTCCTTCTTGGAGACACTCACTGAGGAATTGGAGGAAACTGAAGCTCCCACAGGTTATTTCTTTTAATTATTTAAGAAAAAGGGTTTAGTGTATGACGACTATAAGTTTGTTACCAAGCAGCAGCTCGAAGGTCTCGGTTTATCCCAACTTATCGGCACATCCGTTCTTCGTGCTTATATGCACGGATATTTCATCGATGCTCGGCTCTACAACAAAGCTCAGATGCTGACTCAGCCGTTTGCTTACGACAAGTACAAGGAGAGGAAAGTTAAGGACATTTTGGATGCCGAAAGAGAAACGAGTCTTGTCGTCAAGCAGTCGAAACTGCCAAAGGTTTTTCTCTCATTTGCTGTACAAAGTAGCCTCTTCAGGTCAACAAAAACATCGCCTTACGCTTGCAAAAAACTGCCGAAGCTGTATCAAACAAAACAAAGAACAAGAAAAAGGCAACCACAGCCGCTTCCATTCTTGAAGATTCTCGTTTCAAAAAACTTTTCGAAAACGAAGACTTCCAGGTTGGTACTTCCAATTAAACTGTTCACGATTGTTTGAGGTGGATGAGGAAAGTAATCCGTTCAAACACATTGCGACACAAGCAGATCGAGATAAACGAAAAGCCGCAGTTGTCGAATCCGAAGAAGGAAGTGAAAATGAGGAAGAAGATGAACTTATCGAAACTTCCCTTCCTGGTGATGACGAAATGCGCGACGACAAAGTGCACCAATCTGACATTGAAAGTGAAAATAGTGATGACGACGAGGAGGAAGAGAAGAAAGAAAAACAGAAGGAACGAGAGCGCAAAAAACAGATGGTTAGAGAAAAACGCGCCCAGAAATACGTTCAAAGAAAAGAAGCTGAGGAGAATGAAAAGTAGGATTTATTAAACTGAAATATTCTTTTTTAGACTGGAACGTTTGGCTTCAAAGCCGAAAAAGTTTGTTCTGTACGATTTGGCAAGCGGCGAGACCAGTAAGAAGTTCATCGAAGAAGAAAAGATTGAAACAGATCAAAAGGTCAGTCTTGTCGAATCTTCATGTAGCTCTTTAGGAAATTCCGATGTCGATCAAAAAACGGAAGGTCAGAAAGCCCGGTCAGCTGGAACACGTGGAAGAGACAGATTTTGGTGGAAGGAGCATGACATTCGTTTTGGAGAAACGAGGAAAGGCTGCTCGAGAAGAACGCAACAAGACGAAGAGAGAGCAACATCAGAAGGAGCGAAAACAAGTGGTTCGCAGAACAACCGATCATGTCGCCAAAAATATGAAGAGATTGCCATCCAATCTCAACTTGAAGCCGAAACATTAGCTTTGTTACTTTTTTGTTCGTCGTTATTTTGTTGTTGTTACGTTTAAAAAACAATTTATGAGACCGATTGGAAAGCTTATGACTAGGCATTTTATGAGCGTAAAGGCATCGATTCGAATTATACTTTCTTCGGTCTTCTTCTAACTTTGCTGATTTTTTGTTGTTCTTCCTGACGTTTTTTCCTCTCCTCTTCAGCTTTTCTTAGCTCTTCCAGTTCTTTTTCCTTTTGCCTTAGCAGCTCTTCCGTGTCTTCATCTTCGAGTTCGCTCACATTCTCGTCTTCCATTTCTTCCTCCTCCGATTCCGAATGGTTTTCGTCCAAATGGCGCTCCTTTTCCTGCTCATACGCGTCGGAAATATCCTAAACCCGCACTTTGTTTCAATTCTTTTGTAGTTTGTGTTTTAGAAAAACAAAAACTGACCTTGAATTGCTTCAAAGCCTTTTCCAAGTCTCCAATATACTGTCCTTGTTTTTCTCCATCCTCCTTTTCATCTATTTCCTCCTCAACAGTCTCTCCCGCGGCTCCCTTCTGTACAATTTCCAGCTGCTCGAGAATTTTGGCCATTGCAGTTTCGGTCTCTCTTAGTCTATCTTGCAAAGTTTGTAACTTTCTTTTGCCTGAAAGTAGTTCTCAGGTTTTCATTTGTTCCACTCACCAATTTTCCCACGAAATTGACTGCTTTTTTCCTCGCCATCACTGCTCTCTGAATCATAACGAGTCTTCTTGGACTTCTTCTTTTTAGGCTGAGACATTTTTTTTCATAAATAATCTAGCTCACCTTGAAAAGAGTGTAGAGAAGGAAAACAATGAACCCGACCATGTAAATTGGGACCCTAAAATGTGAAATGCGAAAATTGAAAAAAGGCTCTTACATCCAAGTGAACATCCCTCGACCCCCAGACTGAGTTTCAGCCTGTGCTGCTGCCATTCTCATTGCTGGATGATCGTGACTTCGCCCATGTGGACCGCCACTTCTCGGACCTCCACCTCCCATTCCTGGATGGACTGGAGGTCGATTTGATTGGGCTGTCGGCTGATTTTGTTTCGAACCGAACAAGCCCATCAGCATAGGATGGAATACTGTAGGATAGATGGCTGCAAAACAAACGACAACACAAATGCCCTGAACCAATTGTTTTTTGTTTTCAATTTGGGATTCGTTTACCACAGCTCCCAGTTTCCATCCGGTTATGCCGTTTTCATCGTAGTCATTTGAGCGTCTTCTCTTGTGGTGCCGGTCTTTTTCTGGCATCGCTTAAAGTCTAATGGAATTGGAAAATTCTTAAATTTTCAAAACTGAACAAAAGGAACATGTCAGCTGAGACTAGGTTGCGGATAAAGGGGGCGAGCCGACCCTCAAATATTGATCGGGGGACATGCCGTGAGGCTTCGGACTAGCAGGCTGCCCAACATCATCTTGTCAACTGAACAAAAAGTGAAATATTGAGAACTTTTAGTGTGAAACAACCTTGAATCGATAGAGAGTCACTTTGATCTTACAAAAAACGACAATCTTTTTTTTTTTGATTTTTTGGGGAATGTTTGTTTACGCCGCCTGCCTTTGATTTCTCCAAAACAATCTTCTCTCAAGGCTTCTTTTGTATTCAAGCTCTTCTGTACGTGAGCATAATTTTCCGCGTTACGGCGCCTCTTTACGGTCGGCAAATGTTGATTGTAGAGACCACGTGCTGATTCAGGTCCTAGCGGTCTTCATTTCTATTGTTTCTGTCTATAGAAGTACCTCTTACGAAACAAAATGTTCCGAACAAAAGCTGACATCGGGCCAGATAAGACGAAATACAAATAGAGTTCTCTGAACATTCCTTTTTCAGTGAAAAAACTTTCTGTTCTCTAGAAGACAAGACTTGGGAAGTTTGCTGCATTGCCTCTTTTAAAATGTTGCATTCGTGCGTAATGCTAATTCTCTTCTTAGCGATGTCGAACAGAGTCAGCGTTAGCCGCAATTATCTCATTTTCCACTTTCATCTCATTTCTCTTCCAAAAAGCCTTTCAGAATGACAGAAGTTCGTCATCGGAATCCGCGAACAGACGATGATGCTCCACGGGCAACGAGCGATGAAAGCGACATGGATATTATTCAAGACGAAGGAAGGTAAGAAGTTCTTTCTTTCTAAGGAAACAACCATTGAGCATACTTGTAACGGGATAACATTGTTGTATGGTTTCTTCAAAAAAAAAAAAAAAAAAAAGAGCTCGACCGTAACCCATTTATTTCCGCGCGAGACCTTTATGACATGGAAACATAGGATACTCAGCTAAGTTTTCTGTTGTTATTCCGGTCTCGCAGCGAATTCAATGGGTTTTGGTCGAGCTCTCTTTTTTTTGAACAAACCATAACGCTTATTTCAGTGATACACAACAAACACGAACAAGTAGAGCAGAGTGAGTTTAGGCGATGTGCATTCGGTTTTCTTCCTACTTTCTGTGTTTGTCATTTGGTCCCTTCTGGTTTCCATTTTATGTTTTTGAAGTTTCCTTTTTAGATTGGAACGATTGACAAGTGTTATACCACAAGATCGCGGCAGTTACGGACAATATTTTGACTCGTTTTTGGAACATCTCCCTGACAGGTATTAGTTATCTTTTCTAGCAAGAAACGCTGCATTTAGATGGAAAAATTGGGCGACTCGCGGTGTTGGCAGCATTTTAATGATTTCCGCTTTTTCATTTCTTGTATCTCGCGGACCGCTTCCGCTCATGATCCTGGTATCGTTTATTCTATGTTTTTTACGATATATAATTCAGGTTTTCCTCATCCAGTTCAAATGTTTCCAAGAAATAATCAGCATTGGCCTCGCCGTGTACAGACTCTACGATCTCCCCTGGTTTAGAACACTTTCCTGGTTCGTTTCTTTCAATTCAAGTCTCTTATCTTGTAGTTGCAGGTATTTCTTACTAACCAGCAACTATTTCTTGTTCGGAGAAAATCAGATCGACTATTTCAGCATCTTGCTCCAAAAAGACGTTAGTTTTCATATTCTTGTAAACATCAAACCTTTTAGAACTTTTTGCATTTTCTGGTCGCATACCATCGTCTCATCAGTTTCTGTCTTTACTGTGCCGGCTTCGTTTGGTTCGTTTTATCTCTTCGCAAAGGCTATTATATGCGACAGTTCTCTCTTGTAAGTGTTTCACTTTTTTCCAAAGATATTCACTATTCAGTTCGCCTGGACACACATCACTCTCCTTTTGATTGTCACGCAATCGTTCTTTATCATCCAAAACATTTTCCAAGGCCTCATTTGGTTGGTTTATTTGTCTGTAACAGTAACTGTTTACATTTTAGGTTCCTTGCTCCAGTTGCTATGATTATTTGCTGTGACATCATGTCCTACGTTTTCGGCTTTTTCTTTGGAAAAACCCCTCTCATCAAAATTTCACCGAAGAAGACTTGGGAAGGATTTATCGGAGGCGCCTTCAGTACTGTTCTTTTTGGAATTATGGTAACTTCTTTTATCTCCTCAAATCAGTATTTCCAGCTGTCCTATTATCTTCATTCTCGTCCATTTTTCGTCTGCCCTCTTGAAGATTATTATACGGACTACAGCAACTGTACCCTTCCTCCATCATTTGTTATTCGAGAATTCGGGTTGCCTGCTCCTATCGCGCTTGTCGCCAAGATTTTCGGGTTTGGTTGTTAATACTCGTCAACTCTTTGTCGTTTCAGACGTCCAGCCACAATCAGTATGCTTCCATTCGTGGGTCATTCCATAGTAATGGCTCTTTTCGCCAGTATTCTGGGTCCTTTCGGTGGCTTTTTCGCCAGTGGATTTAAACGCGCTTTCAAAATCAAGGTGTTTCTTTCTCCAATTAAGTTTCATTTAAATTTCAGGACTTTGGAGATGTTATTCCCGGACACGGAGGTCTTATGGATCGGTTTGATTGTCAGCTTCTGATGGGCACATTTGTCAATGTTTACATCCACACTTTCATTAGGTCCGTCTTTTTTAAATTTTCCTCTTATTCTGGCTCATTCAGAGTGCCGAATCCAACAAAAATTGTCACTCAAATCATGTGGATGTCCCCCGAGGATCAAGTTACCGTCTTCAACACACTCGGAGAGGAACTTCGAAAGTCTGGTCTAATCGGATAATCTCGTCTAACATCTCAGTTTCGAACTAAGCTTTTCTATGCTTTAAGCACCTTCCTGATATTTTTAACCAGTGCAGCTATTGTACATATTCTACGCAGAGAATAATAAAGTATAGAATATTTTTGTTGGAAATTTATGTGCAACACCTGAAAACTAGTCAACTTGACTTTGTCATCGAACACAGAGATGATCCGTGTAAAACCAAATGCGACACATTGTCATTGTACCGTCCAAGAATTTCCTAAAAACGACCAAATTTTAAGTAAACGGCCAAAAATACTCTGTATGGGTCGTCCTCTGTCGGTGGTGGGACTGAAGAAAGTGTCCTTGATGGTGTCACCGTAGATTCTTCTGATCTGAACATTTTGGATTATTTTCGGTCGGCATTCCAGCGAACAGAACCAGCTGAGGGGTCACACCCGACCCGCGAACAAAAACTGCGTATTACGTCATTCTACTCGAACAGGAATGTCCTCAAAATGAGAAAAAACTTGCTTTTGTTGTCGTCCGCTCACTGACAAAAACCTCTCGGAAATCGACCGTTTCAACGTTCTCAGATTCTTCGGGAGCATATCTGTAGCAAGAAAGTTGAAGAGAGACTGAGAAGAGATTAGATTGGGAAAGAGAGAATGTCAGGACGAACTTATGGACGAGATAAGGGTACACTCCAGGTAAAGGAGATGATTCTGGGAACAGCGATAACCAGAACTGTATGATGTCAGTGTGAATCAGAACTTTTGTTCTAATTCAATTAGAAGTCTGTTTGCTCGTGAGAGGAGAAGCCGACCGAGAAATGGTCTGATCGGATCGAAGACAAACAGAACGAGGGGCGTTCTTTACAAGTAGTCTATGGTTATAGTAACATTTTCTTTTCAAGAACGTGTTACAAATAGTCTAAACATAATTGGAATCAGTGCCAATCAAATACTGCTTGTACACAGAATTGGTCCAAAGACGGCTGACGTCTGGGAAGGACATTTTAGAGAGTTCATAATCGGGACCAAATCCGCGATTGACGTAAATGTTACAAGTTGTTTGTGATCTCAGAGAGAACGATGGGAATCCGCGCAGAGTCAATGTTGACGACGGTGGACTGGCTGGATGATCAGGCGATAGATTGCCGAAAAACATTTCGACGTGAACGGACGATTGCTATCTAGCAGGAATGAAAGCCGTAGTTGCTTGACCATAATACTGTCACTACAGTAGAATATAACCCCAAGTTTGTACTGTTCTATTCCATTTCATTTGCTTTTTATTGTTTACCAAATCGCACGAAATGGCAAAAAATGATCCTATGAGAAAAGACGAGGATTTGACTTTTGTAAGAGCTATTGTTCAATTTTTGTTCAGTTGCGTAGTTCACACAAAAGTATTGTTCTCTTTTTGTCCGGTTCTGTCTGTCCCTTTCTCTTCAAAGAATCCACTTTTTCACAGATCCAGATTTTTTCATGTGTCTTCTGCTATTCGTGTGGTAACGTAATTGTTTCCCTACAGAGAGATGACCACTGTTTGGTACACCCGAGCACTCCAGCAGACTTCTACCAATCCTCTTCAATCTATTTTGACTGTCAGTTTTGACACTGTGAGTGCAAAAATAGTTCAGAAATGTGGGCAGGTGGCATTTCACTACGTCATTCACGCCTCGTTGTTTTTGTTCTTTTGGGGAACTTCGCTCAAGAGGACTCAATATACTGGTTCCAATCGATCGAACATTTGAACATATCATTTAGTTAGCTTCAATCGTTTGCCGATAAACACAAATATTTGAAAGAACAGTTTAAATAGCAGACTAGAAGCTGGAACAAAGCACGAGTGAAATAATGAGGAAAGCAAATAGGTCAAGAGATTCGTGAGTAGCTCTAACTAAAGATCTTTTCGGTAGTTTGGTTGTTCGATTGAGGACATTCGAAAGACTGGAGGGCGAAAGAGATTCGAACATTTTCGCTAGCTGTCCGGCTCTTCTTTTGTATCTAAACGCGATTCGAATGAAACTGTCTAAATTACCTGTAATCTGTCAGAATAGTGGTCAGCGCGAATGAGAGACTTTCGACGGAAATGTTTCTTTTGTCCAAAACCACTCCAACTCCTTTTTCAGACACAACGCGAGAGTTTTTCCAATGGTCTAGAGATGACATCTATTTGGAAAACAAATTGCATACCGGCAAAAAGTGGGATGAGAAGGAGTGGTCGAGATGTAGCGACCGTCTCGCAAATACTGCTCCAACCTCCGTGGGTTATTATTGCTCTAAAATTGTCGTGATCTAAATGTATCTGAATAATAATCAGAGACAAGTACTACTGACCAATCAAAGCCTTCTGGGGCAGCCAGTCTGTTACAAATACATTTCCAGGAAGTATTCTCGGAGCATTTTCCCATTTGACGACAAAAGAAATGTTGGAAAATAAGGAAAAAGTGTCCAGGAATGTTTCTTTCATCTCTGTCGTCATTGAAGAGAAACTAGCTATTGACCCGAACGATACAAGAACAAAAGGTGATCGGGAAGCAATTGTCAGCCAGTTCTGGAAAACCAAGAGTTAACTTGAGCTGAAACTGTACCGCATTCAATCGTAAACGCTTTTCTGACAGAGCTACCTCTGAATGAACAAATTCGTGAGATATGGGATGTGGGAGATCAAAGATGGGAGAAGAGTTGATGACTAATGAAGAAGATAAGTCTGCAGAAGCAATTCCCAAATCTGGAAACACGAGTGTTGAAGTCAAAGAGACTGTTACCATACGAGCGAGGAAGTCCATATCTTCCTCTGAAAATGGAAGTCTGACGCCAACGAGTGAGTTGGAAAAGAGACGAAGTGACCAAAGAAACTAGAACGTTTTGTGTTCGTCTGATGAGGGTCATTGGCAGGTTAGAAGGAAGAAAGAGCTCTGTATCTTATTGTATTATTCAAGCGATTTGAAGGAACCTGGTTGGTAACTTAGCGGTTGACTGACACCAATTGATTGGGCTTGTGGAGAAAAGAGAAGAGTTGCACTCAGCCAAGATACTTGAGGAATTCCAGCGGCTGAAAAGAACCCAAACCTGAATCAAACATTGTTTTGCAACTAGACTAGACTTTTACCCGCACGAGTCGTACTGTTCAAGAAATCCAATGTCAAACTTCTTCCGAAACATTTCTTCCAAAAAGACACTGTCTTTCATCAACTCTGAAGACTTTTCAAAGGTTTCTGAACAGAACTTACCTTGACAAATCTTCACAAACAAATTGGACACTTTGGCCAACTTCCAGAGTATTTTGGGATCCAAAGGAGAGGACTCCTCAAAAGGACCTGAACCTGGTTGTACTTTACAAGTTATTAGAAGGAACCTGGACTCGTCCAAAGTAATTCTCTTGCCTCTCCAGGAGCCACACCAACATACTTTCGAATGACTTCGAATCTTGAACTGTTATAAACGACCTGGTCATCCACAACTGCTTGAATCATTGTCTAAACTTTTGCTCTTTGAATGCAGATCAAATCAATTACCACGTGATGTCCTTGGTCCGCAAATCGCTCACAGAGGCGAGCATTGAAAGCCACATGACTGAAGGAGAGTGTGGGAACGTAGAAGAGAAGTCGAAGTGAAGAAACTGATTGGAAGAACAAGAAGAGGACGAAGTACATCGAGAGCAGACTGGTCACGACCACCTGTGTGGGATAATTGGCGGGCTAATTGAGGCGGAAGTCTCGACGCTCAATTTCGCTTCTAACTGGTTTACTGACCACCTTGTTTCATCCGAAGAAACGAATTTTTCCTTTTCTTCAAATCTCTTCAACATCGGATTACTTTGTTTCTAGAAAAAGCAACATATAATGGAAAAATAATTGAAATTGTTTAGTTATTTCCAAAGAATGGGAAATAGTTATTTTGGGTCCTTACCGCAGGATGGATTCAGTCGATGTGATAGTTCGTCCTATTCTATCACAAGATCTTCCTCATTGCTGGAAGCCGCAACGCAATCCTGGCTCAGCGGAAGACATAACCAAAAATTCCAAGTACCTTGAACATCTCACGTATGTCTTTTTTTCCGTTCTAAATAAACGTCTCTTCAGCTACCACGGAGGTTTGAATACGGCTGTTTGGACTAGAAGAGAGCCTGAGAAAATCCGTCAGATGTGGGAGGAGTCTGTTTTCCGCGAAACGGCCAAAGAACTGGAAAAGGTAGACGGTCTTCTGGAAGTATGGAAGGCTGACAGCAGCTGTAGCCAAGAAATTGTCGCATCAACTGTCGGACTGGTGGAAGCCTGGCTGGAGAATCTGCAGATAGAAACAGTGAGCAAGGAGGATGTTTGCGAGGAGATCGTGGAGACGGTACCTTCCAGCGCCAACGTTTCTACGAAAACTGCAGTGGAGAAGGATTTCGAAAAAGAAGATGTACAGCTGTCAGAAGAATCTCTCCTCCATTTGCCAGATCGTCCGAATGGCTGGATTCTCCTGCTCCTCTTCCTCAGTCTGGTCATTCTACAACGAGTCTTCCTCCTTCCCACGGAAATCGGACAATGCAACAGACAGTAGAAACTCGTTTTCGAAGATACTTTATAAATGCGTTTTAATAAATAGTTGGATTACATTTGTGAGGCGGACGCAGTCGAAACAACAATGTTACTTTTTGGTCCTGATCGTCTACAGAATGCTCCGCGGAAGTGGAAGGTCAGAACGACGAGTCTTTAACGCAAATAATAATCTCACAACTAAAGAAGTTACCCGTCAAGAGCATGACAGATCTCCCAAGCAAAGGTCGAAGTAAAGTAGACGTAGAGTCGGTCGGCATTCAAACTGGAGAGATAGTAAAAGTTGAAAAGTTCGTAGAAGAATATCGAGCCTTGAATAACAGTCTGAGCAGATTCTTTGAAATATCTGAATCCATGGTACCTGAATGAAAAAGCGTTGTTCAATTTTCCTTCTTCCACTCCGGAAAGTGCCACTTTGTCCTTGACTGACTGCTTGGTTCATCTTTCGCAATTGATAGAAAGACGAAAAGTCCATGCAAGTCAGAAGACAGAACACGATCACTCCCGTGTAGTAGTCGAAGTAAATTGAAATTATTCGTCCGCAGTTTGTACTTGCGAAATCCCACGTAAAAGTGGAGGACGTGTATACGATGAAGCAGTCTTCAGTCCTAAAGTAGGGGACCGCATGTGCGACTCCCAGCATCCAAACTACCATTAGGACGAAACATGTGTTTTTTATTGAGAGGATCGTTGAAGCCTGCAGAAGGTAAAATATAATAATTTCACGGTCTACTTCACAGATTCGAACCTTGGTTCTACGAAGTCGTCTAATCTGAGCTTTCGCTCGTCATGAGACGAAAAGTGGTGGGAGGAATGGAACATTTTAGAATGTGAGTGGGAGAGTTTAACATGTGACTCTCACCTGAAATTGAAAGCTCAAAATTGAACTCACCTTTTGTTGAAAAGACATAGTGATCAGACGGTTGATGGAAATGGCCAAATGCGAATATACACAAGCATCCCAAAAGAAAATGTTAATTTGTCCAAGACGTTTACCGAGCAGTGAGGTCGATATATCACTGTCGTGTTTCCTAAATTTGTTTGAAACAATTTTCCGAAAAACCATACATTACTGTACTGGGACCACACCAGCTCAAGAAGACAATCAAAACCCCAATATTAGCTATTGAGTGAGAAACGCAAAGAAGTCCGAAGGAGTTCTTTAGAATGGGGTTTTTCCAAACTACAACAATGGCAAGAGTGTTCCAGCAAACACCTAGTCCTCCGATCTAGAAACTTTTAGAGAGTTCTAGCAAAGACCTACGACAAAAATAACGGAAGAGACCAGAGTGTATTGCCATGCTGGAATAACGGAATCTGTTGAGTTCATCTGATAGAGCACGCTTCACAACTGATTGGACTTGGCCTTGGGAAAGGGCGGGTCTTGGGACTCTGAAGAATATTGGCTCAAGATCAAAAAACACGGTTCGAAACTTCATTCAGATCATTTTGCCAGTCCATCGGCCGTTTATTTGGCGTTCGCCTTCTGTCACAACTTCCGCCTCGTCTGTCTCACTCCGTTGTTCCCGAAGATTTCGAAGGCATCCAGTAACTGTCTTGATGAATACCAAAATACTCTTCGAAAGTTATTAGGTACTGATCACAGTCCGAAAAGCGAGTCTTCCCTGCACGCCAAAACGAAATACGACCAGTCTGATTCCGAGTCAAGTTACCAACAGCCAGAATCGATCGACTTCACAGAAATCTTGGCTATAACACGTTCCAAGTGTAGCGAACCTCAGACCGTTCCTAGTCCTTCCAGCTCCATCTGCAATCGCTCCTCGTTTGAGCAATCTAGCTGTGGACGAGAAAGTCATGGTTCTTTTCAACGCTGAATCCGATTTTTATACTCCCATCCTCTAGAAAATTAACTGGAAGACGCTTTTAATCCACTTTTGTCTTTGCCACAAGAGCGTTGCATAGCTTGTGTTTCTATAAATTCTCTATTTTTGTTTAACTCTGTGCAATAAAATATTTTAGAAAGTAACGTCAGTTGTTCAAAAAGTGTCTCCAAGCGTTTACTACGCTTCTCAATATGGACGAAATGGATATTGGTGAGTCTACCCTGGTATTTTGACTTTTTCGTCTAGATATGAGTACGTCTGCTTCGTCGGCCAGCGAAGAATCCAACTGCTGCGAAACGGCTCTGCTCAACTCGTGCGAGACGTGTCTGGAGAACTCTTGGAGTGAGTCGACAAACGACGAATTGGCCAAGTTGAAAGAGTATGTGATGCACGAAAGGAGTCTTGGCGAGCAAATTCCACTCATCTTCGATCGGTCCGATGGTTTCGTGTCTCTGACTAAATGGCTCAACCAATGGGGACCTTTTCCCATTCACTTTCATCTTATTGCTCGTATCGTGCACGACATTTCTGCCGCCTTGCTCGTCCTTCACAGACTCCACTTCTCCTACGGTCTTTCTCTTCCGGAGAACATTTTCCTCGACAAAAACTTCGGTGCTCATCTGCTGATGGAACAGCCACCGCGTGTCAGTGTTGGACGACTAGCTCTCGAAGAGGACATGTTCATGTTGGGAGAGACTTTCTATCGTCTGGTCACGGGCAGACAGGCTCTTTTCGGCACGGATAAGCATGTCAAATCCATCGCCTCGACGCCCTATCTCATCGATCAGGACGCTCTCAAGCTTGCCACCAAACTGCTCCATCCCCTGTCCAAACACCGTCCGTCTGCTGGAGAACTCTTCCATCATTCGTGGTGCCCTGTGATCAACCCTGTGGATACTCGTGTCATCACCACACTTCTCTAAACGTTTACTATAAACTGTAACCATCACAATTTGTCGACTGGTACTCGTTCGAACGACTTGAGATGTCGTGTCAGATGACTGTTACACTGTTCAGTTGCCTCGCTGTTCAGTTTGAATGTTTTTCCATGGAACACTCTTGTCCTTGCTCGTTTTGGGGATGAAGTTTGATGGGTAGAAATACTGAACAATAGAAGCTGCATATAGAACTGTGCTACCTGATCTGAACATCTCCGCCACATGTCTGTTGACAGACATGTTCGTTTTTCTCCTCAACTAAAGCATCGCCAATTGTTCCGAACGATGTAATCAGACTGAGTTCAGAGCCAACCAAACGTTGTGTTTTACCATTGACACGGAGATCTGCTTCAGTTGTAAGAGCAACAGATGCACTGAACTTATTAGAATGTTTCTTATACAAGTCCTTACTTTACAGAAAGACCAGCGGAGATTTCCTTGTATTGCAAAGAGACTGCAACCGACGAAATGAAACTCACTGTAGCTGCACCTCGTGAGAAAAAGTTGACAGATGCTCCGGAGAATAGAGGGAACGTAGCCTCGGCTGTTCGCAATACAATGTTTCCCTGGAAAACGAAAAGTTTTAATGACAAGAAGAAGACAAACAGTGAAGTACTTTACAGTTTGGCCGTCAGCATTGGCTACCAAATCCATCATAGCTCCTCTGTTAGAGAAGAGATGATTGACAGGGAAAGAATGACCGAATAGAGAGAGTCGAACAGCGGACGAGTGATCGGAAGAAGTATCTGTTATCGGAAGACCACCATTTGTCCAAAAGTCCATCTAAAGCAAGAGTTTTCTTTCGAAAAGAACAAGTAAAACTTCAAAAAGAGAATGCATTTTCCGGCCACGCTTAGCGAGAAGTTTCAGGTCAGAACCACGGAAGCGGCCTTCATCAAAGTGGGAAGATCCTTCGTGTTGCACATTGAAGGATTCGATATCAGCGAGAGATTCCCAATGAGAATGAGAATTGGCGATGAGTGATCTTTGAAGATAGTTTGGACGGAAAACCTTGAAGGCTCTCATTTTCTTCCAAAAGTCTTCTTTCTAAACCCGAAATTGATTAATACGAAACATGTCTCAGACCAAATCAATTCGATCGCTGGTTGACTTCACTTTGCTGTAAAAGTACTGCCAACGTTCGTGATCAACGGGTGAATTGGTCTCGCTTCTCAAAACAAGTGTAGCAGAGTGTTGGAGTTCCGGAACACAGCTGAAAAGAAAAAAGTAGAATAATGCTTACATGACGTACTTTGATAGAATGTCGATTGCTTGATGAGCATCCAGAATGCTCGTCTTTTGAGGACAAGTGTCTCGGAAAAGCTTGACAAGCGATTGGGCTAGTGTTGTTTCGTAGAAGGAGTTTGGCAGACTGGAAAGTAAACGAAGAGCAGCAGATTGAATCCGAGTCGAATGATGAGAACAGATCTTTTCTCTGGCCAACTCGTATACTCTTAATCGTAAGATTAGACTTCTGTACAGAAGATACAGACTGTGGAAGAGGGAGGTTTTGAAAGACTTCCAGTGCCCTGACATTACATGACTCGGATTTACATTTGGTCAATTCTTCCATGAACTTTTCGACTAGCTAAATTGATTTCCTAGTTTGAAAACAAGATGTACCGACCCTGTCCTTTCCTTTGTGACAAGAGTTAAGAGCTGATGTGGAGCGATCGCACCTCCTTCTGAGAATAGTAGCCATCGTGTTGGCAATCTTCCAATAGTCGTCTGTATCCTGGGGAGTGTTGACCAACCAGTACTAAATATTTGTATTCTCTTATTGTTAAAAATTTGTACCATTAACTGTTTGTGCCACTTTTCATCGTTCGCGACCGAATGAGCTGCTCCGAAAAGAAAGTCATCGAGAAACTCGGCTCCCTGTACGAATAGAACTTCTCTCGCGACCAAGAGACTGTCAGTTGTTCCAATTGCTCCCAAGAAGTTGGCAATTACAGGCAGAATCGGCTCGTTTTCGGGACTCTGGATAGCTCTTCCCCATTCTCCTGGAGTGGCCTTTTTCGCCGCTTCGAAAACCTGGGCATAGAGTGAAGAGTGCTGTTTGCACGTATGGGTATCTCCCATGTCGAAAAGATGTTCCCGGTACTTTTGTAACAGAGGAAGCAACTGAATCTTTGTCTTATTGATCCAAAAGATCTACCTCTGGTCGGTTTGGCGAAGTCTTGACCACGTGTTCGTACAACTTATCGCCCACTTTGGTCAATCCTAGCGATGTTGTAGCACATTCGTCGGCCTTCAGACCTTCGCATAAATACTCTGCATAATATTGAGTTCGGTTAGTGATTTCGACTCGTGTTCTGAACGAACTCTAACTTTGAGAAAATAAGTTAATCGGACCTGCTCTCGAGTTGGAATCCCCATCTGGCGTCGAAAGGGGTTCGTACGGAAAGCAACTCAACTGCATCGATGATGATGATATCTGCGTCCACTTTTGTGTTTTGTCTGAATTTCGCTTAAACTGAATAACAAGAAGTGAGTTACGTGTAGAGAACATCTTGATTGTAGTGGAAATAGTCTTGATACTCAATTTTCGAAAAGTTGCCTTCCTTATTGCCAATCTCACAGCCGTCTATAACTCGACGGAACTTTTTGTTCTCCGGTCGACCAAACTGTACTCGACATTTTCCATAAACCGTATCCTGAAAAATCTCAACCAGTTTATTGTAAAAACATACGACAGTTTGGTCATCTCCTTCTCCATTCAGAGCCGGGGTGTAAATGAGATTGACCAAGGAAAAGAGCATGTTCCAGTTGGCCGTGACGGTCCCTCCTTCAGTATCAACATACACGGAATTGATGTTGTTTCCGCCTTGTACAAAAGAGATAAAGACATCCGGCAGATTCATCTCACAGACCCCAGAACGACAAGCGGTCATCTAAAACGTCATGGCACGAACTCTCGTTGAGTATACCTTGAATCTGGCCAAGACGTCTCCGACAGGATCATAATGCAGTGTTTCGAAGGAAAAGTTTCCTCCCGAAACAATTGAGGGAGTATCAAGCTTATGTTCGATATCATCGTAAATTAGAGTTTCCGTTTCAAAAGAATAGTCCACTTTGAGCAATCTGAGAAACATTTTGTTCGATGGCAGAGATATTACCTGTTTACAGCTTCGCCTGCTTTTGGCGGATTTTTGACGAGATCCAGAACGACAGGTTCTCGAATGGCCAATGTACCAACCACAAAGGCCAAAAAGACGAAGAGAATCATGCTCCCAGGACGACTTGGATGGCTAGCGGTTGCAGAACAAACAGAGCTGATAAGGAGCCGGCAATACGTACGTATAAGGACACGTATACTTGAGACTGATCTTTATTCAGAGTATTTTTGAGTTACCATATACACAGGACCGCATAAAGATTGAGAATGACCATGAGAAGACGAGGAAGAATCATTTCCCAGGGGAGTACACCTCCATAATACGTCTGCGGCTATTCTTCTCTTTTTCTTTTCAGTTAAAACTGTTCAGCCTGTTCAGTTAAAACCAAAGACCTGTCCAAGCGAACTGTTTGGAACAGATATATTCGTCTAGCTCTGAGAACTGTGACGCGAATACGGACCGGAATTTCGAAATGGAATTTGAAATTAACGCATAATTGGTGTAAACAAGTGGGACGTTCGTGTCCATTTCGACCGTGGATAAAAGGAGTGTTCCCATTCCAAACGACAGTCCATAAACTATGTATTCAATGTTGTTCCCTTTTATGCACTCTTTCTCACCAATTGTCCAGCTGTGTGTTCCAAGTAGAAATCTGAAGCAATCATAGAGGCAATCTCATTAGTCCAACTCCTCCTTGTGTGCATTTCATCAACTTTTTCACGCCGGTCATTTCCTTTCTTTAGTCACTCGACGGCCGTTAATCTTGCCGAACGGACTCTCCTTCGACGTCTCCATTATCTGGCCCCTTTTGGGCAAACTCTTGTCCAGTTGTTTAGCCAGAAATAATGGTTTCTAATCATCCGTGGGCGCAATAGCCACCGTCTCTCGACTGATAGAGGGGTTCAGAGCAATTAGACAGTCAGTTGACTACCTCTCCCATTATCTCTCGCCTTCTATCGTATCTTATCCGATTTGAGATGAACTCGACCAGTCTGGCAAGTGCCGAGGACAAGTTGGAAGATCTCTTCAAACAGATCATGCAGCAGTACAAATGTGAAAAAGTGAGTTGGCACGGATAGTTCTGTAAAAAAACGTCTAGGAACCACAAGAAACACGATGCGATCAGAGAGACTTTCACGTCTTCCTCATGGGTCACGGCTTCCTGTTTGTTTTCACACTGGCCATGTTCGGAAACTGTATCAATCTACTCATTTACAACTCGGACCAAATCCGCTTCTATCTCGCCATCAGAATGCTTTGTACTCGACTGGTAAGCCCTTGTCGTTTTGAAACGTTCTTTCATTACCTTCCTTCGGGTACTCTTGTTTTTTTTTCTAATAAGGTTTGCAACGCCCTTCCAAGGCTAAAGTTACCTACAATCCCCCATATATTCCTTGGCCTGAACCACTCGAAATCCGTTTCTGTATGAGAACTACCGAATACAGAAGCAAAGCCTTCTCACTTCTTTGTCTTCCTTCGCCTAAACTTGTTACTAACTTCTTTCCCCCTATATAATTGTGCGCTCCAATGTTTTGATGGCCAATTAAAGCTTCCGACAGACAAACACACAGATATAGGAACAATTTAAAATGGATTCGAATGTTATCACTGAACGTATTCAGCTGATCAATTGCGCGACAATGCTCTTCCTTCTCCCTCACGGTCTCCGGACAATAGGCGCGTGGGAGGAAAACTCTCCGATGGACTTCTACTATTGGCAGTACTACCCCTTCCAAGCGTATTTTGTCAATGTTTTCGGATTTTGTGCCATGTGGTCAGTTGTGACGAGATAGACAAGTGTCAATTTTTATAGGATTACGGTAGTGATGACGTCCGAGTGCTATTTCCACTCGGTCTTCCCGAACTATTCGAAAAGTGTCTGCACGAAAAGAAACTTGTACAAGTAAAGTTTCACTGTTCTATCTTTATACACTAAACTGCTCAGAACGTACGCCGTCATGCTCTCCATTGGACTAGTTCTCGTTTTGAACTATCCATTGAACAGAACACCTACTCTGACCAAAGATAGGTGTAATCGAGATATCGTGACCATCAAAGTCTCCGAGGGTACCAAACTCACAGTTTACAAACCAAATGAAAGTGTTTCAGACGAAACGGCAAAAGTCTTGGAACGGGTAATAACTGTGGCGCATCTGTTGCTGGCCATTCTGATCCCTATGGGTCTCCTCATATTCATGACCTTTTCGGTCATGTGGCGTTTAGTGCTCTGTCGTGACCAGTCCACATCTCATTTTACGCCTGAGAAACGGTGTGTGACTCGAATCACATTGATCACAACGAGTCTACAACTGATAGCCGAGTTACCACCGATTCCCGTGTTTCTGGTCGCGATCGTCGTCGGTCCACAAGTCGATAATCAACCGGCTATTTGTGCTTGGAATACCATAGGTTCTTAATCTTTCAATAAACTGTTTACAGTTCTTTGCAGGAGTTTTTCTCGGACTCTGCAACATGAGCCTCAGCTTCTTTGTCTACATCGTCTTCAGCCACAAGTTTCGACAAATGGTTCAAAGGTAAAAAATAAAACAAGAAGATGGCAGAATAGTTTTTCAGTCGTCTTCGGGAGGTAGTGACTGGTTGTTTCCCGTGTATTGGTCGCAACACACTGGATTCGGACAAGATAGCAGACGGAGCGAGGCAGAAAGAGACAGTGTTTCAGGCGGAGAGGAGTACTGAACAAGACGCTTTCCTTTGAGACTTGTTTTGGAAACTGTATAAATATTTTGCTATGAATATCCAGCTGTTGTTCGATGGGGGACCAACTTCATGGCTTAATTAAAGCGAGCGTCCGGCTACGAGCGATCAAGCTGGTGGGGGCTGTCTCGCAGCGAAAATTTTCGATTTGAAAGTGGTCACTTTGCCAAAATCTTGGCTGAGTATCCAACGTTTGCGTGCTGTAGCCAAATTGGCATTATATGTAAACATTGGATACTCACAAGGGAAGCTTGTCAGGTCAAGGTGGCGTTTCACGCCGAGTATAGTTTCATTCGGTAGCCCATGACAAGGGGATTCCGGAATTGATTTCCAATTTTGCGTAATACCACCCTGGACGGAGTTATGGACGTTTTAAAATTTCCCCCGCCCGCAGTGGAGAATATGTCGCTCGGGTGCAGAGTCCTAAGATGTGGCAACGTGGCCGAGAGGTATGCGTTCTAGACTCATGATTCGTTGGTCATGGGTTCGATTCCATTTTTTTCCTTTTTTGTTTTTTATATCTTTTGCCTTTTCCAATTTTCAAAAAAAGAAAGTGTCCTCATTTGGTATCGGTATCTTTTGAAACTGCGAAGTGAGAAGAACAAATTGGGTATACAAATCGGGTTAAAGATCTTGTTCCATGGGGGTGAACCACAGAATCTGATCAGAGGCCACAACAGCAACATTTCGATCAAATTTGTTCTTCTCACTTCGCAGCAAGTATTTCAGAAGATACCGATACCAAATGGGGTCACTTTCTTCTTTTGACAATTTTTGATGGTCACGAGGTCGAAACTGGGGTCTAAATTTTTCTCTCTCCAAAAAGTCTTCTGGGCACAGAGTAGTGATTTTGAATACAATTTACGGTCAAAAATGGAAAGAAGAAAACGTTTAGAAAAGGCAAAAGATAAAAAAACAGAAAAGAAAATGGAATCGAACCCATGACCAAAGAATCATGAGCGGAACGCATACTTCTCGGCCACGATGCCACTTCTTCGGACTCTGCGCGACATATTCCCCACTGCGGGCGGGGAAATTTTAAAACGTCCATAACTCGGTCCAGGGTGGTATTACGCAAAATTAGAAATATATCCCGGAATCCCCTTGTCATGGGCTACCGAATGAAACTATACTCGGCGTGAAACGCCACCTTGACCTGACAAGCTTCCCTTGTCAGCAGAGATGTGCGGGAATGAAAAAATATTCGTCATTTTTCATTTTTTTCAGAATTTCTCCCATTTTTGCCTAGTTTTTCCGTATTTTCTTTACTTTATTGTGCTATTGCCTTGTAAAAACATTTTTGCATACTATAACGGTAATTTTAGAGCCCGTCAAGTTAAAATCATGCCCTAGAAGTCGAGCACCAGCCGGAGAACCTAAAACAGAGGAGGAGAAAAACGAAGGACGTCGACAACTATCTCATACGACTTCTTCGACACAACGGGGACAAATTATACGTCTACGAACACTTTTACAAGTTAGTTTTTCGGTTTATCGTAATTATTTTTTATTCTTTCAGACGTAAACTGTTCTGTACAAGTGCAGACTTGTAAAAACTACCGGTAAGACGACAGAATGCCTCCGGTATCACGACAACGACCCAACCCTGTCTATAAAGCAGGTAAAGTTATTTTCAAATACTGTTGAAGCATGGTACAAGCCATTAAAAGTAAGTTATTTCTGTATTTTGCTAGTAGATTTTAGTCTTCTGTATCACAGCAACGGCCATCAAAAGGTCCATCTATCTTCACTCATCGAAAGAAATTAGAAAAACAGGCGGACACAACCGGCCTCTTACTGCGCGAGTTTCCTGTCGAAAAGGTATCACTTTGTTCTTCTATACAACAACCATCCTAGGTGAAAGAGAACTCCAACACAGCGTCTCTTCTGAAGAGCCAACGCCTCCAAGCAGTGAAACGAGCTCGAAGACGTGCCTCCGGATACCCTACCCTAGCCGATATCGACGGAATTTCATTCATTTTCGAGTCTTAGCACTAAAATTGTACTTATAGATGATTCAATAAACTTTTCTAAGAGAATTACTTGTTCTTGTCCAAGATTTACTGCTACAAATTGATTTTTATCAAGAAAATTTAATTTATCCAGGTTTTACTCACCCAGCGGAGCCGGAAAGTTGATCAACGCGATGGCATATGTCCGTTTCTTGTCCCATTTATTGTTTTTGTCATAAAAACGGGAAAAAAAGACCGAAAAAATAGCTAAAAGTTCAAACTGGCCGCGCTCAAAATGGATAGCGCCAAAGTGGGACGTTTTCAAAATGGTTTCGCACAAAGTAGTTTTTCGCATTTTTGGGCTGTCCCATTCCCGCGGGAAAAAAATAAGCGCGGGATTCCCGTCCCGCGGGAATAATTTTTAGACAGTAAAATTCCCGTGCATTCCCGCGGGAATTTTCATGATTCTCGCGGGAAAAATCAGACTCTTTTTTCTTGCGATTTTAGGGTTTTTAGTCAGCAAAAATCAAGGAAGGACCGACTTTTTCGTCCAAATATGGCCTATTTTGGTGTCACCGGCTTAGAACTGCCTTTTTGACTATCAGCTTGTTAAAAATCAGCGCGAAAATTAGTTGCATAACGAAAACCCGACGAAAGTAAGCGAAATTAGCGTTTTTGGAAAATTCCCGCGGGAAAAACTGCTTGTCACGGGAATATTCCCGCGGGAACGCGGGAATAAAAGCGAGCACGGGATTCCCTCCCGCGGGACGCGGGAAAATTTTTTGAGACTAAACATTCCCGCGGATTCCCGCGGGATTTTTTTTGACCATTCCCGCACATCTCTGATACTCAGCCAGGGATGGCTAACCCGGCCGGCCCGGCCCGTTTGAAATTGGGCCCGGGCCGGCCCGATTTTTCGTAGTTTTTTTGCCTCTTTTCTTCCATTATAGTTAGATAGTAGCGAGGTGATCACATTGTTAACAAAAAAAGATCATAAAAATTCCGTTTGTCGTCATTTTAGGCGGCTGATAACGTAGCAAGTCATTTTATAGCACTAAACGAAATTTTCATGATCTTTTTTGTTAACAATGTGATCACCTCGCTACTATCTATCTATAGTGGAAGAAAGATGCAAAAAAAACCGGAAATCCGGTCAGAAAAAGCAAAAAAATTGAAAAACAAAATTTGAATTCAAAAATTTTGAATTGAAAGCGTTGGTCCCACCACGAAAAATCGGGCCGGCGCGGGCCCAATTTCAAACGGGCCGGGTTAGCCATCCCAGCCGGGATGTTCGGATACCGGATTTCCGGATAGCGCCATTTTGAATTGGCTGCGCACCAACTCCTAATACATAGGGGCTGCGTATCGGCAACTACCGTAGTCAATAATCGATAGGCAGGCTGTATGTTTTACGAGTTGGTGCGCATCCAAATTCAAATTGGCTGCATCCGGAAATCCGGTATCCGAACATCCCTGATCCCCAGGGATGGCAAACGGCCCCGGCCCGCTTGGGAACATTTTTGAATTATTTTTGGCGGAAAAATTTATTTTTGTACAAACAAGGTTTTTAGTGTATTTTCGTGTTGGGAACCCATTTTTTGCGTGTTTTTTTTTTGCATTTTGCCGCAAAACTCAAATTTTCCGATATTTTTTTCGGCTTTTTCTTCGATTTTTTCCATGTTTTTCCCAAATTTCTTCGACTAGAGCATAATACGACCAAAAATAGCAATATTTCTTGCTGAATTTGGCTAAAAGCAGTTTAACAGGGCGAAAAACAACATTTTTTCCCTTTTTACGCGTTTTAACTATTTTACGGGCCGGCCGGGTTACTGTAGGCCCGTTTTGCCATCCCTTTTCGGGCCGAATTCAAATTCGTGCCGGCCCGAATTTTTTGGCGGGCCGGGCTCACAAGGGAAGCTTGTCAGGTCAACTCGGAGTTTGAGGTCGAGTATGTGTCATTCGATAGCCCATGGCAAGTAGATTCCGGAGTGTATTTCCAAATTTGCGGAATACCCCCCTGGACCGAGTTATGGACGATTTAAAAACGGTCACACCCATACCGTCTCGGCGGTCTTGCCGCAGCATACCTCATGGCGACAACAGGCGCGCATTTGCTCGGTCGGCATCAGGCTTGTTGAGCTGCTCTGCGGCCAGGTTGGACTTTGCGGCGGGCTAAAAATATTTTATTTCGCATTTTTTTTGTTTCCAAATGCGTCCCCCGATTAGATTTAGTTTTGTCATCAGAAAAATTGGAAGAAAATCGAAAACTGACGACAAAATTAGAAGAAAACTGCTATTTTTACCGAATTTCGTCAAAAATCCGCATTTTCTTCTATTTTTGTCGTCAGTTTTCGATTTTCTTCCAATTTTTTTGATGGCAAAACTAAATCTAATAGGGGGACGCATTTGGAAACAAAAAAAAAATGCGAAATAAAATATTTTTAGCCCGCCGCAAAGTCCAACCTGGCCGCGGCGCAGCGCAGGTTTTCAACAAGCCTGGTCGGCATGGCAGCGTGGCCTGAAGGTGAGAGCGGCGGACTATGAGGATATTAGTCTCCGGTTCGACCCCCGGTTCGTTTTCTTTTGCAATTGTTTTTTGTTTTTATTTGGTTTCTTCTCTTCTTGGTTTCGTCTTTTATTTGGTCTTCTTTTTATTTACCTGTTCTAGTATGGACCCTTCAAAAGTAGTTGGATATCTGGCCGAAGAGTTTGGACTTACAAATGGCGGCGATCTGACTCTAGAAGAACAGCGTCTGGCTTCGCGACTGAAGATGCTTCTACTCGATGCAACGCATAGCTACACTGTATTGCCAATGGTGAATTGTGCCGGAATGCTAGCTGAGAAGTTGTACGTGGTCCTGCAAGAGCCGGATGGAACTTTCCCCAAGTACGTTAGTTTCTTAAAGCTACCTATTCTTCAGTCGCGGACACTTCCTAGCCAAGAATTTGATTGTTCGGGCCAACCAGAGCCACATAATGAACAAGGAGCTGATGAAGGACTGGTTCGAGAATGTTGTCTTCGCCTCTCCTCAACAGAAAATGTTGCTTCTTGTCGATTCCTGGTCGTCCTTCAAAGATGTCAACCTCATCCAGTAGCTGATCCCTCCGGGCGTAGAGTTCGAGCTCCGCCATATTCCGCCTGGAGCTACTTCTTTGATCCAGCTTCTTGATGTCTATGGATTTGGACATCTGAAGAGCTTTGTCAGGCGAATCAACAACTACGCCGTGGCCAACGGAATCGACTTCAGCATCGCTGCTAGAGATTCGCTCCTGAAAATAAGTTTTCAATAATTTTAAAAGCAATGCTATGTTTTAGGTTATTTCTCTAACATATCGCCAGTTTTGTCACAACGTCTTCCAGAATTTCTGGGAGTACAGTTGATTTTCTTCTTACTGTTCCCAAAGTCTGTGACGTTCCCAACTGCCAAAATTTTGGCTTCATCAATTGTCTGTACTGTGACAAGCAGATTTGTTTTAATCACAACGTGATTGAATACCATTGGTGTTAAATGAAACTACAAACCTGTTTGTAAATGAAGTTGTAGTTCTCGTTCTGCTCCTTTATCTTCACAGGCACGGCGATCCATCGACCACATGTTGAACGACGAGAAAATTGTACGGAGCGACATCAAAACGACGAAAAAACTGCAAAAAATCGAACGAATAACCAAGATGTGATGATGTGGAGCAATATCAAAAAAAACTTAGCTTTACATAGCTAAATCGAAGAGAAGACTTGCAGCTCCTTATCAATGTTGAGCACCAAGACATCAGGTTTTCTGCAATTATCGAATAAAACAAGAAGAAAAGTACTCAAAACAAAACAAAATGACGATCTCCTTTGTCGCGAAGTCCTTTTAGGGTCGCTCCAGCAAAAAAAATATTAAACAGGTGTGAGAAAGAAATTATAGAATAATTTCGTAAATACATGAAATAAAAAAAGTAGAGGTGGTGGAAATCAGAAAATTGGTCGCAGAATTGTTTGGGGAGACGTTGTGACAATTTTTCATAAAAGCAAAAGAAAAAAACGAGCCGGGGGTCGAACCAGAGACTATAGTCTATTTCCCACGAATAGGGACAGTGGATTTTGGGCGGGTTTGAAAAAAATGGCTCTTCAATCCGAATTTGATATTTCTTCAATTTTTAGTATTATTTCAACTGTTTTGCTGTTTTGTCTTTATAATCGACTTCTACACTTAAACAAACCTACTTGTCACCGAAATAGGTGAAAAATATCAGGTTTTGAGTTGATTTGGGTCAAAATGGCTGATTTTTCACGAAAATCGCCGAGAATCCTTGCAAAGTGGGTATATTCTGCCATTGGACTTTGCGGCGGGCTAAAAAAAATTCATTTCTCGTTTTTTTTTGTTTCCAAATACGTCCCCCGATTAGATTTAGTTTTGTCATCAGAAAAATTGGAAGAAAATCGAAAACTGACAATGAAAATCGAAGAAAACTGCTATTTTTACCGAATTTCGTCAAGATTTTGCTGGATATTCGGGCTGGGCTTGCTCAGCCCAGCCCGAATAACATGTATGTAAGAGGGTAAAGATTGAAAATTACGATAGAATTTCAATCAGTTTTTTAAGAAAGTTTTAAACAAACTGTAAACGGTTCCGAATGATGCCTATCGTGTCGTGACGGTTCCATCGCCGGACACACATATGGAAGTACTGATTGTTAAACGTCAGGATTTCATTCTAATGTCGATCGAAGACGGATTCTAATTCTACTAAACCAATCGAGGATGTTCGTGGGCATTTTGCCCGCGAATTGAAACAGCTGAAAATTGAATTTTCGCCTTTTGCTGGGACTTCATTTGCGTCGTTTTCTCGGTAATTTCTGCAGTTTATATTTGAAAAAAAAATGTTAAACTCCTTTTCCTAGTAAGCTCCTGCTATATAAGCGCAAGTTGTTTTCTGTATTCTGTCATCACCGATCTCGTTTTGGAGACCAACGGTTGACCAATAAATAATCGGTGTTCTTTATTGGACCCTTAGAGCATACTTTGCTTCCAGTGCAGGTATACAGTCCTAGACTGACAGCAAAATTCGAATGCTGGATCTCCCAAAAATGTTATACTCGCAGTGAATCTGAAACAATACTTTGTTTCAGGTTCACATGGAAAAGTGTCGTCCACTGCTACGGTTACCTTCGTTATATGCGAGACGTTCTAGGAACTATGTTCTTTTAACTGTACAGGAGAAATCGATTATTCAACACAGCAAGTATGTTGCCGTTTCTTCGCTGATTTTTTCTTCCTCTTTCAGCACTACACGGCGTGCTCTTCACAGAAGAAATATAGACGAAGACCGGTTCAAGATTCTCACGATACCGAACACATTGTCAATTGCCAGGTAGGCTTATTTGAAAACCATTTTACAAGCAAGCTTGCAGAATACTGGCGACTCCTGCAATAGGATACCTTGTCGTTCACGAAAACTTCACTACGGCTTTTTCATTGTTTCTTGTTGCCGGCTTTACCGACATGGTTTGTGCTCTGATAAACAAGGTTATTTTCTCTTAGGCAGACGGCTTTATCGCGCGGAACGTTCCCGGACAAAAGACCCTTCTTGGATCCGTTCTTGATCCTCTAGCCGATAAATTGTTGATGAGCGTCATGTTCGTAACAATGTCTACGGTATCACTCGTTCCTGGTACGCTTTTTAATGCCTAAATTTACTGTGTTCAGCGCCACTGACGGCTATTGTGATATTACGTGATGCTTTTTTGATATCCGGAGGCTTTTACAAGCGATATCAAACGTTGGAACCACCGATCACTTTCAAACGGTACGCGATCTGTTTCCGGTCATTGGATCCGTTCAGATTTTTCAATCCAGAAGTTTCTTCGATACAAATTGTCCCAACCCGTGTAAGCAAATTAAACACGGCTCTTCAGATAGCCGTGGTTGCATGTTCACTTGCTCAGCCCGTATTCAATCTGGGCGACGCGTACCTCAATTTTCTATGCATACTAAAGTAACTCTATATATATATATATATATATATATAAAATAGTAATGAATTTCAGTGTGAGCACAGCCATTACGACGATTTATTCTGGTCTCCAGTACGCGAAAGGATCTGCCTTCAGGAAGATTTAGAAGTTTTTTAAAATTATTTTAGTTTTGAAATAAAAGTAACTAAATAAGTGGTTTTCTGTTAGATTTGAGAACGTCTTAGTTATTGAAAGTAGAGAGAACAATTCTTTGGCGGACTGCCTTCATCGGTGTATCTTACAGCATGTCCATCGGAAATTCAGCTCCAATTACATGTGACTAAAAAGACGACGGGAATGTAACCCGCAAGAGAGAGATAGTCGATGCTTGGGCTTCCCCAAATTTCATTGCCGTCCAAAGACAATTGTCCGGCCAGTAAGTTTCATTGCGTTTTCGGTTCACAGCACAGCTTCCTTTTTGGTAGCGCATGTTATTATTATCCGGAGCGTGTCCATCCAAAATGAAGCTAGTTATTGTTCAGCCTCCGCGAAAATAGGATTTGCTGAATAATTTAGGAGAATATGGTAATTAGTTGAGTCGTCGATTGTTTTCTTCCTATTAATTTCTGGAGTCTTAATTGCGAAGAGACGTCCCTTTATAAACTTACCCAATCATTCAGATGGCTTTTTTACGCAAAACTCTTTTTCAGCATGAATGGCGTTTGCCTACCAAAGTCCGCTGAAAAGTCAAACGGCTCTGCGAGTGTACATAATGAAAAAGGAATTGGAATCGGCGATATTGGAAAACAGCACACCGCAGCATCACAGTGAGTTGTTTTGACGACAATTGAACCGGAAGACATCTCTGTCTCATTGTGGTCATTGATTTCTACTCTCGTCGAGATTTGCAGCTGTGGGCATTCTCTCTCTCGTAATTAGGCCTTCCATTCTATGCTCACCTTGCTACTTTTCTGTCAGCCCAATTCCGGGAAACGTCCGTTGAATAGGTCTATCCATCATTTCCCTCGAGTAATGTCAAACTCATTACCGAAACATCCGGCTATCCTGTCATGTTCTATTTGTGATTTCCTGTGGGCGGAAGAAAGACTTGATGAAGGCAATCAGGTGACTGTCTGTTTTGACCAGCATTCCCAAAAGTGTTCTCTCTTCGCACTCCAGTCTTAAGTGAATTTCCCTCCTCTTCTAACTTTCGCCCATTTTGAGTCCATCCCTTGACGCCAAGATTCAGATTCTCTTACCTTCCAAAGACCTTTTTGGTCCACATTGGACTCCCCATAGTGGGGAGCAACGAACCGGTCATGTAATGGACTTTTTTGATGTGAGGAAGCTCTCTGCCAACTTGGTGCGAGAGTCTCAAAATGCCGGAGAAAACAAGTATAAAGACGAAGGTAATTAATACTGAAGCATCATTTCTGACGGCATTCTAGAAACTTTCATAACTTTCAGATTATTCAGTCGTCGCTCTCTTTCCTATTGTGATGATCGGCGCCGTTCTATTTGTCATCTGTGGGGCTTATAGGATAAAACGTTGGAAATTGGAGAAGAAACAGCTGGTAAGGTCACATGAAAGGTAAACTTTTCATTATACAGGCAAATTTATCGCTCTTTTACGACGTCTGCGAAGAGACAAAATGTGAGCACAATAGCCTAGATCACTCCGAGATGGTAAGTAACCTAAAAGGATATAAAAATTGCTATTCAGGGTTGCAACAGACTACGAGCCGCACTGGTCATCCCTCCGCCTCGAACTTCGCCATTCTTTCAGCCACAATCTGTCACAAACAAAAAGTCTAGATTCGAAGTGCCAATCAGTAGTGCTTCTGCAATTGATGTACGTTTTTCTAATTTCCTTCGATTGGTTTTCTTTAGATTGGGTATCAACTGCTCCTTTTCAACGGAGATGCCACTCAAGCAGTCTGATCAATGATTACGGGATCATATTACAGTTAGACATAAAGTTTTTATTTTTTGTTAACTAACACCGCACAGAGGACATTCAATCCACCTATGTTGACCATAGTGCTGGATCGCATTTGCCATACTGTCAGTTGACTATTCAGAACAGCTTCTGAAAGGCAATCTTGCTGTAACAAAATGATGAACTGACCAATAGTCCTCTTGTCCTTTGTTAAAATGACAGCTTTTCCTTCTGTTTTCACGACACGTTCGAATTCCTTCAACAGCTGAGGGTACAGAATTCTGTTATCGGCTACTGAGCCAATTTTCTTTCCGAATCTGAAACCATCGTACAAAAACAGAAAAGGAAACCAACGGCATATCTGTCACTATCGCATCGAAAGAGTCATTTGCGAAGGAAAGAGAAATGGCATCCATATTGCAGAATTCTATAGTAGAAAGTCCGAAACTACCCGCATTGTGATTGAAGTTCTCAGCGCATCTTTCCAGCGCCTTTTCATGATTATCGACTCCCATCCAATGGGTGTCAGGAAAGGCCAGTGCACCTTCAATTGGAATCGATCCCCCGCCGCACAAAGGATCGAGTAACTTGTCACCTGAAGAAGATGGCTGAAAACTAAATAACCAAAGACATACCTGGTTTCGGAGCTGCAAGAGCAACCATTGAATAACAAATTGAACTTCTAAGAGTCGTTGGTCCAAAGACGACGATGTTTCGTTTGAAAAGAGACTCCTCATTCAAGGCTATCATCACGAGCATCTGAGCTATTTTGGTTCCGGAACGGCAATGTGTAAAAACCTTGTCTTTTATAATGTTGAGCATAATCTCCATCATATACTGTTTCATGTCCGGTTTCCATCCGAAAATATTGTTCAGCTGAGCGCCAAAAACTCGAGCAGCATCCATCGATGAAAAGTTGTGCGCTTCTTTCGAGCCGCCACGCTTACAAGTTACTCTGAAGTTGTAAGAAAAGGTTAGGGAAAATACCGAAATGAAGGAGATTCTTCTGTGACCAGTTGAAATGTTCCACTCTCGATAAAGGTTTTTACCATGTTCTGAACTTATTTCAGAATACAGCGCAAAACTACCTTTATCTGTGAGAGTCCTTCAGTAATGTTCCTTCCCTCCTTTGCACTTTGCCACCAATCTACGGCATCAGCCCAATTCACTTTCACCACCTCTTTTCTAATTAAATCCAGTGCTTTTTCAGCAGACAACGTATCCAATCCTTCGACTGGAAACTCGTACAAAACGGCAAAGAGGTTATCCACGGCCCGTAATTTGCCAAGCTAAAATAGAAATTTTGATGGAACGCCAAAATTTACCTCAAGCAGTTTACTTTTCTCAACAGCAAAACGAATATTTCCTCGGTGAGCAAAACATTTTACTCCGAAACGCGATTTCACCTCGACTGCAGCAACAGTTTCAAAGCCTGTTGCCACAGTACCGAAAATGGGAGTTTGCATCTGAACTTCGTGATTTAGCTTGAAACGGCCAGCGAGATAGATCATACGAATGCAGGTTGAGATTGGATAAGTGACACCGTAAGTGTTTATTGTGCCGTAAAACAGATTAAATTCACATTTTAAAGTGACGATAAGTACCCCTACAAGAAGAGGGAACTGAAGTCTACTACAATAAGAAACCGTAAACAAATAGAAATACAGCTCAGAACGGAAAGTGGAGGTCATTTAAAATAAATTAGAAACAAAAAAAATGTGCCCGTATGTTGAACCGCAGTAATGTAGTAGATCGAGATGTGCGTACAAAATGCTTCAGGTTGCCCGCAACAGCATTAGTCATCCAATGTTATGCAATCTTCAGCTTTCTAAGAAAAAAAGTTTAATGACAAAAATAATCTGACCTTCTCATTGTCACTCTTGGCATCCTTTTCTCCGTTTTTAGGATGCATGGTTGAAAGATGAGTCTCGAGAAGATGATAGCTGCTACACTTGAAAGAACACACGTCACAAGAGTACATAATTTCAGCCGAACACAGCTTAATTTGATGATCAGCAACAAGATGTTGCAGCATGTTGAAGGCGTATTGCTAAAGAGCACATTTTAAAGAAATAAAAAACGTACCTTAGAGCACAGTTTACATTTTCCGCCGTCTTCCTTCTTTTGGGCTTTCTGCAGCAAATCGGCCGTGACCAGTCCATGAGACATAACAAGATGTCGTTCGAGACCCTCGTAAGTCCAGAAACGATCCCGACAACGGCTACAAGCAAGTGGAGCTCCCTGGTTCATGTCAGACACTACTTTTCCGCGCATTTGTTTATGATTCGCCTGAAACTTATGATGTCTTATGAATATGAGGAAACTACTTGAAGATGAGCGAGATACTTCTCTTTATCTTGAACTGGACTATCGCAAATTTCACATGTGATTTGTGAATGCATGGACGCAGGCGAAGCTGAAGACAAGTTCATAATCTGTCGGGCTGCAGTCGGATTGATCTGAAAACAATTTTGAGAAGTGCGTAACAGAAAGAAAACTTACAGAGCCAGGAGCTGCTCGTTTGAGGGCGTGTTGAGCGAGTTGCTGTTGTGCGGCCATAATCGCTCTTTGATTCAATCCCATTGTCAGATTTCCCTTGTTAGCAGCAGCTACAGCAGCAGCAAGGCTAGTCGAGTTTGCTTGACTAGTTTTACCAGTCGCTTGCTTTTGAAGGTGTTGTTGCATGGCTGAAATACTAAGTTGAAACCAAAATTCAAAGCGAACAAACCGGCAATGAGAGCATTATTGCCAGCCTGTTGCATGTTCTTGTTAATCAGACTACCAAGTTGGCGCTGAAGATGTTGCTGCTGCTGATTACGGAGCAACTGCTGTTGCAACATGGCAACCTGATTGTTGATCACGCTTCTGTTAGCAAGTCCTCGCTGCGCCTGTGACTGATTATTCTGAAGCTGATTGGTCTTCTTCTAAAAATGTTAATTATATTGCAATTATCTGGAGACTTACCTGCTGAACTTGAGCGGCTTGTTGCTGTTGAAGAATCGTTGGATCAATTGGTGGCCGTTCCCACAGCCAACGGTTAATTGTCAGGATATCGTCTTGTCCCTGAAATCATTGTGAGTAAAAACTACACCAGTTGGCAAAACCTTCGGTGCCATAACAGAGCGGATTTTCGAGTACTCCTTTTTGCAACCCTTCATGTGCTGATCACGGGACCCTTTGAGTTGGAAGTCGTCTTCGCAGATCAGACACGGATACTTGGCTTGCTGTTCGTCCTTTGTAGCAACGACCAAATGCGACTCGCTAAATGTGAATATGCGGAAATACTAAAAGTAAATTACAGATAATGATTAATAAGACGCTGTTCGTTAGTGTCGTACTCGGGACACATGGCACACTGATACTTTCCAGCAGTGAAGTGACTCTTCGAGCGATGATTTTGAAGAATCAGACGAGATTCAGTTTGAAAACCGCAAACTTGGCAGTTTAAAATAGGGAGCTTGTAAACTTCGTTCTTCTTTTTCAAGGCTTCCCAGACAGGTTTCAACTGAGCGGCAACCTAGAAACCGAATGATAAACCATGGCTGAGCTAGTACTAACAGTCTTGTAGGTTTCGATGTTTTTTGGCATCTCTGGAAGATTTCTGGCGTGAACAATGTCGCAGTAAGTAGCCTCTTGAACAAGATCCTGTCCAATATCCAAAAGAAGTTTAGTCATGTGAGGAGCCGGGTTGTTAGCCTGAAAAACGAATATAAAGACTGATATTTGGATTAAACCTTTAGCTGCTGCTTCTCCTTTTTCTCGACTTCGCTGGGTTTTGGTCTTTCTTCGCCAAACATTTTTGTGATGACCTTAGACAATGGAAACTCCGGATCGTGCTCGATGAGCATGTCAACGACCTAAAACCGTAAAAATTTAGAACCGTAAAATGACTACTCACACTGCTCGGAGGGAAGGAAATGGTGTTTGGCAGGACCAACTTTTTGTCCAAAATGAGTTTCCTTACACTCAGAGGTTCTTTCTGCACTTGCACGTTTATAGCTCCCAGCAGAGCATCGAGAATTTTCCGATCAACGTTCCTGTTGTGATTGATAGCCTGAAAAGATATTGAACAAGCGTTTATGGCAAGCCTACATCTTGAACATAATCATCCAACTTGTCAAGAAGCGCCTCTGGACTATTCAGTTCACATTTTTTCTCCTCTTCTTTTTTTATCTGAAATTAGAAAGAATAATAGTAAAGAGAGAACACCTACTTCGGTAGTTTGCTTCTCTTCTTCGATCTTGACTTTTTTCGGAAAAGGTTCTTGAACTTCCTTCGCTTCATCATCATCGTCCAGCTCAATACATTCCACCGGATCTTCGGCCACTAAACGAAAATGTTACAGAAAAACGTTGTGCACTAACCTTGAGAGCCATTAGCTTTCCCGTTTTCATCACATTGTTCGTTTTTCTCTTCAGTGTGGAATCCATTGCCCTGAGTATCACAATGTCCATTTTTTCTATTTTCTACTTCCATCACTTCACAATCAGATTCTTCTTCGTGGTCAACAGGGGATACGGCCTCTTTGATTTTCTGAAATTTTTGTGTTGCTAAAGAACAAAATGTCGAAAACAATGATGCTGTGTCTGTGTGCGAGATGCGATTGTATTATTTTGAAAAACAAACCATTTGACGGATTGTTTCCTCGGATTGACTGCAAGCATTTTCCTCTGGAAGCACAGGAGCGACTCCATCTGTAGTTGAGACCATCACTGGTCCTTTGCTCCAGTGCTAAGGTCCGCTAAATACGATTTTGTTCGTGACAAAAGAAAAAAGTGATTGAATAAGAAAATACTGTCCGAGAAATGATCAACAACGAGAAATAAACTAACTGGTTTAAAACTAATGATAGAAATCGATAACGGAAGAAGCGAGATGCGACTTTTTTGTTTTGTTATGAGGTTCATGTCCTTTTTGTGAAATTCGAAAGCCAAACTGGCGAACTCAAATTATTTAGAAGAAATACATAGAGGGAGTTTGAAAAGGTGAGGAAATGTCTTGAATATGAGAATAGAATGTCAGCCATCCTCTTATTGAAAGGCTAAGGTCGCCCGAAGTGTATTTCGAACTTTTCAACCCCTTTGCACTGTCAAAATGGAAAATGAGGGCAATTGTTTTATCGAAATTTTGTGAGGAATCCGACCACCACGTCCGTTTTTTGAAATAATCCCCTTTTCATTGTTTTCATATCCCCTACAGTTTGGCACTCTGAAATAAACATGGCTCCAGGCCAGGCCGGAACTTTCAGGCCTGGGCCTGGTTTCCGTACTTAGCCGTGGGTAGGGGGTCGGACCAAAAATGAAGGTACCCTTGTTAGAATGAATTTTTAGCATAATTTAGACATCAATATTAGAAAGTTATTGATTGGTTTTATAGTTCCACTTTTTTCTAAAAATGACCAAAAAATAGCCTTTTTGTTCGAGAAATACCAAAATTCTCTTCCGGGCCGGCCCTCAGGCCGGCATTTCCAGGCCTGGGCCTGGCCCGGGCCAAGCCGTGCCCAGAATTTCAGGCCTGGCCTAGGCCGGCCTGGTCTGACAGCCATGTCTACTCTGAAGCCGCTGGTAACAAGTTATGTCGAGAATTTAAGCAACAATTAAGTTTTGAACTTGGAAATAAGTTGCACAGTTCTATTACATTTGTAGAGGTACGAAATGGGTCAGACGACAAAGTTGGCTGGTACATGTCGGATCTGGGGGAAAATAACTTGAGTACAGGACTGGTTGACTGAGTATCGAATGCCGTCGTGCCAGGTCCTGTCACGACAGCAGCGTGATTACGGCAGACTACTTTTTCCGTGGACCAAAAAAGTCTTCACCTGTTCTTTTCAAAGAGCTCATCTGAACGAAATTCAAAAAAGTTTGTCTCAAACATTTATGTGGGTGCCTAATCCTCAGATACTGCTGTTTCAAATCCCAGTTTTGTTATTGAAAAAAAAACTCATAGCATTTGGTTGCTGGTTAGCAGGGTGGATATAGGTAACATTGAACATACCTACTATATATTGAGCTTCAATAATGTCAGAGTTTTTGAGCGGCATTTTTGACATGCTTAGGTACGCAGCCGAATTGCAGCGAAATTGGGCATTTGATACTCAGTTGGAAACTGAGCACCGAACAGCGGTCATCGCAATTGTCGCTCGCGATAACGCGCGCGAAAAAAATGATGGAACTAACAGAAAGCTGTAGGTCCGTCTCACCATCTGAAGACCACCTGCCTGTCTTGGCCGAGTCCGATTTACCCTAGAAGTCTGGGAGTGTTGCAGAGGAACAGCAAGCCGTGTATGTACCCCGACCAGGTACCGAGTTTTTGTTCTTTGAACGTATGACGAAATATTTAACACTGCTGGAAAGAGGTGGAAACGAGGAGTAAAATGATATGCATCATTTGATGGTAACTAGAAACTGATATCCACGACGACTTGCGGAAGGGTTGGCGGTAAGTGGCGCGGGCGGCTGACCGCTGTGGGGGCAAATAGAATAAAAAGAGCGTATAGGCCAGCACAATCGATCAATAATACGCCAAGGTCCATTAGCAGGCGTCAATCCAAGGGTTTCTACAAGTTATATGATTTCGAAGTTGAGGGTTTCAGTCTCTGGAGTAGTTATTTTCAAAATTTTGGATAAGAAAAGATTTTTGCTAAACGGCGTTGCAAACTTTAAGCTGTGGAAAATGTCTAGATAGTCGCAGTCTGGATAACTGACAATGAGTACACTACGCTTTCCGGATCAGATCCATTCACAACGAAAGAAAAAGAGCTGCATGGCGAGCTGTCTTTCAAAAACGAACAATTGTTCGGTAGCGAACGCGGTATGAGGACCCAAAAACTCCCATATTGTTAGCGAGAGTGAACGGCGAAAGCTGAATGGGGCTATATTGCCTGGCCAAGTAACAGATTAAGAAAAACCGCCTAAACTGAAAATCCCCTTATTGTGAAGAGTTGGCTTGATTGTGGTAGACCTTGTTGTGACCAGGTCGAGGATTTCGGTTGGCGGGAAGAAAGTAGTTGATGACGTGCAAATGTTATTTAGTTTTATCGATTGTGCGAATTCCACCCGGGACCAAATACATAAAAGAGGCGGGTCGAGCATTACATCCCAAGCAATCAAATGCCGGAGAAGTGAGAGATGAGACAGCCCGGCTTGTATTATTGATCAAGGTCTCTGTCCAACTAGGTCATCTTTCGTTCTCCCACGGCCATTAAATATTACCACAACGGGAAAAACTGAGCATATCAAACCAGATCTTTCATGTAGACGCTCAGCTTGCTTTGTATAGCTTACATTTGACAGACAGTTGGATTGTCTCATTCATTACTAGCGGCATATGAAGTTCAATGTCAGTGTAGATACACCTAGGCAATATGGGTCTGACTTCCTTATTTGAAGAACCATATGAGACCGTTAACAGTCATTTCTAGCAACTTATCAATAGTACAATATAATAGTGCATTAGGCATACGGCGGTGTGCTGGCCGCTGATTCGGAAACTCCATCAGTCGGATCTTCTTTGTATTTTAGAATGCACTCATGGGCTCGTTTGAGCGATTCTCGAAGGTCCGCAATTTCCTTATTGATTTCTTCCTGAGCCGCTTCAGCCATTTCCACCGTTCTTCTCAAAATCTGGGGAACTGAAAATAGTATCATTATGTTGAGCACATACAAAAGCAGCATAAATAGGCAACACTTACTGTCATTTTTCATAGTTTTGACGTCTGGTTTTCTGTTTTCCTCCAATGTGAGAGCCTTATGCATAGGAATTGTCGGTTCCTGGAAAATCTACAAAAAAAAATACGAATTTTCCTCAAATAATCTACCAATTCGTCATAAAATTCGGCCACGACTTGTTGTTCACCATTTGGGAGAGCAAATACGGGTTGAAATAGTCTCAAATAATGGAAGGTTGTGACCTGAAAAAGATATACAGGAGAATTCAAAATAACCAACAGATTTTTCATTGTTATCCACGAAAAAGATGCGAATCTGAATTTCGAACTCTCCCCAACCGGTCTCAGAGACCTCGTACGGCGGATATTCGACAACTGAAAACTAATGTTTTGAGAGATTGAAAAACAACACTGACCTCTACTACAGTTGGCGTAGCTTTCGTGAAGTTTGAATTGAACCTTACGAATCCATTTCGAAGGGTCTTCCAGGTTGTAAGGTCGGAGAAAAACAGTCCATCGGTGTGTATGATTATTCTCGCCTTTTTTGGGTAATGCTTGTGCAGTATTTCCAATAATAATAGGCTTTACCAGCCTCTTGCCTTTCATTCTTTCCACAATTTCTGCCATTATGAAGAAGTGTAGCTGAAAAATAATTTGTGAAAACAAAATACAAATGTTGAACGAAAGATTCAACAGACTGGGAAAATTCAAACAAGAGAATGACGACGCTCTGCCGCATTTTTTTCCGCCCTTTAAATCCAACGACACGCTCTATCTCACCACAGCCTGGCACACGTTTTTACTCGTTATGGATTTTCCCTCAAAAAGTAGAAAAACATAAAATATTTTCAGGCGACTTTCGGGGAATGAGACCGCGGCGTCGGTCAACGCTCTGTCCGGTCAGAAATGCGCCCTTGCCTCCTCGACTAGCGCCTGTAATTGAGCGTCCGAAGCCCGTCAAACCAAAACAGGGTGAGTTCTTGTTGACAAACGCTTCTGAATCGAAATTCAGAGGTAGTGAAAGAGTCAGCTACTAAGAAAAAGGAGCCGATCGAAGAGTTGTCTCCTCGAAGGACGAGAGCGACTCCTGTTGAGAAAGCGCCCGTTCCTCCTCCGGAATACTGTCCCCTCAAATTGCTTACAGAATGTCCAAAAATAGATCAACTACTCAACAATGAAAGAAAAATGGGAGCTATTTCCCAGGTCGAAATGGTAAGATTTTTTCTAATCGGAACCGATTGTTCAGATCCGACTTCAACATGATTTGGAATATGTCCTAGCATTTGCGACCGCTACCCACAACAGAGCGGTAGGAGAAGTTGCTTTCCTCACTAGCGGTGACTATCCCATCATTGATTTGAGTTTACGGTGAGATTCTCACAGTACAATACGAGTTACCTGTCCAGACCAGGAGCAGTATATACGAATCGCTTTGTACCGGAAGTAGATGAGAATGAGTACACTCTGGACAACCTGGACATGGGCAAACAAATCTCGTAAGTTTCTTTTTATCTGTCTCTGTTTGGTTTGTTACAAAAGGTTACGATTCAGATTGTGTGGGCTGCCAACCGATACCGTCGAAGATGAAATTGATTTCTGGCCGCCGGCTCACATCCCAACACGATTTTGGAAATGGTGTATGGTGAGTAGAAAACAATGAATTGTTAAGAGAAAGTCTCCTAGGAAACATTTCTAATTCCAATTGACGCCGATTTTCTTCGTGGTTTTAAGGCAATGTTTGTTGAGCCAGTTCTCACTGACGACTTTGATACTCTGTATGTCAATGGTAAGCCTCTTCATGACTGTTTTAATAAAAAAAATATCAGAACCTTTTAAACACAGAAAACGAGAGAAATCTCGAGGAAGAAGCGGTTCAAGTGGAAAGAGAAAAGGCCGTTTGAGTTCGCCCGAACTGATGCCTCCACCTCCGATGAAAAAGAGGTTGTGTCTTCTAATTTAATCATCGAAAGTCTTCCAGACCACCGTTGAGAGATCGGCTTTGTCACAGTATTGAGGTAGTAGTGGACGCCCTTCATAGAGAAGCTCAACTCTCAGGCGAGAATCCGCTATCTTACTCGCCTCCTTTCTTGTCTCTCGCCAGACTCGTCGAAATTGCAAAGAAAAAAGCGGAAGAGGCGATTATTATCAAGGAAGAAACATTGACAGGTTCGAGTTTATAACTAGCGTTCAAATTCCTTTGAGTCTTTAGATGCTGATCTTCTCAGCGAAGCATGTGATATGCTGGACGAAATTGAGCGTGAAGAGACAGTTGTGGTCGAAACAGTACTTCCTAAAGAGCAAAGTCCTGAACCAGTACCACAACCTCCCGAACCTATGCCAGAAAGTCCGAAACGAGTAGCAGACAGTCCGCGGAGAAGTTTTCGGTCACCACGACGTCAGTCTTTTTTTATTTTGGTTATATCTAGTTCAGTTGCGTCTCCACGATTGAAGACGGAGCCCATAAAAAATGAAGAGGATTTTTCGGAAGCCAACCAAGAAAAACTGAATGGTGTCACTGAGAGAGTGGATCTGTCTCCAAGACCGAGAAATGGAGAAAGAAGAGACAGTTTGAAGAGCAATTCAAAGGAGAGTGATGTCAACGTCGAAATCGAGGAAAAGACAATAGTCAACGGATCAAGAATTAAACCGAAAAAGAAAATTGAAGTCGTCGAAGAAGTGCCGAAAGAAGACAATGAAGAGGAGAAAAATAAGGAAGAACAGCCGAAAGAAGAAGAAGAAGAAGAAACGGGAGAGAAAAAGAATAAGAGCAAGAAGAAGAAGACCAAGTGGGAGAAACTATTGAAGAAAAAGTCTGATCGGAATTATAAGAAACAAGAGAGGAAACGCGTGAGAAAACAGCCGGAATCGACATACTGGACGTTTGGTGTCGAATCGGAAGAAGAACCTAGTTGTCTTTATGTATCGAGTTCAATGCGACACGAAGATAAATTCGCCAATCCGAAGACGAGGACGTTGCCTATGAAAATGCACCTGCCCAAAAATGAGCCGGAGATTGACTTCTCGGATAAAGGAACTGTTCTGGATCCGACTAAAGTCAAACCAAAGAAGGATTGTATCATTCAAAGAGTGTTTACCTGGGACGAGAAGATCTACCATGGAATTGGCGCCAAGATGATTCAAATCTTGGTGGCTTACTGTAAGTTCCCAGAGCAGACTAATACTGGTTTCCAGATCAATTGCCGAAATCAGTTTTGGATATTTTCCCCTTTTTCCTTGGACACGATCTGAATGTGGACTATGTGGAGGAGGGCAAAATCCCAGGGGAGGCTGAAGAACTGGTTGGTTTTCATTGTAATCCGACGCTAATGATGGATACAGGACGAAGTTTCGGCGGAACTGACACTCTGTCAGCAAGAGTTAAAAGAGTTTGAGCCACACATCAAAGGAACCATCGCTCACATCTGGAGACAGATCGAACGTGATTTCGCCTTCTGGGAGACTTATCGACAGTTGGAAGAGACCGACAACATGGTCAGTTTCGTCTTTTTTTTATAACAAATCATTTTATTTATAATAACAAAGTATTTCAGTTGTTCCGTCTGGTGGTCAACACATACAACGACTTTCCACGTCGCTTCCCTAGACCGAGCGAATGGCCGTCGATCCTCACAGCTAAGGCTGCTCGGGAGGAAAAAGTCGAGATGCACTATACTGAACACCTAAGGAAACAACCCACACTCGCTCTGACTACAGCCGAACCGGTGGAAGATCCAAACGAGGTCGAAGAACTCAGCTGATTGTACATATCTTTTCTTATTTATTTCTTGTTCTTTCATTTCGGTATTTATTAGTCTACAACGGGCGTTGACCCTGCTCATCTAACCGTATTCGTCTGATCTCGTCATGTACTTGTAATTTGTACTACTGTCATGTAATATCGCATAAACCTTTCAACTTTGTCTTCTTCTCGAATGAATGTCGTTTTGTCGACCCTCCTATCTAGTTCTTAATTCGAACTATCAAATGTTAGACGCAGTGATGAAAAGTGTTCTTCTTCTGCTCGTCGTCATCGTCAAATACACCGTCCAAGCTCCGGGTAAACCTTTGAATCTTACGCTTACGACCGGAAATGTGACTGAGCTTGTTCCCAATAACACGATTGCTCCAATTTTACCTCAGGTTATTCCATCAGTTTTTGGCTGATGAACTCACTTTAGACAAACGGAACAACTGCATCGAAGGAAGTTTTGGAGGCGAAAAAAGAATCTGTTGCACTCAAAACCGTAGTAGAAACGACCTTGGCAACTATAGTCGAAGAAACTACGACTATCGATAAAGACGGTGAAGAGAAAATAGAAGAAGAGGAGAAAGGGGAACAGGTATTTTTGAGTAGAAAGAGTTTTTGAACTCGAAACCTAGAAACCGCCAACAGTGGAGGAAGAAGAGAAATCTGTTGAAGAAAAGAAACCACTTGAAAAGGAAAATCCAAAGAGTTCTTCATCACAAGTGAGCAATGTATTTGTTAAATACAATTCCCTTTCCAGACGAAAATTGATGCTCTGGCAGAGCCAGAAGACTCGAACTTTCTCATTTTCATGCTTGTCGGAGTTCTTCTCGTAGTTTGTATTTACCTTTTACAACACAACAAAAAGAAAATTCTGGGTGAGAATTTGGAGAATCTCGGTCAGTCAAGATTTCAGGACTGATGTTTGAAGGTCGAAGTTCTCGTCGAAATGTGAGATACAGACGATTGAGCCAACGGGATGACTTGGAACAATACAAGGACGACATCATCTACTAGAAAACAGATTCCCTATATTCCACAGCTTTATTCAACAATCCCACGACGAGTGATCTTGTGCCTTTTATTTATTCATCGGTTGTTCCGTGATCAACGGGCTCTTCGGCTGTTAGTCTCTTCAGAATAAAGTCCGAATATCTGTATAGTTTCTGCTTCTGCCGATTGGAGAAACTCACCCAAGAATCAAAATAGATGGAAGTAGAAGAACGGCACTGAGAATATACAGAAATCCCGGGAAAAAGTGCAAAGTGACGGGATAAACATTGTTGTAGATAGCAGTGGCGAGAAGAGAAGTCACTCCTTCCAAAAGAGCGATCAGAGAGAACATCTTGCCTTGCTCTTCCGTAGCTATTAGACTGGACAAGAAGGAACGAAAGCCGGAGCTGACAAACCGGTTCAACATGGTCACTGCTAAAGGCGGAAAGATCGAGTAGTAGAGGGTATAAACTGACCAGCTATAGAATACGCCATAGCGGGATTGACCACGAATGCCATCATAATAAGAGAAATAATCTTTGTGAACATTCCTATGCAACTCAGTTGACCGTCAGAAAGTCCTTTCAACCGAAGAAACGGATACAAAGTCAGAACTGCTATGGTGGTTAGTCCAAACGACAAACCACTGAACCAGCCATACTGCTTGTCTCCCCAAGCCAATTTGTACCGCAGATACGAGTATTGGATGTCTTCAAGACCTAAACGAAAACTTTTTTCTGCTATTTAAATCGTACCAGAGTATATGAGTAGCTCTAAACCTAACGCAAACAGATTGAGAAAGATGTATAGTCGAGTTGGACGGCTTGTCGTCAACATTTGGAAAAGGTCAGAAAAGACCAATTTCAGTTTAGCCCCGACTTCTACATCTGAATACAAAATGGAGATAAAGATGTTTGTTACTCATTGGTTCTTCTTCGGCTGTTCCTTCGCTCTCTTTAGCAAAGAGCAGTATATAAAGAAAGGCAACAATTTGTAGAGCGAGCATAAGCACGAAAGCATAGGCGTATCCTAAAGCTCTGTAAAAAGTTCTCTCAACAAAAAAGTCTTCAGACTCACTCTCGAATGACCCCAGAGAGAGCATATCCAATAGTTCCACCAAGTCCAATCGCACCTTCCATTCCAGCTATTTTATAACTTCTTCTAGTCCGTCTAGTCGTCTTCACCCCGTAACTCATCGTTGTCGCTGGAAGACCGCGTGAAAAAATTCGTATAAGCTCACAAATGATGGAAATGTATCCGCCGCAGACGCCGAAAATGGCATCACTGATGAGCAAGAGGTAGACGTTGGCATGGATCAGAGAAGACTGGATAACTGCAAACTATTACTCTTACATCCGAAAATTGAATAAGAGTTTATGGTCTGTTTTGGAACAACTCATTCATGGTTCTAACTGATTCGTTACTAGAAAGGAGGCAAATAAAGGAGCTACAAACCATAGTTGACGGTGTTGAGGACGAGACCAAAGAACGGGATTAGGAGAGGCACTTTCACGCTCCAGTAGTCCGTAGCTGTAAAAAAATACGCCTCGAAGCTGCAATAAGTTCACGAACCCACCGACGCCAAGAATCAGAGTGGAAAAGAGGGACGGAAAGATGAGAGTATAAGACGAGATCGAGTAGAAATGAGAAGCCTGAGTCTGTAGCTCTTTGTCGTCATAGTATGCGGAAATATTCGAACAGAAGGTCAAATCCTAAAGTAATTTTGAAATCATTTATTTTGTGAAAGGTACATTGTAACGCTGTAGACACAATTTCTCGTAGATAAGGTTCTGAAAGACGGGATACTTGAGATAACTGGTGAGCATGTAGAGACAGAGAGGAATCTCCATTCCCAAGTGCAGAAAACCTCGTTTAATCGAATCCATTTGGACAATCGATGGATGAATGGCAGAGAGTGCGACTACCGGACACACAGCTGATAACGAGTCGATCATTTCCACGAAAAATCTCGCTAGACTCGTCATAATATCCGCCCATACTTCTTGTCTTCCTGATGTCTTGTCATTATTACTCAACACAATGAGCCGTGACAACTGAATAGCTAAGACATTTGGTATTCCGAAGTTTCTATGACAACTTTTGACGGAAACCAATAAGGAACGGCTTGTCAGCTATCTACTTCAAAATTAAACTGATAAATTCAGTTCCAGGAAAGATCAGAAGGAACAGCCAGGAAATTCCCTTTCTCCGCTCGACCGTCTAAATATTGTTTCCCGTAGCAATTTCCATTAGGCCAATGAGGCATGACCGACACGAGGCGGAATCTTTCCTCTTCTGTTTATCGGAGGGCGAAAAGACGAATAAACTATCCTTTTCAGGAACACTTCTTCCTGAACTAAAGTAGGAACACGGTACTGAGCATTTAACGATGAGAGTATTCCTCTGTGTTTGATAAATAGTTCCTGAAAACTGCGTCTCAGTGTATTTCGCGAACAAGACATCCAAAAGAGCCTTCAACAAATGGCTCATCACCAGGTAAACGACAAAGCGTCTTTTTGCCTAATTCGTTGCGTAAGCCCGGAGCACTCAATTCATGAACCCGTGGCTCCGCCCCTCGGCCAGCTAGTCCTCACAGCCCTCCAGGCGACCTCCAACAGAATATGGTTACATTCAGGTAGGCCCCTAATGTTTCGTTCTCTCGTCCAGACATGGTCAATACAAAGCGTATTCTTGTTCAAAAGACCGTAATGAACTAGCAATGAGATTTTGTCTTACAAACTCTTTGCAAATAAGCATTCCGGAGAAGTTTCTCTGGACCGACTGTATGTATTCCTCTAGCTAAATCTTGTTTTTTCCTGTTCTAGTCTTACTCACTTTCCGGAGAATGGCAAGTGACTGAAAATAGCATTAGGCGCACTTTCGGACGCAAAAGCAGTCAGCTGTAAGCTGACCTAAAGAAACGCTATTCTTTTCACTATCATTGGATATGTGGATAGAAGAGTAGGCGAACGAGAGGTGTCTCTATTCTCGGCCGAGTCAAATGATGCCAATTATGGCAGACCCGTAGGAGTCATGTAAACAGTTTTTAGTCTAACTGCTTTTGGGAAATAAGGGGAAAAAGGCGAGAAGTTAACCAAGTTTGGTGGGTTCGGACATTCTCGGAGATTTATGAGAGGAAGTATACTGTAATTATTTTGTTCTACTTCGAACGAACAATGATTTGAAGAAAAAGTGTCGCCCATCATTGGCCTGCGTGCCCGCTCACGTCAGCCATCCATCGCCCGTTATCTACTCCTAATGAGCTCCAGAACTCCAATTTTTTTGTGCAGAATAATCCTTGAGGATGCAGTCTTTTGGACTCGCATTGATTTGAAATTATGGAGTCTTGGCTTTCTTTTTCGATTCCAGTTGGGCACAAAAACTCATGAACACTGATCGAGCAACGAGACAAAGTACAGCCTTATTTTCAAAGTTCTGTGTGTTCGCGTAGGTGGACATTTCCTCTGGACAGCCATTGTGCGGTCTTTGTTGGAGCTGCGATCTCAGCGACGGCCAATTATGGCGATGTGTTTGGCGGCCGTTTTGAGCAGTTTAAAGGAGCAAATGTTTTGGATTCACCAGTGGCTCAAAGTTGTCAGCCTAACAACAAGAGACCTTCTGGTATCAATTTCCTTGTTCCTTAAAATGACGGTGCAGCTGCGCGGAAATTCTTTGCTCCGAGCGAGTCACGGAAATGACAGAGTGAAACATGAAGCGAGAAAGAGATATCGGTTATTTGAGACTGACACGCGCTTATTTTGGTCTTTCCAGATCATTCGGTCATTCCATTGCCGATTCTGTTCGTAGACTTCTTCGTTCTCCTCGTCGATCTCCAACACGTCTTTTCAAGAGAAAAATAGACTTGGACAACTTTTCAGACTTGAGGTAACTACCAACTAATCAATGTAAAGAGAGTCAATTACAGTACTCCAAACTCGGCTCGAAGCGTCTCGTTTACGGAAGGTAATCCTTTTTTTCGCTGTATTATTCCCAATTCTTTTAGCGATTGAATGGCCGTTTATTGACGAAGATGTTTTTGAAGAATGACCGACTACTCGCTGTACATAACCAATCCGAGTGCCATTCCGTGTCTTCCTTTGGGTAGTTTCTCCAACTAGAAAATGAAAAGTGATCAAATCAACGGTTGTCTCTCCCCGAATAAACTTTTGAATATAGGAAGTCTTTATCTAGGTACATTGAGAGAAGTACAACGTATGGCTAATGCATTGGACGTATGTACAGGAAAGAATCACTTTGAAATCTACAGTATGCATGGGAAGGGCGACCAGAAAAGAAAGAACACGATTCCAGTAAACTAGCGGGATTTGATCACTTTGAGAGGGAACTCCTAAGCACTTAGGTACATTTGATTTGGCTGTTAAAAGAGGTCACCGGATGGACAATAGGAATGAACATATGGCTGTTAACGACTTGTAGGAATAGAAATCAAAGGTGGGTCGACACGACTGATCGTGACGTTGATTCCGAGATTACCATTTTCTGAAACTCTCAGCTTAGATAAAAAGAATAAGAAAGGAACCGGCAAAAAGTTGTGCTGTTGAAGTGTCAAAGGACAGGCAATCAGACTGTTGGATAGCTTGAGCTACTCCTTCGTGTATTGATCTTGGAGTTGCTTCCCACGCAAGTCTACGTCTTACAGTCGAAAGTTCTAGTCTGTAGAATTGGGTTGAGGCAAAAAGTGAGAGAGAGACTGACCTGTACATGAAATTATCCGCGTCTTTTTTGGCTCCTATTAATTGAACTACGGCATAAAACATTTGCTGCCCTTGTTCGCGATCCTGCTTCTCGAGGACTAGCATAAAGTCGGAACCAAAGCAGTTCTGCATCATGACCCAGTCGACAGCACCAGGAAGATTGATGTCGGTTGCCAAAAACACAATGTCTTCTCCTTAATTTAACAATAGAAGTTTGTTCGATGAATATTTTTATACCTTGTAAAGTGGTGATGCTTTTATGCACCTTCTTCAGATGGTCCATCACGTCGGTCAAGGCGCCTTGCCATTTGCAAGACGCTCCTGGACAGGGACAACTGTATGGTCTAAAGCAATTCTTTTACAAGATTATTAAAAAAAATACCTGTATTCACAGCCTTCTTCGTGCTCAACTTTATCCTGGTGATAGAAATACTGTCCACATCCTGAACTGTTGAACTTGCACGGGAATCTGACAGTGTTCGCAATCTTCTCCAGACCGAGATTGCGCACATTCGCTGAAAATCGACGCCATAAGAGATTTGATTAAAAAACGTACGAGTAGCTCCTCTGCAAGTGGGACAACAGGTCAGTTTGGGGCGACAGGTTCCACAGACGAGATGACCCGAATGGCATTGCAAATACGGAGGCAGCATGTAATCCAGACATACGGGACATTCGAAAACAGAGAGAACCTGAACTCTGAATTGCATGAAAGATCTTGGGACATCTTCACCTCGGCGTTACTATCGTTGATATCGCCTGTACAATTTCCGATCTGACCAATTTGTGGGGCTACTTGATGTGCGTTTGGAACTGGATTCGGGAGACATGCGGTAACTAAAATGAGTCTTTAACATGAAATTAAAAAACAACCAACTGGTTGAACTACTTCCTACAACTTTTGCCATAGATTTGATTGGTTGAGGCCCGGTTACGCATTGTTGAAGTGACAGAGGGGGTGAACCCGTAGGTGAGCCTGTCGATTCCGATAGAAGTGACTTACTCATCGCCACAGGCGATCGAGGAAGACGACTCTCGCTGAAAAATTTGTTCTAACTGAAGTAGATCTGCAAAAAGTTAGAGGCACGATGAAATGCGGGGTTTTGGTAATTGAAATCGATAAAAAATAAACATAAATTATTTTTCTTCCAATAGGGATTCCTTTAACTTGGCGAATCAAACACTTTGTCCAATGGCGTGATGACACTCACAATCAACTGACTACTTTTTCAGGTTATTTCTCAAGCGTCTTCATGATTCTGGTTCCAAAAAAGCTCTAGATGGATGATATCTCAGTTAGCAAAAAGCGGGAAATTGGTTAAATGGCAGAAAATAGAGGAAGCGAACAATGAAGCGCAATGTGAGTGAGCGGGTCAGAGACGCAGAGGAATTCTTGTCGTCTGACTGAGCGAGCGGAAGACCAGCTGTCGAGATAGACAACCTGTGTCCACTTGCCCTGAAATTGTCTTCCGAACTGGACAGCCACTTGGAATAAATTTGCGGGACATTGCTTTTCAGCACTTTATCGACGGTGACGGATGGCGCAGTGGCAGGAGGCGCCAGCGCTAATTTAAGGGTCCCAAGTTCGATCCCCGTCTCGGCCCAACCAAGGATTCTATCCTCTCTGATTGTGAGGTCGGTACATTGGTAGTAGCTTTGCTACGAAGTAAAGGCGTTCCTAGAAAAGGTTGGGCAGCTTTGGACCGTTCACGCCCCGCGACCTGGCCCGTCAGGGAGTCCCCGCAATGGTACATCGACAGCGTAACGCAACGCAAGATGTAGGAGCTTGTACTCCCAGCTTAATTGCCTGCCGTTGATTCGGGAGAGAAACTTTACTTTATCGACGGAAAAAATATCATCAAAAAGGCAGCGGTACCATAGATCCCAAATCGAGGCAAAAACAGAAATATAAAATGCTTGTTACAACTTTACTACAGCAAACGAGATCAGATTAAATGAGATAAAATTGCACACGCGTGTAACCGGGATAATAAATTTACAGAAAAGGGGGAATCTATTGGCTGTCTTCCATTTCATCGTCTTCAGGAATAACTTCAGGTCTTTCACGAGGAGCACGCATTGGTCTGCTCGGATTGAAAGAGCTGCTAGATGGCTGTGTTCCACCCGTTCCGTTCCTTAGAATGAAATCTCCCATCCAGCATCCGTCGTCGGAATTCTTTTCCTGGACACAATGGAGAGTCTGAACACAGGCAGATAGAAGATGAAAACGAAGGTATTTACGTTCTCGTTGCACATCTGAAGGGCTACGGAAAACAAAGAAGCAACATGCATGTTCTTCTCACTATTTCTCTGGGCTCGGTAAGGAAGACAAGCCAGCATACTTGACAGCGAATGTTCTCCTAAATTGGAAGTAAATGAGAAAACCCGAAAATTACTCGCCTGCCACATCGAAATCACTCAAAACGACGGCATTTTGCAGAGCTTCTTGTGACGCTCCGTCCATGTTAGTATCCTGATGCTTGAAAGCCGATGGCTGGGACAGTTCTTCAGTGGCAGTGAAAACACATCGCGATACTTCCAGAGGATCTAAACAAAAGTAACAAGGCGTTTCAGCTTTTTTCCTACCTATTCCAGTAGATTTGAACTCGAAAGATCCATTCATTACACTGACATCGTTGTGCAAAGTCATGTTTCTGACAGCTTGGAATGTTTGATCCAGATATTCGCGATCGTTTGCCGCTTCAGTCACGGTTTTTAGACATTTTCGATCGAGCTGAAAAATAATTACTTCAAATAATAGAAAGAAACGAACCATTTTGTTTGTGAGAATATTCTTGAGATATCCCTTGACTTTAGACTGATCAACCGATGTGTTTTTGATGACGAAATTTCCTTCCAGACCTTGCGCGACTTCGCCTTCATCTTCAACATCATCCGCCGCTTGGAGATCACGAATTTCTTGCACTTTGTTCTTCTTGGAAGGCCACAACTGATGTGCGGCTGATGCAGCACCAGGGGACCAAGGATTCCCCTAAATTGGATACATCAAACATACAGAAAGCCTTACGTTGGCAGTGTGAAACGACTCTGCACCATCTAGATCGTCCTCGAAAGACTGAGGTTCTCCCTGGGAATCGTTATCCACATTGTCAACCTCCTCGACATCTGTTGGCGCTTCGGTATCCGATTCCGGATTGGCATTATTCTCATTTCTACAACTTTTCTTGTATTTAGTTCGGCAAAAAGACTTTTTTACCTCTCATCTTCGATCATGATCTGTACTCCTCTCAATGCTCTGAAGTATTCGATGCCGAGTATGTCTTTTCCCTCGTCGTCCAACAAACTCGTGTTCATGAATTCGACTCCTTTGGCAAGCAACTCTTCCCTTTTCAAAGACGTAGCCCATGAACAGTCTGGATACCTCACTTTCTAAAAGACCAAGATTTTTTTTCCAATAAAACTTGAACAAACTCCATTCAAACAGCCAACTTTGTTGAGTTTTTCAAAGTCGTAAACAGCGTAAGGAGTTCGAATACAGGGTCGAGAGAGAAATATCATTCCTTCCGGTTTCTCGTTGTTTCGATTCACTCGAAGGGAAAAACGCTCGAGCGCTTCACGCCTCATGTCTGGATTAGACGCAACCCAGTAGCTAAAACAATTTTTGTTTAAAAATTTCGGGTAGATTTACTTGTCAATATTCGCTGTTGTTTTGTTCTCTTCGGGTTGCTTTTTCTTCGTCTTTTTGGCATCTTTCTCTTTTTCCACATCAGCCGCTTTGTTGCCTGAAGGCCTTAATGACCGTGAAACACAAGGCAAAAGAACCTTTCCAGTGAGCATCGTCATCTTTTCCAATATTGCGAATGGCCTCATCGAGATCATTTGCGGCCACGTCTGAAGTGACAGGCACGTCGGCAATGTCGTCAACTGCAATTATCCCATTCATTTCTTCTTCCAGTGGTGTCCTGAACATAAATATATACAGAACAGCGATACGTTTACGGGTTGCGGTCCATGATTGCCTTGACCTGATCAGCAATTTGCTCTGCCTGTTGCTCATTCGGAAGTTGCACCTCGTCTGAAAGCGGTTCCATGGCTGGAGGAGACTCGTCATCAAAATCTCCGGTATCAGAGGCATCGTAAAAGATTTCTGTCCTGAACAAAATAAAAAAACTTAATTGAACCAAAGAGTAATACTCAGAGATGTTCAAAACGTCGTCGTTGTCGCTCTGCCAGCAGTCTATTGGAAGTGAAGCGTTCTAGGCGCAATTTTCTTTAGGTAATTGGACAAAACTACCATTTTCGAATCGCCCTCGATGAAAAATATGTAGTTGCCAGGGGCCAGAATGCGCCGTTTCATTGCGATGATCTCGTCTGGTGTTCCGTTAATTTCTTCTACTTTCCTAAATTAGCGATAAGACCAAGATATTATAGTCTTTCTACCGGATCATTTCTTCAGTGTCTGCCTGTGTCACATGCCGCTGTACTAATTGAACATTCCAAAGATTGTCGAGTTCTTTGACTTCATCGTCCAGTCCAGCATTCAGCATGAAGTATGACCGTTCATTTAGATCAGCTACATTTAGATCGACTTCCGGCGCCAGTCTACTTTTGTCCGTTTGAAAGTCCTAAAACCTTCCTATAATTTGGTCAGAAGCGAGTGTCACCTCCTGATGCCGCAGTTGCAAAAGACGGGTGAATTCGTCGACGTCGAATGTACCGAATCGGTCAGCTGGATTCAGAGAAATTGAATTATCAGCAATCCAAAGCTGAAAAAAAAACGAAAAATAAATAGCCGAGAACATCACTACTTACCCTGTCGATCAGGACGTTTTTTCCTCGAAAAATGATCGACTTGCGGAAATTCTTAGTCTGAGGGAAAGCAGTCTTCTGTTTGATCGGCGTAAAGCAGTCGTTGTTCGGATCAACTGGTTCTTGTTCTTCGTCGCTATCTCCATCACTTTCGTGTAGAACGTCGCCGATTTTTGGCAAAAGGTCGTTTTCGAACGAGACTGGACGATCGCTGAGAGCATTGGCGAGAGTTGCTGCAGTTAAACCATCAAATTTTCGGCTTTTCCGACAAACCTTTTGTATTTTTAAGATAGTCGGCAGCAAGATTGTTTGGAATACGCGTCGGTTTGTTGACAATCCGCGAATGGACGAGATAAGCTTGCGATTCAGACGATACTTTGGCGTTGTACATGAGAAGAGCACAGCTATTTCCTTCGCCATAACGGGAAACAGCCTGATATTAAAATGCTAAAAATGACGTAAAAGTGTTACTTTTTGATAAAACTCGTTGGAAGAAAGCTCTTTATTGCTTCGGTCGAGCAGCTCATCATTCTCTTCGATGAGGTGGGTATTCTGAAAACGACAAAGTTTTAAATCTGACAAAGTGGAAAGTGTTCGAGAAAATACCAACATGAGAGTGCAGCTTCTTGTTCAACTTTCGGCGCTGAGACATCAAAGTGCTGAGAAAGTTGTCCATTTCGTTTACATTTAAAGGAATGTCGTCTAGGAAAGTTTCTGGATCTTCTAAAATACGAATATGTAGCTAGAAACACCAAGAAACGGGTTCACCTTCTGGAATGTGTCTCCTTTCCTCTTCATCACTTTCTTCTCGTTCGTCGCTAAGTTCCCGTTCAAGTTCTTCGTCGATTCGTGCTTTCCAGTCACCTAGATTTTCTAAAACGCACAATTAACTTTGGTTTAAAATAGGCCCATACGTTTGATATCGTCACGCTTCCGTTTTCTCGGAGTGTCCTTGTTCGGATCAAGTTGTAGGTTAGTCACGCCTTTTCCGGTAGTAGCTGCAACTTGTCCTCTCGTATCTTGAGCGTGTAAATAACATCTGTCAACTCGGAATCCGTAGACTTCAACAGCCGAATTCAAGACGAGTGCCATGTCCTAGATTAAGAAAGTTTTTTAAACGATGTAATATCTACCGCCATCGACTCCTCTCGTATATTTTCCGTGCTCATCAAATCAAGGACCGTCTGTTTTTCGAAACAATTTGCAGAATTGATTTTGGCTTTCGTTTTGACATGAGCAGCTAGTAGTTTGGAAACAACATCTTCTGATTTCCTCGGAGTAGAATATGGCCTCGGATTTCCTAAAAACAAACTTGTATTCAAAAGATAATCATGTACCTTTTTTCGTTTCACGAGGAAGTCCATCGAGTTGTAGTTGTCTACGAGCAAATGGTTCTGTCCCTGTACTATCTGTTTCTTTGTGAAGCTTTTTCGTTGCGGAAGGCGGGAAAAGCTGATCATCTTCACTATTGTCTGGTCTAGGACGCTAAACAGGTCAAAATTTTATGAACAAATCGAGTAAAAGGCCTACGTTTTTTCTTCTACTGGTGACATGCTCCATTTCTCCGTTAGAGTCAAGGCGCTGGGACATTTCTGATTTGTTTGTACTGGTTAATCACCCTGAAACTATTCTATAAAAATGAAAACAAGAAATAAAATTGGAAGTTTACTTTGAAGTAAATGAACCCCGGCCATTTCAAACAGCCAGTCGCGGTTTCGCGCCAAATCTCCGTAGGCCAAACAAGCAGCGACCGGGGCAGCATCAGAGGTCGGCAGGGTACTTTTTCTCACAAAAGTTGGATTAATTCAGAGAATAAATATATACATAGATAACAAGAACAAATTGTTAAAATTTATTTGGTTTGGTTTCCCGTTGGCTTGGTGGGCGCAGAAAACTGAAAATCGCGATATCTCGAATCCAGTTCCCCCAATCGGTCTGAAATTTTTTTCATCTGGAAAAGATTAATCCAGAAAATAAGCTGGGGTCAACATATTCAAACATAACAGTTTGAAAGATAAGATATGTTCCAAAAACAAGTCGATCTCCGCCGAACTCGTCACCCAGGTTTTGGGGGAAATTATATGTACTGAACCGCTTGACCCCGAAATTTGGCTAGAGGATCAGAATCCATCCCATTTGTTGCGCGCAAAACTTGCAGACCGATTGGAAAACTCTGATTGCGTCTCCTCTGATGAGATTTTTGAACTTCCGCATTCTCAGCTTTTTCGCCCACCGTGTCGTCGCGTGCTAGTGTCCAAAAGCGCTTTTTTTTGGACACCTTCAATGGGCCTACTATATAGTGATCCAAATTCAGCATTTTTTGTTATATAGTTATGAGCGATAGGAAAGAGTCTTCGAAAATTTATCAAAAAAAGGTCATCCTTCCAACACATTTTCGACTGAACGACCTGTCAATTATTTTCCAGTTTTTCCTGTTTGCTGAATATAGCACAAGGTGTAAATAACAAATGCTTTGTTTTATGTTCAGAAATGTCTAGTAACAGTGATGGATTATCGACTGAAGAGTTTCTACGACTGCAGGAACAGCTGATCGAGTTGCGAAATTCCAACTATGAGCTGAAAGAGAAGCTGAAAAGGGTGACAGTTCCTGACGGAGATAACCATAGCACTAAAAAGGATGCTTTGCAGTTTGCCAGTCGAGTATGTCAATTCTGAAAGAAGAGTCTGAGTGTTGGTATTCAGTTGTTGAACAGGAATCAGCCAGACAAGGACAAACTCGAAGCAGAAGTGGATTCTTTGAGAGCCAAACTACAGCAACAAGAGGAAGAATTTCGTCTGCAACAAAAAACATTTATTGAAGAGTTAAATAAGGTCGGTGAAAAACTGCTTTTAGTTTTTAGTTTTTCAGATGGCAAAAACGAACGAGGCAATGCAGAAGGAAAAAGATGGGGAACGATGCGCAGGTTCGTATTGAGAGTTCAGAGAGAAAATGAGACAACTTTCAGAAAATGATCAGAAGCAGTTGGAAAAAGAGCAACAACTAGAGTCACAAGTAACTTCATTAGAAGGCAAGGTCTGACCAATCAATTTTCAAGAATTTTTTTTCAGAAATCTTGAGATCAGAAAAGGACAACGTCTCTCGTCTTTCAGAAGAGTTGGGGATCCAGACGGGGGTTGTCAAGGGCTTTGAGGACGCAGTACTCAACTTGAGACACGAGTTTCTCATGTTTTACGTGGTCTAATTAATTTCCTGTTTTAGAAATGGGGAATTGGAGAGGAAGATAGAACAGTCGACCATTGATTGCCATCATGAAGTAGCAAAAGTACGGAGTCCTCTAATAACTTTGAATTTACGTTCAGCTGAAGAATGAAATGTCCCTCCTGAAAGAACAAAACTTCTCTTTGCAAGAGAGGCTTCTAAAAAGGGAGGAAGAGATCTCACAGAGAGAACAGCAACTGGACGCTTACAAGGAAAAAGATGGACAAATCGATAAAATGAAGCTGCGACTGGTGAGTTAATCACATCTTCTTTTCTACTCTTCTGCTTAAGTTGGACAATGAGAAAGAAACTGACTCTCTTCGACATTCTCTCGCTCAAGAAACAGAACAAAAGGAACATCTCCAGGGGCAACTAAAAGAGTTGAGAGCATGTCAAGAGTCAGAGCTTGTACAACAAAAAACCGATGACAAGGAACATTTCCAAAGAGTAAGTAACCTCTGCCGTGTTCTATTTATCCTTTTTAGCTGGAATCGAAGATTATCGAAGAACGGAATATAGCATTATTGGAATGTGAGAGAGTTTTGGCGGAGAAGCAACTCTACTGTGAAACAGTAGTCTTTTCTTTTGGTAAATACGACGCCTCATTTCAGAAGCTCTCTTTCCTGAAAGATTCTTTTGAGAAGGAGAAGACTCAGCTTACGAATCGTATAAGCCGACTGACAAGTGAACTTGAGGCTAAAGAGGAAGAGAAACTCTTGGCGTTGAAGAAGCAGAACTTTGTGATCAAGGAGCTGCAAAAGGCTGTTAAAGAGGAGAGAAGAAGAGCTGATTCTGTTGAGAAACTGAAAGAAAGAGATTGGCATGTGGTGGAAAGTGACGCTCGAAGCAACTTGGTTGGTTTCTCTTCTTCTGGTTCGAATGGAAAATTCTAGACATTCGACGGTAACGAGAGTGTTTCCTCGCTCAGTGCTCTGGAATCTGACAACGTGGAACTCATCAACAAGCTAACCTCTCTTCAAAGATCGCATTCGGAAGTCGTTGATATGGTGGGTAGACATTCTGATCCAATAAAAAAGAAACTTAGATTAAACATTTGGAATTGGAAAACGAGAGTCTCAAGAAGGAAGTTTTGGAAAAGTCTGAAGTAATTGAGCACTGGATTCGAGCAAGACCGCTAACCTCTGGAAGTCAGAAAAATGAAAGTAGGTGGAAGTAAGATGAATCGGAAGTTTTGATAGACCCCCTTCGAAAACTCTTGGCTTCGACCTTAGCTGGCGACGAACAAGTGAACGATCTGAAGGATATGAACAGAAAACTCCAGAGGATGTTAGAAGAAACTCTATCGAAGAATATCATTTTACAGAGGGTACCTGTCTGTTTCTCTCAGTACATACTGATTGTTTAGGACATTCAAACGCTCCTCGAACGAACGGAGATGTGAATTTGCATAATGTCTTTCCATTCAAGTTCTAATCAGATCTTCATAAAATGCATTCTACTACTTTGTACATAATAAATCCTTTTCGATTCTCAGCCGCTTTCAAAAACCTCGGATAACCGACATTTTATCTTTTTACTCTAGGAAACATTTATCGCAACCATTTCCAGATGATAGACATTGAGACGACACCAGGAGGAGGTCCCAGTTCTGCAGACCTCTCTGCATTGGATGTCAGTCTTGGAACTCTTCGATTGGAAGCAGATCAGGTCAGTTTAGAGAGTTCAACAAAAACTCATTCTCAGGTTGAACTGAAAGAAATGGATGTACCAGAAGAACTGACAGACGACGGCATTTTGGACAAACTCGTCGACTCGGACTATCACGTCTTTGTGCTCTCCGAAACTGGAAGACCAGTTTTCATGTCGTCAGTTTCATCATTTCCTAATTTCCAAAAGTGCTTCAGAGGAGGTCTTGAAGACCATCTCTGTGGTCTATTTGCCATAATCGGAGTCTTTGTGTCGAGAATAGAACATTGGGACGACGAGTTACAAGCCATGTCTGCCGGCGATGTCCATGTCTACTTCAGCCATAAGAAACCTCTGATTCTATGCATTGGTAGGCTCTTTTTTGTACTTTGTTGTACACTCTTCTTCAGTATCCCGAAGGGAATACCTTCTGAACGAACAGCTCAATTCGATATTTGACCAGATAGTCTCGACTTTATCTCATTCTCAACTCGTTACCATTTATCAGAAAAGAGGAGATAATTACGATTTGCGAAAACTGTTGAGGGGAACAGACAAGTGAGCTTACAAAAAAGTTTATTCAAACTCTTTCTCTCAAGATATATGGAGAATTGCGTTCGCTGGTGGCATTCAGACGCAGCCCTTCTCCAATCGTCCATAAGAATTTTGCCGATGAATCCGTCTGACAGAGACTTTATCTCCAATACCATGGTCACTCAATTGGGATCTGCAAAACTAGAAGTGAGCAAGTCTTATATCATTCAATACTCTCATAGGGTCTGATGTTTGGCTTGATAATTGCCCATCGTCAAGTGGTCGCTGTGGTCCGATACCAAAAGTACACAATTCATCCACGAGACATCCACATTCTGATCAATCTCGTCAGTGGAAACTCTTCAATGCAACTGCCCGAGGCACAGACATGGACACCAATTTGTCTGCCCAAATTCAACAACTCGTACAGTTTCTTTTCACATACAAACTCTGCCATTTACAGAGGCTTCTTCTACGCTTACATTTCGTATCCCTGGGAGAACTCTCCAGCTTGTGTTCTACTGTTGTCCGTCAAAAGAGACCACTTTGAACCTCTGAACAAGGTTCGTCGTTCATTCACGACATACTCGTTGTTTCAGATAAAAATGAATATTGTCGAGAAAATAGAGAGCAATCAGAAGGTTTTTGCAAATTTCCAAGAAGCTCTGAAGTTTCCTGTGCCGTTTGAAATTTCAAAGATTGGAAATGGACAAGGCCAATTGTGGCAATTTGTCTACAAAAATCGTGGAACACGACAGATCTGTCTGTCTAGTGCTAAGTAAGCTCTTTAGTTATTTTACAACGGTGTTCAGAATTCCAATAATTTCCAAAGAGGAGCGAAGGAGCTGTATGCTATTATTAGTAAGTTGACCAAGAGACACACGACTTCGTTTTCAGGAGCAGGTATCACATTTGATCAAACGAGAGCGCCTTCTCAAATGTCTGTTTATCAAGCGAGCCAAGGATAATGTTCTCGTTTGGGTCAGTCAGATATATCTCTTCCATTGAATTAGTTTTTAGATTACCGAAAAGTTCCATCTTCAATGCATTTTCTCCCCTTTCACCTCTCCAACAATCGCGACAACCATAGTTGACCGTCTTCTCAAAACCCTCAAAGCACACGAACAACGCTATTTCATTTTGCACACCCCATCTTATTGAGTCTATCTGTACATTCCGGTGTCTCTATCTGTGATAAATCTGCAATTACAAGGAAACAAAGTTCACTCCTTCTCAGTCGAAACCGTCACGTCTATTCCAGAGCTGCAATTATGCCGGAAATTATCTATAATTTTGACGTTTGACGTCCTTCGAGGCACTTCATCAGGCGAAGAGGGCAATTGTGCCACGACGCGTGCTGCTTATAACCGAGAAGTTCTGTCAGTTCTGACAAATTGATCGTTTTGAGACACCGTCAACAAGTTCCTTTTGAAGCTCACTCAATTAGTCACTTTTTTCTCGACTGAATACCTCCACCACGCGTCTTCTCTTCCAAAAAAGGGATCCTCTTTTCCAATTAACAACATTTCAGGTCAACATGATTCGGCATCAAACTTTGGTTGTTCTGGCAATGGTGATCGCTTGCTCTTGCGCCTGGATCATCGAAGGTCGTTTCCAACCAATTATTTGTCAAGTCTTTTTACAGGTCCCTCAGAAGACATTCCACAAACTCGGCTCCATTCTGCCTATGAAGCTCATCTGTTCCGAAACCGATTACTTTCCGCCCTACGGTAAGACTATTCAAAGAAAACGGTAAACGTGTTGTTTCAGACAAGTTGATCCGACTCGAACGGTCTCGGACTCGGTTCTGAACAACTTCCGAGGGTTCTCACGAAATTATCGTAACCATCAGGTGTAATGAAGAAGTTACTCTGTTTGTCCGTTTTGTTTCACGGCTATTTGCGTCCGCTGAGATCCCCGTTTCTAATTTTTCCTTTCGACCGCCGTCTCTGTTATAAGACTGACCCGAAAATTGGGCCACTCATCGTTAATGAACCGTTGAAATTCGTGGGAACCAGCAGGTCATGGGAGCCTTCTTCTCCTCAATCATCAAAATTTCCAGAAGGTGTTAATCCTTTCGATTGTTATCGTTTCAATGTACCCGAGAAAGCTAATATGATCAGGTTTTCCAGGAGGGCTTTCTCTCCGAGATCTGGGAGGCGATACATCCGAGGGGCGGGAGACTTCGGATCGTATGGGATGCAGCTACCAATTACCTCTCGCTCTATCTTTCTCTCCGCTCTCTTCCGGACCGAATGTTTTTATCCAATTCGAACCGGGACATTCTCTCTGTCCACTAATCAATCCTCCAGTCTTTCTCTCTTCAATTGATCCTATATCTTGAGTGGCGATTGACATATTTTTCGTTCTATTGCATTTGATAGTTCACTCTTCAGAGCAATTCTCAACTTTGGATAGCAGTTTACAATGCGTATAGTGCTGGTGTTGGCACTCGTTGTGACAGTATGGACACAAGAAGAGCATTTTCTCGATATAAAACAGATCGTCAAGGTAAGTCTTTTGAAATGAGAGACCGGGTCTCATTAGATGAGATGAGTATCCGTTATGAAGATTGCCATTTGTTCTAGTCCACACTTTTTCCAAAGATTTCGCTTCGAGATCGTGTTTTCTGTTTTTCGAGAGTGAAGATCGGACCCTTTCGAAAACTTTCATCCGCGCAATGCCCATCGGGATTTCTCGATGTTTTAATACGAATCGCAAGTCCGTTAATACCGCAGTCAGGGGCTTATCCACGCACGGCCATCGTTTAAAAAACCACAGACAAATTCCAATGTTTAGGGAACGATCGAGGCTATGCAGAGACTGCCAGAAGCTGCCATACAACAGCAGGCGAATGAAACAACCACGGCCAAGCCGGAGGATCTGATGAGTCTTTTCAAACTACCTGCTGATATCATGACGAATCTAGCAGTCAATGCTGGCTACATGGATGAGCCGAAGACCAGTACGTATAGACCTTGGATTGTTGCCAGGTAGTCTGTTTCTATTCCAGAAGAAAGAGAAATATCAGAAATAAAGAAGATGAAGATGACGAGTCTGGTTCGTGGGAAGAGGTAAAAAAGAAGACGAAACGAAAGAAGAGGCCGGAAGACGATGGTCTTGTCAATCTGAGAGACCTTCTTCGTCCTTTACCCCCTGTTCAACAGCCTTCCCCAACCTATATCAGTCAAGTACAGGGAGAAACGGGAATGGCTAAAATACAACAAGTTCCGCTTTACAGAAGAGAGGTATCAGGCGATGGCCAAGTGTGAGCCAGTAGTTGACATCGTCTAACTTGAAACATTTGCAGCAGATTCGTTCCGGTCTATCCAACACCAGTTCCTTCTCCCATCCCTCCTCTGTATCAGCCAACAACACACCCCCCTTTCATGATAATGGCTCCTTCGACTCTTCCCCGCCGAGTTCAATCTAGTCAACGATTTGAAGCTCAAACTTTCCCACCCCCTTTCAACCCATTCCAACAACGCCAGGTAGGTCATACTGATGCTTGTATCAATTGAACTTTGGGCACTTCCGCCAAGGATAATAGCCCCTGTCCCTGCATTCCAAGTGTTAAACCAACCTCAAGTTCCTCAACAAGTTCAGCCAGCTCAAGTCGAAGTCCAGCCATCTCAAAGTCTACCGACACAAATAGTCGAACAGGTATTCTATTGGACTGGTCTCACCTATTTTCATCAGCTCTCACGTAAACCTCTGATGGTGCAACCAGTTCTTAAACGGAAGGAGGAAGAAGTAGCTACGAGAAGACCACAAGTTGCGATGCCAACAAAAGCTTATAGGGAAGAGGTCAGACCAATGGGGTAAATTAATTTTTATCATTTTAGACAAGCCTGGAAGATACATCAGTTTTGCATTCGGAAGAGTCAGAGCCTGTCCCGACGGCGGAAAAATCCGTAGTTTCCAAGGTTGGTTTTTTATATAAAAGCTCACATCAATTGCATTAGACCGCCCTCCGTGTCAGAACCATCGACCATGAATCTGAAACTCACTCCGAAGAGAGTTCAAACAATCATGGAAAGTCCCGAAAGAAGTCTCATCCGGAGAAAAAAAGAATATTGAAAATTCCGATGATGGACGACGAGCCAACAACTCTTCCACCCACGGCCGAAATACCGACTGAAAAATTCGAAGAAATCATAACTGAGGCTATGATTGCTGAACAGATTCCCAGAAGAAGAGTTCACGCTAGCAAAACGATCAAATTTGGGAGAAAGGCTAGTCCTCTTGCGCTGGAGAAAAACTGTTCTTTCAGAAAGTTGACGAAAAGGAAGAAAAGTTGTCGAGTGAACTGGAACAGTTGTCCGATCACGATTCGGAACAAGAGGAGGAGTCGAGCGAAGAGATTACTACAACAACTAGAGCACCTCGAAGACGAAATCGTCTGTGGAAAAAGAAGACTGTTCGGCCAAAGTCTTCCTTTACAACGACCAGTACAACTACCGAGGAACCAACCACTACTCCAGAAGAAATAGAGGAGGAGGTGACTGAACAATCTAAAAAGGACAAGAGGAAGAAACGAAAGGATAAAATGAGGAAAAAGACTAAGAAAACCAAAAAACGACGACTAGTCCGTACAACAACCGTAGCACCATTGGAAGTGACAGCTCAACACTGCGCCAATGTGAGATCTTTTGCTCGACAGTTTGAGTTTTACGATTTGGAACGTTTCGCCAGAAAACATTGCGAGTTCATCGAGAACTACTATGTCGAACTTTCATGTGATCGCGTGGACGAATATTTAGAAGAATGCCAGAGATTCAGGAGAAACTAGAGACCAAATTATCAAATTGTTTAATAAACTTAGCCTTTTTTTTGTTTCATTCCTAACCATAAGATTCTTCTGACAGACAACATAAATAGGAAAAAACAAGAAAGAACAATTCTTCGTCTACTTTTGACTAGAATCTGTGGCAGTATTTCGTGTATTCGGTAGTGAACTTGTCCATAGCCTGAGCCAGTCTCGGATCCTTCTTGCTAGACATGTGCGCTTGGACCGGCTGGGAAAAAGATTGCCTTCAGTGCGGCGGGCAAAAGAAATTCAGCACGCTTTTTTCTGGTTTTTTTTGTGTTTCCCCAGTCATTGTGAACAAATATATAAGCGTACTGAATTTCTTTTGCCCGCTGCACTGAAGCCATTTTTTTCCCCAGCATATGTCTACTTCTTGCCCAACTTGAAGTGGTTGATGACGTAGTTGAGCATCGTCTGGTGCACGTAGAGGTACTGGTGTTCCGTTTGGATCGAGTTGTTCCTCTGACAATCAGATATCTGACCAGCGTCTCGTCCCACGGAGTTCTGGAATGAAGCAGTTCGAGAAGAAGATCGACGAGGACGATCGAGCCGATTCTTCCAGAACAATGAACGACGATGGGACTGTTTTCAGGGTATTGTTTGAGTATTTCACAGAGTTCTATTGGAGCCATGTCGGCCGGAGGAACTCATCGGTCGGTCCTTCAACTACTACATTTGTGGGGAGAATGGCCTGGGACAATGACCGAGAGAGCACTGCGGATGACAAAGTTCTTGGTTTAGTTCTAAAATCAAAAGTCTTCTTTCGGCGAAACTTTGAGAATACGAGGTTTGCAACGCCCTTCCAAGGCTAAAGTTACCTACTACCCCCCCCCCCCCCCCCCCCTCCTTTTTTTTCCTTTGCCTGAACCACTTGAACAGACAGACAGGGACCTGGGAGCATTTTAAAATAGATCAGCCGACTTCGTACCCCATTTCGTACCCCTACAACAGTAATAGAGTTTTCCAAGTTTTTCCAAGTTCAAAACTAAATTGTTGCCTAAATTCTCGACAGGACATAACTTGTTACCTGTGGCTTCAGAGTGCCAGACCGTAGTGCGACTTGAAACTAGTGAAAAGGGGATTATTTCGAAAAAAAGGACGTGGTAGCCGGATTCTTCATAAAAATTCGATAAAATAGTTGCCCTCAGATTTGCATTTTGACAGTGCAAAGGGGTTGAAAAGTTCGAAATACACTTCGGGCGACCTAGCGTTTTAATAAAAGGAGATTCGTTATCCAAAGTATTTTCCATTTGAACTTGTCAATTTTCATCAGAAGGTTCTGCTGCTGGATGGCCTGACCCTTGTCTCTTTGATTGAAGACGTCGTCTGGGGTTCTCTCTTAAATGACTCTTCTATGACAGCTGCTGTAATTTTATGCTCCTCTTTTCTAATGATCTGTTTCTATCCAGCCATACCGAACCATTGGCAAGATATTGAGAGCAATGATTTTTGGAAGAAAAGAAGCTATTCTGAATTGAGATTTTTTTTACTTTTGTCAGCTTTCTTGATAAAACATTTCGGAATGAAACCGACGAACTTCGATTTTCAACTGAACGAGTCTCGACACGCCTTTGGAAGCACTTGACTCAGACCGTGCAGTCGTTGGCCTAGTCTCGGGACAGTCGATTCCTCTCGACCGGTTTGTAATCGTTTTTTGTTCGCATCGCCCATCAGTACAGAGGTATGTTCACTGTTTCTGAAAACTTCAGTTTTTAGTTCACTGAAATGTGAGATGGGACAATTTGGCAGCTCGCCGAAGAAGAACGACAAACATCCTCCAGAAGCTGTTTGCAGGGTACGAACACTCAAATAGTATTTTTAGAAATTATTTTAGGAACCGGTAACAGTTCGAAACAATGCCGATGCGTTTCTTCGAAAATATGGGAAATTGTTGAAAGAAAGGGGATTTGTACCAGACTTCTTACTTGTGAGAGAGTCACAGAGGTTGGTGTATTTCCGTCCAAGTCTATGTCTGTTCCAGCTCGCAATTTGTTGACGAAGATGGACACATAGGTCATGAATTTTATGAGGAAAAGGTGGACGGCAATCTACGTCGCCTGACACGAATAACTTTAAACCTCAAACCGAAGGTAATCAGAGTTTTATAGGTAAAAATCTTTATTGTCTAGGGAACAGAACGTCACGAAATTCCTCGTCTTTCGCCCGACCTCCCGGTAGTTTTGCTTGAGCTTCCTTCAGACAAACGATCTCAATAAATCGCCTCAAACATAGTCCCGTTTCGCAGCAACAATAACCACCTCGGACTCAGGACATCTTAGAATATTCGTATCGAAAACGTAGCTTTGGAGATGCAGTTGTTCAATAGCCAGAGCGTTGCCCATCGATCGGTCAAATCTGTTTTTGGTTCTTTTCAATTCTCATTTTCTCTTACCTTTTAGCGGTGACATCGGCTATTGTATCTTCGCAGAAGAGGGCTTTTTGTCTCTGTTGTCGTCGCTGTTCAATTCGTCTGAACTCTTTATTTCATTAAGAATCTGAACAAACCTTGGGGCGGTCTCATCATTAATATCGAATGCGCCATTCAAACAAGAATTGTCCCCTGTCGCGTCTATTTTTGACAGGAGAATTGACTTGTCAGGAGACCTACTGCTACCGAAAATTTAAATGAAAAGATAGTTTGTTTTACCTTTTCCTACAAAAAAAACCTATCAACAAACATAGTAGAATTATTAGAAAAAATGCAGAGCCCAGCAGAACAAATGCAACAATAGTGGATGTCTGGCCATCCCAATCTTTGAAAAAATTCATGACTAAAACTATCTGAAAGAGGCAGTTTGAAAGAATTGATATAAAAGTAAGGACGATGAACAACATGGTTCGATGGCAAAAGAAATCGGTGAGAAACCTTTATACACTACAGATGAATCACAAAGGACTGGTTCTCACACTTTGCTATTTGGTCGATTCCTGTCTGGCTCTCAATTCGTTTACAAGTTTTGCACTTTCCGCTGCTCCAATGAAGCTTATCTTTCTCCCCTCCACACTCAAAGTTCGAATTCTTCGTTCCGGGGCAGGAGTCAAGCTGTATTGAGCAAGAAGTCGTTGGTAGGAGACTTCATCGAGAAGACTTTGGTCGGAAACCTAAAGAAGACCACTTTGCAGCCATTAAGACGCAATGTCCTGTAATTTTTAGAGGGGGCGGCGATAGGGTACTTCTCATGATCCAAATCGGCTCAAATTTGCAGGAGGCACTATTTGGGACCCAAATCGTGCTTTCCACACCCTAACTCAAAAACCAAAAAAATTTTTGGAAATTTGCTTAATCGATTCAGCGTGAAAAAATACACTTGAAAAGTGTTTTCAAGTGTAAAAATAGTGAAAAAATAAGATTAAAATAAAAAGTTGCGAAAATACGAAAATACAAAAAAATAATTTCGGCCCAAAAACACACTGGGTAGGCTAATTCACTCATAAATAGCGTGTTTACTACTTATCTAACCTAGTCGACAAGAAAAAACCCCTATCGCCGGACCCCCCGTTTTTAGCTAAAATATTACAGACATTGCGTCTTAAACAGGTCACACGGTCGATTGTAACATTCCAATGATAACTGACCGTGGAAAGCATTGTGTACAGTCTGGAGAGACGACTCTTTTTGTCTTTCGAAGGATTTGACATCAGATGAATAACAGCCGAAGCTACGTCTCGAACGAACAACTCTGGAACTCCGTCCTCACAAAAGGCTCGTGTAACTTGAACACGTGCGGCCTTTGGACGGATCAAAGCGTCCACATTCCATCCCTACTCTTTTCTAGTTTGCCTTCTCTCAACAACAAACCTTTTTCTGTAAATCGTCGACCAAATCGAAGATGTCTACCTTTTCGTGGCTGAATGTAACGATACAGAGATCAGCACTACCTCTCAAACAAAGACCGTCTATGGTCAACAGACGATCAGCGAGTTCTCGGGTAGTCTCTACAATCTTCTGACATTCATTTAGATAGCCGTCTCTCCCCTGAAACTAAAGTTGTTTGTTTAACAGAGATATATACATGGCTGAGAAGAGTTGCCCAAGCCAAAGCCACTGCCCCTCCATCTCTTGTTCCGTTGATGGTGCTGGTCCAATAAAGACCTTCCAGACCGCCGCCTCTGACAAAGCACTGATGCTTCAGCGAAGAAGAATCTCGATAAAGGAGGACGGAACAAGAACTAGGCGACTGTCCATACTGAAACGAGACTTTTCTGATTACTGAAAAGGGTTACATTTCGCAAGTCGATGGAGATTGAGGTGACCCCTGGTAGTCGGAAGTCGAAGGAGGGAAGACTGAAGTCGCAGTATTCCATGAACGGAAGAAGAAACCCTCCTCCTGCTGTGCAGTCTATATGTAGTGGGATCTTTTTGTCGTGAGCCATCTGAACAAGTCTTCTGACTATGAAAGAGTCAGACCAGGGTTGTGCGAGCAGAGTTGAAAATGCAAGATGCGAGCAAAAGGGGTCCATGAAAAGTAACTGTAATCATCACATTTTTCATTAAATTCCTTTGAGTTTTACTTTATTTCTTCTCTAGCATACAATTTTTATTTTCTCGGGGGGTTCAGTTCATTTTACAACTGTTTAAACTGAGGTGCTAGCGTTCACTGCTAATAGGTCTTCTCGCGCTCGCACACAAGAATTGGCTTCGCTCACAACTCTGATTCAGACTCACTTGAGCCACCTTCTCGATGGGATCAATAACTCCTGTTACTTGGTTTGGAGCCGAAATAACCATCTGAATATTTTATTACTCTGGAGTTTTTTTAGAGACAAACCATACAAACATCCTCCGTAAAGTTCTTTTTGACTTGATTCAGATCGAACTCTCCGTTCTCATCAACCGGTATTCTACACAGTGCCATTTTGAAGAGTTGGGCTGCTTGGTCCAGAATAGGATGTGCCGTTTCTGGTGCAAGTATCGTAGGATTGATTATGCCCTTATCATAAGCAGAATTTCGACAACCTATACTCGAATGATAGACAGACGTAAGAAGAGACTGACCGAGACATGCCAGCAGAAGTGTTTCAGACGCTTCGCCAGCTACGATTCCACACGAGTCGGCACTTCCGTGGAACATCGAACTAACCATTCGCACAATCTAAAGTCTTTCTTTGAAGAAATCACTAACAGTTCGCTTCACTTCCTCATTCTGTGATCTGAAACTCACTTCTGTCTCCATCTTACGGACGCCAGGAAAAACGTTAGACTTTGTTGGATCTGAACCGTGAAAAAGCTCGTGAATCTGAAATCGAAACTAATTAAACTGAAAGATTCTATTTGCACCCTGAAGTAGAGATCTGACTGTTGTTCTTCTATCAACTGATGACTCAGCTTCGTCTGTTTTACCGTCATATGTGTATACTGTTCAGCCTCTGACACTATATCATCTACTGTGAGTCCCTTCTCAGGAAGAAACTTGTAAAAGTCTCGGACCTGAACCTTTTTCTTTCAGCCGTTGGTTTCCCCCTATGCCTTGTCATACTGATGTACATCTTCCTCCATTTCCTCTTTGATTCTTTCCATTTCGACGGCCAATTTTCGCTTTACCCATGGTAATGATTTTATTGTTTGGTTGAAAAGCCTTCTGAACAGCACATTGTCTATTGGCTCCGGAACTTACTGCGACAGACGAAAAATGGATTCTTGGAAGACGGAGGATAGCCAAGATATCAAACAACAGAACGAGATCGTGTAGCAGACAATCTGGAAAGGATAAGAACTTTGAATACATGGCTTTGATGGAACCTGCCACGCCTCTTGTTTCTGAAAGGAGGAATTGAAGACTAGCCTTGCGTTGTCCAGTTGATCCAATACTGTCAATATGATGTTGTCCATTTCTAAATGACAATTGTAAGAGTTTTATGAGAGATAAAATTCTTGAAATTCTCAAAAAAAAAAATTTCAAAGCAATAATGGATGTGTTCACATTTGTGACTGTCGTCAGTCTGACTTTGCTTGGAACGAAACTCTGGCTGTGCTACATCGAACGCGGAACTCGTGATAGACAAAACAAGGCTACTTTTCTCTCCTACTCAATGGATCCAATGAGAATGGAACAAAGGCAACGGATTCTCTATCGTCAAATGTTGGGTCAAATCTACTCTTCGTGTCCTGGAATCGTTCTGGCAGAGGAACAATTGAATGTGACTGAAGAAAAGGGACCCAAGACGACAATGTGAACAGCAGTGTTACAAACTTCAGTAAATATGCATTTTTGTGCTTTTAGATACTGTAAGACTTTTACAGCAAGAACCACTACTGACTCCTTTTCTCACGTCAGACAGTTCAAACACATAAGAAAAGGTTATTTTTTAGAAACTTTATGAGAAAGCAATCATTGAATTCCGATAAAAACAAACAAAAGGGTACGCAATCGATGACGCAGTTTTGCGACCAAAAAAGACCGAGTCGTTTACAAGCTGTTGGTTTTCTACATATTTTCTTTTCTATTTTTGGCTCTTTTTCACTTTAACCGTCCCATAACGTTTCACCGTCCCATGGGATGGAAAAATTTTTTGACTGTCCCAAGTCCCAAAACGGATGTTTATCTGATTTTTTCCTTTTTCTGTTTTTGAGCTACATTTTTACACCTAACGATCCTTCCATTGATACTCATAATCAGTCTTTAGAAAGTACCTGGGGTGCTTTAAAGGTGATTTGTTTTTGATTTATAAACGAACATTTTTTTTATTGACGGTATCAAGGGGGTTTCTAGATGGGGTCCCTTGCCGCTCCCATGGCTCGAATCCACTCTTCGCCGTCCTCTCTTGCCTGTCGCATCCACGTCGTCGAGATTCTCCCGATCCTCTCAGAGGCCTTCTTCAGATCGTCTTCCCATCTCATGTATGGCCTTCCGACGACTCGCCGCTGATCCAGAGGAGCCCATTCCGTCGTCGCTTTCGACCATCGCAAACCATCCATTTCTGCCAGTCGTCTCGCCCAGTTGAGCTTCCTTCTCCAAGCCAAGTTTAGGATGTCTGGGAGAGCAGTCATTCTCCTCACGTCCTCATTCCTTCTACGGTCGAGAAGAGTGAAGCCCAGCATTGCTCTTTCCTGTCGTCGCTGCACTGCTGCTAGTTTCCTCAGGTTCTGAAAGGAGGAATTGAAGACTAGAAGGCTCTAGAGTTCGCAGCCGTACAGAAGACTTGGGACGATACAGGTCAGGTACTTTGCGCTTCATCTTCATCGGCACGGTCCTCTTGGTAAGGAAGAGACGGTGACGATTGAAAGCTCCCCACAAAGCTCCGATCCTTCGAGACAACTCCTGGCTCTCTGAGGTGCAGGTTACCGAACATCCAAGATAGGTGAAATGCTGGACAAACTGGATTGTCTGTCCAGACAGACGCAGATCTCCCTCGTAGGCATTGGTCATCGCAACTGTCTTGCGAAGGTTGACTTCCAATCCAATGCTACGGCTTACTTGTTCCAGTTCGGTTACCATCCGCTGTACAGCTCTCAGACTCTTTCCGACAAGAACGACGTCATCGGCGTAGCGAAGATGATTCAGCTTACGGCCGTTGATGTTGAAACCGAGGTCGTCCCAGTTGAGTCGACGAAAGATATCCTCCAGCACAGCGTTGAAGAGAAGTGGAGAGAGCACGCAGCCTTGGCGGACTCCGCGCTTGATCATCCACTAGATCTTCGTGCACCTTGATTTTGCAGCCAACTTGCGTGTAGACCTTCCGCAGCATCTCGACGTATAGTTGGTCCGCTCCGTGTTGTTGGAGAGAGTTCCACACGGCGTCCCACTCGATGGTGTCGTAGGCTTTCCGGAAATCGACAAACACTAGATACAGATGATTCCGATAACCGTAGGCCTTGTCGGTCAGCTGCTTGATGGTGTGAAGGTGTTCCACTGTGGAGTAGGTTCGACGAAATCCGGCCTGTTCGACTGGCTGGTTGAACTCCAAACTTTGATGCATCCTGGCCAACATAACTCGCGTGAACAGCTTGTATGGGGCTGGTAATACGGAGATTGGGCGGAAGTTGGTCAGGTCGGTATGGTCTCCTTTCTTCGGGATGAGCGTAGTGATCGAATCTCCGAATCCGGGAGGAACCATATGGTGTTCAAGCATCCGAGTGAAGAGACATGCTAGAAGAGGCACCATCTCAGCTTCCGCGACTCGGAGCTGCATCGTCGTTATGGAGTCATGGCCCGGAGCTGTCCTCATCTTCATAAACGAACAAGCTATTCTAATAGCGTTCTCTCCAGCGTCTGTATATAAGGTACAACCACCAAGATGCTCGATGGCTATATAGCATACCTGTTCCTGCGTGCTACTGCGACCGAAGCGGATTTTTGAGCATCTGTTGGTTTGCATGGCTGAGGGGTTTTCTACTCTCATACGGAATAGCCATGAAACATAAACTTTGCTGCATACATTCTTTTTTTACTGTTTTTTTTTCTTGGGACGGTCAAATTTTTTTCCTTCTCTTGGGACGGTTAAAGTGAAAAAGAGCCCTATTTTTGTTGCAAGTCAGAAAGTTTATAGATGTTACGATCTCAACGGAGTGTTCGTCTCCTTCTGCGCGGATTCTGCTCGAATACCAAGCCGTTTACTTTAGACAGACTAGAAGGAAATGATCACGGTAAAATTCCTTTCTATTATTTAATGACACTTTTTAGGAATTGCCGTATTCAAAATGAATGTCCCCAAAACTAAAAATGCCATCAGCAAAGCCTTTCTACAAGGAGTAAGCTTTTTTTTCAAATTGCCTTGAAAAATAGTTTTCAGCTCCGAGAAAGCTTGCAAGAAGTAAAGTTCGACAAAGAAGTTCGTGTAGTTATTCTGAAAAGTGAAGTAGGTGGCACTTTTTGTACTGGAGCCGACCTGAAGGAGCGCAAAAGCATGCCTGTTGAAGATGTTCCCAAGTTTGTTGATTCACTGCGAACTACTTTCTCTGAGGTTTGCTTAAAAAACAACTATAACCGCAATATTTTATAGATAGAACGCCTTCCTCAACCCGTTATAGCTGCAATCGATGGGTACGCTCTTGGAGGAGGCTTCGAAATGGCCCTTGCGTGTGACATTCGACTCTCGAGTAAGTATCCTGGTAACAATTTTTGGTCCTACTGTACTTTAGGCGGTCTTAAAAATAGGTTTAGGCGGTCTTAAATTTTTTTCAATTTTTCCGTAATCATCCTCCTCTTCCTCTCTCTGTCGTTTCCTTTCGGTCGTGTAAACGCACCCCGGTGCGCAACAGGGTTCGGCAGCTTCAGCTTCTCTTATCGGTCTTCTGATTTCTGAACACTATATAATTTTTTAACTAGAGCCAACTAAAACGATCTCTACGCCACCTGTACGGAACATGCCCACAGTTCATAAATGGATACCTCAATCAGTACCTATTCCGAAAATTTCACAGGACTAACTTTTATGCTATCTCTGCGTAGAAATCGCAAAGGACTTCCCGGTCTGATCTCTGTCTCTCTCAAAATCCCGATGTCCCTGTCTCCCTCTCTGAATCTCATGCTGTCTTTAACTTGCTCTAAATAAATAGTGTTGTTGCACTTTGCTTCTTTTATCCCATTCAAGGCAAAACGAAATAAAGTAAAATCAGAAAGATTGAAAAACCCGATAAAACTGGAAAAAAATAAACAAAATATTCAAGACCGCCTAAACTCCCGTCGTTTAAGACCGCCCAAACTCCTTTTTGGTTTAAGACAGCCTAAAGTACAGTAGGACCCAATTTTTTAATGTTAATTTTATAGCTCCTGGCTCTAAAATTGGACTAACCGAGACAAAACTTGCTATTATTCCCGCTGCTGGAGGCACGCAGCGACTTGTTCGAACTGTTGGCCCAGCGGTTGCAAAGGAGCTCATTTTCACGGCCAGAGTAGTGACTGGAGCCGAAGCAGAAAAACTAGGAATTGTAAATCAGTGTGTAGAGAACTCCTATGAAAAAGCACTGGAAATTGCACGACAAATCAAGGAAAGGGTATGTTGTACTATTTTAGTTTTCTTACCAAACCCTACAGGGACCTATTGCGATCAGAATGGCGAAAATCGCAATTGATACAGGATCGCAAATGGATCTGTCGAGTGGTCTTGTCGTCGAGCAACAGTGTTATGCTCAGATAATTCCAACCAAGGATCGAGTAGAAGGACTGACGGCTTTCGCTGAAAAACGCTCTCCAAATTACAGCGGCTCATAAACACGGATTTGTATAATCTTTAGAAGTCTATTTTGTACATTTTTAATAAATTTTCAATACACGGTCTTTGTTATTCTAGCACCAAAGCTTGAATTGCCTCTTCTACCTTTTTAACGCTATCTTTTATAGTACGATCTAATTTATGTAGAGCATGCGGGTGGTGCCACGAAAATGGGATATTTTCGCTTCAGTCGTTTTACGCAGAGACCCAGTAATCGCACCCACTCCGACAGAAATTGAACAAAGGTCAGTCTCGCATTTTCTTTAAAAGCAATAACTTAAAAGATATCGTCAGTCCCAGCTGCAAGAAGAGCATGAAAATTCTTTAGTTTGTGACTTTGAGCTGAAAGCTAGAAAAGACAAAAAACTGCTGGAAAAACGAGCCCAACTTGAGAAAGAAGGCAAAGAATTGTCGGAATTAGACGGTGAAATTGGCATCACTAGTTCTATGCTCGTCGACGAATGGACTAAAAGGGCTGCGAATGTTACACAAAGGTATAGCAGATTTTTCCCCTCCTAATAACGTCTAGATACGGACTGGACAAGAAATCGGAAGTGACAAATGAGAAAAGTGTCTGGCGAGCTCTGGACAGAAAGTTGGTTCTTGTCGTGAAGCAAGACTTCGATAAAAACAAGTATTCGAGTCCTTGGATTCTGCCTCAGACGAAATACAAAGAAGGAGAATCTCTTCGCGAAGTTTGTTATCTCTTACATTAGATTTTAACCGTTTTCAGACGGCTGAAAGATGTCTCGCAACAATTTTGACTGGAAGTTCCCAATCTTCGGTTGGTGGAAATGCTCCTTTCGCCGTTTTTGACCACAAGTATATTTTCGTCATTATTCTAATTTATCTTCAGATATCCCAAAGCATTGTCACACCAGACTGGAGCGGATGGTGCCAAACTTTTCTTCTTCAATGCTTTGGTAATTCCCACTTGGAATGACACAATCGTCAATTCGCAAAAGGTATTCTTTTTCAGTACTTTCTAAACTCAGCTTCAGGTTTCTGACTTCAAATGGCTTAACAGTGAGGAACTTTGGAGTGTTGTCCCCGGAACGGCCTACAAAAAGGCGATGCGAAGCGCCTTGTTGGAATGACTGCTATTAGAAAATAGACTTGTTATGAAGTTAAGACCATTTTATTGAACATGATTCAATCACTGTCTTCTTCATCACTGGAGACAATCTTCTTCTTGTGCTCTTGCTTTTTGCGGCGATACTCCTCGTCAGAATCAGAAGCATCCTCTTTGCTCTTTTCGATCCTCTTAGCTTCATCGTCACTCTCATCCGAACTGGCTCCAATAAGAGGCGCGTCTCGGCGGGCCTTTCCTCTTTTCGGAGATTCATCTTCTTAAAAAAATGCACGTCAAAAATAATGGGAGGTTCTCACCGGAAAAGTCTCCCCTGCCCTCCAAAAATCCACTCGACATTCTGTGACGATCGTATCGCTCCCGATCACGTCTTTTCGTCGTTTGATCACGCTCACGTCTGTACGCAGCTCGCAGAGCCTCTTCCTCGCGGCGAATTAGATCCTGAGGCAAAATGAAACTTGTTTAAATTTGAACAAAAAACCTTCTTGGCATCGTCCGGATTGACTCCAACTTCTTCAATAAAGCGTACTTGTCCGGACTTTTTCGTTCGATCGGCGACAGTCATGGTGACCTTTTTATGCGTTTTACTTTCCGTTGTGCTGGGACGGAACTTGATTCTATTCGTGAAAATGCCACAGCCGGTAAGTCCGTGAGTCTGACGAATGAAAAGATGCATAGGAGCATGAAGACGGGTGTTCTGACATTCGAAGATCTCGTTTCCGACCATAAGCGACATTCTGTAAAAACATAAAAATTCAGAAGAAACAAAAGTACCAGCTTGGCAAATACAATGTTCTTTGCGCTTTCATGATAGCACCAGTAGCCTACGGCAGCTTGCGCAGCCTCCGTATTTTGATGACAAGTTATTAGTGAGCCTCTCTTGGTTGTTATACCTTCTAACTAACTTCCCCCCAGATGCGTTTCCTGGACCGGTCCAATTCTTGAATGGCGACGGGCGGACCGGATTTTCAAATTGGACCGGTCCGCCCGCCGCCATTTAAAAAATGGACCGGACCAGCCGGTCCGAGCGCACATGCTTGCGTTCGATAAAAGATTAATATGACAAAAATCGACATGTTATGCTAGTCTCGACAACTGCGGACACCATTGCACTTTAGTAAAGAAAGATCAATAGGAAGAGAAAAACTCACGTTCCATCGCTCCATTTGACAATTTTTGCGTTGCTTTCGTAGCTCGGATCTGCCTCAGTACCAGTTTGACGCCAGCGGAGCGTGTTTTCTACCTAAAAGTATGTTTTCAATAGGGAAACAATAGAATAACCTTCAGTTTTAGCCTGTTCCTGCCTTCTTCGTCCATCACATCATTTTCGTCGTAAATGTCCTCGTAATGTTCAGGCACAAAAGGTTTCGTCTCAATCGAAAGGAAATTTGGCATCTGAATATTCACTCTTCTCGTAGCATCAACAAAAGCTTACTCGAACATGATACAAATCATTATCGTAAAGCAGTTTCACCCGAACGCATTCTCCCTAGAAATTGATTTTAGAGGAATAAGGGTTCTCTGACCTTTACAATTTTCGTCTTTACTGTTTCTTCTTCCATTGGAGAATTGAGCCTGTCATCTCGAGTTTGATCGTTCGTTTCTTCTTCATCTTCAACAGAGTGACGTTTGCCAACATCGCCCTCGGCATTGTCAGAATCCGACGACAAATCGTCTCCGAAAACATCGCCCTGAGAGGAAGACTTTACTACCTAAAATACCTTTTTTCTGAATTATCAAAAATTATACCTTTTTGCCCATCTCTTCATCGCTCGAGCTGTCCACCAGACGACGCTTTCCAACTTCGGGTGTAGGAGATGCATGAGATCGCTCGCTGTCGCTTCCGACATCTTAATTCTAGCTACACAGACGTTTTACATCAAGCGATACCTGCTCGAGGAGCATTTACTTGGTCCAGTTGATTGTCCATGAGAATGTCGGCATTCGATGCATGCGAACGAGCGGAAGACGATGAAGAGCTTCTAGTTCTGCAACAGATATGTATGGTTTGAGCAAAGTACATGCCAATAAAATTTTCAACTGTTTTCTAAATTCAAAATATTCAAAGGTGTTGGCAATGGATCGTTTTCAATAGCTTAACTGTCATTGAAAGATTTACTCAAGCGAACGAGTTATAGCTAACCTTGGTTGCTCAACATTCGACGATGGACCTTCGCTGTCAGATGAAGACATTCCTGCAATGTGCAGTTTGAAAAAAAGCAAGGAGCGAGAAATCGATTGTCAGCAGCGCGCATTTATGTAGATGTGGTAGCAACCACGAAGCAACAACTTGACATACAGGATTTTTCATTTGCGGTAAAAAGCGAAGTAATACAAAACGAATTCAATTTTGGGTGCTTCTCAATCAATAAAAGACGTCATCTAGACCATGGGCAGGCGCTGCGATCCACGAGGTGTAGCTCGTTCCTGTAATTCTAATACATATTAATCTACAGCAAAAACTGACCCTTGTAGAACTACCGGAGCCTGGTCTCGCGTTGGAGTTGTTGATTAGACGCTCTACCATAAGTTTTCCATATTTCAGCCGGTTCACAAAATTTTGATCAGTTCCGTTCTTCACCAGATCACTAAGCTTGTAAACGTGGAACTGCTTGCGTTCGTCAATGTAAGTTACAGCTTGCATCAGTGGGCAGAAAATAAGTTTAGTGTGATCCTGAATTGAGAATTGTATGTCACTCGGGGAAAACACGTACATCGAAGTAGTTGATCTGAAGCGTTCCGTTGCTGAGGTGGAGGACGATTGCGGATCTTGTGCGGAACCAGGTACGAAGAACAGGAAGACGTGCAAGATCATCTCCCTCCTAAAGTATACATTATTATGTGGAAAAAAATGCTTACCCTGGCCGCCAAGTCTCCACCAGCACGAATCAGATGCTCATTCATGTAGGAGCGGAAGTATTTGAGCAAAGTGACCTTCTTTGTCAGATCGGCCGGATGAGCCTCAAGCGAGTAATAGTGTTCCTTTTCACTTTTTTCGATGTAGGTCAGCTCATTACCGGCTTCGTCCAGAACAAGTTTAGTGCTGTCGTTGAAAAGAACGCCAACCTAAATTTGGAGTGAATACAATGGAAAGATTTAAACTGACGGAATTGTCGGAAAGTTGATAGCCGATGCCATATTTATCAGAGTAGTCGACCCATTTACTGATCCAGAAAACAGGCGTACACTCGGGCGACTCATCTTCATCGCGGTTAGCAGAAGGTTGCTGAAATCGAAGCTGGACGTCATAAAACAAAGAGCATACTTTGGTGACTTGAGTAGTACAAACAGATGTGAGCAGCGCGTGTAACTCACGGAGATATCCGTCGGAAGGGTTGGAGACAGCTGCTAGAATCAACGACTTGGGAATACTGCAAAAACAGCTTACGATCGCGTATATTTTCGCCATTTTCGGCAACATCAGCGAGGTAACGGTGTTGAGCTACTAGGTCATTTCGGACGAGCTGACGTGGCGTCAGAACTTGTCTTGATCCGTCGTCCATTCTAACTCTGACAGGCGATGGCTGAGCTCTCATCTCATCTCTGGTGAACTTCGGGGCCATGGTCAAGCAAGAAACCGGCAGACGCTTGGGAAGAAAGCCATTCGAGAAGAATTGATGCTGCAGGCACTGAAACAAAAATATGCTAAACTACCATTATGCGAATGAACCTGTCGAACAGAAGGTCGCTTCTGTGGATCAGCCGCAAGGAGGATTGTGATTAGATCGCTTGAATACTGTGGAGCGTTGGGAGGGATCTTGTACTGATTGAGCTTGATTCGATTGTAAGTGTCCTAAAAATTATGATGTTCATGTATGCAAAAAAAATGAAACCTTGAGCGACTGAGTTTCGAAAGGAGGACGACCGAAGAGCAGTGTGTAAAGAATGCATCCAATAGCCCAAACATCCACTTCAAAAGAGTGACCTTTCTTGTCGAGAACTTCAGGGGCTATGTAGTTGGGCGTTCCACAAAGGGTCTTCTTTTTCTCTCCAGGCACATCGACAATCGTAGCCAGTCCGAAGTCTCCAATCTTCACTTGCATCTCTTCGTTAAGGAACAAGTTTCCTAACTTGAGGTCTCGGTGGATTATCCGCTTGTCCTCATGAAGGTAGCGAACAGCCTCGCAGACCTAAATAAGCGGCGGTGCTAAATAAACCATGGGGCTTACGTGAATAGTAAAGTAGCGAGCTTCCGGTTCGGTCACAGCTCTTCTTCTCTTGTGCAACTCCATCAGAGATCGACGGGCGCACAATTCCAACGTAATATAAACGTTGTCGACGTCCTCGAAGCACGTGAAAAGCTTCACTACATGTGGATGTGCCAGGCTTTGATGGATTTGCACTTCTTGAGTCATCTATAACTTTTGGGGTGTTCGAGTTCAAGTTAACCAAACCTTTTCACGTTGATATGGCTTCTGAAGAAGCGTCTTGCTCACAATCTTTCCTGCGAAGAGCTCGTTCGTCCGGGTATCCGTTAGCTCGTAGCATCTAGCGAAGCCACCTTTCCCAAGAAATTTGCCTCTAGCGTAGACAACATTGCGAGTCTTGTCGAAAACTTGATCTGGAACATCTTTCAACTGCTCCTTTCTCTTCTCCATCCCTAAAAATACGGTTATTTACAAAATGGCAAGGGTAAAGAAAAAATAGAAGCTGCGGAAAGTGCAATAGTTCGAAATAAAGTGGCTCCCGCGTTGGCAATTGGGACGCGTTTACCGCAAAGCGCCGATGACCATGCAAGACCCCCATAGGTTGACCTATATTGTTTGAGAAAATGGTGACGGCTTCTCAATATTGAATAGGGAGAGCTGCATAGATGAAACTTGTAAATTATATCACGCTAGAACAAATTGTGGTCGCATTTCAAACCACAATAGTTTGTTCAGCAGCTCAGCGGAGAAAGGGTCAAAAGCGTTTAGTCCGTCCAATTTTTACGGAGAATTTCTGGACCTTTAAAATGCGTCGTGACGAGACCCGTATAACATGCAAACGTTGGATACTCAGCAGATGTGCGGGAATGGCCAAAAAAATTCCCGCGGGAATGTTTAGTCTCAAAAAATTTTCCCGCGGGAGGGAATCCCGTGCCCACTTTTATTCCCGCGGGAATATTCCCGTAAGAAGCAGTTTTTCCAGCGGGATTTTTCAAAAAAGCTAATTTCGCTTGTTTTCGTTATGCAACGAATTTTCGTGCAGATTTTTCGCGCTGAAAAACTTGGTCCTCCCTTGATTTTTGCCGACGAAAAACTCAAAAATGGCAAGAAAAAGATTCGGAATTTTTCCGCGGGAATTCTTGGTCTCAAAAATTATTCCCGCGGGACGCGGAAGGGAATCCCGTGACCATTTTCATTCCCGCACATCTCTGATACTCAGCCAAAATTACGCACCCAAAACTTTAATTTACCCTAATAATTTGAATTTGGTTGGCTGAGTATCCAACGTTTGCATGTTATACGCAGGCTTGTTGCGCTGCGGCCAGGTTGGACTTTGCGGCGGGCTAAAAAAATTCATTTCGCATTTTTTTTTGTTTCCAAATACGTCCCCTGATTTAGTTTTGCCATCAAAAAAATTAGAAGAAAATCGAAAACTGACGACAAAAATAGAAGAAAATGCGGATTTTTGACGAAATTCGGTAAAAATAGCAGTTTTCTTCTATTTTCATTGTCAGTTTTCGATTTTCTTCCAATTTTTCTGATGGCAAAACTAAATCTAATCGGGGGACGTATGTGGAAACAAAAAAAATCAGAAAAAAATGCGAAATGAACTTTTTTTGGCCCGCCGCAAAGTCCAACCTGGCCGCAGCGCGGCGCAGCGCAGGTTTTCAACAAGCCTGGTTATACAGGTCTCGTCACGACGCATTTTACAGGTCCAGAAATCCTCCGTAAAAATTGGATGGACTATTTAACTAGAAAAAAGTAGGAAAATAAACAATTTAGGATTTGTGAAAGAAATGTTGTCAATAAATCGTTCCAAGGCAAAGCTTACAATTAGAGTACGGTAGCCAAAGGGGGTTTTAAATTTTCTCTAATAAGTACTTCAAGCTTTTGGCTTATCGTCCTCGAAACATCCAAAGTTATACAGACTCACTACCGGAAAATACCGCATTTTGATCCAAATTTGCCTCACAAATATCTAGTTAGTATACCTAAATGTATTGTGTCAAAAATTACTTCCCTTTCCTTATTGGTCATCCAGATGTGCCTCCTTGTACTAGCCGGTGCCTTTCCTTCCCCTGAATCAGCAGCTAAGTCTCTAACCCAACATGAATATAAGCACGGTCTGTATCGTCTCATCGCAGTCAACATGCTCTTCTTGCTCTCCCTTTTGCCCTTTTTGGCATCCGCTGATAACAACATTTGCTATACGGTAACTCTTGAAATATCCTCACGACTTCGATATAGTGTGCATCTCTTGAACTTCGCAGTCGTTGGCAGCTGACTGGACTTCCATCCATTCCGGACCAATATTTTACTACGTGCTCCACTATTTCCAATTCAAATGTGGTATTAGCTCCTTTTTTTATTAGAACAGGTTCTGTTAGAAAAGAGATAGTTGTCCTGGAGCCTGCTTCACCATGATATTCGACGATCCAGACTCTACCCAAGATTCTGGCTCGTCTGCGAATATGCTCTTTGTAAGAGGATGTCACAGTACTCTTATGCAGGTATCAGAGAAAACTGGAGAGAACTTAGGTTTTGTGACCAGGTGACAAGTAACCGGACCTCTTCCAATGGGAATGCGTACTGTGAACTGGATAGTTCGTATCCTATGTCCGATGCAAAGGGAACCATACAAAAAGTCAACATGCTGATGGAATTCTGTTCTCAAAGTGACTGTAATGTCAGGAAATACTACAATGAACCAGCGTGTACTCAGCAGTCGAGCGACTGTAAGTAGTCTAAACTCCAGTTTAATGGAACATTTATTAAGTACTAAACAATCAGCAGATCCAGTGTTACGAATGTAATCCAAAACAAGGAAGCAACTGCAACGAGGGGCGTTGCAGCAAGAAGTACTGTATGAAACAGATTGTCCGCGTTGGAGGTTTGAGCTTGTTCTAGATGTATTTGGTCTCTATTAAGGCGCCTATCAGACGTACAAATCATGTACGAATACAAATATTTACGGCAAGGATACCTACTGCTCCAAAAACGACGTGATTACTTCGCCAGGGGGCGTCGCTGTGAAGAACACATTTATCCAGTGTTATTGCAAGGACAAGCAGTTCTGTAACGCGGCCTTCCGTCCAGCCCATATTCTATCATTGTCTCTCCTTTTTTTCTTTGTTTAAACGTTTATCGGAATATGAATACACAAGACTAACAAAGCCCACAAGTCCTGGGGCATCTTATTCCTGGTTCCCCTCCGTAATGAACATTTGTACAGAAACTATTGGATGCGTATAGTCCACACCGACTGTCCTGAAAGTATCTTTTGATAAACATTGGGACATTTGACTACGAGATCAACACACTCTCTCCTCTGGACACAACGTCCGCAAGTTTTCGGACAGGCAGCGTCCATAATCTGTCTGTAGCTTTCCATTCTACATTGGGCAATCATCTGTCCGCAATTAACCATCTGAAATATCCTTTTTTTTGTCAAGACTCTGATTGATCAGACACTCACCGGATTGTCCTTACACTCGGATAGACTTGCTCTGTTTGAGCATTTGCCCAGTCTGTTCAACTTGGCGATATCAATGCTGCTCAACTGCAAGTTGTCCAACAGAGTAATGTCTTTACGAAGAGGGATCATTGTGGCCAATCTTCTTCCTGATTCAATCTTTCCAAATGCAAAACCATCGTAATGCATGATGGACTTGTAGTCGTATTGGTCTGGATACTGTACCTCGTCGGGAAGAACCTTCTCGAAGTTGACCATTTGTCCAGGCTGGACATTTCGATATTCCACCCTGATATAAGAGTCTCTATCGGGTCGCTGATGTTCGTGTTCGAATCCAAGAGCATGCATAATCTGAATTTTTTTTAATAGAAACAGTCGAGGGTTTACCTCATGGAAGATAATGTAATCAGCTAGACAATCAACTGCCAACGACAGCAGTTGTCTTCCGCCTGTCTTCCCGACATAACTGTAACATCCGTCCAATCTATCGATGTACAAGTAATCTCTCTCCAAGCGTCTTTCGACAAAACGGAAACATGAATATTGTTCGAGTGCTTTCAAAGACGTTCTCAGCAGACTCGATCTAAATGCTCTGTTTCTATGGGAGTGTCGAGATGGCAAACTGGCTTGTAGTGTATCGGTTGCTCAGGGCAAAGGGCACAATGTTGTTCGTCCATCTGTTGCCAGATGACTCTTTTCGATAGGAATGTCTAATTGTGTGTCCCGAATGAGAATAACGAGAGAGTTGTCTTGGTGACAAAACTAAACCATTCTTAGTGAAATAAATTCTTTACTTACTCATATCCCCGTACAAGGTATCATTACTGTTGAGGTTTATTTCCCAGGACGTTGGTCGAGAGCGACTAAGTGGAAACAGGAAGAGCAGAAGAGAAAACATTTCGAGATGAAAAGACTCTGCGACGAGGCATTTATTGGACAGACTGACCAGCTGACCACATAGAGAAAGAACAACGAGCCCTTGTCCAATTATCCGACTCTTTTGGAATTCGCCCGTGAGATTCTCTAGAAAATCATTCTTTCTTGAAATCCTTTTTCTCTCCATCCGCGTCGTGTTCCAAGCGGAGCCACAGTCGATCCGATTCAGTCCGATACAGTTTTCGCCCGAAGCTTTGTCAGGGGCAGCCGCCCCTTCGCATATAAAAGCCCCGTTCGGAGATATCTCTTAGAGGTTCGCCATGGACATCGACAACAAAATCAGGGTTCGTTTAGCAGCGGTGTCTCTCCTATACCAGCCCGTTTAGGCTTACCGATTCGTCGGTTATTCGGCCGTTGTTTTCTCCTGTCTTGCTCTGCTCTCTGTGGCCATTACACTTCCTATCGTCTATAATTACGTCCACACCGTTCGCAGACAACTTCATAACGATGCTGTCCTCTGCCGTGTAAGTTTCGTGTATGTTTAACGTAAACAAAATGTTTTCAGGGATCCCACAAGGACGTTTGGGCTGATGTTGCTCGTCTGAAGCAGAACCATATGTCTTCCAACCGCACTCGTGTGGCTCGTCAGACCGGCTACGGAGAGGCCGATGTCAACGAGACTCCTAACGTTGTCAACGCTCCTTCTGGCAATCCTCAATTTGAGACAGGATGTGAAGGTTTGAGTTTGTTTTTGTTTGTTTAACATTTTATTTGTAGGATGCTGCCGACCGGGTCCGCCAGGTGCCAGTGGAGCTGCAGGAAAGCCTGGACGCCCTGGAAAGCCTGGAGTAAGTTGATGTGCTTTCACAGTATCCCACGATGTTTAAAGGCTCCCGGTATGCCTGGAAACCCTGGACGTCCCCCAGCGAAGCCTTGCGATGTGGTTACTCCTCCTCCTTGCAAGCCTTGCCCTCAAGGACCTCCCGGTCCGCCCGGTCCCCCTGGAGCGAATGGAGATAATGGACCTAATGGAGACCTTGGAGAACCTGGAATCGACGGACATCCTGGAGAGCCTGGACCTAAAGGACCCCCTGGAGCCGTAAGAATCATTTATCTAAAGAGAATCGATGTGGCTGTTTAGCCTGGTAAACCTGGACTCGCTGGACCTGCTGGAGAACCCGGAACTGATGCCGAATGCGAGCCAGTTTCTCCCGGAGAACCTGGACAAGACGGAGAGAAGGGAGCTCAGGGACCTCCCGGACCCAATGGACTTGACGGAAGCGACGGAGCCCCTGGTCAGCCCGGACCGAAAGGACCCAATGGTCCCGATGGAAAGCCCGGAAATGATGGATCGAACGGCCAGCCGGGTCCAGTTGGACCTCCTGGAGGTGCTGGGGAGCGCGGAATCTGTCCCAAGTACTGCGCCATCGATGGCGGAATCTTCTTCGAGGACGGAACTCGCCGTTAAATTATTTATTAGTAAACTATCAAAGCAATTTGTTCTACTTGCCGATATTCCCAAAAGAATTCTCCTTTTCTGGCAATAGAAAGCAACTTTTTTTTAAAAACTAATTCCATTGATTACAAAACAAGTTGACTTGAAAACATGATAGTCATGGCAACGCTCTTTTCGACTCTGCTTTTGTGTCTGACCAGCTGTAGCAATTTCAGGGAACGTCAATCGGAGGAAAACGTTCAGGTTTTCTCTCACTGACAAGTGTCTATCGGTTTTTAGCCAACACCTGACGAACAGACGCGCAAACCTGTCGTCCCGATGGACCCACTGGAAAAGTCGATGATTCGCAGTGGATTAATCTAGACTGGACTCCCGAACAGAAACAACTGTATTATAAATAAAAACACAGTAACAATCTGAAATAACCTTTGCCCGATAGATGAAAACTTGCCGAAAGAATGAGACTATGCGCTGGGGGATGAATAAAGCAATCAGGTGCGGGTCAGAGTATAGAACAACAGAAATACCCGAAACTTGCAAAACGTTATGACAGCTAATTGAGAGTCAAGGACTTGTAGACTTTCTCTTGCGTCTGCCACAGCTTTTCCAGTTTTTTTCGTTGCGATTTGGTAATCTCGGTGCCGTCTTTCATATGGGTAGGAATTCCTTTGTCGTCCCACTGACTGTATTCGTTCAGATGTACTTCCTGCTTGAACATTTCAGCTGGTGGAATTCGCTTGGCTGCCTCCTTTTTGGCAGCTTCCGCAGCTTTTCGGTCTTTCTCCTGTTAAATGACTTTTATACAAAAACCAAAAAATGCAACCTCTTGTTTTGATTTCGCCTTTTGTTTTTCAGCTTCTTCTTTCTGTGCCCGTTCGCGCATGAGCGTAGCACGATCTTCCAGCTTGACACAAGTCGGTCCATTTCTATCTTCCAGACGAACACCTAATTCTGGCATCGTGTCGTCGCGAAGCTTGTCACACTCCTATTCGAATGGATGCTAGGAATAAAAAGAGACTTGCCTGTAAAATAGAGACAAGTTTGTCGGCTTTGGCAATATTCCGAATGTTATCGCGGAAAGCTGCGAGAGCATTGAGATAGGGCATCAGTGCTTCTTCCGAAGTTGCATTGCTGTTCGAAACTGACCTGAATTTGATGATATAACCAGAAAAAAGTATTGACAAACTCGTCGAGAGGGTATCCAATTTCTTGATGACCAGTAATCACTCCAAAAGTCCTTAGAAGGTTCGTCACATAGGTCGCAACATTTCTGATCAAGTTGCAGTTCGGAATCAAACTGGCCTTTTCCTGAATTTTCAAGATGGAACACGAACAAAAATAGAAAGCTACCTTCTCATTGATATAAATATTTCCCAACCCAATCAACTCGCGCAGCTTTTCAACGACAGTTCGGGTGTCAATCGAATCGCAGAGAGCATTGTGAATGTCTCCCTGGATGTTCTCAAACTTTGCCAAGAGCTCGAGTTCTTTTTTGTCGAATTTGACAAAACCCTGAGAATATTTAAAGTTATTAAAATGAATTTCTGCTTACAGCTCCATTTCCGGGAGTAAAATGTTGGCGAAGGTGATGTTTCACGCCCTGGAAGAACTCGTTCGTGATCTTTTCGAATTGAATAGCTCGTTCCATTGTCGACGTGCTACAATACTGTAACTAAAAATAAGACAGTATACCTGTAATCGAGAACATCGGCCCAATTATGCATGAGGAAAAGAAGACGAAGCTGACGAGCAGAGTAGTCTTTTAGAGCTTGTCGAATGGTAATGAAGTTCTTCAATGACTTGCTCATCTTCATCCCTTGGATTCGCAATGTTCCACAATGCAAAAAGTAGTTCACCCAGTGCGGATCATCGTAATGGGCTTCGACCTGAAGGGGAAATAAGACTAGTAAAGAAACAATCACCTGGGCAATTTCATTGTCGTGATGTGGGAACTTGAGATCAAAGCCTCCAGCATGAATGTCCATTTTCGATCCGCAGATGGCTGAAGCCATCGCCGAGCACTCTATGTGCCACCCAGGACGACCTACAAAAAAGTTATTAAACATTTTAAAAATAAGGTACCATTTCCCCAAGGACTGGGCCAGAACGGTTCTCCGGCTTTCGATGATTTCCACAAGGCAAAGTCGTTTGGGTTTCTTTTTTGCTGAAAATTTTAATACAACAAAGTGGGCAACGCCCTTCCAGGGCTAAAGTAGAAGTTCATGACTTCGCTCTGTCACGGAGCGCTAGTCGTGCTTTCCCTTTCACTCCTCCTTTGTTACTCTCCTCCAGCCACTCTCCCTGACCTTCCAAAGAAACTACCGAAATTATATTTGAACCCATTCCCTCCCAAGCCTAATTTCAAAAGTAGCCAGGCCCGGCCCTAGCTTTAGTGAGTCTCAGTCCTACTGTCCCTTCCCTTCTCCCCTGTCACTCCGTTCCATTTCCCCCCTGGCCCTCCAAAGAAACTATCAAAGTCATAAGAACCCTTTGCGTACTTGCTTTTCCTGTCATGACTTGTTGAAAACTAATTTGCGCAAAACTTCCCTCCTTATCCTCAATTAATGCTTCAGACACACACAGACCTGGGAGCAATTTAAAGCGGATTGTGACAAAAAAAACATACCCTAAGTTTTTCAGCAGTGATACTCAGCTCGCCTTCACCTTCACGCATATTCTTCTCCAGCTGATCTGCGTCACCGTATGCTTCAGGAACGAGTTTGGCATAAAAGTGTTTTTCATTCGCCTCAAATGCTTTTGTGTCGAAATAAACCTAAAGAACGAAACGTTTGACTAGAAGAAAAGGTCACTTACATCACCATCCTCAGTGGCATATCCGTATCCCTTATTGATGATAGTTTCAACGTAATCAACGATTTCAGGAACGTATTCGGAAACGCGCGTCAGAACGTCTGGAGGCAGCACATTCAGTCGAGCCATATCGGCGAAAAACTCATTTTCGAATCTAAATTAGTGCGTTCTTTTCAGCATTTGTTAGTATAAAAAGAGAAAAAGAAACTAACGTTTTTGCCAAATTATCAAAGACGGCATGTTCCGTAACACCCTTCCCAAACTTGGCATCCAACCAGTCGGAGACGACGTCGCGAGAATCATTGATCACAGCTGCCTAGAATCTTCTATTGAAAATTGCTCTTCTCAAGGAAAACCTTGGCTTCGTCGATAGCTTTGGCGTCTCCATTGGTCAAAGCAACTTTCAGTTCGTTAACAGATTGTTCCACTTTGATCATTTGTTTGTTCATCATTACTTTTTTGTCCGCATCAGTTTCGCCCTCCCATTTAGGCTAGAAATGCCGTTGTTGAAAAGTAAATACGGAAGAATTACTCTAAAATGTTCAAGGGCTTCGATAACATCCGTGCAGACTTTGTTCACATTGGGTGCATCGTCGTCAAAGTACTTTGTCAGAAGATGTCTCTGTCGGGCCCTAAAAATATGGTATTTTGCAGTAAAATAGGAGAACCTTTTAATGATTTTGTCGTCAATGTCCGTAATGTTCATAATGAATTGGACATTGTAGCCGAAGTAGTCGGTCATGATACGACGCAGAATGTCTTGAGAAAGGTAAGTTCGAGCATGTCCCATATGCGAAGAGTCATAGACAGTAGGACCGCAAAGGTACCATTTGACCTTCCGTCCCTCAATGGGCAGAAAAGGCTCCTTTTGTCTCGTCAGACTATTTTGTAGGCAGAGAATGGGAGGAGGACGAACAGTCACTGGCTTCTTCCATTCTTTTTGGAGACGCTTTCCTGCATTTTCAATGAAAGAGTAAAAGAAAAGAAAACCTGTTGAAGGGAGAGTGTTAGACATGACTTTCCTCGATGTGGTGTGACCGAGGTTAGAAAATGAACTGACAAATAATCGAAACGTCCAAATGATGATCCTAAACATTTGATAAAGAGGTCAATTTATATAGAAAGAGGTGGCTTATTTTTCAATGAGAAATGATATGAAAGAGATGCCAGAAATCATGTAGATCAAAGCAACAAAGAAAAATTGTAGCAGCAATCTGTCAAAATAGCACATTCCATGCTCAAAAACAAGAAATGGCTGTGAGCAAAGACTGATGCTATAGCTACAAATTTGAACAAACAAGATGTGCACAAGTAGCGTTTTAGGCAGTGGTGAATCTGAAAAAGCCGTAACCAAGTGTGTTCATAAAATGGCTAAAAATTAGTCTTCTAAGTTGAGACAGAGCGCAGTCTACGACGAGAAAAGGCAAGCAGAGAGACGAAAGAAGATTTACGTGGTTAGCCTATAGCGGCAAATAGCGCGGATCGATCGACGTCACTTGCGCAAGTTGAGAAGCTCGTAAAGATTTCTGAGTGTTTGCGAAAAAAAAATCAAAATTCTGGGAACATTGAAAAATTTTAGCGTGTTGCATCATCCCTTATGCACAGCTTCGACGCCACTAGAGAAAAAAAAAACGGTAGTTGCTAACACCTCGATTCGCAGTCCCGCTTACACCAGATATGATAAGAGCGGACGAATGTCGCGAAGAGGAATGAACACCTTTTTTGTAACTGGCTGCGATCAATCGAATCGAGCAGGCCATATTCTATTTAGCTGATATTTGTTTTTCATTTTCCAAAATAGCCTTGTAAGAATATTCCCCCCCCCCCCCCCTGCAATAATATTTAGCAGAAGAGGTTGAGTTGGAAAGAAAAGCTCTCAAATACGGTAGGCAGCTCTGTCAATGGGGCACTAATACTGTATAAAAAGAAAATGAAACGATCAACGGATGTGAATTTTCATTTCGCTTCAAAATTAGTATCTTTCATTTCGGACTTTTTATGGTTTCAATTGTAAGTATTTTAACTTTTGTGAGAAAACCGATGATGGAAGGGGAAATCACATAAAACGACAAAGAAAACTACAATGATAAAAGTAAAGGGTGTTGCGTAAAAGTACCACTTGAGGGAAAATCCATAGGTCCTAGCTTTACCTCGACCATTTCGGTCGTAACCACGTGTACTAGACGGGGGATTCTGCTCGGGGGAGCTACGAGGAGAAGAATTATCGTTCTGACTGTCCATAATTCTATAAATTAAATGTTTTATTGTAAACAAATCTATTTTTTGATCGGCAACAGCGATGGAAAGGAAGACCTTGAATTTTTAAAATAAGTTTCAAGTTTGAAGTCCCGCGCAATTATGGTGCATTTGGTCCCGCCGCGAATCTGGGACACAGACCTTTAAAGTGCCGACTTTGGCGAGCTGTGCACAGTTCGCCGAGTTCGGCACTTTAAAGCGAGCCTCCCCCGGTTGCTGATTAGCACCGTGTATTAGCTGATTAGCGAAGCTCATGTGCGTCGCCGAGGATCTAGTGGATAACATTGACTGTAAAACAAATGAGCAGGGGTTCGATTCCCACATGCGTATAATGTTTTTTTGCATTTCTCTGGGATACTCGGGGATGTTTATCTTTCGACATCCTTATATGAAACGGGGATTGAGTACATAAATTGGCTTCAGCATCATTATCGAATGCACAGACTTTTACTGTCTAACTCGCTACTTCGTTAATATGTTTTATAAGACGTGTAAACGAATAAGCAAACGACAATTACCGTGCCAAAGTGCTGAACCCAGTACTTAAAAAATAGTAAACCACGCAGAGTACCACTACACCATTGAATCAGGAGTCGAAGAATTTGCGCGCGCAAATTCAAAAGATGTAGCGGGGGAGGCTCGCTTTAAAGGACTGATCGTTGCAATCGGTCTCGACACGATTTTGAAATCGAATTTCGGTCGTAGTTATGTTTTTTTCAGAGTCATTACATGAAAAATGGCCGAGTTATGACGTATTTTCTGTTTTTCACTGGGATTAGAAGACCAAATACCAAGTGCCAAAACACACCTACACAGTTTCGACTGTACTCTTTCTATCGAAACCGAGAACGAACAAAATGGTTGCGTAGTTTTCTCAAAAACGTGCCACCCAGGACAAAAGAAATTTTGTCCAACATTTGAATTGCGCGGCGAACTGTGTGTGATTTAGAACAAAAATGTTGGGTCCCGACACGATTTAGACATACTCCTATTTTAGACCAATTTCCACATCTAGGGGGTTGTTTTACACGCGGAATTCATTTAGCACGCTTAAAAATGTGAAAAATGAAAGGAAAATGGTGAAAAATGCAATTTCAGGCCAGTTTGTGAATTCGCGCCAAAAATGTTTGAACGAAGGGAGGCGCCTACTGTAGTACAACCGAAGCCTTGGTTGGGCTGAGGCGGGGATCGAACTTGTGACCCTTCGATTGACGCTGGCGCCTCCTGATACTGCGCCAATCCGCCTCTTAATTATATAAATACCTTCGGTTAATATTTCGCAGATACCTTGGTCTTAACCGCATCTGCAAAAAAATAAGCAAGAAAAAATTATTTGCAGGCACGAGCTAGAGGCATTTGCTCGCAGACCCCAGGGCTCGCGCTGCGCTGTACGAGCGCGCCTTTGGAGCCCAGAAGCGCGCTGTTTACAACCAGGCCCAACCTGGTCGGCGCGACTATTTCGGCCAGGTTTGCCATCCTGTTCAGACCGACAGACACACTTGGGAGCAATATAAGCGTTCAGAAAATCAAAACAATAAAAATGGGCAAGAATTTTTGGCTAATTTTTTGGTTTTTTATATATTTATCTTTTATTCAATGCAGCTGTATGGAACTAGTTTGCTAGCTATATTTGACGCGATTTCTAACGAATTAGCAGCTCTTGACGTTTGTTTCGTTCTGCCTACACTCGCCTTTCTCATCGTAAGTCAAATTTGGTTTTTTGGTCGAAAACTTTTTTCTGTTTTCGATTTCCATAATTCTCTTTGGTCGACTGTCAAAGTCGCTGGAAACTGAGCCAGTGACATCCAAACAGCCTCTCGATGCAGCAGGACGATTTTACTACCCCTTCAGCCACCGCATGAACAGTTGTAACGGCTACCGTATCCAAAAGGATCAAATGAAGACGGTTGAAACTGTCTCGAAAACAAATGGAACTGAAGAGGATAAGGGCAGCAAGGAAAGTCAAAATATCGTTTTCCCGATGCCCAAAGGAGAGAAGTTCAACGAATCGTCAAAAACGAAATCGGTCAAAACGGATGTAACACAAAGAAATGAGAAATAAAGCGCGTTTTTATTAGAAAGTTTTTATGTTTGTACTGGTTAGCCAGCCAAGATTACAGTCCTTCAGTCGACGGTTTAAAGACTCCGCTGTCACTTTTTGTACTGTTCTGCCCACTTTTCTTCGAATCTTCCGGAGAACTTTGAGTTCTTTCGACTTCTAACTGCTTTTTGACGACTCGATTCGAAGTGGTTGATCCCTCCTCCAATCGACGATACACGTCGGCCAATCCCGATTCAGTCGACGATGCATCCGGCATGTTTCGAACACAACTGACTCTCGTACAGGTTGGTGTGGCAGCAGATCGTTCATCCAGGCGATCAACCACTGAATTTACTTCTTTTCTCGATATTGCTGCTTCAAGTTGCTTCTTTTTGAGTGCCTGCCGCTTATTCAGACGCACATTTTCTTCTTTTGTTCTATCCGAACCACATCCAATAAGAACAGTCATTACCAAAAGCCATGGAAGAAGCAAATGGTCTAAAATTGCTGTAAATTTACAGTAAACTCCCTACAGAAGGAGGGCCAGAACAGAAGATCCATCCAGTCTTTGGCTATTTCAGTAGAGTTCTGAATTTACTGTCGCAATCAGTTTTTTTTGCAAAAACTATTGAATAACTTTCTTAAAACTTTACAAAATTTATTAATGTTTATAAAAATTGGAACACGACTAGGCCGAGGCGTCTGTCCGAAGAGCTTTAAAGTCTGTTAAAAAAAACGCAACAGTAACCCATAAATATTTCGCTTCGAGAACCACAAACCCCGCAAATGATCTAAAATTGCTGTAAATTTGCAGTAAACTCAAACTTTGAATTGTTGCAGTTTACCCTGGAAATCAGGGGTTTGTGGTTCTCGAAGCGAAATATTTATGGGTTACTGTTGCTTTCTTTTTTTTTTTTGAACAGACTTTAGTAGCTTGCAATTTGTGTTTTGTCAAAAAGAGTAGCTACAAGTCTTTTTTCATAGAAGACTTGGGAGCAATTTAAAGTGGGTAACGTTCAGCCTCTTATATGTTGCAGTTCATAGTGATATTGGAATCACATTTTTCAACAGTGCAAACTGCAACATATACATCCGGCTGCTGATGGGAACAAATTCCGTGCAGCGCCCGGCATTTTTTCATATTCACTGTTTATATCTTCATAAGGGTTTCAGCATGCTCTCTCGAGTTGGATACCGCATTGCGTCTAGGTTTTTGAGTACTTCTCGTTCCTTTTCGTCAAGCGACCCAGCCAATGTCTTCCCACAATCAGGCTACGTCACAAACAACCCGAAATTGAAGAGAGAGCCTGGTCAAAGAGATATTACGTAAGTTTTTTTTTCTAATTTGTTACGCGTATTTGCAGTAATCTGGATATTCTGGAGGAGAGAATACGAGAAAAAGGACATATCAGAACAATGAAAGTGGGAGGACAAACACAGGAATGGGCTTATCGTTCTGAGGTAGTTTTTTTGGTAAATTTTTATAACTTTTTTAGGTTGTTGGAAAGCTGGGCCTAGATAACGACCACAAGTTTATTTGGATTGCGTACGCATTCATCATCCTCGTCGGCTTCTTTTCCTTCGTTTATGTGAAGTCGCAAGTGGTTCTCAACCGAAAAGAAGAAATGGAGGAGCGAGAACGGATCAGGTGATTTTTAATCTATCTCAAAATTCAATGTTTTGTTTCAGAAAGTCGCTCAATTTGCTAGGCTCCGAAAGAAAGAAAATTGCCATGATAGATGAATAATGTTTTAAAGGAGAATCGTAATAGAACAGTTACGCAGTTATTTTGTTTCATTTATTAAGGCATCTAAAATACCGGAAAAGTAAATGATACACAAAGATTATGCTTGAAGTAAAATTTGAACGCGAGATAGATTCCAACATTCCGTTTGTTCTTGTGATCTACTCAAAAGGTCATTCTTGAATTTGACCAGTAGTCCTAGCCATTGCTTGTCGTCTCCTTCTTTCCTTTTTACTTCCAAACGGACTGCTGCCGTATGCCCACGTCGGAAGAATACACTTTCTCCACTGAAAAATATAACTTTAAGCAACTTAAAAAAGGCTTACGTTTGGGGAACACTACGAGAGTCGTGTGATTCGCCAGTTTCATCTTTTGACGGCGGAAGAACAAGTTGAACCATTGGTGTAATCCATTGAAACGCAGTACTTTCGGGATCCGGAAGAAGTAATACCTAAAAACTTGATTAGATGTTATAAAATGCTCATTTACGTCAGTTTTTGCGTCACTTTCGTTTGAAATGGTCAACAGTATGGGAAAACCGTTGTCTCCCGCTTCGATTGTGGGCAGTCGAGAAAGACGAATTTCAGGAACGTGATTTCGGGCGAAAAACTGAAATAAACAGTTGATATTTTGAGTTTAACAAACATGAATTTTGTATTTTATCGCACAAGGTCCGAAATCTAGCTTGACAAGGTTGTGATCGCATTCTTTACATCTAAATGAAAAGTAAGTTAATGTTATAAAAATCTTACCGGACAGATTTTCTGGCCTTCAATGGAACACGTACAGGTGCCATAGCTATGACAGTTGCACAAGCTTGTCTCATAATGCTATCCATATGGGCAACATTGTAGTTGTCAATGTCCTTCAAATCAAAAGTGGGAACCTGAATTTAACTTTTAGAGAAAAGTTTTCATTTACCTCATCGTCTGCCTTGTGCACTGGAACTATAGGAACTGGCTTTTCCATTGCCAATTTTCGTTTTTGAAGCATAGCTTGTAGACCAAACCGATCGGCCATCAAATAGGAATTAGGACCCGATCTTCTGTAATTTCAAAAATAGCAGAAGAATAAAAACGAAACAAACCTTTTAATGGACTTGTCTTGGTCACGACCAATTTTAGCTGTTGCCTCCAAACTGCGCATCTTTTCCGTGACTTGATTCAATTCATTCGTCAACATAGTTTCGTGTCTAAAAGGATTGTTAGCACCTAAATACGAGTGAAAATACACTGGCCAATTGGATGCTGTAGGATTCTCAACAACGTCACTGTCCTTTGAAGACCATCTACAGAAGTTACAAGCTAAGTGAATGTTTGTACCGTCGGTTGTCCGCGAAGACAGAACGGTTTCTGGAATTATTGAGGTATGAAAAAAGGAAACGAAGAACCCACCACAAACAGGACATTGGTTGCAGTTGACACAATTGTTCCTCTTCAGGCGTGCTTCACCGACTGTATTAGATTCGAGACAGTGCGGACAAAATAAAACGTCTATCTCTTCGGAAGCACAATTATGACAGCTAAACCACAAAAAATAATAAGCACATGAATAATATACCGCGTAGTGGAACAATGACGACAGTAAAAGAGAGAATAAATGGGATGTTCTTCTCCACAACCGCATTGATAAAGTACCCGGTGTGATTGAAGCAATGACGACATTTTTCTCTAAAAAAAATCTCGTTGTTGTATTGGGAAAGGGAACATTTTTCACGTGAAAATAATTACAAGAAGAAATTTCGGTTGTACTGCAGTAAAGTCTGTTCAAAAAAAGAACGCAACAGTAACCCATAAATATTTCGCTTCGAGAACTACAAACCCCTGATTTTCAGGGGCTGTCTCGCAGCGAAAACGTTCGATTTGAAAAAGGTCACTTTGCAAAAATCTTGGCTGAGTATCCAATGTTTGTGTGATGTAGCCAAATTCATATAACGTGTAAACATTTGATACTCAGCCAAGATTTTTGCAAAGTGACCTTTTTCAAATCGGACTTTTTCGCTGCGAGACAGCCCCGGCTTGTTGATTCTGGGTTGTTGAGCTGCGCTGCGGCCAGGTTGGACTTTGCGGCGGGCTAAAAAAAATTTCATTTCGCATTTTTTTCTGATTTTTTTTGCTTCCAAATACGTCCCCCGATTAGATTTAGTTTTGCCATCAGAAAAATTGGAAGAAATCGAAAACTGACGACAAAAATAGAAGAAAATGCGGTTTTTTGACGAAATTCGGTAAAAATTTTCTTCGATTTTCTTCCAATTTTTCTGATGACAAAACTAAACCTAATCGGGGGACGTATTTGGAAACAAAAAAAAAGAGTGAATTTTTTTTAGACCGCCGCAAAGTCCAACCTGGCCGCAGCCAGGCCCAGACCGCAGCGCAGGTTTTCAACAAGCCTACCCGGCCCGATAGATATTTTTGGCGGGATTGCTTTTATTTTCACAAGCTTTACGAGTGATTCTTCAAGCGCTCCTCAGTGATTATACCAACGCCAGAATCTACTGTGGAAATAAGAGGATTTCAATCCCAGAACTGCGACACAGCGGGATTGTCAAGTCAACACTCATGGCTCCACCAGCGATGCTCGTCTCACCTGGGATTCCTTCAAGTCAAGCAGCCGTCTACCCGAACAAGAAGACAACCCCGAGGCTATCTTCACGACTCGGACAGGATGTCACTTGCTGGATGAGAAGAGGCTGAGCAGTGGTCGAGACCTGAGAGCGGCGGAGGATTCCAAGAAACCACCGTTTCTACATGATACCCGATTCCGTCGAATAAATTGTAAATGTAAAAATTGTAATTTGGCGGGAAAAATTATTTTTGTAAAAAATAGGTTTTTCGTATATGTTGCAGTTGATATTGACCGGAAATTTCACTTTTTCTATTTTTATCGGTCTTTTTCGATATTTTTTGATTTTTTTTCTTTTATTATTGTAGAATATCCTATTTGGAACGTTTTGATACCAAAACGACCGAAAAAAATCGGAAAAATACACTTGAAAACAATTTCACAAGCCATGTTTGGTTGTTTTGGGCTTAGCTAAGTCTTTAGCCCATATAAACGGCTGGTTTTGGTCATAAAAGATGAGGAATGAATTAATCTATCTATTTTGATAGGAAAAAATAAGTAGAAAACCCAAAATAATGAATTTCCGGTCAATATCAACGGCCGGTCAATTTCAACTGCAACATATATTTTCGTGTCGGGAACCAACTTTTTGCGTGTTTTTTTACACTTTGCCGCAAAATTCAAATTTTTCGATGTTTTTTCAGCTTTTTCTTCGATTTTTTCCGTTTTTCTTTACTTTCTTCTACTAGAACATAATACAACCAAAAATAGCAATATTTCTTGCTGAAATTGTCCCAAAAAACCTCAAACAGGCTCTTTTTTGCCCATTTATGCATTTTCACTATTTTACGGCTTGTTCGATCTACATTTAGCCAAATTCGGCAAGAAATATTGCTGTTTTTGGTTGGTTTGTTCAAAAAGTGCATGAAAACTCGACGAAAATAAGCGAAATTAGCCTTTTTAGAAAATTCCCGTCATTCCCGCGGGAAAAACTGCTTCTCACGGGATTCCCTCCCGCGGGACGCGGGAAATTTTTTTGAGACATTCCCGCACATCTCTGGTAGTTACCCACTCGCTTTAAGCGTGCTAACTGAATTCAGCGTGTAAAACCTAGATGTGGAAATTGGTCTAAAATAGGCAGAAGTGGAAGACAAATGCCCGAGGACGGCTTATAAAGAGCGGAAATCTTCTGCTTCATTATATTTTCGACTAGTTTTGACGTCCTGGTGGTTGCTTTACATGCTGAATTCGATAAACTTGGTTATAAACGGGAAAAATAGAAGAAAAATGGTGAAAAACGCGAGTTTAGGATTGTTTGAACGAGGGGAGGGGCATACTCAGGCTTGTTGAAAACCTGTGCTGAGCCGCGGTCTGGGCTGCGGCCAGGTTGGACTTTGCGGCGGGCTAAAAAAAGTTCATTTCGCATTTTTTTCTGATTTTTTTTGTTTCCACATACGTCCCCCGATTAGATTTAGTTTTGCCATCAGAAAAATTGGAAGAAAATCGAAAACTGACAATGAAAATAGAAGAAAACTGCTATTTTTACCGAATTTCGTCAAAAATCCGCATTTTCTTCTATTTTTGTCGTCAGTTTTCGATTTCTTCCAATTTTTCTGATGGCAAAACTAAATCTAATCGGGGGACGTATTTGGAAACAAAAAAATCAGAAAAAAATGCGAAATGAATTTTTTTTAGCCCGCCGCAAAGTCCAACCTGGCCGCAGCGCTGCTCAACAACCCAGAATCAACAAGCCTGGGCCTACTGCAGTACAACCGGATTTCAAAAGGACAGTGTTCAAATGGGGCGCGTAAATCTGGGCGGGCTTCGTTTCAAGATTCGAAATTCAGAGACGCAGATGGAGTCTGGGTATAGGCTTAGAAGGGAGGTGCAGGAACGTCAATAAGAGGGTGGAGAGCCGAGGCAGACAGCCAGAATCCAGTTAATTGAGAATTCAGCTCATGTTTGTCCCTCTCTTTGCCAATAATTTCCAAGAATAGCTGGTCATGTTTCTTCCGGGGTAGGTCATCAAGGCACTGTATGTACAGAACCATTATAGTCTACTACTTTTGTCTGTACCGTTATCATTTGCTTGTCAAGAAGAAGATTTCCGCTTCGAATACACAGAATGCGACAATTCGGGTCAAAGATGGCGTGTGGCTGTTCCCACTTCTAGAGCACACTGTGACAAGTTCCCTGAACCTCAACGGGCTATTAATTGCTGTAAGAAATTCGTTATTTATTCGGGTCAAAGCGAAAAATTCATTAAAACAAGTTTCCAGCCTTTTCCTGCCATGGTGGTCACTATCTCGACATTGCCACCCAGACTTGTCGAAAATGTCCAGCAGGTATATCTCCCACTATTACAGTAATTTTTTTTAGGCCGGTACAGTCTTGGAGGCGGGATTCGATTCGAAGAGTTTCTGACATTCCCAACTGGTTTTTCCGTCGAGAACTTTGACGAAAAGTCTGATGTTTTTTCAGGAGCGAACTCGGGAGTCTGTCCCCCAGAGTAACATATTTCAATAATCCCAAAATGTCTAGTTTTTAAGAACCGGATGGGTTATTCGCGACTCGGAACTCATCTACATGCCATCTCCATGTGTTTCCAAGTTGTCATTTTCTGTGAACCTTGTCCGTCCAGGATTTGTCGATTTCAGCTACCGTATGCCGAAAAACAACAAGTGAGTCTCCATTTTGTTTACCACGGCATTTCGTCTTATGCGTCGCATAAACAGACGAGCCCCATTTGACGGGAAATGTGTCAATTACAGAGCCTTGACACTCTCCGTTGACATCCGGAATCAACAGTGTCAGAGTTATCGCGAACTGCTCCAGTCAATGATCAAGAAAATTCGAAAAGAGGTGGAGGAAAGTAATGGTGATTGGAGGAGAAGACGACTTGAAATGAAGACTGGTCCGAATGTTATCAGTTGTGAGTGGAGTCAGAAATTGAGACAAGAGGATATTCAGGGACTGTCTCGAACAATATGGGTCTTTCTCTCTCCTCTGATCCCATTCGCATCTCTCGTATTGACGTCATTGGTAAGATCTTCCATCTTCTTCTATTTTCTTCATTTAGGAATGGCCTTTACTCGCGAATGTACTCTTTGTCCGGCCGGTAGTTATTCGAGAGAAGGCGCATCTGAATGCTCTCCATGTCTTGCTGGTTCCTATTCGACCAAAGGCTCTTCCGAGTGTGGCAAATGTCCTCAGTCTCAGTACAGTGGTCCGAAGGCGGAACGATGTATGGACAGACCACCCTGCAGTCAAAACGACTTTTATGCGGTCACAGAACCGTGTAACAGTCAAGGAAAAACAAGAAAGGCTTACAAAATGGTACAACCGGCGGTTTGTCGGACTGATCTTCCTGGCGCATCTTCTGTAAGTTTGTCTTTTGCCAAAATGTATCGTTCAGTTGCCTCCTCCGGAACCAGAACACAACTGTCCCAAATGTAGTCCGGGAATGGACAAAGACAGTCGAGGAGTCTGTTCATTTTGTCATAAAAGTTTCTTCTCAGACGGAAACGGTTTGAAATCTATCATTCTACAGTGTTGTTCAGAGTGCAAAAAGTGTCCTGTGGACACTACTCCGTCTTATGGGTATTTCTTTACTCAATGGGAAACTCTTCCTCCCAATCTTCAGACCAAGTGCGAGTTTATTAGCGAGGGTCAGTAGTCAGTTTATCCTAAAAACAAATATTCAGATGTTTTAACCGAATGCAATATTGGAGAGTCTTGGCTGCCCAGTGGTTCTTCGCTGGTATCTGCACCATCTTTTCAAAGAGGTTAGATGAGTAAAGACCACGTGCATTTGTGTTTAGGAATCGCAATGGAACTTATAATTGACATACCCGAAGGTTTCCACAATCCGTTAGCAATACAAGGAACGCATGAGACAGATGTGGCTGTTTCGCACCTTACAGTCGTCTTTGAAACCAGTTGTCTTGACCCAACTTGCGTGGTTTACATCATCGAGGTTATACTTTTTCACTTTTTAATATTTTGGACAACAGGACACTGCTCCGGAGAGTCTTCAAAGTGCATTCTACCGCTTTCTGGCAGTGTTCAATGGAACAAATCCTCGTCGAGTCTGGTCACACACAATCACTAAAACAAAGCCGGCCAAGTTTATGATTGCCTTTTTAAGATCGAAGACTTCAATCGGAGAAGACTCGATCACAGATCAGGTTAGTTACCATTCAATCGAGCTCAGCAGAATGTTATAGGCTCGTATTCTATCGATCAACATTACAAACGTTGGCGAGCGAGCTGGTAAGCAAGGCGGAGGTGCTTCGGAATGTCTTCCTTGTCCGAAATCAGGCAGTGGAAACTGCATTCCCTGCTCAGCAGGCACCTATATGAACCCAGCAGATCACTCATGTATCAAATGTCCTGCTAATCACATTGTCAACACATCAGCTAGTGAGTGTTCTCAAAAAAAGAAACAATCTCGTAGGTATGAAATCGAGCGGAAAGGACAGATGTGTTCCTTGCGGAGAAAATTTGATGAGTATTGATGGAACCGGCTGTTCGACTAACGGCTTTTTTTCTATCAACAGTACCACGGGACCACTCTCCTACGATTTAAGACCTTGGTTGAATGAGACATGGACTGTTGACGGGGTGAAAGTGTTCACTCGGGAAGGAGCTTCTTACTTCCATCTGTTCAATGTCAGTCTTTTTGGACCGTCTAGGAGTTGTTCTGAAGTCTACAACATGGAGCAGCTGCTCGGTTTTGACCAGGTAGACGTTACTTTTGCTCAGTAATAAAGTCCATTTAGCAACCAGAGTCAGTGTCGGGAGCAGTTTGTCGACTGACGGCTCTCCCTAGCAAGAACACTTCTTTATCTCTCGTCTCGCCTGTTCTTTTGGCGACTCGCCTCTCTGCAATTACTAGCAAGAGGGACTACAATGGATGGAAATTGACAGATCAACTCCTTGAATATGGTTTCGTTTTGTTAATCTTTTATGGTAACACAACTTCAGATTCAATGACAAACGCGTCTCTCCCGCTAGACTTTCATATTTGGTACGAGCCTGTGAGTGCTGGAGCTTCGGAAACCTGTTCCAAAGGCTACAATTTGGTAGTCACTGCTCGTTGCAATCCAACATTAAAAACGGCCAAACTTCATCTTCCACATGGCTGTCCAGATGGAACATGTGACGGTTGTCTCTTTCACATCATTGCTGAAGGAGCACAGGTTTTTCTCAAGTTTCATTGAAAACATCGTGAATTATAGGCCTGTCCTACGTGTAAAAGTGGCGACTACCAGCAAATTCGAGGAGAATGTGTAGCTGGTCGCCAGACAATTCATTACATTCCTTCCAAGTGAGTGAGAGTTTCTAGATGTTTCCAAACTTCTTTAGACACTGTGTTCTCACAGGAGCAGCAGCTACAGCTACGAGTCAAGAAGCCTGTTCCGTACTGTCTTCTCGAGAAAAGTTTCTTTTGGCTTCGATCGTCTTTGCTCTTTTCGCCCTATCATTAACACTCTTCGTCGTCTATCGTCGTAACAGACGACTCGAGTACAAATACACACGTTTGGTTGAATCCCGAACGGGAGAACTACCGGCCGCTGAGACTTGTGGTCTGGAGGAAGATGAAGACGAGGAAGCAGATCGAGTGACATTCTCCAAAGGCCGATCAAAGTTCTTTTCCCGTGGTGTTCGAGAGAAAGCCGATTTTGTTCCGCTGAACAATGAGGACTAGCCGGGTTTTGCTTCACTTGCTTTTCTGTCCAGTTATCGTTTCCGAGTGAAATGTTCATATCAACGATGTAAATAAAGGCACTTTTATCTATACAAATAGTAGGTCCAATAGACGAGGTTGAACAGCGAAAAGGCGCTCTGAATATGTGCTAATTGTTAAAAATTATGATTTAACAAACTGGGAATAAAATGCTCGCGATTCGGTCAATCATAGCTCCTTTTTCCGAAACGCGGTTACTTTTTGAGCACATCCGAGCCATACTTCTGAATGTTGCTAAATAGTCAAAACTAAATGGTCTTTCACCTATGAGCCTCTTCAGAATGCCCATTAGCCATTGCATTTGTGAATTTCCTCCGAGTTCCTCTGACCTTCTGATCCTCCATTTTATCCCAATAAGCCACAATTGCTAATTCTATCAATGCACAAAAGATGAACCTGAAGTTAATATGAGTGTTCAAGACAAAAGAAGTTACCCCACACTTCCAAAAGCCCATATGTCTATAGCTTTGATCGTCGAGGCCTTTGGCAGACTCTTGACCATGTTGCCAAACTGGAAGGTTAAAGCCATAAGCGAAGAGACGGAAAGAGTTATTCTGGCAGGCAAAGCTCGTGTGTCCATATAGAAAGCTATCCAGGAAACAAAGACTGATACATACGTCGGAAGGTACATCTGCAAACTTTTTCTTTCAAAAATAGAGTATTCTGACCTGAAGAATGTAAAAGCCGTAGAGTCTTTCGAAGCTGATAGTTACAGACAGCCGGTGCCACATTCCGGCAGTATATGATTCCACTTGCTCTCCATAAGTGATATTGGTCATTCGGAAGTCGGGCAAGTTGAAATCTGATCGAACGGTAGTCACTGGTGACCATTGGAGCCATTTGAGACGTACCTCAAACATATTTGTTTTCTAAAAAAATACTTCATCACCTCTGCAGAATTGTAGGAATAACTTTCGAGGACAAGATTGCATCGAATTGAATCCAGTGGAAAATTCCATAGTTGCATTTGGCACGGTGCCTCGGACCTGATCCTATAGTTCAGCCAAATAGTTCCGTTGGGAAAAATCATCAGGAGAATGTTTGGTTTGGGCGAATCATGGACCTTTGTCGACTTGGAATTGACCACACCTGGGTTGATGTGTTTTGGGCGGATTGAAAACTTACAAACATTGGGGGACCAGAGTTTAGGCTCAGTATCATGATCGAGAGAAAGATTGGTACGACATGGATCCAAGTGAGAATAGGCCAATCTGATTCTGTGATTCTCAGTTAAACATGTAATCGAACCTGTGATCGAGCCAAATTGCCGAAAGCCAGAAATCGGCAATAAATGTTCCGGTAATCGCTGATATTTCACTTATATCCTGAATGGTAATCTCAACAGTAACAGTGGTTGGAGACGGATCTGGAAGAGCGTTCCTAAACAGAGGTTAGATCTCAAAAGAGTGCCACACCTGTTGAAGTCTTTGAACAGAATCTGAGCCAAGTTTTGGGAAGTCGGAGCATATGAGTGATAGTCTTCACAATGATGAGCAGCGTGCTCTGAAATTATTCTAACTTTATGGTGGTTCAAAACGCACGTGTCGTGACAAATCAGATTGTCGGACGTCACCGCGTTTCGGACGAGTACTCTACTTCGATCTACAAAGAGGAAAACCGAACCATACTTTAACTACTTTTAGAACTTTACTCTGATTCTCAATTAACAGATCTCGAGACAACAGAAATGACTGACCTCTTCTCGTATTTTCAGCATTCGACATGAGAACAGCCTCTAGAAGTAATGTCTAAAGAGAGTTAATCACCAGAAAGTAAAAAACCTGTATGGTGAATATCATGGTCTCGTCCAGCTGAACCGCATGTCTGTTTGTGGCCTCTCCAGAATACGTCAAACGGCGTCCAAACTGAATTAGGCGGGTCAGCTGGGCCACGCCCGAAATCGGAAGTCGGGACTCTTTTCGTCTTACTAATTCTCTCCACCTTTCTCACCATCTGTGTATTTCTTAATTAGCAATTATACAGACTGAAAGGGGTCTCGACACGATTACACATGCTGTGAGATAAAACGCAGTGTCAATTACTAAAAAGAATCTTGTTGAATCTTCAGCTATGCGATATGGCTGGCCTCAATTGGACGCTTTTCCTAGCACAATGTATACTCTTTTTCTCGACCACCAACGGCATCAGTAATGACCCGAAACTTCTCCTTATTTCCTTCGATGGATTCCGATGGGATCTCCTCAACCAAACCATGGTTTCATTGCACATACAGCAGTCTAAGTAAATTTTCAGACTCCGAACATTTACAAATGGGCTAAAGAGAACACTTGGTTTGTGAATGGATCAAAAAGTCAGTATATCACGTTCACAGCTCCAAATCATATGGGAATAGTAACAGGTAAATTGTTAATTCTTTTGTACTATTTAATATGAACAGGGCTGTATGAAGAGTCTCATGGAATTGTTTCCAACTATTTCTACGATATGGCCACACACAAATCGTGAGATTAGAAGTTTGAATCAAAACACAGCAAACTTAGGTTTGACTACTTTAACAGCACACAAAAGGCTGGAGTAGTCAACGAATCTCTTCAAGTCGAATGGTTTAAAGGAGAGCCAATTTGGATCAGTAACGAGAGGTTCGATGATCTTGAGAAGATCTTAGTTGTTCATTTCAGAGGAGGAAACACACGTCTCTCGTCTACCTATTTCTGGCCGATGGGAGAAGGCACCTATCCAAGTACTCCCTCTCAAGGACATTATCACAAGTGAGTTTTTTTTAGCTTCGTGAAAAATCTTGCGTCCTTCGTAAAGAAAGATCTTTAGACAATGGACAACATATGGGAACTTGAACAGTTGGATGTCAGATTGTGATGAGATTATCGATGAGTTCACAAGGACAGAGAGTCCAGTCAATTTTGTTGCTTGGTATGTAGCTGAACCGGACCACACTTGTAAGTGAAAAGGGGAAGGAAAAAAAGAGATACAGTGCACACAAACGGCTTTTATAATGGAGCTTTGAAGAAGACGGTGACCGAATTGGATCAGCTTTTTCGATATTTTTTGGACAAACTAGCCAGCTATAACCTTGATGGAAAGCTCAATGTCATCCTCACAGCTGATCACGGTCATTCTCAGGTTAGAATCTCGCTTCAAAAGAGTTCTCCATTTCAGATTATCGATCAGAAACATATCATGTGTATTCGAGACTTTTTGCCAGATGGAAATTATTTTGTTGGAGATCATATGATCTATCCGAAGAGTCGGGAACAAGCGCAGGACATTTATGAGAAACTGACAGCAGCTGTCGCCAAACACGAATTTGAAGTGAAGATCCACTTAAAAGAGGTTTTCCTCTCTTCGACAGACATAATCACCTTCTAATCTCAGAAGTCTCCTCATCGTTGGCATTATGAAAACTCGTCGCGAATCGGAGCAATTGTGATTGAGCCAGAAGTCGGTTCCTCCATCTCCTTCTCGTGCAAAACATCAGAACTGGAACGGTGAGAGTTTCTTTCATTTGTTACGTTTTGCCAATTCAGAGACTACGGATCTAATGCAAATTTCCGATTAAATTCTTCTACACATGGAATGCAAGTTACTTTTGCTTTGAATTATATTCCGATTAAGGGACCCCGATCAACCAGAAATGAGAGCGATACTTGTTGTCGCTGGGCCCAACATTTCTACAAACAAACAGGTGTATTTGACTAGTATTTAAGTCAAAAAAAAAACTCTTTCAGATAGTCGAAATACCGGAAAACATAGACATTTACCCGTTTATGTGTCTTTTGCTGAATGTAACTCCTGCACCGAACAACGGCTCTCTTACGACTCTGCGGCGGGCTTTGAGATCAGTTGGGCAAATTTCTAACAGGCGAATGACTCAGAATGTAGTCACGGTTGGTCCTGAGCCTCTTCAAAAAGAAGCAAAAATTTCAGGATACTTTTGGCTTTATGGTCTTTTTCATACCTCCTTTTATAATCGTTCTTCTGTATCTCGCCTACGGTTGTAGACACACAATCATGAAGGACGACCCAGGATGGGCTCTGAAGAACAACGGTTACCGTCCCTTGGATGCTGCTGGCGGAGAAGAGGTTTCCAGAAAAATTCTATTTTTGACTCTTACTCTTTCAGGGAATCGGTTCATTTTCTGGTCACGCAACTCACGGGGAGGAGATACACATGCTCTCTGTATCTCGCGGGAACAATTCGAGTACCGACAGCTTATAGTCATACACATTGCAATACACTCTTCGGGTTTTCCACGGAACAAATACAGAATTTCCAATCACTTGCACTGTTCTTTTTCTCTTATTGTTAGACCAGCCGTCTTCGATGGCTGTCGCCGCCTGTTTACTTTTGCCTTTTCTACTTTTATTGTATTGGAACTCAGCATATTCGAATACCCTAGAAAAACCTCATTGCAAACGCTTTTTCGAAATTTCACTAAAATTGGGTGTAGGTATATGCTTTCAAAACACCCACTTTTGCCAAAAATGGACCAATTGGGTACAACTTAAACTTTTGAAAAAACCATGCCAGCTGGTCCTGTTCACAGGAATGCGGCCTATAAAACTCTATGAGAGATGGGGATAGAGAAGCCGGGAGTTTGCTATATGAGGGGATTATGGTCAAATTACATGAAAAAATACCAAAACTTCCATCAGTAAATCCACCCGTAATACCAGATAACTCAATCAAATTGGCTAATACTTTGGGGTAGTATCGGCCTTATGTAGGGATATTATGAGCTAGAAAATCAGACCAAAACGATTTATCCACGTGGCGCTAGGATGACTGACTAACTAATTAGTGTACACCCCTGTAAAATTACCATAGGAAAACATAAGAAAATAACTTTAAAAAAATAATTTGGGGGCGGGATCGAATCCGCATGTCTCGGCGTCCAAACCCTTATGGGTTAGCATGACAATAGGCCACAGACAGACACCGTTGCTCTTGTGTTATAGAGATTCTTCCGAAAAACAAACAGCAACCTTTCGTTATGTTCCGAAGAAAGTTGTTCGAGCTTCCAGTCCTTTCGGAATATCAGATAATCAGTTCCCCGCTTTGTACAAACAGATCAGCCCCCAGAGTGGGCGAGACATACTGGTCATTGGACTGAAATCGTTCAAGAACAGGTATTGAACCAGTAGAGGAGAGATGAGAGAGGGTGGGGTCGTCGATTGGGTGTGAAATGAGAAAGTCGTGACGGAAGAAACCCCTTTTTCAACTGCCGACAAAAAAGAGTAGCGTCTTTTAATCCTCGGTGCTGACTCAGACGACCGGTTTCACGGGCGTGGTCTTCGAATTACCAGCCCTCTTGTTCACTTCAATTCCTTCCTTGAAGAGGGCTGTTCTCTCTCGAATCTCAATTATGACCGACTACATTAAACAAGTTACTGTTACGGGAGACATTTCGCGAATCGGCGACCAGGTTAGACACTTTCCAATGATTCTCAAGTTATTTCAGGACGATGTTTTACGTGCTTGGGCTGCAGAGGTCGCAAAAGAAATTGCCGACCAAAAACCAGAGTTTGCTGTTGTACATGTTCAAGGCCTTGTGAACTCACAGGATCCAGACTACACGGCACGTGTATTGCTCGGAGGGTAGAAACTGGATATAAATAAAAATAACTAACTTTTAGAATAACCGACCATCCAACGATTTACAAACATTTCAATTCCTCGAGAGCCTTTTTCGACACAAGGCTTACTGGTCTGGGATCGCTGTTCCTATTCCGAAACTACGAAGATGTCTACTTCTACGACAGATTTTCCAACACGGGATTCATACCAGTAAATGAGGGTCATGGACATTGTATCGGAGAGGCCGAGTTTGTCGGATTTGCACAGTCAACCTTCAATCAAGAATACTCTTTTCGGAAAGACTTTTATGTAAGTCGTACTATCTATCAACTATCGAGATTTCGTATTGAGAGAGAAGACGGTTCTCGAGATCTGTCCCAACAACGGACAGGCTTTCTTCTGTCCCGATTCAGAATCCACTCGAAAGAGATGACCTTTGTGAATCTCTGTCTTCATTCAGTCCCATTCGAAGACGTGAATGAAATAGTCGAGCAGCCAGAAGTCACAAAGGCTGCTCAAAAACGACAGGAACAGATAGAATTTCTGTTGAGAGAACTTGAAGAAGAAGGACTGAAAGAAGATGCGATCATCGTCGCTGGCGCATTCAATGCGCAGCTACACGAAACGGAACTTCTTTCCTATTTGGAAAAGACTCAACGCCTCTCGACTGTTGCGAAAAAGGACGAGTCGGGACGAATTGAGGCTTTGGAACACGTGGATCGCCATGGCAGAAATGTGACGACTGTTGAAAAGAGTCGTTTCGACATGCACGCTATCCACGACTGTGAGGCTCTCTTTCTAAACATATTAGTTTTTTTCCTTAGGGTTTTTCCGACTAGGAAGAGGGCAAATGGCGAAACGGTATAATGGAGAGTTGTCGGATATCACGTTCAAAGGAGTTCTTTTGGAAGAGGCCATCTTCTTCCAGGTTATCTTAGATCAATTTTATTCTACACAAAATTTACAGCCTTCTCGACATTACGCTCTCACTGACGAAGGAAAGGAAGAGTTCACCAGAACCCTGTCGCCATCATGGGCAGATAGAGTGCTCTACAACCAGTCGATGGATAAATTGTTCCGACACGTAGGTTTTATTTCTTGCAAATAAACCCTCCTTCAGGACAGCTTCTGTGCGTCGGGACTCTATTATGGATTAGTCGGAGAAAACACGCATATCGGCCAATACAAGCCGGTTGCTTTACATTCCACTATTTGCCTAAAGTGATAAAATAAAACCGATTTATTCAGCAAGCACTCAATATGACTAGTACCTGATATGTGTTCAGAAGATCGTACGAATAAATTTAGATCGGGGGAGTGGAGCGGAGTTTGTTGACGCAGACATCGTTCTCATTATGACGTCTCTTTTTTGACATCATGCCGTCTTCTTCATCACTGCTTTCCGAAGAACTGCTACTGCTACTGGATGAATCACTCGACGAATCGTTTGGGTCGGGAGGACTGTTCAGAGACTCGTGGATAATATGAATGAGCTCCGGTCTCTCCTTGCAAAGTCTGAGACAAAAAGATACAAAATTAAATAATCCAGATACCTTTTGTACCAATGCTTACTAAGCTTCGGTCTGCCGGCCACCGTCTTCGGCCACACTTGATGCAGATTGGCAACAGAGCAAAAGTTTTGAGTCACGGCGATTGTTTCGTCCTCGTTGATTACCACATGCCACCATCCTGAAGATTACATAGAGAATGATAAAAAACCTAATTTACCTGACGGTACAAACATCGTTTCACCCGGATTTTGTCGAGCTTCGATTACACGGTATTCTTTGGGCCAGGAAGGATCACGAACACGTTTGTAGACGGTGTTGAACCAGGTGACAGCTTCCTGGGGATGCTTTCCCTTTTCCGAATCCGTTGGCTTCACGAGATGTTTGGGAGCATTTGGCGAAATCAGCACCCATCTGCAAATTTTCGCATGTTTGAAAAGATTGATGGTTCACCTTTTATGTCCTTGAATAAGACTGTTCCAGGCGGAAGTTCCCACTGCAAATAAATGAAAGTTACAAGATACAAAGAAAAATACGTGGATCAATGTGAATTCCTGTTCCGGAGCGAGATGGACCCATTACAAACCACCTGAAGTTCTTCGATACTTTTGAGAAAAATAAAGCATCAGACCTGTGAGGCGGACGTTTTTTGAAATCCGAATAATTGAACAGATCGTCTTTGAACATGACTGGAATTTCGTAGTCATCCAAGAGTTTTTTGGTCTTGTGTCTCTGAAAACCACTCATGAAAAAAAAGAAGAAAAATTCACGTACGCTGCCAAATCCACTGTCGAAAATGTAGAGAGGACTATCGTCTTTGTTTGTTTTCATGTATTCGACGTAGTACTTGCAGGATAGTTTCACCGAATATCCGTCGTCATCTTCTCCACACTAAATCTCAATTTACAAAGATCCAATACCACGTTACCTTGAATTTTTGATTGCGATATTTCTTCTGAATTCTCTGAAAACGAAAGCTGATTTCGGAACAGACAAATAACAAACTTCGACCGTCCATTTCTCCGATGCTTTCCAGTGATCCGTGAGGCCCGTCAAGAGACACGGCTCCGAAGGATACTCGAATTTTTGACGGAAGTCTTCTACCGACATATTGCTAGCAGTCATCCTAAAGTCTTTTTTACTTTTTAAAATAGAGATGAGAAACCTTTGGATGTTGTCTACGAAATCTGGGAGATTGAACTGAGACGATAGATTCATAATATCCCAGCCAAATTTATTGAGTTCTGGACGAGCCTTCCGTTTTGCCTTTTCGATTCGTCGGAGAGCACGTCGACGGCCAAACAGAGAATTGTATGCTTCATACTAAAAAAGAATATGAGCCAATTAAACAGAGAACCTTGAATTCGTCATAAATACTGCCGAACTCTTTTACGACGCTTGAAACTGTGGGAGATATATCAGAGAAGAGGGAAGAAACACTAGGCAAGTCGCTCAGTTCCATTGTTGACAATGATGAAAGCAAAATCGCTTTTCAAATTTTAGACAAAAATTGACAAGTTATGACAAAACGACTGACGCGAGCATTAGTTGAAAAAGTTGAAAAAAAAAGCCAGATGAAACACTAGTATCGCGTTGCAACCAGCAAGACCAACCTTATCGCAACGACGAGATTCTGCTACCATAACCCACGAACAAATACCCTAAACCCACATCACAATTTCAGAAACTGTTCGACAGATAAAGAGGGATGCAGCAACATCAATGTATTATCGAATATTCACAGTATGAAATCATATTTAAAACCACTGGTATGCAAGACATTATACGCCGTAGTAGTCGGGATGTTGCGAATTGACGACCATGCGGACGAGCAACATTTTATCCGAGCATCTGCTTCTGGACGACGTCAGCACTGAATTTAGCTGCCTCTCTCCGAACTCGTTTCTCATACTCGACGCTGAAAACTACATTTTACATGAATAAAACTGCAAAATTACCGATTCTGGCAATAAATCTGATACGCCTCGGCCTGAGCAGGATCTTCCGGATTAGGGTTATTCAGAAGGTCCTGAATTCCAATTAAAAGTTGCTTGATCTAAAAAGAAAACTATATTTTACATGCACCTGTCTTACTGAAATAGAAGGCTTCCAGTCCTTACTTTCGTCTAAGATAGATAGACAAACTGTTCCTAAAAACACCTTTGAAAAAAAAGAAAGACAAACCTGAGGGATACACATTCGGGTGAAAGAGAGGCGGTTCAAACTTGCACTTTGGAGGGCTCGTGGGGAAGTCATCTTTGAATAGCACGCGGATCTAAATATTCGTGGTTTCACATAATGTGACGCTGGTAACCTTGTAAAGTCCGCCTTCCCAGATAGTGTCCTTTTTACCTGAAATTTCAAGTGGAATAATGGGTAAACCAGCTGAGGAAGGGGGTGGGAACAAAAATAAAGGTACTCATATTATAGTGATTTTTTAGTACCAAGTGAGAAATAAACAATAGAGTATCAAATTATGTCTGTTTTCACAATTTTAACATTAAAAACGGCTAAAAATCAGCAAAATACCTTTCTCAAATTTTTCCTTCGGGCCCGGCCAGTTCCCAACCCTGGAGTCAACCACAGACCCCATGGCTTTTTAATAGTTTTATTTATATAAAATATTTTAGAAAAAAAAATATTTAGAACTTACCCGGTATAGCACATTCCCAGTTGAACAGATTCAGTGTGCCGTCACTGTTCTTGACAGGCTTTGCAATAAAACCGAAAGGGTGATCCTTTCTCCAGGACTTGCGCTCTTCGGCTAGACGACCAGCGGCTATTCCAGCCATCTAAAGTCTAGAATATTCACGCTAAACGAAGAAGAAAGCTGTATTGGATGAAATGACGCTATATGTTGGCGCTCAATGAATTGGAGCGCACATTCTTGAAGAGAATTACCAAAACTCTTATGCAGTGGAAGGAAAAGGTTACAAGAAAAAGCTAAAAAGGATGAAGGCATAAAAAAAAAGGACCAGTCTGTGTAGTATAGCAAATTGCAGATCTGCAATTGTATATTGTAACTAATTCGTGCCAGGACTTCTAGCGTATTTTTTTATGATTCCAGCGGGAAGTTTTTTTTTTGGCAGGTAGAGCCATGCTGGCAGGCGCTCATGCCTGTTTAGCAGAATTTGACAAGGAAGAGGACGACTTGAATAACAACGAGTGAGTTTTTTTTGCACGGTAGTCTAGACCTGAATATTGCTTGCAAGTGTTTCGATAAAAAAGCCGCAGGTGTTTTTAAAGAAGAGACGTATTATACTATTCATTTTTCCATGTTTCCTGATTCGTTTGCAATTTTTCCAGAAAGCTCCTGACAAAAAGGATATGAGTCTGTGGAAATCAAGGATGTCTCCTTTAGTAAATTCGCAGCTTTTATTTGACCAAAAAGAAAATCGCTCGAGTATGACTGATAGAAGTCTAAGCAAGTTTCAAGTCTACGAAAACAGGTGAGTGGGAGTTATGGCCACAATTAGAACCACTGTTCGCTTTTCGATTATCTTTTTTTCAGTGTCTCCGATGCCTGGGAAGCTGAAGTTGTTGAGAATGAGAAGGCTGTTCTGCCGCCTGTCAAGGTGTTCGCAGCACCTACGATAGAGCAGAGTATGGAAGAGGTACGTCTTTTTCCTAAACGTATTACTTTCGTTTTTAGGTAATCATGCCACCTGTTAGTGCCCCAAATCATAGGAATAGCCGTGTTCAAGCATTACAGCGCCTCGCCATTCAAAAAGGTATTATAATGTTTTACATGATGAAAAAACATTCTTACTGTAGAGCCTCTACCATCCTGGGCAGTGACGCCGTCCTCTTCAAAAGCCGCTCTAACAAAGTTGCCGGAAGTTTCTGGAATAACGCCTCGTCTTACGTTTCGCCATTTCACAACAGGTAAACTGTTTTTAAACTGATAGAAGTATAAACGCAGGATCAAACTCGGACCAGAATAGATTCTCCCGACTTCGAAAGTTGTTCACATGTGGCATATCGTCCAAAACTACCCATCCGACCATAGATGTTGATCTCGAAAAGTTGCGAGAAGATTGCTGGATGGGTATTCCACACAGATTGAGACCTTATGCTTGGAGAATACTATCAGTAGGTTGTGTTTATAAAATTCACTTAGATTCAGGGGTATATTCCAACAAATGCCGCAGAAAGACAGTTAACCATCAATCACAAACGCAAAGAATATTGGGATTTTGTGGCCGAACATTATCCGAAGAGAATTGAAGAAGAACATTCGCAGACATTTCGACAAATTCATATCGATATTCCACGAATGTGTCCCTTGATACCGCTTTTTCAACAAGAGGTTGCGCAGAAGGTTTGGTTTTTTTAGGTCACTTGACCTGGTCATTTCAGATCTTCGAAAGAATTCTGTTTATCTGGGCCATTCAACATCCGGAGAGCGGCTACGTTCAAGGAATCAACGATCTCGTCACACCGTTTTTCGTCGTTTATTTGTCCGAGTTCATTCCAGCCGACGTTGATTTGGGATCATTTCAAGTATCTCAACTTCCTTATGAGCAGCTACAGTTGATTGAAGCAGACTGTTTTTGGTGTGTCCGGTCCCTTCTTCATTCCATCCAGGTTAGTGTTTTCAAGATATCTTCGTATTCTCTAGGACAACTACATATTGGAGCAGCCTGGCATTCAAAGAAAAGTCAGAGAATTGGAGAATCTTACAAGTCGAGTAGATAGTACGTTTTTTTTATTCTAGAAGTGTGACCGTTTCCGCCAATTTGAAAAACATAACTTTCAGAAATCCTTCATGACCATTTGATTAGCAACGGAATCGAATTTCTACAATTCTCTTTCCGTTGGATGAACAATATTCTGATGAGAGAGATACCACTTCGAGCTACTATTCGCTTATGGGATACTTACCTGGTATATTTTTTTCTGCATAAATGTCCCATACAAATTGCAGTGTGAACCGGATGGCTTTTCCCAATTTCACAACTATGTCTGCTCTGCTTTTCTTCGGAAATGGTCACGCCAAATTCAAATGGAAAAGGACTTTCAGGTCTGTTTCATTTTGTACAAGCAAATATTTTTGCAGGGCATAATAATTCTTCTTCAAAATCTACCAACACAATCGTGGGGAGATCAAGAAATTTGCGAGTTAACTGCCGATGCCTATTCGTTGATGAGTGTCTTTGACGGAGCTCGGCGACATTTCCAATCTCCTGCCTGTTAATAAGAATCTTCTTGCCTGTCATATATCTCAAGTGTAAAAGATTTGTAGTTATATCCCTTTTTACCATAAAATATGTTTACTACAATTCTAAAAGTCTGTCAATTATGGCAGTCCTTTAAACGGACGAATGCGCGCTCAGCAGGCACTCCACGGCAACTAGCACAATGTCATGACGACGTCGTGTAATCGGTTCCTCGTTGATTAAAAGTCTCGAGCAGCTCTCAATTCTTTCATTCGATCGGAACAGATTCTCGTTCAGGTCAGAAATGGAGGAAAAGGAAAACGTGAAGGAACTATCGACATTTGGTCGTCTTCGTTGTTACATTTCATGGAGTTGGACATATCTCTGGGTCGTGTGGGTCATTCTGGTCTGTATGCTCATCTACATGGTCAAGTATGGTTCCAATAACAGCAACATTATCGACAACGTGTTATTAAGTCAGTCAAAAGTTCAAGAAAACTCTTTTTCTTTTAGCCACATCTTATTTCAATAACTTGACTCCCAAGTTTTACGTTGCTCTGACCGGAACATCGAGTTTAGTCAGTGGCATAATTCTCATTTTCGAATGGTGGTACTTCAAAAGGCAAGTCGCGATTAATTGGAAGAAAAGTATTTTCAGTACCGGAGTAGAGACGGTGAGCGAAGAGGATAGTGATAACGAGGACAGCGTAGAGACGAAGAGTGCTTTTGCCGGTTACTTCACACATTTCGCAGATTTATCAAGAGTTTAGATTGTAAGGTGTGGCGGAATCCGATGGCTTTGTTCCGTGGGTCAGAATATCTGCGGGCGAAGAAAGAACTCTGCCTGGAACCTTTGACTTATCACGATATGAATTTGACGGCAGCTGACCATCAGAACATGTTCGTGATGGACGAAGACATTCATCGACCAGATTATGATGGTTTGATTGTTTCTGGCTACAGAAATTCAACTTTTTTAGTCATGTCTCGCGTTTATCGAGAAAGAGATCCGAGAATTAGAATGGAAGGTATTCGAGAATCGCTTCGGATCAATCCAGAATGTGTTCCTGCCTTGATTATGGTCGCTGAAGAAGAATGTACGACAGTAACAGAGGCAGAACACATGTTGAGGTAGTCTCTACGACTGAAACTTTATTAGAAAATTCTAGGAAAGCTTTGAAGGCCATCGAAAGTCCGTCGATGGTCAATGGGACAACACAGATTGAAAAGTACTCGTCCGACTATCAGCACAGATCCAAAAGTTAGTTTTTCACTAAAAGGAAAACATAAATCTTTTGAGGAAGAGACATGAACATGATAGTCTATATCAAACGGAGACTTGCGATGTGTGCTAGGAAACAAGGAAGAGTTCGCGACGCCATCAAGATATGCAAAGACGTAAGTTTCATCCTTTCTCATTCACTTGGCTTCTTTAGATATTGCGAGATGCATGCAGCACTCATCTGGGAGTGACAGAGAATCTGGTCGAGGCATGTCTGGAAATACAGGCCTATGCTGATATCCAGGGTCTCCTTGTCCGATATGACGGTAAGCAATTTGAAAACTTTATTTATGAGTGGCAGAGTGTCGAGAGCCTCGATCGGCCTGTATGAGCTACACTTCGGCTCTTTTGAAAGCAAGAGTCGTAGCCGACAAGTTTGTTGACGGAGTTCATCGACGAGGTCTCTCCTCGGCAGAAACAACAGCCATTGACGCCATTCTGCGAGCCATCGAATACAACCCGCATGTTCCTCTTTATCTCTTGGGTTTGTTCTTTTTTTTCCAACAGAAGAATTCGACTCAGAAATCAAACCGATGGTTCTTCCACCAGAACACTATGTCAAAAGAGGAGACTCAGAAGCCATAACCTATGCTTTCAACCACCTTCAACATTGGAAACGCATCGACGGAGCCCTTCAGTTGTTGTCAGCTACTTGGAAAGGCGAACTAATTCGACCTTACCACGTGGTCGGCTATTGCTACCAATACCCAGCACAACTAGAGGCGACTGAACGCGAAATACTGCCAAGTGAGTCGAGACAAAACGATTTATTACGGACGACTAGGTTTGAACCGAAGTTTACTTCTGATCCTTGTAGCTGACTGACTGTTGACTGTCGCCAATGTCTCTGACATTTTGTAGTTGAGCCATCTTCTTGGGAAGAGCAGACGTCTCGAGATTGTTCAAAGGATCCTTCCTATCGGGCTGTCTGTTCCGAATAAGTTCACACGCTTCTTCCGTCTCCACAGTTTGAGCCTGTTCTTCCGCAATCCGACGCAATTCGTAGACATTGTACTGCATCTTGTTTGCCTCGGTTTTCGGCGGAGATTCCTTAGTAACAGATGTGACACTTTCCGTCTTGTTTCCCTGGATCGTTCCGTAGCTCAGCATAGAGGCGGTACTCGATTTCTTGTATCTCAACGACTTCATTGATCCCAATCTGCCCGAATAGTATGGAAAGTCTGTGGATACACTCAGAACAGGGGCACTTCTCTTTCTCAGCTTCTCATCTTCGTTCTTTTGTGTTTTGTCTATATGAAGAATCTCCGGAGTTCCCTTTACAATGTTCTTGCTCAGCTGTTCCCTATCTTTCATCAGTTTCGTCGGGTCCACAACCTCAACGGAGCTCTGCTGAGTGGCATCTTCCACGGTAACTGTAGACTCTTTCGTCTTCTCGAACGGCTCGTCAAATTTTGAATTCAACTGAATATCGACACCGGGGAACGGAGACTGGTTCTTCCTCATACAGGCGTCGTTTTTGGCCAGCTCGTGAACAACTCCGGCCACAGTCTTCCTGTTCATCAAAACCGTCGTCTTTCCCATCTCATGTAGAGGATCTAGATGAGTTTGCGAGAGAGTCACTGGCAGAGTCGAAATAGTCGGGTACGTTTCGATCGTCGTCTCAAATGTTTGGCATCAAATTGTCAGTAAGAAGAAATAACTGACCTTGTCTTTCTGTAGAGCTTGACTTGTGAGATATTGATTGATGAAAGCGGTCTTCTCCTTGTTTAGATTTCGATTCTGAGGAACGAGGGCTAAAACTACCGTAGTCCGACTAACATTATGCAAACGTACGTCTTTTGGCGATGAGATCGAGTTGGAACTGTTTCTCGCGTTTCTCACGGTCCTCTTGTCGATACTTCTTCTTGAGTGCCTCGACCTTCTTTCTCAGTCTCCGTTTGTAGACCCATCGGACGAAGACAGACGACATACAGCAGGCTACAACAACCAGAATGGCAAAAATAAAAGAGAAGATGAGAACCCAAAGAGTCTGGGAGGTAGAGACACAGCAGCCGTAGTCGAAAAATGTCATCTCCGACGGCGTCTTGCCATCCGGAAGACCTGGTTGGAAAGCTGGAAAAGTTTTGGGTAGAACCTTTTGGAAATTGGGTAGAGCTAACCTACGACGGGCATGAGTAGGCAGACTATCAAACAACTTTTTATATATTGTTTTTATAAAAAAACTTTTTAGGTTATCACAATCTTTCCGTTTATCCGAAACGCGAATCTGCCTACTCATCGCTATTTTACACGTTTCTATGTTTAATTGTCTGTCTAATTGCCGTCATAGTACACTACAATCCGGACAGTGCCTACGACTGGACTCTCATGGTACGTCAAATAATCGATTTCAAAACGGAAAGCGTCTTCCAGATCGCCATGGGAATCGGCCGCTGGTTTTCGAGTTTCTTCAACACTTTCTACCACTGGCTTCCAGAAAATGCCGTTGGTCTATTGTCAGCCAAGCCTCTTGTCAACTAGTCTCTTTCGTGTGCATAATATCATGATCTCAAACTTTCTGTGAATAGTTTTAAATCCTTTTTAAAAAAAGAATTATAAAAATATCTTTTGTTTGCTTCTCTGGTTCCCACGCCATAATATTCTCCCAATTCCACAAAAAGAGTTCCAGACTTCTTCCAGACTCATGTCCATAGCGTCCGCCAGTGAATCGAAAAAACTTGTAGAGTATTTGTTAGGAGACCTGCGTCAACTGTCGACCGAGGCCAAAAAGAAGCACAATCATGTCAAAGAGGTATTTGTATCTAATTCTAAAAAATTCTTGTTAGGCAGCAGAAACTGGAGTTGTTCGAGTGAGGAATATCAGTTCAGCTTCGGCAGACAACACTCTCCTCAGCAATCTTCGTGCTGCTTCAAACGAACTTCTTCATCCTCTTCTCCTTGCCTGTGCTACTCGACAAAACAAGTTGGTCCAGATTGCGCTTCAAGGAATTCAAAGACTAGTTCAATACAGGATATTGGAACCGGTAACTCTTTTTGGTGTCTTCTATATCAATTTGTAGACTTCTGCAAATGTTGTCGTCTCCGAATTGTGGAATCTAGTCGAGGCAGAATGTGAAGAGTTGAAAGTGCTTCAGACCGTCCCTCAGCTAGTTTCAGCCCATCTCCTCATCACTGGGAACAATCTGGCCAAAGCGAGTTTTTTCTAGTCTTTTCAAACTCATACTTTCAGTGCATAGTAATGTGTTTCCGTCTGCATTTCGCAAAAGATCCAGTGGTCATCAATGCAGCGAGTGCGGCAGTTAGACAAGTGGTCAGTGGTGTCTTTGAACGAGTGAATCACGTAAGTTCTTGTTTTGCTTTTCAAAAGACTAAATGTACAGGAAGATGGAGTGTTCTCGAACGAGTTGACAGTCGTTCCATCGGCTGGAGGAAAGCCCTCGCCTCGGTCGGCTCCTCCCACTCTTCGTCCATGTGCTGCTGACGCTTTTCTTCTCTTCAGAGTTTGTTTTCGGTTTAATTTTTCAAATAGAAATTTCAAGGACTTGTGTTTGGTGATCAACGCAGAACCAGCAGTCTGGCTTGTCGGGATGAGAGAAATTACGAGGACCTTGGGATTGGAACTGCTCGAAACAATCCTCAAAAACTATCCGAGTGTCTTCTTCAAGGTATCTTAAGAGTAACCTTTACTGACAATCTTTTCAGCACAATGAGTTGGCCACGATGGTCAAGCAAGAAGTCTGTCAACTGGTTATAAAACTGTTCTCTCCTAGCTTGAAAGTACGTCGTATATTTTGTTTCAAACATTGTATATGTTAGCCAAGTAGTTCAAGATCATCGCTTGGTGGAACAACTGCCGATCGCCCTTACTTTCCCATTGCCATGAGACTAGTCAGAGTCGTTGTCGTTCTGTTGACTAACTATCATCAGATTCTGGTGAGTTTTGGCATTGCCAGATGAGATCTTTTTTCAGCCGACCGAGTGCGAAATCTTTGTCTCTCATTTGATAAAGTTTGTCGAGGTGGAACGAAATGCGTGGCAGAAAGTGTTGGCACTCGAGGCCCTGCACAAAATAGTCTCCCAAAGTGTGTTTTTGCGATGGATGGGAGAGAACTTTGACAGTAAAGAAAACTCGACGAAGCTAGTCGGCAGTATAGCCGATTGTTTTACACTGGCCGTGAAAAACTCTTTTTCCAATCCCCTGCCCCGAAATGGTAAACCTTCAAATGTTCTTCAGAACAAGTAATTCAGAAAACGAGCCAGATGGAGAAACTCTTGTTCAGAATGGCGTTCCAGGATTCTTCCATAGAAAAGTCTGGCAGCCATACATCGAGCTCCTGACTTCCAAAAAAACACCCTTGTAAGCTTTTTTTGTTAAGATTTGCTGGAATATTTTCATTCAGTATGGATTCTCTGGAAAAGCACGATGCTGGAGAAATTCCCGACGGATATGTTGTGTCTCGATGCTGTTCAGCAATCACTGATCTTTGTCAGTCGTTGTACTCGAGTGTCGACCATTTGATCCAAGAAGAAACAGCCAAAGAGAATGGTTCTACTGGAAAAGAAAATGTGGGACAGACACTCTTTTCAAGCGCCTTCAAGGGTGTCTTTCCCTCCATAGGAATCCTTCTCAACTCAAGTACAGACGAAACGGTCATCGACCAGCTGCTTTGTTCTATTTCGATGATCATTTCAATGGGATTCCGACTGCGTTCAGTGGAAGAGACTCAAGTCGCCTTGTACATGATGGGTGCCGCCAGTACTCCAACTGGAGATTATCTCTCCACCTTCGGATTTTTAAAACCACCGCCGAATTGTGAAGGAATATTGATGGATTGCACTCTTCCTAGTCAAAAGGTTGTGGCTCTGGGATCGCCTTGTCCCTCTCCATTTGTTTCGCCCGAAATATGGAATCAACAGACTGTGGTAGATGAGATTGGGAAGTCTGCGAGAAACACTTTTCAGATGACTGCAAGAAATCTCCAGGCGGCAAAAGTTTTGCTAGGAGTTCTAAGTAGCCACATTGAAGCTATTGACGAGCAATGGTACTTCTGTCTTTCTGTAAGTTTTCTTTCAATCTGAACATTCTTTTCAGTTTTGTCAACACTTGTCGTGGTTGATGGCTATGAAACCCTATTCAAACGGTGTTTTCTCGAAAGAAAAAGCAGAGGCAGACAGTATCTTCCCTCCGGCCTCGACCAATCCACCAACTGTCACCACAGCCGCTTTGTCAGAAACCCCCATGTTGGTGAGTTGAATCGTTATTTGGCGTTCGAACAAATTCCTCTTCAGGCAGGATTCTTTGATAAGATCTTCAACACTTCGGCAACTATTCCAAAAGCGTCACTTGACTTTCTGACCGACTCTTTGATCAGACTGTCCGATGAGCAAGCTGCTGTTTCTGCAACAGGAAGAGAATGTTCCCTTTTCCCGTTAGCCGGAATACTCCGTGTCTCTATTGTCAATCTGCACAGGATAGCTCAGTATTGGACAAAATCTTCCAATCACTTTCTCAAAGTAAATAGAATCCGTATATTCGTGAGCTTCTAAATCTTTCAGCTTTGTGGTCACTCGTCGACAAATCTGCGCGACTGGACTGCTTTGTCTCTTACCATTTTGATAAGAAACGCTGTGAAAGCAAAGTCGGATCTGAGCGAAGAAGAGTTGCAGAAGCTCTGTTTTGCGTCGTTGCATTCGATGGGCGAGACGATAGGTGACGAAGTTCGAAAGAGACAGTTGGAATGTCTGATGTCGAGCATGCAAAAGGATGGAGCCACACTCCATAGCAGCTCCTGGCCCATCTTGATTCAAATAATCGCTTCTGTTGTAGCTCAAGACTCCTGGTGAGAATTTTCAGACCAATTATCTATATTTGTTTCAGTTGCGATGAGTCTTTAGTTCGTCAAGGATATCTCGGAATACGGCTAATGTCGGCCGATTTTCTTCAGAGTCTTCCCTTCAATTGTCTTCCTGCACTGGTAGAGGCTATCGCTCGTTATGGAGCCCAGCAGGCCGACCAAAATATTTCTCTGTCCGCTCTAGCTCTTTTGGTATCACATGTTTCAATTTTTACAAGTTAATATTTCCAGTGGACTATTTCCGACTTTATCTACAGAAAGTCTGAAACGGTCGATATCGAAGAGTCAGAAAAGGTGTGGATTGTCTTGTACACTTGTCTCTCGGAACTCTGCGTCGATTCACGACATTCTGTCAGAAAAAGTGCTTGTCAAACTCTGCTGCAAATAGTAGTCGCCCACGGACATGCTCTCCGGTCGCCCACATGGAATCACATGATTTGGCAGATTCTGATTCCTCTTCTGGAGAAGGTTCGCTCTCAAACCAGAAGTGCCTCGACTGAGAGAACAACGAAAGGACTCATTATGCATCATTCTAGAGATACAGAACAAAAACAATGGACCGAAACTTGTATCAACACTTTGAGTGCTTGCTGCAAAATGTATATAGCTCAAAGAAAAGTTCTTTTAGAACTCGGTAATAGACTTCTAAATCATTTCAATTATAAAAACTTTCAGATGACTTTGGAGCAGCTTGGGAGGCTCTTCTATCCTTCCTAGAATGGGGAGCGTGCTATGAGAACGCCGAATTGTCTCTCTGTGCTCTAAAAAGTTTCCAGGTGAATTGATTGTCTTGTATTAATAATTTTGTGCAGGAGGTATTACTCGGCCGAGTTTCTGCACAAACGTTGGACATCAACACAAGAGACCGATCTTCGAGTACTTCCGAAGGACACGCCATCGAACAGATTCCGCAACTACCGATTCCTCAATGGGTCGAATCATGGAACGTTTGTATTTTCTTGTGTCAAGAGATAACAAAAAAGTTTAGTCGTGGAACAGAATAGCTCGTGGAATGGCGAAACACGTTTCTTCTGTTATGACAAACCAAGGACTTCCGAAAGGAGTCTACATTCCTGGACCGTCACATTTGACCACTCTTCTGCATATTTTTCCTTCTTTGTTTGTTCGAGTGGCAAAGAATGTGAATCCAAAAGAACTGGAAGGCGACCAGCTACCTTCCATCATGGAAAGCTTGGCTAGTATTCCTGTTCCATTCGAGCAGGCTCCTTTCGTGTTGCCATCGACGACAAGTCACGTAACTCCAACACAAGAGGCCATTCTCGACTGCTGCAAGACTATTTTCACGGAATGTCTGAATAGTCAAGACGGATTGAGAGAGGCGCTTCCCGATCAAATTCGTCTCTTACTTAGATTTGCCTCTTTTGTCATCAAACCAATGAACAAACTTTGTCCGCCAGGAAAGAACTATGTAAGTTGTTCAAACGAATCAGAACTAATGCTGTTTCAGAATGACTGGGCCGTACAATTCATTGTTCCTTTTGCGGAGATTGCTCTTCGAATGGCTATTGACCTCTTTGTCTCAATAGCCTCGACACAAGAGGTCGTTCAATCGCAGGTCGTTGTCGATGTCGTTAGGGTTGATTTGCTTCTCCTTTTATATAATTCGATAAATTTCAGTTCCTTGGAGAACCTCTGTACACTCGATATCTCTGCACATCTGCCTCCACTTGGAAACTCGCCGCGACTTCCCTCATGTCCGTTCTTCGAGTTGTTGTTCCATTGGCAAGACAACAAGCTGAGGTCTATGTCAATCTCTGGCCAGCCATCTGTGATACGCTCGAAAAGTTTCTCTTCTCTCCAAAGTAAGTCGGATTTGAATGAGGTAAAATACTGTTTCAGTACCTGCCACACTCTGCCTGCCGATGAACGGAAACGGGATGAATTGGCCGAATGTCAAGCTGTGGAGTTGATTCGAAGTGAAATTTTATCCTATTCGCCCAGTCTTCCTCCCACGTCTGTTCAAAGACTTATTGGATTGTTGCACAGGGGATCCATCTCGCAACTCGATCCGACTGATGTTTTAGGTGATTTTTTCATTCAAACAACATTTTCCGGTGATGGTGAACTAGACTCCTTCTACGCATGCCACTAACTCTTTACAATATAGTTCATTCAGCTTTAGACTCCCACATGCAACGAGCGGAACTGGCCAGAGCTTGTTTCGACGCCTTGTTGACATCCAGTGGCGAAATTGGCGGAATAGGACATGTGGCAGTTTCGAGTCTTCTCGAGAGATGTTCCAATGTCTTCGAGTCCTTTCTTCGTGATTGGACTGGATCGGGAGATCTACGTCTTCCAAGAACCCGACTTGCCGAAATGACAGCCGCTCTTCAGGCTATTGAATCGCTCATTAACAGAACTTCAAGGTATTCTTTTTGGAGAAAAAACACCAACTTGAATGTTCAGAGACCCGTCGCTGGACCTCTTTCAACAATTGGTCTCACTCTATCCAACTCTAGTCGAAGTGGTTCCTTGTTGTGGCGAAGATCCCCAACTGTCGGCTCAAATAGTTTCGACCCTCAAATCTTATCAAACGCTGATGTTGTTAAAATTAGTTCCCAAAATGCAATGACCTCTTGCCTAACATGTCTCACTCCGGGTACAGTCTGTGATATCTAGTTTGGTTGTTCGATGGATTCTGGTGCTTGGTTCAATTTGTACTACCGATGGGTCTTGCATATTTATACAAGATAAACTATATTCTACTTCTGTTAGTCGTAAAGAACGAACTTCTTCCGAGAGAACAAAATAATTCTTATTCCAACTCTTCGTCTTCTACTGTGCGGATGGATCCCTTCTCTTCTTGAAAAGGTCAGCTGTTTCTACTTTTACTTTTCTGACAGTTAGACTCTGACAGTTGACATTGCAAACAGTAGCGCCAGAAACCCTCTGCGTGTCAAAAAAGTAAAAGTAGAAACAGCTGACCTTTTCAAGAAGAGAAGGGTGCCATCCGCACAGTAGAAGACGACGAGTTGGAATAGTTGCGAAAACTACTTTTGGTTATTGGAGGTTTGACAAGTCGAAAGCACGAGGCTTTCAGAATTCGAAAGCACTTTGAGCAATATAAAACGGATTTAGTGTGCAAGCAATTCACAATCACAAAGTGTATTCTGTGAAAACTTTTGACAAAATTTTATTAGTTCACACAATGTTCGCTCCAAATATTTCGATTCTTGTCGTCGGTAATGTGCTACATTTCCCGGTATTTTACAATTTGTCTGGTTTCCAATTTGGTTCTAGTGTTCACTGTCCGAATTAATTGAGAAGATTGAGAGTCAGTTAAGTAAAGCTTCTTCTCGTCGACTGGATATCTTCCTGCCCTTTGTCTGTGTCGTGTTTCTGTTCTGCTCCTTGCTCAACAGCAGATGTCATCTACCACGATTGGAACTTCGAAAATGGCAGTTGCTTCATCACTATTGGAAGCATTTCCACGACTGGACGGAGGAGGAAAAAGAGCTGCACGTGTCCGAGCTTTACACTTACTGTCGACCAGCCGACTACCGATACCCGGCCTATTCTGAGGAAATTCGAATTCAACGGACGACGTTCAAAAACATTCCGAAAAAGAGAACCATGGAGTTTTCGAATTTGTCAAAGGGGCATTTGCACGAAGGATGGAACAGACTGTGGTACGAGCGGAAGGGCAAGATCCGTCTGCTGAAAAGACTAGTCTCGACGATGACAATCCTTCTTGTTCTTCAAATGTCCATTTTCCTTTCTCTTTTGGTCGATCAGCCGACAAAATCTGTGGAAATCCATAAGAACTTCTTTGAGGAGTATCAGAAGCTGTCCAGAAAGGAAAAAAACGACAGATGTGCGAAAAGAGTTCGGGAAAAAGGAGATTACATGACTGGGTATTTTTCAATAGCACTAAATGGAAATACAATTTAGACTGATGCGTCGTGTAGTCCTTGCATTTATGAAAGAGAATATTGGCTGGTTCAGTACACTCTTCTACCTGCTCTTCTTCATCGTCTTTTCTGTCCATCTGGCTCGTTTATCCCAGTCAATTGTTCCTCCTTCCCTGCCACGACCACTACTAGGTACTGAAGCAGACAAATTGGAACATGCTCTGCCCGTCACTCAACTTCAATTCATCCACGACTATTTTCTCCATCTCGGTCTGTTTTCAGGACTTCTCTTCCTGCTTAACCTCTTCCTCATATTTACTCGATTCAAAGTGTTTTAAACCAGAACCAACAATAAAGATTGATCCTTTCTGAGAATACCTCAATGTCTATTATAATTTGCCCGGAAGCGATAATCGGTGAAGCCGGATGCCTTGGCAACGCCTCTCCCTCTACGATCCACAATCTCACCAAAACGTCATGCCTAAGCAGGACTTCGAAATTGTGGACTACCTTGGACCTTTGTTCGTTGGTGGGGCATTTCTGCTTATTTTACTTCTGCTTTCTCTTGCGATGAATTTCCTTTTCATTCGAAAGAATGACGAAGTAACGTCTTTTGAAAGGGTAATTCGATCAGAACAATTTTCTCACGACCATTTTTCAGCTGGGAGCGAGAATTAATATGCGAATCGGCGTTCACAGGATGTCTGTGGTGAAAAGGAGTTTGGTCAGCAAGTTTCCAGAAGACGACATTGCCACATCAACTATTTAAACTTTGAATAGTATAATATCTAGTCTGTGATTCCGCGAGACTGTTCGAACTTTTTCAACTCCTTTTCGACAAGATCGTCTTCTTCGTCTTTTACTTCGATCACTTCTTTGATCTAAATAAAAAAATAGTTGCATATAAATCCAACAAACCTCTGGGACATAAAACTGGAGCATATTCTGAATTCCCGACTTGAGAGTGACTGAAGAGCTGGGACAGCCGGTACACGAACCCTACAAATTTGATATACGCATAAATAAATCGAAACACCTTTAGTTTCAGCTTCACGACTCCATTTTCGAAGCCCACGTAAGTTATATCGCCGCCATCTTCTTGGACCATTGGACGGACTCTCGAGTCGAGAAGTTCCTTTATCATTGCCACGGTATCATCGTCTGTTTCCAGAATAGCTAGAAAATTGGCTTATTTAAACAAAAAACACAACTGACTCGTATCTTGATACTCCGGCTGCGTTCCTTCTACATCCACGACAGTCTTTCCACTTTGAAGAAAATCGGCAATGGTCGAAAAAAGCTCTGCTCGCATCATCGCCCAATCTGTATCTTCGTCTTTTTTCGTTATTGTAATGAAGTCTTCTCCGAAGAATACCGATTTTACGCCGTCAACCTTGAACAGTTGTCTGTAATTGAATTCCACTAATGATTAGTGCAAAAAGACAAACCTGGCTAAAGGGCTATTTCTAGCGCTTGCAATGCTGTTGAACGTAAAAGAATTGGATCCATCCAAGATTTTTTGTCCAGGTAGAAACTTCAAGGACAGCGGATTAGGTGTGTCTTGAACCTGGATATATACATTTCGGTCTGAAAAAAAACGTACGAATGAAGCAGAGTGGAAAACAAACTAAAAGAAACTGTGGGCCGTCGAATAGGATTGAGCAGTGTTTTGAGGAAAGGTCGCATCGACATTCTGAGAAAATTGAAAGAGGAAAACTCCCGTCACTACTTCTGTAGCGAAAAAAACCCACGCATTCAAAATACGAACTGGACAAACAACAAAAAAAACAAATAAAGATGTAAAAAAAGGCTTTTTATTGTTTTTGTGTTATAGTACTAGAGAATACATGAGTGCGAGAAGAGACTCGCAAAAAGTAGAAAAGGATTGAGATGACAGACAAATGATGTACCGTTGGGTGGGAAAGGCTGATATTCACAAGAACCAAACCGACACGAGATAATATTATATAATATGAATACAAGGCGGAGTAGGGGAAAGATCACCGATTATCGATTCACAGAGGCACCCTTGAAATAGAGTCCTCCTGAAAATGACCCAGATCTAAGCGAAATTTTACAGAAAGTAACTAGAGAAAATGGACTAATCTCGAGGGAAAAGGGCCCGTGACATGGCAACACGAGTCATAGAATTGAAAATAATTAGTTCCATCCACCGGAGCTCCAGCTGGTTCCCGGAGCACTGTTTGTGTTCATTTTCGACCAGTTGTTCTGCTGTTGTCTAAAAGGGAACTTTGGAATGTCGAACAGAATACTCACCCGTAGACATTGAAAGCAGAATTGTTTTGTGAGAGCGACGGCAACTGACTGCTCGGTGTGTTGTAGTATTGTCGCAAATGAGGAGGAGGAGCCATTGAACTGGAGTTCATGTTGGGAGGAGTCGGAGTGACATTGGCAAAACCAGGAGGAGGAGCGTAAGATGATGGTCGAGTTTGCATGGATCGCGAACTGGCTGCTGAGGAATTGGAAAAGCCATAGTCATTGTTGCTAGAAGTGTTGTAATGGGAGTTGTTGTAGCTGTTGAGCAGATTGTTGAGATTCTCGTACTCTTGATTGGCACTTTGGAAGGCTTGCATGTAGCTTTTGGTCTGTTGACTCATTGCATTTTCAGAGTACGAGTTGGGAGTATAGTAGTTGTTTTGTTGTTGACTGGAAGAGTTGGTGGAATGACCAGATAATTGAGCTGCCAACTGTTGAAGGAAGGCTTCTCTGTTACCAGACATAGATGACGATTGAACCGGCACTGGTCGCTAAAATATAAATTAGTTTTGCGGTTCGAAACATACCGCAGGTGCTGTTGGTCGAGAGTACAGATTACTGTGTTGAGTAGGCGCTCCAATCCAGTCATAAGTCGAACTGGTGGTCGGAGCAGAAGGCTTGGAAGGTGGCAGACTGGAAGCAAAGTCAGCACCAGCAGCGATGCTGCTAGCCCATTCCTGTAAAAGGGAATGTATATTCGTCGGGAGATTTGACTTACAGCGGGTCCAAGACTGAGATTTCCGAGCATACTACTGAGACCATTTCCGAGAAGAAGCTGCCCACCCCATGCGGGTTCGTTGGAACTATTTTTGCTGTCTCCATCTCCTTTCCAGATGTCAGCCAGTTCCGACTTTTCCAGAAAGGCCAAACCTCCAATTTCTCTGCCAGATTTCGAAGATTCGTCGGCTTTGATCTTTGTTCCAGGAGCTGAAAGTATATAGCAATGAATCGCAAAAATAGGTGTCATACCACGGGCGAAGCCCTGTCCGATAGGCTGAGGAAGCGGTTTTTCTTCGAACTGGGGGATCCTCTCCATCGACAGATCTGTCATTGGAAGGGGTCTGTATCCCGGTGCTTTCTTCAATTCTTCTTCCACATTCGGATGATCTCGATGTTCGGGAGTGGAGGGAGCAAGAGAGGTAAGAGGAGATGCGACCGGAGTGGGTTGACGTGGTTCGGGAACTTCCTCGGGAACTCTAGGCGAAGCCACTCTCGGCGGTTCAGCAACAACTGCAGCTATGGGAGCAGCTGGGACTGGCTCTCTCGGTTGAGGTTGTTGCAAAGCAGCTCGTGCCGCCATTCTCTGTTGCCAGACATTCGTTGTTGTTGGAGCAGTAGGCTGTGCAGACTGAGCATTTTTGGTTGTCGTAGCCGTGGCCATAATTTTCTCCGAAACTGGAGTTATTTTGGCACTTTCGGATGAGGAAGAAGCTACAGAAGTATTACCTCGAAGTACCTTCAAATGTTTAATAGAAAAATTTGAATAAGTTGTGTACCTGTCGAATGACGTCGTTTACAGTAATATCGTTGTCTGTGACAAGGCCATTGATCATCAACGTCGCATTTCTGAAACCAACCTCTTTTTTTCTTTCCTAGTTTTCGTTTGACAAGGAATAAATAACATTTCTATCGAAAAAAAGACTGGAAAAGAAACGTGTTCGCCTGACCATTAGTCATTTTAATTGGAATAGAGAGAGAAGAGAGACATAAGCGTAAAGGGAAGCAGTCGATGCGAGCACAGCAGCCCCAAAGCCCACCCCGATGGGCGATTCCCCGCCTCAGAGCCCTAACAAGAGGCCAGTCGACCATCGATCCAGCAACCCCAAAACAAGCACCACGACCTCGTCCCCTTTGAACTGACCTGACTGTCTCTGCTGTTCCTCTAATGCAGATCTGTCGGTCCAATTGATGGCTTCGTGTATTCTGCTTCTCTACTTCGATCGAGGCTCCTGTAGCCTCACGAATAGCGTTGATGTTGGCTCCGCCTCTTCCGATCACACGTGAAATGACGGTATTGCAGACAGTCAGAGTGTTGGATCGACGACGAGACTGAAATTATCAGTGGATTGAGAAGATAATTAGCACCCAGTGCCCACGCGTATAAGGCTATTTGAGACGTAGGATTGATTGGGACGTCTTTGCCTAATTGACGTAATAATTAGAGAGTCTCTCTGACTCTGATTGCACTCTTGTTTTCAAAGAACCAATTAAGAAACTCGCCAACTCAACATCCTTCCATCCACCGTAAGCGCCACTTTCATCGGAGAAAAAGTCCTGTTGAGTCTTCGACTGAACAGCTCCTCTTTTCTGGGTCTGAAATGGTATTTTACACCAAGGGAATCTTTTTAAACATACAGCCTTCTTTTTGCCCGGATTAGCCTTGACCCATTCATCGGAAGGAGAAGCCTTTGGTGGGGCGACAATCGGAGAGACGGGTGAAAGGACAGTGGGAGTTTTTAAGCTCGTTGTGATAGTAAGTGCAGTCGAAGAACCAGTGTTTGTTGATGGGATCTTGCTAATTTCTTGTCTTGAACGTCGACTCTGCTTCTTTTGCTGCTTTGTAACAATTGTCTCCTGGGGCTCCGGAATAACAGGCGTCTGAACCACCTGAGGAACTCGGGGATCGGGAAGAGGAACAGTAATTTCGTCACGCGAAGTGTTGTTGTTCTCACTCTCTTCTTCAGATTCTTCCTAAAATGGTTAATCTTATGAGATACATTTCCAGGCCTCACATCTGACTTGTGATCCACTGCTGGACTCTTGGCTTTGGCCTCCTTCTGTTTCTGTTTCTTCCCTTCTCTCTTTTTCGCCTTCTTTTGTTTCTTGGACTTGGCGCGTTCTTCCTCTTCAGCCAACATCGCCAGAAGGTCTTCCGCTGCCTTGTTGGCCTGTTCTGCTTGGGCTGTCTTCGCCTTCTTGATGATCAGCATGTTCTCTCCGCAGTTCTTCATCAACTCTTTCAACTCTTTTTCCGTTTTCTGAAACACAATTTCCTTCGGCAATAACAAGTCTACTTACCCCGCTTTCAGTTACTGTCAACGTGGCCAGATACCTCTCCATCTCCTGATCACTGGGATACTGTTTCACATGCTTCACAAGATAGTTGACCACCCTGATAAACCCTCTTCTGAAGGCAATCATCAGTGGAGAGACTTTTCGGTTGTCCTGTGCATCTACGTCCGCATTGTCTGCGATGAGGACTTGGATCGTGTCCAAATGTCCGCCATGACAGGCTAGCCAGAGGGCAGTACAACCCTGAACACGTCATTTTCAGTTTTGTTGGAGGAGTCAATCTACCTTCTTGTTTCTAGCATCGATTTGAGCACCGTGTCTAAGGAGCATCTCGACGAATTTGTCGTGTCCTTTGTCAGCAGCAATGCTGAAATTTGCTGTTCAGTTGGGTCTGCTGTGTCAGAAGTCGTATTCAAAATTAACACTCACGTCAGAGCAGTGTCCCGACTGGATGGAACGGGCGTTGTGTTTGGATCGGCATAGTTTTCCAGAAGAAGTTCGCCTACTTCGACATAACCTCCATTAGCTGCTTCCATCAAAGGTGTCAACCCAGTCTGAAGTCATAGTAAATTAAATCTGTTAATATTTCTAACTTTGGCTCGATGTTCAACATTGGCATTGTAATGAAGAAGAAGTCGAACGACGTCTGTTCTGCCTTGAAAACATGCCAGAGTCAGGGCTGTATTCCGATTGGTCTCGATCTGGGCATTAATGTCCGAGCCTTTTTCCAAAAGAACTCTTGTAGCATCTTTGTGCCCATTCATCGCAGCCAACATAAGAGGCGAGATTCCCAACTTGCTGCCAGTTCTCGAGTTGATTTCCGCTCCAGCATTCAGCAACATGTTCACAATCTCAACATATCCACCAGAGGCTGCCAAAGACAATGGAGTGTAGTCGCTAACATTCCGATGTTCCTTGTTGGCTCCCTTGGACAGCAAGAGTTCCACAACTTCTTTGCGACCTCCAGAACAGGCCAGCGATAAGGCAGTGTCTTTGGTCCTTTCTGACTGGGCCTCGATGTTAGCTCCACTGGTAAGTAAGGCTTCCACAACTCCCACATGACCACCAGTAGCTGCCAAAATGAGCGGAGTGAATCCTTTCTTGTCTCTGTGTTCGATGTTCGATCCTCGGGAAATCAGAAGAGGTATGAGATCTTTGTGTCCGTTAGAACAGGCCACAGTCAGTGCAGTATCATTATTGGAATCCGTAGCCTTGTCAATGTTGAAAGCGCCAGTACTTTTGGTAGCAAAGGTCTGCTTCATCGCCTCGGACTCGTCTCCCTCGCTGTGCGTTCTTCGGTGAGCACTCCCGGTTGTGGGAGCAGGAATTGGAACTGGGAACGGAACTGACGGTAGCTGAGGCGTCGGTGCAGATGTGGCAACAATTCCTCCCGGCAGACTGGTCACTGTTGGTCGAAGGACCTTCAAGGTCTCGTTCAAAGCAGCAGTTTGCTTTTCAAGTACATTCTGGAAATATAATGTTTTCAATTTGAACCTGAACTTACAGATAGATCGTTTGTAGCTGTGCTTTTGGCCAGATCAGGACATATCTTCTTACACTCTTCCGAGAATTCCTCCCAGTTGTTGAAAATCTCCATAAACTTTTTCTTGGTAGCTCGTCTATGTTCTGGGGAGAGTGTCGCTGTTATTTGAGAGATGATATCTTCTCCTGAACAAAACCATTTTCCCAAAGTTTATTCAACCTACCATCTTGGTTGGGATTAGTCTTGAAAAAGGCCATGATTTCTGCCATTTGCTCCATTGTCATTTGCTGAAAAAAGATTGGTTATATATAAGTTTTTAGTTACATTAGTGATGGATTGATTCGGAGGAGTCTGTGATGTGCTAGGCACGTTGGGAGTCGAAGGGGGAGCTACAGTTGTGACGGCCGACGGAGTCTGTTGCCTTATACTTCTTCCAGTTGTATCTCTTACCTGTGGTTGTGCGGACCCTGAGGGAAGTGGCAGACCGGCAAAGTTCTTCTTGCCCAACTCATAAATACTCGCCAGGAATTTGGCACTGGTAGCAGCAATACCGGTAGGTGATGGCTTCGCTCCGTTCCATGTGTCCGCATCTATTTTGAACTTTTAGATCTTCAAAATACTAAAACTCACTGTCTCGTTGCACCTGGTTCACTTGCTGATTTGCCCATATCGATGAGAATTCTCGATCACTAAAATACAACTGCATTCAGAAAGAAAATACGAACTTACTCTGGTTGGGTAAATGAGGCATCCGTCTCTGCCAGATGGTGTAACATGGTCTGAAGTTTGTCCAATTGTATGGTGATTTCACGAGTCGTCAAGTCCGATGGCAAAGATGTGGCAATTTGAGAGGACTGTACAAAATTAGAGGTTTTCAAATCAACAGAACTTTCTTTACCTGATTGTCCGCACGGGAGTTGTAAATACCTGCTAGCCAGGAATAGTACTCTTTGGCGAATTCCGGATTTTCAGCAGAAGTTTCAGTGTTTGGAAAGTAAGGTGTATAGATTGGAGGACCGTTGACGGAAGGGTCTGGAGGAGCAAAGCCTTGTGTTTTAGAGGCTGCCACTTTTTTCCGTCTCATTGCAGCCGCCTGAATAGCAATTTTTAAGAATAATCTTTAAAACTACCTTGAGTGGATTGTTCCCATAGGCACCTTGTTGTCCAGAAAACTTTTTCGCGTTTGACATATAAGCTGGAGCCGAGGAATTTGGGACTCCGTTGTGATCGAGCATCAACTCGACAATCTCCTTGTATCCATTGCGAGCAGCTTCGAGAATGCAATTGATCCCGTCCTTCAATTCGACATTCGGATCGGCTCCACTGTGAAGAAGCAGCTTGACAATATCTTTATGGCCAGAAGCACAAGCCAAGAGAAGAGCTGTGGCATCTTGATGACTCGAGTGACTGTTCACATCGACTCCATGTGCAATCAGATACTGAACAATCAAGGTGTTTCCATTCTTGCAAGCTTTCATCAACGGCGTTCTTCCATCGATCTCCGTGTTCTGAATCAGACTGTACAATTTATCAATCAAAAGACAGACAAATTCAGCTCCAGCCGTGAATAGAATTTCAATGACGTCCAGATGTCCATTTTCAGCTGCCAATCCTACGGCCGTACTGGCATGAGCAACAAAGTTGGCAGTGCGTTCCCGTTGATTAGAAACCTTCACAATGTACATGACCGTCTGGGCATGTCCTTCTTGAGCAGCTTCCATCAGCGGAGTATTCCCACCCAGCTCCAAATCACCTCCATAACGGACCAGTTCTTCCAAAACATCACTGTGTCAAGCAGAAATTACTGTTTCGAGCAAGAAACTCACGTGTATCCTCCACAGGCTGCTACAGTCATAGCAGTTTCTCCAGTCTCCTCGGTCTGTGCGTTAACATTAGCTCCGTGGTTCAAGAGAACTTTAACGACGTTGACATGGCCTTCTCTGGCCGCTTCCATTAAAGGAGTGTAACTCTCGTCATTTGGCTCTTCGATGTAGGCTCCAGCATCCAGCAGCATTTTGGCCTGAAGTAAAACTAGATTACGTCATCAGAACAGAACAAACCAGAACATCGTGACCTCCACAACAAGCCAAGGTGAGCGGACTTTCGAACGATTCACTAGCCATATTCGGAGGTGCACCGGCATCCAGAAGGACTCGAGCCACCTCATAATGTCCGTCCATACTGGCTTCCATGAGGGCGGTGTGCATTTCTTCCTCTTGAAAGTCGACATCCGGAAAGGTGTTTCTCAGACTCAGAAGATGGGTGACCACATCGACATGACCCTTGTAAGCAGCTAGAGTAAGAGGAGATTCCTTGAACTCGCTGTGCATGCTCACAAAACTCGGCCGAGCTCCAGCGCTGATCAACATTTTGACAATGTCAACATTGCCGGAACTGGCAGCTTCCATAAGAGCATCATGTCCGTTGTCATTTCGGATGGTCACATCGCATTCCTTCGTCTCCAAAAGAAGACGAACGCACTCAGCTTGTCCAGCGGCAGCAGCATAGATCAGAGGAGTGTTATTGGTCTGAGAGACAGCGTTGATTTCGGCCTTCATATCGATGAGTTTCTTCACAACAGCGGATGAACCAGCGGCTGCTGCTTCCATCAAAGGTGTTACGTCGATTTCAGAAGAAAAGACGGTCGAGTCTCGGAGACTAAGAATCTCAGTCACCAGTTCGACAAACTTAAAAGAATATAATTATTATCTGCTATTCAACTTACTCCAGCAGCACAGGCAAGGACAAGAAGACCGTCCTCACAAGATGCGAAGGAATTGTCCGAGTTGGCTTGGTTCTCGTAGATGTCATGTCGGTCAACGTCAGATTGAGCGGTGTTAGACTCTTGAGAAGCAGCCATCACACACTCGACAGCCCTGGTTGGAGGTCTTCTCAAGGCAGCACCGGCAAAGAGACCAAGAGTATTGGCCACTAGTTGAGGCGTTGCATCGGGAGCATTTCCCACCGGGATGATCTCAGCATCTCCTACCTCGATCATCGTCTCATAAGCATGGTCGATTCTTTCCATCATCGATAGATTCTCAGCCTGAAAAGTGATGATATTGAAGATGAAAAAAGTTACCTCAGAATCGACAGAAGGGAGGCGGGTGTTCTTCCGGAGATCCCCTTGTTCGAAGACCGGAGCATCTCGGTAGGCTCTTGAGGTCGACCAAGAGGTTTCCGAAGAGTCCGACGAGGCACTATCCGACCCACTTGCTCCGGTCGCAATAACGTATTGCAGGAGGTGATGGTAGGCCTGAAAGATCTAATGAAAAAGAAAAGCAATAAAAAGAAACCTTTACGCCGGCGTCGAAAACAAGTCGAAAGAGGAGGGCTTGCTGCTGCTGGTCAGCAGAAATGGCTCTTTCGGGTAACATATGGACGAACGCACTTAATTCCGGCACCAGCAGGTTTTCGGATGAGCCGCGAGAGCGACACGCCGGATGACAACGGGCAGACGAAGCCTGTCAGAGAGTAATGATGAAGATTCGAAGGAAAGACTTACGTTCAGAAGAGGAGAACGACCGCGAGCACGAAACCCCGGCTTAGGAACCACGCCGGAATTGGCGGAAGGCACAACTCCAAGACGTTCGGCAAGCTGAAAATCAGAATACAAAAATACCGGAACTAATTGATAAACCTCGGTGTTCATGGACATCACATCGACATTCTCATCCTCGGCCATTTCAAAAGCGGAAATTGAGCGATGGGACCTTAAAATACATCAGTTGAGAGTGGAAAGCAGAGATATCGACTAGATAATTGGAAGCAACAAACGGCTTGTTCAAAAAAGGAGTAATGATGAAGATTCGCGTGACAAGCTAATCCCAATATTAAAGGAAAGATCTTTGAAAGTGTCTTGAAAAAGTGGTCTCTTCGACAACGACTATAAGTTTCTGTTCTATTGTCCTATTAGGAACATCAGTAAAATACCCATTTGACTAATGATAAATGTGAACGATTACGAGTAATGACGAAAAGGTTCGAAGAGATGTTTACCATATCAAAAACTACTAGTTCAAACAGTTGGGATGACTATCTCTTTATAAGGAACTGATCAGATTTGTAATCAGACTACCTTTAGAAAATGTCAACTTTCAAAAAGTTTTCAAAATGTGTTAAAAACGAAAAGAAAGACAATTTTAAAGTGTAAACGAGAAGAATCAGGCCGATGCACGAGAAATACGCCATCACGTGAGTGGGGTCAATCGACGAATATCTGCGGGAAACTGGAGCTTTATTTCTGACCACGGGATCTATTCGAAATCTGTGCTGAACAGGAGAGTGGCTCCAATCTGATCAACTTCTAAAGGCTGACTAACTTTCGTACAAACATCTTCTGTAGAATCATAAATTCTGAGAGTATAAATTTGAAGTTTAACGGATCGGAAAGAAGAACAAAGACAGGGTTCCAGAGGTTCTAATAACAAAAAAAATAGTTGCGATGGTGCAATCACAAGCTCTGCCTTTATCGATTTTTGGCGGACAAACGACTGCGCGTCATGCCTGCGCCCCTCACTGCGCAGCCCCCTTATTTTCCGGCTTTCCCCAAAAACAATACCAAATTTTGAAGAAGTGAATGTGCATGTTAAGAAGTAAAGGATTGCTTTTTTCCTTGCATCCCACGTTTGCGTGACTCACGACAGTCTTTGTCCTCTCAACCAACGGCCACATTTCAGATGACTGTCTATGTCCTTCTCACCTTAGAATCCGAACAAGTTCTCCCAAGTCTGATCACGACTTTGGTTGGTTGTGCGATAGTCGAAATAAAACGTGGACCTTTCAGTTGAAAAAATCGGTCAAGTTTTCCGTCTCGAAAGATCCAAATAGTCTTTGTCTCAATGTGGAAAAACCATCGTGCTGCTCGTCCCAGTCTTTAGCATCTAACAACCGTAAGTGTCCTGAAGAACAACAGGCTCCCGAGCTGAACAAAGTTCCGAAATTGGAAGTAGAAGATACTCCATTCGAAGTAGGACAAGAGAAAGCTCAGAATCAGTACAACGACGAGGAGTACTCGTGGCCTACAACTATGGGAATGTCAGAAGTTTATGAGGCGAGAAAACTCTCTTTCCAGTCATTCAAATCTATAGGATCCAACGGGTGATTCCGAAGGGCCGAGCTCGGTCAAAAAAGCAAAGAACATGAAACAGTGTCAGGTATTTTTTATTGTGAAAATGGTCAGAAAGTCCTTCAGATATGTCTGCAGTGGATTACAGCTAAAAATAGTCGAGCGCACGCTGCCACTCATCTGTGTCTGTCAAGGTATGACCTCTCACATCTTCGGTAATCTTAAAATGTTTAGACTGAAATGTTCAGCATGCGATAAAACCTTTGCAAGGAAACATAGAGGAATTGCTCATGTATGGAAAACATCTTATTTTGAAAAATCCCACTATTTAGATTGAACAGCTTCACAACGGAGATGCAACGATCGAAAGGACAATGTTAGTTTTACACTAACTGCCTCAATGAATCAAACGATGTTTAGAACAGCCGAAGAACAAGCCGCCTGGGATTCCATGTTTGGTATCTGTTTTCCGCAGTGTTTGTGTCAAGGGGGCTGTTTCTGCAATAAATGATCTTCTGTGTTTATAAAACCGTTCGAAATAGACGGATAATCCGTCTGCGATCAACTGAGTTTTTGAAAATCTTTGTGGTGTTTGGAATGATCCGGTGTCGACCCTGTGCTCACACAAACCGAGTTGATAAGGACCCGAATCGAGTGCTCAGGCCCAACATTCTTTTTCCCTTCACTTTATGTGCGACAAGGCTTCAAAATCGTTGTGTGTATTCTGCTCCTTTTTCCTTTCACACGCCACGTTCTTTAACGATCTTAGGCAAACAGCCTATCATTACTCAAAAGTCTTCTCTTTTGATCTTTCGGCTCGCTCCTGTCAGACGGGTATCCAGGGATTGTTGGGACAATGAAAAGAGTTTATACTCTAGCTCCATGTTTATAGAGATGGCTTGCTTGTATTTGCTGAACTGTTTTGCCATTGCCAATAGCCAGTGTGTTAAAACCATACTCACAAAGACTATACTGCTGCCCAGTCTTTCCTAGACTTCATACCAATTTCAATCATTAGATCTGTTTGAATATTGGAAGATAATTTTAGAGGATGCGACGAAAACTGTGGGTCAGTATAATTGCGTTCTGTGCTGTTTGTCTGATCGCCATCAACTACACCACCTCAAAGGTTTGTCCTGCTACTCTCTCCCTTGAAAACTTGTTCAGTCGTCCATTCCTACACGCACCTTCAAAACGAACAGAAAAATAATTAGTAACCAGGTCGGAAACGTGAAACAAGAACCAGAAGAGCAAACAGAAGTTGTCGAGTTGACTGCTCTCAGCTTAGATAAAGAGGATGTTTTACGTTTCAGAGGAGATGTCAACACACCGAACGTGAACATCGAAGTGAGAATTTTTACTTTATTTTTCAACTCTTTAGGTAAATGGTCATTCCATCCGATTCGAAAATATCACTCCAAAGATTGTTCCGGAAAAGATCCGAATACATTTTGTCTTCCACTCTCACGTGGATCCAGGTAATCTGTTGTGAAAGTCTAGTATAGTTCACTTATTAGGGTGGCTCCAGACATTCGAATCTTACTATACTAGCAAAGTCAAACACATCATTTCTAATGCCGTGGAGTCTCTCAACCTTCACAAAGATCTGCGTTTCATTTGGTCTGAAACTTCATTTTTATGGCGTTGGTGGACAGACGCCACAGAAAAAGAAAAGGAGCTTATAAAAGAGTCAGAGCTAATTATTTTGCATCGTCTGTTCGGTTTACAGACAAGTGAAGTCGGGACAACTCGAAATTTCGGGAGGAGCATGGGTCATGACAGGTAGAACAATCTGTCATCAAATGACGAAGAGTATTACAGACGAAGCGACGCCGACCTTCTATTCCGCGATCGAAAACCTCATTGAGGGTCACAAGTTCATCAATGACCAGTTCTCCATTACACCTAACACATCATGGTTCGTCCCTTTTCATGTTTTTTTAATTACTGAATTTTCGGTCTGTCGATCCCTTTGGACATAGTGTGAGTCTTTGAAGGAATGGAATAATGATTGAATCAGGCAATGATGCCCGAGTTACTCCATCGATCGGGAGTGGAGGCAATGGTTATCGGACGATTTCACGAGCACATCAAAGAACGGCTTCGCGAAATAAAAACCATGAGATGGCAATGGGTTTCGCCGTTTTCCGAGAGCATCGAAGGTCCGAGAGTCAATTCGCTGAGTCAATTGGTTTATACTACAGAAGATGCATGTATGGACCATTCGGTTTGTTAGAAGTTGTAATAGGAAAAAGGTTTCAAAGGTCTGTATGTGCTATCATGTTGGTCCTTCTGCTCTTTACCAGAGTCGTTGTAAAGATCAATCGACTCTTCTTACCAAAATAAACGACAACAACGTGGAGTTCATGTAAGTACATTATATAAAATGCATTACTTCCCAATACTCAGAACCAAACGCTTAATACAAGAAATGAAAAAGACGCAACAGATGTACGGCGAGACGGATCTGCTGGTCCCAATTGGCGATGACTTTTATTTCGGAGATATCAAGGATTGGCAGGAAATGTATCATGGTAATATTATCCCGTTGTTATCCGATGATAGGGGTACTAAAATGACTTTCGCTAAGAACCCCTGTTTGAAAAGAAAAACGAAGTGTATTACATAGGCATGGGAACGGGCCGGGCCGAGATTTCCGGGCCCGGAAAAAAATTTGAAGATTTTGTTTGGAAATAATAGAAGCTTTATTTTTAAGTGCAAAACAACATGAAAACGGTTAATAATCAACGAATGAAAGCAATTTGGCCAAAACGACTTTTTCTGTGTTGTCCACACTGAGACGACTTCGGTGTTTAGGCACAACGATTTTTACAATAGAGAATGCTCTTTCGCAACTGGCCTCTGAAGGACAGACACTGAACACTCGTGTGGCTACACGGAAAAGCGAAGGGTAAATCGTCTTGTGTAAAGGCCAGAACTTTTCCACTGGCAAATCTTTTCCTACAAGATTAATATGAGGTAAAAAAAATAGTGTCCTTACCGGAAGAATCAGAAAGATAACGATCTAATTCGTTTTGATCTTCTACTTCCTCCGAGCTCGAATCTCTTCTCAACCCTCTCAATCCGTGAGCGAATTTTTTCAGCACTGGCGGTGCTGGGGAGGTCGGACTGTCATCTTTTGTAGACCTTATTAGTTCGCTCACGTATTTTCTCGCCTTAAAAAAGAATGAACTAGAATGAAAAGTTCTGACCTTGAGTTTCATGGTATCGTCGTAATGTTTCATTTTTCTTGTGGACGAGCAAGACCGCTGCGTAATGCACATCACAGACTCCTGTCTCAATAAGATTCGCAACCGCCAATGCTCCCGCTTTTCCGAGAACTCGCAGTAGAGCTCAGTTGTTCAAATCGTCGTAAAACTTCTTGAGGTAGGTATAGACAGGCAAGACTCTCTGTATAAGTATCTTTTCTGAAGTCTGAAAAAAACTAGAAAAATTTGTAATAAACTGATAATTACCTCAAATTCATACATTGGTTGCTCCAAGATTTCAAGTGCGGTCACAATATCTGCGATTTTCTTGATAGAAGCATTATTTCTTGAGCGAAGTCGTCGGTGCATTGTGGAAGGAGAGTGAGAAGTTGCGGCATCAGCTCCTTGACATCTTGTAGAAAATGGAGGTTAGAGAGCCGCAACCGGTATTCTAATTAGTTTCTCCAATTCGGCACGCATCTATAATTTTAAAATGACCTTTTTAAAGGTAAGTCTCACCTTATGAGAATTTTTAATTTGAACAGCCACTTTGCTCGCCTTTTGTATGAGCTCTTTCGCATCTTCCAGAAGCTTTTTTTTCGTCATCATTGAAATCGCCCATATGCCGGACATACGGTGCGAGAATTATCTCGGCCAATGTTCAAGCCATGATTTGAGCAGGGTATGTCTGAAACAAAACTTATTACTGAATAAAACAAAAACCTACAACCACCCATACGCTCAACTCTACATTTTTGGATAACTCTGGCTCCATCTCCTGTCAACAGCAAGTTCGCAACTTGAGATTACACCACTTCGAAAACAGAGAATTGATCACAAATGAGCTTGAACACCTAAAAATTATCTTGATGTAGAAGAAAGTAAATGTACAAAAATACAAGAAGAAAGGAATAAATTTGAGAAAAAAAGGAAAGAAAATGCACTGCAAAGAATGAAGATTTGAAATCCGCGTCACATATCGTCTTATATCGCGCGTCATATATCGTCTTATATCGCGCGTCATATATCGTCTTATATCGCGCGCTGACCCAAAATATTCAATAAAAACGATTATTTTTCCAAATCTCGGCTCAAGCCCGGCCCGGGACGGCCCGCTCCCATCCCTAGTATTACAACTAGGAAGAACAGTATATGTACAGTTTTTGTTAGGCTATTCGCGGATGATCTCCTGGCTGAAGGAACATCCAGAATTGAATGCAGAGGTGAGACTTGTACTCCTCTTTTTATTCTCATCTAGATGCGATTCTCGACTGTTACTGATTTCTTCAACAATATCAAAGAAGAGAAACTGTGCACTTTACGGGGTAAAACGATTATTTTGAAGTAATTTTTTGTTCCAGGAGACTTCTTCCCTTACACTGCCAACATGGATCAGCCGAATCCCTGGTGGTCCGGCTACTTTGTTCATCGCCAATTCACGAAGACGATGGAACGTCGACTACAGGTAACGAAAGATTCTAAATCCAACAAATTAATAGAACGGTCTGCGAGCTCTCGATATTGTGACCATGCTGACTGAAGTTAGGAATCTCACTGACATCACAGACGCCAAAAGACAATTTGCTCTCTTCCAGCATCATGTATGAGTTTCAAGCCAGAATAGATGTTTTGTTCAGGATGGGATCACTGGAACTTCGAAGAACCATGTGATGTCTGATTACGAGCAAAGGTTTGACATGTTTAGTCTGGAAGATTGTCGTTTAGAATGCAATCAGCATTTGGAACATTTGCCAATTTGTTTCTGAAGTTGATGACAGACAATAAAGGGCAGATGGTCTACAATGCTTCTTCGAATATTTTGACTCTTCAGAAAATACCAAAGAACGGAAAGCGAGACTTTTAAAAAAAAAACTTTGTTTAAAAGTATATTCTAGGAAATATTTGACAGTCTTCTCTTCGCAAACCTATACCCATAATGAATTTATTCGAATCAAAACAGACCGAAAAGTGAAAGTGGTCGATTCCAAGGGAAAGGAATTGAATGCTCAGATCAAATCTTTGGGGAACGACCAGTTCGAAGTTGGTTCAAAACATATTTTACTACCAGAAAGTTATTCCAGACACAGTTCTTAGCATCAGTAGCACCACTTACAACAACAGTTTTTACTGTCACAACTGTTCAAGAAGTTACTGATTCAGACAGAGCTCCCAGATGTTGGAAATTAGACGAGAAGAGTATGCAGATTGAGGTAACACAATATAATTTATGGTTGGAGTTTTCGCAGAGTCTCATTCTTGGAAATCAATACCTTCCGTTTAATCTGTCTCTGGTAGAAATGACCGACAATGGAGGCGCATATGTCTTCCAAGGGAACGGGCAGTCGATGAAAGTCTTTCCTTCGATAAATAAGAACATTTCTGGCACCTTTGAAATTCTTGAATTGTCCGGTTTTCCATATAAAAACCTCACAATGGTAAATTTTGATAGTTTATAAAATACAGTAGAAATATTAAGACATTCACCTGCCTTCAAGAAGGAGATATTTTACTCGAAATGACTACTGGTTCTAAAATGAGCACAACTCTTGCATTGGTGGTCCAGTCCTCCATTGAACACGACTCTTTCTTCACCGACATTAATGGACTTTATCACGCGGAGAGGAAGTATTCAGAGTATGGACTTTTCTCTATTCAAACAATATATTGCAGAACGCTGAAAAGCAAGACGATTCCTCTTGAGGCAAATGTTTTCCCAGTTGCCGCTTCCGTTTTCGTTCAAGACAAAAAGTACCGATTGACGGTAGCTACAGGTCAACCGACTGGTGCAACGTCTCAAAGGTTAGATTTGATTTTCATTTATGAGATTTCAATTCAGAAAGGGTCTTTTACACATTCTCGTAGATCGACAGGTAGCGGGTGATGACGGAAAGGGACTCGGCTACAACGAGGCCCTCGATGTAAGTTTCGTTAAAATGCTTTATAACTGTCTTCAGACGAGATCCTCCAATACACGATATCGAATAATTCTGGAGAAACGAGTCGGATCAAGCTCGAGGCACTCTTTCCTGAGTCTTAATTCAGAACGCACCGTCAATGAATTATTGTATCCTCCAATTGCCATTATGTCTGACGAATCATTGGATAAACAGCTGAAGAAAGTACCAGAACACTGGCCATGTGGCATACAACTAGTCTCCTGGAGACCTCTGACGGAGAATGTTTCGGCTTTGATTCTTAGAAAGTACAATGTGGATGACTCTGTCGAGGACAAGGACTGTCAACAAAACTCTATCGTAAGCTAATCCCATCACTATAAACAATACAAACAGAGCACATTGTTCGATTATTTCTCCGAGAGATACAAATCGTTTGTTCATTCGAAATTATCGGTCACGACGGATGGAGAAAATGTGTCTCTGGACTCTTTCAAAGAGTCCCTGTCTGCTCCCTTCTCAATAGCTGCCTTCCGTCTGCATTCCTAATGAATACGTGTATGTCTATATCGGTTGTTATTCATACAAATTGGTGATTATAAATCCTTGTTTATTCATTGACTAGCACCGTGAAAAGCGTCATGAGCATGAATTTGTTCGTTGGCATGTGTCTTTAGACTCTTTGGAGTAAAGGCACCCGGCAGAAGGTCGAAAAGAGTTGTCTTGGTAACTTTGTCCGAAGTCGTAGAGGCCAAAATCACTCTCATGTCTCCGTGTTCGACCAAAAACTGTCTGCACAAACCACAGCAAGCTGCAGGCTCGGCTAATTGAGTTACTGCAAACAAATTTTCTTCTATTGCGAAAATGTAGATTACAAACCCACAGCAATTGCTTCAAAGTCGCGTTCTCCAGCAGATAAGGCAGTACACATAGCGGTTCTCAACATATGATTAAAGTATCGATGCAAAACAAAAAGACTACCTTTCTGCACAAATGGTCCCTCCATACGACGCATTTTCATTGTTGGCACCTACGAAAACTGCGCCATTTGAGGAAAGAAGAGCCACTCCAACGGGAAATTTTGAGTACGGACTGAAACTTTGTTTCAGAGCAATCAATCAATAGAAAACAGCTTATCATTCAAGTGCGAATCGAATACCATCAAACAGACATTGACACCTGTGACAACACGCGGATTACACTTTCCAAAAAAGGAATCAAAAGTTCAGAATACATTGTTTTTTTTTGAGATCTGTTTGAAAGGAGAAAACAATGAACATAACTGACCAATAAGCATGAACCATGACATTTTTGGCTTTTTGTATGAGTTGTTCGTCAGTTGGCATGGCAGACGCAGCGATGGAATGGAAATACGGGCGAGCGAGAAGGGCGGGTCGGCGAGAGAGTGTGAACGCGAGAGATTGCCGAAAGGACTGTCGCCTTGTGAAGAGAGGACCTCGGGTTAGATTCAAGTGATCGTATGCTATTTGTTTGTCTCTATAACAGATCAACTTAGAAATGAATTCTGAGAAAGTCTTACAGATAACCAAGCAAAATAAATAGATTTATTATGTCCGCGTAAAGTGAACATATATTTTTCTTTTGGTTTCGATATCACATCTGTATTCTTTTTAAATAGTTCCCGCCGTCTGGAACCGTCATGCTGTCGACTTTCGCTTTCCTTTTCTTCCCCATCTTCCGACCCTGTCTGTGCTCTTTTTAGCACCTTCAAAGGTCGGATCTTATCAGTTATCCATTACTGCCTCCGATAACTATAGTCATGCGTGGCTCTCTGCTGCTTGGAAAAAAGTTTGACGCAGTTGTTATTGGAGCAGGCCATAATGGTCTGACTGCGGTTAGTTACCTACTTTTTGTCTGCATAGTTACTACAGGCTGCATATCTGGGAAAGGCTGGAAAGAAGGTGTTGGTTCTCGAGAAGAGACATGTCATTGGAGGAGCTGCGGTAACCGAGGAAATTGTTCCGGGATTCAAATTCTCTCGAGCTTCGTATCTGTTGAGTCTGATCCGTCCGGTGGTCATGGAAGACTTGAAACTAAAGGTTAGACCCTGATCGGTGGTTACGGATTTTTCCCTAGGAGTTTGGTCTCAAATACCACATCCGAAATCCCTACTCGTACACTCCGGTTCGTGATTCCACTGAAGGTCTTTTGTTGGGCTCTGATCTCAAAGCAAATCAGGCAGAAATTGCAAAGTTTTCGACAAAGGATGCTGAGGTAATTTCATGTTCAATAATTTGACCACTACCTTTTAGAGCTTTCCCATTTACGAACGACAAATGGAGCACATGTCCAGTTGTCTGCAAAAATTGATGGACCAGCATGCTATTGATATCAATTCAGAGAGCAAGTGGAAACTGATCAAGCACTTGGCACTGCTCTATCGAACCCGTAAGTTCTTTCAAGCAGAAGACCATCTGTCCTTTTCCAGTCAAACCCATCGGATTGAAAAACTCAATGGACTTTTATGAACTGATGACTGCCCCTGTATCAAAAGTTTGACCCGTTTTCTTTCAGAAAATACTGTTTCAGGTTATGGATAAATGGTTCGAGAGTGACGTTCTGGTCAGTGTATAGCTTTAATTAACTTGTTTCTTTCAGAAAGCAACTCTTGGCACGGATGCTGTAATTGGTTCTTCTATGGGGTTATCGGATGCAGGTGCCGGGTCAGTTCCTTGATATTGGAGAAATCGAACATGTTCCAGCTATGTACTACTACATCATGTTATGGGAGGTTTGGACGGCAAATCGGGAAGTTGGGGCTACGTCTACGGAGGAATGGGAGCAGTAAGTTTTCTCCTTCCATTGAGAATCAACTACTTGCAGGTCTCTGAAGCAATTGCAAAATCTGCTAAGAGTCACGGAGTCGAGATTCGTGTAGAGAGTCCGGTAAAAAAGATTCTGGTTGAAAACGGAACGGCCAAAGGGGTCCAATTGGAAGATGGTTCAGAGATTCATGCTGATATTGTTCTTTCGAATGCTACACCACACGTCACTTTCAGAAAGCTATTTGACGAAGTTTGTACTCATCCTTCTTTTGCAACTTGTTTTAGTCCCATCTGCCAAGCAAATTTCTCAACGAAGTCAAACATATTGACTACACATCGCCAGTCACCAAGATCAACGGTTATCCAGTCGGTTTCGTTAAAAGGAACAATGTTTCAGTTGCTGTGAAAGAACTCCCCCAATTCAGCAGCAGACCGTCTACTGGATTGGCTCCTTTGCATCAAGCTACCATCCATATGAACAGCGAAAGTATGGAACTAGTCAACCAGGGTGTACTTGACTATCGACGAGGGGAATGGAGTAGGAAGCCTCTCATCGAGATGACTATCCCATCATCTGTCGACCGAACTATAGTTCCAAACGACCCAAGTGCTCACGTAGTACTTTTATTCACCCAGTACACGCCCTATAAGTTGAATTGGAACCAAGAAACCAGAGAGAAGTATGCCAAACATGGTGAGACACACTCTTTGAAACAAAGGTCTCGTTTCAGTTTTTTCCGAAATTGATGCCTACGCTCCAAACTTCTCACAGAGCGTCATCGGATACGAGGTGCTGCCTCCTCCTGTCTTGGAGTCTGAATTTGGATTAACTGGAGGGGTAAGTTGTGATTCAAAACTAGACCGATGTTTAAGAACATTTTCCATGGTTCCATCTCGCTCGATCAGCTCTATTTCGCTCGTCCGACCGCCTCTTTTGTTGGACCGAAGACTCCTGTTAAGAATCTTCTACTCTGTGGCTCTGGAGCTCATCCAGGTAAAACATTATTTTTGGCGAAATTCTTCTCAGTGTCAATGTCTGTGTTTGACAGTTATATAGTGTCAAATCAAAGCGGCAGTTCAGTTGTATTTGCGGTGGTTCAGTTGTTTTTGCGGCTTCCGACAGACACACACACAGAGACCTGGGAGCATTTTAAAATAGATTTCAATTTTTTTTAACATACTTTATGTTTAAGGCGGCTGGTAGATTATAGATTGCAAAAAAAACAGCTTTACAACATTTTGATAAAAAAAAAAGAATGACAGAGCAATTTTAAATAGAGATACACCGAATATATAAAATTCACATGCACACATAATTAAAAATCACAGAAAAAATAGTAATTTTAACAATTGTATCACAGAAAACTGGGCCTAACAACGCGGGATGTTGCGTAGCTTTTGAACATTAGAGCATACCCATAGGCGCCGTAGAGATGTTGATGGTCGAGGGTCCAGTTTTGTGGATACACAACTGCGGTTGACGGTACTACGACATTGGTTAGATGTGGCAAACACGAGATCATCATTCTCTCTTGTAGTGCTGATTTTCTTGCTCCCATGTCGCCCACATAGACTACGAAGACGGGCTTTTTCTCGTGGAAAATCTCCTTAACTCTCGCAGACTTCTTCTTTGCCAGGGGAGTCCTGTTATTGGCAAAGTGTCGGTCGACCCTTAAAAGTTGATATATTCACGTTATCGAACAAGTAACCTTCGGTCCTTTTCCCACGTAGAACGTGGACTCGATCATCTTCTGGAAACATATGTTGGTGTCAGTTCCAGCGATACGAGAATCCATTAAGATGTAGATTCCATGACACGTCTTGTTGGGTGGATCCCAGTTCTGAGCCCGCATCTGACAAGTATGTGTTTGAGATGTAAACTAAATTTGTTACCTCTTCATCAGCTGCCGTTCCTACTTTCCAGAGATTGTCAACATCATGTAGATATACGGACAGCTGTCGGTGGCAAACAATTTTCTCCACGGTCTTGTATGCGTCGAATTTGATAGCGTCTCCGCCGTTCCGAATGCAGTCTGTATGTCTAAAGTTGTGTTTACGGGAAGGATCAATACAAAAGATTACCTATATCCATGTGCTCCGTGATCTACATTCATGACCTTGTTGCAAACAGCACATGCACTGTTTCTTCGATGTCTCGTATTTCTCTTTCTGTTTCGACCAGAATTTGATTTTGCTGATTGTGTCTGGTACACCGTGTACTTCGTCAACCGGATACTGAAAAATAATATTTAGAGGAGAAGAGGACTAAAATTTATTAGCAGGTAAGCTCGTGCTTACCTGCTAGTAAATTTTTGTATGCTTTGCAAGATTCGTAGAAGCTCGTCGGTAATTTTGTGCATGTGTAATCCGGAATGTCGTTGTAGTAGGTTTTGTGTAGATCTCTTACAATTTTTCCATGTCCTTACGACATGGCTGGCGCATGTAAAGATTGCAAACGTTGCATCGATAAACAAAGGACAAATAGAGGCCACCGTTCTGTTTAACGGCAAGACGCTGGACTCTACTAGCCCGGAAATCTTTTCATCAGAGCCATGATGTTTTGAAGTGAGATCTGGCTTATATGTGTCTCGGACATCAGTAATTCTTCTTTCGACATCCTCTGAAGCAGATTAATAGCAAATACAGTTGAACGTACCTTGAGCTTTTCATCAATGGCACTATAGGTGAGACAGCTATCGGGGCTGGTAGTATTTTTCACTAACTTGGGGAGTGCCTTCCTACTCTGAATGTAAAGCACGATTTGTGCGAAAAGAAACCAAGTAAACCTTTCGTTTATCCTTTAACTTGTGAATATGGTGTCGCAAACGCTTGATGACGTCGTCCTTTTGCTGGTTTTCTAAGAGGACCAGCTCGATATACTGGTCGGGGTGACGATTCCTTAGATGCCTCTTCCGGGAGTCGGGCTTCACTCGCATATCGGTTCCTCCATCGGCACAGACACGACAAACTGTCTTGTGTTGACCGCCGACCATCTCTTCAAAATAGGGAAGCAGTTTTCTTACGTGGAAATCTGGTCCCTTGAAATTTTTGTCCTAAATACAAAGATTTTTTTTCGAAAGAATGAGTGGGTACCTTTTTCTTCTCACTGACGTAATTCTCGTCGGAGCTGTCACTTTCTTCATCCGTGTCGCTGCGAGCATCGATTTTGTGATCATCGTCAGAAGTGTTCCCTTCCTAAGATTGCAAATTATAGCGTTTTACTGATGGGTACCTCGGATTGGCAAACGGTAGATCTAGGGGATGACCACGAATCATCGTGATTCATTTCTTCTTTTTCTGAATCCACAACCACAGCGTTTTCCGGATCGGTGTTCTTTGCGGTAGGCGACACTCTCTCCTAAACTTTTTTTTTAAGAGCGACAGGTTTCAGTACCTCTGAGTTTCCGTCTTCGAGAATCTCGACGTCGTCATCGCTTTGATTAAAAGTGAAATGTTACGAAGCAAAAAGAAAAGGGTACCGTCGCAAACACAGAATACTTGAAGAAGGGATCATTCTGGTCGAACGGCGGAGGCTTCTTGGATCCGTCCATGCCGAGTACAGAGCTCAAACCTGTAAATTTTATATGTTAGAAACTGTTGAAATGTCCTAGATCGTTGTCTAGTACCAAATATTTGGCGGCAATGAACCGTTTGTAGAAAAAAATGTATAGAATAAAGGAAATTCATCTTCATTAGATACATTTAAATAAGAAAATATTATAGAGATCCAGTAAACAATAACTGTATTTAAATAAACGAGGTTAAAACGATAAAAGCTGGGATAAGTCTAGCCCAGATAAATGTTCCGCCGAAAGGCAAAATTGACGGTTTCTTTGTTCAGTTTATGAGGGGTCAGAATGATGCTTCCTTCTTGAAGTTGAGCCATTAGCGTTGTGAGCAACGCGGAGAGTCCGTTGATGACAGTGACCCAGTCCCTGAAATATGACTAGCAATGAGTATAAAAGACTAAATCATTACTTGTTTCGCTCTAATTGGAGAATGTTAAAGTTGCCAACACGTATGTCTAGATGACTACTATCCATTTGTTCCTGAAATTCCTTCTCGACTTCTTCGCCAACAATCACATAGAGATTTGGGTGCTCTCGCAGCAGATTGAACACCGGCTCGACGTGGTCATCCTATAATCTATTCTTGTTTAGTTAATGAAAAGTAGAAACCTCGGTTAGAAAGTAAACAACCTGTTTGCACTGAGTAAGGCATTGCTTCAGGCGGTCACTTAGATCATCGGGAGACAGGTCGTGGACCTAGAGACCGCGCCCGTTGTTGTTGTCGTAGTCGGTCTTGGTGACGTTGAGATTTCTTTCGCTCTTTCGCAAACTGTGCTCTGGCCTCGAGTTGTACCTTAACATTATTGCGTAAACCAATTGAGTAATATCCTACCTCTTCGGCGCCTGCTGCAGTACTACCAAAAAAAGGTAGTGGACATTATACTTGGGCAACTCGACTCGACTCGAGCCGAGTCGAGCTCGATTTGAGCTACGAGTTGGCTCGACTCGAGGTGCCCCACGAGTCGAGTCGAGCCGATTTTTTAAAGATTATTCGGCTCAAAAAACGGGAAATAACAAAAGATTTTCTTCATTTCCTCGTATTTGAGCCGCGGAATTTGAAAAAAAAATCGACTCGACTCGCGAGCCAGCTCGAGCCGACTCGACTCGGGTCGGTACAGAACTCGACTCGGCTCGTGACTCGACTTTTCGACTCGACGCCCAAGTATAGTGGAGAGCTGTCTAGGACCTTTTGAGCTACACAAATTTAAAAAAATTTAAGCGACAATGGCCAATTTTGGTACAGAAATTTGTTAATAAAAGAATTGAGTTCTTCAAGTATCAATGCTTTTGGAGTATCAATAAAATGAAACTAAAATGGTCGTAAAGAGCAGCGGATAGTAAAATACGGAGAATTTTGCGATGAGGTTTGATAAAATTTATCTAGTGCGAATGATCTATGGTGTTGATGGAAAGGGATGGAAATCTAACAAAAATACAATCAAAAAATCGAAGAAAAAGGAACTTGGATAAAAAAACGGCCTGTAAAATTGCAGGCCGTTATTTTACAGCCCATTTGAACTACGCGGCCAAGTTTTCACAGTCTGGTCTCGTCACCAAATCAGGTTTAAATACTGGGCAAATAAATTTATACCAAATAAATTCGTACTGGGCAAATACAACTGAACTGCCGCAAATACAAAGTAACCTCGGTGTCAGGCGGAGGCGTTACGTGTTCACCTGGCCGTCTTGCCGCAGTATCTATACTCGATCAGTGACACAACGTTTGATCGTGAAATAAAAGATGTTTTACTACAGAGTGTCGAAAGCATTTTTTTTTATCCTATTTCCTGTCGTTCCAGCTAAATTTAACGTTCTTTGTTGCATAGCAATTTAACGTTTTCGAATTCTCAAAACCTCACGCTTTCGACTTGTCAAAACTTGTCAACGATAAAAACTCCAAAAAGCAAGTAGTGTTTCTGAAGTGTTCCAACTCGTCATCTTCTACTGTGCGGATAGCTCCCTTCTCTTCTTGAAAAGGTCAGCTGTTTCTACTTTTACTTTTTTGACAGTTACACTCTGACAGTTGACAGTGCGAACAGTAGCGCCAGAAACCCTCTGCGTTCCTAATTGATGTCCTGTTGTATTGAAGGTCGTGCTTCATCGAGACATTATGCAAGGTTAGACTACTCGGTGTATCTTCTCAGAAACATTTTGTAGAAGAGCTGTCTCGATGAAGCACGACCTTCAATACAACAGGACATCAATTAGGAGAAGTGGAAATTTGGAATTAGCGAACGATGGATGCAAACAGAAATGGGACAACAGAATTACAAGGTTAGAATTTCATTTTGGATATCAGAAGTCTGTATTCCAGAACAGATGTCCGGTTCAAGAAAACTCCTAACACTAGTTTATGGGTTGAACTGTCAAGCGGCCCAGAAGCCATATATCCACAAGACGCAAATGCCATTGAAGATTTTGGGATATCTGGACGGGACCGATCGCTTGGAGCTGAACTGGAAGCAACTCGATACGGTAATAATGTTTCACGGCTGCAGGCGTAAAAGCCCTGTATGCTGCTCTTTCTCGTGTTTTTTTGTTTCTTGTGTCGGCAATCGTTTTTGATTATCCAGTTGTTAATATTAGTTTGCTTCTGTGCTTCAAAATTGGTGGAAAAAATGGGAGCGACCCGTCAACGAATAACGTTTTCGAGTTGCTCAACAGCCTTGTGCGCATTTCCAACTTTCGATTCTTCGCCACATCGTCATACAATTATATTTACAATTCAGTTCTATTTACGATGTTCCGATCTCATCCTTCCGTTTCACAATAGATCCTTCTGATAATGGACAGCGTGACATGATCGGCCTCGTTAGTCAGCTATAGCTCTTCTACAAAATGTATCTGAGAAGTAATTATAATTATAGGTTCACCCCAGTTTTTCGACCTAACGCGGCGCGCGTTTGGCGTGTTTACAAACCCCAGTAGCCATATTTTAAAAGAATTCAGTAATAGAATTCAGCATTTCAAGTCGTTTTCCTATTTTCTCACCTTTTCATAATTATAGGTTCACCTCTGATTTTCTCACTTACAATGGATAGAATTGGCCAATATATAAGCTGGAAGCTCAGAAAGTACCTCTGATTGGGTGTGCACAATTGGAACACAAAATAACCTCGATTTGGGCTCATCCGAAAAGTCCATTTTGTACTGGTGCACGGGTGGGAGTCGGTAAATCGCTCCTAACTCTCTGGGATTACAAGGAAACTGGCTCAAACTTTGGCAATACGTTGTTCTTATATTATGTAACACTGTCCTAGAAGATGGATTTGCCATATACAAGAGGTACCGATTTCCACGGTGTGCTTTTCGAACATCTTCAAGGGCGCCCATTTTCAGTACTAATTTTGACGCAGACAGGTCCGCGAAATTAAAATTAGTTCATGGCCAATGTTTCCTCACTGATTCTATCCATCTTCTAGGACAGTGTTACATAATATAAGAGTGTCGAAAGCATTTTTCCGAGTGTCGAAAGCATTTTTCTTTTTATCCTATTTCCTGTCGTTCCAGCTAAATTTAACGTTCTTTGTTGCATAGCAATTTAACGTTTTCCAATTCTCAAAACCTCACGCTTTCGACTTGTCAACGATAAAAACTCCAAAAAGCAAGTAGTGTTTCGGAAGTGTTCCAACTCGTCATCTTCTACTGTGCGGATGGCTCCCTTCTCTTCTTGAAAAGGTCAGCTGTTTCTACTTTTACTTTTTTGACAGTTACACTCTGACAGTTGACAGTGCGAACAGTAGCGCCAGAAACCCTCTGCGTTCTTTTGATAAAACGGAAATGTCAGTTGTGAATCCGCCACGACTGACAGCCTTCGAAAGAAGGTGTCACTCTCGGTTTTCTCGGATCCTTGGCCACCTCCTTGAATCCACAGCGGTATTTGGTATAGCTCTTGGAGATCCTCGGACCACTCGGGAAGACTGACAGTTCTCTTCTTTGCGCTAAAAACCCTATTGACAGTCATACACCTTCGCTAGTCTTTTCTTTTGTTTTGCTCTCTTTTTCGTTTTCAGGATGCCGTTCTGCTAACTGGACTAGAAACATATAAGACTCTCAACACGGACAAGTAGATTTTTGAACAACTGAAGGCTTCTTTTTGGGTCGACTGAGGACGAAACCATTATGCAAGGTTAGACTACTCGGTGTATCTTCTCAGAAACATTTTGTAGAAGAGCTGTCTCGATGAAGCACGACCTTCAATACAACAGGACATCAATTAGGAACGCAGAGGGTTTCTGGCGCTACTGTTCGCACTGTCAACTGTCAGAGTGTAACTGTCAAAAAAGTAAAAGTAGAAACAGCTGACCTTTTCAAGAAGAGAAGGGAGCTATCCGCACAGTAGAAGATGACGAGTTGGAACACTTCAGAAACACTACTTGCTTTTTGGAGTTTTTATCGTTGACAAGTTTTGACAAGTCGAAAGCGTGAGGTTTTGAGAATTGGAAAACGTTAAATTGCTATGCAACAAAGAACGTTAAATTTAGCTGGAACGACAGGAAATAGGATAAAAAGAAAAATGCTTTCGACACTCGGAAGTGGTAGTCGAAATCAAGGTGATGTGAATTGTTTTTGGTACGCCAGAAAAAATACGTAATGTTATTGGTATATTACATATCGAAAAGTTCCTTGATCAAAGGATCGAGTTGTCGCTGATCGAAGCCGTAGTATACACGGACCATGCTCTGATTCAGTTGACTCAACTCGCGAAGATCTGAAATGGACATGTTACTTTTTCAAACCGAAAACATCTTCACTTATTTGCAGACGAGTGAACATCGACGGAGCCTCGATTTCTCCAAATTCTACTGCCAACAGCCTGAAGATACTTTAAAAGGGCAAGTCAGAGAAGCTACCTTCTCAAGAGATTCAGATATCTGTTCTGACTGGCTCTAACCATTCCAACACTGCTCAAGCCAACTCGCTCAGGTTGAAATACCAAAATAGCCATGAGGACCAGGATGACAGTCTCCTTCTTTCTCACGCGATTGTCAATACTTTCAAGGAACCTAAACCAGTTCTTCTAAAGTATAATGAATACCGTTTGTGTTCTTCATAATGTTGGGGATGCTGCTCGGCAACGGAATGAAGGACTTCCAGCTTGACTTCCATAGCTCCCACTCCTTGAGAGAACGAGTGTAGCCACATGTTCTTGTGAGCATCGAAGGCCATGACACCTCTGAGGATGAGCAGTTCCGAAGAACATCCCTGTATTGCCGTATGATTGCCGCACAGTTCTAATGAACTACCTTCATCAAAGTCTTTCTGTCTTCAATAGGAAGACTCTTGAAATCAGAGAGGTCTCTGGCCATGCAAACTATTCTTCTCATAGCATATTCCGTAATTTTGACAACATCCAAGAGAGACAGCTGATTACTGTCTCCGAACGACATGTCCAAAGGACTGTTCAGTGGCTGGGCCACTCGAATCAGTTCCTACAGAAATAGCACAAATAAAGAATGGCACGGACCTGTAACGTTTCTGACTCGTCTCGAGTCAAAGTAGGAGTCGTTGTCAAGGGATTTCGAGACATTTGTAGAAGACGAGCATATTCCTCGGCGGAAATTCGTGGTTCAGTAGATAAAGATGAGTCGCAAGAAAGAGGACCATTGCTACAAACAGAAAATGGCTGAAACTATTTGAAACTGACAGAGTGAGAGGAGAAAAGGCTGATGGACCGGGAGAGCTAAGAGTGGAGAAGGTATTCTGCGAAATGGGAAAGATTGCACTCGGATCAGTTCCAAAGGCTGCCTGAAAACCTCTTTCTCCTGTTTCTGTTTTTGGCTTACAGATGGAAGTGAAACCAATGGTAAGTTTGTGGCTACAGTAGGTCGAATGAGATGAGTCATGTTCGGAGCGAGCTTTGTTCCAGACGGATAAAAGCCGCAGGTACAAGTACATACGCAAGTTGCGGCTGATCGTCCCTTTGCCTTCCTCATCAACTCTTTCAGATACGCCTTAGACACACTGATTTCTTCTTCCGAATCCGTCTGCTACATTCTTTCAGATTTTACTTTTCATCCGACTCACTTCAATTTCTTCCTTTTTCAGTCTTTTTCTGGTAGCTTCTGGCTTACTTTTCTGGTCCAAAAGCCATTCTCTACTCATACCCACGGAGAAACACTTCTTCAAGCGACACGCCTGACAATATCGGCGAGAAGCAGGAGTAATTCCACACGAGTTGGAAAATGGACAAGTGATCTCCTGCAAACTTTACATACTTTTGAACAGGAAAAACCCACGTGTTCTTTGGCCGCGTTTCGCCGGAAGAAAGCTTTGCATGATTCGCTAAAAGTATTACTACAATTCCGGTTATTTTCTTACCACGTCAAGACTCCGAAGTTATAGCCATTGGCTTTATCCCCGCACACCTGATTAGTTTAATAATAACGGTTTCAAAAACGGACCTTGCAGGCTCGATTCGGATCGACAGGACTCTTCTGGGTTGCCTTACGGTCGCCTCCGTCTTCAGAGACACTGGCTGGCGAAGAGGCATTCATTGAGACGACTGAGCGGGTGATTTCGACTGCTTATCTTCTCTTTCGAGGGCATATCAGTACCACATAGTTAGGGAGGATCACGTCGCATAGCATAAGAAGTCATGTCTGCAATCGATAAACCCTTATCAACAAATGTTGATAACAACGCGAAGGCGCTATTTGGTTGGTGAATCAGCAGATCAGGTTTTTGTGTCAAAGTCTACAACAAGTACAAATCTGGTTTGTTTCTAAGTTTATAACAAGAACAAAGTCAGAGAAAGTCTAAATGTAATTGTAGGCTACATCTTTCTCCGAGCTGACGAAGGCGAGCTCTAGTTTGACAGGTTGTTTGAGCAGTTGCGATAAAAACTCTTCAGTGAAACCGATCATCCAATAGGTTCGGCGAATGTCCATTCGATAGCCAAATTGAAGAAATCCGGCTACTATTAGAATATTGCCACGACGTTTCATGACTATCTAAAACGTTTCATTATGTTTTCCATTCGAAAGAAAGATTTTCGCTTAAAATAAAGCAAAGCTCTATCTTTTCTTTAAATCTGTTCTCAAAAGCTTACCTCATTTCCACTGACTACTACATTTAGTGGAAAGAATCCTCGAATGAACCTGCGCACAATTTCATCCTGAGTAAGCACAACTGGTTGCGACTGTCGGAATTCTAGAACGTTGAGCTTTATAAATATTCTTCTACTAACCTTCTAAATTTTGTGAATGCCAGGTGAGCCACGATTTCCGAACACCAATATGGTGGGGCTTTTGAGCCATTTCGTAGGTCAGCATCTGTGATCGATTCACTGTGGACTCAAAACAGAAGATTAACAGAATGAACTCTAAAAAGGTTACCTTGTGCTTACCGGCTTTATTTTTGGCAGCAACAGTCGTCGTCGAAATCATTCTAGATGCGCAGGAGATCGGCCTTCGCATAAGAAACGACATTGTTTGCTAAATTTTAGTTATATATCTTTCTAGTGAATCGCTTATTTATTTTAAATAAGTTTTTTCGGGATAGGTAAAGTTTGTGCGAAATTTACTTTTGTGCTGCTTTGGGAAGTTGACGATTTTCGGTTTAACTTGAAAAAAAAAAGTGCTGCTTTTCATGATGATGCGATCAAAATATAAAGCAGACACCGACGATTGGTGAAAGAATGAGAAAGAGCTGCAGGAAATTCGGACAAAACTAATTCTGTACATTATGCGTTCTAACAAAAATGCGTACGCAGATACCTACGCTGGTTTGCGTCTCTGACTCTGTGTCACTTCACTTCTTATTTTGTTAACCCGTTATTTAACACATTTTTCTGTAAAAGTTTTATTTTCAGCTGGAGATCGATCATGGGCAAGCTTCTTTCTAAAATATTCGGCAAAAGGGAGATGAGGCTGCTGATGTTAGGCCTAGATGCTAGTGGAAAAACAAGTAAGCAAAAAAAAAGTAAATAAGAAAATAAATGAAACAAAATTGAAAAAAAAAAGTTGAGAATCCCACTAAAGCCACACATATTAAATTTTCATTATTATACACTTGGTTCCCCTGTTCTTTTCAGCAATACTCTACAAGTTGAAACTTGGACAAGCAGTCACAACCATACCGACAGGTATGTCGTTTATTTTCTCTATTAAATTTAGTTTTCAGTTGGATTCAATGTGGAAACAGTGACGTACAAAAACATCAAATTCAACGTATGGGTAAGTCATTTTAGTGTTTTACATCCACAAATTGTTCAGGACGTTGGAGGGCAAGACAAAATAAGACCCCTTTGGAGACACTATTATACAGGAACACAAGCTTTAATTTTTGTTCTGGATGCAGCAGATCGAGATAGGTTCGTATTTTTACAATAATTCTTGCAAAAAGTTCTTGTTCATCTTGAAAACGACATTCAGAATCGACGAAGCAAGAGTAGAACTGCATCGAATAATAAACGATAGAGAAATGAAAGAAGCTATAATCCTGGTATATGCTAACAAGCAAGACCTTGCCGACGGTAAGAACTTTTACCTTCTCAAAATATTTTGATTTAGCCATGAAACCGCACGAAATTCAAGACAAACTTGGCCTAACAAGAATCCGTGATCGCAATTGGTATGTGCAGCCGTCCTGTGCAGCTACAGGCGAAGGTTTAACCGAAGGTCTGACGTGGTTGTCGAGTAATTGTAAGCCATAGCTTCCTATTTACCCATCTCTTTGTCTATTCAAAAATTGTTCATCATATACTGATGAACATGTGCGCAATAACTGTGATCGTTCTAATAATTCCCTAAGTAGGCTGTTATTCGTGCCCAACTTTGCCTCAGCTCATTTTCACCATTCGAAAGTTTAAATTCTATTCAAATATTCACCATTTCCCAATAAATCTCGACCGACAATTCTGTCTTTGTCTTCTGAGATTGCTCTGCTTCTCTCGTTTCTTCTGCTTCAGACCAACTTCGCATGTCGTTCTTTTAGAAATGCGGGTTTATACTGAAGAGGGTTCTCCCACAAAGGACAGCGGTCCAGGTTATTTTCTGTCGAATTTTCATTCATTCCTGTTGCAGAGAATGAAATCGCTAGATTCTCCGTCCTTTACGCGAAGACTTCCACCAGAAAGCACAAAAAGTGGGAAGGAGACGGATTTTTAGTGTGCTATCCACATTTCGCAGCGTTGAGAACCGACGATCTGAAAAGCGTGCTTTGCAAGTAACTTTCGGCTCATTCTTTCTGTTATATGCTGGGTTTAGAAGCACGGGTATCAAGAAGTTGGACGATTTAGTCGATGGATTCATTTTGAAGATGGGGTCTTTGGAGGTATTGATCCAAGAACGCCTATCTTTGGGTCAGTTTGATACATTCGTTTTCTTATAAAATGTTTTCAGGGAATACTGCCCGCGAACACAGCAAGCCAAGTCCAGCAGTCATGAGAACTACAGCGCCACTTACATTGGCTTCGAACAGTCCGACCTTGAAGAAAGAGCTCAAGAGAACATTGGAAAACAACGAAGTAAATTAGTTTTACATGTTTAGTTAAAAATAGTTTCAGGCTGACACTCCAGACTTCAAAAGGAGTTTTATTTGTCCTGTACCTGGATACAGCAACATTCCAACCAATGTCACCATTCAGTCGAATAAAACCGGCGATCAGTCGCTTGAAATTTCTGGATGTTTCGCTTCAAATCTACGAGCTCATCAAGTTAAAGGAGTTGTTTTCATACTCTCGAAGCTCAGTGTACTTTTTTATAGCTTCATTTTTTAAAGTAAAGATGAGATTCAGAATGTCGGAGGTGGAGCAATATTAGCCGATGAAATGGGGCTTGGAAAGACTGTTCAGACTTTAGCTGCCATGTATTCGTTAATGGGAAACAAGGTAATACTCTCTTAATACAATTCATCTCGTTTTCTTAGCTTATCAGTACATCAGAAGTGCGAAAAGTGTTGCTGGTTGTTCCTTCGTCTCTCGTCAACAACTGGAAGGCCGAATTCAGAAAATGGTTCGGAGCTCATCGTTTTCCTGTAAGTGAACATTTTTCCTGATAACTTTTAGTTCAGGTGGTGGATGTCAAAAAGGCTGAAGATGTACGAAAGTTTGCTGTAGGATACAGATACACTCCCTTTCTCCTGATAAGCTACGACATGGCTCTTCGGTATGTTTGCGTTCGATATCCGACTATTTTCCTGTCTTCAGGACCGTCAAGATGTTGCGTATGCTTCAATTTGATGTCATTGTATGCGATGAAGGCCATCGTTTGAAGAATACTACCAGCAAACTTCGTAAAGCGGTGTGCTCTTTCTGGTTACTGAACTGTGAAAATTTCAGTTGTTCGATCTGAACATTGGTCGTCGTCTTCTTCTGACAGGAACTCCAGTTCAAAACGATATCGACGAATTCTACTCGCTTCTAGATTTTGTTCGTCCCGGAGTATTCGGAACGGCCGCCGAATTCCGTAAAAGTCAAACCGACGAGCAGGTTGTTTCATTTGCTAACCAAAAACGATAAAGTTTAGAACAATATGAACACGCTGATTGAGGAAACTCTTTTACGACGTACAAGTGAAATCAACGCGAGTCATCTCCCACCGAAAAGTTTATATAATTCGACTGATCAAATCCTTTTCTCTAGACGAGTACGTGCTGTTCTGCTCCAAAAGTCCCCTTCAAGACCAAATCTACGACAAACTTTGTGCCCATATGACAGCCGAGCCATTGGTCATCATCGGACAAATGAGGAAATTGGCAAACCATCCGGCATTACTGTTCAAATCGCTCACAGAAAAAGACTCGTCCGCTGCTTCGGACTTTGTTCTCTCCGGATATCCCAACGGCTATGGACAACGACCTCCGTCATTGAACGAATCGGGTTACTTGTTTTTTTGCCAGTTTGAAACATACTTTTTTTCAGGCAAATTACATGTTCTTTCTGAGATGCTCACCAATTTCCGACTGCTAGGTGAATGCACTGTAATTGTGTCCAATTACGTCAAGGTATCATCCCTTTTAGCCATTTTTTAAATCCCATTCAGACGCTGGATATGATTGCAAGTCTTTGTCAGTCTATAGGAATGAGAGTATTGCGCTTGGACGGATCTGTAGCTGTTCAAGAAAGACACAAGCTGGTCGACAGATTCAACAAAGAGAAAAATCCAAACAACATATTTTTGTTAAGTACGAAAGCTGGTGCGGTTTCGTTTGTTCCTAAAAATACTATTTACAGGAGGCGTTGGTTTGAATTTGATCGGGGCAAGTCGCCTTATACTGTTTGATTCTGATTGGAATCCTGCCAGTGATTTGCAAGCTATGAGTCGTATTTGGCGTGATGGTCAGAAAAAAATTGCACACATCTTTCGACTTTGCACAGCGGTAGGTTTATTCTCCGCTTTTTAATCATCTGATTTCCAGGGATCGATCGACGAAAAGATCTTCCAGAGACAGGTGAAGAAAACTTCCCTTTCCAGTATCCTCGGGTCCAACTTCGACACAACCTCTAGTATTTTTTATAACAGATTTTAATAAATCCTAAGTTTAGGCAATGTCAAATTCAGTGACGAAGAACTTCGAGACATCTATCAAAATGTCCATTCTTCATCGAATACCCATGATATGCTCGACTGTGGTTGTGGTTAGCCATTTCTTGATGTTCTCAACTTTTGTATCTAGGCGGAAACGGCCTCTTACCTACAGAAGTTGACGACGAAGAGGGTTTAGGTTAGTCGATTTGTGAATAACTTGGCAGATTCAGAATCCGTGGACGAAAAAGCAGTTACTGAAGAAAACTTACCAGAATTGGACGAGAATTCTGTGAAGGAAGAAATAAACGAAGATGTTCCAGAGCTGACGGGAGTATGTTGTTTTTAGCAATTAAAAGTAGAATAATTTCCAGCCCGCCTCGATGGCAGAACTGTTCCGATGGCGTCATTTCTCCCCCTCTTGTCCCACTCCTTGGCAACTTTTCCTAGCCAATTCAGGCTTGAAGAATTCTCCGTATATTACATTTGCTTTTCAACTGACCTCTCAGTTCTGATCTCTTACTTTCCCAAGCCGGTTCCTCCTTTCCCTGTGACCTGCCTACAAAAATTTCTCTTATCTCATCTTAGTTTCTGTGCTATGTGACTTGTGCTGATAAAGATTGTCTCAATGTTTTCGTCATTTGCCTGGGTCCACATTTTTTGGTTCTCGCCGTAATTATTCGTTCCGCTGAATGGCCTTGACTCCTTAATCGATCAATCCAACTGGTCTCTCTACTCTCCAGTCTTCTTTTATCGCTGTTTAGAAAGTCGTTGATCTTTTCTGTTTTTCTGTTTGCCTCTCTGTTGGAACAGCTGCACTACAATTGTAACAGTGTTGACCCACGTAGTCTCTACTCGATTAGAAAAAGGCGCCGTCTCGGGTCTGAAAGTACAGCATTCCTTTCTTTTTCGTTGCTCTCGCAAATTTCACTTTTCAGATGGACGCAGCCGGCTCCATTTTGGGAGTTCTCGGAGGATGCATGGGTTGTATGGTCGTCGTGGAAAACATTGCAAAGTGATCATTTTGTTAGTTAGTCTGAAAAACTTTGTGTATTTAGACAAGAACCGTCGTCGATGAATTTGATGACCTTCTCCACTTTTCTTTTTATTGCAACCCACGGACTGATCTTCACTTCTAGATTCTTCACAAATCCCATCAAAATCCCCCTCAAGTGAGACTTTCGTGTATTTAAAATACATGTTTTAGGGGCTACATCCCGACTGTAGTCATGTTTTTCTTGGTCAATGTCATCAACAATCAAGCTCTGAACTTCCGTGTACCAGTACCACTCCACATCATTTTCCGATCGGTTAGCTACTTTTTATTCTAATTCCACGACCTAACGTTGTTCAGGGCTCTCTTTTGGCCAACCTGGTGCTGACTTACTTCCTTGGAAGACGTTATGTCACGAGAAAGTACATTTCCGTGCTAGCCATCACAGTCGGAATCATAGTTTGCACTCTGGCTAGTAGTAACATGGAAAAAGACTCGGGATTGTCACTTGAAGAGGCTAGCAAGCACTATAGGGAGTGGTCTATCGGTTTGACCTATTTTCTCCACAAAATACGAATCGTTTTCAGGTATTGTTATGCTTGTGTTCGCTCTGATCGCCTCTGCTTACATGGCCATTTGTCAAGAAAACCTCTACACTACCTACGGCAAACATCCAGAGGAGGTCATGTTCGTAACAGTAAGCTATCCTTTGAACTCCTCTCACTGTTTCAGCACTTTGTTTCCCTTCCGTTTTTTCTGCTGATGTGGGGTAGTATTACCGATGCAGCCGACAAATTCAGTCAATCGACCCCGTACAATCTTCCAATTCTTGGAGAAGTTCCAAATCTTTGGGTCAACCTCGCTATGAACTGTGTTTTACAGTCAGTTTAGTCGCATTCGAATCGAAATGTGTTTTAGATATGTCTGCATTCACTTCGTTTACTCTCTGAATGCCAGCGTAGACGCTTTGACAGTCACTCTCGTCGTCACTGTCCGGAAGTTCCTGTCTCTAGTGGTATCCATCGTCTGGTTCCAGAATCCTTTCACAAGTATGTCACGTTTTCCTGTTTAAAACGTTATTTCAGCTCAACATTGGATTGGAGCCATTCTAGTGTTTGGAGGAACTCTCGCCTTTGCCGACATTTGGGGATCCAAGAAAGTGAAGAGGAATTAAGATACTGCTTTTTGTAGGAATAAAAAAACCATGTGCAAATTACACCAATTTAATGATCTGAACAATTGACAACCAGTAACCAAACAATTTAAAGATGCACAATAACAAACAGACCGTTTTTTACATTATTTGAAAGAGGACCAGATATTTACTTTTTCGGCTTTTGAGCAATCGGCTCACCCATATCTTTGCCACGAAGCTTGACCTGAAAAAAACTTATATGAGAAATCGGAAAGACATACGCCAAGCCTCTGCTCAAGCTTGTTGAGAATTTGCTGGTTGGGAACAGCCTTTCCATTCTCGTACCTAAAAATTTGTGGTAAATGGGAACCAGTTCGAAACAAACTCAGCAACAACTTGAGGCTTCTCGTTAATAGCAGTTGCCAGATCTTTCTGGGTCCAATTCTTAGTGGCACGAGCCTGCTGCATGGCCTTTCCCAAAGAAAGAGAGACACGCTCATGATGAAGTTCCTCGGTTTCCTCGTCCAATCGAGCCGTATTTTTGTTCGCAGAATGTTGACGGTTTCCTCCAGCCATCATCTTTTTCTGTGTATCAATCTGAGCTCCACTTCTCATGGCAGCATTTAGAGCCTAAAAAGGAACGAAAATGGAACACAGCAAGCTACAAACCGAGGAGTTCTTCAGCTTTTGAGTCGTTGGAGCGTTCTTGCGAAGAATAGTTACAGAGTCGGCATTGGTATCAGAAGTGGGGCATCCATACTTCGACATTTTCTGGAAACCAATTATGTCTGTGTAAACACTGTTTTTCGATGTAGCAAGCCGGACACAAATTCAGGAAATACAAGGAAGGGCAAAACCAGAATGGTTGATATCGATGGTTGAAATAAGGACAAGAAGCATCAATGTCGATAAATCATTTAAGACAGCATGTTTCATTTTTGGAAATTTTAGAGGAAAACGGTTTTTGGAGGCTGCCGGAAAGATTGCACAATAGATTTTTCTCGACGTCGGTCGACCTTGTGCGACATTCATCGCGTAAATTGCGTGAAGATCGTTGGAAATTATGTTTTGAACATCGCAAAAGAGGCTTTTTACGCTAAAAACTATAACTGCAAAAAGAAGAAACGAGAGGAGAAAACCGACAATCGAAATCCGATTTTCGGTATTTGAAAGATCGCCATTTTCCAGCTTACTGTAGGTTCCCATCACGATTTCGGTAATGAAGCAGTGGCTTTCGCCAACACGACCTCTTCTTTTTCGCCCGTTTTCGGACAATTTCTCGAATACATATTTGCTATCCAATGCCACTCCTAATGCTCCTCGTTTCAGGGTATCGTCCGAAGGACAATTGGTCATTCGACCATGGCCGTGGACAGCCTTATAGAGGCTATATCATACCATCGGAGCCGGCCAATATGGGCTCATGTTTACGTTATTCCTTTTTCAAGTAGGTTTTTAGTCTACCATAATTCAAGATTTTAGGCTTGTTGTTGACGTGGGTTTACATTTGGATCTCGCAATTCGGGTATGAAGAACATTATGAACTGGGAATGATTGGAATCGCCATAATCTGTATCCTACAGGTCAGTTCTTGATGTTACTTCTAGTAAGATCGTTTTACAGGCCTTAGTCCTTCTATTTGCTCATTGGTTCGTCAGAGTACGATGTATTCTCATGTATTACACTGTAAGTCTTCAATTTTCGGTCCTCAAAGTAATTGTAGGAAAGAGATCCGTTCAGAGCAGATATGGTAGCGGTAACTCCCACTGCAAACAACGGCTGGACTGAAATTGTGCCTATCAGAAGATCCAAGATTGTATACTACTGGGAATCGTATATCTTAAGAATTTCAGCACGACGGTGATGTAAAGACTTGGTTCGAGTTCCAGCGAGTCATTTATACGATGGATAACGATTCGAAAAAGTTCAGCACTCTCGTCTTTGATTGCACTCGTCCTATGAAGTGAGCTCTCTTATATTTTTCACGCTTGCTTTTAGATACTACAAAAATGTCCAAGGATTTGTTACCGAAGAGGATCTTAAAGCTGCACTCCATCGATTCGGAAGCAACAAGACGGAGATGATTTTGCCTCAATTCTTGGAGCTTTTCATGGAACGTGCAACAGCCCCTTTTTTCGTATTCCAAGTATTTATCCTAAAAATCCATGTAAACTCTGCAATTCAGGTATTCTGTGTAGGACTGTGGTGTCTGGAAGATATGTGGTACTACTCACTGTTCACGCTCTTCATGTTGGCCACTTTCGAAGCTACACTAGTCAAGGCTCAAATGAAAAACATGCAGGAAATCAGAAACATGGGAAACAAAAAGTTCTCGGTCAATGTTTATCGAAACAAAAAATGGATAAAAGTCGGAAGTGACGAGCTGATTCCTCAAGATATTGTCTCTCTCGGTAATTTTTCACAAGTTTGCTACTCACCAGTATTTTAGGAAGGTCAGCCGAAGAATTCACAGTGCCTTGTGATTTGCTGCTTCTGAAAGGAAATTGTATTGTCGACGAGTCTATGTTGACCGGAGAAAGTGTTCCCCAGATGAAGGAATCCATTGATGAGATAGAAAACGAACGATACTTCGATATTGACAACGATAGCCGTCTCCATGTAATTTTCGGAGGAACTACCATTGTCCAACATACTCCTCCCTGTTCGTCCTAAATATTTTATTTCTAAAAACAAATTCAGCAAAAGGCGAAGGTCTCAAGTCTCCCGACGGTGGTTGTCTCTGTTTTGTGCTTCGAAGTGGCTTCAACACAAGTCAAGGACGACTTTTGAGGTAATCGGGGAAATCGGAAAAAAATCGGGGAAATCGCATCTACTCAATTTGTACCTTGCAGAACTATTCTATTCGGAGTCAAACGAGTAACAGCCAACAATTTGGAAACGTTCTTCTTCATCCTTTTCCTCTTGATATTCGCCGTTGCCGCTTCCGGCTATCTCTGGGTTATTGGTAGGTCTTTTTGGCAATATTTTAGCTACAAAATAATTCAGGCAGCCAAGATGAAAAGCGCAGCAAGTACAAGCTGTTCCTCGAATGCACCCTCATCGTCACTAGCGTCATTCCTCCGGAGCTTCCAATTGAGCTTTCTCTGGCCGTCAACTCTTCTCTCATTGCCCTTCAAAAACTAGGTTTGTCGGTATTCATTCTTTTCTCATCACTTTTTAGGAGTGTTCTGTACGGAACCATTCAGAATTCCGTTTGCCGGGAAGATTGATTTTTGTTGCTTCGATAAGACTGGTACTCTCACCACAGACAATCTCGTCGTCGAAGGAGTTTGTATGATGTCAGTTTAAGCTTCAAACTCCCGAATTGCTTCAATTTCAGAGAAGGCGGAGATGAAAATGGCATCATTTCGAAAGTAGCCGAAGCTCCCAACGAAGCAGTCCAAGTACTGAGCTGTTGCCACAGTTTGGTCAAATTTGAAGAAGATCTGGTCGGGGACCCACTCGAAAAGGCCTGTCTCAGTTGGTGTGATTGGACGTTAACAAAAGGTTCCTAGTTTTTTTTTTCAGTTTCTTTAGAATAATGCTTTCAGCTGACGCCGTCGTACCAGGAAAGGGTGTGAAAATGCCCGGAATGCGCATTTTCCATCGATATCATTTTTCGTCCGCCATGAAGAGAATGACGGTCATTGCTGGTTATCAAAGCCCTGGAACACAAGAATCGAATATGGTAGTTGCCGTGAAAGGAGCACCCGAAATTCTTCGCAATATGTACAAGGAAATTCCAACAAATTATGACGAAACCTACCGTCGCCTTACCAGACAAGGCGCTCGTGTTCTGGCTTTGGGAATACGAGAAATGCCCGGACTGAGACAATCAGACGTAAATTACGCCTTTTTTTCTTCAAAAAATAAACTTATAGATCCGTGATAAAACTCGCGAATCGTTGGAACACGCTCTCACTTTTGCTGGATTCGTGGTGATATCTTGTCCACTGAAGCCTGACACAAAGGCGATGATCAAAGAAATTCTGGAAAGTTCTCACAAAGTCGTGATGATCACCGGAGATAATCCTCTCACTGCCTGTCACGTCGCCAAAGTTCTGAAATTTACGAGATCGAGAAAAGAAACACTCATTCTGGACTCGCCTACAAATGGAACCTCGTGGATGTGGAAGGTAGGAATTTGTTTGTAAATGCTAACTTCGAGTTCAGGCTGTGGATGAATCAGAATCATTTGAAATCATTCCCAGAAAATTGAATGACTTTTTCAAAACTTATGAATTCTGTCTCACTGGATCTGTACGTTTTTTTTGTTTTCTCAAGGATAACGTTTAACATCCATTCAGGCATTTGCACATCTTCTTCAAAACGAGCACAAATTCCTTCGCCAGCTTATTCCTCATGTCCGAGTTTTTGCCAGAATGGCACCAAAGCAGAAGGAATGTATCATAAACGAGTTCAAAAGCCTCGGATATCACACACTCATGTGTGGTGACGGTACAAATGATGTTGGAGCGCTGAAACACGCCAATGTCGGTATGTTTCCACACTTGTCTCTGCTAATGTTTCGAATCTTAGGAGTTGCCCTTCTGACCAATCCGTACGATGCCACCATAGCTGAAAAGAAGGAGAAAGAAAAACGAGAAAAAATTGAAGAGGCAAGACGTCTTCATCGTGAAGCGAATGGCATAGCTCCAATGCCACCGGCTGTTGGTCGCAGACCGGAAGGACCTCCAGGAGTTCGTGGTCGACCAGCTCCTCCTCCTCACGTGGCCAATGCTCAGAAACGACTCCAGGAGTTGATGAAAGAACTGGAAGAAGAAGAAAAAGCGACAGTTGTAAAGTTGGGTGACGGTAGGCTATTTCTTTCTAACTGGTAACTCGGCTCATTTTCAGCTTCGATTGCAGCCCCGTTCACTTCAAAATACACTAGCATCGCTTCGAGTTAGTTTCATTGTAAGTCTTTCCAATTTGATTTCCAGTTTGCCATGTTATCAAACAGGGAAGATGTACTCTTGTCACGACTCTGCAAATGTTCAAAATTCTGGCCTTGAATGCTCTAGTTTCGGCCTATTCTCTTTCTGTTCTCTATCTCGATGGAGTAAGTCCTATTTTCTGCTTATGTTAACGTTCTTTTAGGTTAAATACAGTGACACACAGGCTACAGTTCAAGGACTTCTACTCGCGGCTTGTTTCCTCTTCATTTCTCGTTCTCGCGTAAGGAAATATGTTTTTCCCCAAACATGTTCATTTCAGCCCTTAAAAACTCTCTCAAAACAGCGACCATTTCCGAATATTTTCAATGCCTACACCATTCTCTCAGTTACGATACAGTTCGTCATTCATTTCGGATGCCTTCTCTTTATGGTCGATCTCGCTCACAAGGCCGAGCCAATGTGAGTTTTCTCAGTTTCCTTTCAAGCATTTTTCTTTAGAGACGGTCCCGTTGATCTAGAAGCGAAATTCACTCCGAACATCCTGAACACGACCGTTTACATAATGTCAATGGCGCTCCAAGTATGCACATTTGCAGTCAACTACAGAGTAAAACTCTTTTTTTAATTCTTACACTGAAAGTTTTTAGGGCCGACCGTTTATGGAATCCTTGTGGGAAAACAAAGCAATGCTCTACAGTGTTATGTTCTCGGGTTCGGCCGTTTTTACTCTTGCCTCGGGACACTCGACCGACCTTATGCAGCAATTTGAACTGGTTCTTTTACCCTCCTCGGTAAGTCCTTTTACTTTTTATATAACTCCAGTCTTCAGATCCGGGACAGTCTTTTAATCTGCATCTCTTTCGATCTCGTAGGATGTTATTTGGTGGATAGATCCCTCAACTGGATTTTCGGAGACAGCAGATAGCTTCTCTTTTGGGTTATTTATTTTAGTATTTTCTTGCAACCGTGTCTGTGATTCCAATGCGCATATTGTTTTTATTTAATTAAATGGTTGTGTCATCAACAAGCGGCAGACCCACTTCCAAATTTGTTCAACAGTTGCAAGTTGTCTATTCCGATGGCATAATTTGGCTGCAATTGATCTGCGACAAAGTGTACCTGAATCATCTGCATTAGGAAGATGCTGAAGCTTACGGCATGTGTGTCGGATCCGAGTTGAACGGAGTAATTTATCCATTTTCTGGCGTCACTCGTGATATTCGACCCATCCAGAATGAGATCACAATTGTCGATCGTGTTCAGACAAACGGACAATCTCCCTTTAACTCCTACCAAAGATTTCGATGGAAAACGAACAAATTACCTGCTTGATAGACGAAAAAGTCTAATCTTGCTGTTTCTTTCAAGCTGAAAGGCGTTTTTGTCGACAAGATATAGGTATCTTTAGGCGAGACATCTTCGTCGCCACAAAACACGAATCTGCCTTCTTTTCCAAGTCCATAGGGTATTCCTGTTTCCATCTGTGTTTTCTCACTTAAAGGACTACCTGTCAAGGTGTTGAGAATACCGCCGTGAGAGGATATGCGCCAGTCTTTGAGATTCCGATCGTCAGCTGAAGACGACTTACTCGTCAAATAGTTGCAGAAATCGTAAAAGTTTCGATATTTTCTCGATGATTCCGATACATTGTCATCAAAAGTGCAGTCAATTGCCGAACACATGGATTTGAAGTTTGGACCGATTCGCGGGACTGGGGGCTGACTACTTCTGCTCGTTTCCAGAATTGGAGCAGCGAAGTTGGCCGGTCTCGTTCGAGGCGTATCCAATTGTGCAACGTTCTGTGGTTGGTCGTCTGCAGTTCTTCAATATATTTCTAAACACTTTTTTTACCGATTCTGGTGTCAAAGAATGGGTTCGAGGTAATCAAAGAAGGATTGTCGTCAGAGAAGCCTCCTCCAGCTCCTTGGTTGGCGCCGTCGTTGGCGATCTCTGAACAGAAAAAGATTCAGGTAATTTCTTTTGGGAAGACCGAAAAGTGAAAAAAAAAACCAAAAGAAAAATCATTTATGTTCGCCTTAATTTGGCCGAAAGGAATGCTCTCTGCATCATGGCCTTCTTGGTTACTTTGACAGGAACAATTGGTGCGGGAAGAAGACCTTCCGTAGGTGTGTCTAGAGGAAGACCCATTGATCGACGCATAAATCTTTGAATAAACTGTTGACGAAGTTTCGCAAACCCTCCTGGTTTACGGATAAGGTTGAGATCCATTCCCTTGACAAGACCCTCCAGATCGGGAATGTTCCGAATAGTCTGGAGGTCATTCATGGCGTCAGGAGGTAGAGCTCCAGCCAGTTCTGTCAGTTGTGTGGCCAAATTACTTTCAGCCTTTGTTGGCTTCTTGAAAACTGTCAATTCGTTCACATCTTTCTTGAATAATTCGGTATGAATCGTGTCAGTGTCTTTGGAAGTTGAAGCTTCTTTCTTTTTTTCCAGATACTCTTTCAACTGCTCTGTCTTGTGATTTCGAATCAGAGAGACGGGATAGACCGTGGGAGCGATCTTTATGGGTTTCAGAGTGGTAGAAGGTATCCCGAAGACATTTGAGAGAGTTGTGCTCATAGGAGTTGTTGTGAAAAGACTGAGAAGATCCAATTGGCTACTGGGGATCTGGTTTAGTTTTGGCTGCGGGAAAGTGATTTCTTGACTTCCAGTGTTATAGAAATGTTGTCCTTTCACAGGCGAGTATCGGACATCTGGAGGACCGGAGAGTGCACTTCCAATAGCTGCTCCAGTTAGTTCGGAAGAGGTCAAAGAACGGACGAGAGTTGGAATATATGGGAGGATAGGGGCTGTTTCCTTGAGAAGACGAACAAAGTTGGATATATGGTCTTCCGAATAAATGGATTTGCTTGTTGTCGGAGACACATCCACACTTTCGAGAGTATTCGTCGACAGAACTTCTGTAGTTGTTTCTGGTGTTGTTGAAGTGGTCGTACTACTGGATGTACTCGTGGTAGTCGAGACAGAGGTACTGTTTTCCACGTCCTGGTCTCCAAAGTTCTGACTGACTACTATCATAGTCTGTCCTTTAAAGTGTTCACTCTCTCGCAATAACTGCCAGTCACGGAAGCCGATAATCGGAGGTGCAGCCCGCGTGCTTCGAAGAGGAATGCCCTCTTGTTGAACTGAAAGAACCCAAGATGCTAACTCCCACCAGGAAAAAAGTTTTCGATCGGAAACTCACCACATAGAGCAGCGTCAAAAACGATATCATTGAGGGCAATTACGTCTGAAGGAGGGAAGAAAGTGGCGCGGAACAGGATCTGAAGAGACAAGTGGGTAATTGAAAAAAGAGGATATACTTCGAATGGCTGGGATGAAGGAGGCAATTCAATAATACGGAAGATCCATTGCTGAGCATGAGTCGAAGAAATTCCGTCGTAACATCTGAAAAAATGCTTACTGTTACAATAGAAGCTACTACCGTAAGTGTGTTGGATCCCTACTTCCGGGAGGCTGTCGAATACAAATGTCCAATTGGGAGGCTTGTCCTGTCTTGTAGTACCAGTATTTCAAGTTGGCTCCGCCTAATAATTATTAGTTTTTATCTATCAAAAAAGAAGAATTACCCAACTGACAAGAGACTACATCGGAGATAAGTATCGAGACTGTTCGACCCATAAAACCATGAGTGTAGAGGAATTGTGCTTCTAAACTCATTTCAACTGAACAATTAACAAGACTGACCCTCGGTTCCTGACATTGACATTATGTTCCGAGTTGCATCTACTTGTAACTTGTTGGTCAACACCCACTCTCCGTTGTCATCAGTTCCATTGCGCCACTTGCATTCTGTCGAAAAGTCGCAGTTCAGTTCAGAGGAAGTGTTAATTTCCGAATTGACTGCATACGTTTATGAAATATTGAAAACATTTTCAGTTACCTAGACGTATTAGTAAGAGTAGAAACAGCATAAGGTGACCAAAGTGAAGACTGACCGAGTGACCCGCTTACCCGCGGACTCGCAATTTGCAACTCGTTCGGGTTAGATAATTATTCTCCAGAAAGTGAAATGGTTTCTCGCTTCAATCCAATTGTGAGTCATTCTTTCGGATGACCAGCGATTGACCCTTCTACTCAAGGATTTGTCGACTTACAGGGGATTATTTCAAGGACGTCTGTTACCTGTTTGCAAGACGGAAATATTTGCCTGAGACTTTTACAAAAGACCTTCTTCGAGTCATTGACCACAAATGGCCACCTGCAGTGTAACAGAAAACAATGGCTGCAGCTTCCTCTTCAGCACGACCTCTCAATGCGTCATCTGCCATTGTGTCCGAGTTGTACAGCCAGTTGGCGAACGGCGAACCAGTCTTCTCCTTATAAGTAGAGGGTCGTCCCTATTCCTCCTCACTCATCATGCGCTCTCTCCTCACACTGTCCAGTTTGTTTTCTCTCATTCCCCTTGCACAGTTGTAGTTCTTTTCATAACGGTGACAGCCCAAGGAGGTGGAATGGCCGAGCTCAAAGCTATTACAAATGATTCACCGTATACTGGGGTCGGCAATGCTCCTGGTCCTCCTCCACAGCCAATGGGCTTTTGGGGCAGACCAATGTGAGTTCAGAGTCTTTGCGGAAACAAACTTTTAAGCTACTCTCCTATGAGGTTCGGAGGTGGGCCATACGGTAACTATGGAGGAGGATACGGAGGATATGGAGACCGCTTTGCAAGCATGGGACATAGTCCATATGGTTTGTAAGTTGTTACTAACCCAATTCTTTTGTTTATTCTGACCTTGAAAACTAACAGTTATGTTGTCGTCAACATGAAAAGAGAAAAGAGCAAATAGACCGCAGACAAATTAAGCTCGGACTGTTTCTGGGGTTGAGCGCAAAAATGTTTCAGTATTAAATAATGTAGAACACTATCGATTTGCTTTCAGAGGCGGTTGGATCGAGCCACTTCGGGCCTAGACGGTATCCGTCGGGTGACGATTCGCTTCTAATGGCGATGATATCCTTTTTGGACGGTGCACAAAGTCCATTCGACTCCCGTCCTTCTCCTCGTCGTACTCCTATTTCCGGTCCAAGACCTTCCATCTCCCAACTCACACCTTCCATTCCGAATCGTCAACTTTTATCTCAATCCGACGCCTTTTCTCTTTCTTCCACCAGCAACAACAACGGCCTCGGAGGTTTCTACAAAGGCAAGGGCAATTAATCTGTACAAATATCTTGTTGTATATTGTCGTTCATTAAATATTTTACCGAGTGAGCAAGTCAGAAGTTGTGTTCTGGTTCCGCTGCACAATTTACCGGAAGTTGAACGGGGAAATGGTCTATTCAGTAAACTCAACTGGAACTTTAAAAGTCACACATGTGAGGGTATTTTCGGGGGCGGATATGCACTCGGAGATGATTGGACACTCGACGGTAAGAAAACAAGAAGCTCTTTTCTTGGTCATCTATTTTCATTGCGGAACCCATTGAACAGACCGAGCAGTCTCTTAGCCCGCCCCAAAAGACTCAGTCCAACAAACGACCCCTTCCGCCAGCCTTTATTGTCTCTGTTTCAAGGTAACCAACCTCCATTTCTGGCTTCATAAGTCTTTTCCACCTGTTTCCACATCAGTGAATATATCCATCCACTTTTTCCATCTGCCCTTTTTCAACTTTCAAAGAACACTCTTTTTGAACAGCTCTTACACCTTTTTCTTGACCTCCGAGCGACTGCTCTTTGCTCAACGCGACCGACGTTTATCGTCCGTGTCCCATTTCCTCGATGAAATCTTGCAAAAAGACTGTTCCAGTTAGTAATTAGGTTAAAAAGCTCCAACTGACTAAACAGTCGGACCCAGAGAGACCTCCACAATTCGTTTTGAATTGTCTATGATTTGTCCCTAATTCACTTGCAATCACAGAGAACAAACCAGAGTTCAACTTTTCAAGTTTAACGACGCGTAGCCATTGGATATTCATTTGAGATTTGGCACCTCCCCCGCCCATTTTGTTTTCATAAAGATGGCCTGCTCTAAACGTTCTCTTTCAGCTATCTGTTATTCATTATTGCTAGTTATTCGTTAAGACAAAAACTTCAAAAGCTTCTTGAGCTACTCTCAAATTCGTTAGAATGTCAAAAGGCGTGGCAAACAGACCCTGAGACCACGTTTGGAAAACAAGTTACAAACTTGACAAAAACCTAGGATAGAGACTAATTGATAGCTACAACTATTCTTGACAGAAAGAGTTTTCTTATGATGCCACTCACATTTTCTTATGCAAATCGATCTTTGGTATTCCTAGTGACATCGTTCTTGGAAGTTGCGTGTGATGATTCTCGAATAGGTAAGATCAACCAACGTAACTTTTTTGCTCTCCGCAGTCTCTTCGTTTCCCAATGTTTATTGGATCTAAACATTAGTCGTTCCTGCTGCTCTTCCGCAGCTCTTTGTTTACCCAAGGATCTTTTCCACAAAATTTGCCTTTAGAAGGAAATTGGATCATCTTCTTCGAAAAACTTCGCTTGGTCCAACCAGGTTGCCTAATCCCCGCGAGTGTCATAATTTAGCCGCGGTGCTCTCTCTTCTCACTTTTTCCGACTCTTTCACGCTTTCCGTGTTCAGAGCTATGGATTGTGAGGAATGGAGAAACATGCTGCCTCTTCGCTATGTTCTTCTCGGAGTTTTGGGGACGAGCACGGCTTTGTTTGGTCTTCTTGCCAATGTCCTGCTGGCCGTCCTTTTTCTCACTCGGGCTCATTACAGGTGAGTCGAAGACTAGTGATTTGCCTGCTTATTAAACGCTTGGCTCCAAAATATTTGCCGGCTGGTCTAGAGAGCCAAAACAAGCTTCGGGAAGCATTGCGTGCTTGATTTATTTCCAGCTCTTATGGATTCTAACCTCGTTTCAGACATTCTCCGTTTTTCTTTCTCGGCTTTGTTGCCTTCTTCGACGTCCTCCTCGATTTTACATATATCGTTCTCTTGGTCTGTCTGAAATATTTTATAGGAATATCCAAATGTTTTAGTCAGTTCCTGTTAGTGCCGAATTCTATGAGAATGAACAACTTTTCATCTTATGGCTACACACAATGTCTGCCGTTCATCTCCTTTGGAATATATTCAAACTGGCTTCGGTATTTTGTCTCATTATGGCCAGCATCGAAAGGTAAGATAGAAACTTTGTTAAACCGAGAGTTTCAGATATTTCATGACGAAGCATTGGACGTTCACAGGATTCTCTCGTCGAACTCGCTGGTTCGCTCTGATGCTATTGGTTACAGCCGCTGTTCTCATCAAAAACGTCACTTTGGTGGGTAAACGTTCAGTCGTTTCCACAAAAATCTGTATAGGACGTATGGGTCGAAGAACGACCTGAATGCGCCGGCTTTGGTAGATTCCGTATTGGAACTCTGGGTCAATACAACTTGGGACTCGTAAATACTGTGGCAATCGCAGTGCCTTTTGCCACATTGATCTTTTTGAATGGCGGAATCGTTCTGATGTTGCGGCGACAGAATGTTCAGGTAATTTTTGTTTTCAAAGGGACGCCCGTGGGTGGGCGATAAGCTGCTGAATTAGTTAGCAGGTACGAGTCAGCGCATTCTTTTACAGCAATTACGGTCACTCATCACCGAACTTACAATGGGACCAGATGTCATGCGAATACGTAAACGAAATTTACGAGCAGCCACGAGATCACTTCTGATAATTATTTCTGCCTATCTGATAAGCAACTCTTTAAACCTTGTCTTGGCCTTAGCAGAGTTCTTCCACGCCGGTATGTAATCCTCTGTTTTTATAAGTACACAATTAATCAGACTACCTTCGTCGGGAGTATCCAGAAGTGCATCGACTAGCAACCGATTTGGCCTGTGTTCTCACAGTGATAGGCAATGCAATTCGATGTCCCGGTAACTTTTGTCAGCACTTTCTCAGCAATTCCTTTCTTTCCAGCTCACTTTCTGAGTAATTCGGAAATTCGACAACAGTTTTGGTTTTTGTTCTTTGGGCAGGCTCCAACAAAAGTGGCCCTAACGAAAACAAATCTGGTAACTATTACAACTTGACCAGTAACTCAAACTGATTCAGACATCAAGCCATTCTGAACGACGATGTAGCGAGCGATTGGAAAATCCGTGGATTTCTTTGTTACTTTCTGTGCATGAAAAGGACCAGCCCGAATCTCTTCTTCTTCAGAAGAACTATATAAAACGACATTCAGTCATAGCCATTTGTTAGACGGGTCGAGAACAAGTTAAGTTTTAATCGAATGTGTACATTCGGAAATACCGACTCCGACAGAAATCATCACTGAAGTTCACAATAAAAATATTGACAGAAGTACTTGAAAAGTCCTTTTCGGCCTTCAGCAGAAGATATTTTCCTTCCGTCAAAAGCTTGTTAAAATCATTGACAAACTGCCATTGATTTCTTTCCGATGGCTCCGGGTAGAGCAAGTTGATCTGGAGTTTTGATCATGAAGGAGAAACCCAAAGAAAAACCTGGCAGATTGTAGACTCTGAATGAAGAACATCAATGAGACGGTGAACATCAGATACGGCGTCGAACTGTACATAGAGTGCATTTAAACGACTGCCTCTTTTGACTTCTTCGATTAGTTCTAAATACCGAATACAACCAGATAGACTCTTTTTACCTTTTTGTGTTCTATTGTAATTCACAAAATTACAACTGGGATTCTCTCGCTAAAGTAAATATTTCTAGATATCTACACGCGACCTACTTTGAACTTTCCTTCAAAATCGGGATAGCTGTTCGTTACTTGACTCAGCACAGTACATTTTTCGCTAACGACAGTCTGAATAACTGATTGTGAAGATAATTTAGTTTTCTGCGATACCTTGTTCATGTTTTGTACATAGTAAAAATTAAACTGTTTGTCCGTAGGATAAGATCGAACACTCATTTGAGGATTGACTCCACAGGAATCTGAGATGGCGGGAAGACGTCTCCAGTACTAAAAGCTTTTTGCTCAAATTCTCGTTGGTATTTACCTCTTGAAAAGGGTTACTCCTGAGTTCAATGGGGTCTGTTTCCATTCTCAAACAATTTCGAACTCCGTATATAAACCTCCAAACGAGGTCATCCAACGGGGTGTTTTTCTGAATCTACTTATTTTTTTCAAATGAATTTCTTACAAATTCCCTAATGGAAACAGCTGTTGAAGTTGTTGATGAGAATAATAGGACGTATAGAAGGAAAATGCCGAGTAGCGACAGAAGAAGCCTTTTCGGTAGGTCCATTCGGACACACAATGTACAGATAGGATCGCCGCAAACGGAACATCTTGTTGGCTGACAGGATAGATACAAAGTATGTAGTTTTTTTTTGTGAAAGTTGTGTTAATCGTCGCTAGTTTGCTAGTGATGTCTGTTACACACGTCAAACATAACCTTTTGAAAATATGTGGACTTATATCTTAGAAAGATGAACTCTTAACAAGTCTAAGAGAAATTGGAAGAATAGATATGACAAGTGAAGGGATAGCTCCCAAAACAGTTCAAGCTCAAGAACAGTTCAGTTCGTTCCGGAGGAGAGTTAGCGACTGGTTCTGACAAGAGATGCAAGTAGTTTCTATTTTTTGTTGTTCGAAAATTTGCACAACATAAAAACAAATCAGACAAATAGAGATTCAAAAAGTTTCTTTAAAATGAACTTCTTCTATCTTGCCCTTTGTTGGTATGTTTGGCGCTGGTTCGAACTAGCCATCTGGCTCCATCTATCATTTTGCGCCGAAAAGGATTACTTTCAGACAACTGGTGACAGTCGAAGGGCTCTTGACTCCTTTCGAGCGTGTCTCCTTTGTCTGTTCGTTCTTGTCACCTACTACAAGACCCTAATTATATAGGCGTCATGCTTGAGAATGTGTTGACCTTGTCCATAACTCAATAGCAAATTGTTTTTGCTTGAACTAAAAGCAGTGGTCTCCATAAACATGAGTCGATTGAACTGAGGATCTTTTCATACAACATTCAGTCAGTCGGAGGGGGGACGGAATAACTCTGTGACCTCAAAATGTTGTGCCTCCCGGGACGATCCGGCGCTAGCCGCTGACCTCCACGACCATGGCCAATTTATTGATTTTCCTCGTCCTTCACCAGGTATGGCAGTCTACTGAAATCCATTTGTCCCTCTAGCGTGTGACTCAGTCTGTTGTCCCTCGCTCTTATCACCTCTATTTGTCCCTCGCTCTTATCACTTACCTCCCTCTTCCTTCCTTGTGGCAACTAAATCTACCGTCAGCCGGCTGACCCATCCGCCCTTGGTCAGTCAAACCGCCAGCTGTCTCTTATCTTAGCATCCACATTTCGTCGCACGTGTGTCATTTCCGAGCTGTTTCCGACTATAGTTTTGTGTTTGCCATAGTATTTTCATTTTCAGTGTTCTACGCCTTTTACTTGAACAGAACATCTGACACTTACAATAGGATCACTACCGTTTCCCATTCCATAGCTAGCAGGTCTGAGTGATCAGCCTCCGGCCGTCTTTCCCACAGACAAACTTTACGACCAGCAGTTTCCCGCCCGTTCTTTTCATTCGTTGTGGTCGCGAGGGAGAGCTCCTTACTTTCTTTCAGAGAGTCTTCTTTCTCATTTCATGTCGCGGCGCCTGTCGGTTCTGCTACCGAACGGCCGCCATTTCCAACCCCTTGCTTCCGAAGATCTGACAGTATCAGTGGTGAAAAAGAGTGCAGCGGAGTTGTTGCTTCTTTCGGTGGAGGATTCACGACTTTTCGGATTGGCAGAAGTCGATGCTTTTGGACAAACGAATTGGCTGAAAGAGGAGCAGAGTCTGGCAGACAGCAGCATCCTTTACTACAAAATTAGGTACGTAAAGATGTTGAAAATGATGACAGACTACTTCAGATTTTATGTAGATTCTGTGCTTTCTTTGACATCACCGGCGGCTTTTGAGGCCTACTTCCTTTCTGCGTATGACAGTTTCCTCAAGGTATCAGTGAAATTTTTATTGACCATTATGAATGTTTTCAGGAAGAACTCGAACTTTTTTCCTATGTTTGGAAGCAAATACTGGCCTATCTTCTGCAGATTTTCGGAGAAGATGTTGAACGAGACGAGGCCGAGACGATACTCCGTTCCACTATTCCAGAACCTCTCCGTCTAACCGACGAGACTACTATCAAGGAAGTTCTAGACTTGCATTCTGGAATGAAAGGTCTATCTAGAGGAATGGCCATGATCCGGTATTTCACTTTTGCGAACAAAATTCTTTAGATTTCTTCAATTGGCGGAGAGAAGTCTCTACTATGGCTGTCATTCTTATAATGTCTCTCGTTTGGACGGACAGAAATGTCTCCTTGGGGTCTGCTCAACTGGAATTATTGTCTCTCCTAAGAGTAGAGAACACAAAATGTTCTATTGGAAACAGCTTGACAATCTGTACTACAAAGAAGACAAGTTCATCATCGAAGTCCATGGAAACAGGTATTTCGGCAACCATATGATATAATTGCCTTTTCAGATCAACCGTTCGAGAAAGTTTAGAAGAGGTCAAAGATCCAGAACTGTTAAAGGCCGTTTCCGACCCAACAACTCAGTCAGTTATTTTTTTTTCAACGGGGACATTCGTGTCCCAGTATATAGTTAATTGCGACAAACTTGCGTAAGACTCTTCAATTAGCATCACTTAACGATCGCCCGACCGTCTCCTCCGCTTACGCACCTCCATTCATTGTTTGATTGGACACACAAAATGAAACCGGAGAAAGATCCGGAGCCATTTGTCGCGCCACAAAGGGCCGCCTAGTGATTTAGTTATGTCTTCAACGGTATCGGGCTAATTGAGCCGGTCCCCGCAGAATCACTTAGTTTCAAGTTCAAAATTATAGAGTGTCGTCTGTGCAGCGAAGACAAATTCGTCTTCATACGTTTGTCTGCAAAGAGGCTGCACTTTCGAAGACAATTTGGCAAGCGGCCATCACACAACATCAGTTTTTCCTGGATCAGAAACACAGAGTGAGTTTGTTTTCCTTCTTCTCTCTGATGCCGCCTTAGGACAAACATTTGACACAATGGGATATCGTATGACTCCGTTCGAGAAGAACTCTCAGTAGTCGGTAGGAACCGGGTGGAAGGTTTGGAATAATCGCAGATTATGACCTCAGTCGGATGGTAGTCGATGAAGAAAAAGTAGACGGAGCGGGGAACGAACCGGACACCATTGAGTGCTGTTACCCAAAGGTCTCAGGGGATCACTACTCACTAGTCTTTCTTCGCGACGACTGTTCCCATCGCATCTTCAAAGCGTCGAGTGGATTAAGGCGTCGCGCAACGTGTTGCGTATTGTCACAGTAGCCTCTCGATTATCTTTATTACCGTGAACACACGACCTCGCGAAAAATGGCCGGGTATGAGATCCTTTTGTTCTCACAGCCGGCTGCCATGGAAACCTTGCTCTAAAGCAAAATCCTGCCGTCGCACTTTCCCTCATTGACCTTTTCATCCTTGTCAATCCAAATCGGTTTCCTTTTCCGGCGAGACACGTATTAGTTGGTCCGTCGTGTTTGTCTTGCTCCGTCGAGTGGATTAGAGTTGGTCGCAGCCGACTGTCGTCAGCCACATCGATCCTATTCCCTTCAATGTCAGCCTACCAACATCGTTTTATTAAGGTTTCAAATGCCTCCAAACTCCAGCTAACCTGCCGACTCTCCTCATTAGCATATCTCCACATTTAGACAGCTGTGTTTATGCGATGACCACGCCCAGACTGCACCCATTGTCTTCTTTTTTGGTCACTGTTTGCTGTCTATTGATAAAAACCAGCAGCACTCTTATCCGATCAATGCGCTAGTGCCACCCGCCTAGTTCCCGGAAACCCTGATTATCATCAAACTCTTATCATGTCATTTCCTTAGTTTTAACACACACACATAAAATTAATCGACAGGCGAGAAATGTGGTGTTGCGGCGCATCTTCCCGTGCCCTTTCCTAGGTTCCTATTGATGGTCAGTGTGACTCAGACGCCCCGTTTCGTCCCTTTCCTTCTCGGCTCACAGCAAGACCTTTTTTGATTTTTTTTCTAGAACGTTTAGAAATGGCGAAAACCATGAATCATACCTCAATGATGGACCCGCTTTCAATGACGTCAATTGTTTGTATTACGAGGCATTGCCCGTTGGACCGGCAGGCGCATTTTACAGTTTCTTCATTTCACTTTTAATTTCACGATCAATTTTCCAAGAAATACCAGATGAAATAATGATTCCAACCTTTTTGTACCCCCAAGAGAAATCTTTCAAAGTTTGTCGGCCTGATTTCTATGGCCTTGGGATTGCGGTCGCGCTCTGAACAGATTTACAGTTGCCTCCCTCTGTACACTCCAACGTAACGCCTAAATGTTGTCTTGGCAAAACAGATTAGAAAGGTTGATTAGGTGACACCTGTCGTGACCTCTTGAAGCCCGCTAATCTCCCTTGGGAGGTGCTGCTCAAAGAATAGTGAAACCCGAGCTGATCCATGTGCCTACCCTAATCCAACCACAATCAAGCCCACCTTTTCACAACTGACACCCATTTCCCTTAGTCATTTTTACTATTGAACATTTCAGAGACCACGAAACAACGTCGATCATACGGAAAAGATCGGACGATTGATTAGCAGCTCTTCTCTCTATTCGAGTCTTCCGTCATTGAGGTAAAAATTGTCTATCATTCAGTATATTTTGCAATAGTCCAGATAACAAGACGTTCCAGCTTTCATACAAATAGTGACACATCTAGAAATCTTTCTTTACTAAAGTGCAATGGTGTCCGTCCGTCCGTAGTGGTGTCCACAGTTGTCGAGACTAGCGTAACATGTCATGTTTTGTCATGTTAATCTTTTATCGAACGAGATAGTTTTTTTTAGGGGAACGCGTCTGGGGGAATCTAACTTATCTGAATGGTGTTTGGTAATCAAAACTTGGACAGCCGTTGTTACGTACGTGAGCGCCACAAGCGCAAGTGCGGCGAAAGCCGTCGTAGACGGCTGGTATCATGAATATTCTCTGAAAATGTTATCATACTATTGTTTCCCTGAACTGGTGACACGGTTCTCAACAGATTAAGTCAGTCATGACCTAAACGGAATGTCCAACGACTACAACTTAGGTATCGGATCTAGGTTCAATTGGACATTAGTAGAAGAAAGATAGTTTGCGAAATATAAGATGTTTGCCCTAGTCATAAATTTTTGACTGTCGTTAAAGGCTTATCATATACGCCTTTCCGTCGTTCTCTGCCGCCTTCTAAATGCTTACTTACAGTTCTCTACACGTCGTCTCATCTACTGCATCGATGCCCGCGGCAAAAGTCGGCGATGGCTCGTCAACAGCCAGTCTTCCCACTGTAAAAGGACGCTCGGAAGAGGAGAAATCAGTCGCTCGAGAGCGATACGCCAAATTAAAAAGTAAACGTTTCAACTTGGAGAATGACCTACGGGAAAAAATGAAAGAGTTGTTCGTCGTTTGTCTGAAAGAAGCGGAAACGACTGGCGAAATGCCCAAGGAGGTCAAGAAGGCTCTTTTTCCCGGTCAGGATATACCAAAACCTCAAAAAAAGATTGGAACATCGTTTAGTATACCAGAAGAACTGATCAAAGGAGACAGAGTAAGTTGTATCATCTTGCATTGAACTAAGATTCAAAATTTAAGGCAAATCGGTTGAACCAACTGGAAACGGATGTGGAACTTCACAAGAAAATAGTGGCAGCAGCTGAGAGACTGGCGAAAGATAAGAGTATGAATAAGAGTGTCAGAAAGAAGCGGCAGAAGGATCTCCAGGCAGCTACTCTGAAGTTGAAAGGCTTGGAAGTGGGATTATCTCAGCTACGACTGTCAGCAAGTAAACCGGATGTTTCTTCAATAGGAACCAATCGAAGTGAAGGTAGACTTTTGATTCTTTTCAGTTTCGACTTTCATTGTTTGCTTCCTCTATGGGATTGTTTCAGCTTCTTGGTCTGGTATTGCAATAGCCAAGTCATGTCCAACGACTCCCCATGGATCGATTCCTGATTTGCTCCAACAATCGGGAGACGACGGAATAGACGGATTCGTTCCTAAAAGAGCTCCAAGTGAAAACTCCAGACGATCACTGGTTCAGCGCTTCTCGGAAGCCTCGTCTTCCTCCTCGTCTCTTGGCTTGCCTCCAACTGGACAAAGAAGAAGTTTTACACAACGCTCCACAACGAGCGATGAACTGGACAATCCTCTGGCGTCTCCAATGTAAGTGTTTTTTTTTAAATCTCTTAACTTTTTGTTCAGTTACGAAAATGTTGGATACAGGTCGACATGCTATCGGAGTAGCTACCGACAGGCACATTATCCCACCATTCAAGATGAACAGAGACGAAGAAGCGCTTCTGCTCATTCGATTGCAAGAGAAATCGTACCGCAACCAGTTCGTGAAGTAGCTGTAGTGGCAACAAAACGCATTCCCACTAGTGTCAGCTGCAGCGCCGGATTTGTAACAGCAAGTTTGGATCGACGCGAAACACGGTAAACATAGTAATTTTCGATCTAACATCAAATATGCAGAACTCAACATGCTCACAAATCGAACATGAGTCAATCTGGGTCGTCTCCTTCAACCAACAGAATCACTACTTTTCCTGTTTCTCAATCTAATGCTCATTATGAGTATGATACTAAATTGAAAACAAAACAAAATAGTATTTTCTAGAAATCCTCTTCCACTATTCCAACGACCTCCTTTGACCCATTTTCCACATCGAGGAGCGCTTCCACCCTATACACTGAGTCAATCTGCATCTTCTGGTCGTCTTCAAACAGGAACTGATCCTCATATGGAAGCCTTACTTCAGTACTATAAAACAGAGGCTCGAAAAGTTTCTCAGAAAACGGCAACAATAGTTTGACGGGTATACCGGTGATACTTTGCGTTTCTTTGGAGAATAAATCTTGTCATATTGTTAGACATTCAAACAGAGAAGACCTTTTGGCGATTAAGAGATTGGCGACAGGTGTGACATCAGCTGGTACTGCTGGATGACCTCATAACGAGCAATTGCGCAAAATAACTGCCTCCACATGCGAGAGTACAGGAGCGTCTTTTTGAAGGCAAGGTACTATACTAACAATATTAATAAGAATACAAGTTATCGATACATTGCTGTTAAGAACTTTTGTAATCTCTCTACTACTAAAATGCAATGGTGTCCGTCTGTCGTGGTGTCCGCACAGTTGTCAACAGTAAGATAACGTGTTGTTTTGTCATTTTTTATCGAGCGAGGTAGATTTTTGACAGGATCGCGTCTGTGGGGATTCGGTTAGAACGTAGAACAACCAAGGTAGGATCACAGTCTGGTCAGTCTGCCACCAAAATACGGAAGCTGCGTAAACTACCGTAGGCTGCTGGTGATAAAAAGCATTATCCGGTTCTAAGGAGACCTTCACACAAGACTGGAAGATACATTATAGTGGAGGAGGCTGAATTTAGCCTGAACATTCGTTTAATCACCAGTTTTACGAAGATTCTTTTTACCTTTGCCCAACTATTGAAAAATGAACTTTGATGACTATTGTTATGAGGGAAAAATGAACAAGAGCTATGCTTAAGAGTGAGTAAGCTATTTGTTAACGAGATTCCAGGCTGTGCCGTGGCGTGGCATCGATCTGCCTGAAGGCCAGCTGGGCGCACTCAGAATACCACGGGCAGTGTTCTTTCGTTAGCTACTTTCGAAAATCTTTTGTTTTCGCCCGTTATTTTTCTTTTTATCTCTTTAAAAGGCTTTTTCCCCCATGAGAATCGCTAGTAATGATTCGTCTCTAGCTGGTCCGAGTTCTATAGGGCATGGTTTTTAAATTCTCGTTACTTACTGCTAGCTCTGCCTCCCCTGTCTTTTAAATTCTCTTTTTAAAATTTCAAACTCTTCAGTTTAAATCTTTTAATACTTTTGAAAAGAATGACAAACTAAGTTTATTATTTTCCTGTCACTATTCCGTTGTAAACTGCAAATTCATTTTGGAAGAGTTTGCGCGGAATTTATTCATACTAATTTATTCATACTCTGAGCAACTCTGTTCTTCCTGCTGAATAAGTCGCTATAGTCTGTAAAGTAGCTACTGAGAATAATTAGCCCTTTAAATTTAGAACAAAAAGTTGGGTCCCGAGACGATTTAGTTCTATTCGTGTCGGCATCCAACTTTTTTGTTCTAAATTTAAGGGACTAATTATTCTCAATAGCTGCTTTACAGACTATAATTAACGTTTGTAACGACTTGAACTGCGCCCCCCCTAGTTTTGAATGTTAATTTACTTGTCGTATCTAGTCTAACTCTAACTTCTGGATAAACTACCGTTTGGACTTTTCGTAACCTGCTTTTTTAAAGGCCGCAAACATTTTCAACAGTTCATTTGCGGAAATTTTTGGCATTTTTGACACACGCCTCCAGCAAATTGTATAGCTAGGATTTTTTTCTTGTAAAATATCAGTCACTAGTGCTCATTCGGAACGACTTGAACTGTTTTTTTTCAACTTGTAATGTTTTTGGCAGATATCCTTTTACTTTTCGTAACTAGTCTAACTCCAATTTCTGCTACTCTCACAAAGGGTCCATCTAAACTATCTAAAGCGCAATGGTGTCTGTGGTGGACTCTTGTTTGGATGTTTGTTTATGTTTGTTTGTCCATGGCCACGAGATTCGTCTCGACAAGTCAGAAGTGGTCAGGATAAGATCAATTAGCTTTGAACTTGGTGTGAGAACGAAATATTCATGAAAAGTTAGGTTTTGTCAAAGGATTAAAGTGGGGACGCAACAGTAACCCATAAATATTTCGCTTCGAGAACCACAAACTCCTGAAGCGCGGCAATTCACCGTTGGGAAAATCAAGAAATCGGTTTGAATTGTTGCAGTTTACCCTGAAAATCAGGGGTTTGTGGTTCTCGAAGCGAAATATTTATGGGTTACTGTTGCGTTCTTATTTTTGAACACTTTGGTCGATTTCTAAAATTTGGACAAAATTTATTTCGTACTTCTGAGCGCCGCAGGCGACAGCCGTCGATAGACGATAGACGGTTTTCCATGTCCTCCCTTTTGGTTGGATTTTCTTTTTTTCGTTTCCGCCTGCAGTGCTCAAAAAGTTGCACAAGTTCTTGATTCCCAAAAAATGTAGTAATCTCTTGGAAAAACCTAATCTACATCGATCAATTCTTTTCCACTCCATGTGAAAACGGACTAGTTGATCCTAACCGCGTCCAACTTGTTTTGACCGGGGTCTCGGACAACATACAGACTGCACGTCACTGTCAGACATCTTTGCGCTTTTTTAGCATAGACTTATTATTAACTTTCATTTCAGCTTATGAACACCTGCCTCCAAAACCCGATACCGAAATTATGACTTCATGGATATACAGCGTTGCGTAGGATTTGAATTGGGTTTGAAATATTATATATTCTAGGAGTAAATGGGTGAAAAATACTGCTGAAGAAGAAAATGTTACTACCGATACCACTTCAGATCCGGCATGATTACATAATTATATCCAGTTTACAGGAAATTGTTTTAGATCAACAATGCATCGGAGTCACCTACAGAGACTATAAATCGAGCACTAAGCGAACTTTCTGAACAGCAACGAGAGTCAATTAAGGAGGTAAACCTTTAAATACAAAAATACTCATTTGGCATAGGTTCTACGAAGAGCAGAAGTGTCAAGAAAAAATGCTCGTATAGTCATGGATGCGCGCCGTCTTGGAGTGAAACCTGAACGTTCTATGAGTATAGAAGACACCGTAGAAGAAGCGCAAACCAGCAGTAAAGGGCGTCTCCTAATACAGATGGATTCAATACCTGAAGGTACTGGCCATTAATTTAATTCACGGAGTTGCAGACATTGTTGTGGTTTCGCAGGATGTGGAAGGGACCAAGAATGCTGAGAAGAAGAGTACGTGCTTTGATATGGAAACGAAACGGAGACATTTAGATCATCTTCAACGCCAAAACACTATATCAAACAGGATGAAGTTAATCAGCACGCAAATCGCGGAATGGTTCAACACTCTAGACTATGATGGTGATTATTTATCTACTGGTATGCAAACGGGAAAAGGTATCAATAAAAAAAACTTTCTTATTCACAACTTTAGTGCCTTATCAAGAATCAGTTGGTTCATTAGTGCTTCAATATATCGACGCCTTAACTTCGGGTATAATCATAGTAGCTTGCCTAGAACATAGTGGTGAATCCGTGGAATTCGAAGATTATTGCCAGAAATTATGTGAACACGTGTTCCATCTTGCATACAGTCAAATCAAAACACTGCCCTTAGAAGATGGCACAGCAAAACAGATTGATGAATACTGTACCACACTGGCAAACGAGGTGCTTCAAACAGTATTCCTGGATCTCGCTCAACGACCACACATGAATGACACTATCCAACCGTTGTCACAGTCAGCTGCTGTACACACCATGCCTTCATTTAGCAACTCTTCCGAACTAGGAGAATATTTGGAAAGGATATCAGAAGGTGACACAATTTATAAAGACGTAGCATAAAACATATTTAAGAAGATGAATCTGACGCTGGTTCAATGTCTTCTGAAGAAGAAGGTGGATACGGATACGAGGTAAACTATACATACAACACAAACTTGTATAAACTTCAGGTACTCACCCTGACAAGTGAATCCGGAAAAACTACAAACACACTGCCGCACAATTTCCCTGAAAGAAATATTGTCACTGAAAGTGAAAACAGTGACAGTGAAACTTCATTCATTTCCGTCATAGAAGCAAATCGAAAAACAGTGCGAATTGTCATACGCCCTCCAACACCGCCCGAAAGACCCCCACCACCAAAAATATATAACCGCAAAAAACTGAATGAGCACATTGACACTGCTAAGAAAAAAGAAGAGCCGACTGTATCTGAAGAAGTTACTTTTGCTGAACAAATAGTTGCCAAGCACGTCGAGCCCGAGGAGCAGCCGTTGACACAAGAAGAGCTGGATCACATTGCTTGGATTCAACAACTTGCAAGTCAAAGCTCGTTTGAGAAGCCTACAAAGCCTGAGCCTCCAATTTTTGCGGTGGAAGACATCGAAGAAGATCATTCGAGTGCAACATCAGGTGCTGACGAGCAGGCTCTTTCCGAACAATCGTCATTCGATCAGCAGCCATCATTCGAACACTTCCACGACTATGGCAAGTCATCGCCTTTACTCGAGCCCACTGCTGAAGAATATGAAGAGCCGACTGTATCTGAAGAAGTTACTTTTGCTGAACAAACAGTTGCCAAGCACGTCGAGCCCGAGGAGCAGCCGTTGACACAAGAAGAGCTGGATCACATTGCTTGGATTCAACAACTTGCAAGTCAAAGCTCGTTTGAGAAGCCTACAAAGCCTGAGCCTCCAATTTTTGCAGTGGAAGACATCGAAGAAGATCATTCAAGTGCAACATCAGGTGCTGACGAGCAGGCTCTTTCCGCACAATCGTCATTCGATCAGCAGCCATCATTCGAACACTTCCACGACTATGGCAACTCATCGCCTTTACTCGAGCCCACTGCTGAAGAATATGAAGAGCCGACTGTATCTGAAGAAGTTACTTTTGCTGAACAAACAGTTGCCAAGCACGTCGAGCCCAAGGAGCAGCCGTTGACACAAGAAGAGCTGGATCACATTGCTTGGATTCAACAACTTGCAAGTCAAAGCTCGTTTGAGAAGCCTACAAAGCCTGAGCCTCCAATTTTTGCGGTGGAAGACATCGAAGAAGATCATTCAAGTGCAACATCAGGTGCTGACGAGCAGGCTCTTTCCGAACAATCGTCATTCGATCAGCAGCCATCATTCGAACACTTCCACGACTATGGCAACTCATCGCCTTTACTCGAGCCCACTGCTGAAGAATATGAAGAGCCGACTGTTCCTCAAGAAGTAGCTGTTGCTGAACAAATAGTTGCCAAGCACGTCGAGCCCGAGGAGCAGCCGTTGACACAAGAAGAGCTGGATCACATTGCTTGGATTCAACAACTTGCAAGTCAAAGCTCGTTTGAGAAGCCTACAAAGCCTGAGCCTCCAATTTTTGCGGTGGAAGACATCGAAGAAGATCATTCGAGTGCAACATCAGGTGCTGACGAGCAGGCTCTTTCCGAACAATCGTCATTCGATCAGCAGCCATCATTCGAACACTTCCACGACTATGGCAAGTCATCGGCTTTACTCGAGCCCACTGCTGAAGAATATGAAGAGCCGACTGTATCTGAAGAAGTTACTTTTGCTGAACAAACAGTTGCCAAGCACGTCGAGCCCGAGGAGCAGCCGTTGACACAAGAAGAGCTGGATCACATTGCTTGGATTCAACAACTTGCAAGTCAAAGCTCGTTTGAGAAGCCTACAAAGCCTGAGCCTCCAATTTTTGCAGTGGAAGACATCGAAGAAGATCATTCGAGTGCAACATCAGGTGCTGACGAGCAGGCTCTTTCCGAACAATCGTCATTCGATCAGCAGCCATCATTCGAACACTTCCACGACTATGGCAAGTCATCGGCTTTACTCGAGCCCACTGCTGAAGAATATGAAGAGCCGACTGTATCTGAAGAAGTTACTTTTGCTGAACAAACAGTTGCCAAGCACGTCGAGCCCGAGGAGCAGCCGTTGACACAAGAAGAGCTGGATCACATTGCTTGGATTCAACAACTTGCAAGTCAAAGCTCGTTTGAGAAGCCTACAAAGCCTGAGCCTCCAATTTTTGCAGTGGAAGACATCGAAGAAGATCATTCGAGTGCAACATCAGGTGCTGACGAGCAGGCTCTTTCCGAACAATCGTCATTCGATCAGCAGCCATCATTCGAACACTTCCACGACTATGGCAAGTCATCGCCTTTACTCGAGCCCACTGCTGAAGAATATGAAGAGCCGACTGTTCCTCAAGAAGTAGCTGTTGCTGAACAAATAGTTGCCAAGCACGTCGAGCCCGAGGAGCAGCCGTTGACACAAGAAGAGCTGGATCACATTGCTTGGATTCAACAACTTGCAAGTCAAAGCTCGTTTGAGAAGCCTACAAAGCCTGAGCCTCCAATTTTTGCGGTGGAAGACATCGAAGAAGATCATTCGAGTGCAACATCAGGTGCTGACGAGCAGGCTCTTTCCGAACAATCGTCATTCGATCAGCAGCCATCATTCGAACACTTCCACGACTATGGCAAGTCATCGGCTTTACTCGAGCCCACTGCTGAAGAATATGAAGAGCCGACTGTATCTGAAGAAGTTACTTTTGCTGAACAAACAGTTGCCAAGCACGTCGAGCCCGAGGAGCAGCCGTTGACACAAGAAGAGCTGGATCACATTGCTTGGATTCAACAACTTGCAAGTCAAAGCTCGTTTGAGAAGCCTACAAAGCCTGAGCCTCCAATTTTTGCAGTGGAAGACATCGAAGAAGATCATTCGAGTGCAACATCAGGTGCTGACGAGCAGGCTCTTTCCGAACAATCGTCATTCGATCAGCAGCCATCATTCGAACACTTCCACGACTATGGCAAGTCATCGGCTTTACTCGAGCCCACTGCTGAAGAATATGAAGAGCCGACTGTATCTGAAGAAGTTACTTTTGCTGAACAAACAGTTGCCAAGCACGTCGAGCCCGAGGAGCAGCCGTTGACACAAGAAGAGCTGGATCACATTGCTTGGATTCAACAACTTGCAAGTCAAAGCTCGTTTGAGAAGCCTACAAAGCCTGAGCCTCCAATTTTTGCAGTGGAAGACATCGAAGAAGATCATTCGAGTGCAACATCAGGTGCTGACGAGCAGGCTCTTTCCGAACAATCGTCATTCGATCAGCAGCCATCATTCGAACACTTCCACGACTATGGCAAGTCATCGCCTTTACTCGAGCCCACTGCTGAAGAATATGAAGAGCCGACTGTATCTGAAGAAGTTACTTTTGCTGAACAAACAGTTGCCAAGCACGTCGAGCCCGAGGAGCAGCCGTTGACACAAGAAGAGCTGGATCACATTGCTTGGATTCAACAACTTGCAAGTCAAAGCTCGTTTGAGAAGCCTACAAAGCCTGAGCCTCCAATTTTTGCGGTGGAAGACATCGAAGAAGATCATTCGAGTGCAACATCAGGTGCTGACGAGCAGGCTCTTTCCGAACAATCGTCATTCGATCAGCAGCCATCATTCGAACACTTCCACGACTATGGCAAGTCATCGCCTTTACTCGAGCCCACTGCTGAAGAATATGAAGAGCCGACTGTATCTGAAGAAGTTACTTTTGCTGAACAAACAGTTGCCAAGCACGTCGAGCCCGAGGAGCAGCCGTTGACACAAGAAGAGCTGGATCACATTGCTTGGATTCAACAACTTGCAAGTCAAAGCTCGTTTGAGAAGCCTACAAAGCCTGAGCCTCCAATTTTTGCGGTGGAAGACATCGAAGAAGATCATTCGAGTGCAACATCAGGTGCTGACGAGCAGGCTCTTTCCGAACAATCGTCATTCGATCAGCAGCCATCATTCGAACACTTCCACGACTATGGCAAGTCATCGCCTTTACTCGAGCCCACTGCTGAAGAATATGAAGAGCCGACTGTTCCTCAAGAAGTAGCTGTTGCTGAACAAATAGTTGCCAAGCACGTCGAGCCCGAGGAGCAGCCGTTGACACAAGAAGAGCTGGATCACATTGCTTGGATTCAACAACTTGCAAGTCAAAGCTCGTTTGAGAAGCCTACAAAGCCTGAGCCTCCAATTTTTGCGGTGGAAGACATCGAAGAAGATCATTCGAGTGCAACATCAGGTGCTGACGAGCAGGCTCTTTCCGAACAATCGTCATTCGATCAGCAGCCATCATTCGAACACTTCCACGACTATGGCAAGTCATCGCCTTTACTCGAGCCCACTGCTGAAGAATATGAAGAGCCGACTGTATCTGAAGAAGTTACTTTTGCTGAACAAACAGTTGCCAAGCACGTCGAGCCCGAGGAGCAGCCGTTGACACAAGAAGAGCTGGATCACATTGCTTGGATTCAACAACTTGCAAGTCAAAGCTCGTTTGAGAAGCCTACAAAGCCTGAGCCTCCAATTTTTGCAGTGGAAGACATCGAAGAAGATCATTCGAGTGCAACATCAGGTGCTGACGAGCAGGCTCTTTCCGAACAATCGTCATTCGATCAGCAGCCATCATTCGAACACTTCCACGACTATGGCAAGTCATCGCCTTTACTCGAGCCCACTGCTGAAGAATATGAAGAGCCGACTGTATCTGAAGAAGTTACTTTTGCTGAACAAACAGTTGCCAAGCACGTCGAGCCCGAGGAGCAGCCGTTGACACAAGAAGAGCTGGATCACATTGCTTGGATTCAACAACTTGCAAGTCAAAGCTCGTTTGAGAAGCCTACAAAGCCTGAGCCTCCAATTTTTGCAGTGGAAGACATCGAAGAAGATCATTCGAGTGCAACATCAGGTGCTGACGAGCAGGCTCTTTCCGAACAATCGTCATTCGATCAGCAGCAATCATTCGAACACTTCCACGACTATGGCAAGTCATCGGCTTTACTCGAGCCCACTGCTGAAGAATATGAAGAGCCGACTGTTCCTCAAGAAGTAGCTGTTGCTGAACAAATAGTTGCCAAGCACGTCGAGCCCGAGGAGCAGCTGTTGACACAAGAAGAGCTGGATCACATTGCTTGGATTCAACAACTTGCAAGTCAAAGCTCGTTTGAGAAGCCTACAAAGCCTGAGCCTCCAATTTTTGCGGTGGAAGACATCGAAGAAGATCATTCGAGTGCAACATCAGGTGCTGACGAGCAGGCTCTTTCCGAACAATCGTCATTCGATCAGCAGCCATCATTCGAACACTTCCACGACTATGGCAAGTCATCGCCTTTACTCGAGCCCACTGCTGAAGAATATGAAGAGCCGACTGTATCTGAAGAAGTTACTTTTGCTGAACAAACAGTTGCCAAGCACGTCGAGCCCGAGGAGCAGCCGTTGGCACAAGAAGAGCTGGATCACATTGCTTGGATTCAACAACTTGCAAGTCAAAGCTCGTTTGAGAAGCCTACAAAGCCTGAGCCTCCAATTTTTGCGGTGGAAGACATCGAAGAAGATCATTCGAGTGCAACATCAGGTGCTGACGAGCAGGCTCTTTCCGAACAATCGTCATTCGATCAGCAGCCATCATTCGAACACTTCCACGACTATGGCAAGTCATCGGCTTTACTCGAGCCCACTGCTGAAGAATATGAAGAGCCGACTGTATCTGAAGAAGTTACTTTTGCTGAACAAACAGTTGCCAAGCACGTCGAGCCCGAGGAGCAGCTGTTGACACAAGAAGAGCTGGATCACATTGCTTGGATTCAACAACTTGCAAGTCAAAGCTCGTTTGAGAAGCCTACAAAGCCTGAGCCTCCAATTTTTGCGGTGGAAGACATCGAAGAAGATCATTCGAGTGCAACATCAGGTGCTGACGAGCAGGCTCTTTCCGAACAATCGTCATTCGATCAGCAGCCATCATTCGAACACTTCCACGACTATGGCAAGTCATCGGCTTTACTCGAGCCCACTGCTGAAGAATATGAAGAGCCGACTGTATCTGAAGAAGTTACTTTTGCTGAACAAACAGTTGCCAAGCACGTCGAGCCCGAGGAGCAGCCGTTGACACAAGAAGAGCTGGATCACATTGCTTGGATTCAACAACTTGCAAGTCAAAGCTCGTTTGAGAAGCCTACAAAGCCTGAGCCTCCAATTTTTGCGGTGGAAGACATCGAAGAAGATCATTCGAGTGCAACATCAGGTGCTGACGAGCAGGCTCTTTCCGAACAATCGTCATTCGATCAGCAGCCATCATTCGAACACTTCCACGACTATGGCAAGTCATCGGCTTTACTCGAGCCCACTGCTGAAGAATATGAAGAGCCGACTGTATCTGAAGAAGTTACTTTTGCTGAACAAACAGTTGCCAAGCACGTCGAGCCCGAGGAGCAGCCGTTGACACAAGAAGAGCTGGATCACATTGCTTGGATTCAACAACTTGCAAGTCAAAGCTCGTTTGAGAAGCCTACAAAGCCTGAGCCTCCAATTTTTGCAGTGGAAGACATCGAAGAAGATCATTCGAGTGCAACACCAGGTGGTGACAAGCATGCTCTTTCCGAACAATCGTCATTCGATCAGCAGCCATCATTCGAACACTTCCACGACTATGGCAAGTCATCGCCTTTACTCGAGCCCACTGCTGAAGAATATGAAGAGCCGACTGTATCTGAAGAAGTTACTTTTGCTGAACAAACAGTTGCCAAGCACGTCGAGCCCGAGGAGCAGCCGTTGACACAAGAAGAGCTGGATCACATTGCTTGGATTCAACAACTTGCAAGTCAAAGCTCGTTTGAGAAGCCTACAAAGCCTGAGCCTCCAATTTTTGCAGTGGAAGACATCGAAGAAGATCATTCGAGTGCAACATCAGGTGCTGACGAGCAGGCTCTTTCCGAACAATCGTCATTCGATCAGCAGCCATCATTCGAACACTTCCACGACTATGGCAAGTCATCGGCTTTACTCGAGCCCACTGCTGAAGAATATGAAGAGCCGACTGTTCCTCAAGAAGTAGCTGTTGCTGAACAAATAGTTGCCAAGCACGTCGAGCCCGAGGAGCAGCGGTTGACACAAGAAGAGCTGGATCACATTGCTTGGATTCAACAACTTGCAAGTCAAAGCTCGTTTGAGAAGCCTACAAAGCCTGAGCCTCCAATTTTTGCAGTGGAAGACATCGAAGAAGATCATTCGAGTGCAACATCAGGTGCTGACGAGCAGGCTCTTTCCGAACAATCGTCATTCGATCAGCAGCCATCATTCGAACACTTCCACGACTATGGCAAGTCATCGGCTTTACTCGAGCCCACTGCTGAAGAATATGAAGAGCCGACTGTTCCTCAAGAAGTAGCTGTTGCTGAACAAATAGTTGCCAAGCACGTCGAGCCCGAGGAGCAGCTGTTGACACAAGAAGAGCTGGATCACATTGCTTGGATTCAACAACTTGCAAGTCAAAGCTCGTTTGAGAAGCCTACAAAGCCTGAGCCTCCAATTTTTGCGGTGGAAGACATCGAAGAAGATCATTCGAGTGCAACATCAGGTGCTGACGAGCAGGCTCTTTCCGAACAATCGTCATTCGATCAGCAGCCATCATTCGAACACTTCCACGACTATGGCAAGTCATCGCCTTTACTCGAGCCCACTGCTGAAGAATATGAAGAGCCGACTGTATCTGAAGAAGTTACTTTTGCTGAACAAACAGTTGCCAAGCACGTCGAGCCCGAGGAGCAGCCGTTGACACAAGAAGAGCTGGATCACATTGCTTGGATTCAACAACTTGCAAGTCAAAGCTCGTTTGAGAAGCCTACAAAGCCTGAGCCTCCAATTTTTGCAGTGGAAGACATCGAAGAAGATCATTCGAGTGCAACATCAGGTGCTGACGAGCAGGCTCTTTCCGAACAATCGTCATTCGATCAGCAGCCATCATTCGAACACTTCCACGACTATGGCAAGTCATCGGCTTTACTCGAGCCCACTGCTGAAGAATATGAAGAGCCGACTGTATCTGAAGAAGTTACTTTTGCTGAACAAACAGTTGCCAAGCACGTCGAGCCCGAGGAGCAGCCGTTGACACAAGAAGAGCTGGATCACATTGCTTGGATTCAACAACTTGCAAGTCAAAGCTCGTTTGAGAAGCCTACAAAGCCTGAGCCTCCAGTTTTTGCGGTGGAAGACATCGAAGAAGATCATTCGAGTGCAACACCAGGTGGTGACAAGCATGCTCTTTCCGAACAATCGTCATTCGATCAGCAGCCATCATTCGAACACTTCCACGACTATGGCAAGTCATCGCCTTTACTCGAGCCCACTGCTGAAGAATATGAAGAGCCGACTGTATCTGAAGAAGTTACTTTTGCTGAACAAACAGTTGCCAAGCACGTCGAGCCCGAGGAGCAGCCGTTGACACAAGAAGAGCTGGATCACATTGCTTGGATTCAACAACTTGCAAGTCAAAGCTCGTTTGAGAAGCCTACAAAGCCTGAGCCTCCAATTTTTGCAGTGGAAGACATCGAAGAAGATCATTCGAGTGCAACATCAGGTGCTGACGAGCAGGCTCTTTCCGAACAATCGTCATTCGATCAGCAGCCATCATTCGAACACTTCCACGACTATGGCAAGTCATCGGCTTTACTCGAGCCCACTGCTGAAGAATATGAAGAGCCGACTGTTCCTCAAGAAGTAGCTGTTGCTGAACAAATAGTTGCCAAGCACGTCGAGCCCGAGGAGCAGCCGTTGACACAAGAAGAGCTGGATCACATTGCTTGGATTCAACAACTTGCAAGTCAAAGCTCGTTTGAGAAGCCTACAAAGCCTGAGCCTCCAATTTTTGCAGTGGAAGACATCGAAGAAGATCATTCGAGTGCAACATCAGGTGCTGACGAGCAGGCTCTTTCCGAACAATCGTCATTCGATCAGCAGCCATCATTCGAACACTTCCACGACTATGGCAAGTCATCGGCTTTACTCGAGCCCACTGCTGAAGAATATGAAGAGCCGACTGTATCTGAAGAAGTTACTTTTGCTGAACAAACAGTTGCCAAGCACGTCGAGCCCGAGGAGCAGCCGTTGACACAAGAAGAGCTGGATCACATTGCTTGGATTCAACAACTTGCAAGTCAAAGCTCGTTTGAGAAGCCTACAAAGCCTGAGCCTCCAATTTTTGCAGTGGAAGACATCGAAGAAGATCATTCGAGTGCAACATCAGGTGCTGACGAGCAGGCTCTTTCCGAACAATCGTCATTCGATCAGCAGCCATCATTCGAACACTTCCACGACTATGGCAAGTCATCGGCTTTACTCGAGCCCACTGCTGAAGAATATGAAGAGCCGACTGTATCTGAAGAAGTTACTTTTGCTGAACAAACAGTTGCCAAGCACGTCGAGCCCGAGGAGCAGCTGTTGACACAAGAAGAGCTGGATCACATTGCTTGGATTCAACAACTTGCAAGTCAAAGCTCGTTTGAGAAGCCTACAAAGCCTGAGCCTCCAATTTTTGCGGTGGAAGACATCGAAGAAGATCATTCGAGTGCAACATCAGGTGCTGACGAGCAGGCTCTTTCCGAACAATCGTCATTCGATCAGCAGCCATCATTCGAACACTTCCACGACTATGGCAAGTCATCGCCTTTACTCGAGCCCACTGCTGAAGAATATGAAGAGCCGACTGTATCTGAAGAAGTTACTTTTGCTGAACAAACAGTTGCCAAGCACGTCGAGCCCGAGGAGCAGCCGTTGACACAAGAAGAGCTGGATCACATTGCTTGGATTCAACAACTTGCAAGTCAAAGCTCGTTTGAGAAGCCTACAAAGCCTGAGCCTCCAATTTTTGCAGTGGAAGACATCGAAGAAGATCATTCGAGTGCAACATCAGGTGCTGACGAGCAGGCTCTTTCCGAACAATCGTCATTCGATCAGCAGCCATCATTCGAACACTTCCACGACTATGGCAAGTCATCGGCTTTACTCGAGCCCACTGCTGAAGAATATGAAGAGCCGACTGTATCTGAAGAAGTTACTTTTGCTGAACAAACAGTTGCCAAGCACGTCGAGCCCGAGGAGCAGCCGTTGACACAAGAAGAGCTGGATCACATTGCTTGGATTCAACAACTTGCAAGTCAAAGCTCGTTTGAGAAGCCTACAAAGCCTGAGCCTCCAGTTTTTGCGGTGGAAGACATCGAAGAAGATCATTCGAGTGCAACACCAGGTGGTGACAAGCATGCTCTTTCCGAACAATCGTCATTCGATCAGCAGCCATCATTCGAACACTTCCACGACTATGGCAAGTCATCGCCTTTACTCGAGCCCACTGCTGAAGAATATGAAGAGCCGACTGTATCTGAAGAAGTTACTTTTGCTGAACAAACAGTTGCCAAGCACGTCGAGCCCGAGGAGCCGCCGTTGACACAAGAAGAGCTGGATCACATTGCTTGGATTCAACAACTTGCAAGTCAAAGCTCGTTTGAGAAGCCTACAAAGCCTGAGCCTCCAATTTTTGCAGTGGAAGACATCGAAGAAGATCATTCGAGTGCAACATCAGGTGCTGACGAGCAGGCTCTTTCCGAACAATCGTCATTCGATCAGCAGCCATCATTCGAACACTTCCACGACTATGGCAAGTCATCGGCTTTACTCGAGCCCACTGCTGAAGAATATGAAGAGCCGACTGTATCTGAAGAAGTTACTTTTGCTGAACAAACAGTTGCCAAGCACGTCGAGCCCGAGGAGCCGCCGTTGACACAAGAAGAGCTGGATCACATTGCTTGGATTCAACAACTTGCAAGTCAAAGCTCGTTTGAGAAGCCTACAAAGCCTGAGCCTCCAATTTTTGCAGTGGAAGACATCGAAGAAGATCATTCGAGTGCAACATCAGGTGCTGACGAGCAGGCTCTTTCCGAACAATCGTCATTCGATCAGCAGCCATCATTCGAACACTTCCACGACTATGGCAAGTCATCGGCTTTACTCGAGCCCACTGCTGAAGAATATGAAGAGCCGACTGTTCCTCAAGAAGTAGCTGTTGCTGAACAAATAGTTGCCAAGCACGTCGAGCCCGAGGAGCAGCTGTTGACACAAGAAGAGCTGGATCACATTGCTTGGATTCAACAACTTGCAAGTCAAAGCTCGTTTGAGAAGCCTACAAAGCCTGAGCCTCCAATTTTTGCGGTGGAAGACATCGAAGAAGATCATTCGAGTGCAACATCAGGTGCTGACGAGCAGGCTCTTTCCGAACAATCGTCATTCGATCAGCAGCCATCATTCGAACACTTCCACGACTATGGCAAGTCATCGCCTTTACTCGAGCCCACTGCTGAAGAATATGAAGAGCCGACTGTATCTGAAGAAGTTACTTTTGCTGAACAAACAGTTGCCAAGCACGTCGAGCCCGAGGAGCAGCCGTTGACACAAGAAGAGCTGGATCACATTGCTTGGATTCAACAACTTGCAAGTCAAAGCTCGTTTGAGAAGCCTACAAAGCCTGAGCCTCCAGTTTTTGCGGTGGAAGACATCGAAGAAGATCATTCGAGTGCAACACCAGGTGGTGACGAGCATGCTCTTTCCGAACAATCGTCATTCGATCAGCAGCCATCATTCGAACACTTCCACGACTATGGCAAGTCATCGCCTTTACTCGAGCCCACTGCTGAAGAATATGAAGAGCCGACTGTATCTGAAGAAGTTACTTTTGCTGAACAAACAGTTGCCAAGCACGTCGAGCCCGAGGAGCAGCCGTTGACACAAGAAGAGCTGGATCACATTGCTTGGATTCAACAACTTGCAAGTCAAAGCTCGTTTGAGAAGCCTACAAAGCCTGAGCCTCCAATTTTTGCAGTGGAAGACATCGAAGAAGATCATTCGAGTGCAACATCAGGTGCTGACGAGCAGGCTCTTTCCGAACAATCGTCATTCGATCAGCAGCCATCATTCGAACACTTCCACGACTATGGCAAGTCATCGGCTTTACTCGAGCCCACTGCTGAAGAATATGAAGAGCCGACTGTATCTGAAGAAGTTACTTTTGCTGAACAAACAGTTGCCAAGCACGTCGAGCCCGAGGAGCAGCCGTTGACACAAGAAGAGCTGGATCACATTGCTTGGATTCAACAACTTGCAAGTCAAAGCTCGTTTGAGAAGCCTACAAAGCCTGAGCCTCCAGTTTTTGCGGTGGAAGACATCGAAGAAGATCATTCGAGTGCAACACCAGGTGGTGACAAGCATGCTCTTTCCGAACAATCGTCATTCGATCAGCAGCCATCATTCGAACACTTCCACGACTATGGCAAGTCATCGCCTTTACTCGAGCCCACTGCTGAAGAATATGAAGAGCCGACTGTATCTGAAGAAGTTACTTTTGCTGAACAAACAGTTGCCAAGCACGTCGAGCCCGAGGAGCAGCCGTTGACACAAGAAGAGCTGGATCACATTGCTTGGATTCAACAACTTGCAAGTCAAAGCTCGTTTGAGAAGCCTACAAAGCCTGAGCCTCCAATTTTTGCAGTGGAAGACATCGAAGAAGATCATTCGAGTGCAACATCAGGTGCTGACGAGCAGGCTCTTTCCGAACAATCGTCATTCGATCAGCAGCCATCATTCGAACACTTCCACGACTATGGCAAGTCATCGGCTTTACTCGAGCCCACTGCTGAAGAATATGAAGAGCCGACTGTATCTGAAGAAGTTACTTTTGCTGAACAAACAGTTGCCAAGCACGTCGAGCCCGAGGAGCAGCCGTTGACACAAGAAGAGCTGGATCACATTGCTTGGATTCAACAACTTGCAAGTCAAAGCTCGTTTGAGAAGCCTACAAAGCCTGAGCCTCCAGTTTTTGCGGTGGAAGACATCGAAGAAGATCATTCGAGGGCAACACCAGGTGGTGACGAGCATGCTCTTTCCGAACAATCGTCATTCGATCAGCAGCCATCATTCGAACACTTCCACGACTATGGCAAGTCATCGCCTTTACTCGAACCCACTGCTGAAGAATATGAAGAGCCGACTGTATCTGAAGAAGTTACTTTTGCTGAACAAACAGTTGCCAAGCACGTCGAGCCCGAGGAGCAGCCGTTGACACAAGAAGAGCTGGATCACATTGCTTGGATTCAACAACTTGCAAGTCAAAGCTCGTTTGAGAAGCCTACAAAGCCTGAGCCTCCAATTTTTGCAGTGGAAGACATCGAAGAAGATCATTCGAGTGCAACATCAGGTGCTGACGAGCAGGCTCTTTCCGAACAATCGTCATTCGATCAGCAGCCATCATTCGAACACTTCCACGACTATGGCAAGTCATCGCCTTTACTCGAGCCCACTGCTGAAGAATATGAAGAGCCGACTGTTCCTGAAGAAGTAGCTGTTGCTGAACAAATAGTTGCCAAGCACGTCGAGCCCGAGGAGCAGTTGTTGACACAAGAAGAGCTGGATCACATTGCTTGGATTCAACAACTTGCAAGTCAAAGCTCGTTTGAGAAGCCTACAAAGCCTGAGCCTCCAATTTTTGCGGTGGAAGACATCGAAGAAGATCATTCGAGTGCAACATCAGGTGCTGACGAGCAGGCTCTTTCCGAACAATCGTCATTCGATCAGCAGCCATCATTCGAACACTTCCACGACTATGGCAAGTCATCGCCTTTAATCGAGCCCACTGCTGAAGAATATGAAGAGCCGACTGTATCTGAAGAAGTTACTTTTGCTGAACAAACAGTTGCCAAGCACGTCGAGCCCGAGGAGCAGCCGTTGACACAAGAAGAGCTGGATCACATTGCTTGGATTCAACAACTTGCAAGTCAAAGCTCGTTTGAAAAGCCTGCAAGGCTTGAGCCTCCAATTTTTGCGGTGGAAGACATCGAAGAAGATCATTCGAGTGCAACATCAGGTGCTGACGAGCAGGCTCTTTCCGAACAATCGTCATTCGATCAGCAGCCATCATTCGAACACTTCCACGACTATGGCAAGTCATCGCCTTTACTCGAGCCCACTGCTGAAGAATATGAAGAGCCGACTGTATCTGAAGAAGTTACTTTTGCTGAACAAACAGTTGCCAAGCACGTCGAGCCCGAGGAGCCGCCGTTGACACAAGAAGAGCTGGATCACATTGCTTGGATTCAACAACTTGCAAGTCAAAGCTCGTTTGAGAAGCCTACAAAGCCTGAGCCTCCAATTTTTGCAGTGGAAGACATCGAAGAAGATCATTCGAGTGCAACATCAGGTGCTGACGAGCAGGCTCTTTCCGAACAATCGTCATTCGATCAGCAGCCATCATTCGAACACTTCCACGACTATGGCAAGTCATCGGCTTTACTCGAGCCCACTGCTGAAGAATATGAAGAGCCGATTGTTCCTCAAGAAGTAGCTGTTGCTGAACAAATAGTTGCCAAGCACGTCGAGCCCGAGGAGCAGCCGTTGACACAAGAAGAGCTGGATCACATTGCTTGGATTCAACAACTTGCAAGTCAAAGCTCGTTTGAGAAGCCTACAAAGCCTGAGCCTCCAATTTTTGCAGTGGAAGACATCGAAGAAGATCATTCGAGTGCAACATCAGGTGCTGACGAGCAGGCTCTTTCCGAACAATCGTCATTCGATCAGCAGCCATCATTCGAACACTTCCACGACTATGGCAAGTCATCGGCTTTACTCGAGCCCACTGCTGAAGAATATGAAGAGCCGACTGTATCTGAAGAAGTTACTTTTGCTGAACAACCAGTTGCCAAGCACGTCGAGCCCGAGGAGCAGCCGTTGACACAAGAAGAGCTGGATCACATTGCTTGGATTCAACAACTTGCAAGTCAAAGCTCGTTTGAGAAGCCTACAAAGCCTGAGCCTCCAATTTTTGCGGTGGAAGACATCGAAGAAGATCATTCGAGTGCAACATCAGGTGCTGACGAGCATGCTCTTTCCGCACAATCGTCATTCGATCAGCAGCCATCATTCGAACACTTCCACGACTATGGCAAGTCATCGGCTTTACTCGAGCCCACTGCTGAAGAATATGAAGAGCCGACTGTATCTGAAGAAGTTTTTTTTGCTGAACAACCAGTTGCCAAGCACGTCGAGCCCGAGGAGCAGCCGTTGACACAAGAAGAGCTGGATCACATTGCTTGGATTCAACAACTTGCAAGTCAAAGCTCGTTTGAGAAGCCTACAAAGCCTGAGCCTCCAATTTTTGCAGTGGAAGACATCGAAGAAGATCATTCGAGTGCAACATCAGGTGCTGACGAGCAGGCTCTTTCCGAACAATCGTCATTCGATCAGCAGCCATCATTCGAACACTTCCACGACTATGGCAAGTCATCGGCTTTACTCGAGCCCACTGCTGAAGAATATGAAGAGCCGATTGTTCCTCAAGAAGTAGCTGTTGCTGAACAAATAGTTGCCAAGCACGTCGAGCCCGAGGAGCAGCCGTTGACACAAGAAGAGCTGGATCACATTGCTTGGATTCAACAACTTGCAAGTCAAAGCTCGTTTGAGAAGCCTACAAAGCCTGAGCCTCCAATTTTTGCAGTGGAAGACATCGAAGAAGATCATTCGAGTGCAACATCAGGTGCTGACGAGCAGGCTCTTTCCGAACAATCGTCATTCGATCAGCAGCCATCATTCGAACACTTCCACGACTATGGCAAGTCATCGGCTTTACTCGAGCCCACTGCTGAAGAATATGAAGAGCCGATTGTTCCTCAAGAAGTAGCTGTTGCTGAACAAATAGTTGCCAAGCACGTCGAGCCCGAGGAGCAGCCGTTAACACAAGACGAGCTGGATCACATTGCTTGGATTCAACAACTAGCAAGTCAAAGCTCGTTTGAAAAGCCTGCAAAGCTGGTTTTTGTTGAGAAATGCCGTTTCCGGGAAGAACAGCAGGTGGCACGAGAGCTGGAAGGTGCGAATGGTTTCAGCGCTTCTCAAGCTCTTCCTGATTCTGAGTCTTCGGTTGTTCAACGATCTTTCAGCGATGTCCGCGTCGATTTGCGAGCTGCTAGTACGCAAGATTTGCGGCAGTCTCTCAGTACTAGCTGCGTTTCTGAGAAGTGTGGTGAACTTCATTCTCGATTGAACGCCTTCGAACTTTGCGAGCAGCATAGTTTTACGCAAAGCCGAGATCTTCTCTGCAATGTCGACTTTCTTTGTCGTCTCAATTTTGTGGCCTACAGGATGACTGAGGATATTGCGGAAACAGCAGGCAGCGAACTTCTTTCTTTTTACCAGTTATTGGCTAATCCACGTGCACGTTACTTTGGAAATCACGGGATTCTGGACCACTCAATGTCTGAAGAAAGCGATATCGATTCAGCTCGGTATGTCGTCAACAGATCATATAACTTGCATTGTTTTAGCCGTGCTAGTGTGGATATTGCTGTTGATCCCGAAAAGCATGGATCTACTGTGGGTAACTTCCTGGGATTGTTTTCAAAGAAGAATTCAATCGAAAGACCTCGTTCTTCATTGTCAATCTTTTACTTTGACAAAGGAGTGCGAAAGATATCAGAGCAACTACCTGGAAGAAAAAGAAGTGATGGTTCCGACATTATCAATTTGTTAAGAAGGTAGTTACATTGTGTTGTATAAGCAATATTGGTTCAGATCGTCCGGTGCAGATTCGCGTGCTTCCAACGAAAGTCCGATGCGACTACCCGATAATGCCCTGATTGGTTTATCGGAAGAAGAAAAAGAGCACGTCATGACTGTTCTTCAAAGGAGCACAAAGACTCAGTCGCCGAGTATGTCGCGAAGGTGAGAGAACAGTTTAGCAAAAAATATTCAATCGCCTGTAGGGGGAGAATAGAAACATATTCAAGTTTGAATGGATCAGTTTGGTAGCTGAAAAGGGAAATAGATTCCGGGTGACAGTAACAAGGTCACATGAAAAGGCATATCTGCTGAAAGCAGTGTTGGGAGTAGTAATGAATAAATATTAGAAAAATAATAAGAGTAAAAAGAAGGATTACTTAATTTTCAACGCGACTAAAAGAATTATTTTTGCAGATCTTCATCAGCTTTACAAGTATTGCCTGAGTTGGACGACATCACCGAAGCAGAACGGGACCATATCCAAAAAGTATTGGACAGAGCCAACAGTCCTTACATTTTGCCCAAGAAAGCAGTTGAATCTGAGGATCCGACAAGGCATCCATGTGATTCCAATGAGGTTGATGCATGGATGACGGCTGACGCTTCTCGGCGAGTTCTTCTCCATGAGAGACAACACGAAACTGCCCTTCTGGAACGCGGAACACTAGTCGAAACCAAGGAAGAAGTTTCTGTGCTCAGAACTATTGGCAGATTTATAGAGAAAGAGCTCGAACCCATACGAGAAGAACCAATGGCTTCTGGAGTTTCATCGAGAAAAAGTTCGGGCAGCACTGTCATGACATCTCCAAACCCTTCGTCTTATACCAAATCATTCTTCGCGAAGGCAAAAGAATCAGTGAAAGTGGCAACAATCGGTATTGAGAAGCTTGCAACTGAAAGAAACTTGCGTAGCGATGTACAAGAAGCAAGAATGACACGGTTATATGAAGTGGAGCAGATGAATTCGAGAGTAGACGACAATGCACTTCAACTAACCCAAGAAGAGTTAGACCATATTCGAATGATCGAAATGCAAGCCGAAGCATTAACTAGAGAGACAAATATCAAAGAGGAATTCTCTTCGGTTGTGGAGCTAACAGAAGAAGAGCTGGCACATATTCGCAAAGTGAAGCAGGCAGCAGATGCTGATAACCTAGTGTTGATGTCGCAACAACATGCTCACCATTTCAAGGAAATACCGAAAGTAGAAAACGAACTAACTGTGGAAGAACTGGAGCATATACGACATGTACAAGAGCTGGCTGAAAGAGAATCATCAGGACGAAATAAAAATGCGATAAGATTAACCGAAACATCCAGCGAACCACACATCAAAGATACGGAGAAGAAAGACTGTCCCAATGTTCATGCCCCAGTGAATTTAACTCCCGCGGAACTGGAGCACATTCAGAGAATACAAAAGCTAGCTGAAGAAGATATGAATCAAACCCAACGTTATACTATTTCGGAACAAAGGCAATCGGAGCTCTTGGAACATGGAACAACATCCATAAGAACTAAACCAATTGATATACCATGCACTGCACCCTCTCAAACACTCAATTCAGTCAATACGTTGGGTAACACTGAAACCGTTAGAAACTACACAGTGAATGGAAACCGCTTCAATCTGAGCGAAGAAGACTTAACGGCTGAAGAACTAGAGCACATCAAAAGAGTTGAAGAGACGGCCGAAGCTGAGATGATCCAAACTTCCGTTTTGACAAAAAGCGTCCCTCGTTCTGTTATCGTACAATACGAATTGAGCGAAGAAAAGCTAGCTCAGATCAGGAGAGTAGAAGCTCTAGCAAATGACGACTCTTCGACTTTTTCGACCAAACCTCTGGAACTCACTGAAGAAGAGCTTGATCATATTCGACGTGTCACTGCAATGGCTGATATGGACTTGCCCCGAGCATATACTTCTATGGATCAACTCGTAGAAAAGATTGCAAACAAGGCAATTCCCATTACGAATGATGAACTGACAAAAGAAGAATTGGAGCACATCCGAAGAATAACTGAGTTGGCAGATCAGCAGATGTTGACCCATTTCAGTGAGAAGGAGATGTCGTTATCAGATTTTGAAGAGAAACATGTCATGAAGGTAGAAAGAAAACATTTCGACAGCGCCTCCAGCTATGAAGCTCACTATCCATCAGACATATTTGAGGAACAGCAAAACTCTTGGGAGCCACAACCTTATGCACAGGAAGACAATTTATTTACTAGCAATTTTGAGTTGACTGAAGAAGAACTGGAACACATCCGCAGGGTCACGGAATTGAGTGAACGAGCCTCAATCTATGCCGAACAAGGGATTGAACTTTCTTCGGAAGACCTTAAAAGGTTTGCTGAGCAGAGAAGAAGTCTTCGTGAAAAAAGTCTGGAAGACTACCAGAGTGAGACCGAAGATCCATATGATGACTTCGATGAAGAGCTCACCCAGGAAGAGGCTGATCAAATTCGCAGAATCAGTGAGAGAGACGAAGAAAACATTAAAGAAGAGCTGCCGACATATGATATTCCCGCTCCGGACTATGATCAACATGAAGTTGACATCACTTTTTATCCCGAGTGTGAGAGTGTGAGCGAGCACACCTCCGATGGACTAGATTCGCGGATACTCGACCGATCGTCTCCTGCTGCTAAAGACGCCTCGTTTGAGAGCTCCGTGGGTATCAATTACGGAGCGGACGCCCATCCAACGCATGAATTCTCTTCACAGGTGGACGATGAAGACATGAGTTTTCAAATCAAGGAGGTAAGCGAGATGCCACGCGACGACCATCTTGGCCAATGGTATGAGACACAGTTGTCTTTCATGAGAGAATCGATTGATCAAGGTTTGTTTTATTATATTCCTCAAATAAGAAAATAATAATAGAAGCAGATTTTGATCGAACTGGTCTGCTTGACAAGAGCGTTGAGGAAGTCATTCCGGATATGCTGTCGGAAACCCGTCAAGAGAGGGGGCCAGGCGATTCTCTCAATATCGGCTCTCAACCACCTCGTATTCCGAATTATTGACTTGCCTTAATTTTATTTTCAGAAGAGCTCCCTGGATATGTTACACCGAATAAGGCTTATTCTCCTGGTATGTCTACCGTATTCACTAAAAAAAATGTCATTGCAGATTCGATAGAGCAGGCTAAAACGAGTGAACAATCAGGTAGGTCTGCTTTTATACTAATGTTGAACCTTGTTATCTTGAGAATGCAGTACTTAGTTTATTTCCCAGTCAAAATAACTTTTAATGAGATTAGAACTTGTTGGCTGTGTGTATAGTTTTCGGAACTTCACAAGATGAAATCAGTAGTGAGAACTAGGTTTTACAGTTGTTGGTCAGTTGTTATGAATGTTTTGTTCTGAGTGGCGTCATCGATTCCAGGGTGGCTCTCGCGCATCGATCGCCCGTCGTCGTCCATGTTCAAGGCGTCCAAACCCGGTCGTTTTGGATTTTCCGGACTCGGCAAGTTTGCTCAGGACGCCTTCGATAAGGTGAGTTATTCGTTAATTTTTTTTGTCTCTCTTGTATAAAAATAATGTTTTTTGTAGGCAAAAAAGGCGGGGGAGCAGCTCCAGTCAGCTACTGAGCTTCTTCATGAACATCCAGTAAGTCCCTTTGTTGCATTCTGCGCAAACTAAATACATAATTGCAAGTATTTTTCTGTTTTATTAAGTTATAGTTGTAACCTATTTTTTAGCAGCTTTCTCCTGATGAAACTTGAGTATTTCTTGTGTAAACAATTAGCGAATGTCTTTGTTCCACTACTTTTCGCATGCTCGGATGTCGTAATTTGCGAAGCCGCCAAAACGGAATTGGGGTAGTCGCATCCCTGATTAGGTGCTTTACAATGATGGACCTTCACGTAGTTTACTCATCTTGTTGAACCAGTCTCAATACTATCTTGAAAGTTCTTGGAATAATCTTTCCAGAGGGAGTCAGAGGAAGAGCGACTGAGAAGAGAAGCTGTCGAAGCATGTGCTCGTATCGATGCCGTTACCTCGTGAGTCTAACTTGTTCATTTTCGATCGAGAATGTTTTAGAATTGTCCCATCCGATCAGCCATCAACATCCCAGAGCATTGCCGATCTCCTGCCACCGGGTATTGAAGATCTTCCAATCGAAGAGCAACAGAAAATACTGGCTGTTTTGGCAGAAGCAGAAGCTCAGTCACGAGAACGACCAATACCCACAACAGCGTTCCAGCATCAAACGTTTGAGTAACAATTGGTCGTTAACAACTACCTTTTCAGAGTCCAGTCAAATGGAAGTAAGGTTTCACCTCTAAACGCTCCTCTTGAACCGGCAGAAACGACATGGAGGTAAGCTGATAAACTTTGTTTTTAGTATTTATGAGTAATAGATCGGAGCAAACGTCTCCAAATATGGTGCCGACCAGTTTGGAAGAACTTTCGCAAGAAGAGCAAGAAAGGATAATGGCAGTGATTGCTCAAGCAGAAAGTATGGATAAACAAATGCCCCAAAAACAGCTCATTCCTGATAGGTAAACCTATTTTTTAAACGTTTTAATTTAGATTTTATAGAAAAGTTCCCTCAGTTCAAATGGCAACTGCGCCGAGCATACCCGCAATTCCACCTGGACTGGAAGAATTGCCACAAGAAGAGAGAGATCGAATTATCGCTGTACTTGCGAATGCTGAGATGGCAATGAATGAGTCGATTTCTTATCCTGACCATTCATACGAAGAATCGTTACCATATTCGTAAGTTTTCAAAATACATCAAAAATTGTAATTTCGTTTAGATCGAAGGAAGTTGAAAGGGAGAGAGAAATCGATTCATTGTACAATCCAAGGTCTCTGACACAAGAATTCAAACCACTTTCCGAATCTGTGTCAACGTCGTCCGACTGGATCGAACCGTCGTCTTTCACATACCAACAATCGTCTGACGATTTTATAGCATCTTTACCGGGAAGCCAACAACTAACGTTTGGTATACAAATATAATGTTCGATAACGTTGAGGTGTTCAGGAGCTGCAGCAGAAACTTGTATTGATGCTGATCTGCCATTCTTCCCAGAAGAAGTAGCTATTCCTCCTCAGCCGACTGCAGGTCAGTCGAGCTTTTGAATCGTAGCATTTTCCCACGATATCGGTTTGCCGAATACTCCCCGCGCATTATGCTTGCTAAATTAATCTGAAGCAGTATATTTTCTAGAACGAAGACAAATTTCAATGACGAGTTCTTCCGACTCTCCAGTCCGTGAATCGGGATATGGCAGTGCATCGACATCGTATGCTACTGAACTAGGAGATTATGCTTTCAAGGTAGTATTGACACTAGTTAACTTGCGCTGCAGCATTGATCTGAAACCAGATACGAGTCACTTTAGCCTTCGATTCTTCTGGAGGAGGTGATGGACCAACGAGAAGGAGCCAGATCTCGGAATGGCTCACGTGCAGAAGATCTTGCCGATGACGATTTCACCTATTCGGATCAGCGATTCAGCGAACTGCATGATGACACTATGTGAGTCAGAAAAAAAGATCACATTAAATAATTTTGATAGATTCGAATCGAAGTCCCACGAAGATGTGCTAGAAAATATAGAAAAGGAGGAAAAAGAGACAAATTGGAGCCAACGAGGAAGAATGTGGACGACCGTTTTTGAAGGCGACGAGCAGCCGAAAGAGAGTCGAGTCGAATCGTCTTCGCCAACAGGTAAGAAAGCAGTTTATATCAATTAAAACTATTTAGACGCAGTTGAAATGGATGAAGTATATGACAACATCTTTTCTAATACTCCAACTTTCCAAGAGATTGCTTTCGACTCTACACCCAAACCACCTGTGACCAAAGCGATAGTATTTGTGAAAGAAACGCCAAAGAAATTAGAAGAGAAGGTACCAGAAGTTATAGTCACTGTACATGAGGACCGACGAAGTGACAGTGAAGATGTATGACAAACCACAAATGACAAAACACATTATATTCAGGAAGAAAGTGGCAGTGAGGACGACGATGAATATCCCGATAAGGTTGTGGCTGCTCCAGTAGCTGCTCCGCCATCGTTCGAAGAAGTGGAACAGGATAGATTGCAGCAAGAACAATTTGGAAAAGAGGTCCGACACATTCTACTAAATCTAACATTTTCTAAGGTTCTTCAACAAATTCAAGCTTTTGGCGAATCGGCAAATGACGAATTTGACGTGCAATGGGCAAAAACGGCATTAGAAGGAAAAAACATTGATTCGGGAAAAGATCCTTTGGAACTGTCGAGTAATATGAACAGAAGAAACCCATTCCTTGACTCTCCAGAAGAGGAAGAAGTGGTCAGTTTGACAAAATAAATGAGTTTTATAAATTGAGTTTAGGCCGTGGTCATGGAAGAACTGGACCTGCAGCGTGTATACGAGGCTCACCACATTGGCGCTACTCATCGAGCAGTCTACACTATTCCAGAAGACGAGAACGAGCCCCGTGGAACGTTCATCAACTCGGACAGCAAACTATACGGTTGGTATTTTTGTCTATAGCACATATAAAACAACTTACAGCCAAAGAAAAACGACGGATGGTAGCCAGATCAGTAGCCGACCGTATCATTGAGTTATCGTCTCCTTCTCCTGCCTCGATCCCCACAGTCGTGACATCTAGCACTGGTATCAAGTCTTTGTCCAAAAAAAAAGTATCTTTAGATTCATCGTCGAGTATTAGTTCCACGAGTTTGTTTACGTCTTCATACCTTTTCTCTACCGCTCCTTTTGTTCTTCCCACAACATCGGCTCCATTGTACACAACTCCCACTATGGTTTCGCCGATGTTTATGGGTGAACAGCAGAAGAAAGATGCCGAGTTGAACTCGAAAATTGACAAGACTCTTTCTGATATTCACGATTTGGTAAGTCATTTTTTGGACAAACTGAGCATTGACCCAGTTTGATTCGAAGCTTATTTTGTAACACTTTGCCAAGAATAGTCAAAATGTGTTTGGAATGTTTGTAACTTTCTGTACAAGGTTGGCAACGCCCTTCCAGGGCTAAAGTAGAAATTCATGACTTCGCTCTGTCACGGAGCCCTAGTCGTGGTTTTCCTTTCATGCCTCCTTCGTTACTCTCCTCCAGTCACTCTCCCTGACCCTCCAAAGAAACTACCGAAATTATATTTGAACCCACTCCCTCCCAAGCCTAATTTCAAAATGTAGGACCTGAACGGATCTTAGCTTTAGTGAGTCTCAGTCCTACTGTCCCTTCCGTTCTTCCCTTGTCAGTCTTCCAGTCACTCCCTGTCCCTCCAAAGAAACTATCAAAGTCATAAGAACCCTGCAAGCACTTGCTTTTCCTGTCGCGACTTGTTAAAACTAATTTGTGCACAAAGCTCCCCTCCTTATCCTCAATTAGAGCTTCAGACACAAACACAGACCTGGGAACAATTTAAAGTGGATTGAATTCTGTTCTTCTTTCAGCTGGACACCTGTGCCGTCTACACCTCCAAAAAGTCCAAACCGAATCTTCTTTGCTATTCTGGAAAACTGGTCTATCAAGCACCGACCAGTACTACTCTGGGCTTGGCTGCACCTGAAGAATGCACTTCATGCTCTCCGTCTCCATCTTTTCTTATTCCGCTTTCACATTCTTCTCTGGGACAGGAAAAGGAGGAGGAACAGGTGACACAAACTGGGACTCTCGGCAGCGGATTAATGCGGAGATCTCCAGGCATGATTCTGCCAACAGAAGCTGAAAAGCCAATTTTTCTCAAAGAACGAGTTTCGGTTCTTCCATGGAAAGACGTCCTCGAGGTAACAGATTAGCGAAAATCAAAGCGCGGTTGGACCTCTTTTTGTTCTTCTAAACGTCCGGGTGGCATTGGGCGGAGCGAAGAAGAGGTCGATATCCCGTCCGCAGTCGCTCTAGCCTTCAGCCCGCCCGGTTCGTTGAGAAGAACACGGTCCGTTTCGTTTTACATATTTTTGTGTTTTTCGTAGATTTCAACTTTGACAAGTTACGGACTTCGACCTTTACTTGAAACACAAATATCTTCTTTGACTCAATTCAGTCTATTCTCGAACTAGTTTCACCCTTTTTTTTAGAATAGATCCTTTAGATCAAGGTAGTAATTTGTCATTCTAGAAATGTTAGTACTATAATATCTTTCCGACTTCTTAGTGTTCCCGTATTGTAACCGGTATGTGTTTTGCTTCCTCCGTGAATTAATTTCGATTGAAACTGAAAAGTACGTAGATAGATAGATAGAATATTCATTTTGCCATAGGCAAAACATTGTTACAATGTACAAAGGGGGAATAGCAGAGGGTACCAATTCAGCTTTAGGAATCAAAATAGTTTAAAAACACTCGGGCTGTGTCTATAACCGGGACGTATAATAGCCAAACTGCTGAAAAATGAGTAAAGTCTAACTGAAAGATTCAAGTAACCAATAGTTAGCACGTAATTAAACAAACTTCTAAACTTTGACTTTACCCTAGCTTATCGGTTTTGTACTATTTTTTGACATGACTATAAAAGCCTTCTTGGAGTAACAAAATGAGGATTACTAATTTATCACGTTTTAAGCGGAATGTCAGAAGATTAGGATAGGTTTAGGCTGTAAACTGCTAAATAAGCTATGTCAAGGATAGGTTTGTTTCGAATTTTACGATCTTTTCCCAATAGTCTAGAGTGCAATAATTGTGAGAATTTCTTTGTTTTTGTAGTTTGCATTTAATTGAGCAACTGACACGAAAACTTTGAAAAGCACTTTACGGAAAGCGATTATGGCCGAGTGTCTTGTTGGGCCCTCCTCGCCTGTGAGTATCGACTTTCCCCGCCCGCTTGCAGCAATCCCTCTTCCAACTCTTCATTTCCTCCAACTGCTTCTCAATATCCTCAAAAAGAGTATAATTAAGACTGATTGAGATTAGAAGAGAAAAAAGTTCAATTGAAAGACGTCCGTAACTTGTCGATAGTTGACAGGAATCATTTTTAACTGACAGTCATTACAGGATGATGGTCCGACTGCCGGGCAGGACATGGGAAGACGCAAACTGCCATCAATTCCATCTCAGCCTGGTTACTCTACAACAACGACCTATCCAGCCCCACCACCTGGAGCATATGTCATTCCACCTTCCTCTGAGCCTCAGCGCATAATGGCTAGAGTGCCTTCAGCTCAAACCTACCTCAGCAGTTCTGCTCCATCCAGCAGCACGGCAGGATCTTTTTTGCTGTATGGTCCTTCTGCTGGAACACAGACAAACGGTCTACCAGCCGTCAGTTTGCCAGCAGAAAGACCGAGTTCTGCTATGTCGTGGTCATCGGTTGCTTCTATGTCTCAGAGTCGTGATCCGGCAATTCTGCCTGGAGCCTCGTTCCATCCAAAACCTAAAGTTGCCGTTCGTCAGCCAGTCTCTTCGATAATCGGAAGACGTTCTTTAAGTGCAAAGGTTCCAAATACTCTGGCCAGGGTTCTTTTGAAGAAGGAGCTGAAAGAAGCTTTGAGCAGAAGAAAAGAGACATTGGAAGCTTGTGAGATCGAGGCCAATCAGCGACAGTACGTTGTTCATCGGATGCTTGTGACCGGGCTTTTGCCAGAAGGAAGAGAAGACGACACACCAAATGTCATTCCCTGTTTGCTGCCAATCGAACTGATCAATGGTGCAAGAGTTATACCCAAAAAGACGTGCACAGTGGCTACTCAGAAGTCGGAAGAGGACACTCGACCAATTTTGGATGTTCATGCTCCGAGACCACCTCTACATGCTAAAAGTTCAATTGGGGTGCAGATCGATGACTCACTTCTGGATCGTTCCAGAAGTTACAACTTACCTTCGACCTCCTTGAGTCAGCAACTTCGGCCTTTGTCTGCTTACAAGCGAACAGCTGAGACACAGACAGACACGACGACTCTTCCATTTTATCGAGAGACACCTTTGGATCGTGAGCGCCTGTCCAGATCGATGCGACACGACGCTACTGCTCAAACTACAGACTTGTTAGAAGCCACTCGGAGATACTTTGAGGATTATGACCGAAAGTTGAAAGAGCTTGGTGTGAGAACAAAGAAACATCATCATAAACATCACTTTCACTTCCACGACGACGAGGATTCCATGTCGAGGGAGCAACGGAAGTCTGAACTGTCGGACGAACTTGCCCGACGAAGGGAAAGACTCTGGAATGTCGATTCATACGAGATTAGTTCTGATGATTATCACTACGGTAGTTTGCCCAGGATAGACCGAGCGGTTACTACTGCCAGAGACTTTACCATAAGAGACCAAACTTACAATCAGACTCCTTACAACTACGGAAGTCTTCCGAGAAACTACGAAAGAATGATGGCTCCCGCTCCTTTGGAACCAATTCAAATCGAGTACGAGCAGAGTTTTGGTGCCAGGCCATCTTACGAGACTGGATATGGGATGAGTCAACAACCTTTCCAAACACGTTCTCTACTGGATCTCAACGCCGGTTATCCTCAATACAACATCTTTACCAATCTAAAAGAACCGTCATCATATCGTGGCAAAAGTTTGAACTATCTTGACCAAGTCTCTGATCCTCGGACTCTTTACCGAGATACTTACCAGGATCCGAGACATTGTCTTTCATCTCTCACTCCCTATGAAAACGGGCGACCTTACTCTCAGGACACGACAAATTTGAATCGTACCGGTGCCACGGACCTTCTACTCTCACAGTACGCGACCTACTTACGCAGGGAATATCAACCGACTTTACTTTCCAACGAGCCACATCAATCAGTCCCGTTCCGACGGTCTTACGATGCTCCACTCTCTGATCCATATCGACTGACTGAACAGCCTCGTTTTGATCCTTACTTGCAAGATGACCGCGGCTATGGAACACTACCAGCCGCGATGCCTTCATTGAGACAACGATATGATGCGCCTCTCTCGGACTCATATGCTGTTCCATCAGAGTTTGCAGTCTACAGTCGAAACGAAAACAACTATGGATCTCGTCCTCCGGCCTATTCCATGGAGTACGGAAACAAATTGCAGACAACCGTCTACCCTAGAACTGAACGGGAAGATGCTCTGTCCCGGATGTACGCCAGTAGACGACGTGTTGCAGGTGCGGAAAGTCCCTCCTTTCTAATTGATGGCCGATAGCGGAACAGATTTCTATTTATTAATTTAATAAATTATGATTATGTGAAAGGTTGGAAGAGTCATGGTTGGGAAGATATTTCAGAAACACATCTTGTCGTTAAAAGCATTAGCCGTCGGTCCGACTCCAGCGTGTCACTTTTCATTTTGCTGAGGACTCGAAAATCCCTCGAGGGCATTTCTCTCCAGCGCCCGTAGTACATTCATAAAAGTAGTGCACATTCCATTTGAAGCCTCCGATTTTCGGGCCCTTGTTTGCAATAGCGTTGAATATATTGAGCGAGAGAGTAGACGTGTCCATTTGGACTCGTTTCCGATGGATATTGGAGCAGACAGAGGGTGAAAGATCGATGTGAGACGGCTTCTCAATCATGACTCTTGCACCTAACCCGGTCATAATTAGTCCAATTATCCGCTATTAGTCAAAAGACCACCTCGTTATCCCACTAATTATCGGAATTTAGAGCAGCCTCTTGCACATGCTCAAAATAGTTTCCGAAGTCTGGGAAATGCGAAAGTCAAGAACCTTCCTGTATCTCGCACTTCGCCAAGAAACAACAACACTAAAAGATTGCTACTGACTCGATGTTACAGAGACCACAACATTTACAATGGTGATTTACTGGAAAAATACAAACCGATCAACTTTCAGATCTTGGAGTTCGTGTGGTTGGCGGAAAGAGAATGAAGGATGGCATGCTTGGTGCATTCGTGTCAGCTGTGAATCAAGGAAAGTACAATCAGACCCTGGGAGAAATTAGACCAGGTTCCGTTATTCAAGGAATGAGAAAACTCTTTGTTGTAGGCGATCAGGTTCTTGAATGGAACGGTGTGTTCTTGACTGGAAAGACCTTCGAAGAAGTCGAACGAATTGTGAATTCTAGCAGCGGAGAAGTGGAGATTGTTGTTCGAACTGGAGAGCCGGAGTACAGTCAAACTGGCGAATTTGATATTCGAACAGCATCTCCCGAAGGAAAACCACCCGTTCCAATGCACAGAAAACAGACCAACAGAATTTACGACAATGTGGAAACGCTGAGATCGAAACGAACGGTACGACCTTCTTTCTAAATTGATCATTCAAAATTTAGAATGAATCGGATCTGGGACATCTTCAAATAGCTGCTTTCTACGACCAAAGAATGTGCAGACTGATCGTGAAAATAATGTCAGCTCGTGGACTGAGGACTCGTGATCCCTTCGGCCGAACACTGCCTAATCCCTTCGTGAAAATTTACCTTCTGCCAGGAAGAAAGTATGTTCGTTTATATTTTCTTTGTGTTCATTGAATTGTTTCAGAGTTTCTCACAAAAGACGAACACGATTTGTTCCTTGCAACGCGAATCCAGAATGGAACCAATCTGTCGAGTATGATGTTCCATCGACTGCCCTTTACGCTCACTGTCTCGAACTTACCATCTGGGACTATGACAAATACGAAAATAACGCTCTTGGACGTGTTATGATTCCTCTTTCTGGTTAGTTTTTAGTAGAAAAGAAAACAGAAAGATGTTTCAGACACGGCTGCCTTGTCTGGCGTACCGAGGTGGTATACCATCGAAGCTTTGGATCCGAGGACGGCCAGAAGTGTGCTGAATGCACCACTGGAAAGGAACATGACCTCCACACAGACATATATTCCTGGTAAGATTTGTTGAATCTCTAAATATCTTCTTTAGCCACTTTGGATATCGGATATCCTGCCATTGATTGACCTCATCTGCTGAATAGTTTGCCGTAGATTTCGCACTTTCCCTCTATCACTTGCTCAATTCCAAACTGGTTCAATTTCACTCACATTACTGCCATACAGCTTAATTGATCCCAAATGTCTCTTAGAGAAACAGATTATATATTCTAGATATTTATAAATTATTTGTTGACTTTTTTGGTGTCTCTGAACAATTTGTCCGTTTCCGCCGACATGACGTGTCATCGAAATACGGTAATTCGTACAAGAGAAACAAAGGACGTCGAGGAGAAAAGAATCTGACTCATCTGGTACGAATTCTTCCCAGCGCGAAGAAGCATCCGGCCTTCCACAACAAGCAGCAGGTGTCCTTTTGCCACCCACGCCTCTTTGTATTATTGCTTTTGCTGATAAGCAACGTTCTCACCGGTACATCCAATCTTTAGAATAGATTCTTAGCGAAGCATATCCACCTTTTGTGGGTCCACAATAATGTTTTTTGTAGTTTTTTTTTCGGGTCAGGTGCACACCAGATGACCGTCCTCCTACTATTTTCTTCTATCGTTGTACAGTCCGCCACCCAGTGAAGATATCAGGAGACTTCCTCCTTGAACTCTGACAAGATTTGATAGCTGTCCCGTTCCCTCGGTTGGTTCCCCGAGTCCCTACGAGATCGATGTCAGCAGCTCAGTCAGCTGTCGATCGGCCTACCTCTCTTTCTGCTTTCGCTATCCTTTCTGAACCCACGTGGTCTCCCTTGACGCATTTGCATACGTGTTGCGATTGTTGTCTGGCGGGACTGACCTACGCGATTAGATCGCCATCCAAGGACTCAAAGAGACAGCCGGCCATCGGATTATCCAGCGCTCCAAGAACTTTTCTTACTATTCCACTTGTCCTTCTGATGATGAATGTCTCTTATGCGTTAGGAAGTGTGATTAATGTTTCTAAACAATCGGAAGTGATGCTATTGAAATATTCACATCAACCATTTCACAGCCTTCTCGGGCGTTCAATTGATCATATTTCTACATAACTTTTGGGAAATTCGTACGATTCCCACCACTTTTATTCCTTTCTTATCACAAAGAAGAGACCTCCCGCCAGATGTCTAATTATCCGTTCAAGGCTGCTGAAACTCTCCTGACAGAAAAAGTGAAGAAACAGAGTTTGTCGCGGTCGAGTCGGTCATTTGTATCTTTCCAGTCTGTGGCAGGTTGTAATCGCCTTAATCACGATAAAAAGACAGCCGTCCGTGGCCTCAGGTGGAAAATGCGCGCACGGGTCAGTTCAACGTGCTGTTTGCTTAGTCGCCTCGCGCTCAGTGTTGGTCACTTTTGGTATCTCCCTTTCCCACGGCCCGACATACGTTTCCATGTTTACGGACTATCCTCCCTTTCTCCTGAACAGATGTTTTCACCCCTCCTTCTCACAAAAAGTTCGTATGCAAGCGGGTGGCCACTATCACTGTCTTATCGCCAAACATCGATTTCTTGCATCGTACACCACTTCCGTTCCTTTTTTCCAAGATCCTTGACTCATCTTTTCCCGTTCATTCGGTACCCAGTTTGCTCCGCGAAAGTACCGATTTTGTCATTTGCCTCAACAAGAAACCAACTCGAATAGGTTATGGCAGACAGCTGAACAAATCCTGATTCTGACTTTCCCTAAAAGCTTTTATTCTTTACTCAACTATATATGGACTAAACTAAATATTCGATTCTTCGAATCAATTCGTTGAGTCACTCCTTTTCTGTTTATAAAAATCGCTTTCAGTGTCCGAGAGGGCGTGGTCATTTTCGATCCACTGACCCTGACCATACGCGTTCTTTTTCACAGCTTTTAGTCATTTGAAGGGTCGACTTCAGGTGCGGAAAGGTGTTGTTTGGTTTTCGGAGCCTTCTTAGCGATGGCTGAACCAACAGGGAGGCCACGCGACTTGGAACAAGAAGTCGAGGTGGGTAGTTGACCAGCCACCAGTGAGAGAGCTCGATTCAGGTAGTTCCGGCTCTTCGACATGAGGACGCCGAGTGGAAAATCATTCAACAGAACACTTTTACTCGATGGGTCAATAACCATCTGAAGAAGGGAGGACAGTCTATCAACAAACTCGAGACTGACTTTGCCGATGGTCTTCGACTGATCACTTTAGCTGAATGGTCAGTGAAAAAGATCTTGTCTCAACACAAGTTTTAGTCTTTCCCATAGATCTGTGGGTCGTTACAACAAAAAAGTCTCTTTTCGATCTCAAAGACTCGAAAATGTTTCTTTAGCACTCAGCTTTTTCCAAGACAAAGAGGGAATCAAGATTATTAACATTGGTCAGTTACAATTTTTATTTTGACCTTATCTAGCTTCCAGACAGTACCCACATCGTAGATCAAAACAAAAAACTGATTCTTGGGCTCATCTGGACACTAATTCTTCATTATTCCATCTCAATGGGATGGACAGCCGAGCCGAGAGACGGACAGACGGAGGAAACTCCAAAGCAGAAACTTCTCAATTGGATTCGAGGAAAACTGCCCCACGGAATGCCTCTGTCCAACTTTACGTCCGACTGGAACGATGGCCTTGCTCTCGGAGCTCTTGTATTTTCCGCACCTTAGACATAATAACCAATTTTCAGGTAAATACTCTAGCACCTGGTTCTGTCCCTAATTGGGATACTTGGCTTCCCGAGAATGCTTTGGAAAATACTCAGAAAGCAATGCAGGCAGCAAAAGAGCGACTGGGAGTCGAACCTGTAGGTTTTCTTCCTTATTAATTGACAAATGTATTGTAGCTGATTGCTCCAGAAGAACTGATTCACCCGGAAATTGACGATTTATCTGTAATGACGTTCCTGTCACAGTTCCCCACAGCAAAGTGAGTCGCACGCGTTTTCGATCGAACATATATGATTAGGCCAATTGGGCCAAAGGAGGCTGAGTCATCTCATGAAATACTTCAAAACAATCGCGATGTGGTAGTTCCATCCGTTTTCGGTGTAATCAAAGAATTGGAAGAGTATCTGACCATCAAGAAGCCTTCGCAGTTCGCAGTGATCTGTACTGCCGGTTTCAAGCCTATTATGACTATTATCCATGAGTCGGGAGCTGTTCTTCCAGTAAATCTTACCGAAAAAGTACCAGGAGAATTTGCTGGAGAATTCAGTCCTGAATATGTTGGACTACACAATGTCCATCTCCGCCTAGAAAATGCAGCTCATGGAGTCGTCGAGCCTCAAAACAAACTGTATCAATTTACCGTATATTTCTTCCGTTTTAATAATAGATTAATTCTATTCAGGCACTGCCAGTTGCTCGACTTTGTCCTTACAAAGATTGTGCAACCGTCGGACAAACTCTGGACTTCCGAGTCGAGGATGCCTACAATGGACCAGTCGACTTGATCATTGTCAACGCAGAAGGAATAGAGTCGAGAATTCCTGTAACCGGTGGGTAGATGATCATCTCTGACATCCTTTTTTAGAAGTACAACCTGGAGTCCATGTCTGCTCTTTCCTTCCAAAAACGCCTGGTCTTCATTCCATCAATGTCTTCCACAGGAAAAATCATCTAGAGTCTAGTCCGTTTCCTCTTCGAGTTAGAAACAGCATCCGTGAGTTTTCTCTTATGACAATTAAAAGTTCTTATTTTCTAGCTGATTGTTCTGTTTGGGGAAGAGGATTAGCAGACAGTGGAATTCGAGTTGGCGATACGGTACCAGTGAATGTGAAACTGAACGATTCAATCCAAAACTGTGAGCCAAGCCTGTTCAACGCTGTGGTCAAATGTAAAGGTAAACCATCAATCGATCTGACCAACAACGAGTCTTAGCAACTGGTAGTATCCTTCCGATCAAAAGCTTCATTCTTGACGACAATACCGTCTCTTTCAACTACACTCCTACTTCAGTAGGTGATCATGAAGTTCAAGTCCTTTACGACAATCAACCTGTGGAAAAATCGCACCATGCTCGTTTCAAATCAGCTCCAGAGTAATTGGTACTTTAGGTGATTGTGGCATCGCCTTCCACTTCGGGAATCAAAGCTTTTGGGCCTGGATTGGAAGGAGGAATTGCCGAAAAGGAAAGCGTTTTCCAAGTCGACGCAAACGGCGAACCAAACAAGCTCTGTTAGTTTTCTTTTAAAGACTTCTCAAAGCAAATTATTTGCAGCCTTTTTGATCGAGGGTCCATCCAAAACCGAGATCAGCTGTCAGGATAAAGGCAATGGTACTGCTCTTGTCTCGTATACACCGAAACTGCCGGGTGTGTACAAAGTGAAAGTTCTGTCTGGAGGAGAACACATTCCTGACTCACCTTTTGTTGTGGACGTCAAAGAGCACGAACCTCAATTTCATCCAGCTGCTGCCAGAGTTTCAGGTCTCGAAGAACCTCATTATGCCAATCAAAAGGTCGCTTTCACTGTTGACACCAGAAGAACTAATGGTGGGTTCGAAGGATTTCTGCAATGAAAGAAAGTTCAGTTGATGATGCTCCACAAGTGACGATCTACGACAAGGAACACAACAAGGTCTCTTTTTCACAGAATGAGATGTCTCCAGGCAGTCACTCCGCCGATTTTCTCCCAACCAAACCCGGGCCATATACAGTTGACTGTCGTTTACGCGGGATTGCTCTTCCAGGAGCTCCGTATACGGTCAGTAGTCTTTTTAAACACGTAATTAAAAAATTTCAAGGTTGACGTCAAAAATCCTGTGGATATTTCCAAGCTGAGAATGTATGGCCCCGGAGTAGAAGGGCCCGTTGTTGCTCAAGAACCAACTCATTTCACCATCGATGCTAAACAAGCTGGAGCTGGAGCTGTCGAGGTTTCGCTCCTGGACAGACAAGAACAGAACGTCGACATTGATGTACTCGATCATCAGGACGGATCGTTTACAGTAAAATATACTGCACCGAAGCCTGGAGCCTATCAGGTATTGAAGAAAACATGAAAATACAACCAATTTTCAGTTGAATGTGGTGTTTGCTGGAGAAGAAATGTCTCCTATCGAGATCAATGTACAGCCACGCGTTGACACTTCTGGAATAACCGTATCAGGACTGGAAAACAGTGAGTTTAAAACTTTTGGAGTTTTTTAACGGCGTGGAGTAGTTTTGTGTATAACGTTTTTCTTTTTCTATTTTTCTTGTAGTGTTGCATGGTTTTTTATTTATATGTTTTGTTGCTGTGCGGTGCTGTCAATTTTCAAGTCTCTTCAAGACCACTTTCCAGGTATCATCACTATTCATCACGAAAAAGAAATTCATGTGTTTACTGTGGATGGAGAAAATACTCGAATTGTAATTACGAGCCCGTCGGGACGAGTAGTCGAAGCAATCATCGAAGAGACTCCCACAGGACTTCGTGTCCGATTCACGCCTTCAGAAACAGGAGACTACAGCATCAGCGTCACCTATCAAGACATCCCCGTCGGATCCTCCTATACACTTCAGTCCGTCTGCTGTCCTGATCTTCCGACAACAAGTACCGTCTGCGCAGAAGCGGAATATGTCGTCGCCGGTTCTGGACCAGCTCAACCAGAGAGAGTTGTCGTGACTGGGCCTGGACTAGGTCCAGTAGTAGCCCAAACTCCAACTTATGTGATCATCGACACTTCCATGGCCGGATTCGGTGACATTGATCTCTTTGTAGATGGTCCTACAAGAACTCCAGTCCACTGCACAGACAATCAGGATGGAACCTTGACTATGCACTACACTCCAAAGTCAGCCGGTCTCTACTGGCTAAGAGTCATGTTCAATCAACAACATATACCTGGAAGTCCATTCCAAGTGGTTGCTGTAGGAGCTTCTCTCATGCCTTCGCCTCGGATTCTACCCGAAATGGAAAAACCAGACTCGCCTTTTACCTCGTTGTCCAGTGAATCTTCTTCACAACGGACCACACCGGTAGTTTAATGATCTCTCTTGTTAGTAGACAAGAGGCGGTTGTGATATCTGAATACTGTTCTATCCTCAATTCATCACTTGCCCCCTGCTCAAACTTGTGTATAGAATAAAGTCTTTTATTCAGTTGAGAATAACTGATGTGTCTTTGACTAACCTTTCTTTTTTGTGACTTTTCTTTTAGAAGCTCACTTCCTCGGTCAAAAAGTGAAGGTTGCTGTCAATGCTTCCCATCTCAAAGCCAAAGATGGAGGAGCTCGTGTTTTCATTCATGAAAACGACTCCAAAATGGAACTACCAGTTCTGAAAAAAGGAACTGGTCTTTATGAGGCTACATATGTGTCAACTCATACTGGAACCGTCACTGCTGAAGTATAAACCTCACTTTTTGTATCAGAATGGAAAACTTCAGATAACTTACGACAGAGAGCCTGTGATTACTGCTCCCATAACTGTCGTCCCCGGCTCAGATCCAAGCCGAGTTGTCGCTGACTTTGACAAAATAAGAGAACCTATTGTTGGAAAACCAGCTGAATTTAATATCGACACGAAGGTGAACAAAACTGACAGATTATCCTATTGTTAACAGAATGCTGGAGAGGGAGAGCTGTCTATTATCATTGGCGGTCCGGCTGAATGCGCTTGCAAAATTTCTGACAATGGAGATGGATCGTGTACGGCCAGATTCACTCCTCCAGTCCCAGGCAAATATGTCATCGGAGTCAAATACGGAGATGACAAAACTCATGTCCCCAGTATAACATTTATTGGTTTGTAAAAAGTCAGAGTTCAGATTCGCCTTTCAACTGTCGAGCAGACTACGGGCTCCATCCAGAAAATGTCTATGTGAGTGGTTTGTCCCACGAAGTCAACGCAGAGGAACCTGTCGTTTTTGAAGTGAACACAGAGAATACAAAAGATCTTCCAGTTCGCTGTCTTCTTCCCAAAGGTTATTGCTATTTGCCTCTAAAACCCTATGCTTTTAGCACAACCAGAACCAGTGATCGAAAAACATGGCAGAACACATCGAGTGAAGCTAGCGGTTAAGGGAGAATCGGGAGAAGCAGTTCCGGTCCAAATCTTCTATGGCGACACTCCCATCAAAGGAAGTCCTTTTATCCTGAAAATTGCAAGGTCAAGTTTCCCGGAAAATGTCAAGATTCTCAATGCGGATCCTGGTACTCTTTCTATGAGCATGTCAACCAACATCTGTTTCAGATAAAGCCAAACTTCAAACGACTGAAGAAGAAACCAAGATTGTCGTCGACACCCGGGAGTGCGGGAAATCCAAGTCACTTGGAGTGGATGTATTTGTAGGTCAACAAAGGGTAATACACGGTCTGTAAGTTTTAGGGACCAGATGGAAAGACACGAAAGTGCGACGTGAGGCCAGGTACTGAGGAAGGGCTTTACGAAGTTGTCTTTACTCCCGATGAATCTGGACAGTACAAGGTCAATCTGTTCCTTGATGGAGTTTCCACCAATATGGATGTGACTGTCAACGCTGTCAAGGTGGAACAAAACAGTCAGTTGGTATTACGTTTTGGAGGAATCCAATGTTTAGAGCGATCAACAGTAACCGTGAATTCTTCTTCGCTGCTCAGTTTCCGAAGACCTCATTTAGCTGGTGTTGTAACTGCCCGAAATGATATACCGAATGCTGCTGAAATCGGTTCTTAAAGAGCTTTAGAGAACACATTAGTGTTTCAGCAATCAGCTCTCGACCCGACTCGCGAGGACAGGTCGTAGATGAAGTGACTGTCATTCCGAAAAAGATTGGCTCTAACACAACCAGATTCTATTACGGAGACAAAGAGTTTTATCAGTTCTCTTATGAGGTAAGAACATCGCTACTACGCACGAAACACTTCTCCCGCTGTCCACTAATTGTTAATTAAAATACCAATATTTAGTTATTCAAAAGGTATTTGACGGGATATCCAGTTACAGAAATAGTTTGAATGTTTAGTCATTACAAGGTTGACAACGCCCTTCCAGGGCTAAAGTAGAAATTCGTGACTGCGCTCTGTCACGGAGCCCTAGTTGTGGTTCCCCTTTCATTCCTCCTTTGTTACTCTCCTCCAGGCACTCTCCCTGACCGTCCAAAGAAACTACCGAAATTGTATTTGAACCCGGCAGCGTGACTTTTCTTCCCCGGGGAAGAAAAGTCCCAAGAGGGGGGAAGAAACGTCCCAAATGGGGGGGGGGGAAGAAAAGTGACTTCCCCATGGGACTTCCCCCCCCCCCCCCCCCCTTGCAGCTTTTATGAAAGTATTCTAACTGACGGTTGATTTTTATTGAAGCAAGGATATGCAACAACTTTCATTTTTTACTCAGTCACGTCTATAGAATGCTCCGAAATGTTTGCCTTTTTTGTTTGCACTACTATGATGCCACATTCGACGGGTCCTAGTGTATAACGACCGGTCCGTCACTAACTCCAAGCTCAAAAGTTACCATCTAATCTCGACAAAACTTTAGCTGACTCGTTTTGACTTGTTCGAGATCACGGACAAACACAAACAGAATCACACACACATCTCTCTACTACTAAAGCGTCTCTCTACTACTAAAGCGCAGTGGTGTCGATGGTGGACTCTGTGTGTGTCTGTTTATTTGTTTGTCCGAGACCACGAAAAAGTCAGGACAAGTTACCTTTTTTTAGGATTAGATCATAAGTTTTGAACATAGAGTGGGGACGAGAAATCAAATGCTTGGACAACATTCTTCGTACTTCTGAACGCCGCAGGCGCCAGGGCGGCGACAGCCGTAGTAGACGGCTGGTAGAACTTAAATAGTTTAGATAGTCATGACTATACTTGGGCAAGACTTGACTTGACTCGAGCCGAGTCGAGCTCGATTTGAGCCACGAGTTGGCTCGACATGGCCCACGAGCCGACTCGACTCGACTCGGGTCGGTCCAGAACTCGACTCGAATCGGCTCGTGACTCCACTTTTCGACTCGACGCCCAAGTATAGTCATGACTGCATGGATTCTGTTGGGTTCTCTTCTTTTGATCCAAAAACGGTGACTATTCTTTCTAACGATGTCTCTTTATAATCTGCTCGTTTGTTTCTGGCGATTGTAAGCTGCAGCCTGACTGATCTGTCGTTCCTAATTCCACATTAACTATGTTATTGAACCGATGGAAAAACAGTCTATCGCCTAATGAGAGCAAATAGGTTTAACTGTTTTTCTACCGGCGTTTACTTCTAATCGGTGGAGAAAACAGTCACAGTTTCTTAGATCAGAGCAGAAAACCCACCAGTTTGTAGATATACATGTGTATCAGCTCAGTAGAGAGAAACCAGAACCCATCGACTAACAGTAAGGGCTCAGTCGAATCAGATGACATAGCTTTGCTTCTCTCAGAGAATTGTGCTTTATCTGGTGATAAAACTGAAAGGACACACTTCACTCTCTGTGAGAGGCTTCTTGGGAACCATTTAGAACAGGATTCCATGCAGCCCCCAGTTTCATACTTTGTCTTCACGGTGAAGCTTTGACCGGGCAGGGTTCCCCAATAAGAGACACAAAAAGCATTTACCTGTGTAGAACTGAATAAAAGGTTAAGACCGGTCGTTATACACTAGGACCCGTCGAATGTGGCATCTTAGTAGTCAAATTCGACGGCAAACATTTCGGAGCATTCTATAGACGTGGGGGGGGGGAAGAAAAGTCCCTGCGCCGCCCGGCCCTATCCTTAGTGAGTCTCAGTTCTACTGTCCCTTCCCTTCTCCCTCTGTCATTCCCTTCCAATTACCCCCTGTTCCTCTAAAGAAACTACAAAAGTCGTTAGAACACTTTGCGCACTTGCTTTTCCTGTCGCGACTTGTTAAAAACTAATTTGTGCACAAAGCTCCCCTCCTTATCCTCAGTTAGAGCTTCAGACACACAAACACACACAGACTTGGGAGAAATTTAAAATATATTTAAATTTTGTACTTTCTCACTATGGAGAAAGTACCGAAAAAAACTTCCAATGCCTTTTTATGAGGTCTTGTAGAGACAGGTTTGTTGTAAAAACAAAGCGAAAGGTGTAAAGAACAAATGTTAGTGCGCGAGAATTATTTCCGCCTGGTCGATTGTTGCGACACAGCCGGTTTGTTGCCTTGTTTAGTAGTGGAGACTCGCATCGATTTTCCCTCTCCTGAATGAGTCCGTATGTTTATCCTTCCCTCCCCGTTAATATCTCCCTGCCCTTGTGAAAAGTCGTGCAATCGGAACAACCCTCGGCTGTTTATCCCAGATGTAACAGTTGGTAGCAGCCAGATTCCCCCATCACGAGACTCGTTCGCCTCGTAACCTCTGGATTTTCACGTACATATGCGTTCTCTCGTCTCTTCTCAAAACAGCTCTTTTGGTCATTTCACTTTTCCATATTTCTCAAAAAGCTAGTTAAAAGATTAGTATCAGTAGGATTAGGCAGAAAGTGAATGAGGAAATAAACAGCAGGCAGTTGTGTTCCATTTGCTGTTATCGCCAGTCGTTTCCGTGTGCACTACTTCTTCCAGAACATAACAAGAGTAATAATTAAATTCAGTGCTTGCCGGAACCGACGCCAATTCGGGAAGAAGTCGAAGTTTACGAGCCCGATTACTTCATAAACAACAATAACAACAATAGCCATAAGGAATACACAACCCGAGAGTTCAAGGTATTTCCCCGTTTTTCTTGTTTTGACAAGATATTTCCTAGTTCGAGACTGACACTTCTCTGAGCGTCAACCAGCTGTCTGCCGTGGTCAAAATGCCTTCGTCTAATAAACTGGATGTCGCTGAAATCATCGATAATCACGATGGTTAGACAATTTTAAACTTTGACAAACCACGTTTAGGTTCAATTCTTGTGAAATACAATCCGAAAGTTGCTGGACAACACGAATTGTCGATCTTCCAGGAAGGAAAACAAGTTCAGGTAAACAAGACTCCTACGGAAGATTTCCAATCTGTTTTAGGGAACACCGGTCAAGTTTTTCGTCGACTCTTACGGAGAAGGATATGCTACAGTATATGGACCGTGAGGAAATATTGAAAACAGTCATTTCAAATAATTTCAGCGGACTTCAACAAGCTGTAGTAGGAGAGCCGGCCGCCTTCACGGTGAGAGAGAGGAACGGCATAAACAATTCCATTTTAGGTCTGCGCCAAAGGATCTCACGCGAAGGAACTCTCTGTGAGCATCGAAGGTCCTGCTCAAAGCACGATCAAGATCCATGACAATAAGGCAAGTTCTGTAAATCGCGAGTCTATAGCTTTGTTGTAAAGAAACACAATTCTCGAAAACAAGAAGATTATTTCAGGACTCTTCGTGCTCCTGCACATGGATCCCCCCGTGTCCTGGAGAATACAAAGTCCATGTTAAACTGGGAAACAAGGAGGTCAAAAATAGTCCATTCAATGTTCTGGTTGCTGGTGAGGGACAAGTAGCTTGATTACCTTCAAAGAGATTAATTGAAAACTTCAGAAAAGATCACATCTGTCCGTCGGATCCACGAGCGAGGTCGCTCTCAACATCTCCCAGACGGAATTGAAAGGAATCTCGGCCTCGATCAAGTCTCCCTCTGGAATCGAAGAGCCTTGTTTTGTTCGTCTGATTGAAGGTGGACGACTGGGAGTCTCCTTTACTCCACGAGAATGTGGAGAACATCTCATTACGGTCAAACGCGATGGAAAACTTCTCCCAAAGGCTCCCTTCAAGATCAAGGTTCTCAAACTCAATAGCAACATGAGCAGTTCCGTTGCAGGTCGGCAAAGACCAAGTTGGTGATGCTAGCAAGGTTGAAGTCACCGGAGAAGGAAAGACGCGAGCGATCTGTCAGCAAGAAAACGAACTTCTTGTCAATACGAGCAAAGCAGGTATGTTCTGACGTATTTTTTGTTCAGAGTTCTTGTGACTAATAGGATTACAATGATTACTTTGTCGTCGCCCCTATGCCAAACACATCGGCTAGACGACGAAAAAATGGCTCGTGCCATTTCCACCATTTGAATTCCCACGCTTTCACTGCCACAGCGCGCCAACTCTACCGTATTTGGTGGCCGCTGTCACCCGCGCCCTAATCCTACTGCTCTTGCAGTCGTTACCTGTGGGAACTCGGTTCACGCCGGTTTCTACCAGGATTTGGGCCCATTTACTGCCATCCACTGCCGTTACTGCAAGGCAATCATTGCCATGCTTCCACACTGCCTTTCCTGCCGACAACTCGCGTTGTAGACGTGGAAAACGGAAGTATTGGCCTTGATAGATGCCTACACTGCCTATGTATCTAGGGGAGCCACCCTTTCCCCTGTTGTATACCATTGTCCCTTCTTAACATATTATTATGTATCATTGTACCCCTTACTGCCCTAACTTGCCCTCCACATGATAATTGTGCCATAATTACTATGTGGTCACATGAATCCGTGTTATATTCCACTTATGTTCACTGCCAGGTCCTACTGCCGCAACCTAGGTCATTCCTCAGCTCAAACGGTAGTCCTTGAGGCTCTCCACCGTCCTGGAGAGCCGATGGGCCTCTGTTATCCTCCGATGCTGGAGTAAACCCCGCGTGGCCATCAAATATCGATGAAGGCGAGCCACCGGGAGGAAATCTACCGCCTCTCGGTGCCACTCCATGAACCGGATAGCTGGGCTCCGACATATTTTCATAAAGATTCGATAAAAAAAAGATTTTAGGATTCGGTGGGCTGTCGGTCAGCGTTCAAGGCCCGTCCAAGGCAGAGTTAAGCTGCAACGAAGTGAAGCCCGGTCTAATCAAAGTCGTCTATCGTCCATCGGAGCCTGGAGTTTATGTGATCGCTATTAAGTTTGCCGATCATCATGTAAAGGATAGTCCGCTCACCATCAATTGTACAGGAAAGGGAGCTGGTCTAGTCAAGCAGGAAATCAGCAAAAAGGCTGAGCAGGCAAGAGATTTTGTGCTTCAAAAAAGAACGTTTCTTTCAAGGCAAATGTCTGTCTGCCTGACCACGAGGGAAACATCTACTTGAAGTTGGCAAACACGTCGCCGATGGACATTTCTGCCCGCATCATGGATCCGAAAGGAAAGACGGAAGATGTGGAAATGAGAGATCAAGGAGACCAGTTTTATCTCGTAAAGCGAGTTATTACTGACTTATTTAACAAATGATTGACTTCAGATTCAAGCCTCATGTGGAAGGAGTTCATCAATTGTCTGTTATGCACAAAGATGCCCATGTCAATGGATCGCCCTTCCCATTCACCGTTGGTTCTTTCGGAGAAGGAGGAGCTCACAAGGTTCGCGCCTCTGGAGCTGGAATCATTCGCGGAGAGACTAACTCTGCCAACTCCTTCAACGTAAGGCTCTCTTAGAAAGATATTCAGAGAATTTCAGATTTACACTCGGGAAGCAGGTCCTGGTAATTTGACTGCTGCCATCGAGGGTCCAGCCAAAGCCACCGTCAAGTTTGAGGACCACAAGGATGGAAGTTGTCATGTTGATTATAAGGTAGCCGTTGCCGGAGAATATAATATCGCAGTTAAATTCAACGACAAGCACATACCCGACTCGCCGTTCAAGGTTCTTCTTTGTTAAAACAATTTTAAAGGTCTATTAGGTGTTCATCGCTGCTGCTACTGGTGAAGCAAGAAAGCTCGAAATAGCTCAATTCCACGATAATGTGCCAGTAGGAAAAGCCTTCACTTTCACTGTTCTCACTCACAGAGCTAAGGGGCATCTCGAAGCCAAGGTACATCTTGTTCCTTCTTATCCTAAGTAATTGTTTGTAGGTGCTCGGCCCGAATAATGAGCAATTTGAGACGATTGATATCGTCCCGATTGAGGAAGGAGAAAGCTATGCTCTGAGATTCATTCCAAAAGACTGTGGAAACTATTACATTTACGTGACTTTGGACGGAGCCCCGATGAGAGATTCCCCTCTCCGACTGCGAGTTGGAGCTAAGGATCTCAGCGATCCAACAGCACTTTCTGCTTCTGGCGAAGGACTCGTTTCGGGAGTGACTGGTCACAAGAACGAGTTTGTGATCAGCAGTGTCAATGCCGGAGCTGGAGTATTGACAGTGCATGTCGATGGCCCCAGTAAAGTGACGCTAGATGTGTATGAACTGGACTTGGGCTACAAAGTTCGCTTCACTCCAATGGCTCCAGGAGATTATTTTGCAGCAGTCAAATACAATGGTACAGTTTGCATACTACTACAGAAATAAAAATTCAGGCATCCACATTCCCGGCTCTCCGTTCAAAATCCCCGTTTCTGGAAAAGAACTTGGTGGAAACGGCTACAACGAGACGTCGTTCGTAAAGATCGATGCTGTCGCGAAGACTAGCAAAGGAACGGTCGCAGTTGTGCCAGAGTACAGAGGAGACGCTTCCAAAGTCGTCGCCAAAGGAGCTGGGCTCAACAAATTCTTCCCCGGTCGTCCCGCCGTTTTTACGGTCGACACAGCTTTGGCTGGTAGATTTTTTATGTTTTTTTTTTCAAACATTATTGTTACAGGATCCAACCTTTTGATGGTCGGAGTGATCACAACCAAGGGTCCGTGTGAGGAAGTCATTGTGAAAAACCAGGGAAACGGCCACTTTTCCGTATGCTACCGAATCCAGGACAGAGTCAAAGGATTCATTTTCGTCAAATACGGAGATCAGGTACTCAGTATGGTTGAAGTTCGAAAAAAGTTTGAATTTTAGGAGATCCCTGGAAGTCCCTTCGCCATTGAGCCCTAACTACCATCATAATAATAGTAGCCAACAAAATATCATCTTATGCTTTATCGAAAATGGGTTTTTCCTTGAGGTCTGCTCAAACTGCCTTTTCCGCTTACTTATTTGTATGAGGATCCATAGACTTCTATGTCAGCCCCGTGTCTAGTTGCACAATTCTAATAAATTCATTCTATTCGACCACAAACTTGGTGCTCTGAATTCCAGTAATTCCAAACTCGAGAACATCTCCGGAGACTACTCGACAAACGCCGGCGGGAGTTCCAGTCAGAAGAAGATCTCCCTCTTCCAGAGTCACAAATCGGCTGATATATTCGATCAGAGTCGGAATGTCGAAAATCATGACATCGGTACGGCAGCGCTGTTTGTCTACTCCGTTGATTTTACAGAACAGCTCCACGTTGTGTGGGTCTGGGATCTGAAAGAGGGAGGGAATGAAAAGAAAAGAGAACTCACAGTCGACTTTTCGATGAACTTTGACACGGGACAAGACGTATCGAAAGATTTGGCCAGAAACCACGGTGCTCCGGACTTTTTCGCCTCGTCCTTAATTTTTCTAAATTAGAATATTTTTCAGAGGTACCTGGAAATCGCGAGCAGTCATGTCCAGAGCCATAGCGTAGCCTCCAACATATTCATAAGCATCGGCCTTTTTGACGTTCTGCGCTCTTTTCGAGATGACGATGGCCAGTTCCACCTCTTGGTGAAGATTCTCACAGCCGGGAGGAATCCGAATCTTCTCTCCTTCCTCGATCAAAGAATTCGTTGTCTTATTGAAAACGATTAAATATATACAAAAAAATATTACCTTGACAAAAAGCATCGGCTTTTTCGGGATTGGATTGCCCAGTTCCAGAGCATGGTCCTTGTAGTTTCGACCAACGCAAACTATCTTTTTGGCAAGATTTCGGAAACCAGCAAGACTCATCGTTCTGAAATGACAGAATAGACTGTGATTCAGAGCACTATTTTGGCTTGAGAATAATCCGTCAAGTTCTGTTCTAGCTTGTCAAAGTTCTATAAATGTCCGCATTTAAAAGACTTGAAGAAAAAGAAAAAGTATCTAGAAGGTTAAAAGAGAAATTGTAAGCGGTCAGCCTATCGATTTGACGCGGGCGGGTTCCGCGTCTCCTGTTCAAATCCGCCATATTTTATCGTTCATTGGATTCCAAAAAATCCAGAAAGGCAACGTCTTTCTTTGACACTACACACGAGTTGTGTCAACAAGTGCTCTACGACGAAATTGTCTTCTTGGATGAACTCGTTCCCGTAAAGTTTCGAAGATCCTAAGTTCTATCTTTTGTCTGTGTTCAATCGATTTGTTCCAGCTTGACTCCAAAACATGAAGGACTCTTGAATGTCTATTTGGGAGAGACGTCCTAACAGCTGAAAAAGTACAATCTTGCTCTTCGGGTACACTCTCTTTCTTTATCTAAATCCTAATTCAGAAAATATATTCTGTAGGATAAAACATACCAGCCGACTTCGTCTGACGTACCCCATTTCGTACCCCTACAACAGTAATAGAGTTTTCCAAGTTTTTCCAAGTTCAAAACTAAAATGTTGCCTAAATTCTCGACAGGACATAACTTGTTACCTGCGGCTTCAGAGTGCCAAACTGTAGGGAGACTTGAAAGCAGTGAAAAGGAGATTATTTCAAAAAAAAACGGACGTGGTAGCCGGATTCCTCACAAAATTTCGTTAAAACAATTGCCCTCAGTTTCCATTTTGACAGTGCAAAGGGGTTGAAAAGTTCGAAATACATTTCGGGCGACCTTAGCGTTTTAATAAAAGAAGACCAGCCGGCTTCGCCGCCTGTCGACAGCTTTTCTACATGTGTTTTCTTATTAACTTCTGCTCCCTTCCCCAGTCAACCGCTCTCTTCTGATCCCTTTTCTAGTCAACCGATCTCTTCTGATCCCTTCTGCTCCCTTCCCCAGTCAACCGATCACTTCTGATCCTGTCATGTCTTCTTCCTTCCCTAATCAATCGGATCTTTTTCATTCTTTCTCAGGGGTCACATCTAAACTATCTAAAACGCAATGGTGTCTGTCGTGGACTCTGTTTGGATGAACCTGTCCCTGCCAATCCCCTAGCGGTTACCCTGACTCTGTTTCCTACTCCAAACAATTTGCAAAAATATTTGGCGAGGAAAGGAATCGAACCCGGGTCGTCTGGGTGGAGACGGCGACTCTTAACAATACACCAAAATTTCCGGTCCCGGACAAACAAACAAAGTCACAGAGTCAGCCCCAGACATCATAGCAATCTAAAATATTAAAAAGCGAAAGTATCTGTGGCTGACTCTGTGACTGTTTTTTGTTTGTTTGCTTGTCTGTTTGTCCGTGGCCACGAAATTTTGGTGAATTGCTAAGAGTCGAACACGAAATTTCAGACAAAGGAGACAAAGCATCGAAGACGATATCCGAAGTTACAAATAGAAAATACGAGAGGTGAGAACTTGGCTCAGCAATATGATTATTGCTCGGCGGAATGAGCCTCGAGTGATGATGACTCTTTTCGGACAACACTGAATAACAGCGATTTCAGGCCCTACGTGCTCAAGCTTTGATAAAATCTGGAACACAAGTTGGGATAAGTGTTAGTTTATTTCTGACACAACCATAAACTGTTTATCAGGAGGCACTAAAACTGCTCGAACAAGCCATAGAAGTGGGTCCTCAATCTATGGAGTCTTGTAGATCTCTAGGAAAAGGCCGGCAAGTTCGATTTGGCTTGTGATTTTATGAAGAAACTGACGGTATCTTTATAACATGAAAAGAGGAAAAGCAATTTTAGCAAGGCTCGTACAATAGGTCGTATGCACAGATTTTGGGAGAATTACTGACAAAATGTCAAGAACATGGCCAAGATCATGTGAATATCGCCCTTTCGAACGGAAGAGAAGAAGCCTTTTCACAAGTAGGGTCTTTGCCCTTTGGACTCCAACTAGCGGATAGTCTGTTCAAGAAAAGGGAACATTCTGTGAATCAAAGCGGATTTGCTTCCAGCTGTGTTGCAACGTTTTCATGCTGTTCAATTTTTTTCTTGAACGGATTACTTCTGCTCAATGCTCCAGTAACTGACGTTTCTTGTATGAACCACAGCGATGCGATTCATTTTAACAGAAAAACGTTCCCCAGTCAACCGATCCCTTCAGATCCTTTCCCCAGTCAACCGATCCCTTTTGATCCTTTCCCCAGTTAATCGATCCCTTCTAATCCCTTCCCCAGTCAACCGATCCCTTCTTAATCCCCTAGCGGTTACCCTGACTCTATTTCAAACTCAAAACAATTTAGCAAAAATATTTGGCGAGGAGAGGAGTCGAACCCGGGTCGTCTGGGTGGAGACGGCGACTCTTAACAATACATCAAAATTTGAGGTCCCAGATAAACAAACAAACAAACAAACATCCAAATTAGCACTTAGACAGCTCCATGCTCCAAGACGAAACAGACGGCAATCCACCGATTTGGACGGTTCGCTCTAGCTCAATAACAGCAACGACCAAGGCAGCTCTCAATAGAAATCTCTGTTTCAATCTCATTACTATTGGTATCTCTTGAAATAAATCTTGAACTTGCGAGGTCTACCAAATTGAAGATGCTGAGCGATGAATGCGCACAAAAAGCTGGCAACCCCTGGGAACGTCCTTTGAGCCTGCGCCTCGGAATTTTTAACGATGCTCCAATTAGAAAATAGTGACAGCATCCCTTACTCGAAACCACACTCGGCTCAGATTACGGGCTATCCATTTCGGTGGTGAGAGAGACGACACCTCCCATCATCATATCCTTCCAGTCCGTTCCCAGAGCCATATAACTCTAAGCCGAGCGTTGATTGTCTTCAAAACGATGCCGTTTAATTCGTCTCGAAACACATTATTCCTTGGTTTTCGTCTTCCATCTTTCCCCAGATGTTGTCTTCTTTCGAACACCAACATGTAGTATTTAAAACATGTAATATATCATATTGTTTCATTAGAAACACATCGGGGATAGAACCAGCAGAAGAGCTTTCACACCTCGTCAGTCATCCATCCCGCGCCTTCTCCGATTTCCGAAATTCTCTCGGGGGAGGCATCAGCTATCCGTTTGTCTCTTCTGGACTCCTTTTAGCCCATCCTTTCCTGCTTTTTATATACACTACCGTGTTCCAATCGACTTCTAATAGACGGAAAGTCGTTCGAAATCCTTATCCGGGTCATTTTTCCTGGCGGGCGGAAAATGAGAGCTGGCGTTTGAAATGGCTCCAGGGAGGCAATCCGTTAGAGGAAGCGTCGTCGAATCCCGGAATTATCAGCTGCTGCGAGTGAGAGAAGCACAATTGGCTCAATCTGGAAGATACGAGAGAGAGGCTCAATTAAAGTTGGATCATAATTGTGTCCAGAGTAATTGGTATCGCATTCGAGACTCTCTCTCTTGCACATTCCACGCTATCAGTCCGCTTCTTCAGCCCATACTAAATCACGCTTCCAACCTCTTCAATCTGTCGTCAGCCACCACCGTATTCAGAGGGTCGATCATACTCGTCTTTATCTTTTAGCCTCTCGGATCTTCTGGGACAGCTCATACGATAGTGCGCTATGGCGGGTTCCGTCCTTTCCCTCGTCGCTTTTTGAATATTCACTCCTGGGAATTCGTTTGCGTCTGTCTTCCGCCGCTCGACCAGATGTACTTCCAGTAGACCTCCTTCACCCTTGACAACCCGAAATTCGTGTTTTTAGATGGCTCTCCGAGTCCGCTCGGAAATTGCCCTCGTTTTTGCCCTGAAATCGCCGTACTCTTGTCTATCAGAAGGGCTCACCGTAGTTCAGAGCAAAACATCAAATTGTAGTCTTGGAAGTGACCCTGTTTCCCGATATTTTCCTCGAAGCCAGTGACCATTTATTGCCTCGCGTACAAAGAAGCTAGCATGGTCGCTGTTTGCTTGTCCACCAGCTTCTGCAGCTGTAGTTTCTCTTCTTCTTCTTTATGTAGTATTTCAAGCCTCGAAATAGCAAGTTTTTCTTCTCCTGGTTGAGGCCGTTTTCGGCGGTGGCCAGCTTACGTGGTTAGAGTCGGTGGTGCGCTCTAACTCGATTCGTCTCCAATCAGCGGTCCATTCTTCCCCAAGTTGCCATCCTGGCTGCCATTGATCAAACTGTCTCCCAGATTTGCCACCTCCAGTAGACGTCATCGTCCTCGTTCTCACGGAATCGGGTGTCCTTCTTGGGAAGAGCTCAAATCATTTCCGAAACACGCCCTCACCTGGTCGTCATGCCGTCGCCATAGCGAGGACGGCCAGTCTGTCATTATTTGATTCTTTCCTGACTCAAGTTCATCCCTTTGTCCGAAAAAGTATCGATAGCCTTCTCTTTGTCTCAGGGGAGCCTTTTCGCATGAAAGAATCTTCAGAATCGGGGTTGGTCCTCCGACTTTCGAGGTCTCAGCGATCTATTCTTATTCTTTCAAGAGAACTTTTGAAGTGTTTGATTGTAGTCTACCTGAAGATCAAAAGAAACCCCATAATTGTAGCTGTATAATTCGTTTTTCAAACTGTTTGGTTCGTTAGTTGTAATTACTCCTCTCATCTTTTTCTCCGAGTTTCATTGATCCTGGGTATAAATTGACACCGTGGGAACTTAGTCACTCTGCTCTCTTACTCCCTTCTTCCATTTCCAACCGACGTTTTCAGTTCCAACAGTCGTTTTAGCTAGTGTTTTCGTCTTTCTACCAGGTGAGTATTAGTCTGTAGTGTTGTAGACATCATTGGAATATTTGTGCTTATGAAAAGACGTTCCAAGTTGTCTCAATAAGAGTTCCGAGATCAAAGGCTGTGACAGTTCTCGCCTTGCCGGGAAAGTTCTTCTTGTTTCTCAGTTAGATCCGGTGGGGCGGGGCCACAGGCCCTTTCAAGTCGGTCCGAAGACGCACACACAAATTGCAGGCCGATGTGCGCTTCTCGATAGCCCCGCCCCTACCCGGTTCAACAACATCATGGGCTTTAACGTTCCTGTCATTAATCGCGACTCGGAGCTGCTCAAATCACAGTTGAAAACATGGATCGACCAGCCGGACAACCAGAAAAAGATGGTCCTCATCATTGTGAGCATAGCACTCCTTCTCGACAACATGCTCTACATGGTCATCGTGCCCATCATTCCCAAATATCTACGAGACATTCACGCTTATGATGTCGAATTCTACGGCTATCACAATGAAACGATCAAGCTGCCGAACGGAACATGGATCATCAGACCAGTCGGAACCAAAGTCGACTACAAAGACGAAGAACTGGCTCTTGGCTGGCTCTTTGCCTCCAAAGCCATGCTTCAAATTTTCATCAATCCGCTCAGTGGATACATCATTGATCGTATTGGCTACGAAATCCCGATGATCGTCGGACTAACCGTCATGTTCAGTTCAACGGCCATCTTTGCTCTTGGAAGAAGCTACTCTGTGCTCTTCTTCGCCAGAAGTCTCCAGGTGGGTAGCTGTTGATAATTCTTTCTTTCGGGTTTCATTGGGCCGCTTTACAATTAGAGACGCCATGGGTTGGTCACCCTTCAATTACTCCAGAGACTAGATTTTTCGATAACAGACAGCCTTCATTTGGAGAAAATTGCAGTTTTTTCGTCTGAAAATCATGCCTATTTGGATTTCTTGTTGAGATTTTGGCCAAAAATCTGACCTGTTATCTCGTTGGAAAGAGATCGATCTGTTCTCAGACAGCGTGAAGAAAATTCCTGGGAATGGCGTAGAGGGCCATCTCTAACAGCAAAGCAGCCCGCAGAAAACGAGTTCATTTTGAGGCCAGATGAACAAAGAACCGAATATTCTCAAAAATTTCTGTTTTCAGGGCTTTGGATCGGCGTTTGCTGATACGTCGGGTCTTGCCATGATCGCAGACCGTTTCAACGAAGAAGGAGAACGGTCAGCAGCCCTTGGTATAGCCTTAGCCTTCATTTCCTTCGGATGTCTCGTGGCTCCGCCGTTCGGATCAGTTCTTTACAACATTGCTGGGAAACCAGTGCCTTTCCTCATTCTTGCCTTTGTCTGTCTCGCGGACGCTCTGGCCGTCTTCATGGTCATTCAGCCAGGCAAACGAGGTCCGACCAATGCAGCAGGTGAACGGATCCAAGGCACTCCCATGTGGCGACTTTTCATGGATCCCATGATTGCTGTCTGTTCGGGAGCTTTGATCATGGCCAACGTCTCACTGGCTTTCCTTGAGCCAACTATCACAACCTGGATGAGTGAGACTCTTCCGGATACTCCAGGTTGGCTTGTCGGAGTCATCTGGCTTCCTCCATTCTTCCCACATGTCATCGGAGTCTATGTTACTGTCAAACTGCTCAAGTCCTACCCCGGCCACACTTATGCTATCGCAGCTTGTGGCCTGGCAATGGAAGGACTCGCCTGTCTGGCGGTTCCCTACACTAACAGCGTCTGGCAACTGATGCTGCCTCTCAGCTTCGTCTGTTTTGGAATCGCTCTCATCGATACATCTCTTCTTCCGATGCTCGGACATTTGGTCGACACCAGACATGTGAGTAGTCTTTGCGTAGTACCATTTGATTAGCTCCTTTTCGATGTAACCGACAGAAACGTTTTCTCTCGCTGCAAAATTAGTATATAATACGGTACTTTTATGATACACGGACGACACTAGCAAATAGTTCTCATGACTAAGTAAACTGAGGCACACAATTATAAAGTTTGAGTTAAGAAATTTTGTTTTGTAACAATATTCAGTTGTAAAAAATCAGTTGATTTGTTGTAATCACAGTAATTACTTTTGAGGTTCCTGATGTTGAAGTTGTCGTTCATGTAGCATCAAATACTCCCAACCTCAGACCCTAGTCGCTTGGAAAATGCTAAACTTTCAGATCTCAGTGTATGGATCGGTCTACGCCATCGCCGACATCTCCTACAGTTTAGCCTACGCATTCGGACCGATCATAGCCGGATGGATCGTCTCGAACATGTCCTTCACGGCCCTCAACTACATCATCTGTTTCACAAATGTCTTTTACTGTCCCGTCTTGTGGATCCTTCGCAATGTCCACGGCTATGACAACCTCGATCCAAAAGACAAGAATGAGGGCACGACAACCTTGAAAAACGAGGGTTATCAGAACTACCACGATGGTCCTGTAGTCCATGAGACAAATGGACACATGCCACCAGTCATTCCGGCTGGTGGTCCTCAACCCGGTGCCACATACGGAACACATTACCCGGCAGGGTTTGACCCTCTCAATCCCACATGGTAGTCATTGATCTCGGAACTTATTCATGATATTATTTATTGTAGTCAAATGAAGTTTTAGCTGAAGGCGATGGTGGAGAAGGACGACTGGTACGAAGTATGTTGCTTTTGGAAGGATTGTCTTTCTGACTCTCGCACGACAATTAGTTCGATGTGTCTTCTTGCGTGTTTCTGTCCTAAGTGTCTGTCCATTAACCCGACTCCTCTTCCTTCGAGGTGGTTCTTCCCCAGGGAACAGGCGTCTCCTTCATCTCTTCTAATTAAAGAAGAGGCGCGGATTGAATTCTCTGATGACCGTCTCTCGTTTCTTCCAGCGTCTCCTAACTGTACCTGTCTCAGTCAAGGTTTAGATCCTTACATTTGATATTCGAAAAAGGGTTAGAACGAGAGAAACGTTCCTTCTTGTCTATCAATTAGTCGTCTAAATTGTTTAGCGAGCTCTTCCTAAACCGCCTGTTCCTCCTCTCGACTACACTCTCGATCGTTATCTCGAATATGCTGCTGTTGTCGCCGCTGGCCATAAAAGGTAACTCTCTTCCTCTCTTCAATCTGGTTTAAGACCTCTTCATCAAACTCAAAAAGCCGTAGAACAGTTTCGTCGGGATGGCGTGAAATGGCAAAAAGAGTTGGAGCAAATAGCCGAAACGGAACCAAATTGGGTATTTCAATAGTAGAGTCGTGCAATATGCTTAGGTGAATCGCTTCTGGTTGCCTGAGATGTATCTTCGAATTCGCGCTCCTTTGCCCGTAAATTCGTCTCCAGCATATGTTTTTCCGCAAAGAAACTTTGTCAATGAGGAAGAATGTCTGAAATATACGGCTCTGTTGGTTAGAGGAATCTGTGATTACAAAGACAAAGTGGACAAGTTTATTTTAATCAAACCGTGGTGATTGAACCGTTTAGACGATCTATTGATAGGGAGATCTCGACTGGAAGAGAGAAAGTCCATATGTGTATGCAGCAGTACGATCGTATTCTGAGCTGCTACCGAGAGCCAGGAGAAGTTGAGGACAAGCAGTTGGTCAAACCTCGAACAAACAAAGACAACGAACATGTCCTTGTAATGTGTCACAATCAGGTAATTATTCTCAAGTAATAATATGGGTCAGACTTTCATCGTGCATACACGCTGGGCGGGCAGTCTTCTTCCTCTCGCAGACATCCTTCATCAGCTAAGAGAAGTTCGTCGTAAAGCGTCGCCGAAAGCACTGGATCCCATTCAAGTACGGCTTCAGTTAGAAATGATAAACTTTAAAGTATTTTATAATTTAAGAATTTTAGGTCGGAGGTGTGAGTGCAGGAGACAGGACAACCGCAACCCGTTTCTGGCAAGAAATGTCATCTGTAGAAGAAAATACGAAAAGTCTTCGTTGGGCGAAACAGGCTCTATTTGTCGTTTGTCTGGACGATGTCGAGACGACGAACGGAAAGACCGTTTGCAGTTTACCCGAAAGAGGAAAACACATTTTGGTTGGCGGTGGAAGCCGAAAGTCCGGTTTCAATAGGTGGTACGACGCTACCATTCAAGTAATATTTCAATCGTCTTGTGGAAATTTAATAATTCAGCTTGTGGTGGCCAACAATGGAATTAGTGGATTGTGCATAGAACACAGTACAGTCGAAGGAATCGTCATCATCAACATGGCTGAGGAGGCTCTTCGACATGTCGAAAAGGACTGGAGCAGTCGAATGGTCTCTTATTCAAATATTTAAGGTAGTAACAAAAAATAATTTCAGATTTGCGAAGAGGAACGTCACTTCTCAGCCAAACCACTAACATGGCATGTCAGCGAAAAAGCTCGACAATTGCTGGAACAACAAAGGAAGATTTTTGACGAGTTACTATAGTTAGTATTGGATTATGATTCTTTTCAGACACGCGTCTGAACTTGAGCTGAACGTGGTCGAGTTCAAAGACTTTGGAAAAGATCGGATCAAGCAGATGGGTTTCAGTCCGGATGGCTTTATTCAGTTGGCCATGCAACTTGCTCATTACAATCTCCATGGATGTTTGGTCTCGACCTACGAGTCAGCCTCAATCAGACGATTTGGAGCTGGACGAGTAGACAACATTCGAGCGAACACACAAGAAGCATTGGAATGGGTCACTCAGATGAAAACGAAGGAAGTCGGTCGTGAGAAGAAACTCGAGTTACTGAAAAAGGCAGCTCAAAAGCAGGCTAAAGTAACTGCCGAGGTAATATTGCTGTTTTCTTGTCAGAATACACGAACATTTCCGAACATCACCGGATACGGAATTGACAACCATCTCTGTGCACTTTGGGTACTGGCAAGAGAGTCGGGTCAATCCATCGATTTCTTCACTGATCCACTCTTCGCAGAACTGATGCGGTTCCCTCTTTCCACAAGCCAGGTTTTGTTCTCTTTCTGTGAAAACTATTGCAGAGAATCAGGTGACCACATCAACCGACATTCCCGACTGCTATCTTTGCTATGGAGCTGTCGTCCGGGATGGCTACGGATGGTCAGAAAATTTCAGTTTTCTTGAGGAAAAATTTTCAGTTCATACAATCTTCAACCGGATAGAGTCATCTTCGCGCCTTCTGCCTTCAAATCCAATTCTCGGACTGATCTTTCCCAATTTTCGTTTCACTTAGTTGAAGCTATGAAAGAAATGAGTCAACTTGTAGCAAACAACCAATAAGCAATAATAGACAAGGATGCTGTAGAATCTGGTGCCAATAGAGTTTTCGAATAAATTATTTATTATCAGCAAGTCGATGTTAAAAGTTCTAATTTCTTTGCCACACATTCGTTGAATCGAGTGGCATGATCCGGTGAGATTGAGTCGAGAAGAGCCCTTGCATCGTGGTAATACTTGGTGTGCAAATCGATCTAAAACTTTTCTTCAACATCTATAAATGATAATGAACCTGAGTGTAATCTCCATTCATCGAGTCGGAGGTTGCCGACGCAATTCTCCAACCTTTCATTGTCAATTCGGTTGTAAACACTCTGCCTTCCTAGAACATTTTCAAAACATTTTTGGGGGTTTCTTTACCTGGGTTTTTATGTTAACGAAGATGAGGTCCGATGTTCTGGGAAGCATTTCCGAAACGGACATATCTTGCACTTCTAGTCCCAGTTCGTGAACAGCGGCTGAAGTGTTTTATTACTGAAACAGACTGCTCACCTATAGCTTCCAGTTCCAGAGGACCACCAGCTCCTAAGCCACCATTGACTATTCCTCCTTCCTAAAACAGAACAAAGTTTACGACTAAAATCAGTAGTTACCTCATCGTGTCGTTTTCTATTTTTTGCAGCGATTTCCTCGAGAGAAAGTGGTGTTCTAGCGGTTCGACTAAGAGCTTCTGGTATGTCCGAGAAAGAAAAGACTTGTTCTTGAGTCGGTGAATGACAGTTTGAGCTGAGATACTGCTGTCTGGCAGCAGTCCATCGTGCAGAGCTAAGCGTGTTTTGATAGAGTTCAAAAGGACGGACTCACTCCATTTGTTTATAGAGAGGACTGACGCCTAGTGTGTCTGCCAGCTGATTGACGCTCAAAGATGAAGAGACAGCTCCACAGATACATTGACTCTCGGGAATCGAAACAGGTAATGATGGTCCAGACTGATCAGGAGCTCCAGTACAAGGACTTGGAGGTGGACTTTCTGGCGGGAAGGCGGACATCTGTAGAGGGTAACGGGGTAGTCGAAAAGAACAACGAGAAGAACATGAAGACGAGGTGGGAGAAGGAGAAGTCCAGCCGGAACGCATTTCAGAAGTGATGCAAAAGAGGGCGCGAATATGAGAGATTTGTAGTTCTGAGGAGACGAAAACAAGCAGCTATTTTCGAGAGACTCGGGGCATAAAAGTGATGGGATATTGCGAAATGGAGAAGGAGGAAATGAGCAAATGCAACAGAGCCAGTCGGTACACAGGCTGATTAGAGCACTCTGGTAAACAACGAAGAGCATTTGAAGACTTTTAGGCGGAAGAGAAAAAGATTCAGTGTAAAAGTTATAGTCGAGAGAGAAATAGCTGTAAGCCAAGGATCACTTTCTCAGAAGAATCTCGGTCAAATCAATTTTCAATCTGCGGTCTCGGTAAGCATAATAATTTTCCCATGAATGATTTGTTGATCCTTTGAAATGAATTTTGTAGTTCTTCAAAAATAAGAAGGTAGAGGAAAGGATGAGTGACGTGAAAACGGAGGAGGCAGTTGGCCGATGACGTCATAAACAGCTGAAATCGATTTTGAAGAAGGGGGAAACGGCAAGAAGGTTTATTTGAATGGATCACTTGCGACCGAGACCTCGGTAGAAGGGAAAATGTCCGTCTTCTCTCTGAGATACCGATCGCTCCTTCAACTTAGTTAACGAGCCTAAAAACAACATTCATGTGATCCCTTGTTTGGTAAAAACAACTCACGAAGAGATCTCTCCATTGGTACAGACGAATCGAACAAATACATTACCGGCCTGAAACTGTGTTCCCATTCATGCTCATCGAACAGAACACACGCTGTCAACTCACCCTTGAGCGGCGTAGTCTTCTTCGGTAGCCCAAGTGGCTGATACGAGAAAGAGACAGACGAGAAGACCCAGCATGACGACCTGAGTCTCGAATTGCTCTTGTTAATGTGAGATGTTGCGTGTGAGAATACGGAAAGAAGTTTGAACGAGAGGCAGAAAAGTTAGTCCAATTAAGCTGCTAATAGTTTTTAGCTAATAGTTGAAGGTAGGCATGGGAGCGGGCCGGGCCGGGCCTGGGCCGAGATTTGGAAATTTTTTAGAAAAAGGGGTGTTTTTTGATCAAAATGTGCATTTTCTCATCATTTTTAGTGAAAAGGTCAGCAAAATATAACAATATTACTATTCATCTATTTAGTTCTAAAATACGCTGAAATGCACTGTAATATGACCAGCTTCATTTTTGGTCTGATCTCGGTCCGATGGCCAAGTCTGGGGAGCGGCCCTGGTGGGCCGGACCAGGCCCGGCCCGTTCCCATGCCTAGTTGAAGGAGAAGGAAAGAGCAGAACAATCCAAAAATCTATGTGGTCAATAGAAACAATACGAGTCGGCATTTCTATGCATTCCAAAGCACAGAGCCAAATCACTTCTATTTCGTATTCCTTCCTATACAATCCACCAGCAACGAGTCAAGAGTTATCCCAGATAAACTTTCAAAATGTGTGGCCATTTTAAAAAGATAATTGCCAAGTCTAGCAGTAATTGGAGTTAGAGTAAAGGGGTAACTTGCAAAAATAGTTCAAACTCAAAAGGAACGGAGACGTTGCGAAGGAGCATTAATGACTTTATAAGACAACCAGTAGGGAGGTATATGAAAAGTCATTTCCATGTGAAACTGCGTGTAAAATGAGCATTGGAAGAAATAGTGAAAAAATGATGTCTAGAGGTGTGAGCTGACGTCCTTTTGCAGTCTGACCCTTTTGACAGACTTCGAGAAGGAGAGAGATTCGTTGAGACTAAGGATGCCGAGACTCTGGTCAGTTATCTCTCTACTACTAAAGCGCAATGGTGTCTGTCGTGGACTCTGTTCATTTGTTTGTTTGTTTGTCCGGGACCTGAAATTTTGGTGTATTGTTAAGTCGCCGTCTCCACCCAGACGACCCGGGTTCGATTCCTTTCCTCGCCAAATATTTTTGCAAATTGTTTGGAGTAGGAAACAGAGTCAGGCTAACCGCTAGGGGATTGGCAGGGTCCGGTTGATCTGTATAAGTTCAGAGAGAGATCGGATAGCCGGAAAATAGGAAAATTCGTATCGATTCTTTAGGAGGGGATGAGAACCCTGGGCGAGAATTAAAAAGGTCTGATTGATTAGGGAAGGAAGAAAACGTGACAGGATCAGAAGAGATCGGTTAACCGGGGAAGGGATCAGAAGGGATCGGTTGACTGGGGAAGAGATCAGAAGAGATTGGTTGACTGGGGAAGGGAGCAGAAGGGATCAGAAGAGATCGGTTGACTAGAGAAGGAAACAGAAGAGATCGGTTGACTGGGGAAGGGAACAGAAGTTAAGAAAAAAACACAAATAGAAAAGCCGCCGACAGGCGGCGAAGCCGGCTGGTACATTCATTAATGTGGGATCACAATCTGTCTCCTATAACTCATCCTTCATTCAACTTCCCAGACTTCGAGTTCCAAAGAAGTCCAAAAGATGGTCATCTTTTGTTGTCTCTTGTAGAAACTGTACATGTTTTGACTGCAGTCTTTGATAATGTCAAAAGGCAAATTATAAACAAACTTCTTGTAAATAAGAAGCAGGACAGATGGTATGAAGAGTTTCTTCAAAAGACCAGCTGCCTTTTTGAAGCAGCCAAATGGAAATTACATTTTTCCTTTGGCAGCAGGGACAATGCGATGTGGAACTGCTTGATCTGAAGCAACTACTAATCTAATAGGAAAAGAAAGGCTATTTGTGGTGATGAACAAAGAGTTTTGACAGCTGAGAGAGGCAAAAACATGTCATTTTCAGATTTTCCAGATGTAAGCAAACTTGGAGTCATCGGTCTGTTCACTGAGCATGGGATCTCGATTTATGCAGCGAAATACGTTTGGTAACTGGACATAGATGAAATTAAGTCATCGGAGTTCCAATCTTCCATCGTCAAGATTCCTTGGAGAACAGCCTTGAGACTTCTAGAAAATCCCGAGCCACGACTAGTTTCGAACAGTATATTTGGAAATAACTGATGACATACGTCTGACTCATGCTACCGGTCGTGCGCTCACTCTGGGTCTCCGGCAGTAGTTGTGTAAACAAGGCCACTCTAACACATGTCTCAACTTCCCCCTCCATATACTGAACAACCTTATCCCAGTGTAAGTTTTATTGATGAAAACAATTTCGCTAGCAGGTAATAATTTCTACTATGATTTGAGTAAGTGTTTTTTAAAATTTTCTTGGAAAAGTTTCTTCTAAAAAATTAAAAGTAATTAGTTAGTCTATTGAGTTTGTAGATTTAATAGTTCTTGCTCCACTGTGCTCATTGGGTGGACCAGCTTTTGTAACTTCTGGAAGGGTATAGGCTCGTAGAGGAGGGAAGCGCCAAAGTACAGAGGGATAGTTTGTCAGACTCTGCAAAGGAAGGGATATCTCTACCTCTAGCCCTGATATGGGCATTGTAAACAACAAGATTTGCTAACAATTACTATCTTTTATTTTCAGGCGAGTTATTATCCAAAGGGGCAAAATCCCTATCCGCACAACTCGGGCCAATATCCTCCGCCAAACCATCAACAATACGCTCCTTATCCAGCCGGATATCACAATCCTCAACAACCCCAAGTAGTGTCAGTTTGAACCTCAAATGTCTTCGAGTTTTTGTATTTAGATATGTTGAAAGACGAGAACAAAGAAGTGGCAACAATGATTGGTGGTTGACTTCTCTTCTTGCCCTCTGCTGTGGATGCTTTTTGGGAGAAGCACTTTGTGATCAGCCGTGTTTATGTTGCGTTTTTCCATGTCCGAAATTCCGTTGATAAAACTCGCAAAGATTTTGTTAGCTGTGCCGTGACCCGGCGTCTTTTCCGCTTTCCGCCAATCGATCGGCGGAATGGCAGCCCGCCATCGCGCAAACGGCAGCCGACCCCCGTCGCGACTAGTTGCAGCATGGCGGAAAGTTCAGATGATACAAACGTCGTCGAAATAAAAGCAGAAAATGATGCCATTGCTCAGGTTTGTTTCTTTTTTGTTTTGAACACGAGAGATCTGTAGTTGGTAGAAGTTTGTTTTTACACTAAATTTTAGCTGAATACTCTGTTGAACAGTAGTCGAGGGAACGACCAAGACGCCTCCTTCAATTTGCGACTGATCAATCTGGTCCGTTCAAGACCATATCTCTACGATCATACAAACGAGGGATACAATGTGACTCCGTGGAGAAATGCGGCTTGGCAAGAGATAGCAGAGATTTTGGATTCAGTTCGTAAGTCAATGTGCTAACTCGAAAACTACTTGACCTGTTTAGCTGAAAGTGTGAAGACCCGCTGGAAGACATTGAGAGATCGCTATAAAAAGGAGGAAAAGAAGGAGAAAATCACAGGAAAGCCATCGAGTTGGGCATTTCAAAAGATGCTTACCTTCGTCCAAAAGTCGGCCAACAAAGGGTAAGTAGGGCTATAAAGTTCCCAGAGATATTTTAAGAACTGGAAGAAGAAACTCTCAAAATCACGGAACAGCGACGCCATGTCTCTCGGAGGATGAGGAAGAGGATCAGACGCCTATGGAACAAGCTATCTCCATGATAATTGAACAGGAAATTGTGAGAAACAACAACCCGACGGAACCCTCAACTTCGAGCTCAGGTTTGGTTTTTAGCTCTCTTGTGATAGCAAATTCAGAAGCAGCGAATGATATTGAGCTGCCTCCTCCTCCCCCTATAAAACGATCAAGAGTCAGTCTAACCGATTCTCTCATGACGTCGTTCAATCGGCCATCTCCTCGCTCTGTTTGGAATTGTGTTGATGAAGAAGATGAGATGTTCGGACGAATGATCACTGCCAGGTAAGGATACCAACTGTAGAAGAATATCAAGAAGTTGTAGACTGAGCAAACTGGACGGACAGCAAAAGGACCATGCGAAGCTGAGTATGTTGAAAATCCTATACGACATTAGTTCTTCAAATGATTAAAATTGCCGCTTTTTGAGTTATCTGTGAAAATAAATATTTGTTCATTTCTCAGGTACAACAGTTGGCGAAACAACATTCGCAGCAAATTCCAAAAAGAACTCACAAACAACAGTTATCACTGTTTTTTAGGTTGTTTCTCAATCAATCTGAACGATCAATTCATTATTCAATCAGCTGCTATTGGGCGCCAAAACTTAGCGAGCGGGTCACAGCTGATGATCAGCTGCGTCGCCTTTTTCTTTACGCTGCGTATTCGGTTTTTTCATATATATATATATCGTTCATACTCACACGACTTGTGGCTGCTGAGACTGTCCTTGATTGAAGCCTGGTTGCTCTGGATAGTAGTGGATACCGTTTCCACTTTGTTGCACGCTTTGAACAATTTTAGACATCAAAACAAAGTAGCTCTCTGATTGTGAGAATACATTGGAAGTAATGAGTCTCTTGTTTCACGCCAAAAACCTGTTGTTTTCCAGCATTCATAATGTTTTTGAGCCACTAACAATAGTTTCGATAAATAACTATTTCCCTTCTTTCTGAGAAGTCATTCTTTTCTTTGAATCATTTTTCAGGGTGATCGAGAACAGACAGCTGTTTCAGTTGCAACTCGACCTCTTTGCCAATGAACCATCTAATGGAAAGAGGTCTTACGATCAAGAACGGCTCTGGAATGGTTAGTAGTCTGACAAAATATATAATCAAATGTTTTAGTCCAATACTCCAAAAGCCAAGGAAGAGAGGGTTTCAGTGGCCGCAGAAAATATAGCTTCCGTTCGTCGGGTGAGACAATTTAAAATATTCTTTATTATTATTTTTTTAGAAGTTTCTATCCACTTCTCGTGTCAGATCTGTCGACAATGTGGATATTGCGGACAACCTGAATGAACGCAGTTCTAACGGGAATAGTTCAGTGAAGAAGAAAAAAGCTCACGAATGCGAAAGTCCTTCGGTCAGAAAGACCTCCAAGGTATTAATTGGATATTTCCTTTTATAAACGAAAGTATTTCCAGAAAAGACCAAAAAGGTCTTACCGACCCTCCCCTGAAGTCTTGGAAGATGAAGAATCTCACCTGCCGGTTGGTCTTTTTTGTTTGTTTTACTTTTATCAGTTTCAGGGCGTTATTGTGGCTGGTGCTGAAAAAGAACTCATGTCTGTCAAGGAGATGGCGGCTTTTCAGAGCAATCTCGGAGCTCGCCGCAAACAGGCAAAAGTGAAGGTATATTATACTGCCTAATATCGTACCTGTAAGGTTTAAGGGACAAGACGAGAGTACCAAGAAGTTGATTACAAAAAAGTACAAGAAGTAGTTCTATGTGTCCCGTATAATGAGAGCTAACAACAAAAAGTTCTTGACTTATTGGTGGAACTGGAATTTTACCCACTGCTCTTGGCAGACGGTCGAAGATCTGAAGGCAGCTCCAACTGCTGTTGGTTTTCCATTCCATCTCTCATATTTATCTGTTTAGTTGAAAACGTTCACTGTGTATGAGAAGGGCATACATGCTATTATCGAGAACCTCAAAGCCTCCGAGTTCTACAAGACCAAAAAGAGAAACAATGGGAAAATAGGATACAATTTCGAACGATACACAGTTCCTTGGCTCAAGGAAATGGCAGACAAAGAACTTGAAAAAAGGATAGCTGATCCTGTCCTTTATCGCAATTTTCACAGGAAACTTGGATATTGGAAAATCAAGAAAGTTGAGATGGAGTGGTTCAAAATAACTTCTATCTTTTGATCAAAAAATCCTGGTTTCAGATTCTCGATCCAAACACCGAGTTCATCGTTTCCCCTCTCTACCTCGAATGTTTGACCAAATACAGTAAAATAGCACCTCCGAAGGTAAGGCTTTCTTAAGCCTTTCTTTTGAAATCAAGTTCAGTTTGACATGGACGTGTACTCTGAAGCGGCATCCAAGTTACTAGCTACGAATGTGGAGAATCCTCACGGTTGCATTTTCGAAAAATCTGTCCATCGATGTAGAAACTGTGAGACTAAGAAGGAGCTCAAACTGAAAGGACAGGAGGATGTCATTTTGCCTGAAGAAACTCCTCTTAAAGTTAACTTCTTTATCAAGCTTTGTACAAAAGCTGAAAACTGCAAATAGCCAGGATCAACTGCTACAAACTGGGATAACTGTCAGAGCTGGCTCCAATTTGTGAGTCTTTTTAGAATTTTATCTGAAAATCTGATTTCTTTTCAGTATCCTCGCACTGTCCCATTAACAGTAGTCCATGATCCTCGTTATAACGGATGAGGTGTTCGAGCCATGACTGACATTAAAAGAGGGCACATAATAAATGAATACGTCGGCAAGGTTATGCTGATCGACGAGACGGAACATCTCAGCTCTATGTATATGTTTCAACACGACAAGCTCGTTGTGGACGCACGCGAGATGGGGTATCTCATTCAAGTTTTGAAAGTTATGTTCTTAGAAATGAGAGTCGTTTCTTCGGTCACAGTTGTGATCCAAACCTTCTGTGCGTTTCGATCTACGAATACGATGTCTGCACCGATCTATTGTATCGCTGCATTTTTGTCGGTCAGTTCTCCCTTGTTCATCAATTCAAGCGAATTTTTTCAGCCAGAAGAGACATCGAGGCTGGGGAGGACTTAAACTTCAACTACAACCCCACTGCAAGCAAGCCTCTGTCAGGGTACTCATCTTGCCGGTAGGAAATCAAAAATTTGTTTTGAGAATTTTCAGGTGCGGAACTGCCAACTGGTATTCCATTTATGACAATCGGTAATCACAAAACGATCTATTTTCTTTCTTGCCATAAACTTTTTCCGCAGTAATTGTTGTTTGTTTCCGACGGTTTACTCCGACGGCAATCTTTGGCAACTGTCCACTCTGACCAAATCGAGCACAGGCCATACGGCAAGATGCGTCTTCTGGTTCATCTCATCTTCATATTTATCAGGTTTTTCTTTGTTCATCCTGTCTATTCCAATTATCTAGTGTTCTGTGCAACAGTGACGATGAAATGCAAAGTCACAAGAGGATTTATGAATTCACCGTCAAAGACTCCTCTGAAAAAGATACTTCACTTGAAAAATACAAGTTGTTTTGTCACTATATGCAAATAACATTTTTTAGAGGAAAGGTCGTCATCATTGTGAATGTGGCCTCACAGTGTGGATACACTGATAATCACTACAGAGAGTTGAAAGAGTTGCAAGACAAGTACTACAAAGAAGGACTAAGAGTAGCTGCCTTTCCTTGCAACCAATTTGGTTCTCAAGAACCCGGCTCGCAATCCGAAATCAATCAGTTCGTAAAAGAAAGTTACAACTACGAGCTTGACATGTACGCCAAGGTGAGTTCAAAAAATCGTTAGTTCAAAAAAGGTTCAGGTTTTGGTCAACGGAGAAAATGCCGATCCATTCTGGAAATGGCTAAAAGATGAGCAGGGAGGAACGCTTGTCAACGCAATAAAGTGGAATTTCACAAAGTTTCTTGTGAACAAAAATGGACATGTTGTCTCAAGATACGCACCTACCACATCGCCTGCAAATTTGGAGAAGGAAATACAGAATCTTTTGGCAGAGTCTTATTGAGCACAAAAATAAATGTAGTCCGTAAATACAGTCAATATCTATGAGAAGAGAGAAAGATCGCATAAATGAAGGCACAATCATCACAGAAATGCATATTCACAGAAATGGTCAGGGGACGTCACTACTCGGGTGGAGTTTCTGTGAATCGAACAGTGTGAAGAGATGTTGGCCTTCTGAGGCTAGACGAACGACTTGGACCGCTGACAATTATCGAAGGAATCATCAGCTTCTTGACTTCCAAAGACTCTTCAGCTTGTTGTGGAGTAGTCTCCAGTGGGTTAAGTACTGGATTATCAAGGAAGAGAACTTCGAGTTCTTTCGCGACATGTTCAACCGAAGGAGCAGTTTCATCGACGGGGTCTTCGACTATTTCAGACCGACGCGAAGGTGACCTGTCGGAGAGGGAACGTCGACTGCGGAAACTGGATCGAAGAGATCCACTCGAACGACGACGTGGATAGAATTGGTCGATGACCAAATTCTCCAGTCGAGTTACCTAAATGTAGTATTTTATGAGAGTGTTTATCGGTTCTTACCTTATCGATGCTCTTTGCGAATTCTACCTCGGTCAATATGCTAAAGTCGAAGTTGCTGTTATCAGACAGCATTTCGCGAAAAGCTGTCCCCGTCTGATCGTCTTCAACAGAGCCAAATCGAACACAAAGCATGGCGAAATCGTAGAAAACCCGCAATCGCGAATGATGTGTTGGTCGTCTCCAAATTCGTCTTCCCATTATGAATATTTCGGCGTACTCTTTCCTCGCGTCTTGCCAGATTCTTTTTTTCTCAAGTGAGTCAGTCAGGATCGGAGCGAGTCTGTAGTAGCAAGCGTAGAGCGCTGCTTCATACCAAGCAAGATAACAGTATTTTTTGCTGATACTTTGGAGTCGGTCCAGCCAATCGTAACAAAGAGCTTTTCGTTCTTCAGGTGTTCCAGCCTCAGGATCACTGTGTCGAAAAAGAAACAGGTCATTCGCATTCCAGTCGTCGCCTTTCCTTCTCAGTCTCCGTAACTCATCAGTTGGTCTTCTCTTCAATCGGGAAGCGACTCTTCGGATTGGTCGGTCTGAAAACATAAAGGTTTGTCCGCAAGTTGAGCCACACGACCCTTGTGACGTCAATTTGCGGGTCGAAGCCCGAATCCATCACCCGGAGGGTCATTATTTCACAATCGCCCTTCCAAATCTCAGACATTCTGTCAAATTGACTCATCTGGTCCTTAGGGAGACGAAACCCATCTCACCTGGAAGAGGCTGAAGTTTTGCCGAACTTATTCGTCTCTCATGGTCGACCTCAGTTTCGACCGCCCAAATAGACTTTTTGATCTTCTGCAAAGTCCTTCTATAATTGTTGACAAAAGTGTTGAACATGACAGATCGGGCCTTCCGCCATTTTTGATTCAAAAAGCCTTTCTTCAATTGCATCTCCTAAAAGAGTTTTTAGAATCTCTGGACGATGAGGTACCTGATAAAAGGGTTTGACTGTGTGTATCAGCTGTGGTGATTGCATATGTGGGACTGAAAAAGAGAATTACCCCCAGACGGAAACAAGTGAATAAGATTGAACCAAATTGGGGTTTGCTTTCGTGGGAGTGAGTTAGGAGAATTTTAGAGGAAAAGCTCGAAGAGGGAATGAAGCTGGAGGTAAACACGTAAGGTAGGTAAGAGATTGGGCAATTGTCTCGGAAAAAAACAAGGAAGAGAGTGGGAAGAGACAACAGCAGGCAGAGAGCACATGGGCCAAAGTGTGACAGCTGGCAGTGCTGGCTATGACTACCACAAGTTCATTTCACAAGGATCTACAATTCCTGACAACTTCCGGAGAAGACACTAATTCATGTGAGAAAGAGTCCCTTGAAGAAAACTCTATGTGGTTGTTAAATAAAAGCGGAAAAGTAGCGATAGGGGGAATCCAATATCCATGCCTCTGTTTGCGACTGTCGCCTCAGTTGTTTGCTATTCTACCTTCGGGATTGAAGACAGTTCGACTCCCTCGATCCCCATGACGCCCATGAAACCCGAGAAGACCCCTTGTCAAGGTGTAAAACAGCCTCATCTCACGTAGGAAAAAGGAGCGAGGGAGGACGACTGACAGAGGCTTCATTGCCGGAAAAAAACAATAGAAAAACCACTCGAACTAAATACAGCCCTATTACCAGAGAACTTATTACAGAGTTTATGGTGATACGCACAGCACCTTCTCCACTGTCTACTAACAATAAGAACATTACTGGCAATGGAAGTAGTCAGTTGCTACTAGGTTTTTAGTTTCTTCTACTTTAGGTTTAACAAGTTTCACATATTTAGTCTCGCATATATTTGAAGAATTAAGGTTTGCAAGCAACGTCCTTATCAAGACTAAAGTTAGAAGTTACTCGTTTTTACCAATCATTTCGTTCTTACGCGAATCCTCAATCTTAGCGTGCCTTTAGTTGTCACTCCGTTCCAGTCACCTCCATTACCCTCCAAAAACTACCAAGTTGCAAGTAGTAAAGTTCGCGCACTTGCTTTTACTGCCAAGACTTGTTAATTGTGCGCCCAAAGCTCGCCTCCTTATCCTCAATTAGAGCTTCAGACACACAGACACACAGAGACCTGGAATGAATGTGTAACTGACCAGAGTCTCGGCACCCTTTAATTTAGTCTCAACGAATCTATCCCAGGATTGTTATATTCGATTTTTTAACTTCGGGAGAATTGTAATGCTAATAGACAAGAGGTGGAATAGGACACAATAGACCCTTAGACTACACACAGTCGACAAAAGACAATTCGAACAGAGGAAACGAAAGTCAGCAATAAACGAAGGTCTTAAAATGAGTCATTGGTGAACAGTTGCGAGTCAGAAGGGTAGTAAAATCGAGTTGCAAAGGTACCATTCGGACAAACAAACCCTCAACTTACTCGTAATTAGTCGGAGGTCTCGGACTTCGGGATTACTTTCGCGAGGACCCCTCAGTCGTTGTTCAACACAAAAGAATTCGAGAGAGTGGGTGATAGATGTCAGTTGATGAAACGAAAAGACAAAGACAGATAACAGCTGCCCTCCGAGGGGTTAGCTCACAGTCATTTATAACTCTTGCCATAATATGGAAATGGGGAGAAGACAATGGGAGAGATGGCGCAAACAAAATCTAAGAACAACGCCGTCGGAAAGGATAATTTCAATAGACACACACGTTTGTCGATGGGAGAGCGTGTCCCGGCTGTTTTGTACCCGGCTATTACATCCTCGAGATTCGGGTGTTTTCGGGAGACTCTTGGATTATGAGAGAGGACAAAGCGTAAGAAACTTTCTGCAAAAATAACGTTGTAAAAGATTGAACGAAAGCGAAAAGGGTTTTCATTGTGTGACGATGAGGTTCCGTAGGAAGACAGCCTATGTCTTTTTGGTCAGCTTCGCGTTTATTTGTCTCTTCATGACTGTGAAACAATCCAATAAAGCCGAGGTTTCATAACTTATAAATTTCAATAGAGAATTCAGAGAATAGACGGATTGCGAAAAGATTTGTCTGACATGAAGGCCAATCTGGAGCATGCTGATCAGGCTATCGAGGAACTGAAAGAAGCGTTCGAGAAACACGAGGAAGGAAGACAGAGAACGGAGCCTGAAATCACGGAACTGACCATCTCGATTCCTGAGACTTCGACAGAGAAAACTGCCTCGAAGTGCGAGCTGAACTACAAATTTCGTCGTCCTGATATTCAAGTTAGTCTGTTCTCAAAATTATTCTATCAAATAGATGTTGAATGTTTACAAGAAGATTCCGTTCGACAATCCAGATGGAGGAGTCTGGAAACAAGGATGGAACATCACCTATCTGCCGGCCAAAGTCACGAAAGAGCCAACTCTTCAAGTCATCGTTGTTTCTCATTCGCATTGTGATCCAGGTTAGGACATATTTGTTTTAGAAAGAGTGAATTTTCAGGGTGGATAAAGACGTTCGAAGAGTATTACGACGACCAAACCAAATCGATTTTGGATGGAATCTTGGAGAAAAGGAAGACATGCGGTTCATCTTTGCCGAGATCTCGTTTTTCGAAAAGTGGTGGAGACAGCAGACGGCTCAAGATCAGAGAGAAAGTCAAGAGGTTTGGATGAACAATTTCGAATTTAAGGTCCTTTTTAGGTATCTGAATGAGGGAAAGATCAAATTTGTAACTGGAGGGTGGGTGATGACAGGTAAGCACTCAAACTATTCTATCACAAAGACGTACTAGATGAAGCCAACTCTCACTACTTTTCTATCATCGCGGAACTCTTCGAAGGACACGAATGGCTAAAAAATGAATTAGGTTCGTGTTTCCCTTTACTCTGACTATATCTTTTCCAGACTATCGACCTACAACTCATTGGTCAATAGATCCGTTCGGTCTGTCTCCGTCCGTGCCGATGCTTCTTTCGATGGTCAACATCACCAAGGCCGCTCTTCAAAGAATCCACTATTCGGTCAAGAAACATCTGGCCAAGAACAAACAGCTCGAGTTCTTGTGGCGTCAGATCTGGAGTCCAAAAGATGAGAAGGAAATGCTGACCCATGTCTTTCCCTTCTATTCTTACGACATTTCGCATACGTGTGGCCCAGAGCCGGCTATTTGTTGTCAATTCGATTTCAAGTTTGTTCATTTCACTTTGAGCAAAAACGCTCTCTTTAGAAGACTTCCCGGTGGCGGAGATTCCTCTCCATGGGGCCTTCCTGCTCGTGAGATCAACCCTGAAAATCTGGCTGAGCGATCACTGAAACTCTACGATCAGTACAGAAAGAAGAGTCAGCTCTACACAAACGTCCTCCTTGTGCCTTTGGGTTATGACTTCAGATTTCTTTTTGTTGGCAGTTTTGAATAATTGCCAGTTCAGATACCAGTCTGACTTTGAGTGGAACCACCAATACGAAAACTACAAGAAGCTGTTCAGTTACATGAACGAACAACTAAATTGGAACGTAAACGCTCGTTTTGGTACTTTGTCAACCTATTTTGGACTGCTCGAACAGGAACTATCGACTCTCGACAAGAAGCTGCCTGTACTTACGGGAGACTTCTTCACCTATGCTGACAGAGATGACCACTACTGGACTTTACTTCCAGACCGTTTTATAAGCAGGTCTGTCTTTGGTCACTTTGGACAATTGAATTTTTAGTTGGATCGCGTTCTGCAACACCAACTTCGTTCTGCCGAAATAGCCTTCTCGCTTGCTTCGATGAACAACTATTCTGATGAAACAGCTTTTGGACTTTTGGTCAAGGCTCGTCGCTGGCAGTCTCTTCCAACATCACGACGGAGTGACTGGAACAGCAAAAGGTGAGTCCTGGACAAAGAATTTCACTTTACAAATTTCCAGATCGTGTTATGGCCGACTATGGAGCAAAAATGCTGGAAGCTCTGAACGCGTGTGAAACTGTTCTGTCGAATGGCTTCGGAAATCTGCTGGGAGCATCCTCCTTGATTCTGGATGAGTTGCGAGACAGTCAAGATGTTCTTCCTAAGAAAAGAGTCTATTCCAAGAATAGGTACGGTTCCTAGTTTGTTTTAAGTTGACCTTCTTTCTAGTTCTGTCATCATATTCAACTCTCTCAGCCACTAACGAACTGAACCCATTTGCATCATCATAGACACCGACAGACTCCGGATTGATAGTGAAGTATGTATGTTTACAGTCTATTCTTACAATTTTGTTCAGATTGAACAAGAAATTCATACAGTGATAACTCTCCGAAAAGGAAAACTTGTGGTGGAGAGAGGACAGTTTGAACTGTGCTTTGTTTATCCAATCGGATCACTTTCGCTCGAGGTTTTCCGTCTAGTGGAAGGAGAAAATACAAAGGCTACTGTGGAATCAAATACGGTATTCAGTAGGTTCAATCCGCTCTTTGTAAATACTTCTTTTAAAGAGGCTACACATGTACAACTCTTTCTGATGAGATTCTTCTTCAAAATGACGAAATTCAGGTCAAATTCAACAAAACTTCGGGATTCATCCAGGTTTTATTTGTTTGCTCTTTGTAAAAATACATTTTAGTCGATGACATCTATTGGAGAGAAGGAAGTCCTAGTCAATCTTCATTTCGTTCATTATGAAGTACGTGGAAAGCAAAGATGTAAGTCCGTTCAGAATTTTGTGAGAGTTTAGTTTTCAGTGGGAAATGGCGGATCGGACAATCCTTCGGGAGCCTACTTGTTCTTGCCCGATGGACCAGCGAGACCTTTAGCTGTGGACAGTCATCAAATCGTTGTCGTGAAAGGAAATCTAATGAGCCGCGTGTTTATTGCTGGTCATAAGGATGTTCGTCTTCTTCACAAAGTCTCTCTGGCAAGCGGAGCCACTTCGGTAGAAATTGAGACAGAGATTGACATTCGGTATAACATTTTCGTTTAATCTTTGAAAGCCACATTTTAGAGAAAAGAACAACTATGAACTGGCAATGCGTTTTTCGACCTCGATCGAGAACGAGAACGATTTCTATACGGATCTGAATGGCCTTCAAATGATTCAACGGACACGACTGGATAAATTGCCTCTTCAAGCCCATTTCTATCCCATGCCAAGCAGTGCATACATCGAAGTAAATTGCTCGTTTAGCCATAGTTTGAGTTTAGGATACAAGTACTCGACTCAATCTTCTCGGAGCACAGTCGTTGGGAGTGGCCAGCTTGAAATCTGGACAGTTGGAGGTCATGTTGGACAGACGGCTTCAGGAAGATGATGGTCGTGGACTTTTTCAGGCGGTAGTCGACAACAAGAGGACTGTTTCCCGATTCCGACTCCTGCTCGAGTCTTTTTCGGATCCAATAGAGAGCAGCGTAATGGGAGCCCCCTCCTCTTCAGGCACATTCTTCTTCCCAGCAATTGCTCTATCCTTGGCTCAAAATGCAGTCTTCTGGAACTCTTTCTAAAACGAACTTCATTGGGTTAGCTGATATTCTCCCATGTGATCATCATATTGTCAGCATCAGGTGTCTTTTTAGCTTTAAATCATCGCAAGAGCTGTACTTTCAGAACCCTTTCCAACTCGTCCGATGCTGGAAGAACCTCCAAACAAGAAACTGCGCTTATTTTACACAGACCGATGACAGATTGTCGAGTCAAGCTCTCTGAGTCCTGTTCCAACACTTCGGTCTGTCTATTTACTGGTCCTTATTTCTGTTTCAGATACGCATTCGCTCTCTTTTTTCCCAAAGTGAATCAAGTCAAGTCGGCCACGCTGACGCTGCTTTACGAAAACGACACTTGGTTGACGAAGTGACTATGAATTCTCAACAGGTTCGGACTCTCAAAATCTTCTGGTGATCATTTTCAATATTTTTCGTAATAAACTGTTGTTCCGTTCAGATCTTTGATGTCTTATCTAACCAAAATGACCTCTTGAAACAATTAACTAATCTAACTCTTATCGGAAGACTTTGTGACTATTTCTTCGTCTGAGATGTTAGCCGTTCTTCTGGTTCAATTATTTTCTCTCGGTCAGACCTCTACAGTTGAATACAAGACCGTAAACACAAGGTTTGCCCTATACCCTTTCACAATTCAGAATTTTTTGTAGTTTTGGGCCTGTTCGTGGAAGACGTCTCGATACATATGGAGGTCATAGTGGCTTTGTCTTCGCCGGAATTCCATTTGCCAAACCGCCAGTTGGCAGTTTGAGATTTCGAAAAGCTCAGTTTCCCGAACCCTGGAAAGACGTTTTGGACACTTTCGAGTATCGAAATGCCTGTATGGCCGATCCGGAGTATGTCATGAATCAGTCAACTCAAAATTGATCTTCAGCAAAACTTTCAAGACTTATGAAGGAAATTCTGTGGGACCTATGTCGGAAGATTGTTTGTATCTCAACCTCTTCGTGAGCAGAACTTGTCTCAAAAAAGTTGGCAGCAACTACGAGAAAATTTTTAAGTTGCAGCCTAGTTGCAGTGTAATGGTATTGTAGTGTAATCAACCCGGTCATCAGATTTATTCAGGTAGCCTATCATGGCGGGAATATGAAATTCGAATCGCCGATTTTGTTCGATCAAGAGATTCTCGTCAACAATTTTGCAAACGATGTGAGTTTTATTCTTTTGTTTGATGAATATTTTCAATTGACTTGGTAAAATGAATTTTAGGAGAGAAATGTGATTCTGATCACTGTACCCTACCGTCTGGCTACTTTTGGTTGGTTCCATCTCTCCAAGGATTTCAAGACTTCGGTCGATTCGAACGTTGGAACAGAAGATGCCATCTTCGCGCTCAAATGGATACAAAAGGAAATTCGATATTTCGGAGGAGATCCGAACCGAGTGAGAATAGTAGACTCTTGAAAAAAAAATGTTCTTTGCAGGTGACAATTTATGGACATTCTGCTGGAGCTGTGTTGACTCAACACGTAAGTTTTTCTTCTATATTTGTTCCTTCCGTAGGAACTAATAGCACAAGAGCTTTTCAGCTAGCTCTGCTCCCAGCGACAGAAGGTCTTTTCCACCAGGTTGTCTCCCAAAGCGGACCTGCTGATGTCTTTGAATTTTCTCGAAGTTGATTTTCAGCAGTTCTCTTTCTAAATCATTTTCAGGCGTCAATTTGGAAGCCTCCAGAACCGTCACGGAGGTTGCTGGATGTGCAGAAAAAGGAGAGTCGTATGACAGCAGAGCTCGTGTCGAACAGGTTCGTCGCAATGAACGTTAACACATTTGTTCAGATAATAAAGTGTATGAGGAACCTGTCAGAGGACGAACTGAACAATAGTACTCTCGAACTGAACAATCGAATCGAAGAAACGGCGTTCACCTGGATAGAGCCTGACGGAGTGAGAATAACTTCCGTTCAATACTGATCATGTCACAGATCATGCCAACATACCGAAAAGAATTAATGAAAAATCCTCGGAAACTTCCTTTACTCATCGGAGCCACTACGGGTGAACTTCGATTGTCCAGGTACTTTGGATGTGAACAAATATATGTACCAAACTATTATTAGAAAAGTGTTGGATGCCAATGGAACTGTTAACATGACAAGACTACATGATCTGTGTATCATGGTCTCCTATATGACTGGATATCGCCAGCCAGAAAAATTTTTGTCCGAATGTCTTCAGTACTACTCGAAGCGTAAGACATCCATCCGATATATTTATTCTTCTTAGCAAAACTGGCAGAACAATTCGATGATCACCTTCAGTTTTACAAGACTGTTGGAGATTTGGCGGATGCTTTCTCTTCCAATGGAGCTCCCGTCTTTGTCTACAGTTATGACTATTGGGGAGCGGAAAATGCCTTTATCAAATTTTCTAAGCAAAACTTTGAGTACGTTGGTCCAGCTCATTCAGAAGATTTTGTGAGTTGATCAAAATTTCCAGTACTTGTTCTCAGATTTATGTTCTGGGAACGCACAGAAACGCTTCCGGAATGCTACCGAAAGACTTTGAAATTGAAAGGATCTACTCCGGAATGGTAGCAAATTTTGTCAATTACGGTGATCCCACTCCGACCGGCTATAAATGGACTACTTGGCACCCCGAGAAAAGAAACTACTTCAAAATTGGTAACAAAGTCTACATTATTTAGAAACGATTTTGCTCAGATTTTGATGACAAGCTGAGACTTCCTGGAGAGCAACATGGGTACTATTTGGAAGTAAAAAAGTTTTGGAAGGACATTGTTGAAAAGTTGGTTGATAAAGAAAACCCAAACAAATATTTGTATTTAGAAAAGTAGGAGACTACACTCCATTAGAGCAGTTTCCGCAGGGTCAAGACAACAGTGATTTCACAAACATCGACAGCTACATCTGTTTGTTACCACCAAAGTTTCCAACTAACCAATTTCAGTGACATCTTGGACTGGTAAACCGGAACATATCGAAAAGACGATGAATGCTTCCTTGGCAGCGTTCAACGTCTGGTCGGATTTTGTAAAGAAGAGACAACAAGAATTTTTGAAAACAGGTTCGTTTCCATGTCAGCTTAAACTTATAGCCTTTGTAATTAGGCGCAATCCAATTCCATAGCGAGTACATGGAAGAAATAGTTCTACCCGAAGAGCCATCCGGCATCTGGAGTAAGTCCGGAGTATTCTGACTACATTGACCATTCAGACTGCATCACAATCACTCTTTTGCTGATTATCATTGGGCTGCTAACGTCTATTATGGTCGTGAAAATTATGGAGTGCAGAAGACGAGACCGCTATATGCTGCTTCACTAACAATAATATTGTCTTTTGCATAACAAAGTCTTTTCAAAGACATAACTTTCTATAAATGGTAATCTTTTGTTTGACTTGTTACTGTTTCTTTGACTAGAAACGAGAAGTCACTCGAAAAGATCTCTGTCGACTATGCGGCTGTCTAATTTGTGTCTGCTGTTGGCCATCTTTCCAAATTGGGCAGCGAAGCAACACAAAAATGTAACATCTCTTAGTATTTTCAACTCTCGAGTCATCAGAAAACAACGACAAAAAAGCCAAGTAAAGTTGAAACATTCCGCGAATGGCTCAAGTGGGATGCGGAGTGTGACTTTCTACCAATTGCCGAACAGGAGATTCGAGCGTCACAAGGACGTTGTCCATTTGTTTCCAGCACGTACGTTCATCCTTGTTTCCCATAAGTATTTTTCTGCAGAATTTCGACTTCCACTCCGACCACAGCGACCAAAAAGCGTTCTTGGTGGAGACGAAAAAAGAAACTGTCTGAAATGGAAAAGCTCATAAGGAAGAAACAGAAACTGTTGTCAATCTTCGCGGCGGGAGGTCAAACTTCCTTCGAAATCGATTTGAACCAGGAACACAAAGATTATACAGTACAGCAAGGATCGAAACTGATAATGACCTGTGATGTGGAAGAACATGGAGAGTACAACAGTTCTGAAGTCGTCTCTTGGTATGTGAACACGAATCTCATCGAAGTTGGTCTAATCGACTGGAGAGTTTTGATCGGAGACAAGCAGCAGCTCAGTTAGTTCTTTGTTCTGCTTCCAATTCAAAATGTTCAGTTATCTGGCCGCTTCAATTGGAAGATGCCGGACAATTCGAATGTATGGTGAACGGACTTTATGGAGCATCGGGGATAGTCGAAGTCATCACTCGGAAAGAGGCCGTCTTGACCGGATTGGCCAATTACTTCATCGTGATGGGACTCTTTCTTCTACTTTCTCTCTTAGCCGTCTGCTACATACGCGGCACAAATCCACCAACACCGACGAACAAACAGGATCGACTCGTGGCTTTTCTGGAGAGACAAATAATGGAAAGTCGCAGTGCAGCCAGGGAGAACATTGCGAAAATTGTGCACGGAGAAGCATTTGAAAATAGAAAGAAGGCGGTCGAACAGAGCGTCATTTCGAGGATTGGAGAGGATGGAAGACCGTCACGAGGCAACAAGGACACAATTATGACAATCTTAGACAGACCAGACGAAGATCTGAAAGCCGTAAAGATAGGTCTTTGAATAGTCTTTATTGAGAAACAACGATATATATATATTCTTGGTTATTAGCATTTAGTCGTGACAGCACCAGCAGTGGTTATAGCGGGATCGAGTTTAGACGATGTGAACACCCATGTTCAGAGCGTAGACTTTGTTCCATTTGATGCTGGATGGGACTGCACGAGTGTGCCTTCTGTAAACAGTACGACTGCTTGAAGGAGCACATTCCCAGATGTCGGCTCTTGAGAAGAAGACGACCTGGATCAATTTGTTCCTCTCGATATGACTCTTCAACAGAGCATGAGCCATTTCCATACTCTCTGCGTACAGGCAAACTACTCTATCTCCTTTGGCCGCCAAAATACCATCCACGCTTTTCCCATTTCCTCTGGCTAGAAGAATGGAGGCATTGGCAGTCAAGAACTCGAGAGCCGAATCACGACTGAAGCCACAGACTCCGTGATCAAAGTCGCTCAAAGCGTCGAAATCGGCATCGGTGTAAGACTCCATCTTGAGACCCTCTTGAGGTGAAAGAGTCTTCACCAATTGTTCGGCATCGAAACTGACGAGCTCGTAGCGGTTGCGGTCAGACACGATGAAGCCGACTTCGTCTCTCCATGTATCATTGAGCTGAACTTTTGTCTTGAGCGACTATGAAAAGGACTCACAGCAAAAGAGTCGATAGTAACGTTCTTCTTGAGCTCGAGATTGAAACGACCAAGAATGTCCTCGGAGAGACGGTCAGTGAGATGAGCTTCAGCCGGACGCTCTTCTGGCACCGTATGGAATTGAACGGCGATAGGAAGAAGACGACGATTCTCCCGTTCGTTCTGTAAACTCGTATCGTTTTTGCCGAAGCTGGCTGCTGCGCGTGAGCGAAATTAATGGGCCGGAACTACTTTCGATCACAAGATCTCCCTTTTCAGTTCAGATTCGAAAGTGAGGTATTAGAGCGCATGTCCCCATTCTATGGACAGTCAGCTGGCGAGGCAAGGCCCAATTACCATTCAGGCGTTCCGGATAACTATGCGTCCGTGAAACCCCCTAGGGGAACGGACTGACCACGTCAATTTGATATTGTGAGCGAGAGAAAATGGTAGAAAATTGATAGCGCCTGGACAGTGATCGACTGGCGCTCGCTCATCGCACAAAACCGTACTATCCCAACAAACTTACTTCAATTGAAATGAGCTTCAGTTTGTGCTGATTCTCATCCTCGGACACCTTGATGGCTTTTCCCTGAAGCTTTGCGTCCAAGCTGGACATTACGACGTAGGCTTGGGTTCCGGTGTACTTGATGATAGTTTCTTTGGCCAGTTCTTTGCCATTGTCATCGTGAACGGTTGCACTAATAGCGTCGGGCTGATCAGCAATTCTGAGAGCGGCAAGACGACCGAGATCCAGACACTCCATCTGCAAATGAACGCGAATTAGAAAGGCTCTTTGAATGGACCTTGAAGACTGGACATGATGGGAGACTGATGTAGTGAAGGGACATGTGGGAATGGAAGGGGTGGAGGAACAACCACAAGCCGCCACAAACAACTACTGGACAACCCGTTTCGGGCAGCAGGCAAATATTATGTTGCCTTTGGAGGGAAAGTTGTCTTACTGGATGGAAGAAGCCGAAACATTGCCAAAACAGTATTATTAGGGCTGTTACAATCAATGCATGTTCCTTACCACAGAAAATACTTGGACCCTAATTGAAGTGTTTTCGGCGATTAAGATCTGTGATTTCTATCGAAGAAAAACATTTCTATGGTACCATCAGAGGACTTTGGAATGGTAAAACGTTCGGTTCCGTCGACGACGACACCACACGACGCAAAAGAATATGAAAAGACTGCCTAGAGGACAGGATTCGTTTCTAACACTCGGCTGGACGAATCGAATTCGGACAGGAATACGAGAATTGCGGTTATCGCGCAAAGAGAGAGGTGAGAGAAACCGGCGCGACGCCCGGGATGGCCTCAAGAGTGCAGCCAGTACATGTCCAGCATCGCAAGGACGTACAGCGAATCGGGCGAAAGACGTTGATACGAATGATACGTTTTCTCTCGTATAGTTACGCCAATCAATTGATTTGAGAGAAAATTTTAGCTGAAACTGACGTCTGGAACAGAAGGCGGGGTCAACGGACCGAAAAAGACTAATGTTTCAGGTTTGTTCGAAGGAGGAGAAGGAATAGAAAAGAGAGAGGACTGAAGATTGGATGTATCATTGCCCCGCGGCGAGGGATGACCTACTTCTGTCCTCGATCGGGCAAACTACTCGATCCACCCCCTGCTGATCTTCTCGACACTCACCAGCATTTTCTGTTCTTCGACATCTTCTACCGACTCCTTCTTCAGACTCTCCGACTCTTGAGAAGTAGTCGCTTCATCTCCTAGTCGAAGATTCTCCTGGGAACTCGTACCCTGTTTGCTCGTGTTCGATTTATTTGGATAAACCTACAAGAGAAGATTCCTCGGACGACTGAATAAGCTCAGATGCTGTACCAGAAACGAGAGTGATTGGTTGGCGATCCTTCTCGTCAAGTACGGCCTTCTTCTTTCTTCTAAAAAGATCTTTGAACCCAAAGTTGGAAACTCAAGTCCTTTCACTTTCGCCAAATATGTCAATTCGAACAGCGTCACTATTTCCGACGCTCGAATTCCGCAAAGACACAAAAGGACATTTTATTGATAGGACGAGCGTCGAAATTGTGGGAGGCGGTTCGGACTGCTGAAGAAACGGGAAGGGGAGAACGGGGGACAAAAAGGCGTCGGAATGATTGTACTGTCAAGACGACAGAATTGGGTAAACTGATACGGATCGGACATTCCAAGAATTATAATCGGGAGAGATCGTGGTAAAGAACAAAACGAGCATCATTTAAAAACACATAGCTACGTCTAGTTTCTACAAGACATTCCATCTAGACGGACGTTGTATATTTTTCTCGTTATGGTTTGCAACGCCATTCCATGGTTTGGCTAAAGTTAGAAGTATTTTGTATTTGCCTGCCCTGGAACCCCAGTCCTAGCTTCAGTACCCTTCCCTTATCTCTCTGTTCCAGTTACTATCCCTGTCTCTCGAAATAAACTGCCAAAGTCATAAGTAACAAAGTTTGCGTACTTGCTTTTCCTGTCTCGACTTGTTAAAAACTAATTATGAGCACAAATCGCTCTGCTTTATCCTCACTCAGAGCTTCAGGCAGACAAACAAACATACAGACACACAGAGACGCGAGAGCCTTTAAAAATAGTTAGCCTGGGTTTCAAAAAGTATTCTCGAGTTTGGAAACAGTAATAGAAAACTTAGGTAAGCTTTATGGTCATCAGGAGACTTCTTCTCCTCGGGTTAATATGATTAGGACAAGAAAACGAGGTCAACCACCTGAAGGTATTGCGGAAGAGACGCAGAAGAGACCGCATGGCCGCGAAGAGTCACTGTTGGAAGAGATACTGGTTTTCTCTCCTTCAGTCCGCCCAATGCCGCGAAAGATGTCGCGACAATATCACAAAGACAGACACTCACTCATAACTGTCCACTCATCGACCAGTACTTCTTCATGGTCACGGCACATTTTTGAAGAGAAGATCACACAGTACCTTTCAAGTAATTAGTGCTCAGCTCTGTCATACAGTTTGAAAAGCTGGTTTGGCAGTGTTCACTATATGCGTTTATTTTTTTGGTTGGCGACTTCACCACACTCTGACAGCATTACTACCATGGATATCTCCGTGACGACAATAAGGGAAGTGTCTGAAATCCTCATCCGATCGGCATATCGATCCCACGTGTCTTCCAGGTCTAGTTTCTGGTGTGTTCATCATAACAGCGGTCACACCGACCCATATTGTTCCAAATAGGGCGCCAACAAAAAGGGGATATACTCGCAAAGGATGTCACACTTTTCAAGTGTTTTTGCAAGGACAAACTTATTCGAGATTCGTCAAATTGGCGAATTTGAAAAAGAGATGGAGATTAAATTGGGCATGAGGCTCTCGCCTGGCGAATACGCTGCCTCAAATGCTTATCAGCCAACGGGCAAATCGATCACGTTATGTTCGAATACTTCTTTTCCATTCACAAGAATGAATTCTCTTCAAACAAACATTTTCTGTAGACGTTATTAGCTTCTTTTCCCCACATTTAAATCGAGCGCAGTTTTATAGCTTGTGAATTTAGCGACCGCGTCCTGTTTTTCTATACTATTAAAACAACCGGCAGCACTTCAGATTCTGGTATGCAAGATGAAAATTCGGAAGAAATTATACAAGAAAGTCAGTTACAAATCGAAAGGAAAACCGTCTCCTTCTCTATTTCGGTAGGTAGAATGTTTGTTTAGTCAGACTTTGAGGCCAGTCGGATGCGAAGAATAGCTTCGAACACATTTAAACATGAGTTTTTCTTCGAGGAAGGGTATTAGCCTCAATTCGGTCGGAAAGTGACTGCTATAGGATAGACAAAAAGGGGTCCTGAACCAATATCATTTCTGGAACAGCCCTTTAGAATGCTGCGTGTATTTTGAGAGTTCAGCCTTGGAAGTAGACAAAGCTTTTTACTTTCAAAAGTTTGTTGCAACTATTTTGCCAAAAAAAGAGTCATCATAAAGTCTAATTGTCTTCCCTTTCCATAAACAATTGCTGCATCTTCAAATGTCTTCAATTCACACAATTGGGACAAAGTGTGTGAATTGAAGTCAACAGAGTCCGGCTGATTCTCGTTCATTTGTTACGTGGCTGCGCGTGGAAACAGCCCGCACTCTCGCCGCAATGTTCCGTCGCCGGCTGGTCGTCCAACTTCAAAAAGCTAAATTAAATGGGCCTGGAGTGATTAGTTCCTTCTTGCTTAACTTTCAGTTCAATTTCAGTTGCTTCTCCATGTCACCTCTCTCCAATTCCTTTCGATGTTCCTTCTCACGTCTCAGCAGACCATTATGCCTCTTCTTGTACGGTCAGCCTCGAAAAGTCACTCGTTTCTTCCGTCGACAAGTGTCTTTCTGATGGAAGTTATGAAGTTGGCCGTCTGTCTTTTGGCCATTTTTGCAAACGAGGGTTTCTACTGGAAACCGTTTGCGCAACGAATTCAAGACGACATTTTGGACAAAGGGAAGGAGACTCTAAAAGTATTCTTCCGCTGATTGTTTTCCAATTTCTGATGTTCAGGTAGGAGTACCCGCATTTGTATATGCCCTACAAAACAATTTGTACTACTTATCGTTAGCCAATATAGATGCTACCACATACAGTGTAAGTTTTGATAGGTTTTGACTAATTCTGACTACAGGTGACCTATCAACTCCGAATTCTGACCACAGCCGTTTTGGCTGTAGTTATTCTGGATAAACGTCTATCCGGTCTTCAATGGCTAGCTCTTTTCTGTTCTCTGATCGGAGTCATTGGTGTTCAGTTGGATGGAGCTCATGTTCAGTCGACTTCTGCAAATAAAGGCAATTGGTTGATTGGTTTCGGCGCTGTTTTCGCAATGTGTTGGACCAGTGCTTTTGCTGGAGTCTACTTCGAAAAGATGCTCAAATCACAAACTGATTTCTGGATACAGAATCTTCGACTTAGTCTGATGACTCTTTTCTTCGCAATGGGCGGAATGATTGTCACGGATGTAGATAAAATTAATCAAGGTTTATTCAGCTATTCCTACCATCCATCTCTTTCCAGGAGGATTTTTCCAAGGATGGACATTTCTTCTTTGGATAATAACCGTCGTCAATTCCGTCGGTGGATTGGCCGTTTCGGCTGTTATGAAGGTGGCTTCTGATTCTTATCTTGTACTGAAAGTTGTTTAGCACGCGGATAACGTAAAGAAGACATATTGTCAGTCCATCGCTGTTGGTCTAACATCCATAATCTCAATATTTCTCGGAGAACGATCATTGAGTATGTTGCTATCACTGGGTGTCGGACTTGTCATTCTGTCCGTTTACGTGTACGCCTCATATCCGCCAGAAAAGGAGAAAGAAACCCGAGGAAATTATCAACCGTTGAAGCAGAAACCAGATGAAACAGTCTAAGGGAAGAGCAAAGAGCAAAAGTCTTACGGGTTCTCAAACTGGGTACTTTGCTTTAAAAATAAATACTTTGTCGTTTGTCTTGTGATTACAAGCCCGTACGTGTTCTGCCGCAACTGGTCGTTTCCGCTGTTTGTGTGTATTGTCCGAGCCGGTTTCTCATCCGGTATGACACGAAAAATATTCATTTATTTATAACATTGTATTGTACAAACAAGCGAGCCCGTTGGCTGGGGTGATATGAGCAAGAAAAAAAGGGAAAAGACCCGATTAGTAGAGGTACGTTGATGGCCTATGATCGTCCAAGGTGTGTGCCAGTGGCAGATCCAGATTGACTGGAGGCACTGTACTGTAGGGTCTGTCTGTCACTGCTCCGGCATAGATTGATGCTAAAAACGAACAGGTTCAAAAAGAGACAAGAGGCTTTGGCTCTCTCGTGGCGCGGTCTGAATAGCCGGGTCAACACTTGTTATGCACGAACCTGACGACGCAATGACTCGGGCATCTTCTTCCATTTCTTGATCTTTCTGCTTCTTTCTTCTGTGGCTCATTCCGTATCGAACCAAAGCCATCAGACAGATACTGATGCACAGAATGGTCATAATGATTGCTGCAAAAAATAGTTGACAAATTCTTCAAAACTGTACCAAGAATGATCCATCCTACAAGACTGAGAGGCTTGGAAGTTAGCGCTCCTTGAGCAGGAGCGTCTCCGATCGGGCAAATGTCAAGATCACGAAGGTTTGTTCCAGTAGGAGGACATCCATTGACCGAGGTGACACATTGAGCCAGACATCCGGGTTTCTCAATATCGATGTCAACGTTTTCTCTCAACATCTGACGGAACCACACAAGGTCGCTGTTGCAGAACCATGGATTTCCTGAAAAGAGGTTAAAGAGAGCAGATACACCCCTCTCTCTCAGTTCTTACAGCGTCAACGGCGGATCTGCCGGGGGCGGAAAGAGCTGTTTACTGAAGGTCCCAGACCGGCCGATGGTGACTAAGTGGAGGGGACCGGCGGAAAGAGAGCTGACTGGCAACATCGGAATGTGCCAAGGATTAGCGGCTGACCGCGGGGGATTAGGTTTTCGAGATTTGGACCGATTCAAACGAAAAGGGGTCAACTCACCACAACAGTAGATGACTCGTCGGTCGTTCGGTTTCGGGGCGAAAGTGTTCAGGAAAACATTGTCAGGAAGCGACTGTAGCTGGTTGTAACTGAGATACTAATGTTTCTAATTAATAACAGGAACACACCTAATATCGAGATGAGAAAGAGAGGGCAGATTCGCAAAGCCAAGAGGTTGAACATTGTCGATTCTGTTTCCCTGAACGTCGATCGAATACAGTTGGTCCAATCCTTCGAAAAAGTCTGCCCGAATCCTGTAATAGTTTTGTTTCGAGCTCAATTATCCCCAGAGGGAAGAGAAAGATCCATTGGTCTGGTTCTGGACTGTTTGAGCAGCGGCCCCTCCTTATGACCAACACCCCAACAGCCTCAAGTGGTTTGCTCGAATGCGAACCGATAGAATGAGGACTCTTTTGTACTAATGAGGAAAGAAACTGACTGTGAAAGACGGTTTTTGTTGAGAACGATGGCCTGGATCTGCGGAGTTCTCTGGAAAGCTCCACGCTCGATTGTGTCGACGGCCGCCTCCGACATCTCAAGACGGATCAACAAGGGAATATGCTAAGTCTCTGAATCATACAACTACATGCAGTACTGACCATAAAAGCATTGTTCGGAATAACTGAGATGGGAGTTTCTCCAATGCCAAGAGCTCTCAACTGACCAATGTAACGGAACATCTCCGGAGCCCAACTGGGGAACTTGTTTCCAGTCAAATACAAGTACTGTAGATTTGGCAATCCCTGAAAAAGGAGTATAATTCATAATGTCAGACGGTTACCTGGAAGGCCTGGGGTGGAATGACGGTGATTCCGTTGAACTCGAGTGAGAGTGACGTCAAGTTGGGAAAGTCCAAAGCTCCTACTGGAACCTCGTTGATGTTGTTGAGACCGAGGTTCAGATTTGTCAAGGTCTCTCGTTGATTGACCAGAGCTGCCGAAGGAATCTGGGTAAGAGAGTTCGTCTCAAGAGAAAGTTCTTGAAGAAGACGCAGTGGACGGAAGACGGTATTCTCTCCGAGTGTAGCATCGGTCAGTCGATTGCCAGCAAGGGACAGTTTGATGATGAGATCCTTGCTTGCATAGCTGGCAAAGGCATTGGACGACAGCTGACTGATTCGGTTTCTGTTGAGATAGAGCTTTCGGAGATTTCTCAACTGGGGGACTCCTTGCTGTGGAATCTGGCCAAGATTGTTGTCATTCTAAACAGACAATGACAGTTAAACTAATAACAAACCAAGTCAAGTTCGACAAGAGAATCGAAAAGAGCACCACTAAATGCTTGGTCATCAATTGATTGAAGAGTGTTTCTGTTCAAAACGAGTCGCAGAATTGTGAAGCCTTGGAAGGCGTTGGCCGGAATCCTGCTCACAGCCGTGTCAGTAATCGTGAGAGAATCAATCTGAACCGGACCATTGTATCCTGGTACTTTTTTTTTGCTTGGGACTGCGCTTATTTGCACGGTGCTCATGTTACTGTTGCGCAACCACCGCCTGCGGCAAAATTTTGCAAGCCAAAAGACTAACAATAAGTAAAACACCTACATAGGTCAGAAAAATTAAGAGAAAGATAACAAGGCTTACCGCGATGTTCCGAGCAGGCTGAATGGCCTGTAGAGCATTTTGGAGAGATCCAGCATTCTGACAGACAATGGCGACTGGCTCATAAATGGAAGGAACACAGGTACAAGGTCCAGAAAGCTGCGGACATTGAGCCGAAGCTACCGCGAGCAACGCGGCGGCCACAGAGAGCGCGAGCAGCATTGGAGTGATTGGAAGGGGCGGCGGAAAGACGGATGGAGCAGGACCGGAAAACCGGCTGACGAACAAGCTGAAAGCACACGTACGGAGGGCACGTTAGGACAAGAAAGACGACAGATAAAAGAACACGCGAGGGGTGCAAATGCTGTGTTTCAGAACTCATAAAGAAGTGTTAGAATAGACGACCTTTCAAAATCAAACGATTTGAAGCTTTAGGTCCTTGTCCAGATTTATGTACGTTGGGCCAGCATTGCTGGCTCGCATTCACCTGCCTTGGTCAATGTTCTCCCTTTGAACCACTGGAGTCTATTTTCGGAAAGGTCGAAAATATTTGATATAAAACTAACAAACTTGCTCAAAAAGAACTGAATGGAAAAGGTCGATCGAAAAGGCGTAAATGAGAAGGGATCATTCGCTCCTTGTCAGGCGTGCAAACAGTCCCTATGGTGACAGCGCACGATCTCATCCGAAGACAATGGTCTACTTGTTCTGTCCTAGTTGGCGACAGCTTTTTTTGTACTATTGTACCTCTCGCCACTTATAGGGAGTTGGAACTGGTAGAGTACGTCATTCAGGTCTGCCGAATGGTCATTTCGAAAGCTTTGTGGCTGTTTGTTTGTGTCCAGGTGTGTGCATCAACTGTAATCCTCAAACATGCCCACCAACGGTCCGGCTATTTCGGAAGTGCCGAAAGAGAATTACCAGCTTTTTCGAAACGTGGCTGGCGTCTGGAAGACTGTTGAAACACTAGTATGCAATGGTAGAGAACATTTTAATACTAGTGATTCCTCTTTTAAACATGTACCGCGATCATTGCGCGTAGCGGTACGCGGTGGTTTGGTTTCCCTTTGGCTTGGTACGCGCCGCTGAAAACTGAAAATTTCGATAACTTGAATACCGTTCACCCATCGGTCTGAATTTTTTTTTATGAAAAAGACCACCGTAAATTATCCAGGAAAAAAAATTGGGATCGATAGGTTGAAAAATAATACATTTTCCAAAAACATGTCGTTGTCCTACTTGTATCCCAGTTGGTGACTAGGCCAAGGCGTTTGTCCGAAAAGTTTGAGTAGCTTGCAACTATGCGTCAATTCGTATTTTGCCAAGAAAAGAGTAGCTACAAGTTCAATTTTAACCCAAAATTGCTACGAAATTTATCTATGAGAACAAGAATAGGTACCAGTTCGACAAAAATAGCCGAAGAGTACGTCCCAAATAGCCGAAAAACTGATTTCTGCAAGAAATAGCTAAATTTCGAATAATAATTGTTCGTCAGATCGAAAATGTCCGCGACGCACTTTTGCGTACGGATTTGGCGCGTGCTCAAATTTTATTTTTTTCTGGAAACGTCTGTATCTCGGCAATGAAAAAATATTTTTCGATAAACTCGTTACTCTACTAATTGAGTACTACAAGATTATACCACTTAGAACCGAATTTGTTCGATTTTTTCGCCCCGATTTTTGACCAAACTTCGGTCACCGTGGCTCAGCCTTTGAGAATTTTCGGGATTTTATGGTTGGTACCGATAGTACTCGCCGAGTACTACATACGTATGCCATCGATATATTTGGGAGGGACCAAGTGAGTTCGGACACTACGCGATTTATAATTATAAGGTAGATATAGACTGTATATCTGGAAAATGTTCCTCTGATAAGCAGTTTGAGCTTTGTTTTTTGTGTATCGGAAATTCGTTCGTTTTCGATGTACTTTCAACAAACAAAAAACGCATTGTCCTGTACTGCTGTGAGAATATTTTCCAACGACAAGTTGAAATTACGCGGGCAAGGAATTATTTGCCCGCTTGCCCTTCTCACATTCGAAATTGGTTGACTTCAAAGTCAGTTTTATTTATTTCCTCTATATTAAGTTTATTTTTATTTTTGCTTTGCCAAAACTACCAAAAAAAGTAACGTACACAAAAGGTTTATTTTCTCAAAGATCAAAGACGTTTCCACTGCACTTTGAAATCTAACACATTACGCAGTATCTTGCTAAATAATCGTTTTTGTAATATTTAATCAGTTTTTCTCAGCTTTCGATGACGTCTTTTGACGAAAAACTTCGATCCGCATTGGCGAAAGCTCAGACGATGGCAAAACCAGCAGCTCAGGTTATCTTTTGGTTTGATTGGTCATATTCTTTCTTTTCAGTCAGAAACTGTCGTCGATGGAACAGTAGCTTCCGTCAGCAAGCAAAACACAGATCTGCCGAAACCCGAAGGAAATCCGTTGATCAAAATCAGCAAATTCGACTTCCGCCCACTTTATTCGAGGTTTCTTTTCAAACTCATTTCTATTTACTGAAGATTCAGAGTTGATATCAACTGCGATAAATGGCTGATGACAATGAGTGAAGAGTCACGAGGAAAATTGGAACATCCACCTTCCTTAGATGACGGAATTGATTTCCAAACAGAACAAGTTAGTTAGTTCTCAATTTTGTTCTACAAGGTTGGCAACGCCCTTCCAGGGCTAAAGTAGAAATTCATGACTTCGCTCTGTCACGGAGCCCTAGTCGTGGTTTTCCTTTCATGCCTCCTTCGTTACTCTCCTCCTGTCACTCTCCCTGACCCTCCAAAGAAACTATCGAAATTGGAACCCGCTCCCTCCCAAGCCTAATTTCAAAATGTAGGACCTGAACGGGTCGCCCGGCCCGTTCTTAGCTTCAGTGAGTCTCAGTCCTACTGTCCCTTCCCTTCTCCCCTTGTCAATCTGTTCCAGTCACGCCTTGTCCCTCCAAAGAAACTACCAAAGTGGTTAGAACACTTCACGCACTTGATTTTCCTGTCGCGACTTGTTAAAAACTAAGTTGCGCACAAAGCTCCCCTCCTTATCCTCAAATAGAGCTTCAGACAGACACACACAGAGACTTGAGAGCAATTTAAAATAGGAAATACGAAATATTTCAGGAAATACGGTTTCTTGGCTGTGAACTGATCCAAGAAGGAGCCATTTTACTAAAACTGCCACAGACCGCCGCTGCTACGGGTCAAATTTTGTTTCATCGTTTCTACTATCAGCGTAGTTTCCTGAAATATTGGTTTCAAGTATGTATTTTATCTTTCTCTCAATCATGATTTTAGCACACGGTAATGGCTTGTCTCCTGCTGGCATCGAAAATCGAAGAGGCTCCGCGACGCCCTCGTGACATCTACAACATTTTCCATCGGCTCGAACAACTTCACAATCTAAAAAACAAAGGACGTCCAATCACAATGTAAGCATTTCAGCCTACAAAAAGATATGAAGCTTGAAACCAAGTTTCGTATCATAAATTCGTATTTTTCGTCCATTTACACTGTTCGCACCTTAAATTTAAAATTAATTATTTGCACAACAAACGAAGAAACTATTCTACACGGAACCTGTTGTTTGGGTGTGAAAAATATGTACAATTCCTATTGAACTAACGATTTTCATCTAGATGCCAACCGAATTGGATCTGCTGCTGATTTCTCTCGGAAAGGCAGAAGAAGAGCCGGCTGTAAGAGCTACAGTTTTTTTCTTCAAGAAGAGGAGGGCCATTTTTAAACTAGCAAGAAGGCGGTGGGTTAAGTTGTATGTAGCGAAACCACGTTTATTTATTATCTTCTTGTATCTTTCTGCTGAAACGGGTGATAAATTTCCACGTTGTGTGCATTCCGTTAAGAGAAATTTCAATCCGGAAAACTGCCACTAAAGTTAAGAAAAATATGTTTTTCACCAAAATCACCCGACATTTTATTGTAACTTGAAAGCTTAAAATCAATAGGAAAACAGAAAGAGGTTTCGCTACATACACCTTGAGTTTTCCCCCTTTTCTTGCTTCAAAATGTTTTCGGCCCTCCCACAACAGGTTCCGTGTAAAATTGGGTTCTTTGTATTTCATTGCTCGCTATCAACCAATCCTTTTTTAGAGAAACTACAGCGCAGCTAAAACCGGCCGATATCAACCAAAAGTACATGAACGCCAAAACACACGTCTTGAACACGGAGAAGAGAATGATGTCATGCTTAGGATTTGTTGTCCATGTCAAACATCCACACAAACTCATCATTTCCTACATTTTCACACTTGGTTATGGCGTACGGAACGACTTTATTCAGAAAGCTTGGTAAGTCTTTGGATTCGTCTTTCTTTAAACATTCATGCTCTAGGAGTTATATGAATGATGGCTTGCGAACGGATATGTTTGTGAGGTACAAACCGGAAACAATCGCGTGTGCTTGTATTTTTGTTGCTGCAAGAACTGTCGAAGAGCCAATCCCGCTGCCAAGTCAGCCCTTCCATTGGTTCGAGCTGTTTGACGCTTCTGATCGAGACGTCTACACGATTGCCAATCAACTGATGACTCTTTATGCCAGGCAAAAGGTATGATTCTTTTCTTCTCTATCATAAAAAGTAATGTTTTCAGCCAGTGAATATGAATCGTTTGGTTCATATTCTCGATAAAATGAGGGAAGAAAAGGAGACGGCTGAATTGGCAGAAAAGGCTCGACAGGCAGCTCTTATTGCTGCCAAACTTTCGGAAATAAAGGAGAAACATGAGAGATCAGTTGACAAAACGAGCAGGAAACGAAGTCCTTCTCGATCGAGAACTCGTTCTCCCAGAAAGTTTTTTCTTTCAAACGATTCATTGCAAGCGAAATCTTTCAGGAAACATTCGCCGAAGAAACGTCGCGATTCTCCCGATCGGAAGTACAAAAGTAACGGACGAGAGAGGGATCGTCGAGACGACAAGGACAGAAGGGATCGAAATCGACGAGACAACAGGGACGAGAGAAGACGAAGAAGTCACAGTCGTGATCGTCGTAGTGATCGGGATTATGACCACAAGGTAATTTTATTGTCTTCGTCTAAACACGTGTTTTAAGGATCGTAGTAAGATGCGCAGCGACACCATCTACGAGACGCTGAAAAATAGACAGCGGGAAGTTCCGATCAAGCCAAGAAAGTAACTACCTCATTGTGATTTCGTATTTCTTGTTTCCCCGGTCAGTAAATTTGCAACTCGTCATGCTTTCCAAATATCCCGTTTCCACGACATGTATCCGTTCCAGTTTTATTCGAAGTTTACCCTAAATCCTGCTGAAGAATGCCTGTCAAGTCGATAGAGTTCTACTCGGGAATAGGCGGAATGCATTATGCCTTGAAGCAGTCCGACCCGGAAGCCACAGTTTTGGCAGCCTTTGATATCAACACGACTGCCAATTCAATCTACCGACACAATTTTCCTGAAACAAATCTGAAACAGAACAATATTGAGGTTTGGCTTAATTTCGAATGTTTTTATGCGTTACAGGCCATTTCGATCAAGTTCCTAGAAGAAACAGCGGCAGATTTGTGGACAATGAGTCCTCCTTGCCAGCCATTTACCAAGTATTTCATTTTCTAGTGTGACCATTCAATCGAATGGTTTTAGAAAAGGACTACAGCTTTGGGACGAAGACCGGCGATCCAATTCTTTTTTGACGCTTCTGGAAAAGTTGAAAGTCATGTCGAACCCGCCAAATTACGTTTTCATCGAGAATGTGGTTGGTTTCGAAGAATCCTCAGTGCACAAGACGATGATGGCTACACTTACCCAGATTTACAATTGTCAGGTAACGTTTTTCTTCATTTTCAAATTGATTCAGCTGTAGGAATTCATTATTTCTCCTACCCAATACGGTGTTCCCAACTCTCGTCCACGTTACTATTTCCTTGCCTCAAGAATGAGCTCATTTGTGTCTGTGCCATTGTCAAAGGAGCCTCCCAATAATCATTCAGTGGAAATGGAAATTATTCGTTCATTTCTCGAATCTTCATCATCTCGAGCATCGATTCTCGACAAGAAAACTCTAGAAACTTATGGAAAAGCACTGGATGTAGTGACTCTTTCTTCCAAAAGATCTGCATGTTTCACAAAGTCGTATGGAACGTATATGAGCGGATGTGGGTCGTATTTCTGTGAGAATGAAGAGCAAACTGACGGAAAACACTTAACACAAAGTGCTTTGGAAGATCTGGGTTCGATCAAAGTCAGAAAACTGACACCGCGAGAGGTTTGTAGCATTCTCCTCTTTAAAAATATAAGTTTATAGGTGGCCAATTTGATGACTTTTCCCAAATCCTTTAAACAACCGCCAGAAATATCGGACAAACAAATGTACAAGACGTTAGGGAATTCGGTCAACATTCATGTTGTTAGGTCTCTTCTGTCATATCTTCTAAGTTTCGAATAAATTCGGGAATTAGTCACCACTTATTTGCAAGTCTCTGTTAGTTCAGCGCCCAGAAAGTATCGTATATCGACACACGACACTCGAAAGTAAATTCGCCGCGGCGCCTCCTTGAGGACGGTATGAATGAACCTGGTCACACACTCTCATTGAGCTCATTCTCTCCCATTGTTTCTTTCGACCTTCATTGGGAGACTTCTCTGTGATGGAACAGTCTTTCGGACGGATCCTCTTCTCTATGGGTCATTCATTTTAAACAGATCGTAATCTATCGCGCTGATGGACTTGTCCTTGGGGTTCGCCATCCGACTGATTGTGGCCTGCCAAACGCTCTCTACCTCCGCCCGATTAATCGGCCTACCCCAACTAATTTGTCCTCATTAGGGCACTTTCACACCGTAATCTTATTACGCTGTGTTTACTCATCTACTATAGTTTTTAAATACAGTCTCACCTCCATCCCGTGACAATTATAACGCGTGAACGCAATTTGAGGCCATAGACATTGAGGTTGCGGATCGGCTGGCCATAAATGTGCGGCGTCAGCTGAACAACTGCCTGCTTCGAAATTAATATTCTCTTCGGGCGCTCTCTGCCGAGCGAATTGATTGTTGTCCTCCGACGCAACGTCAACGCCCTTTATTGAGCCAGCGTGTTGCTTCCAACTCGGTCGGGATATACAGAACTCTTAGTCATCCGCCCGTCATTCTTCCGCAAACTTTCTAGCGCACTCCGTCTGTTGTTTCAGCGAATTAACCTGGCGTGAAAGGCTTCAATTGAATTTTCTCGCAGACTGTTGTTCTTGTCATTCAAAACTGTCAATTGTCGCTTTTACACACTTCTTTTGAAGGATTGGTGGCAGAGTTGCTCTACCAATTTATCACTTTTTGCTCCTTCTCGTTTCTGTGCTGTCAAACATTCACAAGGTTTAAAAAAAGTTTTTTGCGAAATGTCCGGCTCGGGCATATCATTGACATGACATAGTGTGTCCGACTGTTCGTTGCAGCTGTGAATCGATTCAGCAGCCAGATGTTGCTAGTTTTGGTTCAAATTTTATGCTCAGAATGCTTTCCTCTCTCGCATTCCGCTCTTCTCATTATTTTTGTACTTAATTGCTCTTCTGTATTATTTAACGCCTTTTGCAGAATGTCGCGATCGGGATCAGATGAGGATCTTGCCAGCCGCGCAGTTTCCATTTCTGTGATAAAAGATACTGGATCAAAAGTAAGTTTTCGTGTCTTCCAATGATCATTTCTTCCTTTTTAGGTCGAACTTATGTTCAAAGCACACGGATTGAAGAAAAAGAAGAGCTTGCTCAACGCGATTGTCACCGTTTTCAGAAAAGTACGTTTCAGACAGATCATTACAAAGCCTTTTCACGCAGCTTCATATTTTTGCAAACATGAGCGAGAGGTGAAAAGTGGAGTTGTGGTATCACCTATCCTGGGTTAGTGCGCGACCAGTTAGAGCGAATTAACTGTTGTCCGAAACGATAAATTATACGGCGCCCTAATTCGAAGAGGAACCCAAAGACGCGATAAAGACTATGAGGAGGAAACATCAATGTTTTTTTCAGCCTCACCATCCCTCGAAGCTTCTAGCAAACGGAAAGTTCACTCGTTTTGAACTAAAAGAAGCCTCTCTCGGATTCACACTCGAAGTACAAACAGACAAGAAAAAGAAGAAAGGAAACGGCAACAGAGTCGACACGTTTGTATGTGATGTGAAACGATTCCCATCGAGAGTAAACCCGGACAGTGCCGAGTTTGAAGCGAGTTTTATTTTTTTCTTTCTTCTATTCGCAGGGTTGCAAATACTAAAAACAGCACGCGCGTGTGAGATGCTTATCAGCTGACCTGTGTCTGCTCTCTCGCGTGTCATATTTTGTTGCACAGCTGTTTCTCATTCAACTGTTTTTTTCAGGTTCTGGAACCTGCCAGCGGTGACTGTTTCATACTTTTGTCTGTTATCAAAGTGGATAACTTGACTACCAATTGGAAGGAATTCATGGCCGATAATGGAACGCTGGATGTCGAGCAAATTTAACCCTTTTTCTTCATAATTTGTTCCTGTCTGCCTAAAGAGCACAGTTTTGCTGATACGGGTAATATCCTTTTCTTATAAGCTCTCAAAGTTGTTTTTTGTATGTTCCCATTTTGTTATGCAGCATAAATTTCTCGAATTATTTGTCCTAAACATTCCAGCTAGCGCGCGGTTGCTCTGCCGCCCCTTTATCTTCCAACACGGCTCATTTATAGCACGTTGTAAAAGCCTTTCAGATGTGTTTCTGAAGTAAACTCATTATGAAACTTCCATATAATTTCTTTCAAACTTTCTCAAGAGGTTATGCCAGCCGTCTGGGAGTTAGTTTCCTTTCTAATGTTTAGACAAAATGTTTACATAACTCGTTCGGAATATTGCTTGACATCGACGGGGTGACGGCGACAGGTAGAACTATTCTTCCGCGAGTGAAAGATGCTTTTCATCTTATAACGCGTGAAAAAGATGGGCATCATAAGTTTGTCGTTCCAACGGTAATTTCAGTCTTTTTTGTATCTTCATTCCTTCAATTTTCAGGTTTTCCTTACAAACGGTACCAATTCCATGAGGAAGGATAAAGCTCTTAGACTATCGGACCTTCTTGGTTTCGAAGTCAACAGTATTCTTATTGCTTTTGAACGAACATTTCAGATTCCTCCCAAGAAAGTGCTTATGGCTCACAGTCCTCTTCGAATGTTTCACGACCTTCATAAAAAACACGTCCTCGTGGTTGGCCAGGAACAATGTGGTGCTATAGCCAAAGCGTAAGAGTTTTCCTATCTTTTACGCTTTTTGTTTCAGTTTGGGCTTCACAAATGTTTCTACAATCCAAGAGCTGCGAATGATGTTCCCTCATCTTGATTGTGTCGATTTTGGACGAAAACATGTATCAGAAGTGGAAGCTACCAAACTCAGAGCTAAATTTATGCCAATTGAAGCCATAATTTTGATGGGAGAGCCCTTAGCCTGGGAATCGTGTCTTCAGCTGTTGATGGATTGTCTTTTAACTGCTGGAGGTATAGTTCTCTTTTTATATTTTTATAACTGCCATATTTTAGTTATGACTAGCGGTCGAGGCGAAGACTATGCAGCAAAGCAAATTCCTGTAGTAGCTTGCAACCTGGACTGGGTTTATATGGCTGAAAATGTAGGACTTCCGAGGTATTCCGTATTTCGATCATTTTTTTAAATAAACATTCAGAATAGGCCATGGTGCTTTTGTTCACTGCTTAGAATCTTGCTATTACACACTCACCGGCCGACATCTTCACTACGAGGCCGTAGGAAAGCCAACAGAGGTGGTCTTAGTTTCTCAGTCTACATTCCCCCGCCTGGAAGGAATGTAGACTTTTCCAATTTTCACGGAAAATAGCTGAAAATAAAGCGGAAGTTATTTTTTATAGTATATGTACAGTGGCTTTAACCTTTTTTTTCATTTATACTTGTTTACCCTTAGTATAACCAAATTGAGGTCGGTCACTGATTTACAGTTTTTCAAGTTCTAGAACTTATTTTCACGGGTTTTGTCTTTAAATTCTACATTCCCCTCCCCAGGAATGGGGGAATCAGCCGCCCTCCCAGTTTCATTGAATTGGTTTTAGATAAGTTACCTACACGCTGCTCACGTCATACAACAACAAGCCTGTGAAATGAACATTGAAGCTGTCAAAACCCTCTATGTGATCGGGTTCGTCAGCCTATTATTGGTTTAATAATCCATTTTAGTGACAACCTTATGAGCGACGTCCTTGGATCCAAATGTACGTCCACTTCTATTCCAGAATATCAGTATTTTTCAGTGTTTGATCGTTATCTGCGTCATGGTGGACGTGGAAGATTCGACCAAGTCGATCTGGACCTTTTTGAAGAGACCGATCCCCCGGAAATTCGCACTAGACATCAGATCAACAGATGTCTCAGTATTGTCGTTGAATCTGGAGTATATCGTGGTATCACTCTTTTTGAGCTAAAAACCAACAACAAAAACGTTCAGAAGGATGTCGTATCAACGGAGCAGTCAAGCCGATTTCAATGCTATTTGAAAATCTCTCTCAGGGAGAGCAGGCCGCATTGACACAGCCAGATTTTGTGGAGCGAGATCTCTATGCTGCTATTCGTACTATTCTCACCCGCGAGAATTCACGAGCTGGATCTGAAGATCGTCCGATTGGCCAAACTACAAACATCCTTCGCATTTAACAACTTTTCATTCAACTATCCGGTGAACGATCATCCCGATTGCATCTCGTCTTTACGTGTACATCATGTTTTTTATCACCAGGCATTCATTGCGACTTTAAAACAGTCTTTTGTTAATAAACAGTTGAATTATGTACAACTACATGTGTGAGAACTCCTCAGTCTTCCGCAATGTGGCTCCGCACTTTGCTTGCTTGACAAACAAAGGAAGCACTTTATCCCGCCTACGAAATTTTGTCAAACTGTTGTCATGTCGCCTTCAAATCTATTGATTTCTTATATTGTACCTGAATTTGTTAAAAACTTTAAATGACCCCCTAGTTTTTCAAGGAACGGAAATTTAGCTATCAGCAGAACTCTAATTTTGAGCCCATTGTCTTTGAAAAGCTGAGACAAAAAAGGTAAGACTTGAGTTGGCAACCCCTCAATGAACTAAGGGGTTTGCCAGCCGAAGTATTACCAATAAAGGATACGCTGAAAACTTCTTCGCGTGAATCATTCTAGCTAGAAATACTCTCATTTCAGATGCCTGATAAATGAACATACTTTCTGTTCTGTTCCTCATCTCACTAGCATCCAGTTCGCCAGAAGAAGCAGTAAGAATGTTTAAATGAATAACATAAAAACTTTCAGGATCTTTACGGACAACTGCTCGAAGAGTATGAGCCGTTGGAGAGACCTGTCGCCAACGGTTCTCAGCCAGTGATAGTTGTAATGGGCCTCGTTTTGCAACAGATTGTCGATGTGGTTAGTTGAAAGCAAACAATTAAAGTTAAAAATTAAGGATGAGAAAAATCAAGTTGTAGATGTGAATGCGTGGTTGAAACTCACTTGGAAAGATTACTCACTTCGTTGGAATCCCGAAAAACACGGGGGAGTCTCGGACTTACGCTTCAAGTAGGACAAGACCAAACAGAAAGAATGAGTGTTACTCAGAAAGAATCAGTTGTGGACTCCCGATATCTTGATGTACAACAGTGCTGACCGTCAATTTGATTCGACCTTTGCTTCAAATGTTCTGGTGTATCCCGATGGCACGACTAATTGGATACCTCCCGGACTTTTCCGTCTATCTTGTAAGATTGAGGTGATGGTCAGTGCCCTTCTCTTACGATCATCTTTTAGGTAGTCTGGTTCCCTTTCGACGTCCAAGAATGTTTTATGAAGGTTCGTGTTTCTTGCCAAAATTAGCCAGTTAACAAGTGTAATTGATGGAAATGTCTCTCTGACTCACAAAGTTCTTTTCTTTCAGTTTGGGTCGTGGACCTATGACGGAACGAAGGTGGAACTACAAATTGACGAGAATGGCTTAGACATATCCAACTACATGGAGAACGGGGAATGGCATCTTGTATGTGAGTCGCTCAGATTTCAACAAACCTTTCATAACATTCAGCAACTGGTTCATCCAGAAACATACAATTCTATCAATGCTGTCCTGAGCCATATTACGATGTTGTTTTCACTTTCGTAATTCGAAGACGGGTACTTTACTACGGTTTCATTTTCTTCTTCAAAAAGAGTTCAAATCGTTTCAGCTTTCAATCTCATCTTGCCTTGTATTCTCATCACATTGCTCACTCTCATCGGTTTCACTCTTCCGCCAGATGCTGGAGAGAAAATGTCCTTACGTACATCTTTACAAAAATAACATTTGTTCTGCTATTCAGAGATAACCATAATGCTGTCCATTTGCATCTTCCAAAACTACGTAGCAGAAATGTCTCCTCCGACTTCCGAGGCTGTGCCTTTTCTGGGCGCATTCTTTGCCGTCTGTATGTTCACCTGTGCTGTTTGTGTTACAGGTAATATCGTTAGTGTTTAAGAGTTCACTTATTACAGCCACTGCCATGGCTCTCAACTTCCACAATCGAGGGTCAGCCACTCACGAAATGAGCTACTTGGTAAGCTTGCTTTCAATTGCAAACCTTTTCTGTTTAGTTCGAAATAGTGATGTTGAACTGGCTGCCGTGGTTGTTGTGTATGAAAAGACCAGGCTATGTCGCTCGGAAGGGCAGATTGTACAAGTTGGCCGAAGAAGAACCCGAAAGAAGCGAAGTCTGTACCAAATCCCTACTTTCATCGATTCTCGTCGATTCCACCCCTAACTCTCCGCGGTCAGTCAGACAGAATGTTCATCATTTCCCAGCGGCTTATCCTCAACCATTCCCAGCTGGTCGCGTCATTTTGAACGAGAGAGTCACCAGCTTTTATCCTTGTTCTCTGTCTTCTGCGATTAGCAAAGACTCGACCACAAATCTCAAAAGAACACTTTGATTATTTGACTTTCAAAACAAGAAAAAAATTGCTTTTTTCTAATTGAAAATGTTCAGAGTGAGTCGAATAAACGAGGAAGAAGGCGAGGAATTGCAGCCGACAACAGGAACCACCCATTTGTGGAGACATGGTAGTCAACGGGCCGGACAGAATTCTTTTAAAAACAATCGAGTTCCGATCTCGACGACTGTTCAAAGAGATTTGTTTAGGTGGCTCCTGGTCTCATCGCCCAACTCCTCGTCTTGCAACAGATACATCAGAATCTTCTGGTAACTTTTTGTATGCAATAATACGGATCATCTCAGGAAATTCGTGCCTCGTTTGAAGAAAAGGAGCGGACAAAACAAGTCGAAGACCACTGGAAATTTGCAGCGATGGTAAACTGGAAATGGGCAGCTTTTAGTCTTTTTCAGGTCGTCGACCGTTTTTGTTTGATAGTGTTTTCCTGTTTTCTCTGTGGAGCCACATTCAGTCTCTTTGGAGCTGTGCCCAATCTCGGGCAGTCTTTCTAACTAATCAAATTGATCTGATAAATATTGAACCTTATTAGTTTGCGATCAGACAAACTTTAGAACTGATTCGGAGCGTCACACATCTTTCGTATGACTAAACTAATTATCGCCGTCGGCGGTCCATTCCAAGTGGATATTTAAATCCCGGAAATGTGAATCTTCTTCGTGTACGTACGAGACTGGTACGAGTCTCTTAAGGTGTTTTGATATTGTGTTCAATTGGTTTCCAAACACATCACACCATGCAAAGACTCTAGACGGGAAATGCTCCTAACGAGCGACTTCCTAAACATGTCTCATCAGTCATGTCAGAAATAGTCAAACCACAAAAAGGATGATGTCAAAGACGGAGGTATGTTGCCTTCCAACAGCTGTCCTCCATCGCAAACTATTAGACATTACCAGCCGTCTACGACAGCTTTCGCCGCCCGTTATGGTTGAAAGTTTACTTGCGTCTGCGACGCTCAAAAAACTTGTTTCTACTCGAAGTTCAAAACTAACTTTGATAATTTATGACTTATCGCGACGAAACTCGTAGCCTCGGACAAAAAACGCACAGTATACTACACCAATGCGCTTTAGTAGTAGAGAGATTGTGGGTGAAGGTGAAACAATCTCCCTCCAAACGCATGTTGTTTGAATTGGATGACGAGAGAATTGGAAATGACAGTAGACTGGTGTGACTTTCGACCAAATGAAAAGAATATTTCATCCTCGTCATGCTGAAGTGTTCGGACATTTGAGTGTGTTTTAGTTTCTTCGGAAGTTTGGGAAGAGGTTCCTTCCACACGAGAACATTCATTAGTCTCTTACCTGTGACCGCGTGAACCTTGGGTTTTCTGTACTCCCACCTGTCAAACTTTCGAGCGACCAATCGAATTAGGAAGTCCTTTCGTCATAAGGAGAAAATGACCCCCTTTTGGAAGTGATTCTGTCTCTGCTGGAGGCGTTCCTGGTCTGTCCGTCGAGATGGGCGTGGTTTCTACACATATTCACAGCGCTTCGTCGCGCCAGCCGATGCTTCACTGTCTTCTGCGGGTTTTCCTATTGACACAACTTTTATGTCTCCTAGTCCAGGTATATCATCTCCTGCACTTTATTATTTTCTCTCACAGGCAGACATAGTCTCTCCTTCGGCAGATACAACACTTCTACTTGTCATGACGGACCATGAGGTTGTGGCAGAACTAATGAATGAAGCAAAAAGCGCCCAAGTACTAGCAGTCTGTGGACCTCATCCATTACAGGCCATTTTGGACAAAATCGAAGGAAAATGTAAGTTTTCGGCTCTTTGTCTCAGTTCGATCCGTTTCTAAATCCGGCTCAAGTGCACGATGATCCCGATAACATGACGTGACACTTGTCAATTCGAAACTGTCCAGTTGGCCAGCCACCATCAGTTGAGTCATTATGTTCTCTAGTGAACAGCCTAACTGTCCTCCCTCGAACAATATGTTTGTTTTCAGAATAAATCTGCGAATGTTTACCACTCATTGACTGAAATCATTCTACCATGACGATGTTTTGAAATTGGATACTCACTAGAAAGCGTCTTGATTGCCTACTTTTGAAAACATTAAGACCACAAAAACATTTAGTAAAAAAGAACTTTGGTGACTATTTGAGCAAGATCACTGCTCCCTTTCGAGAATCTGATAATCTGCGAAATATTATGACTTTCTTACTACAAGAACTATTTATCCAATCTCAATTTCATAAAACAAACTGGTGGTTTTACTTTTTAAGACTTTTGCTTCCTTCTTTATCACAAAGATCGCCTCAACTTTCGTACGGGTGGTTAGCTAACCTGCACTTCAAAATCTAAACCCCGCGTTTTCTTTTCCGGAAATGCCTAGCTGAACTACGTCAAAATACTAATATCGAGAAGACTTTGCAAGATTTATTGGCTGAGGCTGAGAGATATCGTTGCGAGGGCGAAACCACTAATTCGAAGGACATCATGACATCATCAGTGTCTCTCATTTTTCAAGAAAATTGCGCGTGGCCTCTTCAGGTCTAGATTCTGGTCAAACCCCTAATTTCACTGTTTGAAATGAAAAGATCTTGTATTCGTTTGTGGCCAATACTCTGCTTTTATCAAACCAGTCAGAAAAAACTATAGTTGCCTCTCAGTGAGATCAGCAGATTTCAAAATGGGTTTCCGAAAGAGATTCTATATAGCAAATACGCCTACATATGACCAAATTAAGATCAAAACATGTTTTAATGCATGTTTCATTGCTGCTTCTGTCATCGTTTCGACGTCTTTTCTCTGGGAGATTCCCTTCAAATTTGCACCCAGTCCCACGTTCTCCGATTCCTTCAAATCTATTTCTTGCTTACTGGTATTCCAGTTTCGTCACACATCTCCATTGTTGTCCTCTTGATCTGATTGCACGTGTTGAGATTAGACGAAGTAATGCTGTTTTCCGTTTCGTCATCAGACTCTCGACCCCCTACGGAAGATTATTTTATTAATAGATCATTAGACGAGTCCAAAAAGAGCTTCCGTTCAAGGAGAATTGCCCCCGCTGGGCTCAAAAATGAAATTAGTCGGATAAACAGGCGACCTGCCCACCCACGACGAGACCTCTTCGGAATAATAGACTCTTTTCAGTGGAACATGACGAAGTAGTCAATTTTTTGAGTTCGATCAGATACAAGGCACCAAGACTATGGAGGGCATACGAGCACGCTCTTAAAAAGTAAGTCGAAAAAATGGAAGGCCAACAAGACAATAATTTAAGATATACATCTTGTAAGCTGATAGCGGGTGGAGGAACACTCGGTTGACGACTACTCTATGTTCTTCAATTTCCCTCCCCGTATGCTCAAAGTGGCCGTGGATGTCTTGTTGTTGTGATCGGCCACACGGGTGTATGGCTGACTGTATATATTAGAATAAAGACAGTTGTTGTTCTCACTTCTTCTTTTTCTTTCTTTCTTTTGCTTTTAAAACATTTGCGACTTTGGTAGTTTCTTTGGAGAGACTTGGACGGGGTGACTGGAACGGCAAGGGAGCATAAACTGGAGCCTTGGACAGAACGAAGTTTCGACCTGAATTGTCTTTATTCTGTCTTTGTGAGTTAATCAGCAGCCTACGCAGTCTCTTTATTTTGGTGGCAGCCTATAAGTGTCCCTCTCTCGGTATTTTAAACAAGGTTTGCAACGCCCTTCCAGGGCTAATGTTGGAGGTGGTTGTCTTCCCTTTTACTTCGCTCTGTCACAGAGCTCCTAGTTCCCCTTCCCTTCTCCCCTTGCCACTCTGCTCCAGTCCCCCAGACTCTTCAAAGAAACTACCAGTTGTAAGAGCACTTCGCGCACTTGCTTTTCCTGTCGCGACTTGTTAAAAACTAATTTGCGCACAAAGCTCCCCTCCTTATCCTCAATTAGAGCCTCAGACACACAAACACACAGAGACTTGAGAGCAATTTAAAATAGACAAGTTGTGCTACGCCCCTCCGGGGCTGGGTGACTTTGGTTTGTCATTTTCAAAACATAACAGTTAACAGTTTGCTGTTTGATCCCTCTCCAGATCAATTAATAGATGAGAGTAGCTTAAATACTGTACACGAAGCAAAAAGACAATCTGCAAAGTCTGAAAGAACAGAGACAGATCTCTGTCCCTCTATCTCTCTTTCTCGTATCCCTGTCCGTGCTCCTGTTATCCCCTATCCCTGATCTCCAGTTGTGATATCACCCCGTTGAAGCGGAAGTTATAGTAGAAACCCCCCTGAACGCTTTCCCGTACTCCTAACCCACACTTGATTCTCTACTGTCTGGAAACTATCCTCACAATCAGTCAAAATTAATCAAAGTCTACGCACTTGTAAATTGACTTGTCTAAACTAGTTACACTAACTCCATTCCCCTTAATTGTGCGCACAAAGCTCCCCCAATTATTGCCAATTAGAGCTTCAGACACACACAGACACAGACCTGGGAGCATTTTTAGATAGATTCCTACAGAAGAGATCCCTTCAAAAAGTGTCGCGTTCGATAAAAGATTAACATGACAAGACTTGACATGTTTGTCTAGTCTCGACGATTGCGCGGACACTGCTACAGACGAAGAGAGTTACTTTGTTAAAGATAGAGTTTTTCTAGTTCACTTGTCATATCTAGTCTTCCAAATTCAATCAAAGCAAAACTAGTCAAGAGTTATTTCTAGATGAACTTTACAAAGAAGGCTACATACAAACATTGGGAAAGGGATAACTAATGTGCCTCTAGCAAATCCCATAGGCAAGATATCAAGCAAACACGAAGCCGTGTTGAGCAAACGCTCGACATATCGTCTACCTTTCGGAAAACGTGTTTTCCAAACTCTCTGTAACCTAATAACAGACTAACGTCAGAGGGGCACAAGTTCAGCTGCAGACAGAGTATTCGTGGCAAGACCCATTACATTGATAGTCGCTCTCTGTTCTTCGCTTGTTTCTCAGTAAACAAGAAATGGAAAAACTTAACGACTTGTCTTTTGAACGTCTACGTCTAGTCAATGAGTATCTCCTTCTAATAAAGCAGCTTCAGTCGTATCTCGACACAGCGAATCTACATTTCTCCAAAGCAAAGTAAGCATGATATTTTTGCAGTTATACAGTGTATAGAACCCTTCATGGCGTAACTTTGTCTGGTCTGGCTGATCCAGAATCCGCAGAACTACAAGCAAACATACGGTATGGACTGACTGAGACTTCTATAAAGTGGGTGTTTTTCAGCATTAGTTGCGGCGACTCTTACCAAGTTATCGAAGAAGAGGTTTGTCTATTTGTGGAAAGACTAATGTACATTTTCTAGGAAAAAACTGACGTTTCTAAAAAGGAGGATACTGAACATCGAGGATCGAAATACGCCTTCAGACCGTTTGGAGTACTAGAACCGATGTCGGCAAAAATGGGAAGACAAGTGATGTCAACTGCACTGAAGGTTAGATTCGAGAAGCTCATTTAAAATAGGCATCTTTAGATAGTCTGTGATATGGCCAGTGTCCAACAAGAGATCACAAAAATTGACGAGGAAATGAAGACGACTATCAATGAAATTGACTTGACCGGTCTGATGGACAATTTAATAATCTAACTTGTTATAAATACATAACCCGTACACATTTGTTTTTTGGAAGCTACGGTTTGTTGGCTTCGTTGAGATTTTTGGCGAGACTTGAAGAACGCGAGACTCCTTCACTGATTTTTCGCGATGCTGCCTTGACAGATCCATCGCGAATAGAGCTCAAAGAGGTTGCTCGACTTATCTGGAACGAGCAGCTCATTTCTGTAAGAGTGGGGGAAATCTACCTGGTTTGACCGATTTCCATTTTTTTCGATTTGGAAAGAGTAAACCGAACATTTGCTGGAAGGAGCAGCCCAAAGTTGTCGTTCAGCCGAGCCCCACCATGAGAAAACAAAAACGGGCAAAGCGGCTACCAGAGCAGATACTCGAAAAACCATAGCCCATTCGGTGGAAGAGCCTGGAAATGTTTCTGTCTCTTCAACTGAAGTGTAACAAACCTTCTTGAACGATGTGCTTCGTCAAGATTTTATTACCAATACTGAACCAGGCAACGGCGAAAAACGACCAACCCGTTACAATTCCAGAGAACGGTGGGGCCAATTGAACCAGTGCCGTGATTACTCCAGGTGTGTGCATTCCTATATTCTGTTAGGTTGTTGTGAGAGAGAACACCAACCAGCAAAACACATGGCTCCACATAAGGAGACAACAGCTAGAACAGCTCGATCTTTGTCAAAGAACGGAACAATGAATATACATACGGACAAACCGGCAGACGCCACGGCATTGAACCACTAGATTTCTTCGTTATTGAAAAAGAGAGTACTCACTTTGCACACAAACGTCTTGTCGTGTTGTTTTTTGGTTACCAAATAGGATGAAAGAGACGAAGAAGCTGTTTTGGATACGAATAGACAGAGGATGGGGAATGCGGCTATGAGACCGTTTTTGGTCGGAGCAAACTCCAAAACATCTCTCATATAATTGGGAAGAAACTGAAGAAAAGATAAAGTCAAAGACTATGCAGTACCTGAAGCATGATGACCAGAGGGTACTCGTGACAGACGAGCGAGAAAGTGGCAGCCCAGAGAGCGCTCGACCTCATCATGGCTCGATACGGTACTCTTCGTGAGCGATCCGTTCTTTTTCCAATAGATTCACAAGCTATTCTGCAATTGGAAAATTAACTGTTGAAAACTCTTTAGCTCGTACCGACTCTCAATGAAAAGCTGCTCCTTTTTTGAAATACAACACTGTTTTGATGGTTTGTCGGCACCGAACGGAAGCCAAAAGATTGTGACCATGATCGAAATGATGGCAGAAAGATAGAAGATGGCTGGCCAGCCATCTAGAATATCTTTTCGGGTACAAAGATATCCCGCCGTTGGAAGAATAAAAAGAGTCCCTGAAACAGATTAAGTCGTTCTTGTTTCTGATGCAATTTCGACGCGATATCCTGTTTTTGATCGCTCTGATGGCTTCACATGAGGAACCTGCACTTTGTCTGGTTACTATTGTAACGAAGAATCCAAAAATTATGACGCGAGTTTTTGTTGAGCTCAAGGACACATTTCCGTTTCCAATCGTCCAGCTGGTCATATCAATTCGCGCACATCGATCGACTGACCAATCTGACGGCCACCGCTGATCAATCCAATGGCAGCTGCCCGTTCTGCTTGTGGAAACCATCTAAACCAGTTCGACTGCCCTTTTGACTGTTTGAAAAACCTGGTAATCAGAGAGTTTGTCGCTGGCATCAGACACGCATCACTAGCTCCAACTGCTAGACGAGCGATTACTGCGAACCAGAAACTGTCGTGAGCAAAAAGAGGAAGCAAAATGTTTCCAGCACAACACAGTAATAACGCGACAAAGACCATATACTTTCCATTGATGCGATCAGCCCACATTCCAGTGACCAAAGTCAGCAAAGAACCGGCATTCTGAGCTGCTAGAACAAGTCCTTCCTGAAGAGGAGAGAGTACGGGATCATTTTGGCGTTTACTTGTTCCGTTTTCCAACTGAGATCTCCTTCGGATTTGGCCCTTCTTGGGCAACTGGTCATACAGATGAGTGCTACGGCCAGATTCGAGGAACTAATGGAAAGAGTAATGAAACAGCAGCAAAGCATAGCTGCCAACATAAGCCTCATCGATGGAAAAAGAACTGAAGGTTCCTCTTCTGTCTCCTGACTACCAAGTGCCGCCAAAACTCTTTCATCACAACTGTCTGCGTTTCAACATTTTCTATTGCAAAAATAATACTACCTATTCGAAAGATGGTCTTCTCCGGACGTGAATCGAGGCTGGTCGATCGGTTGAGACGAGACATCAGGACTGCGTCACGGGCTGTCAGGGACAACTCCGCCCCTGACATAAAAGTGGCAAGTGATAGACTTCATTTGGAAACGCGTACAACTATTGGATTATTTCGTCTTTTGAAGAGTCTCCGATTACATCTTCTTTGCCAGGTACTCGTTTTGAGAGTGCTTGAAGTAAATCTGAGGATAATGGTATTCTCTTTTGCTGCTGCCGTTCTACAACTTTATCAGCTACTTCACCCGTCGCTTCCAGTTGATTCTTAAAAAAATCATTTAAGTTAAACAGTAATCATTTTTCTACCTCTTTTTGTTTCTTTTTGGATTCCTCTTCACGTTTCGAAAGTTCTTCTTCTGTTATTCCATAGAAAACGGCCAATGCTTTCCGTTCTCGGGCGTCAAACTCTTTGGATCTGTCGCCCAAGATCATCCGGAGTTCACCGATCAAAGAAGAAGCTATTGCAGACCGTTCCATGTTAAACTCTTGGTCACAATATGTTGTTGGTTGATGTTCCTTCTCTGCTACAGCCTCAAAAACCTGAAAAAAAACGTTGTGGTCGTATAAAATGAGTCAATTCACCTGATCGAATATGGATGTTTGTACAAGTTTTGGAGGTAGAAAGACGTCTTCTACCTCCACCGATGTGTTTTCGAGTGATATTTGCTGCTTACTTTCTATTGGACGAAACCATTGCATGAATAAGACTTTTTGTATCGCAACACGGGCTTCTTTTGGGGAAATAGATTTGGAGAGAATGCTTAAAATTGTTCCTGAAAAAAAAGACCAGTCGAATAAACTAACTTTGAAGAAATGCCGTCTAAAACTAAAGCAGCAGCTTCGTGATCAGCTAGTAATGTTGAGGCACCCGCTTCTTGAATTTGACGAACAATGTATTTTTTTGGTTGTTTTATTAAATCTGAAGTGACTATGACTGCTTTTCTTGTTGTCCTGACCTGTTAGTTGGTTCAAAAGAGGGATTAATTCAGATTTCGTTCGTTTGGTTATGAGGTAAAGCTTCTGAATTGAGAATGGTTGTACTAAATAAAGAATTAGGAGGCGTGAAAATGCGCTAATGTGAAGAAACAAAATATCCACGAGGGTCTGAAACGTGGTTGCGATAGCTGACACTGAAACACATACTGCAACTGCTCCATCAGATAAAATTTCGCGTACGACATCCAAGTCTCCTTCTAACAAGTGTACAATCTCCTTCGTATAATAGTTGGACATCAAACCGTCCTTTTCGCCAGGTCTACAAAACAATTGTATGCGAGACATATAATTCACTAACATGTATGTTGACAGTTCCTTCGATGAGTTTTCCAAAACTGCAATAAATCGACGCAAAAGATGAGCAGCTTTTCGTCGAAGAGAAGCTTGAATTCGACTTCCATTCACGCCTTGTCTGAAAAAAGATGTAAAGTACGCAGCTACATCCAATACCCAAAAAAGATTCGTTCTCTACCCCTTATATCTTTTTGCATTATTTTGACATCTTTTATAATCGAATGAAGAAGTCGTGGAATATTGGTCAGATAGTGAAAATAACAGTAGGCCATTCCTGCATTCAGCACACCGACAGCAATAAGAATAGCATGTGAAGTTGAGCCATCTAGAGCTAGATTAGAAATTTAAAAAAAAACGCCCCTGTTAAAAAATTCACGGATGAAATGGCTATTCCTGCAGTTGCAGTGATTCCAATTGGAATCAGAAGTGACGCTTTTGGAGTTGGATCAACATAGGTCAGAGTTTCAGCATCAACCTAAATTATAGTAAAAGCAATTAAAAATCACCGCATACCTCATACAATAACTGAAGTCGATAAATGTCATCGTAAACAGATTTCAGTAGTCGCTCTTTTAGCCAAAATGTCATCATCCTAAAAAACGAATATTTTATTGAGGGAATCCATTTTAAAATGCTCTCGCGTCTGTGTGTGTTTGTGTGTCTGTCGGAAGTTTAATTGGCAACCAGTCGGCTTCGCCGCCTGTCGGCGGCTTTTTTACTAGTGTTTTCTGCTTTATTTCTGATACTTTCCCCAGGGATGGCAAACCTTGCCGGTCGGCAAGGCCAGGTTGTGAACACAGCGCCAACCTAACCTAGGATCGCGGCGGGTTACTGTAGAAAATCGAAAAAACTCGATTTTTCTCTAGTTTTCTTATTTTATTGTCGTTGTTGGTGACTTTATAAGGGGTTGCAACGAAAAAAGGGAAAAAAATAACATCTAGTACAAGAATCTACAAGAAAAATGGAGTTTTATCGGTTTGCTACAGTAACCCGCCGCAAGGGTCCCGCAGCGATCCTAGCCGCCAAACCTGGCCAGGTTGGGCGCGCTGTTTACAACCTAACTTGGCGCGCCGGTTCCAACCTGGCCTGGCCGGGACGATGATCCGGCAATCTACGAAACCAGTCCAATACCGTATTACCTCTAATTGAAGCACATGTGCTTCTATTTTTCAATCGACCTTTTTGGGGGTGCTGCTATTAGAGGTAATACGGTAAATTAAAAAACTCACGTGACCTCAAGACGCTTTTGTCTCTCTCTCTACCTTACGTCTTCTTCGTGTACTGACTGCCATGAAGTGAAAATAAAGTGAGAACAACATATGTGCAGACTGAACAATTGTAGATGTATTAACCATTTATGAATAAAGGGAATCATAATACCTATAAGTTTGACTGGAAAGAGACCGAGAGCACACAAAACGTTATAAGACATGTCAGAATATGTGAAACGCTCAAAAAATTCAAACTGTTGGGGCTGACTCGCGGTAAAAATGTTCGATTTGAAGAGGTCATTTTGTAAAAATCTTGGCTAAGTATCCAGTGCACACACAATTTATCGATTTTTATGATTTTTGCAAGTGACCTTTTTCACAATTCACGAACAGTTTTACAGCGAGTCAGCTCTAAAGTTTTAAGATATAAGGATGTTCAAGGTAAAATACTATAATTCAAATCGATTTCATGATTTTCTCAACGGTGAATTGGCGCGCTACCCTGAAAAACAGGGTTTTGTGGTTGTCGAAGCGGAATATTTTGGGTTATTTTTTGAACAGAATTTATCAAATTTTGAGTGAAAATTTTAAGTTACACAAAACTTAAACTATCGTATCACATTGAAGCTGTATGTTTTCGGTTATTCAAATTTTGCAATTTTGTGTAACTTAGAATACCCTCTCAAGGTTTTATAGGAGCTATGCATTTTTGAGCACAAAAGTAAATCACTAAGGTAAACAACTTCATGTTAGTTTTTACCTGAACTCCGACGTTCACACGTAAAAGCACTAAAACCACGTTAAATACACACGAATAAATTAAGGTCAAAAGAAATAGTTATTCAGTTTCCATCTGTAAGTTGTGATCCGTGAAAGCAGCATCCAGGGGCTTTCGTTGATAGACTAGCACGTACGAGTTCCGGTCAAGCCATGGATTTGGAGGGGTTGGAATACAGTTCACCCATGAATCGTTGAATTCATACCTTAACACTTCAAGTTATACCTTAACTTTCAGCGACAAACTAACCACTTGCCATTGATGCTCTTGGCTGAAGCTGTGTAATGCCCGCCTCCCAGTCCTCCAGAATGGTTGCTACAAGCAATCAGATCATATTTGACGTGGTCATGCTTGTCATTCGCCAATTTGTCATTTAACTCGAAATCTCTATAATTTCAAGATATAATTTGCGATTAATTGGAATTAACCTAACAGGAATTAGAACTGGATCCTCGATTTTTTCTCGATTGAAACGTCCGTAATGGAAACGTTTCAAATGGATAATGAGGATTTCAGGAAGACTCCACAAATCCAGTTTTTTAGTGGCCCGTTTATGATCTTTGCATACAGGACAATACCAGCTGTCTTGCTCTCCAAGCTGCTCTTCACGAGTGAAGAGATCAATGCAGTCCAGAAGATGAACATCTCGGGTTTTTTGTACCGAAACTTCGCGCTCAATCAAATGTTCTCCTTTGTAATTGTTAAAGATGGTGGGGTCCTTCCAAGTAACGACGAGTGTAACATGCTTGCCGTCTGGAAGCTCATCAAGATGCAGAGGGAATTGGTGATGTTTATCACCAGTGTCGACGAAAACATCGTAAGAATCTGAATTTCGTCATTATCAGACATTAGTGACATTTATTTTGCACCTTCAATCCGTTCAAGACGATCATTGTGGTATGTAGTTTGAGTAAAGGCGATCACTCTGTTTTTCACAAATTCCGGAGTGATATCTGTAATGTTCAAGTAGGAGTAAATCATCGGTACTGTCAAAGAACGTCCTTCTCTGCTGTGATTTCTAAATAGTCAGATTACTATTTTGTGAGTACAACGCGAACTTACTTAACAATAAGATATTTCCTTTCTGACTCGGAGTGGTCAACTTGAGCGACAAAGTAAGCATTCGGTAAATGATCCCCAATGACATAATCAGAAGAATTCATAATGCGGACATTATCACTGGCAACACCGACAGTGAACAAACAGCACTAGATAAAAAGTTGTGAAACGACATTGTAAGTTACCTCTACAGAAGTATTTGCTTGTTTTAAATTGTCGTTTACACAGGCTATGACATCTTTGACAGTGCACATTGATGTGGTCAAGCCCATGGTAAACTTTGCCCACTTTTTCTTAGGAATTGAGTTGTAGATCAACGTTAGACTTAACTTGGGCACATTCCTTCCGGCTGGAACGGGCACCGACAAGAAGCAGAAAGGATCAAACTTTATGCTAACCTGCAAAATGCTTGTGTGATGTTTTCAAGAAACATACCTTGTGACAATCAGGACATACCAGACGTGATTTTAGCTGACCATGAAACGTATCAACAATGATACTGTCGTTTCTCGATTTATAAGTTTGCCAGGCAGCTTTTGCAGCCTTAAATGGTATAATGACTTTCTTGTATTTGCTTAAAATACCGCATGCTCTTCCAGTTTGTTTGCATCCTCTTCTTCTTGAATATATGGCTTTTTTTGTATGCGATTTAAATCCTCGTGTAACCCATCCAAAAGATACGCAAGAAGTTCTTGTGAGTCCTGTTGTTGATAGCCACTGAACCGTGGAGCGAACTGTCCGATTGTTCCCTTGAAAGTTACGTTAGTGAAAAAAAAGTCTCACTTTTAGTTTTCTTGGAGCGACGGCAGTGTGCTCATTTTGCCAGACTTGTTCGATTAGTTCGGCATATGCTTGTGCCAATTCTCCACCAGTTCCCAACGGATTAACTCTGTTGATATGTTTTATGAAATCTCCTCTCAAAAAATAATCAGTGAGCGGCGGTACATTGGAGAGACACTAAACACTAAATACAGAAACGATTGGATTGTACATACCTGAATTGCACTGGCCATAAAACAAGTGTTACCCAAGTTTGTAAGTCCACATGTACCATAAGATCCGGAAGCATCCCCAATTCGAGTTTTCCGCGGTGAATGCCTTAAAAATAATACGTACTTTTCATTCTTAAACTGGTACGCTGGTCCGTGGGTGTCATCTATTCTTTTAAACTGATAAAACACCCACGGACCTTAACGGTTGCCAGTGCAGGCTCATGAAATCCAGTGCTGCTATGAGCCAATGACGCGTGTTAGTAAACATGTTTGCGACAAAGTACAACAAGTAGGACCATCTGAAGTTTAGTAAACGAGGATCGTTAATGGCCAGGAAGCAGTAAACGAATAAACCTACACATTGTAAGCAGTCGATGACATGCTGGTAACATTTGTAGACCTAGTTGAGCCGACGGGAGACGTGAGAACCGCAGTTTTGGACCCAAAGAACCAATTTCCTTCCTCGTCTTTTATATCAATTGTAACCTTTGACATGTCTGTATTATAACTACGGTAAAATCTCACTTTTTGAGCGGTGTCAAAATAGACATCGAGATTCTCTTGACTAGGATCTATTTCTTCCCAATGTTCTTCTCCTTCAACAGATGTGACGTAGAAACGAAGGTTTTCGAGTGAGGTCTATAAAAAATCTTCAGAATATCGCAGTGTAAGTGATTAGAAGTTGGGTAAAAATATATAAACCATAGATTAGGGTATTTTCTAAAAAAAAAAGTCACACCGCAACTTTTCTTAGAAAAAAAAAATTATAAGAAAAGTTGTGGTCGAATTTGTTGACCGTTACTTCTTTTATACGTTTTTTTGGTAACGTAGTCGCCGTGTGATTACAAGCAGGGCACTATAAAAATATTTCGAAAAAAATTCGAAAGAAAAAAAAAACGGAAATATGGAAATATTTTACTAACCTCCGTCAGATTAATTTTCTCTAAAACTGTCTGCCTTAGCTCACTCATCGTTTCGTCGCCAGTGAGCCGAATGGTGACACAAATTTTTCTGTCACGAGCAAGTGATACCTGCAAAACTTGGGTTTAAAGGCTTCTACATAATGAACTAAATTACCTCAACAGTGCGAGGGTAAGTCTGCAGAATAAGAGATTTTCCTTTGCGAACAACCTGACGCTCAATGTAATCTCGATCAGCATTTTCCAGACCAAACACGTCGTGAAATCGTACAAATACTTTTTTGGGCAGATACACGTAGTCGGAACTTTCAACAAGCCCTGATTTCAAAATCCAGCCATGACCGTCTAAATAGTCCTTTTTTTTATTCGGATGTTAAAAATCAGACCTCTTTGAGAAACTTCTTCACAGTTGATTGCTCCAATGTCATCAGGAAAGCCCGTCTTATGAGCTTGATGTACGACATTCCACCAATGCTTCGACACAATAAACCTGGAAAACAGTTACAGACATTGGATTACGTACCACTTCGCTCCTAATGTCAACTTTTCTTCCTCCGTTATGCGAATGAGCGTTGTTAGCTCGTCTTGTGTCATCATGTTCGAATGGATATTTCCGTCCTCAGATGAAGACTTGCCGTGTTTGTGTGACCCTGACTGGTGAACAGGTATCTCATGACCGAGTTGAACACCGAAAGCTTCACTCAGTCTGGACATCACATCTTCTGTTGCCAGACAGTAGTCCTTGTTAGCCGTAAGGTTACGCTTTAAGCTTTCTCCATCGAATAAACTTGTCGTTATTATCTGTGGGACGTCATTGATGTGACCTTTTTCATTTGCTTCAAGTACAATTTTCCACCAGTCGATAGGTATCATATAACTAAAAAATAAAATAGCTCGAAAACGGTAACTTTGTTTTACCATTTCCTTCCAACTGTAATAGACATTCGATCAATTTGGTTTATAATTTCTGTGAGCTCCTCCTGGGAAATTTTCCTGCCTCGTTTAGCGCTAACGCTTCCTTCAGCGGGCCTATCCTCGCTCTGTGAATTCATTGACGATTGAGGACGATCTGAAAACGTAGATCAAAATAGGAAATGCCACACAACTTGTATTCTTAAATGCTTTCGCGTCTCTGTCTGTCGGAAGCTTTAATTGGCAATCAAAATGGAGCAATTTGTGCGCCCAATTAAGGGGAAAGAGTTAGTGTAACAAGTTTAGACAAGTCTCTGCATGGACTCTGAATATTTTTGACTTTTAGTTTTCAGACAGTAAAGAATCAAGTGCGGGTTAGGAATACGAAAAAGCGTTCTAGGGGGTTTCTACTATAACTTTAGCTCCAACGGGGTGATATCACAACTGGAGAACAGGGATAGGGGAGAACAGGAGAACGTGGAAATAGGGGCAGGGAAGGATATGCACACGGAAATTACACGAAGGGGTACAGGGACGACAGGAGGGAAAAATTAGACAAAAGAAAGGGGACATGGCGATAGGTACATCGTAAGTGGTAGAGAAGGAAAAAGCAGATGACAACGGACAGGGATAGGAGAAAACTGGGAAGGGCAGAACAGATTGCAGAATTTAGGGGTGGACAGAGAGAATGTGTCGAGAAATCAGAAACAGGGGACAAACGGGCAAGATTAGAGGAACAAACACAGGAGCCTAATTGACCTGGAGAGGGATCAGATAGCAAGCTGTTATCTTTTTTTAAACAGACAAAACTAATTCACTTAGCCCCGAAGGGGGCGTAGCTCAACTTGTATTCTTAAAAGATTCCAAGTTAAAATAATTCATACCTTCTGCTTTTCGCTTGTTACTGTAGTTGTCCGTTTTGAGTGGAGAGCGATCATTCATCCCACTGAAAAAAAACATTTACTACAACTTGGTTCAACTTATATGTCAGTTCTTGATTAATTGTAAGACGTGATTTTCTAGTTTGTATATTGGGCAAGCATGTGCGCTCTGACCAGCTGAGGCCGGTCCGGAAAATTTTTTGAATGGCGGCGGGCGGACCGGACCGATTTTCAAACTGGACGACGCCGGTCCGGTCCGGCGCCATTCAAAAATTGGACCGGTCCGGTCCAGAGCACATGCTTGATATTGGGAAATATAATTTTTTTTTCTATTACCTAACGTGTCAAAAACTATTTATAAAAATCGATAACGCCAAAGCAAAAACGCCTTATAGGTCTCGCCAAAATGACCTTCAAAATTTGGTTCCGGCTTGGTCTCGAGAGGACTTGGCGCGCAAATTATTTTTGGCGGGATTTCAAATTTTTGCCGTTTTTCTAGTCGAATTATTGTTCCTTTTTCTTATTTTTATGCGTTTTCTTGTTTCTTTCTTAGGCTTAGACTCAATCGTGGAAATGCCCTTTATGATTTTGTGAAAAAAGAATTCCAAAATAATCAAAAATAGAAAAAAGACGCTCTAAGAAAGTGTCGATGCGGTTGTATGCGAATATACGCTTAGGAATAGTACTCCTACTTGTGATTTATCAATCCTGAAGGTGAAATCACTTGCTTTGACGAAGATAAACGGTAAAAATTGAAAACTGTACTAATTTCCGCTATTTTGTTCTTAAAATCATAGAGGGCATTTCTTCGATTGATCGGCAAGAAAGAAACAAGAAAAATGGCATAAAAATAAGAAAAAGGAATGAAAATTCGACTAGAAAAACGGCAAAAAATTTGAAATCCCGCCAAAAATAATTTGCGCGCCAAGTCGCCTCAAGACCAAATTTTGAAGGTCATTTCGGCGAGACCTATATGTTACAGTTGAAATTGACCGGCCGTTGATATTGCCCGGAAATCCATTATTTTGGGTTTTTTAGTTATGTTTTTTTTTTCATTTATTTTTCATTTTTTCCTATCAAAATAGATAGATTGATTCATTCCTCATCTTTTAAGACCAAAACCAGCCGTTTATATGGGCTAAAGGCTTAGCTAAGTCCAAAACAACCAAACATGGCTGGTAAAATTGTTTTCAAGTGTATTTTTTCGATTTTTTTCGGTCGTTTTCGTATCAAAACGTTCCAAATAGGATATTCTACAATAATAAAAGAAAATAAACTCGAAAAAAAGAAAAAGTGAAGTTTCCGGTCAATATCAACGGCTGGTCAATTTCAACTGCAACATACTTATTGCCAAAACGGGGGTCCAAAACTATCATTTCGGAGGGTCAATGACTATGATTTCGAGATACATTTCACCACTTGTATTTCTGTAGCATAGTGCAATTCTAACAATGAGAACAGTTGTTTTCTCAAAATTTTTACAAGAAAAACATTATTCCAGTTTCATACAGAGTTGGCCAGGCCAAACTACATAGCGATAAGAGATTCATTAAATTCATAAAATCTCCCTTATTATTTTTGGGAATCTACTACTTTTGAACAGACTGAACAACGTAGTAGTGATGCCTGTGTCTATCACTGGTTTGGGTCGTTGAAGATGAAACATAAGCTTATACCATACCTGCAGCAACAAACCAATTATTACCGTGTAGCTCATAGAAATAATCCAGGTAGAAGCAGTTGTGCAAGAGGTACAGCTGAATGACGAAAAATATGAATTTGTTTCTCTAATAAATAAAAAAAGGCAACGAAACAAGATCTGTATGAAATGTCAGTAGAACGAAATGTCGCTCGCTGCAGTGTTCCTTGGCTTTTTTTTCAAACTACCGCTCCTTCGAACATTCGTAAACAGTGCGCGACAAAAGATTTCCTTTTCCCTCGTTGCAGCCTCCGGGGTTTTCCTTCCTTGCTTCAGTTTAGCGCAAATCAATTGACACACGTTTAGAAAAATATGTTACAAAAAATACAATAATCAAAAGATGTGTGCGCTTGTTCTTGCGACATTCGGGCTATCAAGTGGGAAAAAGGAAGTTGGAACATTTTTTGCTTTCTTCAACAAATTTAAAAACGTTTATTTCACTTACCACACAATATTCTAACTTCCTTTGAAGTGTGCATCATAGTTTCACCAATTTCTTTTTCAATCCATCTTTTACAGGCTGTTCTATGAGCCGAACATCCAATCGAAGTGATCCGCTCGATTGCAGCTCGTCACCGTCAGTTCGAAACTATGTTCCACACGTTCCGACCTCTCTTTCTGCACATTCAGGTGTGAGCGGCTCCTCTTGCGATGGACAGTCTCCCGTTCTAACACCATCTGATGCACATAAAAAGTATTTTTTTTTGCTTTCAAAATAAATAAAAATTACAGTTTGCCAACCAAATTCAAGTTTCTGGAGTTGCATTTGCCGTTTGAGCAACATTCGAAGCTCGAAGTTCGTCCAGGCGAAGAATGTCGCGACGCAATCGCAAAAGTTCTGAGAAGAAGGAATATCATCCCCAATCTATGCCGTGTTTATGCTGGATCAGATACAAATAGCGAAGAAATTGATCTACGGGTAATATTTTTGTTGTCAACTAAATTTTAAGCGTTTCTAATGCATAACGTTCATTTTCTTTAGATGGACATGGAGACCATATGTTCAATGCTAAAAACACCGGAGCTATGGGTGCATAGCGCATATATTGCCAAAACGAAGTCTATAAAACACGAAATACGACGGAAAACGTTCATTCCCTGGGTACCTTGCGATGTCTGTCGGAATCCTATCTGGTTGAGCGGATGGCGATGTGAACTGTGTCAAATCAAATTCCATGCGAAATGCTCGTACAAAGCTCCATTATATTGTGACTTGCTACCAACATTCATGCATGACGAAGGGGTAACTTTTTTACTTGTATTTGCACAACTAAAATTACAGAAGCTACAAGAGCTTGCGGAAATAACTGGACAAGCAATGGAGACTACACTTGGTCCATTTCAGCCGAATCCGAGTCCCGTATCACCTGAACCACCACGTCAAGATTTTACTCCTCACCGGTGAGGCATTTTTCTGTCTCTAACTCATTTTATATTTTTCTATGCGTTAGCCACTGGGCTTCGTCAAAATGACGAAGCGCCACAGTTCAGCGACCTGGTCTAGGAATTTTTTCTCGCGAATAATGTTTTGCAGAGTACCCGCAGTCAAGCGAAAGCCAGCTCCAGCGACTTCATCTCACGTACGGGAACAGTCGACGCCCCTTTCACCGGGACCATATCAACGGGACAGGTTCGATCGTCATGATGCGAGCAAAATGTCGCTAAAAATGTGGGAGACAGCACCTCTGTTATTACGCCTGTTTTGTTCTGCACTTTACATTCTCGGGGGAGGAAAAATCGAAAACCATTTATAGGCCTTTGGATTTTTCCTAATTTTGTTAAGCAATCTTTTTATCGAAATTTTGGGTAGTTGTGTGTTTTACCATTACGCACCTTTGTAGAATTGAAAATTTTGGAAAGGGGATCAGGAAAAACATGGCATTTCAAAAACGTCGAAAAGTCAGGGGCGGGAATAACAAGCCTGACTAAAACTGAAACTTTGAAATTTCAGGTCATCATCAGCTCCAAATATTAATGCCATCAACGACGAATCCGTGGTGGAACATAATCAACGGATATTGGAAGAGTACAGCGATCGTCACAATGGTACGTTTCAAACATTTTCCATTAGTAAATTTACCAGCCGAGTTGATGCGGTTTACAAAAGGAAAGGCTTCCCCACTACCGACCAAGGACGCGGTTCGTCGCGCCTATCTTCACCCTCTCAGTGACGCCTCACCTCTTTCGTCCCAATCAGTTTCAAGTATTTTTGCCTAGTTTAAAACCCTGAATTCAGATTTTCCAGGCATCAGTTCGTCTCCTTCGAGTAACTCTAACCAGAACGCAGGTCAGCTCTTGCCGCCCAATCACCCTCTGCTGACTCCTCCGCAGTCTGCCCCACCATCTAAGGTACATAATTTCCTTTTTCTATTTTTGTGGAAACCATTGTTTGTTCGCGAGAACGAAATATCCTTCTCTTATTCGACTGAAAATTTGCAGCCAAGTCAAGGATTTTTCTCTCGCAGCCGATCTCCTGGCGAGAGATCGGAGGCTTCTCGACCAAGAACTCGTCCGCAACAAGAGGACTGGGAAGTGAAAGAAGGCCTGGAAATGGGACAACAGATCGGATCTGGCTCGTTCGGAACAGTGCACAAAGGACGCTGGTGCGGCCACGTTGCTATTAAAGTGTTAAACGTCGGCGAACCTACTGCTCAACAGTTTCAAGCATTTAAAAACGAGGTTTGTTCTGTTATTTTTCGGTGTAAAACTAATTTTAGGTTGCTCTACTCATGAAAACAAGACATTCTAACATACTCCTTTTTATGGGCTACATAAAAGAGCCCCAACTAGCCATAGTAACCCAATGGTGCGACGGTAGCAGTCTTTATCGTCACATCCATGTTGTTGGTCAGTTTCCCTGTTACTATCGTCACAATTTTCTGTTTTTTTAGAGCCCAAGGTGGAATTCCAAATGTCTACAATTTTGGATATTTTCAAACAAATTTCATTAGGAATGAACTATTTACATTCCAAGAGTATAATACACAGGTATCTTATCGACTCTTCACTCTCACGCCCATTTCAGGGACCTGAAAACTAATAACATTTTTCTCACCGATGATATGAGTACCGTAAAAATTGGCGATTTCGGCTTGGCTACAGTCAAATCTCGATGGTCTTCCGGAATGCACAACCAGCAGCCAACCGGAAGTATTCTATGGATGGTACGTTTGTTTCCAATTTCCTATATTCACCCCTATTTAGGCGCCGGAAGTCATTCGTATTCGACATACTGACACAGAAACGCCATACACAACGTTTTCGGATGTTTATTCCTTCGGCATATGCATGTACGAAGTGTTGTCTGGGACTTTGCCTTACACCAACGTCAATCATCGTGATCTCATCCTCTGGGGGGTAGGTGGTTTATTTTGGGCAAATTATAAACAAAGTTTAGGTAGCTCGTGGAACACTGAAACCCGATAAGACAAAGATTCGGGAGGATACGCCGAAGAGACTTTTGAAGCTCTATGAGCGTTGCATCAAGTTTGATCGCAATGATCGACCAGAATTTAACGAGGTTTGTCTTTTATTTATTCTCGTTCACAATTGCACTTTCAGGTAATGGAGCTTCTCGGGCGAATTACGCTGCCCAAACACGTACGGTCTGTCTCAGCTCCATGTCTTTACCGCTTGGGGCAAGAAACTCTACACAACCCAATGGCCGCTCCACGTTATTTGGAGTTTTGGGATATGTGATAGGCAGTCGTAATTTTTTGTATTCTCGCTAATAATCTGTATTTTTCTGAATTCTTGTTGATCTTTTTTTGCTCACTTTTCCCAATTTAAAAGACCCCTTTCGTCAGCTAGATGCCGTCTTCATCCCCGGTTACCATCAAGTGATTGAGCTTCTCCTGTATCATATTCTGTACTTCTTGCTCTTTTTTCCGTTTTACTAATTTGTATGTATTCATTCCATCAACCGGGTACATAAACGTAACTTTTACAAATTGTTGTCTCTCCTTACGGTACAGTGTTCCCCGCTTATTTTCTCTATTTAAATTAACTCTCGAAAATGCTGCGAGAGTTCAGAAATGAGTTCCGAGTATGTTGAACAACTTTATTCTAACGCCCAGAAATTGTTGCGTGATATAATCGGCGAAATTGATCTGGATTCTGCAGTCCGACTTAACATGGTTTGAGATCTCGTTTGTATGTACTTTCCACAGATTTTGAGCAAAATATTAGTGGAAGACGTGGAATTCGGATTGTCCAAACATGTAGACCAAGAATTGTGGAAAGTGTATCGAAATATGATAGAAACGGCGGCAACAGCCGATATCAAGGTATTTTTCTCTCTCAACAAAACAATTGTTTCAGGCCAAGGAAAATGCTGTCAGTTTGGCAATCTCCTGGCTCGGTCAGCTAAGTCTTCAGCTGCACAGCCAGTATCGCCTTCAACCTCACAAATTGCCCATATCTTTGACATTATCACCAGTTGTGTTGGAATGGTCAAAAGTGAAGGAAATTCCTGCCGATGGCAGACTTTCTGTTCTTGGATTTATTGCTTTCAGAATGGGTGATCTTATGAGATATAAGGTCAGTTTTTTCTTCCATTTTCATTTTATTCTTCAGAACGAATGTGTAACTGCTGAGCAGCTTTATCAAACGGCCTTAGAATTGCAGCCATTCAACGGAACTATTTGGAATCAACTCGGACTGATGTCAAAACAAAGGTGATTTCCGGAAAACTTGTGTTAACTTTCATTCAGAGGAGCACTGGTAGATGCAGTTTACTATCACACTCGTGCTCTCCATTCTCCGGTGTCTTTCGTACCAGCCTCGACAAACATCTCTTCAATTTTGAGAAAGTTCTCCGAAAAGGCTGGTATCTACTCTTCTTTCTCAATGTTCTCATCCATTTTAGAACAATTCGACGACGCCCCTTTTCAGGAATTGTTTCTCGTCGTTTTGGCCAAGCTCCATTTTGTTGGTTTACGCTTATATTTCCATGCATGTAATTTAGATGATGCCCGTGTCCGATGAGTTTATCAATGCGCTTGGTGTCAAACTAGCGACTGTGAGATCTCTAGTACCACTACTCGCTCTCTTTAGTACTTTAGGTAAGGCAAATATCTGCTCTCTACCGGTTTTAGGAGAAGAAGCTGTCGGAGAACAAACAAATAAACTGGCCATCGAACAGCTTTTGAAAGCAGCATTTCAAACGATTTTCACACGAATTGTGGTGAGTCTTGTTTATGAAACTCTTATCCTGAATGTCCTTTGCCACCAGACCTTCTAGACGGGTTACCATGGTTACAAAGAAAATATTGTACCTACAGACATTTAATTGAAATTGGTGACTAATGGAGAGAACTAATTTCACTGCGAGTATGACTAAATATTTTGTTTGAATTGAGTCTTATTACTATCCTGAGCGGGCTTTTCCACTGTTATTCGTTTGACGGGGCGCTTGAAATGTCATTGTGCTGCTGTGTTTCATCTAACAATTACAGGACGGAACAGGTGTTGACAATTCTCTCTTGAGCTGTTTGTCTTTGCTACTTCGCCTGCCGAGCGTGTGCGGACAGAAGGAATCTTTAGCCCAATTTCTACCGGCCGATACTCCGTTGCTTCAGTTCGAGGATAATTTGCAACATTTTGTGTAAGTTTTACTATATGTGTCCCTTTACATCAGAAGTTCGCTTATTTTCAGACAAACAAAAATGAAATTTTGAAAATGACGACTTGTATGACCGCAATTGTTTCCCTTTTCAGCAAAGGCCTCACTTTTATTTCCAGGTGCCTCAAAGATCCCATCAGCTATCCGTTGCAATGGAGTCAACTAAAGGATCTTCTGACGAGTGGAGAAGAAATGAAAGGAAGAACTCCAAACGAGAAAGGTATTGACAAAATCGGAGTATGAACAATTAAAAATTCGATTAGAATCGTTAGCCCTTTCGGAATAATCGATTTGTCGCATATCATCTTTTGATTTCAACGTGAAAATAGAGGACAAGCGAGCTGCATCGATCCGAGGCCAATGTGTTGCGGCCCTCCAAGACAGCTTAAAAGCCCGTTCTCAATTAGCTAAGCTGAATTGGTGCATCACTTTTTTGAGCCCTCAAATAATTTCTCTATGCCCAACATTCTTCCAGAAATTACTTACTCGAGCTTCTATTTCGTTTACTGTTTTCGCTCATTTCCTCATTTTATAAGCTTGTACTTCTATCATTCAAATCGAAGAATAATATAATCGGAGTCTTTAATACAAAAATAAAGAAATACTTGCTTTTTGTGATCAAATCAAAGTACTTAATGTCTCTTTCATTGTCTAGCTAGCAAAAATGAAAAAATCCATATAAATCGCAACAACAGTGCTGGTTACACATTTCCAAATTCTCTATTTGAGTGCAAGACGACCCTAAATCTGACAACAGGTCATATAATGTTATCATTACGACAACGACCATTTTAAAGGACTGTGAACTCTTGGGGTTAGTTGAACAGACTCGTGAAGAGGGACATTTTGATTGTTTATACGATAAGCTTATCTCTTACTTGTTCTGCATGTTTCTTCTGCGCAATCCCAGCTGTGATGTAAAATCATCGGGTTATACAACATGGCCTAAATTTGTACTGAAAATGCCCCTTTTCAGTGCGTGTAACACAAAGCGTTCTGACAAAGGTAGTCGCGCCACTTATCGCGCTCATGTTTTTCAGGAGGGTTGTTGCCCATAATATCACGAACATTTAGCCAAATTTTCAGACCAATACCTTGTATTCTGAGAGTTATGAGCGATTCACCAGCCCTGTTTCCAGTTCAAAGTGACTTTTTCATTAGGACTCCATTTTAAGTTTGCTGTTCAAACCAAGTGTCTATACCAACTCAGAGAGCCTATTGGAGCTCCCAGCTACAAAATTAGACACATATGGAAGGCAGAAATCCATAATTTAGAGGTGTTCACAAGTGTCCCTATATTTATGACGCGGCCGTTTTTTAATGATTTTGACATCAGCATCTTTCCTCCTTTTTTCTTGAAAATCTAGATATAAGGGTTTTGAGAGACGGCGAATTCAATGGAAAGACTTCCGAAGTCTGAAAATGTCAAGCACGCCCGCAACCGCGATTTTATGGGGTGTCCCTATATTTATGACGCGCAGTGTATGTCGTATCGAACGGCCAACCGCTAAACAATTCCTGTCGCTCTTCTGTCATAAAACCCCTTAGAAACTCGCCCTTTCAACTTGGTTAAGAGAGACCTTTACTTTACTCCAAAGATCAATTTCTAGCTGATTTAACAAGCCATGACAAGATTTTTACACATTAACTTTTCGTGTTATTATTATAACAAGGTTGGCAACGCCCTTCCAGGGCTAAAATTGAAATTCATGACTTCGCTCTGTCCCGGAGCTCTATTCGTAGTTTCCCTTTCATTCCTCCTTTGTTACTCTCCTCCAGTCACTCTCCCTGACCCTCCAAATAAACTACTGAAATTGTATTGGAACCTGCTCCTTCCCAAGCCTAAACAGCTCGCCCGGCCCGTTCCTAGCTTTAGTGAGTCTCAGTCCTACTGTCCCTTCTTCCTTTGTCAGTCTTCCAGTCACTCCCTGTCCCTCCCAAGAAATTACTCAAGTTTTTAGAACATTTCGCGCACTTGCTTTTCCTGCCGCGACTTGTTAAAACTGATTTGCGAACAAAGCTCCCCTCCTTATCCTCAACTAGAGCTTCAGACAGACACACAGAGACCTGGGAGTAATTTAAAGTGGATACAAGGTTTGCAACGCCCTTAGCAGTGTTAAAGTTAGAAGTTATTCGTTTTCATCTGTCACTTCGTTCTTACCCGAACTTTCAATCTTAGTGTCCCTTTCGTTATCGGCCCGCCAAATTTCGTAGCAGCAGTCTCGCTTTAAATACTGTATAGCAGATCTAACATATGTTATTTCAGAAAAGAGAGTGGTGCGAGAGATTCGTCGGAAGGTACAACGGTAAAAAATAACGAAAGATTATCTACTTATTTGATTCCAGAACAGTACTGATCGCGCCGTCTTTCCCTCAATAAACAAAACCGGCAGAATTTTTCAATACCTCTATCGTCAAATGACCACCCTTGTGTCCGCCTCAGGGGGCGGTGGACAGCAGGCGGTGCCACCAAACGAGCAGCCCTCAACACCATCCCATTCTCTCGATTCTCCTTGTAAAATGTTGCCTGAAAAATTGGCTCCATCTGAAGAGGTATGTTAAAGCGAGCCTCCCCTTACTGCATCTTCTCTCAGTGTATTAGCCTCTTATTCATGAATGCAGCCAAAGCGGGGCGCCGCCTCGCTCGTATGGCCTAGTGGATAAGAACGTCGACTGTGAAACACATGATCAGGGTTGGATTCCCCCGTGTGCCAAAAATGTTCGATAACTCTTTTGTTTATTATTCCAGTTCGAAAAACTGATTTTTTCCTTAAAACTTGTTTCCCTTGTCTCATTTTCATTACGACTAACCTCGCAACTTGACTGACGGTTTTCATACCGAAGGCAGGATTTTTAGCTCAAACAATGTCCTGCAAAGTTGTAGAACAGACGAAAAACTACAAGTTTGCGAACATCGCAAAACTCAAAAACGAGTTTCTTCGTGAGAAACTATGTCAGCGCGCCGAGCCATCTAACCGTCCTCTTCAACGGGTGGTTCCGCCGCTCTTTGAGTCCTCTGTTTCACATAAAACTTCTTGAACTAATAAGCAAAAAAAGTCGGCAACACAAGGAACTGAACCTGTGACTTCAAAATTATTAGAAACTTATCTTATCTACTGCGCCAGTGTCCTTTGTAAGGCCGCCGCGCTGAAAATTTGCGCGCGAAAAATCAAACGGGGGTAGAGATACCGTCGCTTTAAGAGCGTTTCTCTACTACTCAAGCGCAATGGTGTCTGTGATTGACTATTAGTGGAGTCCGGGACCTCAAATGGGCGCGACATTGTCAGGATTACAGTTAGTTTTAAAGTTAGGGTGGTAACGAGTTTTCCCAGACAAGTAAAACTTTGTCAAATTGAGGGCTAACTTTCAAACACAACGGGCGGCGAAAGCCGTCGTACTCGCCTTGTTTATTTCAAACTGCTCCTAATTGTAAGTCTCTGTGTGTCTGTCTGAATCTTTTTTGAGGATCAAGTAGTGGAATATAGTTTTTTTACCGAGACAAGAAAAGAGTACCATAATAGATTAGACAGATATGTATTTGTTTTGGAGACTCTGGGATAAAGGGAGAATGAAAGAGATACAAAGGCTGTCTGAGGGAAAGAATGAAGTGATGTGCGAAGGTGAGAAAAACGTGACTTTAGCTCTGAAAACAACATTGAAAAACATCTAAAATATTAAAAAGTTATGATGTCTGTGGTTGACTCTGTCCGTTTGTCCGTGTCCACCAGAATCGTCGTAGCAAGTCAAGAGTTGTCCGGATTAGATAGCAAATAACTGTTGGACTTGCATTTTCTACGGATTTTGGCTTCTACTGTGTCAGAGGCACGTAGAAAGCTTTAGAAAACGGTAATGAGCAGATAGAAAAATTTGGCGAAACGTTCCAGGGCTAAAGTTAGAGACTCTTATTACCTTCTCCGTTCTGTCGCAAAGCCCCTGTTCTAGACTCCAGTTCATGCTAACCTTGTCACTACGTTCCGGACACGTCAGAATCTTAATGGATTTTGTTTTTGTAAGCCGTAAAGCTACTGTAGTGTAGAACCAGTGTTATTGCTTTAACAAGTCGAAAAGGTTCACATTATCAATTCCATGGAATTGGCTTGTTTGCACTTGGTTGGCAGACTTGTTAGTCTTGTTACACAAATACGTAATGCGAGAGTTTGGCAGAAATTAAAAATGGGATTGCGTATTTTGCAGGTTATAAACTTTCTACTGGATCACGTCGTCAGCAAGGAACCCATACTTTCTAGTATCAAAATTGAAAACAGGTTAGTATTTGAAATACTGTACAGAACTGGACTAATCAGGAAAGAACTGAAGCAACTTCTTGGCGATGTTGTTTCGGAATGCTATTCGTGTTCGTCGTCATGCTGTCTGAGAGACGACTCCGGGTTGGTAGGAGTTTGTCTGGCAAGCAGACCAGCGTTATTTGAAAAACAAGTTAGTATTTTATCCAAAAGCTACCTCGTTGCATTCAGATGGACAGGCTATGTGCGTACGATTTCAAAGACGAAGGAATGACGATAGCAGTGGAATTTTTAAAGTACCTTTTCAATAGAGTCGATTTTGTCTACCATTGTGAGGAAAGCGGTGTTGCAAAACCTGTAAGCAGAATCATTTTTCCCAACCGAAAATGATTCAGATTTTTTTGATGTTGATTGCTGTTCGTCCGGACTTTTACCAAAGAGGCTACGGTCGTGCCATGCTTAACTTTTGGTAAGTGTTGTCTTCTCTCTCTCTGCTGCTCCCAATCAGTTAGCAGCGGGTGTATTCCCCCGAGGAAATTGCCTTCCTTAATCGCTGAAATGAGGTGTTTGTATAGATGGTGCGCTCTTCCAAGCACAAATTAAAGTTATCTTTCTAAAAGAAGTTCAGAAAAACAATTTAGCATAAGTACGGCGGTTGAAGACAAATGCGACGGCATCGTTGCACTTTGCAGTGGACATGTATACTACAAACTCATTGGACCTAATTTTAAGGACCAGGTGCTTTCTACTATTAGGTAACAACATTAGAAATTTCAGATAAAGCCGATCAAAATTCCCTACCAAAATTATCATGGCTCCTATCGCTACCCTCCTATCCGCCCGTCCGATCCGAGAAACTCAGATCTTCGTGTGCTTCTCACCAAGTTGCCATAAAAGTCACTTTACCGAGGTTTTCTATCAAGCAGCAGATCTCGTATTTTGAGGCTTTTTATCTTTGTCAGTGATCTAATAAACATGGTTGTGGTCAAAATGTTTAATATACACATATTACAGTCTAGTTACATAAGTATATTAATATTAGGAGTTGTTTTACTGTACCAGCTTTTTTGAGTTCGTGAAAGATTCTCACAGAATCACCGGCTCGACAAAATACGGCTGAACCTGAAAGAAATATAATTCATTGATGTTATTGTAGGAACAAACCAATTTTTGGCATTTGCAATAGATGTCGATGTAACCGTTTTATTTTCACCCATCTTCAAATGCTTGATTTCAGATGGTAAGTACCAGCCCCTAAATTATGAACGATTACCACCGAAATAAAAACTAACCATTTGTTTTCTGTCTCGAAGAATACGACGCATACGCGAGATTCTCGTCTGCGCGAACGACATTCGGCCAGCAATTCCTTTGGCAAATCGGGATCCATAGCTGCTACGCCTGGTTCAACGACCCTAAACAAACTTTACATTAAACGGATGCTTACAAACTAACCTTCCCGCAGTTCCGTTGACACTTACGAGATCAGCATTTTGAAAAACTTCATCTTCGACAGAGGAATCTACACCTTTAGTATTTTCAACTAAACGGTTGCTTCTTCGAATTGTCCGACTTTCGTCTTCTTCTGCTGAAGATTCCGATGAAGCAGTGTCAGCTGGAAGTGGACTGAAATTTGAATTATGACGAAGAAGTAAACGCGAACCTTTTCACTGCAGAATTATCTCTATAAGCCATTAGCGGCGCAGGTACAACAGCTTCAGTTGTCTGGGGTTGGTAGTACTTTGTTATCTTGTTAGTCTCAACATCACACGTCGTTTTCATCTTTTTCGGCCTGTTGATAACTTGTGTTGTTGAAGCTTTTCTTTTAGGTGCAGATGTTGCAATCGTACCTTCAAAACTAATCGATAAAAAATACAAATGATACTAACCAAAAAAGTTTCTTGATTTTTTTGGTGGCGAAATTTTTTTCTCATGAGAATGGGTTGACGTGGAAACGCGGCGCGTTTTTTTCTTCCCAACAGGATCCTCCAAGTCTGTGTCATTCGCGTCTGTTTCTTCTGGTGTTTCTTTTTTCAATGTGTCGTAATAGTCTAGCGAACAGAAATCTTTTTCCAGATCCGTAATCGTGTCTCCTGCGAGGTATCTTTTCTCAGCCTGATCCAAAGCAGCCAAAACAGTTTTCTTATACTTCTTCCCATAGTCGATAAAACGTTTACCGCCTTCGTACATGCTGTTGTATTTCTGGCAGTTATCCAACATAAGGAAAAAAGCGTTGCGAAGATCAGAGAAAGTGGCTAAACTCATTACTGATGAACCAAACCAAGACACAAACCAATTTCCCCTTCGGCAACTTGATTCTTCATTGTTGCTAAATCCATCGGATTTTTTATCACGTTTTTGTACCCAGTAATTTTGACCGGGGAGTGGAAAATCTGAAGAATACAGGTTTACGAATTACAAAACCTTTACCTGTTCTTTATCCTCTTTTGTTAAGTTTTGCAGAACTGGTTCAATACAAGTGATAAAGTCGAAAGCCAAAAAGATGTCAGCCATCTTTTGATTGATTTCATTCAGGGTCTTTTTATTCTGCTCCCTTTTTTTCACAAGTTCGCATAACAGCCGCTGGTTCTCCCAGGAAACACGTATATTATTAAATCTGAAAGATTGAATATGCTCACTCACAAGAAAAACAAACCTAGTCAAGAGATCCTTCTCATCGTTTGTCAACTCAAGATTTTGTCGTTGCGGAGCTTTCGTTTCAGTCTGAAATAAATCTGATTCTTTGCCTGAAGTGTGAAACCTGAAGACGTCGTATTAAAGGAGCACCGCATCGACTTTTCCTCTTTAAGTACCAATACTGGACAATGTCAAAAATGGAGCAATCCACTTTGTCGGCAATATCTGCCACAATTTCCTGTGAGATTATTGGCATGCTGAAAATAGGGTTTAGTTTGCACTGAGCAGATTCTACTTGACGTTGAAGACACGTGGATGATTTAAATTAGCACGAGCTAGCTTGATTGCTTTGGCCATGTGCTTCTTTCGTGTATTTCTATCTCCTGACGTGTCACCGTCCTCGGAATGCAGATGACAGTATACAAATCGCTAAATTCTACGTGTACTGTAAATGTGAAACAAATACCTTGACATCCACCTCCTTTCCATACTTATCTGCGGATACCTGCATGTGCATGTACATACCAGAGCCTTGAGCGCACGTTACATGAAACGATTTGAGACAACTACGTGTAGAACATTGAATGCATGCTCCAATCTTTTGTCTAATGGTGAAAACATATTTTGAATTCTTCAAAACTAACCGACAGACTATGCATTTCAGCTTTGCACGTTTTCGCAAGCAGTTGTCAACTCCTTCAACTGGCTCAAGAAACGATGCATTACCGAAGTGAACCTTGAAGTTCTCATATAATCCGGAACAAATCGACGAACCTCATTAAGCCATATAGCACAAATGACATGAGTCCATCGGCCATCAGATGTTTGCTTGAATGCGCCGCTTGTATTCGGGCAAAGACAACATTCGACTGGCGTTGACGGACAGAGTTTACATTTGCGGCATAACCACTGCCCAGATGGAATGTACGGAACTCCATAACAGTCCTAAGCTAAAGAGTTCGACCTGTAAGAACAGAAAACTACCTGATGTACAGCTACGTTACACAAGTCGCAATATATGATTTGGTTGCTGTTGTCTGTGTCTCCTTCAGAACAAATACAGCAAACGTCGTCTGGATTGCCAATATGCTCGTTCTTCGGCTATAAATAGCAACAAGAATACGTTATTATGGATACTGATACCTCAAAGGAGCACTTTTTCTCTAGACGATCCATTACTAATTCAAACTCTTCATGACTGATACATCGCTGCTTTTTTGCCGTTCTATCTTCGTTGGTATCATGTAGCCAATTAGCATCCTGAAAATTTTCATTTTCAGAGTATCTAAAAATAACAACCTCTTCGTCATAGTCATATTCCACCAAAAGGTCGTAGTCTTTCTTTGTTTTCGGAGCAAAGACATAATAGTCCCCGGACTGTTTTCTTGGACTCGGTGGAATATAGTCCTTGTAGTTTGAAAACTCGGCAACAGGAATATCTACAGTTCCGTGCTCCACTTGAAAGTTCTATAAGTCTTGTTAGATAGCTGGATGTACAAACGAACTTTTTTGTACGCAGTTAAAGATGCGGTAGTTTTACGATTGTTTGGAAGCCTGGAGTCATCCACGCGCGTAATTCGATCGAATGTAGCGGCGTTGATAGTTTCGCCGTTACGAAGTTTGATTTGGAAAGCCATGAACTAATCAATTGTCAACGTCAACATACCCTGAATAGAAATAGATTCTAGTAAAAGCGGGAAAAATCTCGAGTTGAATTTTGACGTATTTAAGGAAATTTTATAAAAACAAAGAAAAAAAGCACAAGGATTCCAATAAAAAGTCCTGAAAGCTGTTTTTGTTGAATGATCTAACGCCTGACCGACAGAAGGTTTTCGTTGCAAGACCCAGGATTGCGCGCGAAAAGCTATCAAAAAAGGAATCTCTCCTGATCAGTTTTCCGTACCTTCCATTCGATCCGTGAATTAAAGATTTGTTTGGCAGACACATGTAAAAACGGGATAGTAAAGCGGGGAGAAAATGACCTCCAGCATATATAGAGAGTCATGACTGCACTAGCAGGGGACGCAGACTGCATCAGCTTGGAACTCATAGCGGGATAGAAATTTCGGAGGTGGTATGTTCTACAATATTGTAGATCTCGGCAAGCTCTTTTCAATTCATTTTGAATTTTTTGAAATTATCTCAGAAATGAGTTATGATGTTGGTACAACAGGACAAAATCGTTGGAAAAACACTTTTCGCAAAAATGGCTGAATGGATCAGTCTGATATTGGGGGGGGGGGGGGCTGGGGTGATAGACATTAGCTAGGGGCATGGAACCACGTGGTCAAAATTTTTTATGTAGTCTTCTTCTTCTTCTATATATGAGGGCTGCGTAAAAGGTGAGCCACCAAAATCTCCTGTAACCTTTTGTAAACATGAGCTATCAAGCTGAATTTTTGCACCAAAGTGTTTGAATACCCACAGTCTTAACCCATTTTAGTTTGCTTGATGAAGGCAGTTAAAATCGTTCCGAAGGAGTATTAGCGACATAAGGTATAACAAAATCCATTAGTAGAGGGATTCTTTTTTTCTACAACGGGTAGAAGTGTGTTTGTGAAAAGCTTAGTGCTGGAATACAACACCACTCTCAAAACTAGCATTGTTCAGTTACTGGAGCAGGTAAAAATGTGCTTGCAACCAACAATTCAGGGTGTTCAGTTTACATCGGAGTCCATCGGTTTAAATATTCTGTTTGCTCGCAGGCTTCAATGACGAATCGTATCTCACTTCTGAAGAGATGGTTATTTAAGAATCCAGCCGGAGTTGAATGTTAGAAGCTGCACACGCGAAGCTCGTCATAACGGATTGTGCGTTCCTTTAGCTTCAATTCTACTTTCGAATGTTGTCCTTCATATCTTTCACTTCTGCTCATTCCGCAATATAAGATGTATTCACTTTTCCTTTTTATGTGGAATGGCGAAAAACGAAACACCTGGAATGTCTAATTAATAAATTGGTCTTGACATCTCCTGCCCCATGCTCCTCCCATGCAGTTCAGTTGTCCCGTTTTCCTGTTATTGTTATTCGACCAATTACCGTACCCACAATTATTTCAGTTATTGTCGAGTGATACTAGTAGTCCCGCCTTGATCTGACGGCCGACTGAACCACATGTGACGGACCAGATGCGACTGCTTTGGTGTATAGAAATCGAAGAACATCAAACAACTCTCTGTTCTTGTCTCCACATTCCAAACAGACTTCTGGCTATATTTTTGGCTTCGTTCCAACTCCTTGTAGCCCTAGCATCCTTCTGCCAGGTAGATATTGAATTGTTCTAAGAAAGTCATACCGGCAGTGAAAAAGATACTTTTCATGAAGCGAATGAAACGACTGATGAATGAACAATAGAAAAAAATTTAGGTAAAGAAAAAGGACATTTGTCACCATAAAGTTGATCCACGAGTGAGTAGTCAAAATTTTATAGACACAAAGTAAACCGTTCTTTTTCAGCACATTCTCTCCATATATTTGCACAGACACATCTTTCTCTGTCGCTCAAAAATTGGCAGTAACGAACCATGGCAGGTGAAATTAGCTGTTCAGCTGCTTCGTAAAAATAACTTTAGGTCGAAATTCTGGCTTACGACATTATCATTTACGATTTTGGTCTTATGAGGAGAATCCTTGGGACAGAAGAATGTGTAGCGAACTACTTGGGTGAGAGTACGAAGAGAAAGCATAAAATGTTTAGATGGTGGATACATGAGATTTGCCTGGACTATCGAACATGCTTCTGCATTGAGTTTAGCCATTCTGGCCATGCTTTGTTTTCCGAAGCCACTTTGGTTATTATGGCCAGGTGAGTGAATTAAAAAAGTGTAACCATAATTTGAAAGGTCTTCTCATTCAGTCATCTTACTCATTGGGAATGTCGGTTCTTTCAATGGCTACAGCTCCGAAAATTCTAGAAGCATTGGGTGGTCATGTTGACTTTCGACTGTCCTTTCAGTTTGGGGCCTATCTTTTCGGATTTATGGTCAACTGGCTCTTTACTTTTGTTCTTTGGCATTATTATTGGCATATGGAGAATCGGTTCAAGCAAAACACTCTCCCTACTTCTGCTCCTAGACATTCGCGAACTGTTGCTCACGTCTGAATAATACATTTCTTGGAATCTGTTGTCCCTTTAAAAACGTTTTCTATCGGCTTGATTTGACAGCCGATTGTTTGAAGGCAGATTTGGGCAGTTTCTGAGTCGAACACCAGAAGCAAAAAGAACATCGACAGATATCCGGAACAATGTTTTTGTTTCTATCTGTAATCTTCTCTCGAATCTTTTGTCGTTCTAGCGCCACAGGACCGATGAGAAAGCGGAGAAATCCCGTATTGTGACTGGAAAAAAAGTGAAAAAAGGTGACGGACCGAGAACGGTATGCAGCCAAGAGTTTTGTTCAGTCGTTCCAACCTAAAAGAAGTAGTTCTTTAGAAGGAGAACGATTGAGCTATTTATTTTGAACCATTCAAATTTCTTTCCCTCGGAAGGGGATAGCCAAGCGAATAGGATGACATTCTATGAAGAAAACGGTCGCAAGTTTAGTTCCGGGTGGTACATATACATTCAGGTAGTCTACCCTGGCATCTCTTGCCAGCCTAGCCTGTCCAGCGAATCCGGTACCTTGTGCAACCCTGATCAGCCCATCTTAACTCCAAGATCCCTAAACTCTTCGGATTTGATCTAGGTCAGGTGAACCTCCTTGAAAATCGAATAAACAAATTGTTAAACAGTAATTGCTTTGCGATAGCTGATGCTTATTCCGCACTAAATTTAATGCATTGCCAATTCGTTTCTACACGAGAAAAGATTTTTCTTCAAAAAAGCCATCCAGACTTCTTAATCCGTTCCACCTGTCATTTCATCAAAGTGCGTTCTCAACTAAAGGCGACAGGTACAAAATGCGTGAGGATTTCACTTTCCGGCCACAATTAAAAGACTCTCCGCGCCGTCTAGCATAGGCACGCGAGGAACCGCCTCCGGACAGTCAGATACCATCATTCGCGCTCTTTGAACAACGGCACTCCTCCGTCCCGCTCATGGCGAGCATATTCCTTCTACTTCTCGCTCTATCAGCAGGTTCTTTTGTTTGATCTTGCTTAATAAGTGATGTCGTCGTAGTCACGATTGTCAGAAGCAAGTTCCTTTGAACTTACAATTAGAGTTTTTATAGCCTTTCGCTTCTACTGTGGTAGGTAGGCAGGTAGAAAGTTTGTTAGGAAACGATAAAGAGCAGGCAGACGAATTTGGCGCTACGACGCTGCGGCGTAGTCATCTGGTAAAGGTTTTGAAAATTTTTATGATATTCTATTAGTCTGAGTAATAACAAAGTGGATGAATGTAGCCATGATAGTTCTCAAGGACATCTACCCAAACTGGAGCAAAGTTCCCGCAGCAAATGCATGCTTAAACTGACTTACAAGGCCTAAAATACTTTTAAAAACAAATTCTCAAAATAGCACTTTTCCTTGTTATCCTTGTTGTTCACAAATTTCCATCTTTATTGTCAATTAGAGCTTCAGAGCCTGGAGAGTACTATAAAGCAAGGATTGCACCGCCCTTATCAGCTAACGTTACCTACGCATCTCCCTCCATCTCCGTATTTCGGCCTGAACCACTAGCCAACCTTTTTATTTGGTACTTCCAGAAGTAGAAGTAAAGTCCTCACACTTGCATAACCTCACAAACTGTCTTGTCTGAACTTGTTACAACTAACTCTCAATTATAATCTGCGCACGAAGCTCCCCTCCTTATCCTCAATAAATGCTTTAGACACACACACAGACTTGGAATTTAAAGCGGATGGATTACATCTGGAACAATAGACAGTGCAATAGATGTTTTTCCCAAGTAGAAAGCCACAGATTTTCCTCCGACATCATACTATTATCCAGCCGAATCTCGTTTGATAGGCGTACAAACAAATGCGCCGATTTTGAAAAAAAAACTTGTTGGATCGGACAATTTGTCATCCGATTTATATGAGTCTTCTTACTATTGCATAGACATCCTCAAACCCCATAATTAACTCTCTTACGTTTTTTGCCTCCCTCGCAATACAAAGGCACGGAACTCGCGTCCATCTTTGTTGTCGTTTCACCGCGCCCGAAGAGAGGAAGACGGTCACAAATGATGCCTTGGGCAAATTGCGGTCGCGACAGTAATTGGGATGGTCGTGCGAAAGCGGCAATATATTAGTGGAAGGAACTGATGGGGAAATATTTTCTGTTGATTCCAGAGAGTACGATAGCAAATCAGTTGGGCAGATATGATCCTGGTAAAGACGGAGCCTTTCCATTGCCGCTACAAGACAAATTGACTAAGGAAGCAGATTTGATGAAAAGTTATGGCGAGGTATGTTTTTTTCCTTATTGTATTCATTTTTAGCTGAAAACGATGTATTCTCATTTGAAATCGAAATTGAGCGAGAAAATATCGTTCATGGAAGAAGATAAACCACGGCCAAGAATTTATGGGTGAGAGATAAATCTAACGTCGGATAACTAACTTTCAGTGTCAATTCTGTTGCGGTGGATCCTCTCTTTCTAGATTTGGATAATATCGGTGCTTTTAACGATATCTCCAATTTGGATATCCCTACTACGGCGGAAACCATGAAGAACTCAACGACAGTCGGAGCAACCACTCCCGGACCAGTGGTTGTGGGACAGGATGCACTGGGAAGACAAATTTTGAGATTTGTCGATCATTGGGAACAAGAAATCGAAACAACAACTGAAACGACTACTACGGTATTGACAACACCAGTTCCAACCACAACGTATTCTACTATTCCAACTACAACTAGCACTATTACTGCTACAACTGAACTTCCAACCACTCTGTCTGATATTTTGGTGAAAGCAAGAGAAGAAGTTACACCTTCAGTCGTGGTAATTCCGGACTTTGACTTCCAAACCGACGTGGACCCGTTTACCAGAGTTCAATCTCCGGAAATTATCTCTCCTCCGATAATGGACACGGTAGAAGAAGTTCAGTTTGGTCAGCCACTCGTGGTTGATCCAGAACCGCATAAGACTCCATCTCCTCCAGAATTTGATACATTTTCTTCCTTCTCAAGCAAGTCAACGCCATCGCCCTTTGTTGAACGGCTTTTCCCTTCATTCATTACCGAAGTTACACAGTCACCAATCTTTGGGATTGGAACTGGAAACGACTTTGCAGCCAGGAGTGAGGAGGATGAGTCTCCAACAACCACTCCCGTGGTTCCCACAACTACCGACGAAGAGATCGAACCCATCTGGTGGACCCCGAAACCAAGTTTCTTAGGAATGTCCTCGATACTCGATGCACCTCCGCCGACTCCAGCTCCTCGTCCAGTTGAACCTGAGCCCTTATGGCGACCCAGATGGACAAAGCCAACCACCAATACTCCCTTGATAGTCCCACTAGAAATTGAACAAAGAGTTCGGAAGATAGCAGAACAGTCGGTTATCAACGAACTGGAATTGGTAGCTGGAAGTATGGATATGCCCGAATTGGTAAGAGAACTTCGAGGAGAGCAACAACTACCTCCTCTATTGAATTCTGCCCAAGCCGAAAGATATTTGGAGTCGAAGAGGAGAACCTTGAAACAACTCGAGATTTTGGATCGATTGGCAAGCAGAAAAAATGAACTACAACAGTTGATAGCCAGACAGAAAGCCATGCTCAGTAACATGCGAGACTCACGACCGAAAGTTGTGACAGGACATTCTGTTGGGAGAAACAGGTTGACAGAGAGACAAAGTGATAATGACGCCTGGTTCGGTACGACCACGGTTCGATCAATCCTTAAAGATGCCCTTTGGGCCCGAAAACGAGGGTTTTCTGGAAGAAAAGTAACTATTCCTATCTATTTTCATTACATGTTTTTTTCAGCGTCGTCAACGTCAAAAGGTTCGTGTATCTAACTCTCTTCGTTGGCAAATGGTCGACGAACATGTGCCAACTGTGGGAGAGTTGACAGAGCTGTTAGAACGGGATATGCGTCTCACCCAGAGGTTTCTTTTTTTCACTTTGAAGGAACGAGTTGTACGAACACCTCTTCACAACATGAAGCCAATTGGAGGCTGTTGTAACACTCATCTTCTAGATTGGCAATGGAAGAAGGAATGAGGGAACTCTGTCTTCAAACGGCGTGTGATTTCGAAAGAGGAGATTTTTGTCGTTATGAGACTTCGTATGATGAAATGACAAGAAGAAAACAGCGGAGACGGAGCACTCGGTCGACGGACTCTGCGCCAATTTATGTTATTCGCTCCTGGTCAAATTGGATAGGATCTTATTCCGCAAATGGTTCTAGGGTCGACAAAGCTAGTAAGGGCAACTGTAGGTGTTTAAAGTAGTCAACTTTCAGTACATTTCTCTCCTCGGAATTCGAGATTCGGGGGTGTTTTTCTAGAGCCCAGCCAATTGGCCTCTCTTTCTGTTACAGTATGTTTCTATTCCTTGTGAAGAACTCATCATTTTCAGGTTTCTTTTAAAGGATCATTCGCCATCAACTTTCGGGCATGGGAACCGGCTCAAGGAGTTCGATTGGTTCGTTATTTGTTGATTTCAATCCAAATGTTTTATTTCAGAGAGTTTGCTGCGACGACTACTGTCCATTTTCTACAGGTTAGTTTTCTTTACATACCATTGGCAAAAAAGTTGCACATTTTGTAACGTTGTGACTAATCAGTAATATTTTCTGCAGAGATTGGACGATCGGCAAAACGATGGAGAAATTTGAGAGCCGAATGCCCGGCCGAAACTCGACAACTGGCGTTCGAGTGTGAAAATGTTGGTAATAAGAAAGGAGTTTGTGCGATTGACGACGTGGTTGCAGAAGGATGTGAGACATTCGCAGCAGATGACCGTTCCTGATTGATTATGACAAAATACCGGTAGTTTACTAATTGAACCATGATAAACTGTTACTTACGTTAGTAAATGGGTTTAATACAGGGTTGGGAACGGGCCGGGCGGCCCGTCTAGACCCGACGTTCCAGACTTTGCTGTGGAAGGGGGTGGGATCAAAAATAAAGGCACTCATATTATAATGATTTTTTTAGTATGTTTTAGTACTAATTAAGGATTGCATAATAGAGTATCAAGTTATGTCTTTTTCACAATGTTAACACTAAAAACCAGAAAAATACCCATGTTTTCCCAATTTTTTCCTTCGGGCCCGTTCCTAACCCTGGTTTAATATAGCAGTTTGATCCACCAGCACTTCAGAAAATGTTTACAACTGAATTGTTTGGCAAACACTTCGACAGCCAATACTATCTCATTTACAATGAACTGTGCCGAAGTTGATTTGCAGAAGGAACGTTTGATTAATGCCGATTGAAAGTAAGGTTCAAGAGAACAAGTCTTAACAAATTGAGAATTATTGGATTATGACTAGAAAGGGCGCCACTTTATTGAAATTAACACTTCGCTGTGTTAATTCGCGGTTTCTCGCCCTTCAGCAATTTTAGTAACTGAGAAAACTGCTTCTGGTTCTTGATGATGGCGTAATGAAACGTCATACATAACAGTCTTCGCAAAGCAGTTTCTTCTGACTTCCATCCAATCACCAGGTGGTTTTGCTCGAAGGGAAAAGAGAGCATGTCTGGAGCTATCAGCTCGAAAGAGACAAATCCAAAGTGTTCTGAGATATCGTCGACACCAATGTTTCCAGGGAGACCTCCTTGGAAAACGGATATTCTTCCGCTTCTCTCGCTGCTCGATCCATTCAAGATTCTCTAACATCGATTCCTGTCAGTATATAATTCAACAAGCTTACTTCTATGCAGCCAGCGATTCCAGTTAAATACTGATCGAGTGTTCCGAATAGTTTTAACTCAACATGACGACAATTGGGAACGACGTCGGAAAGAAGACGATAAGATGTACTATTGGTAGTACAATCCAATTTTACTGTATTCTGAAACAAGTTTTTTTTGTCGAATTGAACAAACCAAATGCCGAAGGTCCTCTTTCAGTCGGTCAGTATTGACAAATGACATCTGTCTCATAGATCCCTTCATTTCCAGCTCCGTAACTTTTAGGTATTTAATCAGTCTTGAGATTTCGGAAAAGTCGGGTGCGACCACAGCCTTTGTGAAAAACATCCTATGACGAACAAAGGCAGAAACAATCCCGGACATTTTCTTGTCTACAGTTATTAATTGAAAAGACAAATTGAAAGTGATATTACCGTTTAAACATGGACAGAAAGTTTGGAGTTTTAAAAAAGCCAAACTGGGAATAATAATGGTGATCAAGAGCTCATCGGAACACTCAGTAGACCAGTACACAACACCATTTGCAGTCAAAATCTTGACTGAAATGCAGTTAAGCGGATCTTTCTTAAATACGGTTGTTACAGTTACTTCCCAAACTCATACAGTAATCGCCACACACAGAGTACAGTGGTTAGTAATCTGAAGACGTCTTTTGTTGTCTTCCACTGAATCTCTTAGAAACCTGCAACTTCGATAAGCACGTGAGAAAGACTTCGAGTCGAGCTGAAATTTGCAACAAGGTATTTTAAAGAGTCGCACGAAACCTTGTTCAAAAAGGATAAGATGAGATGCTGAGGAACAGAACGGTCCAGTAGCATGTTTCAGCGATAAAGTGGGAGAAGTGTTGAAAACAAGACGCGGAACCGCACAAAAAAACGGAGATCGTGACGTGGTCAAATGCTGTAATGATGATAACTTTTTGATCAGATGTTGTGATGCGGTTATTGAACACGATTGAGGTGAGAAGACTTGGTAGTCTCTTTTACTGGGTGTTGTTATGAAACTGGGAAGTGAACCAGCAGAAGGCGAAAGTGTGTACTGCATTGTGTTTTATCTCGTCTGTACCAAGTATCTTTCGCAATTCGGTGATATTTCCTGTGCTTGTTGTTTTGAATGAAACTATCGATATTTTTCAAAGCACTGGTCTTGGGTCTTGTCGCGAACGCTTTCGGCGTTGAGCGCGAGAGTAGACAATTCAAATTGGCGGAATGTGACCTCTTTTTCAGTTCAATTATTTCAATTGCATACTCTTATTTAGTAACCGTTCAAATTTTAGACTTTATCATGAATGTGGACGACAGAACGAGGGTAAGTTTCACTGAAACATCATAATCTCTGAGTATTACAGGAAATAATGGAAAGAGCCAAGCAGAGAAAAGCCGAACTGGAATCGGAAGAAGGCAAAGAAAATACGTCAGTTAAAAAAGCTGTTGAGTCTCCCGTCTACAGAGCCAGTCCGGTTAAAGTTAGAGAGACGAACATAGATGAGGATGTCAATAGAGTAAGTGTCATCTTCAACAAAAAATAATCGTTTTCAGAGAGAACAACAGAAAGAGTCTCGTCGATCAGTTTTTGCCGATCTTGCTGAAGAGTACGAGGAATTCTCTCATCTTTCTCCACAAAAAACTAAAGTTTTGACGAAAGAAGACTACATCAATGGAAAATCTCCTCGTCTGAGTATTGGAGAGACACGACCATCAGTTCTCTGTACTCCTGCCGGATTCGCTGCTGTTTCTCGTTCTCCAAACAAGACTCTCTCCCAAGCCAAGACTTCCGCTTCGCCCAACAAACAATTGGGTAATCTTTTAAGGTTTCTTCTGTATAAAAAATGTTTTCAGTGGCAAAAGAAGAGTCAGAAGAGACGCGTCAAATCCGTTTCGCTCATCCGATTTCGACCACATCTACCTATTTTGACGAGACTTCTACTACCTGTATGTCTCCGGCGTTTGTAAGCTGACATTTGTTTTTGGTAATGAGTGTTTTGTTCAGAACGACTCGACAATTGTCGCCGGTCATCTATCCGACACGACTTTCCAATCGACCAACACGAATATTATCAAGACAGAGATAACTGTCAATGAGTCCCAAGACTGTGGAGCCCATCTTTTTATTCGAAAGGTTCCTCTATTTACCATTCGCCAATACTTCTTCTGTTCAGAAGACGCCCACCAAGTCGTCTTCAAGTTCTTCGCTCAAAGTCTGTTCTCCTCAGCCGTTTGTGAGTATACCCCTTGCTATTACTAACCTATCCAATGCTTACTAACGCTTCCGATTGCAGATTCGCGGTGGCAGTTCCTCTAGCTTTTCCCGTGTCCTTTTTGTGAGTTCCTTTGTTCTTTTGACTTTTTCACTCCTTTTTAACCAAAACATTTCAGAATCCTTCGGTCACATCTTCCCCCAAAACGGATGAAATTTCTGCCAGTCAAGTCATCTCAACTCAAGAGAACAGTACTCTAAACACAGCACTCCTACAGACTCCTCAAAGCACGTCTTCACCCAAATCTTTCAAAAGTCTCTCGGTAACAACTATTCTTTTCCAAACAGAAAGGTTTAGATGCCTCAGAACGAATCCAAAAATATGTCACCAGTTCGACTTGCCACGAAAGAGAGTGCTGCAGCCAAGAACATTGCCAACATGCTTGAGGAGCGGATCAAAGGAACTCCGAATATTAAACTGCCAGTGCCAAAGGCTAATCTCTATCCGGCTATCGCCACAAAAGAGTCTCCTGTGGTTCTAACTCAGTGGAGAGGAGCTACAAACACTCCGGTAGTGGCAGGCGCTACTCCAGGGGAGCCGACTAAACCGGACGTTAAAGCATCGAACATAAATAAACTGAAAAACCGTTGGGAGGTAAGAGAATTCAATTTGAAAACCATCGTTCTCTTTAGTTTTCCTCGATCACAGGGACCCCGCTTCATCCGGATGAATCGGAAGATGCTTTGGTTCAGGCAGCAATGCGGATGAAGAATACGAGTACCCCGAAGACTCACAAAACGGTTACAAAAGTCCAGCCTATAAAGGAACCGACAGATGTAATGAATCTTTAGTTTTCTACTATTACGAGAATTTCAGCGTTCGGCTACATCGTCTCCTGTAACGAAGAGCCCTCGTTGTGATGGAAAGATCCAATCGAGTCAAAAATCTCAATTTAAACCTCCGGCAAAGAGTCCTCTACGTTATGAAGAACCGGAAGAAGTTATGACAGAAGATCTATTGGATAGCGAGGAGAATTCGATTGAAGAATCGGAGCCAAATTATTCTCGAGCTATTGATGACGCCTTCGAGTTTATCAGTCCGAACAAAATGACTCCGTCCCGTCCAGCTCCACTGGCCACACCCGTACGTTACACTAAATACAGTTTTCATTCTACTTTTAGGAAGCTACTCCTGCCATTATCAGACAGACCACACCTCCTAAACCTGAACGACAGTTTTTGGAAGAGAGATTCGAAGAGACCGAAGACCCGACAGAGCCAAGTGAGCCAGTTCCGAACTGAACTAAAATCTAGTTTTAGATGCCGGACTGCAGTACACCATCTCGTTCTATCGAAAACGCACTCGCCAGGAACAGGCTCCCAATCCGAATTCTCAAAAGATTGCCTTGACCAGTCATACTGCCGGTCCGACTCAACAGGTCATTGGAGGGACTTCTTTCCTTCAATCAATTCCCAGTTTTGAAGAGCAAAAGGTTAGTTCCGTGAAATTAGCTTTGATCCACAATTGAGCTGCCCTATGTTAGACACAAACCATGGGTATTTTGCGATGTGTGGTAGAAAAACAATTTGGATTAAGGTTTATCACAATTGACTCGACAATTGTGGTGTTTGTGTTTTTTTCAGTGTAAACTGTTTACACTAGTTCAAAGTGTTTAAACACTTTGAACTAGTTCAAAATGATCTATTTCAGTTCAAAGTGTTCAGTGTAAAGTGTTTACGAGATATTTTCGTTTTTTATCTTATTTATCCTATTTTGACGCAATTTTTCAGTTTTATTTTCTTTTCATCGAAAAATTCATCAAATTTCCGACATTTTGACACCAAAACGGCTAGAAAAAAAACCTTTCAATCACTTTTTGACCCAATTTCGACATAGTTTTATCTCGTTTTTTCTTGATTCTATCCATTTTTGTTGGTTTCTACCAGTATTTTCGATGAAGAAAAAGCAAAGCTTGCAATACAAAAAAAAATTCCGGTCTCTTCATTGTACAGTTTGGCCACAGCTTGTTGAAGAACAATTTGTTCGTTGTCGACGAGGCAAGGATCCTGAGGACGAGTGTGAACGATTGGCATGACCGGCAAGGCAGCGAATGATGTTGGTGACTTTCAAGAGCAGTCTATTGCACTTGATACGACAACTGATGCATCTTCTTTTGCAGCAGCAGTATCACATGACTAAGATGATAGTCAATATACTTGGGCAACTCGACTCGAGTCGAGCTCGATTTGCCAGAGGTCGGAAATTACTCGGGGTCGTCCGGATCGTCCATCTCCAGTTCCCGATAGACGAGTTGTAACTTCGGTTGTACCAGATCGATGGGACGAATGATATCCTCGTCGTTAGGACCGATTAACAACGGTCTGGAGTTGATCCTGTCGCAAGAAAAATGTTCTCTGCAATTCCCGCTGTCACAAATCTAGCGCAAAGTGCTGTAACAAATTGTAGTTGACTTTCTTTTATTGTTGTTGTTATTACCTTGCAATAAACTTTTGTATTGCAAGCTTTGCTTTTTTTTCATCGAAAATACTGGTAGAAACCAACAAAAATGGATAGAATCAAGAAAAAACGAGATAAAACTATGTCGAAATTGGGTCAAAAAGTGATTGAAAGGTTTTTTTCTAGCCGTTTTGGTGTCAAAATGTCGGAAATTTGATGAATTTTTCGATGAAAAGAAAATAAAACTGAAAAATTGCGTCAAAATAGGATAAATAAGATAAAAAACGAAAATATCTCGTAAACACTTTACACTGAACACTTTGAACTGAAATAGATCACTTTGAACTAGTTCAAAGTGTTTAAACACTTTGAACTAGTGTAAACAGTTTACACTGAAAAACAGTTCTAACTGCAACATTTGAAATGCCAAAACATTTCCAGAGACGTCTTCAAGAGACCATTTATGCCCAAGAGACGAAGGTTCGCCAGGCGGATAAGGCTCTTCAGCTATGTAGAAACAAAAAAGAGTTTCGTGGCAGTCATGAAGAGGCTACAGCTCAATGGGCCGTTCTCATCGAGACCGAAATCGGACGAGCTGCCAAGAATGAACTTCAACGTCTCAGCACTCAAGGACCGATTATCAGCGATGGTCCTCTCGGCTCCATGACACTTTCTTACATTGCTGTCGAGTTGAACAGAGATTTTGTCGACACCTACTCTCATATTCGATCGAGTAACATCTTTTACTTTTGTGTCGTTCTACGCAGTGGAGACAGAGTTCTCAACTCGACTATCGTATCGAGCGAAGAAGCTGTCAAGAAAGGAGCCATCGAAGTCATCAATCCGATGACTCTCAAGAATCTTCCCACTAACTTTATGGCTTCATTGGATGTGTATTCGTTTGTAAATTTTGGCAGTTAATTGTTGCAAAAAGAATTCATTTAGAAAACTGTAAGAGGACAGTACACACACGAGGAGAAATTCGGCTTGAAGGGATCTACAATGAAATCGAAGGTATCATTGATTCAGTTTATATCGAAATTATAATCTCTAGGGAACGCCTCGTCAGATGCCAGCTGCTCATATTCAGGCAGACTTCCAATTGGTCGGTCGTCTCGCTCTAGATATCCATGTACCTAATGGAAAGAAACGACTTCTACTCTCAGAGGTTAAGCATCCAATTGAAGGGCATGTTACCATCAAGATCAAGAAGTAAGGAACAACTTCTTCGGAACACAAACCTATTTAGACTGGCCATGAGCAAGAGTACGACGAAACATTCTGGATTTCTGTCAATGTTCCAGAGAACGAAAGAAGGACTCGGCTCGTGGAATAGGTTTGTAGTTCTTTTCCAAGTGGTTGGAAAAAAACTTGTGGATTTAGATATTGGTGCGTCTTGGAAGAAGGAGGAATGAAGTTTTGGCGTAGTCCAGAGGATGAGATCAACGAGAAAAGTTGGCTCGTTTTGCTGGATCTTCAGACTTGTGCCGGGGACAGAAATGGGGCAGTCGAAGCGAGAGATCCGTGCCAATACATGCATTCCTTCAATATCGATGTCTGGATCCCAAGAGATGGTCAAGACGCCGAATCCTTGAACAAAACTGGTCGTCCTGAAATGGAGAAGCTCAGGTTTATACCTCTTTTTGCTATGAAATATCCAATTTCAGAGTCATGTTGGCTGCTGATACAAAAGACGACATGAGAGTCTGGCTGGAGAATATCAATGCGACAGTGAAGCAACTACTCACCTGGAATCAACCATTTGCCTTTGCCAAGTAGCCATCTACTTCTCATGAAATATGCATTGCTAGTCAATAAACATTGTCAATTAACGATTCGAAGTGTGAACCTGACCACGTGCCCTTCAACCCGACCTGTTTCCGCCGTACACACCCCTATCCGCTACCGCCGTTTTGGCATCATGTTGTTCGACAAGGTGCCCATTCAAGAATATTTCACCAATTTGTTCAAATTTGACATTGAACATGAGGCGGTCAATCCAAACTATCGCTGTCTTCGAGGACTTATGCATGTTGTGGTAATCGATTCATTGTACAAGTCAAGAAAATTCTCAGAATGCTACCAAAATCTTCATGTGGCTCGAATTGCTCGCAATCCCATTGTATCTGCTCTTTCTGTTTCCCTACTCGCTGTTCTGGATCAGTTAGTTGATTCAGTATTTAAAGAATCCTTCAGTTCAACACGTGCTCCTGATAGCTGCTGCACTTTATGCTGTGAAAAAGGAGAAACAGCGGTGGATGTGGCCGTTTATCATCTATGCCGTAATTCAATTCGCTATTTGGGTGATGATCACCGCAGTCAAGTTTTTCATCGGAATTTTCAATACCGACTACTTTTTGCAGCTCTACGGTCAAGGTATCTACCATTTGATGAACATCCTCTGATTCAGGTCATCATGAGGACATGTTCATCCGGTATGGTATACTTATTCTTATCAAACTGATCGTCCTCACATTCGGAGCGTTGCTCTTCTGGAGACTGACCGTTTTATACGCGACAAGACTTTATTTCGAGGCGAAAGAAGACGGCGCTGTCGATTTGACTAACCCTGAACTTGCTACTGGAATGGAGAAACTGATGAAACCGCTGTAAACAAAGTATTAATGAAAGTTACGAAGTTTTAACATATTCAACACACTTAGAGGGATCAGCAGTATGGTATTCTTGAGTTTTGGTCATCAGTCTTTTGAAAGCTTGAATGTACTTCCTTTGCGTCTCATCGTTCAAAACGTGGGCGATATTTGACACGTAAGATTTAGCCGATCCAGGACGCTGATGAATACCAGAACGGGTAACACCAACCGGCCATGGTGCATTTCCAATAGCCATTTCCATATAAGCGTTGTTAGCTGTTATGTAGTTTCGATCAATAATGACCAGTCTATAATAAGTGTTTAGATAGAACAACTACAAGTGTACCTGCAAATTTTGGTGAGATGATGCCGAATGTCGTGATTGCAGGTGTGATTCTCAAGCGAAGTCATCAGTGGTCTCAAATGCATAACTGTTTGTTTGTGAATAGAGGCTTCGTATTTCCCTGAACTCGATGAAAAAGGCGACAAAATGGGTTATACCGGCTGCTGATTTTTTGACTTCATCGTCACGTTGATTGAGATTTCTGCCCCATCGTGCCAGGATATATTTGAAATATTCAAGAATTATGTCGCAATCACGGCCGTGGTCGTTTTCTACGAAGAATTGTATTGGGTAAAACAGAAAGTTACCCAGTCCCAGCAAGGCTGCATGTTGTTCTATTTTGCTCCAATCGTAAGCAGAGTCAGGAAGAAGGACATCGTGTTTTGATGTATCACTTGATGAGCCTTCAATTACTTCCTGAAAGAAAAATAAAGTTATATATTAAGAAATTTGTTACCTTGACTAACTCATTGTCAACGTCTTGCATTGCAGTCTGCATCTCATTTTTAAGACCTTCACCCAGATCTGGTTGTTCGATTTCATGCTGAAGAAGCCTTTCACGTACATCTTTTTCTTCTTCTCCTGAAATTCAATGCTGAAAATGTCTTCCATGGTTAGATTACCGAAAAGCATGATTGGAAGATTTCTTGATCGCAGTCTTTTGCGGATTTCAGTAATCGGGCGCTTGAAAACCGAAGCATCGTCGAAGCCATGTTCTGATTTAGCATCTGCTACCTTAGCATCGGTACTTTCGCCGTTTTCCTCCTCCTGAATACAAATGTTAAAATTTAGCAACGAAAAAGTTACAAACCGTTTCGCCGCGTTCTTCTCGTCGTTTCTTCAATTTAGCAAAATATTCTTCGTCTTCTTTAGCTGCCAAATCACCTCTTTTAAAAAACTTTTTCCCGTCGGCCTGAAAAGGAATATTGAGAACACGAAAATCGGCACTTACCTCGACTTCAACAGCGGCGATTTTTTTGCGCTTTCTTTCCATTTCGGCTTTCATTTGTGCTATGAAGTCCATCTCGATTATTTGGGCGTGTTTGTTTGTCTGTATCTATAAAGAGCAGCTAGAAAATATACTAGGAAAAGTTCGAAAAGGAAATAGGAAGCGCGGAAAAAAGTAAACACGCGCCGATACGCAAAAGCGCTAAATTTGAATTGACACATCCCTCAAGCTCAGCAGCAAGGGGTTTTCTACTTTTTCCTGCATTTTGTATGAATTTCTCAGGGTTTTTTTTTCATAACAACATTCCAGTTTAGTAATGGCACAATTAGAGGCTTCTGCGTTTGCACTCAAATCTTTTCGTCAAATTGTTGCAGAGCTGAGAAAGGTTGACAAGGTTTATGAACTACGTAGTTTTTAACCAATTTTCTTTCTTCAGAATTTCACGCAAAGTTCACCACAACTAAAGTATGTTGCTCAACAAATGCGAGAGCATCAAGTCACTCAACGAATCTTTGCCAAGGCACCAAATGAGGTGGAGCATGTTGCTCATCTCTACGGAACTTACTTATCCAGGTTTTTCTTATCTTGCAATTTTTAAATTTATTCGTTTAGTACAAGACGGCTGGCTGAACTGGAGACTCGTTACAAAGGAGGCGAAAAGTCCGTCGAAGAAAGTGCACGTCTTGTTGGCTTAGAGCTCCCACGTAGAAAATAGAATTTTCAGATAGAAAAATAGCAATAAAGTTGTTTTTATCCTATTGTCCAGCAGTTTGCGGTTTTTAAACCATTGTACTTAGTTCTTTGTAGTTCTGTTTTCTAGTGATTTCAGATGGCAGACGACGATTCAGCCGGCTCGAAGTATGCCTATCTGCTACAGCCCATCAAGGATCTCGAGAAGAATTTCGCAATTGATCTAGTCTCGTTGTTAGAGACTTACACGAAAGAACTAAGTGATTTGGCTGAAGCGGAAGAGTTTCAAAGAAACAATGCTCACAGGTATACCACGACTGTTTCGAATTCTCAGTGGCTGGTTTAGATTCAATTTCGCAGAAGCTGGAATGCTCATTCACGGGAGTGCGACTGTTTTGGCTAAGAAGGTCGATCTCGTTCACAGTCATGCTTTAAACTTCTTCCAAGTTCTACAAAATGCAAAGCCAAAGAAAAAGAATCAGAGTTAGTATCATTTCTAATCTAGCAAAAATGTTGAAATAGTCGATGCTGATGGAGACGAAGGATTTGAAGGAGAAGACGATGATCCATTTACGGCAGTCACGGTAGATCCTTGCGTGTTGAAAGACTGCTCCAAGCTAAAGCCTGCCAATTTGGCTACTCTCGTTTCCAAAAGTTTGTTCATTTTTTTTTACCAACACGTCATGTTTGTTTCAGATCCAAAATTTCCCATTCCGAGCATTTCGATCATGCCCATGTCTCTGATGCCACTTGCCGACTTTGAGAAATGCAATGTACCTATTTACAACTCGAGGAACAGGAACGAAATCGTGGGAAAGAAAGACGATTTCAAGATAAATACGGGCTACATGAGTCGATCGGTATCTCTTCGCTTTTACCTAATTTTTTTTCATTTGCAGGGTGCTCTACTTCTGGATCTTCTGAACGAGACACTTGTAAATCAGTTCATGACCGAAAAAAAAGTTACCGAATCGACGGATGAAAGCGAAGATTCCGGAAGATGTACGCCTGTTGATGATCCTGCCTCAGGTTCAGACTTTTCATCTTGTCTCAGTCACTTGTTTGCAGAAATGGACCTTCCACAACTTCCCTGCTCTCAAGATTTCGACCCTGGTCGGCCTTCAAATGTAGTTGAAATAGTTAGACGTGCCGCTGGTCCCTCGTTCGACATGATCTCGCAAATTCCCAGGTCAACTTTAATAGTTTTCAATTATTCATATTTTGCAGACCCAGTTCCGTCTTTTTGAAAGCGGATGGAAGACCGTCGCAGCCACTGGAAGCATTGCTGGAAGCTAACTTTTCGGACATGGACACTGGCGATGGCGGATTCGACGACAACGACGTGATTCCGACGCCTCCCGTCCGGAAAGTCGATCAATGGGATGTGGACGACGCCCACATCGATCCTCTCAGCAAGTTGCGCGATGACCCGTTTGACGAAGTATCCTGGAAATGCAAACCGTACAACAAGGCTAACAACTCTCTCAACATTGAAGGAATCCTGGCCAGGAGGAAAAAAGTAATAGTCCAGTTTTATCAAAAAAATAATTTCATTTTCAGGCCGATGAAAAAAAGGAAAAGAAAGAGAAACTTATGGAGATTATCGAGTTCGTAAACGATCAAATCTACTGTCTAGGCCAAAAACAGAAAATCAAACGTCAAATCGGTCTTGGAACTCAGTACAAGTGGGAAATTGATGCCATTCTTCCATACATCAGCAGCCAACAAAAAAGGAGAGAGAAGGTCCGTCGAGAAATCCTTGCTCAGCGTAAATTAGAAGAAAAGTTGAACGTCCGCGGAAAAGGAAAATCAAAAGCTCTCCCAGGTTGACTGTGTGCTGTTGACAAATAAAAGCAATTTTTCAGACTATAATGAAGAGGACGATGCGTATGCTGACGGATTTGATGACGAGCCGACCCACTTTGGTGATCACGTCCCCAATTATGTCCCTTCCGAATCTATTCATCGACCTCTGATGGCCACAGTAGACGACATGGATCTTGCCGCCGACATCCATTTCCCCGCCATTCTTGCTGGTAATTTCGAAATGTTTTTTCACCTCTACTCAATTTTTAGATCCCGCAACCCATAATGCAGAAGCTGGCACCCATTTGAACAGAATGTCGGAAGAAATTCACGAAGGAATGAGTTTGGACGAAATCATAGCATTTTACCGCAAGAAATACTGGGAACAAACAGCCGAAGCCATGTCGAAACTGGCGGCCAGAGTACAGGAATGGGACGAGAAGATGCAGCCATTGCTCGAAGAGGAAGAAACGAGGAAAGAATTTGACATTCATGCTTATGGAACGGAAATGCTCGCATTTTTCGACAAAATAGACGACGTCAGAACCATTCCTCAGGTATTTTTTATCTGTATTCACTCTTACTCTGTTTAGCTTTTAAAAGGCAAAGTCGGCTATGAAATCAGTCGATATTTCCTTTCTACTCTCATGATGGCCAATACAATGAATCTTGAGGTTTTTTATCTTATTCAAAGCGACTTTCACTCTTTCAGATAATTAATGAACATCAGATCGGCCAGGATCCATTGAAAATGATGAAAATGAAGTTGCTAACGAGGGAACGTCATCACGAAATCTTCGAAGGCAACGGCGACCTTTAGTCCACAATCTCTCTATATCTAACTATTTTCTTGTTTGCCTTTACTAGGTAATCTTTGTACCATGCTTGTGAAAGCATAAATATCTGCCGTTATTCGTTCAGTATTTTTGCTCGATGCTTTTTTCATCTACTCCTACTTTCTCATTTTTTGTACGATTCAAGCGGAACCATTTAGATGGCTTTGTGGGTAGACAAATACAGGCCGAACCAGCTCGCCGAACTCAGCTATCACAAAGAGCAGGTTCGTTATTTTTCAAGCCATAAACGTTCAGTTGCCAGGCCTTGCGTCTTGCCGACATGGTGAAGAATGACGACTTTCCGCATCTGCTCATCTATGGGCCCAACGGAGCTGGACGAAAAACTAGAATAAACTGCGTTTTGAGGTTTCGATGCCTTCTCGTAATTGTTCTAAAAGCTTGTTTCAGAGAACTGTTCGGAGCTCCATCCGAAAGGTTGCGTCTGGAAACGAAGAATTTCACTGCTCCTTCCGGTAAGAAACTGGACATTCAGACCGTTAGCAGCAACTACCACATCGAACTGAGTCCAGGGTTCAAAACATTCACTTTCTCTGCTAATTACGGTTATTTAGAGATGTTGGCGTCTACGATCGAGTTGTTGTCCAAGAAGTTGTCAAGCAGATGGCTCAATCGTCTAACTTGGATTCTTCTCAGCGCACTTTCAAAGGTTGATTTCCATTTTCAATTAAACAACATGTTTAGTGGTTGTGTTGATGGAAGTGGACAAACTAACGCGTGATGCTCAGCATGCTCTTCGTCGAACAATGGAGAAGTATTCTGGAAATTGTCGGCTGATTCTTTGCTGCGAATCACTCTCTCGTGTGATAGAGCCTCTTCAGTCCCGTTGTGTCGCTTTTCGCGTAGCTGCTCCTTCGGACGACAAAATGCGAGAAGCTGTTTTGGATGTCTGTCGCAAGGAAAACGTTCAGATGCCCGAAACTGTTTTGAACGATTTGATCCAGAAGGCTCAGGGAAATGTCAGACGAGCCATTCTGATGGCCGAAACTGCAAACGTACAGTCTCTGAATGGAAATATTCAAAACAATCAAAAGGTTCATTATATTCAACGAACTTCAACGAAGTCTGAACTATATTCAACGAACAACAACGAAGTCTGAACTAACCCTTGTTTCAGATCCATTTGCCTGAATGGGAGTTGTACATCAAAGAAACGGCTGAAATGATGGTGAAACAACAGAATAACGAGACTTTGATGAAGGTTCGCGAACGACTGAGCGAAGTTTTGTCTCGATGCATACCTCCAAATGTTCTGTTTGTAGTGAGTTTTTTTTTTCGTCACGTTATAGTGTCATTACCGCTGTCCACATAATGTTTTAGCACCTGCTCAAGTGTCTCCTACCGGTTTGTTCACCGTCTGCCCGATCTCAAGTCATTTCTGAAGCCGCTACATACGAACACCGACTGACCAGAGGACAAAAGGCTATCTTTCATCTCGAGGCTTTTGCTGCTGCCTTTATGGTCATCTACAACGAGTCCAACAATAAATCCATGGAATAGACGCGTTATTTTACGTGTATTTGCTGTATGTGTATTTGCTACTTCTCTTGTTTCATGAATAATCTCAGTCTCTGTCGTCCGGTAATAACGCGCAATTTGCCATTCTGGAGGGGTACTTGAGCGCAACTCCTGCTGCTACATTGCAGCTTCCTCTCATTAGGTGGTCTTCCTTGTCGGATGAGCTAGTTAGCAAGTCAGTCGAGCTACATTATTTTCTACTAACCATTCATTTTTTTAAAGTTTTAGACCCATAGTGGAGAGGTGTTACATTCCTTCAGATGGTTTCAGTGACCACTGTTTTTGATCTTTTTCGGTTTTGACTAGCCCTTAGCCCGCCCTCTAACCCCCCGTCGCGATCCACGAAATCCCTTTTCTGGGTCAGTCCATATCACCTGTCAATCAGCGCTTTCTCTTCCCGACTCATTGTTTTTTCTACCCACCGATTTTTTTTCCACCTATCACATTTTTTCGCGGTAATTAATCACCTCCGCTGCGGAAGGTCAATCTGTCCGAGTTTCCAGATCTTTATGTCCAGATGAGGCTGCTCTTCTTCGTTCTTTTGTTCTATGGCTGCATTGCCAATCCAGGTCAGTAAGAGCCAATAACTCAACTGTTAGAGGACACGTCCGCTTGAAACATTCTGCCGGCGATTCTCAATTAGCGGCTTAGGTTAATGGGCGACAGTATTCTTGGATCAGGGGTCGATTGGATTTGTGAACATGCACGACTTTATCTTTTTGTGAGCAACGAAAGACGGGGGATATTACAGTACTGTCCCATTAACGTTTTGTAGGAGACAGTTTGACAAGTTCAGTTATAAGTCTTTGCTTCCTTGTAACATTTTTGTGAATTCTGTAGTAGGTTAGTTGGTAGGAGACGCTGCCTGCAAATTGTAAATGTAGAAAACGCTTCCTAAGTTTATGTGCCCATTATCAAGAGTTTTTCGAAATGGTCACGGCAGTTAGATCTGCGAACCTTTGTCTTATCTCACTGACTTTTTCGACTTTCCCTAGCCGCGGCGATCCGGTCACTAATTTGAGCGGGAACAGGAAAGTGAGACCGACGACAAGTCGAGTATTTTCAAGTTACAGAATGCTTCTTTCCGGAAAGTGAGCTGAGATCTTTCTTCTTCGAAGTCACATCAAACACTGCCAGTGGAACCACAGTCGCTGACAGTCTTGTCGATCCTACAGATGCTCAGCTGCGCTTGGCCTCTATCCGGTCAAACAACTTGCCATTGGTAATGCAAACTGGTCGAAATTTGAGCAAGAGTTCATTTAGGTGAACTATACAGATCGGTTCAGTCTAGTATCCGAACAGACTGGCCGTTTTCGTCTCGTTTCTCTGGCTCCGTTGTCTCTACCATCCTATCCTTCGTCAATTACCGAAACTCTTCTTTACGTGACGGTCCTTTGCAATGGACGACCTTTTCCTCTCATGACAATTCGGCTGAAAGCGGCCAATTCTGTCGCCCCCTCTTTTCTGAACGAACCATATGTTGTCGAAGTGGATGAGGTTGGCAGTTCAGTCTGGCCGATTATCAATTTCATTTTTAGAACTTTTCTTTGGGGCGAGAGGTGGAAACTCCTATTTCTGTCATCGATTGGGATCCATCTCCCAGTTATGGAGTCAAAGTCGAGCTTGAGAACAACACTTCTCTTGAATTGGCTTCGTATCCGGGCGGACCACCTGCCGGGTTCGAAGACGGCCAGTCTTGGACAAAGGCTCAATACCCTCAACAGTTCACTCTGAGACTCCTAGGACCAATCACATATCCAATCGAGTTGAAGCTGAAAGCCACTGTAATTTATTCTATGTCTCCGGCGACCCTCAATTCCAGGATGACGGTAGTCCACAACACGTGACATTTACGACGATCAAGTTGGTTAAGCGATTGAAGAACGTGCCGCTATTTAGTAAATGTCACATCTCCGCTAAAATTCCAGAAAACTCGAAAAAGGGCACAAAAGTGACCGTTATACCGATTCAAAACTTCAACAAGGTCTGATTTGTCTCATTTGTTCAACTGTGTTCTTCCAGAATACACGACTCAGTTTGGTTGACCCCGATGAAACTTTCGAGATTGCAGGAGATGAACTGTTGGTAGCAGATCCTAAACTGATCGATCGAGAACTGTTTTCCACTCTTGAGGTTGTGATTGAAAACAAGAGCTCTGAAAAGGAGTCTGGTGAGAGTTGTCGTCGTCTACGGATAAGAGTGGAGCTGGAGGATGAAAATGATAATCGTCCGGTGTTTGAAAGAGAAAGGTGAATTGTTTAAAATGTTCATTGATTAAAATGTTTAGCTACTGGTTCCATCTGGCTGAAAAAGTGTCGCCGGGAACGGAGTTCGCCACTTTGAAGGCGAGAGATGTAGATGTTGGACAGAATGGAAGAGTGACCTACGAACTGATGAACACATCTGTTCCGTTCCGAATTTATCCGAGAGGCAGAGACACGATTTTGGCAACGACTGGACTGATTGGACCGGAGGATCAGTATCGTCTGGTTGTGGAAGCAAGCGATCACGGAGAACCACCCAAGGTCACTCCAGTTCTGGTAGAGATCTTTGTGGTGAGACCGGGAAGACCAGTCAAGGAGTTCGAGATCAAGAGACAGCAGAACAAGCTTGAAAAGAGCACCACGACTACTACAACCGCTAAACCGACGACGAGGAAAACTACTGTTCGTCCAGTCACTTTCCCTGACAAAGACGATTTGTTTAACCGTGCTATTGACGAGGCAACGAAAGAATTTGAAGACTTGATTCGAGCTCCAGAGAATCCTCAAAACGTCCACAAGCCATCGTACTCGACAACAATGCAACCCAGGAACGAAGTTGTCTTGAAAACTGTGTTGCAGAAGAGTCGCAACGAGAGTCTGGAACGAGACGAAAAACCCAGGAAGTTGCCAAAGGATCCCATTGCTTTGGGAGTTGCTCAAGTTACTGGAAGACCTCGCCCACATCTTAGAGGATTGGTTCCAGCTACAAGTACAACCGAAAGAACGGGATCGAATAACCAAGTCGAGGAAGAAACGGAGACGGAGGATCTGGGAGACGGTCCTGAGGACAAGGTAATCACTTTACGGATCTTTGTCTAATAATACCACAATCAGACTCCATTCGGTTTTACGGCTAGTCATTACTATTACGAGGTGTTTGGACAGCCCGTAGAAGATGATGTGTTTGGAAGAGTCGTCGCTGAGCCCAATCCACAGATGTACGGTCTTGACAGAAAGGTTTTAGGAGGGAACTCTGAAAAGAGCATTCTGATTTCAGGCCGCTGGCATCTTCAAAGTGGATCCGGATATTGGTGAGTTGTCTGTTGCACGTCGTCTATATCTTCATGCATCTGGTAACATCAGTTTCGCCGTTTCGGCTACGGACGGAGTCAGCACGGTAGGTATTCCAAAAGGGTCTTTATGTGGACAATAGCTGACCAAGGGCAGGTGCAGCAGGCAGCTGTAATTAGCGATGACCGGACGAAATTGAGGGGCAGTCGCTGGAAATGGACATTTTTGTCTTTCAAATAACTGTTTTCAATTATGGACGACTAAATTTTCCCCACAGAATTTCAATACTAGCTGACATGAAACAACTTGTAAATGTCTCTGACAGCTTCTTCCGTGACCCCGTTCCACCTTCGGACCCTCTCTAAATAGTCTTTAATCCAACCGCCTTCACGAACAGGTGGGCGGGGCTTCCTGTGGTCCACCTGGCTCCTCTCCTCCTTTTTTCCAAAATTCAACCAGTCTGATGGACCCATGCTAATTAAACTCTTGACTCTTCTTTTACTGGTTCGTTTTCTCTTACTTTTGAATTTTCTCTTGTCTTGTTTTCCCTTTTCGCGCTCAATTATTGCAACTAGGAAACCTGGTTGCTTAAAACCTTCCTCGAATATCTACTAAATTTGTTCTACGGGATTAGACTTGTAATTATAGTGGCCAGAAGAGATTATGCCAGTGAAATGGATAGGATATTGGATAAGCCAATTGGGTGAGAAAGTGGCGTTGCCCTGGTGACTGACCGCATGAGACGAAAAGATCACCGAGTTGTTTTGAAAGCAAACAAGTCTTTCGAACATAATCGCTAAATTGAGTGGTAGTGGAGGGTTCCAAGGTCGAGAGAGTGTTGGGGCTAAACAAAACAAAACTGAGAAATAATTTAGGCTCGAGCTGTTGTAACAGTGCTCTTCGAACCGGATAAAGAGGCGAAAGAGTCCCAGCCTCGTTTCGACCAAACACTTTACAAGTTCCGAGTCGAAGAATCTTCGCCTCCCGAAGTCATTGGAATTGTTCGGGTATTGTGCTCTTTTTGCGTCAAAAGAAAGACTGTTTAGGCATTCCACACAACTGCTTCATCTCGATCTTCATCAACCTCTTTCAAATATTCTATAGACGGAAACGATCTTCCTTTTTCTATTCATCCAGCTTCCGGAGAAATCGCTAACGAGTCTCCTTTGGACAGAGAAAGTCACAGCACCTACCGATTCAACGTGCGTTCAAATTTGCTTCTGTTCAAAGCTGCCTATTCAGGTTCGCGCATGTCTGACCAACTCTCCCGATGTCTGCGGAATTTCTGAAGTAGAAGTCTCGGTAAGTCGACTTCGTTTTCTACAAATACTAGAACTTAAAGGTGGGAGATGTGAATGACCATGCCCCTCGTTTTTCATCGTCTCTCCTCCACATTACTCTTCCATCAGACGTTCCAATCGGAACAGAGGTCACGCGAGTCCGAGCTGTTGACGAAGATCTAGGTGACAACGGAGCGATCACATATCAACTGACTGCTCCGAGTGATGTATTTGCAGTCGATGGTGAGACGGGACGCGTGGTTACTGTCGAAAGACTGACTGACTCGAAGTATGGTCTGCTCATTCAAGCAGTTGATCACGGTCAATCTCCCAAATCGGATGCGATTGAAGTTCGAGTCAAAGTGTTGGGAACTAATCCGTCTGCACCATCTTTCGAAGAGCAACAATATCAAGTCATCATCACTCCGCCAACTCCAGCTGGAGCGGTTATTGCTCAAGTACAAGCGACTGACCCAGATCCGGGACAGGAAGGTTTGGTAGGCTACCGATTTGCCGAAACGGAGGATGTGAAAGAGAAGGCAACACAGAAAATGTTTGAGATTAACACAAAGGTACCGATCTTCTAACACTGACTATTGACGTTTATAGACCGGTGTCGTCTCTTCAGTGAAGTCATTGAGTTCCGGAGAAGGTCCTTTTGACCTGATAGTCGAAGCATTTGATGGGAGCAGTTCGTTCAGTCGAAAGACTTCCGCTCTTCTTCATATCGAAGTCGGAGAAGAAGCAGCTCTTCGTTTTCTTCCTCTCCCGTCGACCATCTACATCTCCACAGAAAAGGCCGTAGGAAGTGTGATTCTCCGAGCATCTGCTACCACAACTTCCTCTTCGCCTGTACATTTCCGTGTAATCGAAGACGAGTCCCAGTTTGAAATGGACGGAGATCTGCTCAGGGTCAGAAGATTTGTTCTTTTTCAAATAGAACAGATTTCAGGTCGTCAGTCACGAACTCGTCTCTGGTAAAAGTAAATTGACAATCCGAGCAGAGACAGAGTCTCTACTCTTCGCTGACCATCACTTGACTGTCATCGCTATGGAAAGTAGTGACAAATATCCCGTCTTCCCTCAACTCACTTACGATATTGATGTCAGTTCACCAAACGAATGATTGCACAGAAAGCATTCAGATTCCGAAAGAAAGTGCGTATCCCCAAGTTGTCGCACTGTTCTCGGCTCGTGTCAGAAATGGTTCAGTCAGCTACGAACTACATCCTGAAACCCCTCACATCCTTCAATTAAACTCTACCACCGGAGAACTGATCGTCAAGTCTCCAGACTTTGCTAGTCAAACCGCTGATACGTCTTTTATCGTCGTTCGAGCCAGAAATGTCTTCTTCCCCGATTTCTATTCAGATGTTGGAGTAAGTTTGAGAGTCTTTGATTCGACTAGATCATCTTTCAGGTTGCTCTCAACAGAGTCGATCAACGTCCAGAAATCCGCTTTGGACAGTCGGTGTATCGACTAGAAGTAGTGGAAAATACTCCTGTTCGATCTCTGGTCAGTCATCCTCTAGATGTGAGTTCAGTACAGCTTTGCAAAATGTCGCTTATTCAGGTCTATCCAAGAAGCATACCAGTCAGATTCCGTCTGTCGCCAGCGGACTCTTTCTTTGGAGTTCACGAAAATGGCACAGTCTTTGTTGTCAAGCCAATTGATCTCGAGCAGATTGGAACAAGTGTTCTCCAGTTCACAGTTTGGGCTGAAACTGACAATGGCCAGAAGACTTCTGCTCGTTTAAGTATGGATCTGAAGGATGAAAACGAGTTTTCTCCTGAGGTATTAAACTCTGTCAATGAAATAAAAACAATGCTCAGCTGGCAAAGACATTTGTGGAAGGAGTAATCCGAGAAGATGCTCCTCCTGGAACAGTTGTCGCTAAGATAGATGCAACGGACAAAGATTTTTCCGAGGGAAAGCATCTTCTGTATCGAATTGTCGGTGGATCGGGAAAAGAACTGGTTTTCATTCAAGAGGATGGCACTCTGGTTCTTGGAGACAAGCCTCTAGACAAGACACACATGCCTACGTTCGATGTCCAGGTCGAAGTTTACGACAAGAACGCAAACAAAGCTGTGGCAATGGCTTTGATCATTGTCGAACGAATCAACAACAATCCTCCCGTCATCAAGAATCTACCTCTCAAATGGACACTCAAAGAAAATGATCCGACATCAAAGTTTATCGTAACCGCTGAGAGCGATGGCCAATCAGTGATTAGCTTCCGAATCGTCAAAGGAAACATTTTGGGAAATTTCAAAATAGAGTCTAATGACAATAAACAGGTAATCTCGCTAGTGAATTTTAAAAGAGCATTATTCAGGGTATTCTGAGTCTGACTAGGCCACTGGATTTCGAGAAAGAATCCGCATTTCTACTGACACTGGAAGCTTCGAAAGGTGGCACGGTCACTACATTCCCAGTCAACATTGTCGTGTCGAATGAGAATGATGTTGCTCCTGTATTCATTCAAAAGAATGTCAGTCAACGAGTATCTGCTGACATTCCTATTGGAAAAGAAATTTTAAAAGTGGCAGCTGAGGATGAGGATGGTGATAGACTGCAGTATTCCCTTAGTGGATCAGACTGTTCTTCATTGACCATTGACCATATTGGTGTCGTTTCCTGGTCAGCTCCTCCATCCAAACGACCTGCTAAGAGCATTGTTTGTCAAGTGGCTGTCTCCGACGGAGACCATACAACCACAACAAATGTCAGCCTCGATATATTCTCAGAAGCTACACCAACCAAGTGAGTCTTATTCTCCTCTAACAGAACCGAAGATAGTTCTCCAAACAGGGCTCCGGTCTTCAGTCAAACAGAATATACGTTCACTGCTAAAGGACCTCGTGGTGCACCATTCGGTCGCGTGATAGCCAGTGATCCGGACGGAGACCAGGTTCTTTTGGCCATCAAACCACAGGACTATCGGGATCTCTTCGCAGTCGACGATCAGGTATATTTTTTTCATACAGAGACAGTTGTCTTAGGGATATATTTCTCTGAAACGAGATGCCGCCGATTTGGATCAGACACAGTACTCGTTTTTGGTGAGCGCAGAGGATTGGGGACCACCCATAATGAGCTCAGTGGTCACAGTACATGTCGTCGTTCCTCGCAAAGTGTCTAACAGTGTTTATGCTGCTGAAACTACCGTAGAGAGTAAGATAAAATCTTTTTCCTTCTACGAGATTCTAGCAATTACAACAGAATCACCGAAGTCGACTACAACTGCGGAGCCTACCAGTTCTGAAAGACCGAAAGACGCTCCGATTTCCGAAGGAGAACATCTCGGACCGGAACAAGGAGTTCAGCCAAGTATTTTATTCGTTGTTCATACAAAACTGAATTTTTAGTCATCAAATTCATTCGACCAGTATATGTGTACTCGATCAAATCAGATTCGCCTATCGATTCCTATCTCGGACAAGTTCACACCACTTTCAACAGGGGCATCAGTTTTGAGATGATTGGAAACGGTCCGCTGAATATAGATCAAGAGGGGCGAATCCGAACTACTGAGCTTTTGACAGAAGGAAAGATCGATCAAACGGTCGTGGCGATCAGAAACGTATGTGTCCCTTTTTATAAAACAAAGTTTTCCAGGGTACGAAAGTTGACGAAGTTCCAGTCATTGTACATGTCATCCCACAAGCTGTCTCTACTACAACAACAGTCACTTCCGCCACACAAAAATCAACGACTACTGAATTGACAACAAAGATTTTGGAAGAGATTGAGGAAGAACACCACACAAGAAAACTCTTAACCTTTGGATTCGAGCGAGCAATGTATTTTGCTTTCGTCACGGAAGGAAACTACACCGGACTCAAACTCGACATAAAACCGGAACCTCTGGCTACGAGCTCCGATGGAAAAGTCTTCTTTTCCATTTCGAACAAGACCGAAACTGTTCCATTCTACATGACAGAGACAGGAGACTTCCTTTGCTTCAATGTGGATCGAGAACAGAGGCAGAACTACATGCTGGATATTGTGGCCATACAAGAAGGGGAAGAAGCTCATACTCTTTTGAATGTGACGGTTCTGGATGTGAACGACAATTATCCGGTGTTTGTCGAAGGACCTGACACAATTGGACTGTCAAATGACGTCCAAATCGGAAGTTCTGTTATGACTTTCAAGGCAACCGATTTGGATTCTGGACAAAGTGGACAAGTCAGCTATGACATCAGTGGCGATTCATCTGCGTATTTCGCAATTGATCGCAGCCGTAAGTTCTATTTGGCCCTTTTTCTACTCATTATTTCAGTCGGCGTCTTGTCTCTTTCGTCGTCCCTAGCATCAGCTCCGAAGAAATTGTCTCTTACTGTAACTGCAAGTGATCGAGGCCATCCTTCGCTGAAGTCGCAACTCCCAGTATCCATTCTAGTTTTCGACGCTCATTCACCGGCTCCCTTGCTTCCAAGACTCAAAGAAAACTTGTTGGTTCCCCACGACGCTGCTCCAGGATACCTAATCAAAACACTCCTAGCTGGGCCAACCACTTCAAGTGCTCTGGAACCCATCGAGTACGGATTGACGGACGACAATTATGGACTTTTCAAGGTAACTTGGCGTTTTCAATAGAAACTGTCTTTTTAGATCGACGAGGGACGCTTGACTCTGGCCAGGCCGCCTTTTCCTTTGGAAGGCGGAAGAGTTCATCAGTTGAATGTCACGGCCAGAAACTCGCTCGGCACTGATTCCATTCTTGTGAGACTTTTTAGAGTGTAGAGTATGGCATTTTAGGTGAATGTCCTGCTAGAATCATACGAACAAAGCACCACCAAACAGCCGATCTCGACAGCTTCAGGGTCTTGTAAATTCGAAAAGAACGTCTATCAGGTCGAAATTGCCGAGAACCAGCCAGCTGGAATTCATGTGGCCTCAGCAACGGCAGACTGTGAAAATCCTGTCTATTCTCTCGATGAAAACGGTAATCGTTGCAAACAACTGGAACATATTATTCTCAGAAGATTTTACAATCGATGCGTATGGCCAAGTGTACACGAAACGCCCCCTCGACAGAGAACAAAAGTCGCTCCATTTGATCTACATCAACGTCAATCCGAGCAGAACTGTCAGATCCGACCCCATCGTTGAGAGTATTTTTTTTCTTTGGCTAATTGACAAGACTGACTCAGGTGCCAAACAACATCTAGAATCCAACCAAGCGGTGGTGATCGTCCGAGTTCTGGATGAAAACGACAACTTCCCCTACTTTGACCATCTTGTAAACGGGCGTCTGGTAGCACACGTCGACTGGAAAGCACGCAAAGCCAGTCCGGTTGTTCGAATAACGGTATCTTGGAAATACCACATAAGGAAATCTTGCGTTCAGGCGAAAGACAAGGACCAAAATGCCCGGTTGATATACTCGATCCCTAATTCTGAACTATTTTCTGTTGATCCCCACACAGGCATCATATCTCTGAAGTCATCTTTGGAAAAAGAGACAGACGACGAGTTTGACATTTCGGCTACTGTGGACGATGGAGAACATCAGGCTACTGTCCCAATTACGGTAGTGTCTTCAAAAAAAACTCAAAAACTCTTTTAGATATACAAGCTATCGCCGGACACTAATGTGGTTCGTCTGACAAGTGAACTGGCACCTTCGAGAGTCAGAGAGTTCCAAGTCGAGAACACGTTGAATGAGCTGACTGGAGCGGAGAGTCGAGTGATGGCGAAAGGCCCAATAGACGGAAGTCGGAGTGCCATCTACATCTACGCTCTCGATCCGGAAACAAAGGAGCCGATTGGAAAGGAGAGAATAGTCGAGTGAGTGCTCTAATGATGAGGTGATTTGAAGAGTTTAGACTTTTACAAGCCCAAAAGACCGCCTTGATGGCTTCGCCCAGTCGTATTTCTGATGTTTCTATTTCCAAAACGCCGGAATCTTCAATGTCCGTCACTCACATTGTTCTTCTCTTACTGGTTCTGGTCCTCGTCGTTGTTCTTCTTTGTTTGACGTGTTGGTGTGCTTCCTACTGCAAACGGTCAGTCTTTTTGATTTTATATGCAAAAATAGTTCAGAAGACGCTACACTACTTCGATATCCGACAGAGAGTACATGTTCAGTACAGGCGGTGGTCCAAGACCATACGACGTGGAAGCGATAACCAGACAGACAGCTCAAACAGTTCTTGCTCAAGTGACTATTCCTTCTCCGATGGCAACACACAGAGATTCGGCCATTTCGCCAGCCTTTGCCGATCGAGGCGAATCAGTCAAAGACTTTGGCAACAGTGTGAGAGAACGACCAGGCCTTTTGCAGTCAGCTCTTTCCCGTCACAAAATTCAACCAGGCGCCGGCAGTCTCTCGGCCGTAGTTGTTCAAAAAGAGCAAGCCTAATCGGGTTCTTTTCCGGTGCTCTCTACCCCGTGATTCACTTAATAAAAAGAATATTTTTGCTGCACAATTCATTCAGAATCAGCAGTAGCAGCTATTTTTTCTTGGATACCTTGCTTCCTTGGGCTCTTCTTTCGCATGACCTTCTTCGAGCCGAATGGGACGTCCATCTCCGGGCGTTTCCTGCGGGGCCATGTACTCGCGTGTCTCGTCCCAATTCAGAGGATCCGTCCATTTGATGTTGTTGGACTTGAGAGCATGCTGGACACAGTTGTAGACAAAGGTGTAGTCGGGGATGGAGAAGTAGGTCAACTCGTCGATATACTTGAAAATACGAGTGAATTCTCTCTTGGGACAGCCAGTCAGGGACTTGTCGAGAGCTGCAGGATCCGTACGAAGTTCTTCCTTCATCTTGAACACCTCATCCCGATTGTCAGCTTTGAACTTTCTCAAGGAAGAGCACTCGTCGTCCATTCGACCACCATGTACAGCTATTCTTCGATGTCGTCCTTTCGCGACTGATTCACCTGTTTCATGGCAGCCAGAGGGGCGTTTGGCTTTGCCTCCCATTAGTGCAGAACGCACCGAGCATAAAATCGCGCGCAGCGCGCGCCAGAAGTATTTTCAGTGTTCGGGACCCATTCCATCGGTTTCAGAGTAAAAAGTTACCCCTAGAGCCTTATTTTCAAGTCGATAGCTCAAAGAATTAAAAAGTTAGAAAAAGTTCTGGTTTTCCACTAAGTCTATCTCAGGGGGGGGGGGGGGGTATCTTTCAGAATTTTGATTTTCGGCCTGGATCACACCTCTACGCCCTGCATTTTTGGACTTAGAAATTTTTCATCAAAGAAAGTGGTGTATTGTTGGGTCGCCACTCCACCCACACGACCCGGGTTCGATCCCGCCCTTCTGCAAACCTTTTTGCTAAATTGTTTTGAGCAGGAATTGACTTCACCCACGCTCTGGCAATTTTTTGTGATCGTATTCGACCGTTCCCCGCCATTATGTAAAGGCGCAAGGCAGTTATTCTGAGTTTACTCCTTGTTCATGGCGCAATGTCCGATACTTTTAAAAACAAGTGGGTATGGTAGTTTTCTGCTTATATTCTGGCTCTGTCAAATTCGAAAGGTAGTGGGAAATACCCAATCCTTTCTTGGAGCAGCTCGACATCGGCTAAGTCCTGACCTGTCTGGCCTCGATCTTGTGTCGCTGCAAAAATGAATCGGAGCTTGCCGAAAACGATGGTTCACACTTTTTGCTTGTGTATACATAGAGAACCTCTATTCGTAAATTCCATGAATTTTGACAAAAAGTGAACAATCTGGATTTGTGAAAAAGTGGATTCTTTAGACAAAAAGGGATTTTTCTTTACACTGTGTTTTCTTTTAGGAGACCGGACAAAAAGTGAACAATACAAAGTGGATTATAAGTACTCAACAAAAAATGAACAATATTGCGCACAAAGGTCAAATCCACGTCTTTCCTCAGAGAACCAGACGGCTTATTTTTAAGAATCAGAAATATTTTAATGACTAAAATGAAGAAGAGTCGTGTTGTATCAGAGCTTATTTCATGCACTCCAACGTAACCTTTTGAACCTTTATATTCAGAAAGTTTTAACGTAAAATATGCGCTGGAAGTGAGGCCACCAGCTTCGTCACAGTCGTTCGACTAGAATGTGACTAATTCCTAAACTTTCTTGCTTGTTCGTTTGAGTTCATCCAATTGAAACTAGATTACTTCAGTCGTCGTTTTCGGAATGAACGAAAATATAGTGCTAAAAACAACTGGTCTTTAAAAATTCTCTCGATTCGGTTTTCCTGGTTCTCTGAGGAAAGACGTGGATTTGACCTTTGCGCAATATTGTTCATTTTTTGTCGAGTTCTTATAATCCACTATGTATTGTTCACTTTTTATCCGGTCTCCTAAAAGAAAACACAGGGTAAAGACAAATCCCTTTGTCTAAAGAATCCACTTTTTCACAAATCCAGATACATAGAGCATCGCGGCGGAAATAGCCAAGCTTGGAAATTCTTTTGATCAGTTGAAAGAATCGTAAAGTAAGAAATTTGTCCGGTCTAGGAGTCCCTAATGCTGTCCTAAACTTCATGAGATATTTTCTTTCAACTGGTTTAAAGAATGGGACAGCCCCAAAAGGCGGTAAAAAAAAGTCTGAAAAAACAATGCTTTCGGCTATTTCGGAAGACAAGAAAGTGGAGAAGCTCTCATATCCTCGACTTTGGTCTCGATGTCACGATGGAAAAATCCGATTCGGTGGAGTTCTTCGATGCAGATGAGACATTGAGAGGCAACCTTGAGACTGGTGCCCATGGAGAACTTCATCGAGTCGCGTTCCACTCGCAGATCCCAGAGGTTGCGTCCGATGAGCTGCATGACGAGGAAGGCGAATCGATTCCCCACCTTGCCACGAACCATCACCGTGCAGAAGTGTCGGCTCTTGATCTGACGGGCTCCTCCACACAGCACACGACAATCCATGGCTAGAACCTTCTTTCGAGCGACCGTCTTCTCATACTTGATCGCAAAGCGCTTGTTGTCTTGCGACTCACTTCGAACACGGCTCCATATCTTCCTTTTCCCAGCAGTTTGGCCACCTTGTAGCGTTCTTTGCGGGTGTGGACCTCCTCGTTCTCCCTCGGTAGAATGTCGTCGTCTTCTTCGCTGGACATCGAGCTTCTTCGGCAGCAGCTAGTAGCAACAGTGACTCTTCTCCTCCAATCGCTCCTATTTATAACTTTTATCTGAAGCCCTAATTGGCAATAAGTTAAAGTTGCTCTTTTGTTTTAGAAAAGTTTCTGAAAAAAAAGCTGTAATTGAGGATAAGGAGAGGAGCTTTGTGCGCAAATTAGTATTTAACCAGTAGCGACAGGAAAAGCAAGTGCGCCAAGGGTACTAGCGACTTTGGTAGGGACAGGGGTGACTGGAAACGGAGTGACAAGGGAAGAGACAGTAGGACTGAGACTCACTGAAGCTAGGAACGGGCCGGGCGATCCGACCCATTCAGGTCCTATGTTTTGCAATTAGGCTTGGAAGGGAGCTTTCGGTAGTTTCTTTGGAGGGTCGGGAGGAATGAAAGGGAAACCACGACTAGGGCTCCGTGACAGAACGAATTCATGAATTTCTACTTTAGCCCTGGAAGGGCTAACCTTGTCTATTTTAAATTGGCTGTATGTCTAATTGAGAGTAATGAGAGGCTGTGCGCGCAATTAGTTTTTAACAAGTCGCGACAGGAAAAGCAAGTGCACGAACTTTACTTCTTTTGACTGTTGTAGCTTTCTTTGGAGTGGTGGTAACTGGAACACGGTGATGAGGGGCAGTACTGGAGTCTAGAATCCGCGACAGAAAGAAGTAATAGTTGAAAACAAGGACTTGCAAATACCAATAGTTTCGATTGAATTGCCTTAACGACCAATATTTTCTGACTAACCGTTTTGAACTCTTGTCTGTGCCCCTGGCCTGCTTTTATTAGGGTACTGCTTTAGATCTCAACAGATCTTCTTACCCACATTTACTGAGAAGCTATTAGTTTTGTTTCGCTTGTCAAATCGCTTTTTCGTTAGAAGCAGTCTCACACATTATTTCCATTTCTCTGCTCCTGTGTACCTAACCCGAGTTAGAGCGCGATTACTGGCAGCGGTCCCACGCGGAAATGGGTCAGCGTCTATCCGCGAGTTGAAAATATTTGAAAACACTCTTTTGCATAGCCTCAGGATCCATTCACATTCGTTTTCAAACAACAGTACATCTAAATAATTTCATTTTCTCTCGCTCAGTTCAAATATTAACTCCTTGCCCATATTTTTTTTGGTAGATCTTGACCACTTTTTCGCTTCATTCCAAGAGATTAAAGGTTTTTTTTTCAGACATACTTTCACCTCAAAATGAGTCAGATACCAGGAAGAAAGTGAGTTTATATTGAAATAGAGTTCATTCACCTATTGTTCCAGACGAACCTTCCCTCGAGACAACAATGGCCAAGCCAAGAGAAGTACCAGTCGCGAAACTGAGGAAGTCGAGGTCATTCACTCGTTGTCCTTTTCTAACCGAAGGCATTTCTAGGTTGTCTGCAGATTGATGCCAATCAAAGGAGCAGCTTGTTTGACCCCAATTGACGACAGGACTCTGAAATGTACGCCTCCCACAGAAGTTAGGAGAAGAGACGGAACACTGTTTGTGAGTCTTTCTATTGACACAAACAATAGCATATTTTCCAGCCAGAAAAACTGTATGAGTTTGGTTATGTTTTTGACGATTCGGATGGTCAACAAAGCGTCTTCAATCGCTGTGCTGTCGATCTCATCCAAGACTTAGTGGTCGGCAAAAACGGACTTCTTTTCACTTACGGAGTGAGTGGATAACATAATTGTAAGAGTAAATTGAGTCTTTCCAGGTTACGGGCAGTGGCAAAACGTATACAATGACTGGCAAGCCGACGCCGGATGGAACGGGGGTTCTCCCCCGTACACTCGATGTCATTTTCAACAGCGTCGACAATCAGTAGGTTTTTTATTGTCGAAACTATAGACAAAGGGACTTTGAAAATGTTTGTTTGTTTCAGAGCCTCGAAGTGCATTTTCTATCCGACGGGCAAGAACAGCTACGGCGTTCGTTCAAAACTGGAGGCACATCTAGCCCGTAAACAACAAGAACTCGATCGTTTGGAAATTAGCAACGAAGTCGAAAACAGATTCACTGAAAGACTCAAGGTATATTCTCAACTGAATTCCTAACTCTCTTGAATCAGGTTTCCGGATATTGTGACGATTATGTCTCCAGTGTCTTTGTCTCCTACATTGAGATTTACAACAACTACGCCTACGATCTGTTGGAAAACAAAGAGTAGGTCGAAATCAATCCAAAAAATGGGTTTAGTGATCTAACAAAAAGAGATCTCCGTGGAGATGCTCAAGGCTGTTTCTTTGTCGATGGAGCCAGCGAAATCGAGGTCGAAAGTGCTGATGAAGCATTGGAAGTTTTCTGTCGAGGAGAAGAGAGACGACGAACGTCGAATACTCTACTGAACAAGGAATCTTCCCGATCTCATTCCGTCTTCTCTATTCGTCTTGTGATGGCCCCCATCAAAGACGACCGAGACAATCATCCCGTGGATGATCCCAGTCGAATTGTCGTTTCCCAACTTTGTCTTGTAGATCTAGCTGGAAGCGAAAGGTTTGTCAACCGTTTACACTCCTAACAAGGCTATTTAGAGCGAAGAGGACCCAAAATGTAGGAGAGCGTCTGATGGAAGCAGGCAACATCAACAAGAGCCTGCTTGTACTGAGAAGATGTATCGACACGTTGCGAAAGAATCAAAGGAACAGAATGACTGAGAGTGTTCCCTACAGAGAATCCAAATTGACGCTTCTCTTCAAAAACTACTTCGAGGGCGGAGGAAAGATCAGAATGATCATATGCGTCAATCCGAAATCTGATGACTTTGAGGAGAATCTGGTAAGAATGTCAGAATCAGTGCTACTACATTTACAGAATGTGTTGGCGTTTGCGGAAGAATCGCAGTCGATCAGAGTCGTCAAAAACGTGGAGAGAATCGAAGTAGATGATAACAGACCTCCAGTTCCTCGTCGTTTCTATGCCAAATGGAATCAAGAGATCGACCAAGTGCTCACTACTACCGAAGAGGATGTCCTTACCAAGATGACAATGCCTCCGTACAGTTTCAAAGATCACTTGGATTCTGCCTTTGCATCACAGTGGAAAATCTACTTCACAGCTATCAGAGACAACGAAAACGCCACCGGAAAGAGCATCGCTGATTCAGGTTGATCTTGTTAGATCATAGTACAAATAACCTTTTTTTTCAGCAAAGCGACTGGAACCAATTCTTCGAAGCGCCCTCTGCCGCGGCGATTTTGAGAAATATCAAAACGCTGATCTGAAGGAACAACACGAAAAGGACAGTCGGTATATCTCAGAACTACATGCTGAGAAGAAACAGTGGAAGGTTTGTCAAAGAAACTGGAGGTAGTCCAACCGCCTTACAGAGAGAGAAACATTCATTGACGGAACGACTTCGTCGTTACGAAGAAAACGACGACGAACTGGTCAAAAAGGACGAGCAGATGCGTCGAAGCATCAAGGAGGAAAGAAGCAAGTTGAGACAAAGGGAAAAGACTCTCCAGGCTGTATGTTACGGTCAATTAGTCATCATAATGCGAGTTTTAGATTCAAGACATATGTGAAGGAGTATCAACGCCGTCCGTCGCTCAACTGACCAAGAGATTCGCCGAAAAGGAACAACCGTCTTCAAGAAGACTGGCTGCAAGTTCCGCTGTCTCTCAGACGGAGATCAGAAGACCGAGAGTTCTGGAACCGAAGAACTTCGGAACACCGACCGGACCTGGTTATTTCAACCCGAAATACCAAAGGAGATCAAAGTCGGCCTCTCGTCTCCTAGACCATCAACCGTTCAATAGAGTTCCTATGGGAGGAATTCTGAAGACAACCTACCCTTCCAATGTCAAACATGTTCTGACTCCCACAACCAATGATCTTCGTAAATCGAGTGACTATGTCCTAACACATCAGGAGGTCGATCAAGAGGGAAACATCAGCACTTCTGTAGTCAAGGTAGGCTTTTTTTCTGCTATGAGAACACTAATTTGAATTCTTTAACTTGCATGTGCACATTGTTCAGTTGTTCAATAGTCGACTCACAACAGTCAAATTGCAAAAGGAGAATATCAATACAGAACGAGAAGTAACAGACGATTCTGATCCCGGCACTCTTGTTTGAAGGTTTGCACTGTCCTCTGTTCAGTCGCACTCCCAATGTGTCCAAAAAAAACTCACAGCTTCTCAGAAAACAATATAGGTAGAAATAAATTGACCGTTTTCAGGGAAATGTCATTCCGACAGCTGGCGGAGGCTCTGCAGTTCTGTTCAACGATGTCGAACGTCTGACTCACGAGAATCTAAAGAGAACTCGAGGTCGATCGTCTTCTCGACGCTAATAGTTTCTTCTTCCTCCCATTAAATATTCGACGTGCTTTCTGTATCATACCAATAAACATATGCTTTGTATCTCTGACTTTTCATTTCTGGTTCCTTTTCCTAATTATTTCCAAAGAGATCACGGGAGGATTGACTTTTAGTGTAGAATGCCAAAAAGGAAGCGCAGTAGTGGTGGCGGACCGAATGTGAAGAAAAAGAAGGTAGAGATTCTGGAGAAGAAGGCGGTGAAAAGAGACGATCTGACCAGAAAGAGACGTCCTCGAACAGCGGGGATAAGGAAGGAGTTGGCTACACAAGTGTGTTCAATAGGTCCGACTCATTCTCCCAACTTCTTCAGATCGAGATAGCCTTGAAAACATCCGCGCATCCGTCTGGAAGCCTTTTCAGTCAGATAAATCAAAATGGCGTCCCCTGTTAGTTTCTTCATTTTTTCCATGGAAATTATTCAGATGCATCTCTTTCCAAAGTGATTTCTACGCTGGACTTGAACGAACATCAAATACTGAGGATTGGGACTATTAGTGAAGTTGCAATGTTGAAGATGAACAATTTGACGACCATTTTTGCAATAGAGAAAGATAGAGAGAGTGGAGAGATGCTTGTTGTCTATACACCGATCGAAACTCCGATCGACTGCACATTCTATCTGGTAAACAAATAGGTTTTCACTAAAAATAACTTTCAGGATAATCTGCCAGTTGATTGTAACAGAGATAAGCTGATGAAACTTTTGCGGAAATTTGGAAATGTAGTCGAGGTGAGTAGGAATAAGAATTCAAAAAGTAGTTAGATTGCAATGCCGTTTCGACGTGTTTCTGTCTCTGATCAAGGTATCAGAGGTCGTGGACATCTAGGCTTTGCCTTTGCTCAATTCACAGAAAAGGAATCTACTGACCGTCTTCTTCGCGTTAGTTTAACATCACTAGGAACACACAGATTCAGAAATTTGAGCTGAACAGTCCAGGGAAAGTGACTCCAAAAACTTTGACCATGATCAAGTTGTGGAGGAAGATGAGGAGGTAATTTCGTCGGTCATTCCATAATAAACTCGTTTCAGATGGAGGACGGTTCGTCGGCATCATAATGGACGACTTACCAAAGCCCAAAGAAAATATTTCAAACCAATTCGACAGCAGTACAAACGATTCCGTTCAAAACACTTGAGACTACAACGGTCTCAGTTGGGATTCAAAAATGAAAAGAAACAGTCAACAAATGGTAACATCCTCGTATTTTTATCTAAATTCCAATTTCCAGGAAAAGTTTCAGCAACGAAGAAAAAGAAGAGAAGACGAGTGACAGATTGGCCAACACTACGAAAACTTCGAAGAGAACGACGGTTCAAGTGAGTATTTCTCCTGATGTTTAACAAGATTTCACAGAAGAAGACAAAAACATCGAAGAAGAGTAACTGTCATAAAGGCCAAACGAGCAATAGCCTTGATTTCTGGGAAGACTGCTCCCAAACGGGTTCGGTTCAGAAGGAGACAGAGAAATCGAGCCAACAAACCGGACTACATTCATTGTTCAATCGACGAATATTTCGAGAAGACACAGGCTATATCATTGTGAGTAGCACATTTTTAAGAATATATTTTGTTCAGCAAAGAATACATGAGACTTCGCGAAGAGTACTTCATGGCTCAGAAACAGAGACAAGAAGCCAAAAACGAACAAATCGACCATCAGATGAAAGTAAGAGATCCAAGTTGTCATTACATCTGGTTTTTTCTTCAGATGACCGTGGAAGAATTTCGAGACAAATCTTTCAAAATCTGAGCATATCCCGGTAATCTCCGTCCATCTACCTCGTTTGCATGTTTTACGGGTACTTTCGAATAAAAGATTTATTATACCCCGTGGTTGAGATCATAAAATAAAACAATTCACATTCAAATAGAGTTGGATGAGGTGGAACTCATATTCGAAGAGGGTAGTCGACTGTTTGCCATCTCTTTTGGGAGAAATGGAAGCCAAGAGAATTTGAGAAGGAATCTGAAAGATTAGAAACACGAAGGAGGAAGTTTTACCTCCCAGTTACACCTCGGAAAGAATAAGCATCATCGTCAAGATCGTAGAAATCTTCTTCCTTCTTTGACGACGGTATTCCACGCTGTGCTCGCGTAGCTCCTGAAAACCGCGTTCGAAACGAATAGTCGCCATCTACCAGGAACGGTATTGTCCAAAAAGGCTGCTATAACTCCTCCGACGAGCATTTTAATCGACAACAACATGTTCAAAATATCGTCCATTTGAGCATTTCCAGTTTCGATCGGACGTCGCTCCAAATGGCGAGGTACCACTAGTCCGATCATTAACGACAGCCCCATGATGGCCAGATTCCGAGTCAAATGCAAGTCAATCAGCTGAACGTCTACTTAATTTTGCTACGATGAAGCCCAACTTGTAGATTTGATAGAGACACTCCGGCTATCATAGAGACACCCATAGTCAGCATACCGCCAACTAGAGGTTCTGGAATTGTGGCCAAAAAGGCGGAGCTCTTGGTGAAAACGCCAAGAATGAAAAGAATGAGACCAGCCGCCTGCATAATTTTTCGGCTCGCCACTCGAGTAATGTGTATCAGAGCTATGTTTTCACTGTAGGTCGTCACCTGCAAATTGTTATTTAATCTCTCTTAACACTAGACTCACAGCTGTTCCCATTCCCAGCGAGGCTGATAGCACACTTCCAATTCCTTCGAAGATTATGCCTCGATTTACTGCGTCCGCTGGCGGAGATCGCTGATGAACGACGCGAGCGAGAAGACTGTAATTTCCGAGATTCTCGACTACTGCAGCAACACAAGAAGCCAGATAGCCGAGAAAGAGACCATAATTAAAAGTTGGAATTCCGAAGAAACCTGAGAATACTATTGAGTGTTTCAATAGATAAGAAAACCTGGATAAGGCAGATTGAACCAGTCAGATTCTCTGAGAACAGTTATGGTCTCATTTCGATCAGTTCTGATCGGACTGTCGACTGGTTCGAAGTTGGTTATGGTTAGGATATAACAGAGGAACCAGACCCAAGCGATGCTCAGAAGATAGGGAAACTGCCCAAAGAGTCTCAGACTTCGACTGCATCCAGGCAGCTTGACGACGAAATCTTCGAGATATACAGCCATTAGACATACACTTAGCAACATACTGAACATACACAGAATGTCTCAGGCGAAAAATAAAACTTACACGACAGAAATCCAATGTATTGCCAACTTCTCTTCCATAGTTGGCATTATTGAAATACTCAGTAGTATCATAAGTGGAGTGATTGTCACTGGTCCAATCACACGAGACAGAACTCCAGCAATTCCAGCTCCTCCGAACAAGAAGAAGACACTGCAGGCTGCAAGTAAACTGCCAGAAATCTAGATTCCACATTATTCTCTTTAATAGTATACAGACTTCGTTCAGACGCCCTTTCCAAATGAAAGGGGCGACGTGATCAATCGGACCATTGATGCACGGATTGCGCATTTTGTAGACAAGGAGAGGAGGCAGAAATGCAATTGACGGACCATGCAAAATAGGCAGTCGAATACCATAAGTACTTTGGAGAATGGTGGCCAAGCCGCATGCGATAAATGTAGCTGCTATCAGTTGAACTCGTAGAGTGACAGTTGAATCCCCAGCACAGACAGCGTCAGAAATAAGAATGGGATAGACCAAAAGACCGGAAGTGCAGACCATCGCTTGCTGAAAAATGAATGCTTTTTGAAAAGACGTCTTGTCACCTGAAAACCAAATAAAATGGCATCTGTCCAACGAGGCACATCATTGACTCCGAGTTGAAGTGTTGCTTTCATCTGGAATCCAAAGGTGACAAGGAAGGAGTGTGACACAACAAGGTGCAAGGTCGACGAACCTGCCTGACTGCCTGCGGCAAGACTTTAATGGACTTCGAGACGAGAAAAGAAGACCCATAAAAGACACGTTCACTTTTCGAGAGACGTTGTGTAATTGACTGAATGGCAGAATGGAACGAAAGCCCATTATGCGAACTTTGAAAGAGACAATGGCCGAATCGAAGGAATAACCGGAAAGATTGTTCGTCGGTTATCGACCTACTTTCGAACATTCGGTGATAAACACCTAATCCTAGACCGAAACTGGATCAGTACTTGGAATCAGTGCAAAATAAACAATACGTGCTACAAGGTTAGCAGGAAATGGTCAAACGCACAGTTGGTTATGCCTTCAAGTTTGTCCAGGAAACGATTGATTAACTGATTAAAACGATTTATGTGTAACAAGGTAAAGACCACTGAATCGGATTGAAAAATTTTGTTTGAACAATCTCTTTGGAACAACATAATGGTAGACAGGGCTAACGAGCTGTTTGCCGGTCGGATTAAGGGGGAATCCGGTCAACGTGGTTTCCAGAAGGACATCGCGAGTGGTCGTTGGTAACAACCCTCCTTGTAGTTATAACGATGCACTTCAGAATTCGACACTTTTTCTAAAACCACGAACAGCAGTATTAAAACATTCTCCCAAAAAAATCTCAGTAAACAGGCCCCTTGTCCTAAATCTGGTTGCAAGATGATTCTGCTGGAAAACTGAAGAGAGTTGGCCATATTCACCATAAATCAGTAGTGGTCCCTACGTATTTTGTCAAACAACTCTCCGACTATTTCAATAGGTTCTGCAAGTCCGATCTTATCTTTTTTTATTCGAAATTTCCTGCAGACAAGGTTCGCCCTTCCAGGGCTAAAGTTACCTACTATTCCCCATATATTCCTTGACATGAACCACGCGAAATCCGTTTTATGTATTTTTATTACTAAATATTTTCCCTTAATTGTGCGCACAAATCCCTCTGTTTTGATTTCCCTTTAAAGCTGCCGACAGACACAGAAACCTGGGAGCAATTTAAAGTGGATTATAAGAGTTTTCACACATGGAAATGATCAGAATGATCTCGAGAGCTGAGTGAAGTATGGCGCATGGGAAAACAACGGCGCCAAGAGTGTTTCGGCGTAAGACAGCTGGCCGAAGATGTCAAACCCTGGAACCAAGTCAGAACCCAAGGAGTCGTATAGGACCTCGAGACTCTCACCTCTAATTAGCGAAGGTGAGTGACGAGGCCGGTTGATAGGCATCAGTAAAAGAGGCGGCCGCTCATGCCTCTAATAGATCTGGCGCCGGAAGCCCCTAAACTGTCCGCTGTCCAATGACATTGCAAAAGTAACAATTTTGATTGGAAAACAAAAAAAAGTTGAAAATTATCTAGGAAAGAGTATAAAAGTTTGGAACTTTTGACTACAAGTCAATACTATTAGGATGGGCTACGAGGAGCTGGACAAGAAGTTCGGGACAGACGGAGTGGATGTGGTCTACTCGCAGCTGAAGGAACGCTACGAGAAGGGCGAAAAGGACAAGGAACTGCTGTGGCGTCTCGGTCGTAGCTGTCACGAACTGGCTGCAAAAGAGGCTGACAAGAACAAGAAGAAGAGACTGATCGTCAAAGGACAAGCATACTGTGTGGAGGCCTACAATCAGGACCAGACATCGTTCCCAGTTCTCAAATGGGTGGCTGTGACGACGGGTCAGCTGACAGGCTACCTCGGAACGAAGGAGAAGATCGAGCAGGGTTCCAAGTTCAAGGAATATCTCGACAAGGCGTTGGATATGGACAAGAAGGAGTACAGTCTGCTACACATGCGTGGTCGCTACGCTTTCGGAGTCGCCGGACTCAATTGGTTCGAACGCAAGGCTGCTTCCGTCTTCTACAGTACTCCATCAACTGCCACCTATGACGAGGCTCTGGCCGACTTTTTGGCTGCTCATGAGACTCGTCCTGACTGGCTCGAGAACATCTTCTACATCGCCAAGACCTATCTTCAGCTGAAAGACAAGACCAATGCCAAGAAGTATCTCAGTCTCGGTCTCGCTCTCAAGACTGCAGACGAGTCTGAATGTGACATCCATGCCGACATGCAGAAGATGCTCAAGAAGGTCTAGACACAATAAACCTTACCATTGACAACATCTTTACTGTCCATAAATCGACTCCCGCGTTTGCAGTAGTCGTTAATCCTCTTAATTGCCATAATTGCACAACTGTAGTCAGCTAGATGACGGGAATGGTGCCAGGGGGAAGGAGCATGCGCAGATAGGACTGTAAACTCCGAAGAGGCACTATAACAGGTGTTTCGAGTAAGGTGATGGATAGAAACATGAGGTAAACGAAGTGGTTTTTATGCTTTCAAGACACGGTTTCGTAGTGCTCGGGAAAAACTGTTTGTTCAAGCCCGTCCAGGAATAAAGAATGAAAACTTGAAAAGGCCGAAGTTATCACTTTTGACTCCCATGATTGTCTGGCTGACAGCAATTTGATACCCGCAGAGTTTATCACCTTACCGTCCATGTGTGTCGGCTCGTTTCTGAGGTTCCCTTCGGCAGTCGGGTCATTTGTCCCTGGGTGCAGGCGGTTCTCTTATGCCGTAATTGACCCAATTATCTCCTCATCTTTACTTTTTATAGTATTTTATTTAAAAAAAAGTTGGGATAAATCTGGAGAATATTTATGTTTCGAGAGGGAGATAGCCAGTCTTGACCTTATTAACCTTGACTCTGTGCGCAACCGAGCGCGAGTTCTTGATTTATGGCTAATAAACGAGATGTTACATGGAGGATTGATCCCGGGAATCTTGTCTCCATTCACATTACCATAAGCGAGCTGGAAGAGACGGTCGTACGTCATTCATGGGGGCCATTTGCAAGTGGACCACAGCTGTCACCAAACACCCGCTGCACAGATTCCATCTCCGAGAAGCTCGAGACTACATGGAGCAGAAATCGTCCTTTTCAGGAATTTTTCTTACAAATGATACGGGTTTATTCTGGCCCATCTTCTTTTTGGACCCCCACTTTTCGGGTAAACAGAGTCAGCTGTTATTCAGTTTGTCTCCCACAGTAGCTTATGTAACCGAGCTGTCTTGAGGGGTCAGTATAAACATCCCTGTCAGAAGTAAACGAGAGTGTTAATGTCCCCCAAATTTCTCGTCGGCCATTCGGCTAGATGTAATCTTCAAGAGTGACACGTTTTCTCGTCGTTCTACGGTAGGAACGGATCCTCGCTGACCCAGTTGAAGCTGTCATTAACACTTGATGGTTGTTTTGAGAGGAACGGAAGGAATTCCCTCGACGATCATCCTATTAAAGGCATCAAATGGGCCGAGAGCACATAATGAATAATATGCAATTGAATGATAAATCTCAGCGACTGACAGCTAGCCGGTAAGGACTGCGTAGAGCTGAGAGGCACAGACAGCGACAGATTTTATGCTAATGTCGAGCTATGATCCCCGGGGCGACAACAGCCTCTCCTTCTTTAAATCCTCTTTCTTTCATCTAATTGGCGTGCGGTAACTTGTGGCGAAGTCAGCTGTGTCGTAGCTTCATTAGCCAACACTTTGCGGCTCAGCAATCGTCTGACAAACTGACCGGCAGGTGTCTTCTTGCTAATAGTCGCCGCGTTTCCAACGACAATTTATAGCCAGCAACTGCTCTACCGTAGACAATTTGCAATCTCAATTCGCAGGTCCCAGATTCCCTTGACGAGCTGTCACGATATCTCAATAATCTGAGTTACTTTCTAAGACACACCGGTCTGTCCGGAGGCTCTGCTACGGGCCTCCGTTCTCGCAGGCGTCGTCACCTCGCGCCACGCATGTCAGCAACCAAAGACGCGGCCGCCATTTCAACCCTTTCGAATCTCGACTTGTATTTCCAATTAGAGAAAGACGATTACTGTGACTCCCAGGGGAAGACCTCGCTTATCACGCGAAGACGTTCGCCATTTATCCGCCATACACACTCCATTAATTGAGTAAGCGACTACGGTAACGGACGAATTATCCTCCTGACAATGAGTCGCTTTTCGACTACCACTAGAACTAGGAATAAAACCTCCCCTTCCCACTATTTCACTAGTATTAACAACTATATAGATTTTGTTTCTTCTTTGCGTCCTAGAATATCTGAATCAAGTTCGTTCTAGTGACTTTATTGAAACCGCTGGATTCTCTACCATTCCATGTGGATGAACGTTTCAGTCAACACCGTTGTCCAACTTCATGTAGGTATTCAAACAACCTGTCACCACAGAGTAATGAACTTTTGCGACTACCTAAAGAGATACTTTAAAGAGTTCTTTGCTTCTATTCCTTTTATTCGGGTCCCATCGTATTATATAATTCATGAAAGTTGGAAAAGTGGTTTGCCAATTTTACTTTCTTCATTCAACATACGAAGACGTGTGAACACATCTTCAGTTTTCAGATGCTATCGGCTCACTTGTTGGCAGATGACAAGCCCATTTGTCGTCGGAGGCGTTATCTGCGTGATAAGCGACCCGACTTACCGTAACCCTCTGGCCAGGTCCCTCTCTCTCCCAGTCATCGTTGACTCCGCCCTTTCGGCCCGACCGGAGGCCGAGTCATGCCCGCCTCCTCTCGTGCAGTTCTTCGGCATCATTTCCTATCGTTCCGGCTCATCTTACCGATTATCATCTAAGCATCTTGTAGATTATCACCCGGCACATATGTTCCAGTTGATATCAGTCAGCGAGAAAAAAAACGGAGAGATTTTGTCGCGAGTCGGAGTAGCCACACTAATCCAGGAGACGTCTGCGCGGCGAATGATGACCACACAAACACTTTCTTGGGTATCTCTAAGCGTGAGTAAGAAGTGAACTCCCTTCTGTCGACCTCCTCTATATATTACCTCAAATACACCTCTGAAGCCTCTCTCCATGTGTCACTCTCTAAAGTTCTTTCTCTTCAGTAGTTGTTCCGATGAGTTCAACTGCAGAGTACAAATTCATTCCGACGATGTACGCCATTGGAGATCAGATCGCCGACGGAATGACGATGCAACAGATGCAGATGGTGGACGATTCATCGACCATTTCTGACTGCAATGTACTCGATTCGAGTGGCGATCTGCAGACTTCCTCGGAGGAAAATGTGAGTGACCCGTTTCTTGTCTTTCCCAGCAGCGAGTCATCCTGACTCATCATGTCTCATACCCTTATTCTCGCTGTCTCATTCGACCTTATTCCGTCTTAGAAGACGGTAATTGTTACAACAAACACGTGCTTTTAGATAAGAAATTTGTTATTTCTTTGAGAAATTCTAACCTTGAGTGACTGAAAACATGTCCACTATGTCACGAAAAAAAATATATGTCACGAACAACAGTACTTTTATATAAAGATAGTTTGCTTTTCAGGTATTCTCCCCGGTCAAGCCAGCCCCTTTCTACAACCCGGCAACGACAAATCTGTACTATGCGGCTCCAGCCAAGACGGACAGCTACACAGGAACAACGACAGGTAAGCAGAAATGGAGATGCTTCCCTAGGGAAAGACTCTTTTCGCTCCATTGCCTCGTGCCCATCATGGCCATTGATTACGGCCGGGAAATGAATCCCGAAGCGTTGGCCCAATAGGCCAGACGATTAAACAACTCTGAACAGACTGACTTATGGCTCTAGTCGGCATTCTCTCAAAGAGATTTCAGGCTATCCTTTGATGTACCAGAATGTCTTCCCTTCAACCTACTTGCAATCATCGACAGCAGCTTGTACCGATCCGACATCTGCCTTCCAATCAACCGTGATGGATCCTTCAGTTTTCAGCAGTAGCGCATTGTGCATAGGCTTCGTAAAAGTGAAATTCAGCCACAAACGGAGCCAATTTCTACAGTAGCTATTCCAACTACTCCGGATTCGACTACACTCTCCCTCACTCAACTACCCTCCCTCTTCGAGTACCAGCTGTGCCTTCCACTTCAACTTCCAGCAGTTCTTCGTCTGGAAACTCGGGTTCGACGCCTCGAAACAAGAACAACAATCGTAACGGCATTTTTATTCGTCAAGTAATCTTTATACAGTTACAGCAGAAGGTCGAGAATGTCTCAACTGTGGAGTGACGAATACGCCTCTCTGGAGAAGAGACAATGCCGGTCATTACCTCTGTAATGCCTGTGGTCTTTACTCTAAAATGAACGGACACAACAGGCCGTTGGTGAAACCGAAAAAGAGACAGGTGAATCGATTCTTTCAAAGTTTGGGTTACGGTCCGTCTTTGACTGTCTGGACACTCTTTCTCTGATCGACCTTGATCGTCGACGAAGGAGGAGAGGGTGAGGTAGAAGTTACGCAACGCGATGGATTCGTCAAAATAACTCACTGGGGATGACTAATTGGGCTGGCTTTTGATGAGTCAGGGTGTTCCTAGCCGGCATTGGGAAATCCACCAGTTTGCTCTGAACAAATCGAGTTCGATCTTCTGCCTTCGCTTTTTGAACATTTGAGAAACCTACTCGTTTAAATAGAGCACCAGACGATTTCGTCACCTGGAAGTGTACCGGCTCTTTACCGTTTGCTAAAGCTTTCCACTTGGCCTTGACACAGTAGAAGCCAAAGTCTGTTAAAAACTGCAAGTCCAAAAGTTACTTGCTATCTAATCCGAACAACTCTTGCCTTGCTACGATGATTCTGGTGTTCACGGACAGACGGACAGAGTCAACCACAGACAGCCCAGTTTTTTAATAGTTTGGATATTTCTTCCAAAAGGGCCTATCGAGCACATGCAAAAAGTGGCCGCTCGGAGGTCAGACTCGCGCTATCTTCGACACATCGACGACCTTTGCCATTGCCATAAATCAGCGCCTACCTGACTAACAAATGCTCCTTCTCGACTTTACCGTAACCTTTTCAGAGTACCCAGAAGCGGACAGGAGTCTCTTGTGCCAACTGTAAGACGAACAACACGACTCTCTGGAGACGGAATGGAAGTGGCGAGCCCGTCTGCAACGCCTGTGGTCTCTACTACAAACTGCATCAGGTACGAGACGACCAAAAGACAGCCGCTCGCTCGCGCAATAGGTGTTGCGCGCAGTAATTAACCGCTCGGCGGCATAACATTCGGAAAGAGCTGAGACGGAGTAATGGTTTAATTGGGGACGAGAGTCAAGGTAGATTTTTTAGGTGGATCGGCCATTGGGCATGAAAAAGGAGACTATTCAGTCGAGAAACAGGAAAATGTCTTCCAAGTCGAAAAAGAACAAAGGATCTGGAATGGACGATTATTCTATGAAAGGATACGAGACGAAGATGTACGACAAGATGCCAATGCAACTAAACTACTTCAGTCAACCCTATCCGACCACTTTCATGTTCACCCAATAGACTTCCAGATGTCCCCCTTTTCTCCAAAATTGTGATTTCCAAACCCGCCTGTGCCAAATTGTACAGCCTATTTATTCTCTATTATCACTGTCAGATTTCCTCAAATTGTCTGGGTCAAGCTTTGTTCACTTTCTCTCTCATTTCTGCTGTTCAAATGTGCTTTTCATCTCGAGAAAATAAAGATATTTAATGCAACTCTCTCAACCAATTACGGGATTACTGTAAGTCATCCCTGCCTTTCGCACTTCCTACTCTTTAATACGCAGCGTAATCGGATAATTATGGGAAACAGTCTAGAAAAGATGAAATTCAGGTGGCGGCTCGTCAAAAACGGCAGTCAATCAAAGCTGTCAGTTTTCGTTTCGGACGACACGGTAGCTCATTTGTTCCTTTTGTCTTTTCGAAGGAACTGCCTGTTCAACCGGCTGTCCTCATGCTATCGCTCTCTGCCATCTTTCGATGATTACAATCTCTCAGGTCCATGGGCGCGTTTCGGGCGACAAATATCTGAAAGTTAGGAGAGGAGGGGTTCGAATCAGATAGGACTACCAACGGACCAGATAAAAGACCGCAGTTTGTGCCGAGGGAAGATGCCATCGGAAGCAGTCTCTCACGACAACTGTTTACGTTCGAACTCTACAAATCAGTGGCTGTCAAGAGCAAAAACGCCTCCTCTCGATTTATGCGTCTAACAGGTGAGATTCTTTATTTATAAGATGACTAGAGACTGCGTCTGAATCTAGGTTTTAGGTGGCTCAACAGCTGCTGAAGGTAGGCATTTTCGCCATGATAGGCTAGTGGAACACGGCGAAATCTGAAGCTTATTTTGTATGTTAAAGGCTTGTTTTGTATCGTTTCTACTGAGAGACAAACCTCGGGCCGAAGTAGCCATCTTCGACAAACTGTTGCTCCTCACCGGATGCGGAGGCTGCCACCATGACGGAAAGGACAGAGAAGGCGATTACCAGGAGCAGGAGGGAGATCTGTGACATCTCTGTAATCATCTGATTAACGAGTCCCGGAATATGGAGCTCAGAGAGTATTGGAACAGGTTCAACTGACTCAACCCTTCGTCGGTACATTTACCAAAGTCTAGTGTTTCTCAGTGGAGAAAACAGGAAGATGGCCTCAAACTTCGTCTATGAGTTTGATAAGTTTGTGATGAAGGACAGTGTTTGTCCTCATCTGCATCGGATTGAGAGGACCAGACGACATGTTGATTCTTTCTTTATGAATGTATTTCCGGTCAACATAGAAGACAGGCGTTAAAAAGTAAACCCAAGACGGAATTCCGATGTTCGAAACGCTGGGATCTGCGTAGGAAAACTGAAACTCGGCCTCGGTCATAATTGGGAGAGGGAATGTGACCCTAGCCACAGCTCGACTAATTGCTACAGCACATTTCGTGGTTATTGCTTCTTAAACAGGTAAACAAGATCCAATTGAAAGAGCTACTTGCTAGAAAAAGAGCAAAAACCATGTGATAAAACCATGACTTTCATTGCATGCTGCAATGAAAGTACTCAGCTGACGAGTAGGATAGAATAACTACTAGGAAATGAAGCGGAAGTTAGGGAGGTGGAGAAGATGAAAGATTTAGCAGAGTGCGGAGTGGCGGCATAAACAGCAAGGATTTACTGAAGCAGACGAAATATTTTTGCCGAAAACAATCCGAAACAATGACTCTTTGACACGAAGTTGGCTGCTTGAAATCACGCCATCCTTACAATGAGCTTCCATCCGGAATGCCGGCCTAGCTAACGAGTGTCTGATTTCTAACTTCGGAGTTACGTTTCATTGGAAATAGTATTGAGTATCCATTTTCTCCGGCATGAGCAAACCGGGATTATTGACAGACATACAAATTTGGAAAGCGACAAAAGACAGGAAAACCGGGTGCAGCGGTGGGGATTAGTTGTCTTCCTCGCCATCGTCGACTTCTTCGGTGTCCTCATCGGCGAGCTCTTCCAGGCTGTCGTCAATGTCACCAATATCGGGACAAATGAAGTATTGAACGGGGTTGGGCCAAAGGTCATCTTTGACGACCTCAAACGTTTGTATTAGCTAAAAACAAATGAGTGAAACCTCGGCAATATCGTCCTGGTTGGGATCAGACTCGGAAACAAGCCATTGGAAGAACGAAGGATCAATATTGTCAGCTGCAGGAAGAAGGGATTTGCCTTCCTTCCACTTGATATAGTTCACAGACGAGGTGGTATGTTCACCAGACAAGATGTACTTCTTCTCGATCTAAATTTCAAAAATAGGTGTTTAAAAAAATGAGAACTAACGAATTCGTTTTCGAAGAACTCATTCGGGCCGAAGTGTACACGAATAGTGAATCCCTGCTTGATATCATCCTTTTCTTCAACCTGAATTTGAAACTACCCCAAGACGTGGGGGAATCAAACCTCAACGTTAGTGATGCAGTTCAGGAGATCAAGTTCATTATCTTCAATAATTGAGCCCAGTTGAGGATGGTTACTGATGGCTTGAGACCAAAAGTTAGGAATCTCTTTCGTCTGCTCGGCTCGCTTTACGTACAGTGGCTTTCGAAGTCCGTTATATTTTTGTTCAATCTGAAATGAATACTGAAGAGATAAATGTTTGTTGAATAAAATATGGCGGAAATTTAAGGTGAACTCGTTTTCGGTGTAAAAAAAAGTTTGCTCACCTTGAGGATCTCGTCTGAAGCCTTCTCGTTGAGGTGATCGATCTCACTTTGAACCTCATCTATCTGGACCAGTGACTGCTTCGTCACGTCGGAAAGTTCCTCTAAGTGCTTGGGAATATCACCAATTTTTGCCTTCTTGGCAGCTGGAGGAGAGGACATTGTTCCTAAAAAAACAGTAAGAACCATGTAATTGAGACAGAAGTTCTAAGAAAATACATGGCAAAAGAATAGATTAAAATGGAAAAAAACTGTGTATAAGGTTATAAGCAAGGTTGTTTAGGATGGCAAAACCACGTTCAAAAAAAAGAACACAACCGAAGAAATTCGAAATCGTTTCAAAACCCAGTCTGTTGCGTATTTTTCAAACTTCACGTAACTTTGCGTACGCACGCGAGAGTCATGCGACGCGGCTGTTGGCCCAGACCCAACAAAGTGACGTCGGTACTTTATGAGTCTATTACAGCACTCTTTGTTTTATTTACCACACTGGATCGCTATTCTTCTGTTGTCGAAATAGAACTCGTTTAAACTCTTAGTTTCTCAAAAAACTTCTATTAGACATGAACGTACCACCATACTATATTTATCTTGTCAAAAGCAAATTCGAAACCTTTTTTTGACGTTTTTGGAACGTTTTACAGTGACAGACGTTGTCAAAGACTGATCCAAAACATAGTCATCGATATAATTGTGAGTTCTCATCGGACTTATCCAAAATATAGATAATCACGTACGCTCTCCAAGTACTTTACAGACGTCTGGTTCTATCGGTAGTCGCATGTCGTCTTGTCCCTTCATAAATAAACCTAAAACATCAAAATCGATTAAGGTCACTCAAAGATCTCTCTCGCTAAAAATCTGTCAACTTCAAGCCTTTCTCACAGTTTAACATATCGGATCCAGAAACGTCGTCCAGAAGATGACGTAAGTTCTTTTCGAAGAATGCTGTTGAAGAACTGTCCAGGTTTCGTCCACATATTCGCCGTGTCTAACTGGGAGCAGTGACATCAGTCCAGCCACGAGTATCCTGTCCCCTATGCAAGTAAGTCTCATCCAATTTATTCCGATCAGATTCATGTTCAGTCTCCAACGAGGTCGATCAGCAACCTCGCATGTCCACCTCCTCCTCCGCCTCCCAAAAGGTTATGTTTGTTTTGATTCTTCGACGATAATGGTCGACTTTGAAAATCGTTTATAAAGTTGACCATTATCGCCGATCAAGTAGTTGTAACCATGGTTTCGCTTACTAATCAAATATTTTCTTGACATCTGTTCCATTTCTATCAATTTAGTATTTTTAGACTGCCAGTGGCACCTTCTACCTTCAACGGCAATTCGAACGGTGACACAAGGTAAGAAATAGCTTGTTTTCGCTTGACAGACTGTTCAGACGGCCTCGAGGACCCCGAACACCGCCATTGCCTCCAGGAGGTGGCTCACAGTTGACAGATTGTTCTAGTACTCTATGTCCCCAACCGCCACCAATACAGCAAATGTTTGATCAAAAGAATACCTGTATGGAAGAGTTTTTAGACAAGGGTATCCAGTCCCTCCTCCATTTCCACTTCCTCCACCTCCAGCCTATTTTATGCCACCACCTGGTACGACAGCTATGCCTCCAAGAGTGTTTCCTTCGACTTTGAACACTCATCAAAGAGTCCCGTATAATGGTATGTTTTGGTCCCGTTCAATCTAAAATCGGCTAATAGGGGTGAGTCAGAACACAGAGTACGAGATGGAAAGAGTCATCCCACCGCCTCCCCCGCCTAAACTACCTCAACCGCCCTCCAGGTAGGAATACTGTTATTTAGGAAATACTTTCAGACCGAATGATCTCAGCCAAGTAAGACCAGGAAGACCGATCACACCTGCACCACCTCCGCCACCCAAAGAAGATCGTTTGATGGCTGACCATCCGATTTTGGCCGATTTGCCCGGAATGAGAGCCTGTATGAACTCGCTAACGCCGAAAAAGAGGAAGCTGGAGAATGGAACGTTGATGGTACACTATCTTTCTGGTTAGAAAATAGACTGTTTTAGAGTGATGCGGGGAGAAATGATCAGACGCCAGTGAAAAGACCACACTTGGATCCGAAAAGTGTCCAGTTGAAAGATAATGTTCCTGGCTCTTCGAAACCTGCGGAATCGCTAAAAAAGAAAGGGATTGATCTGAAATCTCCCTCTAAACAAACTGGTAAGTGTCATCTAAAACAATTCCAACTTTTTTCCAGTTCCACAGAGTCCGATCAAATCGATTCCACACGCTCAGAAACTGTCCTCTCCGAACAAACCAGGATTGCAAAGTCCGAAAGAAATAAAGGTTGCTCCAGACGCACCCTCTTCTTCTTCAGTCGATAATCACCAAACAAAGGTTTGTTCACTAAAGAGTTCGGTCTTATTAAGCAATTGAAGATTGGTCATGAAGAAAAACCAGAAGAGAAAGAAGCAAAAAAGAAAGTGGAAAAACAAAAGACGCAGGAGAATGGACGATTTCATGCGAAGCCCCCTCCACCGGTAGAGCCTCCTCGTCCACCGCCACCTCCCAATCCAAGACCGAACTTTGTGAGTTTTCAGTCGCCTTATTGTATTGCTTGAATTCAGATGAATACCAAACGAAGGAACGATTTGGAGAAGGAGGTCATGGACTACGTAAACCTGACATCGTCGGATGAGGAAGACTTGTCCCCTGGATCTCCACGAAGAGTCAATGTTGGTTTTTGGAGTGTTTGTTGTTTACTCTCTTTCCAGGTTGTCAGCAAAGTTGCTGGAAAAATAAGTCCGATTCTTCTGAAAAAGCCAAAAATCGAAGAGACGGAGCTTCGTCGGGACACCGAGAGAAGAATTGTACCAGAAGCAGAGAAATCGAGTCCAGATTCCGGCTTATCTCCTCGGAAAGTAAAAAAGAGCTATCATTCGGTCGGGAAGAAAGACACTCCGGAGAAGCACATTTCGAATCAAACGTCGTCCATCGATAAATCTGAAGAAAGGAAAAGGGAGCACAAGAAGGAAAAGGTAACCTCAAATTAATGTTATTCTCTTTGCGAAGAATTTATCTCAGACAGAACGTTATCTTCGTAGAGATAGGTACCTAAATCAGTTTGTTTTCCAGAAGGAACACCATCACCAAAAGACTGTCGCGTCTGTTCCAACAACTCCTCAAAAAGAAGTGAGTTAACATTCTTTTGGCAAGTTAACTCTTTTAGAAACACCTTTTCAAGAGTTTGACTGTGAGTTCTCCGAAGAAATATGTGGATGAAAAGAAATTCAAAGAGGTATAAACATTCAGTGTTCTTCAATCAAGACCTTCAGAACAAGGATCTGTCTGTGAGTACGACTTCGTCGAAAAATGGATTGAAGTCACCACTGATTTCTCCGACCAACAAAACTGGACAAAAGATTCCAGTCAAAGACGAGATTAAGAAGGAAGAGGTTTGTCTGATGGGATATTCAAAACATATGTGTACTTCAGCCTTCGAGAGTAGAAGAAGAAACATTGAAACAGAACCCTTCGCAAAAGAACGATCTTCTACAGAACATCCCGCCATCGACGTCTGTGAAGAAGGAAGAAGTTCCCAATAGAGAGCAGAACAAAGAGAAAAAGGAAAAGAAACACAAGAAGGACAAACTTCCAAAGCTGAATGAACACGTGAGACAAGCGATTTGATAGAATACGGTTTTAGTTCCGTGAATTGGTCAAAATCGAAACACATCCAAACGGAGGAGCATCTGTTCTCAAAACTGATTGGAGGAAGGTCAGAGAAAAGTTGAACAAGGAGGAAAGACACGAGTTTGCTCGACAGTTCATTCGTCTGGGAGTAGCCGAAAAGAAAGGTTGTCCCTTCTTCGTCATTGCCATCTTGGAGAATGCTGCTGAATATCTCATGGTATGTGAAACTGATAATTAAGAAGAGAGAGAGATATATAGGACGTGTTCACGTATCTCAACGAACAACACAATACAATGCCAATCAAAGTCGGTTCTCTGACCAACAAACAGAGTGTCGAGACTATGCAATTTGGACAGTATTACAAGCAGGTCATGGACACTTGTCACCACGGAACATTCCGGTAATTCTCTCTTTGAATCGATCCATTTCTTGCCTCAGATGTGGTCCGATGCACGCATTGTCAATGGTTGGACCGAAGCAGGAAGAGTGTGGACAGTACTTTCCTCAGTTGATTGACGCACTCGAGAAATCGCCGGTTCTTCGTCCTTTGATGCCATGGGGAGACCGCAGTATCCTTCGATGCAGAGTGACGGACAGCGACGATGGACCAATATTTTGGGTTCGACCAGGAGAACAACTCATTCCCACCGACGATTTAAAGGACGAGAAGAAAAAGCGTTCGGGCAGAGGACCGACTCAATTAAGGTTTGTAAATTTCTTGTTGTTTGTAAAGAAGGATTCAGATATTCTGAACGAAGAGAGTTGTTGTTCGAAGACCGAACGCCTTGTCATGCTGATCATGTTGGAGATGGACTGGAACGAAAAACCACTGCCGCCGTCGGTATCCTTCAAGCCATCAAGGGAGTCAATGAAAAGTGAGATTAGATTTCTAGAATACTAACTAAAAGTTTAGAACACGTGACAATCGAGCTGTAAAAGATGTCGTATGCTTCTATGCCGGCGACTTTAACAAGATTGTCGATCGTCTTCAATTGGATCTGTTCGAGCCTCCAATGTCACAGGTAGATGAATATTGTTAACTTACAAATTTTTTGAATTCAGTGTATTCAATGGGTCGAAGAAGCCAAGTTGAATCAGCTGAGAAGAGACGGAATACGCTACGCCAAATTCCAAGTAAATCTAATCATAAACTTGAACATCTTTCAGCTCCATCACAACGACATCTACTTCCTTCCCAGAAAGATTGTCCATCAGTTTCGAACAGTCGCCGCCTGCTCCTCGATTGCTTGGCATGTTCGTCTGAAGAAGTACTACGAGTCTGGTGAGAACACTGAAAACGAGATGAATGGTCACTAGAAGATCTAGGATAGTCCCTCGCTAGCTACTCCTGTCCCCGGACGGCTAACTCTTCCCGGTGTCTGCTTTACCTCTCAAACTATCCCTCTATCCCTCAATAGAGATCTCTCTGTTTTTCTTCGTTGATCATCTTTGTTGTTCACTCTTAGGTATTCTCTCTAGTCTTTTTGTACATACATACCCTCCCAAATTCTTCTCATGGCGCTCCTCAGCCCAGTACCTCAGGTGATATTTGTGCATTTGTTAAGAGTTTACTCGTTCATAAAAACATCTATATATGTATGTACAATCTACAGCTTTTTGTTCCCTTTTTAACAAAAATGTCCTTCAGTTGTCGTGAACTCGTCGTGGAAGATGGCCCACGATTGATCCTCTCTTCTCCAAATCTGCGTCAAACATCCCTGAAAACACAATGTTGGCGAAAACAAAATAAAGAAACGAACCTTCAGCGGGCCCAGATTTTCCGATTGAGTTTCACAGTCGCAGGTGACAACTACAAAGTCTCCCATTCCAGTGAAATGATTATTGATACACTTTAAAAGTTACAAACCCTTACTGATTCAATCTCACCTTGGCCTTGCACTTTCCCGCCTTGTGGCTAAATGTTTTGAACATGTCCAAAATGGCTAAAATCATCGTTTTGAAAACAAAACAGCATTACTAACCATCTCGGCCGTAAAAACACCCGCACTTACTGCCTCTGTGCACTACGACGGCTTCCGGATGATACTAAAGGCCATTGCGAGTTCATCTGGTTACTTACAAATTCCATGAGCTGTTCATACTTGTCTCGCTCATACAACTTCTGATACTTGTCAAAGATGGACTTTACGGCAGTTTCAGATCCTAAACGAGTCTTTAGTCAATTGAATGGTTTCTATATGAGAGTAGCAACTAGGAAAAGCTAACCGACTTTGTCAGCCAAAAGAGTAGACACCGTACCGCTCATTTTGTGTGCTTCGAAAAGTAGAGAGAATGACTGAGAATGCGATAGTGGAGATATTTATAGGGAATGGGCAAAACACAATAACAGACTCCCTTTCACGTAAACAGTCTCCTCGTGACTTGTTTTGCAACTATCCCAATTGGTGAGGAGAGGGATTGAAGGGACTTTGGACAGAACATTTGTTATTATTGTTATTTTTATTGTTAGGCTGTTCATCCCTATATCCCAAATACATGTTTAACCCGTTAAATCTCGATATATTATCCAACGGAAAAAGTCCCTATCGCTAATTCTCAAACTGCTACCGACCGGCATGCCTCATCTGCTAATCCCTCGCTTATCATCTCGACGTGGCCCCGGTGGCGATAATTTACTGTTCCTTCGGCTGCCGTCACTGAAATCATGAGAGCCGCCGCCCTTTTCGCTTGTGTGTTTTACTTGGGTAGCTTAACTTTGTGAAGTTTAAGTGGTAGCTGGTGTATTTGGCCAATTCGAACTACTCTCCCCGCCTGGACAGATCTCGGCTATTACTACACAGATCTGTGTCCATCCGACTCTTCTGCACTGTCAGGTAAATCAAATCTTTTGAATGTGATCCAATTATACTAGTCTTCTTTTAAATCTGAGACATTGTCGGTCAATATCAAAATATCTAAATTAAGACGACTTTCAACAATGCCTTGAACCTGACCAGTACTCTCGACTGGACAGACCCTATCACGATGGGTAACCAGTTGGCCGGATTCTATCTGAAAGGAGTCAACGGAGTCATTCAAGTCTGCAACGCCCGTCAACAGTTTGTGGCTTGTCTCGGAGGCACGTACTCTGCCTGTATGAGTGTGGTATTTCCTGATTGTTCTTTTGACTAACAGACAAAATTCAGCCCCGTTTTGTCAGTGATGGAGAAGACCCGACTTCCGCTTTTCAATACGTTGAACTTTTCAAGGAACTCGAGTTCGATTGCAGTGGTGGATTTGTCCGTAAGTTATCCGTAGAAGGATTAATCTTTGCTCAGAGTTTACCGAGAACTACGACTGTATTCTAAAAGTCTGGAACGATCATCAGCCAGATCTGAACAACTGTGTGGCCGCCTTCAACAAGACCATGAGTGCGGTTCGTACGATTTTTTTTTGTATGAAACCAAAAGATTTTAGGATCCGAGTCAGTATTGTCAGGCTGTCCTTGCTGTCGAACAGTGTACAAGAAGTTTCTTCCAAAAGGAATGCGGAGCGGAGGTTTTTTGTGATAAGGTCTTTCCGATGGAAAGTTTAGGCGTCTTGGTGGCAATGTGAAAGAACTCGAATCGGAGCTGGATTGGATCAGTTCTGTCCCACCAACTATTGCCAGGTTTTTTCTTGTTTACTCGTGGAACAATCGAGATTTCAAGGTTCAACAATCTTCTCCTTTGTCAAACTTCCGTCAGAAACGTGTTGAAGCTCTTCTTCAAATTATGAAAGGATCCGAGGGTTAATGATTTTCGTCGTCTTCAAGATTCTCTCTCTTTTCAGAAAAGAACAAGATTATGAAGAAACTGGCGGAAAAGGCTCGTCGTCGCCAAGTAGAATAAAAGAGCAATGAAGTTTTTATTACAAACTAGGATTCAGGGAGGGGTCCGGATAGATAACTGTGCTCGTAAAGATAGCCAAGTACTGACGAGTCTCATTGATTCCATTACTGACAGTCACTCTCTTTATTGCCCGCCTCATCTGAAACCCTTTTTGAAATTCTTCTAATAAAAAGTAGAAACTATATACATTGTTCCCGACTCATTTTGAAGCAGGGTTGGGTACGGGCCGGGCTCGGGACTGAAATTTCGGGCCCGGAACGGGCCCGAAGGAAAAAATTGGGAAAACATGGGTATTTTTCTGCTTTTTAGTGATGTTGTGAAAAAGACATAACTTGATACTCTATTATGCAATCCTTACTTAGTACTAAAACATACTAAAAAAATCATTATAATATGAGTACCTTTATTTTTGACCCCACCCCCTTCCTCAGCTAAGTCTGGAACGTCGGACCTAGACGGGCCGCCCGGCCAGAACTTTCGGGCCCGGCCCGTTCCCAACCCTGTTTGAAGCTGATAGCCTAACAATTCTTTTGTAGTGGTTTGAATTTTGAACTTTTCTTCTAGTCTCCATGAAACTTTGCAATCAGATGCTCAGTTTCGTCGTCGTGGCGACTCTTTTGGGAGTTGCTTCGGCACATTTGGACGAGTACAAGCTCTCCGAGGCTGCAATCCAAATTGTGGCTGCCAACAGTCAAACCTCACAGGTTCTCACGTACTTTCTTGTGATTACTCTCTTTTAGGCTGCTTTGAGCCCATGCATAGACCAGAATTGGAATGCGTGTCAGGTTAGATAAGACAAGCAAAGTCATCTTCACCCTTTTTAGTACAATTTCAACAAAGCCGTTGGAATTGACGAGAATCTTGGATACAGAACCGGCTCGGCTTTCTTCAATGCCACAAATTCGCTTTTGGATGACAGTATTCAAAGCATTCTCAATGTTTGCAAGTACAGACCAAGACATTTTTGCTCATAATCATCTGATTCAGGGCAAGAACTCAGTTTTATCAATGTCTTGGCTCGTCTTACTACACATGCATGAATCTTTTCAACATCCTTCAGAAGCCAGGAGAGGGATATCAGGATGGTACGTCGCGAATGATATTTTAAAGGAAACTTTTAGCCTTTGACTATTCGCGTGCTTTTCTCGGAATGGAATTCACATGCACTGCAGGGTTCGAGAGTAAGAGGCTGTCTGGATGGAAAAGAATATCCATCTTTTAGCCGTTACCACTGAGTGGTCCTGCATGATCAACATTCAGAACACTCTCGGATACAGAAACTGTCTGAGCGGGTTCAACGAGCTTCTTCCTCCTGATCAGCTCTGCCCGTAAACAGCTCGAATACAACTAAATGATATTGAATTCAGAAGCGTGAAAACCGTCGGACAATGTATCTACGATGCCTACGTTGCTGCCTGTGTTGACAAGGTGCTTTTAGGCGGTCAATCCAAGCTTGCAGTTCGATTAGGAACAGTTACTACTGATTCGAATGCGTCTTTTACGAGAATCGCAGTACCATACCGAAAAAAAACCCGTTTCGAATGTTTTAAGTTCAACTCGGCTAATCTTTTGACTGAATACAACTTAGTGTGCTTTTGCCAAAGACGGAAGCACCGACTTTTGTCAGATAGACATCACTAGCAAATTTTTTGGGTTATATGTAAAAGAAAAGGCACGAGAAGTGAAAAGTTAATTGAACGCCTGAAACATGATTGCCCTCCTAAAATCGTATTTAGGGAGCTGGTTTCTTCGGCTGTGAGAACTTCCGGTACACGTTCGATCAAACATGCTACGGTCTTCGCTGTGATGTTAACTAGCTAATACAGTATTTCACAGCAGTGAATAAATATTTTCGAGCACTCGATTAATGTTTCTCACTGCGAAAACAATCAGATGCAGCAACAACCGAACACAAAACGGTACTTTAGATTTTTAAAATACAAGGTTGGCAACGCCCTTCCAGAGCTAAAGTAGAAACTCATGAGTTCGCTCTGTCGCCCTAGTTGTGGCTTCCATTTGATTCTTTCTTTGTTACTCTCCTCCAGTTACTCTCCCTGACCTTCCATAGAAACTATCAAATTATATTGGAACCCGCTCCCTCCCAAGCCTAATTTCAAAATGTAGGACCTGAACGGGTCGCCCGGCCCGTTCCTAGCTTTAGTGAGTCTCAGTCCTACTGTCTCTTCTTCCCTTGTCACTCTGTTCCAGTCACACTCTCCCAGCTTTTCCAAAAAACCTAACAATAAGTCGTTAGTAGCAGATCTATCTTTAATATTAAAGTGCAATGGTGTCTGTGGCTGTGTTTATTTGTTTGTCCATGGCCACGAAATTTTGGTGTATTGTTAAGAGTCGCCTTCTTCACCCAGACGACCCGGGTTCGACTCCTCTCCTCGCCAAATATTTTTGCTAAATTGTTTTGAGTAGGAAAATAGAGTCAGGGTAACCGCTAGGGGATTAGAAAGGACCGGTTGACCTGTATAAGACCAGAAAGGGATCGGATGGTTTAGACGAGTCAATTGCATGGAATTTGATTATTTTTGAATTTCAGTTTTCAGACATCAAGTGCGGGTTAGGAATACGGGAAAGCGTTCAAGGGGGGTTTTTGACTACTAACTTCAGCTCTAATGGGGTGATATCACAACCGGAGAACAGAGATAGGGGAGAACAGGACCACGGACAGGGATACGAGAAAGAGGGACAGAGAGACAGGAGGACAGAGGGACAAAGTCTCTGTACTTTCAGTCCTTGCAGATTATCTTTTTGCTTCGTGTACAGTATTTAAGCTACTCTTATCTATTGATCTGGAGAGGGATCAAACAGCAAACTGTTAACTGTTATATGTTTTGGACAAAACGAAGTCTGTTCAGTGGATGAAGAGACTTCGTGGCGACAATTGAGTGCCTTCGCTACATGATAACTCATTGATTAACGCGAATGAATATCAAAATACGGAGAAATCCCACAATCCCCCCCCCCCCCCCCCTCTTAACATCCATATAAGCACCCCACCGAGAAAATTGGGGTGCTTATATTCGATACCCGGACCTATCCCATATAAGCCCCCACGGAAGTCATTTCCATCCTCCACCTTCAGGCCCTGTTTTTAACCCCCACCCTCATCCCATACTTTACATTGTTTACAATAATTTTTTTAACAAAAAAGAAACAAAAAAAAATGGAGAAAAAAGGCCAGGATAAAAAATTTGTAAAAATCGGCCTGCAATCTTACAGTCCGGTTTTTTGCAACTTGGTCTTCAGAACACGAAATTTCGTTTTTAGAGATCAGTATGCTTGTTTTAGCGAGTCTGAGCCTTGTTTTCAGCATTGCTGGCAGAAAAGAGGTAAAATTTTACTGACATGGGTAGAAAAATAAAGAAGTGAAGGGTAATTGCTTTTTGCTGGAATAAAGAGGGTTTTTTTCTCGGGATCTTCCGTCTAAAATGTTTTTCAACGTCTAGAACAACTTTTTCAACAAAAAAGAAGCAGAAAAAAGCGAAAAAGAGATAAAAACAGAGCAGAGAGGCAAGAGAAGGGGGACAGCCCCAAAATGCGGAAAACCACTTTGAAAATGACCCATTCCGCGCGAAACCCAAAATGAATTCGCTACAGTTTGAACGCGGCCAATTTGAACGTCGCCATTCTGGAGGTGTGACATTTTGCACGACGTTTGTACGTAATCACGTATTTTCTATTCCGCAATTACCGTTTCCCTAAAATATTCGTCATTTTTCATTTTTTTTCAGAATTTCTTCCATTTTTGCCTAGTTTTTCCGTATTTTCTTTACTTTGTTATGCTATTGCCTTGTAAAAACATTTTCGCATACTATAACGGTCATTTTAGAGCCCGTCAAGAATCATGCCCTAGAAGTCGAGCACCAGCCGGAGAAAAAAAAGAGGAGAAAAACGAAGGACGTCGACAACTATCTCATACGACTTCTTCGACACAACGGGGACAAATCATACGTCTACGAACACTTTTACAAGTTAGTTTTTCGGTTTATCGTAATTATTTTTTATTCTTTCAGACGTAAACTGTTCTGTACAAGTGCAGACTTGTAAAAACTACCGGTAAGACGACAGAATGCCTCCGGTATCACGACAACGACCCAACCCCGTCTATAAAGCAGGTAAAGTTATTTTCAAATGGTCTGACTCAACATTCAAGCCTCAAGCGAAAAACTAGGACCAGACTGGCCGAAGATGTCGTCCTTCTCAATCGAGCGGTGTCGAAAACGTGGAAGAAGAAACCGCAAGGACAAACAGTTGTTGAAGCATGGTACAAGCCATTAAAAGTAAGTTATTTCTGTATTTGGCTAGTAGATTTTAGTCTTCTGTATCACAGCAACGGCCATCAAAAGGTCCATCTATCTTCACTCATCGAAAGACATTAGAAAAACAGGCGGACACAACTGGCCTCTTACTGCGCGAGTTTCCTGTCGAAAAGGTATGACTTTGTTCTTGTATACAACAACCATCCTAAATGAAAGAGAACTCCAACACAGGGTCTCTTCTGAAGAGCCAACGCCTCCAAGCAGTGAAAAGAGCTCGAAGACGTGCCTCCGGATACCCTACCCTAGCCGATATCGACGGAATTTCATTCATTTTCGAGTCTTAGCACTAAAATTGTACTTATAGATGATTCAATAAACTTTTCTAAGAGAATTACTTGTTCTTGTCCAAGATTTACTGCTACAAATTGATTTTTATCAAGAAAATTTAATTTATCCAGTTTTTACTCACCCAGATGGATCCAGTTTTTACTCACCCGGAAAGTTGATCAACGCGATGGCATATGTCCGTTTCTTGTCCCATTTATTGTTTTTGTCATAAAAACGGGAAAAAAAATAGCTAAAAACCATAAAGAGGTCATATTTTATAGTCTGTTCAAAACGTAGGGAGCATTTTTTGAATTGGCCCGCGCTTTTTCATTGACTGAGTATCCAACATTTACATGCTGCAACGTGCTACGCAGCTAAATTCCCGCCAATTTGATTTGAAAATTGTTCTAAGAAGAAAGCGCGGGCAATTCAAAAAATGATCTCTACATTTTGAACAGACTATAGGGAAACGGTAACTGCGGAATAGAAAATACGTGATTACGTAAAAACGTCGTGCAAAATGTCGCACCTCCAGAATGGCGACGTTCAAACTGGCCGCGCTCAAAATGGATGGCGCCAAAGTGGGACGTTTTCAAAATGGTTTCGCACAAAGTGGTTTTCCGCATTTTGGGGCTGTCCCAGAGAAGGAGAAAAAACGAAAATAATGAAATCCCAAATTCGAATTTCGAATTTTCAAATTACGTTGTAAACTGGTGGGGGGTTGAACTGACCGAGGTGGGGTGTTGGGTGGGGGCTCTAGTGAACAGGGGGCTGGAGCGGTGGGGGGCTCTATTGGTCTGGGGTGGGGGGCAAGAATAGGATCTACCCTGAATATACATATAGATTTACTGCTGAATTTGAATTGTGCGCACCAACTTAGTGCCCACGTTCCCAGTAGCTGGACACTCGCTTTAAAGGAAGCCTCCGGCATCTGCCACTTTGCCAAAAACCATGCGAGACCAATTGGCATTGATCCCGTCACGATTACTGCGGGTCCCGACGCGATCTCATCCCAAAAATTATTATTCTCGCTTTTTCGACGTTTTACACTCGTTTTTTCGTCTCTAAACCATGTTTAATCGATTCGGCATCAAATTTTACATCAGTTACGTCTATTCCGACATCAAAATTATGGCGCTTAGGAAAGAAAAAATAATAAAGCACAGAAATGCTGTTTTCGCCTTTTCCTTCCAGTTTTGCTAGATTTTTGATATCGGAATGTACGTATCTGATGTAAAGTTTGATGCCGAATCGATTAACCATAGTTTGGAACCCAAAAAACGAGTGTAAACCGTCGAAAATACGAATATAAAAAATTTGGGATGAGAACGTACCCGTTGCAATCGTGACGGAACCAGCGCAATTGGTCTCGCAGCTATTTTTCGAAGCCGGAGACACGCTTTAAGAACAAGAAGAATGAGATTAACCAATTTTATGTCACTGGTTGCCTTAGGCATATGGTTACAATTAATGTATTCCTAAGGGAATATAAAATTAAATTTACAGGCTAAAACACTACAAATGATAAGGTTGAAACTGATACATGTTTGAAACATAACAACGCGAGATGATGCGTTGTGGTAGAAATTAAACTCTTCTTTGTGGAAGAAGTCGCGGTAGGGGTGCAAAATAAAGGTGTGATAAACTAGCTAGCTGATTGGGAGTGATGCTCTTCGTGGATGGCTTCCTGATCCATATGAAATATTGGCAATGACAAGGCTTCCTCGGCATCACAGCGAAAATCTTGATCAACACACATCAGCAATTGAAGATCATTGACAAATTGAGCATCCATGCAGCTTATGCGCTGTGAGTTGCGATAAGTGTATCCGTGCTGAAGCATTGTATTGTGCTAGTGAGAACGAAAAGAAACATACGTATATAACGTGAGGCAAGCTGTCGATTCGGACTATTCTTCTGTCTTTGACTCTATTGGGAGCACTATTGAGATAAAAGATTTCTTCGACTGATCCGTTGGATCTTATCTAAAGTCGATTTGTTCACAACAGATTGCCCAAAAAGTACCTTCTGCTTCTTCGTGAAATATTTCGACCAAAATTTAGAAGCAGGAAGATCGAATGGATATCCTTGGATAGACGTTATATAACTGTAAACCCGAGTTTGTTCAAGTTGAAAGAAATAAAATTACTATGCAAGTTGAATTTCGTCCAGAGCGGGATAGAAAGGAAAACCCAGGTAAAGTTCGGCCATTACACATCCGACGGACCATATGTCGATTTTCTAAATAAAAACGTCTACTTATTCGAATTGAATTACAAAGTATACCTTGTCGAATGGAAGACCAAACAAAATTTCAGGAGTTCTAAAAGGTTTTTGGAAGCAACACTCAACAAACCTGTAGAAAATGGATTGAATGACTGCGCTGCAATTGTAAACTCCGTATCTCAGCGAAGTACCAAAGTCGGCAAGCTAAAGATAAACTTATTTCAGACAAATACGAAACTACCTTAATCTGTAGAAATTTGTCTTGAGAATTAACCACGAGAATGTTCTAAAATGCGATGAAAGAAGCTGATTATAAGAATACCTCGGGCTTGATGTCCGAATGGATGATACCAAGATCATTTAGAACGTTTACAGCTGTCAGCAACTGAAAACAGTAGAAAGAGCAATTAGACTAATCAACCTGTTGTGCGATATGTCTGATTTGAACCAGATGGAAAGGTGCACACTTATAAACTTCCGACATCAACTTCCAGAGATCGGTTTCCATCATTTCCATGAGCTAAGCAGCAATGGAAGGTATTAAACAAATATGATGAACTACCATGAACACTTTGTGGTTGCTGGTTGTGGAGCTCAGAATAGGCATCAGATATTTGGTACTGCTCGTCTCTCGAATCAGTGTGCCTACTTCTGTCTGAAAAGCTGCTTATTACATGGAAACGAAAGAGCAAACCTCCCACTCTGCGAAATTCTTTTGATTACTATCGCGAATGTCAATAACTTTCATTGCGTAGTATTTTTGGTTCTCGTACCTTTTCACTGAGAATACCTAAAAAAGTATAAAGTTTCGGAAGAACATTGCAAATAACCTTTCCATAAGATCCCTTTCCTAAAAGATTATACACTTTTACATGTACATCGTGCTCAAATTTGACGCGGAAGCTGCCTGCCTGAAACTGACAGGATTGTAGGGAAGTAGAGAAAATAACCTCTTGATATTTTGAAGGCTGTGGAGGATCTTCGTAGTCGGAAGCAATCAACATCCCTGAAACGTCATGATTTGCTCAACAGCTTCTTCATTCAAGGGCTTGAAACAAAAAAAAAACAACGAAAAACCGGGTCGAAGACTTTATTTAGTAAAACAATTCTACATAAAGTCGGGGGTGAACTATATGTAGAACATTTTCTACATTTAGTCACCTTATATCTTGGGACGAGGACTTCATGTAGAAATTATTTCAACATAAATTCCTCGACCCCGAAAAACCTCAGCAAATTTTGACTAGATTTTCGAAGACATCCGCCATTGCGCCTTGAACACCGTATCCCAGTGCTTCGCTGCAGAAGATTTTTTTGCGACAGAAGCCGACTAATCCTTTAACCACTTAAAATCTTCTTTTTTGTTTCCGTGGCAAGATTCCGAATGCAAGTTTTCCGATTTCCGAAGTACGCGGAAAATATGTGATCTGCGGTAAAAGCGCTCCATTCGTCGCGAATTGGCTGTGCGTCGTATTCCTCTCTGAAGCCTCTATTTCAAATTATGTTTTGCGAATTAGGCTATTGTTCTCTTGTTTGTAATACCTTCTTCGCTCATATCTCATGCCTCGTTTATCAGTGAATGTTGGTATTTACAGATGGTTCGTCCAATACGAACAGTTTCTCCGCAAAAACGTCGTTCGGAGAGAGAAAGGACATTAGTTTATAGAAGTCTGGCAGAAAATCAGCTGGGTTCAACGAATCACTTTGAAAAAGCATCACAATATCGTCGATCGGTAAGATATTCTTCTCTTCTCGTCAAATATTTGAAATTAGAGCAGCGAGAATAGAAGATCTGAAAGACTCGGGAAAAAATTTCCTGATTCATCAGACGAAGAGGAAGAGCTGAACCCATCGAATGGAAAAAGAACTCGGTATTCTGAATGAGTACAGTACTTCTTCAGTTCAAAACATTTCAGAAGGTCACGCACAGATGACGATGAAAACAGTCCATTGGTTAGCACGAGACCAAAACGTAGAAAAATCGTTTTCGACGACGAGGTAATTTGTTTGATCAACGGGTTTGTAAAGACATAGTTTAAGAGCGACTCTGATGGTCAGTTCAACAGGGCTTCTGCGAATAACACCAGAAGCAGTATCACAAAAGGTACAAGAGCAGAAACCAAGACTCCAACAAGTCAGCGAGATGAGAGACATCGTAACAGAGACGAGAAGAAAGAAGGAAATGGTACTGCCGAGGAATTGAATGAAGAAGGAGAATTGAAAAAAGATACCGTATTTTGTTCCCTATTTTTTTTGGAAATATTGTTCTTAGAACGAAGAATCTGATGTAGACAAAAAGTCTGAATCGAGCGAAGACGAAGTGAAGGAACCTCGTAAATACCTGCTTCGTCAAAGAAGCAAGCCTCCGTCACAGCGCGCTGAAAGAATAACTCGCGGTTTCAACCGTCCCCTCACCAGACAAGAGCGGCTGAATGCTCGGAACGATCTTCATCGTGAAGAAAAACAGCGAAGATCTGATTTCAAGTACTGCTTTACACTTCTTTAAAAAATATTTTTTTCAGAAGACATGTTTGCCGTAGTGATTCTTCATCGACAGGAAGTGATGACAACAGAGAAATACAAAGAAGAACAGGCGGTCGTCGACAAAATGATGAAGAGCGTTTTGAAAGACGAAAAGAGGCTAGCATGATAAAAGCTCGAAACCGTTTCGTGCCCATCAATTTGTCCGGTACGAGAACATCAATATTTATCCTCTTTTCTTTAGAAAAAGATCTGCATTCTTCTCAAAATCTCGTTCGTGAGCGAATGCGACAGACTGGCGCATCTTGTACTGATGTCGATCCCATGGCCATCGATTTTTCAATTGGTTTTCACGAGGTTACTTTCTTTCCCGTTTAAAGCATGGTATTTGTTTAGATTGGTGGTCTCGGCTCTCACATTCAATCGCTCAAAGAAGTTGTACTTTTTCCACTGCTCTATCCGGACGTTTTCCAAAATTTCAACATAAATCCGCCGAAAGGAGTCCTTTTCTACGGACCACCGGGTACCGGAAAAACACTGGTCGCTCGTGCTCTAGCCAACGAATGCAGTCGTGGAGACAAGAAAGTAGCCTTTTTTATGCGAAAAGGAGCGGACTGCTTGTCAAAATGGGTTGGAGAATCTGAGAGACAACTTCGGTAAGTCCGCATTCAGTGTCTCGAACTGTTGGCTTAGAATTCTTTTCGACCAAGCTTATGCCATGCGTCCGGCTATTATCTTTTTCGATGAAATTGACGGATTAGCCCCCGTACGATCGACAAGACAAGACCAAATCCATTCCTCTATCGTCTCGACGCTTCTGGCTCTGATGGATGGCCTTGACAACAGAGGAGAGGTGCTTTCTACTGTGTGCTCTTCATAAATATCAGTTTTAGGTAATCATCATCGGTGCCACAAATCGATTAGATTCTATCGATCCAGCTCTTCGTCGACCTGGACGATTCGATCGAGAATTACGCTTCACACTCCCTGATTCGGCTGCTAGACTCCAGATTTTGAAAATTCACACATCCAAATGGGGCGATAGTATTCCCGATGACGAGCTTATGAATTGGATAGCCCACAACACGAGTGGATACTGTGGAGCCGATCTCAAGGTTTTTATTTTAAATTTTTTATGTTTAAGCGACTTTAGTATCTGTGTACGGAGGCAGTGATGATATCTTTGCGCAATCACTATCCCCACATCTACCTCAGCAATGAACGACTGAAACTGAATCTGAGCGAAATCAAGGTAACAAAGGACAATCTTCTCGCAGCGATGAAACGAATCACTCCAGCTTCTCGCAGAGGTATCATTTTAGTTTTGAGTCGAAATTTTGCCATTCTAGACATGTCCATTCCCTGCCGTCCTCTGGATGATCGAACGTCTATTCTACTGTCTGGAGGAATGGAGAATCTGTTGAAATGTGTCCCAATCGGCTATCGATGCTCTCGAAATGTCGAAGTCACAGGTTCTTGCGAATTGGAAAAAGTTGTCCGAGGACTAGATGAACCACCACCTATTAGCGCTGGTTCGTTTTCCTGTAAGATGTTCTATGCTACTGTTTACAGCCAGAATGATTTTGGTCGGCAATCGGAAATGTCATGACAGTGGACAGACTTCCTACGTCCTTCCTGCCCTTCTCAGTCAACTTGACCATCTGCCTGTTCATTGTATCTCGATCGGAAAGCTGTTTGCTGACGGAAGACCTGAAGTAAGTTTCTTCTCTCTTTCTAACATTCTCTCAAGGAAGCCTTTGCTTGCATTTTCCAAGCAGCTCTGCGATCAGCTGCCATGGGCCCCTGTATTCTTCTTTGTCCAAGTATTGACGAATGGTTCAAGATCGTGCCCAGCAGTGTCACTCACATGGTTCGTTTTATTCACATGTCTTAAAGCTCTTGTTTTAGCTGAAAGTTGCTCTGGACCAGGTTACCGGCTTCACTCCGATTTTCTTCCTAGCTACTGCCGAAAGCGACTACGATACTTGCACTTTGGAAGTTACCAGGATCTTCAGAACTCACACATCGTTACAGTGGGTTTTGTGTTAAAATACTTTATATCATGTTGTAGGATTCCTCTGATTCCTGTAGGAATTCGTACCCAATACTTCAAGTTCATCTGTGCGCCTGCCCTGAAACCGCCCACAATTTTTGACGGTAACAACAACCTTGACTGTTTCTATTTATTTCTCTATTTAGCTTCAAAATACAGCGCACCAGAAAAGGCCACCAACGAAGATGCTCCATTGAGGAAATTAAGTGAAAAGGAGGCCAAAGAGCTGGAGAAGATTTACGAGAACCAGCTGAGAGAGTTTCGAATTTTCTTGAGAGATCAACTAGGTAACTATTTATTATTTTTTTAAATTTCGAAACATTTACAGGAAAACTGGTCCGTGATCGACGTTTCACTCATTTCACAGAGCCGGTCGACGAAGAAGACGCTGAAGATTATTGTGAAATTATAAAGGAACCAATGTGCTTCACCCAGATGCAAGAAAAAGTCGATAGGTAAAGCAATTTCCTCCTCTCCGAGTTGTCAACTTTCAGACGCGAATACACACATCCGGATCAATTTTTGGCCGACATTCAGGTGAGAAGTTAATTGAATTTCATTCATATTTTTCAGAAAATTGTGAGCAACGCCCTGGAATACAATCCGGTCGGCGACTTGCACAGCAAGAATATTCGACACAGTGCTATTGCCTTGAAAGATATTGTCGAAGAGTACTTTGAGAAAGAATTTGACGAAGAATTTGTGGAGAAACTTGAGGTTTTTCATTTTTTTATGTTTACAAAAAGTATTCTTTTAGGAAACTGCTCGACTACTTTCTGAGGCTAAAATTGTGCCTCAAAATGAACAACTTCTGTGTCTTCCCGAAGGTTTTGTCAGAAAAAGCAAGTGGAGTGTTGTTCACGGTTTCAAAGGATCTACTAACAACTTGAAAAAGACTCCTCCAGTATGTTTTTTCTATTTTTTTTTCGTTACTGAATCTTTAGTCGCTCAATAATAGTCGCATCCGTATGTTCCGAGGATCCACATACAATTTTCCATCGAATAAGGCTAAACAGAAGTCGCGAGATATCGTCAAATCTATCGCTGAATCCTTGACGAGGTTTGTAAGAGTTATCTTGAATGTTGGAATGTTCTTCAGTTCGGACAAGCACCCGTCAGATCAGACAGATGAAGCAGCTTCAACCTCTGCTCCCCGTAAACTAAAAAATATCGTATGTTTTCTTTCGAAAAACATCTAAAAAAAATCATTTCCAGTCTTCGACTCGAGAAAGCGCACCTATGGAAGAAACGTTGGATATCGATGAGGACGAAGTTCACGAAGTTATTGCGGCGGCGATTTTGAAAACGAATGACTGGCCGATTCCTGAACTAGAAACGCTGACAGCTGCACTGTCTACGATCATTGAAAGATACAGGTAATTTCTCCTTTTCTTCCAAAATAGTTTGTTTTTGTAGAAACGAATGGAATCGTAAACAGCTCCCTGGCGAACTGATGGCCATAATCGATGAATGGGACTACGAATCGAAGGACTGTAGTCGTCGTGCCAGTCGCTCCTCCTCCTAAATTCAAATACTTACTTCGCCTTTGGTCACGTGTATGTTTTCTTTCGAACTAACGGGTACTCTTTTTCCATGTCATTCCATTAAACTTCTTACCGATTTGTCGTTCTTTTTATACTCGGGGTTTTGACCCACTTGTACCTTTGCTCCTATTCTAGCTTTTGGCAAAGATTCCTTTTTCAGATGGACTTCCAGAACAGAGCTGGAGGTGAGTTTTAATGATTACATTTCAGATTCTTCGTTTTTTTTCTAAACACTGACGTGAAACAAGTGGGCTTTAGGTAAAACTGGAGGTGGAGGAGTGGCTTCGGCCCAGATGGCCGGTGTCGACAGAAAGGAACGACTCAGACAATTGGCTCTGGAGACCATTGATCTGTCGAAGGACCCGTATTTCATGAGAAATCATGTTGGAACTTTTGAATGCAAACTGTGTCTAACTCTTCACAACAACGAAGGTACCTATTTCCCATATTGAGCTTCAAGCCGTCAATTTCAGCTTCGTATCTGACTCACACCCAAGGAAAGAAGCATCAGTCCAATTTGGCCAGACGCGCTGCTAAAGAACAAGCTGATATGCCATACTGTCCCGCTCCGGTCGTGGTCAAAGTGGAGCCGAAAAAGTTCGTCAAGATCGGCCGTCCTGGATACAAGGTTAGCGGATAAATACTGTTTTATTGTAGTTTCGTAGGTTACTCGAGAAAGAGATCCGGCAACTGGACAACAGGCTCTTCTGTTCCAAATCGACTATCCTGAGATCTCTGACGGAATTGTTCCTCGACATCGCTTCATGTCCGCTTACGAACAGAAGATCCAGCCGCCCGACAAGAGATGGCAGTACGTGCTTTTCGCCGCCGAACCATACGAGACTATTGGTTTCAAAGTTCCTTCCAGGTGATCCTTTTTTAAATTTGAAAGAAACTGTTTTAGGGAAGTAGACAAATCTGAAAAGTTCTGGACAATGTGGAACAAAGACACAAAACAATTCGTTATGCAGGGTCAGTTGTTTTGGTCTTTAGAAACTAGAACATTTTCAGTTGCTTTCCGCATCGAACGTCACGACGACATCCCGGCTCCTCCAATGCTCGGAATGGGCCAACCGGCAATGTTCTTCGGCTATTGATCCAATATTTTGTCCTATCTTTTCATGAATCATTCCCCGACAATTATAATTCAAATGCTCTTCGATTTGTTTCGTTGGTTCAGTCCAAATGTACAGAAATTGATTCAGACAACCTGCTTAACTTGTGCTTTTAGAAATGGCTAAAATCAAGAGAAAGGCTGCTGCTGACGAAATTGTCAAGCAAAAGAAGGTGAAAAAGAGTGAACAAACTTCAACAGACGGTATATTTCTTCTGAAAAAGTTCCGATATTCTCTTTTAGAAGAAATTGTCACGAAGAAGCCGACAGTTAAGAAGTCTTCAAATGGTAAGGGCAACGTCTCGGATAACTACACTGCCGGTGGATTGTCGGGAATATTTGGAAAGAGTTCGACTGGTACTGCTGTCGAAACTGTTTCCGTTCCACTGGGCGAAACCAAAATTGTCCCGAAACAAAAAGAAATAGCTGCGCCCAAAGAGAACGAACGTGAGAAGCAACGGTTCGTCTTTTCGAATATTCAAAAAGAAATATGTTCAGAGAAAATCGCAAAAAGATAAAGACAATGACAGATGAGGAGAAAGTGCGCACCATTTTCGTCGGAAATATGCCATTGTCGGCGGATGAAAAATCGGTAAAGAAGATTTTCTCGGAATATGGAAAGGTGAAAATTTTTAAACTCCTTTTATCTACCAAAAAGGTTCAGATCGAATCCGTTCGAGTTCGTGGCCTTATTCCCACCAAAGAGACGCTGACTAAGCGAATTGCTCACGTCACTCAGGAGTACAACGACAAACAGACTTCTCTGATGTTCTATGTCAAGTTTGCTGACGAAAGCTTCGTGGCAAAAGCTCTTGAAAAGTGAGCTCATTTCGAGTTGAGCAATTTCTTCCTTTCAGAAACGGAGAACTGATTGATGGTCATCGGATTCGCGTCGATACGACGGACAAGAAGGGATACGACAAAGATTACACCGTTTTTGTCGGTTCGTTTTGATATTATTCTAATAGAAATTCATCAAATTCAAGGAAATCTGCCCTTCACAGCTACAGAAGAGCAAATCTCGGCATTTTTCGAAAAAGAAGTTGGACCCGTGACGTTTTCACGTCTGATGAAAAATAAGGAAACTGGAAAAGGACGAGGAATAGCCTTTGTGGCGTTCAAGGAGTCCAGCTCAGTCGATCTGGCTCTCAACATCTCTGGATGCAAATTCGAAGGCAGGCAGTTGAGGATCACGAAAATGATGAAAAAGAAACAACTGACTGCGAGTTTTATTCTTTGTTCTGAAAAATGCCAATCTTTTTAGAAGCATCTGGAAGTTGCTAAGCAACAGAAGAAGCAAAAAGCTTCGATGGAGAATCCCAACAGCAAGATCAACAAATACAAGTTTTCGACCCGTAAAAACAAGTAATTGTTACTATTTTTTCTACCAAATACGAACTTTTAGGTCTGAAGACGTGAATCCGGAAAGAAAGTTGAAGAAAACGGCCAAACGGGCTATTGCCAAAAAGAAGGGTGCTGCTGGAGGCAAAAAGACATTGATGAAATAGTTTTGTTTTTTTCCAAATTGTTGTTATTCATTGTTATGAATTTGTTCTCGTTTTCCATTCGCTATGCATAACCGGGTTCAATCCATTCCTACCTTTTCCCACCTTTTTTTGTTCGAAATGGACTCGGGCCAGCTGAGGTCACCTGTTGTACAACGCTTCGCGAACGGGCCCGATCTTGTTAAATTTACTACACTTTCTTGCCGACCCTCGTCCCTTTCAACAATCCAATTAGTCACTACGGGTGGTATTCGTCTGCTTTCGATCAATGAGAAAGTGAAAAAAACGAACAGCCTGTACACACACGACTCGCTTTGGAGTGTAACCTCTCTCCCCCATACAGGCTTCCTGGGAATCATCGATTATTTCCTTCCTCTTCTCATTTTAGTGTCCGCATCAGATGTTTCCGTTTAGTCAGCTTTGCCTTAACTATTTGTTTGTGTGCCCTCTTCATTTTATTGAAAAAATGAATGTCGGTGAGACCATGCTAGTACCGTAGGATGAATCATTTTGGCTTTCTTCCCCAAATCTTATTTAAATATTGAAATGTTTGTTTTTCTCTTGTTACTGATATTTATTCTTTCAGAACGAATGAATCAGTAGAATCTGAGAAAACGTCTAAAAATGCAGTCCGATCAACGTAAACGAGGTATTTTCCTGGGTTTATAGCGTTAAAGTCTTTTTTTAGATACAGCAGTCTCCTCCAACGATACTTCGCTCACAAAACTAGTTCAATTTGCTGATTTGTCCTCGTGAGTTGTATTTGTGTCCTTTATACCAAGTACGAAGTTTCCAAGCCAACGACTTTGTCTGCAGCAAATAAGGCGAAAGACTCTTTTGGCCAAAGCTCGATGATTCATGCTATTTTGTCGTTTAGGTACGAGATTCGTCTTCGCGGAGATCTGAAGTTACGAAATGCGGAGGATTTGCAGTATGTCGAAGAAGTTGACCTCTCCGGAATAGGTTCTTTTTTCTGAAGATTCAAACCCAAAAAATGTTTAGGAATGAGTAGACCTGAACAGAAGCGATTGCGGAAAGAGTACGACAAGATGTATCCGAAAGGAGTTGTCGGAAAATTGAAAAAGGTCTTTGGAAGGTCAGATGTCGAGAAGAAGGACCACAATCCAATGGAGATAGAGGAAGACCAACATATCATCGCTCTTGAAAAGTATCTTGTCTTGTTTTTATTCACTTCTTTATATATAGAATAACGCTGTGTAAAGAGTTAGGAAGAGGCGAATTCGGCTCAGTTTGGAATGCGTCATGGAAAAGTAGTAGTTCTGGAGATGTAATGCAGGTTAGTCGCTCTAAGATTCTATTTTTACATCAACTTGCAGGTAGCGGTCAAATGTGTCGATCCAGACAAACTAATAGCTACATCTTCCTCATTTTTACAAGAAGCGTCAATAATGACGAAAATGAGACACGACAACATTGTGAGTCTTATTTCATTGGTAAATTGGTAGTTCATTTAGGTATGTCTGTACGGAGTTGTTCTCGACACGAAAAGAGTGATGATGGTTTCCGAGTTGGCCACATGTGGTTCGCTACTCGAATGTCTCCACAAACCCGCCTTGAAAGATTCCTTCCCCGTCCATGTTCTTTGTGACTACGCTGAACAGATATGCAAGGTTTGTTATTCCACGAAAACCTTTTAAATGTATCTCTAGGGAATGGCCTATTTGGAATCACAACGGCTAATCCATCGCGATCTTGCATCGCGAAATGTGCTCGTTTTTAGTCCGAAAAAAGTTGGTCTTTCCGTATTCTTCGCACTCTAGATTTTCCAGGTGAAAATATCCGACTTTGGTCTATCCAGATCGCTAGGAATTGGAGAGGATTACTATAGGACTGAATTCAGTCCGAATCTGCGATTGCCCATAGCTTGGTGTGCCCCCGAATGTGTAAATTATTTAAAGGTACACTTTTTTAGGGAATTTTTTAAAAACTGGTTCAGTTCACATCCGCGTCAGACGTCTGGGCGTTTGCTGTAACCCTCTACGAGATGTTCTCCTACGGGCAAATGCCTTGGAATGGAATGAACGGAGCTGAAATTTTGGACGCTATTGACCGACAAAGAAGGGTTCTTCCACAGCCAGAATGTTGTCCGGAGGATATTTACGAGACGATGAAAGATTGTTGGACCCACAATCCGCGGCAGCGGCCAACATTTGCTGAATTGGTCATTCAGTTTCCGGAAAAGTTGGTCACGTTTTGTCCTTCTTGAAGTTCTCATTTTAGACAGCCTCAAACTGTCCGAGCCGTCTGCGATATCAAAGATGCGGCTGCCGATCATCTTTCCTTCAAAAAAGACGACCTCATCACGGTTATTCAAAAGACGTATTTCTGTATTTCGATGTTTCTTCATCAACAAATTCAGACCTTCGGCATACCCAGATGGATACTATTGGTTCGGATCACTGCGAAATGGGCGAACAGGTCTTTTTCGGCCAGCAGATACCGTTGCTCATCTAGGTACCCGATTTTCTTATCAAAACATGTGCATCTTAGGATCCGAAATTCCATCCGAGTATGTCAGAAACAGCTGCATTCCGAGTGAAAGTAAAAAGGAGAAGAAAAACTTGAAAAAGAGCAAAGAGGAAGAAAGAGAGCGGAAGAAGGCTCTGATCAGTGAGCCTGTTGGAGATCTTCGTCATACTTGTCATGTAGGAATTGACGGATATGCATTTGGTCTTCTACAGGTGTCTTTTATTTTTAAGCCAGACAGAATTTTCTCAATTTAGCTCGATAAAAAAGAGATGACAGTGTCAGTCGCGTCACCGGAAGGACGTCGTTCACTCGGCAATAAAAGTCAATCATCCTTGAATTCTTCTGGTGTGCATTTGCGGTCTGACCTCGGAAGAGAAGGAGTTCTGCTGAGAGACACAATGTCATTACGGGAACCATCTGTTCGTCTTTTTTTCTTTTTTAATAAACTTTTGTTTGTAGGGAGCTGTGTCTCCATCGACATCTCGGAGTAAACCTGTAAAGCCCACGCGAAGCAGTCTTCAGCCTTCAGCTCCTCCCTTGACGGTACTTTTTATTGTTCAGTTTGCAATTACTGAAGCCTAGGCGTCTGCCGAGAATACCTTGAACAAAAACATGCTTGACGTCTTCGAAGAGCTCAATTCCTCTCTTCGCTCGCTGGAAATGTCTGCTTCCTCGACAGCGCCCCTTCTTCATGAGTCTAGTAGTTCACGGAGCGATTTCAAAAGGCCACAGCCCATTTGTGCCGTCTATGCTCGTTCCCCCACGTCGGTTCCGTTTTTTATATAAAAAAAACATATTTCAGAAATGGCCATCGATCTCCGCCAAACGTTTCTGACACTATTCTAACGGCAGAAGTTGAGCATTTGGAAAGAGACTTGACCGAATTTTCTCTCTCTTCGATGAGCGAACGACCTCTGCTGAAAAAGGAAAAGCCGGAAAACCCTCTGTCTAGGTTGGGCTACAATATTTTTAACCAAAAGAAGTTTCAGGGTAATTCATACGGGTTCATCTCTGCGGAGTATGACTGCGGACGAACACGAAAAATGGCAAAACAAGCAGAGTCGGGAACACAGAAAGGCGGAAAATCTGTTGTCGGAAGAAAGACGGAAAGAGCCGTATGCTTCATCATCAGAAGAACTGGACAAATCGCTCATGTCGACGTTGAGAGAAAAACAGAAAGAACCGGTCGAATGGTCAGCCGAGGCTCAAGAAGCGTATAAACTGCTGGTAGAATGTGGAACCACTCTCCAGCAGACGAATTCGCCTACTCCGTCCAGAGCCAGCACAATCGACAAGAAAGAGGTATTATAAAGTTTGGCTCTCCTGGACCTTAGCCATCCCATGAAAAAAAGACCGTCCCATAAAATAATGACCGTCCCATGAAATAAAGACCGTCCCATAAAAAAAAAGACCGTTCGGGGAGAAAAACTGTCCCAAAATTCTTTTTTTTTTGGAAATTTTGTTTTGCTTGCGGAAATCTTTTTTCAGTTTTTTTTTTTGCATCTACTGGGATTTCAATTTTTCATGGTCACTCAGCACTGACAATTATTTAATTGAAATACACACATGGAACGAAGTATTTTGGATGATATTCGATCAGAACACGACGAGAGAGGGGTCGCCTTCCTGCTCAATCTCAGTATCGTCTCATGAACAAGCTCTCATCATTATCGAGCTTTCTTCAGACAACCCCGTTTCCTAAACCTGATTTCTCCCAATTTTTTTGACTTTTGCGCGGTCTCGCTCTGTCTCACTCTAATTATGATCTCAATTTATGAAAGAACCAGTTTTTCCATGTGTGTATTTCAATTATTCACCAAGCTTTTAATTATCAGTGCCTGAAATGCTGAGTGAAGACCATGAAAAATTGAAATCCCAGTAGATGCAAAAAATAACTGAAAAAAGATTTCCGCGAATAAAACAAAAATTCCAAAAAAAAAAAAAAGAATTTTGGGACAGTCTTTCTTCCCGAACGGTCTTTATTTTATGGGTCGGTCATTATTTTATGGGACGGTCTTTTTTTTCATGGGACGGCTGAGGTCCAGGAGAGCCGAAAGTTTTTCCTTTAAGAAATGTTTAGAAACGAGTGACCATTATCGAAAACAAGATTCCGCCTCCACGACCAGTGACTCCTCCTCACGAGGAAAGTGTGACCAGCTATACTCCTCAGAAACGGATTCACATCATTGAAACTAAACTTCTTTCTGGTCCTTCTGAAGATGTTCGAAAGGTTTAATTTTTATTTTGTTCTTTGAAAAAGCCAATTTAGAACGATACTGGTGCACCGAATTTGCCTCCAAAAGGGGCAATTGGCACCAAACCACCGACACTTCCTCCCAAAATTCGTCAAGTTCCCATCGCTGTGGACGGAAGAATGAACTACGACAATCTGAATGGCTTCGGCGCTGGAAAGAACCCTCCTCCTCCAGTTCCTCCTAAACCTAAAGTCAGGTTTGGTCTTTTTTCTTCTGTTCTAACAAATATTTCAGCATACAACGTCCTTCCACCTCCCCTCCTCCTAATACCATAATAGAAGAAAAAGAATCTCCAGGGATTTCTGAGGCCATCGCTCGAACAGCCCTTTTCACCAATCAGAACAAAGAAGAAGCCGTCAAATTTTAAATCTTGTTCGCCATAATTGACAGCATAGTTTTCTGCAGGTTTTATTCGGTGCTCAAATTGTATTGTGATTTTTTTTCCTATTTATTAATTTGATGTCTTGCCAATCACAACACTTCGTTCTCCTGTACATAATAGAAGTTTTTATCGATTTGTTTTCTCGTCTCATTTTGCGTATTGCTTAGCGTTTCATTTATCTAACCTTTTTGTAAAAAGGATTCTGGTAGGAAGAGTATTTTGCTTTCCATGCCGCCTTCACACACAAAAGCGTGCGGCAATTCCCGTATTCGAATACCTTTCCTCTTTCTCAAAACTCGCTCAGAAAAGTTAGAAAGCTGTGTTATTTCGGCTTTTCAGCCTTTAGCAATGGCAGGAATCGATGATCACGTCGAACTTCTCGACGACAACGAATCTCTAGCAGATTCAGTGGCTGTAGCACTCAAAGCAGCTACCAATTCCAAGTCCGTCGATCAGAAACTCAAATTTTTGGAAGAGGTATCCACCTTTCCTTCTTGAGATAGTTTATTTTCCAGGCACAAAATTTGCTGTTGAATCGAGCTCAATCGGGCCATCTTCTGGACAATTTTCTCGACGAAATGCTCGAGTACATGAACTTGCGAGATCCGCGTATAAAATGTTTCGTCGTTTCTTTCGTGGAACAAGCTTGTAAGAAGGATATAGACGTGATGAAGAAGGCCGTCTTTACTTTGATGATGAATCTCAGCGACGCCAGTCCAGCCGTCGTTAAAAAAGTTTAAATTTCAGTGTTTTGAAAACCAAACTGTTCAGATTATAACCGCAATGGCGAATCTGTATCCGAGCATTCTGAAATGGGCGTCTGGAAATAACAAGGATTCGGAAGCAAAGTTCTGGGAGAATTTCTCGTGTATCAAGGGACGAATTATGCAAAAATTGGACACGGAAAATGAGGGGTGAGTTCCATTTCTTATGCTGGTTCAAGCAAAGTTCAGCATCCGTACGATGACGATGAAGTTCCTTGAATCCGTAATTCTTGCACAATCCACGAAAACCGAGGTTTGTCCACTTTCATCCTTTGAAGATCAGTTTTTTTAGCAAAGTGAATCTGGTAGAGGAGATCTGATGTGTTTGAACGAGATTCCACAAAACCATCGCTACATCTCGTACAAAAAGATGCAAGCCGAAGCTCTTCACAACCTACGATCGCTTATTGATCAGGCATCTCTTCCTCACATTTCAGCCCAGGTTTGTATTATTTTCTCCTTATATGCCTAAAATTTCAGAATCTGATGGTTGCAATCTCCATAATCTGCACAATAGCTCGTCAACGACCAGAATTCGTCAAAGTTGTCTTGGAATGCATTGAAACCCTCAACAACAACTTGCCTCCAACCTTGGGAACAAGTCAGGTAACTTTTCTTCTTTTTTTTGTTAGAAAACGACGTTTTAGGTCAAATCGGTTCGAAAAGATCTGAAAATACACTTACTTCGACTCCATCGCCATCCTGCTGTTCAAGTCAACAAATCTCTCAAAGCTCGAGTAGCCACAGTTCTGACGGATCTCGGTGTCACTGTAAACGTTAGTCTTTTGTTTTAAAGTTATCCCTTTCTTTTAGGAACAGAACAGGAACTTGTCGGGGATCAAAAAGAGGAAGGCGGATGAACCCTCGACGTCGAATAAACGGACAAAAGTTGACGACAAGAGCAAAGATGACGACGAGGATGATGAGGAGTACACGGCGGAGAAGATAAAAGTGGAGGAAGTGGTCGGAGAATCGTCTCAGTAACATTTCTTTTTATTTCCAAAGACTTTATATTTTAGACAAACGGCCATTGACATTACAGCCGAGTTTATCTACGAAAGATTGACACCTAATGTGACCACAAACCTCGTGATAATTTCCCTGATGACTCTTCCAAACGAAATGCCACCTGCTTTCGAATCGAGCTACACGCCTATCGCCGCAGCGGGCACTGAAGGTCAAAGAAGACATCTGTCGCGAATGCTGGCAACTCAGTGCAGTGCTGAGAATCTGGGACCAGGAGCCGAACAAATGAGGAGAGAAAAACTAAAGAGATTGAATGGTAAAGGCCCTTTTATTAGATATCTACAAGTTTTATAGAACGACAGGCTGCCCGACAAGATGGCCAACTTATTCCTCCGACGCCGTTTATCGGCGGTGCTTCGACATCTAGGGAACCGATCAAAGCCGAATTCAAGCCGCCCATTGTCATTTTTCTTCTATTTTCGTCTAATTATTGTTTTTAGATCCCCGTTGGTCCAAAAGTGAAGCAGCAGTTCGATATCATTTCGGCAACAAAGGAACTTTCGAAAGAGGAGGCTCGCGAACTATTCAATATATCTTACAAACGAGTCATGGACGCAGAGCGTATGCTTTATTTTTTTCTACGTTTAAACTATAAGTTTTAGGAAGAGCTATTCAAGGCGGCCAACAACAGTTACACAACATTCTTCTGGTTCGTCTGACCACGCGATATCAACACGAAGGAAACAAATACGAGAAGCTGCTGACGGAATTCATCGCCCAAGATCACAGACAAAGGAACGAATTGGCTCTGCTTTGGCTGGCTGAACTCTACGCCCAGTACCAGGGATATTCATTCTGTGTCAAATTTTCTTCGGACGACGGAAAAAACAAGAAACAGACCCGTTTAGACCATTATAATCGAATTCTCTGCGGAATGCTCGAGCATTTCCATCAAAACGGTCTTCACAAAGAAGTGTTCGTCTTTTACGCTTAAAACTCTATAATTTCATGTCTAGAATCTTTTACAAAGTTATTTTGGACTCGCCTCATATCACGCCTCAGTCGCTTCAATGGCTCAAACTCGCCTGCATCGATCCCGTAAGAATTTATGTTTTTTTTCATTGAAATTAATTCTAGACCTACGGTTCTTATGGAATGACAGCAGTAAGAGAACTGATTTTAACGAGGAATCGGCAAAGGAAGGAGCTGCTGCAATTACTTTTGCAACTAGGATTTTATGACGTTGAACAGGGAAGTCAAGCTGTGACTGAATCTGTCGCTGGTCTTCAAAAGGTTTAGATTATTCTCAATTTTTAACAACTTTAATTTCAGATCAGAGAAGGTTGTATCAAGCTAATCCAAGAGTTGTGTGAAGTGCCATTTCTTCAAAAAGATCTGCGAGTTGAGCTAGTCGAGATGATTGAACGATGTACCGACGAAAAGCCTCCTGTTTGGTTCGTTCCACTTCAAGAGGTTTATCTCAAATACTTTCAAACTATGTCAAACTACTTCAGAATGGCTCCACTGAATGGACTGAGAGCAGTATCAAATGTGCCTTGGCCATCTACACTTCAGTCGTCCCGACCGACCCGTCGCTTCTCCACCATCTGGCTGCTTCCTATGCCAAAGCTGCACGTCCATTCAAGTCGGAAATTATTCGTAACAATCTGGTCGATCAGACGATTCGAGCCATTGGAATGCACAATGATTATATGCTCAAATTAGTCGAGGAATGTCCGTATGGAGCGGAAACTCTTTTGGCTCGAGTTGTCTCCGTTTTAACCGAAAGAGGTACACTTTTCAGTTGTAGTCGGAACAAGTACATTTTCAGAGCCGGCTACACGAGATCTCAGTGATCGTTTCAAGAAGATTTACGAAGAAAGACAAATTGATCCACGGTCGTTGATTCCGATTCTGAATTCGATGACCAAAGATGACGTTATTCAACTACTTCCAAAATTTCTCATTGTTCCACAGGCTGCAAAAATTGTTCTGGCCGTTAACAAGAAGCTGCTAAACGGAAAACGTAAGACTAGTTTTCATATCTATTATTAAAACTTGTTTAGACAATGAAGAGCCACTGTTCACTCAGACAGAACTTCTTTATCAATATCACAAATTGGAACCGGCCGACGAGAAGGAAATGAGCACTCTAGTCGAAAGTATGTTTTCTTTTAACACGTTTTTAGACGAATTCAGGCCTGAAATGTCTTCTGGACAGTTTGACAAAAGACGCGGTAGCTGCTGCTTTGGAAAGATTGTTGGAGATGGATCCACCACCGCCTCTCTTTTATTCAACTCTCGGCATCGTCTATGAAAAGGCAGAATATCGTTAAAAATTTGATTGTTTTTCGAATTTCAGTGCCCATCGTTGGATGGTTTTCTTTCAAACATCATTTTCAAGTTGGTCAGCCGAGAGACGTGGAAAAGCGATCCAAAGTCAAAGAAATCCATGTTCGAAGCTCTTGCACATTTAAGATCTGCTGCTTTTGGGGTATTTCTTTCCGTTTGAATTAATTTCTTCGAATTTTTTTTCAGGCCATTTTGACGACATTTTCGCTGGAAGAGTTCAACGAATACATGGAGTTTCACGGGAAAGAACTTGCCGAGAAATTCACAAAGCAGATGCAGGACTTTTTGCCGTCTCTCTCGACGCAGCAACGGAATTCGATCAATGGCGATGTTAGGAATCTTGTCGATGATCCGAGGGACAGAGAAAGACGGGAGAAGAGAGAACGGCGTGAGAAGGAAAAACGAAGAGAACGAGAAAAGGAAAATGAAGAAGAACGAAGACGGGATCGCGAGAAATTGACTCGTAGCAGCAGTCGACGTGAAACTAGACGATCTTAATCTTATTCGGGTTGTTTTTGTTTGTGTTTAGTAAAATTTATATTCTTGTCCCTTGTGTAACTGTTTCGTGTAAAGCGATTTGTATTTCTTCCATTTGTCAGGCTTTCTAAATATATGCGTGCAGATGATAGTTCGGAACAGTGCTAATTTTCTACGAGCAGCAGAAGGCCCTTCATCGAGACGGCATGTTGCCGCTTTGCCATCGTTAAAACTTTACTCGTTCCGACGAAGATTGGCTGAAATGATCAGTAATTCATATAATGAGGACCGTGTCCAGAAGATCGGGCCTGAATTAGCTTGTCTCGAATGGCTAATGGAGTGTGGAAGTACGGAAGTAGCGCTGAGTGATGGTACAACGATCAAATCGATTCGGGAGATGAGGGAATATGTTCCCCATATTACGGCAAATCCACCGAAAACGGCAGACTCTTTTCAAGATTTTGCCTATGAGAAAAAGTGGAAGGAATTTCCCCGAGTTCATCTTATTAGAGTTACAATTTTTAAATCTAATAAAGTTTTTTTTCAGGTGGATGCTAGCGACAGTGCAATTGCCAACGAGGGATTCAAATACTTTCGGGATTTGAAGCGACTGGAACTGCTGAAAATGAACTTTTGTGATTATTTTGGAGACGAAGCTCTTCGAGAACTGGCGATGAGTCGACCAGCTACCACTCTTCAGAACATCGAAATTGTCCTCAATCCGTGTGTGACCGATGGAGCAGTTTACTGGCTGAGTCGAATGAAGAGTCTCCGATCGGCACATTTCTACTTCTTACCCTATGTCAGCAACAGACACGCCTTCTTACGTCAGCTCAAAATAGCCTTACCACGATGCAAAGTAGGAACTTTTTACTGCTTTTTAACACTAATTCAGGTGTCTTTTCCTGAGACGAAACGCATTGGATACGGATACGAAAACGAATCCAAATGACCAGAAACTAATAATAGGCGAATAAATTGAGTAGTTCCTTTTTTAATGTTTTTGACGGAATTTCTGAAAGCTTATTGTATCGATTGACTGTCCGAGTATTTTTCGTCGCACTCCTTTCGATCACCGTCGGCGCTCTAATCCTATGGTCACCCCGCTCGTCAGTCAGTTTGTTCGTTCTCTTTCTCTCTTCTGTTTATCCCAATTTTTATAAACTGACCTCCGTCAGAGCGAGCTGTCACCAACTATTCCTCGCCCTCACTCGAGGCGTGATGACAACCGAGGAGACTTGTCCACCTTGCTCAGTTTCTTGATTTAAAAAAAGTAAAAAGTAGTGTCCCTTTGGCCTGTTGCCCAGGTGTTTGGACTTTCGAGAGAGGTGCAAATAGTGGCGTCCGAAAGAGAGCGAGTGGACGTGAGAGGGGACAGTCGACCCGTGACAGCCGTCGTGGCCTCTTGGATACCGCCATATCAGGCTGTCAGATTTTTGCATTCGATCAACCAGATGAGCGCGTTAGAAGTGTCCATGAATTGTCTTCACTCTTTCGAATCCCTCTGCAATCATTGTGGTCAAGTGGGTTGAAAGTTGACTTTTGAACGGGAAGAACATTTAGACACAATGCTGAACATAGTATTTACTTCTCTTTTGCGAAGTTTCACAATTTGTCTTTATTCCAGCAATCCTATTTCCTTTTCTGTCAATGAAGAAGTACCCAAACTATATCAAAGTTCTCGTCACAAATGTCAAACCAACTAATCGCTTTTGTTCTAAAGAAATTTTTCAAAACAGCAACTTTTACCGGATCTTCACAATTATCCACGCTTTATTGCCAATTAGAACTTCAGGCACATAGACGAACGGACAGAGACTTGGGAGCATTAGATCGGTTCAGTAACAATTATTTGAGATTCTGACTGTTTAGACTTCTAATGATCAAGTAGAATCGATGACTTGCCAACTAACCCCATTTCGCGAACAACAACCAGTTTTGTCCAGACCGCGATCCATGGCGCCTGACTCATACCTTGACAGACCACCCCCTCTTCCCATTAAAAGAATAGATTACTTCGCCTGAAATGGAGAGGTGTGTTGGCCATGCAACGCATGTCCATTTATTGATTTTCTACCTGGTGGTCGACTCACGCGTTCTATTCACCCCGTCTAACTGTACACAACAGACCTTTTTTGAATGCGTTTCTATTGAACTGTACTTTGTCAAACATTTCATTTTGCTACTGCTTTTTGGAGTTTTTAGGTCTCCTTTTGATGCTCGTTCTTGGGTTTGTCAATATACTGTATATTGAAATTGGTTGGGAGAGTATTCGGTCGAATATGTTTTGAACTTAAAAATATTCTGCCGGTTTCTAAAAACATTTCCACTCAATCAACAACTGGTCAAAGAGTTTTTCGAGCCTAAGAATTTTCCGTAAAATTTTGTAGCAAAACCCTTCTTCGTTCTGTTCTATTATGTGTTTGCTCTGAGCGAAAAAGTTGATCGAATGAATTATTCGAGGCATAACACCCGCGACTGTCGGCAACAGGATTCTCTATTTGTCCACACCTTTATCGTAGTTTTTCGCTCGCTTCCGCATAGACTGTCTTATCATTTACATTCCAACGAAGAAAACAAAAGTCGGAATCAATAGTCTTTTGTAAAATTCGCCGAAATTTGTTTAGTCGTCTTGCCCTTCTTATCTCTCGCCTATCGGATTCCAAGCCTCTCTCTCCTCGCCCTTTCCCAAGCCTATATTCCCATTCAGGGCGGTCAAGTTTTCATGAGACGTCGTCCCAAAAACTCATGACTCAAACGGCCGAAGTGCAAGTTAGTATAGCCGAGATCTATGCAGTATGTCTCTTTTCTTTCCTCTGACAAACCCCTCTAGGTCCGAGGCTGTGCTCTCGAGTCATCCGAGTTACTCGCTCTCGCCGTCTCTGCAGCAGATGTCCTCCCGTCATGTCCAAAAGGAACAGTTTTTGACGCGGACAGTGTCTTCATCACGATTAAAGGAGCAGTTGTGGTGAGTAGAGCATGTCTTTTTGTCTAGTGGAAGTTTAGGTGGAGACAATCCCTGCTTCCAAGGCAGATCCTTCCTTCTCTCCCCCGGAATGGTCTCGTGGAGAAAATGAGCCCAACGCGGCTTCGGTGTACTGTATGGGAGCAGGTATTTCATTTTAGTTAAAGTCTTAATACGAAAACTAAGTTATGAGAGAATGTGGAGCAGAAGAAGCAAACGATGTGGATCTGTTCTCTCTCGTGAATATCTTGACAGTCGCCATTGTCGGGACAAGACCGACAGCTCACCGAATGGGGCAGATGGCAAAAAATCAACTGAAAGGACGAGATGCCAAGTCGATTCTCTTGTCTTTGTACGAAGAAGTGATGGGGGATGAGGAGAGTAATAGGGTGAGCCTGTTTTCCACGGCATAATTAATCATTTCACACGCTCGCGAAAACAACAGTTTTAGTTGCCGGACGACATGGATTACGACGATCTCGACGAACTTGATGATGATTTTGAGATGCCTCCTCCGAGAGTCCCGACAGTTGTGACTCCTACTTCGATGAAGACAGCCAAACAAGCTGTGGAGTACTTCAGTGATTCTGACGATCAGTCTGACCAGAAAGAGTCGAGAGGTTTGTTTGTTTATTTGTAATCTGACAAAGATTCCCACACATGCTTTTATGCGCTATCTGAACGTGGCGTCTGAATCAATTGAGATCTCATTGAAATTCATCGCTAGTTCCCATTCTATCATCATGTTTTTCTGCTGTTCAGGCGCCTCCCTTTCGACCTCTTCTGGCAACAGTACCCAAAAAGATCCTTCTCCCTTCGAAGAGGACATTATCACCGAAGAGCCTATTGCCGAAAAACTGCGGGGTTCGTGTCCAACTTGATGTGATTATTTTGTGACCTTTCAGTCCCATCGCCCATTCCACCGCCCAGATCACCGAGACGCTCCTTCGATTCAATTGGATCACCTCTGGCCAACAGTACTCGACTCGACGAAACTTTCGTGGAAGAGCAGTCTCTCGACATCTCGTTCAGCAGCACACACGCTGAAGAGGCTGACGAGGTTAGGAAAGAGGTCATCACGACGTCAGTCATATTCACTCCCACTACTTCGACTGTAGCTACCACAATTAGTGGGGTCAAGCCAACGTCTTCTCAAGAAATGACGACAACTGCTATCAAAAGACCGATTGTCAATCCGTTCGATTCGGACGACAGCGATCACGGTGGAACACTTTCTGGCAGAGATCCCTTCGCCAATGTCGAACGCTTCTCTCCGCCATCCAAGAAGAGTGTTCCGGCCGTGTTCTCGATGGAAACAAGTCAATCTTCGAGACATCGGTTTTCCTCCTCAGATGACAGCATCGTAGAAGCTCCTATCGACCACGAAGAAGACTTTGCTCCTTCCAAAGGAAAGGACTATTTTTCGGAGATTGGTGAGTTATCTGTCGATTGTGCTTATACATGACTTTAGTGAAAAGGGAAGAAGAACCGAAGCCCTATTTCAAGCAGATGCCAGTTCCAACAATCATAAAACACGCGTCGGTCGTTGCAAAAGACAGCTCAGCCAGTGAAATGTCCGAAGCTCCAACAACAGGTAAGCTCAATCCAATCCGAAAATGGAGACTGTTTCAGTTTCGTCGGCTCGGAGGGCAAGCTCTTTTGCAGAGTCAACGACTGAGATCGACCAACTGCGAAAAGAAAGTATACGGTTGGCAGAGAAACTTGACCGGAGGATATCGATCAGTGACGAGGAAGAGGAAGAAACTGATCGTCCGAGAAGACACGTAGAAGCGGCTGTTGTCATTACGGTAGAATAATTTTTGTCGAGCAAACTGTTTTTAGACTCCAAAGATGGCTCCTGTCCACAAGAAAGCTGCTCAAGTAGTAGTTGAATCGGACGAGGAAATCGAAGAGTCTTCCATCGATGATGCCTTCCAAGACGCGTACCGAAGGAACAGTCCAGGGCCTGTTGTCGCTGAACCGATCGTTTCTCCAATTGAAGGTACTCTCAAAGTCATTGATTCTTCCAACTAAACATTCAGATAAAACTCCTGTGAGAATGGAACGTCACAATTCCCTGGTCCCGACAAGAATCAGCAGAAGAAGTTCGACGAGAACGAGTCGATCAAAGAGGAAAACAAGGGCTGTTCCAGAGTTCTATGAAACGACCAAATATGGCAACATCAGGCTGAAGGCTCCCAGCAGTCGCAAGGTAGAACAATTTCTTCTCTGTTATCAAATAGTTTTCAGAAAAATTTCACCTTGTTGAGAGTTGAACAGACCGAAGTTTGGGTAGAATTGTTGAATGGTCAGAAGATCGAGGTCGCTTGTCGGACGGACGTGGCAGCCAGAGATGTCTTCTCCCTAGTCGTTCAACACATGAACCTCAATGAACACATCTTCTTCGGACTCGCTTACCAAAAGGACGGCGAAAATTATTTCCTTGAAGACCATCAACGACTCGAAAAGTTTGCTCCTCCCGGCTGGAAAACAGGCTCACGTTCAACTCAAAGACACCAATTTGTGCTTCATCTCCGGTTCCGTTTCTATCCTCAAATTCTGGATTTTGTCAAGACGCCGATGACTATGCACGAATTGTATCTACAAGTCAGACGAGATGTCATTGATGATCGGATACAGCCGAAGAGAGATGCGGCCTTTGATCTGGCAGCTCTAGCTCTTCAAGTAGATTCACTCTAATGTGTTCCTAAAATTCTTTTCAGGCTGAATTCGGCAATCGCCCACCACCAGCTGTAATTGACTATTTCGAAAATGAGCATTATTTGTCAAAGAGGTTTTGTAGCAATGACGATCCTCGGAGACTGAAGGTCCTTCTGGGCGATCTCCATTCCAACAAGTCGAATCTTTCCACTCGAGAAGCGGAACATGAATTCATCCAGGTAAGCAAACTGAAACGACAAACACACTTTTTTCAAGATCTGCCAACGACATCTCGATTTCGGAGCTCATCTTTATCGAGTCTTCCGAAGCAAGCCGACTGCTCCATTTGGATCTGCTCCTTTTGATCCTGACACGGGGGCAGCCCTCTGGATCGGAATTATGCCAAAGGGAATAGCTGTATATGAGAATGAGGGTGGACAACGTCAGAGATTGTCAGAACATCAATGGAAAGACACGCAAACATTGCAATTTGACAAGAAGAAGTTTGTGATCATCGCCGTAAAGGATGGCTATCCCACGGAGACCATTTTCTACACGGACCACCATTCGAAGAGCAGCTATTTCGTTCGATTTGCTGCCTCTCAACACCGCTTCATGATAAAAATGCGATCGTGGAAGTCGACTCTGAGACACGAGAACAGCATCCAAGCTATGCCAGACGTCGCCATCGAAGGAACTCCTGAGCCCATGCCTATCAGAGGTGAGAGCGTTTATCCTCGAAGAGAGTTTGTGTAAACTAAACAATTTTGGACCACAATTTGGGCATTTCCGAGGAGTGGACTGGTGTCACATATATGCACGGTGCGAACTCAGTGTAGTCCTATGTTTTTGTCCATACATTTTTATTGGTGTCCGTAATGTGGTGGTTGTAGCTCTGTCACCGTCTCCGGCTACTCCATCTCTGGATGAAGCTCATTCCGTCTTCGAGAAGATGCCACCGAAACGTCCTTCTCAAGCTCCTCCAGTCAAACCGGCTTCTCCAGAGCCAGTCCGAGCTCAAGACACGTCTGTAACCAGTGCCAGGAATAGAACCATAGAGCGGGAAGATGTCAACGAAATAGTCTCTCGTAAGTGTTGTGGTTGTCGTCTTCTTCACCCGTCACAATAAAAGTGGTCCAATTTGAATTTCAGACAGTCAATTGGAAAGATTCGAGACGTCTGCCAACAGCGCGACTGCCATGCGTTGTGAAGTGACTCTGATCAAGGATCCTTCCGCCGGACTTGGACTGACTCTCGTCGATGGAAATCTGCACGGAATCAAAGGCGTTTATGTCAAGTCAGTTGCTGAAAATGGAGCGGGAATGAGAGCTGTAAGTCTAACTTTAACATAACATTTTTTGAACCTTTAGGGTCTTTGTGTTGGAGACAGACTCTTGTCAATTGATGGTCATTCGCTCGAAGGAGGAGATAGACATCTGGCAGTGGAGCTGGTCAAGGCTTGTGGTTCTCAGGTTCGAATGGAAATTGGTCGAGTCGATGGCATTGTGAAACACGAGAAAACTTGTAAGTTTTTAATGTATTGTGAATAGAATAATTGTAGTGTCTCGTGATGGTGATGTGTCTGCCAAACAAGTGAATGGTGTCAAAGATGCACTAAAAGGTAATTAGGTTCATTCTCATCTTCAACCTTATTCCGTTCAGGCGTCTCGCGAACTCCTCCAGCTCCCAGAAGAGCAGCAAACAAAAGAGTCAGGGCTGTCTCGGACTTTGGAGCTATCGGAGACACTTTGCCAGCTCTTGATGACGAAAACGTGATCAATATTCGAGCCATATCAGGGTTTGTCATTCTCTTCAGTTTTGGTTTATTCTCCGAAATTCAGACTGCATCTGGATGAATCTGATGAAGAAAGGGGCGAGTACCGACTACCGACTAGTTCCATCTATGCCTTTGACAAGTTTGAGGACGAAGAACCCTCCTCACCGGTCAAGAAGCCGAGTGGATCACCTCTCGTCTCTCGCCAAGTCGGAGCAGAGTCGAAAAAGAAGCACCGCTATGCGCGAAAGAGTTCCAATCCGGAGTATGAGTTGGACAATGTCGGCGAGGAGGAAGATTACGATGTAGTCCGAGTGGCTTTGGAGAGAAACGCTGTTGGCAGTCTGGGTGTTCAAATAGCATCTGTCAAGGGATCCATCTGTATCAAGCAACTGACTGCTCCTCCAGCTGCCGGTCATCCGAATATTCGAGTTGGAATGCTTCTTGTGTCGGTCAACGGAGAAGATGTGACTGGAATGGCTCACAGGGACGTGGTTCAGATGTTGAGACAAGGCGGAGACCAAGTGACTCTTGGACTCAAGAATCCTCCAGATGACGACGACAGTGACAGTAGTCGAGTGGAGGAGACAAGGAGTTTCCAAGATGAGAGGACTGGTAAAACTGTTACTGTCACTGTAAACAAACAATCCCATGGATCTCTTGGTAAGAAACTGATTGAACGAAATCACAAGATTTGTAGGTCTGTCTCTGGCGAGAAGAACTGGCTCCGATGGCAACTTTATTCGAATGATTGCTGATGGGTCAGCTGCTGCCGATGAAGGAAATCTTCGAATTGGAGACAGAATAATGTCTGTGGATGGAGTTCCAGTCGACGGACTGACTCTTGGAGTCATTCACGACCGCCTCAAGTCGGCTCCACCCGGTCCAATTAGAATTACAGTATCTCGAAACGATAACTGATGACTTTCGCTCAATGCCTCTCTTAGCTCATATACTTATAACGCGTACAGATTGAAGACGTGCCTTGCTCAGTGACCCAGTGTGCACTCATGACTGTGGTACTTCTCAGAGATATTTATTTTGTATTATAAGATCGAGACTTGCCTCTAATAAATGTCAGTGAAGGGCTTCGTATTCGAAAACGGCGTCAACTGGCAGATTCTGTTCTGCCATTTCCACGATCTTTTTCATGAAAACCTTCAATTGTTTCAGAAAGTGGTCGACTTCGTCTTGTCTCGAAAAGTCTGGAATGTCACCAGACACTCTGAACTAATTCTTGTTACTCCATTAAAAACAAATATTAACCGTCCGTCTAGATCTTGAAGAGATCGTTTCCCCATGAGAAACAGACTGGAGACGGCGGCTACTGAGGAAACTCGATAGTCATCCGGGTCGAACTTGTGTTTGATGGCCCCTTGAACATCTCCACTGAGAATATTTTTGGGGAGATCTAAAAGAAATTGTGTTTAGAAAGACGAGAGATTACCTGGTTCGGAAGCAACTGGGCGAGCAAGACCAATTCCTTCGGTCGAGTTCTGCTCTAGAGCCTTGACCATTCCTCCAACTGTTCGAAAACCGCCTGTCACGAAAACCTTCGTATTTCGAAAAACTGGGCGTATTTTATCGGTAAACTCGAGGAAGAAGGCCTCTCTTTGTCGAGTCGAGTCTTTCTTGTGAAAGAAGGCCGATCGTTCAACTGTGCCACCTGACAGCTCAGCGAAATCGAAGCCACGTGCCTATGTTCTATTAGGGCGCGTCAAAAGTCTTTGTAATTAGTTCTACAGCTACCCTTCAAATTGATCGGATCGGTCCGGGATTGTTCCTGGGGGTAATCGACCTCGAAAAAAAAATATTGAGAGCTTTTGGGACTGTTTGGATTTTGGGATCAAGGGTTACGGTGGCTTTAAAAATCGGCCAAAAAACGTATTTTCGCGATAACTTTTTGGTGTAAGGAGATACAAAAAAATGGTCAACTACAAAAAAACTCGGCTCATCGAGACGCATCTTTCTTTTTTTGAAAAACGTATATTACTCTTTCGCGTAAAAAGTTATTCGAATTTCAAATTTTCGTATTTTTGGTGTAGTGGGTTTTGTGATATTTCACGATGGAGCGACCCGGGTTCGAGTCCGCTGAGAGGAAATCTTTTTGTTTTTTAACAGCAGCATTTTACTGGGCTAAATATCACCCCTGTAAAATATTAGCTCCGTATGTTTTGAAATAAAGGCTGTGGAACGATTTTGATTCCTAAATTTGCACCATGTACTCCCCCTCATGAGTTTTTTTGTAGTTGACCATTTTTTTGTATCTCCTTACACCAAAAAGTTATCGCGAAAATACGTTTTTTGGCCGATTTTAAAAACTACCGTAACCCTTGATCCCAAAAGCTCTCAATATTTTTTTTTCGAGGTCGATTACCCCCAGGAACAATCCCGGACCGATCCGATCAATTTGAAGGGTAGCTGTAGAATTAATTACAAAGACTTTTGACGCGCCCTAATAATTCAACGTCGTACAATAAGGGATTACCTCAATTAGTTCGCACATGACCTTTGCATCTTCCGTTTGAAGTCCCTCCTCTTGAAACTCGACAGAATTCGCCTTGATGCCAATAACAAAGTCACTGCGTACTTCTTTTCTGAATCCAGTAGTCTGTTGCAAACAGTCTCTCCCACCTTAGAGTATCGTAAATCTCCAAGACAATACGGATTCGATTCTCCGGGCTTCCGCCGTATTGATCAGTTCTTTTGTTTGTACTCGGACTCATGAACTGTGAGAGAAGGAACCCATGAGCTGCATAGATCTCGACTCCATCAAATCCTGAAATTAATTTTGGGATAGCAACACTCTTCCAGGGTTAAATTTGGAGATTACTCGGGTTCACCTATCACTTCGCTGTCTCTCTCTCTCTCTCTTTCATGTCTTCCTTTGTATCTATAATATGTTTCAGTAACTGTCTCATTCTCTCAATAGAAATTACCAGTTGTAAAAAGCAAAGTTCGCCCACTTGCTTTTCCTGTCTCAACTTGTTAAATTTTGTGCACAAATTCCTTTGCTTTATCTTCAATTAGAACTTCAGACACAGTCTTGGATTTTCGCAAGTACGCCAGCCGTCGGCTGCCCTGGAACCTGGGGCGCTCAACTTTACGTAACAAATGTTGTCCAAATTATCCAATTCGTCTATAATCTCTTGACAAAACTTGTCTCGATGAATTCTGTTAAACTCGTTCAGAAGTGACTACCTAATCCTGACAATGTCTAACTTGCCACGACCATTTGAGGTCCCGGGCAGCTCCACAAAAACTCACAGAGTCCACGACAGACACCACTGCGCTTTGGTAGTAGAGAGATAATATTACCTGTTTGTTGAGCAAGTTTGGCAGCATACACAAATCTGTCAATGACGTCACACTGGATCTGTTCTATGCTCAAAGCTGTCGCCGGCCCATATTTCGAATGTGGCTTCTTCGAAATGATATGAATATCTGATGGACCGAATGGTACAGGATTAACAGAGAACGGAGTCAGTGCACCAGCCTGATATAAGAATTCAGTGTAACAAACAAAAAGACTCACGTGGGTCAGTTGCAATACTGCCAAAGATCCTTCAGATTTTGTCACCGCTGACCAATTTCTCAGTTGTTCGCGTAACAGGTGACAATCGTTCTCTTTACAAACGACAACATTGCCAGGAAGTTGGAGATGGTTCTGAAGAACAGTAGTTTGGAGGAAATGCGAGGACTCACTGGATCAACTGAAACATTACCCGAAATAATCAGACCGAAACCACCATGACCCCACTTCTCATAGACGTTGATCAATCTGTCGGTCGGAATGCCTCTTTTTGAGACATCGAGGTCCCATGTCCCGAGCCTTTCACTCATTCCCGCTTTCAGAAATCGGTTTTTGACCGTTCTGCCACAGTTGAATTTGAGCTCTTGCCCGAGCACTGCTGGATCAGCCTGCTGACTCGAATAACGCTCGGGAGACATTTTCTGAAAGAAAGTTTGGGAAGAGAATGGAAGAGACAAAGAGCTCGTCTTATCAGCCAGTGAATTGAGAGTTTGCAATGAACAGATCAAAATGCCAGTGTTGGTTCATTGACCTTTGCGCAGAAAGTTTTATAGCGAGACTTTCGCAACTTCCAGATAGTGTCCTTATATTCGAAATTATTTGCCATCGGGAGGAGATCTCGACCAACTGGCCTACAGAAAAGCACAATGAACATTTGAGAGAAACGAAATGTTTGATGTCTGCCCAGATTATGTTTCTTATTCAAACAGTTAGTGTTTGGTCTTCCACTCTGTCCGTTTCCTGTATCAGTCTACGCTCTTTTTGTCACACATCATAGAAAAGTATCCTCAAAAAGGATCCCCTGATGGAGAATGTTTTCCGTGGGCAAGGTGTCGTCAGTACATGACTTATGAAAATTTGATGTTTTCTCGTGTCCCTCGCACATTACCAGTCCTCGTCCTTCGACAAGATGGTGAGTCGTCATTATGCTCTCCCACTGATTACCCTTCAAGATTGGCTGGACACATTGTTGTGTCGGAACTCTTATCACCAGGCGCTATGGAGCAGACATTTGGGCACAGATCAAGTAGGCTCTGGTCGTCATGTGTCAACATTTAGTTTAGAAGAAAAGCCGGTTTCTCGGAAGAGACAGAATTCGAAATTCAGTGTTATTATGACGACACTGAGACTATGCGAATCTTTCGTACGGCTGCAGCCGTTTTGGGTAAAATCTTTACTTTCCTTCTTATTCATAGATTAGGCTTGTCTGTTGACGATCTCTGGGAGTTGTATGGAGACTTTCTGATCACATGGGCTTGTGAAACTGGCTGGGAGAAAATGCTCACCTGCATGGCCACCAATCTTCAGGAATTCCTCGACAATCTCAACTCTATGCACTATTTCATTGGTCAGTTCTCAAATATCTATAAAATTGATCAAATTGATCAAGATCAAATTGCCTTCCGATCGGAGATGCGAGGACCGACATTCCATTGTGAGCCTCAAGGAGACTCGGGTCTTCGTCTCCACTACTTCTCGCACCGACAAGGACTCTTTCCAATTGTGAAGGGACTCGTGAGAAAGACGGCTCGAGTCCTTTTCGAGATGGATGTGACTGTCAATGTTCTGGAACGTTCTCAAGAGCGAAGAAAGAGCGGAATGATGGAACATGTTCTGTTCAGCATTGAGCCAGATGACGACCACAGAGCAGGAAGACGTTTTGCCTACAAGTTCCGACGGGAGAACAAAGTAGTTGACAGTGCTGAACTGGTTTGTTCCTTTTCTATTCATAATGAGAATGTAGGGAATGATGATGCCGATCTCGTTGAAGGATATTTTAAACATTTTCCCGTATCACATCTGTTTCAATAAGCAACTGCTGGTTGAGCATGTCGGTGAGTCAATCGCGTGTCTTCCCGCAGGCAATACGAGTCTACGAGAGAGATAATTTCAGGACATTATCTTGTGAAAGAATACGGACTGGCAGACAAAAAGATGTTGAAGTTGAGCGAATTGGTTCAACTAGTCCAACCGTCGGACATTCAATTGACACATAAGAACATCATAGCCTATTTGAATACAATCTTCATCTTCCAAATGAAACATCACGCCAAGAGAAACGAAATCGAGAAAGGCTCGGCGGAGGCATTCCAACAGCCTCTTTGTCTCAAAGGTATTATTTTGATGTCTTCTAACAACAAGAACAGGCCAAATGATGTCGATCAATGGTGGAAACTCTATCATCTTCCTTTGTTCTCCTCACGTTACCACGGTCCGAGATATACTCGACTTGAATCTGTTTATTTCTGACATGCCGATGCACGACGCTACTCGAGATCTTGTAATGTTGAATCAGAGTAGAATCTGTCAAATGGAACTCAAGTAATATCTCTTTTTGACTCCAAATTGGAGCTTGTTTAGTAAAAAATTGGAAGAAACTGTCCGCAATCTGAAGGGACTGGCAGAACAGTTGGAAAAGAAGAAATCCCAAACTGACCATCTGCTTTACGAGTTTGTGCCAGTAGCGATTGCAGACGCCTTTCGACAGAACAAACCAGTACCTGCTCGTAAGAGATAAAAGCGTTTTAAAAGACCAATCTTTTTTAGAAGAATTCCATGACTGTACTGTTCTGTTCGCGGATGTCCCTGATTTTTTCACCATTAACGTCAACTGCAAGCCACATGAGGTCTGTTAATTATTCAGATGAGGGGTACTGGTCGGAGGTGTATTCATGACGAAATCATCAACGAGAACATATTGCAGGTAATCGACCTCGTCACGGATCTTTTTCATCGATTCGATCGACTCATTGAACTCAACAAAGTCCGTTTCCAGTCTTCCGTACAAATGCTTCTTTCAGTGCTACAAGGTTCTTTCGCTTATGGATTCGTACATGGTAGTCGGAGGAGTACCTCAAGCCTCTCAATTACACTGTGAATCTATTCTCAATCTTGCTCTTGGCATGCTTTTCGAAGGAAAACAAGTCCGAGTTCCTGGAATGAATCTGCCAGTCAGAGTCAGAATTGGAGTACACACCGGCCCCGTTGTTGCGGGAATCGTCAGTCACAAGAAACCCAGGTTTTGATCGGAAGAAAAGGATCAAGTTATATTCAGATACTGTGTACTGGGACAGACAGTTGTAGTTGCCAAAACTGCTCTGAATCAGAGTACTCCCGGAAGGGCTTTGGTCACCAATGCTGTCAGAACGTGAGTTACAATTATGTCAACAAACTGACTCTCCTTCAGGATGGTCACAAAACATTTGAAGTCGATTTTTGTGTTCACATCTGCCGGATATCTGGAAGCCGGAACTCACAAGATTCTGACTCATTATCTGGAAAAGAACGAACAGTCAAGTGCTTGGGATTTGGTCAAAGCGGAAAAGGGTCCAGACAATTCGATCGATGGGTATAAAGAACTGCATTCTGAAGATGGAGTTGCCGAATGGGAAGAGGCTCGGAATGCGGCAATTCGACAGCAGAGTGTACGTTTTCTCATGATCTAGAATACTGGGTTCAGCAGGTTGTGGATGCACTTCAAGGCATCTCTCGAAAACAGAAGGCTCTTCAGCGGTTGCAGTCCGTCAAACGACGTTTTCGAGCTGCTCAAAGTAACGACAGCGGAATTTCGATGACAGATTCCAACCCCGAATCAACCGTTTGCTCGATCATGTAAAGCAATAATTTGTCCATCTTATTTGTAAGACACTTCGAATAAACGTTACTTATCCAAACCTGTCACTGTCAAAACAACGGAACACAAGATGAAAACATACAGGGCTTTGACGCCTGTAGCTATGAAAATGCCGATCACTGGTTGTGAGAAGAGAAGTTTTAACTTGAATCCGTTAGAGTCGGTCTCTATTCAAATCGATCCAGCGCTTCACCAGAAACATTCCCGATATCCCAAATCACTGAAAACAGAATAAAGAAACCATTGAAGCAATTTCACGATGGCAGTCCACTCAATAAACAAGAGGCAGAGAGCACGATCAGTTTTCCCTTGAGGAACCGAAGGACCGCAAGAACTATACCAAACACCGCTGTGGATTCGAGGGTGCCTTCGGAACCAAAGAGAACTGAGCAATGACACCATCTGAACGATGGGTGCTGGTTGTGGCGGATTCACAGACCAACGGTCACTATTGCAGGCTCTCTACCAAAATCGAAAGGTCGAAAAGATCGAAACGAAAAAAATAATGGAAACATCGCCTGGTATAAGAGGGCGAGGTGCTTGGTAGAATTGGCGTGTTTGGTAGTCGAAGAGTCGAGGAGAAGGAGCAGCCATCCAGCAGTACCAGCAGACCCTAGACTGTTTATTTCTTTTGAACCAAGCTTTCAAAATTTTGAAACTTTGAAAAACTACTACAAATGAGCTTTTATTGCCGTTATCTTTTCCAAAAGTTAAAAGCAAAAACAAATTGATCACGATTAGTTCTGCTCGCTAGTTGTTATCTACACCATCCCTCTTATCGACGCTTTACTTCCTAGTACAGTTTCAATTTGAAGGAATCTCACTAACTAATGACCATCGATGAGCACTACCCAACCTTGCCTTTGTCGTCTTTGCACAAAAAGAAGATAGAAGAATTGAGGAAGAGAGCAGCCGAGGATCTTCTAGCTTGGCCCGACTACGACACGGACTTCAATTTGCTCAGATGGATTCTGGGCTATGACAATGATATTGGTAAGAGTTCTCTTCGTCGATTTCCAGTACTTTTATCAGAGGCAATTCTTCCGAAACTGCGCTTGGCCATCATTACTCTGACGACAATGGGTTTAGATAAAAAGAAGGCGGAAGATGCTGCCAGTGTCAACCAACTCGTTCGTTCTCTCTCACCAGCTACTGAATATTTCCCAGGTTTTTTGCCCTTTTAGTCCCAAAATATCTGAATTTCAGGTGGAATAATGGGTACAGATGACCAGGGAAATCTCATTTTCATGCAGTCGATAGCCCGAGCTCATCCGAAGACATTGATCAAAGCAGTCCAGTGTCTATGTTCTATCGAACTTCGATCACCCAGACGGAAATGTGTTTCAAGCTAATTCGACAGTTGGAGCAGAAACACTCGAAGAAACTCGGACTGGAGATAGTTATGGACCTCGACGGCTTCTCGATGGATCTTCTGTACATGCCCACGCTCTTGCTTTTTTTTTACAAAGCATTGCTCGCTCTGGCTCAAGAAATCTTTCCGGATATCGCTCGACAGATCTTCGTCATCAACTGTCCTCTCATCATCCGAGCAGTATTCAACATGGTCAGCCCGGTTCTCTCGAAACAGACGAAGCAAAAAGTCATTTTTCTGGGCAATGATTGAAGGAGTGTGTTGAACAAGGAGTTTGGGATACACAACATTTACCCGCACTGGGGTGGAACGAAGAAACACGCGGCTGGCCCGACTAGCGACTTGAGGATGGGCGGCAAAGTGCCGCAACAACTGCAGTACGATCCGGAGAACGACTTGGACGACGTGACGATTTTGAAGATTGGTGCGAGAAGCAAGCAGAAAGTGACAATCCAGGCTGAAAAGGGACAAACAGTTCATTGGTGGTGGAGAGTAAGCAGTGGCGATTTGGACTTTTGGGCTGAACGGGACGGATACATCTACTGGCCAATATTCCGTCTTTCTACTGAATTTCATCCAGAAATAGGAAAGTTTGTCTGTAAGGAAACAGACTCATTCACCTTCTACTTCGACAACTCGCACGGAGCTGTCTGGTCGAAAGAAGTTCGCTATAAGATATGGACAGAATAAACAGATATGGACAAACTCTTTGTTAATCACCTCTTAGATTATCGCAGAACATGCTCCTTATGAAGGTCTTTTTCCATGAGATACGGGTCGCAATGAATCGCTCATTTGTCCATCCGGATCTCCTCCCATACAGCACATTGTGGCGCATCCAACGCCAGCCTTCAAAAGGCATGTCTGAGGTCGAACCTGCTAATCCACGCGTCCTCTCCTTGATGTGCCCTCGTCCCGATTGATAGAGGCTAGCCCTGTGGACCGGGTGCGAAACCCGTTCCAACCGCAATGCAGCCGCAGTCGACTGGACATCTCTCCCGAAAGACGCAATAGACCAGATCTTCCTTGTTTATTTTCTTGTTATCTCTCTACCCTACTTTTTCTATTCTGCTCTTTTTCGACTGTTTCCGTGTCTTACACAAAAGTCTCGAGTGCATCTCCTTCTCACCTTAGCGACACTCTTGTTCACTATCCAGTTTTGGACAAACTCTTTGTTAATCACCTCTTAGATTATCGCAGAACATGCTCCTTATGAAGGTCTTTTTCCATGAGATACGGGTCTTGTCGAAGTTCTCTGATTTTTCGAGCGACATCCAGTCCAAGAGACGGCGCCTTATCACATTCCCCAGAGCGGCTTTGAAAGGGAGGAAAAAGGAGTTCTTGACCTCGACCTCTTTGGTTTTTGCGAAGACTTTGTTCAGATGTCAAAAAAGCCGGATAGTGTTGCTACTACCCGGAAAGGACTCTTCCCGCCATTCATCAAAGATGGCTTCAAAATCACCGAAATTGTCCGCTTCAACCCGATTGAAGTCTTCTTTACTGGGTTCATCCCTCCCATGTTTGGATCCGTTTCGGCTATTGCCATCGCCTTGATCTTTCACAACGACGAAATCAGTAACTACAACTGGCAGTGTGGAGTGAGTCAATTTCCTAAATGCTCTATCGAAAAAAAAACAGAGAGCCCGTCTCCCATCTCTTTCTCGCATCATCAACCTTCCCGTCGAAAGAACCTTCTGGCAACTGTTCCTTCTCTTCCACGTCCCCATCCGAATCGTCGAACTCATAACAGGCTGTAAGACCCTTTGTTTTCCTAATAAAATTACAAAGTTTCTCGGTACAAACGAATGCGAAATGTCCACTACAAACGAGTCTGGCTATACGAGATCTCCCGTTATTGCTACTTTTTCGTCGGATTGGCCGAATTGATGTTCCTGTCGGCTCTTTCTGTAGTGGGAGAACGAGAAAACATTCGTAAAATCCACTGCTCTGACTATATATCAAGTACTTTTAGAACTTCATGTGATCTTCTTCTACATTTTCGGATTCTGCGGAATTGGTCATATGATATCGAACATCTTCTGCCACGCTCACTCGCTCTACTATCTCAATCCTTATGTGAGTTTACTTCGGTCTAGCCCATAACTGACATTCAGGGTCGAATTTCCTACTACTTGAAGCTACTGTTCTGTGGTCTGTACCTGCTCTCGGCGCCCATTCTTGTCGGCGCTTTCATTCTCTACTGGAAGAAATGTATCACTTGGGGTACTTTGTTTTTTCTCTGTTCTAATATCGTTTGCAGCCTACGATGTGTTTGCCATTTGTGAGTATTGTGGAGTCTTTTTGAACATCTGTTTCCATGGCTGTGCCTTCTTCGACATCAGATACAAAGTCACTTTCAGGTAAACTCGAAAATAATTCAAACTACCGTATACATTTCAGTGTCCGTCATGTGGTTCCAGTGGAAATGGACGACGAGACCGAAAGAAACTCGGTAACCAAAGTGCCTCCCAGCGATCTCGAGCTCAAAACCGCCTCTATGAAATAACGTGCAGAATCAATTAGATCGAGAGGTAAATATAAAGTTTGAAAAACATCATTTATGACAGTCTGTTACCCGAAAATTGTTCTATTGAGTTTGATCAGGGCAGTTGAGAGTCTTCGATGTTCTGGTCCGTTTTCGAACAAAGAGTTAAGAAGATGAAGGAAGAGCTGAAACTGAAGTGACTTCTTCTTCTAGTCCCTTTAGAATTTTCTCTGCTTTTCGAAGTCTGCTCCGTTCTCGTTGAATCCGCCACTTTGTATCATCTATTTTCTCATCCAATTTTTCGATCTTCTCACTGATTTAAATGTGTTTTCAAGAACATTTACGTACTCTAGATGAACTGTGAGCTTCGCTTGACTATGGAGAATTGTCTCGGTGCAATTCAATTCGAATGACTGGGACGCATACTCATCGGCCAGCATTATGAACGCTTTCTCCACTTCGGAATGATACTGAAATTTCCGTTTTCTGTTGACAAAGACCCATGCATAGACTATGAGCCAAAGCTTCCGCTTACCTTTGAAGTCAGTCGCTGACACAGATTCACCAATTCCCGACTCTTTTCGATTTGCTCCTTGTGAAGATGGATTTGTCTACAAAATATTACGGTTACGGTAGATCATCAGTACCTTTGAACAGCTGCTTCTAGTCCTCTCGTCTCATAATATTGTTCCCGTCTTTCCTGTTGACCAGCATGCACTCGAGAAAACCTATATCATACCTCAAATAGTTGGAAAAGCTTTACTTTTGTAACTTTTCGATGTTGTTTTGTCGGTAGCCGTTCTCTTTTGGAACAAATTCCGAAAAAAATGAGTATGTTGAGGACAGTCCTGCTCGGATTGTGGGCAGTTTGAGATCATCATCAATCTCTGCTGTTTTCCTATTTGGTTTTTTATTTGCTAAAGACCATGTTAACTCTAAACTCGAGCGAAATATACTAGGAATAGGTGGTAACATGGCAGTCAGACATCCGTAATAATTTCCAATTTTTCATGGATGACTGGTATGAGTAATTTTGATTCCTTTGATCATATCAAACTGTCTATGTATGTTTTGGTTTTTTCTTATATGTTGCAGTTGAAATTGACCAGCCGTTAATATTGACCGGAAATTTTTTTTTTCGATTTTTTTTTTGATTTTATTTTCTTTTATTATTGTAGAATATCCTATTTGGAACGTTTTGATACGGAAACGACCGAAAAAAAATCGGAAAAATACACTTGAAAACAATTTCACAAGCCATGTTTGGTTGTTAGCCCATATAAACGGCTGGTTCTGGTCTTAAAAGATGAGGAATGAATCAATCTAGCTATTTTGATAGAAAAAAATGAAAAATAAATAAAAAAAAACCCAAAATAATGAATTTCCGGTCAATATCAACGGCCGGTCAATTTTAACTGCAACATATACATATCTGCCATTCTCTGGAAACCCGAACATTACTGTACAACAAAACATTTCTGATTTTTGAATTTCTTCTGGTAACAGATTTTTTTTTGAATTTCCTTCGACATTCTGTAAACAGCGCGCCCACTTTCGGTTTTGAAGTTTCCTGTTCCTTTTCAGTAGACTCAACGTTTTCTATTTTCCTCCTTCCAGTTCATACCTCATTCTTACCTTTTTCAAAAGCATTGCCAATCCAACTGAAGCAATTCTCCGCGATAGCTTGCATCACTCGATACAGTTGTCCTTTCTTTCCACAGACTACTACAAACTATATTCCCAATAGTTTTGACCGTTTTGTGACTAAAAGGGTGTCAACGTTCACCGAGAGAGACACTTTCTGAAAAGCGCAGTGAACGGCAATTGATGTTAACAGAAACCCGTTGGGCGGCCGTACACTTGCTATGCTGCCCTTTGTTACACATGCGGAAATCTCTCAACTTTATCGCCTGACCCCGTAAACACCTTTTTTTTATCCGTTAAATTTACAACTTTCCAACGCTGCAATTTAAAGTAAACAAAAAGGTTTTGGAAAGAATAAGATCTGCAAATCATTCCGAAATCTTTTATTCTTGGCAAGTCTCCATTTGTGCTCATTTCTTGAGTTCTTGGCTCGCATTTGTTTGCTTTCCCTCATTCAATTCCTTTTGTGTACCTCCATCCAATCACGACTGGTTCCCCGCTTGTTAACCACCACATTATATACTTCTTCTTATTGCCATTTTCAGGTAGATCAAGACGGGAAAGAATCACTCAAATGAGCATATTATCAGAAATACTTAGTACGGTAAGCGAAACATCTTTCCGGTATCAATAGCCACGGTTTTCAGGGTCATGTAGATAAAGAGCTGTTGGATGCTCTTGACGATGAGCAGAAACAACTTTTATTTTGTCAGATGAGAGCAGAACAGGTACTTTTAAACAAAAATTTGAAAACATTGTTTTAGATACGAAAATGGGAAGCATACGAAAACCGCCTTGCGACCGAGCCGCCACAGAGAAAAGACATGAGCAAAAAGCGTCTACGGTTTCTCATTTTTCGATTTTTTTTAAATAAACAAATTTTAGATGGCTTGTCGGAAATGATGGTGACGTATGGGTGTGGGTGATGGGAGAACACGAAGCGGATCCTTCAATTGATCAAATTCTCGACGAAGAAGTATGTTTCAAATTCTTTTGATTAAATATGCATTTTAGGCTAGACATGAAGCTCATATTCGAGCGTTAACCGAGTTGACGGTGCCGAATATCCAAGATCCCTCCAGTTCTGCCTTTGTGGATACTCTGCCTCCGGAAGAAGCCTTGAAAGCCCAGCTCGGGAATATGCGCGTCGGAATCACTGTAAGTTCATTTTTTTACTCAAATAAAACATCTAGGACTCGATGTATGATGATGCCGATGCCGTTCTCGATAACGACCATCCTTTATTTTTCCAACCTGGAAGACTCAGAGACTCTAACGGTTTGCTTAATACATATTTTCTAATTAAATGTATTTTAAGACAAAAATGTACGAAGTATCCCTATCACGACCACCGTTTCGTCGTATTCAACGCCTCAACCACAAAGAACGGAAATGAAACCAGCCAATGTCAAACCGACTATTCTGCCAAAACCGATCCCAACATCTAGTCCCATTACAAAATCTTGGCAAGACGTTGCTTCCGATAATGGTTAGTTGTACGTTGTACTTTGTTAAAAAAATTATTTAGGCGTAAAAATGAGAAATTCGCGCAACTTGAACGAAAAAGAAAAGTTGGAAGAAGTTCAGAAACGGGAATCGGAAATATTTCAAAGTCTGCAAGAGCAGCGTGAAAAAATTCGCAAAGAAGCCGAAGCGGAGGAGAATAGGAGACGACAAGAATGGGAAGTTCAAAGTACTTTTTGTTCACGTTATTTTGTGAAAAGGAAAATCTAGACAAAAGAGCTCGCGAGGCTGAAAATGCAATGAGAGAGATGGCACAAAAGGCTCGTGAACAACACAGACAGCTTATTAGGACGTCGACTTCCATTCTGCCCGCCTTGAAGGACACAAAAGCAACGTCTCTTCGAGAAGCCCTGTGGGTTTTTCCCATTGCTTTTCTCACATTTTTTTCAGCAAAAATCTACCACGACCTCCGAAACCGAAATCTAGACAAGCAATCATCGAATGGTTCCGTCGAGACGAACTCTCACGCGGTACGGGCTTAGATCCCAAAACCAGAGCTCCTGCTCCTTGGTTCCACGGAATTATCACCCGCGATCAGGCAGAAGTTCTTCTTCAGGACAAACCAAAAGGATCTTTTCTTGTCAGAGTCTCCGAGAGAATATGGGGGTCAGTTTCTTCTTCATTTTGTAAAAAAAATGATTTCAAGGTACACCGTCTCGTATGTTGTCGGAGATGGAAGCCACAAGCATTTTTTAATCGAAAGAATAGCCGAAGGTTATCAGTTTCTGGGAACAAATCAAGTGGTTCACGAACAGCTTTTTGATCTCGTCGCGTACCACGAGGTTTTTTTTGTATTTCCAACTGAACAAACAAGATTCAGACGGCTCCAATAACGGCGAAAGGTGGCGAAGTTCTGATTTGGTCGGTTGGTCAAGCGAAAGGATCACAGCCCGACTACTACGACATAATGCCCGAATATTTAAACCAAGCTCCTCCCAATAGGTATGTAGGCCGTTTCTAGACATCTCACCTAATATTTTATGAATACGGGGCTTTTTTTCTCTCTTTTCACTCTCTCTAGCATTTTATTATTGTTACACGCATAATTATTTACCAAAGGACATATCCTCCGGTTTTAACCAAGCGCAGTTCTATCCCAATAGTTCCCTCTTTATCTATGCTGTAATTATTTGTACTTACTGAGATTTTCGCTATTTATCGTCTCACATAGCGCCTTTCTTTGTTCATGGTGCTCAGGGCTTCAGTTTTGCATTTTAAACAACTTGTGATGGTTTATTGTAGTAAAAGTTATTCTCATGCAATTTCTTGTACTGTGCGTGTCTGCGGTGGAATATCGACTCTTTCGCTTAACTAAATTGAAACGAATAGAAAGATGGAAGGAGAATTGTTCGCCAAAACACACGCATCTCTCACTGCTCTTCTCATTCTTCAAAAGGAAAATCGAGAGATCAATTCTGGACTTGTTGTCATTCGGAGGTTGTTAGAAGGTTCTCTTTTGTATATTTTCACGCAATCTTGTTAGAAGGAACCGAAGACATCGAGCCAGCGGAACTATCCGCCGTCCAAGCAGCAATCGTCGTCGGAATTCGTGTGCTAGCCGATGGATCTCTTCGATCGGGCGAGTACTCTTCCACAGTCGAACATTATGCTTCAATCATTGACGAAATTTTCAAAAAGGACGATTTAGAGGTTCTTATTTTTTGCGATTGAAAATCCTTTGCAGATATTATTGAAATGGGCAGAACATGTTCGTCCTCTTCTGGCCATTTTCCTCTCCGATCTCTCCGGCTCGAATCATTGTGTCCAATGTATTCTTTCGGCTGTCAAAGGACTGACAGCGTTTGTTTTACGCTCAGAAGGATTGAAATCAGGTTAAACCTCTTGTTTCACATTTCACTATCTGTTTTCAGAATTTTTCTCTTCAAATTCTACACCGTTGGTCGGAAAGCTGGTCTCCGTCTGTCTAGACACGCTATCGACTGACTCGAGAAGTGTAGAAGCTCGACAACATTCTGTGGAACTTCTTAGGCTACTTTCATCAACTCCCTTTTCAAGAAATACTCTTTCTGTCGTTCTACCCGGCTTTACATCTCGTCTCAGCTCCATTCTGGCCTCAAGTAGTACTTCCAAAATCACCGAAACTGTCTTACAGGTTTTTTTTGTTAATAACATATCCAATTCTGTTTTAGACCTTTTTCCAAACGATAACTTTGTGTCTAAAAGATGGAACTTTTGACGAAGACCAAACTGTTCTCGCAGGCAAACTCGCTGTGAATAGAACCACTGAATGGGCTCATAAAACAGCCGAAAAACTTGTTCCTTTGGTAAAATTAATTTTCTTCTTCAATCAATTCTCCCTGTTAAGATATCGAAAGTTCTCGCTCGTCTTTCACCAAATCGCGACGAATCCCTCCGTCTAGCCTTGTTGAATGGGTCTCAACGAGTTTCAGACGAATGTAAGGAAGCCTTTGGAAAGAATCTTGATCCAGCGTTCACCGACCTGTACCTTCTTATGTTGGCAGACGAACACACAATGTAAGATCAGTTTTATTCATTTCTAAGGTGTTTTTAGAGTATCGAGACGAGCTTTGGAAGTGTACAACATGGCACGGACAAACGACACGACAATTTATGTTTTGGAGCGACTATCGAAAATATCTGACCAATTACCCAACTCTGTTCGGCAGAAAGCGGACAGTTCTTCCACATTAAAACAGGTTATAATGCATAATTTTCGCTAGAACCCGATGATTTAGATAACAAGCATGCTGACAGCACTTGGTCCTTCGATCAAAGCCATGACTATGACTCATTCTCCCGTAATTGTAGGTCTTGTCCGATCATTGGCTTCTTCTATTCGGATCAACATCAAACGGCTGGCTATTTGTTTCGACGATGCACAATCTGTCATTGGTTTGTTTTCTTGTTTCAGTTTTACTGCGAATTTCTACAGATACCGTTTCATCTGTTCCTCTGAATTTCGACGTCGATATTCGGCTTGTAACGAGAATTTGCAAGAGTTGGGGAGAGAACTGCGGTGTCGAGGTCAGTTACGCAGAATACATTCACAAGTTGTCTTTTAAGATGGTCGATTTGCTTTCTTTTGAAGCCAGTAACTGTTCTCAAGGCGACAAAATCGCCTTTCTTCTTCTGCAATCCTTTGTAATCGACTCTCTTCGTCCGAGCATTAATTTATCTCCGATACAAAGTGTAGCTGAACAGTGCTGCGATGAAATAGAAGAAATCCAATTGGAAGTTATTCCCAACGAAACCCCAGATCTTTCAAAAGAAGCGGACGAAGAAACAGCTCTGACCATCATGTTGCTGACGTGCCTCACTGCTTCCACAAAACGACTTCGCCGAAACAGCAACAAGGTACTTTTTGTCTTTTTCACGGAGTACTCGCCATTCAGATTCTTCTCAGATCGATATATAAAATGCTTCAGTTCTGTTCTAGTAGTAATTGGATCCTCTCCTCAACAGCAGATATGACTCTCGACGACCTTGCAAAGGTTTTCTCTCTCTTTAATTTTATAGATACACCCATTTTAAGTCCCACTCGTTGTCTCTTTCGTCTTTTCTCACAACTCACAACACGTATATTCTGTCAAGCGTTGAACTGGCCTGTCGTTCTTTCGAAAAACACTCAACTGCTCCACTCGCCCTTGAGACGTTTCTCAACAAAGTCGACAACCCAGAAGCATTTCAAACGGTCAGGCCTCTAATTGACAGTCTGCTTATTTCGTTAGATACTCACAAACAGGTATATTTGAAATTAATTTCAATAAAAAAGTATGTTTTAGACATGGAACTTTGTCATTTTACGGGCACTGAAGTCTTTTTCAGTGGGAATGAACCGATGGTTTCCTGAAATACAGAGAGACGAACCCGATGAAAAAAAAGAGGAGACCATACCTTCAGAAATCAGTACAATGGAGAGAGTACTGCTCAGAACTAAACATTTGCTGTCATCGGATAATTTCCCCTTCAGAGTTCTGACAATGGACATTTTGATTCAAGGTTTGCACACTTTTGATTTTTATCCGATGAGAATAGGAATGCGGCTTCTGCGAAACTTTGACAATCAGCTTCTTCCAATGGTTCACCAAAATTGGCTAGCTCTGGTCCAGCGTCTCCACGATGACAATCTGGGGAGTCGAAAAGCTACATTTTTGGTTTGTATCTTCTCTAAAGTCATACTTTTCCTGATTTAGGTCATTGTGGAAATGGCCAAAATAACGAAATCTTTCGTCTTTCGCAAGATAATCTTCGAGGCTTGGCCGTTGATTTCCAAATGGCTGTCGAAAAATGTACAGAAGAAAACAGCGCTTCCACAAAGTTCGCCTTTTCGGTTTGCTGAGACAGTCCTCACCAGGTTTGTTCCTCTCATCCTCACTGTATGCTTATTTCAGATCAGCAGAGATGTTCATCAGTATTGAAATACGCAATGATGATTGGGTCAAGATTCGTCCCGTTTTCGAACTTTTTCAAGCAGAAGGAGTTCATTCCAGTTTGAAAAATTGTTCCACGACCACAGTGCAGAGAATAGACGAATATCTCCAATCTGCATAACTGGTATTTGACACTGGGTTCGAATAAAACGGGTATTGATAGACTTTGTTAACTAATATCCGTCATACGGGCGTCTATATTTGTTTTGTTTATATCTGCTTATCTTTCCAGATGTCCCGATCTTATCTACCCTACTTCTTTTCTGGCACGGTAGTACCAGGTTTTCAACGAGGCAGTAAGGAACTTGGATGTCCTACTGGTAAGTCTTTTATAACCTATAATCAGTCTATTTTACAGCGAATATGTCGGACAATGTAGTGGACAATCTTCCTGCTGACATCCCTTCCGCCATCTTTTATGGTCTGGCTCGAGTGAACAAAGGCCCCGTGCACAAGATGGTTATGAGCATCGGATGGAATCCGACGTACAAAAACGAACGCAAAACAGTCGTAAGTAATTTCTCCCTCTCTATAATATCGAAAACCTAGGAACTTCATATAATTGAGCAGTTTCCGGGCGATCTATATGGCCAAGCAATCGATGCTGTTGTTGTCGGCTTTCTCAGAGACATGATCGCCTTCAAAAATCTAGGTAAGTGGTCTGTTTCAGGTTCCGCCGAGACTTTTGATGTCCTCGTAAGCGCTGTAAAATTGGCTGGAACAGCGATTTTTCAGAGCAGCTGAAGGAGGCCATTCGAAATGATATCTCGACAGCTGTTGAAAAACTCGACTCGAGCGACACGCAGCCCCTGGTCAAAGAGTTCTTTCCAGCCAACGAAAAGAGTCATCTCTGATTTGAACGTTGTGAGTTGAGATTACCAAATTTCACTTTTTGAGCGATAGTTTTAATGTTTTGCATAACAATAAAGTCAACTGTACAATGCTTGCTCTTGGCTATTTGAAACATTGGAAGAGAAGGGACATTTCGAGTGGAACCGTACTCGCGAGATAAAGCTGACGTGAAAAGAGACGGAGATCACATTGAAGACTAGACGAAGAAGTGATATCACAGGAGGAGATGGAAGAAGGAGGTTTTAGCACAGACCCATGCTTTTCAGATTCTAAACAAGTTGGTTTTAATGACAAAAAGTAGACTGACCTTGGCAATAATCATATCGAGACACGCATCTAAAACAAACTGGATATTGCTGGTGTCCGTTGCACAGGTGTGATGACAGTAAATTTCCCTCTGAGAGGATCTGTTCAACTGTTCGAACTTCCATTGGATGTAATTGATACACTCGGACTGATTCTGTTGTCCTTTGTATTCGGGGAAGCAGATCGTCAACGGACTTCTCGTTATCTTTTCCGCGAACATATCCTGAACATTTGTGTTTTTTTTGTTCAAAACGTCACAATACTTTCTTGTTGAGGAAAAGAATGAAATGTATGTCGGCAAACCAGGGAGAGTTGCAGATAGAGTCGAATAGTTTCAGCGATTCTTGCATTCTGTTCTAAAAAACCAAATTAAAATAAGCACACGAAATACTGACCGTGCAGTTGTCCTCTCTCAACGTCTGGTCGTATTCTGATAAAGAACTGATGAAAATAATGGCGTTGACATTGTCGAAACAGTGGATCCACTTCTTCCTCTCAGATCTTTGTCCCCCGACATCTAACACTCTGAAAAAATATTTTTTAGACAAAAAAAGCTTAGAAAACCTGAAAGTGAGTCCTTTGAGTTCGAAGAGAACCTCTGTGATTCCAGTCGTCTTTATCCTTGTTCTCAACAAATCTTGTTCGCTGGGATTATAATTAGGAGCTGAAAGTCGAGGAAGATTGTCGAGAAAACTGAATAATTCATTTTGGCTTGAGACTGGACTCACTATTTGGCCGAATCGTCTATTTGATACTCGTTCGAACGACGATAACACTCTCTGACCCCTTCGTCTGCCCACAAACGCTGCATTGCAGCTGCCAATTCCTCGGTCAATTCCTCCTTGTTCGCATGAACTGTATTGAACACGAGTTGACTGTCTTTCACTCGATCCTGTTGAGCATATTCTATTTGGAGATGGAACATTGCTCTCAGAATTGACAACATCGAATGGATGCAATTGGAGAAGACCACTGGACGAATCATTTCCAAATCCTGTTGACTGAATCCGTCCTTGTGGAGAATTCGCATCTGCTTCAAGATCGTACTCTTTCCACTCTCTCCAGCTCCTGAAACACCTCATTCAAAAGACCCGATCAGACAAAAGGTAATGGCTTTTGACTGCGTTTAGGCGAGATTCTTGAAGGGAGGCGTGGGCGGTGTCTTATCCTCTAAAATCAGGCTCTTCGCGCGTCAACTCATTAGGCCGAGTAGACCGGAAAACAAGGATCGGGCCAAATCTCTTTTCGAGTCAACTCGAAAGTCAACAAGAAGATGCAAATTGGCATCGCCCACACTCTCCAGTATCTGACAGCCATACGGATATTGACTCTGACACTCCGTCTTCTCGAGAAAATCTTACCAAAAATGGCATGTCTGGTAGTATTTCAAAAAGGTCTCTGATTCAGTTCTTATTCCAAAAACATGATCTTACCATTGTAAACTCTCGCCTGGTTGGAACTAATTTGGCTAATTTATGAACGCCCATCTAATCCGGCTTGTGTCGCACCTGACCAGTCGCTCTCTCGAATAAATTGAATCCCCAATGGTTTGTTTGTGAGCCGAGGCGCACTTCTAGTCGAGCACATGTGTATCCAATTTGATCCGCGAAAGGCGAGAAGAGTCAAACCGAAGCCGGGAAAGTGAGCATCTAATGCTAAAAAAGGACTCGTTAAAAGTTCCATCCTTGATTCTATGTTTATGGGTGTTTGTCCTTAACCTCTAACAAGTTGAGAAAAGATAGGATCTGCTAAGACAAGTCAATTTGAAACTTTGTTGTGGCATTGAATGAAATGAGTAAAGAATGGAAGAATAGATACTCACCTAGTAATAATAATTTGATAATACGAAGAGACATGCTTTGGTCCTTCTTGATCTGCTCTTCTATCCTCCGATTGCGATTCCTGCCCTCCTTCTGGTCCTTGCTGGCACATTGGCCCATCTTGACGACCAAAAGACCCTCTCTTCTTCTGTAGGACTGTCGTTGAAAGTACGCGCAAGAGAGGGCAGGTTTGCCGAGTGCCTAAGGCTCCGCCCTCTCGGCGCTCTCTCCGGCATTCATGTTGCTTCACGCGATCGATAGGCTGGGTGTTGTGAGAGAGTTGTGCGTGTGCAGAGACATCTCTCGTTAGCTCTGGCAGCTCTTCTGACTCCCTAAGGACCATCATAGTCCCCATATTTAATGAGGAGGTAAACACCGCTTCGAACATTGGAAAATGGATCTGATATGCTGATAAGACAATGTACGAAATTCGCGTACCAACTCTCGCAGAGCAAAACATTTTAGTGTTTTTGAGAGGCAAGTTCCGAAGAGGAAGTGGCTAGTTGACTGATATCTGGAACAAGACATCTCGAGAATCGAAGAGTAACATTTGCAGACTATAAAGCGAAGGTGCAACTATAGAAAACTGGACAAAGGAAGAAGTGGAAGGGGCATTGGGAGAGGAATAAACCTCGTCTGAGAGAAACGACTACCATTATGAGTAATGGACTCGGGCGGAGAGGATAGATTGCAGGGGAGATCAATCACATGTCTGTAAGAGTAGGAAGAGAATATTATGGCTAGATCAAATGCAAATTCGCTAATTGACTATATCCAGCTTCTAACTTTTGTCTTTGCGAAAAGGAAACACAAGTTACAGAACGGATAAATATTTGCCACTTTTCAAAAAACCTATTCAAATAAATTACTTATTAAAAACAAAAAGCAAAGCAAATTCAATGGACACAATCAGTTCTACTAAATACTACAGAAGACTAGGATGGGCTACGAGGAGCTGGACAAGAAGTTCGGGACAGACGGAGTGGATGTGGTCTACTCGCAGCTGAAGGAACGCTACGAGAAGGGCGAAAAGGACAAGGAACTGCTGTGGCGTCTCGGTCGTAGCTGTCACGAACTGGCTGCAAAAGAGGCTGACAAGAACAAGAAGAAGAGACTGATCGTCAAAGGACAAGCATACTGTGTGGAGGCCTACAATCAGGACCAGACATCGTTCCCAGTTCTCAAATGGGTGGCTGTGACGACGGGTCAGCTGACAGGCTACCTCGGAACGAAGGAGAAGATCGAGCAGGGTTCCAAGTTCAAGGAATATCTCGACAAGGCGTTGGATATGGACAAGAAGGAGTACAGTCTGCTACACATGCGTGGTCGCTACGCTTTCGGAGTCGCCGGACTCAATTGGTTCGAACGCAAGGCTGCTTCCGTCTTCTACAGTACTCCATCAACTGCCACCTATGACGAGGCTCTGGCCGACTTTTTGGCTGCTCATGAGACTCGTCCTGACTGGCTCGAGAACATCTTCTACATCGCCAAGACCTATCTTCAGCTGAAAGACAAGACCAATGCCAAGAAGTATCTCAGTCTCGGTCTCGCTCTCAAGACTGCAGACGAGTCTGAACGCGACATCCATGCCGACATGCAGAAGATGCTCAAGAAGGTAAACCTTACCGCTCAAGAAGGTAAACATAATAAACCTTACCAAAAGTATCTTGTTCAAACCCGGAGCTTTCAAATTTTACGAATTTACGTCACGGCCGCTTATCTGGGTAGTTTGATAGAGAGCCAGACTGATCTGCGCCATTTGTGTACCATTTGTCCTCTTTCAACTCTTTCTTGCGAACTGTTGAACGGATCGATACTTTGCCAAGAAAAACAAACTGAACTGTGCTGGGCGGCAGCAGATGTTTGAGTCAACAGTCGGCTATCAAGTGGTGATATCACCCGCTTCCAATTGATTGACTACTATTTTGAGGTTCCTATAAAAACTGGCCGTGCGGCGCCACTATGTCGGGCCATCTGTACCTCCACCTTTGTTTTGACGACCTCATTTCAATTCGACTCGTTTCAGTTCTGCCATGTTCCGATGTACCACTGGTTCATTCTGCTAGCACTTTTGTGCCTTATCCAACAACTTTCTGGGTGTCCGTCAGTCTGTTCTTGTAGTCTTGGTCATGTCGATTGTTCCCGACGCGGATTGATCTCCGTTCCTCGACATCTTCCTTCGACTGCCACTTCAATGTAACCTTTTTCCAGTTTGTCAATTTAAGATTCATTCAGAGATATAAGTGGAAACGATATCGAACGTCTTATTTCCAGTTCTTTTTTCAACGCCACTTCTATAGTATCCATGTTTGTTTTCCTTTCATTTTTTACGAGTCCGCCATTTCAGAGATGCCTCTGACAATCGCATAAGACTCATCGATCCCACTCTTTTTTCTGTACTGAATCTGTCTGTAATGTGAGTCCTTTGAGTCGGTCTGAAGAAGATTCGTTAACTGCAGTAATCTTCGAAAAAATCGACTTACCTCTGTTCCTTGCGGGTTTTCAGCCCTCGAACGACTAGATTTGTACGTTTTCAAGTTTTCCGTAATTTGTTTCAGAAGTGCTAATTCAGTGGCAATATTGAAAGAGGAGGATGTCCGCTGTTTGGCGGCTGTTCGAATTGTGGATCTGTCAAGGAACAGAATAGGAGAAATCGCCGTTACCCGAGTGAAACATTCAATTCTTCAGCGACTGTTTGTTCTTTTCTTTTCAACAAATTGTTTCACTTGCAGAGATTTGGCTTCTAATACAATCCGTTCTCTGCCAGCTGGAGTGTTCTCGTCTTTTCCTTTCATATTTTCCTTACGCCTTTCTCGGAACAAAATCTCCTTTGTTCATCGACACGCCTTCAAAGGTCTCTCTAGACTCGAAGCTTTGTGAGTCTTATGTATGGTTCTACAAGATTTTTCTTTCAGAGAACTAGGAAGAAACCAGTTGTCGTCCGTGCCCGCTTTGGTTTTTGAAGAATTGGTCTCTCTGAGACATTTACATCTTTTCAGAAACAGACTGGAAGGGTCAGCTGTTTGTTTTCAAATGAAAATTCTTTTCAGTTTGGAAGACGGTGTGTTTTTCGGCTGCCACTCGTTACACTCTCTTAATCTCACTCTCAACCGAATCCAGAATTTGACCGAAGGCTGGCTCTTCGGTCTAAACAGTCTCCAAACTCTGTGAGTCGTCTTAGCATACTAGTTTCATCTTTCTAAACAGAGATCTCTCGTCGAATGAGATCAGTATCTTCGATCCGACTGTCTGGGGTCAAACTCCGAATCTCCGTTGGCTCAGTCTTCAGAACAATCATTTGAGCAGTCTGTTCAGTGGAGCATTCCGACTCCTTCCAATGCTCCAATTCCTTTCTTTGGCAGACAATCGCATTCAATCCATCCACAAGACGGCTATGACCGGTTTGGATCGACTGGACAGTCTGGACCTGAGTGGAAATAATCTGGCAATGTGTGTCGAAGACGGAGCTGTTCTCAGCAATACTTCTCTTCCCTATCTACAAAGTCTTTTCTTCGCGAGAAATGACCTCAAGGTCGTTCCAAGCAAAGCCTTCAGTCGGTTTCCGAATCTCAAGAACTTGGATCTATCAGAGAATCATGTTGCCACTTTACACGAAGGAGCGTTTGAACCATTAAAGTTACAAAAACTGTTTGTTGCATACTTTTAGTGCTTAAATAATGTAGTTTTAGAAGTCTTCAGACATCGAGTCTTCTGTGTGATTGTCTTGTCAGTTGGTTTCCCAACTGGTTGTACAAGACCGGACTCCCGAGAGACTCGATAACAGCCATTTGTTCTCATCCCGCTCCGTTGAAGAACATTCCCGTCGTCAACATCGACCACGAAAACCTCACTTGTGGTGAGAATCAAGTTGAAGACCTAAACTAGACCATTTTCAGTCGATGATTCTCCTCGTGCCCGAATTGTCCTCCATCCAAGCTCTACTGTTGTCGTGGAAAAATCAACTACTCAATTCAGTTGTCGCGGCTACGGCATGGAACCGATCGTCATTCAGGTGACTCTTTAAAAGTATACCAGACGACTTCGTTGTCTGGTGAAATGTAAAGTGCATAGCAACCTGTCCATCTCTGATCTGTTTTAACTCCAAGTTCAAATGACTTGCCATCTAATCTTGGGAATGTCTAACTTGTCGCGACGAATTACCATGGACAAAAAATTTAATAGCTTAGAATGATGATTTAGTTACAGTGGATGAAAGTCGAATCTGGAAGGGCTCGTCCGCTTAAAGAGAACCGATTCACAAGCATCAACACGACTCGTTCGAACATTTTCAACAATACAATGACCGGACACGAGATGGTCGAGTCCGTGCTCCAATTGGACGCCATAACTCTTTCCGATTCTGGCGACTACCAATGTGTCGTTTCGAATCTGTTCGCGACTGTCTACAGTGTGAGAGCAGACCTACAAGTCCATCAACCTCCCACTTTTCTCATCGAACCCGATGATTTGTCTCTTCTTGTCGGTCTCAATACTAAAATATCCTGTGCTGCTACAGGTTCACTTGTCCACTTACTCAATCAATCAGTTTCTAGGTATTCCTTCTCCAACTCTGCGCTGGAGTAAAGATGGAGGACAGGCGTTTCCAGCAGCCACAGAAAGAAGACTTCACGTGAGACAAGGAGACGACCATCTGTACATTTTGAATGTGACTACGGCCGACCAAGGAGTGTACACTTGTCATGCGAGTAATTCGGTTGGATCTAGCCAAGCCAGTGCTACTTTGCGAGTGCATGAACATGGATTCCGCTCGAAGATAGCAGATTCGAAAGTATCTGAAGGAGATACACACATCTACGAGTGTCTAGCAGATGTAGCTCAACAAAGGATTGTTTGGCTCAAAAACGGTCATCTGTTGGAAACAGACGGAACCAGAGTATTACTCAAAGCTTTCGATCAAGTCATGGTCATCTCAAAGGTTTGCCTATCAAGTTGAGTTCTAAACTTGTAGTTCAGGTAGTCCAGAGCGATGCTGGACAGTACGATTGTGAGTTGTGGGCGGGAGGAGACGTCCTCACTCGACAGACAGCCAAATTGTCCGTGTCTACTCTTCTAGAAGTTCCTTCTGGAGCAGCTCTAATAGTTCGTGCTGAAAAGTCATCTCGCGTATCTATCGCCGTTGTCATATCGTGTGGCGTCGTCTTATTTGTCATTATGGGTCTCGTCTTCTCTTTAATATATTGGTGTCGCCAACCCCCGTTGCCTGTCGCCGTCTGAGCAGTTCCAACCATTCATTCTTTGTACAAAGACAGTTAGTGTCATAAATCTCGGGAATGTCTTCTTTTGTACCCGCTCTAGATGAGCTTTTCGCTGAATTCGTCGTCGGTGATTTCGACTGCTTCGAGGGCCACTCGTACACCTCCTGTGGTCAGCGATGCCTAAATTGTTTTATACATACAAATTAGTAAATTGAAGCTACTTGTCCATTACTCTTGACCGACAGTCTGGTCACCTGGTTCTCTTTTTCGCTTTTGTCTTCCCATCCTTCTTCTGCTTCCTCGTCTTCAACGTCCGTCTCCTCTGGTTTGGCTACTGGCGGAAGAACTTCTCTTTCTGCTTCATCATCGTCACTGCTGCTGTCTGCATCAGCGTACATCAGTGTTCTCTTCGGCTCGTCCTCAACATTGACAAGAACGGCATGATGTAGTCCTTCGAGAGTCTCATGTTCCGGTGGAGGAACATCAGGAAGATCTGGTGGTGCTTCATCCTCTTCACTGTCATCTTTCCGACTGCTTTCGACGTCTTCCGACCCGTCAGTTCTGGCTGAGCTTGGATTTGAAGGAGATGTCTTCAATATACTTCTTGGAGAAGCAGTTGGAGCTGTGCTTTGTGTTGTTTCATGAAGAACAATCTCTTCTTCCAACTCGCTGTCACTTTCATCTTCTTCTTTACTCGGTCTTGAGTTTGTGATCTCTTGCATCTCTTCGATATCATCTTCCAATGCTCGACCTTCTACAGCTGGAGTTATTTGAATAGCTGGTGTCTCGTCGCCATTCGTGACTCGTGGACTGTCGTATCCTTCGAGAAGAATCTGTTGAAGAGTGACAACTTCAGCACTTCTCGACGATGTCTGTGGCTCGTCTTTTCTTTCCTCCAATTGAAGATCTTTCTTCAAAATCTCAGACATTTGTCGCAGTTCCGACTCGTCCACCTCTTCAATCACATTCGTTCTAATCGAGACAGCATCCTAAATATTTTGCATCTTCAAAAGTAACAACTAGAACCTCCAAACTGGGTTTCTCCTGCTCTTCACCACAAATGTCGTTCATCATCAAATCGTTCAAATTCATCTGGTCAAATTCTTTCGATTCTTCTAAAATAGTCTCTTGTTTCTGTTCAATCTTCCATTTTGGGGCTTTTCCGCGAAACTCTTCTTTCGGTCCTTTCTCATCTTTTCCAACTTCTGAATTGACGAGTACACTCAAAACTAGTCGAGCCTTACCGAGCTGCTGATCTTCAAAGCCATCCACCGTCTCAGTGGCCGGAGTAATTGTCGTTTGTTCTATTGGAGCAGGTACATCGTTGCTGCGAATGAGAGTAACCGGAGGCTCTTTTTCTTCACGTGAGCAGCAGCAGATTCGAGCAAAAAAGCCCGGATGTGGTTCGGCCATTCTGACACCTGATAGCTGAGACAATTAGGATTTGTCGAATCCTAAAAACGGAGAGAGAGCGAGGAGGAAAGACGACTGAATTGCGGATAATCGAAAAAACGGATGTGGTAGGCGAGAAAATGGACTGGGAGAATGAGTTAATTTAGGGAATGGAAAAAGTTTTGTGGAGAAAGGAGGGAGAATAGACTTGTAAACAATTTGATGTAGGTAATCGTGAGCTGGACGAGGAAAACTGGAAGAATGTTTGACCTGAGTTCATCGACGTCTGTCTAGAGTAAACAAAAGTCCTAATTGCCACGGAAAAGATTATCCGTGTAGCGGAACTGTGACATTGTTGGAACAGATTTGCACTCTTTCTCAAACAGCTTCTTTCGGAGCAGCACAATTGGGAAACTCTGTCATCTATTTTCGTTTTCGTGGATCCTGGAAAACAAACTTGCAAAGTAGGGTACAATAGGTATATTTCTTTCTGTTCATGAATTTCAAAAGTTTGTAGTAAACCGGGAGTTCTACAAAATGTCATAGCTTCGTAGCTTTAGAACGAAGAAAACGAGAGCAATGCTGAAAGAGCCGTTACGGTTCTTATGAATCATTCTGAATTTCTACTTGGAGGAAAACTTGATCGAGAGGTTATGTTTGGTTTTTCTAAGATCGGCATCCAAGTGGGCGCATATGGAAGAGTAAACGAACGTAGTGAGCAGTTGCTGCGCGGCAAGAGGGAAAGAGGTTGGCGCATGTTTGCGCACTATAAGCTGGCCTCGGTCGACTCCTGAATCACGGAAAGCTAATCAAAAGTTTCGTGTTTGCTCATTAGCAATGTCTTCTGGGGGTCACGCGACTCGACAAAATCTTCACACAAAATGTGACGAAGTGGCTCTCCATGAGGCCGGAAAGATTAATAAGTTTTCTGCGGGTTGCCGAGGTTACGCCAGCCGGATGCGTTCCTCAACCGATTACTCAAAAGGATCAGTAATAAATGTTTCCAAAATAGAAATCTCTAATTGTCTTTGACTCAGATAAAGTTTTTTTGGGGACCGGAGTGGAAAAGAATGTATTCGTACAATGCCAGGTTTGGCCAAGACATGTCGCTGTCAGCCTGCTGGAGAACGTCAATGTAGGTTGTCGGACTTGGTTCGAACCCCTCTTTTGTGAAGAAACTTGCGAACAATTCAAACCGGCGCTGTACATGGCGAGGCATTGTATTGTACTATTCAGTTTCCGTTTTGACTTTTTAAAGTCTTCTTCTGGCAGACGACAGGTGCATTCAAAGGTCTGTAGATGAACAGACAGAACAGTTTTCTGACATCAGAATGAGTCAGGCCTTTCTGATAAACAAAGGTCTCATGATGGTCTCTCTCGGTGTAACCAAAACATTGCCGCGAGCCTTTGTAACAAACAGACAGACACCTGCTCACTCTCAGTATCAAGATGGGTCGCTGGCTGTTCCTTCTTGCCCTTTCTTCGTTCTTCATCCTTATTCTCAGCTCAGGTAAACTTGATCCTGATTTCCCAATGTCTGATAAAAAAAGAGGGTGACTCATCAAGCGAAGTGTTTTTTTCTCGTTCCCATGCTGTTTGCCACGATAAGAGAATCAATATAAGCACCCAGTTCCGACCCAGTTCAAAGTTATGTCTTCAGATCAGCAGTCGGCAAATGTTCAAGGAGACCCGGTTAGTTGTTTATATTTCTTTCGTTTTTAAAAGTACTGCTTCAGGAATATCTTCCCGGTCAGAACATGATTAACAGTGGATTGAGAAAGAACATGCCCACCAATCAAGAACAGGTCAGATTCAAACATCTGTTTGAGATAATTTCTATTTTTTCATTATTTCAGTTTTCTTATTTCCGCCATTTCAGCCGTCGGAAGTGCCTCTCCGTGGTCAGAACATGATCAACAATCATCACAGAAAACAAATGTCAAACAGCGGACCCAAGACGGCGCACGGCACGGTTCCCAACAGAAGACGCGGAGAAAACTAATTGTAAACTATTGTTGTGTAAATAAATTTTTACTTTCCAAAGAATCATTTTGCGCGTCGTCCTCTCGTCCCGGTGAGAGAGGAAGAGCAAATTAGAGCACATAAAACGACAGTTAGCAGGATGCAGAATGCCTTAGTCTAATGGCTGTCTGAAAGCTTTTTGGTGTTTCTAATGGCTTTATACTAAAAGGCACAGACCATGAAAAGTAAAGAATCAGTTTGACCAGAGACAGTCTTCCAAATATGTCGATACTGCTTCTACTCTTCCTTCTACCTCTTGTTTCGACCGAATACTGCGAAGTCGGATGGATTTATCGCTCGGGGAAGAACGTTGAAAACTCTGTCTCCAAATACTCCCATATAAGTTTTGGATTTGAAGAAAAGGAGAATTTGTTCAGACATTGAGAGCTGACGTCGGAAAGGGAGAACATTGTTTTTTCGAGGTCGTTGGTGAAATTAGCGATCAATATGCCAACTTCACAGACTGTTAGATTCGAGCTGGACACTCTAAAAAAGTTAGTCTCTTGTCTTCCCCCCAATGTCTTTTTCAGATCTGGATGAATAATTTGAACTGTTCCACTCAAGTTTTGGAAAACGACACGAAAGCGGTGTGGAAGAGCTTGCTCAGATGTGTCTGTTGGGAAGAACTGTGTAGTACTCACTTGGAAAATATCAGGGAAATGTTAAGCAAGTACAAAAAGGTGGAACATCCTCCTAAGTCTCAGAGCAAAATGATCGACTGTGCTACGCAAGCTTTGGAGAAAGTCAATCACAAAGAAGAGTCTACCACGACGTCTTCTGGCAATGCTGCGAGCCTGTTGGTTTCAATTGTTTATTCGACGTCCACTTTGTTCGTTTAGATGTTCGGCAATGATCCTTCTGGCTCTTTTCTACTGAAAAACAACGTTTTCCGATCTACAATATGATTCAATGAACTGATTCGATCAATCTCTCTTTATTCTTTTTCTGTTTCCTCCGCCCTTTTTTTTGACTGAACCAGTCTCTGTAGACCACGCCCATGTCACTTCTTCAGAAATGCGCTGTCTCGTCCTCCTCTTCTGTTTCTTCGCTCTCGTAGCCAGCTATTACATGCCCAGAGCAGTCTACAACTATCCTTACAGGTTGGTCGAAATCCTCCTTTTCTTGGCAGAAGCGTCTCCATGTTAGAATTGAACAAAAGTAGCATGACAATCATTGAAACAGCTCTTCGGATAGCGGAATATGATACAGAAAACTGTCTAGATTATGTTTTCGAACAAATTAATGTAAAAAATTGACCAAAAAGAATTCTTCACGCATCCGTGGTTTCATACACAGACATTAGTTCTAGTTTGCGCAGTTGAGAATGTCGAACAAGCACAATGACGATCGCATAACAAAATCTTTGTTTCGGATGCTGCAAACATACTCTTTCAGATATGTAAAAACTGGCTCCAAAAAACCTTTTTCATACTGAAAAGACAGACAATCTTACGTTCGAGTTACAGTTAAAAGTACACATACGTGTCTCATGGTCGATGTGCTTTGCTTCCGGATGCTTTTGAAACGGGAAAGGTCCTGCATGTATTGTCCTGCAGCATCTTCCTTCTTTTTGAATCATTTCCCTTGGCTGAATCGGGACTTCACAAAATCACTGACGAGTCGAGTGCGCTGGGAATCGAGTTAGCCCCACGCCTTGATGATCCCCTACAAGCAGAATGATGCGGCGTCTTGAAGAGACCCTTCAGGGACTTTCTTCCCCTTGGATCGTAGACAAATGAAAAGTTTAAGAGCGTTCGGTGATATGGAGATGGACGGACCACAGAAGGCGTTGTCTCGCTACGACAAGAAGGCGTCTGATTTTCTAGCAGTCAAGAGATTCAAAGCATCGGGATTCAAGCCCTGTTATTATTCTCCAATCTCTTGTTTGATCTGATCTTACTGACCTTGACTATTGGAATAAACAATTCTTTGTTATGCAGAGTCTCCAGAGTGCGTTTTGTTTTAGTCCGAAAAATCATAGTTGTTATTTTATCGGAGTGTTCAGTAACATCTAAGTTTCGAGTTTCAGCTCTGACCTGTTGAAGACTAACAAGTCAAGATAACAATGATATGAATCACTAGTTGTACTGATGTCCGCTCCGAAAGGTCAGCTCCTCTACTCTTCTAACAAGCAATTCTACTTTAGGTGTCCGAAGTGGGATGGGATCGCTGCAGAAAGCCGAAAAACTCGCTACCATCGACGAAGATGAACTGCCTCGACAGCCACACAAGAAAGAGCGCTGCGAAGAGTCGAAACCAAAGCCTCTGAATGTGGACTTGACTCTGGATTTTGTGAACAACACTCTGGCACGCGGAGTCAAAGGAATCGTTACCGAATTCCGTGAGGAGAGAAGGGGCAACGACCTGTCCAAGATGACTGCCTTCACGGAAAACCAACAATTTGGACGGAACAGATACAAGGATGTGGGATGTCTGGATGAAAGTCGTGTGCCACTCACCCTTGGACCGGTCAACTATATTCATGCCAACTACGTGGCTGGATACAAAAGCCAGAAGAGGTTCATCTGCACTCAGGCGCCAGTCGACAAGACCATTCAAGAATTTTGGCACATGATTGTCCAGGAGAAGGTCAGCCATGTGAGTCTCATTCTTTTCTTTTGATGTTAAAAACTTTCGATCCTGATGCTGTGCAACATGAAGGAGCAGGGAGTCAACAAGTGTGCCCAATACTTCCCGACTAGTGTGACCAAAGCCTTGGACTTTGGAGGAATCAGCGTCAATGCTGTGAGAATCGGCAAGCAGAAGTTCAACTGTCCGACCAAGAACTTTGTCGTCCGCAGTGTTCTCTCGGTCATAGTCCCAGGCCATTCTCCTCACAACTGTACTCATCTCTGGTGGAAGGACTGGCCCGACCGAGGAGTTCCTCCGGCCGACATGGCTCCAATCGAACTCTGTGCTCGCTTTGAACAATACTCCAAGAACAGTCCAATCGTCGTTCATTGTTCAGCTGGCATCGGAAGAACCGGCTCGATCGTCCTCGTCGATCTTCTCCTCGAACTGCTTCGTTCCGGAACTCCGTGGGATGAGACTCTGGTCAGATATCTCCGCAATCTGAGAACTCAGAGGAACAACTCGATCCAGACGGAACACCAGTACCTCTACGTGCACCAGACGATGCTCAACTACGTCATCAACCATTTCAAGTTGGGCAGGAAGGATCCGAGACTGGCTCAGGCTATGGACAAGTTCACTGCCGAATACACGAAATACTGCCACGGATTCTAGTCAAAAGTAGACGAAGAGTAAACAATGTCGCAGCAACTCTTTTCTTTCTCTTACTCTTCACAAGTTTTCATACTTCTTTCCTCAATCTGGAGCTGAATCTTGTCGGAAAACATTATTTTGTCAGACAACGTAATTCTTTTTTGAAAAATTAACTCAGAAACATAGAATTGCAGACAGATCCACTTGACTTGTTCTGTTGTTTAGTCAGCCGCGTCGCGTCTTCTCCAAGATGTTACTCCACTTCCTTTATGACTACCGAACTTGTGAGTTGTGCCAAGACGAAGAAGGCGTCGAATGACGACTGCGAGGAACCGCCACAGATAGAAGTCCGACGGAGAGGATCCGCAATACGCTACTCGAAAGGGTTCCGGTCAAGAGAAGGGCGAAGGATCGGTACAATCCACCTCCGTCTCCACTGCCCCCAATTGGATTGCCGATTGCCGACTATCGACACGACGACGCCACGATGAAAGAAGTCGAATCTCTGCAGATTGACGAGAGCTCGAAGAAAAAGACGAAATCAACAAGCAGAAAGAAGAGCTATTAGGAGAAAGATGTATGACCGTTAAACACATTTTCTACAGACTCTTTTCCAATAGATTTCAACAGGAACTGGTGTTATTCGTTTCAGGACCCGATTGCATTGGTCCCAGCACGATTTATACTGTAGCTCAAACGTAACCCTATTTTTCACCACATTTTCTTCGAAGTGGCCCTTCCTTTTTTTTGTGTTCGGTATTTTGCCCTTTATTTATGAGACCTTTTTTAAGATTTGAGAGCTATTCTTTTAGAGTCATGTGTAGCCTCGGCATTAGCAAAATAAAAAAAACCTTTCGGGCGACAAGTTGAATGCAGAATGCGGGAAGATACAGGAAAGTTTTTTGGAAGATATACTAAGCGCTAGCTCCGGCCAGGCTGGCTGGCCGCCCTACTTTTCGCATTAAAAGATACAACTCGAAGTTTCTTGAATCCTGACTTTCTTATAATCGGAAGTCATATTTAGTTTCCCCCTTGAAAACCCCCAAAAATCGCATTGAACAAACGATACGATTGCAGCGAAATAACAGCGCTTTGGTCGCCCAGTGAAAGGCGGCGCAGTCGATATTTTCGGCGCCAAAAGTACGTCATTCAAACAGCACCATTCTAATCTGACATTTTCGGTGTTTTCCTTTTCAGCTTTTGTGTAGATCAAAACATTTGCAATAGGTAAAATTCGCTCTAAGATGAATTCGACCTTTCTGAATTGATGCTTGATGCACGTGCTCATATACGGGTCATTTTTCCTTTTTTTCCAGCTCATATGTGATGTATTATATTTCTATTTTCAAAATTTCGAGGTTTTAGGCGATGTCATCCAGAAAGAAGCTCGATGATAGCGACTTCAGCGACGAAGATTCAGATGATCCGCCGAAGAAAATTGAAAAGAAGAAACCGCCTCCACGGAAAACATCGCCTAAAAAAGTAACCAAAGTTAGTGTTATTCCGTTTCTCTTGAGGTACCTTTTGTTTAGCAAATAGGCTCTGCTCTGAATTCCGATCGTCCAGACGAAGCCGACGATGTTCCGTCTCCTGCACAAGGCTATTCAGGAAAGTACAATCACACCGACAACAATCTGCTGGACGTTGTAGGCACTTCTTTTAAATTCAGTAAATTATAATTTTCAGGAAATCCCCGAACGTCCTCGGCCTATCATGTGTGCCGATGGCTCTGGCTCGCGTCTTATGATCAAGGAAATTCTCGTCACAAACTTCAAATCTTACTATGGAACTCAGAGAATTGGGCCATTTCACAAGAACTTCTCTGCAATTATCGGACCCAACGGCTCAGGCAAAAGTAATGTCATCGACTCGTTGTTGTTTGTTTTCGGATTCCGGGTAATACTCTCTGAGTTTCTTCAAATAACCCAAATTAGGCTTCCCGTATTCGCCTGAAGAAGCTTAAAGAGCTGATTCACAACTCATCTGGTAAACAGAGACCCGAATCGTGCACTGTCGAGATCGCCTTCCAAAAGATTATCGATACTCCTGACGGAGGTTATACAATCGTCGAAAACAGCGAGTTTCGTGTCGGACGAACGGCCTATCAGGACAGCACGAGCAAGTACATGATCAATGGCAAGACACGAACAAAGGACGAGATCGAGCAGAGTCTGAAAGCTGTTGGAATTGATCTCGTTCACAACAGATTCCTCATTCTTCAGGTTTTTATTCGCCTTCACTTTCGACTGCTCTCATTTTCAGGGAGAAGTCGAACAAATTGCTCTAATGAAATGTAAGGCCGAAGGGCCAGGAAAAGAAGGAATGCTGGAGTATTTGGAAGACATCATCGGCTCCAGTCGTCTCAATTCTTTCATAAACGACATTGCTTTGAAGATTGACGAGATTAACACAGATAAAAGTCAACAGAATCAACGGTAAACTTTTACTACTAATTTTACTTCTATCTGCCCTTTACAGCGTGAAAGCCGTCGAGAAAGAGCGAGAGTTGATGGAAGGCCCTGTTCGTCAAATGATCTCACATCTCCGCTGCGAAAATCAAGCTTCTCTCATCAGCAACAAACTCCTCACCATGAAAAGGTATCTTTTAGTTTTTTGGAAAAACGTTTATTTGAAGACTGAAACATGAGAAAGAAGTAGAAACACTACAGCCTAAGAAGACTAAGCTGATGGAACAACTCGAAACTATCCAAGTTAGAATAGATGAGATATCTTCGATGAAGAAAGATAAGGAGAAGGAATATGCCATTATAGAAGCGTAAATCACTGTTACAATTGTCATTTGCTTCTATTTAGAGAGAAAGAAAAATGTCAAGCGAAGCTGGCCAAATCACAAAAGAGTATCGTTGATTTCGAGACTCAGGAGGCTCGTCGCAAGATCGATGAGAAAAAGTATGCTTTTCAGTTGTCTTTTTATATGGAATTTAGATGTGTTAAAGATCTGAAAAACGCTCGTGACAAACTGCAAACTGCCGAAAAAGAGCTAACCAATCTTGAACAAGTTCCTCAAAGGTCCAAGGACATAATCGAGATGAAAGAAGGAGAAATTGCCGAGCTCGAAGACGACGTTAGAGATAACGAGGCCAATTACGAGCGGAACGAGGAACTGTTCAAGGAGAAGTCGGTTGCCAAAAAAGAGGCCAAACAGGATGCTGAGCAGTTGAAGGGCGAGAAGCAGGGCATTCTGGACGACATTGAAGCTAAACGCAAGTTGGCCGAAGAGGAACTCCGTTTGCTCGTTTCTGACTCGGAGAAGCAGACAAACCGTATGGAAGCTGCTACACGTAGTCTGGAAGAGGCCAGGACTCAGCTAGATGCTAAACATGAAGAGCTTGACCGTCTGCGAGCTCGTCTTCCTGAGTGTGAAAAAGGTCACGATGAATGTGATAGCCAGATTGCGCGATTGGCCGACCAACAGCGGAAACTGCGAGGAAAAGTATTTTTTTTTGTTTGGAATTTAGATATCAAAATCAATTTCAGAAAGCAGAGCTGGACGAGCAGATTGAACGCTGTGGATCAAGAGTCAAAGATGCTGACACTGGAAATGACAAAAGAGGAGTCAAGCAGGTTATGAGCTATCTCTTGAAGGCACACGAAGAAGGAAAGATCAAAAACTTTTACGGCCGTCTGGTTAGTTTCTCTTTTTTCTTTGAAAATAACTTGTGTTACAGGGAGATCTCGGTACAATTGAAGACAAATATCAAACGGCCATCAGCGCCACAACTTCTGGATTGGACAGTTTCATTGTCAAGACAAAAGCCGACGGAGACGCAGCCTTGGATGTTATCAAACGAGTTCAATGTGGACGTCATCAGATTCTAGTTCTTGATTCGCTCTCCCAGTATCCACAAATGGATAATTGCCCAAGATTGTAAGCTTTCTTTTCCATTGCTTGTTTTAAAAAAAAACTTGGTTTAGGCCTGCTCCACGAGTATTCGACTTGATTCAAATCAGCAAACCCGAATACCGCAAAGCGTTCTATCATATTGTCCACAACACTATGCTTGTGAATTCAATGGAAGAGGCCCGGAGACAGTGGAAGAACTTCCGCGGACGCTATATCACCAACGAAGGAGGAGTCATGGATGCATCTGGAACCATGACTGGTGGCGGTAATACTCAAGTGACGCCCTTGCTCGGAGCCCATGGAAATAAGCGAGTTGACGTCGTGCAGCAGGCAAAAGAAAAGAAATTGGCGATGGACCAATTGGAACAATTCAAAGCCGAGGCTCACAGTCTGACGGACAAATTGGACAATGTTACGAACACTCTTGCTGAGGTTCATTTTGATTCATTTTTCTTAAAAATGATATTTTTAGATCGAACAGCGACGTTATCAAATGGGCAAGGAGAGACAGGATCTTCAGAATCAGAAACGAATTCTTACCAACGACACCAACGTAAGCTTTTAGGTGTATTTTCATTTTTCAGTTTTCAGAATCTCAACACAAAAATCGTCGCTTTGGAGAAGAATATCAAAGAACTACAAGCAGCTCTAGGCAAAAATGCTGTTGATCCCGCCGAAATTGAGAGAAGACGAGCCAAAGTGGCAGCTTTTGTCGAAGAACACGAAACGGCACAGAAGGAATTTACAGAAGCCAACGACGCTTTCCAAAAGGCTGACAATGAACTTCAAAAAGTTTGGAGAGAACTACTTGGTGTAAGTTGTCTCTTTTTTTGAGCAGTTGTCTGTTCAGAGATTCCGAGAAGCTGCGACCGCAGCCGCGGACAAAATTGCCGCTTGTAAAAATGAGATCAATACGGAAAAGATGAAATTGAGCACAAACGACAAGGACAAGAAAAAATGCGAAGGAAAAGTCGAAGGAGCTCGAGGAATCATCGAGATGAAAGAAAAGGAGCTTCGTTCATTACGAGCCAAAGAAGAAGACCATGAGCAGGCTCTTGAGAAACTTCAGGAAGATAAAACCGAATATGAGGCTTGTTTCGAAGTCTTTTGTCAGACGGCGGTTTTTAGACTGCTCTTTCCGAAATCGACACTCGGATCAAAGAGGTCCGCAAAGAAAATTCCAAACAAGATGAGGAAGAGAACGAGCTCAACAAGCAAAAATCGGTATTTTCCACGGTCTTTTCTCAATAAACGAATTTTAGGATCTGGACGATGAGTTCAAGACTGTATCAGAAGAGATAACCGTTCTCGAAAAGGCTGTTAATACCCTCAAACGCGAGATCAGCCAGTTAAAACTCCATCGAATCAAAGATTACGGAATTCTCCCGGAAAAGGTTTTTTATGTATACTACTCTAGCAAATTGTCATTGTTAGGTTCGAAAACCTGCTCCGTATGACCACATTATTGACGAGGAAACTCTGGCCGAAGAACGGGCTCACCAGAACAAGACGAAAAGGAAGAAGGCCGACGAGGAGGACGAAGAGGCAGAAAATAGTGATGGAGATGATGGAGCTGTCCCGATCCTTACGGATGACGACTTGAAAGACTGCAATCGAGACGAACTCAAGTTCCAGTTTAAGCGTCTAGAGGAGAAAGTTCGAAAAAATAAGGAACATTTGAACATGCGAATTATCGAAGATTACGCTGAAAAGGTACTTTTTAATGAAATGCAAAAAAAACAATTCTTAGACGAGAAAGTATACTGCCGAACACAACATTCTTGTAAAACTCCAAACTAATCACAAGCTGCACATGGCCAGAATGGAAGAGTGGAAGCGGATCCGTGTCAAAGAGTTTATGGAAGGATTCACCGAGATCGGCACGAATCTGAAGGAGATGTATCAAATGATTACTCTCGGAGGAGACGCTTCTCTCGATCTCAAAGATTCGCTCGATCCATTCTCGGAAGGAATTCAGTTTATGTAAATTTCTTCATATTTCGGTAAAAAAAAACGGGTCCATTTCAGGGTCCGACCTCCAAAGAAGTCATGGAAGAACATTGAGAATTTGTCGGGGGGAGAAAAGACTCTTTCATCGCTTTCTCTGGTTTTCGCCCTTCACAAATATCGTCCAACTCCTCTTTACGTCATGGATGAAATTGACGCCGCTCTCGACTTTCGTAACGTGTCAATTATCGGCCATTATGTCAAGGAAAAGACGAAAAATGCTCAATTCATCATCATTTCTCTTCGAAACAACATGTTCGAGCTTGGAGATCGACTCGTCGGGATTTACAAAGTTTTTCTCCTTTATTTTGCCACTAACGTCGTGTTTCAGACTTTTGACTGTACCAAAAATGTCGTCATTGATCCGGCAGAGGTTATGCGTCTAGCCAATCCGACAAAGAATGCTCTAAAAATGATTCACAATGTCGTAAGTTCCATCTAAACTCATAAATTCACGTTTCTAGGAACAAGACTTGGCTCAATTGGACTTTGATGCTTTGCAAGAAACTATTCGTGCTATACCTTCCGAAGATCTCGAAGTCACAAAAGTGACGACAATAAAGCGCCGTTCAAGCGAAGACGATGCGGAAGCAAAGCGTATTGATCTTCGAAAATCGCCGAATTCAGATCCGAACCGTGGTCTCGAATAGCCGCAACTGGTGTTGCCGATCTCTACAATTTACGTCAATGTATTCATAAAACGTTGAAATTGTTGGTTCATCCTTCGTCATTAGCTCAAGAGCATTATTGAAAACTAGTTCACGAAACGCAACGGTTCTGTATGTGCGTAGCGTATGAAATGTACAGCTTGAAGCGAGCAAGCCGAAGGTCTATTTTATGCGGGGAAGAACCGTGTCTTCATAGCGGCAGACGTCACCTGGACCCGTGGAAAAAGGGGGGTGGGTCCGGTGACCGAAGGGAGCCGAAATTTTTGATATCTCACCCTCTGTATTCAACATTTTGATCACTTTTTCTTGCGATATAACTTCTTACTTACAATTCTAATAAAGCAAAATGCTTCTGTTATCTTGTTCCTAATATATAACAGCTCAGAGCAGACATACAAGATCATGTGGAAATCTCTGGAATAGTCTATGATCACCACTATTAGAACAGGATAAGATGAGTTTGACTCCTTAGGAGCCAATATTCAGATGAGTCTCTTTAACTGATCAATATCGATCCGTAGTTCAGGTCAGGTTACAGATATCCTCTTTTTTTTAATTTCTTGGTGTATTCCATGTCCAGAAGCTACTTATTCATCAGTGTTGCAGTTATAACAATAGTCTGTTGCAAGGCAGTATGTTCCTGGTCTGGGTCACTGAGTCATAACTTTTGACCAAAAGTCGTATTTCGAATCCTTTAGTAACTCCCTTTTTTGCAAATGAATGAGGCTCACAGCTACATAGCTCAACCGATCTTCATGAAAATTTGGCAGAAGTTAGCTTTGTATGTAACTTAAAAAAACTAGGGAGTCAGCTGTCGAGATTGTGAGATTTGGCATTATTCTGCTGTGGATAGACAAGTAAATAATGGGTTGTATCACTAGGAAAACGTACATAGAGCAAAAAAGACCAAAAACTAAGTATGATTTTTTTTTTGGATTTTTCTTAACAGGGGGACCCTTTGATGAAATAGGGGGGGGGGGGGGGGGGGGGGTCCAACATTGTCGGAAAATGGACCTAGTTGACATCTGCGTAGCGGGGAGGAGAACTTTCTTGCGAAACAAAAGGCAAACATATGATTTATTTGGATAAAAGTATAGATTTACAAGTAGCAGTTAAGGCAATGCACAATCGCAGATTCAGGATTTAAATAAGTTTACAACAAACACGGGCAGTAGTCAATCACCCACGCGAACGATTCTCGATGTGTGAAATAATTTCCTTTTGAGGAAGACGTATTAAAATACAAACAATTGAGAGAGATGAGGATAGAGCTGCTTACAGAATTGAGCACTTCTTCTTTTTAGGCTTCTGCGGAGGACAGAGAACGGCCCGGATAGCCTCATCGAAGACCTAGAAACCCAAATGACTTTGAAAAATTGACAAAATGACCTTCTTCAGTCCCTTTTGCGTGAGAGCAGAACATTCGAGATACGTGACGGCTTTGATCTCCTTGGCCATGACAAGTCCCTGCGTGTAACTGATAGGATTCAATCGCCTCTCGCGCAGTCTAAATGATCATAAGAAGAAGTAATAAGAAAGTACGAATCTTTCAAGAGTATCCCTGTCTTCTCTGAGATCTGCCTTGGTACCTACGAGGATAATGGGAGTGTTAGGACAATGATGAGAGACTTCCGGATACCTGAAAGACAAGCGTAAAATGGTGAAAAAAATATAAATACCATTTTGCTCGAACGTTCTCGAAACTCGCAGGATTAACCAACGAAAAGCAGACGAGAAAGACATCGGTTTGAGGGTATGAAAGGGGCCGAAGACGATCGTAATCCTCTTGTCCGGCAGTATCCCAAAGTCCCAAGTTGATCGGTCGTCCTTCCACCATCACATTAGCAGAATAATTGTCGAAGACGGTAGGAATGTATTCGCCTGAATTGATTTAGTAAATAACTTCAGAAAAATATTAAAGTAAAATAAAAAAAGTACTCACCAGGAAAAGCATTGGTCGTGTAACTGATCAGCAGACATGTTTTACCCACCGCTCCGTCTCCAACTACGACTGCTTTAATCGCCTGCATAACCTGAAAAAAAACATTGCAAGATGAACGATTGTAAAACTAGAAAAGATATTGTACTGTGGAAACAGAACGATTAACCGAAAACAAACGGAAAAAGAGCTTTAATACCTACACTGCTTGTCATTCTGGAAAAATACAAGGATGAACTTAAAGGTGAGGGGCAAGGGGGAGACAGTACAAGATGAAGGTGAAAGGGACTAGATAGAGTAGTATACTGTAAGAGACAAAGTAGGGAAAAAGAAAGAATACCGGTAAAAAAGGAGATATGTCATACAGGCAGACCAGCCATTTTACGACACTTTTGCATTGTTGCCCTATACTCAAATTGTCGGCGAGAGACGGCTCGAACATGTCGCAGATAGTCTTGTAGGCTGATCGCTCCTCGAATCTTTGCTTGTCCTAAAAATTTAAAATGGCCAAAAATTGATGTGAAATCAGCGTCACTGTTTACGCTTTCAGATTGACTCATTCAAAAAAACAGGCTACATACGTAGCAGATGATAGAAGGGTGAAAAGAAAAAATCTCACCTAGGACGTAAATTTCGTCTTCACAAGATAGATCTTGAGCATAATTGTTGAAAAGTTGACGAAGAAGAGGATTTCCGGGGTCTAAGACTGCATCGATATCGAGCTTTTTAGAACCGTCGCCGGCTTCTGCCAATGCTTTAGACAATTCCGCCATTTTAGTCTGAAACTTTCTTTAAAAATTGCTGAAACTTATGATTCACCTCATGAATATTGACGTAAACAAGTAATTCTGCATTGTTTTTGTCTAGTTCTTGAACAATTTGTTTGAGTTTGGTTTGTCCGATTTGTAGATCTCTTTTTGTTTCGTTTATTGAAGCCATTTCCGCTGATTTCGTACCTGAACTTCAATCGTAAGGAAAATATTAAAATCATACCCAAATGATCACGCAACCTCAATTTTATCTTATCCTGTAGGGCACTTAGAAGTGATTCACGAATGTGATCTACAGGCGGCGCAGGAACAGGCGGTGCTAGACGATGGTTGTATGCAGCTCCTGTGAACTGACCGGCGTACGGACTAAAAAAGAGTCCCATCAAATGAGACGAGTAGTTACCTGGGGAACTGGTTAGTTCCAGCGTTCGGATAGGGCGTTGTTTGAGGATGAAAGCCTTGGTTATTGGTGGGATAAGGTGTTGGCATTGAAGTAGATGTGGCAGTTGGATAAGGGGTGTTGGTAGTTGGCTGGGCACCACCCGTTCTAAGAGCACTTTTGGCGAAAACGGGACATCGTTCTTGGAAGATCATAATCATAACCTGGAAATAGGAATAAATTGGCAAATTAAAGACCTACCTGTAAAAGGCCGTTGAGATCGTAACCGGGAAAGCGCCATTCATTCAGATAGGGCAAGAATACTCGTCCTTCTTTATTAACAGATTCAGATTCTTTGATTACCATGTCAGACGTAGGTTTGACAAAGCAGAGCGGAGCGTAGTAGGGATGTGTGTCCCAGAGATAAATTTTTACAGGAATATTGTAGCTCGAACCCTACACAAGAGAATAAATGAACAAACACAAACTAACTCTGTAAGGAACGGGAACGGTTCCACCAAGAAACACAGCATTTCTGCGTTTTCCATCGGGAAATAGAAACGATTCTGTGTCCGGTTTGAGAGAACTGAACTGTTGAAGGGCTGTCAAAATATCGTTTTTGGCCGAATCGACATATTTGGCTCCAGATTTGACCAAATTCTGTTGAATTTCATGCTGATTCACATGAGCCATACCGTTTTCTTAGATATGAGCCCTGAAAATAAGAAGATGAGTAAACTAAGGAATTTGTGAGCAATAGGCTAATATGGTTGCGAGATGTGAGGTAAAGGTTACGCAGAAACTGTTCTCAAGAAAAAAAAAGAAAGAAAATGTGAAAATGTAGGCAATCGTAATAGACGATGACTCACGAACACTGAATTTCTGCTCACGCTTTCGATGTAAGCGCACTCAGCCTGCAGATCTAGCGTGATCGATTGGAATTGAATGGGCTTCTAGTCTAGCAACAAAAAGTTTTTAAAAAACCTTTTCTATTTAAGAATAAGTAAGCGATGTAACGGGGAAGAGACAAAGAAGGAAAGAGGTACATCCAAGGTTGACAGCCTACAAAAGGCGTGTCTACGCTCAACGCTGACCCCTTTGGAGTGTCACAGCTGTGCTTCAAGATCCAATTTTAGCTTTTTGTCAATTTTTTGCTCAAGATTAGATGCTTTTGTAAACTTCATCAAGAAAAAACTGCTGAAATTGAGATCGTATCAAATTTCCACGTCCTAAACAGCAAACTTTTGTGCACAATTATATAATGAGAAAAAAAACTAAACGATCAGCAAAAAAAGGGTAACTCTGGAAAAATTTCACATGTTTTGAATTTACGCGCCGAAGCACCTTTGGTGGAACTCCAAACATTCTTGTCATTGAGTAACTAAAAAAAAACTAAGTCGTTGCTTGATTATTGAGTAAAAAAACGTATTTCAGTGGAGCTTGGTAATGGTGTCGACAAAGTCGACATATTGAGGAGCCTCTTATCGTAGCCTAGAAACATGTTTCCCTTTTTGGCCCCGATCAGGGCACCATCCACAAGGTAACTTGTACAAAGACATTCTTCCATACTTCTATTCAGATGTCGGATCTCATTAGACCCCAAACACCCAGTAGAAATTATATTTTACCCAGACATTCCAACATTAGAAGTGCCATCAGATAGAGTTCGCAATGCTTCCGGTAGTTCTGGAAGTAGTCGGTCGACTTTAGATACGAACAGACCTAAAAGTCGGGATGTCACAAAGTCGCCCAGTGTCTTATCCCAGGTATTTCAGAAACCGATTTTATTGAACCAATACTTTAGCAGTCATCAGCTCGATCAGCAAAATCCTCTCCGATTCCACCGCCCGTTCCTGAAGTTGTTCCTCCCTATCAACGTCATAAGAACAAAGGCCTCGAGACCTCTTCAGCAATGATGGTTTTTTTCAAATTTCAATCTTTTCTTTATCAAAGTTTAGGAACTCTTCGGCGGAGCACCGTCTTATGGTCCCAGCTCTGCCTTCCAGAATATTCCGCCAGCTCCGACAGAGTCATTTCATGGTCGAAAGGCCTTTTTACAGAAAGATTTGGAGGAGAGAGCAAGATGGGAATCTTTAAAAGAGCCTTCTTCTTCGGCGGAATCACATTTCTCTCAAGTTGAAGACCATGTGGCCGTAAGATCAGAAAATACGAAAATACGACAAGATTTCAGGCATACCATCGAGCAACTACCAGAGCTGGTAGAAAACAGCCGAACGTTGACTCTCAGCCTGGACCCGAATACGAAACATTCGAACACAAGCAAGAAGAAGGTAGTTATTGAAGAGACCAAGGTCATATAATTACAGAGGAAACAATCTGCCCAGCAGCCAAACTACTAGAAGAAATGGAAGCTGCCAATATTTCTTCCCCGAAACGACCCTCTGTTCCGGAAGTTTCTCCTTTTATTGATCAACCCGGCCCGGATCTGGGCGATGAAGATGTGAGTTCCGCTCTCTCAGAGCCCTTTCTTCTCTCCCAAGATTGAGGAGAAGATTTCCACACGAGATCTCTTTGTGACAGCCATTTAGGAGCCAACGGCAGATGGTAGTTCCTCGATTGGGCGTGACCCGGACGACGAGAGTCAGCGCGACGCAGCTGTCGAGGACGCAGAGGAAACGACCGAACAGGACGACGAGTCCACACGAGAAGGAGCAGAGATGCTCGTCATTCGTGGAGCACAAATTGTCAATGACGACTCTATCTTCAGTGCCGATGTTCTCGTCCAGGATGGCGTTATCAAGTAAGTTATGGGGCTCATTCTCCAATTGTCACTGATTGAACTTTACTGTTGAAAATATCTACATTTTGTTTCGGGCAGGGATTATTTGCAAATGAATTAGAATAACATGTTTGTGCTAACAAGCAGTTTTAGTAGAAATGCCTGTGATCGATAGAAGAAAGAATAGATTCGTGACATCAGGCCATTTCAAAAGAGCCATTTCAGTAGCCATTTGATACTTTTACCCTGCTGAAAGACCATTGATTGTGTTTCGCAAGTGCACACACTAAACGCTCCGCAAATGGCCGGCTTGAATTTCGAAACCCGATTAGAGTTGTGAATTTGCAGGAACGTCGGAACGGGATTGGACGTTCCAGATGGCTGTCAGGTTATCGAGGCAGCCGGAAAACTATTGATACCTGCCGGAATTGATGTCCACACACATCTTTCCGCTCCAGAGTCCTGTGACGATGTTCCAACGGGATGTCGAGCAGCTCTTGCTGGAGGAACGGCCACGGTATAATTTCTAAAAGACAGATCAGAATGTAAGAATTCAGATTGTTGATCTGGTCGTTCCCAATGGAGGAGAATCGCTCTCTGCTGCTGTCTCTCGGGTCAAAAAGTCTTTCGAATCGTTCTCTTGTAACTATGCTTTCTCGGTTGGTTTTGCCCCCGCTTCAATCAACTTTATCTCCAGGTTGTGATCAACAATTTTTCCGAGTCTGTGAAGAAAGAAATGGAAAAAGTCGTCGCAGACGGAATCAACAGCTTTGTCGTCGACGTTGAGAGTGACGAAAAACTCTATCAGGTTAGTTCCTTCCCTTCCGATCACAGTCGTCTAGGTTCTGGAAGTATGTCATTCCCTTGGTGCTCATGCTCGTATTCTGCCCGAAAACAAAAATATTGTCTCGTTGTTGGAGAAAAAGGTGCTCAGTCTGGGGATTACAGGACCTGAAGGTTTCCTACAGTCTCGTCCTGTTGAGGTTTGGTCATCATTCTCCATATTCTTTTTTTCTGTTCAGCTGGAAAAAGAACGAATCTCCAATATTTGTTTGATCAGCCAACTGACCAACTGTCCTGTTTCCATCCTCTCGGTAAGGATCTTTAAGAATGACAGTAAAGAAAAGAACAGGTTTCATCAGCCGAAGCTTTGGAAGGTATCGAAAAAGCAAGAGGAAACGGAGCCATGACTCATCCGGAGATTGCTACAGCAGCCGTGGCTTCGAGCAGTGCCAAATATTTCGAGAAGGATCTGAAACAGGCTGCAGCTCATATGACAGACATTCCATTGCGAGATGATGCCAATCGTCTGGTAAACGCTCTCACCAGGTCGGTTCTCAATTCAACTCGGAAACTGAATGCCTTTTCAGCCAACCACTGGCCGTTTGTACTTCTGGTCACCGAGCTATCTCATCCGCTTCAAGAACTTCCGCACATGATTTCACAAAACTGACAAAGGTGGGTTTTTATTGCTATGGTACACAAACCGTGTTTCATCAACAGTTGAATCAATAAAATGTTCAGGGAGTGGCTGGAGTAGAGGAAAGAATGGCTGTCGTTTGGGAGAAGGCTGTCCGAAAAGGCAGAATTGATCCGATGCGTTTCGTAGCCGTGACATCCACCAACGCTGCTAAAATATTCAATCTTTATCCCAAAAAGGTAAATCGAGTCAGATAAGATTCTAAGATAGAATGCGCAGGGAAGAATTGCTGTTGGAGCAGATGCTGACTTGGTTCTGTGGGATACAACAATCAAACGGAAACTGGGTGCATCGGTCGGTCAATCGGGCGAAGATGTCTCTCTTTATGATGGATTTGGAGTTCATGCACAAGCTGTCGTGACCGTGGTTGGTGGTAGAGTCGCCTGGAAAGACGGAGGGCTGAAGGACGTGCAAGGAGAATTCATCCCCTTGTCTCCCAATAGCCCCTACCTCTTCAGTGTTGTTCAACATCGAGATAAGGTCAGATTTTGAAGATGACTTACAATAAGAAAAGTTCAGACATCTAACTATGAAAAAGTGGAGCGCGAACCAACATCAAACGGAGTGAACGGTTCGAAGAAAAGTTTCGACAACACTTTGGTTAGACCCGCTGTTCGCAAGACCCACTACGATTCCAACATCGTCTTCGGTTCATCCTTAACAGTCTCTTTCAATAAAACGACTTTTAGGCACAGAGAACAACAGATCTACAGCTTCTCGAGAAAGAAATCCTCCCGGAGGTCGATCAACTAACCTTTGGTAGTCTGTGCTGAACACAGGCGTGTCCCATCTGTTGCACTTACACCAATTGTCAGTCCGGTTGTAATCTTCCTCTCCTCTCATTCATTTTATCCAACTTATTGTTTTAAACCCAGTCAGTTCGTGAGCTTATAGTCAGTATTTAACATTGCCAAGAATCTCAAGCACGGGCGGACTCGGTCTACCCGAACAGCCAAGTATACTTCGTGTAATCTGCATAATGGGCTTATTTATTGTAATAAAATAGTCATCTCTTTCAAAGATTTGCGACAGCACTTTTATTTCTCAAATAGAGCGAACCCTTCCACCGATACACGTGGTCCGAGCAACAGTTGGCCCAGCTTGAATGAGTCCTTGTCAGTTGACTAGTCCTCTTTCTCTTTCTAAGCAATCTCATTTGCTTCAAAAACCATGTTTTCAGAAGATGTCGAAAATTCTAATAAAGGGTGGAACTGTTGTCAACGACGACCAAATGTTTCTGGCTGACGTTCTTGTCTCCGACGGCAAAATAATGTCAGTTTGGCGAATTTTTGCCAGATGGCCAAGAAGGGTTACGTAATCGAGCGGATTGGCGCAAATTAGGGCAATCGAAAAGCAAAAACCTTTCAGAGCTGTGGGGGAGAATCTTCCTATAGAAGACGGACCCACTGTACTCGATGCCACTGATCGACTGGTCATCCCGGGAGGAATTGATCCCCACACCCATCTCCAACTTCCGTTCATGGGAGAAGTGGCTGTAGATGACTTTTACACGGGAACAGCAGCAGCTCTTTCGGGAGGAACCACCATGGTATGACTCTTCCACAACAGATTCATCTGTTCAGGTAATCGACTTTGTGATTCCTTCAAAGGACACTCTCCCTATCGATGCTTACAAGCAATGGAGAGACTGGGCTGATCCGAAAGTGTGTTGTGATTATGCCTTTTCTGTTGCTGTCACAACTTGGACGGAGGAGGTAAAGAACCAAATGGAACAACTCACCCAGCCCGAATATGGTGAGCTTTACTTTCGTATGCATTGAGCTATCCATCTCAGGAATCAACTCCTTCAAGTTCTTTTTGGCCTATTCGGGGATGTTCATGGTTAGAGACGACGAGTAAGAGTCTTTTAGCAGAGCTTGAATTCATATTAAGGTTCTTCGAGGGATTGCAACAATGTGCGAAAATCGGAGCCATGGCTAGAGTTCACGCTGAGAATGGTCCCGTTATTGCATCAAAATGCAAAGAGTTGTTGGCTTTGGGAGTTAAAGGCCCAGAAGGACACACACAAAGTCGCCCAGAAGAGGTAAACAACTATTTTTTTTTCAACTGAAAAATCTTTTAGTTGGAAGCCGAAGCGACTAACAGAGCTTGCGTCCTGGCTGTCCAGGCCAATTGTCCGCTGTACGTCGTCCATGTAATGTCAAAAGGAGCGGCGGATGCCATCGCTTTCCATCGACAGAAAGGTAAGGAATTCACTCATTTCAAACATAAGCTTGTTTGTAGGAGCAGTAATCTTCGGAGAACCCATCGCTGCCGGTCTTGGAACTGATGGAAGCCACTACTTTTCAAAGGATTGGCTTCATGCTTCCAGATACGTCATGTCTCCTCCCCTCAGCAGAGATCCGACGACTCCTTCTAGTCTTATGGATCTCCTGGCCTGGTAGGAAGGATAAATTACAAACTAAATCTTATTCAGTGGACAGCTGCATCTGACCGGGACTGACAACTGCACATTCAATGCTTGCCAAAAGGTACGTTTCCTCTGATATCTAATCTCATCAAGCGTTTTTAGATGTTAGGAAAAAAAGACTTTACAAAGATTCCGAATGGAGTGAATGGTGTAGAAGATAGAATGTCAGTAGTTTGGGAGAAAGGTAAGGAATTCACTCATTTCAAACATAAGCTTGTTTGTAGGAGTCGCTACTGGCAAACTCGACCCAATGAGATTCGTGGCCATCACAAGGTCCTCCTTTTTATACTTTCTCTTTACATGTGAATTCAGTTCTGTGGCAGCCAAGCTGTTCAACTGCTATCCGCAGAAGGGACGAATTGCTCCCGGTAGTGACGCCGATATCGTGATCTGGAACCCGCGCGGAGACAAGGTCATTTCTCGAGACACTCATCATCAATCCTGCGACTATAATATCTTCGAGGGCATGGAGGTAACTGGAGTGGCTGAAACTACCATCTGCAGAGGAAAGGTACGACTTTTTTTGACCAAATATGTCTTGTAGATTGTCTGGCACAACAACACACTGTTAGTCGAGAAAGGTAGTGGTCGTTTCATTCCTTTGGCCCCGTTCTGTTCTCATGTCTTCGCCTCGGTTGCGAACAAAGTCAAGGCTAGTCAGCCAATTTCTGTTCAAAGATCCGAATAAATCTTTATACTTAAGACCGGCACTCTGGGAGGCACAATACCCGTACTATCAATACAAAAAACTACTACAATTACACGAAGTCTACTTTAGAATCGGACACATCGTCCGATCTCAGAAGGCACTTGAATTTGCGGCGTATCGACTCTCGATATTTCAGACTCGTCGACCAGTAAATGAAAAAGTTGGCAGTAGCGTTAACCACAACAAGTAAGTTCCCAACGTCCACCAGAATTGCCTCCGCTTCTTGTCCGAAACTACTGAAAATGTGGGGTTTGATAAGTAAAAGAATGACTACATTTTGAGCATTTCGAAGATGTTGACCATTAGAGAGGTGACATTGCAGAAAAGAAACAGTATGATTACCAACAGAAGAACATTGGCTGAATTGTCCTTCTTTTTCTCCTGAAACAACACTTTTATTGGGCGGCCAAGAAGTTCAGCTTGCATCTTTCGGTTTCTTCCTCATCTGGACAACTATTCCAAAGGTTAGAATAGTGAGCAGAATAAAGGGAATAATGGCCATGGTCAGTGCGTACATGTATCCTCTGAACGGAACGTTATTTCTATTCGGACTGAACCGACTTGTAAATGACTACGTAGTCCTCATTCAGTCGTAGTTCTGTTGGACACAACTCGTAAATAGTGACATTGGAAAGTGGGTGGAGACATTCTACCGCCTAAATTTATTTCTTTGTCTTTTTCAACTCTTAAAATATACCTGCAAATCGGCAAACTGAACAATATTATAAAGAGCGACCAGCAGAACTATTCCAGCAATAAGTCGTGGAGCCCATACTCCCCGTTTCGGTATCACAGCCTCTCCTCCCTTCAAATTCTAAGTCTAAAGTGATTAACCTAAACAAACCTTAACAGCTACGTAGCAGTCGAATGCTGCCAAAACGGTGACATAAACCGACAACATCTGAAATTTCGTTTTGTTTCAAAAGACAGTTTGAATAACCTGGAAGAACAGTCCGAGTGGAATAATTTTGGGGAGAAGGAGGACGAAAAGTTGGTCGACGAAAAATGAATGAGCCCGAAGGCTGTCCGAGGCGATGACCAAGATTCCAGCCATACAAACCCCTGAACCCATCTTTTGCTCGCGTATTCAGATCCGTGTGTGAGATTTCGTGAATCTTTCATCGGAATTCCGGGAACAGCGCATTAATCGTCCTTTCAGAACTTACCGACATCGCTACAGGACAGCGCAGCCAGGTATTTACTGCTAGCTGATCCGCGTTGTTCGCAGAAGATAATGATGGAAAGGACATTGAAGACGAGACCGACCAGGGAGATGAGAGGAAGAGCTATTACGATGAAGATCTGAAAGTTTCTTCCTTTAGTGAAACGCTCTTCAAGACACGACTTCAAGTGTCGAAATTGACTGACAACCGTCTGGATGTGATTAATTGAACCATGTTCGAAAAGTTGTTTGCCTCAGTTTTCTTTAGAACATTCTACATGAAATTGAGCAAGAATCAACGCGGCTTTTCCAAAGACAAATGAGTTTAAGAGACTCATTAATTTGAGGGCGGACAGCCTTTGAGTGTCGTTGTGACATTCGGTTACAATCCTTTTGGATGTAACATTCTGAACAAACAAAAGTCTGTTTCTGACAGTTGCTTTGACAACAAATATGTCGTCTTTTGAAGACCCTCCATTTTCCAGACAAAGAGAGTTCCCACATAATTATTGGGCGTAAAACGAGGAACGGCTTTTTGATGTTCGTCGTGGTGGACAGAGCCATCTGGCAATTATAGCCCTGCTGTTGACAACCGACAAGTCTTCCCGAGAGCTAATGAGTCACGAAGACACTCGAAGATTGTCAGCTGGTAACGGATTAATGAATGGCCCATCCAATACAGGACAAAAAGAGAGCGTCAACAGCTCTTTTCCGGAGATTTATAGCCTGAACTTTATGATATGGATCACCTAGGAGGCAAGCGCAAACCCATCATAACTCCGGGTATCCTAAACAAACTGATCAGTGATTCTCAAATATGCTTTTGTTTGACTACTAGATATGACCCACTTCCTGCCAAAGGTCTTCTCAAGAAGTTACCACACAAATCCTCCTATCCGGAATCTCTCAAAGTCCAAAGGGTCCTTGGTCGGACTGATGGCGTGTGCGTAAGGTTTAAAGACGAATTTAGAAACACGCGAATGAGCCGATTACGCGCATGTCCGAGTATATTTGTAAGTTCCCTCGAAGCTATTTAAAACGAAATTATGTTGTAGTAATTGAGTGCTCGTCTCAAGAGACAAAGTCTTTGAACTGAAAATGCTTTTTCCGGACAAACTCATGGTAAATTGCACTCGATTATCTGATTAGCCCACATGCTCAGGGTCTATTTTCTTTTCTCAACGGAGATCGGAGGAATTGATAAAAAGTCGAGATATTTCACGCTAAAACAATTCTAAATGGCGGTTGTTACGACCTATTGTTACGACCTAAACTAGGACTGTTGAGAGAAGGACTGCAACAGAATATATTTTCATTCAACTGGGAGAATTCAGAACAAGAATAGGCGTCTGTCCACAAAAACTCAAACTGGGAATCTCTGAACATCTCTCAATGAGACTGTCCAACTGTTTCAACCGAGAACTTGCCAAGTTAAGCTGTGTGGCGATGTCGTCTCCAACAAAATGCAAACATGTGCACTCCTGCATATGTCTGAAAGAAGGTTCGTGAGGTTAGGAACGGCTCGTGTGAGTCAGTTGCCCCGCCCCCAAAGAAAGGAAGGAGGTCCTCAGGATCCAAGAGAAACTGATTAACATTTTAAATAGGAGGAAAACCTCTGATGGATGTTTTGACCAATCATCTCGCGCACCGTTGCGCCTCAAAGAAGGCGCACTTGCTGCCAAATAGAAGTTAGCACAGATTTCCCAAACTCACTAGTTTCTATTAGGCAATTTTCTCGTTTTTTTAGATAGGAGAACACGAATGTATCTATCCCTTACTCAATTAATTCTTTATCCTCTTTTTTTTTATTAAAACGCTAAGGGTACCCGAAGTGTAATTTGAACTTTTCAGCCTCTATGCACTGTCAAAATGCGAATCTGAGGGCAATTGTTTTATCAAAATTTTGCGAGGAATCTGGCTACCACGTCCGTTTTTTGAAATAATCCCCTTTTCACTGTTTTCAAGTCCCTCTATGATTTGACACTCGGAAGCCGTAATTATGTTATATCCTGTCGAGAATTTAGGCAACAATTAAGTTTTGAACTTGGAAAGTTCTATTACTGTTGTAGAGGTGCGAAATGGGTTACGACGTCATCAGACGACGAAGTCGGCTGGTCTATATTAAAAGGAAGAATTCGCGTGGACTTCACTAGGGAGTAAGGATCCAGAAAAACGAATAATAACCAACTAATTCTGTTGGAAAGGAAGTCGACCACGCTCGGAATTGTTAAAATCCGGTGTAAACAAAAAGAAGTCTCCGTGTTTTTCCTGGTAATCCAAGCAGTGACATGTTTTGCAAATGACACGGCATCTCGACTACTTTGGGATTCCATCGCCCACAGATTTTATTCCACGAATGTTTTCGCGGATATAAGAAGACAACTTTAAAAGCAGTACGACTATTGTACTATATATGTCGAAAGGAAAACAACTACTGGAGCCTTTGAACAAGTTTTAATAGAAAGTTGGTCAGAGATCACGAGATATGTGAAAAAGAAGTATCCGTCAACTAGCTCTCTCCATTCCACTACATTGACCACAATTGAGAATACGAATTCTGATTGCGTCAGGGGATTATTTAGAGGCCACGTTTCATTAGAAAAGCGGGTTTGCAGACGGGAGAGGGAAATGTCAAACTCAGGGAATCCCTCATTCTATCATAAGTATCCGGAGTAATGGAACTAGTCTGAACAAAACGACCAATCTTTCGAAGACCAAGTTGTTTGGATTGAACTTATACAATCATAACAACTGCATTACTGTACTAACGTTCACTTCTCAAACGGCATTCGTTGCGAAGTGTTCCGAGCGAAGAGACGTTGGAAAGTACTTTTTTAAGAATCCATTTTAAAACCGGACCACCGACAACAGCATTGCTTTAGAGAAAAAAATGGTAAAGTATATTAAAGAACACTACCACCCTCCCACCGAGAATCACTAAGAAATGGTGGAGGACTCTAATTATGTCTAGCGGCCCAAGTGTTCATTTCTGCAAATTGTGCTCATGGTGTTCTTCTTTGAGTCTCTATTTTGGACGCGTTGGCAGACATATTTCACGTTGCAGAGAGAGAGAGGGGTACATCGTGAGACTAGATCATAAACGAAGAGCAATTCTGGTTAAGGTTGGAAGAAGGAAGCAGCTGGAGCTGTTCGTCGGATGCCGTCAAGAGACACTTGAAACTAATTTGATTCTTTTGCAGGCAACACAGATTTTGAAGATTTTGGGGCTCAATTTAATGAACAATTTCCGGTTATTAGAAGCATAAAATGGAAGCAAAAAAAGTGAATTCCAAAGGTTAACAGGCCCTCTTCTTTTCTCAAAGCTCTTAAAAAATGAATTCAGAGTTGTTGCTACTGGGAAAAGGTTACGTACTCGTTGTCAGGAGAAAAGGAAATCCAATATGATGTCAACTGAGTGTTTTTAGAGGTAGGGATGATCCCCGTGTCCAGATATCGCTTGCTTTATTTTATTTTTGTCTTTTCCAATTACTTTCCTTTCAGTCTAACCCTAAACTAGTGAAAACTCTCCAGAACATAGCTCCCAAAAGGATCCAGAGGTCATACGTGAAGAAACCTTCCTATTTTAGCAGGGTCACTTGGAAGCAAAGTGACTGAAAGAAGCCGAGAAACGTGCAAACCAAAAGCCCTGTTGTCTAATTCCTAAAAAAAATCTCTTGGAAAGGATTTGATTTAGATAACAGATGATGTGGATGGGTTCATTATGCGCAGAAAACAAGAATAGCTACATCTTGACCGGAAGAGAGGGATATTGATGAGCAGACTCGTAAGACGGAGGAACATTGGCTGGAAGAACGGGTACAACAGACGGAGTGGGTTGTTGGACAATTTGAGGATAGATTTGGACAGGCTGTTGGATTACAGTCTGGGGAAGTGTCTGAACAACAAACTGCTGTTGGGGCTGAGGAATTATGATCTGTTGGACGACGGGTGGTGGAGGCAGATTAGAATGAACTACGACAGCGGGTCCATCTGAACGACAACTCTATTTGACCGTAGAAAGATTCACCTCTGTGTTGGTGTTTGAACCTTTTGAAATGAACATCCTGAACATGGATGTCTCCTCGAATGGTCAGAGTTCTCATGTTCTGTGGCAAGTCTCGGTGATAAAAGTGTTTAGTAACCACATGTCTGTTGATTTTGATCTAAAATTTAATAATGAAAAGAGAAGAGAAAAAAGACTTACAACAAGAAACTCGTGACGATGTTTTATTTTCAAGTGAAAATGATGACCCGGTCTGACTGGGTTGAAGTGTCTCTCTTCTAGTTCCCATCTAAACGGGCTATTCTTCCCTTTTAAAGAACAACACACCTTCCAGCTTTGAAACTGTTCAGAATGATCTCTCCATGAGCGGGAACATACATATAAAGAGCAACACCTTCAGGAGTGACAAGCTGAATAATGAAACTCTTTACAGGTCCATCGACGGGAGTTCCTCTCAGCTTGATAGAAGCTCCGTTTCGGAAATTTCCCGGAAGAGACAGGTCCATTGGACGAGTCTTCAAAGAAACTTGATCATTTTGGAGGACGAAAACGAACCGGGGTCTGATGGCGGCGTGTCATGATGCACAATGGTCTTATCAAAACCGTGATGTAGGGGTAACTTGTTCGAGATAAGAGGACGAATAGCTTTGAGGTCAAAAAGAAACACGTCATTCGGTGGTTTGAAGGGGAGGACAGTCAGATGAAATCACACACAGATTGGAAGGATAACAGTGAGGTGAATCAGCCAGCAGTGTTCTCTGAGAGAATTGTAATTGTGCAATTTTTCAGCCACTTTGAACATTTCCCGAATGTTGAACAAGAGCAAGGTTGGCCTTCGTAGTTCTATTATTACAAGCGATTAGGTCGGAGGCTAGTCAAACACATAGGTGCCACAGTACTCGGGTTACGGACCGAGGAGTTGACAAAAAGAGTTCTTCCACCAGATGATCTATTGTTCATGACGTACGATAGATTTTAAACTCAAGATATCGGGTGAATCAGCGAATAGTTATCATATCATCACTATGTGATACGGAGAATGACCCTGGTTTAGACCACAAACGAATATATAAAATGAAAAGAAAATGGTGAATTTATTAGAAATATTTGCTCAGCTTATCGATAAGTCATGAACTGGTTGATTGTCGATTTTCGAACCCTTTTGCAGAAATTGTGTGGGTTGTTTGCTCAACGTCCCTATAAAGAGTACTGTTCCAATTCTGGTCAAAATCAATGCAGACCTTTCGTCGATCAAGGTCTATTTCCTACAGTTACGAGAGTAAGTTCTCTAAAAGTAAACAGGAAAGATGAGACGTTTGTAATTGTTCTCCCTCCCTCCAAAAATTCTCGTCGTGACCACGAACACGCGGCGTAGTAGATTGTTAGAGCGTTTGCTCTGCTTGTTTCTTAAGCCGATTGGTCGTTTGCCGTTACCTTCGACTCGCGAGTACAAAAGGACGCTACCAGTTGCTAACTTACAGCGCCCCCTCCTCCACAAAATGGCCCCGGTGACCTCTTCATTAGCCATGTCCGATTTCGGACTTCGTCCAGAGGACGTCAAGTATTTCCATGTTGAGAGTAGAATACAGGGAAAGGGACCAGATCGTCTAAAGTACCTCGACATCGAAGGTTGAACCATTTAACGATATTTCCATTCGTTGATTTTAGGAAGATGGGTGCTGTCCGGAAAGTCAATCCCGTATATTTCTGCAGCTTTCAACCACCTCCAGACTTTGAATGATGCCAGAGTTCCCTTCAGAGTAAGTGCTTTCAGTTATTTCACGATTGTTCAATCTAGGAGATTATTGACCAGCCATTGAATGCTATTGGAATGGTCGGATGGACACCATCATCCCAACCTGTAGAAGTCCCGAAACCCAAAGCTCCTCCTCGTTTCATCCGTCCTCCTGTTGTCATTGATGACGAAGAAGTTCCACCCAGCCCGCGTGAGATCGTTCCCCATCGTTCTGCTGGTTACGGTAGCTCTCAATTGAGCTAAAGTCATATATTTGAATTGTAGGGCCTGCTCATCAGAAGAGGAAGTTGAGTATCCCTGATCGTAGTCGCAGTGCCTCACCCCAGAAACAGCCGACTGCTGTTGTAACCGACTACGACAAATACGCCAAATACGAGAGACACCGTAAAGGTCAGAATATATATTATATTTATTTCTATGCAATAACATAGGCTGTATGTGGGTGGGGCGGGTGTAGAGGGAATAATACAGGTAAAATGTCTAATAGAGAGACAGGGAAGTGGGAAATAAAACTTGTAAAACGGGGAATTGGGAAGAAAAGCAAAATTTACAATGAAACATTATAAGATATCCTTGGCATATTCACCTCTGACTTTGTTTTATGAATGATAAAATAGCTCTGTTTGTTTTTGGAATCACGTTATTGGACCTCGTTAGTACCTGGAACCTGGACCTGGACACTCTGTGTGCAAAAAACTGGCGACGAAGATTAGTTCTTGGTTTGGGAAGAACGATTTTAATTTTGGGACCACGCGTTCGGGATTGGGAAAACATGAAAAACTAGTGTTTGTCAACTCGAGATTCAGATGATAGTATTTTTTGGATCATTTTGAGGTCGGCGACACTCCTTCGAATTTTGAGGGTGTCAAGCTGAAGGCTTTTGTGTCTGTCAGGAAAACACGGGATATTGAGATAGGAATATTTTCCCTGACGGAAAAATAGTTTGCGACTTTAATGATTCTAATTGCTGAAGACCATTTGCAGACTCGGTTACTCGTTTTGGCACTCGTTGGGGCGATGCAGGATATGGCTCAGAGTCGCCTTCTCCCATTCCAGGTGAATACAACGACAGACACCCACACAGAACCCCGTCGCTTTCGCCACGCAGTAGAGGCAAGCTCTTTTCTTTTCTTCACACTCGCGCACTAACAATTGTCTTGTTTGACATTCAACTGCAGTTACGTCAAAGTTGTTTGGTTTCTCAGGACGTGGAGATTTGTTCCAAAACACACAGAAACTTTTCAGATCGGTCGCTGAGTAAGACCGAGCTGTCCGTGCGGACTCCAACGGAGAAGATTGAAAATCTTCCGTATCGAACCGGAGGATATGGTAGTTACCACGACAAACGACAATACGAACTCAGTCCTCGCTCTATTGGAAGTTATTCGAGCGACTCCGAGCAAGGATCACCCGTTCCTTCTTACGAAAGAAATGCTGACGAAGTGCTTCTGTTGGCATACCATTCACGCGGACGTCTTCCTCGTGTTCAAAGAACTCTGTAATTCACCCATACGAATACATTCAAATAAATCAGAAAAGCAACTTTATATCAGTTATTGCTACTCTGTCATTTTCTAGTCGTGTCGAGACTTCTTCTCCGAGCTTCTGCTATTCTTCTTTCTGTTGTATTCCATGCTGCTTTTCTTCGAGTTTCTCTCCATCTTCGACTTTTTCGGTTCGTCCATTCGAGATCTCTTTGAGCCCTTCTCCGAAGACTTCTTCTCGGAAGAATCCTTCCTCTTTTGAGACTTCTGACTCGACTTTTGTCCTTCCGAGATTTTTCTCGAATCGTTCTTCTTCGATTCATCTTTTCTCGAGTTGTCCTTTTTGGAACCATCCTTCCTCGATCCATCCTTCATCGAACTGTTCTTTTTCGAACCGTCTCTCCTCGATTCCTCCTTCCTAGACTTTTCTTTTCTCGATCCATCTTTCTTCGAAGTGTCCTTCTTCGACTCGTCTTTTCGCGATCCATCCTTCCTAGATCCGTCCTTCTTCGATCCATTTTTTCTACTTCCCTCTTTGATATCCCTACGACTGGTTTCTTTCCTTCGAGATCTACTCTTCATAGATTTCTGTCTGGAACTCTTCTTCACATCTTTTCCGTCTTCCTCTTCCGGTTCTTTCTGCAACTGCTCTCGACGAGGCGCCTTATACACCATGTACTTTTCGGATCCTTTTTTTGACTTCTTGGCATTTTCTGCTCCGCTGTCCTCATTGTTTTTGACTTTACGAGCCGGGAATTTGAACGTCAGGCCAATTTGGACGAGACACAAAAGAACGGCACAGCCAGAAACACCACAGATAGAACGAAGTGGAATGGAATAGGCTGGAGACAGTAGAACATTGTCCATCGGTCGCGAAGAGATTCCCAGCATGATAACTCCGACAATGTTAAAACATCCGTTGATCCCGAGCAGAACAGGGAGCATGAGAGGAGGGATGCGGAGAGCACAGAGGGTGACTTCGTTGAAGACCAAGGCGAGAGAACAGACCAACAGACAAAGGCCATGAACGACGTAGGTCACAATGTAGCTGGCTGTTCCGATAAAGGGCTCTGGATCTCGTGGTATAGGGATCGTAGTCGTGGAAATGTTCGTAGAGTTGGTAGTCGAAGAAGAGTTGGTGGTCACGGTCTTGTTCATTGGAAGATGGCCGAGACTCTCATCGATGAACATGTAGCCGAGGAAGGCGTTGAGCAGCACAACAATGTAGACAGTCTGAAGTTTGGTTGGTGGGTAGAACAAAAAAACCTAACGATTAGGGCTGTAAGGAAGTGGGAGTGGAGAGCAACATGGCCCATGGCTAGATAGAAAGACTGTGACAACTTGAACATAAGTAGCTTTGAATTTGACAAGTCTAGTCAAAAGATTCTACCAAATTGAGACAGTGACTATCTCGTCGACTCCAGGGGGCAGTTAGAACTCGCGATGTTCTTCCATGTCAACAATTTGATCGATTCGTCCATTATTTACCTTCTCCAATCCGTCATGTTCTTTGTCGTCGTGGTAGTCAATTGCGGAGCCAAGAAGCAGCCGCCGTCCACTTCGACTCCGACTCCACAGCCACAAGATATGCCGAAGCCGGTAGAACCACCGAAACCGACTGACAAGAAAGGCGAAGAAGAGGTCAATAAGGCTGAATCGAAACCGAATGAGAGGGACAAGATGACAGAAACCCCGGACAAGGAGAAACCGGAAGATTCGCTGGATGCCTTGAAGCCGAAGACTCGGGAAGCGAATCGAGCCAAAGATATTGGAAACGAGAAAGTAGCCAACAAGGGCGACTACAAGACCATGGCCATTTTGGACTCACCGGCTCTGGGTGACGACGTATCCATCAATGACATGGGAAAAGACAAGCAAAAACCGAAATAGACGAAGAATATAGAATCCACTTTAAATTGATCCCAAGTGTGTGTGTCTGTGCATTGAAACTCTAATTGAGGATAAGGAGAGGAGCTTTGTGCGCACAATTAGTTTTAAACAAGTCGCGACAGGAAACGCAAGTGCGCGAACGTAACTACTGACTCCTTTGGTAGATTCTTTGAAGGAACAGGGGGTGACTGGAACGGAGTGACAACGAAAAGGACACTTATTGTGAGATTGAGGATTCGCGTAAGAACGAAGTATAGACGAAAACGAGTAACTTCTAAATTTAGCCCTGATAAGGGCGTTGCAAACTTTGTTCTGTGAAAACATTCTTCACTGCAGAATAGGTTCGTTCTCAGACCATCAGCTATGCACAAAATGAGGAAATGACCAAGTTCCCTAACAATAAGACATATGCTCATTGAGCGGCTCTAATACCCTCCCGGAAATTCAATCGCCTCCTCCCCCGAGGTCTATTGGTAGTCTTGGTGCCGTTTTGAGCACGTACAGGGTGGCCAGTAATTACGGTAACACGGTAACAAGCTCCAACTAAGCAAGAAAAACGTGATATGGCAATTTGCGATATATAGAAATGTTTATCACAAAATTCTGCACAAGGAACACGTTTACGTCTCAAAATGGCCGCCATCTGCGTCGACACAGGCTCGAAGAGGCCCGAGGACGAAGTTGACCGCGGCGTGTAGATAGACGCAGTCCACCTCGTCGAGCAGTGCTCTCTTCAGGGAATCCACATTTGGATGGGGTTTTTTGGATGCTTTCGATTCCAGAAGGGGTCAGACAGAGAAATCCATCGGATTGAGACCAGGGGAAGAAGGGGGCCACTCTTGGAATGAGATGAAAGACTAGAGAGACTGTTGAGAGTCACGTTTGGACAATTATCGCTCTGTGAGCTGGAGCTCCGTCTTGTTGAAGCGTCCATTGGCGATTACCGAAGTGCTTTTGAGCGCAGGAAAGTAATTCATGCTTTAAAATACCCGAAAAGTAAGCGCTGTTCACCTTTACTCAGTGTGGATCGTATCGAAGCTTAGCGCGTACCTTCTTGATATTAGCTCTGGTGACAGCTGTTGCAGGTATTCCTCGCCCAAAACGATCGGTATTTGTTCCCAGCTCATTGATACGCCGAATAGAAGTAGGTATGAGCTTTCTTGATACTTTAGGACGCCTAGCAATCTCACACGCCTGAAGGAGTTCGCGATGTAACTGGATGATAGATCCTCGATATGCTGATGTCTTCGTAATTTTAAAAATGTAACATGCTAGGCCTTAATTTTATACAAAAATATGTGAAAAACTAAATACATCAAAGAAAATGTAGAAATGCTTTGAGAAAAACTCAAAAAATGCAAAAATTGCGCCCCACCTGCTGTTAACGTAATTTCTGACCGCCCTGTAGAATCGTCTTCAAGCAATCGGTTTAAACAGCTTCTGCGGATCTGCCCACGACTTTCATACTTTTAGAATCTACATTCGTGTCTTGTTGCCATTTCGTTTGTAACAGAAAGATCCCTGTTGCATTCGGCAGTCTCGCAGTTTCCATAACGATGGACGATTTTTTTTAGCCATCCTACCCGTAGGGTTTCCTTTCGTCATTTGTGCTCGACATGATTCCGTTCGTCGACCACAGATCCTCAAATTGGCCCGAATATGGAACAAGACTCATTATTCGGGTCCAATTTCATCAAAACTTTTTGTCGATACCTATAAGCGAAGAAGCTGATTGTTTCTCTCGTAAATGAGCCTTCAGCCAGCTGGGGCTCTCTCTGCCTCGGTGACAACTGTCACCCTGCTTCCGTCCGAGCAAGCCACCTGGGTCCTTTGATCCCATTAGTTAGTCTATCTTTTCGATATTTGACACGCGAATTCGGAGAAGAGGTGCTGCAAAGGCTCTATACGATTAAAAAATGTTTTCGAACTACCTCTAATATGCAGATAAGCCAGACAAACAAGAATTCTGCCCAATTGTTTGGTTCAGACTTCAATCTCTTCTAGATATAGAAGAGCAATTAATTGGAAGTATCCATTACATCTGACAGCTTCTTCGTCGACTAGAAACCTTCATTAGACAGCCTTTTTTTTTCATTTGCTTCTCCTCAAATGTTCTTTGACTCCTGAATCCCAATTCCAACAAAAGTCAAACTCTAGACCCATTAGATGGGATGGTCAATTAACAGAACGTTTATCCTGGAGCAGTTCGCGGTCATTTCCTTGTTTGACTACTTTTTACAATATTCTCTTGAGACAATATATTTCGCCCTCATTTTGGTTGGTGTCAAACGACGGCTTTAGCGGCTTTGTCATCGGATCCATTACGTTTCAGTTCCTTTTTCTCTTTCAATAGGCTCATTTCCCAGTTTCTATGGTAATGATTGGTCGTGTTCTCTCTAGGTAACCCGTGAGTCCTCCCGATGACTGACATGTCCACGACGGATTGTTTCCTATCGCCCTCCAACTACCGTAGAGTAACCCGCCTCGACCTTTTCCTTCCAAAGAACTCACTGAAATAGCATAACCGTCAACATTTGAGACGATGAAAGTGTAGGCGGTCGGAAATAATCATTTAGGTATGAGTGTGTCTGAAAGATTGTGAGCCAATTTTAATTGAGCGCTGCAAAGTGAGAAAGTTCCTCGTGAAACAGCTGAGATCCCGCCCAGAAGTCGCTTCTTTATTCATCGTCTAGAGCAAGAAATGCATGTTGCCCTCGGTCTCGTTCGCTCTTCAAGAGTAATTTGTCCTCCGCAAACCTGTTCGCCCTCTGGGAATTATTCATTTTGCCTCGGTCTTCCTTCCGTTCCTTCCAATTTTAAATAGTTCCAAACAAGGAAATTGCTCGACTTCTTGACTGCTTTTCGTCCCATTTCCCACAGTCATTCGCAATGTTCCATCATTCGTAGCCATTTCCAAAGTAGTTCTCTGACATAGCCGAATGACCTTGTAATTCCTTCAATTTCTCTCATTAATCCTCGTTTTCAGATGAGACCAAACGCGACGGGAGAATGGACCGAGGTGAATTGTGAATGGTTCGACACAGTGAGAGCTATGCAGGTACTAGGCTTTCTCTCAGTTTTTATGCCTGATTGCCTACGATGGTTGTCAACAATCCATTATTTTCTCCGTCATTTCCCTTTCGGATCCAGAGCATAGCAAGAGTATACTCTGATATTGCCTCTTCGACAGCCACCCATAAAGTTCGAAGTCCTCCAAATTAGAGCCATAAACCGAGTGATTCTCATTAGCAGTAGCGCGTCACACAACAGGGAATTGCCTTGTCTCCCTCGAAAAACAACAGGATTCAGGACAAGTGTAAAAAGTGGGGGGGGGGGGGGGGTGAGAAAGTGCTTGTTCGCTTGGATTGATGGATCAAAGAAGCCGCAAGGCTGTAGTGGTCTGAGAAACTAATTTCTTTCGTGTGTTTGCGGAAAATGTCCTTGAGATCTGAAGAGTCTTTTCAGAACAATTATTACTGGGTTCGTCAGTTGGAAGGCAGTCCTGTCGTCTTCCTTTATGGAATCGTTTGCACATTTGGAGCCTTGGCCAATCTGGTCGTTCTTTACGCCTTCATTCGGACAGAAAAACTCAGAAATCTTAGGAATAGGTATCTTTTTTCAACGAACTAATCTCAAAGACTTGTTCAGTTTTATTGTAAACTTGGCCTGTTCGGATCTCGTACTATGTACTGTAACAGCACCTGGAACCCTCTACACCGTCATAAATCTATTCTGGCCATTTGGCAATATATCGTGTAAATTGGTAAGCCTTCTATTACTATATTCTAGAAATCTTCAGATGGCTTCCGTTCAAGCGGTCAACACGTTTGTCTCTTCGCTAACATTGGCCCTTATTGCTCTCGATAGAGTTCTTCTAACTGTCTGGCCTGTTCGATGGTACCATTTATTTGCTTGCATTATGTCAATTGTTTCAGGCGACTAGCTTCTACAGCCCCAATTTTGTGCTACGCATTTGTCTGGATCCTTTCTTTCCTCGTTGCCTTCCCATATTCTCTGGCTGTCCAGTCTCAGGTCGTAACCAGTTTCGAGCCTTGGAGCGACAAACACACTCCGGCCATGGTAAAAACCCAAGAAATCTGCTCACATTTTTTCCGAAGCGCAAACTTAAAAGTAGAAACTTTTCACGATTTAACAGCGATGAAGTAGAGTCCGATTTCAGCTGGCAGTCTGTGAGAAGCCCCTCCCGGAGATCTGCCAGGAAATTCACGATACTTGGAACAACTACATGTCCAAGACCTCGTTCACTCTGCTTGTTTTGGCCCTCCAATACATCCTTCCGTTGGCTGCTTTAGCTTTTGCCTATCTGCAGATTGGAAGCACAATCAGACGAAGGAACAAATTGTCCAGTACGGTAGATAGGACACGAAGAATGTCCATGCAGAGTAGAAACAGGTAAAATCCGACGTTGTCTCTTTCCAAGTGGATGTTTCAGAAGAGCACTGATCTTCTTATTCGCATTAGTCCTAACCTACGCTTGTTGTTGGGCCCCTGTAAATCTATATAATCTATTGAATGCGTATTCTTTCGTCGAGTATTCTCAATACAGGTATGATTCAGTTCTCAATTAAACGAGCTAGCAAACTCATTAGCCAATGTAAAGATTTCATTTCGATAAAAAGCGGGATTAATTAAGAGTCTTTCAGGTATCTTTTCTGTCATCTGGTGGGCATCTTTTCCACTTGTCTCAATCCATTCACATACGGGTTCTTCGGCCCTGCTAGAAGACATTTCTGTTGGAAGAAGACTCAGAGAATACCGCAAGAGGTGCCTCAGGTTCTGATCACTCCATTTAAAATCAACCATCTGTTTCAGACACGACTTCGAAGTACAAACGGAGTCCCTTTGCTATCCGAAGAAACTGAGACGCCAGTCGGACGAAAGATAGATTTCGGAAGCAATGTAGTGCATTATTCGTCGGTCACATAGAGTCGGGTCTGTTCCAAACGACGGGTTTTTAGTTTCTTCGAATAAATACTTTACTATTCTCTCTCAACAAGCCAAAATGAGCAGAAAGGCGATATTTAGCAGAGAACCCGTGATGTTGGCAAGGCGAAACAATCAATCTAATGGTGCATGGCTTCTTTGTAGCTTATTTTGTCCTCTTCTACAATATCCGATTTGCTATGGACACCGCTCGTTGATTCGGAACCTTCAGGACCCAGACGACGGCGGAGAAGATTCGAATACTCTTCGTAGCGTTTGATCTGGAACAATATCTCTACCAGTCTGTAACAAACCTCTTGAGTCAGATAGCGTTCCCTGAAGAAGAACTCTTCGACACATCGTCCTCGCGCCTTCAAAGGAGGAGCGTCTTCCTGAACTCGAGAAAGCTGGCGTCTTAACTCGTCAGCTGCCGATTCGTGTGACTAGAAGTATTTGTGTTAAAGACAAAGGCTTATTACCTTCAGCTGATGTGAAAGGGGCGCCTGACTCGCCATTTTTGGCAGACGTGCTCTCGCAAAAGTGAATTGAGACCCTGTAGGTGGAGGCATACTTTTGGATGAAAAAGCAGCCGAAGCGAAGTTCAGCATAGTGATCCATTCGTCTACCTCTTTGGCATTGCTGAAATATATACGGTCTGAAACCGGATAAATTTACCTTGTTTGGAAGAGAAATTCTCCCAAGTTGGCAGTCCTAATACGGAAAGTGTATTGCCTTTTTGTATAATCAGGCGCAGCTTCGGCAAACGAGTGGTGAAGAAGGATAGAATTGTTGAACGTGTCGAATCTATTCGTAGTTTACTCAGTTCGGTTTCCTGACTCACTTGTTGTTTTTGATGTCTCCTTCGTCTCTGCTTAGATACAGTACAAGGCCTCTCAATCTTCCGAACCACATCGACCAACCTCGGCGACCAAGAGGCGCTAAAACACTACATTTAGGGTTAAACATGTCACTCACTCTTGGCTCCATCGCTGTCATAAAGACATTTTCTCATCAACCAGCCACTTTTGTACTCGACTTGCGATTCAGGGTCGATGTCGAAGAAAATTTGTCGAGATGACAAAGATTTCATCGCTAGAGGCTTTTTCTGTGTTTCTCTGAAATCATCTTTTCCAAACAAAAGAACTGAACAAACTTGTTGTGAGAAATAGCAGAATCTTTTACGCTTGCGTAGAGAGTTTTCAAAAGGTCTCTCTTTAGTTCAACTCCCGTATGTCCAATGTTGTTCACAAACTCTCTCACAGTCATTTTCTTGCCACTATTCGGTCCATGAAGGTCCGAATTTAACAGAAGCAGAGCACAAGTCAACGTATGTACTTCGTCTAAACAAATTGATTGAAAAGAAATGTCCTTACCAACGGTGTTGAAAAGAGTTGGATTCGCCTCATGATAGCGGGCTGAAAAGAATCGAAGCAAACGTTCACGCTGTGAGGATTCACCTCGAAGCTCAACTCTGAAAGAACCATATCGTAAATACAAGTGAAAAATACCTGGTAAGAAAGTCTCTTAGAGCTGCATCTATTCGAATTCCGCTGAAATTGAAGAGCTCGAGATATTTGGTGGTGACAAGAGAGGCGAATTCTCCACTGCAAAAGCAACATGAGGAAGAGTACATGTGGGCGAATAAGAGACTCACACGTCGTTGAGACGACTGGAAACATCTGTTTTGGAGAATCCCTCGAGTTTGAAAAGACGGACAGCCACTCGAGTCGCCTCTTTTTCTTCTCTTGAAACAAGACCCGAGGAGTCCGAACGGAAAGAACCGCCAAAGTCCTCTCGAGTTCCTTTGAATTTAAATAAGAAAAATGAAGAAACTTACGAGTTCCTAGCACTCTTCGTAAACTCGGACTGGCAGTCGCACTGACGGACGGAGCATAAGTCGTAGCGTTGACTGTCACCGTACTATTCTTCATTGGAGAATCAGAAGGTGACTAGAAGAGATTATTTTAAGAGAGAAGACGCGACACGCCTGATTTGACACGCGAAAAGGCGGGTGTTAATGTGAATAAACACTCACTACCACGAATGTCGTTCCGCTGGTCGTCCGTTGACTTGCTAACTGAGGATTTGAAAAGGCAGATTTGTAATAAGAGGAATGCATCGATGTCTCCATCGGAACATCATTTTTCAATTCTTCGTCATCAATAGGCTTAGGTAAAGGGTTTGACGGAGTTCCATCCTCACTCGACATTGGTCCTTCTTCTTCATTTTCCTTCTCTGTACAAGACATCTGAAAGAAGTAAAGATTGAAAAGAATACAAAGAATCTTACCTGTCTTTTGGTCATGGAATTTGGTTGACTGACTGATACGGGAAGTCGGCTTCTCATCGATCGACGGACTGAGGGAAACTCGCTCAAAGGTGTTCGACTGGGCGCTTCTTGGATAATAGTAGAAGGAGGCAGCTGCATTGCCTAAAAAAATACTTTTTTATCCATTAGATAGCTCACTTTAGCGTAGCTGGGTGAAATGTGTGGTGCTAAATTAAGAATTTTGTCACCGGTCATGACAAAAGCCTCACAACGAGGACTTCTTCCGGGAGCCGGAGAACTGGATGACGACTGCTGTCTGACCGGACTGTCCGGATATACCAGAGCCTCTCTGGCACCCATCGATGGCTCGGCCACAGCAGCCATACTCTAAAAGTAAGACCTTTTTTAGTGAAAACGAATGTGAAAGTGAGAGAAACAAAGGATTCGACGCGCAACAGAACGAGCCTGAAGGTCAAGGACAGCCACCTCATTGGCGGTTGCTGTTTATGGGAAACGAGAGCCCGTTATGTAAACCAAAACAGAGTTGTGGACGAACAAACAGAATAAAATATACTAACAGATAGATGAGATGATGAATGAAAAACCGACGGGGCTGTATTTGTTCAGTTGGTATAGGAAAAGACAATGTTCAGAGTAGTTAGAAAAAAGGGAGAGGAAATAAGCTTTCGAGGGAAGCGTGCGGAATATTGGATTCGAACAGAGTCGATCGCGTGAGCCAGAAAGCGGCCCGCAACAGAAACTATACTCTAATTGGAAAGTATCCAAAAAGAGCGGGAAATGACCTAAACTGGTTACTCTGAGACCTTCGCGTCTGTACTCACTCTCTGTCATATATAATCGGTCCAAATCTACGATCCGACTGGGACAACACAATGGACAGCAGGCTGGTCATATTTATGATCGAGATTTATGGATTCTAGGAAAGAACTTGTAGCGAGAAGAGCAAACAGACGAACAGGGTCATAAATGAGCAGATGCCAAGAGAACGTTTGACAGAAGGGAAAACAACATACAATATTAATTGCAGATCTCTTCCGAGTTCGAGATACCGGACAATGTTAAAAAGTAGTTTCTTCTCTGGATTTCCTACTGATTCAGAGAGAACTGCGTGAAATATTGAGCAATTGCGGCTGTCGGTGTGGCAAAGAGCCGACAATCTGCTGCCAAGCCGCCATTTGTTACCCCGTTAGTTGACCTCAAAAATCTTCGATCTTCTTAGTGTGAAAAGGAGCTGATAACCGGCGGATGTTCGGAAGGAGATCGAATTAGAATGTAGCAGCAGAGACTGAAATCGATAGTGGGTCGGGAGACCCGAAAAGGGTAATTAGTCGAAATTGGAGGCTCTGTCTGCTAAGATCAGCGCTCGTGGGGAAAACGGAACTATCAGTTTGGTTTCAACTTGATTCGAGGCCGAGCTGCGAAATAGTAAAGTTGGCATATCGAGGGAATTGCTCTTACACATTTTCGTTTGGACATGTCACAAATGACGAATTGACGAGCATTGCAATATCATGGAAATTATAGTCAACAGTCAATCAAAAGGGCTCATGGAGAGTGTTCATGAACTTGACGGCAGCCGCGACCATAAAAAAGTGCTTGGCTATCAGCCGCCCAGAAGCCGGTTCCTAGTCCAAATATCAGTCTTTTTTTTCTCCCAGACAGAAATCTCGAATGGAAAAGTTCGGGACTCGACTAATCGAGCTTACACTCACTGTGACAAAAAGAGAAGGAGGGTCGTATTACGACGAGATGGCTGTCTGCTCACAAAGACGGGTCGATCAATGGAATATGCAAGGAGAACAACTGACCCGGTAGTCCATCTCTTCTGTCGCAGACGGGAGAGAGGAAGTGAGCATCACCTACTGGAGGAAGTGTCAACACGGCAAACAATGCTCGACAGCTGCGCAAGAGACACACAGTTCGCGAGCCAAAACAAAATGGCCGATACTTTCCCTCAAGAAGAAAAATATCAGTTCGTCTGAAAATGTTCAGCTTATCCTACGCACTTCCGTTCCGTCTGATTCACCCATTTTACTGATTTCGTCCAATTCTGTGACGAGGTTTCCGATGAGTCACTGTTTGCCGTGATAAGGCTCAGACTCGAATAAAACGAGGAGGCTCGGAAGGACAGACAGAATCTCCGACAGAATGCATATCATCGAACACCCTGTAAGTTGTTCTCCAATCTTTCGTCAATCCTTCATGTTAAGTGTGTTCCGTTCGCGACTCCCGTCTATGGGGGCATGAACCACGATGCCAAAATAGAGATTCACGGAGAACCAGTCCACGGATGTCATGGGTACAATGCCTCTGTGAATTTTGATATAAAGATTTTAGAGGTTTCACGATTGATCTGCCTTCTGTCGATGGAATTGCCCTTCATATGGATGTTCGAATGGGGAAACACGGGGAACATTGTATTGTTCTCAACAGCTTGAAGCATGGACATTGGGGCTGTGAAGAGAGACATCATCAGGTTGGAAAGATCTTCGATTGAAGCATTCTTATGTCTTCAGAGGTTCCACATGGGCTCGCATTTCCACCTCAAGATAAAAAATCATCACCATCACTACGCCATTCATGTAAGTAATAGTAGAAGGAGAACAAAACAATCGAATTCAGTTGAATGGATGTCATCTCACAACATTTCACCATCGCGAAGACCCTCATTGCATCAGAGAACTCGCCATCAAAGGAGATCTGAGAGTCAGCAAGATCCACTTCGAACACTTCCACCATCACAACGGAGGAGGAATCCAAGTGGGATCCATCGCTCCAGCTCCAGTTGTTGGATTCGGAGTTGCTCCAGTTGTGGTGGCTCCTCCTCCGCCGATCATGGTCGCTCCTCCCGTCATGCCATCTCCAATAGTTGTAGTCGAAGAACCCCATCACCATCATCACCATGGTTTATTTTGATTATACTGTAACTCATTGTCTACTCAGGTCTTCTACATCACCTATTCCATCACCATCGTCACCACTGCGACTAAAAAGACTTTTTTGAATGAACATTAAACATGTCGGATAGCAGTTTGATTAGATGACACAATGCAAAAGGCAAATAGGTTTTTCCTTTTGAGAGATTGATCGAACAACTTTGAGCCAGGAAACGCGTGAAAGATAAGAGTTTTAGATGTCTCTGGACTGATAAGTGACTGGAGAACAATGCCCGGACTGGATCAGGTGCTAGAGCGGGTTAGAGCTAGTACTGAAGGAGGGTTACTTTACAATAAACTGGGTAGAACACTTACAAGCGAAGTCGTGGAACGCCGAACGAATAGCCTTAAAAATGTCAAAACAAGGTTCGCTACACACTTTTGGTGTTAACGTTAAAAAATCTTAACTCTACATTTTTCGCAGTGCCTCTAGGTGTCTCGTTCACAACTAATTGCTCCTGTCACCCAATGACAACAAGCCCATAAAGCTATCAATAGATCTACCCAAACTGAAGTAAAGTTCCGTAATTATATAATTCTCTAACTGACTAATTGTCATCTCTCTACTACTAAAGCGCAATGGTGTCTGTCGTGGACTCTGTTCATTTGTTTGTTTGTTTGTCCGGGACCTTAAATTTTGGTGTATTGTTAAGAGTCGCCGTCTTCACCCAGACGACCCGAGTTCGACTCCTCTACTCGCCAAATATTTTTGCTAAATTGTTTTGAGTAGGAAATAGAGTCAGGGTGACCGGTATGGGATTGGAACGGACCGGTTGATCTGTATAAGTTTAAAGAGAGAGAGAGAGATCGGATAGCCGGAAAAGGGATCAGAAGGGATCAGTTGACTGGGGAAGGGATCAGAAGAGGTCGGTTGACTGGGGAAGGGATCAGAAGAGGTCGGTTGACTGGGGAAGGGATCAGAAGAGGTCGGTTGACTGGGGAAGGAAGCAGAAGGGATCGGTTGACTGGGGAAGGGATCAGAAGGGATCGGTTGACTGGGGAAGGGATCAGAAGGGATCGGTTGACTGGGGAAGGGATCAGAAGGGATCAGTTGACTGGGGAAGGGATCAGAAGAGGTCGGTTGACTGGGGAAGGGATCAGAAGAGGTCGGTTGACTGGGGAAGGGATCAACAGAGATCAGAAGAGATCAGTTGACTGGAGAAGGAAGCAGAAGGGATCGGTTGACTGGGGAAGGGATCAGAAGTTAAGAAGAAAACACAAGTAGAAAAGCCGCCGACAGGCGGCGAAGCCGGCCGGTTGGTGGTACTATATTATTGCGAAAACAAAACTTCAAACAACAACAATCAGAATTTCGTAAAGCTCTTTATTGAGAATAAAAGCTACAGACACATATTCAGACAGATAATTTGGAGCAAATTGGAAAAATGCATATTTGCGGTGTTGGAACTGAAAGTACCAATGTGATCGGAGAGTATCTATGAAAACAATTTGGTGTTCAAACCCATGCTTCGTCTCGATTATTAACTTTCTGTTTGCTTCCAATCGAAAGTCTCTTTCCCCATCTCTCCATTTCCCAACAGTCTCTTCTGGCGCCGAGCAATCTCTCTGAATCATAGCCGAGTCGTGATAAGAGCTCTTTATACGGGCAGTTTCCTTCGCCGACTGCACACGTCCTCGCCTCGCCATGCATATCATTGAGTTCCCCGTAAGTCCTTCACTCTTTTACCAACTCTTGCATGTCTTTTCGTCACAAATTAGAATATGTTCAGGGAGTTCCTCTCAGCACTCCCATCTTCGGAGGATTCAATCATAATGCCGAAGTTAGTATCCATGCCGAACCGTTCGTAGGAAGCCACAAGTAAGTATTGGAGTACTCTCAGAAGTAGAGTTCCTTTCGACTTTCATAAGTCTGACGAAAAACTAGATATGCTTATCTTTATGACTTCTTTCAGCGGCTTCGTCATCGAATTTCCTTCCAATGAAGGCGTAGCCCTCCACATCAACCCCAGAATGGGATGTTATGGCGGAGAGAACACTATCGTCTTGAATAGTATGAGACACGGCCACTGGCAACACGAGGAAAGAACTCACAACCAAATTTATCTTAACCACCACTTCCACATGAAGATTAAGTGTCATCACGATCACTTTTCCATCCACGTACGTTTCCTAAGCGAAGCTAGAAAACACTCGAGTCTAGGTTAATGGTCACCATGTGGCTCACTTCCACCACAGAGAGTCCCCTCACCACATTCATCAACTGGTTATTCGCGGAGATCTTCGCGTCCAGAAGATTCATTTCGAGCACTTCCTTGGTCACAACGGAGGAGGAATGCAAATCGGTGGCGGCGTTGCTCCAGTAGCTGTAGTTTCCGGCCCTCCCGTGGTCATGGCTGCTCCTCAACCGACTGTCGTCATTGCTCCGAGACCGGCTCCAGTCATCGAGGTAGTCGCTCCAAGGAGACCTCTGATCGAGGTCGTCGTTCCGAGAAGACCTCTATTTGGAGGACCTACTGTCGTGATTGAGCCACGTGCGTTTTTCTCTCTTTCATCCAACTATTCGATGTTGTATAACATATTTTTAGGTGGACATCACCATCATCATCGTCATCACTAATCAAAAATACTCGGCTGTGACACTGTGTTGAAATATGAATAAACTCCTTTATGCTCTATAAACCCTGTATTACGGTAGTCGAGATCATGTTCGGTTAAAGCTCTGGTTCAAAATGTAGAATTCTATTTGGGAGTTTTCAGCTGCTTGAACTGCTGTCTCTCTGTGCTACTATCGGCCGATTCCATAGAGAAACTGACTAACATTGCTTCTGAAACACTAGATAATTAAACGGAATAAACGATGACATACCGTTTTCAGGATAGACAGACGAGACCAAAAGATACTGTAAGATCTGTGGATGTTTGTTGAATTTGCACGGAGGTTTTTGCCAGTCAAGAACATTCTTCAGCTGGTCAGCAATCTGAGAAAAGGCAACAAAGTTCCAATGACCATTGGGTAGAACACGCGAACTGCTGTGATAGACGAGAAAAAGATCTTTTAAGAGTAAGACGAAGAATGGGACAACAATCTGAAGATATTGTTTCCTTGATGAGAACAAAGGCTACCTTCTCTTCATTGCAGTGAGATGCTCTCCAAACGGCAGCCTTCATTGTGGCTCGATACGACAGAAAGTTTCCCGAAGGATCCAGCTGATGTTGAAGGATGTCAAGTTTTGCCTTATCGACACGACTCCAGGTCCTTCTGAGTCTCGCCACAGATGGAAGCGACAATCCTGCCACAATTGCCATGAGACTATTAAAGTTCCCAATTTCGCAGCACTGTTGAGCCACATCAATTAGGAATTCGATTGCTTGAACTCGATGTCTTCGACGAGAATGTCGGAGAATTTCGGAGGCGGCTAATTGAGACAGACGATTGAACCAATCGACGTAGAAACAGATGTTGTCCTCTTTGTTCATTGTAAAGTCGGTAATATCTCCTTTGGCCACAGCCAGCACTATATCATTCACTCCGACCATCCCAAACCGTTCCTGAATTTGTAATTCATCTAGTTGTAGATTGTTTTACCATTTCAATGTGTGTCAATTGCTGCGCTACAACTTTTGGCTCAACATCAAAGCCGGCGAGACCAGTGAGAGTCTCAGAAGCAAGAGGACGGGAAGAGTCTTCGGCCAGCGTCTTTCTGACCGAAATGACTGCTAGTTCATACCGCTTCAGACGATTCAGCTAGGCTATTGGTAAAGAACCTTGAATATTACAATAGCCTACTGTATGATTCAAATTATTCAGAAGATCTGTGGCTCTTTGTCTATTCCCACTGTCCACACTGCACATTCCAAGCAGTTCTTCTAGTCTGAACGTATGTTTTCTTCTTGGCCACAATAGAAAATTACCTATCTCTCATAGATTGTGGCTTGAAATCGTAAGGAAGTGAGATCATCCATTCGGACAGAACCCTCAAAACGTGGCGAAAAAGGCGTGTTCTGTTTTCTTTTGAGAAATTCATAGAGTCGGAGTTCACAGAAAACATGCAGTTTTGAACGAGCCTCTGCATCACTTGCTCAGGGGATACAAACGTCCTGATGTTAACAAGAAGAGCAAAAATATAGGAAGAGTCTGGACTGAAGTCTCTAGTTGGGACGAGTCGAATGAGAAGAGCCTCCGCCGAACCGGACAAGACTGTTCCCCCATCTCCGACCACAACATCCTGTAATATCTCTCTACTACTAAAGCGCAATGGTGTCTGTCGTGGACTCTGTTCATTTGTTTGTTTGTTTGTCCGGGACCTTAAATTTTGGTGTATTGTTAAGAGTCGCCGTCTTCACCCAGACGACCCGAGTTCGACTCCTCTACTCGCCAAATATTTTTGCTAAATTGTTTTGAGTAGGAAATAGAGTCAGGGTGACCGGTATGGGATTGGAACGGACCGGTTGATCTGTATAAGTTTAAAGAGAGAGAGAGAGATCGGATAGCCGGAAAAGGGATCAGAAGAGATCAGTTGACTGGGGAAGGAAGCAGAAGAGGTCGGTTGACTGGGGAAGGAAGCAGAAGGGATCGGTTGACTGGGGAAGGGATCAGAAGGGATCAGTTGACTGGGGAAGGGATCAGAAGAGGTCGGTTGACTGGGGAAGGGATCAGAAGAGGTCGGTTGACTGGGGAAGGGATCAGAAGAGGTCGGTTGACTGGGGAAGGGATCAGAAGAGGTCGGTTGACTGGGGAAGGAAGCAGAAGGGATCGGTTGACTGGGGAAGGGATCAGAAGGGATCGGTTGACTGGGGAAGGGATCAGAAGGGATCGGTTGACTGGGGAAGGGATCAGAAGGGATCAGTTGACTGGGGAAGGGATCAGAAGAGGTCGGTTGACTGGGGAAGGGATCAACAGAGATCAGAAGAGATCAGTTGACTGGAGAAGGAAGCAGAAGGGATCGGTTGACTGGGGAAGGGATCAGAAGTTAAGAAGAAAACACAAGTAGAAAAGCCGCCGACAGGCGGCGAAGTCGACTGGTTTTCTATATAAAACAGAAGAAAACTTGCATTTTGGAAGAATATTCCTGCCTTGTCGGTGGGACAAACGCCGACTTCCGATGAGGCAGCCAGCATTCGCGGCTTCTGCAAGGCTGATTTAGAGACTGGATTGAGGAAAGACTTCAAAATGCGCGAAGAGCAAACAACTCGACGTTTTTCGCCGAGCGGTTAACACCTTCCTATATACACAGCGTCAAAGGGACAATTGGGAAAAGAACAGTGGTCAGAGAAAGATGATTTATCGTGCGAAAGACGAGAACGAGTAATCCGGGTTTGACGGCCAGCCGTCTTGGAGAAAAGGACGAGTGTTAATTAGAGTTTCTTCGTTTGACCCGTTGAAATGCGAGAGAATTACTTGAGCGTGTGAGTTGAGTCAGCTGGATGAGTCAAAATCCCCTCGAGATGGAAAGAGATTGAATCTCGAATGAATTGCTACATATTGGACTCGAGGCCGTGTCACCTTCTGCCAGAAAAAGAATCGAGGAGGCGTCGCTAATAAGACTCACATGGGACTTGACTCGGTCAAACTTCTTTGCTCAAATAGAAAAACGGGAGAAATTGCTAGACTAATAGACGAGGAGACACGTTCGAGAGTTGTGTATTCTGCGGATAATACAACCGGACAATTTTGAGAATAAAAGGAGACTGAGCAATCGATGGAACTCATTTGCATATAACATGAGAGACGGACATGCGCTAATTGTTTTCGGGCTGTCACCCCCTGGTGGCAGACCGTGCTCAAAAGGACAGAGCGATATTTCCGTTGAAAAGAATCGGTTCAGTTTGTCTGATTCCGGAAGAACAGACCAGGAGCTACTTATTGGAAGAGTTCCCTTTGATCAAGAAGCACTGCCTTTAGTGGAACAAAGGTTGCACGGAGGCAAGACAATTAACTCTACGGAAATGGCGGTATCTGTCCGCCTGCTCTCGAGCAAGAGAGAGCCATGACGGTTTAGGAGAGGCGGCTCGTTTACTCGATGTTTGCTCAGGGCAACTTGGACCCGTCTAGAGGGAAGAATGTGGGAGGTCAGCAGCACAAATAATAGACATGCAAATTTGTCGGAAACAATTTTCCAAACTCGTTTTAAAGCACACTTTCGGAGACTTAAAATGTGATCCAAATCAATAGAAGAAGAGTTGTGTTTATTAGCATAAGAGGCTGGTTAACCAGGTCCGAAAAAGGTCAGTCGCATGGCTGAGAGGCCAATTGCGGGTACAGGTCGTCTCATGGGCCAAAGGTGTGATGTCTCGTCTCTCCTCTTCTCTTACACTATTTCTCTACAAAATGTCTGCCCTCTCCGCTGTTTAGACGACCTTTCACAAATTCTTTACTGTCAACCACAATCCATGTTGTCATCGCGATCGCGTGAAAAATGAACTGGGAGAAACAACACTTACTTCTTTGGAAAAGGAATGAGATAGATCTTCGTTAAGCACTTGCTGGCTGGCAGAAGTCTAGAAAACCCATTTTCCGACGAAATGTGCAGCCGACCTGAATGTGATTGGCGAATCTGAACTTAGCCGGCTGAGAACTTCTGGATCTCCTCTGAGCTTTCCGAAGAGGTGACCATGGCTGAAATGGCACTGTTAGAGTTATTGCCCCTCTTATGTCCCTCTCAATAATGCCAGTGGCAAATTGTCAAGCCCACATCTCAATTTCGTCTCCTGTTGAAAGACAGCCTTCGTAATGATATTCTACAACTACGGTGCGAAAGAAGAAAACCGGAGACTAAACAAGCGACAGGTTAGTCACAGATATCTAGTCACCACACCTACAAATTCATTCTGGTCTGACAATGAACTTAGACAGACCCTGGGTCATAAAACTTTTGGTTACTGCACTAAAACGTTACATCAACAGACTCTTCCTTGTCAATAAATTTCTAATCAAAGGAACTTCCTCGGACACGGTTTATACCTCGAGGCCTGTGAACAGCCCCTCGTCGACTGTGATCGCGTGGCCCAAGCCATCGATTTCCCATCGTCAATTTCTCTTTTCTGCCTTACAATCCCGCCCCGGGAAATCCCTCTACCACGCAGCTCCTCCTTTCTATCCTTACTGACCATTCGTCATGAGTCGCAAGGTTTCGGCTGAGATGTTCACTCGACGGAAGACTTGTGCCCCTACGGTAACCTTTCGTTTGTGGGCCTTTTTCTAGTCATCAACCCAGTATTTGTTCAAATACCCGATATTTCGGCTCAAATTCAAGGGCTACTAGACTTTAGTGGAATTCAGCAAAGAAATGTTGAGTATCTCTCAACTCGAGATCTCAACAAGCTTTCCACTAAAAGGTCCTTTTTCCTTCTTCCTCTGACTCCCACAGCCGGAAAAGGTAAGAATATGCACTTCCGGTAATCATTAGCCAACGAGCAAACGGGCTTCCTGGGAGAAAAGTCGCCCGTATTCTTGAGGAAGACGTTAATAGTCAGCGATTATCCCTCAAAAGACTACTTAGGTTAAGTAGAAAAGTGACCAGTCTTTGATCTTGAGTGGGCGGAACTGACTCATCTCATAATCATTGACAGTTCGCAGAAGATTGTTCGTAGGAGATAGTTTCCCAGTTCACAGATCTCCTTTCATAATCAAGAGTTTGTTACAGTCGATTGCCTTCTGCTAAAGAGAAAGTTTGTCTGTTTTCTTTCGAGTGTCTTTTATTATGTAGGAATTTCTTACTTCGATGTTAAGCAGCTTCGTTACCCCTCCTCCTCGCCTGCTTATTAATTGCTGCACTCTTTGTTACTGCTTCCTTTCTGCTCTTCCTCCGTTCTGGGAGCTGGATGACGTTAGCCAAGGAGAGATGTTTCTATGTTAGTTTCTCTAGAGACTTTTTGTCCGCTTTGAATCAGTCTTTAAAATGATGGTTTTCTTTCGTCATGCGGTAAGCCTTCTGATATTAGCGAGCTGTTTACTTTCCTATCAACACGCTCTCCTCGAATATGTTATAGTTCCAAAAGGAGTAGAAAATAATCTCGCGTGAATTGCCTATTTCGAGAAGCGGTAAACAGACAAAAATGCCCCAAAACATACACACGAGATGAGCTATCTAGCAATGCGTCTTCATTCTGTCGACCATCCAATAGTAGGTCTTTCAAACCGAGCTTTGCGCCGACCGAACTAATTAGTATTTTATCTGCGATGCAAATGTTCGAGCAGCAGGATTCTATCTTCAGTCCGTTTTAATCTAAAAACAGAGTCAACTTTGTCCCCATTCCGTCACTTGCTTCTTATGGTTTGTTTCCAGGGGCAGCGCGTGCTACATAACCATAAATCCGATTCGGCCAAGTTTAGATCTGTTTACGCTTTCCCCACAGATTCCTAGTGTAGCTTGTTGTTCACAAATTGAAGTTCGTTTGAAAGCTGTTATGATAAATCGGGGACCCTTATTTTGGCAAAAAAAAGAACAATGGTCAAATAAACACTTTCCAGTGCAGCCAACCTGCGTCCGTTCACAGTCAAGGGCAGTACGTGAGAAAAGAGTCGACTGGCAAAAAGAAAAGCGTTGATATGTCGGCCGGAAGAAGACAGTCAGTCACTGCTCAGATTACTCGACAGGTAAAACTTTCCGAAAGACCTTGTTTTTTCTAATCACGTATTTCTAGGCGCGTCGATTCTCTGCAGCAATTGCTCCTCAGCTGACTAAAATCGAAATGCCAATGCTAATGAAGATTCCGGGAGTGACCATACAAGCTCGAGACAACGTCCAGGTAAGCGTCGTCGTATCGTGGTCGTCATGTTCTATCTCTTCTTTCTCAGATTCAACAAGTTATACAGAACTACATCCTGCACAATGTGCATAACTTCGAGCCGGTGGATTTTATCATCACTGATTTGAACAAACATCTTGTCTTGACTGGTGACACTTCGGAAAAATAAATAGCCAATCTCATTTTAGCTCACGTCGGGGCAAATTATGTGTCCTTCACAGAGTGTGGAAGAAAAGTCTGTGAGTTATCCTTCGGAGACACTGGAGATCGCTCAAATCTATTGGCCAAAATTAAACATCCTGTCAGCGGTAATGTGAAATTGAACGTGAAAACTAGTCCTTTCTCTAGGCATGGTGGCAAATGAGCTAGTGGACTTTAATAACTGCGTTGTCGTTTACAACAACACCGAGTCTGCAGGGTGAATTCCCAACTTGTTTTTATATAGGAAGTTAGTTGTAGGGCTCGAATAGAGGTTGTGGGTAGCAGCTGGATGGCACTTCTTGCAAAGTGCGGATGTGCTTTTACAGCTGATCGATGGAATATTATTGCCAGAGAGCAAAAGATAGCTGAATTATCTCCTGTTACTGCTCTTCTGCAGGAAAGCTCGATTCAGGTTGGTTGAAATACAGCCAAATTTATAAATTCAGAGTTTAGGTTGTTTGGGAAAATTGTTGTGATATGGAAATGCGAATGGTTGCTCTTTGTTTTGGTATCCAAATCCAAGCAAATCTCAGTAACTATTCTCGTTAAGGTTTGGTACAACTCGTCCGAAAGGCCTATCCACCGCTTGTTACGATAATGAACGAACACAAGATCAGTGGCTAAACTCGGGTTACCCACCATCTCTTTTACTTCTGTGATATGCAGTCATTTTTAAGCCAAACTTTATACTTATCGCCAGTTGAACTCGCAATCGTCTATATTTATGGGAAATTTAAAATAAAGGTTTTTTCAGTAAAATGTACCAACCTGATTGAAAAACTGCGTCGTTGATGTCCGCATTTTTGCCAACTAGTTTTTGCAGAGGGTCGACTCCAATTAAGACGCGCGGCCACCGGATAGCGGCTCAATTCAATTAAAGTGCCAGAGAGCTGACGGCCCATCTGATATGCATTCTGAGGATGATGACACGAGAAGAGCGTATGTGAGTGGCAAGACCCCGAGGGGACACTGAAGATGACACTCGAGGAAAGACAATTGTCCTCCTCAGTTGGAAGAGAGCGCAGATTATCGAAAAAGAAATGCTGGGACAAAAGTTCCAGTATTAAAGTTTATTGACCCATAAAATAGCTATCACATTAAAGCAAAAAATCAGTGGAATCATGATATAGTATTTCGTTTTTTCAAGTCAGCCCGAGCTTCTTTGATTTCCTGAATGAGCTCGCTTCGCGCTTGTGCGCAGTCGTTGAACGTAGCAACACCGTAGCAGACTGAGAACAGTGCATAAACCTAAAAATAACTACTGAATACCGTTTTTTATTTGAACGGAAATGTTACCGAAGATATACCTAGAATGTTTTGCCTTTGGCATTGTTGAAACCATAGGCTATTGCGGTGGTAATTGCGCGGCGCGGCCCAGCCCAGACCGCAGCGCGGCTTTAAAATCAAGATCACCTAGTTGAAGCCAAGATTGGTAGCGGGCAGGCACTGTTGTGTTTTTACCTAGTAATTCGTGAGACGAGGCTAACACTTGGTGGAGACACACGGAGAATGAATGGTCTAACCTACGAGACGCTCTAGTCGACAATCAGACTTGATTTAGGCGAATAAAGATTAAAGAGACGAGGCTAAACCAACTTCGAAATACTAATACTGATGATTTTGCTCACTAGCTAAAATTTTTTGCTGGAAACTCACTCCTAGAAGTATCACAGAGTAGACCGGCGCCTGGAAAAAAAGGGTGAAAATATATAATACTTTAAAAACTAACAAAAAGGACGACATGACGGAAACAGGAACAATCGGGACCGTATCGTAGAACAGGAAGCCATTCCAAGACAATAGCTAGCCATAACACAGCAAGAGGTATTATGCGCGAGGCGTATATTATAAGTTGCGATGCCATCCTGAAATGCGGGTGACTCTTTATGCAAATCATATTGTTGAAAATAAAGTTTGGAAAAAAATTAACGAAAAAAGAAGCGAGAAAAGTCGTAAACATTGAAAAAAAAAATTCGTGGCAGCCTGGGTCTCGTAACGAATACCCTACTTTTCACGTAGCTTCGAATACGGTATGACCGTTCGAAGAATTTTTATTTTAGGCCATGGAGATTATTTTGATCTTTTCTGTTTTCTCCTACCTTGTAAACTTTTGCCGAGTTGTTCTGTAAAAAATGCGATTTGCTTCGATCCGCTATTTCCCATTTAGCTGCACCTAACTAGAATCCGCTTTATATTTTCTGTTCTGTTATTTCGCTATCAATGCGTTCTAATTTCAGAAAACATGGGAAAGCCGAAGGGAATCCGTACGGCTCGTAAGATGCGCAAGCACCACCAATCGCAAAGATGGTGTGACAAGGACTACAAGAAAGCCCATCTTGGAACCAGATGGAAGGCCAACCCTTTCGGAGGAGCTTCTCACGCTAAAGGAATTGTCTTGGAAAAGATGTGAGTTTTTAATGTTTCGTCCGTATCGAAGTCTGTTCGTGCTGTTGTGCCTCTCATCTGATGCAGAATAGAACTAGTCGTTTACAAATGAGGTTTATATGTGTTTCCTGCTGTAGCCAGGTGGTCGTATCCAAGTTATCCTGTCTCAGTGTTAATGTATAATTTTCAGCGGTGTTGAAGCCAAGCAGCCTAACTCTGCTATTCGCAAGTGTGTTCGTGTCCAGCTCATTAAAAACGGAAAGAAGATCACCGCTTTCGTTCCCAACGACGGTTGCTTGAACTTTGTAGAAGTGAGTTTTTTTACGTTTGCTTTATAATCTGGTTTCATTACAGGAAAACGATGAGGTGCTCGTGTCTGGTTTCGGACGTTCTGGTCACGCCGTCGGAGATATTCCCGGTGTCCGTTTCAAGATCGTTAAGGTCGCTAACACCTCCCTGTCCGCCCTCTTCAAGGGAAAGAAGGAGAGACCTCGCTCGTAAATTTATTGTTCTTGTTTTGTTGAACATAAACGATGTTGTAGCCGTATGCTTATGGACTCGCGACTTCGATATGGGTGCAAAAAAAAAACTCGGGCTACTGTAAACTATACTTGGGCGTCGAGTCAAAACTCTCGATTCGAGTCCGACACGTGGGGTGCCTCGAGTCTGACCCGGATTCGAATCCGAGTCGAAATTTTTCGGTGTTTTTTTTCGAAAAATGTTCCGCAATCTAGCGTGAAAATGTAGAATATAACTATAAAACGCGAAATATTAGTTACAGCCCGTTAGAATCGATGTTTTACTTGGCTCGACTCGTGGACCATGTCGAGTCGCCCAAGTATACTGTAAACTGACATCTCCCTTTTCGGCCCCGTTTAAGGGATTAGGGTAGTCAAACAGCGTCCTCGCTGCCTCATTTCTTTGACAATCTTTCTACCGATGCGTTTCTTGCTGTACATTGTTTTTGTCTTCTCGTTAGCTTCGCCTTGGGTCATCTACAAAAGAAACCACAAGAAAAAGCTCGTTTGCAAAGAGGAAACTGAGTGGGGCAACTCCACTGGCATAGAGGACGACCTAGAGCTGCCTGGAAAGCGGAATCGGAGAGACGTTGCGGTTGACCCGGAACTTCGACAACCGATAATATATCTAGGAGTGAGTCTTTGATATTTGCAGTGATCTTTTTTGAGGTGAAATCTAATGATTCGAAATTCATGGATGATGGCGACTTCGACATAGTTTCTACTTTGCTGACCAAAGAAGAACTACAGCAAGTCAAAAAACGAATAATGGACACCTGCAATGCCCTCAACACTAATTAAAAACATTTCCAATAAAAACTATTTATATACACGTCTTTTTCAAGGTCAGAATGGTTCGCAGAAACATGAATCGGTTCAATCAATTTCGGCAGCAGCACTGCGCAGTGCACGAATTCTGCAGTGAACACATTTTTGATCACTGAAATGTTGAATCTAATAGTGCCCAGATTTTAAGCCGGCATTTTCCCGCTCAAATTACTTGACTTGTTCACTGGACGGTCGACGTCATTTTTAGTTGCGATACTTAGTAGTCTATTCTTTTGTCTTTTTTTCCCGTTTGTGTGACATTTTCTGTAAAAGCACAACCGTTCAGGCAGTCAATGCAACAATGTTTATGTCACATGGGCCGATCGGGCGCGATACGCAATGCATCTAGCTATTCCTTTTCTTTTACCGTTATAAACTCTGTTAAAAAAAAGAACGCAACAGTAACCCATAAATATTTCGCTTCGAAAACCAAAAACCCCTGATTTTCAGGGTAAAACTGCAACAATTCAAACCGATTTCTTGATTTTCTCTACGGTGAATTGGCGCGCTTCAGGGGTTTATGGTTCTCGAAGTGAAGTATTTATGGGTTACTGTTGCGTTCTTTTTTTTGAACAGACTTTAGTCGATTCCAAAAAAAAATGGTTCAAGCCGGCCCGCCAAGCATTTCGCGGGAATTTGAACGCAGAAAATTCAATTGGGAAATTGTTAGTTTTGCATTCACCGTTTCTTGGCCTATTTTTGCTCATTTTCTGTTCAAAAATAGTAGAATGTACGCTTTACTACGCGAAGAACAGAAAAAAATAGTTATTATCGGCTACAGAAAGAAAATAGCTAAGCTCGAAAATTTTTAAGCCTTCAAATTCCCGCGAAATTGTCGGCGGGAAGGTTTGAATTATGCACCACTTTTTTTTTTTTTTTGGGATCGACTAGGTATATGATTATCGTCTATGTATTTTATATCACATAACTTTAGCATGTTTCGACCAGGTGAAAGGAGGCCGGATATCCAGCGAACATTGGCCTCGCAAAAGATCTCTGTGTTTGTAATAACTTTTTTCGCGTAAGTTTTTGCATTGAACATTTCTTATTTGTTTAGTTATGCTCTTATTCACGCTAGTCGAAAGACCTTGTCGTCCGTTAAGCCATCTCTCATTGAAACCTGGACGAGGAACGACACTAAACATGGAACACCAATCTTCCCTTCGAGCCAAGCTGCGTCGGAATTCCTGGCTTTGCTTGACGCATCATTCCTTTTTGCATATGCTGTGGTTTGTTTCAATTTGCAACCGGTTAATTACACTTATTTAGGGGCTATTTTTTGGAGGAATGCTAGGAGATGTCTACGATCCGCGGATCGTTCTTTCCATTGGAATGTGGCTCTCCGCCATTGCGGCATGTTTTTCTCTCAACTTTATTCATTTTGAGGATTGCAGACTTTCGCATTCGGCACTCTCACTGAATACTTCCACGTCTACAGTCCGACAGTGTATTTCATTCTCTGGACGGCCTCTGGACTTTTTCAATCTGTCGCGTGGCCTACGGAGGTTCGACGAGATTAAACCAGCTTAAAAAGGAGATTCAGATTACTATTATAGCCAATTGGTTTGGTCATGATTGTAGAGGAGCCGTCATGGGATTATGGTCAGGTTGTGCAAGTGTTGGTAACATTATTGGTACCCTCATTGCTAGTAAAATGGTCCTTGTCGGATATGAGGTAATTTCAAAGTAATATTAAATGGAATCCTCCTATTTGCAGTATGCGTTTGCTGTTAACAGTGTAGCTCTATTTTTCTTCACCTTCATTGTATTTTTCAAACTATCGTCCTCACCACCTCAAGACCTACAGATAGAACCGGATTGGAGTTCGAACACTGTCATCGAAGTGCGCCAAGACGAAGAAACACGACGAGACGCCATCAGTTTCTGTTCGGCATGTCGTCTTCCAGGTGTCATTCCGGTTAGTCCAGTTCTTCAATATTATGCGCTCACTTTTAGTACTCACTATCCTACGCCTGCTTAAAAATGGTCAACTATGGTTTCTTCTTCTGGCTACCTTTCTACTTAGCCTCACATTTTAAATGTACTTCAGTCTCTTATTTCACATACTTAATGTTCAGGGCCAGAGTCTACCGCTGATGCTCTTAGTACATGGTACGATGTTGGAGGCATTGTGGCTGCTGTCATAGCCGGCGCAGCTAGTGATCGTTTCAGCAGCCGTACGCCTATTATTTTCCCGATGCTTATCTGTGCCTCAATATCACTATATCTTTACTCTAGTGAGTTTCAATTTGTTTGCTTTGTAATCTTCGATTTAGATTCACCGTCCTCGCCATTCATCAATACAGCTTTGCTCATAGTCACAGGATTTTTCATTGGCGGTCCAGCAAATCTCATATCTGGAGCCGTAGCAGCTGATTTAGGCAGAGCACCTGAAATCAGAGTAAACAAAGAAGCTCTGAGTACAGTCACAGGAATAGTTGACGGTGGGTTGGCTTATTGGCCTTGTTTCTGATTCTTTTGAAGACTATTGCGTGACTTGTACGACATCAGTTGGCAATAATCTGGTTTACAGGAACTGGAAGTATCGGCGCAGCCATGGGCCAACTTTTGATTCCCGGTATTCAGAATTGGTTCGGATGGGGAGCAGTCTTCGAAGGATTCATCATACTGGTACTGATTGATGTATGTAAAACCAAGTAGTTTGCATTTTAGACACTATGTACGGCCGCTTGTCTTCTACCTCCCTTAATCAACGATATTCGTCAGCAGAGAAGACGCACCGCATACTCGGAACTTTCTATTGAGGCGGCTCGCGATGATGCTGGAGACGCAACGATCATGTACGATGCCGATGAGAGTGCCTTCGACCTCGAATAACTTCATATTAGTATTTTTACGGATTTTCGTAACGTGTTGTCTTTTTATACTGTACATTTTCGACAGATTTTTATTAAAATAAATTTTAATAAGCTTATTTTTTCTGAACTAGCGTGTTGCTTCTCACGTATTCTCTCTTTTCTTTCAAGCGACGAAGTCGCCTGGCAGCGTCGTAGCGCCCAACTTTTCAACCTGATCCTTACCTATTTATGAAGCTTCCTACTTGCCTCTGCTACACTAGAAGCGAAAGTCTGTATAAATTCCAAGTTCAAAAGTAACCTGCTATCTAATCCTGACAACTCTTGCTACGACGATCCTCGTGGACATAGACAAACAGACAAAGACGACCACAGACACCATAGTTTTTTTTTAAATATTCTACCATATAATTGGAAAACGGGCATTGAATGGCGTGTTCGTCATTCGATACTCATTTGGCCGCCCGATTTAGAGATAGCGTGGTGTGTTTGCGCTCTATGGCATAGTTCTTATCAAATCACTCCCTGGAACGTTCACGAACTGCTTTTAGGACAAGACTTTCCTGATTCAGTAATTTCTGACAATCTCTTCTCCAAATCGATTGCTTTTCAATTACCCTCTTGTTTGCACTGTTCCGTGGCACTCGTGATCTTCGATCTATCCCTTCGTATATATGTCTACGCTTTTTTAGTTTCATTCTTTTCCATTTAATTCGTAGCGTATTTCTTTTCAGAATGACCATCACTGAGCAACTTCGGCATGATTTGGAGGATGCCGCTAACCGCATGCGAATCTCTTCGATCGAGATGACTTGCGCTAGCAAATCTGGTCATCCGACATCTTCGACTTCCGCTGGTGAGAATCTTTGTGAGCTTTTCAACTGATCATTGTAGCCGAAATCATGGCGTCTTTGTTCTTCCACGAGATGAAATACGACGTAAAGGAGCCTCGAGCTGCCAATGCTGATCGTTTCGTCTTGTCGAAGGGCCATGCCTGCCCTATTCTCTATGCTGCTTGGGAAGAAGCTGGACTTCTCAGTCATGAAGAAGTTCTTAGTCTGAGAAAGATCGATTCCGATATTGAAGGTCATCCTACTCCTGTAAGCAGTTCCTCCTCTTTAAATGTATTTCTTATAGCGTCTTAACTTCATCGACGTTGCCACTGGTTCTCTCGGGCAAGGACTTTCGTGTGCCGCTGGAATGGCCTACGTTGGAAAAAATATTGACAAAGCCAGCTATCGTGTGTACTGTCTTCTCGGAGATGGAGAATCTGCTGAAGGTTCTGTCTGGGAGGCAGCTTCTTTCTCTTCACACTACAAGTTGGATAATCTTGTAGCTATTGTCGACGTAAACCGTCTGGGACAATCCCAAGCTACTGCTCTTGGTCATCATGTTGAAGTTTACCAGGTACGATTTGCATTTGCATTTATGCATTTATGAATTTTATAGGCTCGTTTTGCCTCGTTCGGCTTCAATTCAATCGTTGTAGATGGACATAACTTTGACGAAATTTTGGCTGCACTGGAAACTGCCCGCAACACTAAGGGAAAGCCCACTGCCATCATTGCCAAGACGTTCAAGGGACGAGGAATTGACGGAGTCGAAGATCAAGATAACTGGCATGGAAAGCCTGTTGATATTGCGAAAGTAAATTCCATTTGTTTCACTTGCATTCGTTATTTTAAGATTGATTCGATCAAAGCCCGTCTTCATGGAAGTTCTAAGGGAAAGCTTGTTGCACAGAAACCAGCAAACGATACTCCTAACGTGGATCTCCAGATTGGAAACATCAAAATGTCGGCTCCTAACTATAAGCTTGGTGATAAAGTTGCTACTCGTGCTGCTTACGGAACGGCTCTCGTCAAACTCGGAGATGCCAATCCACGTGTGATTGGACTCGATGGTGATACAAAGAATTCGACTTTCTCCGAGAAACTTCTACAGGTATTTTTTCCTTTAAAAATATGAACTTGATTGTTTCAGAAACATCCTGAACAGTTCATTGAATGTTTCATTGCCGAACAGAATCTCGTTGGAGTGGCAGTCGGCGCTCAGTGTCGTGGACGTACTATTCCTTTCACGAGCACTTTTGCCGCCTTTTTCACTCGTGCCACGGACCAGATTCGCATGGCTGCCGTCTCCTTCGCCAATTTGAAGTGTGCCGGATCTCACGTAGGAGTTTCTATTGGTGAAGATGGACCTAGCCAGATGGCTCTTGAGGTTTTTTTCCCATTTTTCTCCGCTGATATTCTTTTTAGGATCTCTCGATCTTCCGCGCTATTCCTGGTTCTACCGTCTTTTATCCCACCGATGCCGTTTCTGCTGAACGCGCCACTGAACTCGCTGCTAACATCAACGGAATTGTCTTCATCCGAACTGGACGCCCCGCACTGCCTGTTCTTTATGCCAACGACGAGCATTTCGAAGTCGGACAAGCCAAGATAGTTAAGAAGAGCGACTCTGACCGCATTGTTCTCGTTGGAGCCGGAGTTACTCTTTACGAGTGTCTGAAGGCTGCTGAAGAGCTGGAGAAAGAAGGTACGTCGTGTTTTTAATAAGACAATTAATTATTAGGAATTCATGCTTCTGTTGTTGATCTTTTCACGATCAAGCCATTGGATGTCAATACTCTCGTGTCCGAAGCTCAGCGGGTCGGTGGAAAGGTTCTGACCGCCGAAGATCACTATGCCGCGGGAGGTATTGGAGAGGCTGTAAAACATCTCTAGTTCATTCAACAAATCATTTTGAAGGTTGCCGCTGGACTAGCCGATCATCCATTCCGCGTTCGTTCTCTGTGTGTTCGTGATGTTCCTCGTTCTGGACCTCCCGATGATCTCGTCAAGATGTACGGCATTTCTGCCTCTTCTATTGTCGAAGCCGTCAAGAAATTCTGATATCTTGTTTGAAAAGTTTTTATTCCGGTTCATATTTTTCAATTTCACTTGATTTCGTAACAATCTCTGTATAGGTAAAATAAACTTTTTAGCGAAACATTTGTTTCTACATCAACACAGATTCCAATAAGAAACTTTTGGAACTGTTGAATCGATATGTATGGACCGCAATGCCGGCCGGTACGTTTGACATAAACGAATGTCTCTAGATTCAGGCTGGAACTCTCTTCATCAACACTTACCAGAAGACGGACGTGGCTACTCCTTTCGGAGGATTCAAAAGATTTGTGCGATTTTTTTTTGACAACCGGTTGTGATAGAATGAACTTACCTGTACACAGTTTTCTATGTTGGCTGTTGTGTAGTCTCACTCGAATGTCTGGAGCTAGTCTTTGATCAACATAGAACGTCGTATTCAGATGACTAAAGGACTCAAAATCCTCTATCTTCACGGGTTGGGATCTTCTATTCAGAACAGAACGGGTGTTGCTTTGAAGCAATTGTTCGATCAGAAGAAAAACGACTTCGAGCGACTTGTCTACTCGAATCCGGGATCGAAAGACAAGCATTGGAGACCGAGTGAGTGGCTGAAAGATGTCGAGGTTTCCATTTTATATTCCCACTGGAACTGTTGTCATTAGAATCGTATTCGAGGAGAAGACCAGTGGGTTTTGATAGCTACAAGTGCCGGTGGCCACATTGCTCTCAAAACAGCTGTCCGTAATCCAGAGAAAGTGAAAGGACTCTTTCTGTTCTGTCCCGGCTATGATCTCACTATGTCGTATGTGGATTCGCTGGCCCCAGGAGCAGTAGCCATGCTGAAGAGGGGCAAGAATCTGATTCATCCAGCTTCACGAAATGGATTTCCAGCTCTCGTCGATTACAGCTCATTTGAAGAGTTTCTCGAGGTTTTTGATAAACACTTTTCGATGAAATTTCGTCATTAGATGTGTGTTAGTAACCATCCGGAGAAAATTCCAATCAATTGTCCAGTCACCATTTTTCATGGAACAGCGGATGAAGTAGGTCATCTTTTTCTTTTGTAGAATGAACTTTAGACTGTCCCATTTGAAAAGTCTTTCAAACTGGCCAAGCAACTGAAATCCGGAGATGTCGAAGTGGTCTTGGTCGAAGGAGGAACTCATTATTTGGATGTAAGCGAAACAGTCAAAAAGAGCAACAAATTAAGTGTGATTTCAGATTGACGAGAAAGTTCTGGAAAGAGTAAATCAGTTCGTACAGAAAATAGCACGTCAACAAAAGTCCAAGTTATGATCAATCAGTACACATTGTTTGTTTTCTCTATCGAATATTAACTACTTCCGTCAAAATTCTTTCTCTTCCAATTCAGGAGCAATCGAACATGTCGACTGATCTCACATCAAAGTCCCCTATATAAAAGTGCGACAACCTGACCATTGCCATCACCTTCTATTCCGAGATTTTCTTACTTTCTTTCCGGAACACTCAGCAGATTCCTACAATAGACGTGGGGGAAAATATAGAAAAAGAGTGTCTCACCAATGAAACTCTTTTTCGTCAACAGATAGGTGTTTCTCCCGTATACACAAAACATATGCTCTTTCATCACATCGTTCCGCTTCACTTTTGGTTCTTAATCGAAGTACTTGTTACGTAGATTGTGTCCGTACTTCAGCTTAACCTTCTCTCCTAGCACGTGGTTGTAACTCTCCCATTCAATGGACGCATACATCAGAGCAGGTGGTCTTCCTCCGGAGTACCGATGCGACTTAGTTGTCTCTTTTTATGGTCACAATCAGTTAGAATGAGCAATCGGACCGATTGGTGGGATCTGGGAACAAAAGATCCCATAATGGGCTCCATCTTCATTGTCTACGGAGTCGTCGCAATGTTCTTCTACTTTCTCTGTGTTTCTGTTCTTCTCCAGAAAGATCTTTTCAAGATGGTCGCCTACAAATTCTTGTTCTTTCTCGAACGATATCTTTGAAATGTTTACCAATTCAATCGTCTCCGGTTTTCTGCTGATCCACGGCGCCGTTTACTGTAACTATCCCAACTTTATATACATCTGGGGAATGAGTTAGTCAACTGATCGAACACATCGGAAACGTTTCAGGCTGGTGGGGAGGGAACTGCTGTGCCGGATTCGTCTTAGGTCTCACTCGTCTGGTTGATCTCATCTTCAAATCAACTCTTCATGACAAACTTTTCGATGGGAAGAAGGTTATTCTGCTGTTTGTTCTCATCTTTGTCTATCTCTCGTATTTCCTTCTGTACGCTAGACCAGTTTTGTTCAATTCGAATGGTAAATCGTGGATTTTCGACCCACTCATCTATCCTGACGGCAGTCATGTCATGGTTAACTAATTTGTTCGTAATCGATCGTCGAATAGGAATACGCTTTCTGGGCTGTGCCTGCCAACAACGTGGGTACTGTAACTTGCACAACACTCCTTTGTTTCTTATTCGGATTCTATTTCATTTGCAAGTTCAAGAATGTTACAGAAATCTCTCGTGTATCAGGTTTCTAATGGCCACAAATAGCCACATTTCCAGATGCTCTTTTAAGCAATCTTTTGTTTCTTTGAATACCATGCTCTTGGCTTTGATCTACGTTCTTATGTCGTATGTCCACGTGACACCACTGATCTCATTCACAGCTTTGATGCTTTGGCAGCTGACTGATAGTAAGCCTTTTTGAGAAGGGAAAGTAATCATCTTCTAGGTGAAGGACTTGTTGCCCTGCTCGGTATCAACAAAACAGTTCGCAACAGAGTTTTTCTACGAATTGGCTTAAAATCTCCTTCTGTCAGCTCTCATTCGACTGATTTCAAAAGTCAGCCGAGTCCAACGCGACGATCTCATTCCGGAACGATGGAAGCTATTCAACCAGAATTATAACTTTATTAAATAAAAATACGTATATGGCACAGTTCTAAGCTTTCATAAACGCCTGAAGTTTGTCGCCAAGCGTGTTCCGAATGGAGTAGAGATACGTCAAAAGGGTTATGTGTTCTCGTGCCTAAAATGCTCGAAATACAGAGTAAGGAGCAAATAAACCTTTTGGTAATTTGCGTCATTGAAAGCTTCTGCCAAACAACCGAGTTCTTCTTCCACGTCAGCCTTAACTTTTTCTACTTCTTTTCGCAGTTTTCCCTCTTCTATCAGAGAAGCAACATGTTCGTTCCATTCCATTATTTCCATCAGTGTTTCTGGATTCAAATCGTCTAAACAAACTGAATACCTAAAAATACAATGAAACCTGTCTTGTCTGCTCCCTCCAATTTGAGAAGATATTTGGCACGTGCTAGAGGCTCCGAGAGAGTTCGAAAAGCTTTATTCAGCTGACGAGAATGCTCTTCGGAAAGTTCTTTTTCTCGACTACTGGATTGTGCGAATTTGTCCGGATGAAGTTGGGACTGCATATCGCGAAAACTAGGTTGATACTGAAGTTAAAGTGAACAGAAAAATACTTCTTTTTGAGAGTAGACTCGTCGAGTGAGAATTCTTTCGATAGACCGACGTATTCGAAGAGATTTCCTCCTTGAGGAGGGAGAATAGTCTTGCCTACAAGCTGTTTTACAAAGCAAAAAGACATGAAATCTACATGCAATGCAGAAATGACCTGCGCCTGCCTCTTGATCACATTTCCAACATTTTTTAGACGAAAAACATCGTATTTGGCCGAGTCGCATTGATGAAAAAAGTCTTAATTTGTACCGATTAGGAGTACGTATGGAAACGAACCGAGACGTCAATCTGAGCACCGAAAAGTTCATCTACACGATTTTCTACATTTCTTGATCGACAAAATAACTAATAGACTGTACTCCCTTAGCTGAAGTTTGACGGTGTTACATTTTTATTATAAATAAAAGGAGAGGAACAAGGTGTAACGAAATAGCAAAATGAGATACCAGATAGATCGTCAGCGATAGTTTAACTTATTTTTTGGCATAGTCGACCTTCATGTGCTGCTCGGGAGTGATTTTGAAGTTGTTCAAGGCGGTACGAGCCGGAGCGGCGTTGTCGTCGTTGTCGAACTCAACGAAGGCGATTCCAGAACGATTGGGAACAAGGCGGATATCCAAAAGACCAGGGAAGCTGAAACATTGGTAAAATGGGAGGAAAACACGACCTACGTCTGGAAAAGACAGCGCAACATGTCAGTTGTGACTTCTTCTGGCAGATTGGTACAGAAAAGAATCTTGTTCGGCGGAGCAGGTCCCTCCGAGGACTTTTCGGTCGTGCGAACCTTCTTCTTTTTCTGAGTGCGAACAGGAGCCCTCTGACGCTCGACGAAAGTTCCCTTGGCCTTGGCGATCACATCAGAATCGTCGCGAGAGAATTGAATGCGCTACAAGTTGTGTTGAAAAAAGAACTGAACGATAAAACTGACCATGGGTTTGTCGTAGAAAGGGAATCCTTGCATAGCACGTAGAGCATTCGAGGCACAGGCAACATCTTTGAAGATAATGTGGGCTTGTCCTCTCATCTTTAGCGTTTTGAACGCCATAATTCCAACTATTTCTCCGAACTGAGTGAAAATGGCATGAAGAGCCCTCTTCAGCTCTGAAAGAAGAGAATACTTCGGGAAAATAAGGTAATGTACCTTCTTTCTTGATTCTCTCATTGAGATTGTTGATGTAGATGGTATGGTTAGGCTTGATATCAGCCATAGTACCTAAAACAGTTTTTTTAAATAGATAAATGCATGTGTTGCAGTTGAAATTGACCGGAAATTCATTATTTTGGGGTTTTTATTTATTTTTATTATTTTCTATCAAAATAGATAGATTGATTCATTCCTCAACTTTTAAGACCAAACTAGCCATTTGTATGGGCTAAAGGCTTAGCTAAGCACAAAACAACCAAACATGGCTTGTGAAATTGTTTTCAAGTGTATTTTTCCGATTTTTTGCGGTCGTTTTGGTATCAAAACGTTCCAAATAGAATATTCTACAATAATAAAAGAAAATAAAAAAAGATCGATAAAAATAGAAAAAGTGAAATTTCCGGTCAATATCAACGACTGGTCAATTTCAACTGCAACACATGAAATAAAGTAGCAAATGGGTGAACCAAAAAAAACAAAAGTACCAGCAAACGGAATAAATTTTATGACAACTCTATGTATACACAAAAAGTTCGAGTAGGAGGTATTACAATTCGTCTTCGATGTTGGGAGTATTTTGAATAAAATGCAGTACAAGATCCGTCAAATCGGCATTTTCGTGCGGAGAAACCGTCTCTTTTGGCAGAGGCCTAATTCCTTCTCGTGTCAGTCCGTAGAATTTGACGGGAAGAAGTCGCGGAGACGTAAATTCCCACCCTAAATGGCAGTGACAATTGATGCACTTTAGAATTTGCCATTTGTAACTGAAAAACTATCGATTATATCTCAAGATAAACGCACCCTGGAAACCAGCTGTATTCAGCCGTTGGTCTTCCTTCATAGGCGAAGTTTGTCGCTTCACTAAGTGTCAGCATTTCATGAACAACTCCATCTGAAAATTGTTTTTTTTAGAATTTTTTTTTTTACAATTGTTAACGAAGAGACCGCTTGCATTGTCGATATCCATCTTCATGATCTTGTCAATTTTTGAGATTTCGAGTTCACATCTGGCGCATACAAGTTCTGTCAACTGAAAGTAACTTGTAAGACACAACAGTGAAGTGACAAAAAACCTCTTCGACGGCTTTTATGAGGTTTATAACACGGAAATCGGTGCAATCTTCCTGTAGAAATTGGTGTTTGTCCTTTAGAGCTGCTGGAATATTCGTCGCCACCCAATAGCTAAAACGTTCAGCCCCCTTAACTGGTTGATTGAAATGATACAAAACAGGAAAAACCTCTTCCAGAGAATGTTTGACATGTTCTTCAGTGTTCCAAAGTCTCATCCAGTCGGCCAACTGCCGGCAGTTTCTTGCCAAAGATACGGAAAGTGACGCGACTGAAGGAATTCCTCCTACAGCTTCCGCAAGTCTTCTTTTCGAAAATATCAAGTTGCTCTCACGATTTAGGAAAAACCTTATTTGTTCCGAGTTTTAGACTACTGTTAGGACAGATTGTGTTCATTAGTGACGGCTTCATTTGCTCTGGTACGACTTCCACTGTTGAAATTAGAACTCTGAAGTCAAACTTCAAGAAGAAAGTAAGGGAACAAACCCTGCCACTCCTCTTTCAAATGATAGAAAACGACATCTTTGCATTCCCGTCATGATAGCTCTGACTTGGATCCCATCGTCTGTTATGGACGAGAGAAGAAGCAACGTTCCGACAGAGCCATGTTGGTCATCTAGCTCTTCTTCATGGTCCTAAACATTGGAATTGGTGAAAACAACAAATATGCGCTAACTGCGTACCACCCATGTCTATGAGAGCCAAAGCAGGTTCGAAGCGCCAGATAAGATTTATTCTTCACAGCCATGTTTACTGCTTGTCGGTCCGATGGATAAACTGTCAATATGGGTAGTTTCTGTCCTATAAAAGTATGTTTCTATAAGAATAAGAAGATACCTGGAAATACGACAGCGTTTTGTCTGATAGTTGGAAGTTTGACAGTCTCCGTTCCTTCGATCCAGCACTGTCCAGGTTGAAATCGTGTTTCTTTGTCCGCATGAAGATATTGATGGGAAGTGGTAGCCTAAAAACTATGCCTGTAAATTTTACGATAGAAACCGACCTCCATATCGAATTGTACTCGCTCGTTTTCCGGCACATCGACTTCTTGTCCATCGTCTTCAACATCTTCCTCGTCTTGCTCGTTATTTTCATTGAGCATATTGTTGAGGACAGCAAAAAATCGAACGGGCATTGCTGCTTCCTAAACAAACTATAATAGAATAAGTGACTCGGAAAAACTAACTTCATCACCATCCATAGCCTCGTCTTCCAAATCCTCTAGGTCAATTTCGTCATCCTCGTCGTTGTTTTCCATTTTCTGCAAATCAACAGAAATGTTTTTCCAAAACGAATGTCTAAAGTATTTTCGAAGTCGCACGCTATATAGACTTTAGTTTCTATTTTCGGTCTCACATATACCAAGATAAGTTATTTTCCTTTGTCTAATGTTTTACTTGTACAAAAGACCAAAAACATAGCGTGAGAAGAAATGAAAAAAAGGAAAGAACGCAAAAAAAAAATGAAAAAAAAACAGTGGTTCAAACTCGGTCCATTTCGCTATGAGACACCGTGCGGCAAACGCGGGAAATCCAAAGGTGTGCAACCTCGCCATTTTCTCTTTTCTCTCTCTTTACTCACGGTCGGTCGTTTCGAAACTTTGCATGTTCTCGATAGGCGTTTTCTGTCTCTCTGTACTCTAATCCTCGTCGGGAACTTCATTCTGCTATCATTAATCAGTTCAGTGCTTGATTTGTTGCCTGTTCGTAGTTACTACTGGTGTTTGTGGTTGATCTACTACACATTTTGCCTCGTGTCTCCATGGGAAACACCGAATCTCATCGCCAGGAGGGAAAGCAGAAATCTGGCGGAAAGGTGGTCTAAATTTTCTGCTTTAATCATTTGCTTATTTGTTTTGCATGTATGAAATGCTGAAAACCAACCGATTGGAATGTATGAGCTTTTCTTAAACAGATCTTAGTCATTTGATAATTTTAACTTATTTCAGAACGTGAAAAAGGTGGACAAAGGCGATTTGAAGCAGCAGAAAGAGAAGGCTGACGCTGAAAAGAAGATAAGGAGTATGCCTTACCATACATATCCTGTAACGCAAGACTATCGAATAAGCAGAAAAGTGAGAGTTCGTATATCTTCCAACATTAGATTTAGGTCCTTGGCGTAGGAATCAACGGAAAAGTCGTAGAGTGTGAATCCCGAACAAATGGAGATAAATATGCGCTAAAAGTACTTCGGGACACTCCTAAAGCTCGTCGAGAGGTGAGTTATCACAAACTCTTTCATGGAACTGTTTCAGGTAGAACTCCATGTGGCAGCTAGTTCTCATCCGAATATTGTGCGCATCGTAGACGTTTATGAAAATTCCTACAACGAAGTTCAATGTCTTCTTGTCGTCATGGAAAGTATGAAAGGAGGAGAGCTTTTCAACAGAATTCAAGTACGTTGTTATGCAGTCAGACTCTGATGATTTTCTTTTGTTGTTCATGTCATTCACCGGTAGTAAACTAGTTTGTAACTAATCGTTTTTTAGGAACGAGGCCAAAACGCGTTTACTGAGCGGGAAGCTGCAGGAATTATGTACGAAATATGCTCAGCTGTTGTTCATCTTCACCGTATGAATATTGCTCATCGAGACATCAAACCTGAGTGATTCTGAATGTTTTCGGTCGACCATATTGTCTTTCAGAAATTTGTTGTATTCTGATGTCAGTTCCACTGGAAGGCTCAAGTTGACCGATTTCGGATTTGCAAAAAGAACAGAAGAAACCGAACCACAAGGACTGGCAACCGCTTGTTTTACTCCGTACTATTGCCCACCAGAGGTTCGTCTTCTTCTTGCCAAATATAGATTGTTGTTTGCAGGTGCTCGGATCGGAAAAGTATGATAAATCGTGCGATCTATGGTCTGTGGGAGTGGTCATGTACATTTTGTAAGTTGCCTGCAATTCAATTAACTTTAAATAATTAAAAATTTAAGACTTTGCGGCTATCCTCCGTTTTTCTCTCAAAACGGAATGCCCATGTCACCAGGCATGAAAGCCAAGATCAAGTCTGGCCAATATACATTTCCCTCTCCTGAATGGGACTGTGTGTCCGAAGCAGGTTTGCAGTCGAATCCACGGATTTTATAGTTATGTTTTTAGCAAAAGATCTGATCAGAAGTCTGTTGAAAACCGACCCAGCAGAACGACCTTCTATTGACCAAACAATGTGCCACAAGTGGCTCACTCATTTCAACAAAGTTAGTCTTTACTTTCCTCTTTGAAATTTAGAATTTAGGTTCCCGACACTCCGCTATTCACCACCGCAGTTCTGAACGACCAGAAAGCACAATGGGGAGAAATGCAGGTAAGTAATACATAGTTGTTAGCGCTTTTGATTAAAGAACACTAGAATGACATTTCAGGATGAGATGGAGAAGACATTAGCATCAATGCGTGTAGGAACAGAAATTTCGGCTCTGAAAAACCTCGGAGAATCGAACAACAAGCTGCTGGCAAAAAGAGCCCAAAAACGAGCTCATGATGATGTAATTCCCGAGGCAGAAATTGAAAAGGACACAAATTAGTCTAGTTTAACACATTGTAGACCGTTATTTTTTTATATCTGTGTTTATGTGAACCCCATTTATCTCATTCACATCAGTTTGACCAGCAATATTTTAGAAATTATACGTGTAAATTTGTCTTTAGAAATTGTCGGCATTCCCTCCCGTCTTAGTTGTATTACCTCTTTTTCACGCCATTTATTTCAAAAAGAGCACCGGTCTCTATTCTGTTATACGTTGTGACTTTCTTCGATAAATAAAGTTATTTATCCATTTTGTAAAAATGCATTAATCATTTAAAAGCCAAAAATATTCACAAGAGATTTCGTCGTTAGTTTGCAGATGGCTTCTCTCCGAAGAACTTTGACAAATGTGCCACAACTCGTCTTTCACAAATCGGAAAACAATCTTCTGAACGATCGCAAACGTCCTGCTGCTCTAATTCTCGGTTTCGGGGGAGCCAAACCGCAACACATCTCAAAATACGCTCAACTGCACCATGACGTCGGACTCGGAGCCATCTCGTACACGGGTTTGTCACATTTTCAATCTTTCTAATTTTTTCTGCAGGAACTGGTTTTTGGGACTCTGTGCCGGATCCTTCGGAAGGAATACCGTTTGCTCCGATCTTCGTCGATCCCCTTCATCGTGAACGTCCTTTGATTCTCCATATTCTCTCGATGAATGGGTAACTTTGTTTTTTGAAATAACATTTCCTTAGATTCCGCCAGATGCTTCGACTCTACAGATGGCTAGACTTCCAAGGAGAGACCACGGAACGTCTCAAAGGCGTCGTTTTCGACAGGTTTTTATTCAGTTATACACAGTAACTGTTGTCAATTCAGTTGCCCAGCTACTCTCTCCCCCAGCCAGCTAGCCTACGGTCGAGCAGTCTGCGACATGAACGAAGGCGATACGAATCGTGCTCTTTATCTTCCACAAGCTTATTTCACGTGTGCCAAATATTCCGCGATGAAGCTTCTTCACATGAATGCCCTCAACGATCAACAGATGTATCATTACGTCTCTCGCTGGATCATTCTGCCCCGCAATCAACTGTTCATCTATTCTGCTGAGGACAACATTGTTTCCGACCGAGATGTAGAAGAATTCTCTCTTCTTCAAAAGAAAAAAGGCAATTGGGTTCATTTGCAGAAGTTCGAAAACTCTCCGCATGTCCAGCACATACGGTCGGATCCAGAACGTTACAAGAAGGCTCTTTGTGAGCTCCTCAAGAAGAGTCTTTAGCCATTGAATTGAAGCGAATAAACATATTTTTTTCCAAGTCTGTTTCAATTCAATTCAATTTATTACGATTTCAATGCGTTCACATGTCGTAGTCTGTTTCAAGTGTCAAGAAATTATGTACCTTGCTTTGTTATTATGACCGTATCATGTTTAAAGCGAGCCTCCCTCGGCTGTTGATTATCCCTGTGTATTAGTTGATTAAGGCAGCTTATGACGCCGGAAGAGTTGGCCGCTAGTTTGCACCCAGGCTTGTTGATTCTGGGTTGTTGCGCTGCGGCCAGGTTGGACTTTGCGGCGGGCTAAAAAAATTTCATTTCGCATTTTTTTCTGATTTTTTGTTTCCAAATACGTCCCCCGATTAGATTTAGTTTTGCTATCAGAAAAATTGGAAGAAAATCGAAAACTGACGACAAAAATAGAAGAAAATGCGGATTTTTGACGAAATTCGGTAAAAATAGCAGTTTTCTTCAATTTTTATTGTCAGTTTTCGATTTTCTTCCAGTTTTTCTGATAGCAAAACTAAATCTAATCGGGGGACGTATTTGGAAATAAAAAAAATCAGAAAAAAATGCGAAATGAATTTTTTTAGCCCGCCGCAAAGTCCAACCTGGCCGCCGCAGCCCAGACCGCAGCGCAGGTTTTCAACAGCTTGCACCTCATGACGCAGCGGATAAGAGTGCCGACTACAAATCCATTATATGCTGAGGTTCGATCCCTCAGCAAGCATATCTGTTTTATCTTTTCTTCGGAAAGTTGCTAATGCTAGTGCTTGATTTTTTTTCAGTTTACTAGCTACACAATGACGTGTTAGGTACACAGAAACATAAATGTCCATCTAGTCGTCGTCGTCTTCAAAAGAAGCCTCCGGGATCGAGTGAAGTAGTGCAACCGCTGCGGGACCAATTGCACGGATTCCGTCACGATTTGCAGCGGGTCCCGACACGATCACATCCCAAGATTTTTATTTTGGCATTTTAAACGTTTTACACTTGTTTATTCATTTCCCAACCATGTTTCGGCATCGAATTTTACACCAGTTATGTTTATTCCGACATCAAAATTATTGTGCTTAGGAAAGAAAAAGTGGTTGTACTGCAGTAGGCGCCTCCCTTCATTCAAACATTTTTGGCGCGAATTGCCGAACTGGCCTGAAATTGCGTTTTTCACCATTTTCCTTTCATTTTTCACATTTTTAAGCGTGCTAAGTGAATTCAGCGTGTAAAACAATCCCCTAGATGTGGAAATTGGTCTAAAATAGGCAGAAGTAGAAGACAAATGTCTGAGGACGGCTTATAAAGAGCAAGCGTCGGCTTCATGATATTTTCGACTAGTTTTCACGTCTCTTCATCCATTTTCTTTTCTTTTCGACATATTTCTTCAGGTGAATCATTCCTGTCGACAAAATACAACGAGAAATAACAAGAATAGTAGAAGAAAGTCAATCTAGCGGTAAAACGGTCTTTTTTTAGCCAAAAGTGTCAAAACCGGCCGCCACTTCTATTAAAAATGGGAATCCCTTTTTAGAATTTCGTGAAATTTCCGTTTTTCTTTAGGCTCGAGCCAGCTCGGCTCGACCTACCCCGTCGAGTCGGCTCGAAATCGGCTCGTGCCCAAGTATAGTAGCTACCCACCCCACTTTATTTGCTATTTTCTTCACAACTCCTTTTCTTCAAGCCTTTATATTTATGTTTTTATAATGAAATTTTTAATTTAGGGGAGGTCTGGACAATGTCAACAAATGAAGGAGAATGTGTGATTTGTTTTACTGGATTCGACCACTCTGTACATTACCCCATCGTAAGAAGTGCATTTTCCATTAATTTCAACTAATTTTAGGCATCGCCGTGTGGTCATAAAGCTTGCGAGGCGTGTATAAGGCTGCTTGCGGCTGATGCTGCTCCTAAAGTACACATTATCTGCCCTCTTTGTCGAAAAGAATGTCCGGCCGATCATATGCGATGGGATTTGAGTTCCGAGATCTTGGAAAATGCAATATCCGAAAATGAAGAAACGACAAACGGCAAATCACCCCAAATGTTCTTGGATTGTACAATTTGTCGCGAAGAGAAGCCGTAAGGTCGTTTTTTTCCTGTGTAAAATCCGTTAGTTTCAGATTCGATGATTTTATTTGCTGTCTTCAATGTAACCCACAACTTGTCGATTTCCTAGAGATAAACGACCTGGTCATGTTTTCAAAAGTATGAACATGATTTTCGTGGTAATCCTATTATATTTCAGAAATCAATGTGTGCTGACTGCAATCAAAAACACCACAATGTGCACATTACCAGAGATAGACAGGAGCCCCTCGAAGTCTCCATGTTCACATTGACTCAATCCAGTCCGCGCTTTATGGAGCTGACGATCATAAGTCTTATGACCAAAACCTCACAACTGAAGAATTTCCGAGAAGTTGCAAAGTCGCTGTTGTTACAATTTCTTCGACGTCGTGCAAATCTGGCAAAAGGGGATGATGATTTCAAACTGCTACAGAAGTATCCAGACCTGTACAAGATTTCAGAACTTTAAGTCTGATGACCTATAATCTCTAATTTCTTATCAATTGTAAATATATTAATCTGTTTCTTTAAAAGTGATAAACCTCTACTACTAGAACGAATGGCAATGGCAGGTTTAGTATAGTTGAATTTGAACTTTAGAAGAAAAATAGCGAAGAAAATGGGAGGCTGAGCAGACCTCCGACTTCAGGGGCTGAGCTGGTTCCATTGCTAGTTGTCGTGTCACTGCTTGTAGTCAGATTGTTTTCCTTCAGTATCATTTCGACGTTATCCGCAGAACCTGGCATATACGATAGGCAATTTAAAGCTATTCTCACTAAGAACAACAAGAGCGAAAGGAAGACTCAAGAAGACTTTGTTCATGCCAAGAAATATATACCAGTTGCGGCGAGACGGGCAAGAGGGAAATCGTGAGAGCCGATCAATCTTGATCAGACCATTTTCTAATTCCAACCGCAATCCTATAAAGACGCAATGTCTGTAGTATTTTAGCTAAAAACGGGGGGTCCGCCGCGATTTAAAAATCGGACCGGACCGGTGCGATCCTGTCCGGACCGGCGCGGCCCAATTTGAAAAACGGACCGGACCGGTCCGGTCCAGCGCACATGCTTGGTCGAGCTCTCTTTTTTTGAACAAACCATAGCATACCCCGTGTGTTTTTAGGCCAAAATTATTTTTTTGAATTTTCGTATTTTAGTAACTTTATATTTTTACCTATTTTTTTTTTTACTATTTTTACACTTGAAGCGTAAAAATAGTAAAAAAAAATTCACGATGAATCATTTAAGCATGGTTAGAAGTCGAAAAAATAAGCGCAAACCGTCAAAAAATAACAAAATGTGGATGTTTTATTTTTTGAAATTCAAATTCCCGCCCTCAAAAAAGCGTGGCAATTTAAAAAGTGCAGCTCATTTTCCAGAGAGTATCCTAGACATGGCTCTGGGCCGGGCCGGCCCGGAGGTCCCAAATAGTGCCTCCTGCAAATTTGAGCCGATTTGGACCATGGGAAGTACCCTCACCCGCCCCCTCTAAAAGTTACGGGACGTTGCGTCTTAATAAGCTTTGTTAGACCCGAGAATCAGCAGATATGTCAGTTTGAAAGAGTTGACCACCAGGCTGTCACATCTCCGTCCATGGATGACGAAAATCGTGGAATTGGAGATGTTAGAACCTTCGGAGAGAGGTCTTTAAATGGAGGAGAAAAGGTGTCTTCCGATCGTTCTTCAACATCCGGAAGATCGTAAACATTCAACTGAAATACATAGCGTTTTATTTAGAAAAGGACTCACATGAAGAGCTTTTTGATTGTTTGGTTTCTTCGGATCAGTTCGCTTTGGAAGAAGTTGGACCGTCTCTCGATGTTTTTCGCTCCCAGAACCACTCGATCCCTGTATTAACTTTTTCGCTGCCTCGTGAAAAATCGAAGCTGTGTTCATCTTCAATCAAAATAGTATACTTCAAGTTTTGTGCGAAACTCACAGAAAAAGCCTCGGGGATGCTGTTCCTCCGGTTCCGTTTCCTGAGAGGTGTCGTTTCTTCGATTTCTTCTGCGGATTCAGTATCTTCCTGTGCTCCGAAACGCAACTTGGGAACATCAGCTGGTTCGATATGAAGAGTGGAAGAAAGTTTGGAGACATCACTCATCGAGTCGTGAAGAGTTGGATTTCTCATTCGTCGGAGACATCCTTCGAGCCATGTTCTGATCGTCTGTTTGGCCACTTCCTCCTCAATGGAATATTCCAACTCTTCTCTTTGAAGAAGCTCTTCCAATTGAAGCGATTTTCGAATGTCGACTGAACGATACGACAACATGCTGAAACACTTTGAGGTAAAATCGAGAAGAAGCTTACTATAACACGTCGTGAAATGTAACATCCTCTCCACTATGAAGGCGTTCCATTTCCCAACTGAAACATATAATTTTTACCAACAATCACATACCACATGTGTTTGAACAGGATTCTGTCTTTATCTGGATCTACTTCCAATCTACCTTTCAACAGCCTCAAAAGGAATTTGACTCGACCGACTGGAATCGACCCTTTCTGTTCCACATCCACCACGTTCCAAACGAGCTGAATCGATTTACTATCGAGCGAAAGAAGTGTTACCTGAAAATTTCGAATGTCCGCATAGCTGAGAAGAGCGTCTTCTTCGCTCGAGTAGAACAACGAAAAGTTCTCCATGATGATAGCTGAACAAATGACTCTTCGAAGACGGTTCTACTTACCAACAAGAAGATTGCGGACAATGTAAGTAATGATCAGATAGAAAGAACAAAAGTAGATGATTGCTCCATAGTAATTTCCACAGTCAGTCTCCCAATAGTTCATCCCGTATTCCCAATAACAAAATGGAGCACTTCTCTGTGAGAACCGTACTAAACACAGAAAGACTTACTTACCATTGCGTCGTGCATTATGTCGTTCCAGTCTAAATCAATTTCTCATTTGATAAAAAGCCTCTTACCTTCTCCAGTTATGCTTCGGAACAATACAACCAATGCCTCTGATCCGGTTCGAAAGTTGACATGTCTAGAATTATTCTTTTCCAATTGTCAAAGTCGACTCACTTGCTGACAGCCTGGCCGTATTTTAGCATTCCAAAAAGGATGACTCCAGTATAGGCGTAGAAGAGAACGAGAAGGAACATCGCTGTGATGATGAATGATGACCGGAACATGGACATTACGACAGTCTGAATCTTCTTTGAGGCTATTTCTGAGCTTACCATCATTAACATTTTCAGAGTATTGTTCCTGGAGGCTATTGTGAAGAAGCGGAGAACGACGATGATATAGCCGAAAGTATAGGTGAACCTCCGAAGAAAAGTCTGTCGAATAACCGAAGGTAATCCAACTGGGAAATGAAGCAGAACCCAGATGAGACCGAAGACTGTTATTAGAAGATCGAGGCGATTCCTCTTGGATTGCCAGAAACCCGCAAAAGTACAAGCTATCACCTTTAGAATTATCTGAAGATAGTTCTTTTGATATGAATGAGTTTGTTCAAACCTCGACAGCAAAACAGACGTTTATCAAGGCAGACAGAGCTGTGACAGCCATCAACTCCCTTCCCCTTTCGTTCTCTTCCTCTTGATTCCAAGGAAAGACCAAAGTGGCCGAATTGAGAACTACCAGACAGTTGAAAAGCTGGTCGAATCGTTTTCCGAGAGTCAACTCGTACAGATAGTTGCGAATTCGCGCTGACTCTGGTGGTTTCGGAGGAACGTGGAGTGGCTGAGCCATTTTGAGACGAGCTCTCAGGTCGTGCCATCGACGTTGATCAACTGTCAGAAGGGCTGTTCCCTCAAATTGTTCTGGTTTGGAAAAAGTGGAAAATAATCACTCTACCAGTCGTCTACGACGTAAAAGAATTATTCAATTCCCCATCCAATTCGTCTAATCTCTTGAAATAGCATAACCTGCCTCGCCTATCTCAAACTCCAAGTTCAAAACAAAATATCTAATCCTGACAATTTCTGTCCCCGGATAAACAAACACAAACACACAAAGTCCGCTTTTGCACTTCAGTAGTAGAGAGATTTTGGGTTCAAGGTTTCCAGCGCCCTTATCACGGCTAGAGGTAGAAATTTCCCGTCTGAGAATCTGTCCCACTCTTCCTTGGTTCTTTCCGCCCAACAATCCTTGGAAGTTTCCATCATAGGTCTATCCACACTGATTGTGAGCAATTACCTTTTTATTCAAAACTGACTAATTCCGTCTTTGTTACAAACACACTTTTCCAAAACAAAACTCATAACAACAACTTTATCGGATCTACATAGATCTTCCCTCATTGTTGCTAATTAGAGCTTCAAACAGACAGACACAGACTTGGGAGCAATTTAAAATAGACCAGCCGACTTCGTCGCCTGGCGGCGTAGTACTTTTTTTCGCACCCTTACGACAGTAATCAGACTCTTTCCTTTTGCCAAGTCCAAACTTAGTTGTCATCTTATACATAACAGGTTCTAGCTTGTTACCTGCGGCTTCAGAGTGCCAAACCATAGAGGGACTTGAAAACAGTGAAAAGGGGATTATTTCGAAAAACGGACGCGGTAGCCGGATTTCTCGCAAAATTTCGGGCTAAAGTAGAAATTCATGACTTCGCTCGCTCTGTCACGGAGCCCTAGTCGTGGTTTCCCTTTCATTCCTCCTTTGTTACTCTCCTCCAGTCACTTTCTCTGATCCTCCAAAGAAACTACCAAAATTGTATTTGAACCCACTCCCTCCCAAGCTTAATTTCAAAATGTAGGACGGGTCGCCCGGCCTGTTCCTTGCTTCAGTGAGTCTCAGTCCTACTGTCCCTTCCCTTCTCCCCTTGTCACTCTGCTCCAGTCACTCTCCCTGACCCTCCAAAGAAACTATCAAAGCCATAAGAACCCTTCGCGCACTTGCTTTTCCTGTCATGACTTGTTAAAAACTAATTTGTGAGCAATTTAAAGTGGATTAAAGTAGTCACTCTCAGAGACCCAACTTACCCGATTTTTGGCGTACGACATTACGACCACACCCACAAAAAGTGTCAATCCAATCATACAGCCGATGAACACAAATAAATGGATAAAAACAACTGCCCACTGAAAAAGACGCTTTTTCGAGAGAATCTCTCTCACTCACTGGTCCTTGTCTTGTCCACAAAATGTCTCGAATGACGTTCCATCCCTTGTAACTGAGTGTCTCAAAGAGGGCAAGCATAGCATTTCCCACCTAAGTATCTTGATATAAAACAAATCAAACAGACAAACGTCGTCAAAGTGAAAGTTTCGAGGATTTGTCCACGTTCTCGGAACTAAAATCTTCGGATGCAGCTGGTCGTCATCCTTGCCAACTACATCCAGGCGAGTTACGAACAGTTTCTGCCAAAAGAGACCCGTACAGTTGTCTCTCGTTTTGATTGACGGATCATTGCATGCTGCCAGCTTTCCGCCAAAGGACTGAACTGCGAAGCTCGCAAAGATGAACATGACTACAATCATCAGTATGGTCACCTGAAAGACTTTGTCCAAAGTGGTGAAATGACTTACGAGCAGGATTTCCTTGAAACCTCGGAAAAACTCGAGGACAACTCTTCGAATGTGTGGAACTAGAGTGTAGATTCGAAGTGGTCGCATGGCACGAAAGATCATCAACAACTGAGCCAAAGAGTTGATCTCGATAGTTTTGGGAAGCCAGGCAAGAAAAACGACCGATGTCTGGAACGTTACAAGTGAATATGTGGCAGAAGAACTGACAAAGTATATGAAGAGAGTCATGAATCCACCGACGTCTTTGACTACTGCTTTGGGAGTGAAAAAGAGACCGTTGGCTGTAACTTTGACCATCAATTCGAAGGTCATAGCGAGTACGAAGACGTAGTCGGCAATCTAGAACTCGGAATTCACAAAAAAACTGTAAGATACTTGGAGATAATAGTTGTTCATTACGAGATTCTCGCCAGTAGTCGGCCAAGGACTCTCGAACAGCATGGAACCACAAGAGAGAATCGTAATGGTGACCATAGCCCAGTCCAAATACGGCATGATTCCAATCAAAGTTCGAATCTCCTTGAATCGTCTCCTCCCAGTTTTTCCATTTGTATTTTCGTCATCCGCATCGTATTTGGCATGTACGACTTTCTGACAAAAGTCCCTGATGCGCGAGACTCGTCCGACAAGAAAGAGTGGTCTGTCAAAGAAGGGATGGTTCTCTCTCATGTCTTCTTCAATTCTGTTCCTCGTGATCTCAGCCAGCTGTCGTTTCTGCTGCAACGCTCGAATATCGATCTCTCCTTGTTTCAGTTCCTTTTTTGGAGCTGAGTCTCCGCCGCCTCGTAAATCACCATTTTCTCCCAACAGAAGAGACTGCTTCGTCCTCAAGGCTGACTGCATGAACTTGCCCGTCATCACACGAGATTTCCTAAATAGGTTGCTTTTTAGGACGATGTTACGGGCAATAGAAGACAAATGCTCACGGAAGTGCGTCTTTCCTCGGATGGAGGCTGCCAGATGATCGGGTGAAATGGGGCAAAAAGCTGAGGGAGTTGCACAGAGACTGTCTCATCCGTTCGGATATGCTGTAAAAGAGGGTTTCGAATCTTCATAGAATGAACTTACTCGAGTAGTTGAGCGACAGAAGAACGAAGAGACACTGAGCCGACGTGACGAAATTTCTGTGGGGCGTTTCTTGTTCTATGTGGGGCTACGCGAAGCAGATGACGATTCTCAGGAACTTCTAGTTGGAAATAGACATAAAAATAGTTACTCGGTTACCTGTTTCATCCATGAGATCTGTCGGATCCGGCTCAAAGGCGAACTGGTGAGTGAAACTATCTCTGACTTTCGGTAAAGGAAAGTCGCTGTCGGCTCTGAAAACACTTGTGGTTAAAATAAGCCGTCTGCTTACCTTCTCATTGACGCCATTTGAGGACGTGAAGGGAACTTTTCAAAGACTCTTAGCCGCCAAGGAAGCGTAGTTCTCATGGAGGTTGTGGCCTCTCTAGCCTTCAGCTGTTTGACCTTTTTCAACTCTTCGTCCATTTCCAAATTATCCAGGATGACAGCGACGAACAGACTGAGCACAATCAAAGTCACAAAAAGATGGTACGCGACGAAGTAGATGGCCACGAATGGGACCATGTGCTCATCGGTGGCACGAAGGACCTCGACCACAAAGTCCGTCCAACCTTCCTGCGTGATAATTTGGAACATTGAGACGAAAGCTTGAGGAAAAGTTTGAAAATAGGGTAGATTGGGCAAAGAAGAGGAAAAGAGTTGAAGACTGATAGCCGAGGCAATGATAACAAAAGTTATAGTGAAAATGACAAGACCACCGAGTTTCTTTCCCGGACTGAATATCTGAACAAGAAATCTTTCCACTCTTCAAAAGTTTACTGACCTTCCAGACAAAGTCTTCCAACATTGGAGATGCTTTGATGAGACGAATCAGACGGAAAACTTGGAAATAGGTAAAGTAGTTCCGCTCGTAGAGGTAGTGAACGACATTCAAACTGCTGCCGAGACAAAGAATCAGCTCGAACTTGAAAATGCCTCTTTTTATGAATGGTATCCAACCATAACAAATTATTTTGACGAGACATTCAATGTTGAAAAGGATGGTGAAGGCTATCTGTAAATCCATCGTTTTGCTTCTCATAGAATCAAACCTCAATTATGTAGAGTCTTCTTCGCCGCGGAGCATCGGAAGCATCGTGATAGTGGACGTAGGAGGCGTTTATTGCCGCATTCAAAATAACAAACATTATGATGACTCCTTGGAAGTAGTTGCTTCGGAGAATCTGAATCAATTTTATATGCTAAACTTCTGGTGTTTTGCTTGTTGCAATTTGTACATACGACCATCACCCGTCTTCTCGTCATCTAGACGGATCAGTCTCCATCCGTCTTCCGTTCTTTCCAATTTCTAAAAAAAAGAAGATAAAAAGTAAAAAAGAAAAACCTGTTTGAGTTGTTCGTCTAGAACAACCTCTTTTTTGGTCCACATCTCACTGAACTGCACACGAATCTCAGCAAAAGTCTCCGTAATTACAGCAATGAACACATTCTGGAGACAGGTCTATTCTCAAACGGATACACGTACTTTTACTAGCCATGCTAGGAAGAATATGAGAGTGAGAAAATAGGCAAAGGCTAAATGTGACGGAAGACTGTCCATGCAGTCGTAAAGAACGTAGACCCAGCCTTCCTCAGAGGCAGCCAAGTAGACTGTGAAGGCAGACGCAGCAAAATGATTGAACATTCCGTAGAAACCCTCAGCTTTAGCATTCAGATTGAGCCTCATACAGACCTGAAGATGTCAAATGAGATAAGACAAATAACTCACCATAGCTCCTGGACACTCGTATCCTCCACCCCCTTTTTGTGAACACATTGTGTCGGGGATGGCCAAATCGTTGATTGTCACATTCTTCGGATCAGTTTGTGGCAAAACACAATGATAATCCATTCGTCCGAACAGCTGGAAAGTTTGTTCTGGGACTCATACGATCGAACAGACCTGGATTCCCATGATGGCATAAAAGACCATGAAGAAGACGAAAAAGACGGTAACATTCTTGACTTGTTGGGAAGACCGTCTGAGTGAAACTATAGACAAGAGGACTAGAAGGACCTACTTGAGCAATTGTTCTATCCTGTTCTTCGGCAATTTGAACTTGACTACGAGACGTATCAATTTGACTATTATAAAAGGACGAACAGATCTGATAACGCCGAACCATTCTCGGTAGATTAGACGGAAAGCAGGGAATAGAATAGACGTAATCTGATAGACGTGAAGACCCCAACTGATCCAATGAATACATAGAATGAACACGTCGAATTGGCACCAACGGTCCCGGAGGAATCCCCATCGCGGCTAAATTCCCATGTACTGGTTTTGTTTGGAACACACCTTCCCCTCGTATTTGACTCGTAAAAGAACATCTGTCGTGAAAATGAGCAGGGCTAGAAAATCCAGAAAGAGAATGATATATGGAAGACCCGGAAGAAGTTGTAGGGTTTTGGGAGTATGGAGACAGACTGTGGCTAGACTCAAACAGCAAGCTGCTTTCAGAGCCGTCTCGACCGTCTCACTTTCCACATAAGCTGAACATGGAAAGATGATGGAAAAGAGAAAAACAACCTGGTTTGACCTGTTTGTGATGTTGTGTCGAGAGCATATCGGCGGCCTGAATATGTCTATTTATTCCCAGACTGTATATTCACAGACCATGACGGCGATGCTGTCTCGAGCTCCAAAATGTGTTGTCCCGCGGCCTGAATAAATCTTGTATCTAATTGATGTTCTCCAAATCTCGTTTCGGTTAGTTGGAGATACTGGATTCAAACTCAATTACGCGCGAAGAATAACACGAAAAGAGCCGACATACCAGAAGAATTGAGCATCGCCGACGAGAGCACGGCCGCCTTCGCCACTGAAATGTTAATGTAAATATGAGGGAGATGGACATTAATGTAATGACTACCTTGAGAATACTTCTTCTGAGCCTGAATGAGACTTTTTTTACGGGTGGACATGGCAGCAGCTAGGGCGGCAGTCTGATCCTCCTCGGAACAAGGGGATTGACCCTTGTTGCCAATTTGCAACAGCGCCAATTCTATTAGATTACGGTAGCAGAAGAGAGCATTTAGTAGATGAGAACTGCTCCGAGCCGACGACTCGACCCGGATTGTTGTCAAAACAGCGAGCCAACAAAAAGCGCTAATGTCGTCGCGAGCCTTTTGTTCGTCGGCTCCGCCCGATACTTTATAGCCGAAAACTTTTCCAGAATGAACTCACAACTGGCTGCTGCCATGAGGACAAGAAGACTAAAGATATTGCCTACTTGAGGATGGGAAAGAGTCATCTTCAGGGTTTCAATTAAAAGAGAATGGGTCAGGATTGGGCAAGAGTCTCATTTCCCTTGATTACAATTGAATCAACCTCTTCATAGACTACGGTTGTAACAATTCCAGTGGAAAGAGAAACTCTAAGAGACTCCCTATTTCCAGTGCAGAACACGTTCGATTCTAACCCATTTCGTCAACTGAAATTGGAACTGATAGTTCTTATTCCTCTGATCAGTGTTCATAGAAAAGTTCTAAGACTAGATCGAAGGGCACTTCTCCACGGAAAAAGACAACAGATATGCAAAAATTAGAGAAAGGGCACAAGGTGTCGAGGGAGTGAGACGGATGTGCAAATTAGATGAAATGAGCGTGGGGGAGACCCATCGGCAAACAGCACCATGCTGTTCCCGATGGACGAAACTCTCGGGTCGTTAGAGCCGGCTGGGTTGCGATCTGATAGCGTCCAGTGATTTTTCAAAACCACGTCCAAAAAGACCACTTTACCAAGAAGTCGTGTTGGCCCAGACATGTCGTCCTTCATTAGGAGAAGACGACGTCGGTAATCTGAATCTTTTTATTGTCATAAAAAATAGTTGTAGAAGTATGAATGAGTTGGGTTTTCTGAAGAGATTCAAGAGCAAATTGACTCGTTTCAGATCAAACTCTCAGAACAAGTGTTTCAGAAGAAAAAGGTTCTGTTTCCAACTTGCCAGAATTCGAGCCAATCATAAATGATATTTTTCCCCAGGGGGAAGGAACGAAGGATTGCAGAGCACACAAAGGGTATAAGTCAACAAGAAGTTTGCTCGAAGAAGTCCATTTGGGAATGAACTGAGATTGGGCAAAGGATGATTGGATGGACCTCTTCACCGGATTGAACTGGAAAGAGGAGCTTGTTCTAATCGAGAACTCAGGTGTGAAAGAGAGACGCTGTCAAAGAGTAGAAGAGAGAAACAAAAGATTCTCTTTCAGAGAGAGGTCGGATTCGCGACGGATGATTGACTATTCTCCGGGGACGATCCTCCCTCGAGATTGAGAAGACAAAACAGAACACAAGTAGTAGGCCGGACGAAGGATGACCAGCCATAATCCGTTGGCGCCAATTGGTTGCCCCAGGCACTCATTCACTCGACATAAAGGCCATTATAAGCACATCAGATTTGATATTTAGGTCCCCCTCTTTGAAGTAAGAATATTCACGACCCAAGTAACGACAGCGGAATTTCGATGACAGATTCCAACCCCGAATCAACCGTTTGCTCGATCATGTAAAGCAATAATTTGTCCATCTTATTTGTAAGACACTTCGAATAAACGTTACTTATCCAAACCTGTCACTGTCAAAACAACGGAACACAAGATGAAAACATACAGGGCTTTGACGCCTGTAGCTATGAAAATGCCGATCACTGGTTGTGAGAAGAGAAGTTTTAACTTGAATCCGTTAGAGTCGGTCTCTATTCAAATCGATCCAGCGCTTCACCAGAAACATTCCCGATATCCCAAATCACTGAAAACAGAATAAAGAAACCATTGAAGCAATTTCACGATGGCAGTCCACTCAATAAACAAGAGGCAGAGAGCACGATCAGTTTTCCCTTGAGGAACCGAAGGACCGCAAGAACTATACCAAACACCGCTGTGGATTCGAGGGTGCCTTCGGAACCAAAGAGAACTGAGCAATGACACCATCTGAACGATGGGTGCTGGTTGTGGCGGATTCACAGACCAACGGTCACTATTGCAGGCTCTCTACCAAAATCGAAAGGTCGAAAAGATCGAAACGAAAAAAATAATGGAAACATCGCCTGGTATAAGAGGGCGAGGTGCTTGGTAGAATTGGCGTGTTTGGTAGTCGAAGAGTCGAGGAGAAGGAGCAGCCATCCAGCAGTACCAGCAGACCCAAGACAGAGACACATTTGATCAAGTTGACAAAATCTTACTAGTCATTGCAAACTAGTTATTAGCAAGTTCTGACAAGTTGCCACAAGTCGATCATAATTTGCGCTGTGCGCTTTAAGCTAGAACTTGGATATCAACGCATGCACATACGACATATCAATTTTGACTTAGCCACGGTTTGCTACTCTCATGGTTTGGAAAAGAATTGCTTGGGGTCAACAGATCCCACCCAAGTTGCGTATCATCTGGTCGAAGTGTCACACCGTCGGAAGTTTCTTTTTGTTCGAAGCGCATGACAGTCTTATCAATAAACGGGCAGAGTCAAAAGACTTTCATTGGGACAAAGAGACCATTTTCTAATATTATAATTGAATCTGAATTATGGGTCCGTTTGTAATCAATATCCTAGACATTTAGATATGTGGAGGGAACATATCACAAGATGTACAACAGAAAAAGGGGAAAGAGAAAACACTAGATTGACAGAATGGGGGTCACACTGAGGGATGGAACTCGTACAGCATCTGTCTTTCGAGTTCCCTGACCGTGGACAGGAAATGTCTGAACAGGGGATGGGTTCGGTCAGCTCCAGGAGCGATCTGAAAGCTGTCACAGTCTTTTCAAACTAATTAACACTGACCATCAAGTTAGAGGTGAACGGAAGTGCTTGTAGATTGGACACTGTAGCTTCGTCGCCTAGAACATACTATTAACATTTGCTCCTATTTTAAACTGACCATTGATGATGACAGGAGTCATGACAGGAGCTGGTTTTTCTTCTCCACTTGGAATCGAGAGACTCAATTCGGATAGTTGGGTAGTCGGAGGAGGTGGATTCTCTTGGATCTGCTTCTGAAATATTTCTTCTTTAAAAACCAGATCCCACGTTAGGAGTGAAAGTGCCCGTTTCTTTGTTCGCTGGCTTACACTGTGGTCTACAGTACTCACCTGGTTCTCCTTTTCCTGTGTCTCGGCAGATTGAAGAAGAGAAGAAGTGAGGAATGGATTGGTGTAAGTGAGAGGAGAACTATAGGTGATTGACTGAGTTGGAAGAGAAGAAAGTGATGAGATCAAGGAACAGTCGAATGATTGAGAGTGTAGACCGTTGTTGGGAGCCAGTCCCAGAAGGCCATGAGCCAGCAGTTCAGCATCCGACTGAATCTTTTGACTGTTTGCAAGTTGTTGTTCTGAAACGTCTTATTCTCTGGAGCGACTCTTCTAACTCACTCAGTAGTATATCTAGTAGATTTGGCTGGATAGTAGTCGACATGGGAGCGGTGAAAGTCTGTGGTTCAGAAGGAGTGACGGATGTTTCGACATGAGTCCTTTTAGGCGAAGTACGGGCTTCCGCTTCCTAAACCTTAGACTGAGAACTGTTCTATATTTGAAATACTTCGCTGTAAGACCGTTTCACTGGGAACTGTCCTGCGGGTGGAGTCTGTGGGACAACCTGGACACGAGGTTCACCTCCTTCTCCAGACAGTTGTTTCTGTCTTTGTTCTGTTGGAATAGGCAGAGCATCTGACTCTAAATGTTCGTCGTTTCTGTTCGTCTGATCAACTAACCGTCCACAAATTTCGGAAAGACTCTCAGTCGAGTATTTCCATTTTTGAAGTGAACTGGCTGAAACGCTTTTATCCAATCACAAACGAAAAGCACTCACTTTCAGTACAAGTCCACCCTCCATAGTCCTGGTTCGGTACCTTCTGATGATCGCGTTTGCTCTCATACTCATCACGTTGGTGCACTAAAGTCAATTTGGTTTTTCTGACAAAAAGAAACTAACCGTTTTGCAAGTACAGTTATTGAAAGGGCATCGTGAGGCGTGCCCCTTTAAAACGACTTGTTGCCCGTGGCCTGCAAGTGTCCGACTTGTGCATTAGTTACAAGCCATACCTTCGCATTTGCGACAGAAAAGGGTTCTGTTGTTATGGCGGGCTGTCTGCAGAGGAGCACCAGCTACCTGAAACATCAAAATCTTGAAGAAGAGGCAACGAAAATCACTGTCGGATCAACAATTTCAAGTCGGTATCTTCTACCGGTTTTCCATATAATTCTTTCTCAATTTGGATGCAGAAGACCGCGCTAACTGTATCGATTGCGTTATCAGACCCCCGCGACCAAAAAGTGAACAGCCGGCCCCGTCGCCATCGCGCCCGCTGTCTCTGACTCTTTCCGGCCGTGACCGAAGATTGCACACACTTTGCAATTGAATAGATTCTGTCTGGCGCTGTGTCAATACTACACGGTTCAAGCTTTCTCTCTTTTTAACCGGGAAGAAGGATATTTTAGAAGGAGGTGTGGGACTGAATAATGAATCTGGGGTGACCCTGGGAGACGCGAGCAATGGACAAAGTTCTCTGGCATTGTAATGTTTACAAAGACGACTGGAAAGTTTGTCTAGCCCTCTTTCGCTGCACCGAAAAAGAAAAGTTCAACTCTTTTTGATTCTGACTAAAGAGTCTGTTTGCCTCGGGGATCAATCTCCGAGTTCGAATCTTCAAAGGCGTGCTTTCCAAAGACCACTGACGTCTCAAAACCTGTTGGTTCACACGATTAGTCAGGACGCGAAAAACAGTCTACTGCGAAACAAAGTTTTGAAAAGCTTATCAATCGGTCTCTCGTGTTAGTCAGCCTGGCGTCTTACCTGAAATACGTCTTGGACAACGGCCTGTCTGACCTCCTCGATCGTGTGATCGACATCTGATGTGAGTAGTTTGGCTTCGAGAACTACTTGTGTTCCGGGCGGAACTGTAGCAACAACTTCACTAAACTAGACAGTGTAAGCATTTTGAAGTAGAACTGACCTCATCTCCTGAACTGAGGTTGAGAGCCGAGGCTCAACGACGGCAGTTTGAAGAGGAGCCACAACAGCTTCGACGATCGGCGCCAGTCTCTGAATTGATCAATGTTTACGGTTTGACGGGGAAGTAAGCAAAGATCAATGTCATCTCCCTTGTCCACTTTGCTTTTGATCTTACTCTATTTCAGAATAACTACAGAACATTGATCATGGAAACACATGTGAATGGCTGCAAAACTTTCTCGTCAAAGTCCAAAGGAACTAAAAAAGACTAAAAGACGAGAGGTGTAGTGATCTCTTGCTAGACAAGTGCTTTAAAAAAGGAAAAATGACATTCTGGTGGATACTGTCAATGGAAACAGAGATGGTCGACGGGGACAGCGAAGCGCAGTGTGTCCCGGGAAAGGCGGCCCGTGCGTGTTGCACCCAATGCACCCAAGTCGTACCCGGCTATTGGCCCGCCTCCTCGATAAAACGCCAGAGAGAGACGGCCATTGATTGACACACACGGGCGGAGACTGCGATCGGATGACTTTTCAAAACAACAACGAATTTGTGAAAAACAATGGGAAAATGATAAAATCGATACTTTTATTCGATGCTTTTCGTTTGATTTTACAATCCTTCTCATTCTTTGCTGTTCATTTCGCCGAAAAGAACGAAGAAACTGAAAAATGACGCACGCGAACTGCCTACACGTTTTACAAAGAGCGTCTCTCTCACCGCGTCTTTCCGGCCAGAGATACGGTATCCGAAGAAGATCTCTCGCCTTGAGCTTGGGGAAGAATCTCTGAAGAATATAGTGATTTAATAAACCAGAAGGGTAACTGTTTTCTAGATATCCAGTCAAAAGGTTCGATAACAAAAATGTTTTGCACCGTTGTCCTTTGAAAAACCCGCCCGACCCATGTCTTCCACGTGTTCTTTGAATCTCCCTCGAAATCGATTTCCTCTGTTCTTACAGTCTCTCTGCTACCCACGTGCTGTCTCGTTGTCGGTCCCTGTGTTTTCGACGTCATCAATCTATTCTTCATAAAATGTCTTCATCCACAAAAATTCACTCCGTTCCATTTCAACTGTTTTAAAAAAACTGTTTATTCGGTATTCAAGGCAGTTCACCTGACCGAGATCACATCCGAATGGGAGGGTTCTTGGAGTGATGCTGAGCGCGTTGAATGATCAGGGTTGCTCAAGCTACGGGATCCGCTGGATAGGCTAGGCTGGCGAGAGATGCCAGGGTAGACTACCTTCGTGTACTACCACCCGGGATTGAACTTGCGATCGCTTTCTTCATAGACTGTCATCCTATCCACTTGACTATCCGGGCCCCACTTCCATTTCAAAGAACGTTCTAATCCGTTGAGGAGGTTACGGTAGCCGAGGGAAAAAGTATGTGTGCGGAGCACGTGAAGCCATGTTTGACGTTCGAAAATTGACCAGAAAGAGCCGAAAGGTTTATAAGCTCGAAACCTTTCGTCGTTCTTTTCCTCGACAACCAACAATCTTTCTGCACCGAAACGACCGTCATAAAGCGATGGCGCGTCTTTCTTCGTCCAGTGCACGAGTGACCCGAGTCTTTGATCTTTCTCTTCTTTCAACTGGTTCTCGTGTTTTCAGAAAAACAGGGACAAATAGTAAACGGACGGAAACACGCTACGGAAATATATCTTCTAGAGACGGAAAATTGATAGGCTTATGAAACAGGCTCGTTTTCGATACCTATTAGGAGCTATTCTCAGATTTCGTCTAGTAGTCTACAACCACCAAAGATTCAAATAAACAAGGTTTTCCCGAAGAGACACTTATCCGGAGAACAAGAACAACAGACTATCGTGATATTTGAAAGACTCTTCTTGAGGAATAGGTAATGTGCCACAAGAAATCACTTTTGCAGAGTCTGTTCGTTCTTTGTGCTGTCTCCTTATGAGAAGCACGTGTGACTCGAAGATTCGTCTCTGAGCAAACGTAGGCCGTGCCAGCCAGTAGAACGACGGGAAAACCCCGCACCCCAATGCACCGAAACGACGGTGCAAGGCCCTGGCGCTGATACGGCAAAACCGCTTTTTGGAGAAGGAAACTGATTGATTGCGACTGGAAAATGGGCGCACCCATCCACACCGCCTGACTTTTCTTCGAATTTCACGAGTTCCTTTTTCTTAAATTCGGATAACTACTGGGTGTTAATCCAATTGTTCTGTGACTAGACACATTGTTCAAAATCCAATGGACGAGGTCAAAAGATGCTTTTTCAATTTACCTGAAACAATCTCCCAACATCGAGTTCAGCTTGAGGAACAAGATGAGATGAGACGCGCGATCAGCTAAAACTCACATTCAATGTTTAGCATAAAAATTGAATAAAGATTGCCAAGTACCATAAGTTCCAATGATTTTAATGAGCCTTCCTTTTTCTGCACAAAGTACTAGGCCGGCCAACCAGTTTCGATTCAGAGAGGCCTGAATACTTTTTGATCTGAGTGAGGACGTGCAACCGAAAACCAACAATCGGTGTTACGGTAGATATGGGATGAGGAAGTCTGGCTATGAAAACAATGATAAAAATAGGAATAGAAATAATGTGGGAGACAGGTGCTCAGACCGGTAATTGGCTCAATTGAGGACGCGGACTACATGGAAGACAGATGCGTTGAGGGGGTGCAAAAAGAAGACATGAATTGTTAGGTTCAGTTAACTATTAAAAGGGTTCAGAGGAAGCACAAAACTAGATCTCTTTCCATTGGTTTAGTATAGGTTCAATAGATAGTTTCGAGCATCTTCTATGTTCAGACTCTCAATTCTAGCAGTTGGAACTAAGCCCAGAAAAACACGAGACAATCTTATCGGTCATTTTTCGAGATCTACTCAATAAGAGAATGCCTTTTTGAACATTGGAACGAAGCACTGTTGGTAACTGCTGAAGACCACAAAATGAAAAACAGCAAGAGACAAAAGGAAACTGATTCAGTCTGTTTCTAGGATTTTCTGAATGCACTCCCCTTCCATTTCGAGCCGACGCGAGCCAGATTAAGTCGGTTCACGCCAGGTACACGTGCACCGAGTCGAGCATAATGTATTTGCGAGTCAGCAGAGATTGCTTTTTCCTACATTATTTACACACAGGAACAGAAGTCTGGGTTGACCAAAAATGTTTAAAAGATTACTGTACTGACGAAAAAGGAAACACTCTAATGAGTCGATTCACATGTTTCAAAAGATAGCGATGACGGTAAACAGAACAGGAAAAACAAGGAAGTTGACAAATGGTGGTCTCTTTCGAGTGACACGTTGGATATCTCGTCGTTATCTCACAGCTAACGGAGAAAGACACATATAACAATATTGAAAGTTATTTTGAAAGAAGGACCTATCAGAAAAAAAACCCAAGGCAGTTGGATATTTTCTAACATTTGTAAAAATGCCGAAAAAAAAAACTTCTGCTTTTCCAGAGCGGACTAATTGTGAGACGTCTGGCGAGAAGACCCAGTAAGAAGTACGGTAGGCTAAGCTTGTGACGTAGATCTGCAAAATCACCGACGACCTTGTCGTCAGAAGAGAAGTCTTTCGACAGAAACAAACAAACGCAAAGTAACACAGGTCTTTGAGCTGAAAAAACACTCGAACTAGCAACGGTGTTTGCGGGAAATTCGATTTTTGAACGAGAGATAGAAAGTAAACAAATTTATTAGGTATAGATTAAGAAGTATTTTTACATGTTGAAGAAGGTCTCCCATTCTTCAAAAAGCTCTTCGGCGTCAGATCCCTTCTCCTGAACATCAGTGCGTGCGTCTTGAACAACGACAGCTCCATCAGCCTTGATGACGCGCATAGCTGGGATCGTCTTGACTTCGTATTTAGCCAAAAGTTCTCTGAAAAATAGCCTGTTTACATTGCTCATTGTCAGCATAATTATCCTTGAAACAGACTCCTGTGGCAATATCGCACTAGTTTTCTTTCAGAAAGGAATTCATTGCAAGTTATTATTGTTTCTAACATTGTTTGTTTTCAGAATAAAGAAGGTAGAAATTTCATAATTCTGGGTTCAAAAAATTGAGAATCAGGTGTGTTTGAATCGGGTGTGAAAGTCGAATTCAATTCACTTCAAATGCTAACAGAAAAAAACAAGGCTTACTGAATCTTCGGACTGCCGAAAGGAATAGTGGCCCATTCTCCGTGGTGATCGTTGAAGTACTCGTTCAAGTCGTCTTGCTCTCTGTCACGAGAAACAAAGACGATTTCAAAGTTCTTGTGATTTTCCTTGATAGCCTCATAGAATCTCTATAAGAAAACAGTGTGAACAAGAGTATAAAATATCACCTTCAGTTTAGGAGTGAAGTTGCGGCACGGAGGGCACCTAAACTATGAATGTTAAAAAAATATCGTGAAAATGGAAGAAAAAGACGATGGGTAAACATACCATCCAGCAGAAAAATACAGTCCGACCATCTGAAAACTCGACAAATTTATGAGAACACAAAAAAAGCTAACCTTATCCTTTAGATAATCTCCTGCATCAACTTTCGAGCCATCCTGCAGCTGCAATTCAACGCCGGAGAGAAGATCAGCCATTTTTCTGAAGAAAGTAAGGCATAAAGAGAAAATCAATGAGATAAAAAGAGCATTCGCGAGCTATCAGCATTCAACATGCAACAATGATGACAAATGGGCAGAAATTGACGGGACTTTGCTCGCGAAAGGTCGATCGGTCTTTTGTTTGCTCCTCCTTCGCGCCCATTTTCGTCGCAGAGTACCGTAACCGAAATTAAAGACTTAAAATAATTGGAGACTGGTTCAAGGACACAGAAAGAGTAAACACTTTATTGTTCTCTGGCAACACAGTCGCTACATTGAAAGACATTACCCGATCAGTAATCACGAATGGCAAAATACCGTAAATAACATATACATACTAACAGCGTTTGCAGGATGCCTTACAAAAGATTTTCATAAACTTGCTATCGCTAGCACATTCGCCAATCTTTGCCCAGTATCCACAGAAGAGATTTTTGTCCTCACACTTTGGTTTTTTCTTTTCCACAACTTGTTTCTCTTTCTTTTCCGACCCATGAACATCTCCAGGCTCTGAATCACCGTATTGAAACAAGAAAAATTGAAAGCACCTCGGTCACAAAGACGACAAGACTTTCTACAGTAGTGAGACATGTACTTTACGGAATGAGAACAATGGCCAAGCTGTTCCCAGAGACCACAATGGGCATTCAGATCCTCACATTCTGAAATGTTTCGAGTGCTCCATTTGATCAGTTCAAACTTTTCTTTCTCAGCGGTTTCGCTGTTGTAGTAGTTGTGGAAGTTGTCTGCTTCTTTCTGGTAGTCGTACTCCCTTCGGTTGTCTCTTCCCCTCCCGTTGTAGTCGGCTCCTCGGTCGTGGTTGTGGTAGTAGTGGTTGTTGTGGTCTTTGCAAAATCTCCACACTGGTACAGTTTATTGATCTTAAACCCTTCAAATCTTTCATTTTCGTTAAACTGACCTTCAAGGCGTCAATCTCACTCAGTCGGTATCTCTGGCCAACCTCGGCGTTGCTGTCTTTCGGCACAATGGTCGCCTAAAAGCTATTTTATACTAATTCGAAAAGAATCAGAGTAAAATCCGCTTATGGAAATTGTCTCTTCACTCTCCCCTACCCAAACAAGAAGTACAAGTGAGTTTTGTTTTCGAAATACCTTTCCGTTCTTGGAGAATGCCAACTTATGATAGTGCATCACACTCGAATAGTCGTACTTCAGTCCCACTGAAATAGTTTTGTAGTTATCAAAAACCGTAAACTCACAAGGGTCGATGATCTTTTTTGGATATTTCTCAAAGTTCCGCATCATACCTAAAGTTCACTGATTGACTGAAACATTCAAGATGTACCTGGTCGAATGTTCTCCTCGACGATATCCACGAATTCGTCTCTGTCGGTTCGCGAATGTTCATGGAAGAATCCAAGAGCATGCATCAGCTAAAAGTTCTTTAAGATTAGAATCAAAACTATTGACTACCTCATGAGCGATGATTCCCTTGGAAAAACACTTGTCTACTTCGAGAGAAACCGTCTGGTTTCCTCCAGCTCGACCAACATATGACGAACATCTGTTTTATCTGTGTTTTCTTGCTTTGTCCGACTTACCCAAAAGCCACGTTTCTCTTGACGTAGATATAGTCGAAGGCATCTTCGGATCTCGGCACAAATCGGATACACGTTTTCTCTTTGTATTCGTCGAAAGCCTGAGCAATGGCAGCTCGTTGACTAAAAAAAGTTGACACCTCTTGATCTAATTGTTTGACCGCGCCTCAGGTGTGAGCAGAAAAAGAGAAAGGACAAACAGCTCGTGCTCGCGCAGAAACAAAGAAGACAAACTCTGGAGGCGCGAAGACCCATTTAGAAAGAATCTTGCTACTTTTCCAAACAAACTTACTCGGCAGTCATTCCTTCCTCGAGCATGTAAGGAACTACTCCGTCATTCCAAAGCTTGTCGGGATATGTGACCAGATTTAACGAACTGTGGTACTGAACTCGAAAACTGAGAAATCTTTTGAAGAATCTACGTACCGGCTTGTTAAAAATGTAGTCGAATTCGTCGATGGGAGAGTCGCGCATCCGCTGATTGATGATGTCACTTTCGTCCGAGGGAATTCCCACTATGTCTCCCTCAAATAGCTGAGAGTTTTGAATGGAATCCAAGTCGGCAGCGGTAGGACGAGCCACTGGCTTTTGTGAAGCATAGACAAAGTCGTCTGGAGACAGAAACCGTTCGGAGAAATCTGTATAAAACAAATTGAAGAAGAATAAGAATAGTATACCATCAAATTTGATTTTATCAGTGAGAGCACCATCATGAGGAAGATTCACAACACCGGCTGACCAGACAATCGGGAGAAAGAGAAGTGTCAAAAGCATGCCCTGGAAGACATTTTTTTAATATAATTCATGAGAAACTGGTAAAAATAGAGGATTTAAATGCGAGGATACACCACCGGAGACCATGTCGGCTGACCGCAAACAGCGCCTCCGAGTCAAACAAAGAGCAAGCCAAAAGGCTGTCTCAGCCGGCTGACGGATTCACAAAAAGCATGCTCAGCAGACGTTTCGTCGACAGATTGGCTCACAATGCATCAAAATTTCAATGATAGAAGAGATACTTTTTCTTGACCTCTTTGAAAGTTTCTATAGAGATGGTAATATTTATATAGCCAATTAGATACTACAGTTTTAGTAGAAAGACTACATCTTCTACAAAGACTACACAGTCATGAAGGGGAGAATACAAAACGTTCATGTGGTGAAGAACGGTGAGAGACGGACGCCTCTCGAAGCAGGAATGACCCCTGGAAGGACCAGATCGTCCCAATTCGGACTCGAGTGCTTCTATTTTCTGGAGGCTTGAAGAGAGTAAGCCGGTCGGAGAGGGCCAAAAGACTGCTCCGCCCTGACTCATGGACTGTTTGTCCATTCGAAATCGCCATTGTTCAGCCAGCCCCGAGGGCGACGAGAGGATTCCAGCCGAGATCGCAGGCCGTTGCAGAGGCAGAAAGGTCTTTTTGGAAGAACTGAAAAGGAAATACTTGTGAATCTTTGGTATATTAAATATGAAGGAAATCAATGCATGACGCTTGCTTCCGCCAACTTCAACACCCAACGCCACAATTTTTCTAACAATAAGTCTTTTTCCAGGACTCCATCCATCAAAACGACTCGCGACAAATCCCTTCTAATCACTGAAGGGTATCATTCGTTCTCCTCAGCTATGCGGCGAGTTGTCCGACTTAAAGAAATAGTTTTGTCCTTTTCAGAGTGCAAGTCCTTTTCTGTCTTCTCATTCAATGCTGTTCTGCCAAGATCATTCAAATATTTGTTCTTTGGAGACATGGGGATCGAGCTCCAGGAGAGCTACCCTACCCGAAAGACCTTTACAACGAGTCGTTTTGGCCTCGAGGATGGGAACAACTGACCGAGGAAGGTGTTCGGCAGACTTACGTTTTAGGGAAATGGCTCAGAAACCGGTACGTCTTCGAGAATCGCCTATTGTCCGAAGAGTTCAATAGAGAAGAGGTAGGCTTATAAAAAAAGACTGGAAGAAATCTTAAACACAGATTTTGTTTCGAAGTTCAAATGCTGACCGCGCAATCGAGTCGGCTCAAGGAGTTGCGGCTGGTCTCTACCCGGCCAAAAGTTCAAAAATCTGGTTAAGTCCTTCCGATCCTGTAGGATGGCAGCCCGTTCCAGTATTTTCTTCTGCCTACGGTGTAGAAGACCCTGTGAGTTTCACAAAGTAATGGGCAACTGTTCTGCAGCTCCTAAGACCGACGGGAGTGAAATGTCCCATGATCAAAGGCCTCATTAAAAGCAATACAGAAACTCTATCTGACAAAATAGACAGAGAATATAAGGATCTTTTTGAACTTCTGACCAATTACACGGGAATGACAAAAGTTTCTTTCAAAAACGTCAAATCTCTTCATGGAATTCGAATTGAGGTCAGTTTTCATTCCCTTCATTATTTGTGTAGATGTTACACGACCTACCACAGCCGAGTTGGGTGTTCGATCGATGGAATGGCACTTCAATAATCGATCATATTCATGAACTAAAGAGAGTTCATCGTTTGAGCAATTTTGACAGCAGAGAAAAGGCGAGAGTTAGGCTAGTCAAACTTGTTTCAAAGCGAATGATTAGTTCAGGTCAGGGTCTCTTCTGAACGATATGGCAGTCAATCTAGAATCTACAAGCAGAGGATTCTTGACTAGGAGAGCCTTTATGTATTCATCGGTAGGATTAAAGCAAAACGTGTTCGAAAGACCATTTCTAGCATGATGGAACTCTTAATTCGCTAATGTATACGCTTGGAATCGGCAACCATCTTCTTGTCCCTTATGCTGCAGCTGTGATTACAGAAGTTCATTTGGAGGAGAACCAGTACTTTATCCGGGTTTGTTCGCAATTAGACTGGAAACGCTTGTTCAGATATTGTACAAGAACGAAACAGACAGATACTATCCTCTCGTTCTTCCTGACTGCAAGGAACTCTGTCCGTTGACAGCGTTTCTCAAAGGAATAGAAGGTTTGCGGATAGACAGTTTGCAGCAGATGAAAGAGGTTACTAATTATCTGAACTCGAATTGTACTTTTTTTCAGATGTGTCGTTCCTCAGCTTCGCAGTTGTCCATCGCGGCATTGCTAGTTATACTTTTGTTATAAAGATAAAGTTTACCCCGTAATCAACGCCAGAGCAAGCTCAATTGCGTTTCTCACTTTTGTTATAATTGAATAAAACGATTTTGCACAGTTATTCAATTGTTTAATCAATTCAATTTTGATCGGTTATGTTCCACAAAGCTATTTTAAGGAAAAATAAGAAGGACGTAGTTCCGTCTGAACATGAAATCGTTTCCCCTGTTTCTATACATAGAATAAATTGTCTTAGATGTGGAACATGAATGATCAGAAGACAAACCTTGTTAAATTTGGTACCCGCTTATATTATGTTACAGTTTGGCCTGAACAAGTGAAGACTTTCGGAAGTCCCAGTAAGAGTCGCTGTCACCAGGATCCAGTTCAAATATTCTGGTACTGAATAATCTCGAATTAGACGTCAAAGAAGTAACTATTTATGAATAAGACGCAATTCATTCAGTGGCCTTCTCTTGAAATCGAGGAACCCAGAGCGTCATTGCGCAGCCGGTCCTGGGAACGGAGAAGGTGGTCCGCCCCTTCATTCTTCAGAGATGTCGTCGTCCACATTGGTCTCCGCTCTTCTGGCTCTACTTTTCTTTCAGTATAGAATATATAGTTTCACAAATACTAATTATCCGTTCAGATGTATAACAACTGCCCACGCCAGAGCTTACGGCTACGCCAGTCCAGACGAGGTCAAGCAACTACTTGTCGAGTAAGTCTTGATGTTTGTACAATTAACGAAAAAAATCGACCATGGGAACTGTTATTTCAATCTCTCCCACTTCTAAAATAACACCTACATACGGTTGAAGACGATTCCTTTTCGGAAGGTTATTGATCTTCCCCAATATCAAATCACCTTATTACTCTTATCGCCTGTTGCTCATTGTTACCACCCACAAACAGACTTCCTCTTGTCATCTGCTTCTGGAAAGAAACTAATTTCAACTGGGATCAAAGTCTTATCCCAAGATCAGGACAAGGAACTCGGACGAACAGCTTTTGTCTAGCTTGATTCTTTTCTCTTTTGCCAAAAAAAATCTCAAAAAAGATAGCATCTGTGTGTGACACGTAGTCTGAAGTAGTTATGTGGGAGTGCAATTGAGAGTAAATCTGAGAAGGGAAGGAAATGCGCACCGGAATGCGAAAAGGCCAGCGATCTCTTAATCATCTGAATTTTCAGAATGGAGAGAGGTACTCTGCGACAGGCCAAACGTGCTCCACACAACATTGACACGAGAGCTCTGAACCAGTTCAAGGTTTGAACACTTCCTAAAGACCAAATACTTTCTTAGAATTGCTATTTTTCACCGATACAGTGCGTCTTGATGGAACGAAGAAGATGACCAGAGAATGTCATAGTTGAATAAACTATAACTATGTTGTTCAAATCGACGTTCTCACGACAGTCGAGAATTGTCAATGAGATGTCTTTTATCCGATATTCCCATGATGACTGGAAGATGAAATGCTTTATACGGTAGTCTATGTATGATAACGGTTCAGACCAGGAATCATTTGAGACATTTCGTACAACTTGTGGCGGATGTCTGTTATGGAGACTTGTGAATGTACGGAACATTCTTCAGCCGGAGTGGGAGTGCCAAAGAAGTTCGGAACGGCCTCGCCACCAATTTCCGATAATAGGCCAACCTGTGTTTTTGATGTTCAATTAAGAAAAGAGCCTACCAAATAGCGTGTGCCACGGACCCAACAGAACACTGGACTGCCAGAATCGCCCTCAAAAGTATTGAAGAAAGCGGTTGAGAATCTCTACCTGACAAAATCGAGTTTCTTCCGATAGATAGCTGCCAGTGAGAACTGGATGACTATATCCCTCTTCGCTAAAAAATAGACGGAGAAATGCTGTTGTTGGGGAACGCGAGTACTGATTGTCTGAAAGTTCTAGTACAGTCGAGTTCAAAAAATACTCACTCTGATTAATTCCCCAGCCAGATGCGTAACACAGAGCTCCTTCCAGCTCTTTGTCCGATATAGGTAGAACAGCCATCGAAACACGGTGTTGATTGGTGAGATCGGGTCGTGTAGAGAAAGAGGGCACTGTTGCAAGTTGTGGAGAATGAGATCCACCGACATCGAATGATTTCTGAGAAACAACCAGAGCCGCGTCGTCATTCACTTCGTGTCCCTAATGCTCCTTTAACTTTTGCGACAACAACATACTTTTTGAGAAAATTCGAGAAACGTTCGAGAAGAGAATGTGTATTCATTTCGATCAGGTAGCAAACGATCATAATCGGCAAGTGAAACATTGACCTCTGTGGCTCTAAAGAAGCTTTTAGTACTAAAGAAAAGACGACCTGTTTTCGTCCAGATACAGACAGTGCTTGCTTGTCAATATACTTGTCGGACTGACAATGACACCGCCACAAATGACAGTAACTGTCCGACGAGATTCCACGAAAGAGATAGTCAAACTGGCACTTGACAACATTTCTACAAACGGATCAATCTGCCGAAACAGTCTAACCCTCATAGGCTACATCATTGCCGAAAAGCACAGCTTCAAATAGAGGAAATAGAAGAAACACAAATGGAAAAGTTAACATCGGGAACTAATTGTATGTTTTGACGGCTCGTCTTGTCACGCTTGAACAATCAAAGATCTTTTTATCACAAACTAGGCACATTTATCGATAGTCGTAGGATGAGAGCATGGGTTTCAGTCCGTTCGAAGTCTCATCAAACGACATTTTTGGTGGAGCGAAGCGTATCACAAAGAAGAGGTCCTGAATGATGTTTCATCTCGGAGAGAACAGTCTCACTTACCTTGAATCCACGCGTAAAGATGAAAGCTATCACCGGAACTACCTTAAAATACCCCTTTGAACAGAAAAATGTATCCATACCAGGGCATTTATGTTCATCAAAATGTTGGAGGTGTCGACTAGCCACATCATTTCCATTGTGTTTATCAGGTTATCGGCGATTATCCTTAAAGTAGAAAAGGTTATAAAGAAAGATAGCTCACATGAACAGTCGTATTGAAGCACTGAGTGTGGAACAAAGTAAGAAAGCCACAAAGACACAGACAGTCATCAAAGCTGTTCGGAATTCAGCCGACCTTCGAGAAGGCTGGACATGCAGTTGTTCAGTTCGCAGCAAGCGAACCGTGTTCAGATTGAGCCAAAAGAGGAAAGAAATGGGCAGAGCGTAGACAACGACTCCGTAGAGAAGACCTTCTTGAATCAATTTGTATAGCCAGTGGTCTCTCAACTCTGTGCTCACAACAGCCAGTTGTTGCTGGTCCCATTTCAACTCCCAGAACCGAACTACGTTCAACACTGTAACATCTCAATTAGAGCTAGGAGACAACCTACAGACAGCCAGAATCACCACAAATGTGACACAGACTTTGCATCTTCGTACACACGCTAATCTCATCTTCCAGGGACTAGAGGGTGGAGATATCGCCTGGTGGAATTTGTTCTTGGACTTAAGCTAAATGGAAACCTGAAACCGTTGAGCACATATAAGAAGAAGCAGCCATATCGAGGAATAATTGACTGTCAAGAGTAGTGGATACCCGTAGATCAACGTCTTTGAGTTCAGTTGTCGCAGTTGCTGGGCTTCGACTGGGTAGTTTTCGCTGATAAACTGAAAGAGTCTGTTAGAAACCCCAAAATGAGCTCTGGTCATCACATTCATCATAGACATTACCAAGTCCACCTAGTGAATGTGAGATCATGCTGTTCTGGTTATGAAAGTCTTTTTGGTCTCTTTTAGCAAAAGGGTTCTAATTTGGAACGATAACTAGACAAGACAATGAAAGCTACCTGCTCTATTGCTGGCAGGACGATGACTAGAATAGAAAGAAGCAGTTGGAGGGCATTACAGGCCGACAAAGCAGCAAGGTAGGTAAGAAGAGAAGTCTTTCGGAAATAGGCTCTTCGAGAAACACTGAACACTTATTTATGTGGAGGGATAAATATGAACACCTGAAAAAGATGGCTATACAGCTACAGTTGAGAACAAAGCCGATCGAACAGAGTAACGGTTCGACGTAGACAACCAATACACAACTGAAAAACAGTTCTTTTTGTAGCCTCACATGAGAACAAACTTGATATAAAAGTATTCGGTGACGTTACAGAACATGGAGAGAGTGTGTTGGCCAGCTGAAACAACAGAATGAGAGAATAGAAAAATATGGAAATAAAGTATTCCCCAGACAAAACGAGAAGTGTACTTGTTGTAAGGCACGGCCTCTTAGAAATCATCACCAATTTCATTTGCCCATTGGCTAAACTCATTTTACGCGGTTCAATATCCGTTTTCTGCGCTTTGACTCGAGAGAGAAGAAAACAATTTTTAGAGAAAATTATGCAGCTAGGTTGGATGAGCGACTAGCACGCATTGGAAACAGCTAGAGATCAGAGATTGGGCAGTTGATGAAACCACTGGTCTTTCACGGTTCATGTCTGTTTGATGAATTGCCCTAGTATGAGCAGATAGATGGATGTAACGACATTAGAAAGAAACTGAGAGCAAACAGATGTGGCGTTCGAGAGACATCTGCTCCAAAATCTGCACAATAAAGTGACAAAAGCCAGCTGCCTCACACGTGGATCCGGGTGCAATTAGCCGTAAAGAAAGAGGGAAGTGAACTAGCGACAAGTATCAGAGACGAGAAGACGACTAAATTACATTTCCGCTTCCCAACTTGTGCTTGAACGGACGCTGGTCAGAAAAGCTCTCTTCGAGAAGACGATAACACAATTATCGAAGCAGTCGGCGCAATTGTTTCCGTTTAGAAGTCTTTTCTGATTCTCACATGTTGCACAAATTGGATAACGAAGGGCTGAAACAAGAGGAGCTATTTCGATTGGGTTGTATGAAAAGAGTATGGAATAATTCAGTGAGAATAACGAAAAAAGATTTCCCAAAACCCGGGACGGGCCTAATTGAGGCACTAAAGTAGTCAGGTCTGTTGTGAGTTGAATGGACTAGTCGTCGAAACAAGTGAGTCTGCTCAAATTGGCAATACGAGTCTAACCTCTGGATGGATTGTGGCTCGACTTGTTCGCGTCAAAATTTCTAACAGGATGTCACTGATTTGAGGTCATTCGGGCTGAGAGATATGTTGTCAAGAAGAAGATAAGGACCCTCGAGGGAAGACACTTAGTTTCGAGTTTATGGAGATGTTCCTAACTGCTTTGCTGACTCTCTGACGTAAAGCTAATAGACGACAAAGTTTTAAGAGTATGCGGGAAAGTCGATGAAAGAGGCACAGCTGATTAATTAATTGATTATGACCAAATGGAACATCGTGGGATACACAAAGTGCCAGTTAAGGAACAGGAAGTTAGAGAAACTGATTGTCCGAACTTCTTCCTCATTGTCTCCTTTTTCGGATACTGTCTTCCTGAAAGCTGATTGGGTTAGACGTTTCCGATCAGAAAGTAGTATTTTTCCCTCCACATAAAAAAAAACAACTAGTTTTTTCGCGTTCGCATGAAAATGTGGTACGCACTCGACTTTACAGTAAGAAAATATAGTTTACCAGTTTATGTATTTTTGGATTTTTTGGAATAATTTTAACTTGTGGTTCTTTCCATCGTTAAATTTTTTTCTTACATTCCAAAATTAATCGAAACCAATCGTATGATTGCTTTGCCTTATAGCCGAGGCTCACTATTTTTATATAGACGCCACTAGATGAACATCAAACCTAATTTTTTTAAATTCGGCATTTTGTTCCCGAAAAGTTGTAGATCTTTTTTGCACAAATTTTCTCATATTTTTTTGAGTAGCATTATTGTTTTCACTTGAATTTGTAATAGTTCGTTTCAGCGTCATGCCACGTGGAAACAACCAACGCAGAAGAGGAGCCACAAATCCTGGTCTTAGGCGAGGTAAGATTGTTCTTTTCGCTTCAATAAGCCGTTTTTTCAAGGTGATCGATGGATAGCTGATGAATCGTTGCCCCAGCAAGCAGAGGAAGAGAGCAACGACTCCGAAGATGGAAACGAATCTAGTTCGAGCGGCGAAGAAGCAGTCGAAATTCCATGTCGCTTGATAATGTACGACTTCAATCAATGTGATCCTAAAAGATGCTCCGGTCGAAAATTACTAAGAATGGGCATGATAGAAGATGTGAGTCAATCTATTACATCTGGTTGAATTTGCTCTAATTTAGGTAAAATTAGGAGCTCGTTTTCCCGGGCTTGTGCTTAGCCCTACGGGAACGTTGACCCTTTCACCACGAGACAAAGAATTCATTATACAAAACGGACTTGGCGTAGTAGATTGTTCGTGGAAAGAAGTAGAACGAACACCGCTGCACAAAGTTCGTGCTCCAGAACACAGACTTCTACCGTATCTTGTAGCAGGTGATCAATTCTTTTACCTCTATATATGTTGCAGTTCAAATTGATCAGCCGTTCAAATTGACCGGAACTAGTTCGGTCAATTTGAACTGGTTTCTAAATCAGTTCAAATTGACCGAAACCGAAAATCGAAATTTTCAAGGAAATCACTGAGTTTGTGCTGTTTTTGTTGTTTCTCATCAAAATTTTCACAAATCGAGGTCAGAAATGAGTTTTAGCCATACCGAAGGTGAAAATTTACAATATTTTCACTAAAAATGTTACTTTTTATTGGTTTTCGTACGTTTTTCCCCCTAAACTACTAAAAATAAACAACGAGGTTGCAGTAAATGAAAATTTATTGACGAAATGAAAACAAAAACAAACAATGTGGGGGAAAATGAGCAAAGCAACAGAAAAACCTACTTGTTGCTACAATTAGAATAGAATTTTATAGCAACGAGAGTTACATTGTAAGGTTTCTGCTCTGCAAGAGCACCGATTTGTGTCGTATTTTCCGTAGCAATTACAATGCTGATGTCCTTGTTCTCCTGTCACCGAATACAATGAAAGTGCTTCTCGGAACGTCGGCAGATTGGCATCGGAAACATCACTGGCAAGAAGGGAACCACCAGAACAGATTTCACTTCTTCAATTGATCGCGTATCCGAAAGAAAAAGAAATCAGATGGGAAAGAAAACAAATATACCGATTTTTTGATGATCGGCCTGTTGTTGGAACGATTGAGCTGCTTGATCTCGTTCGTCTTGTTTTGCCCACAAGACCCTTCTTCGGGTTCGCCCAAGAGGAAATCATCTTCTTCGTAAAATCGATCGTTGATCGTGTTCTTGACCAAATTCTTGTAGATTTACATCAAATTTTGTAGTGAAGAAGAAAAGAAAAACTAACCGAACAAAACCTTGTAAGCCGACCGTCCAATCCCACGATAAAATCTTGTGTTCTTGATGAACTGGACCGTCGATCAGATCAACCTAGAAACAGAACTAGAATCATACAAAAGAACTATTACCTGACATCTTTCGTTATGGCTGGCGGTGAGGAGATGTCGAATAACTAGGCTTTTTTAGCCTTCTCTCTTTTCAACGGGCAAAGTTCACAGTACTTGTTGAAGATATTGACTAGTTTCCTGAAATAATGCAAATACTGGGTAAAAACATCGCATACTGTGTGATTCCTTCTTGATTCGTCCTTCTTCTGTCTGGATCCGAGTGATTTTTCTTGTCGCGAACGTATTCCTCCAGTTTCACGTCGAATCGGCTCTTGTGCTCTTCTTTTATTCGGTCCCTGGAATCGATTAGGGACTTCATTTTGTCTATAATATCGAAAAGAATGTTGAAAATCAAGAACGACAGAAGAATCATAAGTAAAAAGCATTGTCAAAATACAAGTAAAAAATGAAGAAAATTAGCGAATAAACATAATAAGAACGGAAAATGGTCAGTTTGAACTAGTTCGGTCAATTTGAACTAGTTTGGTCAATTTGAACTGCAACATATATATGTAATTTTCAGCAAACTCTGTGAACTATGGAAAGCCGTGTCATCTGAATTGTGCCGAAGCTTTAGCAGCTGGTCTTTATATTTGTGGAGAGGCAGCAGCAGCCAGCGCTCTTATGGACAAGTTCACATGGGGACCACACTTTATCGAATTGAACAAAGAACTTTTGGATATGTACGCTGAGTGTTCGAATTCTGAAGAGGTTATCGACTGTCAAAAACGTTACCTAGAACGCATCGACAAGGAAGCAGCTGAAAGATCGAAAGAAATCGACCTACCGCCATCTGAAAGCGAGTCAGACGAAGATGACTGAAGTTTTTTCCACAATTGTTTACAGTTTGTTAATAAATTTATCGTTTCAATAGAGTTTCGGTGTCCGTTGCCGGTATTACCAAGTGTTCTAAAAGATGGATGTCTACATAGTGTTAGTATTTCAGATGACTGAGCTCGAAGATCTTGTTACAAGTACTCCATACATTCTCTCTAATGAAAACAAAAAGCAAGGAGCAGAAGCAAGAATCTTCGAGTGCGTTTATCTCGGTCGTCCGACCATTTTGAAAGAAAGGTCTGCCTTTACACATTGCCGAGCAATCTTTCTTTAGGTTCTCGAAAACCTATAGACACGAACTCCTAGACAAACATCTGAACAAGGCTCGTCTTCGAAGTGAAGTGAAAGGAATTGTGAAAGCTCAACAACTGAAAGTCCAAACTCCAAATATCTACTTTATCGACGGCGAAAGGAACAAAATCATCATGGAACGAATAACTGGGATAACTGCCAGAGATTGGATAGAAAAACAACGAAATGAACTGAATAAAGAAGACTTCAAAGTTTGGTTTCGACCTTCTTTAAATTTTTGTTTCAGAAGGCTACTCTCGAGTTCGGAAGACTTTTGGGCAGTTGTATAGCTCGTATGCATGTAGGAGCATTAATTCACGGTGATTTGACAACCTCAAACGTCATGCTACGAAACTCGGATCACAATAAGCCTGTTTTCCTCGATTTCGGCCTATCTGCTCAGGGCAAGGCTCGTTTTTATATTTCCCAACAAAGTTTCTGGTTCAGGTATCTGCAGAAGACAAAGGAGTCGACTTATATGTGTTGGAACGGGCTTTGATCAGTACTCATATCGATTCTCAACATATTTTTGACGAAATGCTCGCTGGATATTTCGAAGAAAACGTAAAAAACGGAAAGGCTGTCATTCAAAAATTGGACGAAATCCGACTACGAGGAAGAAAACGCGATATGGTCGGCTGAGTCTTATTTTGCACCTCTTTCAATAAAATGTTGTTATTTATTCCTTAGGTAACAGTCTGTTCAAAGTTACATCCGTATCTTTCCAATTTGATCTCTTTTCTCACGCTGTTTTCAGAATGAAAAGATCTGCTGAAGACGAATCCCAAACGAAGCCAAAGGTTCTTAAAACTTGCGACCCGCAAAATGGTCTTGTTCCGGGCAGAATGTATCTCAACAAAGTAAGATTTAGTTATTTTATTTGAAAATCTTCTTAGATCCATCTTCTCCCCGACGAGTTCAACGAGCGAGCTCGATCCCTAGAAGAAATTCTCGCAGAAGTTCGTCCGATGGCTTCTATCCATTTCAACTTTATGATTGATTTTTCATGGCTGATTAATCAATATCCGCCTGACTGTCGAAATACACCCATTACTCTTGTTGTTGGAGAAAAAATGGGCACAGGAAAGGCCGAAGTTAAAAAAGTAGGTCTTTGATTCGGTTTTGATTGCTTATTTCTTTTAGGATGTCGGCTCCAGAACTAATGTTAATGTGCTCTCCGCTCGTCTTCCAATTATGTTTGGAACACATCACACCAAATTGTCCATTTTCGAAGACGAGACCTTTCTGCACGTCATCATTTCTACGGCCAACTTGATTCCTGGTTTGTGATGAAAAACCTTTTCGGAAAAGAATTATAGGTGATTGGGAAGCAAAAACTCAATGTTTCTACTATACGAAAGCTGTGCTAAACGGAGACTACAGCTCACATGCGCAAGTTTTTTCAAGGAAGTACCTGCAACATTATTTTCAGGGCAGATGGTCTTAAAAACGACCTTTTGCACTATTTGAGTAGCTATAGTTTGCCCGAAATCAAGTACTGGCTCGATCGAATCACTTCTTATGCTTTCCCCGCAAATAAAGATCGTCTCATCTATTCGTTTCCTGGTTATCACAAAGACGGCGACATGCACAAGGTGATTTTCTATTGTAATTTTCATTGTAAAAACAACAAAATATCAGGTAGGACACTTGTCAGCAAGGCAGAAATTGTCCAAACTACCGGCAAAAAAGGATTACAAAAGTCGACTATTCGTGTTACAATGTAGCTCCATTGGCTCACTCGGTGCCAGTATTCAGACCTGGATTGAACCGCAATTCATCAAATCTCTGAAAGGAGGACGGACCGAAGGTATTCTTGTTTATTTTTGTTTGCTCAAAAACTGCACTTTTACCTTGCAAGTCCGAAAGAAAATTTGCTAATTCCAATAAGCTGTACTGTAATCAGCAGAAAACAATAAGTTATTTTCTGTTTTTTTTAGACTTTATGAGAAAACTGCGATGGAATTTTCGCTAATAACGGTCATGACCATAAATGTTTGTTCGATCCTATTGTATCTAGTCTAAATGGTATTTAGACGCAAAATATTTTGGACTAGTCAGGTAAAGAACACTTTTCAGGAACAACTAGAACTTTTGTGATCTATCCGACAGTAGAAGATGTTCGCGGTTCCATTGAAGGCTATTCGGCGGGCGGATCTCTTCCCTATCAAAAGAACACGGCTCAGAAACAAGGTTGGATGGAGTCTGTGTTCTGTAAATGGCGAAGTGAGAAATTTGCCAGAAGCAGAGCTATGCCTCACTGCAAAAGCTACACAGAACTTCATGACGGAATCCCTCAGTGGGTGATTATGACCAGTGCCAATTTGTCGAAAGCCGCTTGGGGTGAACTGCAGGTAAAACATTTTCTTTTGTTGTAATTGTACTTTTCAGAAAAACTGTACACAATTAATGGTTCGTTCTTATGAAATGGGCGTGTTGGTTACCGATCCAGAGAGGTTTCTTCTCCCATACGACTACCCTCTCGTAAAGTATGTTATCAACAGTTCAAAAAACTAGTCTTTCAGATATGCTGCTCAAGACAAGCCGTGGGTTTGTGACCAGAATTACACGCAACCCGACAGTCTCGGCGGAAAATGGATAGTTTCCTAAGAATTGCTCTCCGTTGTCTTCAATTTTGGGTATACTCCTACGGATAAATGTACATTTTAACGTCTTTCTTTTCCACGACGCTTTTTTGCATCTTTATCTTAAGCAATTGTGATCAGGGATGGTCGGATGTCAAAATGGTATGGCGGATACATCCGCACGCCCAAAATCCGGTGCGGATGCGGACGCATCCGCAAGTTTTATAACCGTGGCGGATGCGGATTTAGCAACTATGGCGGATGTCCGCGGATGCGGATTTTGAAAAAAAAAATTGTTTTCAGCGAGAAAAATCAATGCGTGTTGAACGAAAAAAACGTTGAATATCAACGCAGAATCATGAAACAGCATAAAAACATGGAAAAAAAGATTACGAAACAGATGACACGGTGAGTTAAGCCAAAAAATTGAGAAGTATCGTATCCGCAAATCCGCGCAAAAAAATGCGGATTAGGATGCATCCGCAAGTTTTATAACCGTGGCGGATGCGGATTTAGCAACTATGGCTGATATCCGCGGATGCGGATTTTGAAAAAAAATCCGCCCATCCCTGATTGTGATGTTACCTTTTTGGTTCAGATGACAGATATTCAATGGATTCCGGATGGCTATGTGCGACTGGCCGAAGTCAGCGACTTCAATCTGTACAGTGATGATGCGAGAACACTGCTCAAAGGTCAATGGCTCAACGACAATGTGATCACCTTTTTATTAGAACTTGTCCACAGCGATCTGGAGCCATCAAAACGAGAGCAGGAAAGATTATGTACCGTTGTTAGATTCACAATGTTTCGTAGATTCACATTGTGCAAGCGAGTATCTGCGAAATACTGAAATATGAACAAGATGATTCGAATCTTCCTTCATTTTTCGAAACTGTAGATTTACAACTTAAGAATAAAGTAGGTTCTTCCAAGTTTTTTGTCAACCAAATGTTCAGATTCTCTTCGTACTCAACAATAACCTCGAAGCCGACAAAATACTTGGCGGATCTCATTGGGCACTTCTTCATTTCGATCGAATCCGCAACGAGTTCATCTATTTCGATAGTCTCACTAGTGTCAATTCTGGGACGCTTTCAGTCGCTCAGCATGTTTGTCTCATTCCTTGCTTTTGAGTCAGTTTCTTCAGATATACAAGTTGTTCATTCAAAACGACTTTTTGAAAACCTTCTCCCAACCACTTCTGGTTCCCGGAAGATGCGCAAAACAGAAAAATGGAAGTGACTGTGGTCTATATGTGATTGAGTTTGGAAAAGCTATTATGCAGGTGAGCAGGACATTTATTTTGTAGAAAACGTGTTTTAGACGATCGGTTCCAATGAAATTTGTCTGAAAAAGGCTATGCCAGAGAATACTACAAAAGTCCGAGATTTCTGGCTGAACAAAGTGCATCAGTTGTATCGGGGAACATAGCGGGTGGTCCTAATAAATTACTTTCTCAATTTGTTCTTGATATTACGTTTGGATTCAGTTTCTTGCTTACCCTTTCAATCGTCTTCTCATTATTTTGTTCGTTTAGATGATCACGCCGGTTTTTGAAATCGGGCAAGACGATGAGCAGCTCGTCTTCAAAATCAGAGCGCCATATGCCAAGTTGCGTGAACTAGAGGTGGAGTTCACGGACCAACTCTTTCTTTTCTCTTGTACTCCCTATTATCTCAGGTATCTATTTATATGTTACGTCTGTTAGAACACTCGTTTTAGAGTTCATCTTCCACACAAAATTCAAGACGACCAAGGAAACAACAGTTCCTACGATGTAAACTCTGGTATTTCATCGTCCTTCTTTCAAGTAACTCATTTATTTAGGCGTTTTCACTATTGTTGTGCCAAAACAGGTCAAAGGTGAACTCTTCGAAGATTTGGACATGATTTCCGAACTCCTGCGTCCTCAGAACTTGCCATCAGCTCAGAAACCGGTTGAAGAAATCGTTGGAGAGAATAACAGCGATGATGAGATAAACGGTACCGTGTCGCTTTTCTTTGTACCAGCCGGCTTCGCCGCCTGTCGGCGACTTTTTTTACTTGTGTTTTCTTCGTTACTCCTTCCCCCAGTCAACCGATCCCTTTTGCTCCCTTCCCCAGTCGACCGGTCCCTTCAAATCCCCTAGCGGTTACCCTGACTCTATTTCCTACTCAAAACAATTTTGCAAAACTATTTGGCGGGTTGAGGAGTCGAACCCGGGTCGTCTGGGTGGAGATGGCGACTCTTAGCAATACACCAAAATGTTTGTGGCCACGGACAAACAGACAAACAAACAAAGCCACAGAGTCAGCCTCAGACACTTTCGCTTTTTAATATTTTAGATACAAGTTGTGCTACGCCCCTCTGGGGCTAAGTGACTTCGTTTTGTTCTTTTCAAAACAGTTAACAGTAATAGATAAGAGTAGCTTAAATACTGTACGCGAAGCAAAAGGACAATCTGCAAGGTCAAAAAGTACAGAGACAGATCTCTGTCCCTCTGTTTCTAATTTCTCGACACTTTCTCTCTGTCCACCCTTGCATTCTGCAATGTGCTCTGCTCTTCCCGGTTTTTGCTACGACGGTACTCGGCCTCGGACAAACAGACAAACAAACAGTTAATTATGTTCCTGTTCTTCTATCCCCTGTGCTTCTGCCGATTTGTTCCTTTTCCTCCCCTGTTTCTAATTTCTCGACACATTCTCCCTGTCCACCCCTGCATTCTTCACTGACCTTCTCGGTTTTCTCCTACCCCTGTCCCTGTCCGTTACCTCCTCTACCATTTACGATGTCCCCTTGGTCCTCATTCGTCTAATTTTTCCCTCCTGTCGTCCCTGTATCTCTTCGTGTAATTTCCGTCTGTATATGATCCATGTGCTCTCTCCTCCCCGCACTTGATTCTCTACTGTCTGGAAACTATCCCCCGTCAAAAATAATCAAAGTCCATGCAGTTGACTTGTCTAAACTTGTTACACTAACTTCTTTCCCCTTAATTGTGCGCATTAATTGCTCCATTTTGATTGCCAACTAAAGCTTCCGACAGACAGAGACGCGAGAGCATTTTAAAATAGATTTTATTCAGAAGAAGAGTACTACCAAGAGCAGAAACCAAGAGATGTTGCTGCGGGTATCAAGGACGAGGAAGCCAACTTGTACGGCTACGGCTTCGGTTGGAGAAGGACTGGTGTGCTCGGTACGACTGTTTTGTTATTCTGAGCTGGTATTTCTTGCCCATAAATTTCGAACAAAAATTACGCATTGTAGGCATAGTTTTTGTTTTAAAAAATTACTAACTTTTTTTTTCTTCAGAACAACTCCGAAGCCAAATCGGAAAATTCATCGACCTCGACAATCCGGAAGTTGTCGAGTTGACGGAAAGAGTCAAGGCTTGCACCGAATATGATATTAATAACTTCGACTACGAACATTATCTGTAAGTCGTTAGACTGTTCAAAACGTTTTTTTTTTCATGTGTGACAATCTTAAAACAGACGGCGAGTTACAGTCTATCATCGATGCCAAGTTTGGAGGAAATCTGAAACTTAGCGAAGAGAACCGCTCCAAAATGAAAGATCTTTGCAACAAGAAGATTGCTGTGTAAATGGTTTGTCTATGCTAAAATTGAAGAATTTAGGCTGACAGCCGAAGAAGAACAATCTTCGCTGTACACTTTGACCGATTTGGTCTATTCCTGGGCGTACGACCAGCGTGTGAATGGCTGGGAAAGTAATTGTGAATCTGGATGGACCATCTCACATCTTTCTCCGTCTCTTTCATTTCTCGTCAAATACGAGACTCTGAAAGAAGTTTGCATCGGATCTGTTCGTCGATCTCTCTGTTATCCTCTCTATCGCAATTGGGCTCTTGCTGGAAAAGTACTTCAAGATACTCTTCTCATTTTCCAAGAAGGTAAATCTTTTTTTTACCTTATTTTAATGCCAACAAATTAAGGAAAATCGGCACTTGTACACGTTTTGTGCGAAATTCACTCGACGATGATCACCTCCTCGGAATTCCGCTATCTTCACAACGATCTCCTCCTCACTGATCTCCTGCTCTGGTTCCAGTCTTTGTCCTCAGTCAAGATCAGCAGCATTACTAAGGAATTGTCCAATATTTCAGTAAACTTTTCGAGAATTCCCTTCCAAAAGCAACATAGGTAGCAAAAGAAGAAGTCGATCTGGATCTTGAGGAGATTGAGCTGAATGGACGTGTTCTCCAAATGACTATTGACAACCGCGATATCGACAGTGACGATGACGATTAACTCGCTGAAAATATAATTTTGCTGTTATTAATCTTTATAAAGTTTGTTGAAACGTAGTCTATTTTATTTAGATTTGGTATTCTTCCATTTATCCATCTTTTGTAGACTCAAGCGCAAATACACTTCAGTATGTCCCGTCATTTGTACAAACAGTATCTTCGACTGGTATCAGAATGGCCAAAAGACCAATTCAAACATCCTGACAGGTTCCATTTGTTCTGTTCTTATATCTTGCAATTTTTAGAGATCTAGCCGTCTTTTTATCGAAAGAAGTAGAACGACAATTCTCTCCATCCAATAGTACGCTCATTGAACCCGGACTTTGTGAACGACGTCTTCAAGGTTAGAGATTTTTGAAAAATACACGTCTCTCATTGAGCCTTGAACGATTTGTGTAACAACAAAATCGGCGGACAGTTTCCTCACAGCTACAAGTCGGGAGTGTTTGGTCTGCCTTTGAAACAATTACAGGTACTATCTTTTTTGAACTCGATAGTGTCTTTTTTTTAGGAAATGAGTACAGAAGAGAACCGAAACCATTTTGGACTAACTCCAAAACCGAACCTCCTAAAAAGAGTCTGGAGTATGGTTGTTCCAGGAAAAGTGCAGAACTAGCTTTTTTTATTGTTAGACATCTAAAGTTTGCTCAAGATAAACGCTTTGTAGAGTGATGTATACTTAGGCAATTGTTCCTGTCAACATTCACCGTTACAAATTATATGTGAACTTTTCTGTCAAGACCCAGTTAGGGATATATATTCTGGTTTGCCAAGAAGAGATCAAAGTTTGTAAAAGCCCAGTTCAAGTCTTTTCGAGCAAATCTTGACAGCGCTTTAGTAGTCAAGCTAACAAACAAGTAGATTGTTTGTGGAAAAGTGACTAAAAGTTGTAGTTTCTATTACACAATTGACTAAGCCTCTGAAAACACTAGTGACACTCAATCAATATGGCATCTGACCCTGATCTTCTCGTCAGAATGTTCGGAAGGTTCTTGAAGCATAAGAAGAAGACGACGCCTCAGCCGGTAGCTGCCTCCGTCCAAGAAGTTGCTGTGGAGAAGACGAAGAAGCCATCTCGAACCAGACAACGTCCAATCAAGCAGCAAGTGGAAAAGGCGAAGAAAATAGAAGAGGAAGAGGCTGAAGAGTTCGAACCTACGCCTCAAGGTACTCGTCCGGCCGTGTGTATTGGAAAGCGCAAGGCAAAGATCAACTGGAAAAAGGACGACAAGAAAGAAGAAGATACTTCGGCCGATTCTCCACCTTCCCCTTCCTCAACGGATCTTCAAGTGGAACCACTGAAGGATGCACTGGCTGAGCTGACTCTCGAGAAGCAGAGACTGAAAGAGACTGTCGAGAGACTGAGACATCGACTGGCCAGAAGGGACAAGAGAATCGAAAAGCTGGTCAACGAACTGAAAGAGTTGAAGACGGCCCCAAAGTCCGAGAACAAAGGTTCTCCGACTGTGGTGGACTCGAAAAAGGACGGAATGGAACTGATCAAGCAGGAACTGGAGACGGCCAAAATGCAGATGGAGAAGGAAAAGGAGGAAACGGAAAAGAAGAAAATGGAGATGCAGAGTCTGCTGAAAGAAGTCAAAAAGAAGAGTGAAGCGAAAGAACGGAAGAAGAAGAAAGAGGTGGCGATCGAAGAAGAGAGTTCGAACACTGCTGTGGCTACTCGAATCCTGACGATCATGAAGAGAAACCAGCTACTGGAAAAGGCTCTTCCTGCCAAAGAAACGCTCATTCTGAATCAGTACTTCACAAGTGGCGAACAGACGGAGCCGAGTCAGCAAGTACTGACTCTGCTTGACCAGGCCATTGGCACCGGAATCGACCAGCTGGTCGCTCGTCCTCATGAACTCGAAGATGTCATCGACAACGAAATGAGACAGATGCTCATCCGAACCAACAAAGCCAAGACGGTGCTTCTCGAGGTCATGTTGGTCGAACCGTCTTTTCTGCCTTTGGCTTGGGGAGGCAGGACTGTCAAGACCATGAGGAAGGAACATCCGAAGAAGAATGTGGAGAAAGAAGAGAAGAAACCAAAGGAAGGAAAGAAGAAGGAAAAGGACGAGAAGAGCTTCGTCTCCAGCGGCTACTTTCCTGTCTATCCGAATAAGTGATCAAATCGGAATCTAAATAAAATATACCGTATGTTCTTGTTCCAACTGAAAGAAGACTATTGACACTGGTGATTCATTGTGATAAGGCTGCTTCGCCACAAACCATTCTTTCGCATGTCCTCTCCCAGTCCTCCGTCCGATACCGCCTTCAAAGTCCGAGGAACAGATTCCTATCATCGATTCACCCTAGCTGCCGGGGAGGGTCTGTTTGACAGATTGTTGGAAGCTTTGAGAGAACGCCAGATCCTCTTCAGAAAACTGTTTTGGATTGACGAAGAAGGCGACAGGATCGCATTGAGCAATGTTCTTGATATGAAAGACGCCACTTCCACTGGAAATCAACTTGTTCGTCTGGAGGTTGAACTGCAACCCGAAGTGATCGTTCAGGAAGCAAACACCCCGGCTGTGGAGTGAGTCTTCTTTTTCCTTTTACAAAAATAGTCAGAAACAGAACTCCAAGCGAACACTTTATCGCTGAACGTCGACCGAGACGAGCTCATCGCAGATCAAGAAGTCGGTCTCCTCATCTGACGCATTCTTTACCACATGAGTATGCTCATAATGCTTGGTATCCGGCTCCTAATCAGGTCTATTGGAGATCTCCCGGCGTCACTAACCCATCCACCAGTCGCTCTTGCAGATATTGTAAGCACTGACAACGGAAAAGGTGTGTATTCGAGAAAATAACAAGTTTTGAAGAAACCAAAATTTAACGAGGTTGTTGATGCATTTGCTTCTTCAATAGCTGCAATTTAAGTTGAGGTAAAAACAGTACAAAAGCAAACCTGATTCAAAGGGCATTCATCGGAGTCATATTCATCACTTGCAATGCGCTTTTCGGCCTCAGATATACTAGGTGTTTGCGGCACAACTGAATCGTCCGTCGTCGGACTAGAAAGATCTTTAGGCTCGAACTTTTTGGGAGTGTATCGCCTATTATTATCTTCTTTTTTTGGCGGAGTCGCGTTATTGTTGCTCCAGCGATTGGGAATCGGTTTCTATTAAAAACGGTGTTAAATAGGAAAGTTTGGAAAGTTACGAATTCGAAAGAGTTGTATTTGCTCATTATGCCGTCAAGTTCGTCAAAAAATCCTGCATTCATATGTTGTTCCACTTTTTTCAGATGTTCGGCAGTTTTGGAATGCTAAACAAACATAAATTATGTAAATAAAACAAAATACCGTGAACACATCTTCGACTGCTCGCCTACAAAAGTCACAATAGCCAATCTGCTCTCGAACCATTTCTGGAAAAACGTGTTCTTTGAAGGGCTCGTCGACGAAATATTGGTATTCGATTCCCTTATTCTCGTCATCACGGATCTCATCCGCCCTTTTTTGCTTTAAATTTGCCTTAGCTTGATCAAAAAGCGAATTTCCAAAGTCGGCTCCCACATGTAGTACAATAGGATCAACGATCTGAAACATTTGATCGTAATAATGAAATCTCCAACCTTTAGCAAAACAGCATAGTTAGGATCCGGATCGCGAATAACAACATGATTATCTTCGATGCGGACTCGTGATGGTGGTGAATCTCTGTCCATAATTGAGGAATTCAAACTCGGCTCCTGCATCGGTAAACATGGGGTACGGCCTGGTGGAAAACGAGCTTACGGGTCTTTTATGGGGATTTATTTGCAAAGAGCCCAAAGCCTTTTTTGCCTGTTCTACAAATTTCTCAATAGAAACAATAGGAACTTTATGTGACACCGCATCTTTCAGTATAAGCGGAAGAACTTTTAAGATCTGTAAAAGGAGGATAAATAAATTAAAATCGAAGAACTTTTCCTTCATCTGATCGTCATGAGCTTTCGATTGAAGAAAATGCTTGTATCTTCCATCGGAAATCACAACTGCTGGGAGATTAGACGAGTCAATTGTTTTCACGACAGTTCCTCGAAGAGCAAAAATCAATTTCCGTACAGTCTCCTCACTAGCTCGATTATTAATGTCTAGTACAAATTTCTGAACCAAACATTACACGGAAATTTACTCGGTTACCTTGTTTTCTGTGAACAAATTGTGGCTTTCTGAAGAAGGCATCTCTGTACCTGAAAGTGAATAATATGAGAGGCATATACGAAGCTTTTTGCAAAGTGACTTCTTTGTAAAAAAAATTCTAAGAAAAGACGGTCGAAGTGTACCGTGACTTTTCTTAGAAAATGTTTTCTGACGAAAATTATGGCGTGGTTTTCTTTACGGTACTGGGTTTGAAATAACACACGGCGATCACTTTACAAAAAAATTAGCTATAAAGTAACGGTCAAAAAACTCGACCGCAAGTTTTCTTAGCATTTTGTTTTTCTAATAAAAGTTGCGGTGTGACTTTTCCTAAATTTTTTTCTATGAAAATCAATAATCCAAAAAAGTAGAAACGTTTGAGGTAAAACCTGCTGGTCAGATCAGAAACAAGGGCGTCGAGACTACAGTAACTCGGCCGAATCGAGGTAAAGCGCGCCAAAACTGCATTTAAATACTACAGTATCCGCAGGGTTGCCGCAGAGTTCAATGCGGAATCCTCTTTTTCATCGACCTTTTATGAACCTCGAGAACCTCGCGAAAAATTTCTTAAAGAATTGCCTAAGTGCCGCTCTTCGTTGGAAATGGACTATACAGATCGATCTTCTCAATTTACATATTCTATTCTTTCCGAAATTGCCTAGTTGCAAATAAAATTGCAGAGCTTAGCCGCAAAATGGGCAAAAAAGAATCCATATCGAACGAGAGCATCGAGTTTGGAGATGCTGTCATCGACGATTTATATTTCGACGCAACTGCCCGTAAGAATGAAGACGAAGGCGCTCACTTGAAGACTGGCCTGCTTGGCAGAATTCTCCAACACTATTCGGACAAGTCTCTTCTCAAGCGAATCGAGCTACATCAATTGGACGAGCTGAAGATCTACATAGCTCAAAAATTATTCAAGGTGACAACTCTTTGTTTTCTCTGTAACGACGTAGTTTAGATAGACGGAATTCTATGCAATGAAGAAGTTCGCATGGCTATAATACATTCGGCTATAAGCAGTTCCATGGCAGCCGCAGAAGAGAATGTCTTCGAGAGCAAATACGGCAGAGAGATGGCCAACTGGCTGCAAGAACGCCTGATCCCTTCCATAGTGGACTGCTCCTCTATTATTCGTGCGACCACGAAGGAGTTTACACGTCTCAAACAGGTGACACCGCCCCTCAACTTTCATAAATTTTCTTGCAGTTGGATCCACTATGCAACTGGTATCATCAATCTGCCGAAGTGTCAGCACAAGTCGCCAGCCGTATTTCTCGATTCACCGAGCAGATGACGCGCCGTGTGAAATGGTCCTTTTTGATAGAGCCGGGAAAGTTCAGCTGTCACCTGTCCGAGTTTTTGGGAGAGTTCCATCGGCTGACGCTCATATCCCAAAACGAACTGGCTATTGACGAAGTCGCAAAAAGTGCTTTCAACGCAAACTATCTCGCAAAGGCTCGAAGCAAGAGTTGGTCCTTGTTTATGTTGGACTACATTGTTTTCAGCAATTCCATGTCTTGATAATAGTAGGGTTGTTCTTACTGACGGTGTGGACTACCGGCTACATCGTAATCAAGTGATTGGAGCTATGTTCAATACAGAAGAGCAACAGACCAATCAAGACAGCGACGAGCTCTAGTTAGCATCCATTCATTTTATTCAAGAAAGTTTTGTTTCAGCGGAACTAGCGACTTCATTCATGCCAATCGTATCAGTGGTGGACCTCTTTTGAACACGTTCATTGCCACGCAAGCTCCAATGCAGGAAACGCAACACGACTTTTGGAGAATGGTCAGCATTACTGATAATTCATGCTACTTTTTTTGTCAGATTTATCAGGAGAAATCGCGATTCATCATTATGCTATGCGGAGCAGTAGATCCAGCTTCTCTCGGACCTCTTGATCAGTCTCGATTGAACGGTCTCTGTGCCTACTATTGGCCCAGGTATGCGTATTGTTATTCCTACAAACGTGCCGAATTCAGGTCTGAAGGACAATCTCTACAATTTGAGGACCTAATTATTCGCAATCTACGAGTAGATGCAGCTGCCGATCCAGTATTCAACGTGACTCATTTGGTACCGTTTTTTTCTTGGATAAAATATTTGCATTTTCAGGAAATATCGAAAAACGGAGGAGACCGGTTCTTGCTCGAACATTGGCAATTTGACTGGCAATTCATGGGCGACGTTCATTGGCCGTTGCGCGTTCTTCGTCGAGCAAGACTGTCCCCTTATCCTACCGTAGTACATTGTTTGGACGGATGTGGAAGAAGCGGAACTCTCATCGCCATCGAGACTGCACTCATGCATTTCGTGAGAGGTACACCTTTTTTTAAATGTTCGCAATCTTGATTCAGGAACCCCCATCGAAGATCACACTGTTCTTCTTTCTGCCTTATTCGTTAGGATGCAGCGAACCAAGGCAGTGTCGACCCCGCTGCAGTACCTCTATATCTATCGCTGTCTGCTGCACAACTTCTCGCCCTATGTCACTTCTTTCTACCAAAGAGTCTCTCTAGGACTAGCCTATCAGTCGATTGGCTTCATTAGCAAGTATGACGATATGCTAAAATCACAGACCTATGCAAGCCTTTACGCTTAATTCCCAGCTTTCCCTTTTTCATTAACCCTGTAAATAACCACATTTTTGTACTTTTCTTCACGTTTTATCCAGTATTGAAGCTTAATATCCAGACTTGGGAGTATCTCTGATGTGATAGAACACTAGTCATATGAGTCTTTTTTTATAAACATTGTTCATCAATCGGTTTCCTCGAATCATCACTTTCTTGTCGTCGGCCTTTTTGCTATAGAAGAAAAGGACGGATAGCAAGAGTAGAGTGGTTCCCACGGCGAACAGCGTCGTAATGGCAGAACTAATCCAGTTGCTTTTTGTCAACTTCTTTCTAAAAAAGAATTTTTTTTCGGATTGTTGACAGCAATAGTTTTATCCTTTGAACCTTTTCATTTCGTTGCTTTTCCTCACTATTTTTGGACGAGTAAATAAACAGAAACACGATAAGAGTCCGTATAAAGCTGATCGGTTTTGAGTGACAAGACGAACCGACCAAAATGTACCTTTGCAAGAGATCCAACCAGAGCTGGACTGGCCAAGGCCAGGGTCAACAGCGCTTCCAGCAAAACCAAAAAGTGAGTTTCGAGGTTTTCTCAAAGAGATGTTTTCAGCTTCGTGGAAACAAGAAAATTTTCCTTCTCGTCTAAATCTCTTCAGATCGACGTTCATGTAATCTTGTAGAATAAAGTGTGCACACTCCGTCCCAAATTCCTTTCTCAAACATAGTTTCCGGTCAATCTTTCAGTCCGAAACCAAACCAGTTCGTCGAGATGGTCTTTTCCCGCCCTTTGATCAGGGAACATGCAAACTAACCCTTACTGCCCTTTTCAGTCTTGCCAGTCTCATGGGCGACTGTTCGTCTACTCTCTTTCGCAGATAGCTTATCTCTCCCACTTGTACCGGACGGGGAAGCCCTTTTTCCAAGAAAGTCGTAGACTACTGATAAGGGCGCGTTTCAAGGAGAATCCTCCAAACAGCGATGAGCTTTCGTTCGGAACAGAGTTTGTAGTCGAGAGGAAATGTTTGTCACCAGTAGCTGTTGAATATTCTGTGGGTCAACAACTTTTTGGCGGAGAATCGTATTAAACGACAAGAAGAGAAAAATTTCACTTCTAACAGAATATGAGCAGACAAAGGTCTGGTCAAACCACCAAAGTACTTGCGAAATATTTCATCCCAGTCTGATCACAGTCCAGCCACTACCCACCATTTCAATCCCTCACGTGTGTGATCCCGTCGTTTCATCAGCAATTGTCATTCAGCATCCGAATTATCTGTCCCCAGCGGTTGTAAATTGTTCTTTTTGGTGCCAGACAACTTATCATGTTTAGAACTGATCTCGGTCATGCAATTAGGAGCAGATCAAAAAATGCACACACGAGTGTCACTCTGATTTCTTATGTTAGGGAAATATGACAGTCGAGTATTATCTTTAAGGTGATTTTCGATCAATTATTAAGTCTCTTGGACGACAACGTCAAGATAAACGGGGTGGGACATCGTACAGAAAGTATAAGATCAAACGGCGGGTTCACGTGCAATCGGTTCGGCCAGATATCAGCGAAACAATTGTACCATCTGGAAAAGGGAATTCTGTTCCACTTAGCATGTGTATAAGTGTGCAAACAATATGTTATTGGACCAGGATGTAAGAATGAGTCTCTTTCAGCCAATCCCTTTTGCGCTGTTCTGACCGCACAGATGACAAATAGTTGAAGAGCAGATGCTTGCAACCTGACAACATCACTCTCATTATCAGCCGAGCCGTCTGGTCAGAGGTTCAAGCACACAAAACAGCCGATAAAAGTCCTGATGCAAACGTACCCTCCCTCTCCTATTCTGGTCTCATTCGTCTTAACAATAGTTCCATTTTTTGACTAACACTCATGTCACAAGTGACAATCCTTGACTCTCAATTTCTCCTTCCTGTTAGCGCCGAGCGTAATCAGTGAAAGTTTAAAAACATACAGTCACAAGCTTTTTGTTTTTGCCCCTGTGTTTATTCAGCTGTTGTCCTTCTATGGTAAAATGTCCTCCAGTCGGCTACTCTTTCGCATCAATTTTCGGCTTACAAGAACCAACGAAGAGACCCATCAATTCGAGCGAAGATTCTTGTTGTCCCGAAGATATTTTACAAAAGGGTTTCCGATTGTATTCTCACGTGAGAACAACCCGTCTGTTATTGTCATTAGTCATATCCTCCAGTTCTTTTTGACATACTGAATGGGTCAAAAGTCGCCTGAAGGTGGTTTTGACCTGACGACCGGTTCGACTGCTGCCAACCCTTGTTTTCCCCGAAGGTCACTAGTCCCGTCCACAGTTGCAGAACCGCTAGTTGCCACTTTTAGCTTCACGTGTTCGCAACACTCAGGCTTATCTCCATGTTATTCGCTCGTCTTACTCTTCTGCCTCATTTTGACTCTTACTGATGACCTTTCTAGTAGACACTAGAGGGTTCGAGTAGACCGACAGTTCCCACCATTATGACGTGTTTGAGTTAACCATTGGTAAACTGTCTCTCTTTAACTCCACAAAAGGAAACAATAGCCAACTGAGAGTCTTTGTCTTTTCTCTTATGCCATCGCCCCGGGGTCCCAAATTGTAACATCTACGCCCAGAAGTGACCAAGATTCTTTCTCCTCACGACTCTATTTGACAATATTTACTCAGGGTCCGGTTAGAGAGTCCATTTGGTTCCAAATCTCATACATACGCCATTCCCATCAATAGTTTGAAAACGGAGTATTCCCCCAACCTTTTTACACTTTTCTGGGTGATAACGGATACAGAAGTTTCCTGTTTTGTTCTTTCTTCTAGGACAGACGGACGTCTTTGGTGTAGGTTGGCAACGACGAAGTAAATAAAAGATTCTAAAAGAATCTGCTGATTCACAAGCTTTTCGTCCAGTCCTTCCTCCCACAAATTGCGCAAGAGCTTATTTGTTTCCCTCTTTCACAACCCACAAACATTTCGTCTATAAAACTTTCCGAATGACTTTGTGACCTCCCCAGCTTTTCGATTGATAACAACCGTGTCAAAGAGCCCCTCTTTCCAAAAACTTCCGTTTGATCCGCTTATTCTCCTGTCTCTCGCCCTTTTGTCCCATACCAAACAACAAGTTCAGAATGGATTTCGGAACTACACCAATTCCCTATTCCTTCTCAGTTGACAATACAGGTTGGTTTAAAGTTTTCCCTCTCAAAACTCCAGTATTTAGCATCTTCTCCAAAATACTCGCAATTGTGGGAAGTTGTTCTGGTGGCAGCCTCTCCAGTCGTCCTGGTATTCTGTCTTTGTTTCTGCATCGTCTGTTTAGTATTCCGAAAACAGGAGCCAGGTGATTATTTCTGTTTTTCTCATTGTCTTCTACTCAAAACACCTCGAGGCTTTGATTCTAACCGATGGTGACCGTTAGGGGGTATTCGTCCATTCTGAGTGTAATAGTGACCAACTTATCGGTACCGCCTTGAGCCCCAAGCGGAAGACAAAAACAGCCGAAACCTGATATTTTGCAGTACTTCGAAACTTTCTAGAAAAATACCTTTGCAATATGTTCTTAACTATTCCAGAACGTTTTGCTACAGGTTCATGAGTTTGTCCTAATGAATTATTGTGGAAATTGTTACAATAGGAAGGACTGTTCTGGATTGGTAGATACAAAAACATTTGACATTTCAAGGAACGGAAACTGATATCAATGGAATGTAGATCTCTGACGTCGAGGGATTAGGATGTTTTTCTTGCATTTTATGTGTTCTTTGCAGCTCAAGAAGCAACCGTTGTACAAGCTTCGACGACATCAAATGCTCAAGCGACGTCTAGAAGAAATGCCATCGTCAACTTGTTGAGGAATCTGCCTCCGCCTCCAAAATATGACATTGCCGTGTCGACCTCGTCTGTTCCTCCTCTTTATCCCTCGGATGTCGAGAAGAATATCATTTTCGATCCAGTGGCAGCGATCCAGTCTTCGAGAAGGACAGCTGCCCATCAACGGAATGGAGAAGCCTGCTCTCTTTCCATCCAATACCTCTATCCTCCCAAATACGAAACACAGTCCCAGCCGGCACAAAGGTACGTCATTTCCTTGTATTTGAGGCAGGTAAACATGATAGCATTTGAAAAGGTGTTTTTGAAAGTATCGCGACGTTAATCGCGGAACACAAAGACCAATTTCCAGGCTTACTCCACTGAGTCCACCAGCCTATAGCCTGGACACAGTCAACGAAGAAGAAGAAGAATTACCCACCTACTCGGATGCCACCTCGTCCACAATCTCCACACCGCTTTCCAATTCTCCCATCCCTGTTTAATCACATTTTTTGTCAGGAGCTCTTTGAGTTGCTTTCCTGCTAACCTGCCTCTAACCGCATGTGTCTCCTTTTATACGGTTATTCTCCGGCTCAGCCTTCTCTCATTCCGGTTATAAACTTACAATTACGGGTCTTGTGCTACGTGTGAATATGAAGATTCTTTTTGTTCCAAATAGCCACTCCTTGTTCATCTGTTTGCGCAAATGGCCTCCACACATGGACAGCGCCACGTTGAGCCGTCCAGCACGCTCTATTTCTGGAGTACTTTCTATTACTTTCTGCTACATACGAATTCATCAAAAGAGAGAAAACAAATTGGGTAGAAGGCTGTCCAAACATGAAGTCTCTACAACAAACAGAAGAGGCTTCTGCCAAAATGCAGTTGCATTTTTCCCTAAACAATCTTGTCTCTTTTATGTTCCGTTCAAATGGTCAGTCAACACAACCGACGCAAGTCACGAAGCAGGCCTTTTTTCACGCGAATATTTGCTCTCCCTCCAGGACAATTATCCCTTCTTCATCCCATTTTCATTCATTTCTTTGAACCACAATTGGAAGTACAATCGAAACTAGTGGCTCAAGGATCGTGATTGTTATTCATTATCCATTAGCTAACAAAAGCTGCAAAACAAGCAAAATATCAAACAAGTTTCAAACGAGCGAGAAATGGCCTAGTCTCATTTGTTGCTTTTTTTCTCTTGTGAGCTCATTCTTGTACGATATTCTCTCTTTTGCTCAAATCTCCGTACCAGCTTGCGAATGGTCAACAGTCGAGCAAACAGTTGGTTTTCAAACAGTCGTCCTACTCTATCCACTGACCTTTTCCACTTTACTGATACTCCTTTATTGGCCATCTTTTCAATCCCTCCAAGTAGAAAGCCAATCTCCGCCGGCTGGTCTTCGTCGAACAAAAAAAGACTCCACCGGACAGGTTGATTCAGTCAGTCCGTTTTTTTGTGGCTCTATTCTGGGAACAAACTGCCCACTTCACTTCACACCTGCTGCCATCGCGAAATCTCTTCCGTTACAGACTGGCGGTGAGACAGGATGAGTATGCTCATGTGTGCGAATCTCTGTTTCCCCAAGGACCAATTCAGCGGGAAAGTCACGGAGATCAACAACAAGTGAGTTTCTCTTCTCTGGACTCATTTCCATCGTAACAACATTTCTTGTTTACGCAGCTGTATTTTGTCGTTATTGTGTGCGCAAGCGCTCTCGTCTTTATCCCCCAGGCAGTTCTCTGGGGAACTAACTTTATTTGGTAGCATCTCTTCATTCTACTAGTTATTTTCACTGATTCTAGTATTTGAATAAGGTTTTCTTACGTTCCCAAATAAATGTTACACATAACAAATAGCATAAAAATTGTCCCTTTGCCTGGGCGACTTCCACGACAGGTCCGCCCATTGCGCCATCTGCCGCATGCTTTTCAACTGTGCTGGCCAGCCAGGTCTTGATGTCACGAACCAACAAATCTTTTTTCCTCAATATTAGTACTTTAGTCATTGCTCTCATTCTCTTATTAATCAGTTGCTCCTAGTGTGAAATTCTGCTAATATGATGGTAGTATGAGTTGGTCGACTGGGACATCACCTGGCAGGTTCATTAGACTGTTACTCGCTCTTTCCATCCCAAAACTTCCAGTGTAAAACCAGTATATGGTGCTCGCTATCCCCCACTTCATCATAGCGTAGACTGTCCCTCTAAACCATCAGAGCATCGAGCCAACAAATTCCAAGACTACGAGAACAGGTGAGAACACTGGACTATTCAGTTGTCTGCTTAGCAAACAAGAATATTTTTTGAACTTTTCAGTGTCTCCGATGCTTGGGATACGAGTGTTCGAGTCGACGCGGATCTTGCCTCGGCTTCGGCTGCGAAAGTATTGGCAGCACATCAGGCAGGACAAAGCAGAGATGAAGTAAGATCAATTGAACATAAATTAACAACAATTGTGTTGTAGGTGATTATGCCTCCAGTCAGCACTCCTAACGCAAAGAACAGTCGAGTCCAAGCCTTACAACGTCTAGCTATTCAAAAAGGTATTTTCCGAGCACATTCATTTTGCGTCTTTGTTCGGGATTGTTGTCATTTCTTCTTCATTCTCTATCCGGCCGTTATCTTGGTGTAGTCGACACACCACTGCTCCCACTTCGTTCGGAACTCCGGATCAGCTAGCAGAGCTCCAAAGCGTTCCTTGTGTCTCTCGAGAAGATAGGTCAGAAGGACACGGTGCAGATAGATGTACTGCATCTCGTTCTGGATCGAGCAAGGTCGCTGTCTTCGGATCGTCTTCAGCAGCTCGTCCATCGCCATGCAGCACTCTCCGTTTTGCATCCTCTCCTGCACGTAGGCAATGGCCACAACAGTACCCGTGCGTCCGATTCTGAACCTTCTTTTACACAAAATGGCAATAAATGAACTGACCCGGCACTACAATGAACGATGATTGGCGATATGCTTGGACGAATAGCTGCAATGAGGTTGATGGCAGTGCTGGTGTTTGAAGGAACTCCACGATCCGGCCAATCTTCCCATTGGTAGTGAGTGATCATCCTTTCTCCATCTTTCCACTTGACCATCAGCTTCGTTACTCGAATAGTCTTCTCTGATTCCGAGAGAGGTCCGATCTCCTTGTTTGTGACCACAATTTCGCCGTCTTCTTCGCCAAACTTCATCTCCTCTCCCTCTTTCTGCGGCCAGTACTGGTGGCATTTCAGCTTTCCGCACTCGACCGTATTGCACAGCATCACGACGACTTCGGCCTTTTCCTGGACGACCATGGCCCAGAAGGCGTACTGTGTTCCTTCCAACGGTCCCTGCGTACAGATGAAGCGTTTCTCGTTTTTCGGAGTAGCCACGTAGTTGGCGTGGATCTAGAAACAGATTTTTCTACATACATTTAGAGAAACTAACAAAGTCGGAAGAGAGTCCAGGAAAGTTGAGGATGACTCTTTTTTCGTCCTGGCAGGGAATGTCCAAGTATCTGGCCTTCTCCTTGTTTGCCATGTGAGCCTCAGTCGTCATTCCCTCCGGTTTCCATTGAGCCAAGTTCCGAAATTCTTGTACCGTCTTATCCACTCCGTTGTCCAGGATGTGACGTATCCATTCGCCTCCTTTCTTGGCAGCTTCCTTGTTCGATCGAGTCACTTTAAACGATTTTGTAGACTTCATCGAGACTTCCTTCTTGAGGTGTGTGGGAGAAACTCCAGTTTCCTTGCTCGTCTTTTTCGATGCATTTTGAGGGACGAGTTCACTGGACGAGACGACTTCTTCTTCCTTCTTCAGAGCCAGTTCTCTTTTGCCTTCTTTTGCTCTGAAATTGAGGTAGAGCTACCGACGCCAAGACCTACTTTTTGGGCAGACACATCCTCCGGACGATGTTGTGCAGGAAGTGAACTTTTTAAAAATCCTAGTCCACCTAATAAAAAGAAGCTTTTGTTGTAATCCTCCAAGAAAAGCAAAAGTTTTCTTTTCACAATTAAAAAGCAAACACACTTGAATCCAATTTAAATTGCTCCCAAGTCTCTAGCAATCAAAAGAGGGACAATTAAGCGGAAAGGAGTTCGTAGTAACAAGATTAGACAAATCACTATTGAGAGACGAACACTTTGCTTTTGCATTCGGTAGTTCCCATACATAAAACGAAATTCGAGTGGTTCAAGTCAAGGAATATATGGGAGGATAGTAGGTAACTTTAACCCTGGAAGGGCGTTGCAAACCTTGTCTTTTGAAATACGAAAACTTTAGTCAAGCAAGTATTTGTGAGAGTTTTCAGAACCGCTTCCTTCGGCTCCTGTTTCGAATGCCCAGACAGCGAATCCAATCTATCCGAAACTGCCTGAGATATCCGGAGATCAGCCGCGAGCACACGGACTTCCTTCCTCTGCACCCGCTCCAGGAGCAAATGTTGATAAAACTAGGTTCGAAAGACTCCGGAGACTGTTTTCGACCGGAAAGAGTTCTGGACGGACGTCTCCGCCAGTCGATATTGACATGGACAAGTTGAGAGAAGACTGTTGGATGGGCATTCCTCATAAGCTGCGACCACAAGCTTGGAGATTATTATCGGTTTGTTTAAGAAGTGACTGATGGTCGTCTTTCAGGGTTATTTACCGACAAGTGCAGACAGACGAGAGATTACTATGGAGAGGAAACGGGAAGAGTATTGGCATTACGTGGAGCAATACTTCCACAAAAGATTCGATGATCAACATTCGGAAACTTTTCGCCAGATTCACATAGATATTCCAAGAATGTGTCCATTGATTCCCCTATTCCAACAGAAACTCGTGCAAGAGGTAATCTTTTTGAGCAATTCATTCAAAGTAATTCAGATGTTCGAGCGCGTTCTGTATATCTGGGCTATTCGTCATCCAGCCAGTGGTTACGTTCAAGGAATCAACGACCTCGTGACTCCGTTTTTCGTCGTCTTCTTATCCGAATTCATTCCTCAAGATGTAGAAGTCGGCTCCTTTGATGTCTCTCAGCTTCCTCTCGAGCAATGTCACTTGGTCGAAGCAGACTCGTTCTGGTGTGTCAGTGCTCTCCTCGACTCTATTCAGGTTCATTCAACTTTTTATTCCAATTTCAAAACGTTTTAAGGACAACTATACTTTTGCACAACCGGGCATCCAGAGAAAAGTTCTTCAGCTGAAACATCTGACTAGTCGTGTTGACAGTGAGACCAAGTGTGGTTTTTAACAGTTCAATGTTCAGAACCCTTGCATAAACATCTCGAGACCCACGGTGTCGAGTTCCTCCAATTCGCATTCCGTTGGATGAACAATCTTCTGATGAGGGAAATTCCTCTCCGAGCTACAATTCGTCTCTGGGATACCTATTTGGTCAGTGAAGGATCTTCTCGATAACTCGTGTTCAGAGTGAACCGGACGGTTTTTCTCAGTTCCACAACTACGTTTGTGCTGCATTCCTCCGCAAATGGTCTCGTCAGATTCAGACGGAAAAAGACTTTCAGGTAATTTCGGTTTTCTTTAACTTCATGTCTTGTTTAGGGAGTCATGATCCTCCTTCAGAACCTTCCAACCCAGTCGTGGGGAGATCGAGAAATTTGTGAACTGACAGCTGATGCGTATTCTCTGATGAGTGTTTTCGATGGCGCTCGTCGCCATTTTCAACAATCCGGTAGTCCCTAGATTCCTAATTTATTCTACCTTTGTCCCGCACCTCAATCTGTGATTTATCTATCCCCAGTCTGTGTATATCTGTAACTAAGTGCCTTCTTATTATTTACAGCCATAATGAACAAAACTCAGACGTTTTCTGACTTGACCCGTGGATTGAGACCTTTGAATGCTTCTCTGATCTGAGCCCGTATCTCATTATTACACACGTAATAGACTGGAAGTCGGGAGGAAGTGGAAAAGATGGTCAGGAGCGACGAAAGATCGGCCAAGTATCTAAAGAGAATGAGATTAATTTCTAGTTGGTCCAACATACTTGTATGTCCATCCGCCATTCGTCTCCATGAGACGAGCTTGATCGAAGAATTCTAATATTGTGAGAGTCAAATTGAGACTGTTTGTGATGAGATAGATTGATACGAGAGCTGCCAAAGTTCTGGTGGCGTCCCGTTTTCTTCGACGAGCAGACGAAGCCTCGTGTTTTGCAGTCAGCAGAGAGGGTACTTGCTGAAAGTGTACAATGAAAACCATGCTTTCTCAAATATAAAGCCAAAAGTTCAGCGTAGCAATCAAACGAACACTCGCAAACTACCTTGAAGAGACTGACTTCTACAACCTGAAATTTGTATCAGACAGTACTGCTGTGTAGTAAGAACTTCAATTCGAACCTCAACAAGAATTGCGTCGATGTCTTTGGTCGTCCTGTTCAGATTGTTGATAGTGGCTGCATTCAGAAACAAGAGAAGAGCAAACGGAGAGATGACTGTGAAGACATTTCGACCCCAGAACATCCAAAGACTTCGGTACAGCTCGCTTCTTGTCAAACTACTAGGCTCCAAGACAAGATTCGTAAACTCGGGACAGTCGGGCAGATATTCGAGCGTTAGTTCAAAGAACACACATCCCTAAAAAGCTTTTAGTGTCTATTCAACAGACACTAACCTTGAGGACAAGGGCGATTGTAAAAACAACAGCTACGACAGTGAATCGTAGCTTGGTCGAGAACGTGAAATCGGTATAAAGAGAGCAGAGATATCTCTCCAGAGAGGCTGCTACAATGAGAAGTGTTGAGGAGAGAATAAGGACCTCAAAGAAACACGATTTGAAGCAATGAGATTCTTTACCTGCCCAATTGTTGACACGTAACGAATGTAATAGTGCCAGACGACGTAAAGAGGATAGACCTCGAAATAGTCCCAGACCAAGGACGTCACGAATATCAACTGGAACGACTGAACAGGGACTTAAGAAAGGCCTACCACAAAACATAACTCGACAATTATGTCGAAAATAGCTAATAAGAACAGATACAAAAGGTTGCTGTTGAGAACTTTCAAACGAGAGAAAGAGACCAGAAGGAACGAGTTGAGAGTCATTCCTGAACAGTTTCTGTGTAGAAAATATGGAAATTTACCTGATAAACTAACAAACGAGCCCATACATACAATACAGACGATCCGAAAAACATCGGCGTCGGCGATTCGATGGGGACAAAAGCCGTCCGTCACTGTTTTGTTCATTTAGAAGATGTGTGGTTGAGCAGGTAATCAGAGTGTGAGAGAGTTGTCTGAATCATTCGGGTTCGGTAAATATTATGAGATAATTAGTGGAAAAAAGGGAACCAATAATGAAGGTGGAAAGAAGTTAATGAATGGGAAACGACAGTATTGTCTTTTAATAGCCAAAGCATTTGAAAACTGATCTGTGGACCATTAAAGCAAACGAACAAGGTCTCGCATGTTGGAGGCGCTTCCCTCGCAGACAATAGTAGAAATTGGGCTTTGAGCTCTGATTGAAAACTTTCGTTGTTTACACGGAACAGAAACTAGTACTGGCTCAGGTGAATTGGAAAGGGAAGACAGAGTCTGTCCAATTCGGATAAGAGCGACCATCGCCTTTTTCCGCTCCTCTGGGTCGTGTTCTCGGTCGGATGGGAGGAACTCTCAACTCATTGGCTCCACCAGATGGGAGACATCAAACGCGACTCGTCGCATTGTTTTCGGACGAAAAGAAACAACGTTTCTAGTTCAATACAGAGAGTACAATTCAAGTGACATCCAATTGAGGGAAAGTCGACTAAATTTCACAGAATAAATAGAGTGGGAAGCTTGTCTTGATCGGAATGGTCACGAGCTTCATAAGCAAAACAGGATGAAGGAAAGATTTCTAGCTTGAGATTCGTGGACAAAAGAAGGAATTACCCTCAATTGGTCTAACCTCACAATTGGAGCACCCAACTTAAATTTTTGATTCAGAAGGCGTGGGAACCCAGTCTTTTTGAGCAATTAAATATATTTCAAGGAATTCTATGTTAATTGTTCGGCTCTATGATCAGCTCTTAGTCAACAAAATGTGCACATTTTAATTGAAGCTTGTCACCTCCAGATTCCTTCCGTCCTAGTGGATGCAACTGACATCTATGTGTTGTCCGGGCAAAATGAGGGAGTAAGACAGGAGGAAAGACGTAAAAAGGATGAAAACCCGCAATTCATGATCTCATTCCTAATTAATGGACCTGCCTCTGGCCACAAATTTGTCGGGTTGAATGGACGGAAGTGGTCCGCAGAAGGAGACATTTCTTTCGATGAATAGACTACTGACCCAATTAGACTATTCTCAAAAAAGACTCGTGTGAGCGAATACTTAATCTGATATCTTAGTACGCGGAACTCGACGACCTCATTGACTTTTCATAGGGCGAGATTTCCCGGCCACGTATACTCACAAGGTTTATTATATTAGGAAGTGTTCAACAAATATCTGTTAGAATAGGGTGTTCAAAGGATGTGATATTGAGGATTGGAGCAAGCGTAGACGCGTGAAATTCGAACTCCAGGCAGCATTGCAGTCGAGGCCGTCTGAAAATGGCTAATGACCAAAAGAATATCTTCTTGCCTGATACCACAGTCGATTCTTCGATAAGTTCTTACTGCCACCAGCCAGCTTGCTCATCAAAGAGAGCATTTCCTTGTTCATGTCAGGCACGAAGAAATGAATTTGGCGACGATAGACAGCCAGTGGATCTGGATCGAAATCATAATCTTCCTCTGGGTTCTGAAAACTGTATTCAGATTTACAAAATAGAAAAACAGACGTAGAACTCTACAAGTAACTCTTTCAGGATAGTTTCAGGTATTCCTTCTCCAATTGCGTAAAGCGGCGCGATCAAAATTCTTTTAACACTACCACCAGCCGTTTCTGTCCTCGTTCCGAAACCTACACATTTTTCCTGAAATTAGAATAAAAACTTAATTTGAGAATAAAACATTTTCAAAAACAGCCAACGAGAAGGAATCCTCTTTGGATTCAAGATGACGTTGTCCAGTCACATCTTGAAGAAACACTGCCATCTTCTTCTTCTCACTCGAGGTCAACTCGTCAATCTTGCGAACGATCAAACTCTTTATCAGTTTAATTGAACAAGTTCCTGGCGGATATACCTTTTCGACTACCAAGTCGGGGAATCCAGTTGGTTTATCAATCGTGTAGTGGAACGTCTTACGGCCAAGTTGAAGTTCCAGTCCAAACTTGTAGAGACTTTGATGAAGATGGTGCACTGAATACAACTACTTGTTAAAATCTCGAGTTACTTGGATTGAAAGAGAACTCGTATCCTTCAAAAGACATCATGGAGAGTCCGAAAAGCTGACTGCCGATGGAACTGTGTCTGTAGTCCTCTTGGACAAAGTAGACGCCCAAATGAACCGTTTTCTGACGGATTAAAGAAACTACACCACCCATCACATCTCCTCCTGAATTTACTTTTTGTTGTCTAATTTTAAGAGAAAAGGAACGAAGATTTTTGGCAACAAGACAGTAGATGTTATCACAGTTCTTTTTGAAATAAGCGTAGTCTCCGTAAGAGAGCAAGTAGTTGGCTTGTTCATAGGAGAGAGCGACAAGCTGAACTCCATTTGTCACACTATTCAGAACACAAAAACCTTTTTGAAGTCGTCTTCTCGCCCTTCCACAATCTTATACCACATTCCGTGCTGTGAATAGGCTCCCTTCCACGGATTTCCACAAGATTTCGGCAGTTCCGAAGAGTACTCCTGCCAACAAAATTTGGCAATTAATGAGTGACTTACAGTCATCGGAATAGGTTCCGTCGGAACAGAAGGAATCTGTCTTTTGAGGACATTCGAATACGGTTCTAGTTGAATATCGTCCCACATGGACATGGCTACGCGAATGTGAATCAAACCAACAATAGCCAATGGGGATCTGATATGGTTTATTAGAGCAAATTGGCACAATTTCGTCTAGAGGGCAGTGTCATTTTCGTGCAACCGAATCTTTGGACCTCGTAATGCTGAAACAAAGATTGTAAAAGTAAAATTGAGAAAATACGGTTGGAGCCACAGAAGGCAGTCTCTCGGGGACATTTCCTCACGTCCTTCTTCTCAGAACACTTGTTGTATCGGGACTTCAAACCGTCTTTGTCTTTTCCCTCGCAACTGGACCAAACTGTCCATTTCGTCCTCAGAGGGTCATCCTAAAGAGGAAATAATTGAAAGTCACGTAGAACAGACTTTGTATTTGAACGACTCTTCTCCTCTCACATCGACAGCGTCTGGAACTTCGATATATACCATCTGAATCGACTGGTCCTGAAATATATCCTAGTTTGCTTTAATGAGTGTCTTACAGCCTTCATGAATTGATCTGGTTTACTCGACCCAGCTTCCCGATTCAAAACGCAATTCTAAAAGAGATTATAAACAAATTGATGATTTGCTTTACTTGCTCCTTGTCGGCCGGATACCACATGACTGACAGGCAATCGAAGCCGTGCATTTTCCGAGCCTTCAGACAGAGGGCTATACAGTCATCCATGCTCTTGGCATCCTCGACTTTTTCCACAAAACCGACAATTAGAAAGTTTTGGACGGCTGAGAAAAGTCTTCCTCTATCTGAACTCTGATGTAATTGTAAAAAGGGGACTTCCTACCCTTTGCCACATTTCTTCGCAGACAAATCTTCTCCATGTATGTTGATCCTGTCGCTGTGATTAAGTCTATTATGATATTCTGTTTGAACTGAAAAGCAAATAACCTGTTCTAGTCCGTCGCGACTTGGTTGAAGCCAATTGGCAGCCGGTCGACGTGAACAAAGCCGAAGAACTCAAAAGGTCGTTTGGAAAGAGAACATCAGAATCCATACCAGTCACTGTCTTTCTCACAAGCCTCGCTGCATTCTTCTGTATTCGAAGCAGACACTTTCGAGACATCTCCTCCAAAGGGCCGACGTCTTTTCGTCGAAATAAACTCAACCATAGCCATCACATCGTCTGCTGTACAAACTCCACTCGAAACGACTTTATTCTAAAAGAAAGATTGTCAGAACGAAAGATTCTTGCCAGCTCTGGATTATTGATATCTACAAATCCGGCAAGTTCATCGGTCAGACTAGTCCTCGCTCCATGGACTCTTCTGCCTCTTGGACCTTTGAATAACAGTCTTTTCGGTTTCATTGTTGTCAACAAATCCGTTCTGTTTCGTCGCTTAAGAATGTCCTCTTCCATGTCAAAGAGGTCAAAAGGGGTGGAAGAAGACATGTCAGCTGGTTTCGTTGTTGTAGTCGTCGACACTTTTTGCTGTTTCTTATATTTTCGTTTTCTCTTTTCATTTCTCTTCTTCTCCTTCTTTTTATCGTCGTTTTCTGGCACGGAACCAACAGCAAACAGCTTGGATCCTTCTGGATTCGATTGGACTAAAGATGGTCGACAAGTGGCTTGACTGAGCTGATCGTGGTCGGTCAAGCTTAGTAAATCTTGCAGTTCGTTGTCTGTTGGAGGCATGGCTGGTAAGTATCTAAAAGCATTTATTTATGAAGAAAGAAGCGAAACAGACTCAAAGTACTGTCGTCCTTCGAATGTAGCCATGTCGAAAGGAGAATTTGAAGCAGTGACCGCAAAGAGATCACAAATGTTCCATCTGCTGTCGAATACAATTGAACGACAGACCCAAGGAGAAGTCTAAAAATGTTTTCATAGAAAATACTTAAGAAACCTGATGTACTAAACAACTGTTGAGACAATCGGTGCAAGATCCTCCAGTAGTTCTGTGGAACATGATTGCCCGGATAATAGTCGAGTTGACATGGATTGCCCATTTCTTCGGATCTATCAAGGTTTAATTTCTAAGAGTCTGTTACCATAGGAACATGTAGAAAACTCTTCTTTCGATGGTGGTGAACCTGGTAGTAGTTTGAGGAGAATAGACTCTTGCGACCTTGAAAAGTTAGATCATCACATTCAACAGAATCTCTCACACTGCCGTTGGACTGTTGACAGTGTCAGGAATCTCAAGCAGTTCTGCTTCCTTTTCACTCAGCAACCCAGGCTGAAGAAATCTTTTTCTAACAAAAAAAAAAACTCTCACTTGACAGATTCCAGAGGAAATTAGACTGATAAGGACGATTAACATAGAGTATGTTAGAGAATGACCCGTGGGCGGGTTACCGAGACAGTCAAGTTCTCGAGAACAAGATCTGACCGACGGGAACCCAATTAACAAAACATCGAGTAGTCTGCGCAAGAAGTGTGTTTCAACTCTTAAAAACTACTAGAATTTCAACGACGATCGGTGAAATATTAACCAGTTGCCAAGTCCGCTCGATAGGAACGTCTTGCAGAGGTCTCCTTTTCACTTTTAGCACCTATGAATATATATATCTAATAAAAAATGCTGACACTTTCCTTCGTATTACTCTTTTTATGTCAACACATGTTTCTCAGAACCCTCTTGTCTTTCAAAACCATCCTGAACCAATTAGACTGAACGTGGCCTAATGAGACTCCAGAACATAAATATTCCTTCTTTCCCATAGGACTCGGCCGTCCCGTCCAATTTGTCCATTTCGAATGTTTCCGGAAGTTGACAGGTAGTCAACTAGCCGTTCTAATTCAATCGCCAGCGTACTCATCCCGCCCGGAGCACATGTTGTTGCATTGATCGAGTGTTATCCGCCGTTATCCTTCTTTTTTGTTTGTTTGCGACTGTTGCCAATTCGATTCCTCTAACCACATTTCCCCCAACAACTCAATTTTCTTCTCTTTCTGCCTCATCTTGTCCCGACTCGGAAGTAATTGAGGCCGATTGCAGGCAGACCCAACGGCGTTCTCTCCACACAACGCACTTCCCTCAGCTAAATGAGTGGTGAGTTTTGTCATCTTTTCTCAAATAGCACAAAAGATTCAGGCTCTTCATGTGAACCTAATTGGACGGGCGACTTTTGCAACATTCCTAACTGTCATAGGGGCGAAATTGACTACGCAGCAAAACAATGCATTTGTCATGAGAACTTCAATCCTCCGTTCTGTTCCCAATGCGTCAAAGGTGAGAATTGATATGTGAAAAGACAATTGTTTTCAAGGTTTTTGGGGAGCAGACTGCCAAAATGCCTATTCTCTTCCAACAGAACCTCACCAGTTCACGCTACTTCTGGCTCTCTATCCAATTGGAATCGCCACATTGATCCTTCTGCTCTGTTGTCTCCTTTACTACAGCATCATCGAGTACAATTTCCTTCAGGCTTCATTGATCTCTTTTGTTCAGAACACTTCGTCGTCGATGTGGCAAGCCGCCATCTTATTCGGAAGTTCTTCTCGATCTGGATGCCCCTCCTCCATACAGTCAAGTGATCGCTGTCGATCAAAATGCTGCTCAAATCTACCATAATCCGAAAATTGTTTGAGATACAATAATGCTAGTTTTTAGTCGGGTTTTCACGGGTAAATGAATATTCTCTAGCGGTCTTCTGCTCATTAATTTCCCTCGAAAAATTGACTCGAATATGTTGTGGTTGTAGACACCCGATCGTCTGCTTATACCGAGGAAACTGGATACTTTAAATAGTTCATTTGCTGCCAATGACCTCGTCCTCTCTGCTCTTTCTCATTTTCGTCCCTCTCCTTGTCAAGTCCAATTTCCATCTTGGAGGTATTGCTTTTTCTTTCGCTTTCTCTCAACCCATAGGAGTCGATGAACCGTTTCTGAAAAGATTGTACGCCAAGCTGGATGGAGACTGCAGAATCAGTCTTGAACTCTGTCAGCAGGTAAATATTTTTCAAAGCAGTTGACAAGAAGATTTGCAGCAATCTGAAGTGATAGCAGACTACATATACAATCTGAGACATTTGTTATTCCACTACGAGAAGTCGACTCCGACTGCCATGGAGTTTGCCGAAAAGGTGCTCGTGTTCCACATCGTTTCTATTGGTTTTAGACAGAAAACGTTGTGAAGCCGCTCGAGAATGTGAACAACGTCGACGATGCCACATCATACAAAGAAGAGCACTTTGACGAGTTGACGGAACTATACAACCAGGTTTATTTTCTTACATTTTCTTACCAACAAAGCAGGCGAGAGACTTGGCCAGTTTGATGCCGGAAGAAGAGAAGAAACATTGGCTCGGCGTCCTTGATACGCTCAAAGAGAAATGAATATGTTTTCACACTTTTTGTATCACAAGATCTCGTTCACATCTACAGCTCAATGTGGCTTTTTGGAACTGAATTGGACAGTTTGGATATAAGAGAAAATGAAACCGTGGAACTCCAAGAGACTGCCTTTCTGATAAACTCCGAAATGGCAGAGCAACTGGCTGTGATGCCATCGACGAAGAATCTCTGGCCATAGACCGATCCCTTTCTCGTGTGGAGTTTTCTAAAGAATTATTTAAATTTAAAATAATAAATATAACTGACATAACATTTCGCGTCATTTCCCCACCAAAGGACTGAACTGGAGTCCGACTGTACCGTTGTAGACGACGAAAGTCTTTTTCAAACTGAGATCTACAGAATTGTGTTTGGGAAAAACAAGAAACAAAAATATCCATATTCGATGAGCTTCTCCTTGTTCCAAGGATGCGTCGTTTGTAACTCTACTTTGACGGTGGAAGTACACGGCCTGCAAGAGTTCTTTTGTCAGATGAATAACCTACATTGAAAGCGACTGGACTCGTACAATTTCCACTTCACTTCCTTCGGTTTCGAACAATATCTCCGGCTGTTCCACATCAGCCAGAGTGGGGAGTTCAGGCGCAGGTGTGGGTATGAGTAACAGTTTTGTGAGCTCGGCGGGAAGTATATCTGTGAGCTCAGTTGGAAGAGTCACCGTTGGTTTGCATGCCTGTGCTTTTCTTGTTTTTAAATTAGTTAAATTTACCAAGGAGGAGGCGACAAAAATAGCTAGAAGGATGACCATTGGAGTGAAACTGAGGGGCTATCGTAGAAGGAATAGTGTTTGCCTCTTTTTTACGACCAGCTGTTCTTCCATCTCTATTTGACGTCTTCAGTACAGTTATTAGTCGTCTCGATACACCTGTTTAGATGGACAGCTTCCGACTACCGTATATCTGTGTAAGACTAAAGACACCTGTCATTGATGACACCTCTGTCGGAGGCAGCCAATCTGGCCTCACACCTCATGGAGCTGCTGTTGTCCACCTGCAACTCTGGCAATAGTAAAAAGAAGTCTATCTTCCAAAGTGAGCACTTTCATTCAAACAGTTCTCTAGATCCCGGTAATCAAGTCTTTTTCAACAGAATGTTTCATTATCTGTGCTGATCAGGCTCTTGTGTCAGGTTACCATAGAACCAAAATAACTTCTTGTCACTGGCTTTTTAGTTCGTGACTAACAAACATCATTGTGCTATATAAACGTACAACTTATCTATTACAGACATTGAAGATCTGATATCCGAGCCTACCACCAGCAGCAGTCAAGACAAACTCGAGGTTCTTAGCATTTCTCCCGATGATCCAAAATATTGCAGTGTCCTCTATGTTCGAAAGCCTATGTGACCTTTTTCGGACTTCGACGTCATTTGAAAAGCCACGTTGAAGGTCGTATCGAGCAGAAGTGTCCACACTGTTCGAAACACTACAAGTGAGTGAAATGTTTCTCTTTGTACCTGGGCGGCAGATATCTCAAATATTTTGATCTTTCCGGCAGGTGGGGCACCTGTCCGTTGTTACAAAGAGTCATTGGCTCACCTGTTCGAGACCAACACAGGTCTCTCTCGAGGGGTCCGCTTGCTAATGAAGAAACTTTAAGATCTGCCGGTGCTCTCAAAATGCATCTCAACACGCACTCTCTGCCCTGTTCTTGTGCTATTTGTGGAAAGAACTTTTCTCGACCATGGCTCTTGAAGGGACATTTGAGGATACACACAGGTTCCAGTACATCTATAGTCAGATCTTGCAATTCAGGTGAAAAACCGTACGAATGCCTCGAATGTGGTAGAAGCTTCGCGGATAAAAGCAATCTCCGAGCACATGAACAGACACATTCTACCATCAAAAAGCATAGGTTCGACACGTCTGGAAACAATGCAAAGCAGTTTTAGATGTGACAATTGCAACACCAGTTTCGCCCGTTTGCAAATGATGCAAAAACATCTCGCAATTTGTTCGAGACAGTCATCTTCATCATGAGGGGTCGTATAGACATTTATTATGCTATAAATATCACACAATATAAACGAGGTGTGAACCTCGTAAACACCCGAAGTCGCCTTGAGCGACTGAAAGACCGTATCCCTGTTTGCATATTTCTACAATTCCGTCTTCTGAAGCAGAGAATAGCGTTTCTCACTCGGTTTGAGCTCTTTGAAAACGGAGGGAGGAGGAGTCGTGTCCTGTGGTCTGGCTCCCGGAGCCTGTCCATCGTCGAGATGTCTGTTATCGTCCAAATCATCGTTGAGGCCATTGTCAGACTTGAACTTGGCCAAATCAAGCATCTTTTGGTCGAGATTTTCGTGGAATTCCTTGTGGAGTTTGCCCGAATGAAGATCCATGACGAATTCGCGCAGTTTGCCTGGCACAGTCAACTGAGACATGTCAGGGAACAGGAACATGTGCTGGAAGGAGTCTATGGCCAGAACTGGCAGATCTTTTCCTGTTTTTCCCAGATGTTTCAAAGGATGAGCGAACTTGTGTCCATCGGCGAGAAGCGGATTGATGGACGAACGCTGGTCGTACAACTCACGAACGACCTGAAAATCCAAATTAGTTTGAGAGATATTGAAGAGTACCTGGTCGGCAAACAATTTGTCCTGGTCCTTGTTGTTGGGATCGCGGAAGAAGAGCAGGAAGGGCAGGCCTTCCTCCGTCAACTCTTCTACGTTTTCGAAAGTGACTTCTCTGACCAATGGGATACATTTGTCCGTTACCCATTGTTTTAAGAAGTCGTAATCTCCAAAATTACCACTAAACTTCTGTTCGTCCTGTGTGTCGGGATCGATGAAGAGAAGACGGTTTCCGTCAATAGAGTTGGCAGCAGCTTCATCAGCCAGCCAGAAGGTGCATTCTTCACGCAGCAGACTGGCAATCTTCTTCAGATGAGCATACTCCTGTCCTCCTCTGCGGAACCAGGCTACCACATTCCTCTTCGACTTGTCGATGGCAGCATCTAGCTGGTGCTGATTGGCAAACTCGTTGATTGCCGTCGATAGCTGATACTTGACAAAGTTGGTCAGAGCCTCTACTGAACGAGTCGATCTAGAAGAAAAAGAAATTGTAGAAGAAATCGCAGGATACCTGTATTCTTTGGCGATCAGTTCTCCGTTTACAAAGACCTTCATGGTCGGATACTTGTTCACAAAGTATCGATCACCAACATCGGCCTGTCTCACACTGAAAGAGTATTTTTGATTTATTTATAACAACGAGTACAATCCCATAAGAATTTGTTCAACGCTAAATCCCTACCTGTCGACCATGGCCCAAGTGACGCTGGCACTCGGATTCTCGGACTTGAACACACGTGCCGACTCTTCGAAAATTGGTTTTAGTCGTCTGGAAAAGGGGCACCAGTCGGCCATGAAGCCTGGAAACACTCTATTTATCTTTGCTGAAGCAGTCGCTTACCAACGAAGACTACCTGACTACTGGCCAAAATCTGGTCGTGGTTGACCATTGAGAGTTCCACAGTTTCGGAAGAAACATGTGCCACTAGGAGAAGAGACAGGAGAGGCCACATGGTCAATTACCTCTGGAAGAGCGTTTGTGATACAAACTTGCAATAAAGAAGCAAAACGTTTCTATAAAATCACAATTGTTTGAATACGAAAAATAATATTTGTATAACTCTAAACGCCAATATTGAAAGAGGGATAAAAGGCAGGGAAAATTGAGAGACAGTATAGATGTTCCCAGCGCAGACATATTGTTATCCTTTGTTATCTTTCAACAAAGGAGAGAACGTATTCATTCACAATAAATGTTTTCATTTATTAATGGTGGCCGAAGCTTCCCGAAAAGCGTTCTCGGTCGACGTCGGCTTCGCGACAGAACTGGTTCCAATTTCTTATGTTTTACCCACTTATTCTCCTCTGATATATTGTTTGGTCAAAAAAGAAACTTTTTATAAAAAACGATAAGACTACGAAATTGTTAAACCATTTTCTGTAATGGATGTTCTCAGCGGCAGAACCAGGAAATCGTTGAATAGGTAAGAAGGTGAGCGGACTGTCAATACAGGCGAGTCGCGCGGATCGATAGGTTAGGTCCGTGTGGTCAATCAAGGGCAAACAGGAAAAACTCTGCACAGAGACTCTAACATAACATTCAATCGGATTATTCGCTTGTTTTGCTCCCGTGTAATGGTAACAGTCAAGAACAGAGTAATACCGTAGTTTCTCCAACTTTTTATTTATTGAGATGAGTAGTATGTAGAAGGTAGAACGATCGTTCGAATGAAAAATACTTGTTAGCTGTCAAAATACCATTGAGATTGAACAAAAGGTGGATGTCGCACTCATCTAAGCAATTCATGTCCGGACTGGTTCCCTCTCTCAACGAGGCTTGGCCAATCTAACATCTCAAAAACGTTCTTCCAAAAAGAAAACAAGTAGTTTTAGGCGAAAACTTCTGATTGCAGGGTTTGGTTCGCGGACTGACCGACTTTCGAGTGAAAGGGAAATCGGGGGCGACAATGAACAGCGAGTCTTTTAGCTCGTCGAATCGAATACTTAGCTATTTCTTCTAATGTTCAAAAACAACCGGTCCCTCACTTCTGTTTTCCTAGATGGTTATCCAATGTCACTTCACTCTCGTCACAAACGGAAAACCATGTTTCCTGTCGCCCAATTGAGCTAATATGCCACTGAATTTGAATGTTCCGTCTATGATTCAAAGGTCAGTCCATTATATTTCCTCATGCTCCAGACAAAAGAGTGACAGCTGTCTCAGACCATCGCTAACCCCGAAGTCATCACGAGAGTCCTCTAAAAACAACCATAATCTCTTGAATGTGCTCTGGAACAACTACGAACTTGTTGCTGCTCTGGCAGATATCGATAAGGAGAGTAGTATTTCCAGACCGAGTTCTAGGTAAAAAATGGAAATTGCCTGGAAAGTATTTTAGACAACAAATGTGGAGTGCTGGTGACAATGTGTTTGACCAAGAAAGATCATCACAAGGTTGTTTGTTTCGTTTCCAAGAGAATTCATTTTCAGATAGGAAGTTTCCTGATCTTAAAAAAGAGTTCGTCACGTTTTACCGCGATGTATTGGACGCTTTCCATTTCCCCAGAGACGATCGAAGAGCCGAAAGTCCTCAGAATTTGAAACTGTCTGCGTTTGTTCTCCGAAGAGATCTTCGTCGCTGTTGCTCCGCCATTCTCCCCCTTCTCGAAGTCGGAGCTGCTTCTCAAGACATCATCTTTTGGAAGAATCCGACTTTTACTCTTCTGGTTGCGGTGGTCTTCTTCTATTCGATTCTTCGTGGATGGACAACATCTCTAGTTTTCCTCCTTCTCCTCCTCCAATTGTCTCTCAACTATCTTCATACTTGTCGGTTGGTTGGGGCTCTTCTCAAAATCCGATAAATGTTACAGACAAATTGATCTGGGATTGTACTTTCTTCCGCGAAAGAAGGTTTCTCTTCCCCATTTTGACATGTCTGGAGCACAAATCGTTTTCGACATCGCTAAGACAGTTCAGAGGATTTTAAAGGTGGCTGCAGACTTATCTGAAAAGCTCAACAAGTTTGTGACTTTCAAACTTTTCTACCTCTGTTCAGCCTATTGAACTGGACCAATCCGAGAGTGTCGTTTGTCTTCTATTGTCTGGTTACATACTGGCTAGTCCTCTCTCTTATTTTCAGTACTGGATGCTGTTTGGGAATGTGCGGTGAGTCAAATACAATGCCATTTGATTTTAAACCACTAGCATTCACGTTGGGGATACGAATTTTTGTAACGTCGTACCTTTTTGATCGATTTCCGAAACTTCGTTGTCGACTCGATACGTACGGATTCTTTTATCGCAACTTACCAACTGGAATAATTCACGAGAAGAGTCTCGATCAAGACATAGAACATCGTTCGATGAGTTCCATTTCGCGAAGTCGAACCAGTCCGAAACTGACTCTACAACCTCCTTCCGTTCCCACAAATCTAGACACTAGAAGTTTGGACGGAGTTCCTCCAAGTTTGGTCCGTTTTCTGCGAGAAAACCTATTTCTGTTTATTAGACAGCTTCCATGACGTCATTTGCCGACTCTTCGTTCATCTCTTCCGAAGACGATGACGGAATTCGTCTTCTTATGGACGATGTGGTGACGTCTCGTCAGTGTGTACTTTACGAGAAGAATCAATATTTTCCCAAAAGTATTGTTACAGGAACATTGTTTTTGACCGACAAGTTTGTCTGTTTTTATCTATTGTTAGTCCCATTTTCAGATGTGTAGCCTTTCATCCGAAGAACGCGTCTGCGACTAGCAGCCTCTTAGCTCTCTTCCAAGATATTCTATCCGTCAAAAAGGTTGGTTTCGATCTTTCTTTCGATAGAAGAACACTTATAGATAACCTCTCCTCTGACTATCGGATTCATGACTGGGAAATCGAGAAAATCCATTGAACTTTGTCTGATGAATCGACGGAAATCAGTCCAGTTCTTGGGTGTTCCAGACCGGGATGAATTCGTGGAGAAAATGAGAACAACAATGTGCTTAAGACAAGGTGCAGCTGTCCATTTCGTCGTGGACAGAGACGATACTTAACACTTAATATAAAATAACATAAAAATGTTTGACTTGCAAATTCAAGTGTGTTCCGATAGTTTATCAAAAACCAACTGCCGTTTCCCGCTCTTGTGAAATATTGCGTCGTACCTCGGTCATCCACAAGCGGGCTTTTCCAACCCTTCTCCAATTGAAAAATGTCGTCTTACGTTCCGCAGAAGTTTTCCTATTTACTCGTGCTAGACTTTGAGGCTACATGTTCGAATATAAGGAAGGAGGTTCCTCAAATGTTCTGTCTGATAGCACATCTTTTGACTCTTCGTTTCTAGGAAATAATAGAGTTTCCCGTTCTTGCTTTGAACCCGACCACTTGGACAATTGATTATCGATTCCATCAATACGTTGAGCCTACTCTCCAGCCAGTACTCACCAAGTTCTGTACTGAACTTACCGGAATCAATCAGGTCTGTTCCTGTTGTAACATATATTTCGTTTAGGAAATGGTTAATGACAGCCGACAATCGACAAAGTGTTAGAAAGCTTCGAAAACTGGCTGAGTAAGACTGGGCTTTTGTCCTCGACTTTCTCCTTCGTTACGTGCGGAGACAGGGATCTGAAAACTATGCTCCCCTCGGAAGTCGCGGCGAAGAATATCATGATTCCATCGTGAGGTGGTCGTTTGACTATAAAGTATTAGTTTTAGGTACTTTGATAGTTGGATTAACATAAAGAAATCTTATAAAGAATAGACGGAAAGATGGCCAAAGGGGATGTTAGAAATGATGAACGGACTCAATCTCGAGCACAAGGGCCTACATCACAGCGGCATTGATGATGTCATGAACATTGCTGAGATAGTCCGCGAATTGGCTCGTCGCGGATACTTTTATCGAGTAACTGGACGTAAATAAAACTTTATTATTATGTGACCTGTATGTGACAGCACGAAAATTGGAAGAAAGACGGCTAGAGATACAGCTGGGTGACTCATCAGACAATATGGTATCCCTTCGCTGAGCCGGGACGACCTTCCTTCTTTGGTTCGCCACTTTTAACTCGACTCAGTCGCCTTCTCACACTGCGTGAGCGCTTCTAAAAATATTTCTATCGTCAGAAGGTAGTAGAAAACTTGCGGAAATCTTTCCCACGGGCTGGTAGCGTGTTGAATTGGAGTTCCAGTAGTGACAGATCATCACGGCGGTCAGAATGAAGCAGACACCTAAAGAATTATTCAATTAAAATTGTAATGACGAACCCAGAGCTACAGAAGAGAGCAACATAAAGCCGGAAAGACCATTGACAAGACCTGTACGCTCCTTCATTTTGGACAAATGGTCCAGCCAAATTCCTGTTGTGATGACAGCCAACAGATTGCCAACTGCCGAGATTATGCAAGAAACTAGCCACATCATTAACATTGTCTGCCAGCGACATCTAAGCGTCCTTTTTGAATAAGTATGTTTGAAAATACCTGTGAACAGCTCCGAAACCAAGTCCGGCTGTTAGAAGGCCTACCAGAGCAGCCACGGTGTTCATGTGACAAGTGCTTTGATATTCCGCAACATCTGTGAATCCTGGACAATAGAGGCCATGGATAAGGAAAAAGACAGAAATGACAAGTTCCGTACGACACAAATGAATCATTATTTTGACGTATCTGAGTTTCTCGTTGAACATTCAAACTGATCGAATCTACTCGGTGTGTTGGAAGCCTGATCTCTGCATTACAGTGTACGCCTTATACCTTCTCCTCTCAGTGGCACTCATTTCTTCCTCCGTCTCAGAACTCTATGCATCTGCTCATTTTCATAACTTGGGAAAACTCACCCCAGGTCCAGGAAGGACAATCCTGAGATCTGGCTCCTCGAATGGCAACCGCATGTCCAATCCGAAAATGCTCTGAAATATACAGAAATATTGATGTAAAGCCAACGGAAGGGGACTTTCACTCATGGGTGAATCAATAGCTGGACAGTCCGCCTAGACGGCCACCTTCTTGTCCCAAACTGGTTACATGCTATATTTTCATGTTTTTCACTTGCAATCTGATCGAGACTGTTTTCCTTCCAATGAATAACAGTTAGACTCTTCCCAGAATTTATCAATTGGATACCAGAGATCCATGAATCATTGTTTGCAACAAAAAGTCGAGTAAAAGATACAGAGTGAAAAGTGCGGACCGAGTGTGCCATTACAGGCCGTCTCGGTGCCCGCGCCACTTTCCAAAACATCGTCGAAAAAGACAACAAACTCACCAAATCGCAAAGTTTCATGGCGAGAGCGAAGAGATTGGGGATCGATGGATAGGGCTGAACGACCTTAGCCGCGTGACCAGATTCACCCCTCGGGATGACCCACCAAAAGAAACACGTCGTATGAACGAGGGAACAGTCTGGTGTCTTTCTCGGTCGCTATGACGAGATCGCTCGGACGGATACCGACGGAAAGAGGCTAGCTCGAACTGGTTGTATTCCGATAAGATCTCTAACCTTGGACATTTTCATTATGACAGATAGTAACAACAAATGGAATACGACTAGTGTTTTTGATAAGGATTGAGTGAAGGAGCTTGTCTTTTGGAGCCGATTCTTCTGGAAACGTCTCCTTTTGTAATCTGCATCATTTCTGCTCTCAGTTTGCTCACAATAGCCTTATTCGGCTCGGCTTTCGACCCCTTGTTCTGTAGACTGATCACCTACAAAAGTTTGGAATGAACAGTAATAAACTGAACTGTACCTCATCGTGGTTTCGACTGTTCTCCTTGCGAAGATGCTTCTCATGGGCATTGTCGTACATTCTCAAGATGGTACCATAATGATGAACATTTGGATGAAGTCTTTTCAACAGCTCTTGAGCAGCATACTGTTTGGCTAGTTTCATCCCATTGGCTCTCGCCTAAACGACTCTTTTAGTTTTTAGTGTTCAAAACTAACTGAAACAGAAATGTCTCTCAGAGTGAGAACGACCTCTGTCTGTTTGTCTCCAGCTGGATACGAGGTCAGTTGCGGTTCTTCGCCTTGAAGCTCTCCTCTCCGTTGACAGGCCTCCTTCAAACAGCGAAATGGAGGAGCTACTCCAGATCGATTACAGAGATCGTAAACTCTTTTGTCCGTCACTTCGATCTTGTCGAATATTTCAGTCGCCTGAATACATGTTGAGATAATAGTCAGTCAGACCTTGACATTGTAGTTGACTTCTGGGCCATTTGGCTGAAGAGAAGCACAGTGTTTTTCATCGAAGATGATACTGGGAATCAGAAGATTCACAGCCTTCTCGGCTGCTTCCAACTTTGCATCTTTTTTCCTTGTTCCATACCCGGTTCCGAGAGTCAGAACATCTGAACTTTCAAATTAGAAACTAGTTGAGAAGGCATTAACCTTCTTCTTCCTTTTCGTCGCCTTTGGAATGCAATATTTCCAACTTTTCAGTTATTCCAGTAGCTAAATTGATGCGAATAGCCTTTTTCAGATGGAGTTTGTAAGTGGCCGAATACGGCGGAGTGGCATTTCTGAAAGTAGGCTCAATTTACAACAAAAAGTAGAGTTTACAAGGTATCCTTCAATAAACATTCGAGTCGACCTTTCAGAGCTCGTTGAACATATTCATGAAGAATTTGAATAGACGTCTTTCCGGTCGGATTCATGGCGAAAGACTTCTTGTGGAATCGCTTGTCCTGAGTGGGAATGTTGATAAGTGCAACACCAGAAGACGTGACTGTGGCCATTTCATCGTCTTTCAAATCGTCGATGCTTGCGCCGACGTCTCTCAACATTTGGTCCGTCTTCAGAGCCTGTTTCTCCAACTTTTTCTCTTTAAAGTTTTGATACTTTCGAACCTAAAACTACCGTTATCAGAAGCTATCAAAGAACAAAACCCGAATTTGTTTGAACGAGAACAGACCATCACAGTATTCAGTTAGACTAGTCGGAATGAGTCGGGAATCTTCGTACGTCTGAAAGAGATCAGTCGAGAACACTACACGACAAAACAGTAAGACACAGAGTGTTGCTTGACCGAACTGAAATCCCGATCGTCGTGTGTGCCAAGCTCATATTACACATCACGGTCGGTCAGAGTTTCAGTATGAGTCAACACTCTTCCGACTTACCTCTATCGTGTGAGTTTTTGATTGGATACTGGCAATCAAAGGATTTTCGTGACTTATACTCTGTCTCTGTTTCTGTTCTTCCTGAAATGTTGGCTGTGAAAGTAAGAGAATCTATTGAACCAGAAGTTTCTTCTTCCTCTTCTGTTGGAGACACGGAATCGCACTAACAGGGACACGATGATTTCGAACAGAGTCAGGTCCGATGTAGTATGGTCGAGAGAAAGTGACGACTCTTTCTTTTCCGTGAAGATACAGATGAAGGCCACTGTTGTGAGTCAGTCGTCGCCATCCGGCTGGCAACGACAGAAATGGATCGTTGTCCACTTCTTCAAGGACTGTCTTGAAAACAGGCTTATCCTTCAAATTGTTCTCCAGTTCGTCCTCTATCGAGTCCATCTCTTCTCCGTTCTGACTCTCATCCCGGTCACTGTCCTCATAACCTAAACTTAAGATCAATTGAATAGTCGAGAAAGATACCGTTCGAAAGAGACTGGACACTTTCTTGACTAGGCCTTCCTTGAATATCTCCAGTTTTCATTTCGTCCGTAAAACGACTCCGTTTGTAAGGACAGCCATTCGATTCTTCTGAACCAAAAAGATATATTGGGCATAAATTCTTACCAGTCTGGATAGAATTGGCATGACTATCGATTTCTCCGATCGCGACTTTCGAATTACCGCCATCGAGATGATGCAACTGTTGAAGTATGAGCTCCCGCTTGATATTAAGCTCTTCGTTATTTGCCTCCATTTTGACTGAAACAGAATTCAATAAAAAGACAATAGAAATGGAAATGTCGGAAATGGATAATATGACTAGCGTCTCAACTGGCGTCTTACTACTGTCGTCACAGCAAAAATATGAGTACGTAATATGGTAAAAAAAATGAAACTGACCACTGGAAGACAAATAAGGAGCGTAGCGAATTCCATTTTTCACTATCTCTGACATCTTGAGCCACAAAAGTCCGTTTCTCTGGTTGTTTGAATTATGAGTAGTTGCGTCGCTTTTTGTTTCAGCCATGGAGTTTAGAAGCAGCAGAAAGTGTGATAGCTGACTCGTAAAAAGACTTGTAAGCGGTTTTTGTACATCTCTTCTTGAATCATTCAGTCCTGAAATTTGTGAGTACATATTACTTCAGTAGACATCCTGAAGGTCTTTCTTTTAGAACTCAGCCGTGTCCACTCCAAGTTCGAAATTGACTACCGAATCCTGACAGTTTCTAAATTGTCTCGACGAATCTCGTGGTCACGGACAACTCCACAAACACACCGAGTTCACGACAGACATTACTGCGCTTTAGTAGTAGAGAGATCGTTGTTTTCCTGCCATAGTCTTCATTTGTTTTCAAACGGTGTCTGTAGCCGACTCTGTTTGAATGTTTGACCATGGCCTTGAAATCAAAAGTTACAAGTCAGAATCCGACAGGAGCTTAGCCGATAAGCATGTTTCGAAATGCGCTGTAAACGATGTCTGGACATGTGTTCCCTAATTAAATAGTATGCTGAAAAAGTAGAGAGGTTGTCATCTTGATATGAAATGGGTGGAGAAAATATACACTAGACAGACAAAATCCGACATTTTATATGGAAAACTCTTGAAAAGTCTCACCAAAAATAGAGTTAGACAAGTAAAAGGATAACGGCCAAAAACAGTTCAAACCCAAAACGGAACGGAGTTCAAGTCTTTTCGAAGTATCTTTGAGCACCGGTTTTTCTACAGACTGATAATTCCTTCTCCTCAATTCTTTATTTTTTTTCGATTTGCAGGGTATACGTCATGTTTGTAATGTAACGTTTACAGATATTGAATTGAAAGACTTTATTGTACAAATTCACATGTTTTGTTTCCCGTATTTCGACATTAAAAACAGAGTCAACAGTCAACATTTGTTGGGGAAACATCCCCAATTGAAACCGTTGTTCCCGCCATATCTATCCGAGTGTCCCTTTCTTCTTGTTCCCCATAATCCGAACAATCCCGACGGCTGGTAATAAGGAGCATAGGCCGGTAAATTGTATTGTCCTGGTCGGTAGTTGTTCGTGTAATAGAATGGGTCGTTGTAGTAAGCCTGAAAGCAGTTTCAGTAACTGAAAAAGACTCACTCCAGAATAGGCTGGACCTCCATAGTTGGAACCGTAGTAGTTGGCATAAGGGTACTGTTGTTGAGAATACGGAGAAGCAACTGATCCGTAGCCCGTGTTTCCTCCATATGTGTACATCTCGGTCAGTCGGAACTGTCCTGAACCCAACAAATACTGGCGAAGAACGGTTCTTTTTACCGTAGACGACTGCGAACAAGGAGAGCAGTGAACAGAAAAAGTATGTCGAAATCATATCTGAAGAATCGTGTGAGTCAAGATGGCAAGGAGAAAAGAAAACACATGTCTGTCACTTTTGGAGTAGGGCTATTACTGGGGGATTAGGCTAGCCGCGTGGGCGATTTCTTGTCAAAAATAGACCATGTTTACAGAAAAAAAAGATGTCTGGACAAGAAAACTTGGAGACTGCTGGTTACAGTAAGTCCGTTTTTGGACCGAATGGTTTCTTCGTCCAGGTGTTAAGAAGAGCGAATTTTATGGGAACGGGCGAAGAAAAGGCGGAGACTGTCTTCGAGTGACAAACAAGGAAGTTATTGGATATGAACCGTTTTGTTCAAGAAACAGCGCTGGCGTCATTATCGTTCCAAGAGATCTCCTGTCGGCCGACGGACAGATTCGACCAAAAACAGTTTTGATACATGACAAAGCGTCTCTAATTGTTACACTTTAGACATCATTCAAGAGTGTTATACTTCTTTTGCCATCTAAAAACTAGCAATCAAAAGTTCGCCTCAAAAGGGAATGTTTTCAGTCGGGTGTGGGATATCAAGATTAGCTCGAAGCCATTCGATAGAGGATCGAAAATAATGGTACTAGCTAGATTTTCAGCTGCCGAATGAATTTTGTGTGCCCTCTGCAGCGTTTATAATTTCGCGGTTTACGGGCAAATTTGCGCATTTTTATGTGCCAAGCTCTTTGGTTATTCAGCGCGTTCTTCAGTGCAACGAACCAAGTATATAGTGCAAAGGGTGTGCTGTCGCTCACAAAAGTTTTTCTTTTTGGTTCGAATCTTTTCTTCGGGGAATCTTTTTTCTTACTTGCTTTGCGATGTTCTGCAAACTTGTAGAGGAGATCAAAAGCTACAACATTACAGAACATTGTTAGGCTGGAAAAAGACTTCTTCGATGAGAATATCGAGAGTCAAGTGAGGAGCTCTAGTTCGGAAACTGCAATGGTGCAAGCGTCACCGTATTGATTCAAAAACTGTAAACAGTGATTGTGCGATCAAAATAGGCATAAAATAAGTAAGAAAAAAAATTCCCCGAAGAAAAGATTCGAACCAAAAAGGAAAACTTTTGTGAGCGACAGCACACCCTGTGCACTATATACTTGGTTCGTTGCACTGAAGAACGCGCTGAATAACCAAAGAGCTTGGCACATAAAAATGCGCAAATTTGCCCGTAAACCGCGAAATTATAAACGCTGCAGAGGGCACACAAAATTCATTCGGTAGCTGAAAATCTAGCTAGTACCATTATTTTCGATCCTCTATCGAATGGCTTCGAGCTAATCTTGATATCCCACACCCGACTGAAAACATTCCCTTGTCAGATCACAAAGACCAAGTTCTTTCTCTCAAGAAGCAACATTTTTGAACAGAGTGCAGTTCGGAAGGCCCTAATTCAATCGTCCACTTACAGCGTGAGAGTTCACTGTTTGGCATTCTACAGTAACCCTGCTTGGCTAAAAGTTCCGGGAGATCTTTCATCGCTGTTTGTGGTCTATCAAACGACTAATGATTACGGCGAGTGGTTAAAAACGATAGGACTGATACGATGGCAGAGGTTCAGGCAGGTCAGAAACTTGACAAAACAGACGACGCGGTCAATCATCGATGTAAGCGCCATTTCAATTGGAGGGTCACATGCTTTTAATCAAACGTACTTCTTCCGAACGATCTTCTATCAAGTCATTCTTTTACAGTAACCTGTACAGGTACTGGGCTACACTATATCTTCCACTTGTTTCATAAAATCTCGGGCAAGCGAATGACGCGATCTGAATAGAAACCAGTGATCTTCATGAGAAACCGTTGACCGCCAGAGCCAACAGTCAGATCGGATGCAAGCGAATGGAAAGATATTTTTAGAAGTCTGTCGATCGAGAGATTTCACTCTTTGTGTGCGTAAAAACGGTTCGTAAGACGAATTCATTATTACTAGTGAAACTCGCGATCCACTTGTGTTTGTGGTCAAAACAGCGCGAACACGTTTTTGAAGAAGTCGGGAGATTGGTCAAAGAGCGATCCGACCTTTTTCCGTGAGTTACAGTATGTCTGCAGGTCTAAAGTTCCTTCTCAAAAGCATCATAAAGCTGGCCCAGTGTGAAAAACATTGCTATTTACAAACATGATTAGGAGAAGATGTCTCGGAGAAGTAGAATTTCGCTGAGGTTTCACTTATTGGAAAACGACTGCTTTAGGAATCTTTCTCATTCTCTCGCGCCTATATCAATCTCGTTATTTCCGAAACAAGCTCTTCCAGTATACCAGCAAGATCGTAAGCATTTAAAGAGTAGAAGAGAAATGGTAACCAGAAAATCACCATCTTTCGACAAATATTGTTACCGAGAATGCTAGAGAAACTTCCGGGAAAGTGACTGAAATATGAACCCGGAAAGAACAGTAAATCAGTCTTTACGACTGACTGACGGTCTCAAAAGAAGCCAAATGAGGTGATCAGAGACCGCATTTTTCACGAAGAGATTGATTGATGTCGGTCCAGGTCGTTCAATTTGGCGCTTCTTTGAAGGCCTGCTGTAACTGAATTGTAACGACGACGTTTCTCAGCTTTTAAACAAAAATAATTGATAAAACTTTCAAATATTTATACGCACACCTAAATCGTAATCACCGAGCAGTTTTGAATCTCAATGGAGCAGGACGTTGAGTCTTCAGCCGAGATCTTATGACTTCGGGCAAATCCATAAGACCCTTCTTCTCCTGCAAACATGGAACAAGTTTTGCAAAAAAAAACTACTGACCGTTTGAAATGTCTCCAAAAGAGCGATGATGGCTCTTGTGGAAGCAATAGCTGTTCCATTGCACGTGTGGACATAATCCGCCTTGCCTTCCTTCGTCTTGTATCGAATTCCCAATCGTCGCGACTGATAGTCGGTGCAATTGCTGGCCGAAGAAATTTCTCCGTAAAGCGATCTACCCGGCATCCAAGCTTCGATGTCTACTTTTCGGGCAGCTGAAGCACCGAGTTCTTCCGTTGGCATATCCAGAACACTACATATTCGTTGTTTAGGAAATGAAACCGAATTACCGGCAATGAAGTCCCAGCGAATCGAATGTTCCTTTCTGGATTTGAGTGAGATGTTCCAATTCGGCGTTGCTATTCTGTGGTTCACTCACAACAAACATTTCTACTTTGTAAAACTCGTGTACACGATAGAGTTTGGCTTCAGCTGCTGATTTCGAGATTTCAGGTCGGAAACATCTAAACATTGAATTTAAACTAGGTATAAATAAAAGTAACCTGCTTAAACAGACTAATCTAACAGGAAGTTGTTCTGGTTCGAATGTTCTTCCTTGAAGGAGAGAGGCGATACCCATCTCAGCTGTTCCAGACAAGGCTACATCTGTTTCGCCATCCAGAATGTACTGCATATGTCGATTGTCATTGCGAACGATTCCACAGGCAGCAGTAACACTGGTCGAGACGAGATCAGGAACTGTCACCGGCTTGAATCCGAGAACACAGACACGCTCGAAAACGTAGTCAAGAAGAGACTTTTCCAAATTGGCCAGAGCACCTGTTACAGTTCTATTTTCGTTTAAAAAAGGAACTAACCAATAAAGGTATAACTTCTTTGACCACAGGCATCCACCGGATGTAGAAGAGATCGCCACGATTGAACGAGTTTTTCGGCGGTCAAAAACTGTTGTCCTTCCTTCTTCTCTCCGAATTCAGACAAAATCTTGGCATTTTCTTCACCTCCAACTGGAACATCTGGATGAGATGTATTTGGAATCATCAAGGCCATCTCGTACAGCTAAAAGAAGATTTTAGAAAGCTAAACGAGAAATCTACCTCATCCCAATGTTTCTTCAACTCGGCCTCTGTGATTTGCGGTCTCTCCTTGGCGTTTAAAACATTTTGTAGAAAGTTCCATTTCTCATGCAAAGCATCGATATCACCGACTCCTTTCCGCGAGCTGGAATAATTTTCGTAATTGACTCGGAAAACTACAAACGCTATGTTTTTTCTTAACTGGTCCAGATTCTTTTCGTCTATTAAAAAGTCGAAATCAAGAGGCGGGCGCTGATCAATGAATCGTCTTCCGGAGGTAGAAATAGGCCGATAACACAATCTAGAAACACTTCTGCCTGCAGCTAAAAGACGTCGCATTCTAAAGTACTTCCTAGTTATCTTGTTTGGAAAAGAATTCAATAGTAGGATTGGACAACCATCGTTCACAGACGAATAAAAAATAGAAATCTTTACAGAAAACAGAGATCAAAGTGAAAACATCGTACTACTTTTTGCGTTTTGAGGCGAATTGACAGTACTTGTTTTCCGCACGATCAATCAACGAGTAGCAGTGCTCAAACTACAAAATGATTGTGAAGTAAAAATTGGAAGAATCTTACGTAGATAAGTCCGTATTTATCGCCAGCTTCGTTCAATTGCTCATTCCTATATTTAATGAAGGATTCATAGATTCTTTCAACCTGAAGAATTGTGTCGGTAAAGAGAAAATCTTACCTTTTCCTCCAGTTCTGGAGTATTTACTGGGAAGCAAAGCCAGAAATGTTTTAGCAGGACTGTGACCGCCTCGTGAATGTTTCTGACTTCCGTGAGTTCTTTAGGCGTTAGTTCCCATTCAACCATGTCATTCTGAAGAGAGAAGTGTTGGAGCATTCTTAGATTACCTCTTCTTTCTCGTGTTTGCCGTTTTTATAACCATTCGAGATTCCGTCTCCATCGAACCAATCATCGCTAATCGCGAGAATATCTTCATCTTTGAATGTTTCCAAAAAGTCAACCATTTTGCGTTTATATGCTCGTCCTTCCTTTTGTGGATATCTTTTCTACAATGTTTACTATTACAAGCAAAGAGAGAAGAAAACCTTGGCTATGGTCTCAACAGCTCCAATTTGAACACCTTGACCATCTTGATCGTTCTCTTGATTCGTCAAATCAGCAGATTCTAGCCGTTCCTCCACTTCATCTACTACTCTCTGAAAAAAAGCACGTATTGTATTGTAAACAAAGAAAGGTTACATTAAGAGCTCCAAATCCACTTTTGCTCGTCTGCTTCGAAGTTCCGGCATCGTCTCCTGATGTTCCCGCTTTCAAGAAAGACACAATTCGTTCAGATAGATAATTACATCGTCGTACAAGCATAGCCTTTGTATTTGAGCGAGCTGTATCAGTTTTCTGAAACTGTGTAATAAGTCAGACACGAATAACTCACCGCGTTATATTCAGCCAACGTATTGTCGTTGAGGACGTTCAGATCGAATCGTCTTCTGTCCACACCGGCTTTAATTATACTTTCACAGTCCGCATCGTCGAGTCTCACACAATCAGAGAAAGGATCGTTCGGATTCGGGAGAACATCTCGCTCACGATGGTAGTAGTGCGATTGAAAGAACTTGGACCAAAATTGTTGTTCAGTCATTTCGTGGGGAACAAGTTCCAAATGTTTACGTTCCACTAAACACAAAAACTTAGAAGAAATTGAGAAGAAATGTACCAGCCGGATAAGTGTTGAAAATGGCACGAATAATGTCAGCATTGAGATTCAACTTGATTCCATTGGTTCCTTCCTGTTGGGCAATAGTCGATAGAAAGGCCCCGTTGACACCGGTATTTTCTTCGATGACACTATTCTACAATTTCTGATTAACAAAAAAAACAATAAATCAGGCACCTTATCGAAATTGTCGCCCCAGAATTCCGCATTGGTCATCAGTTTGGAAACAACGAGATGGTTGAATAAGGCGTGAAGCTGCTCGTTCTCCAATAGAATTTTCTTTTTTGCTTCAAGCTCTACAGTTTTTGAGCCCTTTTCTTGAGAAGCGACTAGCTAAATAGAGGAATTTATGAAAAGAGAAAAACTTCCACCTGATTAACTCGTGCACGATGTGAAAGAAGCGCTTGCTGAAGAGTCTCCTTGAGGACTTCGCGTTGTTCAATACGTTGCTCTTTCGTCTGGGCAGGACTCAAGAAAACAAATGTAGCTTGATCATCATTTTGGAGAACGAGTTGCAGTTGCACCTTGTCTTTGTTTGGAGGAGAGACCCGCTGCCCTGGTTTGAACAATTCTTTAAATTAAACGATGAACTAACCTTTAATTAAAGCGAACTTAATTTGAAGCGTATCCGGACTGGTATTATCCTTCCATTCAACATAGTTTCTGAAAGAAGGTAAAACAATAGACAACGACATACTTGTGAATAAGTATCCTGCCTATGGGAGACCTTCCTTCTCCGGCTTTTCGATACTTCACGTGATCGACTTCTAGTAGAAGTTCGTCGTTAAGCTCGTGGTCCATTATTGGTTTATTACCTGTAAAGTTTGTTGACCGTAACGAGCATTTATGTGAACATCGCGTGCTATTCGCTTATTCATTTTGCGGTTTTGATAGATCCCTTTAAAATATTTTTCAGCGAAATATTTCTGGTCTAAAATGCGCACAGAGAAGTCGAAAACAGATTTCAGCGCTTGAATCTCGTTTCTGTGATTATACGCATATTTTGGACACCATATTTTCAAGCAAACGCGCATTCTTTTTATTTTTCACTGTTCTCGCTTATTTGTTTGAAACTCACACAGCTAATTTTTTTTCTTTCGGCTAAAAATGTCCCGTGAATCATCACCATTTGGCGAAGTTCGGATCCAAATTTCCACTCCACTCGAAGAGAAGTCACCATGCCCAGAAGCAACAGCACAAATATTATCGTTTTCGACTCCGCTTGCTCAAACGTCTATTCCAATGGACGAACCAGCCGAGAAGCCCCATGTTACATTCGAAAAAGACGAAAGAGAAAAGAAGAAACCCAGAAAATCTGTCGATGAATCAAAATCGAAAAGAAAGGATACGGCAACGTCTTTCACTAACTTTTTTCACCGTCTTACTCGATCCGACAAAGAAGAGAAGCACAAGAGCACAATCAGCATCACCGAAGAGGAACGACTCCTTGATCGGCCCAATCTACTTGTTCTTCCTGCTGGAGATGAAAATTGGTACTTTACTTTTCACCTTGGAAACTTTTTTTCATTGCAGGACCGAAATGAAAACGTATGCAACAGACCAATTCCGCACGGCTCTTGACATGGGAAATGAAAACGGAATGCATATTTACGAATGGAAGCCAGACTCACTGGAAGAGCATTTGGTCACACCTGCCCCAATCCGAAACGAACTAATTGGCTTGGAATTTGATCAATCGGAAAACGATGATATTGAACGAGTAAGTATCATTTTGAGCTCCTACATTTTTGATTTTAGTCTTTGGTCACGATGCTGGATGAATTTCGTTCGGGCAATTTGAGATCGTTTTCTGACGAACAAATTGAAGCTATGAGAACAGCTAAACAAGATCACGAAGAAGTCACAAACATGCATATTGCCTTATATTCTCTTGATCCCTCTGACCACGACATCGAAAGTCGCCTTGAAGCCGTCAGCCATAAAATGATTAGCATGCATAACCGTCTAACTGAGCTTATTCCTTCCCATCATTCTTAGCTTAACCTCTTTCTCTCTTCTGATATCTCTCGTGTATGTACAAAATGAATTTTTTAGGATGACAGGAATGACTTTGGACATTCTACTACAAACAGTGAACAATCTACAGAAAACTGCAGCGAACAGAAGTAAGCTTTTTTTTCAGTGGTAATTCATTTTGTTTTCAGATGATGCAGCTAGTCAGGTGGCCGATATTTGTCGCAGAAATAGAGATCTTCTGGAGCAAAAAGCCGGTGAATTAGAAGTTGTTCTTAGTCATGCTAACCCAGACTATTGCAGCGTAAGTTCTTTACATATTCTTGTAACATTCATTTGTGTTGTAGAGTCTGTTTATCGCTTGCTTGAAAGCCATGTGGGACGTGCATGCAAACAAGAAACAAGACCACGGATTGGATCGAACAACTGAACTGTTGAAGACTTTCCTTGAAACTGGAACATGCGTCCGCGACCATATTCGTTTAGTTCCGGATATCTGTAGGTTTTTCGTTCGCTCAAAAACACATTTTTCAGATTTACCGCTTGCCCGTGAATGTGTACTTCATTGTCTTCAAAAACGATCAAACCCATTTCTTGCTTTTGACATTGGTAAAGCGGCAGTTGCAGCATACAGCTATTCGGAAGAGAATATTCTTACTTCTCTCACTGCCGTTACACTTGCTGCTGCCATTAAAACTGGGCAGTTCGACGAGGCGATTAACTTTGTCTATACTCCAATTCGTTTCATCTCCAGCGAGGTATTTTCGTTTTATTTAATGAAAACGATGTTTTACAGCTCCATCCCACACAAGAGAACATTGATGTGACTAGCAAGAGGTCTCGTTGTGCTGCTCTTCCTTTCTTCGATTCCAAATACATGCTCTCGTATTTGTTTTACTGTGGCTTGGTCACGGCTAAAAAAGTAAGACGCTTTTTTTTCTGCAATGAAAAAGTTTTTAGGAGGACTACAGACTAGCTCTTCAATTCATGGAAATGTGTATCGGAGTTCCTGGCTCTGTAGCCAGTCAGATTCAATTGGATGCACTGAAGAAGTTCTACGTACTGTCTCTTATTGTCAATGGAGACGTGAATCTGCCCCAGAATCGTTCTCCTGCCTTGCTCAGAATCCTGAAAGCAAAGTAATTGTTTTTTGGACTAGAACATTGTTCATGTTTCAGAGGTCGACTGGATGCCTATACTGCGTTGACCGAAGCAGTCAAAGAAGAGGGAAACAAGACGAAAGCTGTTCAGAACGTACTCGAATCCAAACGCACTCATTTCGAACAAGATCACAACCTCGGTCTCTGCCAGATTCTGCTTGCCTCCATCCGGAAGAAGTCTATACTCAATGTAGCAAAGGTACTTTTGTTTCGTGACGTTAAACTATATTGCTTTTAGTCATATTCCTCTATTCGTCTCAATACTCTCGCCGAAAGATCTCATTGTGATCAAAACGAAGTTGTTCCTTTCTTGAAGGTTTTCGAGAAAAAAAATCATTTCATCTTAAAACCAAAATTTTTAGGACCTCGAAGCTCAGAGTGAACTGACAGCCGATATAGATCTTACCAACAATACTGTTCGTCTGGAGATCAAGGAGAAGCCGACCACAAAAGAGCAGATTGTTCGCAAAATCAAATAGTAGGTAGTTTTACAATCTGATCAACGGCAAAATTCAGTGTGGATTATATGCACAACGAGCTGTATCGCCTCGATATTGTCTCCCAGATGAATCCTTCCCATATTATTCGCACACTTCGCGGAGTAGCCGGTCAGCTGGCCATGCTCGACGACGAGGGTCTATCTGAAGCTGTCTGCCCAATGGACACCTAATTTAAATTTTGAGCGTCCACGAATCGAGAGTGTCGATTGTTCGCTACGCCGGTTCAATAAATTGTAAACAGCAACGCTCAATTAAGATTCTACCCGTTATTTCGGCATTGTTCTCTTTCTAAATCCAGTAAAAATTCCTTCATTATTTTACTTTTGCCAGTTTATCTAACCCGATGGCCTTGGCAACCGTTATCAAGGCCTGTTTGTTTCCGTTTCCCACGTTGTGATGCCACCTCGGCGTGAAGTCGCCTCGTCTGTATGTTGTGTAGTCTGTTCGCAATGATTCAACATGCAAATTTCGGTCAGTAGGGCCTGTTCACTTCAAACACCGGGTTTCACGCTAAAAATTCTTAAACATGTATTTTCAGTCCTGGTTTGTATGCGGATCTTCAAAACGAGGCAGTGAATGATATGGTGTGTTGCTATTTTTTTATGTTTGAATTGGCGGGCGTTCGGATGGTATTTTGGCGTTAAAAAACTTGTCATTTCAGGTCCAACAGGCAACTCTAATAAAAATCGCAGCGGGGACATTTTTAGCTGGTTCCACCGGGCTGTATCTCGCTCAAAAATGGATGCAAAATAAAGTTCGAAATCTGCCTCACTATGTGGAAAGCCTCAAAATTATAGCAGAACATGATCGAGCAAGGGTTTGTTTACCTTTTTTATCTGAGAGAACTCAGCAAGTTTAGGAAGCGCTGGGTCAGCCGATTCAAGTAGGAGCAGTTAATCTTGCTGATAACCTTCATAACTACGTCGGGAAGCAGAAAAGTCTGGTGTGATTCTTTTTTTTCTAATTCTATTTCCTGATTTTCAGCTACGTATACCTTTGACCGGATCTATTGATTGTGGCCATGCCGATATAGTTGCTGTTCGAAGCAGTGAGCTGGAGCCTTTTGTAACATCTTTGATAAAATTATCACTTCAAGCGGGAGTTGTGACCATTTACGATAATGAAACACTTCCCAACTTGGAATCAGACTAGTTGTTAGAAATAAATTATTCAGACATTTTTATGAGTGTTGTCATTGGATGTCCATTCAATTATCTCGTCAATTTTTCTTTTCGTGTTCAAATGTATTTCAGTGTTTACTAAAATGGGCATCGCTAACATCATTGAATGGGCTCAAGGGATAGTTTGGCCCGAATTCCTCCAGCCGCATGCCGAAGTCTTACTTTTGTGGATCACTTGGGCCGTAGATTACATCGACTTGGACTATTTAGAGGTTTGTTTGTTCAGCTTTTGCCATTCGATCAAAATAGACCTCACTCAACAAAAACCAACGCATCTCATAATTATTCCTTATCTTATCTTTTGACAATCAATTTCCCTTTCATTCATGTGGCTGAACAACTTGAGTAACTCGAATACATCGAGTAATGTTGATAACTCCTCGATTGAGGTATGTTGTCAGCTAGTGTAAAATTTTTTTTACACGTCCTGCTGTTTAGCTCTGTTTTCAGTATCTCCTGTGGCTTTTCCTACCCATCGTCGTAGTCTTCGTTCTGCCCATCATACTCGTCGTCTTCATTTACGGTTGCATCATATTCCTTCATGTCTACGGGCTAAGACATCAGGCATGTTGTTTTCGTTGTTTCCATTATCAACATCTTCCAGATTCAAGAAGCGTATCATACTAGTTACTGGAATGGAGCACGGGTTGCCATAGCCTCTTTTTGGGACGCTGTTGGCTATGTTTGGCATGGATACGAGCTCCGCGGAATCGAAAATGTACCCGATGATGGTCCAGCATTGTTCATATACTACCATGGATGCCTTCCCCTTGACGTTTACTACGTTCTTTCAAAACTGATCATTCACAAAAATCGTTCACTTCACTGTGTTGGAGACAAGTTCATCTTCAAAATCCCTGGTTTGCCTTCCGCTGATTGAAGTTACTCTGGGTTTCAGGCTGGAAGCCGTTGTGCAAAATGTTCAGCATTACTGCCGGGACAGTCGACGAATGCACTCAAGAACTCAAAGAGGGAAATTTGCTGTGCATAGCTCCTGGCGGTGTTCGCGAAGCTCTCTTCTCTGACCCGCACATCTACGATATTCAATGGGGCAAACGTCTTGGATTCGCCAGAGTTGTTATCAACTCTCGTTGTGTGAGTTTTCCTAGATTCTGCGTTACTTTTAAACTTTTAGCCTGTGATTCCGATGTTCACCGAAAATTGTCGCGAATCCTTCCGCACACCGGAATGGGGACGAAACTTTTTCCGTTGGATCTACGAGAAGACCAAGATGCCTCTTTGTCCAATCTATGGAGGTTTTCCTGTCAAAATGGTCACTCATTTGGGCAAGCCAATGACCTTTGACTACGATAACACCACTCCTGAAGAGGTTTTGTTCTTTTAAAAAGTTTCTTGAGTTTCCAATTGTACAGGTCCGTCGATTGATAAAGCGCGAAGTTCGAAACCTTATCCGAGAACATCAACGTCTTCCTGGCAGTATTATTCGGGGAATCATGCAACGATTTCACGATCCTAGGAACGGACAAGAAAGTCGAACGGGTGAAGAAATTGTGAGTTGTCTTTCTTCTACTATAGACTCTTTTTGTGTTTAAACCTTCCAGTCCAGCCTAATTTATGGCCTTTAGGAACTGCTGGCAACATGCTCTCCAGCAGTCAACACCGACGGACCAGACGAGACTTTGATGGCACCCGGAGAGCCTGATGATTCGACTTACGTGCAACCTTAAAATGTCACTCTCGTCTTTCATATTCTAACATCTCTTTTCGCCGGTTTTACATTCTCTCCTGCATAGTCACTTATAACACAATTCGTTACGGTTGATCTCGGCCAGTTCGCTTGTTCATTTTTCATCTTTTTTTTCCATAATGTAAATATTTTTCGTGTACGTAACTCCCCTCTCCTGTGATCTTTTCTCCTTCCCCGGCAACGAACAACCCACTATATATTCATAATTCTGTCGCTTTTGTGAGTACGTAGTCATAAATGAAGAGTTTTATATACTACATATCAGACTGCTTATCACGAAAGTTTACCTCGAGTTAAAACGAAGCTAAATTTATTCAAAACTAATATGTTACACAAGGTTGGCAAAGCCCTCCAGCGTCCATGGCTAAAGTCAAGCATGTGCGCTGAACCGGACCGGTCCGTTTTTCAAATCGGACCGCGCGACCACCATTCTCCTTCAGTCACTCTCCCTGACCCTCCAAAGAAACTACCGAAATTGTATTGGAACCCGATCCCTTCCAAGCTAAATTCAAAATGTAGGATCTAAACGGGTAGCTCGGCCTGTTCCTAGCTTTAGTGAGTCTAAGCCCCTCTGTTCCAGTCACCCAGCCCCGGTTAGAAGCTACCAAAGTCGTTAGAACACTTCGCGCACTTGCTTTTCCTGTGAAGACTTGTTAAAATCGTTTGCACACAAAGCTTCCCTCCTTATCCTCAATTACAGCTTTTTTTTTTCAGAAACTTTTCTAAAACAAAAGAACAACTTTAACTTATTGCCAATTAGGGCTTCAGATAAAAGTTATAAATAGGAGCGATTGGAGGAGAAGAGTCACTGTTGCTACTAGCTGCTGCCGAAGAAGCTCGATGTCCAGCGAAGAAGACGACGACATTCTACCGAGAGAGAACGAGGAGGTCCACACCCGCAAAGAACGCTACAAGGTGCCCAAACTGCTGGGAAAAGGAGGATATGGAGCCGTGTTCGAAGTGAGTCGCAAGACAACAAGCGCTTTGCGATCAAGTATGAGAAGACGGTCGCTCGAAAGAAGGTTCTAGCCATGGATTGTCGTGTGCTGTGTGGAGCCCGTCAGATCAAGAGCCGAAACTTCTGCACGGTGATGGTTCGTGGCAAGGTGGGGAATCGATTCGCCTTCCTCGTCATGCAGCTCATCGGACGCAACTTCTGGGATCTGCGAGTGGAACGCGACTCGATGAAGTTCTCCATGGGCACCAGTCTCAAGGCTGCCTCTCAATGTCTCATCTGCATCGAAGAACTCCACCGAATCGGATTTTTCCATCGTGACAGGGCAACTTTGCCGCCGGACGTCAGGATCAAAACGGACATCATCTGATCTACATGCTCGACTTCGGACTGTGTTGTCAGTTTCAGAACAATTGTCGCAAGCCGAGAGACATCGCTCCCTTCAGAGGCACAACTCGCTACGCCCCTCTGGCTGCCATGAAACAGGTGGATCAGTCGCGAAAGGACGACATCGAAGGATGGTTCTACATGGTGGTCGAATGGACGACGGGTGCTCTTCCTTGGAGAAAGTTCAAAACTGACAATCGGGATGAGGTGCTCAAGATGAAGGAAGAACTCCGTACGGATCCTGCAGCTCTCGACAAGTCCCTGACTGGCTGTTCCAAGAAAGAATTCACTCGTATTTTCAAGTATATCGACGAGTTGACCTACTTCTCCATCCCCGACTACACCTTTGTCTACAACTGTGTCCGGCATGCTCTCAAGTCCAACAACATCAAATGGACGGATCCTCTGAATTGGGACGAGACACGCGAGTACATGGCCCCGCAGGAAGCGCCCGGAGATGGACGTCCCATTCGGCTCGAAGAAGGTCATGCGGAAGAAGAGCCCAAGGTATCCAAGAAAAACTAGCTGCTACTGCTGATTCTGAATAAATTGTGCGGCTCAGCTTTTTTCCTTGCTTACATATTTGACTTTTGTTGTAGACTTTGCAAGTATGGTTGTAACAAAGAAAGTAGAAATTAGGGTTCTTGTGGAGTACATGGGCGACTTCATCCATAATCCACAAAGTACTTACTTATTAGTACAAAATATAACAAAAGTATAACTTGTCCTTGTAAAGTCAGGTAAAATAATTACTTGGTTGATGGTCGGCCTAGTACTGAAACAGACGCCATCCAACTTCTACAAAACTGGACTTTTGTCTACTCAGAAAAACTGCGCCAACGGTCATTCAATGAGATTCAAGGAAATATCGTTCAATTTTGGTTTAAACTTGTTAGTACTTTACATTTTGTTATTGACTAAATTTTCTTGTACTTTGTGAATTACGGATGAAGTCGCCCATGTACTCCACAAGAACCGAAATTAGTTTATTGAAAGATAAAACATGTGGGTATTGAAAATCACAGACTGTACAGATAAAACTACCCAAAGTGGAGAAGTGAAGTAAAGTACAAAGTTATTCAACTGTAACTGATTTAGCCAAGTTACGAGGACGATCGACGTTGAAGCCATTCAGCTCAGCAATGTGGTAGGAGAGCAACTGAAGAGGAATCACGGAGAGGATGTTTTGTACGCAGTCGACAGTCTTGGGAACACGGAGAACATGTTTCATACCGCCGAGATCACCTTCTGGAACAGATTCGTCGGCAATGATGATGGGAGCTCCACCACGAGCAGTTACTTGGCTCAGAGCGTTGAGAGACTTCTGAAATCACTCTTTTGAACAGATAGATTAAAAGAATCACCTTGTAAACAGAGTCGCTACAAACGATCATAGCAATGCGGCGGTTTTCATCGACCATAGCAAGAGGACCGTGTTTCAGTTCGCCAGACATGATTCCTTCGCAATGCATATATGACAACTCCTTGATTTTAAGGGCCCCTTCCAGACAAGTAGCAAAATTGAATCCACGGCCCATGATAAGCAGGGATTTTTCTTTGTAGAGCTCTTTAGCAACTTCTAGGAGTTGGGAATCCAGCGAGAGAACGCGGCGAATTTGATCTGACTAGTTTTTGTTGGATACCACGAAATTCACAAACCAGGCAGTTGGTTCAGAGCATCAATGATGTCATCACGTCTTTTACGGGCGGACAGGCGATCGTCACTGAGACAGAGAGCAAACATGAGAAGAGACAGGATCTGTGATGTGTAAGCTTTAGTCGAAGCAACTCCAATCTCAGGTCCAGCGTTGATGTGAACTCCACAGTGCGATTCCCGACAAATTGAGGATCCTACAGTGTTGGTGATTCCGATGAGTAGAGCCCCTCGCGGCTTGCAGTATCTAATTATGGGATAAACACGGCGGAAAAAACTCGTACCTCAGAGCCATAAGGGTATCAGCAGTCTCTCCGCTTTGTGATATGAAGATGCACACGTCATCCCGGAAGATAGGAGTTTCGCGATCAAGAAAATCTGAGGCGAGTTCCAGAACGACGGGAAGTTCGGATAGTTCTTCAAGGATCTGGCGACACGCAATGGCGCTGTTGTAGCTGGTTCCACAGGCAACCATGATAAGTCTACGGCATCGCTTGATATCTTTGAGATATTCCTTGATTCCCCCCAGGACAACTTGACCCGATGGAAGAACACGACCTCGCATGGTATTAACGACCGAATCCGGCTGCTCAAAAATTTCCTGAAATTTGGTTCGTAGGGCATTTACAAGAAATCAACAAACCTTCTGCATGAAAGTTTTGAACGATCCCTTCATAATTTCCTGCAGTTCCATGTTCAGGCTCTGAACCTCTCTCTTCTGGTCGGCATCTTCCCGAAGACCGCGTCTGATGCGATGAATACTGAGCGCTCCATCCTCGACAAAGGCGACGTCGTCATCTTCGAGGAAGAGGACCTGCTTAGTGTGCTCGATAATAGCAGCGGCATCAGATGCGAAGAAATACTCAGCTTCCCAGTTGCTCAAATCGGCTGCTATGAAGTTGGTAGTCAGCGGTTGATCGACAGAGTTGACTTTCACAGCTGAAAGTATACATAAGAAAACTAGAGCAGTTAGTCATTATAGGAAGAGTTATATTATGGCGGAGAGCACACAATGGTAATCACCCAGGCTATTCATAAAGGCGGATAGACGACGAACTGCTTTCTCTGATAACGTTTGTGGGCGTCAGCAAAACAAAACATACCGGTGGAGAGATCCAGCATAGTGGGCGTCTCAACAAATGATTCTTCACATGATCCACGACGAAGATGAGTGGCCTGAGATGATGTGAATCGTCTGGCTGAAAAGAAAAAGTTTTCATATACAAACAGAGGTTAGAATGACGACACTAACAATCATGGACGACACATGCAGTTAATTCATGCAACCGTACCATCATCTAGGCGATGGTGCTGCTCGTCAGACCAACGGAAGTCAGCATCTAAATCAGGCAGGTAGTCGGGCAACATTTTTGACAATGGGTGGAAAAAAATACCTTTACTGAAAGACACCGGGAAATGGTTGGTACTAAGACGAGAGTTGCTCTTGATTCCAACGAGAAGAGGCGATCCACGACGGGTGGCAACAAGCTGGCCAGGGAACTTGCGTGATTTGAACGCCAAGGCAAAAGCTCCTTCCTACATAATACCATTATGAAGCATATAAAATTTGACCGACCAGCTGCTGGATAACAGTCTCAACAAGCTGTCTGAACGAGAAGTCAGGGTAGCGATCATGGATATGCTGGGTGAGCTTGGCAATGACCTCGGTATCAGTTTCCGACTCGAACTTGTGCCCCTTCTTAACGAGGTACTCCTTGATTTCACGATAGTTAGTGATGATTCCGTTGTGAACGACCACGAAATCTGAAATGTCGATATTTACGAAGAATTAGATAAAGCCTACCACATTGTTCGTTACTTCGCTGAGGATGGCTGTTGACATCTTGAGGAGAACCATGTGTAGCCCAGCGAGTATGGGCGATGCCACAATGAATTTCGTACGACATGTCCATGTCGAGGTCCTTCACATACTTCACCGAATCAGCCAGAACTGCAACTTTTCCCGCCTTCCGAAGCAAGAACATCTCGTCGTGAGGTTGGTCTTTGTCAGCTCCTCCATCGATAGCGAAGCCAGCGGAATCATAGCCTCTGTACTCCATTCGCTGCAGTCCCTGGATGAGGATGTCGATAATTTCGGACCTCTTCTTGGGAGTGAGGAAGTTCAGGTAGGCAAAGATTCCGCACATCTTGTTGGCTAAAAACAAACTGAATAATCTTACAGAGAAAGGCAAATATGGCAAAAAGTTTTGATGAAAAGACCGAATAAAAGGCGAAATAGGATTCTCTACATGTCAGGTGGTTGGAGGCACAAAATAAATTACGTTGGAAAGGCTAGAAACGACTGTAGGCTTGATGAGCAGAGCCTCGAGTTTACCGAAGCAAACAGTGTGGTAGCAGCTGAAAGAAAAAATGATGCGCCTGCTTTTGTATTTTACAGATTTTTCTTCTTTTTTTTTCTCAAAAACGTGAACATACGTGGAGGACCAAACCATGAAATATTCAAAACAAAAACTAGGAAAGAGAAGGCCGGAGTCAGATTTCGAGAGAAGCTGGCCTAAATTTTGTTTACCACGCGGTTTGAGCGGGAGTTTTACCGCTAATTCAAACCTGAAAAAAAAACAGAAAATCAGTGAACGCGATATAGAGACGCCGTGACCATCTGCTTATCAATTTCTTATCAGCGAAAGCGGCCAAAGGTAACTTGGTGAATTGTAATTCAGAAAAAACGCTACGAATGATTATGGACTTCGAAGAAGGCAACGGATGCTTGAGTCTTCGTCTTATATTGGCGAAAAGACAGGTCAAACAGGGTCCGTTACATACGAGGACAAACAAAAAGGAAGAGACTCCATGTCAAATAGACTTCTCCTACGAACACATTTTGAGACTAGAGAATGGTTTTTGATCAGTACCGGCGACGAAAGCACTCAGCTGATCAGAATCTGTCAGAAAGACTCTTGTCTCGACTGATGGAATAAGTTGCTTCCAAAGATCGAAGCGAATGGATTCAACGAACGAGATGGTTGATCAGGACGGTCTTTGGTAGCAATGTTTGAGAGGATTGGACTGCCACGCGAAAGAACACGTGGCTTTGATTGAGTTTTTGTGAGTCAGGAGGAAGTGTAGTCCAATTGATAAGTCGTTTAGGTGGAACACTGCGGAATCAAAAGAGGAAGTGAAGTTTACACAGCCGCGTGGTCATCTTATAACAGATCGCGAGAGATGATTCGGATAAGATGGCGTGGAACGGCAACGTGGCTGGTGCTGACCCGCTGGGAAATTCTCTTCGAACAAAAAAGAGAGGAGCACAATGTGACATCCATTCGCTAGTCGAAAATCAATGAGACTACGCGACGTTCTTTTTTCACCGAGGGAAACAACAACACGTAAATTCGTAGTTATATTGAGTGTTTTCCAAGAGTTTCAACCGATATCAGAATCTGGTTTTCTCTTCCTGTTCGTCAGACACCGTATCATTTTTTTGTTCCTTTTTCGCTGGTACAACCAAGTCTGTCCGATCGTCACTCCTCGAGCATAAGGTCTGTCTTCGGAGAAGATGGTTCTTCGGCCAAGGAGTATCGGTCAAGTTAGGTCGAGGAGAAGACTGAGGAGTCTTTGGAAGTTTTCTCGGAGTGCGAGGGGAGGGAATCGAAGGAGCATAAAGACTCGGATCGGGGAAGGCCGAATATCGACGATAACGGAGGGAGGTTGATTCTGAACAGGGCGCTGGGATTTTTAATTGAAAAGACTGACTGGTGGGATCTGGTCGAACCTCTTGACTACGACTCGTAATAGACGACTCTCTACGCGGAAGACGACCACTTCCAGGAGCTGAATCTATCTCAAACTTTTCAGAAAAAGTCAGTTACCACTGTTCGTTTGTCTCATCAAGAATCTCTTACAAGGAAGACGGGACTCACGACGAGCGGATGACTGCATGCTGCCCATAGCTGAAATAGAGCTGAGACAAGAGGAAATTGAGGAGATTAGTTGCGTCATTAGATGAGCTATTGGGAATAAAAACACGTTTAAACTACTGCCTAATGTCAAGGAGAGAACACATTTTTCACGCTTGTGAACGCATGTCTTTTACTGTTCTTGTGCTCACGTTTCCAAATCAAAGCGTAATAATTTGTCTATCTTGTTCTAGTTAAACAGCGCGTATCTTTTTGAATACGATCAGTTACCTCCACTAGGAAAGAAAGAGCTCAATAGAGAGGCAATAAGCTCCGAGAATGCTCGATGGACGGTGTTGCTCAAGTGGAAAGGCTGGAATCGATGTAGGAGGAGAGGCTTTGTATCAGGAGGGATTACGACTGAGGTGATTCTGTGGGAGCAATATCCGAGAGTGTTCCCACCCTCTAACAGACCAATTAGAACACTTTAATTTACGCACAATATCACAGCTTATTTTCGCTGGCACTTCTAAACAAATACCCCTAACATAATGTACAAAACTCGTAGCTGGAACTGTAAAAGGGAATTATGCACGCTTCCGGGCAATTCAATCTGAAGAAGAAAACACGTGCTGAAACGGCTCACTAATCCGAAGAAAAACGTGTTTGTCGATATCTGGAAGTTTTTGGTCTTATAGTGGGAGTGGCTTACCCGATGGCTAGATGTTCGAGAGAGAATCGTTTCTCGAAAAACTCGGCCAGTGAGGACTCAGACAAAATTGTGGCAAGAATCTGTTCGAAATTGACTCCCCAATCACCAGTGCCAATTCTAAATTATCAATTTGATTAGTCAGAATTTCAGAACAAACTCTTGGTTCTGTCCAATCCTTCTCATTTGTGCTGTCAAAGAGTCTATTTCTCCTTCCTCATTTTCTTCGCCTTCTTCTTGGTCGGCTTCTTTCATAGCAGCAGCAAGATCTTTTTCTAGCTTCTCTTGCAATTTTCGTCGTGTCTCGCCAATTTGAAGGAGCAATGTGCCTACAATTTTAATTGATTCTAGCCAATTCTCCGCTGCTCTCACCGGCCACAGCCAAGGAATGGAAAAGCGCTTGGTCACTTTCGCTGTTGTTCAACATATCGTAGAAAATCTTCCACAACTGAATAAACTGAACTTGTCCCATTTCTGGAAGTGCTTTGATCTCTTGACGAGAAGACATAAACTCCGGAGTTATCTTGGCTGTCAAAGTTGCGTCTTCACTCGTTTGAGCCTGGTATGTCTCTTCACCAGCTAGCGAGAAAGAGTCTAAACTATCTTTTCCCCATTTCACTATATAAAAATTGCCTTCACTAGCTTCATCTGCAATCTCTGGAACAGCTTCGTGGCCATCGGATGAACTCGTGATACTTTTGGCTGTTATCAGTTCAATTAGAGAACATGCCTCGGATGTGGGCGCATCATAATTCGAGGTATTCGTGTCACTTCTTAGCTGAACATAATTGGATCAGTCGAGACTCAAAATGTGTCCTACTCTATTAGAAGAAGATGACGCAGACAGCTGTGTTCGGCTCTTTGTTTTTTCTGTGTGAGAGGTAAGCAGAAGATCTGTTGCTTCCATTGCCATTTCCGGCTCATCATCTAAAAATTCATTAGTTTTTCGACTATGATAGCAAACAGTGCCTTTTCCACTGCAATCCTGATTGGATATCTCATCCAGATCATCCACATGAAAAGCTGGAGATAAGTGGGCCTTGAAGATTAGTGCTAGTCTTTCGCAGCTATCCCCTAGCAGCAAAGAGGACAGAGCAAGGGCTAGATCGCGGAAAGTGAGAAGGCCACACTCGCTCACATCGAACAACTGAAACTGTTGCGGGGCGTCTTGATTCAAAACTTACTCGGAATACTCGAATGACAAAAACGGAGGATACAGGCCATGGTAGAAGTCGAGGAAATATCTGTGCGAACAAATCAAAGTCCAGTCTGTATTGGCTGTTGGCACAAGGATCGGGCCGAGGTCGTTCTGTCAATTGAGCCGCTTTCTGACTGGCTGTTATTCCAAGACGCTGTCTCCACGAAAGTAAATGTTCTTCCTGGAAAAGTGAAAAACTGAAAGTAATATGAACTGGGCTGATTAACGGACGCCTGCTGATATCGAGGTCATTCCTTCCTTTCTCTCGAGGAGATCGCCACTTCCTTTTTCGATTAAAAATGATACTCTCAACCAGTTCGACACTACTCGTCTGGATTGGTCTAGCTATTCCTCTCGTCAGCAGTTGTCTCCGAACTGCCAACAATGCTGCGGGCGATTTCATACCAGCTCCGAGAGCAAAAACATTCATACCAGCTCCTGTCACATCGAAAGAAGATACGAAAGACCACTCGGGAGAAGAGACTACATCTTCGACGAGTACGACAACTACATCCACTACAACGGAGAGAACACACGTACAAAATAGACGTATCTTGTACGAGAGGAACTACCAGGCGAAGACCTTCGGTAGTAAAACGGAAGCTGGAGGAGAAACTAGACTTTTGAAAAGGAACGAGTCGGAATCATCTGGAGGTGTCTCATTCAAAAAGCCAACCAAAATAGAACCTAAGAAAGAACCACTTTTTCCAGTTATAAAGGAACCAATTGGTGGGTCTTATTTTCTTCTATTAAGACAACTCTTAGGTATGTGCTCGAAGTGTACTGACATTACAATGACGAGTGTCGAGGAGTTGAAGAAACGATGTGACAATTGGAAGGCCATCGAGGACAACTTTTACATGACTATGGAGACAGTCAAGCCGAAAGTGAAAGAAACATATACCGACAGCGAGTGTTTCAAGACGATCAAATGCGAAGAACATCATGCTATCGTCAGGTAGTTGACAAACCGAATTTCAATTTTAGCCATATTCAGATGGCTCGACTATTCTATGTGTGATGTGCACAACTCGCCGAAAGATAAACCCGAATTTGAACTAAAGTGCAATGGAACCCACTGGACCACAGTGCATGGATTCCCAGTTGATAGTGTCACCTGTGCCAAAAAGATTTCACTCGCTTAGGTTTTTTTACCTTCTCTCACAACATTCGGGTCTAGTAATAAAAGGTACCTTGACCAGATTGTAAAGAACTTCCAACTCTTGTTGACTGAATTTACACTCCTTCCCAACACTTCGAATGATGCTTTTCATCTGATTGTCTTCTAGTGATTGAACCACTCGAAGTCTGTACTTCAGACGAAGAGTTTCTATTCTCTCGTTGGTGAACGTCAATCCGAAACTTCTGTACGAGTTGTTGAGCAAGTTTCCAATAGATATCTGTAAACTGACGGGAATCTGACTTCTTTCCATCTTACCCTGTCGATCTCATCTTGCTCTCCTTCGTAAATCTTTTGTGTATATTGACTCAAAGTGACCATTGTTTCTCCTTCTTCTCTCGAGCGAATAATGGCTGATTCGTTCTGTCTGATTATTTCTAGAGCGACTTGGAACATAAACTGGAATAATTGTATTGACAAGTCATCTTATGTTCTACTCTTGATCCCTCGAAAAAGAACAAGTCCAGAATCCGGACCGCGGCGTCAAATTTCACGTCGGAGAGAAAGATTGTAAGGAACCACGAGACAGCTACCATATCCTCAACTCCCTGACTCGAAAGTTTTTGAGCCACGCCAGGCATCACTTGCTTCAACAAATCTGTGAACACTCCTACAATTTTTTACATCTGAAACGATTTGAATCGACTTACCTTGGTCAACCAAAGCTCCGACAACTTTTGTGTTATAATAATCGGGCAAGAGACGTTCACACACCGCAACCAGTAACCAAAAAGCTTCTTCTTCTCGAGTAAATAGAAGAAGGACGGAAGTTACAATGTTCATAGCTTGGCAATATCCTGAAAAGCAATAGAATTAGTTTGATTCTTTGACCAACCAATGTTCGGATTTCTGAAGGAATAGGCGGTCAAAACTCGACGAAGTGCGTCGATTCCGAGATTCGCCTGGAAGGCTGGATGTTCTGGTAAACTTCTGGAAAGGACTGGTCATCGTGGGTTAATGTACCAACCTATGAAGATCTCTCTCAATTTCTTCCAGAGCAATCGAAAAAACTCCTTCATTTTTGCTTAACAGTTCGTCATAATATCCAGGATGCAGGGCCATTTCAAGACGAGCTCCTGAACAAATCATCCACAACTGAAATGAGAATTCTTCTTGAAAGAAAAGTGATTCAAAAACCTCTCCTCTGAAATGTAGAGGAGCTCCATCAAGTAGAAGTCTGTTCAATTCCACAGTTCTATACATTGATACATCCTTCCCGTACTCCTCCATGTGTTTTTCCCATTTTTTCTTTATTTTCTCCGATACGTCTGTTCCGAAGGGGTACAGATCGACCAGCGGCGTGTTCAACTTCTTCTTTGGTTTTCTCAAAGACTGAAAGAAGTAGAACTAAAGTGACCAAAGTTTACTTTTGAGGAAAGAAGTGATCGTTCTATTCTCAGTTTTTCCATAAAGGTGATGATTTTTGACAGAACTTTATCTCGATCCCGAATAGCTGTGAACACGACGGCTGCCTAAAGAGAATTGAACAGAGAATGCAAAAATGGTCTTACTCCTGATTTCATACAGACGAGCATGGCTCCTCCTTTGGATTTATCGTCTCCCACAATTGAATGACATTCTTCAGCAGAAGTCATCTCCAACATTGGAAGGATGATGGATACTTGTCTCTCATTCTATACAAATGTTTCTTTTATCTGACAACTCACTCTACTGGCGAAGCAAAGAAAGTTGACCGAGAGATACAAATGACCGATCACATGTCTTCTATCGTAGGGAGTAAAGAGACAGCATTCCACATCTCCGTCCAGTTTTTCCGTCAAAGGCAGATTGAAAAGACATCTGAAAGAATTCGTGAGTTTTCAAAGATGCTCGACCAACAGCCTCGAAACGACTCTTTCCCTCCATAAATTTCCACGAGATAAGACACACGTTCGTGCTTTAGAACTAACTCTTTTTCTCAAACTTGTACTTGTTTTCTTTGCTGTTCAGTATCATTGGTCATGGTTGTCTCAATTGATCGGTACAAGGTCATCTACTGTCGTGTTCAGTCCCAAATGATTCGTTCTGTTCGCTGTTATTCATTTTTTTGTAGGAACATTGACAAAAGAACACCTGACGGGCGAAGAAAAACACCGCACTCTTCTTTTCTCCAACTTCTAGATCTCTCACAAAGATCCTATGGACAGATTAACTGTCGCTTTGAGGGAGACATCGGATGACGAACCGTCTGAACAATCTCCGCAAATGTTTGAAATTAGCTACAACGATGACTTTCCTCTCGGTTGGTTTGCTTTATTTTCGTCTAGACTCTAGAGAGTTACAGCCAAGAAAAGATCTTTCGCCAAGATGAGAACAACTTCGGTCATACCCGAATTACCCGAAGGCCGTCGAAAAGAGTTTTCTTTTTCCAGCTTGGACAGGTGAGTGTACAGATATAAAGAATGTTTCTCTCAGTATATCAGTGGAACTCGATGAATATCGTCCTTTGAACTACGGCTTGTCAATGACCACGACGGACCTGACTGTTAAAGAAGCAAACAAAAGGATGCTCGGAATCATTGTGCCACTATTCGAAGAGATTTTTGACACGGAAAATATGGTATCGTAGTGACCGTTACTGGTATTTTTTTCGAGTTTTTATAGACGATCAGATCTCACAAAATGGCAGAGTCTGCTCTGTTCAACCAGTATTTGCATTTTTCTCGTGATCTACAACGAGTCGATCCCTCTACTGGCTCTGTGGAAGAGCGACTCGCCTTTTTTCTGAATGTCCACAATCTGATGGTGCTTCATATGATGGGCAAATGGGGACCGCCGACCGACTTATGGCAAAGAAGAAAAGTTTGATCTTTTTAGAGTTATAAAGAAACTTTTAGTTCCTTAACACAACTTATTATCAAATTCACGAGCACAAATACTCGCTTCAATCAATAGTCAACGGCATTCTCAGAAATAATCGGCGTGGACACGGGATGTTGTGGAAGCCTTTTGGGAAGGACGACCTTCGACTTCCGGTACTTAAAAAACTATGACTCTCTCTATCTTAACTAGCTAATTCTACCGAACTGCAACTCTCTGGTACATTTCGCTCTGATCAGTGGAACCAAGTCATCTCCCAGATTAACAGCTTATTCCGACCAGGTAAACGAACTTTTTAAAGTAAAGAAAGTTCAGCACATTTGGGAAGAAATGCATCTTAACGCGGTTGACTACTTGCTCAACGACAAGAATTTGCTAGTAGACACGAAAAGACAGACACTCTACATACCAAAGGTTTTCAAATGGTACACTTTGGACTTTGGGGGAACACAGGCTAAGGTATTTCTGTTTTGTGAAGAGCTAATGGATAAGATTTAGTGTTTGGAATGGATACTGAAAAGACTGAAGGACGATACAGCTGAAAAGGCGGAGAGTCTTCGAGAGATGATTCAAAGCCAAGACTATACTCTGGAGTATTTCCCCTACGACTGGGAATACAATGGTGCTGAACCAGAAGAAGAGAGATGATACGAGTTTGTAAAAATGAAGATCTTGCCTGAACGATTCGCTCCTCTGTCTGGCATCCAGATCTCTCTTCAGAAACGAGGCAGATGTTTTCCGACCTCGTCGTTTGTGGTTTTCCATTAATGCTTTCCTCCTCAAGTGATTGTCTTCGGAGAATCCTTCTTCCTCTATCAACTGTTTCATAGCGATATTCGCCAGTTGAGAAGCCAGAGCGTATGTGTCGTCAAAATTGAGGAAGAGGGAGAAAGAATACTTCTCACTTCGAGTGTAGATAACCAGACTCTGTGGGAAAATGAACGACGTCTCTTTTTCCAATCTCTTAATTAGAAAATTGGTCGATCGAATGGAAAAAAATACCACAACATCTGTCCATTTTTCCATTATGCGGATCTCATTCCCCATTATGAAGGAATAAAAACAGACGAAGTTGACCGATAGGAACATTTCTCCGTGAACAGGTACTCCATTCCAATAGCAACATTTGTAATCTAAAAATAGTGTTAGAATGAAGCGGCATTCGACTAACAATTGACGAGTCTCTCGTCGGAAGGCAGACTGAACAAGGTATGGAATCTGGCGCCGACAGCTCTGTTATCGAAAGAATCCAATTCTTCTGAATGTTTTTGTTTCACAGCTACTTTATGACTCACCACTGACACCTACAATTGAAGCGGCTTCAATGTTTCCGATGCTTTCTATTTTGCAAAGAATGTACTTCCGTACATCCTTTTCACTAGGAAGGAAATCAAAAACAATTGTGAGGTTCAAATATATATGCCTACTTACTTAGACACGGGACAACATTAGTCTCCAACCATGCCATGTGTTCGTCGATTTCATGTCGTTCAACTGCCACAGCCAGAACTGAAACCTTTTCTGCTGAAAAAATAGGAGATCGACCCACCTATACATATATGTACATCGATATCTTCGAAATCGTAGATAATTCTGAAGGGGGACGGTCGTGTATCCAGAACAGAATCCAAAGTGGCAACTAGCAAAGACGACAATCCTCGGGTTCCATGTCCTTTTCGTCTTTGTAGTTTAAAACAAGACGAGGAGAACTCGGTCCTCCTATTTCGAACGAATTACGTTTCTAACATAAACTTACCAAAAGGCATCGCCGAAAACAGTGTGTTCAGGTCTAATCCAGACCATTTTTGAAGTCACCTTCCGTGTCTCATACCAAACCTGCAAAAAGTGCGACCTATATCGATTTTCACAAGCTGTTGTATGAAATAGACTCGAATTCAGCAAATTATTGTGGGGCTGGACAAAAGAACGAAACGATTGTTTGCTTTGAGTCAACAGTCGTTCAATTCGAACATTTAGCTATACTTTCAGTTCGAAATGATCACAATAAAGTTGGTAATCAGTCTTACTGTTAGCAGTAACAATCTTAAAAAGGAACAGCAGACAGGACATATGGACTTCTTATCAGGAACAATGTGCTATTTTTGTTTACATGTAGAACAAACGCTAGCTTCGATCCAATGAAAATAACGTCTGTTAGAAACAACAAATTTCAATCTTAATATATAGGTACGTGTTATGGATATGTGAACCGTTTGATCTGATCAATTTTTGATAAACTATTTATTCCATCTTATCAAAAAGATCCGTACAAAATATCACTCAGATTTAGTTTCAGGGTCCATTTTAAGAGGAATTTTCATAGACGATATGGCAAGCAGAAGAGCGACCTGAGTGGCAAAGAAAGGCACAAACACAGAATAACCGTAAGTAGAGATTAGAAGAGAAAGTGGCGATCCGGCAAGAATGGGACCAACTGAAAACCAATAGTAATTGAAAATAAAACCTACAGTTGGCTAGAAAGGAAATGAATGCGCTTGCAGAGCCGGCGATATGTTGTTCTCCAGCGAGGGAAGATATGAGACACCAAATGTTCAGCGAAGCATTTGTGAAAAAACCACACAATAAGCCGAAAGCTACATACTGTTGCTGAAAAACAGTAACGATTGCACTTTATGGAAAATTTATGATGGTTTTCATTTATGGAAAAACTTACCGGAAAACTGGTTGATATCATGTATGAAAGCAACATTCCGGTGCTGAGAGCAACCCCGACGATTTTTCGAGCAGATTCTTCTGGAAGCCGAGCAGAAACTTGGTCGAGGAGAAAACCAGAAAGCAAAGTTCCAACTAGTCTGAAATAAACGGGTTATATAGTCTGTAAAGTAGCTACTGAGAATAATTAGTCCTTTAAATTTAGAACAAAATCGTTGGGTCCCGACACGAGTAGGACTAAATTTAAATGACTAATTATTCTCAGTAGCTACTTTACAGACTATAGTGCTCCAGAAAAAAATTACCCGGCTGTTTCGTATGCCATCAGAAAAGAGGATACGGGTAGCTTTTGATCTTCTAAATACAATGGTAGCCAAGTTTCAGAAACCGTTCGCACCTAAAAATTTGAAAATCACGAAGACTGGGGATAACTCACCTCCAGAGTAAAAATATAAGACATCGCTACGCCCCAAATGACATTTGAGGATATTATTTTCCAAAACGACGAACCCGCTTCGGGTTTTGATGTGACTGCCGTCGAACTGCTGTCATCTGATCGGAGAAAATATACAGAAACACAGCCAAATATCAGCGAATTACATCCTGAAGGAAAAATGAAACGAAACGTTTGAAATAAAACTACCTAGATACAGGCTAACATCTCGCCAATAATAACTTCCTAACATAGGAAGCATTAGTCCGGAAAGTGTGGAGCCGCATCCGAGCAAAGAAAACATTGTACCAAAGGAAGATCCTTCATACCACTGAAAATTTGTAAAACGGAAAAATTGTAGGAAAAACCAACTTTTGCAACCAATTTTGTGGCTGGAATCCAAGCAGCCCCTTGAACAGATCCAATAGCTAGTACAGCGATTAAAAATGTGCTAAATGAATAGACGTAAGCTGAAAATAAAAGTTAAGACAGTGTTGTTAAAGATTCTACCAAGAAGAATTGAAGCTGCTGAGGCGACAGCTAAACCGAAAAGGAGAATGGCGACCGGCGAGAACTTGTCCACAGCGATTCCGAACAGCAACTTGCTGACAGTGAAGCATACTGATTGTAACGAGACAATCAGACCTGAAAGACTGTATTTTCATGAAATTTTGTTCGAAACAATGAATTGGACAACCAACAATTGAAATAGATGATGAAATTCGTAAGTTTATTTTAGCATTTTCTTATGACAATTGACCAACTTTTTGAAGACCCGAATCTTAGAAATCTGTGAGCAGAAATCTGCGAAAGTCATTATGAGCCTATTACGAAACAACGAGAACAAGAAAACAAAACAAGTAGCTAGAAATTACTAAAAATGTATATACAACACAGCCCTAAAAATTTAGTAAGCACAAGATGCTAAACACAAAGAAAAATACCTCAGGGTTTGTATGTTCTTATCAACTGACAGAAAAGTTCGTAGAAAAGGAACGCGCAACCAGAATTGGCAGCTGCTTTGATTTGGCTGGGCCAGAGTCCTTTGAAAAGTCCATATGGAGATTCGTGTTTAATCACATGAGCTATGGCTTTTAGCATCCCGTGCTGATATCTCGATGCTTTTCCAAAGCCTTTTCTTTCAAACCCGTTCATTTGAAGACGATGTCGGATCATATCCAGTGGATAGAGAATCTGAATAGTGAAAAATGAAAAGAAAGATAGAAAACGAAACTGTTTTTGCTACTGTACCGGCAGTAGCTCCAGAGATCAGAACACCCGTTGTTTCAAAATTTGGATAAATATTGTTCCACAGATCGTTGAAAGCGTTGTAAAAAGAAAATTGTAGTCCGGTGAAAGGCGCTATTTGCACGATACTTGGCACCCATCCACGGAAATAGCCGGGAATTCCTTCTCTTTTCCAGATGTGTCTAGTAGCGTGTAATGTTCCTATACGTTTCAATGAAGTTTGTCTAGAAAAGAAGCCACCTCTATAAACTACTCCTTGATTCCCTTGCGACACTAGACGCGTTCTAATAACATCGAGAGGCATGGCACACGTCATAGCGATACAGCCGGCTAAACTTCCGCACAAAAAGTCAGATGATGCTGGAGACAGTCGCCGAGCCACCTTTACGAAAATGTTGAAAAGTTAATACAAAAAGAACCTACGATTGAGGACAAAAACTCGAAAGATGAAAATTGAACGAGTCCGTACATTGCAGAAAGACCCTGTGCCGGAACGTGACCTTTCCATAGAGCTCCATAGCCTTCTTCTTTAAAAATTAACTGCATTGACTGGAAGACTCCCTAACAAAAAAGATGAAAAGAAAGATGTTGTTACTTTGTACTTTCCAGGTCTTTTTCCTCGAATTGGCTCTTCTTGCAATTGAAATCTGATTTTTAAGACATCGAGAGGCTGTATTAATAATCTAGTTGCGATCCCACTAGCTAACCCAGCTTCACTGCAAAAGAATATGAAGCAAAGGCTAACAAATTTGAATACCTATGTTCGGTCGTTGTAAGCTCTCTACCGTTTATTGCCTCATGATGATATCCTACCATGTCCTGCTCTCCTAGCTAAAATATGCAAATAATCGTGAAAATGTAGCAAGAAAAGTTCCGTTCCAAGAAAATAAAGATGAAATAGGAAATGAAAATATGTACAAAGAAAAGGAGAAATCATCAAAACGCTAGTGCAAGTATAAGCAGGGAAAAAATTAAAACAGACCTAAGTCTTGCTTCGTCATGTCGATCTCCTTTTGGATAGTCGAAAACATTCGAATAGGAGCCCGACGCAAGAGCACAAATATCATATATGTTGTTAGGACTATGGCAAATTTATGGAAAGTCATGCTGAAAATGGTGTAGTTAGACTCAATCGGAGATTGTAAGAACTAGTTTGTTAGAACCGAGGTTTGACACATGGTTTGAACGCATTTGTTTTGAGAACAAAAACGAGAGTGGAATTGAAGAATGATTGCCAAAGTGGAGAAAAGGAAGAACGGATGAGAAAAACAAGCAAGAAAAGTCACGGTTGTACTTTAGCTGGCACCTACGTTCGATCTGGCAAGTCGGCGGTTTTGGCGCGGGTTAGTACTGCATTCAAATTTTTTACGTTTTTCTTCTATTTTCTTCATTTTACTTCTCGTTTTCATTTCTTTTTCGACATTGAACCAATAAAAATGCAAACTCTGCAAATCTTATACGTTTTCAACACTTTTCGGCCGATATAAACATAAATTCTTCAAATATTCGCTCTTTTCTACACTTTTCGAGCAATACTCTTCAGAAAACGAGAAAAACTAACGTATTTTTAATACTTTCAGACAACAAATGTGGTTACCAAGCCACCAACAGGTAAGAAATCAATAATTAAGGAAATGAGCAGCCTAAATCTCGAAATAAGCGGATATCAGGTCGAAGATTCTGAGGAAGGAATCTTGGCAAACTTGGCGTCCATTGATTGACAGCCACCAGAACTTGGCAAGATGAGAGCGAATGGTGGACATCCTCACACCAGGACCTTGCTTCAGCAATGGGTCATTTCCTTAATTATTGATTTCTTACCTGTTGGTGGCTTGGTAACCACATTTGTTGTCTGAAAGTATTAAAAATACGTTAGTTTTTCTCGTTTTCTGAAGAGTATTGCTCGAAAAGTGTAGAAAAGAGCGAATATTTGAAGAATTTATGTTTATATCGGCCGAAAAGTGTTGAAAACGTATAAGATTTGCAGAGTTTGCATTTTTATTGGTTCAATGTCGAAAAAGAAATGAAAACGAGAAGTAAAATAAAGAAAATAGAAGAAAAACGTAAAAAATTTGAATGCAGTACTAACCCGCGCCAAAACCGCCGACTTGACAGATCGAACGCAGGTGCCAGCTAAAGTACAACCAAAGTCACAACGACCTTGACAATTTTTTTCAAACACTACGTACGCAAATTACCGTTTGCGTATAACTTTTTATCACGTCAACAAACAAAACTCTGAAAACAACTGATACAGAATGGAACGCGTTTTTCACGTTAATCCGACAACGGCCGTCACGATAGACCAGGTACGAGAAACTTCTTTCTCACAAAACATTCTTCAGGAATATTTATCAAGCGTCAACGCTGTCGTGTGGGATGCGGCAATTTCATGTGTTCAGTATTTTATTCATCAAGGACCTACCAAGTGGCAGGGAAAACGAGTTAGTTTTGTTTCTTTTGTATAGACATAACAACATTACCCAGGTACTCGATCTAGGAAGTGGAACTGGCGTAAATATGATACTTGGATCTTTGGGAGCAGAAGTCGTCCTAACAGACTTACCCGAGTGTCTGCCACTCATCGAGCATAATTTGTCAAAAAATCCGCAACTACGGTCTAAGGTTACCGTTTCTGCTCTAAATTGGCTTTCTTTCGAAAATAGTCCCCTTTTAACAACAAATTTTGATATTTTACTGCTAGTTGATTGTATTTACTATACATCAGTAGTGCCTTGTCTTATCAACCTTTTAAAAAATATCAATTGCTCCGAAATCTTGTGTGTCTATGAAAAGCGGGATATAGGAGAACCGGTGTTAGCACAAGAATTGTTTCTTCAGAGTATTGCAAATGACTTCTCTGTCAGTAATTTGAATGTTGACGAACTAGACCCTGATTATGTATGTGACGAAATTGTGTTCCTTCGTCTAATAAATAAAGAATAACGTTTTTCTTTCTTTTGTTCATCTCACCTGTTCTATACAGTTCTTATCGATGTGTGCCTAATCATAACCTACGTTTTTTTCTTCAGAATAATATCAGCATGGCCGAAGAACGGCGCGACCCGGCGACATATTCCAATTATGAAGAAGTAATTGTGACTTCTTACAAGTTGCAGTGGAAGATAGACTTCGAAAACAAGCGTATCGTAGGATCGGCTACCATTCATTTCAACGTTCTCCAACCAACGGATAAGATTGTAGACTTTCCATTCTACCATCTTTACAAAAGTTGTTCAGATTCTAGATGGGCGTGATCTTGAAATTGAGAGTGTCAGCTACAAGGGAGGAGAAGAGCTCAAATTTACTACTGAAAGTGAAGAAGTCCTGGGTTCTAAAATCACCATTACGACTGGTGCAATGACAAAAAATCAGAAATTGTAAGCATTTTTATTCCTTACACTTTCCAATTATTTTGCAGACAAATTGTGATTAAATACCGTACTGCTCCTGAAGCACGTGCTCTGCAATTTCTGACAAAGGAGCAAACTACCGATGGGAAAGTGAGTTCGTCCTTCTTTTTTTACTCATTGACCTAATATTTAGGCTCCATATCTGTTTTCACAGTGCCAGGCCATTCACGCACGATCCATCCTTCCTTGTATGGACACTCCATCTGTGAAGGCAACTTATTCGGCTACCATCTCAGTTCCATCTGGATTGACTTGTCTCATGTCGGCTATTGGAGAGGATCCTTTTATTAACGGCGATACCACTGTTTGGACCTACAGGCAGAATGTTGCTATTCCATCTTACCTCATTGCAATTGTTGTCGGAGTACTAGAAAAGCGAGTGATCAGCGAAAGGTAACCTTTTTCAAAAGTTTAAAGCTTTAATTTAACTATAGATGTGCTGTTTGGGCTGAGCCATCCATTGTTGAGGCTGCTCTATTTGAATTTGAGAAAACCGAGGAGATATTGAATACTGCTGAGGGATTGGCCGGACCCTATCTCTGGGGAAGGTGAGTGCGCTCTATTTCCGTGTACCTGTGCTTCAGATATGATATGGTCGTACTGCCAGCTACTTTTCCGTTTGGTATTTCCCTCATGTTCAAAATGTCCAGTGTTTACTTTCAGGTGGAATGGAAAACCCGTGTCTTACCTTTGTTACTCCTACCCTTCTGGTTATTTTCTTTGTTTAATCAATCATTTACAACTTTTAGGCAGGCGATCGGTCTATGGTCAACGTTGTACGTAGATCTTCATTTGAAACGTTTTAATCGAATAGTTTGTGCACTTTCATTAGAGGTTTTTAGGTAGCACATGAGATCTCGCACAGTTGGACTGGAAATCTTGTAACTAATGCCAATTGGGAGCATTTTTGGTAGGCGGCTTTCTCTCCCCTCAAAGTATTCATTTTTAGGCTGAACGAAGGATTCACGGTTTTTCTGGAGCGAAAGATCCATGGTCGCATGTACGGAGAGCTTGAACGTCAGTTCGAATCGGAATGCGGCTGGGAAGATGCGCTAGTTCCGACGGTCAACAAAGTTTTCGGTCCGGCACACGAGTTCACGAAGCTGATTCAAAACCAGGAGGGAATCGACCCGGATGACGCATTCAGCAGCGTTCCTTATGAAAAGGGATCGGCTCTTCTGTTCACAATTGAGCAGAAATTAGACGACAAAGGGAGATTCGAGCAGTTCCTCAAGCACTACATCGCCAAATTCGCTCACAAAACTTTGGTTACTTCAGACTGGAAGAAAGAACTGTACGACTACTTTGCCGATAAAACTGCAGTTCTTGATGAAATCGATTGGGAACGCTGGCTTCATTATCCTGGTCTTCCGCCACGTCCATCGTGAGACTTTTTGCCCTGTTAACCTTTCTGTCTTTCCAGATACGATTCAACTCTAATGAATGACTGTCGGATGCTTGCCAATCGCTGGCTTTCTGCTCAAACCCCCGAAAACGACGCAGATTTTAACAAGATGTCTGCGACCTCAAAAATTGCAGTATTAGGCTGTCTACGGAGCGGCAATTTTCCTGAGACGAAGGTGGGCGCCCTCCGCGGATTATTCTGATAACGTAGTTCAGATGCCTTTGATTACTTCGACCTACAAATTGAACGAGGCCAAAAACTTTGAAATTCGGTTCAATTGGCTAATGTTGGGACTTGAAGCACAGTGGTCTCCCATAGTGGATCCTGCATTGGCGTTTGTCATGTCAGTTGGCAGACTGAAGTATGCCAAACCAATTTACAAGTAAGTTTTTGGAGACACTGCAGAATCTGCAGTATCGGTAATGTGCTCGGCTGAAGTCTTGTCTTTTTCGTTGAGAGATAGGCTTACTGACAAAGTCTTGTATAGACGTAATCAGTCGCCACGTGTACTAAGCGCCTTTTTGTGAGAATGATGCCTGTCTGATAGCTATGCTGATTGTGAAATAGTTGTAGCTTTGACTATCTGATCACACTGTCTAGACAAGACCTATTTATAACTTCTTTTTCAGAGCTCTCTTCGAATGGTCATTCACCAGTGCTCGTGCCATCGCCCAGTTCCGTCGTAATGCCCCTAACATGCATCCGATCACTGCCACAGTCATTGGCAAATTTATCCCGAAAATAAGTTTCTAGTTACCAATTGATGTTACGTCAATTCGGTTCTAAATAGTTGAGCTTCACTATGTATAATGTCAGATCATAATAAAGATTGTCTGTAGCACTGGTATCAATCACAGATGCTCAAAGGACCGCGTGACAGTAAGCTGGCTTTTCATCCGTCTGCTCTTCCATAAATTATCAGTCCGTCAATCCGGCTGTCAGATAAGAGGTTCCAAGCTATTGGAGCGGCTCCAGTCTGACGTCTCCTCTTGTGGGTGGAGCTGACTCTTGTCATTTGCTCCCACGCTGCCACATTGTCCGATTTCTCGCTTATCTTCTTCTCAAAGGGCACATGACTTCCCAATTCTTCAGAAACGATGTGTCTCTGTCATCGCAGACCCCGCCACGATCCGTGTTCGGCTTCCAACTACCAGGCGATTGAAGTTTCCCACATTGCCATAAAATGGGACGTTGTCTTCCAACTGAAAATGCTCATGGGATCAGCTACTCTCAGCTGTAAAATGGCGCAGAAGACTGACAAGATTGTGAACATTCCAAACTTTCCAATTCTCAAAATGTGTTTAGGTACTAGACGTACGCGAGCTCTCAATCCGTTCGGTTCTGATAAATGGGCGCGAGATGGATTACCGTATAGCACCAAATGTCTACACGTTTTTCGGTTCAAAGATGACCATCTACTTGCCTGCAGATCTCCAATCTGTCGGACAAGAACTGTAAGAATTCTATTAAGATGACGTTATTCGGGGGTATAGTCTTGTGACCGTCAACTACGGAACATCTCCTGACGCGACTGCTCTTCAATGGATGAAAAAAGAGCAAACTGCTGACAAGAAGGCTCCGTACCTCTTCTCGCAGTGCCAAGCCATCCATGCTCGTTTGTTTTTGAATAATTTCTTGGAGAGAAAAGTGGTCAGGTAGTATTGTTCCTTGTATGGACACTCCTTCGGTGAAAACTACTTACGAGGCTGAAGTACGTGTCCCTGTTGGATTGACTTGTCTCATGTCTGCTATTGGTGAGGGCTCCAAATCGGACGATGAGTTCACAACTTTCTTCTACAAACAGCCAGTAGCTGTACCCTCGTACCTGATTGCTATTGTTGCTGGTCTTCTTGAGAAGAGAGACATCAGTGACAGGTTCGTCTCTTTTTTATCTGGATATTCGGTCTTCAGATGCGCTGTCTGGTCTGAGCCTTCGATGGTCGACAAGGCCTTCTGGGAGTTTTCAGAGACGGAAGACATTCTCGCCTCTGCCGAAGAAATTGTTGGAAAGTACATTTGGGGAAGGTATTCATCTGGAAGAAAGTTAAGATATATCTTATTCAGATACGATATGGTCTGTCTGCCGCCAACATTCCCTTTCGGAGGAATGGAAAACCCCTGTTTGACTTTCCTCACTCCAACGCTGATCGCTGGGGATCGAAGCTTAGTTTCAGTCGTCGCACATGAAATCGCGCATTCATGGAGCGGTTTGGGCACTTTTCCTCCGTTCTCATTTCATTTTACAGGTAACCTTGTGACGAACAGCAGCTGGGAACACTTCTGGCATGTCTAGCCATGTCTTTTAATCCAACTTATTCCAGGTTGAATGAGGGATTCACCATGTTCATTGAACGTAAGATTTGCGGACGACTGGTCAGTGAACAGTACAGACAATTCATGAGCTTCAACGGCTGGACCAATAATCTCATTCCTGCCGTAAGCAAATTTTCTCTCTTATTCATATCAAAGACTCTCAGGTTCACGAACAATTCACTCCCACCCATCGATTCACGAAACTCATCCAAGATCATACAAACGAAGATCCCGATGTTGCCTTTTCCTGTGTCCCCTATGAAAAAGGATCAGCCTTCCTTCTCTATCTCGAACAACTCCTCGGCGGACCTGGTGAGCTTTGAGTTAAAGTACAACTGGTCGGATTGTCCACTAATCGTCTAGTTATCAGGGTTTCGTCCGATAAGTCACATGCCTCACGATTTCATAGAAAACTGATAGTGTTTTGTTTGACGACAAACAATGCGGGTTTCAGAAGTGTTCGAAGCATATCTTCGGCATTATCTGACGACATTTGCTCATCAGGCCATCGACAGCTTTCAATGGAAAGACCATCTCTACGAATACTTCAAAGACAAGAAGGAGCTCCTCGACACTGTCGATTTCGAGCTTTGGTTCAACGGAGTTGGAATGCCGCCACACAAACCACAGTAGTCCCTTTAGAAGACAGCGTAGAACACACCTTTCAGATACGACGAGACCATGGTCGAAGCCTGTGACAAACTGTACCATCAATGGGTTGAGGCAACAGAAGACAATGTCTACGATATTACTCCTGAACAGTACCAGGCTATGCAACCTCTGCAGCAGATCGAGTTCTTATCTCAACTCTGGCAGGTTGGATACTCTCACTAGATTTACGTTTGATTCAATTTAGCATGAGTCTGTACTGCCTCACTGGAAAATCGAAGCTCTGACGAAGATCTACAGCTTGAACAAGAGTGAAAACTGCGAGATCCTCTTGAAGTACATTCGTCTTGCTCTCAAGGCCAAATGGGAGCCAATCATTGACGTCGCTCTGAATTTTGTTGACAATCAAGGACGACTCAAGTACTGTCGTCCCGTATACAAGTACAGTCTTTATTTAGAGGAAAGAATTCAGTTTTAGGGACCTGGCTGCTTGGTCTACGTCGGCCGCGAAGGCTCGCAAACTGTATCTCCAGACAAGACATACGTTAGTTCGGCTCTCTTTTGTAAACAGACCGATTTAGAATGCATCCTATCACGGCCGAGATGATTGCTAAGGACTTGCACATACGTCATTCTAATCAGACCGTTTGTTTTTAAGAAAAGTTTGTTTCCTTGTGTACATAATGAAGATTTTTGTCTGTATATATGACAACTCTTGAGTAAGAGGGAAGCTGGCTGGACTATACAAGAATCCAGACCAAGATTCGCAAATTTTACCGAAAACATCTCTGCGTCTAAAATGATTCGATAAGCGTGGTGATGAGCTGCAAGCATGTGTGCCCGGACCTGACAGGCTCTCTACCCGATCAGGGCAGGGACCGGGCAAATGTTTTTGCTTTTTTGTCTGCCTGGGCAGTGGTGCCCGGACGGGCACTTTCCTGCCCAGAAGCAAATTTGCCCGGAGCGGGCAGTAGCCGGGCAAGTGCTTTTCGGCTGCCCGTTCAGGTGCCGGGCAGACCGCACGGACCGGGTAGGCTATTGCCCGGACCGGGCAGGTGTCTGCCCGGTCTAGGCGAACATCCCTGCTGCCCGGTCTGGGCGCACGGCAATTTGCCAGTCAGTTGTGAATCCGCCACAGCTGTCAGCCTTCGAAAGAAGGTGTCATGCTCGGTCTTTCCCGGTCCCTTGAGCACCTCCTCGAATCCAGCATTTCTGGTTCTTTCTCTCGACTGATTCGTTTGACTGTTCGCACTGTCAACTGTCAGTGACTAGCGTAACTACTCTGTCAGAATATAAAAAGTATAAACAATTGACCTAGTTGAGAGTAGTAGAGGCAGCCATCCTGACAAGTCGAAATGTGGAAAGCACTAACTTCAATTCTAAAACATTACTTAAGTTTGTTTAGATTTCTAATTTCACCAAATTTGAATGCAGTTTTGATTCTCGTGACGTAACCATATTTTCCGTAGCGAGAAGTGATGCTGGGTTTGCACAGCCGGGACACTTTAGCACAGCTCCACAGCTCTACCAAGCAGTCCAAAATTAGTAGAAAACACAGCAGAAAGAGAAGAAATTCTTAGTACTCTGTTGATTCGTAAGCCACAATCGAATCGTTTTCGCGAATCTGACTCGGCAGTTCTGACTATTTGTGCATTGAATCAGTGTCCGATTAATCCCTTTCATTTGCCCCTTCTCTCTCTGCTCTCAGCCAACGGATTTCGCGCCATTTCCTCGTGACGTAGGCTGCTCCGGAACGGCTATAAAAGCCCACTGGCAGCTCGACAAAACGTGGAAAGTAAACAGAAAGGGAAGAGAGGTACTGCCTTGTGGAGAGGAAGCTGTCTGTTTCCTGTTTCCGTCTCCAAATAAAGGCATGTTTCCGGTCAGATCTTACCTCCTAAAGATTTCTTTGCCACCTTCAGAAACAGAAAACTCTACCTTAGAATATTGTGAATCATACTTCTCCAACAGCCCATTAGTTGTCCTTCGTCCCTTTTATCAAGTTTGCCAAGCGCATTACCTTTTCTTCACACGTGACCTTTTCGTGAGTACCAACTCAGATCCTTCGCCCAAAATTCGATGAACCTTAAAAGTTCTGTTTTGTAGAAGTGACTGTTTTGAAAACGCCAAAACTGTTTATTAGTTGTATGCTCGTGATCAGTGACAGCCAGTTTTGTGGCACGCACTTGGCGACAACAAACCGGTCGCGAATCTTCGAATCTTTGCCTATTGCTGCAGATGGGATTGTCAACCCATCTCTTCTCTTTCATCTGTATACGTCTTCTTGATGATTCAATTGCTGTATTATGTTGAACCAAGCTCCAGCTCTTACACCTCTCAATGTCAAAACACAAAAACATTTACAGCTGATTGTACAACAGTTCCAGATCTTTGACAGACCGTTCCTCTTTTCTCAAGGTTAACGGTCTGTTGGATAAAAATGCGCCTTTTTTGGTCATTTAGTAGGTGCGCCGAATAATGTGAAACAGCTGTTCAAATCTTCTCCCGCGCTCGCTTTTTCCCTTTGTTCAGTCATTGAAAATCATTCCTGCCTTTTGTACAATCTTCAACAAGTGGGTGTTCTTTTTCCGTACAAATACAAACGTTAGTCGTGTTGTAACTTAAAGTCTTTAAAGAAGTAGGGTAGCAGTGTTCCCTCAAACTTAGAGACCTGATTTTTGACATCAAAGAATCCTTTGTCCAATGAATATATAGGCGGCCAATTTCAATAACATATTCAAAATCATTGGTTCGCGCATTCCAAAGACACTAATCAAAGATGTAGGACTGTTGGTCCCTCCTCCCTATTCCATCAGTCTGCCCTCGACAATGAACAAATGACAACATTGACGTCATTTCGGTCAAAGATTTGGGTCGTTATCTCCCTTCCCTCAAACTCAGAGAATGCCATCGCAAGTGGGACAGCGAGAAAGAGATCGTGCAAGCAAAAACGCGTCAAAAACGCGGAGAATGTGCGTCTTCACGCCTCGTCCTTTTGAAGGAAAGCTTAGCGGAGACTATTTTTGATTTTTCGTTGAGAACATCACATTGTTTACCTCAACTCTACCTCCGACATTTAGAGAGTACCGTAAGCTCCTTGACCCTATTAGCATAATCCGCTTATTTCATCACATTTCAACGAAGAGAGAAAACCTTTTGCAGTGCCGAAGTTGGCAAACACGGCCCTGGGGGTAGACAGACACTAGTTCCCTTTGTTTTGCTAACGATTAGACCGCGGTTTCGCTCCGGTCCGCTCAGTTTTTCTTCGATTCGGCCATACTGATAGTCTTTCAATCCCTCCTCCATTTCTCTATCAGTAAAGACTCATAACTATCGTCGAAATATCGTCCAAAGAGGTCCCGAGACCCGCGCAGTGTGATTTACGACCCATCCACTGAGACGAACCGGCTTCACGGGGACCCAGAACGAGATATCCTTCGCGGCCAACGTTTGCGTGTGAAACAGACAGTCTTCTTTGCAAATGTATACAGTCATTGACGGCACGAAAACCAAAGAGTTATCGCAACTTTATAACGATCTTCTGTCCGCCAGCTATTTAAGGTTGATGCGATTAACGAGGATCTCTGCTGCCTATTATACTTGGCTAGTGATCCCTTCCTGAATCTCCTTTTGAGTCTCTCCAAAAAGATTCGATTGATAACAAGAAACGTTCATTTCCAAGTAGTCCGTTGTCCAATATCCGCAACAAATCCGGCAAGTGGCACTCTAGTCCTCCGCACAACTGCCTCGTGCGTCGATCAAAACAGAGTGTACTTTTCAGTTGTTTCTTTCAGTAGTTAAGATATCCTCCACTCTTTTTGTTCTTTTCTTGTTGTAAAGCTGTCCCTCGAATCGGCTGTAATATCGGACTTTTGGTCCTTCTTCTCACGTCGGTTCTAGCCATAGCGAGTAGTTCTTTTTTACCCGTTTGGTAATAGACCGAAAGAAAAGAGTGAACCGGTCTGAGCTCGCCGAGCGAAGAGAGAATGTCTATTGCGTCACAAGCGTCCCAGCCAGTTCGTCGGGGACGTCTGCCACATATATTTTGCGTTCAAGCAGTCTCACTCACGTACCGTCCAGGGCTTTCAAATCTCATCAAGCGGAAATCGAACGGATAGAGTTCTTTTTTATGAAAGGGTGTTGTTGATTAACCACAGAGGAACGTCAAACTTTTGTTCAGTAGATGATAATCTTAGGCGTCTTGACAAAATTGTCAAGTTGGCTGACCATCTCATAAAAAGAAGAGTCAGCTGTCCATCAGGTCTATCAATAGAATATTCCAGGTGTTTTCTCTGAAACGTATTCAATTAGACGGGGGTGTCTAGCTGTTCTGACAAGATAACATAATTCAATAGGCAGTGCACGCTGTCGCCCTTGTTGCGCATGTCTATTAGATTTATTGCTCGTGATATACCTGGCCTTTGACTCTCCTATTCCAAAAAAAGATCTTTCGACTTGCAGAAGTTTGTTGAGGCGAAGCATCTCTCTTCCCGTTCACTGCCTTCATATTCCGAAGTGAGGGATAAGCAGAATCTGTAGGATTAGTCGTTTTGCCCACACACTTTGTGGCACGTCCCTTTGATTCGTCTCGCCTTGCAGGTGTCTTTTCTCGGTCACATGTCAAGAGTGCGCTGTTTGCTCTGGACTGGAAATGCATGGCGAGGCTGCGAGGAGCTACCCTTAGTTTTTCCAATGTCCTATCCTTCGTCTCTCGTACAGTCAAAACACCGTACACAAGAATGTTCGATTAAGTTACTTCATGCTCTTCGTAACTCTTCTTCTTTGAACAGCGCAAGTGTTTTGCTCATCAGCTGTTTTCGGGGCGCCCGCCACTATTATTGAAATATTGTTATGGTCCTCCTTTGAGATATTCCGGAGCGTCGACTCTCATTGAATTTCCAAGTTTGCTTTCCAGATTGACAAACATATTATCTCCTCTCTACTACGGTTACTATGAATAATCTTGTTTTCCATCAAAACCATCCAAATAACACAGACTGATCATTCTTCCAGTTCTCACCATTTGCCTCGAGTTCTTTTCGGTTCCTGCTGACTAGATGCACACGTTGTGAGTCACGCTCTTTACACTTTTCTGAATAGAGACATTCCGGAAAAACGAGGTCATTTTGCCCGTGAGAACGGAATCTATAGAACTAAAAGACTGCTATTCAATCAAATATGACAGTCGGCTGTCTATCAGATCCTGGTTTCGCTCTTTCCTGCCTGGGTCCAGGCTGCGCCCAAGGGAAAGACCCGAAAAGATCAGAGACGCAGGGTGGGCTGTCGGTCCACGCACCGGCGGTTCGACCACTTTCTTTGCCACCACAATTCTGTATACTGTAATGCTATGGAACCGTTCAGACCATAGAGAAACCAACTCTTGAGACCATTGAACAAATCTTCCTTTTTTACTTTTGTATTTTAGAAGCCGCTATTGAAATTTGTTCTACTACAAAACTTCTTGAGACTTCCAAGCTTTTTCCCTATTACCAGAGGGAGAGACTCGATCCATTCCTCTGAACTGTCTGAAGTCAAAACTACTACTCTCATTTAACTTGTTCAAAAATAATTTTCGGCCAAATACTGGAGCATTTTCGCTGATTGGTTCCGGACCTAATTTGCTTTGCCGGGTCCGATTGACGTTTCACGTCTCTCAGTCTTCCACTTTGCAATTTGGAGCATGTATATAAATAGAGAAGTGAAAAAAAAACTTTTTCCATTTCAACGAAGTATTAGACGCATTAGAGGTGCTAATAATTACCGAGTGGCGCCTAAAGCGAACAATTTCGACATCTTGCACCATTACAAATGCTTGTCTCAAGCAGTTGTTTTCGATGATTCGCGTGAACTTTCGCGAAACAAACAGCGTTCTTCATGGCATCACTTGAACCTCGATGTTCTTTCGAATTTTCCTGTTGTTCTCGTCAAGTCATTTCCAATCCAAATGCTTTGCAACGGATACGTTTGTGAAAGTAACCTTGATCAATCATGTCTTTTATTCGTCCTATACCTCCCAAAACTGTTTGTCGAAGCAGCAGCGCCTTTGGTCCGATTCTTATCATCGTTTATTTTTTCCAGTCCCATGATAATGCTATCTTCCCACCCGTGCTCTTTCTCCTGGGTGGTGCCTGACCATAGGGTGTTTAGCCAGCTCAATCTGGAATTTAGCTGTTTGTTGACGAATATACCAGTTGGTATTACAAGGAAGCCCAAAGAACAAAGTTGTAAGGTTGAGAAAAAACGTTTGCGACGACGGAATGGGCTCCTCTGGATCAGCGGCGAGTCGTCGGAAGGCCATACATCAGATGGGAAGACGATCTGAAGAAGGCCTCCGAGAGGATCGGGAGAATCTCGACGACGTGGATGCGACAGGCAAGAGAGGACGGCGAAGAGTGGAAGGGACCCCATCTAGGAACCCCCTTGATACCGTCAATAAAAATGTAAATGGAAAAAACGTTTTCAATCAGTAAGCGAGATTTACTTCCCTGAGGAGTCAAACAAACGTCACTAAATAACTTTATTCGAATACCGTAAGCGGGTGTTGCGTAACGGGTGAGCCCGCGAATTCAATGCGATTTCAATTTCCACCTTTACACATCTATTTTTATTTATTTTCTGCTCGCCTTCAGCAGAACAGATTATTTTTATTCTCCTGTGTTCGATACCGCGTGTCTCGAACGGTTAGAACCGGATTCCTCGTCACTAACAGTGCTCTCAAGTTTCTCGCTTATTGAACCAACGAGTGGTTAAACCTACACTCGTTCTTTTATTTTTGCTGCCCTTTTATGTGGTTATAGAAATATAAAAACATTGGTATTTGAAAATGCTTTTTACAAACTAAATTCAAGTTTCTGCTGCGTAAACAGTTTCTCACGCTGCGTCGTATTTGAATGCTCCTGCTTCCCTACCAAGCGGCCAGTTACTGCTTTTGGCGATCGATTATTTCGTTCCTCTATTATCAGCCCCATTCCGTCCCACACTATCGTTACACAACACGTTGGCCTTGGTATGTCACTCTTTCTTCCCTACAAACAGTTATGCTCGTATGGAAGCTCCTACTTTATTGTGACGGCTTGTTTAGTCACATCAATTCTCCCTTTTTGCTTTTTCACTTTTTCTTCATTTCAATCGACATTTCAGGCGCACTCCATACGTGTATCGGGAGAGTCGACGGGTGAAGAGCTGATTTTCTTCTTCTCCCGTGCTCCCCGCTTGTTCCTCTCAAAGAGGAGGCGACATTTCACTAAAGAACACATAACATGGCTTCACCACGCTACGAGGGTTCGCCTGAGCCTCCCAATCTCCGTGTACAACGGTTTGTTACTTTTACACAACATTTGATTTATTTCGAATTTGATATTGTCTTAAAAGTATGTTTTTAGCCTGGAGTCTTCGGGAGATGCGGATGCCGAGAGCGTGGTGATGGTCAAACTCACCGATGAGATGTTTTCCGCCCTCGTAGCTGCGTCGAAGAAGCACTCGGGAAAGTTGCAATTGCGAGTTGACAGCAAGGTATTCATTGGGTTGAATTTTCTAATCTGTTTACAGGGAGGAACATTCGATCTTGGTTCCTATGGAGTTTTCCACTTCCAGTCACAAATGCTCAATGGAGAGACTGACACCGTCTCAGAAGATAGTGCGAATCAGAAATATCATATGACTGGTTCATATCGAACTAAATATCAGGTTTATCTGTTTATGCTTACAATTTCAACGGACAATTTAGATTCAAGCTACTGATAAATCTTTTGCGGATACACGAGAAAAGGCTCAAAAGTTGATGGAAGAAGAAAAAAGTCGTGGAACTAAAGAGGCAAACACTCGATTAACAAAGAATATCGCTCCACGAATAGGATCAGCTTCTTCGTCACGGCATGCTTCTCCATTGCTGGCCAAAACGGATCCTAATAGCAAAATCAGTCCAAACAAGGTTGGTATCTTTGTTTTTGATCCATTATTCGCTCGAATTCCTTTCCATTCGTTGTTTTCGGGATCTAGTTAAACAGATAACGCGACTGAAAACGGAACCGGTTCCCGCGATCAATTTTTCTGACCACCACTGTAGCATGTGTTGCTAATAAGAAACCGAGAGCTATTCTGGGCGAACAGAATAATTTTTTTCCTTTCAGTTCTCCAATTCGACGGGTATCAATGGAGTATCAAATAACGGTAAGCTATTTTGTTCAGCATAATTGACCAGAAAAGTTTATATTATGTCGAAAAAAAACTTTTAGGGTCTAATAGACAAATCGTGGATCCATTGGCGGGTGAACTTCGGAAGAAGAAGATACGGACAAGAGTTGTGCATTTGATTGTCACGGGCAAATATTCATCGGTTGATGAGGTAAGATTGTTCCAATTATTTTAGTTAGTCGTCTCAGATCTCACACCAACTTCGCAAGGAAGGTGTAAACGAGGACGACGGCTGGATCAGAAAAGTAGAAGAAATCTCCAATGAGGTGTCCGAACGTTCGAACAACAAATTGTTTCTGAAGCCGACGTGCTATCCAGAAATTGATCCGAGATGGGCATGGTTCAATCGAGAAGAAAAGGAGGCTGTTCGAAGGATGTTGGCCAGTACCAGTTCAAAACAACAACATATCTCGTCCGCCTTCGCTCCGATGAGGAAAAAGGGAATCGAAAGAATGCAAGCACCAACACATGGCATTACTGTCAGTCCAGAAGTGATTCCAACACCGCCTGCTTCACGACCAGCCTCTGGAGACGGAAGTGCCAAGAGCAAGTCGATCTCTCCCCCAGTTCAAAAGACCACGCCTGTTCTGTTGAGTCCATCGTATGTTCCTTTTTTGGAGTTTAAGAACATGACTTATTTAGACCTCGAGCAGATTTGGTGGAATATCCTTCAACGATTATCAGCAACAAGAGAACAGCTCATGTTCCAAGCAGCGGAGCAGTCACAGCCAAGCGACCACGACAAGAAAGCAACAGTCCTCCTGAAGATCCTACTAACTCGACTACTAGTCTCTCGGTTCCCAAGGTACTATCTTTATTTTTTCGTACTGTTTTTGTTCTAGAAGCAACCAGTTCTACTTCGAGGAAGTGGAGGCAGCACGACATCGTCTCGATTGTCCTCTCCGTGCAGCCTATCGTCTCCTCAGAATCCATCCTGCGACTGGGAGAAGAAGTTCCCTGAGGTATGGCTATATCTTGGCAAGTTCAATTTCGAATTCCAGATAAAATCGGTGGCCGAAGCAGAGAAGTACTTCAACATGTTTCACAGCGACTATCCCACCTATATGGAGTGTTTCCGACAACTACATCAAGTGGCTCAAGAATTTCGCGATTTTGAAGAAAAACTCAAAAAAGTCGGAAGAAACTCGAAGGAGAGCTTGGAAATCGAGCGCGATATTCAAAAACGATTTGCCCGTTTTGAGAAAAATGACACCTTCTTAAAGGTTCTTTCTAGTTTTTTTTTCATTGAAAGTACTTTCAGTCTCGACAGCAACACGCCGATCTTCGATCCAAATTGACTGTTTTGAAGCAACGTATATCTGACTGGGAGCGATCTCAAGACAGCCAAGCAATATTCTGAAGTGTCGTCCCTTATTAGTCATATTGTTCCCATGTCGGGTCCCCATAGGGTATCGTTAGCGCCTTGCTTACAGTCAGAATCCAAGTAGAAATATTTTACGGGTAAAATACCTGTGTATTCGTCTCATGTAAAAAGAAAATCTCCAAAAATTACCTAGTCTGCTTCTGTTAGTCCGTTTCAAATGGGTAGTCTCCGGTCCCTCTGTCCTTTCCCCTGGGTTGTGCCGTTCCGCTCAGCTTGCCTCGCCTATTTTCTTTGTATTTTACGATCAGCTGAATATTGTGTGATACAAAGCTTGGGTACCATTCCTGTTGTAGCTGTGCTCACCAGATTCCTTATCATTTCTTCTTAGTCGCACCCAGCCCAATTTTTTACGAGTTTTATCGAACCAGTCATTTCAAGTTCTGTTATAAACTACTCGTTGTTCTTCGTTATTTCAGCAGATAGATTTCCATATAGAAGGTAACTTTATTAACGTTGTTGGCAACATATCGTTAGCATGGAATATTTGTACAGAGACAGGTTAAAGCTGTGCTGTAGTATTCTACAGACATGATTTTGGCGTGGCCGCGTGACCCATAATAAAATGACATGCGAAGCGAAACCAGAATGGCAATGTTAAAGGATCCCAGAAGAATAGTGAACTTAGACGAGAAGAGACTTCTTTTCATTCACGGTAGTGTAGTTGGAGACGGGACGGTAGCTAAAAAATAAGAAAAAATATTGAGGAAATATAGGAAAAAAAATCTCGACACTACGACAGTTTCTTACCTACAGCCGCGTCAAATGGTCACGTTTACCTAGAACTTCGTTTCAAACTTGTTGTTTAGCTCTAGTCAAGAAAAAGAAATGAGTATTTACCGTAGGTTCCGTGTCATCAAAGAACTGCCGCTCCCAATCCACATTCTCCCCTGGCCCAACCGAATCTAATCCACCAACAGTCGGTCGTTCTCTATTGTTCATAGGGACATACGAAGCAGCTGTTCGAACAGGTCCTGCTCCTGACTGTTGTGAAGCTGCCAGTCTCCATCGAGCGCTACCGCCGATGAGGTCAGTGCGTCTAATAAAGGGAAATTCAAAACTTTCGTAAATATGTTTGGAAATGTCGATAACAGCAAAAAAAATCTTCAACGTACGTTTTTCTGTTGGACACGATGACCTTCACAACCAATGCTACAGCTACCAGGAAGAAGACACACGTCAAGAAGAACAAGGCAACCGGGCTATTTTCTTCGGGTGCAATGGTGGAACCATGGCTGGAAGTGACCATGTAAAGGGTTGTACTGCTGGCGTTATGAGGCAAACCAGTGGTGGTAATCTGAAAAATAGCATGGAATCAAAATGCAACAACTGACTTCGACAACTGAGGACTTGGTAGTAGTCGAAACAGCTGTGCTCAAAATTTTGGAAAAACCGGTGGTGAGCCACGAACCGTCCAGAAGAGTTGTGTTGAGCCTAGGATAATGTTCAAAAGTGAAATAAAGAAACATACAAATTAGTATCGGAAACCGCTGTCATATTAGTGGCATCGGAGACATTATTAGTCATCTGGAACGGTTACGTGAAAAGTGTTAACGGTACATACAGAGGTAAGAGGTGCACATCACACAGTAAGGCAAGAAAAATGTCAAATTGGCAAAATTCATTATACAGATTGGCTCAATAAATATCGTATTCACATATTTCCAAGCAGCAGACAGAATAGAAGGCTTGAAAATGAAATAAAGTTGACAAACATGGAAAAGGTTGAGTAAAGCAGGTTAGCATGTTCTAGACAAGAGTTGGGGTCGTTATGACTTCATTTCCTGGCCAATACGATAGGACTGAACCTAAGATTAAAAAAAAAAGTTGGAAAAGGAATCAATCGAACCTTATTCCAGTCCATTTTGCTACCAGTGACAGGCAGTTGTCTTCTCAGAGCCTTGAACGTGACACCTGACATGGTGGCGTAACTTTCGTGAACAGCCTGCTGATATTTGGCTTCTTCGGTACAAATAACGTTTATCGCCTCCTTGACAGTCTTATCAAGATCACTCTGAAAAAATATTATAAAATAAATTTCAATCGTACCGAAACGTTCAATTTGACTGAAAAGTCTTTCTCCGAGAAAAGCTGCACATTTCCGTCTTCGAAGTAGTGAATCTGGGCACGAACTTTCCCCGTCATTTCCTGGGATCCCATCTTTCCTTCACCAATTGGTACGGTCCATTCTGATCTCCATCGTCCGTTACTGAAATAATGTTAGAGATAAAAGGAGAATCATACCAATAATTCTTGTTCTGGAAGAGATGGGACTCGATGCAGATGACTAGACCAGTTTTGGCAGCAAAGACACATCCTGTTCCAGTCTTGTTAAAATGGTTGTCAATGTAGACATCAAGCTCAGTTTGAAGGTGACTTCTCCACTTTTCTGTAGTGGAATCTCCTTGGTAAGGTTGGATGTCACTGGCTTCTTTGCGAAGATGATCGTATTTGAAGCTTTTCTTCGCATTATCGTCAAAGAAGCGGCCATTACCCAATTCGTTGTAATGTGTGATCAACGTCTCCAACAAAACAATTAGGTCATTCAAAAAAAAAAAATTAACCTGTCTATCGGTTCCGTCAAGTTTGACGGGGACAAACTGCTTCATGTTGTACTGCGCAATAGTTGGTCCACAGCCTTCCTTGATGAGAGCGTCATTGTTAACCAGCATTCGGACCGAGTTGAATACCTAAAATCACGTTGTCATTTGAACTAACACAAAAAAATGCCTCGTTGAATTCTCCGGGAGGAGCATGTTGTAGAAAATCCGAAGCGATCCTGGTCTTCTCGCTATCAGGAAGCCCGGTTTCTCCAGCCATTCTAAAAATTACAATTAGCTATGCACATAGAGTTGAGAACAAGAATGTGGATCAGGACATTCGATATCTACGTGCAATCCGAGAAAACTTTTGGGCGCGTCACTTTTTATTCCTTTCGTTCTAGAAGTTTTGTTCGTTTTGCTCGGGGTTACAATAAAGTATAGAAAAAAGATTGCTTCCAAACAAAGAAAGATAAATAGCGAGTCGATGACTTGCTCTTGCAACCAACCGCTCGCTCATTCGTCGTTATGGGACCCATCACCCTATGGATAGACATGACTTGCACCAATGTCACAATTTGATGAGCATAAAACAAAAAAGATCAGCTGAATTCGCGTAAAAGTTCCACAAAAAATTTAATGCGAGTGTAAGTTTTGGCGCGCGTTTTGGATACGCCAGAATTCGATTTTTTTCCCTATTTTCTTGACAGGGTAACTCTTCTTGTCAAATAAGTTTTTCACCTTTTTTCTCGAAAAAAGCTATGAAAACCAAAGTAATACAGTAGTTTAGACAATGTTCTCGTTACTAAGAGGCTTTTCTCAGCCTAGTGTTGTCGCTGTTGAACTCTTACGCCCAGCTGGAAACGATATCCTGCAATATCGCGGTTAGTGTTTGATACTTTTTTTAATTGTTTTTCTTTGAGGACGAAAAAGAGCTCTGAAGCAGACGCTAACTCGTCAACAAAAGCTTGAAAGGCGATTGAAGCGAGAGGAGAGGGAAGCAGCACGCAAACAGTACACGTTTATGGAAAGAATCAACATCAAACGAATGAAAACCTTGTGAGCTCTTCGTTCGTTTAATTATCGTTAATCGTGTTCAGATTGTCGCCTTCTCAGCAGTTTCCTGGCCGATACACAGCCGATGAGGAAGCCACTCTTCCAGAAAAGCCGCTGACTAACATTTTTATAAGGTTTTTTTTCCCATGAATTTGGTTAGAATACCTTTTTCAGATCGTCTGTAAAGACTCAATTTTACACTGTAGCCAAAGCCCTGAAAATGCATCGAGAGCTCCAGGATCCGGCTATTTATAACACTCCAAATGCTACTCTGCGGCTGAGACTGGAGTTGAACATGGGAACTGAACGACAGGTATCTATCCATTTTTTTTTCAAATCCGAAATTTTTTTTAGACAAAAATGGTAACCAATTCGGATGAAATTGTACCTGTTCCATTCCCATTTGCCCACAGTGAAAAACGATCGATTCTGGCATTCGTCAACGATCCAAAACTTCAAGATTTAGCCATAGAAAGTGGCGCCGAAATGGCTTTAGGACAAGATGTCATTAAAAAAGTTGGTCTGATTTTTAAATTTTGAACTTGGTGTTCAGATAGTCAAAGGTCAACTGCGAACCGATGACTACGACTTCTGCATTGCTCATATAGATATGGCGTCGTATATTTTGCCATTGCGTGGAATTTTGAAGACTCGCTTTCCAACACGGAACAACGGCGGTTTGGGAGAGGATATTCCGAATCTGGTTGAAAAGTTTAAAAACGGAGTGAAGCTGAGCATCAAGGGAGATCCAGTCTATCCAACTTGGGGATTGAGTGATTGTGTTATTGGAAGAGTGAGCTTCTGTTCTCAAAAAGCAACATTTACAATTTCAGCTGAACATGCCTGATGAAGAGATTGAAGCTAACATCGGCAGTATAATCAAAGCGGCTTGTTCTCATAGAAATGCCGCTCTTGGCTCCTTTATCAACAGGTGCAAACTTTCTTTCAAATTTTAAGTTTTGTTCCAGAGCTCTCCTTATGACGATCCCGGGAGATGCCCATTTTGCGATCAACATAGAGCAATGGCTCCCAGTGGCCAGTGAAGAAGAAATCGAAAAACTCGAGAAGAGACGGAACAAAAAGGGGAAGAAAAAGGAGGAGAAGAAGTCTGAAGACGATGAAGAAGCTCTCGCTGCAACTGCCTAACCAGTTTGTTTCTAGGTTTCCGATAGATGTAGTTGTTTATTTTCGTTGTTATTTTATAAATTCTTGTTATTTGCGTTTTAAGTTTTATTGTCGTCTATAAAAGCTACTTTTATGATGCACTTTTGTACAAGTAACTGCAAATCTTTTCAAAAAGGTAACTTGTGAAAAACTATCAAAGGTGACAACTTTTCGTCTAGTACTGTGTTGGGCTGAAATCTACTCTCCGTCAGAATGGCTGCCTGTAAGTATCTCTACAACACGTGTTCAGTTTTCAGTGCCAACGGAGCAGTGGAAAAAGGGTAAAACGGAGCTGGTGCTAACGAAGAAGAATCCAGTCATAGCAGTCGACGTGAAGGAGGGACGCGTAACGAATGTATTCCCCTGTTCGGATCTTGTCGGTAGGTCGAAAACTTGGAAACACCTTTTGCCGAATTTAGGTCACATCTACACGGGCGACTGGATAGAGTCTGTGAACAAGGAAAAAGTGCTCACTACAGCCGATCTGACAAAGGAAATTCTGAAATGCATGCCGGGCAAGATTACAATCGAATATCGTCGCCATGAACACTGTACTTTCAATCTGAAACCGCTGCAATTGACGAAGCCAGGAGTCGAAGTTCGAGATTCTGTGGAGAAGTAGAGGAACTCCCATCGGTCTTCTCATTCATCGCGACTTTTCGGGACGAGTTGTGGTGACTATGGTCGAGTCTGGTTCCACGGCTTCGAAAGTCATCAGACCGGGAGATTCTGCTGAAAGTGAACCAGAAGGAAGTGACAGACAGAGACCAATCGAGAAAATTCATCATGGAATCAATCAATCTTTCCAAAAAGGTCTGTTTGACACAGGAAAGACAGCGTCTTGAACCGACTTCTGCCACTTCTCTCATGGCTCCTCCGCCTTCTGTACCCGAAAAAGAGCAGAAAAGCGACGAATACACTCCTACGACCTATGGTCTCGCTCCTTCTGCTCCTATTGGTCCAGTCAAACAGCCGCCTGTCAACAGAAGTCTCGACGGTCAGCTGCCAACAGATGTTCTGGAGATCATGGCCAAAAACCAGAACTTTTTCAAGATGGATCCTCCCAATGGTACAGCTCTGAAGAAACTCCGTAGCCAGCCGATCGGACATCTGGAAGTGACTCAGGACAAACCCGAAGAGTCCGTCCGACCCGTCCACCAAACCCCTCAAACCTACTCCAAAACGTGTCGGATCCTAAACGCAGTGCTAATTCCGAATAAAGATAATATCTCGGAAGTTTTTGATAGTTGATCAACACGCAGTGTCATTTGGAGTGGGTCCCGCCCGGAATCTCGAAGAGTGTTTTAATAAGACTGCGCCAATGAATAGAAAATATATTTTTTTCTAGTCGGTCCGGCCAAAGTTACAGAGCGGTCTGCTGATAAGAGAGCCTATCAGTCAATCATTGGAAGCATTTTTCTTTGGCAATGCCCCTTCTTCATCTATTTTTCCATTAAAGTTGTCCTTTTAGATGGGTCAATCGGTGACCAAGGCAGACTTCGCCTGGTCGTATACCGAGGAGCCGCATGCTTCCAGGTAATGAGACTCAACTGGAAAATTTCAATTTTTGTTTAGGAGGAAAGAGATGCTGGAGAAATATCCAAAAATCAAAGATCTCTTCGGACAAGACCCTGCTTTCCGTCCAGTCGTCGTATGTATGGTTCTAGCTCAAATTGTCTTCGCCTTTCTTCTCAGAGGTTCCGTTTTCGAACGAGGCAGCTGACCTGAACTTTCAGATGCCAGTTGGCCGTTGGTCATTTTTCAAGCCTACTTCGTATCAGGAACCTTTAATCATGCTTTAACGTCAGTTTTCTATATTTTCGGATTTTCTCGATTTTAGTCTGGCCGTCCACGAGATTAGTCACAATCAAGCCTATGGAGTCACTCGACCCTTTGCTGTAAGTTTTCACTGCTCAAAAGAGAATACAACTGTAGAATCGACTCTTCGGATTCTTTGCCAATCTGCCAATTTTTGTCCCGATGTCAATTTCCTTCAAAAAATACCATTTGGAACATCATAGGAACCAAGGTAGGACTTTTAAAGCGTCTCCAAACCAGAGGACTTTAGGAGAAGAAGGAATTGACACGGATATTCCGACTGAACTCGAAGCTAGAATATTTTGCAATACTTTGGGAAAAGTTATTTGGATGATGCTCCAACCTCTTTTCTATGGAGTTCGACCATTTATGGTTTATCCGAAAGTATTGTATAATTGGTCAAAAGATACGAGACTTTCAGTCAATGACCGATCTGGAAATTTTGAACTTTGCCATTCAGTTCGGTTTCAACTACGGCATTTACTACTTTTTCGGGTTCAAATCCTTGATGTATCTGTTCCTCGGCCTCGTCCTAGGTCTCGGACTTCATCCGTTAGCCGGTCACTTTGTCTCAGAGCATTATGTCTTTGAGAAGGGACAGGAAACGTACAGGTTTGGAAGAGTTTCACAAGAAGGACAGTTCGTTTCAGTTACTATGGTCCAATCAACTTGGTCACCTTCAACGTCGGATACCACGTCGAACATCACGACTTTCCGTTTATCAGCGGAGTCAACTTGCCCAAGGTTTGTCCATTCTGACGTGCTCTGACGATGAGCCGATTCCGGCTCGTAGGCATATATTTACTCAGTCAATTGCTCTGTATTAGGAGTCATGCATTTTTGTCTTGAAATTTGATGGCTATCCGGTTACGTACTACTTGATTGGAAATTGAAGCGTGGTCTCAAGAGCTTCTCCTTTTGGAAAGGCGGGTGGGAGGTGGATGAGGGTTCTGGGTCGGTTTCCAGACTGATCTTTGCTGTTTCAGGTGAGGAAGATTGCTCCCGAATACTACGACAATCTCGCCACTCACGACAGTTGGGTAGCCATGATGTGGGACTTTGCTACCAATCCGAAAATGAGTCTCCGTTGTCGAATGAAGAGAAAGTTCGCGGCCGGGGACGAATTCCACTTTTACGGAGTTGGTCCGTTCGAAACGAGCAGTGTCTATCAGTTCATCACAAATGTGAGTTCTTCAAATAAAGATCACTAAAATATCTTCAGGTCATTCGTACAATTGGCTTCGGATCCAGTTCTTTGAAGAAGATCAACTGACTTTAATTCTACAGGTGCTCGGTCTATTCTGAGACATTCCCAATCGATAGTCTTGCCAAACCAGATTTCTATTCAATAAACAACGTCAACTGTTACCGTAGAACGAAATCTCGTAACGAGCAATTCGTAGGATTGCTTCGACAGCAAATTGGACCCCACGCAATATTCGGGAAGCACTGTCGCCTGGGGTTATTTGGCCACTCGAGTAGTTTATTTTCAGAAACGATAACAGCATATTTTCGGGTCTTTCGGAAGTGTGTAGGCTGAAAAGTTCCCATTGCTTTTACAGTTCTTCCCACAACCTACTCACAATGATTTCACAAAACATCCGCTTGTTTCCGTTCTAATAATCCGCAATGGGAATTATCCAGTCGATTACTATTCGACTGTTTATCGGCTGACACGAGTGACGAGCAGAACAAAAAGAAAATCATTAGGTAAATACCACATCACTCCGATGTTTCTTGGATTACTCGGCGCTATCTTCAGCGATGGGATTACTCTGTGTACTCGGGAGTTTCAAGAGCAATTCTTTGTTCAACTGTTCCAAAGCAATTTGCCCGTTCACAATCTCGATATCACCTTTCAGGAACGGAAATGGGCGGCCGAAACGGAGGTTGTCGAGGGCGGGGTCTTCTGGAGGTTCACTTGTCCGTTCGGTCTGGCTTCTTTCTGTGACACGTGTACAACACGACTTGTCCAAACGCTTCAGTTCTGAATCCCATTCATGTCAATTAGCATCAAGTAAACAATGCATTCGTCTAACAAGAACTAACCTGGGCGTATATCTCATTCATTTCGTTCGGTCCCAAGTCATCCATTCGCCCGTCGGGGTCCTTCCTCGAAAGGATTTGTTCGGGGTTGTTATTGTCGAGACGGGCCCCCCTGTTATTCACTTTATTGTTCATATACTCTTATTTGAGTCCTTCAGCTCTCAAACTCGGCCCCACAAAATGGCTCCACCAGTTCTTCTCTTTCTTCTCGGCCTCACCGGTGTTGCAGCTTTCGACTCGAGTGAAATCCGAATGTTGGGCAGTGATTGTAAGTTCTATCCTCTCATCTTTCCAACATCTCCATAGATGCATCTTCCAAACGAAGTGAGGGTTTTGGTCGAGTAGAACGCTCTCTCGAGGACGGTATGACTGGTCCTCTTATCCGATTTGGCAAAAGAAGTACATCAGATGGAGCTCCTCTCATTCGGTTCGTTACTTTTACAATAAAATAACGCCGGTTGCAGATTTGGTCGTGCTCCTGAAGCTTCTCCGCTCATCCGTTTTGGCAAAAGAACTCCGGACGGAGCACCTCTCATCAGGTACTTTGAAAATATCCTCGAACTGAGTCTGGGTTGAGGTTTGGACGTTCTCCTGAAGCTTCCCCTCTGATCCGATTTGGAAAACGAACACCAGACGGTGCTCCCTTGATCAGGTAAGTAGTTACTGCCGAACAACAGACGGACGAGGTAGCAAACAGTAGAAATCGAAACTTCAGGTTTGGAAGGTCTGATGGCGCCCCATTGATCCGTTTTGGACGTTCGTCCGACTACGAGGATCTCTCCCGTGACACCAGAGCTGCTCCTCTCATCCGTTTCGGCCGCAAGTAAAGGTTTGTGTCAGCCCCTGACAGAAAATTTCTGACAAAAATTGCGTTTATTATCTAAAAGAGACACCATTCAACAAGAGTCTATAGAATAGTTACAATTTCAGAGCCGTCGCTGGGGAGAGAAGATTCGCCGTTCATTTATAGACATTCTCACACTGTTATGGGATAAATCTTAAGTTATTCCTCTTCCTCCTCTTCTTCTTCTCCCTCCTCTTCTTCGGCAACAGGTTCAGGTTTGGGCTCAGCAGCTGGCTCGACCTTGACCTCTTCCTCTTCCTTCTCCTCCTTGACAGTCTCAGTCTTTTCCGGCTTCTTCGACCAGTTTGGCTTGTCCTCCTTCTTCTTACCCTGAACTCTCTTTTGGCTACTTCCTTGTCTCCTAACTACCTTTGAGAGAAGTTCGTCGACATTGGTCTCCTTCTTGACAACCTTGAGATTGGCTCGGAAGTCGGCCTTTTCTCCTCCGGATCCGCCTCCGGCCATCTTGAACTTGTTTTCGTATTTGGAGACTTTCTTCAGTGTGGGCTTCACGCTGAAAACATCTCGAGTTGGTCTACAACTTGAAACTCACAATTTTCCTCGGAGATCGTTGACGGCGATGGTGAGCTCATTGATCTCGGATTCGGTCTTGATGACGAGGTGGTTGATATCCTTAAATAATTATTTTAATACTCTTTATCACAAAAAAAACTGACCCATTTGGACTCTTCGAGTTGTCTCAATTTCTGGAAGAGATCGTCGTAGATCTTGTCCAGCTTGTCCTTGTCGTTGATTGAGTCAACATCGGGAAGTGGAATCGCGCGTTCTGAAAACAGATCAGTATTCCCGCTCTGTCAGAAACAATGCGATTTAGATTGATTGTTTTTGATTCGGCAAATTTCTTATCGAGCTCATTTTCCAGTACACACCCTTAAGGATACGTTGACGTTCCTGTTCCTTGAGCAGCTGCTGCTGCTTCAGATCTTCAGCAGCTTTCATCATCAACAGTTTCTGCAATTCATTAGATCAGTCTTGTCATGCTGTGAACAAACTCTGAGTTTCTTCTTACGCTCAGGAGTAAGAAAACCCTTCTTGGACTTCTTCTTATTTCCGGCCTCTTCCAGTCTCTTTCTGACCTCGGCCTTCTTGGCCTCACGCTCCTGAGCCTTGCGAGCATCGTCCTAAAGTTTGAGTTTTGTAAACTATCTACCTATTGGAAAATAATGATGGTAATATGACCCACATCATCAGCCTGAGGCCCGCCGAAACGCAGCTGGCTGTCGAAGTCGGCCATCCCTGAAGTAGAGAAAAATTGTGTAAAGCGAAGAGCAGAGAAGGTGTAAGGTAAGAAAAAAAGACTTTGGGAATCATAACTGACTGGAATTTGAAGCAACGAACACATGTGGTAGTTTCAAGAGGCAAAATTTGCGAGGTTAGGAAGCTTCGAGTGAAAATACTTCCAAAGATCTAGATTGGATGAGACATTCTATGAAAAAAGGTTCGAGGTCCTGCATTACTGAAAAATAGTGCAACAGACTATTCTAGACTAGTCATAAGACGTTGTTGCATCTTCCAGTTTTTTTTTTTCACTGAGCAGACCACTTTTTTACTAAGGTATCGAGACAGTTTTCTACAATGTTACCTTTCGAAGAGCTTTGCTAGTCAAACATATCCTGTTCAGCATCTCTGAAGCCAAAACTCTGATGAACTCTTCTGATATTGAGACGTCAATTTGATTTTTGGGCACTTCAAAGCCCATTCATGAATCTATCAAAGAAGCTCATGTAACTACAAGACTTTGAGCTATAACTGTCTCGGAAATGAAAGGGAATAGCCAATTGAAGAGAACATTCCAGATAAAACTAAAGAAAAGACCGAAAACTGGTAAGATGACGAAAGTAATAAGTATGCAAATGGTGTCGGAGCAAGTAAGTCGGAGCTTTTCGGAGGCGGTCCCCTCCGCCGTCGCATTTTGCTGTAACAGACGGCCCACGCGCGAGAGTGAAACAGGACCTGGTAAGAACAAAGTTGAAGTAGACCATATCATGAAGTAGACCACTGAGTTGAAGTAGACCATGGCTCTTTGGGTGGGTACCAGTAAAGTGACAGGGCCTCGTAGACCAAAGCGCTTCAGTTATCCACTCTTTTACCTGGTGTTGATGCTGAATCTGGAGACAGGATATAGCTACAGAAACTGCTTTGCCTGGGTTTGCCCATAAATACTTGTGGACAAGAACGAAGATATCAAGTTGCTTCTTTCGACGCCGGCGGGGGTGGCATATGACTGCCGCTGTTTTGTGAACTCTCTTCAGTCGCATTCAACAAACATCGATGAGATTTATTATTCAGATTCAGAACGCATCTTCAGACTATTCATTCGTAACCCAGTAAATCGAGTTAGTCGCTTTAGGAGAACACAGTGGTTATTTCTTCAATAAATTGGCACGTTCCATATGTTGACAACAAGAGCTCTCATCACAAGCTCTACACCGACCAGTGATCCGAATGTAGTTGTCAAGAGATAATTTGCTCATCAACATCTTCAATGGATCCATATTTCCACGCAGTTCGATGTAATGTTTGTGAAGATAGCCAGTTAAGACTTCTCCTTTCACATTGACCCATCGGTAGAATTCCATGTTCATCAAAATGAATGGCTGTAGATATTTCAGTGGAAGCTCTTTCAGACAACTGTGACGATGAATTTTCGGAGTCCAGATTACTTCGGGATCAAGTTGGCGAAACAGTCTTCGAGCCAAACGAACTTTTGTGAAGTCACAGCGGAAGAGTTCGATCTTTCGAGTACCGAGACGCCATTCCTGAATGATTTACTTTCAAAAAGAAAAATTTGTCACCTTGAAGAGAAACTTGAGTCCATCTTGGGAAAGAGAGCCACCTGGAACAAGGACTGTAGACGCTTTGATCCCAAGGAAGTCTTCGTCTCTTCCCTGTACAGCATGTTCAAAATACAACTTCTCTATCTGAAAGAAGAATGTCTTTCCTGAAAGATTTGAACCTGGGTAAGGGCGAGAGAAGTGACGTGGGTGGGAGGAAGAGTGCTCATCATAAGGACGTCCGTAGTTCCGCTCTTCTGAAAACGAGTATCTGACAATGTGAAACTGACCATTAGCATTTTCTGGAGACGATGCGGATCACATGCAATGTATCCTCTGATTTCAAATTGTTCTGTTCTGATTGATCTCGCCTCGAACAATTTGATCAAGATGTCACATTGGCGGTCATCAACCGTCGTCTGAAATGGTTAATTTCTACACATTTCACTAGACTCACAAATAAAATCAGCAGTTTGGTGTTAGCACAAGCGGAAAACTTGATCAGTTCATCTGCGGATATCTCCTGCTCCGAACTCTCTATCGCAATTCGGTCTTTCTTAGAACACCTTAGAAACATTCACCAATGCACTCACGTTCACGGAGATGACACAGACTTCAAGAACTGTTTTATAGGTTACTTTTTGGGCCATGTCATGGGCCCAAGATGAAGTTGTCTGGAGGAGTACAATGTTTTCAAAGGTTACCTAAAAGTTCGATTGGATGCCGAGAGATTGGACTCATACCTTCTCCATTACTCTTACGCTCAATTTAGAAGGTAGAATTTGGAAATCCAATTCGTCTGCCTCATCTTCAGTTGACATTGAGTAGAAAACTAAGAGACTGGTTCGGAAAACAAAGAGTCTGCTGGTTGCCAGGACAACGACCGGATAAAGTCATTTGAGAGAGAGAGAGAGTATGAGCCTGATATTTATTCCACTGTTTTTATCAGCGCTAATCACAGTCTTCGTTCTTCTTGTCGAAGTCGATTTGGCCGTCGAGCTGTTTGACTAGTTGACTGACATCCACGGAACGGAGGGCCAGATCGCCAGCTAGACGACGCTGTCTGAGCTGCTTCAAGAAGTCGATTTGCTTGTCGAGCCACAAGAGTTCGTAGGAAAAGTCCTTGAGGCCTCTGTTGACGGAGGTAATAGTTCTTTCGACCCGATCCATGTCCTGATTGGGAATCTTCTCCTGTGGCACTTTCGTAACTTCCAGCCACTTCTTCAGTCCGAGACACATCTTCTTCGACGGAGAAGAATCTTTCGCGTTGTCGTCCATCAGTTAGAGTCAGTATTAGTGATCTTTGAAAGAGTCAAAGTGTTTTATAAAGAAAAATATATTTTGTTATTTTTCAATGTTTTGAGCACGTTTTTAGAGATAAATTAAAAATTTTCACGCTTGTTCCTTTAGTGTTTCCGGGCAAAAACAGCTCAGTTGACCCGCGATGTCCTCTCGGTCAGATGGCGCGTGTTGGGTCACGTGTGCCATTTCAAGGCTGTTCGTCCCTTCTCGTGGTATCGGCTTGCGTATCAACTGCCAAAGATCTTTTAAAAACCATCGCAGTATTTGTTTGATCAGTCCGATCTCGTTATTTTTTGTTTATCTATTTGCTGTAAGATCTATTTTTAGAGCAATTTTCTAAACGTTGCTTAAAAAACTTCAAGATGTTACGCAAAGTATGGTTTGTAAAAGATTATTTCGAGAGTTTGTGCTTATTCATCTGCTGCCTCACGAGTGGAATAAACATCGACACAACAAATAAACACACGCCCTCTCTCACTCATCGTCCTATCGATGGTCGTCTCCACTCTCTATGCATTCCCTACTGCTCCAGTTCAATTGAAACATTCAGATAATTTATTGCAGAAATGGGTTCATTTCTCAGTACCGGTCAGTCTCCGGACTACCCGCATTTGCACACGAACTCGGAGACCGTCAAAAAGTTGGACGAGAAGATGCATCATCTCGAGTGAGTTTGAAGATTTCCCGAACGAGAAGAGATAACTGCAGAAAACAGAAAGAGACCCTTTACAACCTCTATATCAGTAGGGAGTGTTCTAATCTTCTACTTTTCTCTCTCTGCTATCTTTCAAACAGTTCAAGCCGCTTTCCAGCGCTCTTCAAGAGGCATAGTCTCGTCGGTTCTTATCATATTCTTCCACTTTCGAACAGTCTCCGAAATCTTTCAATTCTTTTGAAATGACTCACAGTTTATAAAATCCAAAGCTATTCGCGGCAGAGCTCATTTTCCCATTTAGAAACGTGATGTACTCTCCGCCAAAAGTGACCGACAAGGACAGGAAGGAGCTCAATTTCCCCAAAGTTGAACTCCATCTTCATCTGGACGGATGTATCCGATTCACGACTCTTCTCGAGACTTCAGAGTGAGAATTCGTTCTTTGAGTTTTCATTGGTTTCTTTTGAGAAAGAGAGGAATTCCTCTACGAAACAAGAAAGGCGAAGTGGCTACAACGGTCGAGGAGCTGAAGAAGATGTTGATCACGAACGAACCAGCCAATTTGGCCAAGATGCTCGAGCCATTTGAAGTCTTCCTTCCCGTCATTCGAGGAGATCTGGAAACTGTGGAGAAAATTGCCTATGAGATTTGCGAAGATCAGAAGAACAATGGTACCATTTACTTTGAAGGTCGCTATGCTCCTCATCTGATGACTGACGCCAAGGTAAGTCTTGTAATCTGCGATTACAACCACGTTGTTCTCTTATCAGTCAAGGATTAGAGCCATCTTCCAGACCTCTGCCAAAGAAGTAGTCGAGGCTGTGTATCGCGGATTCACTAGAGGAGAGACAGACTTTGGAGTCAAGGCTCGTTCAATTCTCTGTTGTATCCGAGGACTCGACCAGTTCACTACGGAAATTCTTGAACTTGCTACTGAACTGAAACATCTGGGAGTTGTTGCCATTGATGTGGCCGGATCAGCTCATGGAGCAGACGAACAGTATGAGGAAAGTGTGGTTCATGTCTTCCAAGAGGCGCACAAGAGGGGAATCCATAGAACAGTTCATGCTGGAGAGAGTGGTGGACCGAAGGAAGTCAACAGAGCTCTAACGGAAATGCATGCTGAAAGGATTGGACATGGCTATCGGATCATGAACGATCCGGAACTCTACAAGAGTCGTTTCCTCGATTGCAAACAGATTCATCTGGAATCTTGTCCCTACAGTTCGGTCATGACTGGAGCTGTCAAGCTCGACTGGCCCAATCATCCAGTTGTCCAATGGGCTAAAGATGACGTCAACTTCTCCGTTTCTCGAGACGATCCCACCTGTTTCGACAACACAATGCTCTCGGAATTGGTCCTTGTCAAGAAAGAACTCGGTCTGACTGTTCATCAGCTCTGGAAGGCTGTCAGTTTTTCTTTCTTTTCAAACATTCATTTTGAATTGCTCTCGCGTCTCTGTGTATGGGTGTCTGAAGCACGTAGACAACATTGTATTTCAAATTTAGCAACTGAACGCTGCTCGTGCCACTTTCCTTCCGGACAATGAGAAACAGGTCTTGGTGGACAAGATTCTGGCAGCCGAACCCAAGGAATAAGCTCAAAAACCATATCAAAACGATCTTGCCATCGTGATTCTTGCTAAATAAAGCTTTACCATTCTCTCATTAATTAAAAAGATTCAAAGGAAAGAGCTTTATTCTACGAAGCATCTTCAGCAGTCAGGACTCCCGTCTCCTCGCAGATATCTTCGCAACCCATGACCATGGCCGTCGAATCGTCTTCTTCCATCTTCTGTGCTTCTTTCATCTTGATCAGTTGTCTCCAAGTCTCGTCGAATTCCTCTTCAGTAGTAGAACACACAGTCTGAATCTCATCGGTAGACATCTCAGCCCATCGTGAACTCTCCATCGCTGACGAACAAACAAATAACTTTTTTTTTCTGTTCAATAACTTTATGCTTAACGTGTGAAATAGTTAAAATTAAACAGAGTTTGCAGTAATATAGATCAGAACTTGAAGTCTTTGTATTTCTTCTCTGGCTTGGCAGAGCTACCTGTAGCCGGCTGTTTCTTCTGTTCCTGTGCTTTACGCTTTCTCTGAAAACCAGCAGTTTTGCAATATAAAAAAGAGCATACGTTTTGCTTGGCGGAATGTTCAGCAACCATATCGGCAAGGTCTTCCTGATCATCGTTACTGCGAGTTTGTTTACGCAAATGTTCGTCGTATTTCTCTTGAAGACGATTTGGATCAAGATCCATATCATTCGGATCAAGAGAAATTTGAACACCGTCCTCATTCATCGCTTGCTTTTTCTGAAAATGTACAATTTTCAAAAGACCTATTGAAGCTTACAGAAAGATCGTAGACATGAGTAGATCCCATCATAGAGCCTCCAATACGTTCGTTCTTCTTCTCCGGAATGATGTGGTAAGCTGCTGTGGCAGGAGTATCCACTCCGGCAAGGCTTTCTTCGGCTCTTTTGCCCTTACGAAGTTCAATGGTATCCGGAGTCTCGAGACCAGTGATACCAGAGGTCATTCCGCTTGGAGTGACCATTCCTTCGACCATCGGAGTAGTCATTCCGTCGGCAATTACTGAGAATACTGTATCAGTGCAATTTAAGACTTACTCTTTTCAGGAACAGGTTCTTCGTCTTCTTCAATCTCACTCTCGACATCTGAATCCTCATCTGAGCCAATTTCACCCCAATAGCGACGTTCAATGCGCGACTCGTCCTCCGGTTCGAGAGAAGAAGATTGCTGAAGTGAACTTTTAGGAGAAAAACCAGTCCAAACCTCAACACCGAAAACATCGCCATACATCGGTTTGCCGTACTCATCAACCGGTGGTTTACCCCATCCACCAGCATGATATCCGAAAGCGCAGCCTTCTGGAATCGGAGCGCTAAGTCCGGGAATTTTGATGTTGGGATAGCTGGGAGGAGGTCCGTAACGTTGCATAGCGATCAGCCACGGTGGCGGGAACTTGTGGGCATTCTAAACTTCAAAGTAAACTACGATATCATGAAAAGGTTACAGGTCCGACGGGCATTCCAAGAGCGATGCGTAGATTGTCCGACAACTGCCCAGGTTTCTTGTCTCTCATCAATGCTTCTTGTTCTTTTCCTTCATAATAGAGTTCACCCATCATAGTCATGGCTGGTTTGGTCTGCCATTTGAAGAAAGCATCGTGAAGTTTCTGGTAATCGATGTCAATTTTGCCAAGCTTTGGTCGAGCCATGGCACGCATCTTGGACTTGAGACTCGAATGTTCTTCCTGAAATAAAATAAGTCTGATAAAAAACAACAAACCTTTTCCCACATAGCTTCGCGGAGATCTTGGATTCCAGTTCTTCGGATGAAATCAGGCAGCTGGAAAGACTGTCGTTCAAAGCCTCTTTTTCCAGCCAAATACTTTCGCTTGGCATTCCAATGCCGTGGAACAGGTACGGTGTTCCTGTAAGCTTTCAAAGCGACCAGCAGGAAAGGGTCTCTTGAGGTGACATCCGCCCATTCGACAACATCCGGACGGTATGTGCTCTAAAACACCATGGTATGTTATGATGAACAGACTGACCTCCTTTAACTTGGCAATGCTTGGCTGCATAGCAACTCGAAGTTTTCGGCGAGACATCTTCTCCGGAGCGTCTTCGGCTTGAGTTTCAATCATGCTGTAGCGACTTTCTACATCCTTCTTAGCATCATCGTATTTTCCGGAGCTGACTGGGAATTTTTCCACGTCACCGTCTTGTACTTTGAACGCATTGAAAACACTGGTAAAATATTTGAAGTTTGGATCATTTTCATCCAAAACCGGATCTTCGCCAACGTAATCAATTTCAACTGCCAGGTCGTCCTAAAACTCACAATGTTTTTAACTGCAATAAAAAGGTACCTCGATCTCTTCTTTCTTCACTTCTTCACCACCGTCGTTCTCATTATTGGCCACGGGTTCTATCTTCTCCTCGATTTTCGTGTCAACAACATCATTCAGGTGGGATTTTTTCTTTCTCGACTCTTTTTTCTTCTTATTTCTTAGACGTTTTCGTTCAATTTCCTATATTTTCGTAATAGCGAACATTAAAATCCACGAGTACCTGAAGCTCCTTCTTGGACAGCTTAGATTCATCGTCAGAGCTGAAACCTTCATCCAAGTCGGGCATGTTTTTTTCACCTGAAACTAAAAATGTGTCTAAAATAACGAAAAGAAGAGAATTATTATGTATGCATGAAATGACGGAAAATGTGTTTCGAATATGTGAAAAGCGATGAATTTTTGAAGGAATCGATAAAACGGAGAACATGTTACAATTGTTATGTACACGTGCTCGCAAAATCATACAACATACATTTGTTTATAGATGCTCTCGAAATCTACAAATACATATATGGGAAAACGTAAGAGTTTGAAAGATTTTGTGAAACGGGATGACAAAGTTACATTGTAAACGCAGTGCACTTTCCGAGGTTTAAAAACCCGCTCTAAAGGAATTTTTCACTAGGTCTGTAAAAACTCTGTTATATTTTTTCGTTTTCATAATCATCATTCTACGCAGTATTCAGCCAATGGAGTAGGCTCTCGTGTGAAGTATCGGCTTGAGACAAGATCGCCAATGTGAGCATGAATTCAACAAGACACCATAGAAGACAAAAACTGGAAGGAAGATGTGTACCAACGGAATTCCAAGCAGAAGTCTGGATATCAAGAAGGCTTTTGTGAAAAAATACAACGTCAGAAGGGGGTTAGGGACTTTTCTTAGAAAAATTACAATATAATTCGTGTCGAGACCCATTTCAGCGTGTTCCACTGATTTTCTTGATTTTTAGTTATGTTCAATCGACTCAGCGTGAAAAACTACACCAGAAATGTATAACTAAGCGTCAAAAATGTACAAAAACAGCCGAAAAATTGATTCACGAATAATTCGTTCTAGAATATTCTAGAACAATTTTTTCTAAGAAAAGTCCCTAACCCGCCAGAAGGGCATATTCAAAGCGAGGGAAGCAAGAGTACGGAAAATTATTTCTTTTGGGCGGATTCTCCCCAGCAGCGCCATCCTTCATTCCTTTTGCAACCTTTTCGTATTCTGGAGTTTTCGTAGGCCATTACTTCAATCCAGCCGATTCGACTATGTAGTCAATAACCGAGTGCTAACTAATATATGCCGGTAGTATATGAACATTGGGGAAACTTCATCCAACAAGAACAAATTTAACAAAAAAAAAGTATGGGGAATTATACTGGAAAGTTTTCAAGTCGGAAACTATGCAGCTCGATGTTCAACCAGGCGAGCGCTTCTTCAACCGACTCTTGAGTTCTGAATAGCTATTTTGACAGAAAATCTCAGAAAGAACAAACTTTTCCGGATGATACAAGGGGACTCTAGAGTCGTCAATACGGAATGACTTTGTGCAGCCAATCGCACCACAGCGGTATGAAACTGGTGGTCCTTCTCTGCAGATGAATGCGATACCAACGTACTGGCTTGTATGCTCTTTCCATATAGCAAGTTTGACACCAGATTTCAGCTGAAGCTAAAATGTTTGAAATTGACTAGAAAGCGAAGATAGCACATACATGTATCGTGCCGTCACTGAAAAGTAGAAAAACGCTGCCGTCTCGACGATGGTGATGGACGAGGTAAGGAATATTCTCCACAGCTTTAGGCGATCTATCGGTTGGAATACTCGCACAACCCAATTTCTTCAAGTATGTTCTCATTGTACGGAGTCTGGAGATTCTTCTCTGATCACTATCCGAGAGCTTCTCTGTCAATGACATCAGTTCCGGCTTAGCGAAAGGAGTCCTTGCACAAATGGCAAACATCGAATTGTCGCTAAACACCTTTTTTATAGGTAAAACAAGGCAACTAACGGCCAATTAATACAGACTCCATCGCTGTGCTTGCAAGTTATAGAGCCATCAGTCAGTTCGCATACGAATCCTTCCTTGAACTCTGCCCATTTAGCTACTGCATACAGCGGAAAATCGGCTTGGAATAAATGAAGCTGTTTATCTATAAAATGATTCTAGTGTATTTCACAATAATAACCACTACTCTTTAGCTGGATCAAAGCTGAATGATAATCTGCTACTTTGCTGAACAGAGCACAATAATTCTTCTTAGCCTCGTAGTGCAGATCAAGCTCAGAATAGAAGCCAGAATCAGTAGAAGGACTGGGAGATACTGTATCCTAAACTGTCTCATATTTTGAAATCAAAAGAAACGCCTACACTTCGATAGACGTCTGGCTCTTTATATGGCTCTCTCGTGAGGTTGTTTCTGCTCAAGGGATAAAAGCCATTTCGAGTCATCTGCAGCCATTTGTATTCTCGGATGAGGTTAATGCCGACACGGTTTTGAGGATGGGGCTGGAGACAGTCTTTGATCACTGCTTGAGCTTCAGAACTAACTAGCGGCGAAGTGGGAAATCTAAATTCAGACTTTTACGAAAATTCCATATTCGTACGAGTAGCTTCCGATTCTAATGCGTCTATAGGTTCCATCGACAGTATCGCTTTCAAACGGCGGTACTTTATAGAGCATACAGTAGATGGTGGCTCCGAGAGACCAGACATCGCTAGTAGGTGTGTGAGCACCTTTAGCTATAACCTCGGGACACATATAGTTTGGTGTTCCATTCACGTTGTTAGAAGCAACATCCTCGTAGTGACAGGCCAGACCAAAGTCCGACAGCTTAATTTCTCCGCAATGATCTGAAGTCGGTTATAATTGAAGAAAATGATAAAACATGCCAATAAGACAATTTCCTGGCTTTAAATCTCGATGATAAATCTTTTTTTCGGCCAAATAAACCAAGGCATTAACGATCTGATTGGTGTAAGTTGAGGCCTTCAATTCATTGAAAAATTTGTTAACGGCTAGAGACAAATGTAAATAAAAAGTGAGGGGATAAACGGACCATGTTCTTCTTTGATTACATCAAGGAGAGTTTTAGACTGACACAACTCCATCACCAAGTAATAGCGGTTTTTACCATTGTGGAAGTAGTCTAGCGTCTTCACAATTCCGGGATGACACAAATTGCTTAAGAAAAAAGATTTAGAAATGGGTACAAAATGAATCAAACCTGTGAATCTGGATCTCTCGTACAATTCTCTCTTTTGCTCCTTCAACAGTTCTTAGTTCCTTTTTAGAGGTGCGCCTCATCTGTCGTTCCACGTCAAAGACTTTGATAGCGACGTAGTTGTTCATCTGACTGCTCTCGGCTGCAAAAACATCTCCATAACTGCCCTGAAAGATTGCTTATTGCTGTGAAATATAAAGTAAGCTTACGTTTCCGAGGAAATCGAGGATTTTGTATTCCTTGAGACGTCCTTTGCTCGTTCTCGTCAGAATGTCTCCTCTCCACAGGAGGTTCGAGTGAGACTCGCTGTCAACTGTAGACATATCTAAAAAAAATACCGGTTTTGCACGTTTGTAAATGCCTATAAAGTAGTTTCCACCACCGAAAAAGCAAAAAGCATAAAGCAACAATGAATAAAATAGGAATAACGCAGTCGGTTGTTATTTTCGCTTCAAAAGCCCGCGGTTTTTACCATGTTTAGTTTTTAGTAGACATGTGCGCTTGATGATCTTACCCCCCAGATGCTCTCCCTTGGATGTCAACAGCTTGCTCCTCTTAGACCAATTTCGCTGTTACAATGCTCGCAAAAGATTGTCTCTCGTGTGATTCTCAACAAAATTGAAAGTACATTGGAGGAAACCGAAGCAAATTGGCAAACGGGATTTCGGCAGAAGCATTGTACACTGGACAACCTTCATGCTCTCAAAATGGTCATACAAAAAAGCTACGAACATCAACTTCCATTATATCTGGCATTTTTGGACTGCAAAAAGGCTTTTGACTCAGTTGACTGGAACGTTGTTTGGAACAGCCTAAGAGAGTAGGGAGTTCATGGGAAATTGATACATCTTCTGGAACGCTTTTACAACAACTCCAAAAGCTTTCTAAATATCAATGGCAACATGGTGGAAATAGCTATTGAAAGGGGAGTGCGGCAGGGAGACGTAATTTCGCCTCGGCTCTTTAATGCTGTGCTACAATATGCCATTTCCAAAATCGACTGGAACGATGACGGAATCAGAGTGAATGGATCACTGCTCTCCGAACACTTGGACTTGAACTCAATGAGAGGAAGACGGTGTTAATGACAAGCACTCAGTCCAAAAGACCCATTATCTCACGTAACTTCGTGGAATCCTTCATCTATCTGGGATCCAGAATCACCATTCCTTCAGTGGACACAGTGGAAGTCAGAAGAAGATGTGCACTCGGTCATGCTGCATTCAACAAAATGAAGCCACTCCTCTGCAGTCGTCTTCTCAGGATGAACCAGAAACGCAAGCTCTTTGAGATGTGCATTTCACCAGTAGTTCTGTATGGCTGTGAAAGCTGGGCGTTGAAAGCTGACGACAAAAGAATCCTACAAGTGTGTCACCGTCGTATGGAGCGCAGAATGTTAGGAATCACTCAACTGGACAGATGGAACAATGACCGGCTGAGACGGGTCTGAAAGATTGGAAACAGGCTGCCCAGATGAACAAGTTGAAATGGGCAAGAAAGATAAGCCTAAAAGGACACGATGATTGGGCGAGGATTTGCTCGGAATGGACTCCTTTAGAAGGCAAAAGAAGGCCGGACAGACAGCATGTACGATAGGAAGATAGCTTGAGGCTCGAGAACCAAGTTTTTTTTGGAGATGGGACGAGATCAAATGGGAGGCTGCTAGAAGAGACGCTCTAGCGATGAATGCTTGATAAGCAAATAAATAAATTTGCGCTTGGACCCTTTCTTTTCTTAGGGACAGGGGGTGACTGGAACAGAGTGACAAGGAAAGAATAAAAGGAAACAGGAACTATGGGTCGCTCCGAGAAAGAAGTGATAAGAGTAACCAAGCAGGGATGGCAAACCTGGCCGAAAAAATCGCGCCGGCCAGGTTGTAACCGGCGCGCCAAACCTGGCCACAGGCTTGTTGAAAACCTGGGCTGCGGCCAGGTTGGAATTTGCGGCAGGCTAAAAAAATTAGATGTTGAAAACCTGGGCTGCGGCCAGGTTGGAATTTGCGGCAGGCTAAAAAAATTAGAATTAGATTAAAATTAAAAACTGACAATGAAAATAGAAGAAAACTGCTATTTTTACCGAATTTCGTCAAAAATCCGCACTTTCTTCTTTTTTGTCGTCAGTTTTCGATTTTCTTCCAATTTTTCTGATGGCAAAACTAAATCTATTCGGGGGACGTTTTTTGTTTTTTATTTGGAAACAAAAAAAAATGCGAAATGAATTTTTTTAGCTCGCCGCAAAGGCCAACCTGGCCGCAGCGCAGCTCAGACCGCAGCCCAGCCCAGCCTAGACCGCAGCGCAACAACCCAGAATCAACAAGCCTGCTTGGCCAGGTTTGGCGGCTAGGATCGCGGAGGGACTCTCGCCGCGGGTTACTGTAGCAAATCGACAAAATTCGATTTTTCTTGTAGATTCTGGTACTAGACGTTATTTTGTTCCCCTTTTTCGTTGAAACACGTTATAAAGTCACCAACAGCGACCATAAAATAAGAAAACTGGAAAAAATGAAATATTATCGATTTGGTACAGTAACCTTTTTTTCCTGGCCGGCCAGGTTTGCCATCCCTGAGACAAAGAATCATTAGCCCTGGAAGGGCTGTGCTATCCTTGTTACTTCAATTTCAGGAGTTTTTGTTGCTGAATCTCATTTTCTTGTGAGAAATACGATTTGCCTACGAGAACGGGGAATTGTTACCGTATATGCACAGAAAACGTTTACATTTTTGTCATGGGTGCAAGTGGTTTTTGAAAAACTCTCGGAAGGGCATCCCTGACGCTGCCCAGGCTACGTCTGTTGCCTACTTGTACTTGTGTGCAACAAAAATAACTTTATAGCAGCATAACAAACAGTAACAACGAAGATCAATCATTTTTTAGCCTTCCTTTTGCCAACTTTTCTCTGTGAAGAAGAATTCTTCTTTTTGGAGATACGCTTGGTTCGTTGAAGGTTTTTGTTCGAAGACTTTTTCTTCGGAAATTCTTCTTCCTCTTCTATGGCAAGCTTTCTATCAGCTTGGCGAGCTTCGTGAGCTTCTCTTTTCCTGTTCCTAAAAAAGACAAAATAAATTAGGATACACTGATACGAACTTTAGCTCCACCTTGTGCTTAACGTTCTCCAGCTTAATGTTTTCCTCGATTTTTTTCATTCTTTCTCCAGCTGCCAGTACGTCTCGGTATTGCAACTCTTCCTTGGGCTGTGGAGGTTCGAAATGAAGCGGATCGGCACCACCAGCAGCAGCCTCGAACCTAGAAGAATGTGAGAATTTAAAATGATTATACTTTTTGACTGTGTCGTAAATCTTCTTTCTTCTCACAGAAGTCAAATGAGGTTGTTTTCCGACATCAAAAAGCAATTTGCTGATGGCTTTGTAGTCAAACTAAATGTGAAACTGAAGATGCGGTATAAACCAGATTTTACCGAGATGGAAGGTTGAATGTCGTCAGCGTCGCCGTCTTCTTCCATTTGTGCAGCAACTTCTTCGGATTTTTGATGAAGGATTGTCATGAAAGCTTCGTCTATGATGGAATTGAACAGGTAATCACTGAAAAAAAGAAACAAAGTGAAAAAAAAAGAAAATACTAACCTTATTCCTTTAGCAGAAAGAAGGTCGGCAAAAGGTTTCAAACAAATGGTCATTTGTTTTTTCGTCAAACCACCAGCTCCATCGAGTTCATCGAGAAAAATAGAAGCAAAGTGAAACTTTAGTCCGTCAGAAAAAGCTTTGTCTGAAAACTAACGTAGTGCGTGATTTCAAACGACAAACCAGAAGAGATAGTAGATTCTTGGAAAACTTTCCAAAATGGAGAACGGGCTTCTTTTTTCCAGCCAAGTCCTTTCAGATGAACGAAAAGAGCTCGCAGCATGCGGCGCATCAACTAAAACCATAATGATCGATCACAAAAAATACAAACCATCAAAAATTTGTCCATGCGCCAGCGATCGATTTTATGCCATTCTTTGGAGAGACATATAAACATGGCTTTGATGTACATTGCCTTCTCTTCTTCACTCTCGAACGTGTTGAGAAGGCCACTTATGCGGTCTGCCAATTCCTCCTACGAAGTAAACATTAAAATATGAATGAGCTAAGCACCTGGAGTACCATCTTGTCTTGCATCCACATGACGTAGTGAAGTCCCTTTGCCAAGCGGAGCATATCAGCATCTTTGAACGCTGAAATGTAATCACATTATCATAACAATAAGTTTGAACGTACGATTAGTACGCGACTGCTCTTGAATCCATTCAGTCAGTGTTTCCAATGCTCTTTTCCGAGTAATAGGTTCTCCTGACGACAACCGCTGTGCAAAAACGATTTCCACGCCAGTTAAATTACCGTCCATCTGAATTCGTAAATATTGGCAGATAAATAAAAAGAGAAACTTAGAAAGGCAAAAAAATAGGGTGGAACTGAAAGTTTGAGAAACGGCGTTGAATACGTGAAAGCGCGTCAATTTTTGGTAAATACAGTAAGAAAAAATGAGACCTTCACTTTTACAAGTTGTTTTATTTTTTAAACTTATATATTCTTCTGTTGTATTCAATTTTTAGGCCATGAAGGTAAAATGTATTTCCCGAAATCCAGACGATTATCAAAGGGAAACAACCCGTGATATCCCCAAACGTGAGCTTTTTTCTTCTTCACAATCTCAGCCGGAGTTTCAGTTGTACGTAATTGGAATGCACCTGAAGATCCATTCCGTGCACAAGTTGAATACACGAGAGCTTTGAATGCAACTAAACTGGAACGAGTTTTTGCAAAACCCTTTATTGCTTCCCTCGATGGACATATGGAGCAAGTTAGAATCATTGCAAAGCACCCAGGTATATCAACAAATTTAGTTTCATTAGTTTCTTACAGGAAGACCTTCGACAGTGTTTACTGGTGCAGACGATGGTCAAGTAAAAATATGGGCCCTCGCCAATAGATCTTGTCTCTCCACCATTCAAGCACATCATGGTCCGATTAACGGTACTTCAAGACAATTATTTTCTAATGTCTGTATTTCAAGGAATTTCGGTAGATGTTGCTGCTGGAGACGGCTTTGTCACAGTTGGACATGATAACCAGCTGAAATATTGGAGACTTCCACACCCCATTGAAGGAGATTTGTCAGAACCGGCCTATTCCAAATCTCTCAACGGTATGCCTAAGTTTTGCTCTCACGTAAACCTTTTCCAGGCGTTTGTCATGCCGTTACTCATATTGCTAAATCCTCAGACTTTGCCACCTGCGGCGACGATGTTTCAGTTTGGAAGCCCAATAGGTACAATTTTGCTCTTTTCTACATTGTTTTTTTTTAGAGACTCGCCTGTCCGTATCTACAATCTCGGCCCTAATACCATACACTGTCTTCGGGCAAATCCCATAGAAGAAGTAGTCATGATGGGAGCAATGAGTGATAGATCCATTTTTGTCCTGGACACTAGGCAGAAAACACCAGTCAAGAAAGTGACAATGAAACTGCGTCCAAATGCTGTCAGCTGGAATCCAATCGAAGCTTTTACTTTTGTTGTGGCCAATGACGACTACAAGTATTTTCTTTCAGTTCATATTAAATGTCAGCTTACAGCATTTACACATTCGATATGAGGTATCTATCACATCCCAAATTCCTTCACCAAGGCCACACTGCTGCTGTAATAGATGTCGACTACTCGCCAACCGGACAAGAATTCGTTTCCGGCTCTTTTGACCGAACCATCAGAATTTTCAATGCCACAGAGAGTAGAAGCAGGTTTTTCATTGTTTTCTCTATCCCACTTAAATCCAATTGTAGAGAAGTCTATCACACAAAAAGAATGAACAAGGTTTTGTCGGTCATGTGGTCGATGGATAACAAGTTCGTTCTTTCTGGTAGTAACGAGATGAATGTGAGAGTCTGGAAAGCTAAGGCCGCTGAAAAAATGGGCCCGGTCAGTCTCTTTTTTTTTGAATTCACACAAAAGTCTTTCAGCTCGGCCCTCGTGAGAAGGCCGCTTTCGAATACAGTGAAAAGCTTCGCGATCAATTCAAGGAACATCCCGAAATTCGACGAATTGCTAGGCACAGACAAGTTCCGAGCAGCGTTCTCAGGTATTTGTTGTCGGTTGCGTATTTTCATGGAATCTTATTCAGTGCTACTCGAGAACATACTACCATTCGCAATGCGCGCTCAAGAAAAGAGTTCAATCGACGTCGTGCTGAGGCCATCAAAGACGAAGACGTGGATTTTGTTCCCGAAGTCAAGAAGGCTATGGTTACTGCCCTCGAACAATAGAAAAGTTGTTACTCATTGTTACTGTTTTCCTGAAATTGCCATTGTTGGTGTCTCAAATAAACAATTCTTTAGAATAGTAAGTTTATTCATTGTAAGTTGCACTTATAATACCGAGGTTAATCGACCTCTTCAATGGTCGGTCCTTGTCCAGATCCAGGAGGTCCGCCAGGAGTTGGCCCACCAGGTTGACCGCCGGCTGCTTGGTACAGACGAGTGATGATTGGATTGCAAACTCCCTCGAGTTCTTTTTGCTAAATACCTTTTTTCTCTAGATCTGATAAATTACCTGATGTGCAAACTCGTCCTTTTCAGCAGTCTGATTACTTTCCAGCCAATGAAGGATCTAGAAATGTGTAAAGCTGGAGAAAAAGAAACGAACCTCGTTGCACTTTTCTTCGATTTTCTTTTTGTCCTCTTCTGACAACTTCTCCTTCAGTTTTTCGTCGTCGATGGTCTGCTTCATGTTGAAGGCGTAGCTCTCCAAGGAATTCTTAGCCTGAATTCGGTCCTTCTGCAACTCATCGTCCGCCTTGTATTTCTCGGCGTCATTGACCATTCGGTCGATTTCTTCCTTAGAAAGACGTCCCTTGTCGTTGGTTATCGTGATCTTATTGCTCTTTCCAGTGGATTTATCAGCGGCGTGGACATTGAGAATACCTGAACTTACCTTTTCTTGTTCTCTCACTGTGTCTTACCATTGGCATCAATATCGAAAGTGACCTGAGTTTATTCTTTGCGTGAATATAATTTGATATTTTACCTCGATCTGGGGCACACCACGAGGAGCGGGAGGAATGCCAGACAACTCGAACTTTCCGAGTAAATTGTTGTCTTTTGTCATGGCTCTTTCTCCCTCGTAGACCTGAATCAGAACACCAGGCTGGTTGTCGGAATAAGTGGTGAATGTTTGAGAAGTCTTCGTTGGAATGGTTGTGTTTCTCTGAACAGAAGAATATGGGAAAAATATGCGAACACCTTGATGAGAGCAGTCATGACACCACCTGCAGTCTCGATTCCGAGAGACAACGGAGCGACGTCGAGAAGCAGCAGATCTTGAACTGCTTCGCTCTTGTCTCCGGACAAAATTGCTGCTTGTACAGCAGCTCCTAGAGAGTTATTAAGTCTTTTACTTCGGCTACTTACCATAGGCTACAGCCTCATCCGGATTGATGGACTTGTTTAGTTCCTTTCCACTGAAGAGATCGGACAGAAGCTTTTGAACCTTCGGGATACGCGTGGACCCTCCGACGAGAACAATGTCGTCCACTTGGCTCTTGTCGAACTTGGCATCTCTGGAGCAAATCATCATAAAATTTAGAAAGAGGGAGATACCTTAGAGCCTTTTCCACAGGGTCCATGGTGCTTCTGAAAAGATCTGCACAGAGCTCTTCGAAGCGGGCACGAGTAATGTTAGTATAGAAGTCGATTCCCTCGAAGAGCGAGTCGATTTCAATCGAGGCCTGCGAAGACGAAGAAAGAGTTCTCTTGGCTCGTTCGCAGGCAGTTCGAAGACGACGAAGAGCTCGAGGGTTGGAAGCCAAATCCTTCTTGTGCTTGCGCTTGAACTCAGCGACAAAGTGATTGACCATCCGATTGTCAAAGTCTTCCCCTCCTAAATGTGTGTCTCCAGCCGTAGATTTCACTTCGAAGATGCCATCCTCAATGGTGAGAATTGAGACATCGAATGTTCCACCTCCCAGATCGAAAATGAGCACATGTCTTTCTCCATGTCCCTTTTTGTCGAGTCCGTAAGCGATCGCAGCTGCAGTTGGCTCGTTAATGATTCGAAGAACATTGAGGCCAGCAATAGCTCCAGCGTCTTTTGTTGCCTGTCGCTGGGAGTCATTGAAGTAGGCAGGAACAGTAACCACAGCATCCTTGACCGTCTGTCCGAGAAACTGTTCAGCGGTCTCCTTCATCTTCACCAATACCATCGAGGAAATCTCTTCCGGAGTAAAAGTCTTGTTCTCTCCTTTGTATTCGACTTGGAGCTTGGGCTTGGATCCCTCATTGAGAACCTTGAAGGGCCAATGCTTCATATCGGACTGAACTCCCGGATCATCGAACTTACGACCAATCAGTCGTTTTGCATCTGAACCATTTTTCGATTCGTTTCTCTGTATTACTGACCGAACACAGTATTGTGTGGATTGAGAGCAACCTGGTTCTTAGCGGCATCTCCAATCAGTCTTTCAGTATCCGTAAAAGCTACGTAAGAAGGCGTAGTCCTGTTTCCTGAATATACATTTTTCCATTCAGTCAAGAAACTAACCTTGATCATTGGCAATGATCTCAACTTTTCCATGTTGGAAAACTCCGACACAAGAATACGTAGTTCCGAGATCTATACCAACTGCATTAGCTCTCGACATCGTTTTTTTTAACTGAAAAAGTGGGTTCAGTAAGGCAAAGGAGAAAGAAAGAATCGAAAAGCGGTGGCCTCTTGCTGCGCCGATCGAAAAGAATGATGCCATGTTGGCTAGGAAAACAACAACAGCGGGGTCTAGAACCTTCTGCGGGCTCGAAGCTTCGCGAAGATAGGCCTCAAAACTATAAACAAGGCCTTTCAAAATATGTTTTCGGTTCTCTTGAGAACAACTTTCGTGCACTGATAGCTCAGATGAATGGGGGGGGGGGGCGTGCGGAGGACTTCTGATCTGAAGTGAAGTAGCTGAAGGGAAAAGTTTGTCCGTAATCTTGACTTAAAATGGTCTTCCCAAGTTCGTATCTCCCACTGATGACAATTTCTTGCTTTTTTAGTCGCAATGAAATTTATTTGAATTCCGCGCTTCTTCCTCTACTTCTTGGTTCTTGAAACGAAAGCTCAACTGACGGGAATAAATGTGCACTAGTTTCAAAACTTCTCATTTTTCTTGTCTTTCGTCACAGTCTTCTTCTTCAAATTTGGTTCACTCATCAAATTTTCAGAGAGAAGATGTCCGGTCGAGGAAGGGGTAATACAACCAGCAAAAGAGGAACGCCGAACCTTGCCCTGGCCGGTAAAAGAGAAGATGTAAATTCCAAAACTCCGGCGGCGAGAGGGTAAGCTTTTTTCGGCATTCTTACTATTGTTTTGCTTTTAGTAAATCACCGCGTGGGGCTGTTCGAAGCGGAAGAGGCGTTGGTGGTGGAGGAAGAGGAGGAAAATTTGTAAAACAAGATTTGATCACATCAGAAGGAATTTTCTCTGAAGGTCTTCACGCAGAAGGAGCTAACAGAAAGGATAGAAGAGACGTCGATAAAATCAGTAATTTGTTTATGTTTACGTAAATACCTTCATTATTCAGCTTTTGCAAAAGATTCGCGCAATGGAATTGAAAAACGAGCAAAGAATGAGACCGAGGATCGAATGGAAGTTGATCACGAAAAAATCTCGACGACCACCGGCTATGATGATGAATGGCGAAGTGATACAGAAGAAGATCAGCAGGCGTTGCAGGAGATTACTGGCGGCGCTGGTTTCATTTCCGATTTCAAGCAAGGAGATCGCCTTCCAATTGTTTTACCAGCCAAGGACGAATATCAATACCAAGAGGTTCAAACTTTTGCTCCAAAACAAGTTTTTAGCTTATTTCAAAGTTGAATCAGAATAAACTAAACGGACATCATCCGGAAGAGAATTATGCCTCGTATGTTACTTGTTGACTTTTCATGAACCATTTTCAGCAATCAAAAACGAGATCCAACAAAATATCTCAGCAAAAAAGCTGGTAAAATCTTGATAAAAGCCTTTGAAGGTAATTTCTACTTCTTTTAAATATCACAAGTGTATTTCCTTACAGATGGCCGCAGCGAGTCGCTGATGCTTCTTCAGTTGCCCACCGTTGTGAATAACCTCACATCCAATGTCAATCAACCAGCTGTTAAACTGGAGCCGAACTCAGATGTTCCACTTCCCGCAGATACTTCATCCAGCAACTCTCGTCCCGAGTTGCCAAAAGGAAAGAAAATCGGAAAGCTTCAAGTATGATAGTTTCTTGTGCTCAATGGACAGTTTACAGATCACGAAAAGAGGAAGAGTCATGCTGAAAATCGGAGATACCGTTTTAGATGTCGCGTTGGCTGCAACAACAGAACTATGCGAGGTGAAACTGTCAATTTGATAGCCCAATCTTTCATTTCAGAACGCGATTCTATTAGAAACAAAAGCGGAACCTTCGCCCGTAAGCATGTTTCGACCGACAGACACTGGTAGCAACGCTGTCTATCACGTTGGCAAAATCGAACATCGGCTAATCGCTTCGGCCAATTGGAGTAATCTTCGAACCAAGCAGGATACGGTTGGTTTTTTTTTTCGCTTATCAAATAATCAGTTTCTATCTGATCTGAAATACGCCGAGATTTTACCTTCAGATAATTGTTCTTAATCTTTATTTCAGCCAGCAACTCCTGCTCCAGTTTCCCCTTCAAAGCCAAACGTCCTACTTCTCCAGGAATTCCGTGATTTGGTTCAGGAATCGGTCAATTGGTCAGAAGAGGCCGAAAAGTGGGCTAGTCCTTAGATACTTGCTCGCCTGCATTGTTATTTTTCTTGTTGTTATTGTTGACTCTGTTGTCTTCCCTGCTACGGGTCTTTTTCCCTTATAAAATATATACACTCAGGTATTCGAACAGCTGTAGCCGTTTTTAGTTTCTCGTTAACTCACGTCAGCGCTCCCACTATCGATGGCTAATTATGAACCCAAATTTTGCTCATTTCAGTTTGATCTCCCGGGAGGTCGTCTTACCACGTCCATTTCACACTTTGAAGGTCTCAATTTCACTTCTTTGGATGTCTAATGGTTTGGAACTTGCGGAACAGTTATTTTGATTTCTCAAGAGCTGAACCTTTCTTTTTATCAGGCTTGTTACTCACGCGGAAAGTACTTCATCTGTCGAATATTAATCGAGAGAGGCTTCTGTTGTCCTCTCGTCTTATTCAGAGCACAAATAGTCTGTTTTGAGACACTTTTCCAGCTCTTAGAGCCTCTTTCTGTCATTTTACTGTTCTCTTCTATCATTCTCCTCACAAACAGCTGTCTTTTCTGCTCTGCATAGTAACTCCACCCATGTCTCTTCAGCACATGTTTTTTTAATATTCTCTATTAATCTAAAGATCTACTGGCATCGGGTCAAAGGACGCAACATGATAGAGGACAGTTGTCCGTCATGAAACTGCAGTTTAAAGAGATTCTCGTTGCAATCCGAGAACTTTTTTTTCGTTGGAGGAACTAAGCGTTTCGCTCTTTCTGATGTTTCGGAAAAAGTATAGTTGTTTTTGAGACACAAAGCGCCAGATAGGGAGTTGATTAGGCCACTCTCAGTAAAAAATCATCTGAGGGCTTCTCTTTCGACTTCTTCCGTTCCCATCCGTTTCGATTGTGATAGCTCTCGTGAGTTGACGGCTCATCAATTGCGAGAGCGGAGGGTCCAACAACCGTTTTTCTCTCAAAGAGCATCCCGGATTAGTCGCAATATTTGGACTATACTCCTGGCCATCTTTGGTCTTCTCCTCAGTACTGACACTGAGAATATCCCTGTCGCATATTTGCCAACTCGTGCAACCGTCTTGTTTGTCCGTGTAGTTTCGAGTATCTTTATCTTTTTTCGCTGTTTCTCTCTCAGATATCCATAGTTTAGCAGAAGAGCAACTCGTGCCTAGTCGGCTCAGATTACGGATGACATTTGTGCTGTTCGTCTTATCCACTGCCAAAGAAGGAAAATGCCGTCATTGGGTTGTTTACTCGGGATTGAAAAGTAGATGTTTCTGTTCACAACCAGCAGCTAATGATGCCGCCAGCAATTTGAATTCTGTTTATTTTCCGCTGGCACTCGATCAACATTCCGAAATAAGCTCTTTCTGTCGAGTGCTCATTAAAACAAATTGGAGGAGGAGGTGGATGAACAGTTCACCAACTCTCTTTCTGCTCCAATAGCTTTGCTCTCTTATTCGAACCAGATCTGCAATTGCTACCTCAATTATGTACAACCCCTTGCTCTCCGTTTAGTTCTTCTATTCAACTGATCCTTAGCTCGCCCTAGACTTTTGACGTAACAGCATGGTGAGGTGTCGAGTTATGCTAATTCTGAGGCGGGGACAAACATAAAAAGTAATTTAAGACACCAGACTGATCCCCGTTTTGATCTCTCTCTCTCTCTGCATGATTTTTTGGTCTTTTTTTTGAACGCACTCGTCTGTCATTTATGTCAACTTTTTGTGGGAGAGAGACCTTCTCTTCTTTTTCAAAAACCTTCTTCATTTATCAATTGTGAGTAAAATGGCGCTAAGATGCCGAAAACGCTAAAATTAATGGCGTTTCGACAGATGGTGACCATTCTTCTTCGGAGGCCGTTGTGCACAGCAACAACATCAAGACACGCCAACCTCTAGTCTCTCGTCATCTGAAACATTCATAATTTTGAGTTGGTCCTCTGTTTTTCTCCCTGAAAGTCATATTGGTTTCCGTAAGCAGAGCAATCTCTCCAACTGTCACTCTTTTCCGGCAAAACAAATGGGATACGGTAGTCTCAGTGTTTGGAGACTATCCAAACCAGACATTTTAAATTTAATAATTTCCCCATAACCTTATCTTGATCGAATGAGCTCTTGTGAATGCCAAGATGGCTAAATCCAGTTTGTGCCCGTCCCAATTACTCAGTCTGTCTCTTCTTAATCTCCGTCTCTCATTTACACTTGGAGGTCTTGAGACCATTCGTTGATCTGGATCTGTGAAAAAGTGGATTCTTTATAGAGAAAGGGATTTGTGATTTAGAAAGGGCAATTTGAAATGGATGCTTAGAATTTACGAATAGTGATTCTCTATACACTAGCAAAAAGAGTGGACGATCGGTCGCTGCCCGATCCTTTTGGCACGGTCTAGTTCATTTTTTACAACGATACCAGAGAGACCGGATCGGACAAAACCCGCTCCTCCGTACCTAAAAGTAACACGCTTTGCCTTATCAACATGAATTGACTGAAAACAAAAACTGTTGCTTTTCGCAAGATTATGGCAAAATTGATTTCAAAATTGACTCTAATAACTCTAAAAAGCTTCTAATTCCGAAAATGCAGGGGTATAACAGGGTCGAAAAGCAACAAAAAAATCTTGAAAATATGTTTCTAGAGGTAACTTTTTACGTTGAATCCGATAAAATTGGTTCCGAGCCTGAAAATGCTGTTGGTGCGCGTTACGATTTTAGGCTCGGCGCGTTTCGTACTAATGGAAGGCAAAGCTAAATCCACCGATCAACTGAAAAAGAGCGAGAGTAACGTCACTCTTTAGCTCTATTTTGACCGGGTCCTATTTTTGGTCTCGTTCAAATTACAGCTAATAATCCATCCGCCCTCACTCTCTATCTTCCGGTCAATAGCAATCTCATTCTAACACGTCTCATTCTGTTTGTATTGAACTGTGCATTTGGAATACTTTGAGGAAGCAGTGTTCCTCCCTACATACATTGTTCCTGGCAGCCATCTGTCAATCATTCTCAGGCTCTTCCCGACCAACTTCTCGTTCTCCATGAACAAATGATTTGTTCGTTTTCAATCTTCTCGCTACTATTCGTTTTCCTATGTCTCTCTGAACCACCTCCGTTCTCTAATCAGCTCTCGTCGTATTTTAACAGGACATCCTGTTCAATCCGATTACATGTTTCGGAGTTTTCTACACTTCTGACTCATGCCGTTCTGTTGCTAGCAATCTTTGTAGTTAGCAGGTCTTTTCAGTTGTGGGGTTACTTGACGGCAGTTGCGTGAGAGTCTTTTCAAATTGCACCGTACTCAGTGACTAGAGAAGGAACATTCCACATATTCCTCGAAAGTCTGCCAGGATGTGAACTTTTGAGACGGCAATTATAATCCAAAAAGGGCATCTTCCTCACCCGGAACTTTCTCTTTTCAAAAGAACTCACAATTATCATTTGACACTGAATAGGATTGCTTCGTTAGTACTTGTGCCCGTTGTCTACCTCCCAAGCCGTCATTTGCAGACTGCGTCAGGCCTAGTTTGGATAAAGCAGTTCTAATGAGTCGCAGCTGTGTCTTCCTCCCAGAAGAACACATACCATTAGCATTTGATCTTCTCCCTGCAGAAAAAATCTTTATGGACTGCGTTCTCTTAGCTCACACACCCATAATTTTCTTCAGTGACCCGCCTTTTGGAGCTGTTTCGCTCTTTCTCTCTAGTCTAAATCTGTCAGCTATTTGCCTATTCGGTAGCACTTCCGTTTTCGCGAGGAGGAGTGTAATGAGTCCTCTTCTAATCGTTCTCCTTTGTTGGACAACTGACTCACTTTTTCCTCAAAACATCCTTTTCAGTCATGGATCTCACTACCACAGCTCCAACTCTTTTCCAAGCTGTCGTCAATGTGACCACTACCGTCTCGCCAGCAGATGCCATGTTTATCAAAATGGCCTTTCTCAAGAGCGTCTACCAATGGGTCATTCCACTCATGATAATTGTCCTTTTGGTCAGTTCCTTCTTTTTCTTTGAAGAACCAAACCATTTCAGATAGCCATTGTTGGAAATTCAATCATATGTTTGGCCAGTCCATTCATGGCATTTCCAATCTCTCCATATCTAAAGCTGTGTGTATCCCTGGCCGCGGCAGATCTTTGGGCAGCTACACTCTTGATCATAGGTATGTTCCAAACCCGTCAAAAACACTAGCTTCTCCTGTCGCAATCAGCTGTGTAGACCTCATTTGCGCGTCCACCCACTTGTCCTATCAAAGTCAGTCCTAGAAGAGAAAGGATTGTTTCAGGTCTGTTAGTGAACAGCTATTTCCCGGTGGTGCTGGGATATCCGAAGTCGTCATTCTGTCCAGATGCTTGGCTCGAGGTGTTCCGTGTGGCTGGAATGCTTACCTCTGATCTCCATCTCTTTGCTCTGGCCATTAACCAGTTCTTGGGCACCTTATGGCCACTCAAATATAAGGTTTTGCTCTATTTGATATCCCTAAAAACCAAACAAATTCAGGTAATGGTGACAACTCGACGAATTAGGCTCTTGATTGTCGGTCTCTGGCTGATTCCAATGATCGTCTTGCTAGTCTGGTGAGTCTTTTTGGCGAGAAGAAAAAGCGCCTGGCCTCTAATCTCAGTTTACATGCAAATGGGGTCGTTTAGAAGGAATTCTTCCAAGCAAAGACTCATGGGACTAAAAAAAGACTTTTACAGGTTCCTTGCCGATCCGGAGGATGGTCTTCGTCAAGAGCACTGCCGTCTTGGTTTCTACAACCGATTCCCCTTTCGGCTCTCCATCTTCCTCATTTTCATCATACCACTCATCGCCACATTGGGAATTTATGCGACCATCTTAGCGAAACTCCTCAAAGCTAAAGCTGAATTCGACAATTCGTGTCATGCTGAACGGTTTGTTCTTTTCGAGTATGATCTTATCAGTATTGTTCAGAAGGTTGAATAGTCGTCGATCCAATGTCCATTCGAAAATTAAACTCGTCTGGACAACTTTGCTCATAGGTACAGTATTGTTTTATCCCACTACAGCCTCTTCCAGTCACCTCTTTTGCTCTGAGCTGGGGTCTCTGCGTCCTCTATTTCGTACTCGTCTGCCAGGACGGCTGTCCATTTACCTATTTGATCGACGTGGATTTCTACCTTGGACTCTTTTTCAATGCCAGTGTCCAGGCGATGGTAACCAGACACTTTTTCGGACAATACAAAAGTTCTAGGTGATGGTCAAACTGGCAGCCAATCCCTTCATCTATACCCTTCGGATCAAGGCTATTCGAGCCAGTGTCAACTCACTCATGAGACGATGTTGGTCTCGGAAACGGTACCTGCCAACGAAGACGTGTAAGAGTGGAATGACTTTGATAAGTACAAACTCGTCTGTTCCCTGCAGTGTCTGAGGAAGAAGAAGTTCCAGCCAATTCAACGGGTATACGATGGGTCAACATAAATATTTACTCTGAAGCAGATATAGACAGAAACAGGGATGTGGAGAATAGAGCACATTCCTAAAATCAGTCTATTAGTATGCCAGGATGATTTATTATGCATGACAGGAGTGTTGGTTAAAGATCACAGAACAGTGGTCAAACAGTAAAGAAACTCGAAAAGTCCACTCGGTACTACAGGTAACAGCGACTTTTGAACTGACGAAGACAACGATTACATGACATTCGGACCAGCGAAGAACCGGCTCACCCACTTTGTATAGTTGGAACTAGCGACTAGGGAAAGAATACGAAAACACATAAAACAGACGGGGTGCCGAAGTTAAGAATAATAACTTAGATACAACCTGATCGGTAGGGTAAGACACATGATTAAAGCTCTGACGAGTCGAAGATCTTGGCGACTGTTTCAAGACACATTTCGCAAACACAAAGTCTTTCTGCACTGGATTTACAAGATTTTCGGTGAAGTGTCGCAGGGTTCATTCTTTCACACCTTTTCTCTTGATTTATCATTTCTGGCAAAAGATTCCGCCTATACCAATTTGATCTAGCCGGGTACACTTTATGGAAACGAAAAGAAACCTCGATCCGATCTACGCTTTGTCCTCGTGGGGCTGAAACATGCATTCATCGATGGGGCAGTCCGTTACCATACAATTGTGAGGTTTTTGAGTCTCTGGTTCGGGTATCTACCTACGACGCCTTTACGTTCGCGATACGTCTCGCCATTGTTCTCATTTTTACTAGTTATTTTTTCATCGACTGAAGTATTTTCAGGCTTACATCCCCAAAACTTTCTCAATGTGCCAAACCAAGGGATAAACAAGCAGATTTGGGTGCTCATCAGATAATCTTTCTGGGCAGATTTCTTTACCCCATTGCGCCCTACCGATGGTCCCTTTCGTGAGTCGCAGCCAGTAACACAGTTTTAATTTTTTTTCAGCATTTTCATAAACTGTCCGGTGTATTGGAAAATCCCCTGTGAATCAATCAAAAGTACCACGGACTGACAGAAAAGTTCAGGCTGTACTACAAAGGAAATAGGGAGATACCTGGAGGACAATTTTCCTCCATGCTGAACAAATTTCTCATGGAGGTTAATCGGACAACTAACCAATCGGAAAGCTTCAACAGGCACGTTCAGGCTCCTTCAAAGTTATAGATTTACTTTAGCGGGATTGCAACGCTTCGCAGAAGCAACAATGCTCTGAATTTTCCAGAACTTCTTCTCTATCTGCAAAGAAACCAGCTGGACTCGTTTTTCGTAATGAGAAGATTGAAGAAATAAACATTTCATCTAACTGTCTTATAACATTTTCAGCGAGACGAAGTATTCACTCCAAGCAAGCAGGATGAACAGTCTGGACATCCACATTCCGACTCTACGGGGACGCAATACGAATGTATTGCAAACAGTGGCTGAAATTATCTAGGCCGCTTATCAAAACACAAAAACTGCTCGAAATGAATATTTACTCTAAAGCACTGTGGTCACTCGGATATAGACAGATACAGAGATGGCGAGTTGAACTGCGGATATGTCAAAGGTCTATGATTGGGTTCATTGCAAATATCACTATTTCCCTTCGTACTCCTTGTTGAGGGCTCTTCCAATCAAAAGTCTTCTGATTTCCGACGTTCCAGCGCCGATCTCGTACAGCTTCGCATCGCGGAAGAGTCTACCCGTTGGATACTGAAATTGGTAGTTAAAAAAGACTAGAGAGAAAACTAACATCGTTGATGTAACCGTTTCCACCGAGGACCTGGATGGCCTCGCTGCAGACTTGAGTACACTTTTCGGCCAGGTAGAGAATCACTCCAGCACAATCCTGTAATCAGTCTGTTAATATGCCGAGAGAGTTGTCTAAAGATCACAGAACCATGGTCAAACAAAAAAGAGAGTCGAAAGGTCGCCTTGATAACGCGTCTTTAATAAAAACGGGCGCAAAGCAGTTACCTTGTTAGAAACGTGTCCATTGTCAGCAGCCTTGGCCACGGTATAGAGGTAAGCACGAGAGGCATTGAGAGTAGTGTACATATCCGCCAGTTTTCCCTGCATCAGCTGGAAGGTACCAATCTTCGAACCGAAAGCCTCTCTCTGATGAGCATACTCGAAGGCGATGTCACAGGCAGCTTGCATGAGACCAAGTGGACCTCCGGACAGGACAAGACGTTCGTAGTCGAGTCCGGTCATCAGAACGTAGACTCCTTTTCCGATTCCTCCCATCACATTGGTCTCAGGAACTTTGCAGTTGTCGAAGACGAGTTCACACGTGTTCGAACCTCTCATTCCGAGTTTGTCCAGTTTCTGGGAAGTGGAGAATCCGGGCATTCCCTTCTCGATGAGGAAAGTCGTGATTCCATGCTGATGTTTCGACGGATCCGTCTTGGCGTAGACAACGAGTACATCGGCATCGGGGCCATTTGTGATCCAGAACTTACTTCCGTTCAATATGTAGCTGAAAGAGGTAACTAGATAAAAAGACTGGACACCTACTATTCTCCTTGCTTTTCGGCTTTGATTTTCATCGAGACGACGTCACTTCCAGCACCAGTTTCACTCATAGCCAATGCGCCCATATATTCTCCGTTGATCAGTTTGGGCAAATACTTATCCTTCTGAGTCTCGTTTCCATTTCGAACAATCTGATTGACACATAGATTCGAATGAGCTCCATACGAGAGGGCGATGGATCCAGAGGCACGAGAAAGCTCTTCCATGGCTAGCACGTGCGAAAAGTAGTTCAGTTCAGATCCTCCGTATTTCGCTACGAATTAAATGAACTGAATTTCAAATGATCACTTACCGGGAGCAGTTATTCCAAGGAGTCCTTGGTTTCCGAGTTTCTTCCAGAAGTCACGAAGACCAGACCATCCGTTGTCTTTGTCGATGGCTTGAGCATGGGGAGCGAGTTCTTTTTCGGCAAAAGTGCGAATCGACTGTCTGAGAGCCTGTTCATCTTCTGTCAGACCGAAGACGGCGTCCGGAACAGGATATGCCGACATGGATCGGACAGATCCGGCCGCCTTCGTGGAGGCAGTTCGCAGGAAACCCGGGAGAGACATCTGAAGTTTGAAATGAGCAACAAAGAGTGATCAAGTTGGCTGGAGAGAACGGGAACTTATCAATTGTGCGAGACGCGGGAAAGAAAGGGCAAACATCGACTGCTGGGAGAAGCGACCCGCTCGACATGTGGCAGGATCGACCTAAGTCACGTCACTCGTGGGGCGTGGCAGCTCAACCCTCAGTCTAACCTATTTCCTTATTCAGCCAAGAGTTTCCTGATTGTTAGAGATTCCAAGAGAATATATTGATTCAAAGATCAAAAAAGCAAATATGAGAGGTCTCTTCCGTCGAGAATATGCGACAATAGAGCGCGAATATTCATAACACGTACCATGCCGTCTAGACGAGTCGCTTCCAACAGAATCTCCAACTCCTAATCGCTTTCAAATAGAAAAGCGTTTTTTAAGTTACAAAAAGTAAAACTCATAAATTTGTTTAAAAAAACTTTATATCACAGATGAATAAAATCACAAAGAAGTACCGGATAAACTTGGTCAATTGGCGGGAGTCTGTGGAAGGACAGCTCCTGGAGACAGGTCCAATACCGTCTGCTTACTCTTGTAAACTTCTCGAGCAATTTGTCGTTGCAAAACACTCAGTCTGTCGTGGACACTGGTCAAGATTTGGTCAACTCCTTTGATTCTTCTTCCAACATCGCCTAGTTTGTTGCTGTACTGGATCAAGTCGTAACTGTTCTCCGTCTCATTGAATTCGTGGAGAAACTGAACATCTTTTTCCATTAGTCGTGTTTCCACTAACCTCGGCCAGCGAATGAGCGCTTTCATTGAGAGTTCCTTGTGCTTCCTGAGTAGCCTTTATCTGCTCTTGGAGCTGATTGACTTGCATCTCTAATGAAGTTAGTGTGAGAGCACCCGAGTCAAGGGATGTATCTGCCATTCCTCTGCAAAAGAGCCGCTAGTGGGTAAACGAGAGTCAGGCGAGAACAGGATTATCGACTCGAGACGATTAAAACAGTACGTCAGGGATAGGAGGAATAGTTTCCCTTGCTAGTTTCTTTATTTGTTTTGCTGATCTGCGATCACGTACTGTTTTCACTCAAACGAAAAAAAAAACTGTAATTAGATACATAGAAAATGTAATCCTTCAGTTTTGCTTTGTGGCTACCATGGAAGGAGACTGTCTGGACAATGGAGTCTACTTCGATGACTTGCTTGCGGAAATTCGTCTACTGAACCAAATCAGGAGTCGCGATCCGACCATCTTCAGTCACACCACTTCGCTGCTCTCTTCGGAAATCTCGCGTGTCTGGGCCCACCTCTCTGGCGAAGTTCTTGCCGAAGTGCCGTCGGTTCAGCTCGAAGAGAAGATTCCAATTCCTCAGCAATGGGACGGAATGACCGGCAAAATGATCGGACGGATCCTCGGACCCGCTGGTTTGAGTGTCAAGCAGCTGGAAGCTGAGACTGGATGTCAGATTCTGATTCGCGGATCGGGCTCGATAAAAGATGCACAGAAAGAGGCCTTTTTGCGTGGGACGTTCGGTTTCGAGCACTTGGATGAGCCTCTGCACATTTTCGTCAAGACTAAAGATAGAATGGAATCGACGGCTCGAATGAAACTGATGACCGCTGTTCGAGCCATCAAGAAACTTCTCAAACGGAATCAATACGACGAGTACAAAAAGAAACAGCTCGTTACTCATGCAATGTATGACTCTTTTCCTTTCAATTCAAGAGATAATTCAGAATCACTGGAACCTATCGTTCCGACTACCAGAGAAAGAAGAAAAAGAAGACTGACTGATCGAAACGTCACAATAAAACCTACCGTTTCATGTTTTTTGTCTTCGAATGTAATGTCTGAGTCAGATAGCCATGTCCGACAACTAAAATAATCTTCCGAGATACGCTCGGAGAGTCCGGATCCCCCGCCTACAGTTCTTGGCTGTAATACAAACACATTCGTCCACTCCACTCCTGCGCACCCTTCTCTCAGTCGAGTCCTCGCGACACATCTTCTACTTTCCAGCTACTTTTATCAATTGTATATCTCACTATTTTCTCGAGTTTGAAAAGACCCATCAGGTTTCAGAATGTCTTCTGCTGAAGACCTCAGGTACGGAGGGCCACAGGCCGCTCACAGCGACGACGATGAGGAGGTTAGTCGTTCTTTCCTTCGATGAGTTCATATTGATATTGAATGTTACTAATGCAGGGAAGCTAGAAAAGGGAGACATGTAAATCAAAAAGCAAAGAGAACCAACTCTGATTCCATTACTTTTGACTAGCACAGTGTATCAGAATATATTTCAAACACACTACTCTCTGGAATCGAGAAGAATTGACAGAGTGAGTTGTTCTTGTAGATCGTGCCGATCGAGTGTTTACCCGGACTCTCCATGAGATTTCCTTGAGCGCGGCAGCAAGCGCAAAGAGCCGGCACATATTTTAAGGATTCAATTGATGGCTTCATAACATTCTAGGTTTCGCAAACTCAAATGTCGGCAGAGGTGAGTTGCCAAGTGATTCAGTTGATTCCTAAGTTGTTATCAGTTTCTATATTTTATTTTTTACTGTGTAACTTTGCTTTTCAGGCCAGAAAGGTGGCCGAGAGAGAAAGAAAGAAGGAAGAAGTCCGTAAGCGTCTGGAGGAGGCCAGCAGAATGAAGAAGGCCAAGAAGGGTTTCTTGACTCCAGAGCGTAAGAAGAAGCTCAGGGTTAGAATATAGAACTTGCTCCGAAAATAGTAAAATGTTCAGAAACTTCTCATGATGAAGGCTGCCGAAGATCTGAAGCAGCAGCAGATGTTGAAGGAACAAGAACGTCAACGCATCCTCCAAGAGAGGATCATCCCCATGCCAGATCTCGACGATTGTGGTAAGACTTTCTTCTCTCGTGTCTTCGCTTTCGTCTTCGCTTTCAACCAGTTCATTTGTATTTTACAATTACTTTGCAGACGATCTTGGCAGCGTGTACGAACAGATGCGTGAGCGTCTGATCGAGCTCGAGAGTGAGGTTTACGACATCAGCTACACCGTCCGTCAGAAGGATTTCGAGATCAACGAGCTCACCATTGCTGTCAACGATCTTCGCGGAAAATTGTAGCTTTGATCGGCCTTTGAGGGAAAAAACAACACTTTTCAGCGTGAAGCCTACTCTGAAGAAGGTTTCGAAGACGGAAGGAAAGTTCGACAAACTAAAGAAGAAGGAAGCTACGAAGGTCGATTTCCGTTCCAACCTGAAGCAGATCGAGAAGAACCAATTTGCCTTGGAGGAAGAAGAAAAGGAGAAGGCAAAAGCCGATTGGGCCAAGTAAATCTTTTGAATTGTATAATCTTCCGCCCATCTTCCCCTCCCTTGTAGCGATAGTAACCTTCTTGCAAATAAATGGGCAATAAATGGTGTAGCTTCATTGATTGATACTCGTTGTGGCTTCTCCCTTCAGTCGAGTGTATTGGATTCGTCTGTCTCCATAAACGTTAACAATTGATACAGACGAAACTCCTGAAACAGTTTATTGTCTAGAGGCTAACTAACCGACAACAAAGGCTAATAGTAGAAGGATACGTGATAGTAGCGCCATAGCGGCAAAGGGGGACTGAAACACGTTCCAGTCCTCTATCGAAAGACTTGCTATTTCGTCGTCGAGACGACTAGCTGAGAACGGGGGGTCATGACGCCAATATCTTAGAAGATGCTTCACAAACAAATGCGTTTTGTTGACTCAGAAGAGCAACAATCTATGAATATCCCGGATGAATGGTCTGTTATTATGGCTCACATGTCTTCCAATAAATAGTTGATCACTCACAATTATATAAACAGTTTCTCATTTAACTATTTTTTCCACAAAACTACTCTTCCACCCCTTCTCTCCGACTTTTTTTTGTTCGGCCTGAAATCGCCAAGTGAGAGAAAACCACGCGAGACGAGATCTTTTAGCGCTGACCTGTTTTTAAGTGTGGGTATGAGAAGGGCCATCTACAGTAGTCCAATTGGTTAGAGAACAGTGAACACCGGAAGAAAGTTTAGATGGAAAAGATCTGCTGACCACATACAAACCTTTGGAATAGCTACTTTTTGCAGTTTCTGTCTAAAAGATGAATATAAAGACCATTGTACGATGCGGGTGAGCGTTGGTAGTGAGGTATGAGGGAACTGATTGTTTACCACAATGCAAAGTGTGTTTTTCGACTGGCAGTCCTCGAGGGTACAAGTCAACAATCAGGAAGGGAGAAAGAACGTCATCTGCCCTCTGATGTCTGTGCAGCTGTAGCGACCTTCTGTGTTCCAAAGGGTTGCACTTTTCTGTTGGCGTTGCCTCTCTGCTAGTCGGGACCCTCTCTCCGACCAGACTATTTCTTTCAGCTGTACTTTCGAGTTCGACAGGACTGCTGTCCTTTAGGCCCAATCACAATCGATAGTCGTTGCTTCGTTCACTCACTTCATCCTTCTTTTCATCTAGATTCCGACCGTTAGAACCTTCTTTTGAACTCTCCTGTAGACTACGGTATCTCCCGTAGTCGACTCATTCTAGCCAGCCTGTAACTGTTCTTTTTTAAGAGTTTCAGTTATTAAATATTCACTACACCTACTATCAAACTATAAACCGTTTAGCAACCATCCGTCGCAAACTTTACACCTCTTTTTTAAAGTCGAAATTCCATCAAAATTCTAGTCGTGGCGGAAGAGGAAGATCTCAAGCCTTTGGTTTGTCTCGTTTGTCGTCGAGCATCGAATACCGGACATCACTACGGCGTTACTGCTTGTCTCGGCTGTAAAGTAAGTTCTTTATCGAATCGCCAATCAAACTTGACCAGACCTTTTTCCGTCGTGTGGTCATCCAGGGTCGGACTCCACGATGCAAAGCAGACGGAAAGTGTGTTCTACAGAAGGGAGATGGCACCAAAGGAATCAAGAGAATATGCAGAAGTTGTCGCTATATGAGATGTAAAGAGATCGGGATGAAAGAGGAAGCATTGCATCCGTGTCGAGACTTGATAGGTAACAATATTTTCAGTTTTGTAAATAGTTTATAGGAAAGAGGAAAGACAGTCTATCTCTGTCTGATTCTGGAGACGACTGTCAACAGCCAGTTTCTTCAACCACAGTAGAATTGACAGCACAGGAGGAGGCAGCCTTGGAACTGATTCGAACAATTAAAGACGCCGATATCAGCATGAGAGCAAGTACAATCAGCGACAGTTTTCTTGATTCAGTGAGTTCTTTGTCCTTTTTCACAAGTAAATGTGTTTAGATAGAGAGATTTACGTTGAACAACGATCTGCCTTCCACTTTGAGAACTTCGATCAGTAGTCTTCGGCAGTGGGTGCAAAGAGTACCAGGCTACTCTCAGCTGACTCAAACGACAAAAGTGAGCTTTTTTTATTCGATGCATCAGCCAAACTTTACAGAGGTTTTTACTCCATCGTTTCTGTCTTACATTCATGATCGTCGAGAGCAGTTTTTTGACCTCTCGAATAGCTACGACTTCCAATTTTTGGTATCTGAGCAATGGCTCGTTCCTAACTCGAATTCTCGAGTCTTCCGATGTTCAATCAGACTTGACCAAGGAGCACAAACTGCTTCATCCTCTCGCTTGTTTCGTCCTTGACGAAGTTGTTGAACCCTTTCGTAAACTGAAGCCCACCGACGAAGAAACAGCTGTTCTCAAAGTCCTGATGTTTATGAGTATGTTTGCCCTCGACTTTAAAAAGAAGATTCAGAACCGACAATAGTGAAAGACGCGGAACTGTCGACAGAAGCTGATCGGAAGCATCTAAAGACGTTTCGAGATACAGTACTACAAGGCCTTCACGCTTACCATCAGATACAGGCGACAGAACATCCGGAAAGAAGACTGGCAGATCTCTTGATGACTATTGGATCCATTGAGGTAATTGTTTGCGAGTCTAATAAAAGAAAGATTTCAGATTTGTTCGGCACAAATGTTGGAATTTTGCGTGATGATGCGCTTTTTCAATCTTGGTCAATTCGACCTCGACACCGAGAAAGTCATCTTTGGAACCTCTTGATATTTATTAGCTTCAAACTGTTTTTGCACGAAGAGGTGCGGGTCCGAACCGAACCTGGACGCCTTTGGAACTCTCTCCTTCGACTAACGATGAGCTCGAGCTAAAACGGGTTGTTATACACTGATGATCGAATAAACGACTACCTCACAGTCTTTTTCTCGCCGACTCTTATAGGAACAGATATCACATCTCGGTGAATTTTGCCTTTTCTGTCGACAAAATTCGTCTTAAGCAGTGATGTGACGCCATAATCTGCTGAAGGAGGGAGTTTCACGGTAGACTGAAATGATTGTTGGCGAACTTTTAGGCAAACCTACTAGAGAAACGGGTCGAGCAGTTACTGGGATGACATTTACAGTCGGGACTTCTCGAGTTGTTTCTTTCGAGCGAGATGTCTTCAGCTTCTTCCTCTTCAAGATAAGTGGCTGAGTTAGAGAGGAGAGACGCTCACTTTTGCCTGTTTCCTGCAAATGAGTTAGTCAGCGGTGAAATATGCTCACAGAGTTCATTGCAGCCATCATTCGAGATCGAACTGACAGATTAGGAGGAGATGAGAAGCCTTCCTGAAAGATTCTTCATTTCTTCAGTTTGTTTCATAGATCGAGGACTCTCTTTGCTTCCGTCACTTTTGACTCTTTCACAAAATAAGGTCATTGCAAACCTCTATTCCGTCCAACTGTTTCGCTGGTTTGATATTGACTCCGGCTGGGGGAAGAAGAGCATCAAGTAGAACAGGAATAAGATAAAGGACTAGGAGACGCATCATGGATGAGAGGAAAAGATGACCGACTGACCTCTTTGCGATATCACTTTCGAAAGCGGGTTCTGATCACAGGCGAGAAAAAAAACGAAGGTGGGCAACACGAACAAATCCGATTTCCGGAGAAGAGAAGTGGTCCAATTGCCTTCTCGAGAGGCAAACGTGACATGACACACTAGTTGATTAGAATCACTCCTCTCGTTTATTGTGTTCTTCCTGAACATTTGCGTCGTCCACAGCCGGCCAGATCAATACGTCCCAACTTGGCCAGGCTCTATGGTGCTCTTTCTCCGGTTCCGGAGTGAGCCCGCGTCGTGTTCTCACGGCTGATGAAACACGTGATACCTCCCAGTCCCAAAATAGTCTTTTTTATTCAAAGGGAGCTTCTCTTCTTCCTTTTGTTTATCCAATTAGACGGAGAGGAATTGACTCGCGAACAGGGATTCTTTTTATTCCCTTTTAGACGCCGAAATTACTCTCTCGTCAAAACAACCTATATAATTTTCTCGCAGAATCCCTTTCTAATCAACGGATATTGTTTCTGCAACCACACGATCATATTTTGCTTCCTCCTCTTCCCCCCCCCCCCCCCTTCCCCCCAATCCAACGATTCTTTCCAAAGAAAAGTCTCGGACCTCCTTGCTCTTCCTCATTTCGTACCCTAGAGACTGCCTTATCAATACCCTCCAAGCGGAAAGGCACTCGACCGGATATCCTAATCCACCCACTTCCGGTCCATACCGCCAGAAACCCTGCTAGGTCGATTCTTGTAGTACTCCGTCGCATGTAGCCACGTCAACTCCGTCATTCTCGGCCGTTCATTTTGAAAGAGATTTATTTTGAGTGTTAAATACTGAAAACTCCCAGAGCAGGTGTTTTCAGTATCTCGCATTATGGCGTGTATCTGCTTCAGTTGGCGTGTCTGTCTTCGTGCCAATTAGTCCGACCACCAGCTGGCTTTCTCTTTTGCCTTTTCGGTGAGGTTTATTTTCCATATAAACCACTCCCATCTGCTCTTCTTCTCTATACAAAATGTGAACCATCGACGTCACATTCCCCTAATCGCACTAGGTCTTCCAATTATCAGGTTACCCGTTTTGTTCCCACTCCCTCCTTAGTCCTTCTCTTGGCTAAAACCCTCTCTTCGTTTCAGCAAATTGGCTTTTCACGAACTTTGTGACTAAAATACAATAAAAAGCAACTTACGCCTCCCTAATACGAACCTCATAACAATAGTTGTTGTTCCAGATTGCAATGATTGAATCGTCCTGACAGAACCACCAGTCGCATTGGAGTTCATCCTCAAGGTCTCATTATTATATTACAAAAGAAAAAAATGTTTAGAAGATGCGTCTTCGACGCTCCAAAAAATCTCGCCAACAACGGATAGATGAATCTTTTAACATCGCTGCGAGGCGGAAAATATCCGAAATGCCAAAGTATGTTTCTATTATTTGAAGAGGGTAGAAACACGACAAGGTACGCAGATTGCGGACGTAGTTTCCTCGGTTTTCAAGTAGACTCACTTACAATTGTTGACCGTTTCTCGCGCATAGATACATGTTCTCTGCTATCACTCGACATACAAAGTGAGTCCAAAAGTTTTTCATCAGTCGCGACTTCTCCCTGTAACAGTCACTGTTCACTAAGGGTGAGTCTCTGAAACTCGATAATCTTTGACTCATTGCGGTATGGTCTCACATAAATTTAATAGTTCCGTGATAACCTCGTCAACTTAACCAGGTGAAGTTCTTGCAAGAAGATATGCCTCCTGTCTTGTTCTTTGTCAAACGCTCGTCACCGGTGAGACTTGGCCGCTAACAAAACACAGCTGCCTTCATACGTGAACCTCATCAGTTCCTTTGTCTTTTCCTAACTTCTAGGCTGGGTTTTTCGCTTGTCTGCCTTATCTGTGCATAGATGCCAAACACAGCTGTCGAGATCTACTCTCATATGCGTCCTCTTGCGAGTATCTCAAAATAGCCAACCTTTTTCCTGGATGGAACTGATCAACAAAAAAACAGACAAACAGAACTTAGGGGCTAGCCGTATTAGGTCTGGTGTCTAACCATTTCCAATCCTTTAAAGTCTAAGAGCAGCAGTCGTGTTCTGTACCTGCGAGTGGGTGGACAAGGGGCAATCATCGGCGAATGAATGGCCTGCTGGCGCTCTTACACCCGGCTTTCTCCGTTCCAATGACTTCCAACTTTTCCAAATTCCCTTTCTTGAGTTCTTTCAGTTCGAAAGAGTCGCTCGTCTCTCCCTATTCTTGGCGTGATCAATGGCCCGCGTCAAAAATGGCCAGAACTCCCTCTCGTAATTGAACAAAAAGCAGGAAGTTCTAGAAACTTTGTTTTAAACTGAGAATCAGAAAACGAGCTGCGAAAGAGAGGCCAAATAAATATTTCCAGAGACTCGGCTCCCGTGATTTCGTAGAATATTCAATTGTTTGTTCATCTAGTGTGATTGTTAATCGTCTCATAAAAACAGCCGTTTTCGTGCTAACATAACGTCGATAACGACTCCAATCACACTATAGGACACTTGAATGTAAAGGTAGTTGAATTACTGAGTCGGAGGTTTTATCTTTAAACAAGCAAAGTTTTGCTGGGGTCACGTGTTGGAGGACCCATAAATTTGCAGTCATTATTTCCCACCACCTGTCCGTTGCTCTTCTCACTCCTCTCCAACATCCTTTGATCCCGTCATCGATCTACAGGCCCAGAGTAACAGAAAGTGTGAATCCCTATGTGAATCAGCTGTAGTCCAGTACTTTCCCTGTAATTCCAGTCAAAGAAAGAATTCTCCCGAGACCCCATGGAAAATGCAATATCCATATCTGCGAAATTGGGCCTCTCCCGATTGCCGTCGGCGAATTTCCGTAGCGTCTCAGCCTAATCCCGCCCCGAATGCCAAAAACTTTGCGCTGCTTCTACCCGATGGACCGTCGTCGAGCGTTCCGTCACCGCGTTCGGAGTAACTTGTAGCTCAGTGTTCTGTTCCTCTCGTAAGTACATTTTCAGTGGAGGTACACCGGCACAACTTCCGGAACAAATCCAACCCGTTCTGGCTAAAGGAACCTGTGTTCACGTAGTCGGAGTTCCCTTTCACTCAGCTACTGGAACACCCAAGGTTGACCCTCTCGGTGAGTCTTTCATTCCGTTACATCCAGCCTGTCACTTCCTTTGTTCGGTCCAATCCGTATCCATACGGTACCATATGGTTTGAAAGAGGGGGGAATCTTTTCCATATTCATTTATGCCCCTACGGTAGTTGAAACCCCGCCCCGCACCTGATGACTCCGCCTTCTTGACGCTAGTCTAACCATGCCTAAAATGAACAAACGTCGTTCAGCTCCGAAAGAGATGCATCGACAGTACACCTCCAATTCGGCTTCGACTGACAACGAGGAGTTTACCCAAGAAGAGCTGCAGGAGTTTGCACAGGCTTTCAAGGTCCGTTACTTTCTTAACAGTAGATTTATTAGCTACACAGATACAAGTTATGCTCTATATTCGAGAAGTTGGTCTCGATCTAACTTCCCTGGGGCCTTCCTTCTGGCCGTTAAATAAACATAAATGTGGGGGCGAGCAAAGATGCGATTTTGTTGATAATAGCCCCAAGATGAGCCTCGAAAAAGGCTAACGTTCTTGGATCTGGACGATAGAGCAGAAAACCCTTTGGATTGCGTGGGTTACGTGTCCAACCAAAGGTAAATTTAATCGTGGATTCTAGCCATCTCTTCATCGAAATTGAAATTTGTTTCGAGACAGCAGAGCGAAAAATTCATGAGTCGCTGCATTTTAGAGCCAAAAGAGTCTTCGCGCAAAGCCGCAAACAGGAACTAGTTTTTTTGTCTATTCGTAGTACTGACTACAATTGGAAATGGGCTTCATATAACAATTTAACGACCACTTGGAATTCAGAAAAGTAAGAAAGTGTTCAGATTTTCGACAAAGACTCGAGCGGAACTCTCCATGTCAAAGAACTCGGAGTGGCTATGAGGACTCTTGGAATGAATCCGACGGAAGAAGAGCTTCAGAACATGGTCAACGAATACGATTTCGATGGAAACGGAAAGATTGACTTCTCCGAGTTTTGTAAAATGATGCGGGAAATGAACAAGGAAACTGATAGTCAGAGTAAGTTCGAGATTTTCTTCAAAAAGAGACTTTTTCAGTGATTCTCCTCGCCTTTAAAGTTTTCGACAAAGATGGAAACGGCTACATAACTGCTCAAGAGTTCAAACATTTTATGACGACAATGGGAGAAAGGTTCACAGAGGAAGAAGTGGACGAGATCATCAAAGAAGTAGATCGAGATGGAGATGAGCAGGTATTGTATCACGTGGTAGAATATCTGAAAGATTCAGATTGATTTGGACGAATTTGTTCGAATGCTAGCCCCAATAGTCTCGGAAGGAAGTAAAGACGACCCATTTTTGTCAAATGGATAGTCGCCTAAACATGCTCTTTTTTCGGGTTCTTCTTCCCGTTGACATCCCGTGTACATCCCAAATAAATTATTTGTATAGATTCTAGTCTTTGACTCGTTTATTTTGAGAGTGACGAACTATTCGGTCTTCTGTACTTCGGAAGTGAAATCTTGCGTAATCTCTACAATTCCTATCTAGGCCATTTCCTCCTTTTGGGCCTTCATTTCTTCGGTCTCGTCGAACGGAGTCTCCATCTTGTCCGAATCGGGGAAAATGCACATGGCTGGTCGTGGCTCGTCGTCCTTCGAATATCCAAACGCGGCCTCATCAGCATACTCGGTGACTGTTTCGATCTCCTTCTTCAAGAGCTTCTGGCTGTCCTCATTCCAGTATTCGGTAGTCTTCATTTTCTTCTTTTCTCCCGAATTCGGCGATTCCGAATTAACTCGACCACTGTCCTGAGTCTGGTTGACCCGTCTCGAATCCGTCTGATCCGACGATTTTTTCTTCTTTTCCTCCGAACTCTTTTGCGTCATCTGTTCCAGATTCGGAGAGGTCGGTCCTTTCAGATCGTCCATCAGACGGCGTTTCTCCTGGTTGTTCACTGGAGACACAGGCGGTTCCTTCACTTCCTTCTTGCTCTCTTTCTCCTCCTTTTTTTTGTACATCCCCAGATGCACAACATCGTCATGTCTGAAGAGTTATTCTACGAACCAAGTGGAAATACCTGGCGAAAGGAAGAACATCCAGCAGACGAGAAGTAGAACAGCTGTCTCCATTGGTCCCAAGTGTCACTAATTGCTTCTGTGCTTGTATTTAAAAGCAAAAAGTTTTTTTTATTTTGTTTATGAAATTCAAAAAGTCTCTTTTTTAATTTTAAGACGATGAGGAAATCTTTAAAAGTCTTGAGTTCATTCAAATGGACAAGTCGACTGGAGAGAAGCTGCTCGAAGAGGACGAGGATCTAAAGGAAGAAATTGTGGATGAACGACCGAAAGAACAGGAGAAAACAAAAAGCCAACACGAGGAGCAGGATCCCGAGAAGAAGGCGAAGAGCGACGTGAAGAATGTGCCGAAAAACGCAGTGGCAGAAAAGTTTGTCGAAGAGAAGACGAAAGACAAGGACAGACAAAGAAAGAAGCGAGAAGAGGAAAAGTCGGGACGAGAAAAGAAGAAATTCGAGTTTCTGATGAAGAAGATCAAAGCTTCGGAAGTAAGCAAGAGACAGCAACAGCAAAAGAAGGACTCGAAACAGAAGAAGCCGAAGAAAAAAGAGGTGGGATACAAACAGCCAAAGAAGAAATCTCGGAGTTTCGGAGAGATATTCCGGGTCAGAATGAAGTCTATTTTTGGAGGAACGAAGGCTGGAAAAGCGAGAAAGACGGCTGAGGAGAAGTTGACGAAGAATAACTCGAGACTTGGCGATGTAGCCGATGGAGATGACGCTCTTCCACAACTCGGAGTCAAGGAACATGGTGGATACGACGACTGTTGGATATTGGATCCGGCTGTACTGATTGATCGAAGCCATCGACCAGACCTCACACTGGTTGTGAACAACGACAACGGAGGACAGTTGTGGCATGAGAGCAAACGTCCGTTCTGGAGAAATAAGACTCTACAGAGCGAAGTTCCGCCAAGGCCAGACGAGAAGACAATCTCCAAGATCCTCATCGATGTCATCAACAAGAAACTGTCGATAGCTGATCCGCCTCCTGATCCGATTCCTTATTTCACGGACAATCTGAAACTGGACGAACTGGCTCTGAAAGACGAAATCTGGTTTAAAGAACCCCAAATTTTGGCCAACACCATCCGGTCCATTATCAATATTCTCGAAGACTCTGAGATCGAGAAGAAGACTCCAGGAGAATCCAAGTCTATCGTCATCTTCAAGGAACCCACTACTCTCCTCTCCTACTACAGGTTCTCCCACGATTTTCCTCAAAGTACACTTGCAATTTAGACACGATCACTCGAAACGAGATCTTTTCGAGTCGAAAACGTTTGTCAAGTCGGCCCCGGGCAAACCGAGACGTCTGAAAAAGAGCAGCTCATCCAGCTCGACATCTTCGTCTAACAGCTTGTCGAATGAACTAAAAGGAGGAAGTCCGACGGAAGGAAAAACTCGAGAAAACTCGTTCAGAGAGAAGAAAATGGAAAAGTCTGGAAAGAAGATGGAGAAATCGGGAAAGAAGATGGAAAAGTCTGGCAAGAAGATGGAGAAATCAGGAAAGAAGAGGAAGAATTAAACAAGCTAAGCATAAAAAAGGGCATTCTTGATTCTTTCTTCTGTGACAAACCGACGGATATTTGTTTGTTTTCGAACTCAGAACTTCTCGCTATCGAGAAGTAGATTATTGTTTGTGGAAAAGTGACTAAAAGTTGTAGTTTCTATTACACAATTAACTAAGCCTCTGAAAACACTAGTGACACTCAATCAATATGGCATCTGACCCTGATCTTCTCGTCAGAATGTTCGGAAGGTTCTTGAAGCATAAGAATAAGACGACGCCTCAGCCGGTAGCTGCCTCCGTCCAAGAAGTTGCTGTGGAGAAGACGAAGAAGCCATCTCGAACCAGACAACGTCCAATCAAGCAGCAAGTGGAAAAGGCGAAGAAAATAGAAGAGGAAGAGGCTGAAGAGTTCGAACCTACGCCTCAAGGTACTCGTCCGGCCGTGTGTATTGGAAAGCGCAAGGCAAAGATCAACTGGAAAAAGGACGACAAGAAAGAAGAAGATACTTCGGCCGATTCTCCACCTTCCCCTTCCTCAACGGATCTTCAAGTGGAACCACTGAAGGATGCACTGGCTGAGCTGACTCTCGAGAAGCAGAGACTGAAAGAGACTGTCGAGAGACTGAGACATCGACTGGCCAGAAGGGACAAGAGAATCGAAAAGCTGGTCAACGAACTGAAAGAGTTGAAGACGGCCCCAAAGTCCGAGAACAAAGGTTCTCCGACTGTGGTGGACTCGAAAAAGGACGGAATGGAACTGATCAAGCAGGAACTGGAGACGGCCAAAATGCAGATGGAGAAGGAAAAGGAGGAAACGGAAAAGAAGAAAATGGAGATGCAGAGTCTGCTGAAAGAAGTCAAAAAGAAGAGTGAAGCGAAAGAACGGAAGAAGAAGAAAGAGGTGGCGATCGAAGAAGAGAGTTCGAACACTGCTGTGGCTACTCGAATCCTGACGATCATGAAGAGAAACCAGCTACTGGAAAAGGCTCTTCCTGCCAAAGAAACGCTCATTCTGAATCAGTACTTCACAAGTGGCGAACAGACGGAGCCGAGTCAGCAAGTACTGACTCTGCTTGACCAGGCCATTGGCACCGGAATCGACCAGCTGGTCGCTCGTCCTCATGAACTCGAAGATGTCATCGACAACGAAATGAGACAGATGCTCATCCGAACCAACAAAGCCAAGACGGTGCTTCTCGAGGTCATGGTGGTCGAACCGTCTTTTCTGCCTTTGGCTTGGGGAGGCAGGACTGTCAAGACCATGAGGAAGGAACATCCGAAGAAGAATGTGGAGAAAGAAGAGAAGAAACCAAAGGAAGGAAAGAAGAAGGAAAAGGACGAGAAGAGCTTCGTCTCCAGCGGCTACTTTCCTGTCTATCCGAATAAGTGATCAAATCGGAATCTAAATAAAATATACCGTATGTTCTTGTTCCAACTGAAAGAAGACTATTGACACTGGTGATTCATTGTGATAAGGCTGCTTCGCCACAAACCATTCTTTCGCATGTCCTCTCCCAGTCCTCCGTCCGATACCGCCTTCAAAGTCCGAGGAACAGATTCCTATCATCGATTCACCCTAGCTGCCGGGGAGGGTCTGTTTGACAGATTGTTGGAAGCTTTGAGAGAACGCCAGATCCTCTTCAGAAAACTGTTTTGGATTGACGAAGAAGGCGACAGGATCGCATTGAGCAATGTTCTTGATATGAAAGACGCCACTTCCACTGGAAATCAACTTGTTCGTCTGGAGGTTGAACTGCAACCCGAAGTGATCGTTCAGGAAGCAAACACCCCGGCTGTGGAGTGAGTCTTCTTTTTCCTTTTACAAAAATAGTGAGAAACAGAACTCCAAGCGAACACTTTATCGCTGAACGTCGACCGAGACGAGCTCATCGCAGATCAAGAAGTCGGTCTCCTCATCTGACGCATTCTTTACCACATGAGTATGCTCATAATGCTTGGTATCCGGCTCCTAATCAGGTCTATTGGAGATCTCCCGGCGTCACTAACCCATCCACCAGTCGCTCTTGCAGATATTGTAAGCACTGACAACGGAAAAGGTGTGTATTTGAGAAAATAATAAATTTGAAGTGAGCTGAACTGGTTTACCCTAATCTATTTTAAATTGCTCCCAAGTCTGTGTGTGTATCTGTGTGTCTGAAGCTCTAATTTAGGATAAGGAGGGGAGCTTTGTGCGCAAATTAGTTTTTAACAAGTCGCGACAGGAAAAGCAAGCGCGCGAAGGGTTCTTATGACTTTGATAGTTTCTTTGGAGGGACAGGGGGTAACTGGAACGGAGTGGTGAGGGGAGAAGAGAAGGAGAACTAGGGCTGAGGGTCCGAGAAAGGAGTGATAGGCGAAGACAAGGATTCTTTAGCCCTGGAAGGGCGGTGCTATCTTTGGAGGGTCAGGGAGAGTGACTAAGAGTAACAAATGAGGAATGAAAAGGAAACCACTACCAGGGCTCCGTGACAGAGCGAAGTCATGAATTTCTACTTTAGCCCTGGAAGGGCGTTGCCAACCTTGTCTATTTTAAATTGCTCCCAGGTCTGTGTGTGTGTTTGTCTGAAGCTCTAATTGGCAATAATTGGGGGAGATTTGTGAAGATCCGATTGCATCGGGAGTTTAAACAGGTCTCGACAAGTCAATTTGCAAGTGCGTGGACTTTGATTATTTTTGACTGGGGAGTTTCCAGGCAGTAGAGAATCAAGTGGGTTAGAAATAGGGGAAAGCGTGCAAGGGGGTTTCTACTATAACTTTAGCTCCAAAGGGGCGATAACACAACTGGAGAACTGGGATAGAGAAGAATATGAGCACGTGAAAATAGGAACAGGGAGATCACAACTGAATTTACACGAAGTGATACAGGGAGAACAGGAGGGAAACATTAGACGAAGGGGACATCGTAAATGGTAAAGAAGGAAAAACCAGATGCCAATGGACAAGGATAGAAGAAGAGCGGGAAGGACAAATACATTGCAGAATACAGGGGGTGGACAGAGCGAAAGTGTCGAGAAATTAGAAACAAGAGAGAACAGGGGACACTAGAAACAATTAGGCTTGGGAGGGAGTGAGTTCAAATATAATTTCGGTATTCTTTGGAGGGTCAGGGAGAATGACTGGAGAAACAAAGGAGGAATGAAAGGGAAACCACGACTAGGGCTCCGTGACAGAGCGAAGTCATGAATTTCTACTTTAGCTCTGAAACGGCGTTTTTAACCTTGTTACATTGTATTTCGCAACTCAGAAACTATTTCCCTGACTTCCCGAACAAGTTATGGAAATGCACTCGTCGGAAACTGATTAAAATGTACCGTATAATCTTGTGTCTTTAATCCCCCTCGTTTTATTTGGATAGTTTTAGAGTGTTTTGAAAAATTGGACCCCAAAATTGGAGAAAATGTTTTGTCTCTCGTTAGAGTCTGTTTCCTCAACAAACCGAAGCAGTCATCAGATGTACGTCTCTCATCTCTGTCTCCTTTTCTCGATTCTCTTCAGCTTTGTTCTATGTGAAAACGCAAAAAATAAGCTACCCGAATGGCTACGCGAAGGAAAACCAGACTATTTTGTAAGTTTATTAGCGAAAATGGTTAAAATACAGTTTTGAAGGACTGCATGCAGGACTGTACTCTTGATAAGGCTTGGTTCCAAAACCTCGAGTGCCAAGTTGAGTGCACTTGGTGCTGTGCTGCATTCTGGACCTGGTAGTGTACAGTTTTTTCACGATAAATAAATCTAGAAACGTTCCTGTCTTATTGCGATAACAAGCTTCGCAACGCCCTTCTATGAACATGCTGGTATTTTACAGGACGCGCCTATCAACCACATTCGCAGTCATATTTCAGTATATTCGCAGTCATAGTGATTGAGATCTGAGCTCTGCAAAGATGCAGAACATGTTTTTCCAAATGCCCGAGGAGAATAATTAGTCGGACTGTTGTGTAATGGTTTGCTCTCGTTCATTAGCATATTTGAAGGTTGGCAACACAAAGAACCGATTCGAATTGGTCTGAATACCGAAATGAGAAAACCTGTCGTCGCCAGGGGACTCGTAATTTCGCGATTTGTCTTTCGATTTGCATCTCAATTTGAACCGGCTCCTTCCAGCCAGCTGCGACCCTGACCCCCTGTTGTCAGCTGATATTTTGGTTCGTATCCTACTGTTTGCTCCCCTCACGTCTCGCGTGTATCAGAAGCCAAGTTACGCCATATCCAAAAAGAGGCCGCCATAGTCAAGAGGCGTAATCTACCGTAATCCAGAGTCTTGAGAAAACTTTGACGCCTATGATCCGCTGTTGCGTCGAGTGGGAATACAACCAAGGAAGAAATAGCCTTGAAGAATATCTTTTTTGTCTCTTGAAAAAGACTCGACTCGACCCTCAACCGCACTGCAATTATTGTTCCCGCGATTGCGTCAGTCGTTTAGAATACGCTCCCTCTGAAAAACACTTGTGACCCGATTAGGTCGTCTGTTCGTATTGTATTCGCTTTCTGAGGACATTCTCCTCTCTTTATGACCCATTACCTCTTTGCTCTCAAAAACTGTTCCTTTTGATTCGCCGAACTCGTTAAATTTTCATGTCTTTTCTGTTCCGAACCGTTTCCCTCTTTTCGGGTGTTCCGCAACAGCTGTCAGCTGTAATTTCGAACTCTTGTGAATAGAACTAATCCCGTAATTGGGAAGACCATATGGGAAGCCACAGGAGGATTAGTCCCAAGAAGGTTGCGTGAACTCTCGATCTGACTTAATTGAGTGGAGAAGGAAGAGACCCTGTCAGTGGCCGTATTTGTGCCCTCAGCAGGTTGTCAGCCGGCTCAGTTTTATCTCGACGACCCTTCGATTAGTCTGTTTGTTCATCGGAAGCTCTGGGTGGCACCCTGAGATTATCCTTCTGACGGTCCGTAAATGCTCCAAGTTGTGCCATTGGTTGGTTGTAAAGACTGGAGGGAACTGACACACATGTGCTGATGGTAGTCATAAATTAGAAGAGGGAACTTGATGGGATAGATCCTCGGGTTACAATTGAGAGACGATCATCTTCAAGTGCCACCCGGCCCTCTAATACAGCCATCAATCGTCGCATTGTCCTCTCGTATCAGACGCAACCGATGACATGCCCGATAACCTTGTTCGGCGTCTTTTCCTTACTCACTGACCGTGGGCTCATTCTTGCGTAAGCGACTCTTCCTTTTTTACGATAGCTGAAGATGATCAGTTGGTCAAGAGTCGGGAGGAGTCAAAGAGCGGCCGATGGTATCGCTGTTTAGCGATTCGTCAGCAGGCAGCCAGTGGGAATCCAACTGACATTATCAGAAACAAACGCCCTCTCCGAATTAGCAGAACTGTAGGTCTCTTCGAGTGACTTTCTCGTCTTGTTCAATTCAAAATAAGTCTAGACATCGTCCATGTCCTCATTTTCCACACAATTTTCCCCTTTTCCAAACTAATAACTCGATAAAAACCTCTCCCCATCTCAAACTGGTAAAAAACTAGACGTTCGACCTTCGATCAAATGTCGTCTGTTCGTATCACAATTACCCCCGGAAAAACAGATTCATAATAGCCCGGCTGTCGTCCCACAAAAACAGAAACCGGGAACAGATCTCTTTCAGTTTCCCTTCTCTCAATTAACCCCCGACGTCTTTTATTAACTGCCTGGGTGGTGCTCCACACAGGGCGGGGCGATTCGCCTCTACCTAAAAAGACTAGCATACCAAGGGATCGCTTGGACTAATTCCTTCTCATACCAATCGACTGCTTCTTTTCTTGACTTTCTTCTCGTTTCAAAAAAGTTATCTTCGCCGCCATCGCTGGAACATCTCATAATTACTCTTTCGACACATTCAAGTGGTCGAGAACCTCTACTTTTTCGTAAAGTTTCTTCGACTGTCCTTCATCGAATTCCTAACCACCCGCTGGTCATTTACCGCACACTGTTGAAACCTGTCATCGTCGCGTGCTGCCATCCTTTCAAATCCAATCTCTTCCTCAAATCTCAGTCGTTTTCCTTCCTAAAAGCCAGCTAGATGTTCTTGTTTGAGTTTCTGCCAAAAGACTGGAGAGAGACACATCGCTCTAATCATATTATCCCATCCACTCGTCTTTCGACCTCCCTTTTCGGATGAATGCTTTTTCGAAGACTGTAAACCCGTAAAAGCCTGCCGTCTTTTGAACAGTCCTTGGGCAAACACATCTGCAGGAAGTGAGACCTCTTTCAAAGAAAACTCTTTCTTCTTTCGTACAGCCACTTTCAGATGGCCGACACATCAGCTGGTCGTCTTGTATCGTTTTTGGTCGAAGGAGAGGATGTCGTGTCGTGTGAGGTTTGTATGGAGCCATTCGAAGGAACTAGAAGACCGCCAAAGTTGCTACCATGTGGACACAACTTTTGTGAGAAATGTCTCTTTACCATTTGTTGCAATCAGGAGGTAGCAGTACTTTAATATCTAAAAACAATTATGACTTCTAGCTTTGTTTCGCGGATGCGATAAATTGTCCCACATGTCGTTCTTCGGTCGATATTTTGATCGCAAAGAACGCACCAACAAACTACGACCTATGCAGTGAGTTTCCATTTGTTCAACAACCCGAACAATTTCCAGAGGTGTTGGAATCTGTACAGAGAGGCATGGAAATGGCTAACATCACAGTTATCCAAGTGGCAGCTCAGCCCAAAAATGAATATTCTCCTCCTCTGAGACTTCTTGCCCAGAAGAGCTGTGCTTTACGTCACAAGAAATGCTCGGATTGTCGAAGAAAACTTCCCTCCAAGACGCTTGTCAAAACTTCACGGTTTTGTGAACTCTGCAATACACTCGCTACAATGGTAGACTCTTTTCCAATTTTTAATGATCATGCTCAGAAGTTCACTTGTCTGGAATGTTGTATCAACCGTCATAATGGCCACACCTTGGTGACAGTTCGAGACTTGGAATCAAACCAGCTCAAAGCCGTCTCCGAGCTACGAGAGGCCAGACGAAAACTCATCGAGACGTCCGAAGCCTTCGACAGACGACTCGTTCAAGTCGGTCTGCAGGGGCATGCAGCTTCCGTGGCATCTCAAAAGAAGAACGTTTTCCAAGAGTTGTTGGAGAACAATTCGGAAACTATGAGGAAGTTGGAAGCTGCTAGACTGGTCAGTGGAGCAGGTCTGAGGAATTTGAGAAGCGAACAAGTCCACGATCTGTCCAGACTGACAAAGCTCAGTTCGGTCTTGGAGAAAACAATTGTTGTGGAGAGACAATCGGATAAACCTAGCAAAAACAGTCAGTAATTGAAAATATTCACGCAATGCTATACACTTCAGACGCTGTTTTTCGGCAATCACGATTGACTCTTCGGTCAGACGATTCTCTGGCCAGAGAAGTTCTGACCAATCTGCTCTGTGTTCTACCAAACAACACTCTGAGCGAGACTCTCTCCATGTTCGTCCGGTCGTGTTCTCCCAAAGACACTGTGGAGGAAAGGAAGACTATTTATTTCCATTGTGCCAAGATCATTACCGAGATTCTTAACGGGTAAATAGAAGCGATGGCCAGTAGCAATGTGTTTCAGAGGGATTCGAGTGGAAGACGTGTGTCTGGTTGCGGAAGCTCTCCTCAATTGTTTCTATCAACTCAATCTTTTGTCAAGGAAACGAAACGAGAAGGGAAAAACGAGTCGATCGAACATTTGGAAACTAGTCCAATACTCCTACTCACTCGTAATGGGCATCGTCACCAAGGTTTCGTGTGTTTTGAGAAGAAACAAACAGTTTTTAGGCGTATCCAGCATTTCATCCAGACCGAGTCGAGATCATCGACGACTTGGCCTTTCTCTGCCACTCCTTCAGCGACGTCTGTGATCAGGCTACCATCGCTCTGATAACAATCGAAGCAGCTCGTGCTCGATGTGCCGAAAGTCGTCTTTCTCCGGAAGATCAGAAACGAACAATGGAACGTCTGTCTCTTATCGACGATCATTTGGTAGAGTTGAGGAGGATCCAGCGACTGTCCGATCTCCGCTCTAAAACGACTACCCGATCCACTGGAGCTGTCAAATCTTTTTGGCGAAGATTGTTCAAACGGCAAAAACAATAGCTAATAAAGAATGAATCGATTGAGACATGTTTTGACGGACTGGTCACCCCCAGGTGTTCCACGAACCGGCTTCTCTCGTCGTCGCTGCGAAATGTCTTATCAAGAGATCTCGTTGGCATGCTCCTCCTTCTCGTCCTCTTTCCTCTATTAGCACTATCAGCACCTCCTTTCCTCTTTCCTCATGGCTATTTCGACAGTAACAAGCTCAAACCATTCGACGCCATCTATCTCAATCTCATGGCTGCGTCGAATGTAGAATATGGCGGCACAACAGTCGAGGCGAGACTTTCCCTTCTTCTGTAGAGGATTCACTTTTTAGGAACTAGACGGTCTGGATGCAAGCAGAAAGGTGATTCCACGTCCAGGAGAACTAGAAAGGAAAAGAGAGGAAGACGACGGAACACTGGACAGAAGACCTATTCAGCTAGGTACCAGTTCTGGAGTAGTTTTCTTTATAGATAAAAAGGTCCTGTAAATGAGGCAGAAACTCAAAGAATAGCTCCGAAGAACCCTTTTTCGAAGTATCGTCTACTGAGTTATAGTAAGGTTGTTTCGTATCAGTTGATAGAAGGAAATTGCAGAAGACGAACCGATGGAAGAGGAGAATCCCTTCGAAGAAATCGCCACTCGGGCTCCTCCTCGGTCGAGGAATGACTTCCAGAGACTTAGAAAGCAGTTGAGAAAGGACAAAAGAAAGAAGAAGACGAGACGATTAGACAAGAAACAAATCTCAAATAAGCTCCGTGATCGTGTGACTACCACTATCGTGCCACCGACACTCATTCCTCATCCCAAGATCAGAAGATTGCCGAACAACCCATACAATGCTTTAGATATTAGCAAACCAAACATTGTCCCTCTACCCGTACCACCCGAATTAGCATGAAATTATTTTGAGTATTTTTATAAGAAAACATTTAATCAGACTCACACACTTAACAATAACAAGAAAACTAAATGGTTATTGAACAACCTATTTGGCACCGACAAGAGCCTTCAAAAACAAGTTCTTCTCGTCCTGAGACGAAAAGACTAAGAGATCGGAAAGGAAGACGACAATCGGATCCAGACCATCGCTGCGAAGATGTCTGAGCATCATCCGTTCTTCTCCCAAAAGAGACTCTTCTGAAGATGCTCCCAGGCCCAGTTCAAGCGTCTTCTTCCGCTGTTTCCAGTCGAACAGAATCACCGGTCGCAATTTGGAGTCCTTATTCCAGGTGGCAGTCGGAGTGAAGCGTTTATTCTAGAATCCAGCTAATGAGGAAAGATTAGAGGTAAACCTGATCTAGAGAAACTGCAGCGTTCCAAAAATAACCTCGATCGTCGACTACATTCAGATTAATGTGAGTTTTTGGAGCGAGAAGGAACAATCCATGGGTGAATAAGAGTTCATAACAACTATTCGCACTGTTACCGTACCTAGCCATCAAAATATATTGAACCTGAAATTGGAGGCAATTTTGAAACTTTCATGATCTTACTGCCTCTTGAGAGGAAAGAACATCACCAAAAGTTTCTTTCGATATTCTTGGTCCTTTATAGCTGTTTCCATACTTTTGGAGGATACTGGTTTGAACCTGGAGCAACTTCTGAGCACTGGCTACTTTATAGGGCTGGTTTCTAAAATGGGCAACGTGAAATAGATATCGGCAAAATACCTGGATGATTTCATCAGAGCGTCAATGAAATTTTTGTTGAGAACCGTTTCTCCCAAACTCTGCGACAGCTTGTCGAAAACAGCCAGCGTATGTATAGCCTGTAGCCATGCATCTTGAGATGGAGCCATAAGTAGAGCATTGGGTTTCTGGAGCCTCTGCACAAGAACCTCTGCAATTGGCTCAGATCCCTAAATCAGTGTACAAAATAGTAGAAAGGGACAAACCTGAACATTCATACTGGCAAAAGATTTGCAAACGACTGCAATTTGTTTCATTTTCAGTTTTTGGAAGTCCTCCATGTGTCCTTTTACCCACGTGAGCAGTCTTGCCCACAGATCTTTGTGATCTAGCCGGAGTCTGAAAGCTAGTTTTTGAAAGAGAATTTTCAACGAAAACCTCGTAAAAGAATCCAAGAGCGAAACAGCAGCAAACCAATCGAGATGGATAATTTCAACACGAAGATCTTCCGAAATCTTTCTGAGAAGTCTGGCATCGTAAATTTTCATAAAAGACGCAGCATGAGCCAGAGTCACGATTTGATTGATAGAAATCGGCTCCTTTTGACTGAAGTAAAGTTTCCTATGAAAAAGACCAATAAACACCTTGTGATATTGTGGATAGCTGGGGCAATAATTCTTGGCTCTCGGAGTCCCTGAGCACAAAAATACCTATAAGAAGAAGAAATGACCCGAACAACGCAACTAACTTCAACAATGCAATAGATTCACCACAATTCATCTCTACAACGAGTTCTTTAGTTCGTTCCAGCAGTTTTAATTTCAAATTTGGAAATCCAGCAAGCTTCACATGGGTAAACGATAGTAACAAGAGCGGGATGGTGAATTGGCTAAAATAAGGCATATGACCTTAACGAAAAATCTGACCTGCATTCTGCTAGCAGGACATTTGTGAAAATTTCTATGACTTTGGGAGGAATATTAAATTCCGAGTTGCTTGCTTGTGAGAGGCATTCGAGGATCATACGAGAGTTTAAAAGTCCGATATTGTTCGATTCTGACAACAGTAATCTATGTGAATAACAGTATTACCTTGAATTTTTGTCAGAAACTCCTCGATTAACTTGTGTTTCTTATCCCCAGTCTTCAAAAGATAGGTAATTGAACCGACACACAAGTCTGTATTCTCTTGATTGACTCGACTGAAACATAGACAATCTACTGAATGATTTCAAGCAAACCTCTGTAGCAGCTTCATGCATTTGTGTCTCAGCTCCAAGCCTTCATCCGTAGAAGCAGCCTGTAAAAGACTGAAGAAAGTCTCGGTCGCCAGTGGTGCATTAGCATCCTGTAAGTAGGCACTTCGTATGGAGAAAAATGCATGTACCTTTAGAACGACGTTAACTTCCTCAATTACTTGCAGTAGCGATTTCGGGACAATTCTAGTCGGTATAGGATCTTTTTGAATTTCTTGCACAAGACTTGTCCAAGGATCTTTGGAAGAAGAAGCTGCTTCGGTAGAAAACAGCACAGATCTTCGAAGGAATGGCCTTCCCAGAACTTTCAAAGATTGTAACATCCTGAAAGTCTCAGCTTCATACAAAAAGTGATGAAGCAAAAACGGGAATCCGCTTAGACAGAAAATTGTTACAGAAAACCATGTTCACAACAAAAATAATTGCAAGATAATTTGTTCACAACAGAGCTGCAGATGAAGCTAGATGACTTCGGATCGCAGCGTGAAGACATTCGTGGACACTAGCGGCAACTTCTTTGGATTCCGACATCAATGGAGACAAGTTATCGACGTGCACACGATTTTGCAATTCCACAAGGACTACTTCGTTTTTTCCTGATACGGTAGCAATCTAAACACAAATTTGTGGTTTACATGGTGAACCAAGATTAACTGTTAGTCGCGGAAGAAGGTCGTTTTCTTCGCGAGAAGTAATGTCAACCACAGAAGTACCATCGACCATAGTACATGTGACTCCTGAGACGAGTCCCTTCATTGGAATACCAGCATCAGCCAAAGCCAACGATGCCGCGTTTACACAAGCAGCAAGTTGAGATCCGTCGGCCTGAAAAACCGTAACATAAAAATACACTCGAATACCTGTATGACTTCGCAGAAAACATCTATCTGTGCTCTCGGGAAAAGCTCAGTCAGAATAACTGATTCGAACGCCTTTTCGAGAAGACGAGCGCATTCATTGGATTTACGATCTCCTCTCGGACGATTCTTTCGTTCAAGTCCTGAAAAGGTAGCACTGCTGAAAACAAAAATTTAGAAACAACTGACATATTCTAACCTGTACTGGCAATTAATGACTACTCGGTCTTCCATCTGCCACGACCTTTTTCCTTCATGGGGTCCGTAGACAGCACACAACACCTGCAAAAACTTTTTAATGTAAAAAAAGCTAGTTTACCTTAGTGTTGCCTTGCTCAATATAAGCCGAACCTTCAGCCTGCTGATAGACTCCGAGTCGGCAATTGATATTTCGAATTTGATTGGGTCGTCGACCATCGGTTCGGAAGCCGTGCTCAGAAATTACATTCATCTACGAACCGAATAGTTATATAGCAACAACAAGGATATTTAGAAGATAATACTGAAGTAATCTACAAGTACATGAAAGAAAAGTTTAACTGGCGAGAAAAAAACTACAAGATGGATGTTTTCATGACGGAGATTCAGCTACGGATGGTGGCGGTTCCGTTATTGCTTCCGGCTTTGTGATTGCTTCTGTTGGCGTCTGTTGTCCTTGTTTGAATAAAACTTTAGGCGCCTGCTCGCCGAATACGAGCATCAATCGACGATTGACGCGCATATACTTGTCAATGCCTGAACATCTTTGATCACAATAAAAGAAAATTAAGGCCTACACTCTGATACGCATTTTTCTTCTTCTCCTGCTAAAAAGTGGGTGTTGTAACTTCGCACACAAGCTTGAAAACACTTTTCTGTCAGAGTATCTAAACCGAAAATTGGGGCGTGAAGGTCGAGAAAACTTGCTGTAGACGGTGAGAAAATCCCTTAGCTGAAAATGAAAAACTATGCAATGATATTTAAAATCATCTACCTGCTGTACATCTGTCATTGACTGAAGACGCTTCTGATCGTTTTTCGATCTAGAATTTTATTTAGTTTGCTACATAAAATACAGGGGAAGCAAGAAAAAAAGCAGAGGGCGAATGACAGTTGAGAAAGTCGGAATTTGAAAAAATCTCACACCCGAAATTCGCGCCAATAAATTAGTTGGGCGCGAATAGGGTGCGTCCAAATTTCGTCTTCTTTGGCAATCTTTTTGCTTCACTGTTGTTTCTCCCAATGAATTTAAAAAATATATAATTTCAGGATGACAAAGAAGGTCACTGAATTTGCAGGAACTTGTTTGACGATGTGTTCTTCTTCTGAAGTAGCGTTTCGGATAAGCAACGGACTCGTGCATACTTTGGAATGTTCTGACGACACTGGCTCACAAAAACATCTACCGGACCCTCGGAAGATGATCAAAGAATATTCTCGCTCCGCAGCAGGACGGAACTTTCTCATGAAAGAAGAGCTGCGACCAGAAAGTGTGTTGGAAGACACTGTCGATTACCTTCTCCAACTTTTTCACTCTTTGAAAAAAGAGAAGCTGGATGTAGTCTACGGATTCGTCGTCGATAGATTGAGAGCTGTGCGACAGGATATGGTTGTCCAACGACTCGATCCTAAAACTTTATTGGAAAAGATGCTGCCATTTTTTGTGGAATCCGAGTACCTGTGCCGAACCACTACATGCTCTTCTTACGATTGGAAGCTACACACGACACAAATGGAAGACTGCTTTTCAACGTGGAGCACGTGTTTGGAAGCGGAGAACAAGTTCGGCCAAGACATTCTCTTCATGCATTTCTTCCGCAGCTACAAAGATGAAAAAAAGATGATCAAACTTTTGCCATATTTCAAAGATGCTCGGCGGTCAACTGTCTTACAAATCTATTCGTCTCTGGTCGCATCCAACTACGTCCGATTTTTCCGTCTTCTAAGTCAACTGGACTCTCCTCTTCTGAAGCAATCGATGTCACAACTAGCCCACGACGTCCGACTCCATTCTTTATACACAGTTTCACTTGCTTACAAGTCTCGAGGCGCCACCTTACCTGTATCCCATATCCAGAGCGGCCTCCATTTGTCCTCATCTCCTGACTCCATCCCAATTTTATCACATTTTTTTCCTATAGAAAACAATTGTGTTTGCATCAATTCTTTCGACAATTCCAAAAAGATTCCGCCAATTGTAGATTTCCTCCTTTTTAAATCCCTGTGATACATTCTTTTCGATCTCTTTTTGTGAATATCAGTCTTATAAGTAAATTTTCAGAATGGAGGAGATTCTCATGATCCCCGACTTGGCTTGGGTTCCACGTGGTACGGCAAAGAAGATCCCAGACAAGCTGAAGCTAGACAAAGAGCAACTTGAAGAACTTATTCAAGGTATATTTCGACAGATATTTAGGTTTCTGACCTGTTTTTCTTAGGACCAGTAGACAATGATGGCGATAGCGATGCAGACGCTACTGAAGAAACTATGGAAACGGAAGAAAACAAAAAAGAGGGAGATGAGAAAGACGAGGATGATTCCGACAGAAATGCGTAAGAATTTGAGCTATTATTTCAATCAGCATTTCAAGGATGCGAGGAATTGCCATGTACGCCTCGAACAAAGACGATCCATACTTCACTGAACACGTGGATAGTGACGCTGAAGATGAGAAAGACGAATTTGAAATTCGTCCCGACGACAACCTGGTAGCTGTAGCCAAGATCAACAAGGTTTGTTGCCCATACTTTTTTACCTCAGATTTAGGACGAATACACATTAGAAGTTCACGTCTACAATGAGGCAGACGATGATTGGTATTGTCATCACGACTATATCTTGGATGCTCCTCCCCTCTGTTTAGAACCGATTCAGCATGACCCTGGAAACGATGAATCTGGAAAGGTGTTTTGAATAGTTTCTCGAATAACACAAATTTTTAGGGAAATCTTCTTGCTATTGGCACCATGAATTCCACTATCAATATTTGGGATCTTGATATTGTCAATGCAGCTGAACCTGTTGTCACTCTAGGAAATTCACAAAAACGTTTTTTTTTTTCAAATTTGTCTAACCATTTCTCTAAAAACAGCCGGGAAAACAAAGAAGAAAAGAGATGGAAGTGCTCAAGGACACAGTGATGCTGTTCTCTCCCTAGCTTGGAATAAGCTCACAGACCACGTTGTTGCTAGTGGTGGTGCCGATAAACAGGTCGTTTTGTGGGATTTAGATGAAGCAAAAGCTGCTCAAGTTATCCCCAACAGAGGCGGCGAGGTAAATGATCCACCAAAAATACATCAATATATTCTAGGTTCAATGTTTGAAATGGCATCCAGTGGAGTCTACTTTTATCATACTTGGCACCATGGCTGGAGGTGTTCAAGTTTTGGATTGTCGTGATACTAGTGGACAAGCTTCTGCCGAATGGAAATTCGAGGGACAAGTCGAAAGAATTCAATGGAATCATTTCAACCCATTTACATCTTTCGTAGCCACTGACGATGGTAACTTTGCATCTTCTTTAGTAAATAAAGCTTTTAGGCACTTTGAGATATATTGATATGAGAAAAGCTGGTGAAACAGTTTGGAAAGTCAAGGCCCACGAGGATTCAATCGGTGGATTGTCCCTTAGCGCCGTCACTAGAGGACTTCTCACGACTGTTGGCCATGATCAGGTTAGTCGCGTTTTCAATTGGATTGCCGAAATAATTCCTTTGTTCATTCCCGATGGCATGTAATACGGTCTTCCAGATCCTAAACGTTTGGAAAGTGCAGGACGATGGCGTGGTCAATCGTATACACTCGGAAAAACTTGCTTTGGGACCTCTACATTCGCTGCAATTCAATCCAGACGTCGCCACTATTATCTGTGTTGGAGGATCCAGCAATGATCTGATTCGCGTCATGGATTTGGCCAAAATTGACGCAGTTGTTCAGGCTTTTTCTTGAGTTTTTTGTTGGCAATGTTGTTGATTTTGAAGAAACTGTTATTGATCATTCTTTTCTAGTTCTGAATAGGCCCATTTATGTATCAGTTTCACATTTTTCATTCGCTGTGTTTGGATGGCCATATCACAGCGAGGAACTACTCTTTTGAATTGACACTTTTACTAAAAAGAAAACACCTTTTGTGACCCATTGAGACCAGCCTGCGGCGCGATTATCCTCTTCTCAACAATGCAGGGTTGCACTCTGTCCTTATAATCGATCGTCTGCCAGGACGGCTGTGCTCTTTGCGCCATTTCATCACGGTCAGCGACATCTGTCCCGATCATGTTGCTCTAGCTGACCTTGGAGCGCGCATTTGCATTTTCCCAGACTCCGAAGTTATGCAATGAGGAGATTTTTGCGCAATGCGAATTCCGTACCGGTGCTCGTAGTCTCGTGATATCAATTAAAAACCTCTTTCGATGTTAAGCTAGCCGTCCCTGCGTCATGCTTGTGAAACTTGAAATGACCGGAGCCCGGCGCAATGGCTAGGCATAGCGCCCTTTACCGGTTCTTATGTCCCGCAACACACGACGAGACCCATCGGTCACCCCATTGCAGTCGCGCCGTCGTCCTCCAGCTGCCATCTTTTAATGTAAGCCCATGCTTATCAGATCTCCTTTTGCTACTTGTTTGAAACTGCACTTTCGCTCTCTCTGGACTGCACCCAAATGTATCCTTTCTAGTTTTTTTTACTGCAGAATGACTCGCGTAAATGGCTGGCAAAACTGTCTTATAGTACTTCCTCTTGCCGTTTCTCCATTTTATTGCGGGAACGAATCTCGTCTCCATGACAATGCGTGCTCCACTCCATACAAAGTGCGTCCGGCCCCATACACCGGTGAAAAATATTCATCATTTTTTTTATCAGGTGGCATTTTTCGGGAGACTGATCTTTCGTAGCTTTTTCGCGACCTCGCGATATCTTCCGATTTGTCAGTCCCTTTGATCGGTGTTGTGAGTTTGTTCCTTTTTGTCTAAATGTTCTCCGATCTGAACAAGTTCAGAACGACTAAGTATTTCGGAACCGGTCTCGCCTTGTTCGCGCTTTTATTCTCTTCCTCTGCAAGATTCATTTTTACCAAAATCTCTAGCCTATATCGCTGGAATGATTAACGTAAACTTGGGGGACAGCTTACGGCTCCCCGATGTTTGCCCACAATGATTGCATGACTGAATCATTCCTCATGGCGCCACATGCAACCCTCTACTCTTCTTTCCGCTCCTTTTCGGCACATTATACTTTCATTTTAGGGTAGCCATGGCCCGTTACGACTACTATCCGCGATTCGGACAGGAAAACTATTCGTTCATTCTTCCACTTGAGGATAGCTTTAACGCCTTTGAATCGACTACCTGGATGCAAAGGAACTGGCAACATTCCCTCACATGGTCCGCCGGATACGTTATTGCCATTTTTGCCGGACAGAAGGTTAGTATTTCAGCTTTTTTTTAATAATCAAAACGAGTTTTAGCTGATGTCTTCTCGCAAGCCACTTCAGTTGGATACTCCTCTCTTTTTATGGAATGCAGCTCTCGCCATTTTTTCGATTCTCGGGTTTTTGCGAATGACTCCGGAATGGTTTTGGAGCTGGAAAGAGTGAGTTGTCTTTTATCAATCTGGTACACGTCATATCAATTGACAGCAAGACCTCTGATATGCCTTATAGTCAAGATAAGCAACGTGGACAGTTTCTGCGCTTGAAAGATAGGACAAAAAGCGCTTGAAAATCCTCTCTAATTTGCTCTCAGGTCTGTGTGTCTGAAGCTCTATATGAGGATAAGGAGGAAAGCTTTGTGCGCAAATTAGTTTTTAACAAGTGACGACAAGAAAGCAAGTGCGCGAAGTGTTGGGTGTGTCGCGAAGGGTTCTTATAGCTTTTATAGTTTCTTTGGGGGGTCAGGGAGAGTGACTGGAGCAGAGTGACAAGGGGAGAAGGGAAGGGACAGTAGGACTGAGACTCACTGAAGCAAGGAACGGGCCGGGCGATCCGTTCAGATCCTACATTTTGAAATTAAGCTTGGGAGGGAGTGGGTTCAAATACAATTTCGGTAGTTTCTTTGGACGGTCAGGGAGAGTCTCTGTGTATGTGTATTTGAAGCTTTGGGGAAGATTTGTGAAGATCCGAATAAGTTGTTGTTTCGTAGCAAGTAGAAACAGGAAAAGCAAGTGCGCAAAGGGTTCTTATGACTTCTGAGGTTCTTATAGTTTTTTGGAGGGACTGGAGTAGAGTGACAAGGGAACAATGAAAGGGAAACTAGAACTGAGGATCCGAGAAAGAATTTATAGGAGAAGACAAGAAATCTTTAGCCCTGGAAGGGCGGTGCTATCCTTGTTACTAAGAAAGCATCTGACAGAAGTCTTCAACAACGAGTTTTCAGCAATTCTTTCACATACTCGGTATGCGTCTCTTCGTATGCTCAAGGAATCACTGGCTTTTGGACTGAACAGTTCGCTATGAGCAAGGTTCGTTTTTTTAAGATATGTTGAACATTCTAAAATAGGTGGCCGAACTGGTAGATACGGGTTTCATCGTTGCACGCAAGAGGCCTTTGCTCTTTCTTCACTGGTACCATCACATTACGGTTCTGATGTACACCTGGCATGCATACAAGGATCACACTGCTTCAGGTTAGTCTTCTTTTGCCATTTTAAATGCGTCATTTTAGGAAGATGGTTCATCTGGATGAATTACGGTGTACATGCTCTGATGTATTCGTACTACGCTCTCAGTGCGTTGAAGCTTCGCCCGCCGAAAGCTGTTGCCATGCTAGTTACCATTTTGCAAATTTCTCAAATGATTATGGGAGTTACGATAGGAATTCACGTCTACAACATCAAGGTGACTTGTTCATTTTTGTGTTCAATTTTTATTTACAGAAATCTGGCGAGTATTGCCAGCAAACGTGGGAGAATCTGGGTCTTTGCTTCACCATTTACTTCACCTACTTCCTTCTCTTCTGCAACTTCTTCTACCATGCCTATCTCAAAAAGAATAATCGCTATGTTGCCGCCCCCAAAAGTCAAAAAGTACGGCTTTTTTATCTCGACAAATTAGTTTGTTTCAGGTGGAACCTGTTGGACTCGAAAAGGAGCCCGAAGAGGACATGAATGCCAACAAGATCATTGCCGATGGCGTCACGACCCGAAATTGTGCTCGACGAAAAGTTCAAAAAGCGGAATAGAATCTCGACAACAAAGATGTCACCGTAATCTCATAATCAAGAGCACTTTGCATATTCCCGATGATGTTTTCATATACTGTTCCATCCCATGGTTTTTGTTTGTTTTTATTGATCTTGCCCAGTTTACAGCCAGTATTAACATCTGCAAATTAAAAAAATATAGTCCAGTGAAAGAGAAATTGGCTTTATCTGAATAAAACATGATCACATACTCGTTAAAGTGGGTGCCTCCAACTTCTTGAACTGGACGTGGTTTTCCTGAGCTTTTGCCGCCATTTGTAGGATTTCTTCAGGGAAACTTCGCCTTTCTCTACTGATGCATTCGACACAGAAATGGTTCCCGAAGTGTATGCTACAAGACTGAAAACGAGCGATAGAACGAAAGAAAAGTTCGTACCTTGTGGATACAGACTGGTCGATGGCACAGATGGCAGGTAGATCCCAGAACGAGGAAATCGAAAAGCATCATTTTTCGACTTTTCTTTGTCGGCGGTTCGAACGGATCTCTCATATAATAGACTTCGTGAGCATAACTGAACAAAACCTTATTGTTTTTTTAATGAAAAGAACTTACTGTCCGTTTCCAGTCGTCAGTTTACCATAAAAACACGACTCTTTCAGCCCACAGAGAGCGCATTCGAAGGCGATAAAAGGACTTTTATAGTCTGTATTTCCGTCTTCGTCTTTATTTTCTGAAAATTTATTGATAAGAAGAAGGGAAACAAAAAAGATACCTGGGAGTTGTAAGGAACCGGTACGAGAGTCGTCCATTGAAAAAAAAAACGAATCTGAATGTTGAATTGCTGCACGGTTTTTGGTTAGGAAAGGGCAGAATAGACATGGCTGACGGGCCGGGACGGGCTTGGGCCTGAAAGTTGAGGCCCGACCCGGGCCGGAAAGGTCGGCCCGCGGGGAAATTTTGGAAAAAGGGGTGATTTTTTACCAAAATTTGCATTATTTCGTCATTTTTAGTAAAAAAAAAAAAAAAGTTCAACAAAATATAACAATATTATTCTTTAATTTAGTTCTAGAATGCGCTAAAATGCACGACCATCTCCATTTTTTATCCGATCCCGGTCCGATGGCCAAGTCTGGGGACCGGGCCGAGGCGACTCGGGCCTGGAATCTCCGGCCCGGAGCCATGTCTAGGGCAGAATTTTTTTTAAAAGGCAGCGTTTTTACCTTATTGCTCATAAATATATACACTCACGAGACTGAATATTTTGGAGAAAGGGTATAAAAAAGAAGCTGGCTAGAATATCGATTCCGAATGCGGTTCAAATCGCCCCCAAAGCAGTGTACTGTAACGTTGACTTTATTGTACCCGCGACATTTCTTTTGGGAAGATCACACACTCGCGAGTTGATCAGACAGACAGGGCAGAGACATCAGCCTGTCTTTCGACTCCCGTGTCCCCGTCAGTTAAGACAACTTTTTGATCATGTGACTGACTAAGCGTAGAATTTGTGAATGCCTCATCCTGAATAGTTTTTATTGATCTGCTTATTTAGTTATCGACTCACCTCTGATTTTTTGAGAACCATACTGTGGAACATGCAGGCGCCCAAAAATGTTAGCATGATTCCGAAGAGCAACAGCACTGGTCCGTACTGATCAAACTTGAGCGAAGTGAATGAATCCCAAAACGACATGTAGAAAAAGGTCCCTAGTGACTAGGAATTTCGAGATCTGTTACACTGTGTAATGGCAGTCTACGAACTAGGCAGTCTGGAAGGTGGTCAACTGTGAAATTGATTGCTGATTGTGAGTCACAACTAATTGCTGCAAAGACTTGAAGAAAGAGCTAGCCAGCGACCGGTCACTCCTCGAGAAAAACAAACAAAGAACAGTCCGAAAGAGGGCAAAAGAGTAAGGCCGATATACAGCTGATAAAAAAAATGGAGAAGCCGGTTCAATGGCCTCGGGAAGACAGGTTACACACGTGTTTTGAAGGTGTACTTTACAAACAGGAACTGAAATCGGACACTGTTTATGGCCTCTGTCTACGAGGTCAATTGGTATACTATATCGATCCGTTTCATCCAAAGACTTAGGTGGGGCGCACTCAAAAGAACAAAGTCGAAAGCGTGAGTGCATAATAAAAGTTGTTCATTTTCGGATGACTGATGAGTTTTTGGACGATACGAATTTTTTTCCCTACACTGAAGAAAAAGGAACATTTAATGTCCGATCACAAAGCTGGATGACTCGTTGTATACAAAGTGAAAAAATTGGTAGTCGGTCATTTCACCGGAGATCACAGGCGAGTACTCTGTTGGAGACGAATTTCCTCCATATTGACATATTCAGGCTCATCTCCAGTAATACGGAGACTGTCCGAGGTGCCATAACCGTCAAGTTCTGTCGTTGTTCTAGATATGGGGACAACAGAAGGAACAATCGCTGATTCGGGTACTGAATGTCCTCTTCGACGTAATTCTGCATCCATTGCATATCTGAATATACTCTCATATGAATGTCCTTTGACAAATGTACCTGTACTGGTTGTATCTCTGCTTCGTCTGCCAGACGTATTGTGACTCTTCCATCGACAAAATGCGGATAAAGTTCTCCAATTCCGGTACTTCAAAGGCTTCCCACTGGAAGTTGTGCTATTTGGAAAGAAACTTTTAAAGCTACCAATATGTCTCCCGTGTCGTTTTCCTGAAGCACAAGAGCATGTCCAGCATTGATGGAACCCCATTCAAGGACGACTTTCAAAGGACAAACGTCGTCGCTTATTCTGATCATCTTCCCTGAAATTAGCTCTTCAAGAGACTGTCAATCAAAGGCTGAGTTCCCTCGGGATGACTTTTGTTGTTGAAATCGCACACTAGCATTAACAGAGTCTTTTGCTCAAAACAGCGAAACGTCATTACGCATCTTGAAGAGCCTCGTGTCTCCCACACACATAACGTATTTCCCAAAGCCGTAGTATTCCCTTTCCGTCTGCATTAGTACATCGCAGTCCATTTGAATAATCATCCCGACGGAAACACTTGACTCTCGACTCGATTTTCGTCCAACACAATGAATTCTAGCGCCCCATTCAATCAGAGCCCGACATAAAGGTGCCCCCACATTGCTTTTTCTGATTCGAACTCACTCAAAAGAGTGAATGAAACTGCATCCGTTTCCTGTCGACACTCGTAGAGCGCAAACTTTTTCGGATTATCAGCCACTCGGAACTTTCGGAGAAGAGTCACGATCATTTGTCTGTAAAAGGTAAAAATTAGACTAGAAGTGACTCACCTGGTAGTCATGGAACTGTTGATATTGATCGTTTTGACAGTATTTCTTGGAAGAAAGAAGGACGTGATTGTCCTGTGTCGACCAGTGTTTTTACCTGAATTTTTCTTTTACTTGAAGAGAGACATGACATCTCATTAATATTTAATTGCTCTGCCTTCCTTCTCATACTCCCAATAACATCCTTCGTGTTCTCTCGGAAAACTCACTGATTCGTGAGCTTGGGTTTTCAGGTTGATTGCCTTTCAAGCCCCGACGAACCCCCGAATGGATCGGAGCAATCTGGACGCAGAACTCAGCAATCTCATCAGAGAGGTTTTTTTTTTATTTTATCGCAAAAATATTTCGATTAAGACGACGGAATGGAAGACAACGAAACGTGACAGAACTAGCGACGTGAGTTTATGATATTTTCTCATCCAAGATTTTGCAGAACAGCCTTCTAGAGAGAGACGCTTGTTTGACGGCCCTGGCCAATGCGATTACGAACTACGTTACAGTCGAACTCAGTCGACGACTCACAGTTCCGTCAGAACCAACACCGCCTTGTTTCAGCGTTTCTAACAGTTCTGATGGTGAACAGCCAACATCTCTGAAAGGAGCCGGTATTTGACTTATATTACGTTATTAGATTCATGTTTCAGTTCCTAGACCAACTATGCTGAGTACTACTAAGGTAACTCCCAGTTCACAACGCCGTTCTGGTATCTGTTTATCAGTTGTAAAACAATTATACTTCGAGGTTCTCTTCCTCGGATGAATAAAATCAGTCAACCGTCTACACCTCTCGATAAAGAATCTCCACTAAAGGTACTTTCAGTTCTGTTTTGTTAACGAGAAATTATTGAGAATGGGTCTCGATACCGGAGCGAAAACCGATTGGACCGATTCTCGCCTTCACCGAGACCCAATGAGACCCCACTCGAGAATAAAGCGAGTCGACTAAGGAGACTTTCGACGGAAAGGAGATCTTTAAAAAAATAAACCTGTGTTTATGATATCGAAAACTGTGGCGGGATTCTCTCCAGCTACAACACTGATCGGTCGAGAGAAGTTCATATGGATGTGGATGTGACCAGAGAAAGAGGCGCCATCAGGACTCTAAAGTACTAGAATAAGAAAAATGGAAAAATGCACCAACGATTGTCATTAGGTCGGATCCTGATATCGTGTTGTAGTCTTGGACTTTCTGTACCAACTGCAGTTCTTGATATCCGATTGACCATTCAAACGGGGTATCTTCTTTCACAAATACCTCCTGTACTCTCAGAGTGTTTCCTTTACTGTCAGTGACAAATTGCGTTGTACTGTCGGGAGAAGGTAACGGGGCAAATGACCGTGGAAGAGTACTACATTGACTGGACTTTGTTGGAGAAAACAACGGATTCTGAACAGATGAGTAGTAAAAATGTTCAGTAAAAAAATACCTCAACCGAGTTCTCTTTGTCAGATTCTGCTTTGGATGGGCTTTTCAAAGATGGAAGATTCAGATTTTTCGGAATGGTGCCCAATGTTCCGTCGTTTAGTTTCGGGTAGAGGCTTGGAAACTCTCCCGAAGCAAGAGAAGATCCAGCAGAACGACAGTCCAATGTGACGAGTTCTCGACATCTCTGGTGACAGGTATAGTTGCACTCTGAATAGTACTTTCAAAGAACGGGAAAGAACTCACTGTCACATTTGACAGCCTGTCTCAGTATCCCCCAAATGAAATCCCCACATTTGTCACACCATGTCGGATGAAGCAGACTGATTGCCCTGAAAGTTTAATGATCGAACGAACTCGTAGCTACTCACGAAAAGGTATGACCTTGTGCCATTTTCTTTGATCCGAGAGTGAGCAAGTCATGAAGAGGCCCAAAGTGTTGTTTTTCGATTGTATCGTTCCAGTTGTGCGAAGAGTCCAAATCTGCTAAGAGACAGTTTGCCCAGTCCCAGTTTTCGTCTTCCACATCTGGCATTACTAGATGATCATCCAGGGAAATAGTGGCATAGTTGATAGTGTCATCGTTGTATTCTGTGGCAACTGGTGGCTCGACAGAAATCGACTGCACCTATATTGTTTTATCAAATGTAGTTCGACTCACCATTTTAGAGTTTTCTTTGGCCACTCCCAACTGGCTCATCCACTCCGAGATGTTAGCAAGTTGACTGATTTTGGCCCGAAGACCGGAGAACCAGCTGAAACGTAATGTAAAAGTGTCACAAATGGCAAGATTGGAACGGACAAAACGAAAAGATGCGAGGGAGTGCATGAGCTGATGTGTCTTTGCATGTGTAAAGCCTGCTGAAAACATGAAATAGATGATCTCAACTAATTGATCTGAGAGACACGAACGTGAAAATGAGAAGCCTCTAAAGAGCTGTACCTGCAGAATATCGGCTAAAAGACATCTGGCATCTGGACAAAAAGTTTCCATCTGGACAAGTGTTGGGAAGAGGAAGAAAGTGTCCCGCCAGATGGCAAAATGCCAAAACTACTTCACAATTAGGGTTACGAACTGAGACGTAAATGCTCAAATCGGATATTCTCTCCAGCTGGACAGATGGACATCGATCGGCCGAGAGAAGTCGCACAAGAATTTGTTAGAAAGGCGCTAAATGGAGCGTGATGATAAGCCGTGACCGAGCAAAACAAACATTCTTATAAGATGGAGAGGGTGGGGAAGTAGCGGGTGATAACAAAAGAGACGACCTGTGACAGCGGGCTGAACGGGAGATCGATAAATGAGAAATGGCACATGACAAATGAGAGAGCGGGCTGGTATAGTGTCCGAATGTCTGTAAAACCCAGTGAGATCGATCGGCTGTGATAAGAAGGTGAGAAACAGGTGTCGCGTAAAATCTTTTAGAACTCACCCATTATTCGGAGGCCCTTGAGGATAGCTGTACTCGTAAGCTGGATTGCCGTCAGCCGGTACCACTGTCGGAGATCGTGGCATCATCCCAGCGACAAACAGCATAACAAATCGTCAGTCATATCTGGAATCGTTTGCTCAGAGATGACAAACTTCTCATCCAGTCAAATAAAGACGCCTGGAGCAAAAGTAAACAGAGTGGTCGGAGAGACACTAATGAGGCCAATAAAGGGACAGCCGCATGTTGCGTTCGTTTGTGTTTTAGTAGCCACGAGAGAGGGAGAGTATGAAACCGAAGCTGTTTGCACAGCCTGCAAAACAAGCAGCTCTCCTTCCCGGTTTCAATTCCAGTTTTTAGGCATACTGCACAAAAGAAAAACATGTGGGTTAGATGACCGGTCGAGGTTTCCGCGGTCAACAACGGCCAGGCAATTATGCCCATGCTGACTAGCCTGGCGGTCATTCGGGTCAAGACTGCCGTGTCCAGATGAGCGCACAGGGGAAAATAGAGCCGGGTGTCCGGAAAAGGATTATTGATCAGGCACCCGGCGCAACTTTGAATAAAACGCCTGGAAACTCTTAGATAGTCAGTTATGCAAAGAGGAAGAAGGCTTTTGAAGTGAATGACATACGGGAGGAAGGAAAGAGGACACCTCAGGGGAGGAGGTCGGAGATCGATCCAGACAATGGGTCAGCTGGTAATTAATAATATAATGTTTCCAGAACAAGGACTCGTGCTTACAGTTCTATTTGAGATTTACAAGGTTTGCAAAGCCCCGGCTAAAGCTAGATAAAATCAATCTAACACTTCGCTCTGTCGCCGAGCCACAGTTCCTTTCAATCTCCCCTTGTCACTCTGTTCTCTCAGCCCCTCCAATACTTGTATTTTTCTGATTTATTCCTGACTGGAGGGGAAAAAAGCAAAAGCACAGGGAGAATGCAAATCAACTTTTTCAGTGATCTGTGATGGCAAGAATCTGTGGGTCAATTGTTAATGGAGGCTAACTACAACGAACTGAATTCAAGCTACAACAGCGAAATTTCCTCACAAAGCTGTAAAGTGTGCAGATCACTGAAGAGCAGATAGTGGACACTGAGGAATTTTCACGGTAGTCAACACTTCCGAGAAGATATTTACGAAAGCTGCAGTTCCTGAAAGTTACAAGAAAAAAGATTCAAATGATGATAGAAATACCAGTCAGTCAACTCAATGAACAAAAATTTAGCACGAGGCAAAGAGCACGTGGCTCCGAGGATGCTTTCGGAACCAGAGAGAACTGAGCAATGATACCATCTGGACGATGGATACTGGTTGTGGCGGATTCACAGACCAGCGATGACTATTGCAGACTCTCTAACAAAGTCGAAAGGTCGCATAAGTAGGCGTTGTGGCGCTATAGTCTGTTCAAAAAATAGAGAGCATCATTTGAATTGGCCCGCGCTTTTTCATTGGCTGAGTATCCAACATTTACATACTGTAACGTGCTACGCAGCTAAATTCCCGCCAATTTGTTTTGAAAACGTTCTACGAAGAAAGCGCGGGCCAATTCAAATTATGCTCTCTACATTTTGAACATACTGTTCGTAATGTCCGACTCACATCGTCTCTTCTCAGCGAAATATGGAATAGAAGCATCATGAAGAAACACTGATGTCTTTAGTTCCTTGATAGAAGAAGTAGAAGAGTCAAATGGAGAGCAGCCATCTGATATGTAGTAACATCTGGACCAAGACTGAAGTTTTTTTTCATTCCGACTTAAGTTGACAAGTTCTTCAGATCCTTTTGAAAACTGATGTGTAAAGGTTTTGACAAGTTAATGTGCATTCTCCCTGTTTGATTCTCGGTTACTGACTTTATTTATTCGCTTTATCAAGTTTTCGACGAGAGCGGCTCTTCTGATTGTGAACATTCAACTCTCCAAAGGATACGGTTACCGATTACGTAAGAAGGAAGCATTTGGGTTGTACTGCAGTAGCCGCCTCAGTTCGTTCAATCCTTGAAGTTTTGTTTTTCTCCATTTTTCTTTTATTGTTCCCATTTCTAAGCAAGTTTATCGAGTTCTGCATGGATAAAAACCTCCTGGACGTAAAATTTGGCTGAAAATAACATAAAACAGACGCTTTCCCTTTATAAGCCGTTCTCGGTAATTTTCCTTTTTTTCTGACTTTTTTTCGACCAATGTGAGCACCAAGGAGGTTGTTTTACACGCTGAATCGATTAAACACAGTTACAAACGTGGAAAATGAAACAGGACAGGTGAAAAACCAAGGTAAATAGGAATTTGGAAAATGGCGCCAATTTTTTGAACGAACTGAGGCGCCTACTGCAGTACAACCAGCATTTTTGCCGGTCTGTACAATTCTCACAGTATGGGAAAAAAACTCACATCGGAAAGTTTTAAATTTAGCGGCAGTGTGGTCCCGTAACGATAGTCCTGAAGTTTACGGGAAAATGCCGCAGGGCAAGCGGCATAAAAAGTGACCGTTAGTTTTCTCAGCCAATCTTCTCACGATCACATTTTTTTCTGCTGCTGCTAAAACTTTCCTTCCTTTAAATGGTAAAAGTTATCAAACTTCTTTTCAGGTCATTCGTTATGTTCAAACCGTCCACATCTGAAAAGCACAACAATTTACAAAATCAAGGCTTTCAGCAATCATCCCTGAATACCAGTAAGTTTTAGATTTCTATTTTCAAACTTCTTTTCACGTGCTTAGTACCCGCTGTGATATTCGTCAAAAACTGCAAAACAAGTTCAACATACCGCGGATGGTTTAGGCTCGTTTTGCCTTCAAAGTGTGATTTCATGACTTTTAGATAATAACCACTGAAAGACTCTTTATCAGCTAGGTGTTGTCAGCATAGTATAAACAATATTTCAGACCCGCAGGATCCGCCAGTGTCGAGAAACCTTCGCGAAATCAACGGATACCACGACAAACGACGTTTTGGTATACACGGAGTTGACTCAAAACTGGAAAATGGCATGGAGAACTTTGAATTTCTACTGCATTGTAAAAAGATCCTTCGCAATCAGCCAATAATGGACAAAGGTATCTTACTTACGTAGGCGTGTAGATCAATTTTTGGAATTTTGCTGCGCTTGCAGTTAGCATCTAAGCCATTCACCAGCTCCCTCATGAATCCGGATGTTTTTTTCTGATGGAATAATTGCTTCGCGCACAAATTCGTGACTAGTTTACTTTCAGATGCCGCAGGTTCACCCAATTACAGAGACCGTGCTCAAGAAGCTGATCGGAGCGTAATATCAATACAAAGTTATAGATTATCCAAATTTCAGCTGGTCAAGAGCATGCCAATAGGTAAACACCAAAAAAAGTCGCATGCGATAGATACCTTGACTAAAGAGTAAGAGATATATTTTGTCTTTAATTTTATCTTACAGCTCCGACATGTCCGATTTCCAAGAAGACACTGAGCCCCACGACGAGACTCGTCCGCTGGAATCCGGCTGGGAATACGCCTTATTTTTGAGAAAAGAGGATTTGTCCGAAGGAATATCTCAGGTTCTTCCTTATAGTTAGAGACAAATCGAATTTTCAGGTGTATTTGTTCTCGCGCGAGAAACTGTTCTTCGCGGTGAAAGTTGAGGATAAATATGTTGACAAATTCGGAAAAACTATTTACATTCGTTACAAACAGCGAAGTGATGGATCCTACATGGACAGTTCCTTTTCCTCTGATTGTTCAACATTTTTTAGATGTTTCCTAGTTCCCACCACTACAGTACTCTTTTCACCTTGAAAGTTCGCCCGCAGAAAAGCGTGGAGATGAAGTTAACAGGAGTCGTCGGCTTTTCTGGTAATCCAGAAATCTCGGTGCCTGTTTGGTACGTTCTATCTTCAAATGTATATTATTCTCATATCTTCAGGAACGACATTATTGGCTGGAAAACCCTTTTTACCAAACAACCGGACTTATTGCGAAAAGGCTTGTCTAAAGTTGATGGGGAACGAGTTCGCAGAGCACTTGTAGTTGTCGAGTTTGTAGTTCAAATCAGAACAGACATGTAAGTTTGTACTCGTTTCTTTCTATTGTTTGTCTTTTTTCAGTCCTTCGGAATTCCTTCATTATTATACAGACTCGATAAAAATCACTGACTTGGCTCCTCTTGAATATTTGAATGGAAAAAGTACGGGCGAAATCCCAAGTTGCTATTATCCCAAAGAGCCAAGAAGGATAGACGATTTAAAATATGCGGCTCGTGGCCAGGTAATTTTTTTTACTTGTAAACTTTTAACCATATTTAGGAAGGCGAGATTATGTTCAAATCGATGTCACTACCCCATATCAAAGTTCAAGCCTCGTTCGAACAATGTTCTATTTCAAAGGAGGAAAAAGATTTAGCATTCAGTGCCGTTGTAGTGCCTGTCGAGAAAGATGTATACCGAGGACTTGTCATTGCTCCAAAAATGGTATTTTATTATATCAACTTACAAAGACTTATTTTTTTAGACATTTGCTGAATTGTGTGGAGTTCGTCTGTTTGACTACAAGAGGATCTTATCCAAACGAGTCTACAACAATAATCAAGATGCTGTGATCGGTAACGTAAAAGAAATATTTTCTAGAATCTTCAATAATAGTATATTTTATTCCGAAAGTTATGTTTAATTGGCATTTTCCTCCAATCTACGCTGTAATGTTTCTGATAAATTTATTTTTATGATTCGAATACGCTTCTACGGTCGTCTATCGAAGTAGATCGATTATCTCGTGAAACTGGCAAATGATCCGATCCATGCTTGGGACAAATTTTCTCTTTATCGGAGCTCTGCGAATGTTGGGGGAAGCGACGGAAAAATATTGGGTCTCGAAGCGGAGCCGGCGATCAATTCAAAGGCCAGATCGCTTGGTGGTTATTGGCCTCTGCAAAGCCAAGTTCTGTCCGCTGTGAGTCCCATTCCATTTGATATTTTCCCTGCTGCAACACTTGTATTTCAGGGTCAAATCGATTCAGCATCATGGGAATCTCCGACAACGACGTCCAGAAGCAGCTTCGCCACATGATGGCATTCATTGAGCAGGGTACGTCCAAAAACTTGAAATTTCACAAAATTCTCTCTCAGAAGCCAATGAAAAAGCTGAAGAGATCGATGCCAAGGCTGAAGAAGAATTTAACATCGAAAAGGGACGTCTTGTCCAGCAGCAGCGTCAGAAAATCATGGAATTCTACGAAAAGAAGGAGAAACAAGTCGAACTTCAGCGAAAGATCCAGGCTTCCAACTCTCTTAATGCCGGTCGTCTTATGTGTCTCAAGGTACTTTCATTTTCAAAATGTTTATGTTTTATTTAGGCTCGGGAAGACCATATCCGTCATGTTCTTGACGAGGCAAAGGCCAATCTTTCACGAATTTCCGCCGATTCCGCCCGTTACCCAGCTATTCTCAAGGGACTCATCATGCAGGCTCTCCTTCAGCTTCTTGAGAAGGAGGTCGTTCTTCGTTGTCGCGAGAAGGACCTCAGTCTTGTCGAGCAACTTCTTCCCGAATGTCTCAACGCTCAATTCCAGCAGTGGGGAGACAAGACCCACGTGAGATTTCCTTATTTTACTTGAAAAAAAAATTTGCAGGTGAGCATTGACAAAAACAACTTCCTGGCGTCCAACTCGGCTGGAGGAGTCGAAGTTTTGGCCAAGGCTGGAAAGATTCGCGTTTCTTCCACTCTCGAAAGCAGACTGGAGCTTATTGCTGGCCAGGTAAGAGGTTTTTTTGTTTGACGCTCTACTAGTGAGACATAACTTTAAGTTTTGTCAAATCTGATCAATCGTTTTCAGATCATTCCCCAAATCCGCACGGCTCTCTTCGGCCCCAACCCCAACAGGAAATTCTTCGATTAAGCTCGTCTGCTGTATATTGTACGTTGTCACCCGGTCTCATTCCTGAGCCCCCTCTGATCATTCCGCGACCCATATTTGTGATAGAAAACCCGCTTGCATAGAGTATTTTAGATTTCCGTTTCGTAGGAATCAGCGCCTGCCAATTCTTTTAAACCTAAATTCAGATTTCTTATAACCGATTGTCAATAAAGATTTTTTATCACAGAAGATTCATTTTAAAGCGTTTCGCGTTGATGGAATGACCACTTTACAACAGTCGCCCTTGTCCTGTCCTCTCTATTGTTCGGCATCACATTGTTTCATCTTTCTCTGGGCAGTCGGAACCATTTCTTCCATTCTCTCTTCTTTACTATAGAATATGCAAGTATTATTTCCCGAAATGAGAATAGGCGCAACTAGTTTCTGACTCGTCTGACCATCAGTCAAGGCCGTATCGGACAACTTTCCCTGCTTTTTAACAAAACTATTTTAACAGATAAAATGCGATTGCATGTCAGTCTGTGCATCCTCCCTCTTCTTGTATTTTCTACACAAATTCGATGTTATAAAGGGCTGAAATATTTGGTCGGACAAGATATTTATCAGGACTCAGGTGAGTCACTCTCGTAGAACCAGTAGAGCTATTATAAAAAATAGTCATTTCAGAGGATTGTGACAGTATACTGGGCATGGGAGAGAGTTATTGTTACACCTTTTCTGAAGAGACAGCAATTCAAGAAGTGACCAAAATGGGTTGTTCGTCTCTCATTTGTAATGTGAGTATATCCGCGTTTACATACGAACATCACTCAGCTGCTCCGTAATACATGTGCAGAACACACGGTTGGGAACATGAAGGGAACGCTTTGTTGCTGTAATGACAGGTAGAAGAGGGAATTCTTTAACCCAGACGTTTTCAGACATTATTGCAATCGATCGACGAGGATAGTTCCCTATGTGATCCCCTTACTTCTCTTCTTTCTCGTGACAGCAGAAGTCCTTTTGTGGATGCCGTAGGCCAATTAATCTCAATCCAATACGGGTCTAATAAACAGCGAAATTTGTGTGGTTCTACACTACGTGTCTGTTGATTACTGTCGGGTAGAAAAGATCAGCATGTCAAAGAGCCATTCACTTGGGGGGATGAACCGTGATGAGGACGTTGACAAGTAATACTTTAGGTAAACCGAACGCATAACTTGTTTTGAACTGATTGAACTAGTGCTTGAGTACCAAACTCGTCACGAAAAACAAGTTGTGTACACGTCAAATAGTTCGCCTAGAGAGGCAAATCTTGTCTGAAAGTTGAGCCACTTATGTTAGATCCTTATTCAGCCAGAGAGTGTGTACTCAAAACACTTTTGTTTGTTCTGGCTCCCGCTGCCAGCCGGGAGAGAGACCTCGTTGCTCTATTGGTGAGTGAGTAACCCTCTCCTTTTCTCTGTGTCATCATTCCTTCTTCGTTTACTCAAATGACTCAGTTTGGATTCACCCACACGTAACTCACGCCAATCCAATGGAACAACTTTCTTTCCAACAGTTTTCGAGTGACTTTTCCACTAGCAAGTTGTACCTAGTCCTCCCAAAATACCGTAGCAATATCTATTTTAAAATGCTCTCGCGTCTCTGTCTGTCTGTCGGAAGCTTTAATTGGCAATCAAAATGGAGCAATTTGTGCGCACAATTAAGGGGAAAGGAGTTAGTGTAACAAGTTTAGACAAGTCACTATTGGGAGACAAGTGCGAAGACTTTGCTTCTGATTTTGGTAGTTCCTATACAGAAACGGTTTTCAAGTGGTTCAGGCAAAGGAAAAAAAGGGGGGATAGTAGGTAACTTTAGCCCTGGAAGGGCATTGCCAACCTTGTAAATAAAATAATCACCCCAATCGGACAGGCTAATGAATACAAGACGAGTGTTTTGTTTGCCTTCTGACTCAGATACGGACGGCTACACTTGGCTCCGCGCACTATTTCCGTTTTCATTGTCCATTTGACCACCCTATTTCTTCTTGAAAACCAGAACATACTGTTCACTCAGATTTATTTCAGTAGTTGTCCTTGTTAGCCACTGAGAGCCGGAATGAAGCTGGCATTCATCCATTTGTGAGAGATACAGAGACCGAGGATGATGAGGGAGAAAGCCAAAATGATGCTCGATATGACGAGGATACTCATCCAGAGAGTCTTGTTCTGTTTCTTCGACGGTTCCTTCTTTTCTTTCGGTTTCTTCTCCTTCTTCTTCTGTTCCTTCTTCGTCTTTTCCTTTGAAGGCTTTGGTTCACTCTTCAGCTCGACCACATTAGGCTGACTCTTCAGTGTCTCCGTGTAAGCTTCAGGATTCTTTGCTTCTTCCGGGAGAGCGAAATGCTGGTCCTGTTCGGGTGGAGGAACTCCTTGATCGATCATCTAAATATTGGTAGCTTTTTGAGAAGAAGCAAAAGACACTAACCTTCTGTCAGTAGCGAGAAAGTCCGAATAGCCGTTGGGATTTTAATTCCTGTCGAAACTAATCTCTCATTTCCATTTTACAAGTTAAAACATCTGACTAATCTGTGCCAGTTTTATGTTTTAGGTAAAGTCTCATTTTGTACGAGTGTTGCAACCTCTTGTATTTGTCGTTCTCTATTCTCTCGACGAAGCGTTTTTTCGTTTCAATCTAGGCCACGGTAGACGATTGCCAAGAGCATGCCAAACACGAGTGTGCGCACTGTTGACATTTCAAGCAACATGAAATTGTCGCCGACCTTCGACAGCCATTAGCCTATCCCCGTCATCTAAAGTATCTTTTTGAGTGAAGATGCATAAACTGATAGTTATGAAAGAGGTCGTCCACTGCCCACACAAATGTCTCCAGGCATAGTGAAGGCAGTGAATCATCTTCAATGGACGGTATCGATTCTCGAGACTGTGATAAGCCATTGTCCCTCGCCCTCTCCTATCTCATTCTCATATTTTTCCTTTTCCGGAAACCTCTATCTTTTAACTTTGTCGAAAATCGTTTCCTATTGCAACCACATATGTTCATTGTATTGAGCTGTTTGCCAGCTGGGAAAGTGCCCTATTGTCACAAGCTGTCTTCATTTTCAGATTTCTCTTTTTCTTTACCATCCAAGCGCATCAGTTTTCAGATGAAGTTATTATTTGTTCTGCCATTGATCGCAGCTCAGTTTTTCGGAGAACAGCCCACAACGCCAGTTTATCAGGGCATTTTGGATCAAGCGGGACAGGCTTTCCAGTCGGCACAAAACTACGGACGAGGCGTCGTCAACTCGATTCTTACTCCGATTAAGAACGATCAGAGTGACACTAACCAGAATGGCGGAGTCACTATTCAGTTCCAACTTCGAAGCTACTCAAATCCGTCTTCTGCTCTTCCGAACGGATACACCTGTGTCTGTCCTCCGGGAAAAACGTGTAGTTATTTTAAGACAGATCCCTACTGCTCGTTTGCCTTCACCTTCATCATTTCCACTCCAGAGTAAGTGTATCAAATAATTCATCCAAAAAGCACTTAGTCAATCGGTGAGATATCTCACAACGGACTTTATTCGCCTTGATTCGGGTGGTCAATTGCCTTCTATGAGCATTGGAGGAATGAACAAGAGATGGGACGAGAATTTTATTGTACAACTGCCCAGTAAGCCTGTGAGTCTTTCGAGTACTCGAATGGTACAAATGAACTTTTCAGTCTGCCATCGATGTGTTCGCCCATCATCTGGGTGCTGTGATCAACCAGGACGGATCTCTCGTAGCTGCTGATACCCTCACACATGCTGATACTTGGGTAGTACCACTCAACAATATTCTTCCGGCTGTCGGAGGTGTTCAAGGCATGATGAGTCAGAACACTTTCGAAGGAAAACTGCTCGGAACAAGATTATCTCTTTCGTACTCTATCGCATGCACTGGAAATCTTATCGGCCCGGCTTGTGATCTCAGTTGTACTCAATCTCCTGTCAACTCACAAACCGCCGCCTGCAGAGCCAATTCTACCGGATTTTTCAGTGTCTGTCAGTACCAAAACCAAGGCCAGGTTTGTCACAATTATATTTTAAATGTATCCTATCAATTCAAGGTAGACAACTGCAAGAACTGTCCTTGGGGAATCCGAGAGAGCACTTACTGTCAAGACGAAGACGGAGATGTTTTGGACCCCAAGACTGCTGGAGTCGTCGATACCAGTTACAAGACCGCCACTATTATTTTGGCAGTTCTTCTAGCCATCGTCTTCATTCTCTTCATAATTGTACTGGTCGTCGTTTGCATATCGTGAGTTCATGTGCTAAAAAAATTCGTATAAGTTCCAGTTCTAGTCCTAGATTCTCCAGAAAAGTTTTCGACTATATTTTAGACCAATGGTAAATCCATGTGACTAACCAGCTAATTTCACTGGGTTCGGGTTGCCCGGTCGTGTCTGCACAAACTCATATTGGTCTATGTTTTAAAAGAGTTTCTTTTCAGGAGAAGGAACCGAGCTCCCGTTGAGCAAGAGATGACTACGTACAAACGATCGAACGGCGGTCCAGGAGCACAACCTCTTCTGAACGTCAGCTATTTTAAACACGTTTATTATATATTCTCAATTACAGTCTTCCTTCCGTGACCATCTTGATCAGCCAACTCCGATTCCCCGATCCAATCCACCAAGTCTTGATGTGAAACCAATAAGTAGGTTCTTTCGGATATTTTTATTTCCTAACGTTTAGCGACTAGACTGACCACTGCCGTTTGATAGTGAGTTGGTGTTGTGCTGTGCCAAAATAACCTTTCACTTGGGGCCACTAAGTATTCTTTGCCTCTAAAAAATCAATTTCCAGAGTCAGCTCTTCGGAAACCGATGATCCCGAATCTAACGAACGACACTCGGGACACAAGTTTCTCAAACGAAGTACCGATGAGACCAAGTCGAAGTGAAGTCGTCTAATAACGTGTCTATTTTCTTCTACCCGTTGTTCTTTCTCCCGGTGCCTTTGCTAGTTACCCAAAACTGATCTTCATTACAAGCTCAACTGTTGTATATCGTGCAATTTCCAAGCCTAATAAACGTTGTTCCCAGTTTTTTCCAGTCCCGAATTAAACAGCAACTATAATTGTATGCCATTTGGACAAATCCAGTTGTGTTTGTTGGTGGTAATTGTGGCGCGACAGTCAAAGTCGAGCCTTGACCTAACCACGCCGATCTCACTGTTCGAAAAACCGTTCCGTTCAGCTGTTAAAGGCCGCCATGTTCATCTTTCTTCTTTGGATTCTGCTGGTCACTTTTGTTTTGACTCAGGTTTGTATTCTATATAATTGACACTACCCAAAACGAACAAACGTAATTATCTCTATTCATTCTTTTACCGGTTTGAACTAAAATGTGGCTGTGAAAAAACTCTAGTTGACTATGTCAAAAATATGTCGCTGTGTTTTTGCGAACATTTGCGATTACAACCAATCAACTCCGACTGACTTCCCTGTGACTGTAATCCATCTAGTCCGATTAACATGAGTAGATTTAGACAATTCAGAAAAATGAGACTTCGATCGAAGATATGAATCTGTTGGAAAGAGTGAAGAAGGCGGACGAGATCGCGGCCGCTACAACAATTGGTCCTGAGAAGATGAAGGAGGTACGGGAGGCTGAAATGCAGAAACTTCAAGAGGTCCGGAACGAACTTGATCGAGCTGTAAAGACTAGCGGTTTTACCAATAGTAAAAGTATCTTGCAGGTTCAAAATCTGAACACGACGCAGTCTCCTTCGAAGATGGTCATAGCGACGCCTCCTCCCAGTCTGCAAACTTGCTCCCCTTTGGATTGCAATAATCGAGGCACATGTTTGGGCACTAGAGCGTCTTTTGTATGTTTTTGCCAGATCGGTTTCTCTGGTCGTTCGTGTGAAGAAAGTAGGTTTTCATGTCCATCTCTTTCAAATCCTGTGGTTAAGCTGTTTGTGACTCGGCAAGGGATTGCAACGGCCGTGGGGTCTGCTTCGGAACTTCGTTGAATCTGTCCTGTTTATGCAATCTTGGATACGGTGGACCACGTTGTGAGACTGCCTTTTAAAGTACAGTAATAAACATGTCTCGTAAATTGCTCAGTTACGTACACAAAATCAGTGTGGCGGAAATGCTCGATTATGTTGTGCACTCATTATCTGACTGAGGGAACGTCGAGACAATGCCACTCTTGAACAGCGGGAATCTGCGGAAGACCGACCGGTTGCATAACTCCTAATCCTTGGGTTACGCACCATAATCGGCCGACAAAGACATTCATCGAGAACATTTGAGGATTCGATGTGTTTTTTGAGATTATAATATGCCATTTGTAAGTTAAATGATTCCGGAAGTCCTACCAAATCCGGACGATAATGACATCTTATCAGACTCTTTTGGTCCATGGAGAGGGGGCGTGGTCAAGAGTGTGTGGTGCGACCACCTCCTTGAGAGCTTGTCCCTCCCTCTGACCCCTCAATGATCCAATCTCCAACTTTGTCTCTTTGATCAACACGCTCGGTTGTCTGTCCAGATAAGAATCCGTTTTATTGTGCAATAGTAGCCAGTCAAGGCCATCTTTCTTGATGTCTTTATCTCATCCTCGACCTCTTCCGGTCTCCAATTTGCTTGACTGCTCCTAGAGTTCTCTCAAGTCGAAACCACCACGGCATTCAGGTGCTCTCTTCCGGTGCGCGACACCTAGTGAAATATTCAGTCAACCGATGCTTCCCACCTAAAAAGACCCACTGCTACGAGACTCTTGTCAATCACTCGACTCAGATCTTATCTCTCTAGATCCGTCCTTTTCTTGACCACTTCTTCTATAAAAACAACTCTCACGGCCATTACACTGTTTTGTGCTCATCGGAACGCCGAAGTTGACAGCTGGATCGACTGGGCGTGAACCATGTTGCTTTTGAAGATTACTCGAGAGGACGGTTCCCACGCCCTCTTCTGAAATATTCGTCCTTCGGATTGAATAGCAGAGTAAAAGCGCTGCGAGTGCATCAAACTTTATTGTCCTCTTTCCTTTTTTATAGACATTTTGTCTCTTTCCGCCTTTCCCGCTTATTAGTACTGTACCATGAGAACCTCGCTTGCCTCTTCTCTCAGAATTTATTACTCCTTTCTCAGCGTCTTTTTTATGGTTCTTTTTTAGCAGCCTGATGCGATGAAAACATCAGTAGTGTTAGCCGGGGTCGATGGTCCTCGAGAACGTCGTTCCCCTTTCCGAACAGCTCTGATCACTGCTGTTCCTCTGGCTGTTCTTCTACTTCTTTTCTATCTACAACATCTTAGGATATCGAATCTGGAGCTGAGATTGTCTCGTCTCGAGCAGCAGGTAGGCAGCTGTGTGTTGGCCCTCTTGACTCCTCCTCACCTGCCCTCATTTGCCTAATACGGCCGCGACTATTTGTAGAAGAAGAGTCTCTGTTTTTCACAATGCGCGACCATCTGTGAGCACAATCGAGTCGCAGCTAATCAGAGTTGTTTAAACCCCTACTATTAATGACGCAATGTGCGACCTGGCTTGGGATTGAGGGGAGGGAAAAGGCTGGAAGACTGTTCTCCTCACAAAAAGAGCCGACATCTGCACCAGCTGGGTCTCGTCACTCGTTAGATATAAGAAATGTCCAACTTTTTTGTGACTATCCGTACCAGGAGAAGAAGTTCTCTAAAAGAAAGTCCTTGAGTCACGCCATTTGGTCTCTTTCTAATTCGGGCCTGTCAGCAAAGGTGGGAGATCTCAATAACTGCAGTCCAAACTGCCCATTGCTTTTCTGACAAATTGACGCGCCTGTTTTCGCCAAGCACTTTCTTTCTCTCTCAAAAAATAAGATCCGGGGCCACCCTGAAAAAGATTGTCCGACAGCCGACTGTATCTGATTTACGGGCAATTCGATGGACAGAAAAAGGCTTGCCGCGCAGTCTCTCACTATTTACAGCCGGAATATGAGGGCTAGATGTGGTCGGAGCCAGGTGCCCCGACTGTATAGAAGAACTGTATTTACTTCTGAATCGGAAAGTCACATCTGTGAGAACGTGAGAAGCCTCTCGACAAATAGACGGCCAATTAATCATTCGGTCAAGTGGCCATGTCAAATAGCTGTTGCCACAGTCGAGAGCAGAGTATAGTCGAACCCTTTTTGTGGGGACCTTGAAATGATCACCCGGAGTCAGTTGTCCCCATTGCTTGTAGCCATAAATTTGAACAAATTGCCCACCCATTAGCGAGCAAACGATAGCTTTCAGGATCTGCCTGTGACGGAAAGTCTCTCCCGTGTTCCACGTCATCTCAACGATTGTGGCTGTCCACCCGGTATGTCTTCCCACTCGTAAACTTTCGCCCTGTCGTAATATGCTAATTTCTTATGGAGGAAAGTATATTTGCGCAAGGTGTAACAATTGTCATCTGCGACATGTTACATAGAAATGTGACGAGCGGACATCTTTGTCCGGGTCATTTGAGTCGGAATACTCTTAGCAGTTCATCACATAAATCGCATTCGGCGCACATTGTGAAGTGTAGGCCAGGCAGAGGTTGATTGAGTGTGAGATGGATGGCCAGGTAGTCGGATCAGCTGTGTCACAAAGTGCTAATCTGTCTTTTCAGGACCGAAAGGAGATGCAGGACCCCAGGGACCGCCGGTACGTTCTTCTTTTTTTAATGAAAATTAATCGAAAAGGGCACTTCTGTGATTGTTTGGTACATTCTCTTTAGGGGCACCGAGGCTTAAACGGCTGGCCTGTAAGTATACGACTACAGTCTTTTGGTTCTACGAGTTTCTCCCTTTCCTTTTTTGTCGTGAAAGTTTTTTTTCTATAGGGTCAACCTGGTTCTGTCCGTCGACGTCCATCTTCTGCTACATCAGCTCCTCTTCCTTCTAATGTCTGTTCACTATTGTGTTGTAGTCAGTCGTTGTTTTAGTTGGATCCGAAACTGAGACGACAACTTCGTGCTTTCGGAATGTTGTATTCTCCTGACGGAAACGCCATTCAGTTGAGGGGACTCCCTGGTCCTCCTGGTGCTCCGGTGTGTCACACTTTCACTTTTATCACAAAAAATCTCTTTGGTCATGGTTTAGTTATTTTCTTGTTTCAGGGCACAAAAGGCGGTCGCGGCTATCCAGGGTTTCCGGTGTGTTTTATTTTCTCTTCTCCTGCATCGTTCCGTTCCTCTATTTTCCTTTTCTCTATCACTGTCCACTTTCAGGGTCCAATAGGTCTCGACGGTCCTCGTGGCCTTCCTGTAAGTTATAAACGTTAGTGGTGTGGTGGAAGATAACATTCGTTTCTTACTAATGCATGTTGTCCTCTTCGCTTTTTATAGCTCTTACAGTGTATCTCAAAGTATTCAGGGCGTTCCTGGTTCCAAAGGAGATCGAGGAGAAAGAGGAACAGCTGGTCCACAAGGATATCCAGGGCCGAAAGGAGACCGTGGCCAGCTTCAACCTTCTTCAGGAAGTGGACCTTATCCGTCGGCACAATCTATCGTAGTTCCGTCCTGTCCTCCTGGACCTCCAGGACCAGCTGTAGGTTTACAAAGCAACGAATAGATGGAATATCTTGTAGGGCCCTCCTGGCAGAGAAGGAAGAATTGGACAGAAAGGTGACCGTGGTCTACCTGGATTCGATGGAGAGTCCAAGGTTGGCCCGAAAGGAGAACCGGGAGAGTCTGGTCGAGACGGAATACCAGGTCTACGTGGGCCTCCAGGAGACCGAGGAGAAAAGGTACGGCTCCATTCAATTATGGAGTGTTGTGTTAATGTTGTGTTGTATAGGGAGAGTCTGGAGCCGTCAGCTACAGCCACCGTCATCATGCCGTTGTCAGTGGACCACCAGGTCTACCAGGTCCACCAGGCCCGCCTGGAATCGGGCTTCCTGGTCAGATGGGATCTCCGGGACCTCAAGGACACCATGGTCGACAGGTGTTGTGCTGTTCTTTTTTCTTCTACCTGTTTTTATTCCGAAAACGAAAAGATTTTAGGGAGAGAAGGGTGAACGAGGAGAACAGGGCGAAAAGGGAGACGTCGGACTACCTGGAAGACCAGGAGTTCAATCCGGAAATTCTGTTGGTCAGACTAAAGTATTGATGGGACCTCCAGGAGTGAGTTAATTCGTCGCTTGATCCGACTCTTTGCTTTTCAGCCTCCCGGTCGAGATGGAAAGAACGGTGAAAAGGGAGAAAAGGTAAGCAAGAGTTTGTCTACTTTTGTGTGGTGCCGTGTTGTACTGACCCTTCTAATATTTACAGGGAGATCAAGGAGTTGAAGGACCGCCAGGACCGCCAGGACCAGAAGGACCACATGGAAAGAGAGGACGACGGGTAAGTTGTCATCTTTGTGTCTTGTGGTAGGGTCTCACATTGTGTTTGTCGTCACTACTAGAGAATCTTTTGTGATAGACTCTTCCAGCCAGAATCTACAAAGGTGAGCCTCGATAGACAGGTATTCGCGGTTGTCCAACTAATGTGTGCTTAACATAGATCATAGCTACAAAAAAATATTTGAAACAAACAAATCTATATTGGTTCAGGGACGAACTGGTGAGCCGGGAGGTTTTGCAAATCTCACATTTACGCCTGAAATTGTCACTGAACTGGTGACACTGCTGAGAAAAGAGCTTCCCGAACTCAAAATCCGTCATGGATATCCTGGACCGCCTGGACCACATGGACCACCTGTAAGATATTTCTGCTTTTCATCGTCTAACTGTTAAGGGACCGGCTGGAAAAGACGGACCTAGAGGGCCTCAAGGATTGCCCGGACATTCGGGCGACAAAGGAGATAGAGGAGATATTGGCCCTCCTGGTTTGCCTGTGAGACTTCCTTGAAAAGGAAGAAAACTATAATGGTTCAGGGACAAAATGCTGAAATTGCTCAAATGAGTAACGGAGAAAGAGGTCTACCAGGACCCCCTGGAGAACAGGGAGAGCCAGGAATCGGTCTCCCCGGTCAGCCCGGTTCAATTGGTCTTCCTGGACCTCCTGGGCCGATGGGTCTCCGTGGGCCACATGGTGTAGAAGGAAAAATGGTCAGTTTTTTATAAGAAGAAAGAAATTAGTTACAGACAACATTCAGATGCGATAGCATGAGCATGTACCGTAGAAATGTTGTAATGCGTAACTCTATAGCAGAAGCCTCGCTGCACTATTTCTTATTCGAAAAATATTGTATGTTCCAGGGCAAGACAGGTTCGATGGGAGTGAAGGGCGAAATTGGACCCATAGGTCCACCTGGAATACAAGGTCCATCCGGGGAGCGCGGAGCCGATGGAATGAGGGGACAGCGAGGAGAAAAGGGCGATCAAGGAATTCCAGGTATATGGTTCATGACATTATCATGACACTTTGCAAAAGGTCTCGACGCTCCGTGCCCAACGGGGCCTGATGGTTTGCCTCTTCCATACTGTTCCGGCTGGAAGCCAATGGATGTAAGTACTTTGCCCCCTTTGCCCAAAATTGACCGATAATCTGAAGAGACGTAGGCGGCAAAAAGAAGGACAAAAACCGAAGGTTTTCCAGCGTGGCGCAGTGGCGGAAAGACCGGGTTACAAACCTAAACATTAGTCCAGTTACCATAAGCCTTTTGCCTTTTCTGACTCAAAACATCAAAACAAACCCTCAAAACAAAAACACTCACCCTCAAAACACGTTTTAAGCTCTTCAGAGGTTGATTGCCTCAAAGGTGTGCCCAAGGATGTCTTTTTCTTTTAGTATAGACTCGCTCACAGGTGAACCTCTTCAGTCTTTTGGAGATGAAAAAAATCGTTGGAAAGATTCTTTCAGAACTCTGTCAAAGTAGACTACGGGTAAGGGCGTCTAACATCAGTCAGATATTCTTTCTTGACTCACAAACTAACCGTGTTTATAGGTGGAAGATACCTCTCAAGAGAAACAGACCTTCCGTCGTCGTCGTCAAAACTAATCATTCTGCCCTCAATTAACACAGGTCCCCATTTGTTTTATAACTTTTCCGATGGAACATAAGTCAGGCTGTCTTGACTTGTAATCTATTCTTCACGAGATAAACAAACGCAAAGACTATTTTCAGGGCAAAAATGGCGAGCTCTGGGAGCGATGAGACTGGTATAAGATACGAAGAAGTGACTGATGATAACTGGCGTCAGTTGGCTTCCTAACTACGAGTATCTTTTTTTTCTGTATTATGTGCAATTCTCCCCCCAAAAATGTCCAACTCGGTGTATTGCTTCTAGTTCCCTTGCCTTTAATTCGATTTACGTTCAAATCAGGTCTCTTCAATGTTTTGATCTGCCAAAAGCTTTCTCCTTCCCTAACACCATATCTGCCGAAAAAATGGCTCAATTGTACTCTGCCACTGATACTGTTGTTTCAATGAATTTTACTGTCAGTCGAACTAAAATTCTTTGTTATCACATGAAAACCGGGATCATTTCTTTGTGAGAAGTGAAGTGACATCATGGCTAGACACATTCGTGACCATACGAATCGTAATCGAGACTCTGAAGAAAGTGTATAGAAAGCAAAGACAAAAGGAATCACCTCGTGTCTCGGACAAGCACTTTTCCCTCGTTATCCATCGGATTAAAGATTGTCTCATCAATTGTATCTTCGGTAACTTCTTTTATTCCGTGAAGCATAACACTGTAAGCTTCGTCGGTCATCAAATAAAGACTGCGTGGTTCAAGAAGCATCGAACCCACAAATTTTGGAGCTTCAGTTTCTGTCATCTGAAGAAGTTGCGAGTTAAATTAAACAAAGACAAACCGGATTGTATAGGTCTAGAAGAGCGTGGGATCCCAAAGTTACAGTTGAGACAAGCCGGAAGAAGGCAGGTCCATCTGTATGAGGCATAATTCCTTGTCCTAGAAAATTTAATTAATTGAATTATAAAAGAAAAGAAAAATTAACCCACCTGAGATATACTCATTGATTAGGATATGGTTTACTGGCTTCGGGAAGATTCCTAGTTGATCGACTTTTTTCATCAAATATTTCAGCTCCTGAAGCTTGTGAATGAGAACAAAAAAGACTAACCAGAGGAAAATCGTCGATAGGGACAAGCACTTTCGAACCAACCACGCCGCCATAATTCTGCAATCTTCTGTTCGTTAGTTTCTGAAAATTAGTAATTTATCGTAGAAGGAAAAAGAATACCCTCCATTTCGGCTGAGGTGCATTGTTAACGCAGCTAAGAAGAACCTCTTCCTCTTCTGGGCTTATGAAATTCGGTCTAAAAGTTAGGTTCGTCTTCAAACCCTCTGGAAAAAAGACGTACATGTAGTATACACTATTTGGAGCTCCTTTGACGCGGTATTTCTCGATTTTTTCCATTTACAGTACCTTTTTGGCGAACTTTCTGAATCTAATTTTACTAAGAACAAAGGGTGACAAAGGACAAGCAAAAGACAAAGGACTGCCTACCGAACAATTATGTACCAAGAAAAGAAAAGAAATTCGAACGCCCGCTGATACCGTAATACCTACGATTTCAGATGGGTCCCACCACGATTTTAATGAGTAACGACGCAAAACTTTTCTGTTCCCGGATTATCGTTCGTCCTTTCTTCAATTCAAAGTTTCGCTTTTGTTTACTTGACAAAACTTGTCAGATTTAGCACTATAAATAGAAGCTCGATCAAGAAGAAGAACACTATACAACGATGCGCTTCTGGTACCCCGTTCTTCTCGCTTTCTTACCGGCAATTTTTGCCTCGGAGATTCCCGAGGAATACATCACGGCTGCTGAAGCCTCAAAGCTTCAGGAGGTTTATTTCTCTTTCTTGTGCACCCTTTCATCGTATTTTCTTTAGAATGGCGAAACGGTTGTGATTGCCTTCTCCACAAAGCATTGCCCTCATTGCCAACGTTTTGGACAACTGCTCGGAAACTACAGAGAGGCCTTCAAGACTTCGGAAGTAGATGCAAGGATTCACAAGCTGGACACCCAAGACGATGAAAACAAAGAGTTCGTGAAGAAGTTCGACATTCAAGGAGTCCCCACTGTCTATGTCTTTGTCGGCAAGCAAGATGAAATCAAGTATGAAGGAAGTCGTGAAGTGACCGATCTCACCAACTTTGTCAAGAGAGTACAAAACCTGAAGACGGAAGTTTTGATCAGTGCCGAGGATATTTCCAACTTCAAGGTGACTTTTTCTCAGTTTTCATAAATGTATTTACATTTTAGTCGACCACACCTGCTCTACTGGTCGTCGTATCGAATCCCGAAGAGAAGCTCGCTGTCATTGAATCTGCTGCTAAGGACAACATTGAAGTCGCCATTGCTTATACTTCTGCCGATTTGGCTAAGGACCTGGGCTTGTCTGAAGGACTTCACATGTTCCGTGAAGATGGCGAAACCGTGTTGGCTGAAATTCCAAAGGAGTTGTATAAACTGAATGCCTGGATCAAGGTCGCCGCTCTTCGGACTATCTCCACTTTCCCATCCGCTGCCAGAGAAATCTTCTCCTCCGGAATTCATGATATTCTTTTCCTAATTGACGAGGATGGTGCTATTGCTTGTATGTTTCCTGTCTTAAATTATTTTTAAATTCTAGCGAACAAATGGGTGAAGAATATAGCCGAGGAATATCGTGGAAAAGTCGTCTTCGCAGTCATTGATTTGAAAGACGAGGAAAGCGCTCATGCTCTTGATTTCTTCTCGGTCAAGAAGGATGCTAAGGGACCCATTATCAAGATGTTCAATGATGAAAGGCGCAAGCAGTATTGGATGCACGAGGACGTCACAAATGTTTCTGTCCTTCTTTGGCTGGAGAAGTACTTCAATGACGAACTTTCTGCTCACATGAGATCGGAGGACGTATCGGAAGACTGGAACTCTAAGCCACTTACCGTTTTGGTTGGATCCAATTTTGAAGAGGTTTTCTATTTCCATTTGTTAACATTTCAACTTGTTTAGATCGTGTTTGACAAAGAGAAGTCTGTCTTCGTGATGTTCCACGCTCCATGGTGTCACCACTGCAAGAAGTTGATGCCCGATTTTGAAAAGCTTGCGGATTACTTTGCCGACAACACCAATGTGATCATCGCTAAACTGGATGCCACTGCCAACGATATTGACGACGGAAAAGGAGACATCCAAGGATTCCCCACTTTGAGACTCTACAAGGTACATAATATTTCTGTCTTACTTTAGGTTTTTTTCCAGGCTGGTGACAACAGTATTGCTGAGTACAGTGGAAATCGCGCTTATGAGGATTTGTTGAAGTTCGTGGAAGAACAGACTTCGGAAAATGACGTTAAGGAAGATCACGATGAACTTTAAATCCATTTTCAGTGTTTTGTTTTTGTTTTAGGCATTAATAAAGTTTGTTTCGCCGATTGGTTTCTATCCGTATTACGTTAGATACGACCTCATGTACATTGGCATCAGCTTAAACACGCAGTTAATCAGCAGCGGGAGGAGGCTTCCTTTAAAGCAACTATACCTACCCTGTTTGAATTCTGCTTGCAAATCTGAAAAGTTAAGGTATAGGAAGACTTTAATTGTGTTCTCGGGTGGTCAAACAGTTTTAACTCGGTTGGAATCGGGGATGTTCGGATAATTTTTTTTTTCAACCGGATACCGGATATCCGAAATATTTTTTCTCGATCGGATACCGGATTATCCGGTTTCGGATATCGGATAGTTTTCGTATCGGATAATTATCCGGTTGGAAATTTTGACCGGATAATTTTCGGATATCGGATGTCCGGATCAAAAAGTACCGGATCCGAACATCCCTGGTTGGAATCTAGCTCGTCGCCCGTTTTGCTCCGCAGTCTGGCCTCCAACCGACTGCGCTACGCGGAAAAGGCTTGGCGGTGTGCTTATCTCTTTAGATTCTGCCCAGCGGTATAGAGTCGCTTTAACAAGCTGTCGCCATTTTGCCTTGTTTGGAAAGTGGATGCCCGTAAATAGTCGTGGGTCAAGTATAGAGTCTGTTCCATTCAACACCTCACAAGTTTGTAAACGTACAATTGCGACGAATATTTAATGAGATCAGGAAATATCATTTCACATATATTCACCAGTATGCCAGCACAAGGAGACGAATATAGCGATGGTAAGTGTACAAATGTAGGTCAAACTGAATCCAGATCCTGAATTGTTCAGAGTTTGTCCGGGAAAGTAGTTGGTTCTTCGTGATAAGACGGAGAGTACACGAGTAGAGAGTTATCATTCACTGCACAAACAGCAGAATCAAAAGATCCCATACATTGGTTGTACCTTTGATTTCATAATAGCTGAGCAGTAATATCTGGTTACCTGCCCTGATGGGAATTGTCTAAATCTACAGTAGGAGTTGAGGATCTGAAAGATGTGACCGACGGATTGTTCGTTTCATCTTTTAGTGGTGTGAAAAACGACGATTGTCTTCTCTAAAAATTGAGTTAGAAACAAATCATTGTTCTTACCGAAGAGGTAGGTGCATCCATTGTGGATTCATCGTGCATATGATCCATTAGCGGAGAATCTTGGAAGAGCATCTGACTCGTTGAGAACTGAAGTTTATCTTTTTCTCTTTCGATAAACCAATATCACCTGTGTATTCTGCTCTCCATTACTGTAACTCTTTGAATAATCATTCTTCTGCAGGAAGTCAACCAACATATCAGCCCGATCATTCTTCCTAGATACACGTAGAGACTCTGAGTCGGAGGAAGGTAGAGCATTATAGATTGGTCGCTGACGATCGTCCATCGGAGGCATGCCTCTTGTTCCCTCGACCAGCTCGTCAATGTATTCTGTAACTTAAATAACTCTTTCCCTTCTTTCCAATACCTGGAAAGGCTAGTCCGTGACATGCATCAGAAGGATCTGGATTTCTTTCCCGCCACTTGTGAATATCCGTGTTGACTTTGTCTAATCTGTCAGGAGTTATCATCCAATAGGAACAGCGTTTGTTCGCCGCCGGATCGTTTGGATCCAACTGAACTTGATTTGTATTGCAAGCATACAGACTCACATCGACTTTGGCGAAACATTTGTTCAATGACAGATTATGTCTAACAGAGTTGCGCCATCCGTCGGGAGCTCTTCGGAAAAAGGGGAAATAATACCTAGAAGCACTGATCTTAACTTGAAGATAAACTCACATGACAAAAGCGTATATTTCCGAAACGGTCAAATAGCCATGGGGACTGTTCTTCAGAGCAAGAGCTATGAGACAGCTGTAAGACCATCCGGGTCTAATGGGTCCATCCGATGGAAGATCGTCTTCTTGCTCGATCGGCTTTGTTCTTTGCTTTTGAAGTCCAATTGAATTTTACCTGTTTTCGTTTTCCCTTTATAAGTTTACTGAATTCTTTGGTTTCGAATATTTTGTCCGTGTCTGTGGCTGTCCATTCTGGCATCTTTTCCTCCTGACCTTCATCGAAAAGAGAAATTTGGGCCGGATCTCGCAGAGTTCTAAACTATCAGTATATCCGACTAGTTGATATCTAACCGTTGTACAGGAATCATTCTCGACGAAGGCGATTCATAGGACGACAATGACGGTTCTGTCTTGATAGTTGGGAACATATTGATCTGACAGAATAAACTGTTCATTTTCATTTCATACCTTTTTGAAAGTTTTGATCGAAGACAGCGGTACTGCCGATTGGTGAGGCGCTTGAATTGTCCAAGTCGGCCCTGTTAATTAAACGTGCATCATTTTCGCAACACGTATTTTACCCTTTAAAATACTAGGTCTAGTTTCGACTGCTGGTCTATCCGGAACTCGGGCTGCTGCAGCGGCGATAGCATTTGTGAAAACTGCTCTAGAACGAACAGTTCCAGCCGTCTTGACGGGAAGAACACTGACTGTTGTTCTACGGAAACTCTCTTGCGGATTTTTCAACAATTCAGCTAAGGGTTTCTCCTCGATTGGAGCACATTCAATGAGAGTCTAAAAATCTGTTTGTCTTTTTTGGTATACTCTTACTCTTGCAGGCAGCTCATTAGTGTAGCCGGTTGGTTTCTCTTCGGTCATTATCCGTTCTCTTATTGAATTGTGTGAGAAGTCGGTAATCTTAATATTCATGAATATGACGCTTGATTTCGTTCTTACCTGGTGTTCAACCAGCTGAACATTAGCAAAGGGATATTCCTTCTTCGTGTTTAAGAAGTCTCGAACAGTTGTTGTATCGTTCTCATTGAAAGAAGATAATACATCCCCCACAACATCATATTCCATGCTAAAACAGTTTGTTTTCCGAAAAGTTGAAATACAACCTAGTTAGAAAGTTATTGAGAGACAAATTGGTGGAAAGCGGTAAGGGCAAAAAAAAATCAATACCACTGTATAGACTTTATTGATATTGACAACTAATCACCAAGCGTGAACAGAAAAAAGTTGCTAACTATTCTAGCAGGGAGATATCCATAGGAAATGTCAATCAAAAAGGTTGGGAAAAGGAAAAAGTGACCCTGGCGAAAGACGGTCGTTTGAATTGGGGCAATTGGCGCCGTGTCAGAGACACAGCAAATGCCAATTGAAGCAACACAGCAAAGAATCGAGCTCTTATGCCTTTATCCACTGGTCCAAGTTTATTTTTGGATATCTTTTATTACAAGTAGCATGTACAATTTGGTGTGCCGTTATATGAGGTTCGAAAGTTTATGGGAAGTACGGATATAGTGGAAAACGGGGTGTTTCGATATTCGAAGAGAGCAGATTAGTCAGAAAACATAAACCACCGGCCCATCCTTCATAAAGACTATACGGACTGTCTGGAGTCCTTTGCTGCTTTTGTATTTCCGGAGACATCATAAGGTAGGCGAATGCTTTGGCTCGATTTAGCCATTTCTCTTTATTCGTGATTTTCCACAGAAAGAGAAGTATATAGCCTAAAAACTAGTTCTACTTTTTTCAGAAGGGTTCTTACCATTTCCCGAAAGCCCATGACATAAACCAGGTCCTTTCTTGAGGATGCCTTTTGACCAAATTTGTTCACCGCCGAGTTCGGCAGCCTGAAAGTAGTTTTGAGTAAAGATTTACCTACCTTGAGGTATCGTTCGTCTCCAAAAACTTGATAGGCTTTGAGAAGGACTGGAACTACTCCAGGAGAGCCGTGACACCAATGAACAAGATCGTAGGATTTTGGTCTAAATTCTCTGTTAAACGAAAAGTTTAAAATCTGACCTAGTTACGTAGTCGAGACTGCTAGCAAAGCCACCTCCCGATGTTTGGATCGAAACGAACCAATCGACAGTTAAACGAAGACGATTCTTCAAATCATCCGGATACGTTTTGTTCGTTTGAGATGTTTCGTCGAACTCTGTCATGTATCTAAAGAAAAGTTGGCTTCTGAACAAGAACCTACGTTAAAAGGACTAAGAGTATTCCGGCCAATCCGTGAGCACTTCCAAGATATGCTGAGTCATGCCAGAAATACAGAAGAGGGGGCGGAGATTGTTCATCACTTTTGTCAGAGGTTCTGAAAATGAGACTAATGGTCTAGATCAAGAGCATACCTTGCTCCTCTGTAGAGTAAGTACTGACAAATGCGTTCTATATTCCTCTTGCTGGAACTGTCCTCAAAAAGGTGCTTGTCAACAGTGTTTTTCAGCCATAAGATCGACGCAAGTAACCCGGCTCTGCCATTCAAGATTTCATTTTCCATCTCTTCGCCACCCTGAATTCAGAGCTGAAGGATACAAACGTTACAAACCTTGCTGAATTCTTCAGCAGCATTCTTGATTTCTTGCTCAATGCGTCTGAAATCAAAATGTGGATCACTTGTCATCGTAGCGAGAGTTCCGATGTATCCAGTCAAGTATCGTAGATTTTTATGGTGATGTGAACTTTCTAAAGACTACAGTCACAAAAAAATGGGCATATACTTTTCTGGGAAGCTTCGATAAGCATCGCTCTTCCCCTTTCTAGCCATTTTTGTCCAATATGCGGAGCAGCTCGAATAAAAGAGAAGGCAATACCATTCAGACCGGTGTAGGGTTGAGCTAAACAAATATTTTGTGAAGAGAAAGAAAGTAACAAACCCGAATACTCAACTTCCGGATATTTTTTTACTTGTTTGTTTATAAAATGGGCAAGAGTGGCTATATGCTCCAGCAGCCACTCATCGTTGACTTTGGAAGATAATTCGTGTTCATTAAAGACGTTGTCTATATAGCGTGACATTCTGCATTGACTGAAAAAAAAACAAGAAGTAGAGTAGAAATGCAAGCAAGCATGCAATGCACGCAGTCAACAACAATGTTGTTTTGCCATCACAGTCAAATTGATTCGCTGCGTTCCTTTGAAAATTTGTTTGTGCAAACAGAAACAAACTTTTCGGAATTCAGTTTCCCCAGAAGAACAGTCAATTCACGATAGGACGATACGAATTTATTCTTTTTTGGGAAGGCAAGTGTAAGGCAAAGCATTGGAATCGTTTGGAAAACTCGTAACAGATTCAGATAAAGACATTTAAAATAAAACTATTTGCCCGTAATCTTTGTGATATCTCGTGTCATCTTCGAGTCATGGGATAAGTGGTCTATGCGGAATGGCAGTTTTGGCTAGTTTGAGCAAAGAACGATAAACATGTACAGGAGCATGGTGTGGGACAAATGGTTGACTCATTCTATCCGAGAGTTGTTTCTTCTTCGGAACAGAGAAAATAATGGGTCAAGTGGAATCGGACTTTCGAACCGACGAGGAACGGGCTTCTGAATATTGCTCTCAAGCCAGACGAATCCTCGGAACCAGAACTCTTTTCGATGATGGTTGTGGAGAGAGCTCTGAAACAACAGATGTTTTTGGTTATAAATGAGAGTTACCCGAAGAGTCGGATGAGCTGCTTGGGTGTGATAACTGTAAAAGGTTCGAGTCGTTATAAAGTACGAGAGAATGACATCGATTGTATAATGTCCCCTTGAAATTACGAGAAATGCGACTCCTACGACTGTGGCTAACCAGGCCAGCCAATGGAAAGGCCACCAACGACGAGGCGAATCTGAAGACGGTGAAGGAGAAAATGAAACTTCTTACATTCGCTAATGAAAAGTGCTGAGATCGTGAGAACTATAGTATGACCAGAATAGATGTAATCGCCACACAGAGATCCGCGCTCGTCGTCGATATTCAGTCCGAGTCCCACAACTTGGTTCAAACCCCTCTTAACAATGCTCCAAAATGTTGCATTCGGGCCCTGATTCAGAAAGTTTGGAAAGTATTTCATTAGACTCACCAACTTGGGAACACATTTGAACTGTTCATCTGCGACTGGAACTTGTGTAGCCAATAACGTGACACATCTCATGAGATAAAGAAGACTTCCTAGAGTCATTAGCCTCCGGAATACGACCCATCGATGTCTAGAAGTTTTGTTTGTTTGTTAGCACCAATTGGGTCACCTATGGAAAAGTACGAGTAAGAGGGTTGAGCCGAAAGAAACTAGCATGATCATTTCGCAGATCCGCAGACCGAACGGATAGTAGCTGGTCAGAGAAAATGTAAAGTCCGGGAGAGGATCTGTGTCCGGAACTCTTTCGTGTACGAAACTGAGGACGACCTCGTTGAGAACAGCTGAGAAACAAAGCAGAAGAGTCATAATCTAAAAAAGTCTTTGAGAACAAGGAAACAAAAACCACTCGCGATAGTTTTGCCTTTCTCTTTCGGAAATCTATCGTGAGGCCCAACAGGCTTTTCTCCTGGCATGTCAATTCTGATTCTTGTCTCTCCGGGCAGAAGAGGGACATCGTCGTCTGAAAGGTCGCTTCGTGACTTCGATACTTTTGAAAACCAACCAGAAACAGCATTGCCATGAGCGCAGTCGTCACTGTCACTGGCTGAGGAGGACACTGCACTGCCACAGAAAGGTCCCAGCCGTCGAGAGGCTGAAGGACCCGGTTCGTCCATCGCTATAAATCAAACTCTTACTCAATGTCCCAGGTGCGGACAGGAAAATCAATACTGACTTATAGATCCATACTCGGTGGTCATTTTCTGACGTGAGGGAAGGAGGACAATAGACAGTTAGTGGGTCACTAGTTCTGTTGTTGTCAGTCTTTTGCTGATAAGAGTAGCATGTGAGACGAGACAAGATACACTTTCTATCGCAAAAAGAGTTCGGTGAAAAAGGCGTTGATTTATGAGGGAGCTTGAGAATCTATTGGTTTCCACTGCGCTTTCTATTTCGAGGGAGTATATAGCGAGAGGATACTTTGTTATATATTAAAAAGCGAAAGTGTCTGTGGCTGTCGGCTGGTATTTTGTTATATTTCCAAAAGAAAGTAGCAGTGGACAAAGACTACATTAGTGTCGTTTTTTTGGAAAAGAACTCAAAGAGAAAATGCTTGTTCAAATAAAACCGTTCGAAATAGTTTAGATTAGAGACGTATTTCCTGCTATTCGTCTAAATCTCATGAAGTCGATTGTGAGTCACCGAGCTGTGATGGATGATGTCAGTTGAGGGAACCAGAATCCTCTGAGAGAGGGTGCTTTCTGACTCTTGATCTGCTGGTGGAAAGAGGTGCGAACAGGTTTGGATGAGAAATCCGCTGTTTTCCGCTGTCAACATGTAAAGAATATACTCGAGGGTTCATGACAATGATGAAGAAAGAGGAAGTGTACAAAGATAGGAACAGAAGACTGCTGGCTGTTGGGAACCGGTCGACTGCCTAAGACTAGCACTGTAAACGGCGTCTAACTAAGTCACGAGCTTCCAAAAAGAACGCCTGCCAACTGGAATTTTGAATACATTTCGACTAATCCGACCGAGTCAGGCAATGGCTGAGTGGGAAAGTTTGATCAAAGTACTGGAAAGAGATCGTAAGAGTCTTCCCCGAAGGATATGTTACACCGCGCAACGCCCGAATCAGGCATGAAACATTACACCTCGAATAGTCGCGACGGCAGCGGATCATATCAGCTGAACTGATGAGAGGAAGGACACTTGCGACATGACAACCAGCGGCTATTTTCTCTTTCTCAGAAGATTTGTTTCGTCTCTCAACCCGTTGGATAATCCGAAGCTAATTTTGGAAATGGAGTGAGTGATCAAAGAGAGTGAGGGATATGACAGGGAGGATTAGCTGACTGTTCTCCACATAGAAACAAGTATTTACGGACAAAAATAAAGATAGGGAGAGTGGCGAGAATTGACGAAAGTGAGAGTGAGCGCAACGAACATCTGGTCGTCACATCAATCCGCCGAAAACACAACATGTTCTGGAAAACAAGCCGAATTGTTTCGATTTCCATGCACTTTCTATTGTCATCAATGAATAATCAAGCTTCTTTGACGCACGAGTCCCATTTCGAGAATGGCAATATGGCGAGACGAGAAAGAGAGCGAAACAGAACGCGGGCACGCCTTCTCGAAAAAAGAGCATTATGTTTACATCTTTACCTATAGTCTCTCTTTCCAATAGGAAAAGGTGGATTCGGGGAGAGACTGGACCACTTGAATGAGGCTGAGAAAGGAGCGCGACAGGTAAGAGTGAGGAAGCAAGAACAACTGACACTCTATTGCGTTATTGGACGCTCTCTGGACGACTAAACATTACGACCGGAGGGCGTCCGTTTTATGAACGACTGAGGGTTTTTGAGAGATTGTAGGAAGAATCACGCAAAGGTGAGTTCGATAACAGCATTTGTTTGTAAACAAGGCAGTGTTTGGACAAGTGAGGTCTGACTGTTCGCAAGTGAGGAACCATCTAATGAAGATGGAGAGCGAGCCAATATCAAGGGGATTGGCTCCGACAATTGACAGATGTTTGGCAATTAAACCTCATAGAAGACAGAACAAAAGCCGGGATTGGAAGCCTCTTTTGTAGTACTTAGCAACCGGGAAAGTTTAACCAATAGGAAGAAATGTACCGGGGAAAAAAGCAATAGGGATATGGAACGGAAGAATTTTAGCTTAGGGTGAGTTAGGTCGACGTAAAGGAGCTAGAATCGATGTTGAGGCGGATGTCTGAAAAGGGAGCCGCAGAGACGCAGAGATATAAAGCATATTATGGATGTTAGAAACTCCTCATAATGACGCTAACTGTAAACTGTTTATACTGGTAATCCGAGACGATTGACCTCGTGCTCAAAGAGGTATACTACGTGGACAGCTTGTGGGGAGTACAATTCGGAGAAGGAATGCTCAATGAGCCGTGACATGTTTTACTCTCTCTAAATAAGTTTTCAACTAACATTGTACTACTCCTCTGGGTGACAAATGTGTTGGAACCAGACTCATCGGTGATTGAGGAGCTAGCGGGTTTATAACACCTCCGTCTAAAGAAACATTCATTGTTTTGTTTTTTGACCTACCTCTTTCCATGTCAATGATAACTACTGGAGTTATTGAAACTGAGGGTATTGTGTCATCCAGATGGCCCTCATCCACCTGTGCCTCCATTCTGAATAAACATTGAGATTTGAAAAAAAGAAGAGAAAAGGAAGTTATATACATTTATAAGAACAAAAAGTAACAATAACATAAAATGTGAAACGAATTATAGAGACTGAGCTGAAATGATAAGACTGGGGTATCTTCTTATCTAGCAAAGGAGGCTTCCAAGACAATTGGTTACGGAAACGAGGAGAATTGCTCTCAGAGCAAAGAATGACCGGTATTTTGAACTTCGTAGAAAGAATGCTCGGAGCTCTGAAAACAAAGAAGGGAACATGCGAAATTATTTACTTATTTGAGGTTGGTGGACCGTTGTAAATGAAACTAATGTCAAGTTTAACTGTTATGCAATTTTGAAAGTAGTCTGGTCTCACAATTGAAAAAGAATGGGTTTGCTGGCTTCAGAATAAACAGTGAGATAAAATGCTTGGAGGGCGGACAGTGCGGAAATGAGCACATGATAGGAATGTTTACTTGGCATTTTCAGTCTGACGAAATCAAAAGGAAAACAGCGCTGTCGAGTTTTCACCAACTTTTGAAAAACAGATGGACAAACCTTCAATTACATGGTGTTGAAAAACGCACAAACGTCGTCTGGATTGGTTCCAAATCGCTGCAATAGATTCCTCGCTGGTGCTCGGTGTAATAACCACGACCGCCAATAGTAAAAGCCGACTAAAAGAAAAGAATGAAGGTCGAAAGGAAAATTACCCAAAAGAAGAGTTAATATGGTCATAAATGTTTCCCAGTGGGTTTGACTTGGTTCGTGACCAATAACAAGAGGAAATTCTTCGCCATTTGTGATCCGAAGTGATTCTACGTCGGTCCATTCGTCTAGGAATCCCTAAATGTTTGGCAATAAAAAGCTAATGTAAGGGCACACCACTAGACCAGTATTATTGAGATTCCTATCGTCCATTCTCGAAATCGGGACTCCGTTTATCCATAAAAGCAATGTCGGAGTGCCAGCAATGCCGTACCTTGTGTTTAATCTAAAAGTAGTCAGTTTACAACTCGAAATGTGACTAACCTGCTGAAATGTGTTGCATCGACAGCTACAACCACAACTTTGGGGAAATTAAACGGAACTGCATTTATTGCTGGTGCCAACTGTTCCGAGAAAACACACTTTGGACTGTAGAAGAAGGTAATCATGCACCAATTTCGTTTGAATTGATCTTTTGGGGGATTGTTGATAACTTTTAGCAACTGGCTTGCTGAGAACATGTAAACTTTGTTGTCGATGAACTCGGCTGGTCCTGAAAAAGACTTGTTCAGAAAAAATTTGGATATTTACGATAATTGTGACAACGGTATCGGATGAATCCCATTGGGTCGTAAAGAAAACTATCAATTTCCAATGTTTCGTATGAAATAGGACATTGTTTCCGCATCAAAAAACTGAAAATAGGAAACTTTTAGAAAGGGAAGACAGATAACATACATGAAACGCCGTCCACCGTTGATATATCCGCAAGTGCCGTTCGCCTTGTAAACTCCACCACTAATTTCCATTATACCGTATTCCGGTTTTCGCGTTGTATTCGATTCTCGAATCAGTTCTTGAGCTTGCTGAACACTTCTAATAGTATCCTCTTCTGCAGTCTGGTTTGTACTGGAACATATAGCACTCTCCCATAAAAATATTGCTATGAGAAGCTTCTTCATCTAAAAAAGGTTCTACAAACAATATATACTTGAGAAGAAAAGAACTGAAGCTGCCATTTATATATACGAGGAAAATGTGAGATAGAAGCCTCGGAAATATTCCCAATATTGGCATTTTAGGTTCGACGACACGTTTTTGAACTTGTACATTTTGCAAAACTGTCACCGACATTTACAAAAAATTTCTGATTCCCTTTCTTTATGCTGAGAAAAATGAAAGAAAATCGATATATATATATCGCCATTTTGAGTTTTCGCTGCGTATCTCTTTCAATACATTGAATGTATGTATAGTCTGTTCAAAAAATAGAGAGCATTATTTGAATTGACCCGCGCTTTTTCATTGGCTGAGCATCCAACATTTACATGCTGTAACGTGCTACGCAGCTAAATTCCCGCCAATATGATTTGAAAATTGTTCTGTGAAGAGAGCGCGGGCCAATTCAAAAAATGCTCTCACATTTTGCACAGACTATATGGTTCAAAAAAAAAGAGAGCTCGACCATAACCCATTTAAAGCGAGCCTCCCCCGCTACCCCTTTTGAATTTGCGCGCGCAAATTCTTCGACTCCTGATTCACTGGTGTAGTGGTACTCTGCGTGGTTTACTATTTTTGAAGTACTGGGTTCAGCATTTTGGCACGGTAATTGTTTTTTCTTATTCGTTTACACGTCTTATTAAAAAATATTAGCGAATTAGCGAGTTAGACAGTAAAAGTCTGTGCATTCGATAATGATGCTGAAGCCAATTTATATACCAAATCGCCGTTTCATATACTGATGTCGAAAGATAAACATCCCCGAGTATCCCAGAGAAATGCAAAAAAACATTATACGAATGTGGGAATCGAACCCCTGCTCATTTGTTTTACAGTCAATATATTATCCACTAGGCCAGTCAGCGGAGGCGGCGCCGATCCTCGGCGACGCACATGAGCTTCGCTAATCAGCTAATACACGGTGCTAATCAGCAAGCGGGGGAGGCTCGCTTTAATTCGCTGCGAGACCGAAATAACAACAGAAAACTTAGCTGAGTATCCTATGTTTCCATGTTAAAAGGGTCTCGCGCGGAAATAAACGGGTTACGGTCGAGCTCTCTTTTTTTGAACAAACCATATTACATTCGTATTGGATACTCAGTCAAAATGCTCCTTCAAAATTTTAGGTTTTTGTCTAACCACAGAGCAATTATAGGTTTTCATTTGTCATTTTACTTTGATTACCTTCTCCTTCACTTCAATTCGGTTTACTTTATGTTTAGAAATATGCTTGGATGTGATCACAAAGTAATAGTCGTCCTGGATCATGGAACTCGTTTTGCAACGCATTCAAATAACGTCAGTGCTTCATTTTATCAAAATTATCTAATATTTTCAGGATATTCCCGTGTCGCTGAAAGATAAAAGTTCGACAGTTCAAGTTGCAATGGCTAAGAAATCCATTTGGACGTGGTCAATAGAATGTATTCTCGAATATTATCGGATTGTTTCCGATCTTTTTTTCGACAATGATCGACTTTTTCGACTAGCCGTAGCTGATTCTGTAGGAAAGATGCTGAATCCGTCTTGGGAACCAAAGCTAATGTCTTATGCAGCCGTAAGAACATTTTTTCCATCTAACTTTTTGTTCAGCTCACAGATGCTATACGAAGTATTGGTCCACCCAGCCTAAAAGGAGATGACTGTATCCCGGTGGCTGGAATGGTCAAAGCTGTTGAAGCACTCTCTCAGAAAACAATTCAGCAAGAAGAAAGAATACGTTAGTGACTTTAGCTGTTTTTTCTATTTTAATGTTTCAGAAAAGTTGAAAGCTGAGAAAAAGGCCGTGAATGTCTCCAATGGCGGCAGTATTATCGTATTTTGTACACTTAAAAGGTTCATTCTGCCTCGTACTTTCATGTTACCACTCCTTTAGTGATAACGAACTGAAGGAGCTTCAAAATGCCGTTACGGATCAGATCAACATTTGTAATAGCAATATCTCTGCATCAAGCACAGAGCAGGTTCTTCCAGTCGAAAAAGTGGATCTATATATTCTCAACACATATCCGCAAAATCAACAACCTGGTGTCAAAGATGCTCCTCGTCACCAGGTTTTTCTTCTATTTCACTTTAAAATTCGTTCTATTCAGCTGAACCCGACACTGACTTGTACAGTTGTCAACGGCCCGGCGGGCGAACAACTCATTTCCTCGATACATTCTGCCTGTTTGTCAATCTACGACCTTGTCTCAACTACCGTTTCTGGCATTCCGATGAAAGAAGAATCTCACCAGGGAACGTCAGTCAATTACGACGTAGAACTTTTCCATCCGCGTGCTGCCCATACCGTTCTTGAACGACTGAATCTATGTGGTTAGTTGGTTTTCTTCATCTTTAATATTAAAGCGCAATGGTGTCTGTGGCTGTGTTTGTCTGTTTGTTCGAGGCCAAGAAATTTTGGTGTATTGTTAAGAGTCGCCATCGTTGACTGTATAAGATCAGAGAGGGACCGGATGGCTAGAAAATATGAAAATTCGTATCGGTTCTTTTGGAGGGAATAAGACCCCTGGGAAAAGAATGAAAAAGGATCCGATTAATTGGGAAGGAAGAAGAAGTGACAGGATCAGAAGAGATCGGTTGACTAGGGAAGGATCAAAAGAGATCGGTTGACTGGGGAGGGATCAAAAGAGATCGATGGACTGGGGAGGGATCAAAAGAGATCGATGGACTGAGGAAGGGATCAGAAGTAAAGAAGAAAACACAAGTAAAAAAGCCGCCGACAGGCGGCGAAGCCGGCTGGTTATTTTTAAAACTTGTTCAGGAGAGGGAGGATTCCTTCAAGATAAAAACCGAAATCATCTATATCCGACGTACAAATTGGCTTGGAGTACGCCTTCCGCCAAGAATAAATGGAATCTGGTATCAGCTCTTCTTGCCAATCAAAAATGCTATTCAGTTTCCAAATACGCTATCTGCACTGAGAGTAACTCCTTCCGCCGTAAATAGTCGACCATCTGTATGTCTGACAACGTTTGTTACTGGTGGACGGAACGTCATGCTTGAAATCGTTAGTACCTTATTTTTCCTAAACAAAATAACTTACAGATACGAGCCGGACCAGCTGAGGCAATTAAGCCAAATGTCAATCAAAAATTAATTTCACATACGCTGATTAGTCACCTTGGACGTATCTACATTCACGCCATTGACATCACACCAGGAATCAACGTTTTTTTGTTAACTTTCCTTGCTTTCAGAGAAGAAACTGCTAAGCGAAAGCCTGAAATTTAAATGGCCAACAATTTTCGTAGAAGGTGGTGATTCGGACGACGACGAGGACGAAGAGTAAGTGGGGGGACTCCTTCGTTTTCATCACGTGTTCTGCAGAATTGAACCAAGTGACGTGCCGACGAAACCAATTGACTTTAACGACGAGAGTGTAGATGCCCTGGAAACTACAGTTGTAGAGGGATCTCTCCGAACAGACGACTTATGTCAGTTGATCAAAGAATGTATGCTGCGGCCAAGACTAGCTGGTGAGCCAATTCCACCTGTAGGTTTTTCAGTTTTCTATATTTGCAACTGTCAATTACAGCAGTTAGAAGGAGTTCCTTGCGGCCAAGCAGTTCGTCATATTCGAGAGTTAACCCGCTACTTTCCCCTAACACTCGAGGAATCGATTATATTTCAATGTGGTGGGAAGTTCAGCGATCTGATTGATGTATTTCGCAAGCAGAAATTGGAAACAGCTGATGTACAAGCCGGGAAAAAGGTAAACATATTGTATTATAGTTTATGTACGCTTTGCAGGCGATTCTTCGAGCTCTTGGTTTGAAAACGGCCAAGGAACCTCTAATCAAAGGCCAGATAAAGTGCAACTTGTTTGAGGACCCCAAAGACATGAAAAACAGGTTCTTTTTTTCCTAATATTTCACCGAATTTCATTTTAGAGATGAAGTTTATCGCATTACCTTTATAGAATTAGCTTCATATCTCTCAAACTTTGTCAACTTTTCGGATGCCCATGCGGATTTGTTCAAAGAGCTCATGGACACACTGGAAATCGATCAACATATCGTAGTCAACATGGAAGATGTTCCCATCAGTTATGACGAACTGTAAACCCGCCTTTTTCTCTGCAAACTTTGTTTCAGTCCAAACACGGATGGATTTGTGATCGATAAGCCGGCATCAGTTCCACAGACAGCACATTCGAGTAGAAGCAATTCACCCGTTCTACAAAAGAAACCAAAGAGACATGAAGTCAATGGTACGTCTTCAGTTGTTAAGCATTAAACAAGAATATAGCAGAAACTATCGATGTCTTCAAACTTCTTACTGATCTCGCCCCCAAAATTCCTTCCCGTCCCGACTTTGTTGGCAGAGAAGGAGCCGGAGAACAGCCAGCCAAGCTGTACAAAAACCTCGATCTAACGACAGCCCCTCCAAAAGGACACGAGAATCCAGTGTAGATGACCGGTATTAAAACAACGGATTTCTGTTATGTTTTAATAAAATTAACATTTCACTACCCGTTCTGGCTATCACAATCGAATACAGAAAAGCGATATCATAAGGATGCAGAAGCGCGGTGACATTGCAAATATTGTAGCGAAAAACTACGGAGTTTCAGTCGGGAGGTCGATAAACGAGGTCGATGTGTATAAGGACCTCTGTCCACCGACGCTATTCTGAAAATCCCCGTAAGCCAATTCATGCAGCTCAAAAGTTAGTAATTGGCAGACATTAGCAAAAAACACGTGAATGTTAAAATTCAAAAGAGTGCAATTCAGAAAAGTTCTTCTGAAGAGGAGGAGCTAGACTTGCGAGTAAAAACTACGAGAGGACTGTGAACAAACGTGTCATGCGAGTGGAGATAGGATCCAACCCTGGCTGCAGGACTGCAATGGCTGTTCAAGCCGAGATGAACACGGAGATCGCGGAATTGGCGAGTGAAGAAGAAGTACAACTGAAAAGATTTCTAGTCTAGTTTCTCCTTACCATGGGGTTTGCAAACGAGTTGAAGTTGAAAAGCATGTTTGTGAAATCTTTGAAAAATATGTACCAGTCTGTGTTTTCGTGTTGACTGATGAAGCGAATGGCGAAACCGGCTGAAATGGGATAAATGTCAGTTGGGAAGATATTTACCTGTGTGACAGAGAAAGAAGAGAATAACTATCGAGATGAGAAGAGTCACAGACCGTCGTTCTTGCGATAAACGACTTTTCTGGTCCATCGAAGGACGATGGAGTGAGATGTGACTCAAGATTCTGAGGTTGAGGATGGTCAAAACGAGAAGAGGAATGAGATAGACACAGAGTGGGTAAAGAATGTGGTCGGACTGAAATCGGTCACTTTTTAGATATTTTGAGGACTGACAAGTTGTCGATAGAGACTATCCATAGCCAGAGAAGAGGGTTCGTGTACCAGCATCCAATTTATGTCGTTTCCCTCTTGATCCTTATCGATTGCGATCCATCTCCAATTGAATTCGAACCATTTGAGAGTGTTGAAGAGCATCGCTGACAGAATTATCACCAGAAGAGAGCCAAACGGCCTCGGCGGTCTTCGCATATGCTGAAGGGGACTCAGGATAGCCTATAACTATGAATGGGTAGAAACGTTTAACTACCTTATGTCGTTGGATTGAAATGTAGGTGATGGTCCAGATACTGGCACAATTGGAGGCGAGAAGCAGAGGAGAGAGCAGACCCGTCGATAGATAGGCCAATTGAGCTGAATGGAATATTCCTTCAAAGAACAACAGACCTACCAAACGGACCAAAATCATCGGCATTTGTAAAGTCATGTAGAGCTGGAATGAAAAGAACGAAAAGAGAAAAAATGAGTTGAAGTAGATCACAGGCGGAGAGAACAATGAGAGCCGGAACGAGCGGATGAGTACGAGCTCGACAGAAGACCATCAGACAAAGTGTATTGAGAATGAGACCTGAAAATTGATCAAATAAGCTGTTAACAAGATGTTAGGATGTACGAATCGTTGTTTCCTGTCCGGAATTGAGTCACTCGCCTAGAACGCAGATGATCGGCTGGATGACGAGGTCAACGATACAGCCGCTGAATCGCCAGCTGTCTTGCTCGTTGATGCACATCTGGAAGAGTTCAAAATGAAGGAGAAAGTGACTGGAGAAGACCTAGACGCGAAGTGATCTCTCGAGGGAACCTATCGCATAAAATACGATAGGGGAGAGACAAGAGTCACGTATTCTGGGAGAATCACGCGGCATAGCAACTCTCATAATAGCGACTGATTGGAAGGAGGACAAGACAAACATCTGTATGTATCTTACAAATACAAAACAAATGAATCAAGCTCTGAATTAAAAATGAGCAGTTAGCTGGAATATTGAATCACGGGAAGCCTCTTGCTAGGCTTCAAATCTTGAGGCCATCAGATAAGAAATCTTGTCAGGGATAGTAATTAAAGACAAGTGCTCCAAAGGATGAGATGAGTGGGACTGATCTAACACCCCTTGCACATCTTGAGCGACTAATTCGATTTCCGATTGTGTTCAGTTGAAAAACAGCAAGTCTGGAGCATGATCTAAGACCTCGAAATCATTACGTCGTGAAAGTAACTCGAAAATAACTAGAACGGTGAGTATGAGAAGCCCCATTATTTTGGGGCTTCAAATTCCTTTGAAGTGAACAAGGAAGACGAGAAGAGCTGAAAACTAGATGGCGGGAAAGAGGCTCTTATGGTCAGGGAGTCGACAAAAAATAGCTATCCTTTTTGCAATTGAAAGTGCGCAATTTGTAGGGCTAGACTATTATTTTTAGTGGACATGATTTACGACGCTGCTCTCAAGTGTCTACCAACTGGGATATTTTTGATATGTAGTAGGTCAGAGTTCGTGTGCAAATGAAACGTCTAATTATATGGAGATAGCTTCTTGATGGCACTACCTTCCAAGGAATCGGGCAATTAAAAACAGCGTTGCAGCTAAAAATCAGCAACTGCACCAGATGAGCAATGATGTCGACATCAGATATTCTGCATCTTCAGATCCAATTAGATAGCTTGAGTGGTCACTAAGTTTACCCGAATGACTCTTTCACAGTATCAAATATTAACTAATGGTCCTCAACAAGACTTCCCGTGCTGGTTCTTGCGTTGTTGGAACAGAAGAACAACTGAACATCTGGCACATTCTACTCTGACATGTTCGGATATTTTCAGACACGGAACCAGGAAGACTTTGATGTCTCTGTTAGTTTTATCACTTCTCAGATGGATACAGCTGTCCCCATTAACCTGGCGGCACCTTGTTGCGAGCATTCAAAATGCAGGCGGTTTCAGAGTCTCTGTTTTGCCAGTCAGTAGCCACCTCCTTTTCCTTCTATGTCTCTCTTTCTACCATTACACTAATTGTTCTCCCAGATTGCTCAACTATCCATGATTCGGTTCTTTCTTCTCCTAACTTTGTTAGGAATCGCAAGCGCTCAGAACAAGAGAGTGTAAGATTCTCCTTACATTCTTGAACATCTTTCAGGTCTCAAAAAGTTCCGGCTTCAGATGTGCTTGAAACGATCTTCAAAGACTACGATCCACAAGTCAGACCTCCGAACAAATATAGAAATGGTCTGTAAGAATATCTTGATGGACAACATTCTTTCAGGGTCAAACAAAGCGATAGAAGTGCAGATTGACACTTACATTCGAAGTCTATCCAGCATTGATTTCGTCAAGATGGAATACAGTCTCCAGCTGACATTCAGACAGTCTTGGATCGACAGACGACTCGCCTATCACCATTTGTAAGTTGCCAAAAGAACATGAAAGAAAACAAAGTTGCGTTTAGAGGTCAACGTGTACCGAAGTTCATCATTTTGACCAAAGCGAACCTGTGGATTCCGGATACTTTCTTCATGGTTTGGCCTCCTTCAACAAGACTAAAATTTCGATTCAGAATGAGAAAAATGCCCATAAGCACATGGTCTAGTTCACAACAGATAGAAGTTTTACTGATATTCAGGTCGATGTTCCCAACATTCTCTTCCGAGTACATCCAGATGGACGTATCTTGTATTCCGAAAGAATTTCACTCGTCCTCTCCTGTCCCATGTTCCTTCAGGTTTGAATAGATCAAAGTCTTTCAAGACGTCTACAGAGATTCCCAATGGATCGGCAGATGTGTGAAATGAAACTAGCCTCCTATGCTTTTACAACAGACGACATTCAGTACAAATGGAAACACCAGGATCCTTTGCAATTCAATGTTGTCCTCAATTGGTCCATACCTAATTTCGAACTGGACAATGCTTATGTTGGTGAGCGAAGAGTATAGAAGAAACGAGAATAATGTTCTAGGTACGTGTGATAGTCACACAAATACTGGTCTTTACTCGTGTTTGGTCGCCACTTTCCATTTTAGTCGTCAATTCAGCTATTACCTCGTCCAGATATACGTTCCCTCGACACTTCTGGTCGTAGTGTCCTGGGTTTCGTTTTGGTTGGAACGAACGGCTGTCCCAGCCCGAGTCACTTTGGGAGTCACAACTCTGCTGACTATCACAACACAGACAACCTCTCTCAACGCCCAATTGCCAGCTGTTTCCTATGTGAAAGTAATATCTGATAAGACACTTTTTTTTTCCAACAATTTTAGGCCGTTGACATCTGGATGGGCGGCTGTTTGGTCTTTATATTCTCAGCAGTTTTCGAGTACGCATATGTCTCTCTTGTAGCTTCCAATCTTGAGATCAGTTAGTGACTGTTGTGTAGAACTAGAGTTTATTTAGCTAAGAAAAAGTGCAAAGCTCAAGGAATTCCAGAAGAAAAGACTTACGAACAGATGAATGATGAGCAGTCTGAGGCTCGACAGAATAGAAAAAGTCTTTGTGGATGGTGGAAGCATTGGACGTTTCAAGCGGACGAAAGCAAAATGATTGATCTTTATTCGAGTTAGAATCTGCCCAATTGGCCATCTGATATTTGTTTTAGGAATACTCTTCCCACTCGGCTTTCTTCTTTTCAACATCTTTTACTGGTTCTGGTATATGGGCCTCTGACGGTACTCCATACATTCTAGTCATACCCTCCGAGAGACATGTCTTCGGTTCACACTCTTGAACATGAATAAATAAAGACTCTCTCTTTTACGAACAATTGTTGTCGAGTGGCCTTGAAGACCCTTTCTCAACTTAACACCGCGTCACGAATATTTGCGTCCTACCTCCAGTTATTGCGTACCCGCACACATTCTTCTTCCTTGTTCGCTTATTTAGTCTTCCTTATCTATGTATGAGTCCATAATGTGTCTCATACTGACTCATTTCAGGTAATTGGCCAGATGTCCTCTGCTTTTCGCCTTAAACAGGTCTGCATCTTTTTTGTCGTAGCCACAACTTGCTACACTTTGTACAGTTCACTTTCCTTGGGACTAAGTAGCCCTCAATTCGAGGTTAGTATCCGCTTCGACGAAGAATAAGGGAACATTTTCAGACTGCAACTGTAAAACTGTCAGTAAATGTTCGTGGCGAGGACAATGAAGAGAAACGAGGCGGAGGCAGTTTAGCAAAAAAGAAATTTCAGCTTAGTGATCAGGTAATCTATGCCTTTTCTGATAAACTCCGAGTTCAGAGTTGCAACATACCCAAGTTAGATATAAATGGAAGCGAAGTTATATCATTTATCCATAAACCGAAACCGTTGAATTGCGATAAGAAGAATCCAGTCAACTGGGCATTCATCAACGAGGAAGGCAAACTGGAATTGATCTCAACAAAGTGAGTACATCCAGAGGATAATTTCAAATTTGTTTTTAGAAAAGAAGCAATTTGTAAGATAGGATATGTTGTACGGAAGAATGACGATGAAAACTATGAGAGCGGGATGAACATAACGGTAACGGAAGGAGAGAGACTGAAACACGACTTTGCCAAGATAGCATGTACTCTAGGAAATCGGAAATGGTAATTCTATTTCTTTTTTCGTATTTGTGGAATTCTTAGGTCCGGTCTATTAATGACAGTAGCAGAGAGCGAAGAAGTCAGAAAAAGAGCTCAAGAAAAGAAAAGGGAAGATACACCAATGTCCGTCTACTTTATGGGATTTGACAGTCTGAGTCAGATGTCCTTTAGAAGAAATATGCCCAAAACTGTCGACTTCTTGGAGAAAGCAATGGGATCCGTTGTTCTCAATGGTACAACAGTCTATTACTCACCAGAAATCAAGTCTTTAGGCTACAATATTGTAGGTGATGGTACGCCACAGGCTTATATCCCCATCTTGACAGCTCAGACTGAGGAAGAGCTCCCTTTGACGAGGTTTTTCTAATATATTTTTTTAAACAAAATATTCAAGAAAACGCTACAAAACGGCAAACTACGTCGATGATGTCTATCCGTTCATTTGGAAGAATTTTTCTTCGAACGGCTATGCAACTCTTTACGCCGAAGACGCTTATAATATCGGTAAGTTGCCACTTTTAATTTTGAACTAGTCTTTAGGAACTTTCACTTATCGCCTCAAAGGATTCCGGAAACAGCCGACTGATCATTTCAGTCGAACATTCTTCAAGGAAAATGAAAAGAAATCTTTCAATCAATGGAACTGTCTGGGATCCGAAACACTCCATCAAAACTGGTACTTTCCTTGTCTCTCTTATTGCTAGTGAAAAAAGGTTCCGATACAGTCGAGAGTTTATGCAAAGATATTCCGACCTCCCGAGGTTCCTTCTGATGCATCAGTCTCTTCTTTCCCACGACGACATCAATCAAGTCAACGTCGAAGATGAAGATTTCGCGACGCATCTGAAGACGATGTACGAAGCTGGTAACTATTTTGTTTTGAATTTATGCAACCACAATTTGAGGAGAGTTCGAGAACACTTTGGTAATTGTGATGGCTGATCACGGACACAGATTCGCACAGCTGAGAAGCACCCATCAGGGTCAGTTGGAGGAGCGACTGCCTTTCTTCTCTTTTGCTCTTCCCGAAAAGTTCAAAAGAACTGACAAAGGAGCCCTGATATACGAGAATCTGAAAAAGAACAAAGACAGGTAAACATCATCTTCTTTTTGAAAAAAAAAACTCGCGTCTTAGATTGTCCACTCCATTTGACATTCATGCTACTTTGATGGACACACTCAGCGTTCCTTCAATGGAAGAACTGACAACTGTCCAATCCGCCAAGAAACGTTCTCTTTCCCTCTTCCGGTCACTGCCATCTGATCGTTCATGTGCCCAGGTAACTTTACTCTATTCAGTACAAACGAAACACTAGGCGGATGTCGCTCCTCACTGGTGTACCTGTCTCAATTGGAAAGACGCCATGACTGACGAAGAGGACAAAAAGTTGTCCTATAAACTGGCCGATATTGTGGTGGACACATTTAACAATCAGTTGGTCAATGTTACGGATCTCTGCGTCAAGTTGAAACTCAAACAGCTGATGAGTTCTAAAAAGTATTTTTTAAATTCATAGAATACGTTTGTTTGTTGCAGACTGATGCCCAACGAAGGACTGCTAAAATACAAGAATGTAAAAGATGCTGATGGATTCGTTCCAGATCTGTCGGGTAAGTAGACATCTAGTCAAAGAAAGTATTATTGAAGGAACAACGACCGCCTCTTTTGCCCATTTCCAGCTCAAACTGAGTACAACACCGGGGCAGGCAATTTACGAGGTAGAGAAGAGTAGTTCTGTTTCACGAAGAGTATAGGTCACACTATTCTACGACTTTCACAAGAAGACTGCAGATATCGACCTAACTTCCATCAGTCATGTGAACAAGTTTGGCGATGATCCTCACTGCATCATAGGTAAGTGTCTCCTTCTAATGACATCAAACTGTATTTCAGACAAAAACTATTACCTAGCGTCGTTCTGTGTCTGTCCGGACAGGGTTTGATCTCGGGTGTCTCTTGCCTTTCCTGTACAAAATATTTACCGGTACTCTTCCCTGCATAGTCGGATATCGTAATAGTCGTGAATAAACTGCTCAATTCAATGTATAGTTTTTTTCTCACGGTATCTTTCGCCATGTTCTCTCCTCATTTCTACCCATTTTCATCAACAATTTGTACAGAATGGGAGACATTTTGAACTTCTTCCCGTCGTCTTCGGAAATTCTTTTTGAAGAGAGCTCTGTATGTGATACCTGTGGGAAAAAGTCAGTTCTCTTATTCTTATATAGTCAGCAATTGATAGGTTTTCCAATACCAGTGCGCTTCGTCTCCACAGGATAAAGAGACACCATCAAATTCTGAACAATGGAGACAAGACGTTGTTCAGTAGAGATGCGGAGAGAAACGGTAGGAGAAGACTTCCTTCAAGGACTTTTGTTCTAGACACTTCCAGCTACCATCACTGTCCAGAGGAAGTTTGTCGTTCGAATGGGGTCAAATTCAATGCAATGAGGCACTTGAGACAGCATTTTCTGAGAGTATTTTGTGTGTGTATTCGAGGAATCTTTGAATTCAGATGCACACTATCAAGAACTTGGAGTGTGAGTGTGGCACTCGATTCTCTCTAGAAAAAGACAGAAAATACCATAAAAAAGCACGGTGTCCACTACGACAGGAAAGGGGTGAGTCTACAAGTCAGATTAAACTTTCTTTTAGAAAGTTCCCCAATAAAACCAAAGCCGAAAACTAGTAAAAAGAGAAAGCTCTCAACTGATCTGGGACCGTCGGAAGCACTTTCAGAAAATCCAACAGTAGTGGTTATTCTCAATCCCGGAGGAAATACTCAAGAGACCATCAAGAACATCATAAAGTGAGACCGTCTTTGTTCAAAAGAATATAATTTAGTGTACTGAAAATTACGTCGTCAGTCGGAATCCAAACGTCGATTCCCGATCCTATACCTACAACAAACAGTGTTTCTGTCGGTGATGCCTCAACTGAATTTTGTGATTTCTCCGGACAATACAACGCACCGCTAATGGATACCGGCTACTATTACCAAGAGACTAATCCAGGTTAGAGAAAACAACATTCTTTTACTTCTTTTTTACAGCTGTCCGTGATAGTTCAACTGGAACTGATTTTGTTCCATCGTATGTGAGTTATCCTCAAGAAATTACAGACTATGGATCATACACATATTCTTCTCAATCCGGATCCGCCAGGTAGATTTACTCTACAGTTTTTTAGTCACTTTTTCAGTGTGTCGATGCAGCAGTTTGCGAATGAACTTCAACCTTCGACTCGAAATTTTGGCACAACTATGGACGACTTTTCATCACATGTGGCACGAGAAGATTTCGACATGTTGCGGGATATTGAAACACAGACATTCTGGGAAAGTCTTGATGGAAATGGCTTGATGGAAAACATTCGATCCTAGTTTGTACAAACTCAAAACTTAATCACAGTAATGGCGACCATTGTGAAGAGAGTTGAGATGAAAATGAAGGAAAGCTCTCGATAGCTCGGAAATTGGTCTACAGAAAACTCAATTTCTCGTATTTCACCTCCTAGTTTCGTCACGGCTTTTTGAGAATTCAATATGGCTTTTTCCACCTAAAAGTTAAGTTAGAAGAATTTGAGCGACACATACCTCTTGTTGATCTCCGTCGAAATAAAACCTGACATCGGGTGGTCGAGAAAACTTGTCAGGAGCACTGACATTCAGCTGAAAGTGATGGTGTAACGGCTTTTCTGATTCTTACCCATTCTGCGACAGTCTTTTTCATTTTTTGTTCATATTCTGAATGCAAATAAACATTTCCAGTTCCAAACTGTGGCTGATACACAACGGATTTTACCTAAAAAAAATAAGGTTGCTGAAGTGTGTACAAAAGAAACAAACCAAGCCGGACGCAATGTACTTTTCCGAAAATTCGTCCCATGACATTGGAGGTAGCTTCTCATCGAGTTTCCCTGAACGTTATAAACTAAGAGTTATATGGTTGTACATACGATGCTCCGAGCGACGTCTAAAAGAATAATTTAATAACAAAAGAAGAGATGTCTAGCCTGTAAAGTAAAATTCCGTGGATAGACAAATATGTAAAGACGAGGCATCCGCCGAGAACGTACATCCTACGCATCTTTGCTGAACTATTCTTTACAAATCTAAGAAAAACAATACTACCTTTCTCTTTCAAGTCTTCTGTTGGAGGTATTGGTTCTGTAGAAAAGCATCGAAAGGTATGTCTAGGAAGTTGATGGAACAAGGAAGCACGATTTTGGAGACTTGCCCTTGTAAGCAATAGCTGGGTTGTTCGTACTATTAGTTTTAGACGATTCATCTGTCTGAAAACATTTTTGATGAGAAAAAAAATCAAATAATGAAGCAGAGAGAAAATACAATATTCGCAGCACCGCTGTTTTGCAAAGACTTACTACTTTCGTTTTAAGACCAGTCTAAACAAGAATGTTGTTGTCATGTGTGTTACAGACTTTGCTAAAAAAAAGTAAATGAGAGAAGAAACGAAAGCAAAAATAAAGATGGAATTTACTTTCGACTGCAGAAGAAAACCATGACTGGAAATTTTCAAAAGAGCCCGCCAATATTCCAACAATTTGCTGTGGGTGGGAACATGCTTGTACTGATCGTGACTCTCAGTGTTCCATATTGTCAATCTTCACTTATAGTCTATCCAAATTGAAAGTTTACTGAAGGCTTACTGTAGAATTTTTCGTGGCGGGACCAAGCGCATCAGTCCTTTAAATTTCTTTCACATTTTCGTCGTTTTTTATTTTTATTTCACTTTTTGCTTCTGGAGGATGAAAAGACACATACCCGTGTTTGCAAGACAATATAACGGTGAAAAAAACAAAAAACAAAGAAGCAAAAAAAATTTATGGACTGGTGCGCTTGGTCCCGCCACGAAAAATTCTACAGTAAGCCTTCAGTAAACTTTCAATTTAAATAGACTATACTTCCAGATATTCAATCTCCAAGTACTTATACTTCACTTTGTTCAGTTCCCATGGAAAAGGGAGACAATTTCGCAACATGTCCACACATTGGTGCACATTTCCGGCAAGTGGACCGCCCTGGACCAAGGTATAATAACCTCTGGGTTTTCTCGATAAACGTATCAATTCTGCCTTTCTCTCCTTGGTTGTTTATCTTTGCTCAAACCTTCCCAAAGCACACGGAAACCACACTAAAGACCGAGATAAATAGCGGCCATGACTAACCATTCTCATTCGGCTTTTATCGCATTTTTTCTGAATTTTTGACTTTCAGGATTAGACTGACAGTACCAGAATGGAATCCTTGACTATCAATTTGGATACAGTCGACAAGGCTGGAGGCGACTTTATAACTCATCTGGCTGGAGCATTTCTCGAGATGACAGTGAAGGAAAAACGATACGGAATACAGACAAAGAAGATTCGAAAAGCCCAGGTATATTTCCGCTGATACTGTAGGTTCTACTGTTTTGTTGTAGGTCAAAAACAACGCTGGTGGATGGGTCTTCAATATCACGGAGGAACAAAGGGTTCGTAGATTCCTCATTCTCGGAACAGCCAGTCCCACCTGGTACTCGTCTGCTCAGAAATTAACTATCCAGAATCTTGACGTTCTCATTGAGATTATCAATAATGGTAAGATGAAACACAGAATTTATTCTAAACCATCTTTAGGCAAGGCTGCTATGATTCTCAGAGAAATCTACGAAATTTCATTGGCTGGTAGAAACCCAAAACAAGAACCAATAATGATGTCTCTCGCTTTATGCGCGAGATACCGCGTGCATGACATGACTCATTTCGGAAACAAACAGTCGCCAGATGTCCAGCGATACATGGCCTATCTTCAGTCCATGCACAAGGCTGCTTTCGGAATTGTCAATGCCGTCTGCCGAATTCCGACACACTTGTTCATGTTCATCAAGTACTGCGAAGACGTCTCGAAATGGACAAATGCCAATTTCGACCAGAAATCGACAGGATGGGGAAGAATGATGAGAGCTAGCATCAACAACTGGTATGCCTCAAAGACTGTCGACCAGTTGGCTTTGCATTTGACCAAGTACCGAAGCAGAGACGGATGGTCTCACAAGGACTTGTTCCGATTGGCTCATCCAAAACCAGAGAAGCACGTCCATAGTGAAGAACATCGTCTGGAAGTCGAACAGCTGTATCAGTATGCTGCAAAAGGAACATTGAACACGAGAAAGCTCAAACTGAATGATGAGGAATTCAAGGCCGAAGAACCTGCCACAAAGTATTCGACGGTTCAAATGGAAAATGAGATGAAGAGTGGTGCTCTCGATATGGTCCAGGTCTTTAGTTACATCAACAGATGGACCCCGGACACGGATGTTATCTATGCCATTCATCGTTACAGTAAGACAACTTTTGAGACAGACGAGATTTTGTCTTTCAGAGCTGGTCAGAGAGCATATTCCCACCGAACACTTGAACAATCCAGATGTCTGGAGAGCCCTTCTTTGCGAGATGCCAATGACTGCTCTGGTTCGAAATTTGGGAAAGATTACTGTAGTCAACGCATTGGACAAGTAAGTGAAGTTATTTTCGTGTCATGACCATTTTTAGGGTGTACCTGGAGGTGGTTGTCTCTCAGTTAACCAACGAAGAACAGATCAAAAAGAGCAGAATCCACCCTCTGCAGATCCTATTGGCCAAACTGGTATACAAGAGCGGTTCGGGAGAAAAGGGAAGCAACAGCTGGATTCCCAATCCCCGTGTCGATCAAGCCCTCGAGTCTGCTTTCTATCTGTCTTTTGTCAACGCTCCTCCAACTGGGAAAAGATTCTGCTTCGCGTACGACGTGTCTGGAAGTATGAGTGCTAGAATAGCCGGAACTCATCTCTCTTGTCGAACTGCCTCTGCTGCCTTGTCGCTGATCAGTCTCAAGAATGAGGAGCATACTCATTGTGTTGGATTCTCTCATGAGTTGATCACACTGCCATACGACGGAAATTGGAACATTGCCAAAATAGAAAAACACATGTCCAAACTGCAGTTCGGATCGACTGACTGTGCTCTGCCAATGATTTATGCCAAGCGTCGTTCTCTCAAGTTTGATGTCTTTGTAGTCTACACGGACAACGAGACATTCTACGGAAGTGTTCATCCTTTTAAGGCTCTTCTAGACTACCGAAAGACTTCTGGAATACACGATGCCAAGCTGATCGTCATGGGAATGACCGCCACAAACTTTTCCATCGCTGATCCTTCAGATTCGGGAATGCTAGATATTGTTGGTGAGTTTCTATTTTATAGTTAGGTTTAATATGAATTTGCAGGACTGGACTCTTCGGTTCCTCAACTCATCCACGAATTCGTGATGGGACGTCTGTGATTCTTTTGTACATAGTCTTTGTAAATAATAAAAAAGCATACGGGTAATGCACAATTACTTCATTTACAAGTCGTTTGAGCTTAATATCTTTCCAGCAGAAGGCCAATTTTCACTTCTCGCAGAAACTTCTCGAGTGCTTTCTTGTGAGTCTTCTTCAGCGGAAAACGTTTCTCGAAGGAAGTCACGTACTCGAGAACAAGCCGGAGGACCTGGAAGAATCCACAGGGACGAATCAGCGAGTATGGTCGATCCATCTGCATTTGGACGTATTTGGAGATGGGATCCAATGGCTCTCGATTCGACTTTAACTGGTTCAGAAGGAGGGCGGCCAGACAGAAAGTCGGAGCTCTGGCCAAACATTTCTCACTCACGACGCTGACAGTCCCCGAGATCTTGTTGATGGTCGTAACCAAATTCCGGTATTGCGAGTAGTCGACTTGACCGAACGGAGCTAGATTCCAGACGTGAAAGTGCACGAGTTTGAAGTTGATTTTCTCTTTTCGACAGACTAGACGGAGCAGCGAAACGCGGACGATGAATGAACTGAACGAGACTATTATGGGTCAATCAAGAACAATACCTGGATGGAGAAGACGCTCCGGAATGAACCAGTCGGTGGAATGTTCGTCGATTTGCAATTTTGGCTAGTCGGACTGTCGTCGGTCTTTCCGTTGACATCAAGTAGCAAACAGATATCTTCTTCACAAAGATTTCCCTCTTCCTCTCCCTCGGTTGTACTTTTCTTTCCTCTCTTCTCAGCTTTCTCCTTCTCTTCCTCGTCTTCTGGCGATTGATAGACTCTTTATCCCTTCTCCGTTTTCTATCCGTCTGTTTAGAATCCGTCTCCTTCTTTGTCTTGTCCGTCTCCTTCGTTGGTGGTGTTTCTTTTCCAGCCGATCCCCTATCTCCTCTCTTCGCAGTCAATCTTCTTTTCAACGACTTCCGTACCTTCTTCCTTCCCGTCTTCTTTCTCAACTTTTTCAATCCTCTGTACTCCATATACTCTACAATATTGCTCCTGTCATCAGAAACAGTCTGTTTTTCGTCTCCCGGATTGTTGCTCTTCTCATGAGTCGAAACATACTGTTGTCTTCTAAAAGGTACGAAGATCTCATCGAGAGCCAGATTACTTCGATAGTCGAGGTTGTTCAGCTGCACGATACATCGAACATTGTGGTCGGCGATAACACTCCAATATGTGTAATCCCATGTTTCGTCAGGAACAGGCGACAGGATGAACCGTTGAGGATCTTCGACAGTTCCACAATACGTCGCATTGATCCAGTCCGTCTTCCTGAGCCATTTGGTCGTGTCCAATTTGACTCGCATCTCTTCCGCCACCAGGTGGTTTCTGTTCCCTTCGACTGGCAAACAGTACTCCCAATGAGCTGTCACTCTCTGCTCTCGAATGTGTTCTAAAATCTCTAGAGTATACGTTGGTAGAGTTCTACATACGTTCCATGTTGAAGACGCCCATCTCAGCCCACTTTTGGATCATTTGGCCCAGTTCATCGCAATAGGAGTAGGTCGTGAAGTTGCTCGGGAACGTCTCCAAGAGAATTTTGTCAGTAATCGGCCATTGAAAAGCGACTCCTTCCGACGAATCCAGATCTCTGTTTCCCACATACAATGACATAGTCTCCGCAAATTCCCGCAGTTGTTTCTCCGAAGGAACAAACGCTTCCCTGTTACTGTTGTTCTGCTCGACAAGTTCTCTCTGCTTCGTACTTCTTTCAGGAGGTGATGGTCGTGTGGTCGCCTCCAGCCAGTATTCGGGTTCCACTTTCGCATCAACCATTTCCATCTCCAATTTGCTCTTCATCCTCTTCTCTTTGTCCTTCTTTCCATTTATTCTCGTACTGTCTGCCTGCTTCTTCGACTGTCTCTTCGTGTCGCCCGTCATCTTCTTCTGTCTCAACTTCCGAAAGTGAGCTCGACTGTGAGCCCTGATCCGAGCGAGTCCTCTTGCTTCTGCCCGATGAGAACATCTTCTCATTCTTCTGCTTTGGATGTATTGTTCCGTTCTCTCCTCGTTGTGTGTGTTGGGATTCGCGAAGATGCTTCTGTTTTCCTTGACTTCTTTCTCAAATGTCTTCGACGAGGCCAGTTTGTCTTGAATTCGGCGTCTTCTTCTTCTGGCTCGAAGCTTTCTCCATCTTTTCATTGGTACTTCTGGCGTTTCGGCCTTCTCCGGTTTCTTCTTCCTTCTTCGCACACAGATCACGACAATCACGACGATAGCGATCAGCGCTACAAGAAAAAAGACGCCACATCCTATTCTCACGTAGGCTCTGACTGCTAGTCCTCTTTTAGTAGTAGAGCTGGACAGTTTGGGAGAGACGTCGGTTGTGGTGGCATTTTCTCCAAAGACTCCAGGCAGCAGACAAGACGTTAGAACTGAACAGTAGACTTTTTTGGGAATTTGGGTAGACTTACTGTAGAAGAGAAGCAGAGATCCAGCCATCGTCCACTGAACTAAAACTAACTTCAAAAACAAAGACATATATATAGTTTTTCTATTTAATTAAAACAGAAACTATTTCACGTTTTTACTAACTGAATTCTAAATCGGGACATTTTAAATAGAAGACCTACAATTATAGAAGCTACCTGCCGGATTACCCAGAAGGAAATCAAGAAATTTTATTCAGTTCTGTGTGCTAGGAAGCGATACGTAATAGCTTTTAAGAATATTTTGTGGATAGGGCATCTGATTCCTAGCAAACATAGTGAACAAAGAGAGAAGTAAAATTTCTTGATTCATGATACCCATCATGGACTTTTCATCGCGCATGCCAAAAGTTCATGCGAGAAAAACTGAGATAAGAAAAAACTTTTCGGCCTTATGATGTTCTACAATCTGATAGCTCTTGACAAACTCTTTCCAATGCCGTCGGAAAATCAAAGCTATCTCAAAGAGTCACTGAGATATGATGCTTTCAAAACGCCCACTTTTGGCAAAAATGGACCAACTGGGGAAAACTTAAACTTTTGAAGCATAAAACCGGACAGTCTGGTCCTGTGCACATGAATGCGGCCTTGGAAACTCTATGAAGGACCGCTATTTAGAAGTCGAGAGATTGCTGTACCACGGAGCTATGATCGAAACATATGAAAAAGTACCAAAATTACAGTCAGTGATTCGACCCGCAAAAGGAGAGGGAAAAAGCAAATCGGCTGATATTTCAGGGTAATATCGGCCGTTCATATGTCTATTATGAGCCAGAAAATCAGACTCGCACAATGTATCTGCGAGGCTCCAGACCCGAGTTTCAACTAATTAGTGTACACCCCTGTAGTTTTTACTAACTAAAAGAGATAGGCATTTGTCACGTTCCGAGGCTTGTTCTTTCCCCCGTAATTTCGCAGACGAATGTCATCTCTACTCGATAAAACGGCTAATCTGCCAGCCCCCTCGATTTCCTTCTGGGTAATCCGGCAGGTAGCTTCTATAATTGTAGGTCTTCTATTAAAAATGTCCCGATTTAGAATTCAGTTGCTAATGTCCGGGACCCATTGAGTTTTGTTTTATTTCGTCCGTGCCTGCACGTTGCTCACCGTTTCCAGTCGTCCGTTTCGTTGACTGTCTACAGTGAATCAAGTGTTTCAATTCGCCTCTTTTTGCATAGTTTATTCATAAATGTATAACATTTACTCTGTACAGTATACGAAAGACATGGCAGCGGGATATGTCTGATTTTCCTGAGAAAGTGTCTTCTGCTTGTTTCAAACACTTGTATTGAACCCTACAAACTGAGGCTCATTGATGGCCGTCGACATCGGAGTGAATCGAGCCGGTTCCAAATGTGTCGGCGTTGCCCTGGCTACGGTTGGTCGAATCGGTTCTTCGGACATGGCTGCCGGAGAGCCGATTCGGAACGGCGTTGGTTCTTTGTCAAAGGCCTGAAACGGAATGAATAAGGTCGAACAAAGACATCTACCGTATTGGTTTTCGCTCCGGTCGTTCCGTAGGCATTCTCCTGTTCCTGCTGTCTTCGTCTCTGTTTGCAACACCAACAAAGCATGAAGACAAAGATAAGAGCCTGAACGATTGGTTAATGTTGAAAAACGAATACTCACAATGATGCAACCAGCCAATCCGAAGAAGACGGCAATGTATTTGAAATAATTTTCTTTGACACGGGATCGACACCACGGCTGCTCTCCTTTGTTCCATTCGAAACGGTACTGGTTCGGATTGTTTCGATCTGAACCATGTTAGGTGATGCTGCCCAAAGGAAACCTTACCGACGACAATTCCACACTTGTACTCGTTGTCGCCCTTCACCCAATGACTCTGATAACACTCAAAACGAGCCACATTGCCTTGCATGTATCCTGGAGCAAGAGCCGGCAATTTCATCATGTACTCGGGGTATTCGATGTTAATGGCACCACAGCTGTTGTCTGAACATTTATATTAAAGTTTTCCCTGAAAATGATTACATGGCTTGATGGCATCTTGTCTTTCCGAAAAGAAGGCATTGTAGACATCTTGTTCCTCATTGGCAATAATCTTCGAATTCAAGAGAGCGTAGCTGTACAGACAAGGAATGTTGTCTCCACAGTCGTTGAGAATGGATGCCGGATCGTCGGGACAGTTGGCCAGTCCATAGGCTACATTGAGTCCTTGCTGAAGAGGCTGCATATTCACTGAAACATACAATTGAATTCTTAATAGTCCTCAAGAAAGTACCTTGTTGATTCTCCTGTAGATCTCTGCAGTTGTTTAGAAGTTGTGTGACATCCAGTCCGGAAACCGGGTAGAACCTATTTCGACCCCTAAACAAATCTTCAGCATAATATCACAAAGTGTTACGTTTCGTAGAAAGGAGCTGCTTTATAGATAGGCTCTGATCGTGCAAAGGATTCCGGGAAGACGGCGAAAGGTTTGTCTTCGTCTTTCGAAGTTGTGAACATGTTGTCTTGGGGCATTCCTTGAGCTAGAGTTCCAGCGGTGTTCTGCTGGGTAGTCGACTCTCCAGTTCCAAGGATTCGGTCTAAAACAGTCTGGTTTCACGATTAATCTCTTACAGTTGGCAATAATCTGTTGTCGATAAGCATCCGAGTTGACGTCATTGATGGTCAACCCTTGGTAGAGGGCTGCACTTGTCTGATCGGGGAATGGCCTCATCAAACCACTGATTCTCGGCAGATTGTAGTACTGACGTTGAGCTGCTTCCTGTGTCTTGTCTCCATCCGGACGCTTAACATTTGTTCTTTTATTTAAAAAAACTGTTAATACCACTCCATATTGAGGAGGCACAGACAGCTGAATGTCAAGCAAGCCCATTGATTCCTGGTACATGGACAGACGGTCGATATCCAAAGCGTACGATTCTCTTATCCGCACTCCAATTTGCGCCTCCTCCAAAACCACGTAAATCTCCGGCTGACCTCGTTCGACGTTATTCACATAAATCAAAACTCCTGAAAAATGTTTGTATTGTCTCTTTTTCCGAGAAACCTTTGAATCGTTGAAGGCGGATTGTATCGAAGTAGCGAAGAATGTTTCCAACCAAGATGTCCGTTCGGTATCGGAATCGACGAGTGTCTTTCCTTGCCATTACATGTACTCGGTCCGTGCCCGAAGCTTCCCTGAACACTTGTCTCTAAAATAATAGAGATTGATCTTACATGACGATTCCTGTGATAACGGTGGCGTTGATCGGCTGGACGAGATCTGACTGAGAAATGTATCTCCCCAAAAGACCTAAAACTTATTTTAAACAAGGATTCAATCAAATTCATACCAAAGTCGACCTTTCTGTTCGGATAGCGCTCCATTCGAACCTGTATCTTGACTTCAGGAGTTCGAACGGTTTGAGGAACGTAGAGGAAGTTGAAGACCCCAGGCTCGTCGAAGATGAACTTGTCGTTGTCGATAGTCGTGAATGTTCCCAAGCCGGACGCCTGACCGACAGCCGGAGGCTGGTATTCCTGACAGGCCGAGGACGGTCGTCGCCAATAGAACAGCTGACAGCGGAAGTCGGTGAATTTACAGCAGAGGAAATAGGGCATGTAATCGTGGTGGAACACAGACATTCCAGGAACCTAAAGCTTCGTTTTCAATAAAACTAAAATAGATTTACCTCAAACTGTCCCATGTAAGGAGCCGTTCCGAACTCGTAAGCTCGCAGCGGATAGCCAGGGTTGTAGAAGTACTCTTTCTGAGTTTTGATGACTGGCTGATAAGGCGTTTGCATCAAAAATCCAGCCTCGTCGTAACAACAGACTTGACCATAATGAGTCATGAACCGTATGAAAAAAATATTGTATCAATGAGAAAAGTATTGAACGAACTGTGTAGTTCGGTCGTTGTAATCTCTTCCGTAGTCTCCATAACGTCCCTTCTCGGCGTACGATGAATATATGTTCTGAGCACTCATGTAGCAATTCTTCGAACCAATGACTGATGTACAGGTGATATCACGGAATGCCTGGAACTTTGTACTACTTTGCTTTTTTTGAGTCTACCTGAGAACATCGCGGATGAGGCATGAATCGTCCGAGGTCCAGACGAGCTTGAGACTCTACACATGGACAGGAACTGTTCGTCTCCGTATCTCTGATAAAGTTCTGCAGAGCTCCGTCTTCATCGTACCTAAACCGTCCTCTGTTTGGATAAGAGACATAGGCCGTGGGATTACGGACGATTACAGAGCACAAACAGAAGCTTACCAATCATGACACATCTCTCGCGACTTCTCCTTGACAAAGTTATCTCGGACGATTTGTTCCGTGGGATTGAAAGTGATCCCTGTGTACTGTTGCAAGTTGGGAGACCACAGCCAGTGAAGGGAAATTGGAGCAGAGACAAGACTGGAAAGAAGTCTATATGGGGTTCTTTAGAAGTAGCTACCCGGCTAGTAAATTGGTGGCATTCATGTCGTTCGGTCGGAGTGGAGCTAGTTTGAGATAGCCTGTTCTGTAGGTATACAAGAGATGCATTCTCTCCCAATCAGTCAAGTACCTGGAAAACACTTTTATTGATGATTTAAAGGACTGACCATTGTTGAACCTGGTTGAGATTAATGACTTCCTCTTGAGGTCTCCATCGGTAGTCGATGCCGTTTCTGTTGGTGTAGGTGGCCAGTCGAGCCAGAGTTCTATGTTCCGGACGGAACTTTTTGATCTACAGAAAAAAGCAGTTGACTGTCTGATAGAACCAACCTCGTCGTCTTTGTACTCTCTGTATCCGATGACAAACAATCCCAATTGTACTCCGTACAGCGCGTCATCTGATATTCGCATCTGTACCGAGTTTATACCGTTCGTCATCAGATCAGGATTAGTGAAGTTTCTTGGATACCAAGTGATTGGCATCAGCTAAATATTGGTCTATTTTGATAAACTCTAGACTTACATAGTTGGTCATAGGCGACTTGTACCATTCGTAAAGATTTCCTATGTCGAGTCGCATTGGATCGAGTGTTGGCGGGACTAAAGTGTCATTAGAAAACGTGCAAGTAAGTCTCACCAAAGTAAATGTAGCCAACAAAGGCTTTGTCGTCGTTTGCTCCACGAGATTCCGGCTGGAAGTAGACGGTTTTGGTTCCCCAGTCGTAGATTTTCGGCAGAGAACAGCGAGCAATCGAAGGATTGAGAACGACACAAGAGGCAACTTCTCTCTCCTCGATCATTAAAATGTAAGTTTGAGTTCGATCGAGACAGATGGCATTGATGTCGACTGTCATCTCTCCAAGCATCTAAATCAGTTTGTTCATCTAAAGCTGTATGTTCCTCACATTGACAATGTTGGGATAGATCATGATGGGATCTGAAAAATGAAAAGTTCTGACTGCAATGTTTAAAGTACTCACAAGTGCCTCCGGTCTTGTTACTGCATCCGGCTGGTCGAACGATGTCGTCCACTCGGAACATGTACCGTCCTCGGACCATGTGAGGAACTCCGGAACGTTGAGCGAGGACCTGAAAGAAACTCGTTATGAAACAAACGTCTGTTTACCTTTGGAGTGTTCTTGTAGGCCTGGGTAGGATCGACATCAACAATTCCGGTGTGGTTTCCTCCATTGAAAATGGCGCGACAACGACCAGTCCTCGAGTTGGCTCGGAAATCTTGGGCATCAAAGCCAAGTCGATCGTAGTTGAAGATGGTATAGGACAGTCTGCCAGGAGAGTCAGTCAGCCAAATAGCCTAAAGATCTTTGAATATAACCTTTGGAGAGCTTGTCATTTGATACGTCGCAGTCTGCGTATCCGGTAACAATATTAACGCATGAAACGTCGCATTCGGACGTAGAGCTTACAGAGTGCTTATACCCTTGTTCTAGAGACATCTAGCACGTATTATCATCAGATAAACTTTTGAAAATGATTGCGGATTTTTAAAAGAGCAAATTTTGACATGTCTAGGAGATTTAGACTAGATACGACAAGTCGAGGTATAACTTCCAAACAAAAGAGTTGAAGTTACAGTTGTAGAGCTTATCAAATACTAAAACTTTGCTGAACATCACAAAACTGTAAGAGGTCAGCATCAGCTAGGAAATCTTAAAGTTCCGAAATTTAGGAAGGAGGCGGAGGGACTTAAAGGGACAGTCCCCACCCCCCGCCCGATGACGCTCAAGCTAAACGCTGTACCAGGAGTGGTATGCGGCGCCGCCGTCCGATCTGGCAAGTAAAACCACATTGAGCTCGGTTAGTACCGATTTTCAAGGGGTCTCGGGTTCGCATCCTTTCGGGTGAAAACCTTTGGCTTGAGCGTCATCGGGCGGGGGGTGGGAACTGTCCCTTTAAAGTAGACGGTGTTCCAGACCAAAGTAAGAATCGTTTTACCTGATACGTCGCCGTCTGAAAGATGAAAATTAGTTTTTAGAAGGATAGCATAAAACCTGTCCAGCATCGATGTCAGCGCGACCAGAAATAGCAGAGGCCGTATTGAACCAGGTGACCACAAGAGCTGCATCTGCTCGAAACATCGAAGCTCCCGCGACTCCTTCTGAGTTGGAAGAGTGTTTAGAAACCGATTGAATAGTCACCTTGTAACCAGCGCATCATCTCGTCCAGGAAGTAGTCAGACTGAGCATCACATCTCACATAAGAATCTGGAGTTCCAGGACAGGCTTGAGCTGCTGGCTGGCCGAAGAATCCTGATCGTTGCATAGACGGACCTTGGTTCAAATTTGAACCAGACTCTTGACCGAAGAGAGACTGTCTCAAAACGAGACGGTAATAGACTCCCGATCTCATTCCTGGATTTCCATTCTGAGGAACTTGTTGTTTACAAAGATATGGAGCGATCATGGCTGGATCTTCCAATCGAGGCCAATCAGTACTGTCAGGACCAACGTTGATAGTCGGACCCTGATCCATGACTGTCGCGAAGCCCATGTATCCATTGACTGACAGCTGTAATCTGACCATTGTGCAATCAAGACTGAACTGTATACCGTCGTGTAATTGTAAAGTCCTCCGTAGAAAGGGAAGAACATGTGCAAATCTATCGTCATTCCTGCTGTCAACATACCTAATATTTGCCATTTTCAATACACCATTGGTTTGGCTTACCCGGATTTACTTTTTGATCTCCTACTTCAGGCCCAAACGGTACCAGATTCACTGAAATTAACAACTCTGTTATTAGAACTGATTCATTGGACTATCAAAATGCCAGATTTGATTTCTAGAACCCTCTTTTGTCTCCGGAAATGTTAAGCTAATGTGAGTGACCGTCGCCGCGTCGTGCTAGTAGTCGCGCAGCCAGTGTTGACAGTTGCTCTCAGGCTGGCGCTCCAACGTTGGTAGCACTCGCACAAACACAGCGGTCAAGGGAACGTTCCAACTCTGAGGGTCCTTACCTCCATAGAATGGATTGGCACCAGTTCCAGTGAAGAGAGTCGACTGGGCGGGAGTCTGTTGACCTGGCACAGCTCCGATATTGATACCACCCTGCCCTAATGGATTGATCTGTTGCTGCTGCCGCGATGGCAGCACCATCAGAAGAAGAGCCAACCACCTCATGGATGGAACGAGGGAGTGACTGAAAGACAAAAATAGATGAAAGACGAAATGGGATTGGTCTTGAAACAATGCAAAGGTAAACAACGAACATCTGGTCGGAAAGTATGCAAATTGATTCAGAACAGGAGTGAAAATATTGAAAGAAGAGAGCAAAGAGAGGTGTAGAAAGTAGCCGAGAGGAATACAAAAAGGGTACGGTGTACATTTCCTCCGAGACTACAAAAACTGGGCAAAGTGAGCAAGAAGGAGAAAACAGGTGAACCTTGATTGGCAGAGGCTGAAAAAGAGAAATTCTAACTTCAGCCACTTTTTCTATCGGTAAACCGTTTAGGGAAAAAGCAGTTTGACACGGCATATAGATGCACTTGTTAAAAAAGACACGAATGATGTTTTTATGTCTCATTGCAATGGCTCAGATAAGCTTGAAGAATACAAGTTGGATGTTGATAAGGAAATGTATTTTGAGAACAAAGCTTAGAGTTGAAGAGTGTGTTCGCCTTTGCGTACAGCCCGCTGGAGCTGGCCCCACAGCCAGTCGGTCAGTGGCTCGCCAGAGCAAACAGAACATATACTCATTACTCAAACACGCCCTATGCTACTGACCGAGGCATCTGGCAGCCAAATAGGGAAGCCGTAGACAACAGAAAATTGTTTTTTATTCAACCAACACATTCAGTGCTTCTAGTAACCTTTGATCTCGTAGATCATTGCTTGTTTGTAGTCTCCGAACATTTAGGATTCGCTGAACGAATTTCTTTAACCGGTTACCATTGAACCCTGAACAAGAAGTATAAAAGGAGCTTTCCGGGTCTGTCAATTAAATATGCTACGAAGACATTTTTCTGTAATTTTACTGTTTTTATTGATCGGCACGACAGAGGCACATGGATGTAAGTTTTATTGTAAAAGGCATTGTTTTTACATTCTTGATACTCTTGTGGCCACAAGTCTCCCAGGAAATTATTTCAGATGACTATGCCTATCCGACGAGCGTGACCTACTACTATCCAGTTACTTATACCTACAACTATCAGCCTTACGGATACGGTGGTTACGGAGGAGGATATGGCGATTATGGAGGTGGCTGGGGAATGACTCCTTGGCGGTGGTATAGACGTCAAGTTCGTATTTCTCTCCTTCTGAAATAGACTCATTTTTCCAGATGTGGAAGCAGATGATGTTCAACCAAATGATGTACGGCGGCGGCATCTACAGAAAATGAAAATAAATTTAGTTTTTACAAAGAAATTCTTTTTGATTTCATTCGTCAGAACTTTTAGAGTGGTCTTCGTTATGAGGTGACCTTGAGAGTCACCTGAGTCGGAGAAAACATCGGCCTGTTGATTTGTTGGAAACTTGTTCGATGTAAATAACTTCCGAAATGTCGAATAAAAATAAACAGAAGAGAGTACTGGTCAGGACGATAAAAGTCCAGTTGACCGAATTAGAAATTCTTCCTGACAGACCGGCTGCATGTGGTACTGTTACCCAATTATACCACTGCAGCGGTCAACTTGTACCTCCAACGTGTTAAACTGTTCGGATAGTGCTCTGTTTAACAGCTTTTTAAGTACTTCGCCAGCGATCTTCCTTTTTGAGCGCTTGTTGGTCAACATTAGAGAGCTTCCTTTTCGCGAAATTACACTGCTCTTTCCGGTTGAAATTTTATAGAAAGACAGTTTTTAGTAGACGAAGAGACACGCTGCAGTGAAAGGTTTATTATATACAGTAAAGATTTGAGGCAGGTCTTGTCGTTCACTTTCCATACATCATTCCGTAAGGGTTGTACATGCCCATCATCATGCGTCTTCTCCACTAAACGGAAGAATGTTACACGATAAGAAAGAGGACTCACTCCCCATCCGCCGCCATAACCTCCGTACATTCCTCCATAACCTCCATATGGATAGCCTCCATATCCGTATCCCCCTGAAAGTTTTTTTTCCATTGCAAAGAGTTAGAAACTTACACTGAGCAGCGGCGAGTTCGACAAGACAAAGAGCAAGAAGAAGAGCAAGAAGCGAGCTGAGGAGAGAGTTCATCTCGGCTGGATGGTTGTTTTGTCTACTGTCGGCCTTTTATACGATTTCTGTGACGTATTTTGGCAAATAGACGGGTGTAATGGTTGAGGCGGAGAGACGGTCAGAAGTTGGTTGAACATACGTCATCCCCACAGACAAGGCATTCGAGGGTCATTTGTGACCGACGCTTTGTCTCAAGCCAAGAAGCCGATAGTTCAAGGTAACAGTTTTGGAAGCTATACAATTGATTGAAGAGGACTCAAACGAGGCAGAAGCAATTTGGAGGTTTCATAGCACTGTTCTGATAGTGCGTGAGAATATCGAGCGAACACTCAATGACAAAACAAAACAGCTCCGAACATCTGTTACATCGAAACTCTCAAAATGCACGTTTATTGATAGTGAACACAACATGGGTCATAAAGATTCACTTGAACAAAAACATTCAACTCGTCTGTTTTGGAGAACCTGTATCTGAGCGCACTTATTGTTAGAGCATGGCTGTTCAGACGACGTATAACACCCCGTGACCATTCTTCCGCGGAAGAAAAGACCGCTTCGGATTTCGGCCCCGGAAGAATCGCCCATGGGCCAATCATCGGCGAACGAATATTCAAGTTCGATGCAAATGTAACACGGAGGGAAAGTTATTCTCAGTCCAACTGAGGATGCACAGCGAGAGTGAAACCTCTTTTTTAATGATTAGGCTATCACTAGAAGCATACTTATGTTACGCTCACCTAGTCTTTCTTTCTTTAACAAAGTGCAATGGTGACCGTCCGTCCGTCTGTAGTCGTGTCCGCACAGTTGTCGAGACTAAGATAACATGTCAAGTATGGGCGATTGTTCCGCCGCCTTAATCCGAAGCGATCTTTTCTTCAGCGGCAGAAAGCGCGGGTGGTCTTTTCTTCAGCGGAAGAATAGTCTCGGGTTCTTTAATGAGACTTGAGTCAAGTCAGATATTCCCAGTGTTACGTCAAAATCATTTGACGCCCGGACACTGTCTTCCTCATGCTTCTGTTCGGCGACCAACTGATCTGTGGTGGCCCATTCTTATGGTCTTGATGTCCACCTCTCACAGTTTCACCTACTCTCTCGTTATCTCCTTCTTTTCTTCTGCGTCACCCACGGGTCCCTATAAAAGGTTCAACTTCGAGGCAACATCCAACAACTCACCTACACCATGAAGTCCATTCTCAACCTTCTCTTGGCTCTTGTCCTTATTCTCTGTATGGCCGAAGTTACTTTGGCTCAATGGGGCTGGGGAATGCGCAGAAGAATGTACGGAGGTTGGTGCAGTTTTATTTCAAGCTATTTATCAATTTTACATTTTTACGTATGATAGTAACTATATGTTATCAAACTGCACTAAAGATTAAAAGTTTTCAAGCGAGCGTTTCTCAGCGTTTAATCTCCTTTTCTTAAAACAAGAATTCAGGATACGGAGGCTATGGAATGGGCGGATATGGCGGTTATGGAATGGGAGGCTACGGCATGGGAGGCTACGGAATGGGATATCCAGGATACTACGGCTACGGAAAGTAAACCCGATAAACGTGTATATAATAAAACGTATAATAAAACGTCACTTTCAATGTACTCTTGTCGGACGCTGTCAAGGACAGTCTTTTTCTCTGCGGATGGCCGTCGTTCGCTGAACGCGAGACTGCGATAAACAATCGTGTTTGTTTGGAAGATACGGAGAAAAAAACATTTTGTTGAATTGTCTGGAGTTCTGAAACTGTACCAGAATCTAAAACACAGTGTTTACAATATTCTTATCTCGAATGACATTTTAGAGGCACTAACAGATGTGAGATCTGAGCAGAGTTCTTCATGGAAAATGCAAAGATGACAACAGTTGTGCTCGTGATTAGGATAGCTGAAAGCATTGTTAGTTCAATCCTGTCGATTATCATGAATCAAATATCACGAAGACGAACTTCACCTCACTCCATCACAGGCGAGTGACCTTTGATCGACTAATGTTCGTTTTCTGATCAGGTTACACTTTGTCAGAAGAATATTACTATCTTAATGCACCTGTGTTCTATCTAAATCAGAAAGGCTTTCTTTACTTACGGTAGTTTGGGTATCATCCAGTCGAAGGAATGTCAAACACTAATTTAACCAAAAGTTATGTTTGCTGACATGGTGTTCCTTGCACTTCCCGATTGACTGTCTTAAGCTATTCGTCATTTTGCCAACAATTTTTGGCTAATACAACTGAAAAACCTCGGCGAAAGACTCATATTCGCCGAAGTAGCATTGTGGCCACGCGAACTTATCGTTCTCTCGTCGAATTTGTGTAAAACACGACCGGTCTATAAAAAGGAGAGGTCAACCCGAAGCGGACCAAAAGACCTAAATGCGGCAACTTCTCTTCCTTGTTGGCCTTCTCTGTCTTCTTCAACTTGCTACAGCACAGTGTAAGTTCTGACTCTTACGTTTTCACCCCTTCCTTTGAAAACTCTGGGGTTTTCCCAAAAGCAAATTATTTCAGGGGGCTACGGCTATCCAGGCTACTACGGTGGCTATGGAGGTTACGGAGGATACGGATATGGAATGAGTCCGTGGAGAATGTACAGACGAAGTGAGTACGACTGAGCGCGATATTCGAATACTCATTTTTAGTGATGTGGCGTCAGGCTATGATGGGAGGATATGGATATCCCTATGGTGGATATGGTTACTACGGAAAATAGCCTGGATCATTCATATTGTACATATCTTGAAATAAGACATTTCTTTGAAACCCTTTCAAAACGATTTCCTAGTGTTATTGGTCTGGTACGCATGTCTAAAGATATCGGTGTACGTTTTGTCGAGGTCAAGGGGACTTTTGCTGTTGTTTAGAACCAGCCGACTTCGTCGTTCCTCTGTTCTGAAAATTGGCCATCATCGAGAAATTGAAAAGGCTCGTCTAACCTTGCAGGATAATTTTGCCAGGTTTCCGGAAACTGGGACCCGACTCGTCCTTATTAATCTTTTAATACCTTCACAGTCGGTACTTCTGAAGCTCCAGTCCGCCGTCGACAACTGCCATACTATCAACGAAAATGGATCTGTATTGCCACTGATATATACTGCAGATATCAGCTATCTGTTCTCTTCTCGGTTCTTGCATGGCCAGTTACTTGTAATTCATTTTGAGCATGGCCTGAAAACGAAAAGCAGAGAAAAAGAAAACAAAAAAGTGTCGTATCAATTCCTGTAATTGATTCTATCAATGTGAGTTTTTGGCGCAAAAAAAGAGACTATCAGTCTTTCCCAAATGGTCCTTCGGGTCTCCAAGAACTATACCAAACACCGCTGTGGATTCAAGGAGGTGCACAAGGGACCGGGGAAGACCGAGCATGACACCTTCTTTCGAAGGCTGTCAGCTGTGGCGGATTCACAACTGACTGGCAAATTGCCGTCTCTTTTCACAAAAGAACGCAAGTGTCTGAGGCGCTACTGTTCGCAATGTCAACTGTCACTGGCTAGTGTAAATATTCTGTCAGAAGAGAAGTATAAAACCTGACCTGGTAGAGACAGTCATTCGCACAGCAGAGGACGTCGAGCTAGAATACTTCAGGATACTTCGCTTTTTAGAGTTTAGTCTCAACAAGTCTCGACCAGTCGCGCTTCTTTTGAACATTTGAAACATGTATTTTTTTTTCGCATCTAAACAATATGTAGCATCCAGGCTTCAAAACTTTCAAAGATCTCAGCGAAGTAAGAGTCTTGTTAGTCTGCGAGGGAGTTGTAGAAAGTGAAAGATAAATCACAGAAAATGGCGTAGAAAGATAGGAGATCCAAGAGAATGACCGGGAAAGCATCAGTATTATCTGATAAATTCATTGTTGTTCAAACCAAGTCTTACCAATGGGTCACAACGAGTCGTATGTCCTCACCAAGTCGAAAAAATTGACACAGAGCTCTTGAAAAGAAACGGGATTGTGGAGATGACAGGCATGTCCAGCATCTGCTATTTTTTCCAATCGAGCATGTGGGAGAGAACGCAGATTGGAGGCTGAAGAGGGACCAAGGGAGGTGTCTCGATCGCCTATTATAATGTTTTCTGTGTTTCTATAGGCTTACCCCAAAGGACGAGAATAGGGGTCCGATAGACAGACGGTTGACCAATCTCGTGGGTGTTGGACAAGGCGACTCCAACGACACAAGTAAAGACATCTTTGGTAAGAAGAGGAAGCATGTATTGGGCAGACATCGAAGCAGCGACGAGCATGACTTGTTTGACGGCTAAAGCATTGAAAAAGTTCAACAACCAATTGGGTTTATCGCTTTGAGGAACTGAACCTTTCGATCGCCCACAGCCAGGCAAGTCTAGAAGACGTTTGTACAATGTAAAAGTCACAATACCTGGAGCGATGCAATGGTATCCAAGGGCTGCAAATGTGGCCATAGTGTCATGTTCTAACCAACATGAGGAGGTGTAAGCTTGTCCGTGGAGTAGCACCAATGTTGATTTGGCATAATGAGGTGGTCGAGCCTCTCGGAAAAAGACTTCATGTTCCTAAACAGTACATTTATCAATGAATTTGTGTAGGAACTTACTCCAACTTGTACGAAGCGTTCCTCGATTTGAACCAAATGAGACAGTTTCCGACTGTTTTCCGGAATTGGTCGACTGAGATCTGCAGTCTCAAGAAGAGTCGGCGGAGAGACTATCACCATTCTAAGAAAATATAGATTGACAGGAGAAACAAGGTAAAAGACTTTATCATAAAAAAATGTGTGTCCTTGTGATGAGACAAGCCAGGAAGAAACATGAAAAGAATCCAGCTGCGCTGAGTAGGGGTGTAACCAAACTGATACAATGCGTCCCGTGAGAAACCGAGACTTATTTTGAATTCCTGGACTAATGTGTGGAAACGGATAGCTGTTGGTCGAGATATTAATTGCCCTCTTATTTACACTGTCAAAACGGAAGAAAGAGAAAAGAACCAGTGTTTGAGAGGGCTTATGGAGAGGCAGATAAGAGGCCGACCCGGCTGATAGCCCTGGGTGGCACGGCAGCAAACCAAAAGCCGCAAACTGGAATCTGGCCAGTGGCAACATCGGCTTGCGTGTTTAATGGCATACACGCGGAGAGTCGTAATATGACCATGGAGGTGAGTGAAAAGAGAAAAACGACTGGGAAGAAGGAAATCGACAGTGTGGAGAGAAATTGCCTCACTCTCGACATAAGACCAGTCGTTTGAATGTCTTCTCGGAGTGGTCATCGAAATCCCTCAGGAGGTGGTCCAACACAAGTCTCTCCGGAAGCGTCCAGGGACCTGAGCAAACACCCGGCCGCCAAAACCTTCAAATCGCCTGGATTAGTGGAACGGGCTGCTTGTGTTATTAGGTGCTAGAATGAACGAATGTTGGGCAGAGAATGCGAGAGAACGGTGCCATAAAACTCTCATAAATCCACACTTGTCCTGATTTTACACAGGGTTTTCGAATCGACTACAATTGGAGAGAACCTTGAGGAAGTCCATTTCCATGAACGTATAAATGGACGGGCAAACAGACACGGAAGGCGTAATCGCGACACAAAACCACTCAACTCTCTTGTTTGTATATTTAGCAAGAGCATTATGCTTCTCAAGCCCAGAAAAATCAAAATGAGAAATGATTGCGGGATGGGTGTCGGACGGCAGATGGCCACTTGGACAGAGATGCATTATTCATGACGGGTCGGCGCCAGCAAACGAACACCGCTGATTCGAAGACTTGGGTCAACGCAGGCTGCTTTTCTCGCGGTCGTTTCAAACGGGTTTGCGCACAAAGGGCACCGGATTAAGCGCGCTTATGACCGGGGAGCCGCTCTTTAGTAACACGTTTTGGACATTTTACACTAGCAGGAGTATTTATCAACAAATTTAACAACAAAACCTAGTTAGAGAATGGATTGATTAAATCAGGTTATGATTCCAACGATATTTTCCGGTCATGTACTTAGGAGCATGAAGAAGAGCTGTGCATGGATGCTGCCCTTGGACTTCGCACATACACTGAAAATAATTAAAGCCTAGAAAATAAAGAACGTACCTGTCGTTGACATTTCGTTCCAAAATCTGCCGGATTCAATTTAGCGATTTGCTCAAGTTCTTCACGCTTTGTCACCAGTTCAGTCTTTCCCAGAGTTTTTGCAAGTTGTGATTCAATATCCTCTCGTGTCATATTTTCCAAATCGAAAAGAATTTCTCTTCGATCTTCTGAAAGTTGAGTGTTGGAAACGAAATGGGAAGAAACTAACTGAGGTAGGCTCTGGCAAATGGAGTGATCACCGTGTCACAATGCTTGACAAGTTGCACTTTGGGGTTGTGGAATTGAAGCTGAGCCCAGTGCCAGAAGACGAATTCCCGAGCTCCTAGTTGTCGTTCATTCGGTAATCGATGAAAACCCATCGAAAATACCTGCAAAAAGAGATTGGGCAAATAGAAGAGAAGAGTCCCACCTGTACGTTATCCCTGAACTTTATTTTGCCTTGCTGCAAATAGTAAAAAGTCCGCCGAAGCGGCATGTTACCGTGCATGAACGGCATTTTGCTTAAAACAATAACTTGCGAACAGGCGGAAAATCATAAAACATAGCGTGGAGGAGATAAACCTTGAGATATTAGAAACAAGAAAAAAAATAATAGAAGTTTTATAAAAAATCACGCAATAAAAACACCGTGTTATAGGTAACACTGGAATAACAAGGCAAGTTCCTAGAGAGAATCAATGCGACTTGCCCACAGCTCGAGATTATTTGGCAGAGTTGACGACTTCACCAAAGATCTGAGACAGACTTGTGAATAAACAGACAGAAAGCCACCTTATGACAATGTCAGCAACTCCGATAGTGAACTGAGAGCCGAGGGTGTCAAAGCGAGCGAGAAATTGGCTCATCTCGCGAACAACTGTGTCCAGCTCGAGGTTGTTCTGCATAACTCGGTCGATCTGCAAGAAAATTGTTACTAGAGTTGTTCAATTATTATCTAACCTTAACTAGCCATTCTCTCTGATGAGCAGCTTGAATCGCGTGAGATGGTTGGTAAGAGAACAGTCCCAAAGTCGAACCGAGCAGCTGCCAAGTTGCAACTCGAGATTTTATGGTTCCGTCAGTAAAAGACAGAAGGAAGTTGTCTGTATTGCTTTTTTTATTATAGGATGAAAAATGTTACCTCCTTGTTCCACATTGACCGACGAGTCACCTCGTTCCGTTTTATTTGAAACAGCTCCTGAAAAACGAACTCCTCTTTTCTCTCCAACTTTCGAAAGAGCCTCGATCCAGTACAGGTCGCTCTTCGTAACTGTCAGCTTCAAATCTCCAGCTTCTGAACAATAAATAATTTTAGAGCAGAAAGTCGTTTACTTTGGGACGAGAATTGGGCCAGAGTCGGTTTTATACAAGCAGTAAGAGATTGTCCAGTTTCCGTAGATTGCTTGTCTTCCTAAATACAGTATTTCGGAAAATATCTAAATTAGAGCCAACTTTGAAATGCCACTGAGATCCGGAGGAATTAAAATTGATAGCCTTTCCCTTTGTAGGATGCTCTGGAGCTTCACCAGAAACCTTGGACTTTGCTTCTTGCTTGGCTGCCTTGCGTGCTTCCTTCTTGGCATCTCTATCCCTTTTTACGCCACTAGCTTCAGCCGGAGCAGCTATAACTGGAGCCGCAACTAAAGCGGGCTTCGTTTCAGGCTTGATAGTACCTTAACAAAATTTAGCACTTGATCGGGAAGAAGTTACCTTTCTGCTTGAGAAGAGCATTCAGTTTTTCACCTAGAGAAGTGAGCGAGGCGATGAGATCCATTTGTTTTTTCTCGACCAGCTTCGCTGGGTCAACGAGATGAACGTCTCCATTACATTGACCATTCTAAAATAAGAATAAAGTGAAACTAAGGTACAAGACATGCTGTGTGGTTTCCTCCATTAGCCGACTCATGATAGCTGGGAAGAGTGTAGACAACTCCAACTGGTGTAGTATCCACATGGTTTGGCATATATGCCGGCAGCTCGTACATGGCAGCCATCTGAATGTTATTTTTTTGTGGAAAAACAGACAAAATGACAATAATACAAAGAGAAAAACAATGAGCAAAAGCCCAAAAACCCCAGAATGCGATGTCTAACTAAAAGTACGTACGCTACGCCTAACATTTTCACTGCGACGAGCATTTTGAGTGATATTGTTATTTTTCTTCTTGTTTTTTTGCTTATTCCTATTTTCCACATCATTTTATAGACTTGTGGTAGTCTAATCGGAAGAACAGCCCATATGAAATCGTCACTAGTTCGTTTTTCATCATCTGTAGCTGCTACATCTCGTGGGTATGTTGTATTTGATTTCTTGAGACGAGCAAGTTTTTAGACCAGCAGGATTATGCGGACCTGCTGTGCGTCTTCTTATTCAGCAATATGGAATTAACGACCAGGATGTAAAGGCATCTGGACCGAAAAAGAATATCTTGAAAAGGTGAACAACTTATATGCTTTGGAACACGACATTTCAGCGATGTGCTTACTCTTATTTCCACAAGAGGTCTACAGCCGCTTCCAGTCAAGACTGTTCCCCCTCTTGATCCTAAAACAAACGTGCAAGTTGCAAATGTTTGTTTTCTTATATATCTCTTTAACAAAAAAAATTTAGCCGCAACCGGTTCTCGGATCCAAACGAACTATCGAAAAGTACACCGATATTCCGCTTAGCAATATTCGTTCTACAATTGCAAAACGCTTGACTCAGTCGAAGGTACACTTCACACTAGCATCTTTCTAGTTTTGGTTAGAAAACAATTCCTCATGCGTATCAATCGGTAGAAGTTCGCTCCGATGCCCTGCAGTCACTTAGAAAACAATTGAAAGAAGACGGAGTTACAGTTTCCATCAACGATTTCATTGTGAAAGCTTGTGGACTTGCTTTACGAGTACGTTTTTTACAAGCTGTTTTTAGTTTGTGGCAATAGGCAGCACCTGGAGTCAACGTTCAGTGGAATGGAGAAGACGGCGTTCTACTGCCAACTGTAGACATTTCTGTAGCCGTGGCTACGCCTACCGGGCTGATAACTCCCATTGTGAAAAATGCCGATTTTCTTGGAGTCAGAGAAATTTCCCAACGGATCAGAGATCTTGCCATGAAGGCCCGTGATGGAAAGCTGCAGCCAACTGAATTCCAAGGAGGATCTTTCACGTTTGTTCAAATACTCTCTTGATATCAACTGTGTCGTTGAGAATTTCGAATCTTGGAATGTTTGGAAGTGTCGATAATTTCACAGCCATAATCAATCCGCCACAGGCAGCTATTCTAACAGTTGGAGGGAACCGTCTAGAATTAAATGGAAAAGCGGAAACAGAAAACAGGTTGGTTGATTTCTCTTTTAAAACGTTTACCTCGCAGATTCACGCTCACACTTTGCTATGATGGACGAGTCATCGATGAACACTCTGCTTTAACTTTTCTCTCTCATGTAGCTCAGTCCCTCAGTGATCCGGAATTCATGATCGGAGAGCCTATTGATCCAGCTCTAAACTTCGACTTTGCCCGGTTATTGTAGCTTAGAATACGAGGTTTTTCTAACGGTGCATTTTTAAACTAGGCAAAAACGAATAGATTGAATGAACTTTTTTAAAATGCTTGTTGTGAATATGGCGTGGTTTACCCCAATACTCCCTCACTCCAAGTCCTTTTCGGCTCTGACTCATTGGAACTGCGATGGAATGTCAAGATAAGTTGATCATGACGGATGGCTTAGCCTGCTAACTAAAATTCATCAGAACAATTGGTTGCAAATCTCGGGAATATCACATCCCTTGAAATACAGTGTTCTCATCGTTCGCACACACATGGCATCCTATTTTTGTTTACGGTAATTTGATGCTCGCATATGTAATTTTGGCGCTTCTGCCCAAATTGGACCTAATTGCGCGGGTGACTCTAGATAACCTCATCATTCGAGACAGATGTCACCCAATTGAGACGAGAACAAAAAACATGTTCGTCGTAAAACAATGAGCGTTTTTTTCAAGACTCGGCTGATAATTATACTTGGGCACGGGCCGAAATTTTTCGGCTCGACGGGGTAGGGCGAGCCGAGTCGGCTCGAGCCTAAAGAAAAACGAAAATTTTACGAAATTCTAAAAAGGGATTCCCATTTTTAATAGAAGTTGTGTTATAGCTTCAGAGGAACAAAGTTATAGTAGATACGCACTACCCAGTAATTTATAACATTACACTTGACATTTTGTCCTGTTTTGCCAAAAAATAGACGAAAATTTGACATTTTTTGGCACGAGCCGCCCAAGTGTACTGATAATGCATTTTCAGAAATGATTTTCAAACTTGCTCCATTTGCTGTTGGTCGTGTATTCATTCGCGGACCACATTTTTTGGCAAGTGTTCCTTTGAAGAGAAGGGGCGTCGACGGAAATGTTGATGCAGAGCAGTTCAAAAACAAGGTGGGCTACAAGTTTTATTTTTCATCCTGTTCATTTTCAGCCAGTTTTGCTTTATTATAGTGCCGGCTGGTGTGGTTAGTTTACATTTTGTCCTCGAATATATTTTTTGAGGACAATGTAAAACGTTGACGCCCAAGATCAAAAAATTCTACGAAGGACTCGGTTCTCGTAAAGACGAAATGGAGGTGGTCTGGATCTCGAACGATAAGGAAGAATCTCACCAGATGGATTATTATGAAAAGATGCCGGATTGGGCCTACATCCCGTTTGATTCGGGATCTAGCAAAAAGTTTGTTGTATTGAGATTTCTCAAACTCCGCTTTTAGATCCCTTTCGGAGAAGTTTAAAGCTGAAATCATTCCTGTCCTGAAAGTCGTTAACAGCAAAGGAGAGACCATTTCCGATAGAGCTAGAGCTGAAATCGAGGAATTCGTAAAGAAAGATCCCGCCACTGCATTGGACAACTGGAAGAAGAAAATCTAACAAATTTTTAGTGAAACCACTGTTTATAAAGAAAATTAGTGCGTTTAGAAACGACGTATAAAATAAAATGTTTTAGATAGTTTAGACTTCCAGATTGTCCGTATTATAATGCTGACGAACTTCATCGATTGATAGCATTTTGTTGGAACCGTTGCGTCTTCTGTATGCGAGACCTTCTTCGTTCTGATAGATAGTTCCATCGGGCGATTTTGAAATATTGATAATGATCAGATAGAGCTTCGCCTGGCTCAGCGTCAACAAATGACAGTCGCATTTCTTTCCAGCGATAAGGTGCTCCCTCATGTACCATTCCTATGATTCCAAATTGACCGAAATATCAAAAAACCAACCGAAAGCGGTCTATCAACAGCTATATCTCCATCATCCGAAAAGTCGTCTCCGTCGCTTTCGTAAGCAAGGTTTTCCTCTTTGTTATCTTTCATTTCGAAAAGTTCTTCAAAATGCACTTTGACTAGTTCAGGAGGCACAGGGGGAGTGAAATTATTGAGACAATGATGAAGATTCAGGTAGAAGTGATCAATCTGAATACATCGTTAGTCATAAAAAAACCCAGCATTCTAACCATGTTTTTCGTCAGTCGAAGACCTTTCACGAGACCTTCGTCATCTACTCCGATGAACATATTTCCTCCCGAAGAGTTCAAAAAGGCAGAAATGGTTCTATAGAAGTATGCAATACAAAAAAGTTTACAACATACTTGCTTGCCGGTTGCATTGTCCGGATGATACGACCTCGTTCACTTGTACTACATCTGAATCACGCTATTTAGAAATGTCAGAAAAGAAACGTACTTGGAAGGAACTTCGGACAAACATAGCCGTGTGTGCATCTTGAACTCATTGTGTCCATCTTCTTCCACGGTCACTTTTGTACCAGCCATCAAGACCATTCTAAAAGAAGTAAATAAAGCTAATGCCGAGTGGGTCAAAAGTATGCGCTAAAGTCTGTTCAAAAAAAGAACGCAACAGTAACCCATAAATATTTCGCTTCGAGAACCACAAACCCCTGATTTTCCACGGCGTTTCAACAACTTGTACACCTGTTTGAATGAGACGTAATGCCGCCCAGTTTCATTATTACAGTATACTACAGTAATCGCTTACTGTATTCCTCTGGCGAGCAATTCAAACGTGATTTTTTTTTTCGATAAATCGGATTTTTCTAGGTTGTTCTAACCTAGCAAATGATCCTTTTTTTTACCCTTTTTTCGTCAATTTCGCGTGATTGAACATCGTGAAGAAGTTGCCAAAGAGGAAAACTAACTTTGCCTCAAATAAGCACTAAAAACACCTGCTGCTTTTATTCTACGTGGGACGTTCAAATGCAAGAAAAATGATATTCCAGTGATGAAGAACCTGAATCTGATGAGAGGACTGTAAAAATTGAAAATGCCTATATTCCGAAAGATTTCGTTCCTTGTAGGGTTAGACGATACTAATTTGATTTTCTTGTCATTTATGCAGCTATACTGAGCTAGTTTAGGAAAAGGACATATAAACGTCGAAAAATGGATGCTTTCGCGCGATATTAGTCCAGAATAAAAATAATAAATTTGGAAATTTTGAATTGCCGCCAAAAAAGTGTACATGCCGTTTCCACTGTATTGTAACGCCGTGTTTCAGAGTAAGCTGCAACAATTCAAACCGATTTCTTGATTTTCTCAACGGTAAATTGCCGCGCTTCAGGGGTTTGTGGTTCTCGAAGCGAAATATTTATGGATTACTGTTGCGTTCTTTTTTTTTTTTTTTTTTTTTTTTTGAACAGACTATAAAGAAGCTGATAGAAAACCTCACTGTGGGAGCGGCTAGTAAAGTGGGGCTGACTCGCGGTAAAAATGTTCGATTTGACAAAGGTCACTTTGCAAAAATTTTGGCCGAGTGTCCAATGTTTGTACGCTGTAGCTAATTTAATCTGTAATTATTGGATACTCACAATCAGTCAAGATTTTTGCAAAGTGACCATTTTAAATTCGAACATTTCCGCTGCAAGACAGCCCCGTAAAGTTGGCAACAAACTGGTGCGACAAATGTTGGGATGCTTTTTGAATGGCGGATGTTTAGCATTCGAACTGGTGCCATACTTAGTCATACTGTAAGATGCCGTACTTCTGAAGGTCGCAAAGTGTTTGTGGCTATTTATGCAACGATTTTCAAGATAAAATGTTCATTTTGAACAAAATCACAATCTGGCACCGTGTGAATAATACAATAAAAAGTAGGACTAGAAAAATATTGCCTGTGATTGAATCACAACAAAAGGCAGCCGACAGAAAGGTTCTAATACCGGTAGCAAACAGTCGATTGGTCGAAAACAATCGAGACCCGAAAAGAAATCTGAGAAAGCAAGAGTCTACGAAGAGTGGTGACATCTAGAGAGATGTTCTTCAAGCAGAACCACACAGTCTGGTCTTCCGATGATGCGTAACGTTTGGAGTAAATCATGAACTGCTCTCATTGATCCACATTCTATTGCTTCCCACAAGTCAAGAAGTAAGACTGTAGGAGATCTGCCTGGTCTGGTTCCGAAGAACTGAAATTACTTTCGTTTTGATATTTCTGCATTCCTTACCTGTAGGAATCGGTCATACCGAAGTTTGGTAGCCAGGGTCCTCCAATCGCGGTCGTTGTCACTTGGAGGATCTAACAACAGTCCCAAGGCGGCTTTCAATTCAATTGGCAAATGGAAGTCAACAGTGACTATCTTATCCTCTTCTATTGGTGGTCGGTCATACTGTAATTGGTCTTTCTTTAGTAGAAACAGTTCTAAACTTACAATACTGTTCTCGAAGCGAACAAGTAGTTGATGACTCTCTCCAGAGTTCGTTTTTTGATAGACAACTATTCGAGCGTTGAATTGTTCCACAGGTACATGTTCCTCTACTGACACTGGTATTGAGCAGTGCAGTCCATTTTGAGAGCACCATCGGTGTTGAGACTCGTAGATTTCGACTACGGGCGGTCCTTTCAGTTCGAATCCGGACGAGATCTCCTCGACACAGAAACAGAGTTCTCCCTTCTCGCTCAGAACAAACTGTTCTGTTTCTGCCAGTAATCGACCTCGATCTTCTTGTCGATTAACTGATTCCATAGCTGCTCCCGTTTCCGGAACACAGTATATTCTCAGATCGAACGATTTTCCCTGTGGTCTGACAGCCGGTCCATAGGCAGCGAGATGAACCGTTTTGTTGGGAGAAATTGAAGGTCTTTTGGGTCGGCCGACCAAGCACAATCTTAAACAAGCGTTCACAGGTTTCTCAGAATTAGGTACCTCGCAAAAGTATCAGTCATGACATGACACCATCCGACGCCGTCCTTTCTCTTTCCAGGAGCCTCGAGATAGATGTGCATTGTCGTGTTCAAGTTCTCTTCTCCAATTGTGACAGCAGGTTGCCAGCCATAGCCTTCGTCCGAGTAAAGAGTAAAGGTCCAATTGTCTCGCGGGAAGATTGAGGCACAGTGACGGAAAGAGACGACAAACGGTTTTAGAAAAGAGCGATCGGACAGTTTCTCGGTCTCACATTCGCCCAGAACTACTACTGATGAAAGGACAGATTCTCCGGCTAAAATTGAGAACATTCTGATTTCTTGTCTCATAAACTGACGAGGAAGAGATGGTCGATCGGCGAGTTGGTCGGAGACAGCCAAATAGATCATTCGCTCTTCATCTAGTGCTCCTTCAGGTACCAGAAGAACTGCTCCAGATTTTCTCAGCTGAAATTCTTTTTTTACAACTTTATTCATTTGTTGTGAATATGTTATTGAAGGAAACAAACCTGTAAACGAGCACCAGCCGAGTCCACTTCTGCCGCCAATACGGCTTGTGATGACTCCAATCCTCCAGCACGTCTGTCCTCCATGAAATCGTAAAGAGTCGCATAGTTTTCGTCGTCTGAACAGTTGGAAGATGTCCTCAGAAGCGCCACTTTCCCTCCACCAGAACCCGATGAATTCGAAGAACATTCAGTTATAAGAGCAGCTCTTGACCCCACTGAAAACTCTCTATTCCTCCAATTACAAGATTCTGTACCATTTCTGTTGGCCGAGTATCCACTGTAGGCACTCTTGGCTGACCGAAGAGTCATTGAAGGATGAAGTGGACTGGGCGAGCAGGTGCTAGCCAATGTGAAAAACTGACTGCCCAGCTGTTTTTCCTCGTCAGCTATTTTCTGATTCAGAAGTACTCGACGAACATGACCTGAAAGAAACATCTTTGTTCCAAAAGGTTCCCTCTTCCTCGACTTCCGGCCTAATGAAATCGTGCCGCTGCCGCCACCAACTGCCCCCCGCAGAGTCATCCCCGAGGGAGACGATTTGTCTTGCCGAACGCAGATTACGCGACTTTGACACAAGTTATGCCCAGGATTAGCATAAGCACCTCCGAGAAATCCAAAGTTCGATAAAAGTAAACTGACCCCCACTTTCCGCATAATAGATGTTTGAGGAGGTTTTCTTCTTCCCACGACGACAAAGTAGCGCAGAACAGAGTCCGATGATGATCAAAAGAAGGATGCTGACTGAAGCTACTCCAGTCAAAATGGCAGTATCTGATGACAAAGAATTTGAAACAGGCTGACAATATCTGAAAAGTTGGTTACTGTGAGATAGTCTCCAGTTTATACCCTTGGTTGCAAGTATCCGTCTCCAGATCATTACCAAAACATGTCAAACCGCCATTCAGAGGAGGCGGTGATGTACAGGTTCTGCTTCTGAACCGATGACATGTGGGACTACAAGACGACCAGTCGGACCAAGGCGTCCAGTGACCATCAATCTTGCACGGAACTTCACATGTTCGGAAATCCTAAACAAAGGCTTTGAAGAATCAGTGGTTCTCTACCTCTTCCGCTCCCACACAATACGATCCTCCGTTCAGAGGAGGAGGATTGTTACAGATTCGTGTCCTTCTCAGTCTTGGCAGAGTATGGAGCGAATTGGAAGAAGCCAGTTGAAGACGAAGAAGTTGGCAGTCGGTCTGACAACTTCCCGTCCAAGTTGACCAGTCTGACCATCCTCCATTGACTGAAATCAGAAATGATCAATCAGTCATTTGAGTCACTAAAGACTCCCTTGTTCAAAGCGACCGCCAGTTGCACAATCGACAGACTACCTGACTTCTGTGCCCTGGCGGCAATTAGCGTCGGCGGCGATCATAAAGAGCAGTGTAAGAGCAGAAGTGATTTCGCTCAAAAAGAGCCCGAACCCGTCGTTAATCCCGATAGCTCAGATTCCGCCAGACGACCTCCTTCTGGGCCTGTTTGTCCCACCTGGATGCCGGTCAAACATATGCGGTAATGGATACTCGAGAGTGAGAGTACATAAACAAATGTGGGTGAGAAGATGACTCGGATCAGGATGTTTGATTGACAACCATACATGTCTAATGGACCGACAGATGTAAAACTGACCAAAGACGTTCAACTGAACGGGATCTGTACTCTTCTTGGCAGCTAGATTGCTTGCTTCACACGAATAGTTTCCCGAATCAAGAAGGCGAGCAGCCGAAATGATAAGAGATCCGTCGTTTGCATAGATGACATTCGAATCGGCCGATCGTTCCAACTCACTTCCATCCTTGCTCCAAATTATCTGGAAATTCGTCGTGTTCAATCTCTCGTGCCTTTATCAGTCATCAAAATCTATGTAGTTGGTCCCACGAGAGGGTCGCCCCATTGAATTATGACAATGGCATCTGGTTGTGAAACCTACCGTAGCTTTTGGATCGGCGTCCGGAGCTTGACAATGTAGTTGGACAGTCGAGCCTTCACTGACTCTGTCGGAAGTCGGACTCTGGACAAAGTGTTTCCTCATATCTGAAAGAATACGGTAGTCTTTGATTGGGCAGGGTTCCGGCGTGGCTAGCCTCGGAGCCACTTGAACCACATCAATGCCTAATCATGCGCGTTCCTACTCGTCTCGAATCAACTTATTTGTGGTCTCGATTAGTCCTAAAGCCAAACAATTGCGTAACAGCTACAAGTCATTTTGGAGGCAAGATTACGTTACAACGGAATGGTCAAGTTTGTGTTGCGGACCATAGCCTGCTCAAATACCGTAACTGCGGGTCCCTTTAAAGTCATCTCTCTGTCGCCAAATATGTGCGCGCATTTACACTGCAACTCTATACCACAGGACACCGGCTGTTTTGCGTAATGGGACTGTACATGGGAACATTCTTGATCTTCCGAGCCATCGGCAACTGTAAATCTATCATCTTTTGCCAATTCTTGGAAGACAATTACCCGTCCCTATCGCTGATTGCCGTGTCACTGTGTTTAGACACGACCGAGGTCATCTCCCGATGTGGTTCGCGATAGTCTACCTCGTGTTTATGCTAGTTAGCCCGAGTCTACTCAAAGACTACTAGTATGGAACCCTTCAGATTGACTCAACTGAGAGTGTTCCCTCTCTAGTAAACAGACATTATCTTATAACTGGCGTAATAGCTGCCGGAGAGCTTATCAGTTGCGTAATTGGCTCGTTTATGGTTATTAGGTTGGAAAGAGAGACGGCCGTTTGGGAAAAGGGTACTGTCTGCCGGTAGATGCTATCTGACGGAAAGCGAGGGCTATTTCGTCGTTGACGACACGGCATACAATGCCCCTCGGCCCAATTACCAGGCGCCTTTCAGCTGTCAGACCGTTCGAAAGGTGTTTCACCAAAAGACCGCCGGTCAGGTTTCAAGAGAGCAGCTGCCAGGCATGTCGAGCCACGGAAGGATTAACGCTTGACCCTCAAATAGAGACTGTCATTTACGGTAATCCTTTGTGAGGCTCATCAGGTGGCAGTCTTGTCTCCGAGGAGAGAGTACACTCGATCAAGAGACCCCGGCTTGGCCTGTTGTGGCTGTAAATCGTGGATGCCGTAGCGCGGAATCCATTAATCAGTCCGGCTCAAATCAGATGAACCCCGGCGACCAGCGATAAATTCCGACTGGGGCTATCACAGCCTGACCAGTAGCTAGCTGGGAGCAATAAACCGACTTGACTTATACTCATTTTATTGCCACTTCACCTGGATCTCTGACAGTGTAAAGATGCTCGCGGTTACGACACATGACTGCCTCCTATCACAACACAAAAACTGCCTATTTAATTTATCGTTTCTCTCAAAATGAGACCATTTGGTACATTTTCGATGGGTCATTGACTCGACAGCAATTACAGAAACGAGACTCACAGGCTATCCTTATCTTGGCGGGATCGCTCCGAACAGTATGTGCTTCACTTGTTCCAGATGCGTAGCACTGACAGGTGAAATCCTCCAAATGAGCTCCAGTGTCTACCTGAAAAGAACAGTTTTCTATTTCTTTGGAAGAGATAACCTCTTGTCGAGTGATCTCGACGCTGCTTTCCATGTAGGGCAGCTGGCTGTCGGCATCTGTTCCTAGAACGGTCTCGACGCGAGAATCGTCCAGCTGAATAAACAGAATAAGAGAAGTCAGTTATCCAATCTATACTAAAGCCTAGCTAACCAATTTGAGGCCTCCGAGAAGAAATTGATATGGCCATTTTCTTTGTTTGCTGCCGTTAAAACGACCGGCGGCCCATCTTCTCGCCTCCAACTGATTAGCATATGCCAATAGGAAGATGTCTTACGACACTTTCACTTCGGGAACCCAACTACTTTTCAAATTTAACTTGAAAAGAGTCTGTTTAACACTCCCAGACTGACCACTGGCCATAAAGTGCTCGTAATGCGCTGCCTCGTGCAGCTACAGATTTGAACCACATTGTGTCTCATTTTCATCCCCTTGGCAATATTATCCGCAAATTGTCTGTCCACCCTCGAGGGACCCTTCTTCCGTCTGTTTTCTCCCTCCCATTCCACCTGGATTATACGGATTATACGCGGAACTGTAGCTGGGCGTCGCGTGAAAAGAGGACATTGACGATGCAAATTTCGGCTGTCAATAAGGTTGATAAGACTGTGGGAAAGACCCGATAGGGGTAGTTGTCGGCACAAGAATAATGTTTGATTAGATTAGTCACATAGGTAGCGACGGCTTTTATTGTGTGAAAAGTAGCGGCTTGTTCAAAGAAACTGTTCAAAAGAGCTCTTTCGATGATTTCAAAGGAGAAAAAGAGATTGACTGACCCAGCGGTTGTTGCATTTGAATCGAATCTTCTGAGCATTGAGAGCCTTGCATCCGAGAAGATACGGTCTAGATTTGACGACATGACCAGACTGCGGCTGTTCCACAATCACAACCTCCTCCATTACTGAAAGAGACCTTTCAAAAGCAGCAATTTTCACGCTCAATTGGCCAGGAATCTGTGTTATTTTGGCGCCTCATAATTGTACTGTCTGGGCGGGAAAGAAAAAAGTTACCTGATAGTATAGGAACTATAGAAAAGAGAAAAAGAAAGAGAATAGATCGCATTAGGAAGCTGAATATTACATAGCATAGACCGAGTTAGAACTGATGGTCGCGCGGAAAAACTGACCACCAACGGGGGCGGACTGGCCACGCCCACCTCTCTGCCCTTTAACCTCGCGGGAGGTCTCAACTTGGAACTTAATTGGGCAGATTATCCAACGGAACTTCTGATGCTATCGAGAATGAGAATAATGGAAGTTGACTTGCAGAGTTGCGACGCTTTAGAGGGAACACTGGATGAATGTATAGAAAAAGAGAACCACAAAGCTTTGGGGAAACAAGAAGACCATGTCTTCTCTCTCATCTTTCGAATCCTAATTGTTTTTTTCCTCTCACTAAATCAAAAAAGCCGAGATTACCCTCCGTAATTAGAGGATGCAGCGCTTCCGATCATTAGCCCTTCTGTCCCCTCGCGGTAGACTGTTCTTCCACCATCAAAAACAACCTCGAAAGCCTTGGAATTTGAAACAACGACTTCCGTTTTCACAGCTGTTGTCAACTGCAACAGGAAAGAACGCAGCAGATGGTGGAGTTAACCGTAATGAGTCTGTTAGATGAGTCAGTTCGGAAGGAACATGGAAAAGGGCATGGGAGAAGAGTGTCGAGTTGGAGGGCAGCTGCTTGGCATGAAGAAATTTTCGGGTCGAAAAAGGATCAGTCGAAGAACAAATCTTCTTGCTCTGTAGCAGATCCATCGAGATGTACAAATCTCGTTTGAACAGAGGAGGTTTTTTGCTTGTGTCTAAACACCTTACTTATGGTAAGTAATAGGGAATTTATCCAAGTGAAAACTGCAGACTAGACGATTAGATGGAAAGGTAGCATAAAAAGAGCGTGATACGAATATTCGAAAAGGGTTTACTCAGACACGAGTTCTTATATTTATGATTCAACGATATCTCCGCAAGGAAGCAAATTGCTCAATTTCGGGTCAATTGTTCCGTCAGACTGTTTTGAACGGGACCTTCGGCAGTGTGACTCTCTCACGAGCCGAGTTTCTAAAAGAAGAATAAAGTGGCTACGAAAAAGGAGTCTCGGGCCGACGGGCTTCGGGATTAGTTGGACGGAGGAGTCAAATAACTCTCCCGAAGGACGATTCAAAAAGCACAGGAACTGATGAAGTTGCTCGTTCGTCGATTGACTCACTGCCCTTTGCATCGATGAATCAGTCCTCGTTCCGCCGCTTCCCTGCATCTGTAGTCCAAAACTCTTTTTGCTTTGGACATTCTCATCATTTAGCGTGATAACTGCTTGACATGTTTTTATCTTCGGAGAGCGTGAGAGGTGTAAAGAGGCTGGAAGGTCTATTATTTGAGGAGCTCGAGAAAAAGAGGGAGGATTGTAATCAAGAACAAGAATATGGTCCAATTCGAACGAATTGAAAAGAACCTCACAAGAGGAGTGAGACTGAAAAGAGTTCAGAACAAGATATCACGACTTACTCTCTCGGTAATTTATGAAATAATCGGCGTAAGCATCTTCGACTTTGTTTGTTCCAGCGTCCATTCTGAAAGAGAGTAGGATTGTTTGGAAGTCGTCCCCGGAAGGCCTCGATACAAATCAAATTGTGGAGATGAGACGAAAGAACTTTTGGATGAGAGGAAAAAGGTTGGGACCGAGTTCGTCTAATAATCTCGGCTGTAACAAACGCCGGGGACATCCATCAATCGCACAGGTGATCCCACCTGAGTTTTGGATCAATCCGTTACTGAGCAATCTTTATTCTCTAAACAAAACTAGAGCAATTTGAGCAAATTATTACTGATGTACAAGGCTTTTTACAGGGGTTACCCGTATTATTACTAGCAAACAGAACTTTCGAATGTACAAAGTTGTGATTCTTAGTGGTAGGCCAGTAAATTGTGAAGAGATTCCGGTATAATTTCCAAAGCGAGACAGCTGTCACCGGAACGATTCACCGCGTTTGCTGCCAGTCCCATTAAAGAGATATAGCGTCCTGCAAACTGACTCATTAGCAAAACTACATTTTTCTGTTACACTGACCGCATGGGATACTTTTCAGATTAGAAAGTTCCATCAGATCCAGGCATGTTGAATCCTGATCGTTTCTGGCAAGAATTGGAGCTTCTGCATCCAGTAGTGCCCGAACGATACTTTCTCGCGGTCTTTCGCCCAGCAACAGCACATGCAATGGAGTATTTCGCATAAAGTCGATCGTGTCCACATCGGCACCGGACTTGAGAAGCTGTGTTACCACGTAAAGGGAAGGAAACCGAAAACGGGGTTAACAAATGGATACGGACAAAACTTACTCGTCTCTGACTTGTGGATCTGTCCGGTCGACTGCTTCTTGAAGAGCCAGATGAAGTGGGAGTACATGCAATCGTCTACAAACATTAACCAGTCTGGAGGCATCAACTTCCGGTATTGGCTCAGTTATATTGAATCGTTTCACCTAAACAAGCGTGATGCCAAATAGCTAGAAATTATTACTAGTAATATGAGATGCAGACCAATGACTACTAGTCGTTCTTTGTCTTCTTCCGTATCGTGCTCATCGCATCCTTCACAATCGTGTAATGGAACATCTTTCGGCCAATTTGCTAGCTAACCGAAGATTGAAGATTGAAACCAAAAGTTACCCTTTCCAATTCGTAGCAGAGCATATCCAACAGATCGACGACTTGTTTTGTTTCAACCGGCCATTGTTGTCTTCCAATATCTTGATTTATTCTGTGCTCATTTGCTGCCATCGCGTACGTCTCCTGGAATGCCTGGAATGTAGCATATGTAGATCCGTTCATCGGCTCCAAATGTCTGAAAAAAGAACTGCTGTGGAAGTAACCCATAACAAACTTTTGTTGAAGACGGAGAGCATGCAGCCAGAGCTCGAAGCATTTAGTCACACGGGCTAGATCACAGTAAACGGCTCCTCGAAATCGAATGAAGTAATGCACTTCGGGATGTTTTCCTCCCAGAACACGTTCGCGAATTAGAAGTGACTGAAACCGTTTTATGTTGACTCGCGAACGTCTTTTGTCCAACAGTAGAATAATTCAGTCGAAACGAGCTAATTTATGGTGTCGTGTCATTAATTAGGAGCTTTGAGGGAGGCGCGATATAAAAGAGTGGCGCCTCCTAAAGACAAATGATGCGCGCCCATAAAATATCTTCGTTCGTGACTCAAATGTTTACGGGAATCGGCAACAATTAGACTGTATGGCACTTGTGGCTCTGGTCGAGGATACAGTCCACAAGGTTTTCAATTGTGCGCACTGTGGTCCTAATGAGCGGCGTGGACAAAAGAGACGAGTCGCCGAAAGGAAGACCAAGACGGCTGTTTCCGCCCAATTTGGCTAGATCTTTGGACATGAAAATAAAAAGAACTAGCACCTTTTAACAGTCTCATTTAAGGGACGAATATAAAACATTACCTGCATATGAATAAGATCTGGTTGACCGTCTATGATGTTTACATCTTGTTCAGTGTCGATTTCTTGGATATCGCCATAAACTTCGGGAACAGTAAAGATTTTCAGCATTTCGCCATACTGAAACCAGGTGATCTTAAATAGGTAAAACAAAAAACCTGTTTCTGTTCCAATTCTGTAAGAACAACCTTTGTAGCAGCTCGCCATGATCTAATAGCGCCGTGCATGTTCATTTTCTTGTCGCAGAGCGTACATCCCAGAACTTTTAAAGCATCTCGTTTTTTTATACCAGACGTACAAATGGTTAAAAGAACGGATAGAGTCTGAAACCTGCATATTAATGAAAAGGTGAATATCGTCTAACCGAATCATTTCCCAACATACTGCAACTCAATAAAGGACAGAGTCCAGTGTCGTCTTCTTTCAACAAAGCACCAGCTTCGATGAGCATTTTACAAATGTCAGCACGGTCGCCTTCTGCTGCATCGTGAAGAGCCGTGTTTCCTTTGTGGCTTTGCGAATGAATATCCGCACCTTGTGCGATAAGATACTTCGTCACTTCGGACTGTAAAAGCGTAAACCAGAAGAACAAAGCACGAACCTTGCCACGAAAACAAGAAATCATTAATGGAGTATGGCCGTGACGATTGGCTATTTCTATATCGGCGCCATTTTCGACTAAATATTGCACTGAAAGTAACTCTTCATTTAGAATAAATGTATGCAAACCTATTTCAAGATGCCCATCGTAACATGCTCCACGAAGAGGAGTGCTGTTCGTCGCTGTAGTCTGATTTATGTCAGCTCCCGCTACATCCACTAGATATTTGACTACTTCGAAGTGTCCAGCTGCAGATGCAGCCCAGAGAGCAGGCGCTAACTTGATAACTTCTCCATCGAAAGAAACTGTGCCCCTGATTGTGACGTCTGCTCCTTTTTCATGCTGAAAATGATTTTATTTTGATTATGAGTGATAGAGTACCAGGTAACGAACAATTTCTATATAACCATATCTCGAGGCTATAACTATACAATTTTTCTCGTTGTTGTTCCCGTTCAAGCATTCTTCGATCCATTCTGCTGATCTTTCTTCATCTAAGAACACCTACAACACAAACTTGAGTAAACGTTGCCCTTTAAAACAATACCTTCATCCGTTCCAAGTTATTTTCTCGAGCTGCATTGAAAATAATTGCTCGGAAATCGCTTCCTTTTAGCATTTCGACTTTTGAATTTTTTTAGACCTTCGGTTACTGCTTGTTTGGATGATTTTTCAGCTGAAACTGGTGAGTACTCAGCAAAAATAAAGACAGAAAAAAAAGTTAAAGAAATATGAAAGAGTTGCGGAATCTCGAAGAATCTGAACTCGACAGGATCTCGCCGTAATCGCGCGCCATTTCGTCCAAACGCAGTCCTTCTCTTCAGTCGGTTGCGTTCTCCCTCTTTCACTCTCTAGAAATTATTTCCAACACAATCCAAGTTTCCCTTTTCTCTTTTATCCTTCTATTTATGTATATATTTCGTCGTATTACAATTTCGATTTTAATTGATTGTGTTGAAAAAAAAATGTTAGGTCATGCAAATTATCTTTTGTATTTTTTTTCGCATCTGGAGCCGTTTTGAATTTTCTTAGTTGTAAGTAGGATGTAAAAAACGTTTCTTCATATTTTCACAAACCTTACTGAAATTCAAGTTGTTCGAGCGAAAACTGGAATAACCCCGCAGAGTTATCACCAAGTTTCACCTCCTCATAACTTGTCACTAGCTTCTTTCAGCTACGCACTGCGTAAAATCGATCCTTCTCTATTGATTGCAATCGAAACAGACGTGATTTTTAGTCCTCCTGTAAACGACATGTCTTCGGATGAGAGCGACGGTGATTACAAAGAAGACCAACTAGAAGATAACGTAAGATTGGCGGCTGTCGATAAATAAATTTGCCTTGTCAGGATATTTCCGGCTCTGGCAGTGATGACGAAGAAGTTGAGAATAGACCGAACAAAAAGGGCGGAAAGAAGAGACGGATCGAAAGCGACGATGAAGAGAGTGATCTCAATTCCGACGAGGATGACGATGGTCGCAAATCTAAAAAGAAAAAGAAGGTATAACGATATCAAAATTCGTATAAACTTAATTTGTTGAAGAAGTCGAGACGTCCTCGCGGATCCGACTTCATACTTGAGGATGTCGATGTTGATGAGGACGACGACGAAGAGGGAATGTACTCGGATGTCGACGACGATGTTGGTCGTGAGCTCGAGCCAAATGAAAAGGAAGAGGCCGAAAGATACATGAAGCAACTCGACAGTGAACGACGTCGGAATGAAAGGAACAAATTCGCGTAGGTTACCATTTTTCATCTAAATAAAATGGTTGCAGTGGAATGAACGAAGAAGAAATTGGTCATTATTTCGAAAACAAATACAAATCACAAGGACCAGCTCGCGACAAGTTCGAAGGAGATGCAGAAATTGGTAATCACTTATTGTTTCTAAATACAATGTGTATTCAGATGACATTTCCCAGCAAGGACTCCTGCCATCAACTAGAGATCCAAATCTTTGGATTGTGAAGTGTCGAATGGGCGATGAAAAGCTTGTTGCCATGCAGCTCATGAGAAAGTTTTTGGCCTTTGAAAACACCGAAGAACCCCTCCAATTGAAGTCGATCATAGTCAAGGAAGGTCTGAAAGGAATCATCTACGTCGAGTCTTTTAAACAATCTCACGTAGCCAGTGCTATCAACGGAATCTCGGCTCTCAATGGATTCAACGTCACTGTTAGTTCTTTCTTGATCAAGGTCATCTACTCTTTAGATGGTCCCAATCAAAGACATGGTCGACTGCCTGAAAGTCACCAAGGATACACCGGTCTTGAAAACTGGAGTATTCGTCAGACTGAAGAGGACTTTGTACAAAGACGATTTGGCCGTAGTCGACTGGATCGACCTTCCAAACAGCCAGGTCAACCTCAAGCTTGTGCCCAGAATCGACTATACCAAAATGAGAGGAGCTCTGAGGACGGAAGCCGACAAGAACTACAAGATGAAAAGACGACCTCAGGCAAAGCTGTTTGACATAGATCGCATCAAGTTAGCAGCATACTTTCCTGAAAAACCTTGTTTTAGGGAAATCGGCGGTGAAACCAGCAGTGATGGAGATTTCATCATTTTTGAAGGAAACACTTATCGCCGTGGATTCCTATACAAGAAATTCCCTCTCAATGCAGTTGTAAGCTGATTTGTCCGTGTTTTCTGTATTCACATTTCAGCAAGTTGATGGTGTGAAACCATCCTTGACAGAACTAGAACGCTTCCAAGAGACTGGGGATGAGATCAGAACAACCCGTAAGCCTATAGTTTGGCTCAAATTATATATGTTGCAGTGGAAAACGCTAGTCTCAAGGATCATGTCCAGTACTTCTCACCTGGAGACAATGTCGAAGTAACTGACGGAGAACTGATCAATCTTCGTGGAAAGATTACGACCATCGACGGCGAAAGAATTGTCATCATGCCGGATCATGAAGATTTGAAGGTATGGGCAACTTTTGGGTCTAATGAAACTTGTTCAGGAACCTATCACTATGAATGCATCCGAACTAAGAAAATACTTCAAAAACGGAGACCACGTCAAAGTTATTGCCGGTAGATACGAGGGAGATACTGGCATGGTCGTTCGAGTCGAAGACAATTTGGTTGTTCTCATCAGTGATCTCGGTGTACAGGAGGTGAGACTACCATTCATCTATTTCTGAACGAGTTTCAGAGAAAAGTCCGTCCCAGAGATATACAGCTGTGTGCCGATGTGACCACAGGAGTCGATTCTCTTGGCCAATACCAGTTCCATGATCTGGTTGCTCTTGATCAAACGACGGTCGGAGTCATTATCAGATTGGAGAGAGATCATGTCGAAGTCCTCGACATGTTTGGCAAGGTATTTTTGTGTACTGCCAGTTTATTACAAATTCAGGTCATTCGAATCAAACCTCAGATGATACAGGGCAAGAAAGACAACAAATTTGCCAAAGCTCTTGACAGCCAGAATAATTCGATCGAAGTCAAAGATATGGTCAAGATTATTGATGGTCCTCATGCTCCGAGAAAGGACAACGAGGAAGAGAAACAAGGAGAAATCAAGCATCTTTTCCGAAATTACGCGTTTATCTACTCGAGAAAACACACCGAGAACGGCGGCATCTTTGTCTGTCGTACTAAGCAGCTGCTTCTATTCGGAGGAAAGAGTGGAAGAGGTAATTTTCTTTATAACATTTCGTTAAATTACCTGTTCAGCCGAAGTTACTCCAATGTCTCGTCTTGTTGGAGCGTCTCCTATGCCGATGGCCTCGCCTCGACATAACGGTGGACAAACTCCTTCCGCATTTTCATCAGCTAACAGTTCCCGCGACGCGAGTCATCGAGGCGGACAGACTCCCTCCAACGGACTAGGTGATATTGTTTTGTAATTTCTGACCTCGAGATGTTCCAGTGACTCTCGGTTCTGGTCCAGCTGCAAATCGCGTCCGTCGTGACAATAATTTCATTGGGAAAACTGTCCGTATAACCCTCGGCCCGATGAAAGGATATGTGGGTGTTGTCAAAGATGCTACCGAACAAACTGCCAGAGTTGAACTACACTCCGGTTGCAAGGTACGGTTTCAGTAGTTCTGCCATTTTGTTTTTAGACTATTTCTGTCGATCGTTCTCGTATCATGATTGTCGGTGAAGTGATGCCATCAACTGGTCCAAGCATGACGAATTATGCCCGTACTCCTGGAGCAGATACCTCTCGAACTCCTGCCTACAATGCTTCTCGCACACCAGCATATGGAGGCGGCTCTCACACTCCCATGTACGGCGCTCAGACTCCTGGCTATGGATCGAAGACACCCGCTTACGATGGAGGCAGGACCCCAGCTTATGGTGCTGGTGGAAGGACACCAGCTTATGATGGCGGAAGAACACCGGCTTACGAAAGTGGACGAACACCCGCCTATGACAGTGGCAGAACTCCGGCCTATGAAGGAAACAAGACACCTGCTTACGACAGTGGTAGAACTCCTGCTTACGAAGGAAACAAGACCCCAGCTTATGATAGTGGCAGAACTCCCGCTTATGACAGAGGTGAGACTTTTGTCCTTTCCTTTCCAATTTCAATTTCTAGGTAGCGCTTAATTTTCTTAAAAGATGATCTCCGCAGTTGTTCTAGAACACTTATCCCTATGTCATTATTTTTGTTTCATAAATCTAATTTGTCCCCAGAAACTTGTAGAGCTGGGGCAACACAGCATAGATATTCAGAGCAAAAGAAACTTTCAGACAGTGGACCTTCTTACGACAGCGGCAAGACGCCATCCTATGATGGTGGAAAGACACCATCTTACGATGGAGGTGGGGCTAAGACTCCCGGTTATGAAGCTCCTACTCCTATCATGCATCGTGTCGAAGATGAAGACGACGTGGGTGACGACGTGAGTTACAATCACCAAACTCATATGATATTACTTTCAGAGAGGTAATACAATGTACAATCCTACCTCGCCAATGTACACTGCCCCTACTCCGGGCAGTATGATGCCACCACAAACACCTGGTTTCGCTCCAGAAACTCCTGGAATGGGTAACTACAACCCGTTGACCCCAATGGTCTTCGGAGACTACAGTGCTCCTTCTCCGTATGTTGGAGGAACATTCAGTGGTCGAGGAGGGGCTACTATACGTGAGAAAGCCTTGTTGAAAAGATACGAAACTTTTTAGCCACTCACTATTTGGAACAGGGAGACTGGGCTATGGAGAATCTATACGTGAACATCAAGGATAACCACGACGACCCTCGTTTCCACCAAGCCGAAGCTGTCATCAGAAGAGTCGAAAACGGGTCTTGTCTGGTATACATTCCCGACTTGAAATGTGACGCGAATGTCCAGTTCGATGAAATTATTCCTGTCAGGCCAACAGTTGGCGACCATGTAAGAAAATGCTTTGATTTGATCGGAACGAAATGTTTAGGCTCGTGTTATCTTTGGAGATTCGATGGGAGCAATGGGCAATCTGATCTCTATAGAATTAGACGAATGTGCTATCCGACCGACCACCGGTGGTTTAGAGTTGGCGCCGATCAACTTCTGTTGCAAGATGGATCACCGCAACTGATTCATCACTTATTTATTCCATGTACCTCTCAGAGTCTCACAAAAAATTTGTTAAGAAGTATTCGAAAAGCAACTTTATATCAGTTATTGCTACTCTGTCATTTTCTAGTCGTGTCGAGACTTCTTCTCCGAGCTTCTGCTATTCTTCTTTCTGTTGTATTCCATGCTGCTTTTCTTCGAGTTTCTCTCCATCTTCGACTTTTTCGGTTCGTCCATTCGAGATCTCTTTGAGCCCTTCTCCGAAGACTTCTTCTCGGAAGAATCCTTCCTCTTTTGAGACTTCTGACTCGACTTTTGTCCTTCCGAGATTTTTCTCGAATCGTTCTTCTTCGATTCATCTTTTCTCGAGTTGTCCTTTTTGGAACCATCCTTCCTCGATCCATCCTTCATCGAACTGTTCTTTTTCGAACCGTCTCTCCTCGATTCCTCCTTCCTAGACTTTTCTTTTCTCGATCCATCTTTCTTCGAAGTGTCCTTCTTCGACTCGTCTTTTCGCGATCCATCCTTCCTAGATCCGTCCTTCTTCGATCCATTTTTTCTACTTCCCTCTTTGATATCCCTACGACTGGTTTCTTTCCTTCGAGATCTACTCTTCATAGATTTCTGTCTGGAACTCTTCTTCACATCTTTTCCGTCTTCCTCTTCCGGTTCTTTCTGCAACTGCTCTCGACGAGGCGCCTTATACACCATGTACTTTTCGGATCCTTTTTTTGACTTCTTGGCATTTTCTGCTCCGCTGTCCTCATTGTTTTTGACTTTACGAGCCGGGAATTTGAACGTCAGGCCAATTTGGACGAGACACAAAAGAACGGCACAGCCAGAAACACCACAGATAGAACGAAGTGGAATGGAATAGGCTGGAGACAGTAGAACATTGTCCATCGGTCGCGAAGAGATTCCCAGCATGATAACTCCGACAATGTTAAAACATCCGTTGATCCCGAGCAGAACAGGGAGCATGAGAGGAGGGATGCGGAGAGCACAGAGGGTGACTTCGTTGAAGACCAAGGCGAGAGAACAGACCAACAGACAAAGGCCATGAACGACGTAGGTCACAATGTAGCTGGCTGTTCCGATAAAGGGCTCTGGATCTCGTGGTATAGGGATCGTAGTCGTGGAAATGTTCGTAGAGTTGGTAGTCGAAGAAGAGTTGGTGGTCACGGTCTTGTTCATTGGAAGATGGCCGAGACTCTCATCGATGAACATGTAGCCGAGGAAGGCGTTGAGCAGCACAACAATGTAGACAGTCTGAAGTTTGGTTGGTGGGTAGAACAAAAAAACCTAACGATTAGGGCTGTAAGGAAGTGGGAGTGGAGAGCAACATGGCCCATGGCTAGATAGAAAGACTGTGACAACTTGAACATAAGTAGCTTTGAATTTGACAAGTCTAGTCAAAAGATTCTACCAAATTGAGACAGTGACTATCTCGTCGACTCCAGGGGGCAGTTAGAACTCGCGATGTTCTTCCATGTCAACAATTTGATCGATTCGTCCATTATTTACCTTCTCCAATCCGTCATGTTCTTTGTCGTCGTGGTAGTCAATTGCGGAGCCAAGAAGCAGCCGCCGTCCACTTCGACTCCGACTCCACAGCCACAAGATATGCCAAAGCCGGTAGAACCACCGAAACCGACTGACAAGAAAGGCGAAGAAGAGGTCAACAAGGCTGAATCGAAACCGAATGAGAGGGACAAGAAGACAGAAACCCCGGACAAGGAGAAACCGGAAGATTCGCTGGATGCCTTGAAGCCGAAGACTCTGGAAGCGAATCGAGCCAAAGATATTGGAAACGAGAAAGTAGCCAACAAGGGCGACTACAAGACCATGGCCATTTTGGACTCACCGGCTCTGGGTGACGACGTATCCATCAATGACATGGGAAAAGACAAGCAAAAGCCGAAATAGAATAAAGACTCTAGCTGGAAATGATCTTTATGAAAAATTTGTTTACAAGCACTTTGTTTATGAGGGTTTTCCAGTTAAAGCTGAGATTCGAACCGGAATGTCATCTCTTATTATGCTCGACTAGATGTTTTCACGAAGCAAGTCCTGTACCCATCCAGGAAACTAGCTGAGCAATAAAACTTGATGTTTGAAAGAAAGGGACCCGAGAGACATAGGACGAGTAGCTACCGTCGGGGAGAACTTGTACCGAGCACATTATGAGTGGCTCCATAAGCTTGGAGCTCTTCGAAAATCATACCTCAAATCGAAATGGTTAGACAGGATAAAGAAAGACTTACTCTTCCAAACTTCGACAGAATGTTCGCCGTCTACCACTGGATCGTATTCCTTCGGAGGAGGCGCAAAGACTTCGGCCTCATCGAACCATACGTTGACATAGGGATGTCTAAAGGAGCTAGTTCAAAGCATATTTGAAGCATTTCAATGTCCGAACCGAATTTGATGAAAAGAAAAGCCCACCTCAAAGCATCATCTACAGATATGCGTCTTTCTGGATCAATAACCAACATCTTCGACAGGAGATCTCTAGCTTGATGAGCTGAAAACGGTTTGAATCCCACTCTTCCTTTGACCTACCATTGAGTCGAGCACCTTCAGCCGACTGTGGAAACAGATTGTCCGGAAAGAGCATTTCGATTGGCGTCGGCTGGTATTTGTTCCGTGTCTCCACATAGTGTTTGACAGTCGAACTGAGTTTTTCCATAAAAGCGCGATCAGGTGTTCCGAGCTGTTCAATGACCTTCGTCCATTGGTCAATATGGTCAGCTCCGGGAAAAAGAACTCGGCCACGGATGAGTTCTCCGAAGATACAGCCTATGGACCAGACATCGACGTTTTCTTTGTATCCCATGCCCAAGATGACTTCGGGTGCTCGATAGTATCTTGTCACAACATAAGGTGTCATCAGAAAGTTCTCTCGATGAGTTCTAGCCAAACCAAAATCCAGAATTTTGAGAGTACAGTCGCTTCGAACAACGATGTTCGAGGGCTTCAAATCCTGCAATCCGCAGGATTAGAGGGAGACTGGAGATTGCTCACTCGGTGAATTATCCCCGCCTGATGCAAATGTCTGATTCCACAAAGCATCTGGTACAATAGATAAGAGAGACGTTCGTGGTCGAGATCCATTTGGATTACCTGTAGTACTGTATATGTCCACTTTCATGTGTTTCCCTACCTGACAAAGATTCGCATCCATCAATTCCATGACAATATAAAGGTCGACAAACTCTTGAAGAGTTGACTGTGGGGAGAAGACATTCAACAGACCGATAATCTAAAATATCTGAACTATCTAACGCGCTATGGTGTCTGTGGTGGATTCTGTTTGGATGTGTTTGCCCATGGCCACGAGATTCGTCGCGACAAGTCAGAAATTGTCAAGATTAGAGTCACATTCGTACTTGGAGTGGTAACGAGTTAGTTAAGCGAAGATAGGCTTTGTCAAAGGTCAATTTGGATCGGAATTCAAAACCTAGACTTTTTTTCTTCGTATGTTTGAGTGCCGCAGCTGGTACCAGTATACCAACGAAAGAAAGACTTACATTTTTGTGGTTCACCAAGTTCATCAATTTGAATTCACGAAACGCTCGTTTAGCATGTGTAACGTTTTGAAATGGCCGTGACAGCTTTTTGATGGCAACGGTTTCGTTGCGGACAGTGTCCTGGGCAGCACTGAAATATTGTATTTTAACTCGACCAGACTCTAAAAATACCAAACGATTCCTTGAGCACCGGACCCGATCAAGCGCAGATTTTGGTATCTTTTGAGAATGACCAGCTGAGTCTCTCCGAGTTGAACTGTATAAAAGTTTTCTGGTACACTTTGTGAGGTGGAGGCCATCGACGGACTGAAATTGTATTGAGAGCTAATTAGATAATCTCATTCAACTAACCTGGCTATTCCGGGGCTGTATGGGCTCTCGAGTGAAACGTCAGCCTCCGCCTCGCCTCGTGAATCGCTGCTGAACAACTGAAACGACTGGAGTAAGGAAGAGAGGCTTAACAATGCAAAGAGGACAGCTAATTGGGAGTCTTTAGAGAATGACGTCCTTCTCACAGAGGATCAGCGTCATATTTCCTTGGTAAAGAGCTTAACCCTCAAAATTTTCAATAAGTAGGAATGTTTTGCCCAGAAACTCTGGTAACGCAGGTAGTGACGCAGGCAGCGAGACGTTCATTTAATCCCTCATATGGGCAGTTGTACAAAGTCTTGAAATTTCGGAGACAGGTGGACTGGGATAATCCTCAAGGATACACACTAATAAACTTTGTTTACTAAGTCCGTGACTCGTCGACTAATCAACGGATTCAGAAACACAGAATCTACAAGTAAGGATACGGTGCACTACAAGATTGAACACGATCTGGTTGTTATTTCAGCTGAAGGTTTGTTTGACAGGAGTAGCAGGGCGGATGAGGAGGGGACGGATGAGCGGATCAGGGATTGAGGAAGTCTGTCTCTTTCGGGACAGACATTTCAGAAGATGAAAAAAATGAGAGAGTCACAAGTATGGAAACTCGAGGAAATGTTTGATCGATCCTGGCCTCCCAGTTGGCCTACAAAAAGTGCAAAGACGGCTGGCTGCTGCGAATAATTCCGCCTCCGGCAGGATGACATCTGACAAATGGTCAATTGGCCACACTCGCTCGAATTCGCGATTTATCAGGCCGATTAACGAAGTCCCGATTAATAAATAGGTAGCACTAGCTGTGAACCGAGATATTGACGCGGAAAGAAGAGATTAGAGGAGGAGTCTATTGGGGAATTGATAACTACATAGGTCTTTTTAACTTAATATTCTGTTAACCAAAACGAGAGAGCTGTGAAAGAATAAATAAAAGGATGAAAACTGACTGTCGGTTTTCAGGATTTCATAATGTTGCAAAAGTAGAGTTTGTTTCAGAAATGGGTAGAGAAATAACATTGCACAGACATAGCGAGTATATTTTGGATGAGTGACTAGTGAGAAATTGGAGAAAACTTTGTAAGATATGGAAAGGGCGGGAGAGAGGTTGGACAAACACGAAATGGAATGAGTCAGCCTTTGGTTATTCCAAACCCAAAAAGCAAGCTGGTATCCGGATGACCAAAAATTTTGAGTCGAGACTCTCCCAGCATTAGTTCTCCCGCCTTCCTCCGTCTCTTACTCTCTCTCTCTCATTCTCGCATTGATTTGCGGACTACTGGCATTCCCGACGGCTAACTGCCGCTTCGCAAACGCGTCGCGTCAACCGACCAGACTGATGTCATTTAGTCAAAATGGTCGATTTTGAATATTTTGCGGAGGTGTTCTTTGCGGATGTTGTCTCGGGTGTCAGGACGAGTCACTGCCTCCAGGCTGCATGATGAGTAAACGTCCGCTACGAAATGTACACAACGGCCACCCACGTCATTTTCCCCAATACTCACCTGTGTGAATTGGCCGACTAGATGGTTAACACCACGGTTGGTTCCCCGAAAGAAGGTTCCCAGATATTCTGAGGCCAGCACACTCACTCGTTCTCCAACTGTTCCTGTAAAACATGCCTCATTATTTTGTAAACCTGTCTTTTTAATAAAGGCAAACGGAAAGGGAGTAAAGAGAGAAGAAATATTTACAGCTGCTTCGAAAAGGTGTTGTTATTAGAGAAATTTTCTCTTTCCCCCTACTCACATCAACAGCATAGAAAACTGTTTATACCCGTTTTCCCCAATAGTATCGTTTCCAGAGCTCTGCAAAGCGTAAAAATTGCGTTAATGGAGACAAAGAATTTGAACTATTTGACGAGAAGAAGAGTGTCTCCGAAACGACGTTAAAGAGCCCCGGGAATCGATGCAATTGAGGGCCGGCTCCCCTCCAATTGGCTCTCGTCTGACCGTCATAATTTAGCTCCTCATTTAGGTGTTATCTTTTTTTGTTCTCGTCATGCTCTCTAATCTTCGAACTTTAAGCGTCTACAACACAATAACTCTCTCCAAAAAGACTTACCATTGTGGCCGGCTTTGGAGTCCATCAAATGTTGACCTCTCTTCACAATGCGTTAGTTGGTCAGAGTCTGAAAAAATTTTCAGTTTTCAGAAGATATACTTTTTCACAATTCAAATAGAACCCAAGTTCCGACTAATGCGTACAGATGTTTGATTGGGAACAAAAGAGTGTACACAGTCTCATGCTCAGGATAGGATACTCTTAGGTTTACCAAGAAAGTTTGTTCTAGAAGAAGTAGCAAATCCCATTAGAGGGGAATAGTTTCCCAGGGGAAGAAGGCGAAGAGAGTCAAGAGTGAGAGGACGCTCTCTTTCGAAGGTCCTTTTGGGCGTTAATTCGAGCCTCAATTATGACGAGGAGAAGGCGGAAATTCGAGGAGGCACCGGGGCAAAAGGGAGTAGCCGAAATTGATTCGGAGAGAAGGCTCAGGACACAGATCGCCAGGTGCTTCTTCATTATTCATAAAGGGAAGAGACATGTTAGACGGTGTCTGGTTGTCTATTGGTTCAGTTTGGTAGAACAATTGGAAAGAGAAAAAAGAAAGCGAGAGTCTAGAAAAAGAAGAAGGACCTGGGAGTAAAAAGGCCATGATGACGCGATAAGTGCGCTGATTGCGCTTTCTGGCGGACGAGGGCAGTTAGAAGTTCGAACGAGGAAAAAGTAGTAGATTGAGTAGGAAAAATACCACCTATAGAACAGAGTGTTTATTCCATGTTAAAAGTGACAGACATTATTTAACATAAAGGATATCTATTGGTATACCTTGTACCAGAAAAAAGACAAAATATTTTGCATTCGACTCCAAAATGACAAATTGTATTGAAGCGTAAATGGCAACGACTATACTACATGTCGTAATTGCCACTGGCTGGACTCATATTGATCGAGCCTCAATATAAATTGCGCATTCATCCCGGGATTTTCCAGCTTATTTATTGCTGGATACTCTGTTAAAGTATTTCTTTTTCTCCAAGAAGGTTCCAACAAGAAGTGTCCATTTAGCGGGTTACTGGTGTTGAACTGTCAGAAAATCTCTGAGCACTATATTTTCCAAGAACTTGAGTCATCTCATCATTGTTAGAATATTCTTTAGCTTTTTTGTCCTATTGTCCTTTGTTGTTCCTCTCACAAAACTGAAGCGAATCGACATGTGGAATTGTGGGGTAGAAGACCGAAAGATGTTTTCATGGAATCACCAGACTGAACCCTGTTTTCTCCCGTACGGGTTCTAAGCGAGTAGAGTATGCATGTTAACGGGCTCATGCCCGGCCAGGCCAGTAGACATTGTTTCTCATTGGCTGGCCTATGTAAAAAGAACTGAAGCTTCGGTAAATGTCCATGCACAACTGTATTTGTGTGTAAGTTGTGTGGAATTTACAGAATCACCAGTGAGTGTTTTAATCAGCTGAGTGACAATCGCGATTTGCCATTTCCCTTCTTTTCTGACGGTTCCAAGTTCTTGCCCATGAATCCGAATGAAGCCATTGCCAACAGGTATTTTTTGGTAGTTCACACGTTGAAAACGCTGATAGATGTCTTGCTGTCCGAGAGATTATCTGGCAGCTCGAGTATTACCTCTGGTTTTTAGGATTGTTCGAAAACAAAATATTTCAGCGCTAATGAGATCTTTCAGAGAACAGTTGTTACATATATTTGGATAAAGGAACAATCAATGCTTTGACCGAAGAACAGTTTGACCGAATCCTGGAAGTGTACACACTGGTACTTCCTTTGATTTGTCACTCCTTCCTGTGTTGACACCTTGGGTGTCTAATATAAGTACCGAGCAAGCCCAAAGAAGGCGTCTTCTCAACCTAACTTCCCCTAACTGTTTCAGGTATTCTGGAATAAAGTTTTCTTTGGTGTGAGCCAGTGTCCAAACAGTCGAGGAAAAGAGTAATCGTAACTCTCCAGTTTCTGAAAATTCAAAAATACAGTTAGCCGCCAATACGGGGCTGACTCGCGGTAAAAATGTTCGATTTGAAAAAGGTCACGTTGCAAAAATCTTGGCTGAGTATCCACTGCTTACATGTTATATCAATTTGGCTACAGCACACAAACATTGGATAGTCAGCCAAGATTTTAGCAAAGTGGCCTTTTTCAAATCGAACATTTCTATATACCGCGAGTCAGCCCGTCAGTACTCTGTTCTTACCGCGATCATCTGACCCCCACAAATTTCCTGCGGCAACTGTATTTCCAGGCATTGAAGCCATGAGTCGTCCTGGTGCATGGAATCGAGTTGTTCAGAACATTTGGAAATATTTAAAGAAAGATTGGTCTCAAAAGGTTTTTTATATTTTTTCCAACAACCTGATTTTTTGTAGCATTATGTTGGAGAAGACGCTTATGGACATCGTTTCTACGAAATTACAAACAGCCGTCAGAACGTGTCTCGGTATTTGATTGCCAGACTAGAATCTTATTTTTTCTCAGAGGTTTCGATCCATCTTCCAAACAATCGGAATCTCAACCAAGTATAGAATGGCAAGCTTGGCTTCGAGGAACAAGAAGATTTCCTCCGTCTGATAAAGAAATCGCATTCAATACAGCTCGGCAACAGGTATATTTTAGTTGTTGTTCTTTCAGTTTATGAAAAATTCAGGCCCAGTTATCGGAAAATGTTTCAACAGAAAAGAAGGCGCCGTCAGTACATTCCCAAGGAAAACATTCTGGAGAATCTCCTTCGTTCCCGAACTACAAGGAGTACGAAACAGTTCCTGGCTATAAAAATAAGAAAAAATAGCAAAAGCCACGACTAGTTTAGCCTAGAATGCGTTATTGTTTTATGTCATTACGAGTATAGAAAGAAAAGTTTGACTTTCTCCAGCAGAATGAACTTGTTTTTGGTTGCCACCAAAAATGTGCTATCGTAAAAAAAAAAAAAATTCGAAAACCAGCCGAAACGGTATTACGCTTTCAAATGGGTCCCACCACGATTTTAATGAGCAACGACGCAAAACTTTTCTGTTCCCGGATTATCGTTCGTCCTTTCGTCAATTCAAAGTTTCGCTTTTGTTTACTTGACAAAACTTGTCAGATTTAGCACTATAAAAAGAAGCTCGATCAAGAAGAAGAACACTATACAACGATGCGCTTCTGGTACCCCGTTCTTCTCGCTTTCTTACCGGCAATTTTTGCCTCGGAGATTCCCGAGGAATACATCACGGCTGCTGAAGCCTCAAAGCTTCAGGAGGTTTATTTCTCTTTCTTGTGCACCCTTTCATCGTATTTTCTTTAGAATGGCGAAACGGTTGTGATTGCCTTCTCCACAAAGCATTGCCCTCATTGCCAACGTTTTGGACAACTGCTCGGAAACTACAGAGAGGCCTTCAAGACTTCGGAAGTAGATGCAAGGATTCACAAGCTGGACACCCAAGACGATGAAAACAAAGAGTTCGTGAAGAAGTTCGACATTCAAGGAGTCCCCACTGTCTATGTCTTTGTCGGCAAGCAAGATGAAATCAAGTATGAAGGAAGTCGTGAAGTGACCGATCTCACCAACTTTGTCAAGAGGGTACAAAACCTGAAGACGGAAGTTTTGATCAGTGCCGAGGATATTTCCAACTTCAAGGTGACTTTTTCTCAGTTTTCATAAATGTATTTACATTTTAGTCGACCACACCTGCTCTACTGGTCGTCGTATCGAATCCCGAAGAGAAGCTCGCTGTCATTGAATCTGCTGCTAAGGACAACATTGAAGTCGCCATTGCTTATACTTCTGCCGATTTGGCTAAGGACCTGGGCTTGTCTGAAGGACTTCACATGTTCCGTGAAGATGGCGAAACCGTGTTGGCTGAAATTCCAAAAGAGTTGTATAAACTGAATGCCTGGATCAAGGTCGCCGCTCTTCGGACTATCTCCACTTTCCCATCCGCTGCCAGAGAAATCTTTTCCTCCGGAATTCATGATATTCTTTTCCTAATTGACGAGGATGGTGCTATTGCTTGTATGTTTCCTGTCTTGTTCAAAATTATTTTTAAATTCTAGCGAACAAATGGGTGAAGAATATAGCCGAGGAATATCGTGGAAAAGTCGTCTTCGCAGTCATTGATTTGAAAGACGAGGAAAGCGCTCATGCTCTTGATTTCTTCTCGGTCAAGAAGGATGCTAAGGGACCCATTATCAAGATGTTCAATGATGAAAGGCGCAAGCAGTATTGGATGCACGAGGACGTCACAAATGTTTCTGTCCTTCTTTGGCTGGAGAAGTACTTCAATGACGAACTTTCTGCTCACATGAGATCGGAGGACGTATCGGAAGACTGGAACTCTAAGCCACTTACCGTTTTGGTTGGATCCAATTTTGAAGAGGTTTTCTATTTCCATTTGTTAACATTTCAACTTGTTTAGATCGTGTTTGACAAAGAGAAGTCTGTCTTCGTGATGTTCCACGCTCCTTGGTGTCACCACTGCAAGAAGTTGATGCCCGATTTTGAAAAGCTTGCGGATTACTTTGCCGACAACACCAATGTGATCATCGCTAAACTGGATGCCACTGCCAACGATATTGACGACGGAAAAGGAGACATCCAAGGATTCCCCACTTTGAGACTCTACAAGGTACATAATATTTCTGTCTTACTTTAGGTTTTTTTCCAGGCTGGTGACAACAGTATTGCCGAGTACAGTGGAAATCGCGCTTATGAGGATTTGTTGAAGTTCGTGGAAGATCAGACTTCGGAAAATGACGTTATGGAAGATCACGATGAACTTTAAATCCATTTTTAGTGCTTTGTTTTTGTTTTAGGCAATAATAAAGTTTGTTTCGCCGATTGGTTTCTATCCGTATTACGTTAGTTACAACACGCGTACTTTCTTTTTTCTCATTGTCAGTTTAGTCTACATTCTCATAGGATGGTTGGTTTAAAGAAGGTGCTAGATGGGGTGATCAGGTTTCGGCAAACTGTCCGAAAGGACCTTGTGAGTTATTTCTATTTGGCATAATAACATTTGTTTCATGAAGGTGAAACAATTTGAGAAAGTCCGAGAGAACCCGGCACCAAGAGCAATCTTTTTCACGTGTATGGACTCGAGGATCCTTCCGGCCAGGTTTTTTACGATTTTAAGTTTTTAATCCTTTTTTTTCAGATTCACTCAAAGCCAGGTAGGTATACCTGAGCGCGAGCCGAGCTGGCTCCTCAATCTTAACTGACGTCAAAAAAGAAATTGAAATGAAAATCCGAGTTATTTCAGGTCGGAGACATGTTTGTAGTGCGGAATTCGGGAAATATGATTCCACATTCGAACAATTACGGATCTGCTGGCTACGAAGTTTCCGTTACGACCGAACCAGCAGCCCTCGAATTAGCTGTTAAACGTGGAAAGATCAATCACGTCATTGTTTGTGGACATTCTGACTGTAAAGTATGACCATAGTGTTTATTAGTGCTTATTTATCTGATTTAGGCTGTGAACACGCTATATAACTTGTCCTGCTGCCCGAAAAACTTCGATCCACAGTCTCCGATGGATCACTGGCTTCGTCGACACGGCTATGCTTCAATGAAGAAACTGGAGGAACGTCTGGCAGTCAGAGGAGCTGAGCCACTTACTTTCATTGGCGGAAATCCTCTTTTCAGGTAAAATGGTGTCCATACTTCTTTTGCAATCAATCTTCTACCTTCTTTTATAAACAACTTTTCAGTTTCGAGGCAGTAATTGATCCCGAAGAGCAATGGGGAATTGAAGACAAGTTATCCCAAATAAATACTCTTCAGCAGCTCGAAAATATCGCCAGTCATGGGTAAAAAATTCTTTTTTGGAAAAAAAATTCTGCTTAGCTTCTTGAAAGACTTTCTAGAAAACGGATCGGTCAATCTTCATGCGATGTGGTTTGACATTTACGAAGGAGAGATGTACTTGTTCAGCAAGGAAAAGCGGCGTTTTGTGATCATAGACGAAAACTCCGTAGAAGATCTTCTGAAAGAGAATGAGAAAAATAACCGAGTTTAAGTCATATCATTTTTTTTTCGTTTTATCCACAAACCTTTTAGCTTTTGTAAATTCCGGTGGTTCATGTGATATGTTGCCATTTTTAACGAGTACAATAAAGGCTAACAATTCCGAATGCTTCGTTTTATTAAACTGCTAGACACTGTTTGAATGCTTGTATTTGTTGAATTTGAAATAATTGTTTTAGATGAGCATGGTTGCACAAGTATTCACTCGTCGTTTGTCGCAACAAGCTACGAAAGCATCTGCTCTGGTAAAGAGACGACGTTTTTATAAGGTCTTTTATTTCAATGACTGCAATCCACATTTTTAGGAAGTGGGTCTTGTGCTGGAAAACGACAATGGGAGTTTTTTCAAAGTTAGTCTCGACGGGAAAATTCTGAAGACGCTCGCTGGAAATCCGCTGAAGGTGGGACTATTTCGCAATGGTAGAGCACTAGTATATAAAGCGCTTCCTTTCCTCTTCCTAAAATAGAAATGATGTCCGGTAGTTTACAAACTCACGGTGAAGGGAATCATTTCCAAAGCTTCTTCACCTGACTTGCTTACTATACTTGCCATACTTGTATTCCTAGAAGATAATCTGGATGGCGGAACTAGTGCTCGATCGGCAAGCCGACAAACCAGTATTAGTAAACCAAGAAGCTGAAATATTTGAATGGAATTTAACTTTTAACAACGTTGGGAAAACATACGATTAGAAGTTATAAAAATGCAAACCGTACAGCAAAAAAGAGGCCAACACCAAGTAGATGAAGTGCTATGTTATGCAAAGTCATTCTGGCTCATGCCCAAAGCAGTTGATCGATTGTTCGTTGGAGGTGATAAGCTGATCGTGTATGCCGTTCCGGTGACTGATTCGACTTCACACAGAGTAAACATCGCCAAATATTGAGTCACCTCATATTTTCAACGATTTTCTTTTTTTCAGATCCAATCAGAGCCGTTGGCTCTTGCTGTCGCCGAGGAATGGAGTTCTCAGGAAGAATTCATTGAAATGGGACATATGCGGCTCACCGGACTCTCATTCACTGCACAGGATAATCCTCTTCATACAACCAAGCAAGTTTTTTCTTAGATTGTACATAACTAGTTTCAGAGAATCGATCATGTCTAAGATTTTGGAATATCTTCATGGAGACACGGTTCTCTTTTTCAATCCCGATAGTGAACGACTTCTGACGTAAGTCCTTTTTTCTGTTTTTATAAGAGGTTTTTTAGTGCCGAGAAGGAAAGCTGGCTTCCTGCAATCACGCATATTAACAAAGGACTCGGAACTGGCTTCGTTCCTACTGAAAACATGTTCGGTAAATTCTTCTATTTTCAAATGTAAAAACATAATTTCAGAGCACGCTGTGAAAACGAAAGATCACGAAAGAGTGAAGAAATGGCTGCTCAGTCACAACCATTGGGCTCTACATGGAATGCAATACGCCGTAGAGACTGCAAAAAGTGTCATTTTGCCGTATAATGTGACTACATTCAATCTTTCTGCCGGAGATGCTATCACCTGTGCGATGCTCGAGCAGAAGATTCAGGCTGAAACCTGGGGAGACGTACGATTCAAAAAAGTTTGTAACGAATCGTGTTCAGGTCGAATGGGCTCATGGAATAGAACAGGAGGAGCTGACTTCTCGACTGTCAGCAGCTTGTCTGTTTGTCTATTTCAACTCCCACAACTACACTTCAACAAAGCTATAAGAGAAAAAGTTAAATAGTTTGTTTTGTTCTTATTAACGTTTGTTTTTGAGATAAATATTTTTATTTAGATATCTCCGTTGATATCGAACTTGACCGTGTGATAAACACAAGCAGCGTAGTTGTCGGTGGGAGAGCACAGACGTTCGATAGAGTTCAACAGACTGGTCTGATACGAAATAAGTTAGAAGACAGATTCAACAAACCTTGTAGCTCTGACTGACTCCTTTTCTGTTCTCGAAGGTCTCGCACATCTGTCTGCATTGCTTCTTTCTCGATTCTTCCACTTGCTCTCGGTCGACTACATGGACAACAGCTGTCAGAACTCCCTGTTTCAAATAGTTCCAATATTCTTGCATTTTCTCTCGTTCCTCGTCCTGCTTTTCGGACATTTCATCCTTCGACGGCGTGCACATCTAGATATCTCTTCCAATCGAACCACTTTAACATACCTTGAAACTCAAAGTCTGCATTTGCTCGTCAACTGCACATTCCTGACTTCCTTCATTGGTAATGTACTTTTGGAAGGACTTGGCCTCGTCGTCCTTCAATCCGACATTCTCTTGACACATGTGACAGAACGAGCTGGAAATTGCTATTAGTTAGTTGACTTCTTTACTAACCAAGTCTGCTTGTTTTTTAACATTTGTCGAAGCTGCCCGTTTTTGCTCTGAGGACACCAATTGGTCCGAGTTATATTGGCACAGATGCTATCAACGCCTGTGGGGCGACCCTCTGCCTGACACGGAATATTTTGACCCAATTGAAGAAAGGCTTCGATGTATCTGAAAATTTGTTAACACTTGAAATTAGCAGAAAAGTAACGGGTTTTTGATCGGACGGAGCATTCGGAAGGAGAGACGTGCGCGATAACAAGCCGGAAAAGAGATGGTCTTCGTCTGCCCGTTGACATCTGTTATGGTCGCCTTGTCGCCATCTTCAGCTCCGTCGACCATTTCGAAGGAAAGTTGGAGAGAGGAACGATCAATTACGTCGGATCGCACTGCGGATATCTTCGATTCGATTGAAGACAAGACTCACTGTTCGGGCAAGGCTGAGTGATGTTCTCTCGAATAGCAATATAGACTTGTTTCGAAAGCACTGCTGGTAGTAAAAACAAAACAAATGCATATTGAAGAGTCATTGCTGATGTCTTGCAGCTTTGTTCCCACTGCTTATAAATGGCAACTGGCGTGAGATGCTTGACCTCGTTCATTTTGGAACAAGTTCATACAGACTGTTTGCTCATCGTTTCTCATATACAAGCATGAGGTTTATTTTCGACTCGTTACATATCGTAATCGTCCTCATACGTCGGTTTGTACAGACAGACATCATCAAAGTCCAGATCTACCATTTTGTTCTCTCGATTCAATAGACGAGCAGTTACTCGATCTCTTTTCTTATCCTTCCGTTCCATTATGGCAGGCGATCCACTGTAGCGACCTCTCACCACCATGATTCGATCTCCTTCGACTCGTGGTATCACCGTCTCCATCCAATTTTGATTCAAGTCTGAAAACTCGATTTTTGAAAGAAAAAAAGAGACACACTGTAATAAATTTGTCCATAATCGTCCTGAATAGATATGTCTTTCCTGGAGGCGACGTCCACCACTTGTAGCTTTTGTTTATATAACTTTCCACGATCGTAATCTTTGTTGATAAATCGAATAACAAGATCTGGTCGGATCCAAAGCTCTTCGGAAGTATCACGAGACGTCCCTTCTTTTGAGTCAATTATCGCAATATCATCGTCGTCTCCTCGTTCTTTTCTCCGAATAGCATCCTCCATTTTAGAACGTTTCTTGTCGATCTGAGTCTTTGCAGTGTCGTACTCCCTTTTGTCTAAAACACTCCATTCGTTAACTATATTCACAATAAACGTACTAAGACATTTGGCATCTCGTTCGTATTCCTTTTTCGACACTTTCTGTATGGCGAATAAAGAGACTTTGACTGTTTCTCCTCCCAAAGCAAGTCGAACATAGACACTGTTGTTGTCATCATCACGTGATTCTACCTAAATCAGGGAATTCGAAAAAGACAAAAAAACTTACAGTTCCGTATTTTCCTGAGTTTCTTCCAGACGAGATTTTAACAAGAGAGTTCCTAGTTATTTCACCACTTGTTTCTTCGTCCTCTTTGGTATTTCCAGTCTTCTTTTTGTCATACGGATGACGCGGTGTTGCACCTAATCCTAATCCTTTTGGACGTTGAGCATTCACTTGAGGTGCAACGACCTGAAAACGAACTAAGTATGCGGTGAAATTTTAACAAAACTTTTGCTAATTTTACAGAATGCTGTGTTTCATTAGCGGGGAAGCCTAGTTCCATGAGGATGTATATTTTACTTTAAAACTGCGTAGCTTTCGTCCATAAACGTTCTTTTACTTTGTTGTCAAACGATTAAAATCTTTTTCTTTTGAATTCAAAGCTTACCTTTGGTTGCTTTCCAATACCACTGCCTTCAGTCCATCCACAGCCTCGGAGAATCGCCAGACCAAATTTCTCTATTGGAATACTTCTGTAATCGGCATCGACAGCTACGCCAATAGTTTCGCCTCCGATTTGAATGACTTCTCTCTTCATGGTTGTTTCGATCTGAAATGCTTGAAAATAAGATAGCGGAACCGAAAATCCTACCTGGACAGCTGTTGATCCATTGTCGGTTAGAATGGCCAGACGAGCAGTTTCTTCTTCAGTGATAACTCCAGCTTTCTGCTTTTCTACGAGTTTGGCGATTCTCCAGTCATTTTCAACAACGAGTGGAATAACCATGTGCTTGTCTTCTTCATCTTCTTCTTTTCTGCAACATTATCTTCAGAGGATTAGCGAAAAAAAACTTACAGAGCGGCTCCATTCTCAAATTTTTCGAGCCTTCGTCGTTTAGCTTGACGAGCTTGTTCTTCTAGATCACGTTCTTCATCACTGTCGACATGGACTGAAAAGAAGAGTTTTTAGAGAAATGAAAACGAAAGCAACCTGCTGTTACTTCGGTCGTGGGTTTGATGAGCTTGGTAACTGTCCGTTTAACTCCGAAAGAGACCTTGATAGTAGTATCGGAGCTTTCAGCGACAATGTTGTCTGATTGTTCGCCCATTTCGTGAACTACCCTGAAGTAAAGGTGAATGCGCGTTGGAAGATAAACTGGAATAAAATGAGAAACTTGGTCGAAAGACAATGTTTCGAATAGAGCACCACTACATCGCTTACGCTCTTTCTTGGCGCTTTCCGTGCTGCTGAGGAAACAAATGATCCGTCCAACCGAAAATGCTAACCGATTTGCCGCGAATGTAAAAATTTCAAACTCGCCTGACACAAAATGCGCTCGGAAAATCAATCTTTAATCTTTAATCTTTGGGATCCTATCTCAGAAAATAATCTGTAGGAGAAGTAGGTCATCTAATTTGTTACTCGAGGATTCTTCATCGATCCATCATCTGCTTGAAAGCCGACCGTTCGCTCGCTCTTGCTGTAGATGAGAAAGTAGCACCATATTTCGAAACCAGCAGGTTCCTCCATCTGTGCGGAGGCCGTCCCGTTGCTCTTCTCCGACTCGGCGTCCATTCCTCTACCATTTTTGCCCAACTGCTGTTTGAGCTGTTGGCAACTTTCCAAGCCCAGTCAAACACTTTCGACTTGTATTCAAGTACGGCGTCCTTGATATTTGTTAGTCTGCGAATTTCTTCGTTTGTAACACGATCCAGAAGACATAGTCGAAGCATTTTTCTTTCCATTCGACGCTGGGTGACAGCTAACAACTTTTCCTCGGACTTTGTCAAACCTGCAGCTTCCAGACCATAGAGGAGTACCGGCAGAACTTTCATCTCGAAAAGTTTCTTCTTCATAGGCAGTGGTGTTATCCTTGAGTAGTAAATGTCCTTATCCTCATAGAATGAACACCACGCCAGTTTGACTCTTCGTTGTAACTCCTTCTTCATGCCACCGTTTGCAGACAGCAGTGATCCAAGATAAACGAACTGATGTACTCGTTCCAACAAGGAGCCTTGCAGCAAAATTGTATGGCGCACTGTTGTGTATGTTGTCAACCATACCGTTTTCGGTCTGTTAATTTTCAATCCAACGCGTTGTCCTTGTTGACCCAGACTAGCCAGCATTTCTTCCATTTCGGCCGCTGTTATGCCAAGGAGAATGATATCATCTGCGTAACACAGATACGATAAGAATTTCTCATTGATCGCTAGGCCTTTGTCATTTCAATCCAGATTACTTAGAACATCCTCGAGAACGGCATTAAAAAACTAAGGAGACAAAGGGCAGCCTTGCCGTACGCCTCTTTTTTTTTTTATCAATCTGTACTTTTCCTTCATTGATGGCAACTTCCGTGTCGCTGTGTTCGTAGAGATTCTTTAGCAGCTCCAGAATTTCGCTGTCTAATCCGCGTTTTTTCAGAGCATTCCATACTCCTTCTCTTTCAATAGAGTCGAAAGCCTTCTCGTAGTCGACAAAAACTGCATAGAATCTAGTAGCGTTGTATTCCTGGGACTTTTCCATAAGCTGCCGCATCACGAAAATGTGGTTGACTTTTGAACATCCCTTTTTGAATTCTGTTTGCTCTGGGTCTTGATCGAATTGCAGCAGGACATCGACGCGTTTCAGCAGTACCAGTGCAAGCAACTTGTAGAAGACAGACAACAACGTTATTGGTCTCCAGTTATCCAGATTTGTCAAATCTCCCTTCTTTGGCAATAGCACTATTCTTCCTTGTAGCGTGTGTGGGACTTGTCCTGTTTCGATGCAGTTATTGAACAGGTCAGTTAAGAATTTCACTACTTGTTCACCACCGGCTTTTAGTGTTTTGAACCAGACTTTGTCAGCTCCGGGACTCTTTCCTTCCTTTGTTTTCCTCATGGCCTCACGGATTTCGCTTTTCAGTAGCATTGGAAATTTGTTAGCATCTGGTAGGCGGTTGGAGACTCGACGCTTACTTTCGTACAGGTCTTCGTAAAAAGATTTGATAACAGACTGTAGTTCATCAGTGCCACTGCTCATCTGATTTGTTGAGGGATTTTGAAGCTGATGTAGTCGTCTTCTTCCATGTGACTGTTCGTTTTTCACCGGTCGAAATGATCTTCCACGGCTTAGTATGTCATTGACCATGTTTACCCTCCTGGTGCGTAAGTCGTCTTCCATTGATCGTCTGATTATGTGGCATAACATGGAGTATTCCAAACGGTCCCGGAGAGACGTCTTTGTTCTTAGCTCCTGCCGTCTTCTCATCAGTCCAACTGTCAAATCAGATAGTCTCGGCGGAAGTTCTACTTTTGTCGTGGTCAAATTCTAGATCTGATTTGCCTTCTCCATAAGTTTGGTGTACTTTTCCTGTATAGTTCCATCCGATAAGTGTCCGTCGTTCAGCATCTTTTGCATTTCCTGTTGTAAGACATTCTTGTTGACTATGGTAGTTGTACGCTTCTGTTGAAATCTCTTCTTCATTCTCGTGTTCTCCGGGAGACTCAGCTTTGCTCGGACTAGCCTGTGATCAGATCCAAATTTGAAGCCGGTGACCACATGGCACGCAATCAGCATTTTCCAGTGCCTATTTGTCGATTTGAGCAAAGTGCAGTCCGTTAGGGGCTCTCCAGGTCCAAATCCTACCATATCGGCTTCTGGTGAATGTGTTCGCTACTTTCAGTGCATTGTTTTAGCAGAAGTTGATCAGGAATTGTCCTTGGTCGTTTCGCTCTCCTATGCCAAAAGGTCCCATTGGTTCATTTATATCTTCCCTCTTTCCAATAACGGCATTTAGGTCTCCGATTATCCAGATGTTGTTTTTTCCAGATGGGTCCACATCCATTTCTCTTTCCAGTGTCTGCATAAAAGTTTCGTAGTTGTGCAGGTCATCCGGGCCGCCAGTCTGGCAGGGAGCGTAAACACAGTATATCGACATCAGTCTATGGTTCAGGCGTACTTGTAGACGGGAAATTCTAGGCGCCAGCTGGTCGAATCCTTCCACACAATCTTGGAACTTCCGGCTAACTAGAAAGGCTGTCCCAGATTGAGAGTCAGCGTCCGTTGGTCCGGCTTGATATAGTCGGTAATCGGAGTCGGTTAGATCGGTCACGACAGTTTCTCGCAATCGGTCCTGCCACGAGAAATCCTACGCAACAACCAAAATGGCGCGCAATAAATTTGCACAAACCTCATTCCAGTTTTCCGTTTCTGGCTCTTCCTGCATTTCGTTTTCTTTTTTGCTGTTGCCACATCCGTCTAAACGACTCTCATATCATTCTCATTGTTTATTGATTCATCAATCATTTCTTCTTCTAACTCTAAAATTTAGGCCATGACGTCGACAGACATTAAAAATATCATTGAAGCACTGAACAGCACGCTCGGTCATCTCGGACTGACCGTTGCTCCAGACGATTTCTCTCATCCGACGGTTAGTTGTTTGTTATTTTTAGTAACCGAACCATGTTTAGCCACAGCGAGTACAGATGATCTGCAGAGCATTCATTGTCCACGTTTTTGAAATTCCGGACCAGAATTTACTGCAACTGCCATTCGATGCACTATCAGAGGATGATCACGCTGAAGATTATACACGTGCTGCACCCCTCATAATGATCTTTGCCTCAATGTAGGCGTCTCTTGTATGTCGCTTAAATATCGTTTTAGGCAGCAGTTCGTTCACGATATGCATATGGAAGGCATTGTTTTTAAGATGTGTGATCTCGTTTCTCCTCAGCCTAAAAGATTCCGCACACTCATGTCATATCTTGCTGATTACCTCAAATTTCACACGGTTCGAATTATTCGTATTCTTTCAAGCGTCTTTCAGACTATGATGCCACACTGGGAGAACACATGTTCGATCTACGATGACAAACGGAAGCGTCTGACCGAGCTGCAGAAGGAAATTGATGAAACCTCGTCGAAAAGAGATGTTCTGAACAAAGAAATGGATTCTCGTAAAAGGCGTGAACATGAGGTTAGTATTTTGATCAACGTGTCTTACGGATTTTTTTTAGCTAATGACGTTCCTTGGCAAAAAGCAACAAGATCTCCAGCTTCAATTCGCTCGATCACAGGAATTAGAAACTGCTCACGAGATCAATAAGAAACACACGGAAACTACTAAATTTGAGCAGAATGAACTAGCTCTGGAAAAAGAAAGCCTGCAGATGCAGATTGAGCAACTCTCCCTCCAAATCGTTGCTTCTCCTGAGCGTGTGTTCCGAGAGCGTGAACAATACAGACAAGAGCTCACTCTAGCTAGGGAACAAGAAGAGAGACAAAGGTTTTTTTTAAATTTCTTTTTATATACTATTTTCTACAGAAAAGCTAACGAGGAGATCAAGTCTCAAATGGCGATGGCAGATACTGTTGGGCAGTACATTGAGAAGATTGGCGGAGAAGTTCAGCAAAATATACTGACCGAAGAAGGCCGTTTGGAAGAGATTCGCTCGAAAAAATTCGATGCTCTGCAGATGCAAAGAGAGGCAGAAAACAGGCTTCAGATTACTATCAACAATATCAAGGTTTGATTATGGTTTATTTATGCATCCAAGTTACGTTTAGACGATCGAATGCGAAATCAAGACCTTTGATGCAAATCTGAGCCGTGACAAGCAGCTGCATCTTGAACGTACAAATGAATTGGCCCAACGAAGAGCTGAATTAGAAAGGTAATCTCTTTTTCTGTTACAATTTGTTTATTCCATATCAGGGAGCTCGTCGACCTGAAACAAGGCAATACTAATCCAGCCGTGGAGCATCAACTGGTTGCCGAGATTTCCAGCCTGCGTTCACTGCGATCCGAGGTCGTCCGTGAGATGAGATCATCTATAGAAACTTCCGCCGAACTTTACTACAAGCTGCTGGAAAACGTGACTTTTTTCGATTCCTAGTACTATGGGTTTATAGGTCGACGAAGAGAGAAGGGCCTATGCTAACGATCGCCTCTATTATGAAAAAGTCGTCAAAGATATTGGAAAGCTCTCCGATTCGCCTTCGGATCTCAACGAAACAGGCAATCAATCAATGCACTTATAATTCTGTAACTATATTCAACTCCGAATCGGAGTTATTATTCGCAATGAAAACTTTCAAAGTCTTATTTTTTGAGTGAAAACTTTCAAATTCTTCTTGGGAACTCGCTCCAATGTGGTTTTTTATTCTTCTGCTCCTGCTGGTGTATCCCCGCTTGATTCTACTATGCTGCAAAATGAAGAAGACGACGCAAGAAGGTGCTTCAACCTCTTCTAAGAAGTCCCATCAACAGGCAAAGACTACAACTGACGAGGAGAAGAGAGGGATTGCAAAAGGAGTGTCGAAACCAAAGGAATCGCCCAAAGAGACGGTGAACAAGCTATCGAATGAGCCTGTTAGCACGGAGCAGTTGACGAATCGACCGAAGGCCCATCCTCCTACAGACCAGAAGATTTCGGAAATGAGTCAAAAGGCTCCGGAACAGAAAGAAGGAGTCGTGAAAAACCCATTCGTTTCAATGCTCAGCGAAGAAGAATTCGAAGCTGTCGTCGGTGAATTGCCAGTACATCGAACACAAAGTCCCATGAATGATGAAGAGCCGTCAGCTAAAAAGAGTCTACTGGAGGTCGCTTCAACACCCAAAACAGCCTAAAATTAGGAATTTGCAAATAAAATCAAAAGTTACCGCGAACGTCTCAGCCTACTTTCTCCTTTCGTCTCGTGTCTAATTACCCGTCTCTCTGTTACGTCTTACGGTTTCTCCGGTCCAGCCGGCCCTATGAAATTCGGTCGGAGGCCAATTAGCCCTTTGGACAGTCAATGTTGTTCGTCCTCCTACTCGCCCACTTTCTCCCGACTGTCTCAGGTAGTAAAAAAATTGATTGTGGATGAATCAGAAATCACAGCTGGTCATGGATGTAGTGGAGGTAACGAGACAACATATCTTCGCTCAGAAGGTCTTCGTCTCATGGAATTTGCGACACATTCTCTCAGTCAAGTGACTCTAAATGTTTGCGCTGACTCTTGCACAACCGATGCTAACGTAAGATTTCGTTTTTCCTTTAGAAATCAATCCGTATAGGGTCATCCGTGTTCCAGTTTCGAATACGATGCTCAATCCCAAGAATGTGCCATGCATTCCGAGGATGGTCAGCCTCTTGGACCGTCAGTGTTGGCAAAAGCGGAGCCGCCTCTTGCCTTTTTCCAACAGATCTGCGTCACAGGTTTCATATGAATGAAATAAAATACACAAGTCAGTTCAGAAGATCGACTGTGCCCAACTCCGTATGCTTTCGAAAGACATCCGCAATCAATGTTGGTTGGTCATGCTCTTCACGTTCAGGTTGTCGGAGGACTGTCCGAATGTCTCTCGCTCTGTCTGTCGTCTCTCGTTTTCATCTCCGTTCCTTGCAATTCGGTCATGTACTTTTACGAAACAGGAGAATGTATCCTCAACAGAGCTACCAAGTCGGATGTTCCCAAGCTGTTCAAGTCTGCTTAGAGAGTACTTGATCGAAAAACTCATTTCAGAGATGGTGTTCAGGAAGTCCTGGTCGACTACTTTGAGAATGTCTGTCAAGACGGTAATAGAAATGAGTAGAGTACCAAAATAGTCTTTTAGTGGATTGTGACGGGGGCGTTCTTCATTGGATCCGGTCAGAAGATTTCCAAATAGTAGCCAGAAAAGACGTCATCGTCGAGAGCAACAGTATCGAAGAGTGTCGAGCCCTTTGCACAGTCCTCAGCTACAAAATTCAAACATATTTTAAACTTTAGGCGAATCGCGTCGGAGAAGAGCGATTTCCATGTCGGGCGTTTGTTTTCAGTGGATCTAAGGGAGAATGTCATTTATCGGCCGAGACGGGAGTAGTCACACGCTCCAATTCGCCTCAGGCTGCCCAATTGAGTCCGATATCAGCCGGAGAGTACTTCCAGAAGTACTGTTTGAACTGTAAGTTTTCAAGAACAGAGAAAGACGACTTTCTCTCAATTTAGCAACAGTTCGATGTGTCGATGCCTCTTTTGAACATGTCATCAACCGGAAAATGAACACGGAACCTTATAGAGTGATGTCCTCTCCCTCGGCTCATACATGTCTCTCAATTTGTATCGATGAAGGAGCATCTTGTGCTTCTGTCACCTATGATACTATTCTGGTAAAGATTTGCAAAAAAGAGTTTCAACATACTTTTAGGACGAGTGTCATCTTTCGGACAAGTCGCAATTCAGTCACCCCGACCTCTTTCTTCCCTCCGATGGATCCGAATATTTTGACAAGGTTGTAAATAGTTTAGTCAGTCAGTTTACAGACATGTAGATTTGTGATACGGCCCTGTTGGAGCCGAGAGAGAAGAAAAAGCAGCCGGCGAATGCGTTGGCTGCTCCCCGGATCACTGTCTCGACTCCTCTAACAACCAATGATGATTCGGCAATATTGGTAGAGAATAGTCTGAACGAGCTGCCTCCGACGGAAGTCAAAGCTTCAACTTTTGGTGAGACTGAGGTGGCTGCAGAAGAGACTTTAGTTATCGACGATGAAGATGATTTCGAAGGAGATAACAAACTGACGTCTGAGAGCCATGTCAAAGCTCGTCTGTAACTCGTTTTATTCGTTTTACGTAAAAGGTTTAGATCTCACAAGTGAATGCAGAATATCTGGTATCACAGTATCCATTGGCTTTTCTCAGAACACAAGTGTAGGAGACGGAGCTACGAAAAGAAAAGAAAATTATTCAGGGATCGATATATGTGAAGGATCATTTTGCCACGTGTCGTTCAGTATTCACGGAATCAAAAGATGTCGAACTACATATTCCTTTTCCAAGAAATGACGAAGAATTTCCTAGATGTCCCGGTGTTGAAATGGTATGACAACGTTTTGACAGACCTCCTTCTTTTAGAGTCCTTCGCAATGGTCGTTTATGATAGTTGTCCAACGGAATGACATGTCTTCGCCTTCTCTAGTCACCTCGACCGACCGAGTATTCAATGTCACATGCGATTACTCAAAGCTAGTTGACAAGGAATTCAACTTGTTCGTTTTTCAGATCTTCTTTTCGAAAAAGTATGTTCAGAGATCATCCCACCACTGAACTCAAATCGAGCAAGATCAAGATGCACATCCTGCGAAATGGTTCACCAGTTTCTGTAGTTCCTCTCGGAGAAAAGGTCGAACTCAGATGGACTATCGTCGATGCAGCAGCCGGTCTGGGATTCTTCGTGAACGAATGTGTAGCAGAACGTGTCGGTGGTTCTCCACCAGAGCCGGAACCATTGAAACTCATTCATAGAGGGTATTTTACCAGTTCTCCCTTATTGAAATTCATATTAAAGTTGTCCGGAAGAACGGGTTCAAGGAAAACTGATCGATGATCCAGTGGAACAACTACCCGGCGGATTCACCACTCGTTTGAAGACATTTCGATTCGACGGTTCTCGACGAGTCAGAATCAAATGCGCGATCGACGTCTGTGTCGACGAATGTCCGCCTGTGAGTTTATTGACAGTATCGCAACTTTCCGGCGACGTAGACATCTCGAATTTCGCGATTTCCACAGCCGAATACGACGGCGTCGAGTAGTTGATCGACGGGAAGACCTCTCAGTAGTTCCGAGTTTGTATTGACAGCTATTGCGTCAAACTGCTTTCCAACCTGGGAACAGCAACGATCATGACACTACACATGTTTGTCACCTCGAAATATCCAGTTTTGTCAAGTATCTTCAATGACCGTGCTCCTCCCGTTGTAGCTGAAGAGAAGAGTCTTTGGGCAGTCAGACCAGCGACGCTTCTCGAATTGTTTTTCATCTTTTGAAAACTGTTAGATTTCAAGAATTGCCTCACTTGTTGCGTGTAACAAGCCCATCTCATCTCTTCCAAAAAAGCGATTCTATTGTTACAATCTGTTCCAAACGAGAGATGCGTCTGCTCACTCAGAACTGGCACCCCGTCTCCAAGATATCCTTCCGTCAAAGGACAAACACAAATGTTGGCTCCCTAAATTATCCTTCTATTTATTTTGAGTTTCTTCATACACTGCTGGTAAACTTTTTCATGTTCTCCGGAGGCGTATATGTTGCATGAACAGCCGTGAAGTTTTCGTCGAGGGAGAGATTGTTCAAAAGTAGATCTGAAGGGACCTTTTGATGAACTGCCTTCGAATCGGCAATCTCTTTCGGTTGTTCTTCCAGATGCATGTGAAAGGCAAGACCATGTTGCTTCGAATACTCGTGCAGTCTTTGAATGTTTTCTAGAGGAACAGCTCGAGCGGAATGGGCTAAATCATGATAGATACAATGCGATTTGTAATACCTGCAACAGCAATCGTAACAGTCGGCCCACTCTCTTCCATCAGTTTCTCCAAATTTTCGACAAATTCGTCGTAAGACGATGTAAAGTTCTTCTGTACGGGATGTAGTTCTCCTCCAGTGAATCCTGCCCTCTCATAGAGTGTCTTTAACATATTCAACAGACATCTGGCTTAGAACATACCTGTATCAGAACAATTCTGATCCCCACATCTCGCGCCGCCCGGATCACGACCTTGTCCAAGTCGAACCTTTCCTTGCCATGATGAACATAGTGGAACTCGCCGACAGTTGTGATTCCAGCCGATAACATTTCTTTGAACGTGGAATGGCAGTACTTGAAAATATGATTCGATTCTGAGATAGGAGTGTTACCTGGTAGAGTTTCTCCTCAGTTATCCCATCCACTAAAGCATACATGTTGTCTCTCCAGGCCCAAAAAGTCTCGGCAGATTTTCCGCCAATTTCACTTCTTCCTCGAAGATGTCTATGAAAGGCGTGGGAATGAGCATTTACGAAACCGGGAAGTAACAGTACTTCTTCGATGTGTTCACCAGTCCTGGCCTCTTCAATAGAAATTATGTTGCCATCCTCATTGTAGACGATTGATAGATTTTCTTGAACTAAGCCGTTGTAGAAAATGTATCGAGGACTGAAGCGATGGGACATCTCTGAACAGAGTAGTGAACAAGGTCAACGGGTGGTGATAGGACACGGCCTCATAAAAAGAACGACAGTCGTTTCAGGTTGTTTGCGACAACAGTGAAAAGAGTTACGGCAGGAAGAAAAGGAGTCCAAAGATGAAGCCCGACTTTAGTTTCAAAGGACAACGAAGTACAGTAACAGGAACACTTACTATTGTCGAAAGAGAACAGAAGACTGAGAAAAAGCCACGACCGGGTGAGTCAACTTATTGAATATGCAGAGGGGACATGTCAAAACTGTCATCTCGTCTTTCTCAAGTCGATTCTTTTAGAGTTTCTCTCGTCGGAAGATCGATTCTGTATGTTCCGATGGCAAGCTACAGCAGTCGCGATCGGTTTCGCTCTTATCGGGTCAGCTGGACTTCTTGGTCTTGCTCGAGGTCTTCACAACTTGTGTACACGACATAACGACGACGAATCATGCTCTTCCAGTGTCTCTGAACTCACCAATAGTATGAGATTTGTTGCAATAGAGATACTTTGATTCAGGTTCCAGCTACAGTCGATCCTGCTCACAACAGTCAAGAATATACGACGAACCAAGAAGAATGCGATAGTTTCTCAAATAATATTGTTTATTCGTAAAGAATTGTCGTAAAGAGGTTGAAAGAAAGTGTACTCATCGGGCAATCCGCCGGGAGTTGGGGGCGCTGACAGCTATTAATATCAAGGCGGACCTCTTTCCATTCGGTAGTCAATGCATCTTTTTCGTCGTAGTACTTGTTTACAAACAAGTCAGTGATAAGGATATGCTTCCATCTTGTTCATTAGTTCGTAAAGAAAAACTTGAAGGGTTTGTAAGCAGAAAGGACAATAAATTGTAGTGCTTATCCTGAAAGGAGAACATGAAGTGTTTTTGTATAGAAACAAACTTCAACTGAAAAGTGACAAAAGAGACTCATTATCAGTTTGTGTCTTATGTTCGAGTGGTTTAGGCCGTGCAGCTTATCTCGGATTTTCTGGGAACAATTTGATAATCTGGACGAGAATCGACGTAACTAACTACAAACCTCGTTGAAGCACAGATGTCGAGACTTAGTTTTTACCATCTTCAATATTGAATGCAGAGTCTCTTTTTCTGATCTGGAGTAGCATCAAATAAACGTATAGTGAATTTCTTGCTTATGAGCGACAGTATTTCGTTCGTATTGTTTCGAATCCTCTGGCGGGAAAGCTCCTACTGTGTGAGGGACTTATTGTGCAGGGATTATTTTGTGTTGTAGATAGTAACAGTTGGTTTATGGAGAAGTAACTGTATGGAACATTGACGAACATGGATATCAGAAAGAATATATGCGTCCTTTCGCGGAACTTGTTCCCCGAACGATGAGAGTTCGTAACTCACGCCTATCCACTGGTTTTGTGAAAAGTTGCGAAAAGAGTGAACGTCATTGGCTGCCCCAAAATGTGCACTGTGATTTGGAACGAGGGAGAGTCGTCTTATCTGGTCGACTAGTCTTCTCTTCTGCTCCAACATGGACGAGTCGAAAGAAAAGAACAATGGGTAAATTTGCCTTTTCTCCTTTTTCGAACAACAGTTTACAGATTACCCGAAAACTTTTCTGTAGCGAGTGAAGAGAAGAAGGACGATGTTGCCAAAAAGGTCCCGCTCACAACATTGGCAAGTTGTTCTTTTATTTTTGAGTGGATCAGTGTGGACGCAGTTTTCCTGTTCCGGTTGCTGTAGACAAGCAGAGGACCAAACTGACTCCTCAAAACAAACTTTACCTGATCCTAAGCTAAAGGTTTCTGGCTTACTAAGTATAATCTCGACAGTGTCTAACTTGGTTTGGCTTGTTCATGACGACGCACAGACAGACACTTGAATCCTGAACATCCTGAACTCTGCAACTTTTTTTTCTATTTTTCCGACTGGTTGTAAAGCTTAAGTAATGAACTTCCGAAGTTCCTCGAGTATTTGTAAATCCCCTTTACTTTTCTGTTTGCGGACAAAATGTCGAAATCTCTGAACATACGGATGGAATTCTTTGTTCCGCAAGTAATCAATAGGGATTCCCCTTGTTCTATTTTTATCTCAGGCGCATTTACACCCTAACTGATAATCTTGTCTGTTTCTGACTTCATTTCCGTCTCTTCCAGTTTCGATATGCCACGGGTAAAGAACTGTGTCTTCTTTTTCTGGGAATCGTCGTGTCCTGTGCAACAGGAGCTGGTCTGCCCCTTCTCTCAATCCTCCAAGGAAAAGTCTCACAAGATTTCATTGAAAAGCAGGCAGATATTGATGGTACATACAATGGTTAATTTATTCAGTTCATTTAAAAATGTTACTTCTAGCAACCGAATTCGGACACAAGTTCAGTAACGCCACTTTTGAACACGACGTGATGAATGGTTTGTTCTACGTATTTCATTATTATTTTATTCTTCAGTCGTCTATGGTTACATGGGAATGGCTATTGGGATTTTTCTGGCGGCCAGTCTCCAAGTTACTTGCTTTTTGATAGTCTGCGAGCAGTTGAGCAACAGATTGCGAAGACGTTTCGTGGAAGCCATTTTGAGGTGAGTCGAAATTGGAGAAAATAACTTGTTTTACAGGCAAGACATTCCGTGGTTTGATAAAAACAACGCAGGAACATTGGCTCCCAAGCTTTTCGAGTTAGTTCTTTCAAATATTTAAAGAAGCGAAATTTGTAGCAACTTGGAGCGAGTTCGCGAAGGAACAGGAGACAAAATTGGACTGATGTTCCAGTATACCAGCCAATTTCTGACGGGATTTATAGTCGCTTTCACTCATTCCTGGAAGTGAGTTGGGGTAGCAGCAGAGGGGAACAAAAGCTTTTCTCAGACTGAGTTTGATAATGATGGCATTCACTCCGATTCAAGCACTTTGTGGATTCGGCATAGCTAAGGTAACCATTAGAATTTGCCCAAATAACAAAGTTTCCAGTCAATGTCGACATTTACTCTCGTCGAAACAGTGAAATACGCAAAGGCTGGACGGATAGTAGAGCAGGCTATCAGTTCTATACGAACTGTAGTCGCTCTGGGCGGTCTGAACTTTGAAATTGACCGTTACGCGGATGCTGTTGCGGAGGCAAGAAAGGCTGGAATTCTGAAACATTTGTTCATGGGAATCTCCTTCATGGCCATGGGTTTGACAAACTTTTCGTCGTTTGCTCTCGCTTTCTACGTCGGAGTTGGATGTAACATCTCTCTTCCACAGTGTATTTCGGTCATTTAGGGTTCCATAACGGTACTCTCGAACCCCAGAACCTCATGACCGCCTTCTTCTCCGTTATGATGGGTTCAATTGCTTTGGGTCAGGCTGGACCGCAGTTTGCCGTTCTGGGAGCCGCTCAAGGTGCTGCTGCTTCCATTTTTGAAGTTTTGGACAGAGTGAGTTGTCCCTTCTTCGAGTATTTATTTGTAAATAGGAACCGGAAATCGACTCTACAAGTAAATGTGGAATTATCGGAGATGGCTTCATTGGCAATATCTCCGTCAAATCGGTCGATTTTCGTTATCCAACTCGTCCGGATGTTCAAGTTCTTGATCAATTGTGTCTCGAAGTAAAAGCTGGAGAGACGATCGCCTTGGTTGGAGCATCCGGCTGTGGCAAATCGACTATAGTCGGTCTGCTTCTTCGATACTATGATGTGGAGACTGGAACGGTTTGGAATTCTCATATACTCTATTCAAAAAGATGCTTAGATTACAATTGATGGCACGCCAATCTCTGAACTGAATATCGAGTACCTTCGCAACCAAATTGCCGTCGTGTCTCAGGAGCCGGTTTTGTTTAATTGCAGCATTGAGGAGAACATAAAGGTGGGTAACTGGTAGTCATTACTCTCTCGACAAATAGCTGACATAATCAAAGGGGTTCTTTTTCAGTATGGACGATTGGATATTGACGAGAAACAGATGATTGCTGCCTGTAAAATGGCCAATGCTCACGCTTTTGTCAGCGGAATGCCTCAAGGTTATCAGACTTTGGTCGGAGATCGTGGAACGCAGTTATCTGGAGGGCAGAAACAAAGAATCGCTATTGCTAGGTACTTTCCATTAACTGAAGCTAATTTACTTTCCCTCAGAGCTCTGGTGAGAGATCCAAAAATTCTTCTTCTTGACGAGGCCACGTCTGCTTTGGACGCCGAAAGTGAAGGAGTGGTACAGGCTGCTTTGGATAAGGCTTCAAAAGGAAGGACGACTCTGATTATTGCACATCGTCTTTCCACTATCAGGAAAGGGTCTAACCTCTTTTGTATACGATGACTTTTGCCGCCCCTTTTTAAGAAATTAGTTCTAGACCAGCCGTCTATGACGGTTGTTGTCGCCTTGGCTCAGTGACAAATTCTGTCTAAATTATATATTCCAATCCAAAATCTTAAAGTTCAAAATTTACAATCTAATCCTGACAGTTTCTGACGCAACCATTTCAGGTTGCTGACAAAGACACTTGTAGTAAAGAGATGAGGAGCCAAATAGAACTGATCCATTTCAAAAAATCAACTCCATGCACATATTTTTAGTATATTGGAAAGCCAATATTTTAGGAATGCCCATAAGATCATCGCCATTAAAGGAGGCCGAGTGATCGAGCAAGGAACTCATGATGAACTGTTGGACCACAAAGGACTGTATTACGATCTGGTCAATGCTCAGTCTTTCTCTGATGCCGTAGATAATGTCAAAAGTAGGAGTTTACAGTGACTATCTTCCAATTTTTTATTCAGTTGTCTCGGAAGAAGAGTATGTCAGAGGATCTCGACGTGGAAGTAAAGTGTCTAATATCTACAGTCGAGAGTTCTCTCGGGAGATGTCTGTCGTCTCGAGTGGCTTGGGAGGAAGAGCTCGAAGTGCCTCTATTTTCACTCTCGATCCAACGGAAGAAGTTGACGAAGGAAAAGAAAAGAAGGACGATCTCAATCGACTCAAAAGAGGTTAGTTCTCTCAAAACCTTCTATACGAAAATGTATTCAGAGCTGAAAGAAGCCAATGTTTCCAAGACCAATCTGTTCGAGATTATGTCTCATGCTCGCAGTTCCTGGTGGTGTCTGTCCATTGGTCTTAGTGCCTGTCTCGCTGGAGGTCTTGTCTTCCCTGCATATTCCGTCTTCTTCACTCAGATTCTTCAAGTTTGCCATTTCTAATATCATTCTGCAACAAGAAGTTTAGGTCTTCGCCGGTCCGTTCGATCAAGTGCTGAGCAAAGGTCATTTTTGGGCTCTGATGGTATAGACTAAAATGCAATTTTCATTGCTTCTTTCAGTTCCTTGTATTAGCTGTCATCCAGGGATCAACTTTTTTCCTAGAGACATTCTTTATGGGAATGACGGCAGAGAATTTAGCAGCTGATCTTCGAAACAGACTTTTCACAAACATCGTATCTCAAGATATGGGCTATTTCGACTCGCCTCTTCATGCCTGCGGTAAATTATGTACTCGATTGGCCACAGATGTTCCCAATCTTCGATCTGTTCGTGTCTTTTAGAACTTTTCTATTGGTTCGTTTAGGCAATGGACTTCCGTCTGAGTACAGTTTTGGTCACATTGATTTCCATGTGTGCTGGTGTTGTTCTTGCCTTCTATTACGGCTGGAAAATGGCTTTCCTCGTGGTCGGATTTGTGCCAATTTTGGGTCTTGGCCAATCACTTCGAACCAGAGTCATGCAAGGAAAACACAGAAAGAACGCCAAAGACTTCGAAGATTCTGGAAAAGTTGCCATGGAAGCCATTGAACACGTTTGTTATTTTTGTTATGTGGTACACATCTGTTACAGGTTCGCACTGTACAAGCACTCACGAAAGAACAATTGTTCTATGAAAAGTTTTGTAACTATTTGGAAGGTCCTCATCGAGATGCTTTGAAGGAGGCAGCAATCCAAGGAATCGCCTACGGGTAAGAACAGTCCGAATTATGTAGAAGATGCAAATTTCAGTTTCGCCTCTTGTGTCATTTTTGTGCTCAATTGTATTTCGTATCGTCTGGGCCTTTATCTCATCATGGATGGACAGGGTATGAAATTACAGAACTATTGTCATTGTATTATTTTTACAGAAGAGCCGATCAGAGTACTCAGAGTCATGTATGCAATTTCCATTAGTGCCACAACTCTTGGCTTCGCAACTTCGTATGTCATCCCTCGAAATATAACTTTTGTTCTCCAGATACTTCCCTGAATATATGAAGGCAACTCTTGCTGGAGGTATCATTTTCAACATGCTTGAAGAACGATCGAACATCAATAATCTATCTCCGGATGGCAAGAAGGAGGTTCTGCTTGAGTCTTATTTGTACTCACACTTACAATTCAGACACTTACTGGACGAGTCGAGTTCCGAGATGTTAAATTCTGCTATCCACAGAGACCTCAAGTTGAGATTTTGAAAGGACTTAATTTCTCAGTTCGACCTGGAGAAGTGCTTTTGAAGTTAACGGAGACCAATTCTCCTCATTTCAGACTCTTGCCCTGGTCGGACCTTCTGGTTGTGGAAAGAGCACTGTAGTCAGTCTCATCGAACGCTTCTATGATGCCAAAGAAGGAGAAGTTGTGAGTTCATACAAACATTTTTTTAGATAACTGCTTTTCAGCTGCTCGATGGACACGACATTCGTACCTTGAACCCGGTCCATACGAGGTCGCAAATAGCCATCGTATCTCAAGAGCCGATTCTTTTTGACGCCTCAATTGCCGAGAACATTGTCTATGGACTGGATGGTAATTGTTGTTTTAAAAATATTAAAACAGCAAGCTCAGGAGAAATCGGTCAAGATCAAATAGAAGAATCCTGTCGCTTAGCCAACATTCACCAGTTCATCAGCCAACTTCCTGATGTGAGACTGTTTCTTTAAAACATTTCAACACTTTTAGGGCTACCAGACTCGTGTGGGAGACAAAGGAACACAGTTATCTGGAGGACAAAAACAAAGAATCGCCATTGCTCGTGCGCTCGTTCGAAGCCCCAAGATTCTTCTTCTTGACGAGGCCACGTCGGCATTGGACACAGAAAGTGAGAAGGTCGTTCAGGAGGCGCTGGACAGAGCAAGAGAAGGTCGAACCTGTATTGTAATTGCTCACAGGTATACTTAACCACAAATCAAAATTTCAAATTTATTTATTTTGAAACTTTATTAAACACAAATCAATTTGTTCAATGGTACTTTCAGACTATCAACAGTTGTTTCGGCAGACTCCATTGCTGTCGTGAAGAACGGAGTCATTGTTGAACAAGGAACGCACAATGAGTTGCTTGGAGTTCGTTTCGATTCATATTTAGTCTCATTACTTTTTTGCAGCTGAGAGGAACGTACTACGAGTTGACTCAGAAACAGACTCTTCACAAGAAGACCGATGTGAGAGAAACTGCGGAAGAGTGATCATAAAAGTCTTAAAAATGAATTTGAAAGCATCAATACATTATTGAAATAAACAGTTTTTATTATTAAAAGACAACTCTTTGGTCGATCAGTTCCACGGCTTCCGACTGACCCATCCTCTCCAGGGCATCTCGTACACGGGATATTTTCGCCTCTGGTAGTTGCTACTCAAGGAGTATTTGTGAGAATAAAATACAAACCTCAAACTGATCTAGTAGGATCATGCTCGGACTCGACTCTTCATCTGAGCAAATTTCGATTAACTCGATCATGTGTTGGCATCCCAACTCCTTTGCCAGTTGTTGCCATCTAGATTCCAAATCCAAAAGTTTTGACAGACGTAGACGTGTAAGATAGTCAAGACAACTGATGTCATCTACTTTCTTCTCTTTTGTATGGAAAGAGGAACGAACCTTTGCAGAATGCTTTGGTCGACTGACGAATCGGGGCGGAACTTCGACTTGGACCCGGTCGATCGTCGAAAACCACAGGTTCTGGTGAGAGCGAATCACATCTAGTCGGAGAAGAGGGCGACGATTCGGCTCGCTTTATAATAACACGTGAGATACCCGTATCAACATGAGGACGAACCGAACGACCGAAAAGGGCCTCTCTGGAAGTGGGAAGATCTTTCGGAGTTGACCATTCCTGTTCCTTTGGGGGCGGTGTGACTCTGAGCAAGTTTCATCAGATTTCCTTAAAAACTGACCGATGTCCTCTAATCACTCTTTGAGCCGTCTCATCATCCCAGTCCGTCAGACATTCTCCCCGCAGATTCGTCTTGCTTGCATCTGCTCCTCCATCCAGCAGCATCCCCAAAACGACGTAATTTGCATTTTGTCTGGCTAACAAAAGAGAAGTTACTCCACTCTTGTCCTCAATATCGCAATCGGCTTCTCTCTACAAATTCGACTAGATCAAATCGTAGATAGTTCCACCTGAATTAAAAACTGGACGAGTTCGGGATCGTTCATAATGACTGCGTGCATTAGTGGACTTTTGCCACTTCCATCGAGTGTGTTGATCTGACAACCGGCGTCCAAGAGCATTTCCACTAGAGACAATTTCAGTCTGTGTTCATCAATTTAGTGACCAAAAACCTGTTCAACCTTCTAACAGCGAGATGAAGAGCAGAATGACCTTCATCGTTCAGTTCTTCTAGAGGCAACGGAGCTTCATTCTTTGGTTCCAAAACTTCTTTGAAAATGGCATCGTTGTAGGCGTCGGCCAGATAATGGAGGGCCTGTTTAGAATAAGAATAGTCTTCTTTCTATAAAAATCTACCGTGTTCTGATGACCATCCTTCAGAGCAACATCTGCGCCGTTGTTTACCAGATAATGTACAGAATCAGGATCGCCCGAGCGAATGGCCATGTGCAAGGCAGTCTGACCTCGATGATTCCTAAGATTTACTACCTCGGGTTTATCGTCAGACGACAAGGCTGACAATAGTGCTTTCAATGCATAGCTCTGAGTGTGTTTTGCTGCCATGTGAAGTGGACTGAAACTTTTTTTTCCTTTATTTTGAAACATCCTCACGTATTTCCATCGGCGTCTTGGTTTCCGATACAAGCCACGAAAGGTCTCAACAGTGGAAGTATTTCCCCGGAACGAGAGAACTCGTGAAGACAATCGGTGAGCTGACTCGGAGAACGTCTTAGTTTCCTTGAATTTATTGGTATCCACGTATATTTAGTAAATATTACCTATCACTTTCAGAGTATGTCAGAGTTATTCTGACTTCTGAACCGGAACTTCGCAGACACAACTGAATCTGTTCAGTTGGATTCGGAAGACGTGGAATGACAAAAGTGACCAACTGGAACATAAACAATTTGTGGTATTTTCCAAACTGACTTTGTCTCTTTCGATCACATCTTCGGCCGCATGTACAGCCTCTCCAGCAGCTATAAGGACATCCAATGGCTGTTCTGGAGCATGTGTCAATACTAGCCAAAATCTGTCTCCGGCTGCCGCAGTCGAAGAGCTCAATTCTTCCACCGCTAGCTGCTCTCTTGTCGAAGGACTTTTAGGCGGTGAACCTAACACCTTTAATCGGTTTTTATCAAAGAACAGGTTAGAATTCTCACTTCTGTGTCTGACAAAGATTTTGAGAGAAGATCGTTGGCGAGAAGAGTGTCAGGCATGGACGAGAACTGGAAAACAATTGACTCCTGACAGTGAGCAGTTTTGAGTGGGATTTGGTGAGCTCGGGAGTAAACAAAAGGGGTTTGAGGAAATATTTCTATAGCGAACAGGAAAATGGATCAAGAACAGTCCAGCTGGTGTCAGCTGAGATTTCAGGCCGGTGGCTTTGCGCCGTCCTCTTCGATTGAGCCACTCGCGACTGTGTAAAGTCCCCTTGGTGTGCCGGATCGCGGTCCGGTCATCAAAACGTCATGCGAACATCCTCGAGACTCTCGACAATTTGTCGTTTTGACATGGTTTTTGAAACAAATTTAGTGCATAACAACGGGAACAGTCAACAACAATGTAACAGAAACCAAGTTTGTATCATATGACATCTTCTTCCTCCTCATCAGCTTTCGAGCTGAGATATTGCTTCTTCTTGGCAGTGTTGGTGTAAGAACGGAGAATCCACTCGTCTTCAGCTGCGTTGATATTCTCTAGTGTTCCAAGCTTGATGCAGTAAGCTGAAAATTGGGGAGTTCGTGGGAAAATAGTTGCATTTTACGTCGCATTTCAAAACGAGGGCCAACTTCTGACAGCTCGAGTTCTCCCCCTTCACCGTTCTGAAAAAAATGAAATGATGAAAACATGGAAAAAATTTACCTTGTAAGTATGATGGCGGAACGAGATGAAATCATCGCTGTTTGAAAATGTCATGACTCGCTTGGAAGAGCTTTTTGGTACCGGAAACAGGTACTTCAAAACGCTTGTGAACTAAAGTGACAAATGCTGAATTGGACACACAAAAGAACTAACTCTGTGTCCCAGTTTCGTGTTGAGATTATTAAAGATCAGATGAGGATATTGCTCGCTGACAGCCTCTCTGTCCGGAATATCGTGTCTCATGACAACGTTACTGAGCGTGAAATAGGCTGTGGGTCCGAAGGGAAGATGGCAGACGACCATTCCGTCCGGCTGACCGCGCGTTTCGGTTAGAAGAATGAAATCAGTAACCTAAAGTTTACGTACAATGCGAAGGAATCGGGAAAACATACATCGTTCGATCGACAAGCTTGTACAAGCTGCTTCACATCATAATGCCCGCGATTGATACGCTGTGCGTTAGGGAATATTAGCTTCATTTCCTGAAAAAAAACGTGATAACTCGGAAAAATTTATTTCATACCTTTGAGAAGATTTTCAGTTTGCTGGAAGGGTCTCTGCTAGTCGAGATGACAATTTTTGGATCGCGAGAACCAGCCCATCTGTACTCGTCATCGATAGTTTGGGTCTAAAAGCGTTTGATTTATTTGCATAAACAGGAAGTGAATACCTGTCCTCCCCATTCCGCGCCTTTGGCTAATTCCACTGCTTCCTTTCTCAGAGATGCGTCTACTTTTCTAAATGAATAAATGAACTTCACATATTTCAGCAAACTCACTTGTTATTCTCCAAGGCATCTCGAATCTTTTCTCTTTTTTCCTCGATTGTTTTCTGCTTTTCTTCTAGCGACTTCCTGTAGATGTATTCGCGTCTGAGTCGATTTTCTCGACGAATCATCCTGAAAATGGAACTAATATAAGGGAGAAAGAGAACAACTAAAAGATGGCAAGCAAAGCGCATAGGAATTGCACAAACGCCGCACATGTTTTTTTTTAAAAAGCGTGCAGCAAGAAATGAGAAGCGCACCTAAACAAACGTTTCAGTGTATAATGGAAAACTGTTCTATGTAATCAGCAAACAATGTTCAAGAAGCGGATGAAGGCAAAGCTCTTCAGGTGATTTCCGTTCTGCTCGTTCTTGTATAAAAAATGACCATCACCGATATAGCTACCAGGGTTGGGCGAACATTGAAATTTTCGAAATACAACAAGAAATATCAAAATAATAGCAGAAGAAAGTCAATCTAGCAGTAAAACGGCCTTTTTACACAAAAATGTCAAAACACGGCCATTTTCGTCCATTTCAAGGTGTTCTTTCGATTTTTTTCTTCCACTGACTATTTTCAACATGCTTTTTACGAAACATCATGAGAACAGAAGAAAACGACAAAAAAACAGTGAAAACCCCATTTTGTCAAGGTTTATTGCACTTCCCGCCATTTTTTTGAGCTCGCTGCGCGCCAGCTTGCTCGCACGGGCGCAGTAGGGTCACACTTTAAATAGTACTGAATAAATGTTTGTGTTTGTTCCTTTCGCCAGTTCCATGTTCGCCCTCGAACACGTTCGTTTCGCGCCGGTCAAAACGAACCCCCAGCCCTGGAATATAGCTACATGCAGGCTTGTTGAGCTGCGGTCTGGGCTGGGCTGCGGCCAGGTTGGACTTTGCGGCGGGCTAAAAAAATTCATTTCGCATTTTTTTCTGATGTTTTTTGTTTCCAAATACGTCCCCCGATTAGATTTAGTTTTGCCATCAGGAAAATTGGAAGAAAATCGAAAACTGACGACAAAAATAGAAGAAAATGCGGTTTTTTGACGAAATTCTGTAAAAATGGCAGTTTTCTTCGATTTTCATTGTCAATTTTCGATTTTCTTCCAATTTTTCTGATGGCAAAACTAAATCTAATCGGGGGACGTATTTGGAAACAAAAAAAAATGCGAAAAAATTATTTGTTCAAACTTTGCGCGCAAAGTTTTCAGAGGATTTGCGTGAGGTTACGGTATTCATTTCCGTCACAGAGGCGTTGAGAGCTTTGCTATTTTTTTTTCAAATTTGGAGCTCCTCATTTTACGACGTTGGTTACAGGAAACATGGACGTTGACGAGCTAGATATAGGAATTGAGCCGTCTTTGATTGCTAAACCGAGGGTACAGCTATTGCCTAAAATTATGAATGGAGGAATCGCAGGTTTGTTACCACTTGTTGCTAGATTATACGGTTTTTTGCAGGAATCGTCGGCGTCTCCTGTGTGTTTCCACTCGATTTAGTTAAAACACGCCTGCAGAGCCAGAAAGGAGTTTCTAAATATACTGGCATACTGGATTGCTTTCACAAAACGATCGCCCAAGCTGGACCTACGCGGTTTCAGCAATTCCGATCACTTTATCAAGGAGCATCTGTGAACATTCTTCTCATAACACCAGAAAAGGCCATCAAACTTGTAGCTAACGATGGTTTGTACCAATTTTGGCTGTAATTTACGCGATATTTAGTGTTCCGCCATGCTCTTAAAAAGGATAGTGAATCGCTCTCCAACATACGGTATCTTTTCTCTATTGTATCTCCAAACAAAATTTCAGAGGAATGCTTGCCGGTGCATGTGCTGGGTTTTGCCAGGTTGTTTAAAGTCACTATTTTAACGTTTAGAATAGGTAGTCATTACAACGCCGATGGAACTCCTCAAAATTCGAATGCAACAGGCCACTCAGCGTGTGAGCGCAAGAAAACTCGTCATAGGTTCGTCTATTTTTCACTCTATAGCTCAAGTTGTTCAGACTTCTTGAAAACTGATGGCCTGTGTGGCCTTTACAAAGGTTTACGACCTACTATGGCCCGCGATGTCACATTTTCAGCAATTTACTTTCCCCTTTTTGCCGAGCTCGATTCGTGGGGACCGCGAAAGAAAGACAAATCTGGTATGTCTTCACTTTTCATTCACTCTTCTTTTCTAGGAGATGCAGTTTTCTGGGCCAGCTTTCTAGCCGGATTGTCAGCAGGTGCCATTGCTTCTTTTTCTGTCACCCCTCTCGATGTCATCAAAACCCGACTTCAGTCCGCAACGGCCAGTGATAAGAGGTAGATTTGTTCTTTTTTTACTGTTCATACATTTATAGCATATGGAATACATTCAAGTCCATTCTATCAACAGAAGGTCCTTTGGCACTCTTCAAAGGAGCAGCATGCCGAATGATGGTAATGGCTCCACTTTTTGGAATAGCACAAATGGTCTACTACATTGGAGTTGCTGAAAAAATTCTTCAGCGCGAGAAATCACAACGAGTGTAGTTTCGAACATTGTCATTTTTAGTCTTTTCAATGATCTCCATAAATAAACATATCGTTCAGAATGACCTCTTATTACAAAGTATCTCTATCTTTTACCACTCTATGACACTGTCATTTTATGCTTTTAGATGGTCTGCTTTGAAACGTTGGCAGTGGAGATTGATTGTGCTCCCAAAATATTGTTCATAGGCGGAGGAAATATGGCCGAGGCAATTGTAACCGGATGTATCAACTCTGGTAGCTCTAAAAGTCTTTTCATCAAAATGTATATTTAAGGTTTTCTAAAACATGAGCATGTAGCGGTTACTACAAAATCGGAAAGTAGTGCCAACAAATGGCAGCAAAAAGGATTCACACAGGTTTCCACTTCAAACTCGGGCATCATCAACATTCTTGGATCGTGTATCTGCTCAATTTTATAAACCAAAACGTTATTTCTAGGTATTGTTGTGCTCGCCGTCAAACCACACTTGCGGCACGATGTTTTCAAGGATCTTGCAAATTCTAGACTTGCCGGTGTCCCACTGATCATTTCTTTGATGGCTGGTATTAAAACATCCGTTTTAGAGCAAGAGCTGGCAGAAGTTGGCTACAAAAGGTAGGTAAACAAATGAACTTTTTGTTGACTGTTCAGCGCGTCGTCACATCAAGTATTAACACATGTATACTCCGTAAAGTAAATCCCAAGAAAATGCAGTCCTTTAAAATAACGTGTAAATGTTGAATATTCAGCCAAGCGAAATTTTTCATTGTGTATCAACGGGTCCTTTTTGGAGTTTTCTCGGGATTTACTTTACGGAGTATAGACACGTTCTTCGTCTGATGCCCAACACTCCGGCTTCAATCTCGGCCGGATCTACACTCTTGGCTCGAAACCACAGCGTTGCACCTCCATTAGTTCGTTACTCGAAACGCGAAATATTCTGTTTTTAGATTCAATTGACCAAAAAATTGGCTGAATCAGTTGGGATGTGTACTGAGATAGACGAGAGATATTATAACGCTGCAGCCGCTATCTCCGGATGTGGTCCCGCCTGGGTTTTCATGTTCATCGAATCTCTCGCTGATGGGGGAGTTCTAGCTGGTGTGCCACGGAATGAGGCTATGCAATTGGCTGCTCAGACTGTTATGGTATGTAGTCCCTCATACATTCAATGCGAATTTTCTAGGGTGCTGCGAAATTGGTTCTGGTGACGGGAGAGCATCCAGGAGTGCTCAAAGATCGAGTTTGCTCTCCCAATGGTACTACCATCGCTGGATTGCGCAAACTGGAAAGTTCCGGATTTCGCTCAGCAGTTATAGAAGCGGTCAAAGCTGCTGCCGATAGAGCCGATGAAATGTGAACAGCTTTATAAAAACAAAGAAATAAACAGGAAACCTACTAAGAATTTGAAGTATTCAAGAAATTGACAAAAAGAGATGCTATTCTTGCCGAATTTTGTACGGGATGCGTCTTTGACATAGTGATGAACTGTCGTCTAAGACGTGAGAGCTCGGCTATAGATCGCATTCTTGTGAAGTTAATCTGAAAAGTGAAAACGCTAGAATAAGATAACTACCTGATTGTCCCCAGTATCAGCAGGCGGGATGATGATGGGCTGTCCTATCATGCCGTCTTTTTGACCTTGGATAACGCTATTCACAACTTCCTGTGTTATTCGGTCTAGTTCGTGAAGATAATTTGTTGGAGCAAGTGGAACAACTTGAGTGCTCTGATTCTCCGTCAGAGGAATTCCCTAAGGCGTACTGATAAAAGGTAAAAGATACATTTTACCTCGCAAAGCCAGTTATAAATTTCTTCAAAAGGAACATCGACTGTTCTCGGGGATGGATAATCTAGATCTAGCGTCATATCGTCAATTTGTTCCAAATCTATTTTTCTAAACAATTCGCATAGAGGAAATGCGAAAGAAGACTTACTTTTCAGATTTGCCGATTTTGACTTCGAAGAGCAACGAATCCCAGCGGTTTTTTGATAGCGGCATTTCATATCTCATTATTAAAGCTTTCACTAATTCTTCACCATATCTGGAACAGATATGAGTAAAATGGAAGCGTGGCAACCTTGAATCTTCGTTTTTCAATGAATCCAGCCACAAGCAAGTAGATTCGTTGGCTGCGCAATGAACTACTCCGTATGTTGTCTTCGCCAGTTTACCCGCCAAGAACAGCTCGTATCTGTAGCCTGAAACATAATGAAAAGGAACAAATCCGGGCATACCTTTGATGTAGTTCATTCCGTCGCAAATAACGATTGAATTTTTACTAGAGTGTTTTTGTACGAGTGATCTTATGAATGAACGGTGATCTTTCTCCTAAAAAGTAATTGATCGAGCAAAACACTTATTGCACAAACCTTCTGTGAGTCCAAAAACAAGCTTCTAGAGAAAATGGAACTGTCCTCATCACGGATTACCGTCGCTTCCTTGCCTTTTTCTTGAAAGTATTTCACGAGCCTGTTGACAATTGTAGATTTACCGGAAGACGGATGGCCAGTGACAAGAAGGAACGGCATCAATTGCTGAAAACTTATTTGATTAAAAAATGAAAAAAAGTTACAAATGTGAACGAAGAGTACGAAGAGTTCTTCTCAAAGTCCTTTGAAACAATTAGCTTACGCAATTGCGTACAAATAACTTATTTTCTGGGTCACGTCTTAATTCTTTTTATTTCATTATTTTTTCATTTCCACTTTGCAAAATGCTCTTCTTTCGTATCAAAACACATTTTGTTTCAGATGGCACTGCTGGGAAATGTGGGAAGACGATTTACTCCGCTCTGCCGAGCAATCACCACCACGCCTCCAGCAACCAGCATGTACGATCCACGCGTTTTTCGTGAGCCCATCACCAACGTAAAGCAGGTAGATAACTACATTTTGCCATTTTATTTAAGCCTTTAGCTATCCGAGAAACTGAATGCTGACGACGATCGGAATTTCCTATACATAAAAGCAATGCGAAGTGATGATACACCCGTTTTTTATCGGGACCACGTGGTAAACTCTTTTTTCATTCCCAATGCTCTATCTATTTAGGTCGATAAACTTATTCGAGTTTCAATGCTTGTTGGAGACAAAGAAACTGCAAAAAAACACGTATATGCTGCTTTGGAAATTATCAAAAGACGGCAGTACAAGGTCTGGCTCAAAGCATCAGACGACGAAAAAGTAATTTCATTACTTGTTTAGTACAAGTCAATTTTTAGGCCACGATAGAACTTGATCCATTTGTGGTTGTACGAACAGCTCTAAGAAACTGCTGGCCATTGATGAAGCTTCAAGGAGTAACCCGTGGAGGAACAACCTATCAAGTTCCGTTCCCTATTGAAGATGACGAAGCCGAATTTCGCGCTATGAAAATGATGAGAGATATTTGTAGACAACGTGCTGCTCATGGGGAGACTCATTTCAAGTAATTTTCACTCGTTTTCCATTATTTCTCCAATTATAGAGATATTCTTGCTACCGAGTTATTGGCTGCCTATCAAAATGAAGGACTGACGATTCAAGCCAAACAGGAGCTGCACAAAACGTGTGAAGCCAATCGTGCCTATGCTCATTATAGAGGATGATCGAATTTTACATATTGTCAGTCCGCAATTTCTAGATTTTTTTTCGTTTATGTTATGAACTCTTGTTTTCTTTATATATTCGTTAGCTACGAGTTATACACTCTCCTCTCATTATACTGCAATATTTTCATAGACTTTGCATTGATTTAGATGATCGAAATGGGAGACCTCGGCTTCTCAAAGATGACAATAGCAACATTAGCCGAATTTGAGCAGCAGTATTCGATCCAAACGGCAGAGGTTTCTTCCAATTTTTCTTGTCGTAAGTCTCTTTCCAGATAACTTCTAAAATTGGTCGTCTATCACAACTACCTGCGTCGGAGAGGCCGTCTGCAGTACAAGCAGTGCAGCGACTTTTGACAGATGTAGCAGAGCTGCTGGAACAAATGGAGCTGGCTGTCAGAGATCTACCCGCAGGAAGCTCGGAAAGGGCCAAATACGAACTCCGCGTCAGAAGCTACTATTCCGACAAAAAACAGCTCGATTCGGAACTGGATAAAGCTGTTCGTCGTCTCAGAGAAGGGGCCGACCGTGAAGAACTCCTTGCCTTTGACGAGGCCGTACAAATTGATCGACAGGAAGACATGCTGATTGCCAACACGGAACGACTAGAAAGATCGTACGTTTTGTTTTTTACTAGAAATGAGTGATAATTTGATTTTAATCCTTGCTTTTTTTTCAGAAATCGTAAACTGCAAGATGCCTACCGAATGGCTGTTGAGACTGAACAGGTTTCGCTTTGATTTTCTTATTACATAGCAAATTGAAGATAGGGACTGAAGTATTAGGAAATCTGTCTTCTCAACGCGAAACGATCAGTCGTGCTCGCGAAAGAATGCGTGAAGCGGATGCCGATCTGACTAGAAGTAATCGGATGCTAAACACCATGATTCGGAGGTACTTTTTTTTCATTATTTTAATTCTTCGTTTAGAGTCATACAAAACCGTCTCCTTCTTTTGATCGTCGCCGTTTTTATGATGTTCTCCCTGCTTTTCCTAATCTATCGCTCACTCTCGCACTAGTCATCTCCGGTCAGCGTCCGTTTGATACAAAAGACGCCAAAATAATTTATTCTTTTACACAATATCTGTACAGAGTCGAATGAACTTATTTCATCATACTGTAGTCACCGAAAGCAGTCCGTGTTTACCCGTTGAGCAAGTATTTCGTTGACTCAGAACCTAAAACCCCAACAAGTTCTTGAAAGTTGAAAATATACCTCTTGGGTAGTGACAAACCCATCCAAGAGCATTTGAGTTGTTTTCTTTTGCATTTTCCTGTTTGACAAATCGACAATTGTCTGAAATTGGTCTTCTGCGAGAAACAAAACTCAAAACCGTGTCAATGAGCTTGGTCTCTTGCATTTTCTGCTGAGCTTTCACTTTACGCTGCCGTTCCTTTTCCAGATGCTCCTTTCTTTCTTCTCTGGAGGCGAAATGGCCCAACTGAAAAGCTGTTTTTCTGTTTTCTCCAACAAAAATACCTTCAGTTCACTCAAAGCATCATCATCAGTACTTAGTCCTGTCCGCTCCCTCATCAATTGAGCTTCTCTTTTTTTCAAAATCTGGCTTCGAATGGGTCGTTTGACCACATAGCGTGTTCCATCACATCTACTCTTGATCTTCCATTTGAATTGAGCCGCTTCTTCTTTCTTCTCGACTTGTGTTCCAGTCGAAGTCCCCGGTCTTTCTTCTTCACTCAGCTCTTCCTCCAATTCTTCCACAGGTTTGTCAAACATGTACAATTTTTCACGAGGTTTAGCACTTTTGCAAAATCTAAATCTTTTGTCGCGTTTGAAGGAAATGGACTCACTTGGTCAACGCAAAGTCTTTGGGAGTTTGGATCATATCCGTTTTCCGCATCTTGTTTTCATCTTTTAACACAATGGAGTAGGCAGGAATCCGAAATCTTTTGGCATAAATTTCCTTGGTCGGAGATATTCTACTCGACTTTTTGAGATGAACTGATTTCGGCCGGGCAGGAACATTATTATTCGTCACATTGAGAAGATTCATTGGAATTTCTGAAGAGAAAATATAGATTGACAGGAGAACTCACTGATATTCACTACTCTCGGTTCTTCGGGAACAACGCGACGTTTAGTCGTTGGAGAAGGAAGAGGCATTGCTCGATGGAGACCACGAGGCGTCCGAGTGGAATATCCATTGGTGTAGACCTCGTGGGGACTAAAGTAGTGGGGTTTACCGTCATTTTTCATTGTAGACACCCACATCATGTTTTTCTTTAAAAATACCTCTTGTTATCTTCGGGAGTGACCGAATTGCTGCGACAACTCTCTCCTCCAGTATTATAAGCGCTCGAAGTGTCCGGATTCACAAAGACCATGTTGCTCTGAAACTCCAAGAATGTGCCCCAGTGATTAATCAGTTGTTCTCCGCTGCGCCCAGGTTGCGAACGAGACTTATCTCTTGACAAATGGCTCCATTCCGAGTGGATGAATGTCTCTCACCTGGGACAGGCTGTTTTCGACTGTCAAATGAGCCTGAATCAGACGATCGCATTCCAGACGAAGATTCTGCATTTCGGCGTGGAGAGAAGCGAGTTTGCTGTCGAGAGACGGATCGCCGCCTCCATGAAATGGGTTGACATTCATCTGGAAGAAGAAGATGTGAAAGGGAAAGACGAGAGTAAAAAGTGGGAAGTATCAAATTGCGGTGCGAATTCCGGCAGTTACACAATCAGAGAGGGCGAGAGGAGAGAAGTCCGAGGAACAGCTGGCTGAGGAGAGATGACACAAACTCGAATCTCTCAAAGAGAAGAAGAGCTCGACGGCTCTCAAATTTGCATTCATATTTCATCCGAAATGGTGTGCGCTTCCAGCTGTCAACCATCTTTACCCCAGTGAGAGAAAGAACATATGCGCCAATACTAATTAAACCTGTACTACTCATTAATTCGTGGTTTATGAGCACGCGAAGAAGGAAACCCGGAGAGAGCCAATTAGTTACAATGGTGAATCCTGGGATAATGTCCATCTGTCACAGCTGTCAACTGGCCCTCTACAAACAAGACTGTTCCGCTTTTAGTGGAAGGTGTGATAACTATAAAAGTTGTTCTTTACTCTCATGACTACGAAATGAGAAGTGGAAGAAGAGAGGTCAAGAGAGACTTATCCCGTGGGAGTTATATTCTCCCCATTCCATACCGACTATATGGTGGGGTAGTGTGGACAGAGTGGAGAATGAGGAATTATCAATACGTGGAATGTGTTCTAAGTTACTTGAGCCGTTTATCCTCAATAAAATATGATGTTCAATGAAGGATGGAAAATAGAATTACAGAAAAATAGAATTTGGGTGTGATTTTGTGGCAGAACAGTCGTGAATGTTGCACACGTGTCGGATTCCCGCAGAGAGGATGAAGAAATGTGTCCTCGCTGGTGCCATCTGGACACTGGGATGACTGGCAATAGCCGGCGGGGTCGGGATTAGGGTTCCTCGTCTAATTGGTACAATTAGACACGCCACGATTCCGGGACCTAGGGAGCAAAAACAAGGTGAGATGAAAAACATCGTAAAAATTTGAGGGATTGACAAGATGGGACGGGAAACATGTGCTGGGACAAGAGGGTCGACGAGCAGGGTGTGGAACACTGCAAACAGCCCACTTGACTGTCTCTTCTCTGGTCTCAAAGAAAGAATTTTTTTCGTGGACTACTACTGGAGGTGTCAGCCACTAGGTCCATCAATCCTCAGGTCCGGATAACAAAGTTCCTGGACAGGTGTTGCGCGGCAGAGGACATTCTATTGGGGCAAGAAGCATGGATTGTAACGATTAGGCCTGATCGAGGCTGTGAAAGACATCATACACACGTTAAACTATGGCACACATTGAATCTGAGCGGAGCTCTCTGATCTCGGCTCGAGAGATTTATTGGATTGCTTCGATGTTGCTTTAGAGGGCGAATACCGAAGATCAAACAGATGCCTTTTCACAGAAAGGATTTCGATCGAGACTTTGCTAACTTTTCAACTGAGCTTGAACTAACTTCTTGCAAGAAAGACGTGAGGAAGGAAGAAGAAGTCGTCTCGTCCAGTGAACTCATCCCCCAGAATGCATCAAAGCAGATGAGCAAAAAAAACGTCTTCCTCACGCCTCAAGAAGGAAGTCTCGATAAAGTCTACCAAGTCCTTCAAGTGACTCCATAGAACAAGGAAGCTGCCAAGAAAGGAGGTGAATGGATTCGTCTTCGACATCTGAGTGGATAAGACGGTACACGAATTTCGGAACTTGGCTCAATAGAAACCGGAGGGAATGACGACTGAATGATGACCTACACGGCAAACAAAGAGAAAGCCAGATACTTGAACGTTCACTGTTAGGACGAAAAACGAGTCATCCTTAACTTTCCTTGGCTCTCTTCCGACTTTGTAAGTTGATTGGCCGGATCGCTGCATCGTTGATGAGCTGCTGAAGACGATCCGAAGACAGCGACCTTGCTCGATTCAGAACGAGATGCAGTACATCTATCTGCACCGTGTCCTTCTGATCTATCTTCTCGAGAGACACAAGGAACGCTTCGGAGCTCTGCTAGCTGATCCAAAGTTCTGCACCATGTGGGAGCAGTGGTATGTCGACTACATCGCAAATATAATGTTTTTTTTTAAATACATTTTGGTCCAATACAATCAGGTCAAGTGAATTAATTGTAGTGGACGTTAATGCTGACTTATTCTTACCTGTTGTAAATTATTAATTGCAAAACATAACAGTTAGCATCCAATCAAAATAGAAAACTCTTCAGTGTATAAAATACCCGAAAATCTCTTAGTTATCCTCGGATAAGAAACGAACGTTCAATGATGACGAAGCAGGCCGGAAGTACATGAGCCGTGTGCAGACTACGTTCACTGATTATTCCTCTCCAGCGTCTTGTTTTCTCTTAGTATTGAGAACGTTTCCTGTCGTTTCTCCCCCACCCATCGGGTTCGTTCAGTCTACTCCTCGGACTCTCTCAGAACACAAAACACACTCTTTTCGCCTACTATATTCAGACTTTAACATTTATTCATTCTTCGTGATCCATTCTGACCAGCTTGCATTTTTCGATATTTCCGTCATCAGATCTTGTTTTTGCGAACACATTCTGTTCTCCCAAATACATATTGTGCACCGTGAATTCTGAGCACAGAAACGGTTTCTCCAATTACTTTGACACACTCGCTTTTTGGATAGCCAGACCCATTTCCCATTACTTGCGTCTGTTTCGATGATGTCTGTGTCCAACTTTGTGCGCGTGCATAAGCCTCAAATCCCTCTTGTGAGTATTTAGAACAGAATATCCTGATACAAACTGTCTTCTTCTGTTCTCATGTTTGATTACTTTTTCTTCAATTCATCAAGTTTACGCATCAAACTTGTTTTGCTGTCGGGCTAAATGTGAAGATTGAGGAATGTGCTCGCATCTTTTCGTACTGTTTTTGTACTCACAGCCGAAAATGTTAAATCTTGATCAGTTGAAGCCGGTTTTAAACATATTTCCAACGAAGCAGTAGTCTGTGTTTTGAACTTTCGCTCTTCATCACCATCTCGACCAGTGTCCCACCCACTAGCTCTAGAAGCCTTCTCAACAATGCTTTACTTATTGTTTGTAAGATGTTCTCACAAGACGAGAAATTGCTCCAGACGATGATGTCTTTCACCGTCCTGATCATGGCTCCAGAAAGGCGAGCACATGCTCTGTTCCCGGCGAATACGGGGCTTGTTCTCATCGGGTACGAAAAGTATTTTGCGCCCTTTCGTGGTCTCCCAGTCACACCCTTGTTTTCCTGTTCAGTATTCCTCCCAACTAATCCCTTTATTACTCAGTCTGTCGTCTACACGATGGTTGATAGACAAGACGAAGATGAAGAATCGTTCCTGCTGCCGGACATCATTAGAGAAGAAACACGATTCGTGAGTTTTCCTTTGAAATAAAACATTCAAATGTCTAGATGGCTACACTGTTCGGCTACAGACAGGCAATGAACCTTCGCTTTATCACAGGATATCGAGAAATTCTCCGAAACTTCGACATTCTGGAAATGTAAGTAGAGATCAAAAAGTGTGCCTGTGCCGAAGCGTACATTTTGATTAGTCGCCTTCGCAGACAGCCAAAACGTCACCAGAAAGTGGCAGATTAAGCTCATGTGATGCCGATAATTGAAGCCTTCCAGATATTGCGATGCACCGAACGAAAATTGCCAGAATTACGATCAATGTACTGTGGATTTGTCGATTCAAGAGGCATTACAGTATCCGAGAAGAGTATCAGGCATGTCAGCTCGAACCCCGGTAAATAATTAGTGTCAATATGAGAGACTACAGCTGAGATCAGATAGTTCCGAGATAAACAAACGATTACTGGGAACACTATGTAATTTAGATGGATACAACGGATCACCGACAGTTTACCATGCAGCATTTGAAATTGATGTGGTGCAGACTTGTCTCTCACTACTTTGAATGGCTGGCGGGTGTTCCTGAAATCAAACAGTTGAGCGAGCTGGACAAGGTGAGTACGTAACATCTATTGGGAAGAGTTGATCAGATGAGATTGGTTACGAGACAGTTGTGCAAGGTAATATGTTGGACTGTGGCTTGGAGAACCTATCAGCTGGGAATTACAGAAGGCTTGACATTCGGATGTGGTCTCTTGTGGATTCCCAAAAACTGTTCTGATCCAACGTTGGTTCGGCTTCAGGGCTCAAACAATCTTTTCATTACAGTATCCGAAGTTACGTCTCGAATTTGGCATCTGTCCTTCAAAATCTGCTTGTGAGCAAGATCAGAGACTTGAGGATGACACGTAGCGAGTACCTTCTGGTCAAACTGGCTACTTTATTCTCAAACAGTGAGCCAAAAATAGAACAATCTAAAGACTGATTCAGCTGGAAGTATCGCTCTATCGCCACAAGGACATGAGACTTGTAGTTCAGCATTGAACAAGTACACAACAGCTCTTGTCGAAGAGGTTATCGAAACGAGACCTGACTTGACAACAGAACATATTTACCGTCGGATATCTACCATGTTGGGGGTTCTTCCCAATATGGAGGTCTTTCGTAAAATTAAAATTGTTAAAAAGGAAATTCAGACAGTGAGTGAGGTAGATGACCGTCATCTGATGGAGTTGACAATGAATAACAACGGAAACATGCAAGGGAGACTCACGAACGAGATCCACGTTCATTCTCACATCTAATCCAAGAGCTCTCGGAACATAAATCAGTCGGGACCCCCTTCAGCGACACGTGTCTTAAACTGCTCTTCGACTGCTACTCCACTGGTCCCATTGATCTTTTACTTTTTGTACATTCTGTATCTAATGAAGCCGAAAAAACTGTTATGAAAGTATCAATCTTTCCGGTCGAATTTGTGCAAAAAGTGGTAGGCCTTGCAGTTTTTAGGTTAAAAATCGAGGCGTCTGGTGGAACGGAGTTCAGTGTGTTGTTACAACTATGATTGATGACCTTGCGCTTTTCTTGACTTTTTGAGTACTGGACCTTTTATAGGTAAAAAAACGAGTAGTTTGTTGTTCTATCTTTATGAAGTAAAGTTGTCCAGATCAGTTTTCGATCTCAGCACACTTTGCCGCACTTTCGGAACTCCATCTTCGTTCTCACATTACTGCAGTTCCGATGTTCCTCCACAAACTAAGAAGGAGTCTTTTAAAACAAAACTTTCATTCACAGCTAAAACAGACCAAATAAACCAGTTCGAGATTGCGTTTTGATCGCTATCGGTTCTCCAGACTAACCAGCCAACTTTTGTTCCTCAAAAGAAACCCATAGTATAGGTTCGTCTTTTGTCCGGCCAATTTCCCCGTATCCTAATCGGATTCCCTCCCGAAGGTGTCCATTGCGGCCATTTTCACGCTTCTTTAAACCAGCCGAACGGCATGTCTAGTTTTGAGTCTTCTTCTCCAATGCGAGACTGTTTGTGGCATACAGCCAATTCGGTTTTCTTGCCGCTATTCAGCCAGTTCTTCTACCCGCGTCTCTGGCTGATAATGATACGTCTATTGATCTTTTTTTTTAAAGTGATTTAGAGCATTTCATATCATGAGTCATTCATTCGTCAATCACTTTTTATGTCCAAAGAACTCGGTCTCTAAAAACATTGACTTTTTATCATTCTTCCACGCTATTACAGTTGTCGTCCCATTAGCACGTTTTCCCACTCGAGGCGTAGTACAGTCCATTGTTATAGTTTACTCCTCGATATCGTATTACTCTCTCGCCTTCTGTTTTGTTCTCATAAACAGGCTCATTCTCCTCCAAGTCTCAATTAGTTTTCGATCTTCAGAATCTGCCGAAATTCCCATCTTTTCCATCTTCACGTATCCGATTTCAGACTCTCTTCTGGTGCCCTTCCTTAAATTTCACGCCCTATTCTCTTCTCAGAATCAACATAATCTTCCCTTCAGGGCCGTCACACATCACAACCCGCTCTTGCCCTTGATCGTTTCGCGCTTTTCGGTCTTTTCCATCAATTCTTTTTCTCTTCCAATCTTCATTTTCTTTTTCAGAGTTTCCTAAATGGAAGGAAGTGGCGATCTTCCGGAAGAAATTCTGATGCACCCGCACCAAGAGATCTCCTCAAACTTCACTGGCGATGAACCATTGCTCACAGGTGACAGAACAACAGACGAAATAGCCAGCAATGTGGCAGATATTCTTACAACCGGAGGTGGGTAATTGGAGCGTTTCCCTTATAAACCATCTCGATTTCAGCCCCTTCGATTGTTCCCTACTCTCCAGCTCACATCCGAATCGGTCTTTTGGCCATCAAATGTCTTCTGACTCTACTTGTATTCACTCTCTCTTGTGCAATTCGTAGAAGGGACTTCCTCAAAGCCTTTGTTTTCATTCTTCTTGTTCCAATTCTTCTGGAATGCGGATTCGACATTTACACAGAAATACGTGCTGCACTTCATGACGGTTCCGGCAGAACGTGAGTTAATCCGTTTATTTGAAAACGAATAGATTCAGAGACCAGCACTACCAGTATTACTTGGGAGACATTCCTCAATGGACTCGGCCTCTGCATACCATTGAAACGTAAAAAGACTGTTGGCGAAACAAATGGAAAAGTTTAGGCAATCAGTTTCAATCTACGGAGAAGTTTTGACCTTTTACACTACGTACAAAATGTTCTCGAACGTTGGATGGATTGCACTGGTGGAATACTGTCTGTCCACTTGGCTATTTTGGTCTTCCCTGTTTTCGTCGATCGGAGCCTTCCAATACGCTCACAAAGCTGTTGCTCGTCCCGATGAAATCAGCTACACACACTTTTTCCGTGGATTTGTCTACATACAGCTGGTCGTCGTTCTTCCGCTTTCTACTCTCGACGTCCTTCTTTCCGTTTTCAGCACAAAACTTCCACCTCTTGTCCTTGCTATCACGTCAGTCATTCCAAGACTTGTCGCCTGTATTGGAGCACTCTTCCTCCTCATCCAAGTTCTAGTCGTGAGTTTGATAAAACCTTCAGAACAATACCGATTCCAGTCTCTCTTCATTTTTTGCAAAAGTTGCGATGAGTACGTGAAGACTTCGCCCTACTCACAAGTCAGACATTCCAAAGCCCGACTTTTCTGGTTCATCTTATTCCAAATTATTCTCCAAGCACTCGCTGTGCCCTATTTGGGTCTGTTTCTCAAATTACTATAAATATCGGTGTTTTCAGTTTGGGCTGCAATCTCCCTAGAAGAGGATTTCTCCAAATTGTTCAACATTTCTCTCGAGATTCTTCGACCACTCGCCCTTGAATCCTATGCCCTCCACTTCAGCTGTTTCCTTCTTCGTCCTCTCGTCCTTCTTCTCTTCAGCATCGTTCTGTTGCCTCCTTACAGAAAGAAGTTCCTCCGTTCCTGCTGTGGCTGCTGCAACCGAAACTAGTCGTCCTTCCCCCAAATGTCTGTGATACATCGATGCCGGTCAGAACACAGATTTATTTGTAAAGTCGTGCCAAAGTTACACAGGGTAATAAACATTTTTCACCATTCGGAAGGCTTGTACCGACCGTAGACGACTTGTCCCTCGTGTATCCAGCCCGTTCGATCTTTGTGAATTCCGGCCAGAACTCCGAATATGGGCTTCTCCTTGAAGCAGTCAAGCATTGGCCCTTTCGGTGCCATTCTGTACTCGCGAAGTGTTCGAAGCGGTTGAAGATTATCGTGCTTTTTGCCTTCTGTCGGGCTGACAGTAATCAATGGGCATCTAAATAAGTGAGGATCCGTAACAATTTGGGTAAAAGTCTCGCCTTCCACAAGGGCGATAGCATTGAAGCTCCACATCTCCTATCTTCAGCTCCGCCCAGCGGTCCTTAAATTTTGAAACTTTACTTTTATTTCCTTCAAGTTTCAAACCTCGTCATAGGCGGGACACTTGTCTATTACGATAACAGGTCGCAGCTGCATTTGTGAAATCTGAAGAAAAGAATAAAGCTATGCGACATGGACATACGGGCTCGGGAGTTTTTGTATTGAGATCAGCTAGAGAGGCCTCTGTTTGTAATAAAAACGGCGCGAAGTTATGGAAATTGACCTGCAAAGTAAGACTGTTTTTAATATCTCGAAAACTGACTCTGTCTTTTCGCTCTGGTACGGTATTGTTTTTCCAGTAGTCGGGAGTCGAGGTAACTAGTCTCTCGTTGTACAGGTAATCTTCGATCATGGTCAGTCGGACGTTATCTTCTTCTAGAAACTCGGACATAGCTTTCGAAATCTCCTCCCCACAATCGTAGGCATCAATTCGGCACTGGTTCCAGCTGAAAAAACCTTTAAATTAGTCAAACAGAGAGATTCGAACATAGTTTGTCGAACGTCGTTCCGTTTTCTGACTTGTTCCTTATTTATTAGAATCTCTTCTTTTCCCGGAATCTTGACATGAAGAGTTCCGTGTTCGACTCTAGCTTCTGCCAAGACGAGCTGTGGCTTGATCTTGCACGAATAGAAGTCGCCAGTATTTCCGTTGATCAATTGGAACTCTCGATCTCTTGTGTCGCCGATTCTTGGACCACGATAGTCACAGAACAAAGAAAAAACCTGATATTTAGTACTACCGTAGACTACAACCAACCCGTTGTCCTTTGGCAGATTTCAAGGGGAAAATGTGAAGATACTTTATAACACCAATTGGAACATAGTCGTTTGTAATGGTGGATCTGCTCTGCCACCAACGTTTAGCATACTTTGTGCCCTGAATAAGTTCTGTTCATGTTCTCGAATGAGACTCACATTGAAAGAGATGCAGCCGGCAGCGAGACAACTGAGAAAAATGGTTAGTTCTTCGAGGAGAGGGTCAAAATAGACCATTCTTGGAGGATGGACGGTGGGACAATGATAAGGTGTCGATTATATTTATCTCAAGTTTACACAGCCGACCAGAAATGGAGCGCGCGCAGTTTATACGTCAGAAGTCTGTGATCTTGTCTTTGTCTTTGAACTTTCCTTATGATTTATGGACAAGAAGACTATCGATAACTTGTAAAAAAAGTTGTGACATGTTTAAATTTCAATTCATGGAGAAAGGCAGTTACTTCGACTGGTTAGCTGTATGCGGTTGCTAACTCTTTTCTTCATTGTCTACCTTTCAACAGTCAGTAGTTCTACACCCCTTTTTAGTTCAGTTCAGGACACTTGTACCACATCATGTTCTGTCGATAAATCTGAGAATTGGAAGGAAGGACTGGAGACACTGGACAATTGCTGCCAGGAGGACCGGAACTGCTTCGAATATGGCTCAAGAGAACTCTGCAAAGACGATTTGGAATTTGAAAAATGTAAAGAAATGACAATCATGATGAGAGAAAGGAGAAAAGCAGACCACGAATTCCTTAATCGCCTAGGTATGTTATTGTTTTATTGGAACAAGTTGTGCTACACCCCTCCAGGGCTAAGTGACTTAGTTTTGTCCTTTTCAAAACAGATAACAGTTAACAGTTTGCTGTTTGATCCCTCTCCAGATAAATTAATAGATAAGAGTAGCTTAAATACTGTACACGAAGCAAAAAATACAATTTGCAAGGTCTGAAAGTGCAGAGACAGATCTCTGTCCCTCTGTCTCTCTGGCCTTCTAAACCTCTTTCTCGTATCCCTGTCCGTGCTCCTGTTCTCCCCTATCCTTGTTCTCTTGTTCACCCCGTTGGAGCTAAAGTTATAATAGAAACCCCCTTGAACGCTTTTCCGTATTCCTAACCCGCACTTGATTCTTTACTGTCTGGAAACTATCCACAGTCAAAAATAATCAAAGTCCACGCACTTGCAAATTGACTTGTCTAAACTTGTTACACTAACTCCTTTCCCCTTAATTGTGCGCACAAATTGCTCTATTTTGATTGCCAATTAAAGCTTCCAACAGACACACTAACACACACACAGAGACCTGGGAGCAATTTAAAGTGGATAACCTAATATAGCTGGCAATGTTGTTGAGGAAGTAAAAGGAAAGAATAACACGAGTAACCAACCCACCAAAACTAAGTTGAGTAGTGGAGGAAACCGTATTACAGCGACGAATTCTGGGATAGGATAAGGCAGCGGAGTTATGCAGAGTTCATCCAACAATTCTGGGAATGTTACAACGACGCCGCGGAAGAACATTTCAGATTCAACCTCTACAAGCAAAACTGTTCAGCAAACAACCAAGCCAGTTAATATCACAACCAAGGCTTCTGCTACGACTCTTTTTCGTATAAATGCGACGACCAATTCTACTGCAAAGTTTACTGCTACTCCGACAACGAAACCAGCCACTTCCAAATCCATTCCAGCACAGCCTACTACAGTCAAAACTACTACTTTCAAAACTACTACTAAGTCGACATCGACTGTCAAATCCACTGCGAAGTTGACAACAGCAAAAGTGGCTACCAATCCGACCACTAAGATTTCCCCAAGTCAGACAACGACTTTGAAATCCACAACAAAAAATAACTCTACAGTCTCACAGCCTGCACTGCCTCAGTCCACCAGAACTCGTACATCAACAAAAGAACCCCCGACGACTGAGACAACTACAGTAACTAGCACAACTACTCCTGAGCCTGAAATGTCTACGTCTGAGTCTTCTACGAAAAAGGGCAACGATTTTGGCATCGACAGTTATTCCGGCTTATCGACGACTGTAACTGCGGACGAGACGAGCACGGATAGATCTGCGTTTTTTGATTATTGAAACGAAATATGTTTTTTTCAGAAGTTTGCTGGTTGATAAAGCGAATCAAGGGAAGACGAGGACAGGGATGTTTGTTGGAATCGGAGTCGGTTGCATCGTCTTAGTTCTAGCGCTTGTAGTTCTGGTGGTTGTTTTGATCGTGGTCAGAAAGAAGAAAAAGAAGAACTTGAAGACACAACATTCCATTTCACAAGTACAAAACAAGTCAGGATCTGCGAACAACATCTCGAAGGAGCCGGTCAAAAACACTCCAGTGATGAAACCGAAGAAACCTTTGAAGGTCAAAGTACCTCCCAAAAAGAATAAGCAACAATTGGACCTGGAGCCGAAGAACGTCGATGTAGCTATTGTGGATAACAAGACCTTTGAGTATCGTGGACCACTGGTCATCGATGTGGTCGACGAGGGACAGATGGTCAGCATCCGTGTTAAACTCTGACAAATTGTTCCTTTCAGGATGAACATGTGCTAGAAGGAATTCCCGACGAATCTTTCAAAGGAGATGTCTCGAATGAATCAGCCGGAAACATTGTATGGGAGATTGGTAGTAATCGAGAGAAGACCGATATGCCAGATATGGACTCTTCCAAGATGGCGAAGACGGCTCTTTCGCCTTTCCAGAACAAGAAGATCCCTCCGGCTCCAGTCAACAATGTCCCTGCATCTAAAGAATCCAGAAAGTAGAGGGAATGAAGAATAAAATCTGAAAAGGAATCTCATATTCCGAATAAATCCTTCATTATACTATAACCTCTTATCAGTGCTTTTTTTCGTAGAAATGTCCGTCTGCCTCCTATCAGCCGGGCCTTTCTCTCTGTCCTCTCCCTTTTCCGTTGTCTCTCTTTTCGCCATCACGTCGGCGCCTTTCCCGCCGCGTGTTCTCTCACTCAGTTAGGCCCTGCCAGACAGGGATCGATAGGCGTGGTCAGGCCTGTCGGTTTAGTTCATCTACAAGCAACAACATGTGGTGCGAGCCACAGAACTCTGCTAGGTAAATACTGTTTTTTTCCTTCGTAGAAAAACCGAATCATGTCTCTTGGAACGATCAATCGATACGGTTTCCTTATCTGCCAAATATCAAAGACTTGTGATTCCGTTTAAGCTATCCAACAAGTTTCAGCACGACGATGTCGTACCATTGCGGAGGGGACACAGGTCTTCAGAATCCAGTTCACCATCTTCATCACCATCACCACGCCTTTCCACACTTTTCGCAAAATCATGAGCATTGCTTCGCGGTAGGGCAGACAAAAGTAAAGACTAAATTTTTTTCAGAACCAAATGGAAAATCAGTCAGCCTTCCAAGTCTATGGAAATGATCATGTTGAAATGGACTATGGAGGATACGCATGTGCTGCCACCTGCCATCCTTGTGAGTTGAACTTTTTGTTATTTCAAAGGTTCATAAGGGGTCAAAGTTGTTGGGAAAAGGAGTAGCCATCCGACTGATACTTTCTGTTACTGTGCCAACAGTCTATCTATAGCCGCGTAGAACAACCAAAGCAAACATAGAGAAAGTTCCTCTTCAAGATCAAAGAATATTCAACAGATGCGAAAGATCAAATAGTTGGGTAATATCAAGATTGTGACAAAATGTTGCACGTGCTTGACGAACCGATAGAAACATGACGCGCGTAATATTGCACAATGTCGCCTCGCCTTAGTATATATTGTCAAGCACACTGCTTATCTCACTTCCTCCTCGACCATGCTTATCCAAAACTATATTTTTGAACATTTTATTCAAGGCTGGCCGTCTACTGAAGGAGACAACTACTGTCGTTTCGAGTCTTCGACTTGTTGTCCTGCCAATAGTTCCAGTCCCAATCTTCCAATCGACGCTGCCCAAAGCGAGCAGACGAAACTTTTACGTGAGATTTCTCAAGAATGTGAACATCTTCTTGCCAGAGGAGAGTGTGATCAGTGTACTGTGAGGTAAAAGCTTTGTAATGAGCATACAGTAACTTTTTCTTTCAGAGATGAAAAGGGAGAGGAACAGTCGATTCCGATCTCTGATTTGGTGGAAATTGTTCTGAAAACGGCAGAAAGTATCAAGCAGGAGCCAGGGGATACGGTCGTTCTGAGCAAGAAACGCCAGCAGAACAAAATGGCTGCGGCAAAATATAGGGATCGTCAGAAGAACAAGTGAGTTTGTCTACTTTACTATCCATTCGTAAGAGATGAATCAAATAAAGTAATTCAGATGGCGGGAGATGCAGGATGAGAGGGAGTCATTGGAGAAGAAAAACTCGGACTTGAAGATCTCGGTGTGTAAGCTACAAAAAGAAGTTGATGAAATGAGGAGTAAACTGCTCAAAAGGCCGTATTAACACGGCCACCTCACTCACGTATATCTGTATTATGAAGACTTGAATCTTTCTGTTATTTAAGTCCAGTTTTTTGTTCTCCTATGTGAGATAGGAATTGAGTTTTACTAACAAGAAGGATTGATTCCTCTTCCCTGTCGGAAACCAGTTCCAGTTGATTAATGCAGTTTTTTCCGTAAATTCAGTTTCCTGTATCGCCACTTCCAACTGTTGCCCAAGAGTTTGCAAAAGTCTTATGTTGTATACATCATACGTCCCGGCATTCGTCAAAAACAAGTTTTCAGAGCAAAAGGTATCTGCTGTCAGTTCCTCCTTCTCTTTCTGGTCTCCTGGTGAGAGACTTTGTTCAAAATGACATCATTCTTCTCCACTTTCCCCCTGCCACTGCTCCCTTTTCTAATTAAACTTGCCGAATAATCCAAAGAGAAATTGGACGAATCGGTTCTTGGAATGTGTGTGAATGAATCGGCCATTCTGCTGTGTCGAATCATTTCTGTAAAAAGAGTGGCCGTGTGGGGACAAAGTGTGCGCAGACCTTTTTAGTGTGACTTTTTATAACGTCTGGTCGAGAGGCTGCTCGAGGCTCTATTTGCTAGACTTTTTGTTCATGTTTTCAACGCGACTTTCTGACCATCTTCGAGTTCATAAAGTACACCAGACCTATTATTTTTTCTGTTTGTATTTATTTCTAGCGAGAAACTCTTCCCTCATTCTTCAAAAGGTACTTTTCGAACTTCTCCCGTCCACAGTAGCCAGATAAGACGAACCTTATGACCATCACTTCTACCACTTTCTCGAGCTTCTCGTTCATTTTGAAATTCCATATTCAACCAAATTAAAAGATTGCTCAATATTTTCGAGGTCTCTGTTTCGATTTCTCACAGTTTACGGACCAAGAGACAGAAAAAGTCAGTCATATAGGTGACTGTTATTCGCTCGCTTCACATCTAAATGTATTATTTCTTTGAACACTTGGTTTGGTTAGGCAGCTGTTTGTACAAACTTATTTTGAGACGAAGTGCTATCAAGTGCTCTGAAGAAGTCACAAGACGGCTCGGGAAGTAGGTCAGCTGAGAGTCGACTGATGAGTCAGCTAACTTTGTGCATGGAATAGTCTTTCCAAAAGATATATTCCAAGAAGACTTTTTGATATGAGATGTCGCACATAAACATAGATGAAAAGAGACATTGATTGCAGAGTCCAGACGAGACTCTGGATGTCGGGCGAGAGAGTAGAGTCGGGTTGAGAGACGACAGAGGCCGTGCTGACAGAGAACCGAGAGGCAGTCTGGTGGCTCGTCAACCGCTCCCTATTTCATAGCAGTTTTTAGACACTAGACCTCAGTAATTCTATACTTTTCATAGCAGATTTATTCACCGAGTCCATATTTCCCTTCCTAATCAAATCTTGCTCATGATTTATGGAGACAGTTGATAATGTTTATATTGTATTTTTGTTTATTTACATTTCTACTTCCTGTTTTGAATAGTCAAACATTTGGGGTTTTACTTACTTGCCAGGAATTTCTCGTATTGTAGCTAGTGTCCTGACTAATCGGTCTGCTGAGAAAAGGTCGCAAGAGAGACAACGCACTTTTGCAGAGAGAACTTTCGGCTGCGAACTCTTCCTGGTAATTTTTTTGTTTGCACTATCGCAGAGTTCCCATCCAAATGACGTTTTTGCCAACTTTGAACTGCTCAAAAGTGGAATCAATAGGATTTTTTTGCGCGTTCCATTGGTTGACGAAGGCCGTTCCTGTCCCTCATCCAAATGTTGCGAGCACCCGCCCGAAATCCTTTGCAGCCGGAATCAATACCAGGTGTTCTTTGCGCTGAAGAGACGATTTCGGTGAGGTGAATGAGGCCCAACAGAGGCAGGTTCGAGGGACATGTTGCAGATTCTTATCTTCCTCTTTTTCGCTGCAATATCATCGTTCGTTGCAAAGAAAGTCGCTGAATTGGCTGCACTACTCACGCTTATCTTCATAGACTTGCCGCGTTATCACCAAAAACTATTATTCTTGCATCTTGTTGAGAAAAATTTTGTGTCTCGATCTCTCCTGAATCTTTATTGAATCGCGATCCTCTGTATTTCTAATTGCTTTTTCAAAAAATAAATAAATTATTATTGGTCTTGCTAATATAGAGTTCGGAAAGAAAGTTTTTCTAAAAAAGGTTTTTGAAGTATTCGATCACTATAGCTTTCCGTGTCCATCGAAAGGTTCGTATTTTTCTATTCGACATATTCTGCCTACTTCCTTTTCATTCTGTTCTCCTTTTCAACTTCTACGTAGTAAAAGTACAGAACATACACATTTTCTCATCCACAATTAAAAAGAATGGAAGTGAATGGGGACTAGCAATGTCAATAGAAAAAAGATCTTTTGGAACCACCAGTCTGGGTCGTGTGACCCGTGATCCTTTTCGTGACTCGAACAGACTATCGATTTCCCTTCTTTTTTTTTATTCAGATCGCTTCTAATCGCTTTTTGCAGATGGCTGTATGCTGATGCCTGTTTTTGCGCGTAATATGGTAGAAGAGTCTTCTTCCGCCATTTCGCTACAACTTACCCACCTCGTTCTACGTTGTCTGTTTTCCTGTTAAAATGCCGGACACTCCAGCATCCAAACCGATCAAAAATGGACTAACCAAGGCGACGAGTCCTCCTGGACTTGCTACTCCAACTCCTACAACTACACCACCAAAACCTGAGACTGACAAGAAAAGAAGAGCGAATGTGAGACGAGTAGATGCACTACATCCAACCAACGAATCGTAAGTACTTTGAAAAGTGGGTGTGGGAACAGTTTTCGATGGGGAGGAGGATCCCCGTGATCGTATTATGACTGATTTGTAATTCCAATATCATGCTACCGTTCACAATTCCCGCCAAAGAACTCTATACTTTCCCCCCTAGATGAATGAACATTCCTAAAATTGTCGAGCCTAAGATTCGACCTCGGTAAGATGAGACAAGTCGTACAAAGAAGATTTCAGAGCGAGCACATGGTTGACGGGAGAAGAACGAACTCGTCTCGAGGCTGTGCAACAGGATTGGCGTCGAAGTCGACCGACAAAGATTCGTGCAGTTCCGCAACATGACAATGTTGGCACCGAAAAGGTTTGTTCTTTTCTTCTCTTGGTTTCCGATCGCTCGCAAATGAAATGGTCTTCATGTTGTTTTCAGCCGTGGATAAGAAAACGCGAACCGACCGAGTCTGGAGCCTTTTCGCCACAGATTTCAGTTGGTCATTTGGTAAACAAGCGTCTGTCAGAAGAAGTCCCGACGACAGCTCTCTCACCCGAAAAAGCAGCGGAAGATGCTGAAGGAGTCTTCGAAAGACACAGGTATGTTCCGGCTTCTCTGGCTACAATAAGAAAGCTCAAAAATTATGCATCTTTGTTCGCAACTAACCTTCGATCAATATGTTTCCCATAGTTTTTAGCGATTCAAAAGAGTCTGAAATTGTGTGGGCTAAACTGACACCCACGTGTGGCGCAAATTATTACCATAAACTCGGGCGCTCCTAGTGTATTTTTGGCTCAACCATTTCTATTCGTGACTGCAATAAAACTTGGTCGGTATTTAGCCAGCGAGGCGGATTGGCCCTGTGGAATGTTTAAAGCCCCTCGCTATCTGGCCCCTCAGATGCACCCGCTAGCCAAAGGCTTGAAAACGGGAGAATACTTTACTTTATTTAGCCAGTCTTGTTGTGAAAAGTAATGGCTGCGCACACGTGGCAGAAGCCGGTCTTCACGTCACTTTTTGTAGGTGTTGACTGTCGAGAAAGAGAGACGGGTTCGGAATAATAAGAGTCTCTTGCAGGTTAAGAAGACCTGAAGGAGCAGAAGGTGCCGAGTCGACGATCTCGGAGAGACCAGTCACACCGATAACTGAAGCAACGTCTCTCTCACCAGAACCAGTAAAAGAGACGGATCGAGAAGAGGAGGAACAGAAAGTGAAAGATGCAATCGAATTCGACGAGGACTTTGATTCGCAAGAGAAACCTATCGACAAGAGTCCGCAAAATCGGTTTCTCAAATTCGACGAAGAGCTGGGAAGAGGCTCGTTCAAGACGGTCTTTCGCGGGTTGGACACGGAAACTGGAGTCGCGGTGGCCTGGTGTGAACTACAAGATAGCAAATTGAACAAAGCCGAAAGACAGCGGTTTCGAGAAGAGGCCGAAATGCTCAAGGACCTTCAACATCCTAACATTGTACGTTTCTACGACTACTGGGAAAGGACGGATCATGGCGGCAAGAGGAAGTACATTGTGTTGGTAACTGAGCTGATGACCAGTGGAACTCTGAAAATGTATCTCAAACGGTTCAAACGTATCAACATCAAGGTAGATTGGGTTTTGCAACATAAAAAAAAAGAGAATTTAGGTTTTGAAGTCGTGGTGTCGTCAGATCCTGAAAGGACTGTCTTTCCTGCATTCGAGAAATCCGCCAGTCATCCACAGAGATCTCAAATGTGACAACATTTTCATCACAGGAACTACGGGTAGTGTCAAAATAGGAGATCTTGGTCTGGCTACTCTCAAAAACAAATCTTACGCCAAAAGTGTCATCGGTACGTTCTCTCATCCGTCAATGTTTATTGGCACATCTGTCTCTGACTCTTTCTTTCGCCGGAAGAAAAGAATCTGTTCGCCATCAGCTGTGACGGCAGTGATCATGTGCCAGCCTCCTGACCAAACACTCGCAGATTCGCAACTGTCGCGAGGGCGCTTTGCGGGGGAAAGAGCACGTAGCACACGTGAACTGCACGCGGCAGAATCAAAGGAAAAGTTCAGGTACTCCCGAATTCATGGCTCCGGAAATGTACGAGGAAATGTATGATGAGAGTGTCGATGTCTACGCCTTTGGAATGTGTCTTTTGGAGATGGTAACTGGAGAATATCCCTACTCGGAATGCCAATTTCCTGCTCAAATCTATCGAAAAGTTACCACTGTAAGATTTTTTCTTATTCTTTGTCATATTTACTTCGTGCAGGGAGTAAAACCGGAATGTTTCAATCGGATACCTCAACAGTACCCGGAGATCAAAGAAATCATCGATCGATGTATTCGTGTCCGTCGAGAAGAACGCAGTACCGTCAAGCAGCTTCTGAACGACGATTTCTTCATTCCGGAAGAGTTGATAGGCATCAGAGTGGAGATCAAAAACCGGGATGTCGACTTGGAAACTCTAAACTCGGAGATACAAATGCAGCTGCGAGTGTTCGATGAGAAGAAGAGGAAACAGTACAGATTCAAGGAGAACGAAGGTTTGCAGTTCGCCTTCGACATCGAGAACGATACGGCAGAGGAAGTGGTGCAACAGATGATAGAGCAACAGCATATTCCGGACGAGGACATGAAGATGATCACGAAACTCATCAAGGACAAGGTCGAGGGGTTCAAAAGAGATCGCGAGTTTCGTCTGAATGAGCTACAACGACAGAGAGATGAAGAGGCTCGAATCAAGGAAGAACAAGAGATCAAGGAGGAGTTGAAAGCACGACAATGTGCCAAGGAGAAGGCTGCTCAAGAAGCTCTGGAGCAGCAGAACAAGCCTCAACAGGAAACACAGGCAGTATCTCCGCCCCAGCCTCAGTCACAACAAGTGCAACAACCACAGCCTCAGCCACAGTCCCAGCCACAGCCGCAACCATCAACGCAGCCACAGACTCTGTCTGAAATCACTCCACCAACACAACTACCAGCTCCAATTATCTCAACAGTATCAGAAGATCAGCCAGCAGCTCCTGTGGTAGTTCTTTCTCGTTTGTAACAAAAGTTTGATTTTAGGTAACAACTCCGAGTGAGGAACAGGCCGACGGAACTCTTGAAGACAAGAAAAAGACAAAGCGGAAAATCACGATCGAGATTTTGAAGGTGGACGAGACACAAGACAAACCGCTGGTTTCGTGTAAACTGGATACTGCACACAAGACTGTCACTTTCCAATTTGCTCCGGGATCTGACAAGCCATCTGATATTGCAGAAAAGCTGGTTTGTTTTAGATCTGGAGTCTGTTCAATTCATTTTTTTGAAGTTGGAAGAAAATTGTCTGTCGCCGCATCATGTGGCAGTGGTTCAGGATCAGTTGGATACAGTGATCAAACTCGTGAATACGACATCGAACAAGGGAATTGGATCTAAACTGACTAGTGTTGTGGAAGTACAAGCAGTGCCTGCTCCCTCACCAACTCTTCCTCCTTCCCAAACTGCTCCAAATCTTCTTCCTCCCGCCACTGCTTCTCCGCCTTCTCCCCAGATCGAGGCTGATCCAACTCTGATTGCGGTTTCTGCTCAGACTCTCACGCAAGAAACAGTTCCCGCCCCAGCACCTGCACCATCTGTTCCTATTCCGACTCAACCGCCGGTCAGTTTTTACTCTTTCTAGTCTCATGCAAACTGTCTTTTCAGCAACCAGCTGCAAGTTCTGCAACGGATCTCATGACTCGCAGTGTCGACAGTCAGTTGCCTGTGGAACCGGTAGTTACAAGTCCAATCCCGACGTCCTCTTCTGTCCAATCTCTTTCCGGAACATCTACCACCCAGACTGCCCCAAAATTGTCCAGATTCCAGGTCCGATTGTTTCTTTGCTATTTATCAGTTGTGTATAGGTGACACCCTCTACTGTGACAACAGTTACACCTTCTCCGGCACCTCCTCCGCCGATTGCTGTAGTCACAGAGCCGACTGGATCGACGCCATCCCAATTGACAGCACCTGCGTCCATTTCGAGCGGATCGTCTCCCTCCAACACGGCTCATTCGAACATGTCATCGGTAACGAGCAATTCGAGTGCCGGGAGTAGATTCAAGGTAACAAATCGAGTTCTAGCGTCTTCTAGTTCAAATCTTCAGGTACAGCCAGTTATGCCTCTGAATCTTGGTGCGCCTTCAGTCGAATCCGGGTTTTCGTCATCCACCTCGACTCACACCGAGGCTAGTCTAACCAGTATTGTTTCTTCAATACCCACTCCACAGTCGGTCGGTATACCCACAGGCAAACCACCAGTGGCCTCTCCGTCTCTATCAGCCCAAGTTTCTCAAAATCTCGATCCTCTATCAAAACTGGAGAGCGAGTTGCGGAAAGTGAGTGGAGTGACTACAGTCTCTGCAGCTGGTCCATCTGTGCATCAGCCCATTCCCGAATCGATGACCAATCCTCTCCAGCAGACAAGCAATGTGACTACTGGTCTAACTCACGTTAACGGAACAGTCTCCGTTCATGGAAATTCTCATCTGGGACCATCTAGTCTGCCTCATACTCCCGCTCATACGGGAGAAGTTACGACAAATCTGGCGGAATTGACGGAAAAGCTGGCTGTGTTGAGTAGACAACGAGATGAGGAGAACAGTTCGACTCAGACAACGGCTAGTGGTTCTGACGACCTCCATGTAGATACATTGAATGGACTGGCTCAAGCGCTCCAGAAGGTCATCAATCCGGAAGCGAGAGAACCGACTCCATCTTTGTTCTCTGAAGTGAATGGAGGCAGAGCAACTCCACCGACTGTCATGTCTGTTCCCGACCTTCAACATCACGAAGAAAACGTAAGTTTTGTGGCTTTGCGTCGCTGTCCTATTTGTGCTAGTCCCATTCTAATTTCTGTGCATAACCCGTGTGTTTCTCTAGCCTCTCGGCGGTAGCATGTCTGCTTCGGATGAGTCTCTGTCGACGGAAGGTCCAGACGGACTGTCTTTTTCTCAAACCGCTCCGGATCTTCGACGAGGTGGAAACGAGCTTGCGACTCTCGGCAGTCTGGAGAATGCACTCTCCTCCACACTAGGCACAACGATCAGAACCACGAACATGACATCCGAACAAGCTATGTTTCATCTGGGCACTCCGCCTCTCCTCAGTCCCTATCCTACGTCCGAGTCTGAGTTTGACCAGGTGCTTGGCTTTTCACTCATCCGAGCCTCGTTTTCTGTCTAACATTCAAAGCATCATTTTAGATGGACGAAGATGATGAAGAAGAGGACCCAGATGTGGCTGAGATGATCGTTCGTCATCGTACTCAAATGAGACAACTTCGAGAACAACAACGTACCGAGTTGGAGTCTCTCCGGATAAAAAAACGAATCGGGAGAGCTGCGACACTGCATCCGGAAGCCCAAGGACAGTCTATTCCACCGTCATCTCTTTCACTTCCTGCCAGTCCTCCTGCCCTTCCAGCAGATGTCAGTCTTTTTATTTTCGAGCGAAACAGTTGTTTAGAAAACGCTTCTTTCGCCTGGTCGAAGTCGAGTAGGAGACGGAGAAACACTGGCTGCCCAATTGCAGTCTCTCCAACAGGCCCTCTCTCCGTCGTCTTCTCATCTGAAATTGGCTCCTGTGCCCAACAGACCGCGAGACAAAAACTCCGCTCCTCCTCGACCGTCATAACATTTTTGTAAGTTTACCGCTCTTTAGAGTACTGCAAAAAAAAGTTTAGTTTCTTGGCTCCAAGAGTACTCGTCCACACAATCCGGTGATATTTATATGATGGTTTCAACCACACGGGTCACAAAACAAATTAGCTTACAAGCCACCTACCAGCCGCCTGCACGAGTCTTCCCACCCCGTTGCTTTCTTCGTCACATCAACGCTATGCTCATCTTTTCTAGTAAACAACTATTCTTTGTTCTTCCTTCCTTTTCAATCAGTCTCGGGTGAAATCTTAATTTATTCTGACTCTGAGTTTGGCTAATGTTGTTAGCCTGTCGAGAATCTATTTTAAATTGCTCCCAGGTCTCTCTCTCTCTGTGTCTGAAGCTCTAATTGAGGATAAGGAGGGGAGCTTTGTGCGCAAATTAGTTTTTAACAAGTCGCGACAGGAAAAGCAAGGGCACAAAGGGTTCTTATGACTTGGATAGTTTCTTTGGAGGGACAGGGAGTGACTGGAACGGAGTGACAAGGGAAGAAGGGAAGGGACTGTAAGACTGACACTCACTAAAGATAGGAACGGGCCGGGCGATCCGTTCAGGTCCTACATTTTGGAATTAGGCTTGGGAGTGAGTGTGTTCCAATACAATTTCGGTAGTTTCAAGATTGATACCAGAATTTACACAAGTTGCCCACACTGCGGGCTTCGAGATGCTGTCTTTCACCTGGACACAGTTTTCTGTCGCTCTGAACAACTTACAGTGCTGATGAGAAGACTGAAAAGTGAGAGACAGTTAGGCATCGAGACCAAAACGGTGGAAATACACGAGACCAGAAGACACGATCTAGTCTGAACCAATTGTTCGTGTCGTCTTCTAAAAACCCCAAGTTTTTGAACAGTTGAAAGGAACCTGTTTTCAATGGGATCATCGGATGGTTTTCGGACAGACATGGTCTGAACTGCTATGGAATTGAGGACGACTCCACTGATGTAGCCGAAGACATTGTGCGCGTAGACACACCCAGAGTACAATCTAAATCTTATCCATTTTAAATTGCTCTCGCGTCTCTGTGTGTTTGTGTGTCTGAAGCTCTAATTGAGGATAAGGAGGGGAGCTTTGTTAGGAGGGGAGCTAGTTTTTGACAAGTCACGACAGGAAAAGCAAGTGCGCGAAGTCTTCTAACAACTTTGATAGTTTCTTACTGGGACAGTGTGACTGAAACAAAGTGACAAGTGGAGAAGGGAAGGGATAGTAGGACTCAGACTCACTAAAGCTAGGAACGGGCGACCCGTTCAGGTCCTACATTTTGAAATTAGGCTTGGGAGGGAGTGGGTTCAAATATAATTTCGGTAGTTTCTTTGGAGAGTGCCTGGAGGAGAGTAAAAGAAGGAATGAAAGGGAAATCCGTGACAGAGCGAAGTCACGAATTTCTACTTTAGCCCTGGAAGGGCGTTGCCAACCTTGTAATCCAACACTTGCACAACTTTTGGGTAGTTGACAAGTTCAAAGACCCCTTTAAAAGAACTCAAGAAATTAGATAGTCGACTTCAAGTTGTGACGGAATGTTGTCCTTTGTCGTGTTCTGTCTGCTGATGCCACTCCATTTTCTGGTCTTCTGTGGCTCGAAAAGGAAAGAAAAGTCCGGATCCGCCCTCTAAGAAGCAGCCTGTTCCGAAGAGCATCGAGGCGTCTACACAACACGGGAACAGTAAGGAAACGAGTCATTCTGCCAAACAGCTACTACGTTCCGATGACGCCATGGCTGCTTATCTCAGCAGTTTTCACGACGAGGAGAAGTCGATGCCGCCCTGCTCAACACAAGAGTCGGACCTGGCCAACCTGCCAAATTCTACTCAACCATCAGCCACAAAAGTCACTCAGATGTCGATCGATTCGACCGAAAAGAGCACTGGGAAGGGCAAATGAAAAATCACAAAGCAAGAGCCGATAAAAATAGCACTGATTCTTTCTTCTTTCATTCTTTGACTAATCTTTAAAGACATCCTTCTTGCTACTGGAAACGCGTTTGTGAGTCGAGATAACAATCGATCGACCTTCATTTCTACTCCGACCTTTGTTTACGAGACTGTTCTTTGAATAGAAGGGGTCATCTTGTCATTAAGTTTGCTTGCCTCTATTCAGTGATGAACAAGGACGAGGCCAAGATTCTTCTCGGCTGTGTCGGAGCATCGTTTGTCGCTTTCTTGGTCAGTGTTTTTTTTACTATTTTAACAACATAAACGTTTCAGACTTTCAAGAAGGCGAAGAAATGGTTCGCCTCTCGGAAAGACGAGTTCATTCCCGTAGGAGTAGTCAAGCACTTGTACATATATCCGGCTAAATCGTGTAAACCGAAAAAAGTGTTCTCCTTCTATTGTGGACCAAAAGGACCACAACATGGAGAGATCAAAGACCGTCATTTTCAAGTCGTAGACGGAAAAGGTGGAGTTTTCTGGACAGCACGACAGAAGCCACAGATGGTAAATTCCTACCTCAATTATAACTCATAGTAAACCCCAGGTGCTTATTGACGTGACAGTTGAGAATGGCCATCTATGTGTAACACTTCCTGACGGTCGGACCGACTCTATCAGTGTAGACGACATCAAAAAGAAGAACGATGTCCGAAAGACGACGTGAGCTTGTATCTAGTATTTTTACACAAATTTTAGCCTACACGGGAAGTTGAGAACGGACGGCTATGACTGTGGCAACGGTATATCTGCTTTGTTGAGTGATTTCCTCGGGGAGGCCGATACACGGATGGTCATGTACTCGGATGAACTTTTTACGGAAAGAGTTTGCAAGCCAGAAACTGCTTGGTGGATGAACAACCCCGTTCCAAACAGAGTTGATAACGTAGCCTATCAGGATCTTGCTCCATACGTAAGAGTACCTCCTTTTTAGTTTAGCACATTGCAGATGATCCAAACTGAAGCATCTCTTGACGATCTTAACTCTCGGCTGGAAGAAGACGTAGGATACCTTTACTGATTTAAAACCGTTCAGGTGTCCCAACTGAATTTCCGTCCGTGTATTGTGGTGGATAAATGTGAGGCTTGGGCTGAAGATACCTGGTCTGATATACGATTGGGAGACGTTGAGCTACAATGTTTCAAGCCTTGTACACGGTATGTTCTGGAGTTTATGCGACTGTACATGGTGGGCCAAAAGTATAGCAACCGCGGGCTTACTACTCAAACTCAAACTTTTAGGTGTTTTTGTTCTTCCAGATGCCCTGTGTGTAATTTCGGCGGATTATTTAACTTGTTTTATACCGAAAACCATCTCTAACTTGGGTTGAAATCAATCAAAGAATAGTTGTTATATGTTCAATTTACATCTGGGCCTTTTTCCCGCCTTCCACGAACATTTCTCTGAGTTGCTATAATTTTGGCCCACCCTGTACTGTTTCGCAGATGTGTGCTGACAACTGTGAATCCCGAAACCGGAGAGAAACATCCTGGAATGCAGCCATTGAAAAAACTGCGCGAGTTCCGTCTTGCTCCTGAAGGTCGAATGCGCAAAGAGTTCAAAGATTCGCCCATATTTGGAGTCAACGCCGGTCTGACAAAAGGAGTAAGTGCTCAGTTGTACTTTCCCTACGAAACCTACAGGGCTACATTCACGAGGGTCAAGTAGTCTACGCTCGTCACAAGCCTTCCGCCTGGTAACTAGAATTTCGTGATAAAGTCTCTATCTTTTCAATGAAACGCAAAATGATGATAACACGTGCTTTTCTAGTCCATTATACAGTTGATTTTTCGCTCAGTCGCTTCCGTCTAGATTCAAATGTTCAACTATCGTAAGGAGCTGTCTGCTCTTCTTGGTTCTCTCGGTCTCGGATTTTTGACTTTTCACGTTTGTTCGCCTTTTATGTATAACAGAAAATCTTCAGTTGGCCAAACGACTGAAATCTTATCTTGGACATGCTAGAAAAGACGATTTTGTACCTATTGGAGTTGTAAAATCCCTTCACATTTTCCCCCTGAAATCGGGAAAGGGTCATAAGGTTTGCCATGAGTACTACATTTAGTTCAAAGGTTTAGGTCTTTTCGTTTTTCTGTGGACCACGAGGACCGGTGGTTGGAGAGTTGAAAGACCGAGAATTTCAACTGGTGGATGGCTCGAGTGGAAACTTTTATTCTGCTCGTCAGAAGCCGAAAATTGTATTTTTCTACAACGTCAAAGAATCGAAGAAATTAAGGTTCTGATTGAAAGTGATGTGAAAAAGAACCATTTGCACGTCAAAATACCTGGTCAAGAGGAAATCGTCGTCGATTTGGGAAAAGTGAGGAGAGAGAGAAACATTCGTCATACAATGTAGGCGATTGTGAATTTGTCGTCATTCTCTTCAGTTACAAAGGCTTGAACATCGACACAATTGATTGCGGAGAGGACATTTCGAAGAAATTGTCCCTTTTCCTCGAAGAACCAGACGTTCGAATGGTCTCGTACGATGAGAGTCTATTGAACGAGCGAGTTATCCGGTCGAACCCAGACTGGTGGAACAACAACCCAGTTCCAGACAGACGAGACAGAGTTAGTTAATCCCGATAAAATTCAGAATCTTGTAGGTAAATTTCCACGACTTTGCACCGTATCTCATCCACACCGAAGCGTCTCTGAACGATCTCAACTCTCGTCTAGTTGAGCCGATAGAGCAGATTCAGATGAGACCAGTGATTGTGGTGGACAAATGTCCAGAGTACGACGAGGATAAGGTTCGTTCAGTAAATCTCCATCACAGAGCCTTTCTTTTTTTTTCAATTTAATCTTAAACGCTAGCCTGAGTAAATAACTAATTTAGTGGGAGGAACTACGGATCGGCGAAGTGAAATTTCAAATGTATCTTCCCTGCTATCGGTATCTAATCGGAAATCATCCAAAACAAGCATTTCAGGTGCATTTTGACGACAATTGATCCAAAAACTGGTAAAAAGCACGATGATCTAGAGCCTCTAAAGACACTTCGTGGCTATAGACTAGCCTCAGGAAAGATGCGACAACAGTTCAAAGAATCTCCACTTTTTGGCGTCTGTGCAGGATTACTCGACAACAAATCAGTTCGATGAGTTTTTATCTGAAGAACATTCAAATTCAGGGCGGATACATCCACGAAGGACAGACAGTCTACGCCCGTTACAAGTCTACCGCCTTCTAACCGCCATGCCATTCCATAGATCTGCATAAAAATTAAACAAAACGAATTCACTAGTCATTGCATGAAAGTTAACAAAGTTCAAGATCGCAGAGTAGTCATGGCGGTTCTTTTTTTGGTTCCTTATTGGCAGGAAGAGTAACTGAACCTGAAAAAGAGATTATCAAACGTAAAAATGAAGAGACTGACCACTGTTGCCGAGAACATTGTTAAGCATCTGGTTATAGTTGCTAACTTGGTGCAGTTGTTTTTGCAGTTTGTCACGCTCGATCTTGACTTGGGCGAGTTCCTCGTTCTTTTCCTTCAAAACCTGATCAAAGTCTTGGCTGGTTCGCGGTTTCACAGACTCCAGCAGTTGTATGCGAATCTCGAGCTCCACGAGTTTTTCTCTCTGATTTCGAATCGTAACGGCGGCTTCATTTTCCAGTATTTCTTGGCTCTTGAGCTCGGCCTCGATCGTTGCCAGCTTATTTTCGAGAGAAGCCTGTATCTTTTCAAAGTTTTCGTCGCCGCTACGAATCTGCTCCTCCAAATTTTTGATGGTTTTTTCACGTTCAGCAAGGAGCTCATGTAGACGAAATTTCGAATCGTTTTCTTCGATTACAGTCTTCTTAGCAGATTGAAGAGATGCGATCGTTTCATCGAGAAATTTGTACATATCCACATTCGATGGTTGCGTTTTTGTGTTCGGAGTTGCAATCTGCAATTTGAGAATATGGTGAGCAAGCGATAAAGCATACCTGTTCTTGGCCTGAAATCGAAATACTTGATCGTGTTTTTTTCGGTTTCGGTTCGTATTCAGTACCATCATTGTCAGGGATTTCTAAGAACATTCATCATTCCTTACAGAACAAGGCGCCAAATACCAGGTTTAGGAGTAAATGCCTCCGTGGTCAGCTTAGACACGACAGTAGCCTTTTTGAACGTGTAGACGTGAAATACGGTTTTGTTCTTGTGCCTCTTTTCCTTCTTGTCCATTTTTAAACCTAAAATAATAAAATTCACAAAAAAACAAGTATCACCATTATTTGAGAGTCCTCCGATAGATTTTGTGCAAATGATTCGGGCAGACTTTTTGATCTTGTTTGCCACGAATTCAATGAGTTCCCTCTCTGTTTCTTTGTCCATGGGAGCATTGTTCACAAAATAAACGGTAGACTCTTTCAGGTAATCATCGATGTAAGGCGAATAACCCTTGCCGTACAATACAAACGGAGTCTCAGTTTTTCCAAAGTACTTTAATAGCCTAGAACCATTTGCATGAAGAAAAGATCGCTTACTTTTCAAACTGTGTCGCAGCTTCTTCTGCAGGAGTCGGTTCAACTACAATTCCATACACTCGCTTGACATTTGAAGCTCCTGCCAAGTACAACGCAGAAAAGTCCGAGTTCGGTCCAAGGATGGTCACAACGTCTTGATGAAAGAGGACATCGAGAAGAAATCGAAGAGGATATGCGATTTTCTCAATGTTTTCTTTGGACAAACTGCAATTGTTGAGAAAGGAAAGGAAACAAATTGTACCTGAAGATAGTTCCGCAGATAAGTTCTGTGAGAGCTGGATCGCAAGGGCCTTTGCGCCACATATTCACATTATTTCTGGTAGAACTTGGTGTTCCAGCAGGCGACTCGATGCGTGCCGGTGCTGACATCATCTCACAGGCACTGTTAAAGGCTTTGACGACCATCTCGAATTGATTGCGTCCGTTAGGAACAGACAGGAAATCTTCGTTTGTGAACGGTGCCATCGATATCACTTTTTCGCCTTGCTCGTTTACAGCGCCAAGATGATGAGCAATTACAGGCGACTTGGTTATAAGGTACCTAATTATTTATTAAAACAAGTAAAACGTAAACCAACTTGATAATTTTAATCCATTCCGGAGCCGATTCCTTGGCGTTCACATCCCAGCGAATATTTAGAACTTCTTTAGAGAACGGACTTTTCTACAATACAAGGTAATCTGATGGTGAAAAAATGCGACAAACCAGAGTAACGGGCAAATTTGTGGGATTCATCGGACAGGAAATCTTTTCCGGATTATCCATTGCATAAGACTAAAAGTTTGCAGTTTAACGAAATGAAAGATGTACAGAGGCGAATTGCGAATATATTTGCATCAATTTTAGCCTTGCGAATACATTCGCAATTCGCATTCGCACCTGATTTTACTATTCGCTCAGCCCTGATACCCACTTCTCACTCAGCGACTTCATGTTCAAACTCCTCTTTCGATTCTTTCTCCCTTGAAACTATGTAAACAAGAATCAAATAAAGCTTTGCATATCATAAATTTACATTAACATATCGTGTTTAAGTGATCTCTAAAATGCATAGGAGCTCTTCTTCAGTTCGTTGGCTTCTTTCTGCTTTCTCGTCAAATAGGCGATCGGAGATTCCAAGACAGGCATTTCGACAATTCTTTTGCTATGTCCATTCGTCTCAGCCAGCACATTTTGACGTTTTCCCTTCTCCTGCACAGCTTTCGGGGTATCGTAGATCTCAAAGATTGAAAATTATAAGTAAGAACAAAACGCGAATACCGATTGGAAAGTAGTGACAGTTTGTCCGTACATGACAGGTTCGCCTTGTTTGTCAACAACAACAGCCCTAGCTCTCTTCTCGACCACCTTTCCTCGCAGCGACAATCCAGCTTCCAGAGTGACGATATTTTTCTTCTTCTTGCTTTTATCCTTCTTCCTTCGAGAGGTTTCATTGTTGGCCAGCTGGGACTCGAGGATAGCATGAGCCCTGTCTTTCAGTCTCAGCTCGTCGGTGCTTCCCTCGTAGTAAAAGACCATTATCTGAAAAGGTATCTGTACCAAAGTAGAAGAAAACTGAACTTACGATGGAAAGGATGAACATGAGAGCGTGAAGAAGAATACTGACGATTCCGAGATAGCCAATTTCGAAGGTCGACTTCAGAGGCCACTGCCAAATGCACAGATCTTTTTCGTCCCAGCAATCCATCTTGAACTGTTCTTTGCGGATGTTCTCCCAAACGATGAAGACGGAGAAGATGACAGTGCTGATATGGCCACTGATCAGAAGGATACGGAAGCAGGTGTTCGGGTTGCAGACAATGATCGAGATGACAATTGTAAGAACGACCTGAATTGGGTAAGTATTAAGAGGATTGAAGGAAAGAACCTCTATAACTGCCTGAAGAAGAAAGTAGAACCAGTGGTTTGGAGCGTCTTCCATCACATAGAGGCAGACGACCACAGTGAAAACACTCAAGGCGAGACAGAGTTGCAGAACCAGATTCAATATCTGAAGACCTTCGAGAGTTGCCTGACGTCGTTTGGCCCGTTCCTTGACTACCTTCAGCTCCTTCTTCAGCTCGTTTCGGTGAGAGTTCTTGTTGGTAGGAACACGACGGCGTTTGACACTGAAAAATTGAAAGTAAGATAGTTGAAAGAAGAGAATTATTACCCAATAGATCTGGTCGAAGAACGAGGACCAGACTTTCGACTCTTCGATCCGCGGGAACTCGAACGACGACGACGTCTCGACGACCTCTTTCCGTCGGTGGAACTCCTTCCGCTGCGACGTTTCGAACTTCCGGTCTCCCTCTCTTTCATTGAACCCGAAGCCTGAAAACAGATCTAGAAGAGTAGAAGGTGGAACGTATCATGTTCAAAGGAGATAGCGACTTCAAGTGACTCTTTCAAAGCAATAACGCTTGTCAGAACTTGTCAACATTATCCATAATTGTAAAAGCTTGTTTAAAAACAAGCTCTTTAAATAAAACTTTCCAAATCGAGAAAGCGATAAAATAATTGGAACTGGATGTTCTATAGTATCCGGATTATGATATGCTAAACTGACTACCTTGCAAGTTGTTAGTCATCAATCGCTCTGCCAAAGTTCACAAATGCGGCACATGTTTGTGTTCGCCCTTTTGTTTAGCTCAATTTGGCATCCATTGTATCCAGTCTGTAGACTCACCTGTTCAATTCTTTAGCGCCCCTTCCCACTTGATTTTGCCCCACATTTGCACGGCGTCATGCATCCGCTGATCTGCCTTCTCGTGATAAGCGGAGTCTCTTCGACTCTCTTCCAATTTCTCCCTCGGCAAACGACTACCCAACCACCAACTCATTTTCTTCAACAGAACGCGACATGTCGTTCACAAACGTTCACGGGTAAGTTTATTACGGGAAAATTTGGGGTGGGATCGGGAGAACTGGAAGTGCTGCACCCAATGGACCCTCTCTGTAAATCTGGCGGATGGATGTCGTCAGTTGTTTCTTCCATTTGGTCCTGCGTTTATCATAATTCTTTTTCGAAAACCCCTCTTACCGTCTATTCTGGAACCACGTCTTTATCTGCGTCTCGGTCAATCCGAGAGTCTTTGAGAGTTGGACACGTTTCTTGACAGACAAATACTTGTCTTCCTAGGCAAAAAGATTTGATTCCGAGAACATCTTTCTACCTGAAACTCCATCTCAAGACGTTCCAGCTGCCGAGCAGAATAAGCTTGACGTGGTTTGCGATCGGAAACTGGCTTCCGAGCCTTGCGGTAGTCATGCTTTCGTCCTAAAGTTTTGTAATTTGCACAATAAAATAGAACTTGCCTCCCACACCGAGTAGCATTTGTAGTTCCATTAGCGTGGGTGTTTTCAGCTCATTAGCAATAGCAAGTAGTGCCAGTTGACCTCCTGGAAGTCCGCCAATACACGGCCACTCAACATTTCCTTCAAAAATCTCTTAATACTACGTCGTTTGAACTCACCATTTGAACATTGTGCCTTCTCGTTATCTTTTTCCTGAGATGCACACTGTTGACTCTCCAGTAGTCGACTGAGAAGATCGTCTGTTATTCGAGGCGTTTTGTCGAGAAGAGAGGCAATGCTGAAAGCCATCGTGACAAGTAATAAGGCGGCCCTGTATCAGTCTTTCCTACCGTGGGAAGGCCTCCCATCAACATTCCCTTCTCGACCATTAATTGCTAGACAAATAACCAGTCTTTATCCCATGCAGGTAATGTCGGTATCAGGTAGCTGTTCCCACGTTCCCCGGCTCTCGAAATCTCAAGTTATGAAACGGAGGGGACAAAGAAATTCAGACTGCTTCGAAGGAACGTGTGCCTCTGGCTATGCTTGTCTCAACGACAACAGATGTTGCCCCAACCAAGACATCGATAGACCCCGTAAGAGTTCAGTGAGCCTTTATAATTGACTTGAAGCTTCTCCGGAATGTGAGGACAAAACTCCCTTCTGTGCCACTCTAAGCTGTGCTGAAGCTCCAGAATTCGCTCAAGCTTACTGTGCCAGCACTTGTCACCTTTGTGACAGTGGCGCTACACTTGCTCCACGTAATTAGACTATTGTTCTCTCCAAATTACCCATGTTCTTAGGCTATAGATGCGTGGACATTCTGGACGATTGCAAGAATCGCACCAACTCGGGAATGTGTAATGTTGGTCCCTTCATGGATATGATGGCAGTCTATTGCCCTCTTTCATGTGACATGTGTACCTATTCCAACCCAGCTACTTCTTGCGGTAACCTCATTGCCAGGTAAACCCTTTTTTAAACAATAAGTATCACTTTTTCAGATGTGACAAACTCGGTCAAAAATTTTGTACATCGGACACAACCTCGGCTTTCCAGCTAAGAGCCGGATGCGGACAGTACTGCAACCAATGTAATTGAGAATAAAAAGTAGAGTTCTGTTTTTATTGTCTAATGTATTTCAAAGGAGGCGGACCATTGAACACTCGTCTCAATTCGTTGAAATGCGCCTCGGTGTTCATGGAGAAGCCTTTTGGAGTTGTTGCCTTCTTTTTGTCCATCTTGTTCAGTCGATACATAACCATCAAAGGTAGGACCATTCCATAAATGAACGGCTGGAAGACGTATTTGAAAGAAACGGGATAGGATACCTGACTGCAAACTTCGGTCCAAATGAATCTCTTCAAATAGTCTTCGGGATAGAACTGAAACAGCTTACGTATGACAGAGACTAACAACGCTTTACCCAAGGATACATGGCCAAAAGAACGACGACAAGTAAGTTGAGGAAAAAGTGAAGAATGAAGCAGGGAAAGATTAAAATTATGAGTTGTTTGTTCTCGTAGACCTTTGAAAGTGCTAGAGAAACGTGTATGGGAAATACCTGGTACTTCTTCCCCAAGACCCCGGCGACATCACTGATGGCTCTTCGTTTGAGCATGTAATTCCAAAGATACGTAACGGCGAAAATAACTCCGGTGGAGAATTCAATTACCATTTCCACGTAGAGAGACATCTAAACAAACGATCGATTTCCACTTTACGTACGAGACAATAACTCTTTCCAAATGAGTTATTTCCTCGAGGGTCTCGATAACAGAAATTGACTCACTTGAAACAGATAAACGTTGCCGGGAAAAATGACATCGTAAGTGGCAGTCAGAGTCGAGAAATCCAATCCGGGAAGCATTAGACCGTATTTACAGCCAGCTGCTAACAGTATCTGAACAAACTGTGTCAATTTGAAAAGTGAATGAACGGACGGATAAAATTCCTAAAATGATTCCGAAAGTGTTGCTGGTGCACTGTTCGTAGGTTCCAGGCTGAAAAGTACAGTATGAGTGCAAACTTCGTCAGAAACCTTGAGAGTTGCCCAGGCTCGTTCCAGAGCAAAGGCAAGCATACTGGTCTCCTGTGCCACTATGGCCAAAATTGTAATCATTTTGGTCCCCATACAGAATCCGATGGTCAGCAGACGATCACATGGGTTAGACACAGGTCGCGAGAGTCTGTGGGAATGTGAAACAAGTGTCAGGTGAACTACCTCACGAAATCGAAACAGAAAACACAAATGTTCATGGCGGAAATTGAGAAAACCCAGAAGATATGTAGGGAATAAAGAAGTTTAGCATTAGGGTGAGCCACCCATTTAATACCCTGAACCTTTTTGTATTTAGAACAAAAGACGATAAACCTTTTTGAAGAGTAAGAATAGTACAGAGCAGGCAGCACACAGTGACAGGAAACTTTTAGCCAGAAGAATACTTTTTGCTGCCGGAGACTCGGCAATTGTTTTAACTTGATCACAAGGGAGCATCTGAAAGTAGTTTGAATGAGTAGAAAACAGAGAGAGACTGATTGGACATGTGAAGTCCGTGTGAGTGGATACCCGACAATGCGGTATAAGTCATTTGGCGCCGATTTTAATGTGATTGTTTAGAGGAAAAGTGGTCAAAACAGTCCGTTTTGAAGATTGAGAGGCGTAATGGCTGGCATCTTGTCAGTCGTTAGTTACGGAGGAAATTCTATTACTCTCGGAATACTATAAACAGGATGGTCTGAGAGGAAACATAGCTAATCAAATCGGGTGTCTGTGATCAACAATATATGGTAATCGAGTCAGTTTTCAATGACACCTTCTCAAAGCCACCAAGGAACAATACAGTCTCGGATATCGTGGCATGGTCAGACACAACCGAACTTGTGGAAACAAAGAAGTTATTGTAAGATGATACTTCTTTCATCCGCTTAAATCACAAAGATAGAGTTCACACCAACAGATGTAGTTCACTCAGTTTTTGAAGGTTCTCGAATGCACTGGGAAAGAATGGGTTCGATGTGACACCTTTAGATTGGCTCTTCCTGCAGCTGATAACTTCTGTGTGTGAAGACAATACATTCATGGCTCTCAGTTTCATTATCCCTCAGGTGATTCTGGACGTTTGACTACTGTCAGGACTGTTAAACCCCTCATACTAATCAGGCATTTTATCATGTAATGGTTCGAAGGAAATTGCCTTCCTTTCTGGAAGAGAGTCTGCAGATCGACAACTGCCGACGCTTCCTGAGAAATTCTCATCGTGTGCGTCAATCCGCTCGATTGCCTTCTCGTCTCATTTACTCAAATCACAGTCTGCTCGAGTACGTTCTTTCAAATGTCTGCTGGATCCACAATTCTGGCACAGATTGCTGCTATTCCTATACATGAAAATGTAAGTTATTAAAATGGGAAATGGGTATTTCCCGATACAACACACGTCATTTGGTCTGAGCATAACTATCTGGTTTCAGATCCCAGCGTTCACTTGTGAATTCCTAGCTCTCATTTTCGGAATCCCCATAAACTTTTACCTTATCCTAAACTTGTACAGACGAGGCGAAACACGAGCTCTTCCCTCCTACGCCTACTTCATCTTTTTCCGATCTGTGGTCGATGTCTACAACGTCTTTGTCCATCCCGCTTCAGATTTGGTACTTGAAATATCTTTGTTCTAACATGCTTCAATTCCAGGCGTATTTAATGTTGAACCAGTACACAAACATTCCTGCCACCCTTCTAATGATAGCCTATATTTTCGGAGACACACTTGTGCTTCTCTTGGACTTGCTGATGGTCATCCAGTGGAAGAGAAAGACAAAATCGTAAAAATTCTTCAAATAACTTAAATTATTCTGTTCAGATCCTCGGAATTGGACAAGTTTCTCATGTTTTCTCTTCCGTGTCTGGCTCTTTTCCTTTTCACAGCAGATATCTTTTCGTTTTTTCCGTTTTTCCTTTCAACGCCACAACAGAAGGAGACTTTCTCCAGACTAGCTGATCCCATAGCCACCCTCTTTCGACTAACTGTCTTCACCCTTATTTTCGTTTCGTACTTCTTCTCAATCCGTTCTCCCAATCTGAACTTTTGTACTCCCTACGCCAAACAGTCTCATCGACGTATTGTCAAGTTTTACCAAGCCCTTTGTCTCGTCTACCTCTGCATTCTCCTCTGCTTCTTCTGCCGCCAGACAGTCTTTTTCTGGGCGACAGGCACACTCGGTATGGGTAACTGCTCCTCAATCCTTTGGGCAGTCAGCTATCAGGTAATTGGATCAGAGGATCAGTTGATGATTTTTCAGACTTTCTGGTGTTTAATTTGTCTGGCTCCCATATTTCGTGGGATTTTGACATCGTGGGCGTTCCGAGACTTGCTCTCCAAGAACAGAACTTCAATCGAACCGGGAACAACGCTCTTCACTGTCACCAAATGAACATTGTTGTTTTGAAGAAACATTGTCAATAAAACGCGTTTATTGCTCTAATTGATTCTGACAAAATGTAAAATCACAGAATGAAGAAGGCTATTGATTTCCCGCACTGTCACCACTTTGGTTGAAAAGATTCTTGAGTTGGTTGATAGCTTTCTCTTTGTCCTCATTGTCTCTCCTCTTGACCGTTTGTTGATGTTCGTCGTCTTCGATTGAGAGCAGCGACGATCGGACGCTCAGAGCCTCAGCTTGGCTGTGAATCGAGTCTTTGTGCATTCCGGCCAGCAGTTCTCCCCTGCAAACAGTTTTTAAACAAACATATTTTTAAGAAAGCAACAAAGTTACAAAGGAAAACAAGTTAAGAGGAGTTCGGAAAACGGGCTAGCAGATGCAAACGGCAAACAGGCATACAAACTTCTGGCCTACCGTGACCGATTTCGGTACAGAGAACTTGTTCGGTATGATGTACCCGACTTCGGCTTATAAAAGCTAAAAGAGCCGTCTCTTGCTGAACAGAGAAAAAATAAGTAGAAACATACCTTCCATTGGAACTAGAATGGCGACTGAGGTTCACAGTAGTGGGAAGATCCAGAAGATTCTCAGTGCTTCCACGGCGACTAGAGCCCAACCTTGACTCTGTACTGTCTGCCTCTGAAGCCAAATCGTCCTGTTCGTCATCAAAACGAACAGACGGAGCTGAAGAACACGCGTCAATCTCCAAGTCGCCTTCTGTCTCGACTGAAATTGGGTCATAGAATTTCTTTGGAAGGAAACCCACTCAGATCCATTCCTGAAAGACTTTCCATGAGCCATTTGTGGTCCGAATTGAGCTCATTGTTCATCACCATCGATCTGGAAAAGAAGGTCATTACCCTCAGAAATACGACAGATTTTTTACGCACTTGCTCACCCGGTTTAGATTAAGCAATTGTTTTGCGAAACTACATTGTTAAGAATTATTTGGGTAGTCAACATTCCTACCTATGAATAACCGTGGGTCTCCTGTAACTATACACACTTATTTTCTGGACTAAACAACGTCAACTTACCTTCTTCGCTGCTCGACTATTCCCGGCGGTGCCTGAACGATCGTGGCACTCCGCTCCTTCTCATCGAATTGATCCTCGTCTTCATCTTCCTCCTGGAGAGTTGCTTCTTTCCTTCTGTCCACTTTCAGACCAGGGACGTTTGTTCCGAACGCTTTCAACGTCTCAACCAACAACTTAATCATTGTCCAATCACCGAGATTTATCTGAGAATTTTCCTAATTCTCGGAAAAGTGGAGAAACACTTACGTTCATTGCGTCTCTAACATCGTTGAGGGAGGCAGAGGCCAAAACAAGACCGTTTAGATTCAAGGACTGGAACTTTTTGATGATGGTGTCCAGACTGACGGGAGGAGTTTTGAGTCGTCGAATCAGAGACACAATCTCTTCGACGGACATTTCGACCAAAGGAGTGCAGACAGAGTTCCAGATCTTCTCATCCGGGAACAGAAATTTGGCATTCGGAGGCAAGACGATCATGCCGAAGCCGAGATCTTCCACAGGATCTTTCAGACCAATTCTTTTCTCGTGAATCAGTTTGCGAAGATACGGGTCGAGATTGCTGGTACAGGGAAGGAACTTTTTGACGTGTCCGACTGTCAACTGTTCCGACGATGGAATGGCAGGCGAGGTGAGGAAGGCCTAGATTCAGTTGAAAAACTATGTTTGAACTGAAGTACCTCAAAGTTGGTTGCGTTTCTGTCGTACTCCAGTAGAGTATCAATCTTGGGAATCTTTTCTCTCAACTGCAAATAGACCTCGGCCAGAGTAATGCTGTTGTTTGAGATATCCAAAGCTCTGTCGATAATCCAACAAACTCGAGTTGGCCATTGTTCCAGAAGAGAAACCCAATGTCCGAGAGACAGCCAAGAGAATTCTATTTCGAAGGCTCGCATCAACCGACCTCAATTTAATCTTTGAAGAAGCTAAACTCATCACTCACCTGATAAAGTGAGTGAGTTGACAATCCTTCTGATGGCTCTTGGATTCATGTTTGAGAAGTAGTCGTCGGTGAGAGTCTCTCCGATATTCTTCGAGTTGGCCGCAATGATAGTCGGTTTCCTACTCCGACCTCCATCGGCATCTCGAAGAGACAAATGCGAGCCGTAGAAGGTCTCTTGCCTTCGGAAACGTTCTTTCCACTCTGCCATCGACTCTCTCTTTTCCTGCGAAATACTAATGAGCTGTGTGGGAAACATTTCTCACCTTTAGAGTATTATGCAATTGCCTAATGGCCGAATTATGCAAGAAGAAAGGCATGTTGATGATGTTTTTGAGGAAGTCGTAGCCAGTCAGTTCCGTTCCAGCCAGAGCAGAGTGCATGTTGTGGTTGATCGCCGAAACAATAATGTGAGGATCGACGGCGATGATGGAAATGATTGGTCTGTTTTCCCTCGCAGAAAAGAGGAGTTCAATTGCGTCCAGTGTCTGTACCATTTTATCCTAATATTTTTTTTGGTTTGAATTAATCTCGGAATATCAAACCTGTTCGCAGTTGTCCAATCCGTCAACTATGACCACAAGACGAGTCTGACTAGAGGTGAAGGCGTCCAATGACTTGACCATTTCCGTCAGCAGATCAACCTCATTTTGAAGATTTTGCATCAGTCCTTCCAATTTGAGATTGGAGACGTTTCGAGCAGAGCTGTTGACTCTCGCTCGTGGAACGTTGTTCCAGCCGAAACGAATCAAAATGAACAGTGGGTAGGCTACCATTGCTAAGAATACAGCCATGAAGGTCAGTCCCAAAGTGAGCCATCTAAAATAATCTTTCAATTATTGTTTTTGTCTATCTCACAAAGTGGAAGAACTGTTCCTGTCACTGAAGAACCATAAAGTGAAAAAGAGTTCTCCAGCTATAAGGACGAGGTCCGCCAGAAGAAAGAGAATGATGATCGGAATTCCGATAACTCTCCTCAAAGCTCCGTTTTGACCGGCTAAAAATGCTTTTTTCTATAGTACTCGAAAAAAGAACTTACGTTTCGTAATCCTTAGAGAACTGAAGAGTCTTACTGGCAAAATGCCGTAGTGTTCTTCGGCAGCTTCGATCAAAGTGGTAAGAATTTTGGCGAGAGCTTGTTCCCCCCCGATTGAAGAGAGACGATGGTAGTCGGCGAAGAGAAAGCTGACGGGATTTGAAGCTAGATCAGATTCGTCTTGAATAGGGGCATGAAGAGTGAGGACACTCCAGAGCAGTCGAATGTAGCTAAAGGCTTTGGCTGCTTTGTTTCCCACGGCAATAGCCATTCCCCAGCCACGATACTCCGATCCGTACCACAACAATCCTGAATTGCATTTCCGGTACTATTATTTGGATTATACCGTAGAGAAGAAGCATGAGAATACACACTGCACCTCCGGCTGCCCAAATGGCCACGTACCAGGCAGTACTTTTGCTAATGGAAACAAGAGTTGTGACGGTCATGGTCCAGATGAGACAAGAGAAAAAGACGTAGAAAATGAACAACGGCGAAAGTCTAAAATATCTTTGCAAATGAAGAAACAACAAATACCTCATTCGTGCTCCTTCGGTCCATTTGCGAGAGAAGGTGATCATGGCATCTTTGAGCTTGGTCAAAAGGATGGACTTGCCGGATCCCCATTTCGCGTAAAGTCCAATGGTCAATGGAAGAGAAAGAGCCGGCTCACAAACTAAACGAACAATGATTATATAATGAAGCAAACCAATATCAGCAAGAACGTTGCTGTAGACGTCGTAACCCATCATTCCGTCCATCTGCTGATCGGCCTGTTTGGGTCCGTAGAGAAGAGGCAGAATCGGTTGGGGATTCTCGGTGTCAATGGCATACGCCGTCTGTCCATCCTTATTCTGTCGATAAAGAAGCCGTTTTTCGGCGACTGGAGCATTTTCGAGCAGAGCCTGAGCCAATCTTCTACTTCTGGCTCTCAGAGCCAAATGCAAAGCATTGTCTCCATTGTTGTCAGTCGGAGAAAGCTTAGCTCCAGCTCTTCGAAGCAACATGACCAGAGCCACGTGTCTACACTTTACAGCTCGAATAAGAGGCGTCTCTCCGTCCTTGTTCTTCAGCTCCAAGTTCGGCTTTTTCTCAATTATCAGTTGAGCCATGTCTGTGAAAGATTTGTCGATCGCCAAATGAAGAGGGGTTCTGCTCTCCGAATCCCTGCAGTTGACATCGGCAAATTTGTCGAGGAGTAACTTCACAATCGGAATACTGCCAGAACGAACGGCACTTGTGAGAATCCAGTTACCGAATCTGAACAAAAGTACAGTACAGAACAGAAGAAGTTTCACCTGTCTACTTGGTTTACAAAAGCTCCCGCATTGATGAGCGACTCGCAGATGCCCACGTATCCGTCTCGAGCAGCTAGTCCAAGAGCAGACAACCCGTTCTGGACCAAAATGACTTATGAAATAGAAGCTTCTCACCTGGTCAGTCACATTGATGTTCGGCTCTCGACTCAACAAAACATCTACCAGATTCTGATAGTTGCCTTTGGTGGCCATCATGAGCGCCGTAAATGACTGCTGCAACAAGCTATCTTCAGCGATTAAACATCAGTTACCATTCCAACAGCGTCAACTTCAGCTCCAGCAGCGAGCAAAGCTTGTACCACGTTCAGATGTCCTTTTCTGGTCGCCCAAATCAAGGCTGTACTTCCAAATTTGTCGCAGGCGTTAACCTATACAAAAAGTATGAAATGAAATAGAAGGACTACCTGTGCTTCAGCTTCGATAAGTTTCTCGACGACAGTGATGAATCCTCTGCCCGAGGCGACTATCAAGGGTGTTAGACCGTCCTCTTCGTCAATCAGATTGACATGTGCCTAGTTTTCTCGATTTTAGATCCGTTGATCAACAAACTCTGTACTGGAGAAGTGTAGAAACTATGTCTGGATGATTCTTATACACTGCCCACATTAGAGGACTCCATCCCATCTGAATATTTTCGCTTTTCAATTATTTTTCTCTCAAACCAAGTCGGGAAGATCAACAGATGCTCCATTTTCGAGAAGAATTTTGACAGATTCATAATTTCCTTTTTGAGAAGCATTCAAGAGAGCACTCCATCCTTCCTAAAAGACATAAAACCATGAGAAATCGATCGAGACCCACATTGTCCGTCTCGTCCACCGTCTCTGGGTCACTGACTGCCAGAGCGACTAATGTTTTCACCGCTTCCACATTATTCACTCTCGCCGATACAATCAACAGAGTCTCTCCTGACTGAAATTCTTTGCTCAAAAATATAAAGTAAATTTATGAAAAAAAAGGTAATAGAAACTTACCGCGTTTTTTAGCTGTAAAATGTCGCTGTTACTCAAAGTGTTATCCGCCTGTCCCTTTTCCACCTAAAAGCCATTCTCAAGTAACATTTGCATATTCTAACATACCTTTTCAAAAAGTTCCGCGATCTGCATACTATTCATGGTGACCGGGAGCGCGGATGCCACGGCAAACGCACTCTGCATCCCCTCTATCCAAAGCCTTCGATTTCCGCTCTGCACCATTTTGTCTGCCTTCTGAGCCAACAGCTGGCGGACAAAATGTGGACTCTTCTCGTCCGCGTACTCTGCAATTGTCTTTGGCTTTTCGGAACTATTTGCATATTGATCGATCACTCTGTTCGCGGAGTAGGCTTTGCATAATCGATACGCGAGCCACAAGAGTAGGGAGGTGTAAAGAGAAAGTTCCAGATTAAATGATATGTTCAAGTACTCGTATTAACATTAGCTGGATGAGAGTTCCCATTAGCTCAGACTTTACTCAGCGATCAGAAATACCGTTTCAAAAGACCAAAATTTCTACTGGTCGGTATATTTTGTGAGACGAGGAATGAGGTACAAAGTAAATAATAGCTGTGAGAGAGAGAGCTGTAGACGACTAGCCATTAGAAAGTCAATTCATATGAGAGAAAGAAAAAGAAATATTGTTTTGGAAAGAGGCTCGGTACACGAGAGAGAAACATCTGGTCAACAGACAACATCTGCAGAGACGGACTTTGACCAATTGAAGATATGAACTGTTGAATCAGAGAAATTGACACATCGGTTGCCCGTCATCGCCTATTTCTGTAAACTATTCCCAGCAGTTTATGAGCGTCTCGCGAAAATATGGTCCGAGTTAACGCTTTGGGAAAGGCGCCCAAACTGACTGAATATTCTCGTCCACCCACGAAATTTCAGTGAAACGTATTACAAAGAACTGAATAGTTGTCTTTCAAAGTGAGTAAAGCAGTTTGGTGGTCTTTCTGGGGGCGGTTGATGTGTCTTCTAATTAGGGAGTGAATAGACTGGCCGGGGCTCAATTTCATGCTTCGGAAAGCTCTAATCGACTAAACGGCAGGTGTTCATTGAAAGGCTACTTTTGAGTTCTGATCGATTGATAGCAGCTGGAACGAAAAACTCTGCTATTCTGGCAGATTGGAGACTTTGGTCACAAAAATTGAAAGGAAAAGATAAGGGACGGCAGTCGTAGATTAGACTTGTCTCCGACATGAGATAGAAAGATGTAAAGAGCTTAGATTGGAACGGAACAACAACGCATGAACAAATTTTTATTTATCACAAAGAAGTAGTCGTTCAGAAAGAATAAACTAACCACAGATAAAGCCCATAAATACATTATTGACTACTAACAAAGCTGCAGTTTTGCACTTTACACCTCGACCCCAGGTCCGGGACGGTCAATCTTCATCAGTTCGACGTTAGCTGAAAACGCATATTTAATAAGAAACAAGATAGAATTACCGAGAATCTTCGGAGCGGCTCCACGCTCTCCATATCCAAGTTCAGGCGGGATAGTCAGACGTCTACGAGTTTACTGAGGGCCAGCCGTCTACAACGGTTGTCGCCGCCCTGGCGCTCAGAAGTACGAAGTAAATCTTTTGACAACACCTAACTACCTCGTTCTCACCTGCAAGTTCAAAACTATTTTATCTTGACAATTTCTGACTTGTCGTGACCATTCGAGGTCTCCCGGACAACACGCAAACATACACAGAGTCCACCACAGACATCATTGCGCTTTAGCAGTAGAGAGATAAGGAGGAGAGAATTGTGAGCCGAGCTGAAGTGAAATGAACAAGAAGAGGTTTATGAGGTAGCAATTATTTAGACAGCATTCAAAGTACAAATACACCGTATAATTAGGCAGTGAGAAACCAGTTTCGCCTCTAGTTTTGAGTTTTCTGGTGGACAGTTTTGGCCTTTTGAGTCTTCTGCCATTCGGCCACAGCAGTTTTGTAAGCATCACGCAGCTTCTGAGACTCGTCTGCGTACTTCTTTTTTCCGTCATCAGACAAGGTTTTCCACTGTGAAACAAAGTTCTTCAAATGCTCAGTAACGGGACTGAGCTTTTCGTTTCTCTTCTTTCGAAGATCAAACTGTTCCTTCACAAACAGATTCATGGCAGTCGGAGCACGTTCGGGATGACCCGTTTCTTCCCACAACTAAATATGGAGAATATTATCAAACTAGTAGAAACTGACTTGACGACGTTCTTTGCGTTCTTTACGTTGAGCTCGCTCTTGTCTGAATTCCTTAGCTTGGGCAATCTCTTTTTCTTTCTCCTGCTTTGAGAGTTTCTCAAATTCTTGGACTCTGTTCTCCTTTTCACTAACGGAGAGAGTCTCATACTTCTGAATATTTTTCCAAATTACAAAAAACCGAAGTCGAAAACAACCTTCTTTTGGGTGGGGTTCAAGGAATTCCATTTCTTGGCTATTTCCTGCATCTTGGTTGTAACATCTTTGCCGGAATCCAATTTCATTTGTTCCTTCACGTACAGGATGTAGGGACTGTGTGCCTGCATTCCAGTGGGCTTGAGGACCTTCGGAGTCCTTAAAGTATAGATTGAACAGGTTAAATCAGAAACCTTACTTTGGTTTTGAGGCAGCTAGAGCCGAAAAAAGCCTCTTGTTGACGATATTAAACAGCATCTGAAAACTAACTGTAGTTTGGAATTTTTTTTAGAAGATGGACAAAGGGATATAAGCAAATGAAAGTGAATGCTAAGCAGAGACGCAGAGAGCCGCGTACTCTGTACGCATGTAAATTTTCGTAAAGACGCTAGTGTTTCAGCTATGTAGCCAGGTTTTTATTAAACCTGAGAAAGGAGGGGGGGGGGGGGGGCTGGAGAAAAAGAAGCGGCATAAAAAATCTTAGAAGTAGCATTTTACACAAAAAAAACTTGATACTTATGTTTAAGTTGCAGGAATGGAACAAGGAGAGAACATCAACAATAAAGCAAAAGAATAAAGCTAATAGTTTACGATATAGTCCTAGGGCTTCCCGGAGGTGTTTTTCTACGCATTTTCATAAGCGATATATCACTACTACTAAATAATCACTCGTCCCAGACGTGAGATTGCAATAAACATGAACATGAACTAAAATCTGGTATGGAACAAAAAAAATGACAACGAACCTCTATGGTCCATTTCCAACGAAGAGCGGCAGCCATGTTTGCGCGCCAATTTGAAATTTCGTGGCTAAATCTGATTTTTGCTACTTCTTTCATTATTGGGTTTATTTTTGGCATTTTCTTATATTATTGACGTTGTTATCGAATTCTACACCTATAAAAACCTACTTATCATCAAAAAGACGGGAAAAACAACACTTTTGATGCTCAATTGACGTAAAACGAGTTTTCTCGATAAAACAGCCGTGACGCTCTGAAAATGGGTGTTTTTCTTCCAGTTTTTACATCAAGTAGGTAAGTTTATGCGCTGAGTTCGAAAACGCAGTCAAAACCGAGAAAAAAACAGCTAGAAAACAGCGAAAAATCATCAAAGTTGAGCAAAATGGAATAAAATCCAACGCTGCGGCCGTCATTTTGAAAATTCGTGTCGGGAACCTCGCGAAAAATCCTTTAAAGAATTGCCTAAGTGCCGAAATCATCGTCAGTGCCCGAAAAAAAGCTTGCTTTTTTTTAACGGGCACGCGCTAATTTATTACATGGGTCCCGCCGCGACAGAACGCAACTCAATGCTGAATTTTTGAAAGTTTGTTTTTGCTCAACCTTGTTCATTCCCTACTGAACTTTAGAGTTGCGTTCTTCACTTTTCATTGTTGATAGACTGACAATCGGAATACTTTAAAAACACTACTTCATAACCACAGAACTTTTGAGAGTTAGGCTCACGTATATGCGAGAAGTTCCAGAGCTTTGCGAGAACCCTTGCAAATCGATGTACACGAACACAACTTGATCATAAAGCTTTTTAACTAATCGCTGGTTTTTATTCAGACACCTTTAAAAAAGTCCAAGAACATGTCTCAGAGACGCCCTGAAAGTTATAGAAGGGGAGAAAATGTAAGCTTTATTCACTTTATAGCTCATAGTGAAATTTAGGGTATTGAGTCGCTGCGAACTCTCGTCATGGATCTCCGCAATGCTGTTCGTGAACTGGATACCGAAAAAGACAATCTTCGGCAAGCCGTGCGCAAACTAAAGGTGAGTTGCACCTTCTTAATTCCACCCATTATCCTTCAGGTTGAAAACCGACGCACTAGAGAGAAAGTGAAAAATCTCTGCGCTCATCTAAAGTCTGGTGGTGTTGAAGTTGCCAGCGACGACGACGAGTTCCCCGAATACGATGAAATCGGTCGTGATTTCATCCTCATTGGAGGATCGCACGATCCGTTGGATCCTCGCTACGAAGCCGCGATCAGAGATACTGCCGGCGTAGAGTACAAAACTGCCGAACGGTACTACTGGGCAAAGATGGCTGAACACTTCAAGGATGCCGAGACTGTCAAAAAGGTTATTGATGCTCCTAACACTACCAAAGCCGAAGAAGCGGTCCGAGATATAAAAAACTTTGTCGACAACGAATGGGACAAGCACAAGCTGAAAATCTGGGAGGACGGCCAATGTCTCAAATTCGAGCAGCATCAATGGATCACCAGCCTTCTTGTCGCTACCGGAAAAGTCTACATCGCCGTCTGTCACCAAGATAAAGTTCGTTTTCATTCTGATATTCTCATAGTACGTCGCTTTTCAGCAAATCGGTACAGGCTGGCGCAAAAATCGGGAGGAATCGAACAAACCTCTATTCTGGGATGGCAAAAACCTTGGCGGAAAGTTCCTCATGAAGCTTCGAAACAAGTTTGCAGATAATCACAAGTGGAAGGATGGCGAGGAGCAAGTTAGTCTCGTTCCTTTCGTTCTAACCAGATCTTTCAGGAAGTCAAAAACAGACTGGTCAACTTGAAGCGCTATGTTTGGCGACGCCTCGACAGTCGCTTTCAGCCCAACTCTGCTCCCAGTTACAACCGCCGCGGTCGTTACGCGCCTCGTCCCAACAACACGAACACCAAGCCTCGACGTGCAGAGAACGGTTCTGGTGACAAGCGTTCGACTGCCTAATATTTTAAAAGCCTACATACCTTTCCGAGTATTCTTTACCGGTTTTGTTGTTTCTTTGCACTCGTACCTCTATGTTCTAATGTAAAATTAAGTAAGAAGAAACAAAGCTTTTCAAACGATCATTATTTTCGTATCTGTCCGATTCTTCTCTTTTAGTGGCTGCGGAAAAGATTCTTCAGTTCCATGAGCAGCGTCTCGTGGCGGTAATCGACTCGGATATCAGGTACATTGGTGCGCGTTCTGTCGTTTCCGAGCACGCCCTCTTCCTTGTAGTTGGGTCCAAGCCAGTGTCTCTTGACCTCGTCTTGAAAACCACACTGAAGGACAGAATTCCTGGCCAGCTCGCACATGTCGCAGCTGCTCAACTTCCAGACCTGGGCCGCTATCGAATACTCTTCCATCAGAGCTTCACGCGTGTAGTGGAACTGCAGCGGATCATCAGTCGAGAGACTGACATTCAGTCCCTTCTGGAGATAGTCAGGAAGGGGATTTCTCTGGTAGCTGATGAAGAGCGAATTGTTCGACAGCGGCGACATCGCGATTCCCATCTGGGTCAAGTAGAAGAGATATTGCAGCACCGGAACCTAAATAAGCCGCTATTACTTCTCTATACTTGCCCTTGAATCTCATTTTATCAATCATCGGCTTCAGCAAAAGCATGTCCAGACTCTGTTCCGGTAAATACGAAAAAAGACGAACCTTTCGAAGTAAGATTCCGTGAGAAATCGACTCCGAGGTGAGATAACCGGCCAGCAGATGTCCCACATTCCCGGCCTCTCCACAGTGCGGACGAAGTGTGAACGTGTTCAGTCCACGCATCTTACGGAAGTTGTTCAAGACGCAGATGTTGGCGTAGAGATAGTAGAGATAGTAGTTGTACGGAGGATTTTCCTTGGCTTTGTAGTCCGGCGGTGTCTGTGTGCCACGATCGAACTGGACAGACTCGTGCTTGCTCTCGTCGTCGACAGAGTCGAAACCGCTCACGTGGGCCAAAAAGCGATGAAGATCCGGGTTGCTCGATGGATCATTGGTCACCTCGAACAGGGGCTTGAAAATGTTGTCAAGGAGATCATCGAAGCTGGAGAGCAGTTCCTTTGCACGGTAGACGTCGCTGAAGATTCATTGTTGATTCAATTACTAGAAATCCGTATCAAATTGTACGATTGGAACTGTTCCTTCATTCTCATTGTTCACTTGGAATATTTCAGTGCATGCTATCTTCTAGTTCTCCGCCGCACCTCTCTCCTTTCAGTATCTTGAACTATCAAATTTTTTACATGACTAACAGTTACTTTTTCTCTAAGATTTAGTTTTCCTTTATAAATTGTTCTATTCTCGCTTTCATTCGATGAAAAAAAACGAAAAAACTCACTAGAGCCTGGGAAACTGGACCATCCATCTGTTGTTGGAGCTCCAGACGTCTTTTTCAACTGCCCACTTAGCCAGCTTCGTCCACTCATCCTTGTTCTTTCCGTAGATGCTCAGACGCATCTCCGTGTGCTGGTACTTGCTGTCCTCAAGTTCCTTGAAAACCTGTCGAATCAGATCGGCCATGTAGGTTCCCTGCACGTAGTTGTCCGTCTTGAGGAACGTCTCACGGAGCATCGACTCTCCGATTGGATTGTATTTGGCGTTAAAGCGGTCGAAACGATGAAAGGTGTTCCGATCTGCGTGAACGTCGAGCATATCCACTGAGAGGTCCTCTCCTTTGATCTTGTAGTCGGCAAAGAGCTGACTCAGACTGTGTGGCTTGCCGTTTCGCTCGAAGACAATGCGGTCGCCGTCCGTCTTCAGACGTCTTTTGATGAAGTTGACCAACGCCTTCTGGTTCATGGACGAGGACGCATGGATATGGGTGTCAATTTTCCTCACGTTGTAGAAGTCCTTGTGGCCTGTCATCTTCTGCTCGTTCAACTCCCTCAATTCGTTCATGAGAACGTGCAGACTGAAAAAGAGTAATTTGTTTAAAGAAGATCTTACCTGAACTTGTTTTGGAGGACTGCGAGTCTTCTGAAGCAGAAGGACTTAAGCGGTCCGTCAACCATCATCTTGCTCAGCTTGTCGACATCCTCAAGAAATTTGTCTCTCGACAGACGGGAATCCTGGAAGAGATGCTGCTTAGTCAGCGGATCGACAATCTCGAAGACGCCGTCGCGTTTTGTGATCAGGTAGATGTCCGGGTACTTCGGGAACTCCTTCCGCTTTCCCCAATGGTCTGAGACGACTGGCTCCTTGTATCCCAGATCACTCTGTTCCTCCTTCTTGATGAACTTCTTCAGTTCTTTCGGGTAGATCCGCATCAGGAATTTTTCGGTAGTTATCGGAAACTGTCCGCCCAGTCGATGCATGTACTCCTTGCGAAGATCCAGTCCGGCAATCAGCAGCTCAGCTGCCTTCTTCAGATCCTCCGGCGGGATTTCACACAGATCTTCGCGGTCGATTCGGATCCTCTGATAGACGATTTCGCCTTCTTCATTTCTCAGGTCGAACATCTGTACTGGAAGAGTCGGTTCGATGTTCTTCGTTGGCTCACAGCTCGAATGCTCTGGCACGTAGTTGGCATCCAGATCCGGAGACTCCTGCTTCGTCATAAGGAGACTGCATCGCAGGTTGTCCGAAAGGTGGTTGTCCGAAAGAGCAGTATGCATAGTCACAAGTTCCTTCGACGCGTGCGTACTGAAAACAAAGCTTTAACGAACTGTTTCTAAATCCTTGTCCCCTTTTCTATGCATGTTCTTTGGATACTAGGATTGCCTCCACATAAATTGATCCAAAACCTTTGTCGTAGGGTTCTTCTCGAAGACATATAGATAAGAGCAACAGTGTCTAACAGTTTTTGGTATCCAAGTTTCTATTGTGTTAGTCACCTTTTCTTTTTAACACTTATAGTTCCAACTAACCTGATAGATCGACGAGGAGGCGAATCCTCTTCCAAGCTGCTCTGCTTCTTCTTAAAGTTCGGAGATGTCGGCGGTGTCGTCAGTTTCTCATCCTCATCAGACCAGAGTTCTCCCTTCGGGCTGTGGCAGCAAGGAGAGGGGGCACGATGAACCATACCAGCAGACGGAGTGAAGAGAGATCCGATTCCCACCAACTGCGATTCGTCCGAGAGACGTCCATCCGAAATTGAGCTGGCTATTTGGGTGGCTTCTTCAGACTTGCTCGACGACTCCGGTAGATTTCCCATCGAGACGACTTCCTTCGAGCAGACGCTGTAGCAAAGTGATTTCGAATCTTTTCTTTTCGGGGTAATTAAAAAAGCTGAAACTTTCTTCAAGTTTCAATAAAAGTTTACATTTTACACAGTTGTCGAGCGGAAAAAGCGTAAGCTTTATTTTCGAGTGTTTTAGTGTAAAAAATAAAGCTTTCTGGTTTCTATTTACGGTGCAACAAAGGGCAAATAATTTATTGTGAGAGATCGTCAATGAGACTTGTACCAACTGTTAGCTAATTTCGTGTAATCTCCGGATTCCTTGAACCAAGCTATGTAGCCACACGAAGCGAAACCATGAAGACCAAAAAGAAGTACTTCGTCACAATTTTCCCCGCCTAAAAGTTGAATGAAGATGTTTTGATCGATACCTATGAGAGAATAATTACGAGCTTGAAAGGCTGGAGCATTGACGGAACATGAGATTCGACCACAGCGACCAATCGAAGCATCGAAACGACAGTAGAAATTGAAAGCATCCATCGAACCCATCCATCTTCCAGTCCAGGAGCAATCGACAGGGTCACTTCTGAAATTTGGTGAAATATACACTGTGAGCAGGAGTTACTTGCAGCAAAACTTCTTTTTCAGTTGATAGCCGAATACATTGAAGCAGGGAGAGTCGCCGAAAGAGTGATCGGGAATACATGATCGACCATCTTCACATCGACCGCTATGTTCTCTGATGTAGTCGTAACCAGTTGGACACGATCTTTGAGTGAAAAATTTAGGCTCTAATTGGAAAACTCACTGAAGACAGAATGGAGCCAGTCCGAACCATTCGCAACTGCCATGTGTAGTCTTTTTGGAAAGAGTCGCGGTTGAATTAGAACCGATAAAGTCTCTAGTTCTTTGAATGGGAACTCGTAAAGAGTCAAGTGGAGGAAAGAGTGTAGCCAAGAGGGACAGGAGCATGAGGGAAGGAGTCGCGAAAAACGTGCGAAATGTCAGCAGGTCACTCGCGTAGTGTTGACACACAAAGGAAACTGTCTCTGAAGTTTATTAAGAACGCGAATCAATGTTCGGGGCTAGGAGGGATCAGTTGTTTCTTCTCCTTTCTTTTGTGCAGTCTAACAGTTGCCTTGTATTCCAGTGGATCTTCTCTAATAAAAGAATTTATATTTGATTGATTTGGCGCAAAACCAACCTGGTCAACAAGTAGCCCACGTGTTGTCGGAACTCATTGTTCAAGGCGAAGTACACGAAAAGATTGATACCAGAATTTACACAAGTTGCCCACACTGCGGGCTTCGAGATGCTGTCTTTCACCTGGACACAGTTTTCTGTCGCTCTGAACAACTTACAGTGCTGATGAGAAGACTGAAAAGTGAGAGACAGTTAGGCATCGAGACCAAAACGGTGGAAATACACGAGACCAGAAGACACGATCTAGTCTGAACCAATTGTTCGTGTCGTCTTCTAAAAACCCCAAGTTTTTGAACAGTTGAAAGGAACCTGTTTTCAATGGGATCATCGGATGGTTTTCGGACAGACATGGTCTGAACTGCTATGGAATTGAGGACGACTCCACTGATGTAGCCGAAGACATTGTGCGCGTAGACACACCCAGAGTACAATCTAAATCTTATCCATTTTAAATTGCTCTCGCGTCTCTGTGTGTTTGTGTGTCTGAAGCTCTAATTGAGGATAAGGAGGGGAGCTTTGTTAGGAGGGGAGCTAGTTTTTGACAAGTCACGACAGGAAAAGCAAGTGCGCGAAGTCTTCTAACAACTTTGATAGTTTCTTACTGGGACAGTGTGACTGAAACAAAGTGACAAGTGGAGAAGGGAAGGGATAGTAGGACTCAGACTCACTAAAGCTAGGAACGGGCGACCCGTTCAGGTCCTACATTTTGAAATTAGGCTTGGGAGGGAGTGGGTTCAAATATAATTTCGGTAGTTTCTTTGGAGAGTGCCTGGAGGAGAGTAAAAGAAGGAATGAAAGGGAAATCCGTGACAGAGCGAAGTCACGAATTTCTACTTTAGCCCTGGAAGGGTTGCCAACCTTGTTTTTTAAATTTCGTCTATTTTCAACAAAACACTAATTACTTTAAAAAAAACTGCATCAATCAGTTTCAATTGAGAGAGCATGGAGAGCCAAGTGGATCCGAAGATGCCTCAGGTATTTCTACTTTTTCTATTCAAAAATAACAAAAAGTATAGCCAGGAGTAATGATAACGAACGGAAAGGACGAGTCGTGGTTAGTGCTGAAGTCGCTGGCCTCGGGTCCATTCTCAGACGTCTACTTGGTTCGATCGGACAAGAAGAAAAAGTTTGCGATGAAGTGCGAAAAGGAAGGCGAGTCTTGGCGTCGACTGCTCAAACTGGATGTGATGGTCTTGAAGGCGTTGCTGGGTCAAGAAGGCTTCCCACGATTCATAGCAGCTGGACGGACTGACTACTACAAGTACTGTGTCATGGAATTGGTCGGACCCGATCTGGGCAAACTGCGTCGTTCTCTGCCAGACAAACGCTTCAGTAGTTCCACTGCCCTCCAAGTCCTTGGACAGACCTTGGCTCGTCTCGAAAGTCTTCACGACGCCGGCTGGCTCTGTCGAGATGTCAAAGCTCCCAATTTCGCCATTGGACGCGGAACTGCCAGTGCAACTGTCTACATGCTCGACTTTGGATTCGCTCGCAAGTACATCGACAGTACGGGACAACTGTTGGCTCCGAGAGACAAGGCTCCGCTCATGGGCACCTTCCAGTATGCCCCATTGAACTCGCACGAGAACAAGGAGCAGAGTCGGAAGGACGATCTCGAGAGTTGGCTCTACATGGCCTGTGAACTGCTGGAAGGGACTTTGCCATGGGCTCATTTGGCCTGTCATCAGGAGATGGCCGACTACAAGCGGAAGCTGCGGACTGAGCGACGAGCCGTCTTCTTCGCTCGTCTGCCTCCCGAGTTGGACCACATGATGACGATGATCGATGGCTACTCGTTCTACGAACGACCCGACTACCGTCAGTTGCAGAAACTGCTCGGACATGCTGGAGAACATCTCGGCTGCACTCTGAGGGAACCACTCGACTGGCAAAGCAACCAACGACTGCTCAAGAAGGCCGAACATGTCGGCGAACTCGGTCAATCGCATCTCGCCTCGTCCAAGATGAGTTCTCTCCAACTCGATATCACTCCTCCGCCCGAAAGAGAACTCGTCATCGAATGTGACATCACTCCACCTGCCGAGGCCTTTTGAGAGTATAGTCGCTTCCAATAAAGTCCGTAACTGCTGTGTTCCTTTTCTTTCTAACTCACTTTCCAAAAGCTGCCTTTCTTCCACAGTAGTACATGACGACTCCATCGTTTCGGAATTGGAAGGCAGCCACATAGCCAATTGCCAGAAAGACGACGACAAAAACGACACTGAAGATCATGAGAACATCTGACCTGAAATTCTTACGTGAGTAATTTCATTTGCGGAGAGTCCTCAATTCCAAAAATAGAAACAGACCTGTGTCGAGAACGAAACCCGCTGAGAGCTGTCATTAGCTGCTCCGTACCCATTAGACACTGAACTATTGGAGGCCACAAATCGCCTGAAATACGAAATGAAAGATTGGTGAAAGGTACCTATGGTTCGAACGAAAAGCCAAGGCTCCAAGGCACAGCTCCAAGATGTCTCAGAGACCGACATACTTCTTGTGGTTAAAACATTCGTGTAAAGATTAATCCTGAAACGGAATAGTTGGAACTTGGTGGGGTTGATTGTTTGCGTGGTCCCAGAGAGGGTAATGAGCCGGGAGTCCACGTCAAGTTTCGTTGCAACAAACAAAAAGGAACCGACCTATCCATACCCATCATCAGAATTCCTAAATTTCATACAATTGGAATTACAGAATGATACAAACCTATACAATTGGCCAAGTCGGCAAAAGCCAGAGTGATAATCAGCTGAAAGAACATTGAGAACAAATTCAGTGTGACCTACTCTCTGTCTTCGTTTAAAGTTTTTGTTGGTGAGCAGACAATAGATCAAAATGAGGGATAGTAGAGCGCAGGCCACTCCAACCCGAACATTAACTTTGTGGAAGCGGATCAACTGCTCCATCTTGACCACGTCGACAATCTGGCGTCTCATTCTGTAAAGAGCCTCGGATAACGGGGGATTCAGTGAAAGGGCAAAGTGTAATTAAGGTTCGCTGGGACTAAAAAGATTACACGACCGTTGGTTTTTTTGGGGTTTTCAATTGCTCTTTGGAAACGTTCACGCTGCTCTCCAAAACACGGGACAATGTTTGATATATGGCCGGATGGGGATCAACTTTGGCCCAGAGCTTCTTTCAGATGTAAAATTTTGAAAAAAAAAAGTCATCGAATCAACTGAGGAAACAGATGTTCACCGCGCAGACAATGAAGATAACAATTATCCGAAAGTGCGAAGCGGAAATGGCTGCTGTTGCTGATGAGGGCAGAGAGGAGCGGGAATGGCTAACTGACGGAAGTCACATCATCAACTTTACTAGACCACTAAACGACTAAAACAAAGTTAGAAGGAACTATTGGGAGGAGAAGAGGAAGTGATAAAAGGGAAACTTCTGACAAATAGAAAGAGGGAATGTCGGGTGCAAATGTATATCTCATACTGAAAGTGAGAGAAAAGCCTCCAGTCCTAATTGAGGAAATGAATTAGATCGCGCCTCGTTTTTAAAAGAAAAATGGAAGGAGAGAGATAACACCATTTATGAGAGGCTTCTGAGAAAAGTCCTAAACTTATCGAAAGCTGTGTGAATTGTGCACCTGTCAGTCCAAGAATCCCCTTTCTTGGGGTCGAAGTAACACTTGTGAGAGGGAACGAAGACGCGACGTTTCATCTTCGAGCCTTCAGCTACCCGAAAAAAGACGAAAAAGGAACGAGTACGAGTAACCCATCCATCGGACGAAATTAACTTCTGCATGAGAAGCCAAAACGAGAATCTATGAATAGAACCTTTTTGACTTCTTGTTATGTGTGACAAAACATTGGGGGTACGGCCTCATTCCCAGAGGAACGAGGAGCCAGCTGAGAGGCTGAAAGCGTTAATAGAACCTTCTCCATTCAGATTCGAACAGATAACAAAAAAACTTCACTGGGGATATGCAGGTGAGCTCATTCATACAACTACGAGCAGGTACACGGAGACATCCGAGAGCTTCTCTCAAGTTACCATCCGGTCCACAAAGTGCAAAAACATTTGGAATGAAAGAGTTTGTAATAGTTTTTTTTTTTCAAAAGCTTCCCTCGACAGAGAGGCGACAACTATTTTTCAGCTATTGTAGCGGAACTCCAACTCCATCATTAGATTTTTTAGGAAAATGTATTTTTCGCTCAACAGCTGTTCCTTGGAGTTTCGAAAAGACCAATCACCAGAGGCATCGTTTTGCCAGAACAGAAAGGCGGAATGTTCGCGGAGTAAAGATAAAAAAGTCTGGTATTCAATTCTGTGCATTGTACCGAAAGTAATCTAGTTATATGTGAAAGTAGTTCTATGTGTTACCGTCTGAATGGCTCCTACAAAACTCCATGTGTTTCTCAGTTCTTTTGAGACTTTCCCAATGTGGGCGTCACAACTAGCTGTTAATCAGGCGCTGTTAATCAATGCCTTGTTCTCTTGATTGTCCCTTCGTCTAAACTCTTGCTTCCAAAAAACCAGATTTCATGACTAGATGAGATGAACACGAGCAGTGTGAAATACGCGACTCTATCACCAGCTCTCCTTCGGAACTTCCGCTTTCTTTTTTTCCACTCGAGTACTTCATAACATCAGTTCATGCTTCTCGCCATTATTGATTCTGAGAATGTTCTCTCCGACTTTTTCGATTTCGCGAGCAAAAGAACGTTTCTCTCACAAGTAATCAGAATTTGAACAAGCTCATTCCCCTCTCTGATCAGCAGCAGCTTTTTTTCCGTTGCCCGGCCGACCTGCTGCTCCATCAGACAATTCAGTTATTCCTTGAGGCTCGCCAAGTTCAGAGGTTTCTAGGCGATAGGTTAACGAACTTCTTTGTATTTCTTTTTATTGTTTACAATGGTTCTGTTCCCACAGTTAATCGTTTTGATTTTCTAGAATGTTGGACAACAGCACAGCGAATCTGACTTATCCTCTGTGCAAAGAGTTTTTCTGCGGTAAGTACCTGTTCTTTTACAGCAGAAACTGTTCAATTATAGAGTTGTATTGGGAACAGTCAAGTATCCTTGGATGGGTTAACATTTTTGTTCGAATGGCCATTGCCATTTTAATCTTTCTGCTGGGTACAAAAATGGAAAAGGACTTTATTCGATCAGTCACTGTCTCCATCTTCGTCCCAATGTTTCTCTCGGAATTCTTCAACATCTACTGTGAAGTTGTGGCTTTCATGACTCTTTTCAGCGGCTCTGTAAAAGAGTACTCAGAGTTCCACGCGTGAGTTATGACGGTCATTCAAGCATTCTGTGTTCAGAACTTACATCGCTTGGACGGGTCCATTGGTCTATTTCATCTTCGATTACCATCATTACAACTGTCTCGTCATGATGATCTTCCTCATTCATTGTTGTCGACTTGCCACATATCCAGAGGCACCAATCAATCTCTTCCCAATCAAGTAAGACTACTTCTAATATTAAAAACTAACAAATTCAGTACCATCTGTTGGGTGCTCCAAATCATTCCGTTCTTCGTCAGCGTCATGCTTCTGATCGAACAAGATGCCCTCCACACTCCCATTCTCTTCATCTCTTGTATCTCCCGTGTCATCACTTGCGTCGGAGTTATCGTGCTCATCTTTCGAATGATCTTTGTAAGTTTTCTGCTTTCAAGTTCATACCAGACGACTTCGTTAAACTTTCTACCTGCTCTTTACTAACACAATAGAATCCAAAGTCTGTAAAAACTCCAGTTTCAAAAGTTACTCGCTACCTAATCTTGACAGCTTTTGACTTGCTACGACGATTCTCATGGCCATAGGTCAACAGACAAAGTCAACCACACCATAGCTTTTTAATAGTTTAGATAGCAGTCAACAATTAACTCTCCGAATAATCAAATTCCTTTCAGGCGATCCCCGTAGTAATGCGTCCACTACCGTATGCTCATGCAATGGCTCCAGACATTCAGCTGCAAGACGCTCGAAGTCGTCTGGCTTGGTGTCTAATCTACGCAATAGTTCCACTTTTCACTCTGCTCCCATTCTTCGGTAAGTAGACAGCTATTTTTGAAACAAGCACCTGTCTTCTGATTTGTTTCTGAATTGTGCTCTCAGCTCCATTAACCCCATAAACATGGCGTTGATCAGAACTCCATCTAATTACTTTTTCCACAACTTTCAGCCGAGTCTGTGGCTTGGATATCAGTGATGGGAAAAGTGCAGATTGTGCGGAAAGACGAACAGAACATGACACAAGAGGTGCAGTCAGTCACGGAGATACTCAAGTATCTGATCAACTACTACAGACCGACATGGCTAGTCATTATTACAATGGCCTGTCTACCTCCTTATAGGTTTGTAACTTTTTTCAAAATAGAAAAAAAATGTTTCAGACGAGCTGTTCCCTTACTATTCTTGTCCTGCTCCGTCTGCCCGCAAGTGAAAGTGGAAGCTGTTCCAAGACGACCCAAAGAAACGAGTAATATGTACAGATATGCTGATGAATAAACGATTGTTCCGTAAAAGTTTACTCAAATGGTTCAGTTCGTTTTTGATTACATAGACTGAGTACGGCTGAAAATAAGTAGGAGGTATAAAGGGGGTTAAATGTTGGAAGTCAAAGGGATAGTTAGTAGTGATCACTTCCAGCAGAAGAGACAGGGCTACAAGAAGCCGAATGAACGAGATGGTCGTCGTGTTCGAAAATGTCTCCAAATAGCTGGTAGGTGAAAGAGTCACCACCCTTGAAGGTGTTTCGTACTCTAGCTTGTTCAGACATCTCCAAAGCCATCACCTGTACCTCGTGTTTACAGTTTTAAGATCTGAAGGTTACCTGCAACTGGGGAAGTAGAAGCAAGAGAGATGAGAGACGGCGACCTCCTTGTTCTCCGCCTACGGAATCCGAACAGAATTGGTACATAGCAGAAGTGACGCGGGCTCTCACTTCAGCTACACAGCGTTCGCCCTCCATCGAAAGACCTTCAGCGTCCGGATTCAGGACGATGAGAGCTTTCAAAAGAACAAGTTCACGCTGAGTGAGCTCGAGTGGATGAAGGTGTCGATCAGTCCAGCGAAGCAGAGACCAAATGAGTTTGTTGGTAATGAAACTAGAACTTTTTCGTAACGGAATTACGAGAAGGAACAAACCAATTTTCGGGCAAGGGTGCGTCCTTGGCGAGAAGAGTTCCATTGGGCAGCTGAACGGCGTTGCCCTTTGAGCTGTGCCAGCAGAGTTCCAGCAGACTCAGAGGAGCACAAGAGGCACGCAACAGCGCAACTTTCTAAAAACGAGTTTTTCTCATAAGAGAAATTACGTCTTCGTATCCAAGAGTATCTTCAATATCAGCGGCCTGGCGCGTCCAGTCCAAGGCCCAAATGAACAGCCGACGCTCGCTTATTCCACAAGCAGCTGTGTCCGCAATCATACTGCCGGACCAGGCCATCTCAAAACGTTCGTAGTCAAGTATCTCCGGATGAAGCATCGCTTCCATCAGAGAAGAATTGTTGTTCACATAGGAAGCTGTATTAAACGGCTGGAATAGTTTCGTATTTCTCAGAACAAAAATGGATACCTTCACATCACGGCCATCGCTAGCATTGCGGTCGATGAGCAGCAGAGTGCTAGCCAGCAAACGGTTATCTTGACGTTCGCGTTTTGCGGACGGCGATCCGATGTTCTCCTGAAAGGCTGCACTGTTAGTGAGAGGCGGGAAAAGAGTGTCGATCGAGACTTATTGTCTTTTTCCAGATACTTCTACCACCATCCAAACTGACCTGATTCTCATCGTTAGAGTCGCTATCAGTCTCAAGCTTTCTCTTTTTCGTGCTCTTGTCCGGCTTCTTCTCCATGCGGACAGCTGAAATATTATTTTGTTACTGTTAAAACTTCTCTTACCCTCGGGCTTCATTCCAGCATCAAGACATCGGTTGAAGCGACAGAATCGACAGGCGTTTCTTCCAGCTGAAAATAGTACCGTAGTCCGAGAGGGAGTCTGTTTGAGTTGTGCCTTACATGGCATGGCAATGGATAGCAAACAGTACGCGAGAGACTTGCTTCTATGGCAAGTCGCTCACGCCATAAAAAAGAGTTTTAAAGGGAAAAATGAGTTTTCGACTGTGTGAGACAGATCACAGATCGCGAAGCCAGTCTCTGTAGTTGGTAGAAGAAGAACAGGTTGGGGAATTCTGTACGCGACCGAACAATAAAATACCTATAAAGAAAACGGAAAGAGGTGATCACGCGATGTTTTTAGCCCAAATGATTGTACTTTGAGCCCAATGTGACCCTTATTTATAGGCCGGGTTCTTCACTTGGACACTGACAATCTAATCAATAGGAAAAGAACGGGGTCTGCGAAAAAGATACCCACCAGCAGTCATGGAACAATGTCCATCATAGCGACAGGTGTACAGTAGACGGCTCTTCACAGTTCTCCAGAAAAAGCATTTGCATCCGTGGCATGCCGCAACGCCTGCAAAAATGTGTTCTTTAGTTTATTCCTTCGATTAAGGAGTAACTTAAAATATGAAAACTAACCGTAAACAAGAGAGGAACAACCACGATCACCGCACACTACGCACTGGAAAATATGTTATTATTCTGTTTGTAGTTTCCAAAGTGTCTATTTCTGGAAGATAACTGACCAGTGAGACGATAGTCTGGTTCTTCTCTCCTACGGCGGGACGACCGCCGTCGCTACTAGGACGTTGCTTGGGATTCGGCTAAAGATGTCTGATTCATTCTGTTCGGAACTTAAAGAGTACCTGAGCGTCGGCTGACATTTCAAAATGAGCTAGTTGTGAGCGTCAATGTGCTCGGGTGACAGACTCCTCCTGAAAAAAATCTTTTAGAAGAAAAAATAAAGATTGAGAAGGAGAGAAAAGAGACACGACCGCGGTCGACTGCGGACACAGCGACGCACATAAAACGGCGATGATCCCGTACCGGGGCCAGTCATATTGATCGGTTTGGGCGTGATAATCGACAAAAACAACTGATTGTTTGCTGAATATCTGGAATAAGGGGCTCTTTACGAGAAGACAAGGTCATGGGATAATAAACTCTCCTCAGAATGAAAGAGATAAGAATGGATATAAGAGCAAATTCAGTGGCTCTTTTTGTCTATGACGTAGGTAACCTTCTTATAATAAATATATAGAGACCACTAATAAAACAGACATATCTTTAAGGTCTCGTCTCGTCGATAATGACTTCTCGGAGACTCTAGACTGTAATGCCGTTCAACGAATGAAAGATTATTTCGGTCAAAAAAGGATCGAAAGATCATAACTGAAAGATGTCAAATGGAAAAACGGCCCTGTTCTGTGGTCAGTGCTTCCGTCAAGTTATCTAAGGTGTAAGTCACCAAACAATTTGGGAGAAATAGTCCGGAAGTATGATTCAGGTGTTTTGGTCCATTTCGAGTATAGCGAGTAGTGGGTGTCTTGTAAAAAGGTCAGGTTAGTTACTACCATTACTTTCTCTTGATGTTTCTTCCAAAAAAAAACACATGAAAGTCCCGATGTCTGTAGCCGAAGACTCACCTCACAAAGTCTAATCTTTATAGCGTTTTGTGCAAATATTCCGAAGAAAAGCTTGATGGGTCCGGTGTCAGGCTGTGCAAAAGACACATCCATGGATTTGGAACCTGATTCTAAGCGAAAAGAACAACGACTGACCCTTTGCTCTATGGGGTCAGCTGTTCGTTTGTAACCTCATGACCGATCTTTTTTTCATATTGATTTTGGGAAGACAGCAAAAGATCAAAGTCAAATTTTTCACATAGCCTATCGACCATTATGTCTGTATTCCAAAAAACCAGGACAAGTTTATATGAAGTCTAGAGATTGGCTGGATACGAAAAAAAAAGTTGTGAAAGGGAAATGCCAAGTATATTGATAGTATTTTCATTTTCATGTTCTCAACCGTTCTTCGAACTCTTTCGAATCGGTTCAAATGATTTCTTGGTCTCTTGGCGTCTTATTCTTTTGGCTCCGCTCTGATTAAACAACGGTTTGTAAGACCAGTTGTCGTTTACATATGTTCACGTACAAATGAGAAACTGAGGACGAGAAAAGAGGATAATTATAAAGACTGATGGTTGGAGACTCCAGAAGTTGACTGACAAACACGTTTTCAGTCGGCGTCATATGATACCAGAGACCGGAATACAACAAGGCTTTCTCGAATCGATAGAGCAAATGAATCATTCAGTGAAAAATCAACTATCAAGGCAGAAGTAGATAGTTTGGGATGTTATCTGATAATGGAGATGGGCAAACGAGTGGTGGCCGGAAGTAGGCGGAGACTGGTGATCGGATTCTAGAACGATCGATGCCGACAGGAAAACTGAAAAGGAGAAGGGACAGACCGAGACGGCCGGATACAATAGAAAATACTCTATTTACTTTTATCGAAGGGGGCCCAACATGGAGTACGGCAAACAAATCTATCGGTTCCTAAACTATTGCTGACAAGACATCTGTAGTATAAATTTTGATGTGGAAAATATCATCACGGAAAACACAATTTTAGAGAATTGGTTTGTGTATCAAAGGTCTATGATAATTCCGACTGGAGAAAATTGTTCGTTTTTTTTTGTCAAGAGAAAACTGGACATTCAAAACTTATTACGTACTCCCAGTTTGTGGTTCTGCTAATCAATTTTCAAAACAGCTTCTACACCCATAAATCCTGTGTCATACAAACGGTCCGTCGGAAGCATGAAAGGAGTCTGGACTTCTTAACTTCACAGCTACAGGGAATGGGATCTTGGCAATAAGGTACCTAAATTATGAAAGCTATATGGGGTCTGTGGCCGACTCTGTGAGTGTTTGTCCGAGGCAACGAGATTCTCCCAAGGAACCGGGAAGACCGAGCATGACACCTTCTTGCGAAGGCTGTCAGCTGTGGCGGATTCACAACTAACTGTCAAATTGCCGTCTCTTTTCACAAAAGAACGCAAGTATCTGTGGCGCTACTGTTCGCACTGTCAACTGTCACTGGCTAGTGTAACTATTCTGTCAGAAGAGAAGTATAAAACCTGACCTGGTAGACAGCCATCCGCATAGTAGAAGACGTCGATCTAGAATACTTCAGGAGACTAGCTTTTTAGACTTTAGTCTTGACATGTTTCGACAAGTCAACATCGCGGGATTTTGAAGAAAACATTGAAATACACTATCGGCACTCTTACAATTAGAAAAAAGGAAATATGCTTATCCAGGAGAGTAGTTAGTTTTGTGTTATTAGCTGGTACTCGTGTATTTTGAATATGCGCCCGATGACGCGGTGTTTTTTGCTGAGATGACAGTTAGGTATGTGCGACAGAAGGGTGTTTATTACATATTCTGCAAAATAAGTCTCGAACTTTTCCCTGCCAAAAAGATCGTGATGGTTATCCCGTCTACCAGCTAGCCATTAGCCGCGACGGCTAAAAACACTAGCCGCTTGTCCACTTTCTCTCCTGTTTTCCCTCTCGGTTGCTGCGATTGTGAGTCGGTCAAGTGTCTCTCCTCTGAACCACAAAACTTCAAAGCAACACTGAAACTTGTACGAATCTGTGACTGTGGGAATGACCTGGACAAAAGGCACATGTTTTGAAGAAACACCGATGGAGAACACGGTGGAACTGTTGCAAACGATGTTGCAGGAAATGTGGACTAACTACGCAAAATGTTTTCACTGAACAGACTCTGCATCTAATTGAGCTTTTTCAAGAATAATTCCAAACGAATTTTCAAACCGTCTTTTCTCTTAGAAACTTGAGAATTGATAGTATTCCATACAATTAGCTAAAAAATTGGATCAGAATGGCGTGGACGACCCCCAATCTTGCCCTCGTCAAACGTGTCCGGCGTGAACCGAAAGAAGAAGTCAGTTAGCCGCTTTCGGTTTCTTCGACGCGTTCTCGGCTCTTCCCGCACATATCCCTTTCGCATACCGGTTCGGGCATGCCCATCTTGCCTTCGTCGCGGGTCTAATAGTTGTTGTTCTAGTGCTGGTCATCTTCAGCATCTCTATTATCTAGCAGTTGCCTGTTTTCGCTTCTCTGACCAACAAACAGCTACCAGTCCCGGTTTCGACGCAATCCCCCCTTCGGCTGCCCAAGAACCACTTTCGCCCCCGTTCAACCGGCCTCAGCTCTCGCTATCGTCCCGATAGTCGAATTACTGTAGTCGACCCTGACTTTCGAGTCCCGGATCCCTTTCACTGCCATTCTCTTTCACAATAGTATATTCCTTCACTTTCATTTCCCGTTTGACTAAACTGCCTATTTGTCGCCTTTTGCATCGTGAACTCAGTGAGGGAATATCCGTGCATGGCTGTGCCGCCTCCCAATTAGGCACCTGATGATGTCGTTTAATGTGTGAGCAATAAGTTTGTTCGAAGTTCCCATTCTAAGTCCTTCGCAGGTCATGGGAGAGGAGGTTTCCTCGAATTTCAGGGGCTGGCAGCGCCAGGAGCCGTGCCAGGCCATTCTAATTGGTGGTAAAGGATTCTCAGCGTTTGTTTTGAGAGAATCTGAAGTTCTTAGTTGAATCAACCTCTTGTAGTGGTAGTTTATAAAAAATTAATTCGCGGTAATCTACGGGGTCCTGTGTGGCGAATGTATGCTTCTCCTGGGGGAAGATGTGAGTGGAGGGCTTCTCCAGTGCTAGTTGGACCAGGACAGGCTAGATTGGCGAGAGATGCAAGGGTACATTCGTGTATTACCACCCGGGATTGAACTCACTTACTTCATAGACTGTCATGCTATTCACTTGACTATCTGTAGTGGTGGTAGTTCCCGGATATTCAAAATGAACCTCGACCGAGTTCTTCTACGGTTTATCGTTGCACTTTCCGTCCCTGACCCTGTCAGCTGCAACGAGATGGCCCTGACCAGTTGTTGTTTCTATTTGATTTGCTATCAAGAGTGAATCTCTCGTCTGCTGAACCGCTGGTCGGCGTCTCTCCCTTCAGGCGCTCTCTCGCCGTTTTCCAACTCTCTGCGTCTATTGTACCCCAGCTGAGGACCCGGGTACCAAGCTGTACCAACTAACACGTTTTTGTTGCTTCTACACGGGGCGGAGGGCTCCAGGCTCTCCAGTGGACAGTCTTTACGATACTTTTGGTCATTTCGGGTCAAAGGGTAAGTCAGTTCCCTCTTGACGGAACGTGTTTACTTTTTCTTTCTTCGAGAGTTGCAACCTGTGTGTCCGTTCCAGACCCTCTTCCTCTGGCATTTCAAATTGTTCTTTTGTTCTCTCTTCTCTCAAGTGCAACCTCATTATTTTCCTTCCTACTTGGTAAGAGTGTAATCTAGACTCCTTCTTTTAAAAACGCTCTCTTATTTTCTCCTATTTGCTGCTATGTTTCGGCAGTTGCACTCGTGGGAATGCTCTAATTAGAGAGTGCACTCTGCGATGCATGTACTCTGTTGCACCTGGCACGCTTATCCTAATCTCTCTGCATAGATCAAAAGAGAAGATATCTGGGCATTTTAAACGGTTCTAAACTTCTGCCGAGTAGTTCCCGCGAGTATTTGCTGGACGCCCGGGCGCCCTGGCTGTTTGTGCCTTGTCGGTGCCGTGCCATGCGGCGCGAGGCACATACACGCACTGGGGGAGAGAGAAAATATCTGTGTGTGCGGCTCTGAACCTTCTATTCGACCCTTTTCATCATCTAAAGACAAACCATACAGGAAGTAGTGAGTCCTGGCTCTCATTGGCATGACCTCGAGTATTGTCCGTCTTGGCATTGCCTGGTCTGACCGCTAGTCACTCCTGTCCAAATTCATTGGTTTTCTTTCTTTTTGCTATCCTTAAAATCCTTGTAGGACATACAATTTTCTCATATAATTTTCAACAGACTATGTCCACTTTTAAGCATAGTGAGAACCTCAGTTTTTCAGAACTCTCCTACTTGCTCATTACTCTTGTTTATAAGCTTCACCCGTGTTCTTATTATTTTGCCTCCTGTTTATGTTGCTTTTCATTCGTAGAACCATAACCTCAGACTGAGAGAGTAGATTTCTCGCTCTCTTATCAGCTATGTCATATCGTGCCGGCTCTTCCTGTTACTCTGGAAAAAAAGTGAAGTTATACCTGTGCCCCGTACGACATTATGGCTCGTCTCCCACAATCACCGTCGGCGGTGCCAGTCCGTGCTTTCGCTCCCTTCTCATAATGGCTGGTCAGTCGTGGTTCCGTTTTTCATCTTCGGCCTCGTGCCAGTCACAGCCTCGGTGCACGACGGCACGACCTGCTATCTGATTCACCAGTCCTTTTGGCAAAACCCTCTAGTGACCGGTCTGACGTCACAGCGCGCGTTCCCACGACCTTGAAACTCTCGTCTATAGGAAATATGCACCTGCTTCTAATTGAGCTAACAAAACACATAAAAGACAAGAGTCAAACAAATACTGTCCTTCTGAAAAGGGAGCGAGTAGACGTCTTCTAACTAGCTTGTCCAGTTCTATCCGAGTCCCTAACTCTCCCTCCAGTTGTTGTGCCTGACCGTGTTTGTTTGCTCTGGGTTGCAGCATTGAACCGCGACTCTCACTCTGGTTTTTGAGAGAGAGGGTACCGACTGGCACCGCTATGCCCTGGGAGTGCCTGGCGCCCGGAGGCAAAGTGACCAGCTGATGTGCGGGGGCTCGGAGTGACCACTCGGTCCCCAAGAGATCGAGGAGACATATGCCGAGAGCCCCATATTCTGAACGTGAAAGGACAAGGGATTAGAATGGGATAATCTGGGAGTAAAAAAAACTGAAGCCCAGATAGGGGAATACGCTAGCCAAGATGATTGTGAACCGATCATTTGAAGGGGGTTTATAATTTTGAAATTTTCCACATTTGTTCATTCATTCTGGAAACTGATAAATTAAAAATAATTTATGAGAAAAAGATGTATTTCCGAAGGGTCCAAGACTTCCCCTAACTATTGACAATTAGCCTCATCCTCGTCCAGACCAAAGAGTAGTCTTGTTGTTCTTCGTTTCTGTTTGCGAGCTCCAAAGAGCCGGGTTCTGTGCCAGGCGGAGTGACACTGACCATCACGCGTAGCCAGAAAAAGAAGCAGTAGTCAGTGAGAAGACTAAACAACAGCAGTCCCGGCGGCGCCAGGTCGTGCTCTTCAGAGGCGGGTGGTTTGCAAAACGACACTCGGCTGCCAGGAGATCTTTTGGCATTGTCCTCTTCGTGTTCAAGGAAGTTATCTCTCATAAGCACACGTCAGGAAAAGGGAAATGACCCGCTACTGACCACCTTCTAATTGCTCTCTGAGCCCGTGACAAACACTTTTGTTCTTCCTTCATTCCTTCCTATTCAATCTTTTTTTCACGTGTATCCTGAATCCCTACTTCACCACATTTAGACTACCTCAACTGTTCACATCCGATTTTTAAAAACTTGATACTTTTCCAATTATCATTTACGTAAAGTCTACTTCAGACAATGATTGAATTGGAAGATAATTTGGAAGAAGACGCGAGTTTGATCGAGCCACAAGACGAGATGGAAGATGAAGAAGAGGACGAGATGGTCAATGTCGAAGACACCGACGATATGGACGATATGGAAGGATTAGAAGAGAATATGGACGGTAGTGAGACGTCTTCCAATCTCTCTTCTTCGTCTCCCCATGTGCCCAGTGCCTCTCCAAATACAATTGGACTCTCCGCCGACAGTCCCCGAAGCAGTTCCGAATCTACCGTTTCTTCAAATGCTCCAGCCACAGTTCCCAGCTCCGGACCCGAGAAGAGACACATCTGCGAGATGTGTGGAAAGGTTCGATTTAGACTCAATCTGTCATCGACTAAATCTTACAGGGATTCCCCTACTTGTCCATCCTTGAATCGCACAAACGGTGTCACACAGGAGAAAAGCCGTTTCAATGTCAGCACTGTGAGAAGAAGTTTGCCCAAAAAGCGACTCTTCAAGTTCACGAAAGAACACATACTGGAGAGAGACCGTAAGTGTAATTGAAGAAAGAGATACTAACTGAGTCTTATAGATACAAATGTCGATATTGTGATAAGACGTTTGCTCAATATGGAACGAAGACGGTCCACGAGAAGAGTGCCCACCTGGGAATGAGAAACTACAAGTGTCCCAAGTGTGACAAGTGTCTCTCTTCCCCGTCTGCTTTGTATACTCACAAGAAAACCCATGGAGAGAAGACTTTCAAGGTAAATTCAATGAGTCTCCGATAAAACACGAAGTTTAGTGCGAGTTCTGTCCCAAGACCTTCACTCTGAAGAACTATTTGAAACTTCATGTGAAGCAAGTCCACGAGCAGAATGAACGGAAGCACGTCTGTCGATTCTGTTCCAAGAGTTTCGCTTACGCCGGTTCTCTTCAAGTAGTTCTATTCGTAAGACTAAAAACTGAGATGAATATAGGTACACGTTCGGACTCATACTGGTGAGCGTCCATACAGCTGCAAGTACTGCCCAAAGGCATTTGCCAGTCAGGGAAATCTCCAGTCTCACGAGAGAACCCATACTGGAGAAAGGCCGTATTCTTGTGGACAGTGTGGGAGGAGTTTCATCCAGAAGTCGCAACTGACTGCTCACGAAGCGACTCACACTTATCCAGTGGCAGTTGTGATGGAGCCTGAGAGGAAGGGAGTCGAATATGTCTGCAAGTTCTGTGGAAAGCAATATGCTTACGCCAGCAGTCTATATGTTCATACACGACTCCATACAGGAGAGAGACCATTCAGGTAACTGACTATTGGGTAGAGAGAAATAGAAAGTATTTTAGCTGTCAGTATTGTGAGAAGACATTTACCAACCAGGGCAACATGCAAGTGCATCAGAGAGTTCACACGAAAGAAAGACCCTACTCTTGTATCGGATGTGGAAGGTGTTATGCGCAGAAGGTCGGACTCAAGATCCACACGGAACATTGTCAGGCCTTCCTCGAGAGAAGTATGAGTGAAAGTCCGATCAACGTCGATACAGACAGCGATTGTTCGGAAAAGACTGTCAGAAAGATCGAATATCCCGTACCAAACATATACAAAGGTATTCATTGATTGAGGAAGAATTGAGTCAAATGTTCAGATTGTTCTCCGTCTGTGATGAGTTCAATTCCAAACTACAGTCAGATGTCTCTCCCTGAAATGGGAATCAAACTTTCTCAGACCTATCCTTCGTTGGATTCTGTTCAGAACGGCCCGACTCTTTCCTCGTTTCGCGCTCCAGAGGTCAGTATTCTTTAAAGTTGCAAACAAGAAACCTTTTCAGCTTCCACCAGTCGACTTTGGACCATTGATTGCTTCGAAGCCGCCATTTTCTCTCGAAATGTCCAATCTTCCAGAACAATCTCTCTCGGCCTTCTCTGCTCCAATCAAGGCTCCTACTCCACCACCTCTTCTGGATACATCTCTCATTCTCAAAAGCATTGTCGACAATTTGAACAGCGGCCTTCTTCAGCCATCTCTCCTCAGTACCAACACTCTTCTGAGCACTCAACTGCTTCTTCAACAACTCTCCGCAACAGATTATCTGTCTTCATTGCTTCAGCCATCCACTTTGCATAACGCTCTCCTGGGCAGTCTTCTCACTCCAAATCTGTTACCATCTAACTAACTGCTTTCTGCTACTTTCTTGTTGAGTTTCCCCCTTTTGTAAACTTGTACTTACTTGTAACACCAAGTCTTTCAATTTTCCCGGGTTTTCTACTCCGTCCCCGGATCCGTGTACTCGCTCGTCCCTACTCTATGAACCATAATATAATCAGCAAGTGATCTCTTTCTAGTCACCCTCTCTATTTATACTTTAACATATTCGTACTTATTCCAATGAGTCTTGCCCCTGTGAATCCGTAGTCAACGTGTCTGTCAAACCCTAGTGAATTTACTAAGTCAAATTTTCTGTATTGAATGAACTTTTCAAAACTGATAATTTACGTGGACCCGAAGGAGATAAATACAACAGAATCACTGGGAAGTCGAGAGTTCAGGATGGGCAGCAACGATCATGTTGGAGACGGTGTTCACTTGCTGACACATGGTCAAAATCTGGTCGTCTAGTTGGCGCAACTGACTGAAGCCTTTAAACATGACGGTACCATCGATTTGGTCGATTGTTCCCACCAATCGGCTCGTTGAGATCATCTGTACTACAATTTCTTCAGCCTAAATTATCATTTTTGATGCAAACGTAAGAAAAAACCTTGTCGCTTGCAATTCCAAGCAAATCTCCAAGAGTCTCAAAAGAGATTGTGGTGTAAAGCATGGAGACGGCAGTCATGTTGTGTTCCAGAATGACTCCTCTGATGATTGACTGACCCGTCTCGCTCTCTTTCTGATGAACATCCAAGTTTCGTTCGAATTCAATCAGCTGAAAGCTAAACTATTAAAGCGCAATGGTGTCTGTGGATTACTATGTTTGTTAAATTGTCCGAGACCACGAGATTCGTCGCGACAAGTCAGACATTTTCAGGATTAGGTAGTCACTTGAACTTAGAGTTCTAAAAGATTATCGCTTCTTTGGACAATGAAGCTTACAATTAGGCAAGTATGGACTGTAAGACCAGGGGTCAAACAGGGACTGATTGTTCGGTAGGATAAGCTTTGGATAAACGGCTATTTGTTAGACAGAAAAGATTGGTGGTACGAAGCCGTTAGGCGACGAAGTCGTCTGGTATATATTTAGTTTCTAAGGAATGTACCTCAGCATTTTTGATGAGTCGATCAAGAAACAATTTTTGCAGAAGTCCAAAAGTGGGCAGAGGATGAGTTCTTTCGTCCTTATAAAGAATCGACAGCATTTGGGTCCTTTGACTTCCCGGACTGGCCAGAACTGTACAAGTCATCGATCGAATGAGCGCTTCATCTTTCTGCTCCTTGGAAATATTGGGCAGGAGAGAAACTTCGTAGTATTTCTGAGCAGCCTCGATAAACTTCCGCTTACAGTCCAGAACACGTGCCATTGTTGTCTGTAAAGTTTTATTTAACGAAGAAAAGTTGCGTACCTTGAACTTGGTAGCCAACTCGGGAGAAGTTTCGGTTTGATGATGAACAGCTCGATTGATATTGACTTCGGCTTCGTCGTATTGTTGATCTTCAAGCAGCAGATTAGCAATACGGAGATACAAGTCCATTTTCTGATTGACCGGCATTTGTTTCTGGCCCGTTTCTACCGGAAGACCCGTCAATGTTGAAGCAGCATCGGCAAATCGGCGCTGTCTTTCGTAAACTTCGGCAAGATGGTAGCGGATCAAACACACCTGAACAAAACATTTTGGAGCGAAAATACAATTATTATTACTTGATCTTCGTAGGAAATGGCCCGAGTCTGGAGAATTTCTAACAGGCGCTGATAAACTGCGACCAATGAATCTCCGGCAATCTCAGCCTGTGACAACCGCTCAAGAACAAGCTGCATGAAATGTCGCGAAACGACCATGCTGCCAGCCTCCAGTCCAACAACTAAAAAAGTTTAAATGGAAAACAGTAAGAAAGCTATATACCTGATTCGACAAGTTCCATAAGCCGAATGACATCGAGACTTTTCGAAGAAGGGAAGACCTGGTCCAGAAGAATTATGAGGGCATCCAGTTGAGCTTTGTGATCCGATTGGCTCTTGAAGACGCTGACTACATCCTCTCCAGACATCTAACAAACACGCGGTGTTCAAGACGAGATCACAAAGAGGAATCTCAACGATCAAATCATGTAACTTTGTGTGGTAACGACGGTATGATAAAAAGCAAGTTTATTTCGAGTAAAACAACAAAAGGAAGAGGAAAACAGCAACGAGATGCACACAACAAGATCTCAAGGCAAAAAACTTAATAGCAAGTAGCGAAATGGAAAATTTCAAATTTCAAAGAATTTAGGCCATTCCATCATCGTCGTCCTCGTCTTGAGGTTTGGGACCACGCGGCTTGGGTCCGCCAGTAGCTTGTTTAGCCATGATGATCTGAATAAACAGTTTGCTACATTGGACAATAAATTTGACCTGATCAACTTTGAGAATCGTAGAAGCAGATTCGGTGGCCAGTCTGATGGCGGAAGTCTTTCCAGATAGGAGATCGAAGATATGATTATCCACAGCGTTCATCACTTCTGAAAAGAACGACAATACAACAATAGTCTGTTTCACATACCATGCTTCCAGATATCAATTCCAGCCGATGTCTGGCCAGCTTCGTGAGCAGCATACAGTTTGGTCACCATATCATTGGCATTGATTCCGGCGTTCTCAGCAATGCATTTGGGAAGCGTCTCCAAAGCATGAGCAAACTTCTTGATAGCGTACTGTTCTAGACCTTCGCACTTTTCTCCCCAGGATTCGATCTGTCGAGCAAGCTCAATTTCTACGGCTCCAGCACCAGGAAGCAGCTAAAAATGAATAGTTTAATTGATTCGAAATGTATGTACCTTGGAATTCTTGGTCAGTGCTTTGTAAGTGTTGACGGCGTCGTCAATGGCTCGCTCCACATCATCGATACGAGATTGAGATGAACCACGAATAACGATGGTAGCAACGTTGCCTTTGTCAGCCTTTTTATCGAAAACTACGACATTTTCATCGCCAATTTCTTTGACTTGGACGGTATCGCAGGTACCAAGGAGGTTAACAGCAGGGGCGCACTGAATAAAAGTGTAAAGCTCGGAAATATACAAAACCTACAATTCTAGCCTGGGCTTGAGCTCCAACTGTTCTGGAGAGACGACGTAGATCGAATTTCGAGACGAGTCTCACTCCCATGATCTTGTACTTGTTGAGGAAATGAAGATAGAGATCTCCAAACTTTCCAGCTGCAACAACAACATTTACTCCATTATCGGCGAGGGCCTTGACTTGAGCCTCAACTTCAGACTCTTCTCCTTTGGAAAAGCCCATAAGTTCATCAGCATTCTCAATCAGAACGGTTCCCTAAAACGTTTAATGAAGATGAAACATCGAAAAATTACTTTGGTTTCGGTTTGCGTAAGATCGAAGGGGCAGGTGAAAACGGCTACACGGGCATTTTCAACTTTTTTGATCTCGCCCTCAGCTCCACGCTTGAAGACCATTCCGTTCATAACTTGAGATTGGGCGACGCCAGATCCGATGATTTTGCAGATACGAATATTGTCAACATTGAAGTTGTAGCTGTTGGCAGGGACGGTTTGAACTGAAAATACGAAACTTTATAAACAGCATATTTCATACCGCAGGCCTTGGCGACAAGATCAGCAATGATTTCCTCGTTATCGTACTGTTTGGATGTGATAGCTGACCGAAGGAAGAGTTTCACCTAAATTACCACAAATCAAGATGAATCGCAAGGTTCCCAACCTGTTCAATGTCTTTCAGATCAGCAGCTTCTTTGATAACCAGAGAAGGAAGAATTTCTAGAGCCTTTTCAGCGGCTTGCTCATAGCCAGCAGCAACTTCTTGAGGAGTCAATCCCATGCTGATCAGCTGAGAAGCATGTTCCAAAAGAGCAGCGGCCAGGATGACAACGGTATTCGTGTTGTCACCAACCTAAACAAACAGTGTTATAGAAAAATTTAGAAAAAATGTACCTGCTTCTCCTGCATTTGGCTGGCCATAATGATGATCTTGGCAGCAGGATGCTGAACGTCCAATTCGCGAAGAATCGTGGCCGCGTCATTGGTAACGAAGAGCTTCTCGATATGGTTAATTACCATTTTGTTCATGCCTAAAGTCGTTGTTATTAGGGCGACTGAAGCTCTGTTACCATTTGGGCCATATGCAGATCTGATCTGAGAGGCTAGCTCAACACAGGCGTCGATATTGCGCACGACAGCCTCGTCAACACCTTTGAAGTGCTGAACAGAACATTTAAAACAATTTAGCGATGTACCTGTGCTCCTTCTTTCATGAAGCGATTGTAGCCAGATTTCGGTATGTTCATCGCCATTTCTGCAACAACCTGAAAGCATAAACAGATCTTCTGTGTTTATGGAACAACTACATCCTAGTTTTTTTTTGGAAAAGCCGAAAATCTCAAAGAAAGAAAAAGGACAGAAAGGGAGAAAATGCTCTAGAATGTAAGGGGCTCGAATATTCTAGCGCACAATTGTCGAATGTGGTTAAAGGACTGTCAGTCCGGCACGGGTCCTGGCACGATTCGCAAAATTTAAAAATTCCCGCGCTCGGTTTTTTTGAATTCGGATTTTCATTTTTCCTCAATTTCTTCGTTCTCACTAGACTTTCCCAGTAATTCTGCCCAAAACAAAGCCTAAAACCTTCCCGGAAAAGTGTTTAAAGCATTATTTGCTGGTTTTCAATGTCACAAATTTCATTATACGTCGCCAACCTTTTTATTTGTCGAGTTCTTTTTGCTAGGTGCTTTCCCGCTTGTCACAACTTGTGATTATTTGCAGAATGTTTGAATTCGAAGATGTAGAAGCGGATGACACCAGTTCCACCGCAGTATCTTCCCAATCTAGCGGTGCCAAGCAGAACAAACGCCAGAAACGTAGAAAAAGAAGAAATTTACTGACGTTGGAACGTTCCAGTAACATCAGAAAAACGTCGATAGACGAAGAAGAAGGTTTGTTGAAAGTTGCCCGTGTTAAAGTTTTCATTCAGCAGCGGGTTCTTCAAATGGTGATGTGCCATTCAAAGTAGTCAAAACCGTTGTTGTAAGTTTCTTTTTTTTTGTCAAGAAGCAATATTTATTTCAGGAGCACAGCCATAAACAACCAATTTATGCCGTCGCTTTCAACCACTATGAAAAGGGACCGCCAACTTATTTTGCTACTGCTGCTCGACATATGGTTAGTTTTGAACCGTTTCCAATCAATTTGTTTTAGATAAATGTCTATGCGTGCAATGATACTGGGAACAAAATTGAGCTTAAACGAAGTATTGTAGACACAAACGTTTGTTGTTTGTTGTTCGTGTTTTAACATTCATTTGAAGACAACCGAAGATTACTTTGCCCTGGACTGGTGCTACGATCCAGATGAAAAGCAGTGTCGAATTATTGTTTCCGGAGAAAGTGCAATTATCAAAGTGGTGGATCCGGTAAAAGGAGTAATAATCCACGTAACTTCATTTTCATGTTCGCACTCACGTATTTTCAGGAAAAACGTGGTCACGGTGATACAATTAACGAGCTGAAAACCAATCCAAACGACTCGATGATTTTCGCCTCTGTGTCCAAAGACAACAGTATCAGAATCTGGCATCTGCAAGAGAAAGTGGCTTTGATCTGTTTGGGCGGCCAAAAAGGACATCTGGATCAAGTGCTCTCATGTGTAAGAATGCCAGTTTCTGTTTCAATAGAACTCTTCCAGGACTGGTCCCCCGACAGCGATTTCCTGGCCACATGCAGCATGGACCATTCAATTCGAATGTGGCGATTTAATAAAAAAGCTCGACAAATTCTTCAAAGGACGGCAAATAAGCAATTGGATGTTATGTATTCTTCCGACAGTGAACAAGACGAAGAATTGGAAGGAAATGAAAGGTTAGTCTTCTTGCTCATCACTTTACTCATCAGTGTCTAGAATTGGACCATACTTCATGCAATATCCTAATAACGAATGTACTGACCTTCATTCTGATTACGTCGATTGCGTTCGTTTTATTGGCCACTATCTCATTTCAAAGGTATTTATCTATAATTCATTACATATTGAAATCTAGGGATCCGAGAAGGGTGCTCATCTTTTCCGCTTTGGCCATGCTCATGAAGATCCCCTCAAAATCTACAGGAATAGTACCGATCGCGTCACGACTCGCATCCGCCAGTTTTCTCTTCCCACATGTGACGTATGGTTCCTCAAATTCGACGTCTCTCCACTGAATGATGTGCTTATCTTTGTAGTTCAAATATCTCCAAACTTTTAGTATGTAGTATTCGGAGGAACTGATGGCGTCCTATACTTTTTCGATCTCCGTAATCCCATTGAAGACGCGAACATTGAGAACGGATGTGTGGCTAACTTCAAGCTGAAAGTTCTAGAGGCCGCAATTCGCCAGATTGTCTTCGACAACAAAGGAGAAAACATCATCGTCGTTGGAGATGACTACACCGTCGTTAGAATACAGCGTGTACAGGTCTGTTCAATAATTTCGGCATAATCTTCGTTCGTTTGCAGGTACAAAACGATGTAACCGTTCGTCATTAGCTGGACTGTGACACAAATCGAAATTCGAATTAAACATAGCCGCCTCATAACTTTGAAATATCGTTGAACGATCTCATATCTCTAGTCTTGTCAATAATGCTTTTCATTTCTGTTCAGAATGTCTGTTTCAATCATTACGAGTCACTCATTTGTTGGTGGGTTTCTCCCTTTAGTCTTCTTTTCATGTTTTTATTTAGTCGAAGCTTGTGACAAGAATGGCGCCCTGCCAATTTTGAAACTCAACATTAGTTATGTCTTAAGAGACGTCGAAATGCATTTCTCCATCCCGATGACTCCTAGCGAGTATCAAATCTTTCTCCAGGCATTTTTTCTCTCCATCCTTTTTTATTTTCCAATTCAGAATCCGTCTATTGCTATTGCTCGTCATAAATCACATGTTAGCCCTGAATAAACTGTTATTTCCATAATTTTTACTTTCCAAGTTTCGGCTTTACCGTTTTTATTCTTTTCACCTTTTCGAATTGTTTCAATGAGCCTGTCTTTAGATGTCCACCGGAACGAACGACTTCTACTATTCGCCCAAGTACGAAGACGACGAATACGAGTACAGACATGTTCATGTTACCAAGGTTCGCTACTGTTCAAATTTTCTAATAAAGCATTTTCAGGAAGTTGCCAAGGTGATTCCTAAAAATCGCCTCATGAGTGAAACGGAATGGCGTAGTCTTGGCATTCAACAGGTTAGTCACTTTCATCTTCCACCTATAATTCCATTTTAGTCTCCTGGATGGATGCACTACATGATTCATGGGCCCGAGCGTCATGTCCTCCTCTTCCGCCGCCCTTTGCCTGATCATCAGCCGCCGGCTCCTACCAACGTCAGAACTAGAGTCAACGCTCGCTGAATCCCTAGATCTCCATTCAAACCAGACGTACATTTACTGGTATACAACTGTCTTCCTTATGCATCACCTTCGAGTCGATTGTCTATGAATTATGGTTCAAATAAATGACTCAATGTACTGTGAATTCATAACAACGAGCAACAAACAGGTTATTCTTGGAAAAAAGCTTCTAGTTCTTCGAGATGTTGACGGGACACGGCCTCAGTCGCTCGAAGATCTTTCATGACCGTTATAATCTAAAAAGAGGTACTTTGCCAGACAAAAATTTACCGTCTTCGAAGCCAGTTTTGTCATTATTTCGACGGCGACTGCATCGCCTCGTTCTTCCTTTTGTAGGCGAATACTCTTTTCATTCTTGATTAGAATCAAAAAAATTTGTGCGAGATAATTACGTTCCCATCTTGTCAGACGTGCATTCTTAATAGTCAGAGCAATCCAAGAATGGACGTTGCATCGATGGACCAAGTCGTATGCGGCTGAAGGTATTTTAGCCGAAGCCTTCAAAATTCCAAGAATCGACTTTCTAGAGGGCTGATCGAGGATACAGCTGTTGAAAAGAGAAAGTAGCAGCTTCACACCAGATCTGAGAAAATATATTTAAAAGGGTTTTTCAGAGGCAACCTGTTCTGTAGAACAGCATAGTCAATTGGATCGATGATAGCTTCAGCCATGTGTACGAGAATCCAATCGCGTTCTTGCTTATAATGTTCAACTGATGTCGAAAGAAGCAGCTTGTAGAACTCAGGAATCTGGAAAATGCTTGTTTTTTTTTGAATGAAAGTAGTTGTGTCCCACATTGTTCAGATCAATTTGAGGTTTTTGGCACAAAAAAGCCAGAATTTGTCCATAAGCTGGATGTTCCGGGTGAAGGAACAAGGTGCATACTCGGGAGAAGAAGTGTGATACTACTAAAAAATATAAAAAAGTAAGAAAGTTAAAAGGAAGCTACAATGGGAAATTCTAGGTGCTGTGACAGGGAGACTCTGCTTGAAGAGTCTCAACAGGTAGATGAACAACGCCTTTTCCTCGAACTTTTCTTCTTTCAATTCCTACAAAAATGTTATTTTTTTGTAATAAAACACTAACCAGAAGAAGCGACAAGAACCGTTGAAGGTTATAATAGGCCAGAACACGAGTCGTATCGTTTTTTGAGCTTGTACAAGAAAAAACTAATGACAAGCAGTTTTCCTTGATGAATTTCGGACACGAGATCTATAAACTAGACTTTTGAGACAAATTTTAAGGGAAGTACCTCTGATCCAGGCTGAAGGAGATAGGCGAATAATTGCATGATGAATCGTGTGTTATAAACATCATTTTGATCAGCTCTTGAATGATTTTTGACAGTATTCCATGTCGTAGCTGTATTCAGGTAAGAGAGAACCTGAAGTTGTGATAACTAGTAATTTGGGCAAAATATACATCGTTTGAGGAGATTCGATGGAGCGTAGAACCAAGCGACGACAATTTCTCGTAGTGTTCTTTGGCCTGTGGTCCCCAGACAAGTGGCTGCAACGAGCTTAAAAAAGGCCGTTGTAATGAGTCACAAACATACCCTAGATTCACTTTGAATTTGCGTTCCAATCTTTCCAGAATATCGTATATTTTGTTATCCTTTTCAGTACGAAGAGCACTGAAAGACGAAAGCAGATTTGTTAGAACACGCGTATCAACAGCAGCATTCACTGACTTCTCTCCATTCTCCTGTAAAACGAGAACGTATCATGAACGATATAATAAGCGTGCCTCTTTAAAGATCCGTTTCAACAACGTTTTTAGTTGCTTCAATTGTGTCACCTCGACGACTTCTCCAGCTCTGATCTCATCACATAATTCTCGAAGCTCTTCAGAAGATGGTGAGTCGTCGGGATCAAGATTTCCCTTTTCCGCCGTTCTTTTCTTATTTATTGCCATCTAAAAAAGCAGATTGAAAATTGAATGAAAAAAAAAGAAGATAGAATTCTAAAAATATCTCTGAAAGCAAAAAATATATTTTATTTGGCGTCCGCATGAAAACACCACCTTCACATTTTCGGCCAAACGCCTAGTCATTCGACTACGATAGCCATTTGAACACATAACTCACTCGTTCAGCGTTTTCACTTTCTCGTACTCCGGAATAGTTTTCTTTTTAGGTTGATCCACCAGAACCTAGTAGAGACGATGGGAGAACCGTCTACACTGCTCAGAGATGCAATAGTGAACGTAGAAGTATCTTACAGCCATTTAGACTCTCTTATCTCAATATTTCAGTTATTGGATGAACTACTCTTGCCAGACGACCTGCCACACATTGAAGCTCTGCCCTTGCCACTTCTTTGCAGGTTAGAACTTGGTTTAAACAAAATAATGTTCGTTTAGAGCCAACTTTGATACAAACTTCGAGGACAAAAACGCTTATGTGACGGGTGTCTCGAAGTATATCGAAGAGGCCAGTCGACATGCTGAATTTGTAAGATAATTACAATTGTTCACTGTCCTCAAAATTTCAGAATGACATGCTTGAAGAAGGTCTGAAACATGCTGCACATCTGTACACTTGGAGATGTTGCTCCCGAGCTGTTCCCATGGTTTGTATAAAGCTATTTTTGTACTTACTATTCATTTTCGGCCAAATCTAATGATCAGCCGAACCGAGTTCAAATAAACGAAAAAGTAGTTGAAGTATTGAAGCCCGAAGTGGACAAGCTGTACTCATTTATGAGATTCACGGTAATTTTTGTATATTTCTTTTTTTACCATGTTCACATTACAGACGAATGCTACTGCACGATTTTTCGAAGAAATTAAACGTCTATGTCATGTGGAAAAACGCAAGGACTTTGTTTCCGAGGCATATCTCCTGACGATTGGACGTTTTCTGAACATGTTTGCCGTTCTCGATGAATTGAAAAATATGAAAGCATCAATTAAAAACGACTTCTCCACATTTCGAAGGTTTGTTTCTCATTTTTTAGCCTAAGCTTTCTTCATTGTAGAGCAGCCCAGTTCCTCTCCAATATGACAAACATGGATGCAGTACACGAATTGCAACATTTAAGCATGTTCCTCGCTACTCAGAACAAGATAAAAGACACTTTGCGAAGTGAAATGCTAAAAATCGAAGGTTATGAAGAATTGTTGGCAGACGTCGTGAACATCTGTGCATACATGTTCGAGAACAAACTCTACTTGGGTCCGTCAGAACGGCACATGTATGTAAAAGTAAGGATTCCCTTCCTTCTCGATCAAAATACTGTCCAGATAATAGCATTTTCACTCTTCCTGATGGACGGCGATGCCCCGAACGTGGTGAAGTTGGACCAGAAAAAACGGCTGTCGATCAGTCGTCTAGACAAAATGTTCAAAGTAAGTTTTTGTAATTTGAAGCATAAAAAAGTGTTTCAGAGTCTGGAAATAGTTCCTCTTTACGGAGATATGCAAATTCAGCCGTTCTCTTTTGTACGTCGCTCACAGTTTTACGACTCTGGAAAATGGCCGTTGAGTGATAAAGAGGGTTTGTACATAGGTTATTCTATCAATGTTTTATTTGAGGTGACCGTTGCCATGTCAGCATCATAGACAAGGTCCGTTTAAATCAATCGGACCACGAGTCGTACGTTACACAATTGGCCAAAGTGAATAATTTGGTAGGTTTAGTATTTCTGACAACATTAAACTTGTCTTTCAGGTAGCCATAAGCGACAGACTAATCGGAGGAAGTCATCGAGAGAATCAAGAGTTAACGTCTCTTGCATTGAGCGGTATTCAGCTGATTTGTGCCTGGACTTCTGATGTTGTGGAAACGATCAGTTGGAAACTATTACATCCCACTAATTCGAGAGAAAACAAAGATTGTCCAGAAGAAGCCGAAGAATACGAGCGTGCCACCAGGTCGGTCTTTTAATCAGTGTTCAATTTATACAATTTGTAGATACAATTACACGGCTGAAGAGAAAGCGGCACTCATTCAGACAATTTCGATGGTCAAGGGACTTCAAGCACTGTTGTGTAAAATCGAACCTGATCTCTCAGCAGCAATACGGCGCTATGTCTATTCGGAACTACAAGAGTTTGTACAAAGAACCATTACTCATCCTCTGGAAAAAGCTGTGAAGCACAAAAAAGATCTTCTCTCCAAGTAAGAATTCTTCAAAAATAATGCATTTCCTGTTGCAGCATATTACATTCTATTCGAGATACCTGTATGGATCTCAACGCGGGAATCGAACTGAAAACGGAAAAGGAAAAGAAGAAAAACAAAGGAAAAGACTCGACGAGCAGTTCGATGAGCGACTTGCGACCGAAAAGAGGACAGCCACCCCCTCCAAGCAGTACACAGGTTTGACTGATCTTCGATAATTTCCTTATTCAAAATTCAGCTGTATATGGTCCGAACACAACTCGAATCTCTCGTTTCGGAACGTCAAACTGGCGGCAAAAAGTCTCTGAGAAAAGAAATAGATTCTGCTACAATCGAACACATAATTGTCTTTCTCAAGTAAGTCCAGTGATTTTCAATGTATTTCTTTTTGTAGAAAATCCGCCAATTGGCCAGCTCTTTTCCGTCTCACCGAGTCGATAACAAACGCTGGAGAACTGAGCCAACTGTGGTTCCGTGAATTTTATCTAGAAATGACCATGGGCAACAGGATTCAATTCCCGATCGAAATGTCAATGCCGTGGATTCTAACTGATCACATTCTGACGTCCCAGGACCAATCTCTGCTCGAATGTGCCCTCTATCAACTCGACCTTTACAACGACGCCGCCAATTACAGTCTATTCAACTTCCGAAAACAATTCCTCTACGACGAGGTCGAAGCCGAAGTCAATCTTTGCTTCGACCAGTTCGTCTTCAAATTCTCCGAAATGGTCTTTGCTCATTACAAACAAATAGCTTCTTGGTAGGCGTTTTTGTGTAATTATCTTATTTTCACTCTTACAGTATGATGCTGGACAAACGATTTAAACAGGAGATAATGAAAGCGGGCGTTTTCGTCCGTACTCCAGCTGCTGGTCGCTACGACAGTCTCTTGAAACAACGTCATGTTCAACTACTCGGCCGCTCAATAGATTTGAATCGTCTAATTGCCCAAAGAATCAACATTTCTCTTTTGAAAGCACTGGACACGGCTATTTGGCAGTTCGAAGCCAGCGAGCTATCAGGAATCATGGTAATCTCGATTCGATACAAAAAAAAACTTGTTTTAGGAGCTCGAATATGCCATCGAAACCAATCGTCTGTGTCACACACTGTTGAAGGAGCGTCTTCATTCCATTGGCGACTTTAGCGATCTTCTTCAAGAAGCCAATCACAGTGTTTCTGCTCCTCATGGCCGAATTACGCTCCAAATCTTCTGGGGTCTCAACTACGACTTTCTCGTCAATTTCCAGTACAATGGATCCACACATCGGTTCATTCGAAGCAGAGTTTGTTCTTTCCCAATCTTAAGAATTAAAATATATTTAGGTTGGAACGACAAAATTGCCGGCGAAAGAACGACCTCCACACGTGACTCCTGTCTACAAATGGGGATCGAAATCTCTCGACATCGCCTTCAACAACATTTTTAATGCTTACAAAGACTTTATTGGCGTTCCTCATCTGAAAGCAATGGCTAAACTACTCCAATATCAAGGTCACAAACTTAATTAGATAATTAAATGGAATATTTAGGAATTTCGGTTATTCTCGAAGAACTCTTGAAAATAGCGCAAAATATTCTGACAAACAAACTACGAAACAAGGTCATTTCCGTGCTCAAATTTATGCCGAAAATCTGTAAATTGCCGAAAGAAGACTATGGAAGTCCAGGTTTGATGTTTTTCTTCTGCAAATACATTTTTTAGCCGTTTTGCAATACTACTGTCACCATTTGGACATGATTGGAAAGTCGCCCGAGATTAGGAGCGAAATCTTCCAAGAACTGAGAGTACTGGGAAATTTGGTCCTTTTCTGTATGCAGCTGGAACTCGGACTGGCACAGGAAGAAGTCCAAGATCTCCTCACAGCGGCCGCTTTTACCAATCAGATTCCCAAACCTCCTGCTAAAAGTTTGTTTAGACATTTAGAAAAAAGCTTCTTTTGAACAGATGCTGCCGAAACCGAGCGTCAGATAACAAAATTGGAAGACAAATATTCTCGTATCCAGCTGACCAGTGTCGTTGAAAAGATGGGCTCCGAACTGGTAGTCATATACTTTGATCTATAAAGTTATTTTTTCAGCAAATCAGAGAAGCACGTGAAGCAGAGCTCTTAACAAAAGAACGACTTTGCTGTGGATTGAATGTTTTCGAGATGTTTCTACAACGGATTCGATTCATGATTCAACAGGACGAGGTCTACACCGGCGGACATCCGACGAACGGAGTAATGTGGCTGGACGAGTGCGTCGAATTCCAACGCGTCTGGTCTGGTCTGCAGTTTTTCATCTGCCAGCCGATTCGACAAGGAACGGATTATATGCACGAGTGAGAGTTTCCAAAACCTCCCCTAAACAAGGTTTCAGATTCATTTACGGCGATTCCGTTCAATGGGCTGCTTTGACGATTATCAGCTTGCTCGGTCAGCAGAGACGATTCGAAGTGCTCGACTTCTGTTACCATCTCCACAAAGTCCAGAAGAGCGATTTCAAAAACGAGTCGGTCAATGGAATTGTAAGTATTTTTGTGTTTGATAAAGTAGCGTTTTTAGGAATTGGTTCATATGGTTGAGCGTATTCGACACTTCCATATGCTCAACAACCAGATATTCGCCATTCTGACCAACTTTATCTCGACAGACGAATACGACGAAGATCGTCGAGTTATCGAGTTCCAGCCCCCGATCCACCCGTCCCTTTCTGGAGGGCGTCATTTCGCTCTTGACCCATAGCCAGAAAGTATTTTGCTCAGTTTTCCCATCCATGATTGTATAAGTTCATTCCCTGCTATACCCCTCTCCGGGTTCCCGCAAATTTCCTTGCTTTACCTTTGAAACGTTGTACAGTTTTCCTTACTTTATTTATTCATTTAAAGTGCCAAAAGAACATTTTGTAGCCTTGTGGACTGCGGCGAGAGCAAGCGCACAGCAGATGAATAATGCAGGAGAGTCGGCGTGTCCGGGGGCCCCATCAGAAGGAAAGATATCGATTGATGGATGACGATAAAAGCGAGTCTTGGCTGCCCTCTAGAGAGATTTTACTCATTTTGAGGAAAGTGGGAGTCAAATTGAGATTGATCGCCTCCTTCGTGGATTGCTGGGAAGAGAGCTGCTTTAAAGCGAACTGTTTTCACCGAATAATGACGGTGGTAATCTGATGGAACACGAGAGACAGCTGGCACGGCCTAATGAGGCCTGTGTGGCTCAAGCGGCTGGCCCTCCATTTCGGGTTTAGACGACGTGTAAAGTCTATTCAAAAAAAAGAACGCAACAGTAATCCATAAATATTTCGCTTCGAGAACCAAAAACCCCTGATTTTCAGGGTAAACTGCAACAATCCAAACAATCCGATTTCTTGATTTTCTCAACGGTGAATTACCGCGCTTGAATGGTTTGTGGTTCTCGAAGCGAAATCTTTATGGGTTACTGTTGCGTTCTTTTTTTTGAACAGACTTTAAAATAGGCGTCTCGAGTTGGGTCCGGCGGGAATTGTTCCGTCAAAACAGCACACTTGCTTCCCGAGAGGATTGTACTCTTGGCTAGCACCGCGGAAACGAAGAAAACATCGCGTGACTGCTGATATCTGGAGAATGTGTCCAGGTGTCAGGAACGGTAGGTAATTACGGAGCAATAGTAAATGGAGGCGGCTATTTGGGAAGCACATAATGACCGATTGAATGTGGAAAAAGCCGGTCATTGCATTCAGTCTTGTGAGCACGGGGCTATTGAAGAACACAATTCTTTCGAGAATGGAAATATACTTGTCAGTATTAAATATCTAGACAATCAATATTTACCGGAAGGTGCCTACAATTCCAATGGAAGTATCACCAAACCGAGTCCACGAGAGAGAACATAATGGAGCCGGAGGACGGAGACTCAGGGGCGTAATGAAAATGTTCGATACCTTTTTGCTGCCAAATAACCAACAGCCTGTCGCGCTGTTGCGTATAGATTTTGCTCGTATAGATCTTCAGCCAGGCTCTCTCTTCATCTTCGAACCTTCGACGGTCGTGTGCGCTGTCTAACCATGTCTTCTGCTTCGCTCAGAAGACAGTCCCGCCTTGTCCACAGAAAGAGCCCTTCTGACCAGTGGCTAGCAGAGACGGGCTCGCCTAATCCAGCCACCCCTTCTGCCTGCGGCGCGGTCTGCGTGCGGACTAGACTGCCAGAGGCAGCATGGAAGCTCTCGAAAGCGGTGGCGGCCACGACCCTCTACTCTCGGCAGCCCTTTCCAGTCCAAACACAAGTAGGGAAGAGCATTTCCTACAGGACTACCAGCATCTCAACAGCGATCGGTCGAGCCCTCATGCTGGAACCATCTTCGGGTAAGCAGCCCCTTCTTCCCACCGATTTTTTCTCATTGTTTACTCCTCTTTTTTCAAGTCCCCTCTACCAGAATGTATCCACTAAGAACTTTATTACCCTCTTAAACTAAACTGTCTGAGTAACTTTAGCTCTGATACTAAACAACACTAGACTTTGGCCTAACATTCTACAGTTGAGCCCACTTTATCGTTCGCTTTCGCAATCAACAGATATCATTTCGAAAAGCAAAAAGTAAGAGGGAGGTATGTTGTTCCATCTCCCTAGACGGTGGCTACGAATTTCCGCGACAGCTGGCTAATTGCAGAGAGGCTCTGTGTCCCGACAGAAACGGGAAGACGCGACTCTCGGAGATTAGAAGCACACGACGAGAGTAGAGACGGGGAAATGCTTCGTTTTGATACTTACTTTCTTCTGTTAGAAAGTGTTTGCAAAGAATATCTGTTAGTAGATATTAGTTCATTTCCGAGCAATCGTACAGGTTGCAATAGCCGTTTCATTTCCTGTTCCGTCCCATTGTCTTATCCGGTTTGTAAAAAGTGGGAGGGAGAGTAGCAGAATTCATGGGTCATTAGCATTCGTCGTCAGTCGTGCCGCCGCGTCGTGTGCGAATACATTTCACGTGGGATAGGGGGCTCTCCCACAGCAGTCGCCTTCGTCGGCCCGAGAATGTACGCCGGCTCTTACCAACAACAGTCCTCTGAACTGTATCCATCAGACTCTATGAAACACTTGTATGTTCTATTGGGATATGGAGAAATGAATGGGAAACAGTTCAGTCACACTCATTTTCAGCTTCAACAACTATGCGACTCTCACGACTCTTCAGCCACTTCCACCAATTTCGACAGTGGCATCAAGTGGAGACAAGTACAGTGCCTCGTCTTCTCCTACAAGAGAACGATCCAACGGTTCTGCGTAAGAAAAAACACTCTATTGAAGTTCACTTTATGAAATTCAGTTACTTTTTCCCGTCAACAACACAATCGTACAACAGTTATGGAGTGAACATCAAGTACGAATACGATCTGAAGACGGAGGAGGATCCAGACTCTCCTGGAGGTAAGGGGGGGCTCTCTCACACGCGTGTCCGTTCACACTATAGTGTTTCGCAAACATGCACATGATGTCTGTAAATAGGGTCTCGTGTTTCGTTGGCAGATGGCTAGAAGAGGCAGACGTCAGTAATGAAAATGAAGAAATGAGTTGCAGGACAAGCCGCTCGTTCCGACTCGGACTATTCGACTCAAAGTCAGAATGAGGTCAATCCCTTCTCTTCCAACTATTCGCCTTTTGTCGATAGTAAACAGGAAAAAGATTCTTTTCCCTACAACAACTATAACGGAGACTGCGATGTGGACGACCCCGGAATGGTCCGTTCTTTATCTACTTATAAATCGATGTGTTCAGAGTCCCTCTCCCAAAAAGGATTCTCCTCTGATGAATGGTGACAGTGGCGATGGCGAAGATCTGGACGATGGCGAAGAACTGAATACCAAAGACTTGGCCCAACGGATTTCGGCCGAGTTGAAACGCTACAGCATTCCTCAGGCCATTTTCGCTCAACGCGTTCTCTGCCGGTTCGTCTTGTTTGTAAATTTTCAGTCAAATTTGACGGCCTGTTCGCGTGCCTAACTCGCTTTCGTTGTGTGCAAATTGTGGCGCTGATTGCGCGAAAAGAGATTAGAAGGACGGGAGCCAGAGAGACACGGCCGACTAATTAGCATGATTAGTGTTCCCAGATCCTGTAACTTTTGCTTCTTTTGAGACTAAAAGAAGGCAACGCGAGTCGTGAGAAACTAGACATTTTCTCACTCTGTATAGGCGACCAATAGATAGAAGGGCCAACGAGGAGAGCATCTTTCAGATCACAAGGAACGTTGTCGGATCTACTTCGCAATCCAAAACCATGGACGAAGCTGAAGAGTGGGCGAGAGACGTTCCGTCGGATGGCCAAATGGCTACAAGAACCCGAATTCCAGCGAATGTCTGCTCTTCGCATGGCTGGTAGGTCTCGAGCGATTAGTCACCTGTGACTCCAGCCATAATCCACGAGTTACAGTCCATCTGTCGCGCATGCTAATTGAATCGATAGATAACCTCGAAGCGGACAGCGACAGATGGCTGGAGCATGGCCGAGACCGAAAACAGTCTCCAACTATTTCTAAGGGATCCTGTTTTGTGCTTCCCCTCGGGAGTCGCTATTCATCTCCTCGGCTTATCGCTTGATTGATTGCGTAGGCTCCGAGAGGCTACTACCGTAGCTTTTTCGTTTACTTACGGACCGTAGAGTCGGAGGCCAATCGGAATGATCGATGGACTGCTTTCTCTTTTTGGAGCATGAGGGGGAGGGGAATGTGCTCCGAGCACACACAATTAGGGAACTCTTGCGCACACTCCTAAAAGAGAAGAAAGGACGTAATTGATGGGGTGAAAGGGACTTGGAAGAATCATACATTCGAATCTCGTCGATAGGATACAATCGTGGGAAAATGACGCCATTCGAATGTTCTTACTCGAAAGTCCATTAGAGAGAAAACATTTTTGTTGAGTATCCTGGCTCTCTAATCTTACTTCATCGAATCCCACTCGTTTCAGCTGTGGAAATCGTTCAATCCCGTTTATCTCGTCGATCTCTCGCAGATGACGCGAGTGTCCCGGTGCTTCTCTCCAAGAGCAATCAGAGGAATATTGCCCGGGGGATCGCGAGCTCTGAGTGACGGGCGGCAGTCAGCAGCCTGGTCATTTTGTTCTAGGCTTTGAATAGACGGGCTCGCAGCCTTTGTGCGAGACTCTTGAAGCATGAGGTGAAAGGGACTGAAGAGTCGACAATTTTCAGCTTGCAAAAGGAAAGAAGAGCAACAAGTACAGACCAATCAACCCCAACCGCCTAAGAAACCTCGACTTGTCTTCACCGACATTCAAAGAAGAACTCTTCAGGTATTTGTATTTTCCGCTTGAGCCTCCAAACACGTCGTTTCCTTCCGCTCAAATAGCTGCTCGCGGGCAGATTGAAGGGCGACTGAATGGTAAAATTATTCTTCGAAATTCCAGGCCATTTTCCGCGAGACGAAGAGGCCTTCGAGGGAAATGCAGTTGACTATTAGTCAACAACTGCAACTGGATCCGACGACTGTCGCCAATTTCTTTATGAATGCTCGGCGGAGAGGACATGACCAAAAAGGCGAAGACGACGGCGCTTCGAATATCTCCAACAACTCGGCTCAGAACAGAGAAGATCAGGTATGTAAACATTTTTTTTTAAATTTCAACAATTGCGCGTAGCGCGAAAAGCTACGCGGTGGTTTGGTTTCCTGTAAACTTACTGCGCGCCGCTGAAAACTAAAAATCGCGATATCTCGAATGGCGTTCACCCAATCGGTCTGAAATTTTTTCCTGACTCTCAGAATTTGATCAGACGTGGTTGGGGTTTTTCATTTGTTCCAAAATATTATTGCCCTGTTTTTGCAGAATCCAAACCACCTTTCTTTCCGCTTTTTTGTTCAAATATATCAGCTCGGTTTTAGGCCGCCGCGTGGGAGATTTCTGGATCAGAAGGTAACGACGAATGGCTTACCGCGTAAGCCTCATCATCAAAAATTATTCCTGTGTTGTGTGTTTCGGCCGGAATTCATGTGCCATATGGAGCTGATGCTCATTTTTGTTTGTGGTCCCCTCTGCCCGCTCGCCCTTTCCCTCAGCTAACCTCACCCCGTGAGCGGTCATCCCTTTGCCTTTAGACTCACTTACCCCCATATTACAGTGTATATCTCGCGTTTGCTCCCGTATCTCCCCCTTCTCCGTTACTTGTATTTAATATTGTTCTAGTCTGTGCAGTCTAGTCCTTTCTCGCCCGACGACATTCCCCGAGTGTGATCTCGAACTAAACTTTTCAAAAAAGATACTCAAATCAAAATGCCTCCCACTTTGGTCAAAAATGCGCACATTCCAATATTTCGTAGGCTTTTTACTTATTATTTATTATTGTTCCGTAGAATCAATAAACATTTCTTCTTACTTCAAAGGACGTGGAATTTCACAAGATAAACCAGCCGCCACCATTTGAGGCCCCGGACAAACAAACATTAAACCAGAGTCCACGACAGACATAATTGCTCTTTAGATAGTTTAGATGGGGTTTTTGATGTTTATATTTATTACGCGAAGTGTCCATTTTTCTCTAGCGACAGCTCGTCTTCGCTGCCTGTTCGCCGAGAAGATCAAAGCACATCTGCAAGTCTTTGAAGTTTTCCGGAGTGTAGTCCTTGCAACCGAGTCTATCACCCTCCAATACGGGAGCAGTCGACTGAGTGGTAGAGGTGGTGGTAGAACCGATATAGGGAGAAATTGGCGAGAGGGGAGTGAGAGCTGTTTTGGGACTAAAGCTCAAACTCTGAAAAGATCGCGTAGTTTTGAGGAAAAGATTAAACTACCTTGGTTTGGGAGGACTGCATCGGACTCTTTGGCAACGACCGCGATTGTTTTCAAGACGAGAGGGCTCTCAGTTTGACCGGGGCTTTCATGGTCGACTTCCTTCTGGGAGGACGTGTTTCCGTTCCTTTTTTTTGCTCCTTCTGAGCAATCTTTGGTTTATCATTTGATTTTTTCGAGTTTTTCTTCTTCTTGGCATCTCCACAGAGAACTACAACAGGAGCCCAGAGGAAGAGTAGAACAACTGGAAGACAAGCGAACAACATCAGTCCTTTCCTGAAAATTCCCTCGTCCTCTTTCGAATAGCCCAAATCCACAGGACGTCTTTTATAAAGACTCTCTGATAAATTGTTGTTGCCATACTCTATTTCGGAAAGCAAACACATCAATATTGACACTAACAGTTTGTGTTTGTATGCTTGTATCTGCAACTCTTTCCTAACTATACAGCCAGCCTTGTTTAATTCCCAGACACTTTTCCCTTGTCTATATAAAGAGATTCTGGCTCTCATGAAGGCCATAAAAAGAATGTGAGAGCTAGCTGATTCGGCAACGGAATTGCAAAAGCTTCGGGGGTGATAAACAGCCCACTGTATCCGTTAGTATCAAACTTCAAATATTTTCTCACGGATTTTGTCTGTTCTCTCTTTGAAACAAATTGTTCCCATATAGAAGCTAATGTTTTCTTTTGCTTCTCAGAACTGCACATCTTTTCTTTTGCTCGTTGATTAACCTGGCTTTTCTTAGAAAGATCCATAAAGAGAACAAACCTCCCTTTTGCAGTTCTTACTCTGTATTGCAGCAACTTTGCTACACATAAGTCGCTTATTCTAATGTCCCGCTAACAGAGATGAAAGTCTAGTCATAGATCTAAGTATCGTAACCAGTTCGAATGAAATGATTGTTTTGATTCAGGTCTCAAAGCGCAGAAGAAATAAAAAGAACCGACTCTTGGCTATTATTCACGACTCCATTGTTTCTTAAAAGTGCAACTTGTCATATAAAGACTTCTTCCAAACGTTTGTTCATGATGCAATTCAATTAAAGACTGCTCTCATCTCTACCACCAAAGCTAAATGTCGAAAAACCAAAACGGACTGTTTAACTAATTCAGTTTGTCTCGTCGTCCGGTTTTTCTGCGTCCGATTACTACAAATAGAGACTTATGCAGAGTCGGCAGTCGCCTCGCTTCGTCCGTCCTCTCAACTCACTCTTTCTCAAATCACTATTCGATCCAACTCCGGTTACTCTCCATTGTCCTCTCTCTGTTATAGTCCCTTTTTTGTGCCTGCCGGTTCTCATGAGCTAGGGCCGCGTAAAACGACGGGAAAGGGCTACATTCAACCGATTTAATTTAAACTTTTCTCCACTTTTTCCGATTAACTTTTCTCTTTCTTCATGTCGTAATGGTTACTCATTGATAGTCGCTCACTCCTCATTGAACATTTGCAGATAATGAAGGAGCCCGAGAGTCCGGTGAGTGACGCGCCGGCAGCCACTCCGACCGTTGCTCCCGTTCCAGAAATCGCTCGGGTAAGTTCTGTCGAAGGACTTCGAATGGGTCGACGAGTGAGTTCTGTAGAGGTGAGACTGTCTTCTCCCCTATTCACATTGAACCAGCCTGTCAAAGGAGCTCCTCCGTCCAGGAAGAAGCACTCGATTGTCATCTACCAGACGCCGGACTCGCCTCCAGCCGAAAAGTGGGTTCCGACTGATATTGTTTATCCGAGATATCATCTATCTGTCCTCTATTCGACCGCCGGATGTGGTCGGACGCATTCCGTCCGTATCATCTCGGTCCATTTGTTTTCAATTTCCCTGTAATCCGCTAATTTGAATAATCCTCTCTTCTACAGTACCCTTTCCCGTAAACAGAATAGCGAACTTATTTGGCTAAGAGAGGACTGAATCATCTGGAAGGTTGAACCGACATCAATGGACTTTGATAAGGTCGATCTTAACCGAAAACGGGGAAACTGTCGACAAAAATAGAGTAAACAAAAAAAACATTCCTTCAAAGGTACATTTTGTTGACGGAGGATCAAGAGTCGTTAATCATTCGACAGTTTTGTTTTCATGGACTTGTGACCTGTGATTAAACTTCAGCGTTTTCGAAACTAACAGATTTTTTCACAGCCTCCCGCGCCTTTTCTTTTGAATAATGGCGAGCTCATTGTTTATCTTAACGTATTAAAAGAGTCCGATATAATATAGAATAAAGTTAGGGGCGGTTCTTTCGGGTGAGTTTCTTGGCCGAGACCGACCAGTATCAGTCAGTCGTCGACCATGCCGACGAGAAGATCTCCCAGTAAAATTGCGCCAAAACATCGAGAGTAAGTTTCTTCTCAAAGTACACTGATAGGGCTTGTCTGGCCACAAAAACTAGCTTTCTTTAGCGCTCTAAGGACTTTTTCCTCTCATATACGAAACAAACGTCCAGGGCTAAAGTTTTTTTTATCCCCTTAACTATCCCCCCTTTTATTCCTTGGCCTGAACCGCTCGAAATCCGTCTTTGTCTTCCTCTCCCAAAACTGACTTGTTTCAACTTGCTCCTTGACACAACTCTTGACAGGTGTTACAGACGCCTCTAGCAAATTGGTAAGATGTTGTGGTGCTAAACTGACGGAACTACCGGTATCAAGCTTCTTATTCTCAAATATAACGTAGGCGTTTTTGTATGAAAATTACAAGCAAAGAATCTGACGCTATTCCAGGCCGAGTCTATTTTCCCCGTTCATGAATCTTTTGTTCGATACAAATTATTCGTCTTGTGACGAATCCATTTTTCCAAATAGTGACCGATCAAAAAGCCCTTGCTGTCAGTTTCATTAGGCGCATCAGCCGTCATCCCACAGCCTTACCGATTCAGTGATTTTCTTCCAGAAAACCATCATCGTGGTGGAGGAGTCTTGTGATGGATGATTCCAAGGCCTCGTCCCAGACTTCGTCGCCGGAAATTGTCATCTCGCCTGAGACTATTCAGTCAGGGTAAGTAAGGTTCAACTTTTGAGAATAACTTTTTCAGAAATGGGATCGACAGACAAAGGAACATGTCGACCATCAGTATGGGAGACAGTGAGTTCCTTTTCAACGTTTGAAATAGAAACTTTGAACAAAAAAATAATCGAATGCGTAATCTAACACTCTCGCTGCACTTTCGGTTTCAGATGATAAGAGAACTCCTCGTAAATGTAGTGTGTTTGATAGATGCGGGTTCATTCAGTTCAATGTGAGAGAATATAGTCACTTATCAAAAAAAACTTTAATGAAAAACATTCTTGACTCAGTAGTTCGGTGTATAATGACAGAGCAAACAGCTTTCCCGTGTAGCATTTGCTGATCTGTCTGTCTCTCAATGGCCTATTGCCAGGTCCAATATCAAAAATATCTAGTTGAATATTGATTAGAGTCGCTTTTCTGAGTGTTTACTGCTCAGACTCCGCGTGCAACCTATATTTTGTCCAGGAAAAACCTCTCAGCCGATAAGCACCTTTTAAAGGTTTCCGATGTCGTCAGCCGGACCTTTTTCTTTTTTAATTTATACCTCTCCTCAACGAACATCGGACACTTTCGAAAAGATGTGGAGTAACTCATATTCAGTTCCTATAACTACCAGACGTGCCCAACTCAAAAAATCTTATCTAGTCTCAAAATTGATTTGTGGCTCATTTGCACTGATAGGCTGCCTGTACAGCTCCCGTATCTTCCACTTTTTTTACCTTGTTCTATGAACTGGAGCTCTTAGTTCATTACCGAAAAGATTAACAATGTTTCCACAGCGAATAGAAACGAATTGCGTAATTGGAAACAGTAAAATAGATGTTCTCTTTCTCTGGTCTTTGAGTGATCCTTTGCACACTTCGGCTGCAATCGGTAGTCCCCGAGAACAAACAGATTTTTAAAGATTCCCCCTCCCACATTCTTTCAATTTTTGTCTTTCGACTCGTCTTTGTTTTTATGGGTTTGTCGACCGATTGAGTCATTGGAAACAGCTGTGTCTCTTTATCTATTCCGTCGTTCCTCTTGGCGCCCTTTTCGAGCCTCAGTTTCTGAACCACTGAACAAACAGATCTCTGAGAGATGTTCGCGGCTCTTGTCTCCTACAAATTATATCCATCTGTTCAATTTTCAAGAGAAAAATGCCGCGTTGGATTCAAATGCCAGTCATTTTACCAACCATCTGGCATTCCGTCCACCTCCCGCCTATCTAATTATTCCATCTCGCTTGACCTCTCTGACCAGTCATTTCTGTTTGGCTTTCTTAATTTTGTCTTTGTTTCTAACTGTCAACCACTTCCTCCAGGAGACTCTCTCCCCCAAATGGCCAATTCTCTTTCGCCAGTCAATGGCAAAGGAATCAAAATAACAATAGGATCGGATGATGACAAAAGTCTTCTCGATCATGGAATTGAGTCACCGCCGGTCTCTCCAGTCTCTCCAAATCCACAACTCGATCAAAACACCGCAAATCGACAGAGTCGACAGAGCTTTTTGAGCAAAGTTGCCTCTCGATTCACTCTTCATCCATCGTCAGAGCACAAAACAAACGACGAACAGAGTCTTTCGCGGGACGAGAGTCACAGTACGCTTTACTATAATATTCATTCAGTTGCAATGTTTTGGAGAGAAAGTCTGATAGTCAGTTGGTGGAGCCATTTAAAATTGATTGCGATAGAAAACAGATGTCGCGGATTGATTTCTTTCGCAATTTGTTCGATTTCAGGAGAACTCTACTCATGGGGAGCCGAAAGCAAAGACGGAGCTGCCAACAATCTGGCTCTTTTCGAAGAACCATCGATGCCCTTCTTCTCCAAATATCTGACTGCCCATATTACTCCTGGACCACTCGAAAGAGCCACCAGCGAAAACCAGAAAAAAAAGGTTCATCTATTTTTGTTTTGCTTAATTCAAATTGACTACAGGCTGATCTTGGTGTCATGTTGGGAGTCTATCTGCCAACTATCCAGCACATTCTTGGAGTTACCATGTTCATCCGTCTTTTCTGGGTTGTCGGAGTCGCCGGTCTCGGTCAAACATTCCTTCTCCTCTTCCTTTGCTGTCTTTGTGTCAGTTATCCGTTCTTTCTATTGAATATCTCATTCAGACATTCCTCACCTGCATATCCATTTCTGCTGTAGCCACAAACGGTGTCGTCGAAAGTGGCGGGGCGTATTTCATGATCAGTCGAAATTTGGGACCTGAGTTCGGATCAGCCGTAGGAGTTCTCTTCTATCTAGCCAATACAATAGCTACTGCTATGTACCTGGTCGGAGGAGTGGAAATTTTCCTGGTTCTTTTTGTTTTCTTCTTTATATTAAAAACTATCTTCAGCTGTATCTGTTCCCTGGTCTAACAATAGGAGGCCACGAAGTTCATTCGGACACTGGCACATTCGGAATGATGACCAACAACCTCCGTTTCTACTCGACCGTCTTTCTCATTCTCGAATTCTTCATTGTCGCGATGGGAGTCAAGTTCGTCCAAATGCTCGCTCCTGTAAGTTTCTTTCCCTTTCAAAATCCATTGTCTAGGTCTCACTTGTGGCTGTCATCCTCTCCATTTTGGCCTGTTACGCTGGCGGAATCGAAAAGACTCTTAATCCCTCTGCTGGTCAAATGTAAGTGTCTTTCATGAACAAGGTTTGAAAGTCCTTCTTTTTTGACTCAGTGTCCTTTCCTTCTTTTCCGCCCAAATTTACTCCTTTTCGTGTTCATGCCCCCCTCTCAGCGATTCTACGCTCTATAACTCCAGAGTCGAGAAAGTTCTCCTAACCACTTAATACACAAACTGCCTAATTTCCTTTGGTATTTGATAGATAGTTTTTCAAAACAACTCGAAACAACAACTTAATTAAATCTTCACAAAGTTCCGCAGTTTGTTGCCAATTAAGACTCAAACACACAGAGACAATTTAAAATGAATTAAACGTTGGTTTAGGGTCTGTATGAACGGAAACACCCTTCTCCAGTCCAAAATCTTCCTTCCTCACGATGTCGAACTGTCCGAAATGTGCAATTACTGTACTCCTGAATATCTATGCGGCCCTTTATTGGGAATGAATGGATCGGAATGTAATCTGAACCTAACTTGTATCAACGGATTCCCAGGATTCAAGAGCAATGCCTTCTTCGGTTCGTCTTTATTTTGTATCTTCTAAGTCCTATTTCAGAGAACATTGGATCGAACTACGTTGGCCAATATTATTCGACCGTCAATGATAAAGCGAATATTCAAACAGATGTTTTCCAAGATGTCAAGACATCCTTCTACGTACTCTTGGCCATTTATTTCCCCGCTGTAACTGGAATCTTCACTGGAGCCAACATGAGTGGTAATCTCTGTTTTAGTTCTACTCTATTCCTATTTTCAAGGCGATCTGAAGAACCCCCAGGCCTCAATTCCTGGCGGAACAATTGCTGCCACTCTGACCACGTCTTTCATCTACTTCTCCCTTGCCTTCGTCTTCGGAGCTGCCATTGATGGCAACGTTCTGCGTGACAAAAATGGACAAAGTCTCGGTGGATCGATGATTGTGGCAGCATTGGCCTGGCCTTCCCAATGGGTCCTCTTGATCGGATCTTTCCTGTCTACTTTTGGAGCTGCTCTTCAGTGCCTCTGTTCAGCTCCTCGTCTTCTTCAAGCCATCGCCAAGGACGAAGTCATTCCTCTGCTTTCTCCTTTCAAGAAAGTCACCAAGAACAACGAACCCTTCCTCGGACTGGTCATCACTACAATCATTGCCGAGTTGGCTATCCTCATGGGAGCAATGGACAGCATTGCTGCAGTTGTCGACTTTTTCTTCTTGATGTGTTACGCCTTCGTCAATCTCATATGTGCTCTTCACTCCCTACTCGGAGCTCCTAACTGGCGTCCCAGATTCCGATACTACCATTGGTCTCTGTCTCTTCTTGGAGCGGCTCTCTGCTTCTTTATCATGTTCTCGACTCATTGGGACTACGCCTTGGTTGCCTGTCTGCTTTGTGCTATGATCTACAAATATGTCGAATGGAAGGGAGCCAAGAAGGAATGGGGAGATGGAATCCGTGGTCTGGCTCTCACTACAGCTCAATACTCGCTTATGAAGATTGAAGACAAAGAACCCCATCCCAAGAACTGGCGTCCTCAATTGCTTCTCATTCTGTCCATGCCTTGGGCCAAAGAGCTTGTCGATGTCCGTTATCTCAATCTCCTCAACTTGGCATCTCAACTGAAGGCTGGTCGAGGACTGACTGTCGTCACTTCGTTTATTCGTGGAAATCCAACCAGTGTCGATGATCGAAAGAGAGCTGAGCAGATCAAGAATCGAATGGACTTTGACATGAACCAATGTCGTCTCCGTGGATTCGCCAAGACTCTTGTTCACGATGAGGGACAGGTTGAGTGATTGAAACATGCCTTTGATACGAAATGTTCAGATTCTGGGATCAATGTCCACACTCATTCAGTCTGTTGGTCTCGGTGGTCTGAAACCCAACACGATGCTCATTTCTTGGCCTGTCTATGAAAGAGGAGCCTCTGAGGGAAGTGACAGCGAGTACAATACCTTCACAGGTCGGTTTAATCATATTCAAAGTAAAAATACTTTCAGACAAACTACACGCTGCTTGTGCTATGGACATGTGTCTTCTCGTGGCCAAAGGTATTATCGACTTCCCCAGCGGTGTCTTCAAGCTCAATGGTTTTATCGACGTCTACTGGATTGTCCAGGATGGAGGACTCTGTCTTCTGATGGCCTACTTGCTCAAGCAGCACAAAGTCTGGAGAGGTTGTAAACTGAGGATCATTGCAATTGCTCAAGAGAATGACAACAACCTGAAGATGCAGCAGGAACTCCAGCAGTACGTCTATCAGCTCAGAATCGACGCCAAGATTCTGATCGTCGAACTGGCTGATCCGGAAATCTCGAAGAATGCCTTCGAAAGAACTCTTTTGATGGAGGAACGAACTCTTGTCTTGAAACAGATGCAAGAGGCTCGCTCTGGAAACTCTTTGACAGTCAATTCTGCCCATCGCGGAATCTCTGTATGTTCCTAGTCTCAATTACATTTCAATACTTCTTTTAGCCTTTGGTTCTGGCCGAAAAGAAGAAGAAGGCAAGCAAGAACGAGGATGATAGCGGTGAGGAAGGCGGAGAAACTACACCGGATAATGAAGACGGAAAGTCGCAAGCCTCTGTTGGAATAGGAGATGACAAGAAGGAAAAGGAGAAGACGAAAAAGGAGAAAATGAGAGCATTGGACAAGAACAAGGTCCACAAGATGCACACGGCTGTTCGTCTAAACGAGCTCATTATCGAACATTCGGCAAACAGTCAGTTGGTGCTACTGAACCTTCCGAAGCCCCCACGAGGCAAAGAAGGTATTTCATTTGATAACTAAAAAAAAGCAAAAGTTTAGGTCTGGATGACTATATTCATTATTTGGTAGTGTTATCGGACAATATCAACAGGGTGATATTCGTGCGTGGTACAGGGAAGGAAGTCATTACCACCCACTCCTAGAGAATAGGATTTGTTGTTGTTATTCTATCGTTTTCTAGTTGCTTTTTCGACTGTGATCCATTCGTCGTATCACTTACAATGCATGCGGTGTATCCCCTCCAATATCAAGTGTCTACTTGACCAGTGCATAATCCGTATAGACAGCCTCAATTGCCGGTTTACTGGGTTTTTTTTCTTTCTTTCGTCGTGAACTGTCATTCGACGCTATTCACGCATTTTGTTTTTCTTTTGAACCATCTTGGTCTGTGACAGTTCCGACGAAACCTGTCCCTCTAGTGCCTTCCTTCTAGTGCTTGTCTGCTTTACGTTGTGCAAAATGTAAATAAAGTCAGTTTTATCCACACCGCAATAGCAAACCAGACGTTTTGAAAACACCCAGACAATGTTCAATAAGCCTTAAGCCAGTCACAAATAGACTTGATAAGACTCGAGAAGCGTGACTCGTTTCGACAAGTTAAAGTCTTGTGTTAAACTTTCGACAATCGAGGTAGTCTTCGCTTCTGCTGCTGCTCCAGATGGTCGTCTCCGACTCCTCTGAACCCAGGCGAGTATTTTCTACTTTTCACTTTTGTCGTTAGTCTTTTGCCTTTTCGATGATATGAGACGGCCAGTGGGACCACTGTCTCGTGAATCCGCCACTTGGTAATAGCTCGACTTCGGTTGAGTGTCCCGGCCTGGACTTCTGTCAGAAGAACATCCTCCTGTGTCCACAGCGGTGTTTGGTATAGCACTTGAGGATTCTTTTGGCACCAAGGAGTCTCGAAGAGCTCATTTTGTTTCCAAAAATCACTTTCCCATTTCGAACCGAATTTTGATGTCTCTTTTTTTTCAGGTACACTGGACAACTGAGGAAGCCCGTTTCACAAGAGCTGTCTTCAATTGAACGAAAAGCAACGATCTGTTTGAAAGGATAAGTTGTCGGATAGCGAGGAAATGCGAATGGTCGAGGACATGCTACAGATTCTTGCTAGACTCCGTAGATCTGGATCTCGAAGACAGCTCTTGTGAAACGGGCTTCCTCAGTTGTCCAGTGTACCTGAAAAAAAGAGACATCAAAATTCGGTTCGAAATGGAAAAGTGATTTTTGGAAACAAAATGAGCTCTTCGAGACTCCTTGGTGCCAAAAGAATTCTCAAGTGCTATTCTAGTTTATCTACATCTGAATATCAAAACGGCTATTTTGCTGACACTGAGATGAATGAATTCGATTGTATCCAGATGACTCCCGAAATTTCGACCAACGATACATTGCCAGGCAGGACCTGGAACAGTTTGTTCAAATCATAGCGGGCCTCACCGAACTTATCGTCGAATCTTTTCTTAATGTAAGTAGCAATTTCATTCTCTATTCCACACTCGGAAAGAGCTTCTCCGAGTACTTTTATCGCCTGAAATCAGTTATTCTTAAAAAGAGTAGTCTTACTTCCTGTGTCTTGATCTCGCCAGCCGAACTCTGTTTCATCTGGACGTTTTCGGCTCTCAACAGCTTTTCAACTGGCTCCTTGAACTTTCTCGACTCCCTTCTGAATAAAAGTTTTTTTCAAATGAAATAAGAAGGAACAAACAGCTCATCGAATGTTTCAATAAGATTTCCGAACGAGGGATTTGAGGCAATAGCCCGATGCATGACTATTGTCTCTCTGACACTACCTACCGCAGTAAAGCAGCTCGAATTTCCGCCTGCTACCCGTCAAACTTCGCTTTTTATCAGTTTTCCCGATGAATAACCCGTCTTCGACTCACCGCCAGTAGCTGTTCCGTCTTCGGAATCCTGACCCCATTGTCGAAAAAGGTCCGGGCAAACTTTGGGAAAACGTCTCTAAATTCGGTCAGTTTTGTTCAGTAAGTTCGGCGAAAAAATTGTTTTTTTTAAAGATAAGATCTGTCACGCAACAGCTGATCATCCTCAAATCCAGCCAAAAGAACAGCTGTTGAAAAGCTCGAGGACAAGGGGTGTTTTCCTTGATTGTTTCCGGTAACTTCAAACAATCAGTTTTGACTTTTATTTGAAGCTCTGTTCTACCGTCAATAAGGTTGGCTAGATTCGGTTCAGTTTCAAGCACAGCGCCTTCGGATGAAAAATAGGACAAGTACCCTTCTTTGGCAGGAAAAGTATAAACTTCTACGTGGAAAAACATACGGGTATTACAAAAAGAGCGAAGGTACTTTCAGGTTTTAAAAAAGGCGAACTCTTGGTAATAAGAAATCAAAATTAAGCGAAGAAATAAAGATTGGCTAGATGTTGCAAGTAGACTAGTGAGACATGACCCCACAGCTGTTCTCTCCGACGAAAATCGAGTGGGATGAAATGGCTCCGCTATCTTTAATGACAGACAACACCCGTCGTATGTTTTTTTTTTGAAAGAAAAACCTTTGAATCTGGAAGTGTTATGGTCGAGCAATAATTCACGTTACCGGATGACTAAGCATCAGTGAGGGTGTCGATTGCTTGAAAGTTCCGGATGAACATTCGACATGGGGGAAACCAAAGAAAAGAAAATTTATTTTTACGAAAAGAGATCGAGAGAGTCTGGAGATCATGCGGTTAGTTTTGACACAAACACACGTCGCGTCACCGGGAGAGAAAAGGCAAAGCGACAGAGAAACAAAGAAGGAGACACGTAACACAGGACTTTCGGTAGTACCTCGTTAATATTGAAAAGAGAGACAGAGAGTTGGTCCATGCGACAGACATACAGTCAGCAGGTGTTGGTAGTAACCTGCAACAAGCAAATTGAGATCACTCGTCCCGGGAGAGACGCGGATGGATTTCCACCTCTGTGTATTGGTCACTCGTTGCATTCGAGCTGTATCTCTGGGACTGAAAGAACAGTCTTTTCAAGAGCTTCTTCTGCACTCTCTACTACGCCTACTATCAAGTCAACTTACTCTTAGCATCCGCATTTTATATGAATGTGTTCGACCGTTCGAAATCATCGAATACTTCTTTTCCGTGGCTAGACCCAGTTTACTCAACTGAAATGGAAAGTTTGATAGACTCGACTCAACTGACCAGATCGTTCCATCTTTGTTGGGCAAAGACACAAAGACGACCCCGGAAGTACTTCGAAGTGAGACAGAACAACACAAAGTTCATCACCTATAATAAGTTTCTTAGTTCATTTCTAAAAGAAGCAAACTTTTCCACACAGGAGCCAGTAGATGATGAGAGTGTTTCCAAAGGATTTCATCCAGTTCGGCAGATCCAGATGGAAGATTTCAATGAAGAAGGGCACTGATGACGGCGCCTGAAATAATTTCCATTCCAACTTTTCTGCAAAATAAGATCTTTTGGAATGTGGGGGATCGACCAATAAAAGCTGATTTATAATCTGTGGTCACAATAAATCTGTAGGCTTATCACCAAAGGGTATTTTAAGAAAACAAATGTTTTGCAGAAACTTGGAATGTCCAAAAACCCACATGTGTGAGAATGTAGAAGGAAATGATGGTGACGATGGTGATACTGATCTTTCGGTCTCTCCTCTGCCTCGCCTCTTCAGTACTTGTACTCCTGAACCAATTTCATCATCCACTTTTTCCTCCTTTCCTGTACCTAATCACCCGATCTCGCTCGGTCTTTTGGGCTGCGATGATCCCTCGGCTACCCTTCAGAAGGAAGATAATCTGTATGTTGAGAATCGTAATCAAGGCCAATGGCATGAAAACGGCCAAAAAGATGTGTAGCGACTTGTTCACATGTACGTAAGCAGTAAGCCAAGTGGGGATTTGATGGGCGTCTTTGAGCTGAATATAACACAGATTACGGCTACGTGGACTGCAAACCAAGAAGATCGAGTGGTGAAGACCGAAGAGTATCTTTCCTCCACAGATATAGACAAAGCCATATTTGTATTCGACCAGATGGTAGAGATTCAATAGAAAAGAGCCTATCACTATTCCTGCAACGATAATATATGTTCTGAAGGGGTTGGCTTCGCGATGCAAACGAATCGGGTCACGGATGCTCAGAAATCTGAATTTCAAATTACATTAGAATGTGTTATCAGTTAAACCTTTCTATGCTGACAGCGGAGACGAACCATGAAGAGATACAGAGGAAGGTGTTGCTGAGGAACAGCGTTAGGAAGTGCGTATTGTAGTAGAACCACCTAAAAAATACTCAATAGATATTGTTTGTTTACTTTTTTTTGGACCAAATATATATTTTTTTGTAAGCAACTGACCTGACACTGTTCTTCATGTAGAAGGTAGGCCATGCTCCCAATATCGACGTGGACATCGAGACAAGCAGACCGAGATCAGCCAAAGCAACACCCGCAAATAGGATATTGGCCTGGAAAAGAGTTCCTCGACATCTCCCCAAATGAACTTACGACACTCATTTCTGTGTTCATTGTGAGCAGAACACAGAGATTCAACATGTTTCCAATAGTTCCAGCTACGAATTGGACTGGGAAGACGTATCTGGCAGCAAAAAGGTCCCATTTCTTGGTTATAGAGAGCACATCCTCTGTACAATTATGCATGAACTGAATATGGACATTTTTCGGTTCTGATCAAAAAGCCTTACCCTCTTGCGCATAGCCCAATCGACCATGTCGGCATCTAGATCGCCGGTGTAATTCATGAGGACCAATCTGAAGAATGAAAAAGTGATGTGAGGGATGTAAGAAAGCTGCTCAAACTCTGGAGAAAGAAGGAATGGAACAGACGGCTCATATCTTTTGGAGGCAATAGAAGGGCCTAATGAACGACAGGAGATTTAATCAAAGAGAACGAGGACCACCGAAATCAATCCTCTGGCCCTGGGCAAAGGTGTTTTCTGCGAGAAGGAGAGAGAGAGAGCGGTTTAGCTCATGTACAGCACCATCTCTGATTAGTTTTGTTGTGAAAGACATTTCTCCAAAACAAAGTGCATCTCGACGTCACTCTTTCTCTCTATTGTAGCAAAAGAGAAAAGTTTAGGCGGGTCGTCGAGAGAGGTAATCCCTCAGGAAGAGTCCTGTCTCTCGTAGGAAATTAGGAGAGGATTCTTTTGTTCCGCAACATTCTGGCGAACTTCTCTTGTACTGGAACCCATCAGAGAAAGGGAAAGACCAGGAAGGTCAAAGTTGTTTGTTAATCGAGTTGCTGCGAAACATACACATGTTAGGCTCGAGATCTAATAAGCTAGGAGAGTTAGTCACTCTCTTGTGAAACAAGTGGTTTTCTTAAAATGACCTATTTCACATTGTTTTGGGTAAACAGCAAACGATCAAAATGCAAATTTGTCGCCACTCTGCCATTAGCGAACCAAAGAGATCTTGGAATGGTCAAGTGAATGTCACAAAGTGTTATTTTTGCGTCACCACAAACCGGCCGGATTGACTATATTTTGCAAAGTTGGCCCCGGAACTCCTAGTCAGAAAATTGAGACTCACCCTAGCACAGGTTCAGTGTTGACGATCGGAGAGTCGGATGTCGCATCGTAGACGTCGAGTAAGCTGCAATTAGAGAGTTTAGAGAAAGAGTCGAGAAGCCAAAGCACTGCGTTATTTATTCTGTTTCTATCACATGGCTCGCGTGATTGCTCTGGACCGAAAGTCGACAGGTTCTGGGCATTTTGGGACCAATTTTACACCTTGTACTCTATAGAAGTTTGATTGCTAAACATGTGGAGCAAAAACTTTGGCAAGAGGGAAATGAGGATGATTCTTCAATTATGAGAAGTGTGACAGACGACTAAGTGGTCATTACGATGCGAGCGACCTTTCGGATCGGATAATGAGACTGGCTGGACCAATTGAATGGATTAAAGTGACATTTCAAGGTACCTCGCAATCTGAAAGCAACTGAACCGAGAGCAAGCCGGAATCTCAGAAAAGAACAACCGAGCTTACAAGAACAGTGAAAAGAGTCTTGAAAACAGTGATTATAGTTCGTGCAAAAGATTGTTGTCAGTGGTCGATAAATTGTGGCTTCTCGGAAAAGATAAAGGTTACTCTGTCCCTGAACTGTTTACCAGTCCGACTGAACTTGACAATGATAGGTATTGGAAACTACTGGGTCGAGACGAAAGACTTTCGGGACAAACAGACGACTTACTACCGACTGGTTCGAGATAAATTTGAACGTGTGGAATTAGAGCGACATTCAAAAAGTTAATCTGAAATGTCATGCGAGCCAGGAAACATTGATCAATGTATCTTAAGCTCCAGAAATAATCTGCTCTTTGCGGATGATGGGAATTTGTGTGTCCAATGGCGAGTAGAATGTTTCACAGACACATTCGGATAGAAAGTGAGTCACGTGGATACTCGAGTGTAGAGCGATCATCTGTCATTTGATCACTGTTGTGAATAATTATGCCTAGCAGACAAAAAGTCTCCGAAGAAGGCAAGGTTCCAGCTGTTTTGAGACGATGTCTGGCCAAAGAAGAGACCTTTTTGAAATGTGTTTAGCTGATGTACGGACAATGGAAGAAGCTTAAATTGGCCAGCAAGATGACGGAAAAGAACATTTCATTGGATTATTTCCAACAGGATTGAGCACGGTCTTCTTCTATTTTTGCATTCGACAAAAAAAGAGAAACGACTGTTTACTATCACCTACTCCAAAATGTTTGTTATCCGCATACAAAAGCATCGTTTCTGTTTATCCTGACAATTGGTCCAGGATACGTCAACTGTCATAAAGAAAAGTAACTAGCTAGAAGCATGTTTTGAAGAAGAGTTTACGAATAGCCGAGCAAAGATTCCACGACATGGGCAAAGTGGTGATAGCCGCCAGATATAGATTAAGGAAGCAGCAATTAGTCGCCGATTGGAGACAGCTCTTTTCGACAAACATCGCTGAGTAAGCGTTCCAGCGAGTCCTGTAACAATCCAAAATGTCAGGAGTGACTTGACGTCAAAAGTGAGCATCAAACTCTTGGCAAAAAAAGGGCTTTCGTCCCTGAATTAATAAATAGGTCGAGTCCAGTTCACGGTTGGTTGACAGAACCACTGACGCAGTTCCTTCCTGTTCCAGCTTCGCATAGAAATGCGATATTTACCAGTGATTCACTGACATATTGACTTGTTAGCTTATCTACTTAATTGCCTTCCGAGACTATAAACAAAGCTGTTCGTTAGAGGTCTTTCAAGAGAGGAGATGGGAGAGTATTGACAGGTGCATTAGATACCCGGAACTCATTAGCAAACTTCTTGCCCAGTACTTTTTGTCCTGAAATCCCAGAAGACAACATAATTTTGAAAATGATTTCTGAAAGAACAAAGAGATTAGAAACCAGTCGAAGCTGTTTGTGATACTTGTTCCACTTGATTTTTATACCGACAAGATGCTTTTCCACTTTGATCGTCCGATGCGAAATACAACCGTCCAATGAAGAAACAACCCTTCAAAAATAATATTAGTTGTCGAACGGTTTGATTTCATCTGACGGTTAAAGTTGAGCAGGACCCTAGATCCTAACGGTCTTTGTGGAAATAAGAAGTTACTCTGGTATTGCGAAATTTCTATTGAAAAGAGTCTGATTGACACTACAGTCGTGAGGTTTCTCTTCTCCGGAAATAACTGCTAGAATAAGGGTAATTGCAGCACAATTTTCTTTTTGAACAAGGTGGAAAGATGCTTGATGTCTAGACCGAAAGAGGCGATCCGAAACAATCAGATGATGTTCGCGATGGGGATTGTTGTGTTTGTGTCAGGCTTACACATGATGCGTAGAACTATTTGTGCGAGCATTTAGCCGAACAAAAGATGAACAAACAGCCATTTGGACAATCACTGCCACCTAAGGAAGAGGGGTGGGAAATGACGAGAAGGAGGCAGTCGCTCTCAAGATTATTAGCTTGATCAGACACAATGGTCGAGCGCTATGAGTCTGCCTTTATAATGAGAGGAAGACCTTGCAATGTGATTCGGACTATGCACAGAGCCATGATTCATCCAGAATATTCCTAAGGAGATACAAGAAAACCTCGAGCAAACAACATATACCTAGCTTATGTGAAATAACTTTTGCCGGCAAAGGCATCGAGCCGTGAATCAAATTACACTGCACGGATACCCTAAGTTACTTACCATAAAAAGATGGTCAAGGTCAGCAGCAGCATGACAGATGTTGGTCTGAATATATGATACATCTGAGAGAGGAAATGAGAGTCAGAATGTGCAGGAACTGAACGAAAATGATGACTGCTGGGAACAAGAGGTGAATCTTGGACTGATTGAATGCAATCAGAGGACACTTTGATCGGAAGGAAACGAAGATCAGAAACACGTGAGAGTTCTTTTTGCGGCCCACTCGGTTATAAAACTGCCCACGAGTAGTCAATATACAAGATCCTATTGTGAAAAGGACACTCCAGTCAATACAGCTCCCATTTGGACAAAACAAGCTGTCAAAACGGAAAGAAAACGTTAGAGAATGACCGGCCGAAGACGTCGCGGATATGGCCTCATTTCTACGCAACTCGTGTTTGCCGTCTTCGCCAATTCGGCACATCTGACTCGCCAATTTAGAAAGACAATTAACAAAAGATAATTCTGATGCAATACAGACCAGGAGATTCTGGAGGGAGAAATACTGCAACTGTTTGTTCATGTTCTCTTCCTCCCATTTATCTTTGTTCAGTTCTGGCGCTTCAAGTACAAATTCGGTTGCAATGTCATTTGGATAAAAGGCATTTCCGGCCAAAGGTTTGTTTACTCATCGGAAGGCACACGTCGTGAAAACACGTCCTTAGAAGGGCTCCAAAATCTGTTCGGACTTTTAATAGATCACTCATTTCGAAAGTCTGCTCAACTTCAGAAGATACAATTAGAAGCAATTCAATGGTTTGCTCAAAAAGAGTTCCATCTGCAAAAGTGATCTCATTGGAAACATATGGACTGTTAGAGCAATCTGACACGTTTCGTCTTTCTCTCCTCTTGCAAAGATGAAGAGTAAACTGATAGGGAAAACATCGTAATCGAGAAGTGAATCTTCTAATTGAGTAGGCAGAAGCACGCTCTCAGCTAGAAATCAAACAACGAAATTGAATACTCTCCAGCGAAATCAGCTTTGTCAATCTTGCGCCAAAAAGCATAAGTTTGTATAGAAACAGGTAGATGGGGTCAGATGAGAATATGATAATGAGGCAACGAAATGGGTCCCAATCCCACGGGAATGAGGATGTTTGAAAATATCAACACGCCCGAGCACAACCCGAAGAGTTTTGTATTAACTTTTCTTACGCACTCTGAAGCCTTTACTTGCTCCCAAATTGATACACATAAGCCTACCTGATGTGTTTCCTGCTCGTCGCAGAAGCGCTATCGAGAAGATTGGGCCACTCTGACCGGTCTCAGGAATGCGTTAACGAAGGAGTCTTCCGACGTCACGTGAAACTCACAGCTATTAACTCAATCACCTCCGAACTTCCTCTCCGTCGAACGATGACTACAACCTTGGAAAAAAGAAAGAAGACAGCAGTTACGGACTTTATTGGAAGCGACTATACTCTCAAAAGGCCTCGGCAGGTGGAGTGATGTCTCATTCGATGACGAGTTCTCTTTCGGGCGGAGGAGTGATATCGAGTTGGAGAGAACTCATCTTGGACGAGGCGAGATGCGATTGACCGAGTTCGCCGACATGTTCGGCCTTCTTGAGCAGTCGTTGGTTGCTTTGCCAGTCGAGTGGTTCCCTCAGAGTGCAGCCGAGATGTTCTCCAGCATGTCCGAGCAGTTTCTGCAACTGACGGTAGTCGGGTCGTTCGTAGAACGAGTAGCCATCGATCATCGTCATCATGTGGTCCAACTCGGGAGGCAGACGAGCGAAGAAGACGGCTCGTCGCTCAGTCCGCAGCTTCCGCTTGTAGTCGGCCATCTCCTGATGACAGGCCAAATGAGCCCATGGCAAAGTCCCTTCCAGCAGTTCACAGGCCATGTAGAGCCAACTCTCGAGATCGTCCTTCCGACTCTGCTCCTTGTTCTCGTGCGAGTTCAATGGGGCATACTGGAAGGTGCCCATGAGCGGAGCCTTGTCTCTCGGAGCCAACAGTTGTCCCGTACTGTCGATGTACTTGCGAGCGAATCCAAAGTCGAGCATGTAGACAGTTGCACTGGCAGTTCCGCGTCCAATGGCGAAATTGGGAGCTTTGACATCTCGACAGAGCCAGCCGGCGTCGTGAAGACTTTCGAGACGAGCCAAGGTCTGTCCAAGGACTTGGAGGGCAGTGGAACTACTGAAGCGTTTGTCTGGCAGAGAACGACGCAGTTTGCCCAGATCGGGTCCGACCAATTCCATGACACAGTACTTGTAGTAGTCAGTCCGTCCAGCTGCTATGAATCGTGGGAAGCCTTCTTGACCCAGCAACGCCTTCAAGACCATCACATCCAGTTTGAGCAGTCGACGCCAAGACTCGCCTTCCTTTTCGCACTTCATCGCAAACTTTTTCTTCTTGTCCGATCGAACCAAGTAGACGTCTGAGAATGGACCCGAGGCCAGCGACTTCAGCACTAACCACGACTCGTCCTTTCCGTTCGTTATCATTACTCCTGGCTATACTTTTTGTTATTTTTGAATAGAAAAAGTAGAAATACCTGAGGCATCTTCGGATCCACTTGGCTCTCCATGCTCTCTCAATTGAAACTGATTGAATATACTTATTTCGTTGTAAAGTTAAAAAACTTTTAATTATCTATTTTAAATTGCTCCCAAGTCTGTGTGTGTGTTTGTGTTTGTCTGAAGCTCTAATTGAGGTTAAGTAGGGGAGCTTTGTGAGCAAATTAGTTTTTAACAAGTCGCGACAGGAAAAGCAAGTGTGCGAAGTGTTCTAACAACTTTGGTAGTTTCTTTGAAGAGTCTGGGTGACTGGAGCAGAGTGACAAGGGCAGAAGGGAAGGGACAGTGTAGACTCAACGGGCCGGGCGACCCGTTCAGTTCTACATTTTGAAATTAGGCTTGGGAGGGAGTGGGTTCAAATATAATTTCGGTAGTTTCTTTGGAGAGTGCCTGGAGGAGAGTAAAAGAAGGAATGAAAGGGAAATCCGTGACAGAGCGAAGTCACGAATTTCGACTTTAGCCCTGGAAGGGCGTTGCCAACCTTGTTCTCCCAAACCTTATTTTACTAGTAAGCAAATAGATTTCGCTAGACAAGTTTAGTGACCACATTCCCCTACATACATTCTGCCTTTGTTACTCCAAGTCGTGAGAAGCAAAAGTCCCGCACTTGATTTTCCTGTCTCGACTTGTTCAGAACTAATTGTGCGCACAAGGGTAAACGTGAAGGCGTTCCTAGAAAAGGTTGGGCAGCTTCAGAGTCGTGAAAGAATCGCCAGATCCCGAGGCAAACCAATTCGACCTTCTTCCAATGGCTTAGCCATAGTTCCGTCCAGAAAAAGGTCTCGAGACAAAAGAAAAAGAAGTGTATGGTAGTCTTCATTTTGTACGTGTTTGTAGTAATACTGGTTGAAAGAAATGCAAATTTGAATGTGGGTGTCATGACGAGATGGAAAGATAAATTGGTTGCTAAAACAGATACCGGGAAGATGAGTGGGAAATGAAAATAAAACCAACGATTAGAAAACATCTCAGCTGTACACAAAATAATAAGAACTATATAAATGAGGTTTGAACTATTGGTAGGAAATTCAGTAAGAAGGGTACAAAAGTGAGAACCAGTAGTCACTTTCGAACGAAATAATATAAATATATGGAATAGAAGGAGAATCATCTCCTGTCGTCTCAGAAAGGCGGGGCCTTGTAAAGAGGGAAATATTGCACACGAAATATAAAAAAATAGAGGGGAAAGGGGAAAACAGAGGGAACAGCTCACCAAGGGAGGCACGATGAATGAAAGAAGTATGACAATATACATCAAGGTAAAGAATCCCAGTAAAGCCTTGATAATGAGGCAGATCTCTGAAACGTTGAATGTAAAAGAAGGACAAAGAAATACGGACCTATTCAAAGCTCTTTGCCGAATGGGCACTGCTTTGGGGTGAAGCTGAACAGCTGGTTGGTGGAGGTGTGAGAAGACCCGAGGCGGCATGAGCAGCTTCAACCGCGCAAGATGGAGACCGAGGCGGAATCGACGAATAGATCTAAAAACTCTTGGTTACGAGACAATCTTTGATATATGTAGTGTTCAACTGAAAGACAAAAAAAGAAACTAACTCCTGTGCCTTGACTGGCAATTCCAAGATGTCTTTGGTAGTCGGTCAGTTGTCCCATGAAATGGAAATTGGGAGCGATGGCGGCATTGCGACGAAGGACGAAATCATATGCGTCGTCAAGGCAGCATCTGAACTATTGCTTGTAAAAAAAGATAATAAATCTCACTTTTTTGTGGACATGATGTAAGCGAGACAGATCGTGACACTGCGCGAGATCCCTGCCAGACAGTGAACTAGACAAGCATCACCTTTGCTTTCAGCTTCAGAGATGAAGTTAATGGCGGCTGAAAAGGAAAATACGATATGTTAAAGGAAGAAATACCTGGGAAGAATTGAACTAGATTGTGTGAGCTGTTATCGTCGACCGATATACGGAGATAATTGAAGCGGCGATCTTCTTCCAGAGCATTCGGAAGATTCGATGTCACGTTGATAATATGATGAATCCCCAAACTGAACAGAGTTTCATGGATGAAATAAAAAAGAGTTACCCTTCGAGAAGATCAACATTTCGGGCAGTTTCCGCATTTCCAAGATACAAATGTGGCAATATCTGGACGGGGAAATTTTGTACTGGCCGTGGTTCTGGCTCGATTCTCAAAGAACTGAAGAGATGATTTGTGCAAAAAAATAATGATCTTACGTGAGATTGAGACATCCAACATCGCTGGCAAAACGTTCTCCAAAATCGATGGATTCATCAGTGAACATGAAAGGCGCGAAAGCACTAAGTCGCTGAATATTATCTGCAAAAACGTTATTTAAGTAAGAAGAACAAACCATCGAGAACAGCAAAGTGATATCCATCCTTCCTGAGAGCTTTAACCAGGGCAGTTGAGGTGGCTGCGTCGTTGCCACTGATTCCTGAATATAAAAAGTACGCGTTTTTTGTTTAAAAAACCTGGTATAATGACTACGTTCATTGAAGGATCGGATAAACGCGGGGAGACGTTTGAAAGAGCAAGTGTTCCTTGCTGGAGACGTCGAAAGAGCACTGTGGGAAGACGGATTCTAAATTTACTTTTATTTCAACTGTTGGTGTAATTTTGAGCTTGTAAAACTCAAATTTCAAGGGAAAAAAATGAAAAGATTTAACCGAAATGACAAACCTGTGCGCGTTTTTGATAGCAGGACCCTCGGAACGACAGTCCAGGATGTAAATCGAGTGAGGATCATTTTTCATAATATGGACGAACTGCTCTCCATCGACCCGCTCATCATGAAGAGAAGTAGAAGCACAGGGAGCCGGGTTTGAGACCATTCCCTGAAAAATCGTATAATGGGAAGCGGTGAAAAGACGGAGAACAATGAAAGAATCACGCGGAGTCTGCGAATGCTTCTACATTAGAAATAAATACATCAATATATTTTGTTATAAATGTTTTCGTAATTTGACTATTTGTTGATAGAGAAAAGGTTTAATTGGACGTGAGAACGGGGCGTACTTAATGGGAAAAGGCAGGAAATTCCCACGTTGCGTGTGGGTGGAAAGGGCTGGGCGAGCAGAAATACGCAATTGTGCCATAGAATCCAAAGGCGGTGAGCAATGTTCTCGGGATTTTATAATACGTGAATACAAAGAGAAAGTTCTCCGATCAGTTTGCGGTTTCTTTCCTACGTGTCTATGGAAGTGCTCAGGCGGCGGTTATGTTATCAACTGATAAGAAATCGAACCAGGAGAATTCTACTTTCGTACAGAAAACGAGCTGCCAGACAAATGTAAGCAAATATATTCTTGTTCTGTGGGCATTTGTTCTCAAAAAACGCATATCACTAGCTATATAAAGCAAACACAAGAGAAAGCAGCTTGACACGGGAAGTCTCCCCTGAGATAAGATTCTCCTCCGGTGGGTGGATTTTGTGCCCGCGCAATTATCTACGAACATATTTGAGCTGACTTGCGGGGGCGACGATTTACAGCTGTAAGGGGGAAAGAGAGCCATTTTGTTAGAGTGCAGACGAAGGAGAAGTTTGTTTACGCATGTTTCAGCCACAATGGCCGGCATAATGCTAAAATAATTTATTTTGCCTTCTAGTTTCTCACATAATGAACCGTCGTGACGCTGAATAAGGGCGGAGCAAGAAGAGCAATACCCACATTCATTCTGATTCACGTAAAGTGCATTCATCACAACCTAGGTATCTCACTTCCTCATATTCTGCGACTGGCAAATAAAAAGCATTAGGACGAACGGAAGAAAAAATACTATGGTTTTTACAAGAAAACAATGAGAGAAACTATGTAGAAGGCAAATCACTGAAGAAAAATTGAGACACTGCAATTTGCAGTGTCTTTTTTGCAGTCTGCAAAATTTTAAATTTCGCGGGCTCGTCTTCTGTTTGCGCTGCATTTATCACCTTTCTTTCACTTTTTAGCAGCCCACAGTCAGAGAAAACATCTGGCCAGACAAAATGGTCAATTGTGTCACTCGGCTGTTCCTTCGACTCCTATTCATCGTAAAGTCCAGTGGTTGGGAAAATTGCGCGCTTCCGGCAGTTGGACGGCTATGCTGTACTGCTAAATTACGACGAGATCGAATGCACGGCCGACTGGTTCTCTATGTTAATTAACGACACGACTTCTGAGAGTTACTCCAAAATGGCGTCTCTCGATCGAAAAAGTCGGGTGGCACTTAAAGTCGCCAAATTGCTCCCGAAGGGCTTTGTGCCACTAGGAAAGATTGTCGCGTAGGTGTGTCAGGCGGCCGAAATTGTTAACAAATGCGATTTGGTGAGCGTGAAGAAGGTTTTTGAGACTATCGAGCATAAAGCAACACTCTCTTCCGAGAGCGTTTCATTAGCGTCAGTGTCACTAACATCTGTGATTCATTTAGAGGTCCTCGATGGTTCAGAGAATTTTCCAAAAAAAACTGACTCATTTCTCGACCTTCTTCTCCGAATTGGCCCCTTCTTGCAATATTTGGGACAGATGAAATTCGATAGGAACTAGAGTCAAATAGAGAACACTTGGGAAATGAGTTCAAAACTTCAAGGACCGATTAGAGACCCAAAAATGGCCAAAGGGCGGATTAAATGGGACAGGAGAGGGAAGAAGCTGCGACCAACCATAGGGAGCGAAGCCATAAAAGTGCGGCCTATCGCCATACACACAAATCATGACCGACGACCGGAAACGATACGAAAAGAACTTTTTGGGAAAGATGTTGGCCGAGGGCCAGAGAGTCGTGGGAGGAAGAGGCTCAAAGACCGGTCGTATAATCCAGTCGTCTCTATCATGTACCCTCGTTTTCTATGAAAACGTATAAAACGACCAATCCCTACGTTTTGATAAAATGGTCTCTTACGTCTGTTGAACAAATTGGAAAAGATGGACACAACATCCATTGTGAGAAGGAGTGATGTGACGGCAACAAAGTTCGGCTCATTGGGGCAAGAAAACAAGAAGAATTCAACCGGAATGGATTCAGTTGGATCTCCCTTTTGAAAGAAAACTAGATTGTGATCGAGAGGAAGTTGAAAGATAAGAGTTCCCAGAGGATTTGGTCGAATCTTCCTTCAACTCGGGGTCAGGTGTGCCGAAAGAGACCAACTGCCGCTTACACCCACACACGAGGGAGGCGGAAATGAACTCCCTTATCGGGAGTATCAGCTTCAATTGTTGCTAAATCTTTCGAAAAAGAGTCTCTAAACGTCGGCTGTTAAAATGGATGTAAGAGACTACACTTCAGAAGTGTAAACAGGACGGAGGAGAAAGCTTTTAAAAATGCGGAAGACTGGAAAAGGGGGAAGCCCAAAAACAGGAGATTGTCTTTCATGTCTCATGTCAGAAATAGATCTCTCCGCCATAATAGCGAGATAATGAACGTATAATATAGAATGGCCGTTTCGGTCGCCCTACAGCCTAGCTTCCAAACGGCGCCTCGTAAATCAGGCTCTTCTCGTAGAAGCGTGTTTTTGTCAAAAACGATTAAACTAAACCACTAAGAATTTATAGTTTCCGGAAACAGGTTTGGGATTTAAGAAACAGCGTTCTTTCGGGACGTTGCTCGGAAACGCATCTTCTATTTTCCTCATGGATATGGAGTTTCTTTGCAATAGAACCGAGAAGAAAAAGATGAAATGACCAAGAGTGGGTGTTCACTGTGATTATGGGAACTACGAAACTATGAAGACGGATAATCCGCATGGTTTAGAGACATGAGGAGGGAAGAAACCGGAGTTATTTATCTGAAGAGAATAGATATGAAGTCTTGGAGGCTATAGCGTGGAATTTTAAATCTCGGTCAGAAGCCGGAAGAGCAAGCACAAAAGGAGCGCGAGGGCTGGCTAAAAAAACAAAATTTTGTGATGAGGACAAGAGTTGGCAGGTGCTTTTCGAAAAGGAATTTAACAGAAGACAAAGTGTTGCCAATGGGAAGCTGAACAAACGGGTGAGGATGCCACGCCGACCGTGGGAGGATTTGAACAAAACCGTTTCGAAGGATAAATAGAACACGTTGCGATCTGGGCCATGACGGGGACGATCTGTGGAGCAGAGTCAAATTACCCGAGGTTTTAGCAGTAGGTCAAATGATGGCAGAATTAAAAGAAATTGAACAGAAACTTCAAAGAATCTATTGAATGTCAGTTCAGTTGTTCTGGGTAAGAAACTGAGTCCACTTAGCTCACGTGTCCTTCCTCTCAAATCAAAAGAAAAAGTGTAAAGTCTAGGAAAAGAGTTCAGACACGTCAGTTGGTTGAGCAAGTTCAAAGACTCGACTACTGTTGCAACGAGAACGAGGAACAGAAGGTCCAGATGTTGACAATAAGTCAAGCAATTTCCGGCCACATTTTGTGTTTACTCGTCCCGGTACGATGTAAATTATCTTTCGAGAGTGTTTTCTCGGCAAAAAGTAAGTCACCTGGTTAGCTACACTTGACTCCACAAACAATTGAACTGAAGTGAGTAGAGACAAATAAAAATATTGCGAGAGAATCTTTTGAACCGCATAGTCTTTTACGGGGAATCGAGGGACAGCACTCGCTCAAAACAAGAGTAGAGAAACTGACTAATGACACTAGAGGAAACAAACAAAAATATGTTATTAATAGGACCGGAAATGAGGCCAGCTGGAAAATAACTATCAAAACTTTGCGATCGTCGATCATCACTGAATAGTTAGTAGTTCCCGCCGTTTGATGGGGGTGTTTTTTAAGGTTCTAAAAAGAAGTTTTGTCGAATGAGCTTTGACGTACACTGCAGAAATCTGTCCCTAATTGTGCCGAGAAAAGGGAAGTCGTGGACAACAATTTCGCAAAAGGTAGCAAACAGAAAAAGGTTCCAGTAAATAGTGGGTGTGTGAGAAAAGGAATAACAACAAAAGAAGGCGAGTGGAAACAAAAGAAGAGAAGGAGAGAGGACATCGAGTAATTTGATCGTCCCGACGTGCACCCACGATCGGCGATGACTACTGCAGCAGTTGAAAATCAACTTTTCAATGGAAGTGCCTACTGAAAAAGCCGATTCGCCCACTCTATAACTCTTTTTGACGGAGGGGTTGTTTTGCTTTCTTGAGTCGACTGGCGAGAAGAGCGTGACACATGCCGGACCAAAAATAGACTTCGGGGGATATCCTGTGGGAGTGAGGGTGGCTAGCAATAAGCCAGAGATCTTAACGCAATTCCTTAATTATGACTGATCAAATCTTTAAATAGAGTAGTGGTCAGCTGAAGAATGAAACTTGCTGTCAAATTTATTTTATAATAATTGGGGCCCAAGAATAGAGGATGTGGGGACACTCTCAGAAAGATAACTTTCCACCTGTTGTCAGTCTGCAACTCACACTGACTCAACCACCTTGTTAAGGAACCGTCTCTGCAGCTGTTCCTTCTGCACCTATTCAATTACTTGTTTGCAAAACGAGTAAAACTTCCTCGTAGAATATGAACACCAATGACGTTTTGCACTCGCCGGCCTAGTGTAAAGAAGAAGAATGTTACGTCGATGTTTTGGATCGCTTACAGTTACGAAAAAAGGAATGATAATCCGTCTGTTTGAACAGATTAGCGAACAGTCTGTCTGACGAGTTTGGAGGAACAGACTGTCGTAAAGTACGCGAGCAATAACACTTTGTGAAGTACTGAACTTCGAGTAAAAGAAGGAATGAACTTCTTTTTTTTAAAGGAAAGACGGAATAGACTACTTCCCAAGAAAGAGGGTCGCGGATTATTTGAAGCAGAGAGAGGGCGTCGACACGAGACGAGCTGTCGTCGGCGATTTGTCAGAAGTGACGGATTGCCCCACAGGTGACCAACTTGGGAAAACACACAGAGAGAAGCTGGCCTTATTTCATAAAACTTTATTTTACCCTTATCAAGTGAAGATCAATTTGTGAGAATTTGTCATTTCTAGACCGAATTAGCCATGTCTTCTGATCCTGGCAGAGGGAGAACACTGACCTCTGCCGAGTTCACATAGGAACTCGCATACGAATTGTGTCTTCGTCTACTATGGTCTTTCTGTTGCCTCTTTTCTTCCTTTTTCATTAGATGCATCCGAAGACGTTTCTCAAGCCACCGTTTCTTTCCAAAGTAGGCGAGAGAGTTGGTCGCAGAGTTGAGAACAATCATGAAGTCTGACACACGAACCAGAATAGAAAGTGCGACCCCAAAAGACTCTATTCCATACAGATTCTCATAAATGTCGAAGAACACTGGCATTGATCTGAAGGACTGCTCTTAGAAAATATTCGATCTGACACTACCTCAGAATAAGAAACTTGATGCCAATGAATATAGCGACTGTCCTTGAAAGCCGTTCTTTCAATTCTTCAGACAAGACGACGGATCGACTTCTTTGCTGACTCTCAAACAGCCTAAAAATTGGTCAATTTCATCAGAAAGAGGAGTGACTCACTTCCTTCTAGCCTTCAGAGATCGGTGAACACGATACTCGGTAAGCAAGGTAAGGATGAGGATACTGGCCACAGGACCCACTGTTTGCGTCAGAGTCAAGAGGACTGCCTTATAGGAAATGTACTGAAATGACGTGTGTTCAGGAGAATATGAGCAAGCACTAACCGAATGACGAAACACGGTCGGAGCTGGACAACTAGCCTCTACACCATGTTCCATGTCGAAACATCGCTCGAGCGTAAACTCGAAATATACGGGGATGTTTATGACGAAGCAGACGAGAATTATCACAACTAGGAACAAGTTTACTCATTGAGTGTGACTTACATGGAATAAAGAACGGTTTGAGCAGTTTCCTGATTTGAATAGGATGCTTCCGTCGAACGGATGGATGAAGAGGAACAGCTTCCTCCTTTCCTCCTGGAACAGCTGAACTTCTGCTTTGGGAAATGCTGTTCGCCTGGAATTGAGAGTTTATTACCTCAGCAAGTAGAAAACTCACAGATTTCAATCGATTGTGGTTGTGAGCATACTTGAGCGGTCGAAGAACAACCAGACATCGCAATACAGAGACGTAAACGACGAGCATTGTGGATGACGTCGTCAGACTTTGTGCTATTCCGTTGAGCATAACACTGAACGCCTGGTAGTTGTACATAATGTTCGAGCCAAAGGTCAGCATTCCAATTGCTTCGACACAGTAGAAAGAGAATACGGTAATCATGAGCAGAGAATCTATCAAACACAAAGAGAACAAGGCTGGAAGAAATTATTTTGATAAAACTAGTATACTTACTGGCTGTCAGCTCTTTGTTAAGACCAGCTTTATACAGAAATCTGAATGCGAATCGGGCTCCGACCAGAGCTAGAAGTGCTGCTAGAACAGTACATGGACCCTGAAAATGTCTTTTATCCAGTTTTTTTAGATCCTCACGTCGATCCACATGGCAATTCCAGTGATGGTGTCATTCCCGGAATAACGGTAGGTACAGTTCATCATGGTGGCGTTTTGTCCGGTCAGCTCCCTGAAAACGACGAAATGAGACCTCTTGTGGAACAGAATTGGCAAACAACGACGGAGGCAGATATGAGCCCAGTTATTGGAACAGATAACAGCACGAGCATTTTTGGAAATGACTTGTTCTTTGAAGATCGTCAAAAACAAAATGAGGCGTAGAAGGCTTCATTCGTAATCGAGTTATTCTTAGGCGATGCGAGAGGATCCCCGAGATTCATTTGCATCAGATGCAACAGGAAAAGAGCAAAAAAAAGATGGTCTTTGTAGGAAAGCTTATTAGAACTCAATCTTCAAAAAAAACTAGACTCGAAATGTCTGGAGTTTTTATCTTCAGTAAACAGATACTATCTTTATGTACTTTTAAGAGCGTTTCCTAGACAAAACAGTAACTCTCAGACAGATCAATGGCCACGGAACAGATGTCTAATGAAGGTATTGGTCTGCAAGAGTTATGAGAGAAAGAGACTCCCACTCAACCGATGAAAAGGGACCAAATTGAAGAGAAGACTCACATTATACTCTTTCTCTATATTAGAGCCGTTTTTGGGAGGCAGTCGAGTGGAAGGATGGAAATAAGGCGCCAAATTAATGAGAGATATTTGAGACCCCAAAAGGGCTGTTCAAGAGACGGTTTCGTTCCATTTTGTGTAAAATGAACAAGACCTTTGAGACGGGTAGAACACTGAAAGGACAGCTCGTCATTTTATAGAGTAGACCATGCATAAAAATATGGCACATTCCATGATTGCCAATCGGCGTGGGAGAAGAATTTCTCTAGTTCAGACCTTTTGTTTACATTTAACGGTGTAAATTATCTTTCCTAGGTGAACACATACAGATTACACTTTAGATAAAGGAAGGAACGAGCAGGGCAAAAGAAACATCTGGGTCTGTTCACAGCTAAAGCAGACGAGGAACAGCTCTTTCAAGACAGAGGTCAAATCATTGTGATCACGGTGAATGGCGTTTAATTCCGCCTTTAGGAAATTGGGATCTTTGAGCCGAAGGGTGTTCTCACGTGGAGGAGACTCAGCTGGCCTCATAGAGCTGCATACTAATGATCTACGAACAGGACAAAGACTTTCATACTTTTCTTTCAGTAAGTGAAAAAGTTGTCTTTGGTAAGAGTCGAGCCTTGTCAAATCCAGCGGAGGTGGGAACCGAACAGAAATCAGACTATTTATAATTGTGTCGCAAGGCGTTAGACATTACAAATGAGGCAGTCGGACCTTCTTAAAAGGGTAAATAAGAAAACAGAAGCAAGGAGTGTGGGTGCCTTTTGAAGCACAAATAGACATCATAAGCTCGACGAACGTGTAACCTGATCTCACGATTACTTGCACAAAATTGGGTGAAATTTGATTCTGATCGGAGCAGAGAGCACTGGAGCGGGACTTCGATAGGTTTGGGATTAGTTATGACGGACTGCGGGACGTTGCGCAGAAAGACACCAAGATCGTTTGGCTAATCCTTCAACTTATGAGTATACATCAGCATTCCTCTTATTTTGCAACAAATCATTCTGCACGTTTCAGATCTTTTTACCAGGATGTAAGAGCGCCTGATTTCTCTCTCAATTTGGCTCATTTCCTTTATCTCTTCTCTCTAGGCTCCAAGCACGTAGCCGTCAAAACAGAAAACATCAACTAACCTTAGAATGCATGTGACGGTCCGACAGTCAGGAAAGTACGGGGCATATTCGACCAAGGCTTCTGCTATCCGATCTCGGTTCCTCATTCTGATTTCTGAAAGATACTTTGATAACAGAGCAGTGTGATGTTAAGAAGAAAGTAAGGAAATGGGATAACGTGAGGATCATTGAACAGTTGGATGTACTGTGAAAATATTATGTTCCCAACTTTTTGCCGAAATCACAGTTCAGGGGATCAAGAGGGGGCCAGAGATTACCCTTTTTGGTCTAAACCGAAGTTTTAGGAGGCACAAAGAAACTTTTCTTTGCTAGTTTCCAGAGATGAAGCCTTACTGGATGGGATGAGTTCGCTTCTCGGCAATAAACAGTTAGAGAATCCCGTTGCCCAAGCCCTCTTCCACAATTCATAACAAGGAATCCGATAGAATAGAGTCTTCCGTGTTTTGGTCGGGTTCACACGAACCAGTGTCAACAGAAGTAAGTCATACGCAGAAGACCACCCAAATGAAAGGATGCATGATGTCTCTGTCAGACTTTTTTTTTATCGAAGATGTGTTACACCGCTTTTCATAATTATAGGTTCACCCCAGTTTTTCGACCTAGCGCGGCGCGCGTTTGTTCTAGGACAGTGTTACATAATATAAGAACAACGTATTGCCAAATTTTGAGCCAGTTTACCTGTAATCCCAGAGAGTTAGGAGCGATTTACCGACTCCCACCCGTGCACCAGTACAAAATAGACTTTTCGGATGAGCTCCAAATCGAGGTTATTTTGTGTTCCAATTGTGCACACCCAATCAGAGGTACTTTCTGAGCTTCCAGCTTATATATTGGCCAATTCTATCCATTGTAGGTGAGAAAATCAGAGATGAACCTATAATTATTATGAAAAGGTGCGAAAATAGGAAAACGACTGGAAATGCTGAATTCTACTACTGAATTCCTTTAAAATATGGCTACTGGGGTTTTTAAACACGCCGAATCGATTGAAAAACATATCAGAATGTTTTGACAAACGCACGCCGCGCTAGGTCGAAAAACTGGGGTGAACTTATAATTATGAAAAGCAGTGTATTAAAAAATTTAAGGAATGTCGTCAGCGAGAGACAAGGAGACTTTAAAAAACTCGGTCATAAAAGGAAAGAATACTCTAAAAGATGAGAGGGAAGATGGGCAAAAAACAAGGTTAGTACTTCTTTCACGCCCAGCTACTATTTTGAGTTGAGTAGATTTGATGGCTGTTGTTTAGAGCCACTGGGACTAAGCTTCATTAAAGACGAACTTTTGTCCCAGGATACAAAATCTGGTCACGTCAAAAGTGGAACAAGAAAGGGTGTTTATAAAGTCCTTTATTCGACTAGAGTCACAAAATAGATCATTTTTTGTGTTTTGCTACTATTTCTCAGCAATTTTAGCCAGCTCACTCTCGTTCATGTCCGGAAGATTCTCGTAGCCTCCTCCATCTTCGGGAGTCTCTCCTGGTGCTCCGTTCTTCACACTGGCTATCTTGCTCTTGTCCTTTTTCATCGATTCCTTGTCATTGCTCGACTTTTCGACCTTCGTCTCAGGTTTGGATGGTGCAACTCCAATCGGATCCGGCTTGATGACTTCCATGTTAGACGATGCTGGAGGAGCAGTCATTGTCGATTGTTGCTGCTTCTTCTTGCCACAGCCGAGGATGGTAGCCAGAATTGGGAAGAACAGCAGCAGAAAGTAGAACATGTCTTGAATGGTACTGGGTAGAATCAAAGCAAAGGGATCAGTAGTAACATGTTCGCACAAGTCAAAACATTCAAAATCTTGTTAGAGAATAATCAAGTGTGTTTATTGGGGAAGAAGAACTCTGTTTACAGCCTTACTTTCCGATTCCTCGAAATGACGTATCTCTCTTCCGAAATGCTACCTTCTACTACTCAAAATCGGAAGTTACCCTTGAAGAGCGTAAGCTCTTTGGACAAAAATAGTTTTAGTATACAAGGTTTTATTTTAGTGGTCGGTCTACTGGACAAAGAGATGACTAATTACGAGTCCTGAAGACCATTAGGGCTTAGAAGTTATCGTTTCTTGGAGCCAAGAACAAAATGGAATTGGTCTGCAGAGTATCTCAAAAAGTTTTCATACCCTCTACGTTTGATTCGAAGTCGCAATCCAGACGTTGACTTTCCTTCTGGCAAATTAGTTTCTTATAACAACAAAATAAAAAACCATTTTGAAAAGTTGGAAGAAAAACGTGCATAACTCGAACGTTATAAAGGAAGCAAAAACCTTGTAATGATTCGGAACAATAGCAAAACGGACAAAGACTGTTGGCTCTTGCTCGAAGAGACTGATCTCTTCCAGTTTTTTCCTCCAAAGACTCTTGGGAAGATGGACAAGGAGGAAAATATAATGGGAGGAATTCCCACGGAAGATCTCGACTCAACACGATGAAAAACGCAACGGGACGTGGGCAATTAGTGGGAGGGACAGACTTACGACCCTTTAAAGAAAATGTCAGTTGTCCGAAAATCTCGAGGAAACGAGTAGAGAAAAATGGGATACGGATGTGGCAAGACGAGGAATTAATTACATCTCGAGTGTCATTATTCAATGGACTGGACAGAAAGGTGTGACCTCCGAAAAAGGTTTATGGCATGGAAAATGAAGCCCTGCGTCAGACTCGTCTAATAAGAGGCCAGATTTCGAAGATCAGAAAGAATAATGATCAAGCTAACAGACATGAAATGATAGGGGTTGACCTGGTAATAAAAGAAAGTCATTAGGTGTACACGACAAGTGATTCTGGGGAGTAAGTTCAGCATGCAAATTTGAGACTCCACTTGACCTTCGCCACATCTCCCTCTCAATAATGCAATTCGTGGTCACACATCATTGCTTCAAAAGGAAAACTGATTGAGAGACAACGTTTTTGGGTAGACAAGGTACAGCCCGAAGAGAATCAAAGAAGCGACAAAAAGCGTCTTTCTGAAATCGCGAAAGAAGTTCCGTTAACCGAATTGAAAGGAAGAAAGAGATTCAGAGGTGGTCTCGACGCTATTCAGAAGAATTGGTTAAATGAGCACCAAGTTTTTTAAGTCTCGGATCCATGTAAAAGAGTCTAAAGAACTCGAGGCGAAAAAGACGAACTCTTCTCATGTGAGAACATCTCCAAAAAAACTCATTTTAGGCCTAAATCAATTTGATTCTCTTGAAGATGGGCTTGCAGCGCAATTTTATGTGTGCGAAAGCTAAGTAGAAAAACTTTGATTCTAGAGAACTACGGTAGAAAGAGCTTTTAGCAAAATAGACATTATCTGCAGCGTTCAAGAAACTAATAGATGGAACTCGGGCGATAACGAGCGGCCTACGAGTCGAGACCATTCATTCTTCCTTTTGCTCTCAAAGAGGTAAGGAAAGAGAGAAATGAGTGACAGGACTCTAGGGGGAACATTCTGACAGAGACGCTTGACGAGTTCCAAGAGTTAAGAAACTGGGTACACTAGAATCTATTCTGCGAGTAAAGGAAAAAAGACTACTAAGGAAGACTTCCTCTCTGACCCGGTCCCATTCGCTCAAAACGATTGAAAATGTGTGAAAACGAAGAGGATGCTGTAATTATTCTCTTCCATTTTCTCACGGTTGCTGGTGAAGATCATAAGAGTAAACTTGAAAGTAAAAACACGACGAGCCATTCCTCATAAACGAGCGGCAACTGTCGCTCACTGAACGTGAAACTTGGCACAAAATGTTTTGAAGGATGTGTGCCAGAACCTCTTTTCGAAAAGCAGTTCCCTACTCCTGTTTTCTGCCAGACCAATCATGACCTTCTACGCTAGGCTCATTCTATCACCAGAGTCGATGGGTAGCAAACTTTTCTTCAACATTTCTTGAGAAAGGTCGGAGGGAGCTCGATAGCTAATTGCCCTTGGTATGAGGTCCTATATAGGAATACAGCTGTAACGAGACGCGTGCGACATTGACTTTTCCAAAGCAAAGTAATAACAGTACTATCTCTGTCGTTGTTTCTCCTTTCCGGACTACTTTGGCCATTTTGCAAAATTAAACTTTTTATTCAACTCGGGCGTCGTTCTAAATTTAATTTCGCCACTCACATGTTTAGTGTATCTCGGAAATCTACTGGAAGGCGCCGAAATGGTTGAGCTGAGGATCCTTGACTCCCTTGCATCGACAGTCTTCAGGAGAACAGAACGGATGAGCATATCCACAATTACGAGCCGTCGCTCTGCACGTCGGATAGAAGCTTCAAGATTGAATTTCTCCAAAAATGAGAAGAAAACTTACGCGCACTTCTTGTGAGGATGCCAGAGCGGACAGTTGCTCTCGGATTGATGACTTTCCCAATGGGGACACTGGGGAGCAGGCTTCCTGAAGTCCTTCAACTGGAAATTGGCTCCAGATACATTGAAAGGGTTCCGGCGCGGTACATGTTCTTGATGCCCATGGAATGGTTTTTGACTTTTCTTCACATTGGCAAAGTACGGCTTTTCTTCTTCGAACGTTTCGCGCTTGTAGACTGCTTTGACTGGAAGAGAAACTTCATCGAATGGATTGCGGAACGGGTTCGACTTCTTCAGTTCAGCCGTTTGGAAAGGGTTTTCTCCACCTCCAGGACGATTTCCCTTTTCAGTTTTCTTGCTCACTTGATCCTCATCGTCCCATTTATTGGTTCTGGCCACAGCGTCCGTATCGGGTTCAGGAAAGCTGTCATATCCATTGTCAGGACGAACGGTGTTCAGATCCTGCTCGTCCTCTTCCTCTTCGATACTCGGCTCTTCTCTCTCACTATTCTCATGGTCAGACTCTTCCTCGTCTTCCTCGTCTTCGTCCTCTTCATCCACTTCCTGATCGACTTCAAGTACACCGTAGACCCAGCTGTTGATCTCCGTCAGCTTATTCAGAACAGAGACCAAGCTGAAATTAAATTGGGATCATAAAAGGAAAAAGAATTGCCTCGAATGAAGTTCACGAAGAGACTGGCTTTTAGGGGAATTGTATTCGACGGACTTCGTCTCCCATTGAGGCAGTTCAAGAGCACAGTCGGCGACTTCGTAGAAATAAGGATCAGTTCCCTTTGGATAGAAGATGACCAGTTCCCATGTGTGAGGCAGTTCGTCCCAAAGAGCCGTGTACTCTTCGCTTCCAGTGATCATGATCAGCTGCATCTCTTCTATCGAGTTCAAGCTCAGCACACGACGACGAATGTCTCTCTCGTAGGGCTCTTTCACAGACAACAGCTCCATTTTCGGAACATTTTTAGTCGCATCGACAATTTCCGACGGCGTCTTGGATTCGTCGTAGCAGAAGATGAAGGCATCGAACGATGAGAGCGACAATTTGGACTTTACCTAGACAGTGAATGTTTGAGAGGAGGATAAATCAGATACTCACGAAAGAGAGCAGTTTGTCGATTTCGGAACAAGGAGCGGAAGGGTAGTTGTAGAAGATGTAGTTGGAACCACCATCTGATTCATCGGGAGAGCAGACTTGGTCAGCCATCATTCAACAGACAGTTTCAATGAACTCTTACTACTGCCACAAAAGTTTACAGGTTAAATTTTATTGTGAAAACAAAAAGATTTTTATAAAAACGTTAAAGTTGTTTTAAATAAATAAATCTTCTAAACATTAAAATGTTGTGATTCCCGTGTTTCTGCTTGTGAAGGTGTCTGTGGCCTCGAACCAAACTAACACCGTAAACGTTATCTCGATCTTTATCTTTTTCAAAATCTTTGTCTTTAATCCTTTTCAAATTGACCTTACTTGGTTCTTCCACAGTGAAATTCCGAGAAAACTAAAGTTCAAAAGTGACTATCTAATCCTAACAATTTCTGAATTGTCGCGACGAATCTCGTAGACTCGGACAAACAAATACATCAGCCACAGACAACCTAACCCGTATAGCTTAGATACACTTCATAACACTGAGCTTTGATTGTCTCCCAATTCAGAACAAAAATCTTGTTTCAGCCCCATCGCTGCGTATCGCCTCCAACCCCCGCTAGCGATCATTTTCTTGCAAACGCAAGATGCTCAATCCGAACAGTTGTATTTTCCATTTTCGAACCAAACGTTTCCCAAAGTCTTTTTCGTTAATTTTTATTTATTTTTCGTGTGTTTGCTTCTGGTCAATCAACGATCACAATATACGTAGCTCTTCAAGGTTTACAATCTTTTACCGAGAACTGTGCACTGTTCTCAAACCCATCTATTCTCTTTCATTATGCTCTTTATGATTTTTCCTTTGTAACAGTACTATCGACAATTCACAATCAGATGGCATCTGAAACAGCTCTCGCGATACCGGTCGAACAAGCTATTTCCGGCGAGATTATTGTCCTAATCCGTGGGATCCCCGGCCTCCCTTTCTTTTCCGCAATCGATTGAGAGGCTTTGATCCCGCTCCGTATGGCCCCTCCGGCCAGGCCAGCATCCATAATTGTCTAATTAAGCATTTGCTCTCGCGCCCTCGACTGACCATTGCTTCCTTGCTCTTAATAAATTGGCGGTCATTACCAATTCGTCCGTCGCTCCAACTGCCTCTAATGGCCTGGAAACCTTTTTTCTCTTCAGAAGATGTCTTGTATCCGACTCTCTTATAAAAGCCTTGCGCGTTTATGTGCACGCCGACTAGTGTCTCTGCCTCGCTCTTTATAAATATTTGCTTCGCGCCCCGAATTACGTGTAAGACTCTGTCTTTTCTCAGTTGAAATATGTTTAAAAGTCGCGCTGAAAAACACGAATCCATTTGAGGTCAAGGATCTCTTCACTATCACTTCTCTGAAACTTTTCGCGAACAGTTCTTTCTCTTACTCCAACTCTTCTTTATCTACAAAAGACGCTCCAGCAGTATCAGTTCCCAGCAATGCGTGCCCACTCCTTTTGTTTACTCAGCTTATCACCTATGAGCGTAGTGTCTTTCCTTCTTCTTGCTACATGTACCCATCCACTCGAATATTCTCATCAAATTCTCATTTTATGGCCAGTACAGCGTGTTTTTATAGTTCGAATAGTGTTTGCCGATGAAATTCGACGCCCGTCGGCTATTTATTTTTAGATCGAGTCTGCTACTACCACTACACATTTCATCTCGTTTCTCTTTCTGTTCCCTCTACTGACTCATCGTCCATTCACCATTTCCGTCTCATTTCATTTCATTAGTCATTTCATTTTTCCTTTATCAGTTTGACCATCCAGAAGAGTGCCAACGGGAGGTATGTGCTCTGACCCCGAGAGACTGTCGGAATTACGTCGCGCGTCTGTTTGTGCCCCATGGTGTGTCATATCTTTGCGCTCCTCAAACACGGGGTCAGCTATGCCAAAATACTCCCTGTAGTGTCTATTTCCAACTGTCACATCGATTCCTAACAGTGTCGACTGATCGTCAATTATTTTGAAGGGAATTGTCCGCAACAAAAATCTGGTTGAGGATCAAAAAATTTCAACTTTTGAAGCACCTTTTGGTCTTTTGAAGGCTACGGCCGTTTTGCGACACGAGGCAATCGGAGGCCGATGAATGCATCGATTCCTCTCGGAGAGGCGAACTTCTTTTTTCCATTAGGCGACGTCTCTTTTGGCTGTCAGCTGCTGCGAACTTTTGTGGACACAGTCTATTCTCTGCTGCTCTGATTGTGTCGGCAATTATTCACGAGAGTTGGCGCCTCGCTCCACATGCCATTTATGCGACTCTTTGAAGGAGTTGAAGCTGCGACCAGATTGCCCTCAGGGCTTGCCCATAATTCCCGGCCACCCATCCATTTTCGACCCTGCACTTTGCTATTGGGGTCTTTGCCCTCAACCTGTTGTTTCTTTACATCCGGGTCAAAAGTCCAGCTTTTTTTTATTCCTCGTTCATTCCTCGTTGGATACAGCTGTTCTCAGCAGTCCCTTTCCGAAGTTTTCGTTCTCTGTTTTCGTCGATTGTGTTGACTACCAGTTGTTAACAACATCTCGCCCAAAATGTTTGCGACTACTGTCCAAAAGTTGTACACAGACTCAACCATTTTCCGATTAGAACTCTTCTCCGAACACTCGAATTGTAGGGAAATGTCGTTACGAATAACGATGAGCTAACGACTTTCCAATTATCACGAGAGTTATGATGAACAGTTGGCTACAAGAACCGATGGAGGTGATCCCCGAGGAGGGTGAGGACTGGCCGACTTCGGCCAATCGGCTGGCAAAGACCACGCGAAAGAGGGAAATTTACACCTCGGAACAAGTGGATACACTTGTCAGGTCGGGTGATTGTGCTTTCGTTTCTCTGGCATGCTTCATATTGTGCTTGTGATCGTTCTTCAATCTTTAATATTAAAGTGCAATGGTGTCTGTGGCTGACTCTGTGACTTTGTTAGTTTGTCCATAGCTATATAGAAATTTTAGTGTATTGTTAAGAGTCGTCGTCTTCACCCAGACTACCCGGGTTCGACTCCTCTCCTCGCTAAATATTTTTGCTAAATTGTTTTGAGTAGGAAATAGAGTCGGGGTGACCGCTAGGGGATTAGAAAGGACCGGTTGATCTGTATAAGACCAGAAAGGGATCGGATGGCCAGAAAATAGGAAAATTCGTATTGATTCTTTAGAAGGGGATGAGAACCCTGGGAAAGAATAAAAAGGATCCGATTGATTGGGAAGGAAGAAGACGTGACAGGATCAGAAGAGATCGGTTGACCGGGGAAGGGAGTAGAAGTGATCAGGAGGGATCAGTTGACTGGGGAAGGGATCAGAAGGGATCGGTTGACAGAAGGGATCAGTTGACTGGGGAAGGGATCAGAAGGGATCGGTTGACAGAAGGGATCAGTTGACTGGGGAAGGGATCAAAGAAGATCGGGTGACTGGGAAGGAATCAGAAGAGATCAAAAAGGGATCGGTTGACTGGGGAAGGGATCAAAGAAGATCGGTTTACTGGGGAAGGGAACAGTAAAGAATAAAGCACACCGGCTGGTATCCATGAGTATGTTGATCTCACGAGGGACTGCAATTGAATTACCGCCCTCTCAGTCACACCTCTTACTATTTCTCTTCTACTGTTCTGACCCCGATCCTTTTCTCATGTTTGTTCTTCTTTCCCGCCCGAAATGGTTTTAACACTATAGAGGCTCTCGAGTAATCGTGTGTTTGCCCTCCCTGGGTCATTCTTCTCTTTCCGTCCGGTTAATTTCCTTCTGAAGATCTCTCCTTCAGACCTTGATTAATTTTCCACCCGGCATGATTGTTGTGCGTGATTCGTCTCAGTTTCGTAGCGCATGTTCGCTTCCCGTCTTTTCTCGTCTTTTTTTACTGTCAGATTTTCAGCACCGTCCCTCAAGATTCCATCCCATCCGATTGGATTATCGAAAACGAAATCGTAGAGCCTGAGTGAGTTCTGGATCAAGCTCTTATCAATGGCTAATGTTCAGAATGGCGACATCGTACGTGACAGAGTCTTTGGCTGGACCTCATAGTGCCAGAGGAACAGCTTACTCATACTCGTATGAGTCACACTACGACAATCCTCCGGAAATCGAGGAGGAAGTCATCGAAGGAGCCCATCAGACACACAAAGTAAGAAAAGTTTGAAAAAATCTTCTGATTCTTTTAGATTACAAGAGTTACAAAGGTAACCACAACTCGAAGTGTCCGTCAAATCCCAGTCTGTTCCCCATATGGCGATCTCTACTTCGACTCTTCGGGTCAACCAACTCCCTCTCCAGTTGTAGAAATAGACAGTACTGTAGACGCGCTAGGGATCAGGTTAGCAACAATAGAAAAATGTCTAAAAAAAGATTCAGATTGAGAGATGAAAATCTAGAAGACCGTGCTGCTCCACCTCCCGCTCCCCCAGTTCCCGGACGTTATGGTCCAGGTGATTATGCAGTTCCCGGTCCTCCAGGAGCAATAGACGTTTTGGAAGTTGGGCCAGGAGAGGTTACGATGGGATGGAGCGCCCCTGTTCCTCTCAAAGAAGCTCCTGTAATAGGATATCAGGTAGTTTTGAATAATGAAAGAGAGAAGACTCTTTTCAGATAGAAGTAAGAGATTTGCCGGATGGAGACTGGGAACGTGCTCACGATCAATTGTTGGCCGATAACACCTGTACGAGTGAGTTGCCATTTTTTATTGGTCGTGAAAGAGATCCGATTGACCTTGAGCGAGACATCTCCCGCTGTCTCTTCTCACCTCTTGTCTCACTCTCTATACATCTGTCAGCTGAGTGTCGCCTTTATTAAGTGTTTTTATTCCCCAGACGGAGCATATTCCTGTTGTCCTATTCTGACTCTCGGGGGACAACTTCAGAGCCTTCAGCCGACCTTGGCTAATGTGCCGAAGGGACAGCTCTGATTTCCATCAAGAAGCTAGTGTAGCACTACATTCAAACGAGACACAAGATTCATTTTGTCAATTGAATTGATTTGACAAATGACTGTTTCAGTCACTAATCTGGAGTCGACGAATGAGCTTCAATTCCGAGTCTCTGCAGCTGGACACAACGGCTTCGGACCACCATCTACTGCCTCAATTCCCGTTCGAGTCCATTTCGGCTCCGAGTCTTCCTCAGGTACTCTAATCGTCTCTTTTACATTTGAAAACCTTTCAGTTAACCTCCCGACGGCTCCCGGACGACCAGTTGTGACATCGGTAGACGGACATTCGGCCACAATCGAATGGGAAGCTCCTATTACCGACACTCAGTCTTATCCTATCGCTGGCTATTTGATCGAATACAGAACTTTCGGAACAATTGACTGGATGGTCGCTTGTGATACTCTGGTTGTGGAAAGGAGGTTTACAGGTCGGTATCAATTGTACAAGAAATATAGCCGTTTTTAGTGGGTAATCTTCGCTCAGACGGAGTATACGAGTTCAGGATAAGAGCAAAAAATGCTGAAGGTCTTGGTGCTCCAAGCAAATCTTCCGGAGCCGCTCATATCAAAGGTGAGACTGCTTCACTTCAGTTTCTTTTTGAAGACAAAATTCAAAGTGTTGGCGGGAAATTGGCTCCTCATTTTCATTGTCTAAATTTCTGTTTGTTTTTGCTCTTTTCATATTTCTTTTGTCATTTTCCCAAAACATCTCTTATCAACCTCAAAATGTAGCACATTTTAGACGAGGGCCGGCGTCCAACCTTCAGCAATCCCGCTCTTGGTATGGATCGACCAAAAGTTCCCCGAAGAGTACATTCGGCTGAATCAGAGATTGCTTCGCCAGGGCAACCCCAGGTACTTTGTTTCTTTGACATAATTTTATTTTTATTTTCAGTTGGTAGAAGCTGATATGGATTGGGTAAAACTCGAGTGGGATGCCTCAGAAGAAGGAGCGGGCTATATTGTCGAGTTTCGCGAGATTGGCGATCCGCACTGGTACACGGCCAATCAGCAACCCATCGACATCAATTGCATCCATGGTTTGATATACTAACAGTTTGTTTACACATGAAATTGCAGTGGAAGGTCTCCGCGCTGGATCAACTTACGAGTTCCGTGTAATTAGTGTCTTTGGTGGCAAAGTCTCGCAGCCGAGCGAAGTCTCAGATGTTATCAACCTTCGACCACGTTGGAAACGTAGGCGAACATTCCTTTTCTCATTTTCACTCTATTTTTATAGCTTCTGGATTGAAAGGAGTTCCACAAAAATTACAAGCTCCTGAATACCTTGAAATTGACGGAGACCGAGTTTCAATTTGTTGGCTTCCAGCTAATAGTACTCTTCCCGTGACTGTATGTCTTTTTTTCGTGCAGATCAATTGGCAATTGATTAATTCAGGGCTACGACGTGGAGTTTCGAGATTTCCAACAAGACGCCGGCTGGTATAAAGTCAACGATACACCCGTAAGAGCCTGCAAAATGACCGGTTTGTTGTTATTTTTATTTTTCAAATGCTTCTTTTGCAGTTGGTGATTTGATTGTTGGTCACGAGTATCAGTTCCGAGTTCTTGCTCACAATACGGCTGGACTCTCGGAGCCATCGGACCCTTCGCCTCCGATCACAATTCAGCCAGGAAAAGATGTAAAATACGTCGAGGCAGAGAGATTCGGAGCCGTTCATTTGCTCCAAGACGAGATGGTTCGCGAATCGCCGCCATTACCTGAACGAGATGACTCACCTCCACCACTCCGAAGAGGTCCTAACAACGGAAATTGTGAGTTTATCTAACAAATGGCTTTTTAAATTGCTCAAAAGTTATTTTATTCCAAAATTCTCGTCTTATTTCAGTACAATGGCGAGATCCGTCTCTGAAAGAAGTGATCGAGTATCTCGACAGCACCGACAAGGAAAAACAGCGAAATGCCAGCGGATATTTGCAGCATCTGACCTTCAAGGATCAGCTGATCAAAGACGAGACAAGAGATTACGGAGGCGTTCCGAAGCTGGTCAAACTTCTAAGGAGCGACATTCCGGCCATCCAGAAAAATGCGGCTGCTTGTTTGAAAAATCTTTCGTTCGGCAGAGAAAACGAAAAGAACAAGGTATTTTGTCAGCACTTCCATCAAATTTTTTCCATTTAGCTAGCGATTCTGGATGCGGATGGAATAAGAGTGCTGGGTGCACTTCTCCAGACAACTCATGATGCCGGAATCAAGGAAGAAGCGACCGCGGCTTTATGGAATCTGTCGTCGACGGATATGCTCAAGCCGACAGTTCTCATGTACTGTACAGATGCTCTTGCCCAACAAATTGTGGTTCCTGGACTCGGATTTCAATCAAACGGACTCGCCAACGGAAATATTGATCCACAACGGCATTACGGTTCTACCCTCTTCAAAAATGCTACCGGTGTTATCAGGTAACCTGTCTACAGTTCTTTTTATAGCAACTTTCTAGGAATATTTCCGCAACTAATGCTGCAGCTAGAAGACAACTCCGAGAGTGCCCCAATTTGATCGAAGGCCTCGTCCACTTCCTTACAATCGCCATTCAAAGAAACAACGTTGACTCGCCGGCCGTCGAAAATGCTGTCTGTGTTTTGAGAAATCTAAGCTACAGGATCCAAGAAGCAGTCGATCCGAATTATGACCCTGCTGCTGCTCACATTGCCTATCTGAAAACATCGGCCAAATCTGCTCCAAATAGTCCAAAAACGAAGAAGAAGGAAAAGGAGATAAAGAAGAAGGATCATCCGAAGGAAGTGGTGAAAGGAGCAGCCGTTTTATGGCAATCGCATGTCGTCCGTCTTTATCTCAAACTGCTACAAGAAGCATCAAATATGGACACATTAGAGGTCAGCTTATCATTTTATTTGGTACAAATAAACAATTTTAGGCCTCGGCAGGAGCTATTCAGAACCTTGCAGCATGTCACTTTCCACCAAGTGTTGAAGTTCGAGCTGCTGTTCGTGTCGAGAAAGGTCTTCCTGTCCTAGTCGAATTGATGCGTCAACAAGAAGATTTCTTGGCCTGTGCAATCGCTACTGCTTTGAGAAATCTCTCGTTCGATCCAAGAAACAGGGATTTGATAGGTAATTTGACTAAGTTTTTCTTCATAAAAATATTTTTAGGCAAATTTGCCCTCAGAGACTTGTTGGAGAAGCTGCCCCAGCCTGATCGTCCTCGAACAAACATTAGTGATCAGACAATTTGCGCAGTCCTCGGAGTTCTCTTCGAAGTTGTTCGAAGCAGTGTTGCCTTCACGAGAGACGTTCACGAACAGAAAGGTTTGTGTTTTTTTGAAGCTCGAAAAGAAGCCAATTTTCCCAGCCAATTTGGCTGTATTTCTATACAAAAAAAAACGTTCTAAAATACTCGCAATCAGGTTGGACAGTTTCAGGAACTGACAAACTGCGTGGATTGGCCCGCAGTTATCCCGCCTACTCGCAACGTGTCTGCCGTTACGCTTCTCACGTTTTGTACATGATGTGGCAGCACAAAGAACTTCACGACGGATTCAAGAGGAGTGGATTGAAAGAAGCCGACTTCTACGCTGGACCGAATAAAAGCACACGAGGAGATTCTACCACATTGGCTCGACCGATATCGAGTCAGGGAAGAGAAAAACCTGTACAACCCAATCCGGACGACACATTCAGTAGTGGAGGCTACGGGGCTGTTGGGGACAATCCGGTTTGTTTAACCTTTTCACATTTTACAGTACTTTTTCAGCAGCTTCAGTATCCTCAACATCCGTCCAGTCGAAACGGAGTCCCAATGCAGATGATGCCTCCTCCGAAATCGAGTCCTGAACCGCTCTACGCTTCCGTCCGAAAAGGTCCTCGTGGCGTCGATGACAGCTGGGTTTGATCTCTCGTCGATACTCCAAAGCCATGACTTTCTGTCGAATTTATCTTCATTCTCACCGGTACTCTACACTTCATTTTATTGTAATTTTGCCATACTTGTGATCCATTTTGTGTACAATTTGACCATCTATCAGAGTCCTCTCCTTACGCACCCTGGTTCAATTTTTCACTTAAATGTACTTTCCCCTACTTTTGGTTTAAAAAAGTCACAATTTGTTTCCACAAAAAGCGTTATCTCACGAAAAGATGTTCTATTATGACCCAGAATGTTTATTTTACCGCAAATAAATCGAGTCAAGTATTTCATTTTGCTTTGTCAGTTTTAGTCTAGTTCGAAGTTTTTGAGCATTTTCTCGAGATACATTCTTCGATAAGATCCGTCCATTCGAGGCATTTCCATCGAATCTCTCGGCTGTTGCAAGATTCTCGGATCGAAGTTCACCGTCATGACTTTGGTCATTTCGAGTTTGACAAGTTCCTTTTTTGGTTCTGGACGACCTACCGTCGCAACTGTGGCACGTCTCCACTGGGGAGTTTTGGGTCTGCTGAATGAAGAAAGGACCTTCTTCTCCGTGGATTCTTCTGAGACCGAATTCTGGTTGACTTCGAAGAAGAAGATGAACCATTTCGCAAATTCCCAGTTCTCGGAACAGTTTGCATTGGTTATATTGTTCAGGTTAATGTTTTTCTTGACTCCCAATTTGTCAAAAGCAGTCTGTAAGAGTCGAAAGTTTGGAAGAGAGTCGAACTCTCCACGAGGTTTCGACTTTATTCTTTTTCAATTTGCAGCATTTGGATATCGAGTCGACATTATTTGGCAGTAGACGAAACCGTCGCTCAGCACTTTTATGTCGGGTCTATTGCCATTCAATTGATTTCCGAACTAAGAGTGGATTCACTAAGGAGAACAATAATCTTACCCAGTTCAGAATTTGTTGCCTACTGAGATACTTGTGCTTCTGATTCAGAGGTCCGCTCTTGATGGACATTCTTTCCAGCGAGTTGTTACTTTTAGTGTGTCAGTTTTTATTTGTTGAAGAAGATATTTCCAAGATATAATTTTTAGAAACAACAATTTATAGAAAGACAAGATGTTGTATTGCTAGATTTTTGGGACCCCAGCGAAAACCGAAAGGATGTTGTGTTGTCATCAGCTTTGAGCCGTCGGCAGCCTGACTTCCGTCCCACGGCACGCAAACCACCGTAGCGACTGCACGCTAATTGCGACTGAAACGGGCTCGTTTGCGCTCCGGAAACACCGAGGAATCGGCGATTCGCTACGGTAGTTGACCATTCAGAAGTGATTGACTACCGTAGTTGAATCTCTCGGGAAGGAGAAACTCCTGGCAGGATATTGTTTTGTGGGCAGGCTCGGTGAGTGGCGTCCTCTCCTCGGGGAACCGACCGATCCGTCAGTTTGCGAAGGTTGCGAGAGCCTTGAAATTCATTGATGAATGACAGGAGCAGTACATTTGAGAGATTCCCCCGCTCCTTGAGAGTGAGGAGCTCTGAAACAACGCCGCAAAGGAACCCCCATTGGGAGCACTAAGTTGCTGTACCCGAATGTTAATTGCACATCGTTATTAGCGTCAGACGGGCTATGAGGATTTATAGCTGTTTGGCAGCCGTGAATAGAGCACACGGGGGAGTCGTTCTTGTACCTTCTTCCCACAACATTTGCCTAACACCAGAGGAAGTAACTTGGAAATTTATGTAGACATTTCGGTAAACCTGATAGTTTGTATCTATATTAGGAAAGCGATATGATGTCTGTGGCTGACTCAGTGACTGTGTTTGTTTGTCCGAGGCCACGAGATTCGTCGGGAGAAGTCAGAAGTTGTCAGGGTTAATTTTGAACTGGAGTTGGAACAATAGGGACAATCAGAATGAACAGGTTGAGAGGGATAGTAAGGCTGCTGTAAGCAGCTGGTGTACTTTATATCACTTGTTCTAACTGGCAATGCGAAGATATAATTTAAGTATTTCAATAACAGCATACCTATCTATTTCGATAGCAAAGGCCTGCTGTTTCACAAGCACCTTTTCGTGTCTTCCCCACTCTCTCAGGTAGCTCCAATTTCGTCTTGGAGCAATTTTCCTTGTCTTCTCCAAATGACAGCCAATCATCTTCCTGAGGTGCTGTTGATGAATAACAACTAATTCCCTACCGTAGTCAAAGGTCATCAGATTCTGGACTGTTTGTGCCAGTCAACCTAATCCTTCTACCCAGATGGTCCCCGATCCTTCTTCTCGCGGCTGTCACTAACGAAGGCCGTCTTGATTCGTTCTCTTGTCACCAACCGACGTCTCCTGGGAGCGAGTCAAAGAGTGTTGTCGATTGAGAGAAACCGACTTTTGGCATGTGTACCTCCTATCTACCGTAGTCAAACTTCGTTTGGGATCAGGGGACATTCATCAAACGAATCTGATGAACTTGCTACTATTTGTAACAGAAAATGATTGCGCAACTGACACTCCTCACCTTCTTGAACAGGTGGAGTAAGTCGACACCCATACTGTTACCCAATATCTTTGTGGCTAATCCTTAACCCCTCGTATACTGTCTCTTTCTGAAGAGTGGACCAGCTGGTCGCACTTGACACGACAATTACCGTAAGAGACTCTCAGCCTTTCTACCTGCACTAATTGGCTCGAGAGTTGCTGCACAGATGGCTCTGCTGACAGATCGCCACACCTGCGATAATTGGCTTGGAAACTCTAATTCCGGAAGGATTAATAACTGACGTTTACGAGAGAAGTTGAACCCTTTTATGGGCACCTTCTGGTTGGTCATAAAGGAACAGATGCCACCTTTTGAACTACTTGACCTTGCTGGAAGAGACGGCTCTTTGATCCGACAAACCGTTATGACCCAATTCATTAGAGAGACACCTGGCCGAGACGTTGAAATTGAACTGTTTCGGTTCTTCTCCTTCCTACTGATTCTACTTCTTTTAGAAGGTTCGGACGGTTAGCCACACATTGAACGGTCACATGTTACACTGGGCGGGTAAAACTGGACTTTCTACTATGCTTTGTCAGAAAAGAAAGAACTTCGTAGAAGTCTTTAATCTACATTTTAGTCTATACACCTGACGGCGTCGTAACATCAAACTTTTAAACCTGATCCTTACCGTTTTCTAAAGCTTTCTACTTCCCTCTGACACAGTAGAAGCCAAAGTCTGAAAAAACTCGTTTAAAAAGTTCAAAAGCGACTTGTTACCTAATCCTGACAACTTTTGCCTTGCTACAACGGTTCTCGTGGTTATGGACAAACAGACAGACAGACAAACAAACAGAGTCAACCACAGCTTTTTAATGGTTTAGATTTTGAAACAAAGGGTTTGCTGAAGAATGCCAAATTTGAAGAAGCAGCAGGTGCTGCTGAGCAGTGCCTTCACCTCATTCCATTAGGAGTCGTAGGTGGGAGAGACGCCGCTCTCATTGCACACATAAATATGCAAATGGGCTGCTTTGTCCATCTGTCCCTAAATGTCTTAGACGCACGGAAGGTATTTCGAATGAATAACAGGAGGATCCGCTGAATTCATTCCGTGGTCATGGATACTCAAACGACTTCGGGTATCCGGGGAGACGAAACTCAGTTGGGCCAACATGGCCACCCAGTTCGACTGCGCTTCCAACATTGTTCGATGTGTTGTCAATGATTCTGAGCCACGTTATCAGGTCTTTCTCTATCTTTAGAATACACAGTATCTTTCAGCCGAATGTCTACGATTGTCCTGATCGTTCCTCGTGCTGTTTCTACCATGGAGAGGCATCCTGCTGTGGCACCGATGCTACTCTCAAGCAGTTGTGAGTTTCTGCTCAATTTCCATGTGAAAATGACCTACCCTTGGTTCATTTTATGCGATCTCGACGAAAGATAGCCACTACAGCAATTACTCAATTGACCGGCCGCCAATTGCCTAATCTACCGGATAAATACCGTAATCCACGGTGCTCTGAAATATGAGATGGTGGCAATATGGCTGTCCCTCCTGGTCGATGTATACAAACACCTTAAAGGCAAGACAGGAAGGCTGAAGAGGATTAGGAACATGAGGTGAAGATGTAAACACTAGAAGAGTAAACTATATTAGGACAGACTAAAGTATAATAGAAAATGATTTCAGCTTGAACCAGATGTGGCCTTTTCTGGTAGCCTTGTTGGCTGTTCTTTTCTTCTGTAAGGCTGTCTCATGGGTCTTTGCTGAAGATGACTATGAAGAAGAAGAAACTGTATTCCAAGTTCTTGACGTGAAGAAATACAAGAAGTAAGTCCCCGTTCCCAGCAAGGATTGGCATCCTAATTGGATCCAATTCAAATGAGATAATCGCGCCTCGTTGAGCTGCAGATTGATGACTATCCTCTGACCCGACGTCCTTTTCAGGTATATGATGACCGAGCCTTTCGAGACCATCGTCGACGATCCCGTCTTCGGTCGTTGTGTAGAGGAAAGAGCCCCAAGGTAGTGTCCTTAATCCGCCGAAATGAGAGACCTCTTACAGACTGTCAGCAGCCATCGGCGGTGGTCAACAAAGAGAACAGAAATGAAGCGTATCTTGTGTCTTCTCGACCCTCATCTTATGCAACCGATTGCCGGGTTCTGCCTCTCTCTACACCGCCGCCAGGTGGCATCAGAGACGATCCGTCAAAGCGGGGTGGATCACTCTCTTCGCTTTGTGTGTGCGTGCAGGACACATTGAATATTCTCTGTCTACTACCTTTGATAGACTGCGCCTCACGTGCCGCCACGGCGCATCATTCAGGAAGGAATTATGACTGTGGACAGGTGTTACAGTCGTTTTCGAACAAAAAGGTTTCAATCTGAGGGAGTTACAACTGAACTAAGAAATATTCTTACCCCGTATGTCTCGTGGCTTAGAGTGGATAGGATCTCGCCGACCACAAACAAACTGTTGGCTCCTCTGCAGCCTGATTAGCATGTGCCGAAAAGGCGTTAAGACGACCACGACATTAGCATCGGCACCTGTGGACGGTGGATTAGGCTCAAGACACACGCAGCTGCCTCTTTGTTCCTCCGGCTGGCACCTCTTTCGCGCACTCAGCGGCACCTCGTTTGATCAACAAAATAAGAATTTGCATAATACCGAGAATATCGTTCCCCTAAAAAATGAGTCATTACTCTGTCAGCCAGGCTAATTGGATGATCCAGATAAACTACCCCAATTGGTCCTAGGTTGGCGTCTAATCCCGAGAGGTGTGGACGACTGGCAACATGTGCAGTTTAGGGCCAGCAGATGCCCCTCGTTTACCCTTCGTAAGCTAGATCTCCGACGTTCGCATCCGGGCAGGTGCCTATTGGTTTAGGCGACGTCTTCCCGTCTCTGTCTCGATTGTCCTTTGATGGGCTTGATTCGATATACCTTGCCGGCTCGTTATGCTATCAAGAGGAGAGGAGACAGGAAAGGCAAGAGTTCACTCTGAATAGACACTACTGAACCAACAAATTCAAACCGAAAACAGGTGCTAATGCTTAAAAGAGTAAGAGAGACCTTCTGACCCGACTAATCCACTTGTCATTGGCGCCTAATCCTCTCTTTCTGTCCTCCCACTTCAGTTGCTAAGGTTAATGACCTTAAGGTCTGTTCTTTCTGTCCGAAGACACGTGTTGCCTCCTCCTCCTCTCGTGCATGGATTAGAGGATGGATCACGATTAATATACATGGCGGTGTTGACCTTGAAGATATGGAGGAAGGACCAGCTGTCTCGAAAAGATTCTCCTTCTCAATGAACCCAGGTGTCAGTCTTTGCCCCCAGAGTGCTGTCTCTACTCCTTCTACCGTAACATCCGTGCCAGCCGTCGTAAATCCGTATTGGATGTCGCCTAATTGTTACCTGAGATCGCACTTGAGTACGGTAGATCGAGAAGGAATCTCGCGAAACGCTCCTAGTTCTGTCGCCAGCTGGTCCACCTGTTGACCAGACGGTTCGCTTTTTACAAAGATCTGAGGTGTTGCGAAAAGTGAGAAAGGAGGAGCGATACAAGGAGGAGCAAAACGAAGGAAGAGCAGACCGCCCCTTTGGGTATAGAGACTTGGTCGGGTCTCACTTACCAGTTATCTGACTCTCTTCCAGGCTCTCATTACTGTTATTGTTACGTCGTATAATGTCCCACTGAGAATACCTTCTCGAATCATTCGAGTCTCCAAGTCTTTCATGTGCTTTCGACTATTCTAGATCTGTTTTGTACGCTTCCTTCGGCCTTTTTCGGTCATTTTATAACAGCTTACATCTGGTCCTTTTTCAGAAAGTCTTTTGTACCATTCACTATCAAAATAGTGTTCGAAATATTTATTGAAACTGCTCCCCATACTCTCTCTTGCCTCTGATGAGTCCCGTCGCCTCTCCCAAAAGTCAATTTGGACAGGAATTGGAGGTGCGTGGCAGGGAGTCATCAGACAAAGACGAGATTTATTGGTCTTTGCTCGGCTTAGGCGTGGAACGGAAGGACGCACCTCTTCCCATTTTGAAATCCATCTACTGTAATCAGTCAGTATATTATCTGGTCGAAGGTTGTGGTTGCAAATTGTGGCAGATCAGCGGCAGAGATGGCCGGGAATTGCTCCCGAGGGCGCTATTCAAGGGCACGGGGAAGAGCGCCAAGGTGGGAGACGCGGTAAACAGAAGATTCTTCCAGATGACCCTCCTTTTTATAATAGTTTTTTTTCATAACCTATAGTCCCTTCAGTATTTCACGCCTCTTCAATATTACCGGGCATCTTCGGGCTCCCTCTCATTCCGACTCATAAGACACGGGATGCTCGAAAATGGGTTATGTATTGTTGGCTCGTTAGCAGTGCTGCCTAATTTGATCTACCTGCCCAGTGGACGGCTCATCAGAGGCGTGGCATCCCGCCCTCTGCCAGCTGCCCAGTCTTTCCTCTCCTGTCCTCTCCCAATTACTTAACGTAGATAATGCTAGCTCCGCCCTCTGATGCCCTCAGTCCTACTGGTCGAGTACCGGCTGACAGTATCTTCTTCTTCTTACTCTTCCTGAGGGAACGGCCTCCTGTGCCGAACCCGCCCCATTCTATCTTTTTGTCCGCCGACTATATGATGTCGAGAGCGGAATCATAACGGGAGCCAGGTGACTTGCATCCTGTCTGATTACTCACTTTTGCCCTTTTCCCTTTTCACGGTCATACAGTTGAATTGACTCTAAACCACCCGTTCTACTACCTGTCGGGACACCTTTTACGAGTTCCAGTTGGGGCGACAAAAGGAATGTGCCACGTTTTGACTCTTTCGGAACGTTCCTTCTACCGGTTATCCACTCAAAGACCACAAGTAAAAGCCTTTCGGCAGTGTTTCCTTTTCCCGAACAAGAAGTCGCGGAAACATTTTATCTGTTCGCATCTGACCGGGTATGTCGCGGCTACTAGTTACGTGGAGACGCTCTCAAGACAGGTTGCATATCGGCGTCTAATTATGTACGCACATCACAAACAGCCAGCCAGGATTGCGGCCCTGAGGATAATAAGAAACCTGAGCTGCTCTTCTCCTCCTTTTCAGGAGTGCCCCATGTCTTGGGCCAAATTTGGCCAGCTTACACATTCTTTTCCACTTTCCTACAAACCCATTTCTTCTCTTACAATTTTTGTCTTTTTATGCAAACTTTCTTGAGCCTCTCACAAAATAAATCTGCAAATGGTTAGAAATTCTCTCTTTTCTACCAACTTTCCTCCTTTTCACTTTTTTTCTCAAATGTCTGGGCAAAATCCTTTTTGGTAGGAAAAAATGTTTTATTATATAACCTGGTTGCCACCTCGATTTTCTATCTACGGTAGGAGGGCGTGGTCCCAGGTGCGCATTGATCCTCACCTCTGCCAGATGAGAGAGGGAGTCTGCTCCGAGTGATTATTTCGATTGTTCCATTGTCTTCCCTCATTAGAGACCCCTCGAGACGGCTGATTTAGCAGAAAAACGAGCAATTTGCAGGTATGATGGAGATGGTGGAGTCGGCGAGACCAACGACGACCACTACAACATCTCAACATGGTGAAGACGATGCGTTGAGGAAGTTCAAATGTCCCGAATGTGGCAAGGCTTTCAAATTCAAGCATCATTTGAAAGAACATATTAGAATTCATTCCGGAGAGAAGCCATTCGAGGTGGGCTATTTTGAAATATCATTGGATCAAAACAAGTGTACAAACAAAGTCTCTGCAACGGACTGAAAACAACTAAAATAAACTAGGCTAATATTTCCCCTTGTAGCGGAAAACTCTGAGAACCTGCTCCCGGATTCTGCCCACAATAAGTGTTATCTCTTGGCGATGATCTACCGCGATTACATACACATCAGGGTTCCCTATAACTTGCCGCGTAAGAACTTTTCGTGTTTTAACAACTGGTTTCTTCATCTCGATTTCCCGCTAATGCGGGTTTACATTAACCGGTGTTCCTTTTGACGAGTTCTTTTCCGGGAAATGTGTTCCTCAACGTCTATTAGTCTGATAAACACCAGGTGTGGAGCTCTTCTTCTTCATAATAGGCTTGCTCTCTCACTCTTTACCGCGGCACCTGTGAAGATCCTGGCCGCACCTGTTGGCTGTCTGAGAGACCATTCATCTTCCAACGCGATGTACCTGCCCGTTGTAATCCGTGTTTTCGGCCGCAACTACATATGTTTATCGCCTTGGGGGTGTCTTCCTTAAACGGCTTCGAGGCTAATGATGACTCACGGCAATAAAGACCGCCCCAAGCGTTCTAAAGCCCTCCTCGCTAATTGTCGCACGTTCCTTCGCCAAGAGTTACTTTGTAAAAGATAGAAGACGGTAGATAGTCGTTTAAGACAGCAGGGATTGTAGGGTCTCTGATAGAAATATTTCACAATGTTCTGTTGATTTGTCTATAAAGATCTACAGTAATCCGCACACACGCGACCCTTGTTCTCATTAGTCGTCGCCCAGGTGACTACCGAAGGTATGACTTCGGAATAACCGCGACGCTTCTGACTAACGCGAGCGGTCCATCGGATTATGAATTCACCGGGCGGCAACCTGCGCTTCCATGAATTAATGAATGCCTCAGGGGACGAGGCGGCAGAGGAGCCTTTGCCTCGAGCAAAACAGGGGTCCGGCAGGTGGATCACAAGTCACATTTCAGTGTCCTTCCTGTCACAAGAGGTTCTCCCACTCCGGTTCTTACTCTTCTCATATGAGCAGCAAGAAGTGTGTTCAACAAGCACCGACTCCTCTTCTTCCGCCGGCCTTTAATCCATACCAAATGGTTGTATACAGAAATCTGTTGCTCGGACTACAACAGCCAGCCATGTCGATGGATCCATCTCCGTACCTTCAACTGATTCATTCATCCAACCTGCTTCAAGGGGTAAGTACGAACCTTCATTAAGCCTACTGAAGGTGCAGCGTATCAAATTGGTTGCCGACACGCGGTAATTGCGTGTGAGTCGCCACACGTGAAACTGCTCTTTTTGGTTCAAAGATGGCCATACTTTCAGTTGATGAGTCAAGATCATTCGCCAGTCAAGGCGACCAGCGGCGACAGCAGTCCTCATCAATCCACCAGCTCTCATCCTTCCCCACCTCACCCTACTGAAGAACACGAGGATGTTTCTGAGGTATCATACTTTTTTGATTTTTTTGTTAAACATACACTTTAGAAGCCGGAGGCAACTGAAACAAAGCAAGAGATCAAAGAGGAGGTTGAAGAGAAAGAGGATGTTGAGGAAAGTGAGATGGACAAGCAGTCGTTTGAAGAGACAGCTGGAGTTTCTCAGGATTCGTGGAGACCTCTTCGATCAAGATCTTTCTTGACAGACGCTCAGGTTTTTGTATTTTTTGTATCTGGTTACAATTTAACTGTCTAGGTTGCAATTCTGCAGACCCATTTCAAGAGAAATCCGTTCCCTTCCAAATACGAACTGTCTGCAGTAGCTGAACAGATTGGAGTCAACAAGCGTGTTGTCCAGGTGCGTGTCATCCTTTTTGTTCCGAAAATTGTGGCTGTTTTGGTTGACTACTAAATCGCGTTCTCCCTGTTCTCAATTGAGTTAAGGTGAGCTCTGAAAATCCTGACTCCCTGGCTGACTAGCCAACAGCTATTTCGAGTTTCAAAGCAGCGAGCACGCGAGCCTCTACCTAATGAGAAAGGTATGGAGGAGCGCGGCGAATTGCCACATAAAAACTCGTCCTGCACCTGCGACCATCGGGGCTGAGTTTCGCTAGAAAAGAGAGGGAAATTTGCCATTTTGGAGGGTTTGTGTACCTGAAACGGCAGAAGAAATCACCTCTTCAGGCGGCTCGTTAAAACGGCACGGAAATGAGACGGCCGACTGGACATTATAACCATCCACAACAGCTTCTTTCAGGTCTGGTTTCAAAACACGAGGGCCAAATCACGACGGACGAACAGACTATCTCTTCCACCTAGAGGACTCACCTGGACTCCTCCAAATGCCGCTCAACTTATGGCTGCTTGGGCACAGCAGTACTCCAACTCTCAGGTTGGTTCTAAAATATACGATATCGTATCCGGAGCAATTCCCGGTGGATAATTGCACCTCCTCTGCTCCTTCTTCTCTTGTTTGCATTCAATGGGGCTCAGGTGTTGGCTAATTCGTCTCATCCTATTACCTCCCTGCCAGATGCGGGCTAATTGAGCCTGCTCTGGGCCATCCGAGAGAGAACACCTAAAGGGATTATTCTAATTTTTTTCTGTTACAGGATGATGCTGCTTCATCTTCGGCCCAGGAGACGGAGGAAAAGCTCGACTCTCCGCTGGATCTATCAGTGAAAGATGAAGAGCAAGAAGTGGAGGAGAAGGATCAAACTGAGCCTGAATGGAGTGCTGAAAAACTGCTGGGTTTCATGGATAGGAGTGCTCTCTCAATTCAACAACTTCTTGCTCCAGTCATACCACAAGAACCAAAAACGCCTGAACCGAAAGAGACTTCTTCGATCTGGCCGACAAACATGCTGCTCAGCCAGTACAACATGATGAACGGCCTCTGTGATCTACAGAAAGTTCTCGAGGCTCAGAAGAACAGAGGCAGTTCGGATGATGGCGACGATACAATGTCTCTCGCTTCCAATGATTCCAAACGTGCCTGGAGAAGTCTGAAAGCCGAGGAAGAGGGTCTGTTCGCCTGTGACCAGTGTGACAAGATGTTCGGAAAACAGAGTTCCCTCGCCCGTCACAAATACGAACATTCAGGTGGGTACTGTAGTTTTGTAAGATGATAGCTCTCCAAAAGAGGATCTAATCCGCGTCAGCTGGCTGTCATCTGGGCGCGCTCACACCTCACAGATTGTAGGCGACCTTGCCGCATCTGGCCACAAGGAAATTGGCTCTTCTTCCGTCTTAAGACGCCAGAGTGAATGAGACCAAAACGTCTCTTTTCAGGTCAGCGACCTTATAAATGCGACGTGTGTGATAAGGCTTTCAAGCATAAGCATCATTTGACCGAACACAAACGACTTCATTCGGGAGAAAAGCCCTTTCAGGTGTGTTTCTTTTTCACAGTTACGGTAACCAGCTGGGTGGTCGCAAAAAGTACGCACCTGTAACAGGTGTCTTTTGGACTGAACAAGCATAAATAGTTCAATTTCAGTGTGACAAATGCCTGAAGAGATTCTCACATTCTGGCTCCTATTCACAACACATGAATCACAGATACAGCTACTGTAAACCCTACCGAGAGGGAGTTCTCGTCTCTCCGGACAGTTCGTCTCCGTCTTTGACTTCTGCCAGTCTCGGGGAACCATCGTCTCCACTAGATACTCCACTCCCCATGCTAGTCCCACTTCTAGGTGCTGTCCTTCGACCAACACATTCCCCTGCCTCTCTTGCCTAATTTTTGTTTATTCTAAGGTCTGTGACCGTCAGCCGTGCCCCTCTCTTGCCAATGGGTGCTAACGCTCATACTACTTGCAGCTGCTTGGTGCTACTCTGTACATAGTCATTCGCTTCATTTGTTGCCGGTGTTATTCTAGTCTTTTTCCTCATTTTACTTTGGATCAGTTCGATCTGCCATCACAGTCACTTGCCTATTTTCACTAGAACTCTTCCTTTGACCAATTCTCCCCGCTGCCTAACTATTCTTGTCGCTCTTCTTACTGGCTGTAACTATGGTTATATTCGTGACCAATAACTTATAAAGAATTCTTACATTTCCAAGGAGTCTGAGATTAATGGGCAGTTGCTGTCAGTAACCACGATCTACCGCGCATCTACTCTGTAATTATTTACCTACACGTCTTCATTCGGATACAATGGCACCTGGTCAATGTGTGCCAACAAACGTCTTAGACAGATGCCCCAAGGTGTACAGATGGCCGATGATGGATCGGATTTCTGCGGGAGACAAAGGTACCGTAACAGGATTAGCACGACACCCGGATCTTTTAGGCTGCCCGAAGTTTGTTGAACTGCTCATATAAAAAAGTAAGTATGTTCTGTTCAAAAGAAAAAATAAATGGAAAAAAACCTATTTAATTGACCTTGAAGCTGATGTGCGCTTATTCAAATGTGATTGCCTAATCCGTGTCAATTCTCCGTCTGGGCAGGTGTCTCTTCCTCTTTCTGACACATCTGCGGTCAGCCAGCTGGTCGCAGTCATAACTCAAAGAATCGCGTTGAACAGCCAGGAGAGGCTCTAACGGCTACGACGACACGCAAAAAGTGGGACAGGCGGAATCAACACCTGTTGTTGCAAAGCAGATTATACTCTCTATGAGTTGGGAATCCCGGGGAATCTGACCAATTCTTCATTTTCATTTTTTCATGGTAATCGCGAGAAAATGCAGTCCTTTAAAATAGCGTGCAGCGTTGGATACTCAACCTCGCAGCGAAATTTTACAGTGTTCTTCTGTTTGTTCGCTCCGTTTCCACTCTAAAGTATTGCCAATTTTTGTTCCATCTACGCAGAACAAATTAAAATGATGTGAATAAAAAACTGAACTTTTTTGACACTATAGCGTACTTAGTACTACTGTTTTACAGAATCTCTTCTGCAGCTTTTCAGCTTCAATATATTTCGTAATATTATCAGAAATCGAACACCTGGTGATTTTTTTTTACATGCTTTCGAAATATTTCTAAAGATCTTTTTTACAGGAAATGTGGTGCAATTACGGATACCCGATACGCTCGGAACCCGAAGAAATGGCAGATAAGAACGCAGTATTTGGCGAAAACACCTATTCAGCCATCTTCGGTCGTCCTAAGGTTTGTCCACATTTAATTCCTTTTTTATCCATCCGCGATACAGATCGAATGCAAGCCGCTGGATGGGCCAATGAACGATGGATCGCTACCGGCAGGTCTACGACATCTCAAAGTAGAGCTTAAGTCTCTAATCGTAGCTAAACAGGCCTGTACTGCTCAGCAAGCAGAAGAAGCCTACTTGTAAGTCGTAATATTTGTTTATCTCACAGTGAATTTCAGTACCATGTTCGGTTATCGCCCTTACTACCAAGACTTCGGCTACGCTAACATCGAAGACTTTTTGCTTTCATTTCCTGACATCTGCAGGACCTATGCTGATCCTACTGGTCGTAAAATGTTAGTTGTATTTGTGTTAAAATTATCATTATTGGCCTCATCTTGGCAGAAAGTATAGTACTTATATCAGACTAGAATACACCTTTCGTGCATTCACAAGCAACATTTACTATATATGTTTCCTTGTTTTCCAGCTTCGCTCCTGTAATCGACCAACGGCATAAGGAACTCTCCTTCCAGCTCTCCAGAGCTACTGGATCCGTCAATTGCACAATTTCAAAAAGGGAAAATCGACTACCTTGTTCGAATGGGCCGACAAGGACTTCTCCCCCTCCTTCTAAACAATATATTCCACCGCGGTGTAGGTTGCCAGATGTTTGGTTATATTCCATGTTCAGCAGATCTTCGTTACCGACAGCCGTGGCTCAAAGACACTGTAGCCTCCACAAAATCTATCGGACAATTCCCTGTTCCATGTGTTCCGGTTAGGTAAGTCTTATGTTGTACTCCTTTTCAACATTCTTTCAGCGAACGATTGACCTTCAAGGACGATGGGGCGAAATGCCCAGCAAGATGTCGCGTTATTGCTGACATGGTCCGTCAAATCGGTCAGAAGAGTCCCGACGGCACGGAGATCCGTTGTAATATTGAAGCTCTAAAAAATCACTACTACCATAGGACTGGACTCAGCCTCTGGGGAAAAATTATGCAGATAAGGTATTTTCTTGCTTTCATTGTGACAAGTATGGCGGGCAACAGGTCAGCCTGGTTTGGGCTAACTGGTAGATGCGTCAAGCGGCCATCGTCGAGGGTCCGCATTTCTTTCCGAGAACTTTCACAAAGCGTACTTGCTTCCGTGGCGCATTACCAGCATGCCCAACTTGAAACGGGGTCGAATCTGCGCCAACTTTTTCAATTTGCCCGCTTCGAGGCTTCACATAGACAGACGATACAACTTTAATACACTTATTTTTTAGAGACTACGCCACGGCTTTCCATAGGGCTCATTTGTACGAGTTCTGGAGAATTATGTCAGAGCCGTCCAAAGTGGAAGAGGGAGAGCTCATCTATTTCATGGTAGTCCCCACCGATCCGAAAAATAACTACTTTTTTCTATGTTAGTAAATACATTTCTTTGAAACGTCGAGGTTTCAGTGGACAAACAGACAATGCCTGAAGTGCAGGAGATGCATTCGACTTCAGAACAACCATTCGACACGCCAGTTAGAGGTGAGTGTGTTTTTAGAATCAAAGTTGCTCACTAATTCCCTGTAAATCCTAAACTCAATTTTCAGATCCGTCGAATACTCCCGACTACCTTGCCTCAAACCGTCATCATTTTACGTCACGTGCCCCTCCCGTCGATCCTCTCGTATGTCCTTTATCTGATCAGCGTTGTGACCCACTTTCCGATACTAGCTCATCCTCAAACGATTACTGGTAGGTACCAGAACCTCGTTTTTCTTGTCTTACGAATGTTATGCAAACTTACTGTATCTAATAAAAATTGCTAACTGTTCTAAGACTTGGAAAAACGAGGTTTCTGTCTCCAGAGAATCGCGGTTGTTGCGGTTGGATTTCTGCAAAGTGTTTTTCTTCCAGGCCAGTGAACGCGAATGCAACTCCAGTTCTGGCTCTTCTAACAATTGTCAGTTTTTTCTCTTTCACAAATCCAATCTTTTATAGTTGAAATCTACTACGATGGCGAGAAAACTACCTACATGATCCCTCGACTCTTCTAAATGCTTCTCTAGGTATTTTCCTTTTGATTTTCCAATTATCTAGGCTTCCACTACCTTTTTTATCATAGCCTGTAAATATACCGAGTTTATCCGTTTTATAAATCATTTTCACCACACGCCGAGATAAACTGTATTAAAAGGGAGAGCAAATGCGACGATTTAGAACCCTTTTGTAATTTGCGGAAGTCTGTCGAACTAACAGAGGTACGGCTTGATGAGAATTATAAAGATGTTGTTTGCCATGAGAATATCAGTTCTAACAGAGGTTTTGCTCTTCTTTTGTAGATACTGAAGCGACGAAGCGGAAGGACTGGTGGAAGTAGCTAATTGTGTCTGATGATGTCCGATATTGGTCCAAAAACCCTCCCCTCCTATAATTAAGCTTCTACAAGTCAGACAGCTGTAATCATCTCAGTCTGCTGATAAACTGAGCATACGACCACGCCTCTTCTCCTTCTTCTTCTCCCGGCAGTCTTCTAACGTCAGTCGAGAATGCCAAAAGTCAATCCGATCACTCTTCCCCAGACGAACAAATCGGCTGAATCAACTGTAGCAAAAGACAATGCATCAGTTCAGCCGTCCAACCAGAAATCTGTTGTCGCCACAATATCTGATGATCTCGAGATAGCATCAATTGATGGAGAAAATGCTCGAAAGCCCGAAAAAGATCTCGAGATTGGTCCACAAAGAATGACTAAAGAGGATGCTCTTGCTGAGTGAGTAATTTTACCTTTTATTTATAACCAGTTTTCAGTCTGATGGTGTATACCATTGAGCATCGAAATGAGGATCCGTTGGTTCTGGGAAGAAGTCAGGCTGTCCTCACTCCGTTCAGCAGCGGCTCCTCCTTCACTTGGGGACACTTTTTCAGATTTATTCTGTGTCGAAAAAATAGTCCAGCTAATTAAAGGGACAGTCTCATTATAGCCGTGCAACCGTGCAGGGGAAATAGGCCAACTGCGTGGCGGGACACACTACAAATTTAATTTTTGCATTTTTCTCGTTCTACTCATTTTCTATTTCTACCTGTTTCCAATCGATTTCTCGTCAAAAATTATCCCTAAAATGAGTTTTTGGTCTATTTCGGTCAATTTTCCACCAATTTTAGCGTCCCACTACTCATTTAGGGGTAATTTTTGACGAGAAATCGATTAGAAACAGGTAGAAATCGAAAAAATGAGTGTAGAACAAGAAAAACGCAAAAATGAAATTTGCCGTGGGTCCCGCCACGCAGTTGCCTGATTTCCCCTGATCACACGTTCACACACAATGAGACTCCCTTTAAGGCTGTCGTGAAAATGTCTGATTCATAGTTTCGCAGAATGTTGAAATGCTTTTAACGTATCCTCATGAAGACTTCTTGTAGCACGTTCGCCAATTATAGTCACCTAGTGATAAAGAAGTTCTGACGCCAGAGAAACGTAATGATCCGGTCACCCAAAACAGTTATTAGCAATCTGCTTGTTTTGACGTGTATCCACTATTGAAAAGTCGATTTGGGGATAATTTATGTTTACTACTGCAAAAACTCTTCGAGTCATACAGGGGATGTACAGTTATTATAGTTACACAGAGATCTCTGGGGACGAAGACTATTTTCATAATCTTATCAAAGAAAGTCGATTAGTCAGTGTAACAGGGACGCGAATTCAAAAGAAAAACTTTACTGTGTGGTGACAATACAATCCGCGTGGGATGGCCTGCTTGTTCACAAAGATCCATAGACTCGCGTGTCCGAAGGTCAACACGACTGCTCTTCCCTTAATTACTTCTACTTTTTCTGTCCGCAGACACATATTAACGGAGATGAGCTTTGGCGTCAGCTCGTAATCTTCTCTCTGTTAAAAAGACGACCACCCACTGGAGAAGGTGTTCTCAGGACACCCGAAATGACTTCTACCTTGCTTCTTCGAAGAGTTTTTGTAGTAGATTTTCATCATTTCTCTTATAGTTTCCATTTGCACATTGTCTTTTTAGCATAATCAGCATCGTTACTCGTCGGACTCATCTCAACGGGAATCTTTCTCCTCTCGAGCTCAGACGTGTGAGTCAAAGTCTCGCGAGAAGACTCTTCTTGCATATAGTGCAGTTTTACTTACTCTAATGGTTTATCAAATGTTCTCCTTTAATCACCATCAGACAGCCTGAAAATAGCTGTCTCCGACAGCAGTGTGTGGCTTATTCATACGCAGCCATTCTCTCTGCTTTGTGGCTCTCACTTGTCCGGATTATTCCTGACGACCGACGTCACCACTTTTCCCGCTCACTAGTAACCTCTCACAGCTCGCGAGAAAAAGATATGAGAAACTGGATTCTTGCTCTGAGAACTTTTTGAACAAAGCAATAGTTTTGCTGAGGCCTGCAGTAATTATTTTAAGAAGACCAAAAACCGAAGCCATTTTCGCACATGTAATCTGATGCTTCGTAGCCTTTCACCCCGGTTCCAAAAACAGCCCATTCTCTAGATTAAAAGATCCATTTTTCTCATTTTTTGGTATCCCTCTGAAAAAGATCTGTGGTGTCTCCTGACCACGTACCCAATTTCCTTCTGCAGATTGCATCGTATAGGCTGTTGACTATTCCTTTTACTTCTGCTGGAATTATGGGCGACTTCAATGGATCTGCTGCTCAATGTGAACTGGTTACTCTCTCATCTTCTCGTTTTTATCATTTTCAGTTTGCTGCTGCTGTGTCTCATCCTCTCTACAGGTCCATGCAAATGGTCCACGTAGTCTGCTCAGCCGTTTCCATTTTCCTTCTTGTCAATGTTCTAGCCATTGTCAAAAAGAGACTGCCGTTTCACTTCAATATAAAGGTAGTTTTCTTCTGAACTCGGAATAACCTTTCAGATTCTTTTCGTCTCACTCCTATGTGGTTGCATGTTTCACAGCTTCTGGATCCTTACATTTACCGTAGTTCTTTCATTTGAAAGCCTAGTGATAGATCTTTTAGACTCACCATTTGATCATTTCTTTCACTTACCGAGAACCATGTGCTGTCATCCTCAAAAAGAACATCTACCAATTCTTCAATATTCCACAATGTTGGGCTGTATTGTGGATCGAATTCACAACAGTAACAGTCTTTTCTTCCAAACAATTCATTCAGATTCTGATGTTTGTTGAACGTTGCATAGCCACTCTATTCTATCGATGCTACGAGCGTTCTGGCAAGAGACTAGGCAAGATACTCCTTCTTTTGACGGTATATTGTCATATTTAATACTAATTATATTTAGATGAGCATTCCGATGCTCCTCACTTTCCTTATATTTTACGGAAAACCAGTAGACGAACCACAGATCTCAAGTCTGTACAGTCCGACTTCCGCAGCTCCGATTGTGACACTATACTTTGTGGGACTTTCTAGTCTCAATTTTATATCAGCCATCGCCTCCGTCGGACTCTATTATTACAACAAGAAGAAGGAACATTTGTGAGTCGAGTGACACTGTGTACAGTTGTTACAGAATGGACGAAAGTCTGACGGCCAAGTACCAGAAGGCAGAGAATGCCGTCTCCTCCAAATTCATAGCCATCGTTATTACGTCGACATTGCTTCTTTTTGGCATCTACGGGACAGCTGTCGCTTTCCTCAAGTTAACCATGGACAAGACAAAACTCATCGACGTCTACTATAAAATACACATCATGATGGCCTATGTAAGTCTGCAAATTTCAAAGGAAAAAACATCTGGTTTAGGATGTTCCAATCTATACGTGTCTTTTGCCCGTGATAGTCCATGTCGGAATCAAACAAATCGAAAAAAGAAGACATAACAAGGTGGACAATCTCATACAGGTGGGCGGATTGTACCAAACATTAGATCTGTTGAAGGTTCAAGCAATCGGAGAAGAAGGATGGAACAACTACGCGGAACAACTTCGTCAGCAATGGGGACAGTGATTTCACAATAAAACAATGAGGTCGAGAAATCTTGGAGAACCTGTTATCTCGTCTGTTCACACCTCACTCCCTGTTCCCACAAAACGTTCTTTTCGACTGGACAAACTTTTCATCTTTCGAGAATCCTCTCCCCATCAAAGACCAACTATTTTGGTAGCCACCTGGCGTTAGTCTGTCTCCTCCAATTTCCATTTTGTTTGATTGAGTCTGTTTGCCACCGGAAGAGGCTTCTTGAAAACACTTTCCACGATCGTCTCGTTCAGCGATGGCTGCAGCATTTAACAACATCACTCTGCTCAAGAAGAAGGGCGATTCTTTGGAAAATGTCCAAGGACAAGATGCGCTAAAGGGAAAGATCACTGCTGGTAAAATTCTTTTTTGTCTTACTTGCCTTCTTCAGTCTATTTCTCAGCTATGTGGTGTCCTTCTTGTCGTCAATTCACCCCCAAACTTATCGTAAGTGGGACTATTTCCAATACAATATATCTTAGCGCTTTTACGATAAACTGAAGAAGGCTGGATGTAATATCGAGGTCGTTTTGTGCTCTCGAGACAGGACCGAACCAGATCTGGTCGAGTACTTCAAGGAGCACAATGGCAATTGGCTGGCACTGCCTTACGGAAATAACCACATGCAGTGAGTACTTCTTCGTGTCTTTGACGAGTGGTTATCAGAGATTTGCTAAAAAAGTACGAAGTAGCAACAATCCCAGCACTCAAGATAGTGAGAGAGGACGGCAAGCTCATTGTTGATAAGGGCCGTCAGGACATTCAGGTTTGTTATCATTGTTCTGAGTATAAAGCGGTTCAGGAAAAGGGGCAGGATCCTGTTGCCTTGTTCAAAGAATGGGAAAAACTGGCCAACAAAAAGTAGATCTACTTTAGCTTCATGTGTACTGTTCACAATATGTATTTGGCAATAAATGTCTCCGTAGATCAGTAGACGGTCATAAATACATGTTGCGACCTCCTTATCGCCATTCAACAAACGATCACAGATGGGTCGAGAGGAGAATCGTCTCGGCTTATTGGAAGCTACCGCTTATATTGTCGGAACTATTGTCGGATCAGGTTTAACCTTTTTAAAATTGAATAACAGGTTTGTGAAAGGAATCTTTGTCGCGCCGAAGGGAATTCTTTACTATGCTGGTTCAGTTGGTCTTTCACTCATCATCTGGGCATTCTCGGCGCTATTGGCAATGCTCACTGCTATTGTAATCGTGTTTATATGAGGAATTACTCTTCAGAATTACGTTGAATTGGGCACGAGTATTTATCCAGACTCGGGGGCTGAACTGGCGTACATTTCCTTTATGGGATGGACTCCGATTGCCTTTTCGTTTTTGTGGCTTTCTTCTGTGATTGAAAGGTAAGATTCGGTGTGATTCAGTACAGTGAGTTACATCCAGTAGCTGTAGTGGATCTGTCCTTTTTCTCACTTTCGGACAGTACACAGTCGAGGCTCTCGACCCACTCGTCTGTCTTTCTCCCTCTTCTAAATCCATAGCAACTCGTTTCTTCGGATTCGGACTGTTATGTAAGGTTTCGAATTGAACGAACATACAATCTTATTCAGTCTTTCTGTCAGTCTCGAATATGTACTCTCTTCGCAAGATATCTGGCAAAATACAAACCATTTCGATGTTTTCAAAGGTCATTACACTTGTCTGGATTATTGGTATCGGCTTCTACTTTATTATTTTCCGAGGTAGATTTTATTCCAGAAAATGGTAAAATTTCAGGCTACACATCACACTTCAAACCGAGTTATGCGTTTTCCAACTCGCATTGGTCGCCGAGTCAAATAGTTCTGGCCATTTATCAAGGAACATGGGCCTATGCAGGCTATACAGCTCTCAACTATGGAGTTGACGACATTAAATCTGAGGATTTCAAAAAGTTGGAAGAAATGAGTCACATCTAACAGTCGTTCAGAACCTTTCCACGGGCCGTCATTGGCGGTTTGGCACTGTCATCCACAATTTACATTCTTGCCAATATTGCCTACTTCTCAGTGTTGTCTCCTGAGGATATTTTGAACTCAGATGCTGTGGCTACAGTATCTTATTCTCCTTGCTACCACAAAACATTTTAAGCTATTCATTCAAAAAACTCTTGGCCAGAATGTCGCTTACGTCATGCCTGCTCTGGTCGGTCTTTTGGTAATTGGCTCACTGAATTCGGACATTTTTTCTTGGAGTAGGTTAGTTTCTACTGTTTTAATGTAAGCGACTGTAGGTTTATGTTAGCCGGAGCAAGAAAAGGTCTGATGCCAACTGCTTTTGCTCTGGTTCACCCTGAAAACGACAGTCCGCGAGTGGCAATCGTCTTCCATGTAAGAGACAGTTGACCGTCAAATGGCTTGTAGGCACTGATTACTGCCTGTTTTTCCTTTGTTGGAAACATTGAAGCCTTGATCAATTATATGAATATCATCGGAATTTCGTGTAAATGTTTCGCCATCGGGGCATTGGTTCTTATCAAGTGGGAGAGACGGGATGTTAGTAAAGAAGCCGTCAAAGTTGGACCTTTTCCGATATTTTCTTATTAATTTAGTTTCATATTCTCTGGCCAATTCTGAACTTTATCATCCAAGTTTCTCTCCTCTTAATTCCTTTTGTTCAGGAATGGAAGCAGTCTCTTGTTGGTCTCGGTCTTTTTCTGGTTGGATGTGGTCAGTCACACAATCTATTCTCTCTATCTCATCTTTAGCCTCCTATTTCCTCCTGATTTACCCTGACAACAAGCCACAGTTTTTACATACTATCAATGGTTCGCTATTTTATATGAAAAACTCTGAATTTTCTAGAAAAGATCACAATTTTTTGTCAACTTCTCTTCTGGACAGTGCTCGATAACCGTCCAGTGAAAGAGTCACTTCCAGTGAAAGAAGAAGTTCAAATAGAGCGTTTTTGATTTTAGTCAATCAAAGATCGTAGTAATAAATCCGTCACATGGCCGGCTGTAATTGTTTAAAACGGCTATCAGTAGAGTAATGGGCCGTAAACAGTCCAACCGGGTAGGGCTCCTGGAATCAATCGCCTATATTATTGGAAACATAATCGGCACCGGTATTTCTTTTCACTTATTCTTAACCATCCTTAGGTATATTTGTTTCACCGAAAGGTATTCTGGAACATGCAGGATCCGTAGGTTTATCACTGATTCTTTGGGTCGTATGTGCCCTCATCAACATGATCTCTGCAGTTGTATGTGTTTCTTCAATAAGTCTCAAATTGTTTAGAACTTTATTGAATTAGGCAGTAGTATTCCTGAGTCTGGAGCGGAACTGAGTTATGTGACCTTCGTTGGTTGGCATCCGATCGGCTTCGCTATTCTCTGGTTGAGTGCTGTCATCCAGAGTTCGTGTAGTGGAGCCATACTTTTCGTCACCTTTGGAAACTATATTATGCAAGCGTTAGAGCCAATTGTTTGTCTCACTCATTCCACACAACAACTGGCTGTCAAGTTTTTCGGATTCGGTTTGATGTGTAAGTTCAAAATGCGCCTCTGAGTCCTGGTTCAGTTCTTCTAACCGTCTCAAACATGTACTCTCTTCGAAAAATTGCTGGTAAAATCCAAATCGTCTCAATGTTTGCAAAAGTGGTCACCCTTGTCTGGATCATTGGCATCGGCTTCTACTTTCTTACTTTCAAAGGTTCTAAATGTTTGGCTCTGATGAGTATCTTGTAGGATACACTTCTCATTTCAAGCCAGACTATGCTTTTTCTGGCTCAGACTGGTCAGCAACAGCCATCGTTTTGGCCATCTACCAAGGAAATTGGGCGTACAGCGGCTATACAACTATGAACTTTGGAACGGAAGAAGTCGAACAGAACAACTTCTCGAAGTAAGGATCTTGTCTTCGAAAACAGTCAATCCAAGGACTCTGACAAGGGCAGTGTTTGGCGGATTGGGAATTGTCACAGTGATCTATATTTTGACGAATATTGCCTATTTTACCGTACTCACACCGGAGGAGATTTTACAATCCGAAGCCGTTGCCACGGTCTGTTTTTTTTCTGAATCATATAATCTCCCAAAAGCTATTTATCCAGAAAACGATCGGTCAAGGTGCGGCATATGCGATGCCGGGTCTTATTGGTCTTCTTCTGATCGGAACAATGAACTCCGACGTTTTCGCCTGGAGCAGATTCATGTTGGCCGGAGCAAGAAAAGGAATGATGCCAACAGCATTTGCTCTAGTTCATCCGGAAAACGACAGTCCACGAGTCTCAGTCCTCGCCCATGTAAGTAAGGTCAGTGTCGATTATAGCCACCGTTCAGACGACATTCTGTGTCTGTTTCTCGTTCATGGGGAACGTCGAGACTCTCATCAAGTACATTTCAATAGTTGGGATGATACGCACTTGTTTCACCGTAACAGCCTTGATTGTCATCAAACTCAAAAAGATTCCTGTAGCCAAAGATGCTGTTAAAGTTGGTGGTCATCTGGGAATTGAAACTCAACCTTGATTCAGTTCAGTGTCTTTTGGCCGATTCTCAATTTGGCTCTTCAACTGACTTTGATCTCAATTCCGTTTATTCAAGATTGGGAACCGAATGTGATTGGAATCGGACTGTTTGTCCTCGCTTCCTGTGCTTACTACGTCTTCGTGTATCCCAAGAGGAAACCTAAGTTTGTGTACATTATAGACGGTTAGTTTCTCTTTGTTTACCAGTAAAAGTTATTCAGACGCGGTGACAAAGTTTTTCCAAAAACTTCTCTGGACGGTGGTTGACACTGGTCCTGAGTACCAAATAGAAGTAGAAAAAGAAGCAATCAAGGAGTCCGAAGATTGGATCGAACGATTCTGAATCAAAAAGATTGTTTGATTAGAATGATAAAACATTGGCAGGAGACTAGTCTGAATTGTGTTGTTTTGGCGATCGCACTCAGTGTTGCCGGTCTGGTTCGGATTTCCAACCCCTCAGGCTCCGCTTTCTGATACGACCCCCGTTCATTGGAATTTTCAGATTCTTCTCAGATCTTCGGGGACCTTTTCTCAGACCTTCCCGGAGCCTTTAGTTTACGGTAAACTGTGTGTGAGCTCCCAGCGCCGTCTTCCCGCCAATGTTCGAGAATCGTCTCCCATCGGACCCGCCTATAAAGAGACACATGCTGAGTTGACACAGATCAAACGGGTGCGAGCGCAGGACACCGAGAAAATTGTTCTCATAAAAAAGAGTTTTTAAATTGGTATAAATTGCGAGGAAAGTTCAAGAGGAACAAGCGGAACATCGGTGGAAGCCAATAAAGATTGTACAGAAGCGGCCATTTCGTTATCAGTCAGTTGTTAGTAGCCACCAGAATGGGCCGAAAGGAAGAGAACGTGAGTATTCCCATTACTGTTTTAATTATTTTTCTCAGAGACTTGGTCTAATCGGAGCAACCTCGTACATTGTCGGTAGTATAGTTGGATCAGGTATATTTGTTGCTCCGCGAGGTATCCTCGAACACGCCGGCTCTGTAGGTCTTTCGCTCATAATTTGGGTCGTCTGTGCCATGCTCTCTATGCTAACTGGACTTGTAAGTTCATCTTCTTCTAAAGATGGCTTTAGAATTATGTCGAGTTGGGAACGAGTATTCCGGAATCTGGAGCTGAATTAGCCTACATTTCATATATGGGCTGGTATCCAATCGCCTTTTCCTTTTTGTGGTTGTCAACGGTTGTCCAAAGGTTGTAGAACTACCTCTCAGAAATTGCAAAAGGTTCAGCTCGTGCAGTGGAGCAGTTCTTTTTCTGACGTTTGGAGAATATTTGGTCGAAGCGATAAAACCTTTGACGACTCTCTGTGATTCCACTCAACAGTTTGCTATCAAACTCTTTGGCTTCGGCTTGCTCTGTAAGTGTTGCATCAGCCCCGATAAGCTCTGAGAACACTTTCTGTTCCAGTCCTTCTGACAGTCTCCAACATGTACTCTTTGAGACAAATTGCTGGAAAAATACAAATTGTCTCCATGTTCGCCAAAATTGCCGCTCTCGCTTGGATTATTGGAATTGGGGCTTACTTCATGATTTTCAAAGGTGGGAAACGATAAAGCAAAAAAAATTCTTGTATAGGTTACACGGATCATTTCAAGCCAAGTTATGCTTTTTCTGGTTCGAAGTGGTCTGCCTCCCAGATTGTGCTCGCCATTTACCAGGTAATTAGTTAGAAATCGAAGAGGAAGAAACCAATTGAGGGAAATTGGGCCTATGGTGGCTTCACAACTTTGAACTACGGAACTGAAGACATCCAAATCAAAAACTTTAAAAAGTTCGAATCTTTCTTTCCCTTACTCTTTCAGAACACTACCACGCGCAGTTCTTGGCGGTCTGGCCATCTCGTCGCTCATTTATGTCCTAGCCAATGTTGCCTACTTTTCTGTCCTCACTCCATCCGATATAATGAATTCGGATGCTGTTGCTACAGTCTGTTCTCATGGATCTTTTTCCAGTTATAACTTTCAGCTATTCATCCAAGACACACTAGGTCAGAATGCGGCTTATGTGATGCCAGCACTTGTTGGTTTACTTATCATTGGAACTTTAAACTCGGATGTTTTTACCTGGAGCCGGTGAGGAAATTCATTTTCTTGGGAAAAATTTGTTCAGATTCATGTTGGCTGGAGCTCGAAAGGGTCTGATGCCGTCAGCTTTCGCGCTAGTTCATCCGGAGAATGATAGTCCCAGAGTGGCTGTTCTGACTCATACACTTCTCTGTGTCGCGTTCTCCTTCATTGGAGATGTCGACTCTCTGGTCGATTATCTAACAATCGTCGGGATTATGTGTAAAATTTCGATCGAAAATTAGAACCCCCTCTCTCTAATATATCTATTATGCCTAAGAGAAGTTTTAAGGTACCTGCTTTGCACTTCTCGCCCTAATAATTATCAAATGGAAGAAGATCCCGGTAGCCAAAGACGCTGTCAAGGTAGTTGCCAACTAAACCACAAACTTGTTCAGTTCCACATCTTTTGGCCTGTTCTGAATCTGGCTATTAACATCGCCCTGTTGGTAATTCCTTTCATCCAGGACTGGCTGCAGTCCGTCGTAGGACTAGGTCTCTTTCTTGCAGGATGTGGTAAGGAGTTTTATGTTCAGAATTCAAACAGTTTCAGCCGCTTACTTTGCATTCGTCTACCCGAAAAACAAGCCACAGTTCTTCTACAATCTTGACAGTATGATATTGTGAGAATATCAAAAATAATATGGTTTCAGATAGCATCACATGTGGATTACAAGTTCTTTTCTGGACTGTAGTGGACACCGGTCCGGAGTATCAAATAGAGTCGCAGAAACAGATGGAACTTGATCTAGAACCAGAAGAAGTTTTCGAACGATTCTGATCTACTTCTATTGTTCCTTGATCTCTTAAAAGACGGGTGTATGAGAAATCTAAAATATTAAAAAGCGAAAGTGTCTGTGGCTGACTCTGTGGCTTTGTTTGTTTGTTTGTCTGTTTGTCCGTGGCCACGAAATTTTGGTGTAAATTGCTAAGAGTCGTCATCTCCGTCCAGACGACCCGGGTTCGATTTCTCTCCTCGCCAAATATTTTTGCTAATTTGTTTTCAGTAGGAAATAGAGTCAGGCTAACCGCTAGAGGATCAGAAGAGATCGGTTGACTGGGGAAGGGATCAAAAGTTAAGAAGAAAACACAAGTAGAAAAGCCGCCTGGTTTTATATTAAAATATCACGAACAAAAGATAACTGGGACAACCCGTGTTCTTATAAATCTTTCCTGCCTTCAAGTTATTTCGGGGGCTCCGGTGTTCCCGGCTGTGTTGATCCTTTTGAAGAACTCGGTCCAGAAGCACTTCCTCTTGTCGAACTTGACGAAGTTCCCGGTCTATCGGACTTTTGTGTTTGTCGGAACTTTTTCCATTGCTGAATATATAAAGTTCACTGATTGTAAATAAGACCAACCTTTTGGTACTCTTGATATCTTCTCCATGCCTCTTCGGAATACGCTCGTCTTTTCTGAGCAGCAATCTCTGCGGCAGTCAACTGTCTTGGTTTCTCAGGAATCGGAGGAGTCGGCTCCCTGGGTGGCTCTGGAGTCGGACTTCTTGGTGGAGGTGTGGGTGTTTTCGGTGGTGGTGGGGGAGTCGGCTCTCTCACTGGTTCTGGCTCTGGTTCTGGCTCGGGTGTTGGTTCTCTTGGTGGTTCTAAAAATGTTTTTGTTTGATAGAACAACGTATATGACGAGTGCTTTCACGGCAAAATTACCTGGACTAGGAGTTGGGGACGGTTCCGGAGTTGGTTCTGGAGTAGGCTCCGGTGTCGGTTCGGGCGTTGGTTCTTTTGGAGGAGGAGGAGTTGGATCTCGAATGGGCGGTGTGGGTGATCTTTTCGGAGGAGAAGGTGGTGGAGTGGGGTCACGAATCCACTCGTCTACAACTCGTGCTCTCACGCGTGCTCTCAATTCTCTACTTACCTATTACCTCGTCAACATATTCTTCTTCTTTCAGTTCTTCTGGTTCAAAAGGAGGCGGTCTCAAAGTCTCAATCTCTCCTTCCTCCACTTTGATCGCTTGCTCGACGAAATTGTCCAAACCTGACGTCACAAAAGTGTCGATCTGGTTTATCGGAAGATTGAACTGATCCCCCAGATTCTTGACCAACGCTTTCATGCTGATTCTTTAAAATGATTTAATTTGAGTTTTTTTTTAGAATGAACTCACTTTTTTCCTCCAAACCAAATAGCCACATTTCCAACGTTTTCAATCTTTCGCCCGTAGTAATGAATTCTCTTTAGCATGTCGGCTGCAATTTCGATTGCAATCGTGGTCAAGGCGAGTCCGAGAGCAATATAAATGATCGTGATGATCATGAACGTCTCACTGATACAAATATGTTACAATGAGTGCAATGTACAAACCTTCTAGGAACGATATCTCCCAGACCGATGGAGGTTAGAGTGACAAAATTGAAATAGACGGCGTTGAAAAAGGTCATGTCAGGCTCGTAACAGGCCAACATGAATCCTCCCAAGGCTATGTAGACGAGGAAAAGAACAAAAAGAGACAAAGTCTGGGTGTCATCCAGTTCGTCTCCTTCGCTGACAACCGACGCCGAGTCTTCTTGGAAAACGCTCTTAAACGGGTACTTTTGAAAAGAGAGAACAAAATTGTAACCTTTCCTTCCTCCAGAGAAATTGCATCTGTCATACAAGTTTTCATCGTGTTCGTTCTCGTCAACATCGTCTTACAGTTTGCATTCATCTCGCCACTCATGTACCATTTCAATTTGTCTCGTAGGAGAAGTCGTTGCTGCAGACGTCTAAACTCTGCCATTTTCCCCTTCCAAATATTTTTCATACCTCTTAGCTTTTCTGAAGTAGTTGGTTGCACTCAACATGATTTCCGATATGAATTTGCCCAAATCCGCGATGGCCAAGAGAGTGAAAGGTATGCCGATTAGTCCATATAAGATAACAAACAATCGTCCTCCAAAGGTCCGAGGAGCCACATTACCGTATCCTACAATAGCCAGTGTTAATGGACATTACATTTCTTTAAAGTTCTTTCATCTCTGTCTGTGTGTAGCCTCCTAACGGATAAGGAGTTCGACTGCGCGAGGAGATCGATATCAAAATGTTCTTTTGTAACGTTTGAAAGAGTGCTTTTGGGAAAAATTTGGATGTACTACTAGGTTTACTACGTTTACGCTTTACAATGAGTTTGCATTAAAACAGAATGGTTTACCGCAACGTACGCCAGCTACATCAGATTCATCTTATCAAAAAGAGTTCTAACCTGACCTCACAAATAACAACAGTACTATTTCTGTCGTTCAGTTTCTCTAGGGTCCATCTTGTGAACAAACCGATTGTAGTGATGACGGTGAAGGCAAAAAGAAGAGAGTCCATAAAAGACCACGGTTTGATCTCTTCGTCTTCTTCGGTGACCGTCTCTATTTCTTCTTGACTATTTGTGAAAATGACATCTTTCGTATGGGTCTCTTGCTCCACGGCCACATGATAACACTTGTCGAGTTCTTTGACCAATCGCTCGTCCATCGTCCGACAGCCTTTTCCTTCTCCTGACAGCCTTTGGATGGCTGCAACAACACAGCGTCTGCTGCGCATAATTTCGGCCGCTGCTCGTTTCTCTCGAGTGTTCAATGAACTAAATACTCATTTTGAAGAAGAGTGAGCGAAAAAAACCCGAAATCGAAAGTTCTGATGAGTTTGTCCAAGTCTGTCTCGTTGTGTCTTCTTCTCTTCCGATGTTTCAGACCAATCTCCGCTGCTCTCGCTAATTCTTCTAAAGTGTGCCTTTGATCTCAGAATCTACTGCTTACCGTAGTCTCTGACCTCTCGCACATGGTTCCGGGCTATGCTCAGCGACGTCACGTCCGTCGCGTAAGATCTGGATTCTATCTGACGAATGATTACTGCTCCCAGGACCGCATAGGCTCCAACTCCCACTATCATCAGAACATGTACTACCATGGAAGAGGCCTGAAATCACTATGTTGTTATTAGTGTATCTTCTGTCTTCTGCTCTATCTCATAACCGGAAATTATTTTCAAAGTGTTACCTGTTGAAAATTGAACTGGAGGTACATTTTGTAATGGCGACTGAACAATGGGCGGGGAAGGACACTGAGGGAAAACCGATCCCTCTTTTGGGGAAAAAATGCATAGTCAATAGCCTTGTTATCTAATAACTTCCTGTAGGGACTTTATCTTTTGAAGGAACCAACTCTTCCAGTCCTACTCAAACATCTCTCAGACGTTACCTTATTCACGAGATCGGCTTTCCGAAGGGGCTTGCCCTCAGTCTTGCGCTTTATCCGAAGTTTCATCTCTATAAGTCTGTCAAAACGAGGAATTGAGAAGCATGAGAGTCGGGAAAGAGTCTTATTGGGAGTAACCTATGAGACGAAGAGCTGGGATAAATGACCACGCCAAGTAGTCTGAAGACAGGCTGTCAGGAGCATGTCTTGAACAAGCCTGGCAAACGGAAAAACTGATGAGTGATCCCGAGTGAGTTGAGAGCAGCACAGTGGGATATTCTCATAATCAGAACGAATGCTTTCTCAGAGGTTGGAGGGACAGCTGTGTACCAGGTTTTGAGCTAATTTTGGATCAGTCATATGGGTACTCATTCCCTTGAGACTTGAAACATCAAGGTTCTTTATAAAGGTTTGATTCCGTTCAAATCCAAAATATTCGAATAGAAAAGCTCATATGGAGTACATTCATAGTATCAGGTGTGTGCATATTTTTTAGGAAAAATGTTGTATTTTTGGAATAACTTTTTGTAGGATGCACGAAAATAGCTTTTTCAAAAAGTGGTCCAATCGACCGAAAACAATATGATAAGTATCAGAAGAGCCTAAAACAGACTCAGAACGCATAAAAACCACTTTTGGAAAATTTTATTTTTGACCCATGATACCCTCATCATGAGTTGAACCACCTGAACTTCAGAGGCGAGTTTCTCGAAAACTTTCCATTGGGCTCTCTTTGTTCCATACAGGATTTTGTAGCCCAGATTGAGCTCTTTCAAGGTGCATCGGCCGATTTGTCCAATTCGAACCCGTTAGAGCTGTGCAACTGCCTGAAGTTGGTCACTTTCGCAATTTGGACCCTCTATACCTCAGCGAGAAAAAATTTCTGGGAAATCAGGCCGTGGCTATCAATGTTTTTCATCAAGACCTTCAAATTTGTAATTGGACGTTCTGTGAAAATTGGCCGGGATGTGCGCTAAACAGCTCTACTTCAAAGAAAAAAAAATTTGCTTCAGCTAAAACTCAAATATTCTAATTCTAAACCTAATCGATATATACACCATCGGATAGAGCTTGCTCACACCAATTTTTTCTTTTTTGAAAAAGCTATTTTCGTGCATCCTACAAAAATTTTTTCCAAAAATACAACATTTTTCCTAAAAATTATGCACACCTGATATCTGCAAAAAACAATTTTCCGGACGATCTTTCAAAACTCTCTTTCTCTTATTAATTTCCCTGAATCCTTCTTTTCGAACTCCAAAAACTTTGTTTCTATATTTCGAAAGACAGTCACGCACTTTTTTCCGGAATGGCTAACTTTTTGGTTTACGATCGTCAATTTTTAATTGCTCGGTGTTCATTCAGCGTGACTCCCTCGTTGAAGTTAGAAAAGTTCAATTTTGATTGAGAGTTACCGAAATCAAAACAAAATCTGCCTAGGTTTTGAATTAGTTCGATCTTTGACGAAACCTATCTTCCCACAACTAACTCTTTACCACTCCACGTTGAAAAGTGACTCTAATCCTGACAGTTCTTGACTTGTCGTGACGAATCTCGTGGCCATACACAAATAAACAAACACACAGAGTCCACGACATTGCGCTTTCGTAGTAGAGCGATTTTTGCAAAAACGCAAGACTAGCCAAAAAATCAGAAACAATTATTAGACTTCCGGGTCAAACCGACAGAAACGCTCTGTTTGTCTTTGGTCACGCAAATTCGAGGAGCGTAATTGGAGTAAGTTGGTAATGGGAGAATCAAAAGCGACTGGACAGTGTGAATAGACATTTGAGCGATGAGGCATCCTCTGCAGGGGAAAACATTTGCGCGCGAGAGGTCGAACTTCCTTTCCCAGAAGATTTGATTCACAGTCTGAGAACGCTCGGCTTCCAAAACAGGAAAGCAGCTAAAAGTGATTTTTTAGTTTCTTGACTGTCTTTGCCCTGTATTCAGGAAATAAAGACCGAGTTTTGAAGATTCTTGGTTCTTGGTTAAAACATCATCCAGATAATGCAACTGATGATTTCGCAACATTTCCAAAGAAACAAAATCAACTGAAGAATAGGAAAAGCGAGCAGATTGGTTGAAAATGGTCTCGAAAGGTCATGAATAAATCATTGGCTAAATGCGGCTGGTCTCCGCAGTTTGACGGGCTTCGTTTCTGATTAACTCTTGGACGAAAAGGGGAAATTCAGAACAAAAAAAGACTACGGGACCTCGCTGAGAACCAACGAGAGGCTGTTTTCAGGCGGGAAGCCGGAATTCGGTGGTTTTGCGCCGGAGCAATTTCACTGAAAGCGGTAGGACTAAGTGTTCCCCAGAACTAGAAGTGTTACACTCACTTACATTAACAGCAGCCTCATGAAGGTAACTAGAAGTAAATGTTGTGGGCATAAAGCGTGGGCAGACCGGGATGAGTCGAGTGGACCATCCCGGTCTACTCTCGTATGCACATCTCTCAATGAACTGTGATGGATCAGTAGTTTTGAAGCAAACTATCACTTCCAAAAGAGAGCCATTGAGAGGTTCGAAAACCTGGTTGGGACTTCACAGTAAACCAGAAACTCGTGTCGAGAGCCCATAATCTTTTCAATCCAAGTTCTTCAACAGTTGTTCAAACTGTTCTTTGTTTTAATAGCAGTGATCCATGTAAAAGGGAGTGAAAGCGACAATCAAGAAATCTTAGAGTAGCACAAGAGTATGACACAGAGAACAGTATGTGTACCATAGAAAGTCCGAAGTTTTTGTCTTTTAGAGGGTAGAGATTTAACGTATCTGTTTATCCAAAGCTGACTGAAACAAAACTGAATAGGCTCATTCACTGACTTTCCCAGTTGATTCAATTATCAATTTCGAAATGGTTCAAAACAAAAAATAAAGTAGGGTCTACCAAAAGGGAAGGACCTTCTGAACTGAAGAAGTTAGAACAATGAGTAAACAGTAGAATGACCAACTGAGTCGGTCTGTTAAAAAATTAGCTAAGTGATCGGTGTTTGAATGAGGAGAACTGGCCTTCTTGCTCTGTCGTTTAATCCAATCCAACTGCATTTTTCCTCGTTCGTTCGTCTCTCCTCGATCTTCTATGTCATGTCTAAAATACTTTAATTAACTCTTCTTCAACGTATGCGAATAATGTGCGAAGGTTGTACAAATATTACTCTATGACCAATGTTTCACGCACAATTAACTTGACCCCTCTATTTGGGATCGAAAGAGAAAGAGATCCAAAACGTTGGGATACATTTAGAATTCAGGAAAACTGCGCTTTCCGGCCAATTGGCGAAGAATTTGGAACGATGTTCAGCTGTTTGGATTCGAACAATTCGGGATCGAAAGATGACTTTTGGGTGCACACTAATCGTCCCTGCAAGCTAATAATGGACTGCCGGACATTCATTTTTTGGTCATTTCAGGTAACTACTTGGTCTCATTTGACCTCTAGCCCAATGTCGTGACACACCCTCGCGTATCTCGAATTACAAACAAAAAGAAGTCAGCTCTCACGTGCTCCAAACAATAACTATCTCAAGTTGAAAAAGAACCGAAATGTTAAGAGCGTGTTCGACAATGGAAGGCCGGAATGGCCAGTCTCTGTCGTAAAATGTGCGTCTGTTCAAAGACATTTCCTTATTACCTAAGTATGAGAAGACTTTCCCGAATGAACTTATCGAAAGTTTAGACAGCACGAGTTTAACAGCATAAATTTGAGATATAAAATGTGTTGGCGAGGCAGAGAAATGACTTTGTCGACTGCCTGATGAACCATGAAAATGCTCCACTCCATTTCCGCCTCCTGTTCCCAGGATCAGTGCAATTATTCAAAACACCTGTGAAAAACGGGACAGCGGAAGAGTCAGCTGGTAGATTGGATGGAATTGCTAACTGAATTTAGAGACTGAGAAATGAGATGGGCCGGTTTTTGAGAGCAATCACGTCAGACAATCGGGCAGTCGTTTGACTAATGAGAGCTCTTTTGGCTAGATGTCAGTAAGTCTTTGGAGAACATTCGAGACAAACTCGGTAAGACGTGATCAAACATTACTTCTCTCTTTATACCCACTATATACGTTTTACGCACGGAAGGACACACGCCACAGAACAATTGGGATTGGACTGAACTAACCTCCGCCGGTAGCGTCTTCCCACGTGAGGAGCCATTGGACAGACGGAGCTCGAGTCTCTCTAATTCAGTCCATCCCCTCTGTCCGGATTTATGACTTTTCGTGGGTAAATTGTTCCCCGCTAGGATCCGTTTCCGAGGAAACGTGCGCTTGTAAAAGTAAAAAATGCTCAAGAGTCAAAAAGGCAGAGCTGTACAGCAGATGACAAACTAAAAACGGAAAACCCTCGTCGCTCATTGGCACTCTCGGGGCCAGGTAATTGTCGGACCACAATGGCTTCTGGGAGTGTTCTTGGAGGTTTTTCAATCAATTGCAGGAAGAAGAAGGAGGACACGACATATTGGTAATTAAAACAAGATGGGAACACACATGGCGGGAAAGAGAGGACCTTTTTCAAGGGTCTAAGATGAGAGGGAAGATGGAGTTCTGTTGATTAATAAGGACAAGAGTCCGGCTATTTTCGGGTACGAAAATGAGTCGAGGTGGGTTCGAATAATCGAGCACTCAGGAAATGATAAAACGCTTCGTTAGGTGTGTCGTTTTCAAAAAAAAAAGTTACTTTGGAGGAGATTGAGATATATTCTGTAGGATTCAATGTGCCTCTCTTCGATGGGCTAAACTGGCTCGAGATGTAGAGAAACTGAACGACAGTAATAGTAATACAGCAATTTTGGCTTGTAAATTTCAAATTCGACTCTTTGGAAAATCCTATAGCAAATGCGGCCACTGCCAGCAGTGGCCACATTTGCTATTTTGAATCTCATTTTTGGTCGTCTTCTCCACATATTCTTTTTTTCATCAATTTATACGAAGTTTTCTTATGCGTGATATTATAAATCTTCAACTTTCTTTATATAATGATTTTACCTCCCTGTTTAACGTAGTATAACAAAAACATAATTGCAACCATTTTTTTCATCCTTGCTTGTTCCTTAAAGTATCCTCGCTCCAACTATAGTGTTTTCAATATTTATTTATCAATTATTTTCGCAAACATGGACAAAGTTCCTATAAGAAGATTTCTGTTTTGGATTAGCTACGATGGTTCTCGTTTTCCCGAAATGGCCAGAGGAGGAACCGGACTTGGCGTAATGGACTTACTTCACCAGGTAATTTCTTTACAATCTGAAATTCATACATTTTAGAGTGTCTCCGATGTGTTGTACGGTTCCCGGCCTTACCGAGGAGTTGAAGACACGCCCTTGCGCCTTTCGCCTAGCAGCAGGTATGTCTTTATTACGTTCAAAGTATTGGGGTGTTGAAAAACGGTAACTTCGCTAAAATAATGAAGTTGCCATTTTTGGTTTGACTCACTAATCGATTGCATGAAGAGGATTCATCCGAAAATTATCAAGCATGGTTTGTTCAAAAAAAGAAAGAGCTCGGCCGTAACCCATGTAATTCGCTGCGAAACCTGAATAACGACAGAAGACTTGGCTGAGTATCCTATGTTTCCATGCAATGCTGGTCTCGCGCGGAAACAAATGGGTTACGGTTGAGCTCCCTTTTTTTTGAACAAACCATACCTCTCCAAAAGATCATTGTAAATTTCGTTTATATTCGGTTTTAGGACGGATGCTTGTGTACACGCTCTTCGCAATGCAGTTGTAGCACAAATTTCCCAAGAACATTCGGAAAATCTAACAACATCAAATGATCGACAAAGATTTGTGGATAAATGTAACCTTCTTATGTCAACAGCTAATTCACGTACGTTTAACATATGTCTTTGTTCATTTTCTTTAGAAGAATCTATGAAAATTCTCGACTTCCATCCAGTTTCGGCCGGATTCTGTGTACGAAGAAATGTATCCTACAGGTTCTAAAGTTTTTCGTCCTATCAATATTTCTTTAATCTTTACAGGAGATACACATATCGCCTCGCAGTCGCTAAAAACTGGCCGATATGGGAGTCGATCCGAAAAAACCCTTCCATTGCTTGTTTCTCAGAAAGGAACTATGCCTGGATTCTACCACCTGGTTTTAGTCCTGAAAAATTGTCCGATGCTGCAAGAATCTTCGAAGGTTCAACGTTTTTTAATGGGTTTTTTTTCACATGAAAGGTTTCAGGAGAACATGTAATGGGCTCATTCTTCAAACATCCGCTACGAGAAAAAAGACAACAAACCGATTGGCCCAGTGCAGTAAAATACATTCGCCATATTGGCATATCGTCAGGTATCCGATTTCTTTTTTTATTAATTACCACTTCATTTCGAAACATTTCAGGAGAGCATTATCGAGTTCCAAATGACATTTTCGACTATTACAATATCACAATTGTATCCAAATCGTTTATCAGAGAACAGGTAGTTGCATCTCCTTCCAAATCTTATAGAAAAACTTCAGATTCGGCGAATGATGTCTTGTCTCGTCTTCCATGCCTATGATCGACTCCCTCTTCGAACAATTTCCTGGCTTTTACAAAACCCCATTTCATCCAACTTTTTCGAGCGCAAGATCCCCATTAGTGTTCCGTATGGTCTCTTTCTCAGTGACGTTGTATATGATCCAAGAATGTTCACCAATCCTGTTCCGTACTTTCAACACTCGTGGGATTACGACCTACCCGAGACTATCTAACTTTGCTTTTTTGCTGGTTTGGCATAAATTTGTTGTGTTTCTCGACTGCAGAAAGAAATCAAAGCCGACATTCTTTGCAGTTTTTAGCACGGGTCTCGACACGCTCGGAGCATGACGCCGCGCGTAGTACGGTAGCTTTTGACTGCTTGGCTTTTCCGTCTTTTTATTTTCAACGCTGTTGTCTTTTCGATTTCATGACTTTTACATTCAGCAAAATCGATAGTAAGAAAGCCTGAAAAAGTGTATTAGTCAGTCTTTTACTCACACTGCGAAAAGCAAAATAAAAAGCGCTCCTCTCGAGTAAATCCTAAATTGTTATCCTTTGTCAATCATTCCTCCTTCTTGCTATTGTCGTAAAAAAAATTTATTTCAGGGTATTTTCTAGATAGTCTATTGGCTATTTTATTTCTCTATAACCTTTTTTAACTTCTTATACTTCAGCTCTCTGTAGTAAAAGGTATGTCGCTTTTTCATCGTCATAAAGTTAAAAAGTTCAGTTTTGGTAATAATGGACTCTCACGATAACAAGATGAACGGTCACATGGATGAAGCTATCAAGGAGAACGGGCATTCTAACAAGGGTAATGAGGACAAGTGAGTATACTTTATAAATTCTTTATATGCCTGTCACTTTTCATTATTTTCATCTATTGAACTTTGCTACTGTCAATATTAGAGACTTCCTAGGAAAATCTTCGTCGGTGGAATCGCATACGACGTAACGAACGACGATCTGAGCTCGCATTTCTCTCAATACGGGGAAGTCACTCAGGCTCAAGTGAAATTCGACCGTACGACTGGTCGTTCAAGAGGATTCGCCTTTGTCGAGTATGTTTTTCGCTGAAAATTAAGATAATGTCAAGTTTTCAGGTTTGCCACCGGAGAAGGATGCAAGGCTGCTCTGGCAGCACGAGAACAAACCATCAAGAACAAACAGGTGTGTCTTAATACCCTCTTCATGAAAACCTTAAAACCGGTTTTTTGATTTCAGTTTTTTATTCCAAAGAGTTCAGGAACATACGCTACTAAAAGTGTTCACTTTTAGTATATTTGCGACGGCTTACTAAATAATTTTTCTATAAAAACTCATTAAAACGTTTTAGGTCGAAGTGAAACCTGCCAAGTCTCGCGAGAACAAGAAGGTTTTCGTCGGTGGTCTACCATCCGACTACAGCGAATCTGATCTAAGACTTCATTTCGAGACCTACGGAAAGGTCGAAGACATCGAGTGGCCTTTCGACAAAATGACCAAAGCTCGACGCAACTTCGCCTTCATCGTTTTCGAGGAAGAGCAAGCCGCTGACCTCGCCTCAGCTCAGGTCAAGCAGACCTTTGGAAGTCGCGAATGCGACGTTAAGAAAGCTGTGCCGCAAGGAAGACGCTTCCCTGGAGGACTTGGTAGAGGAGGAATCCGGCCATACGGACGCGGAGCCAACAACACCGCTGCTTGGTACAACAACTGGGCCGCTCAAATGCATGCTGCTCTTCCTTACGGAGCCTGGGGAGATTGGTACGGAAACTCCTTCGCCTACCAGCAAAACGGAAACACCGCTGGTTATGGGGCTGCTGGGTATCCCACTGCTGCTTCCAATGGAGGTTCGAATTGCTTTTTTTTTCGTTTAAACGACCATCTTCAGGTAACAACTATCAAGATGCCTACCAGCAAAACGGCAACACCCGCCAGAACGGAAACGCTCCTCAGCGTTACCCTCAGGTCGCCCAGACTCAGTACTAAAATATCGCCGAAATCCATCACCGTCACATCTTCTCCATCCATTGTCAAAACAAAATCCGTCCTCGCCCTTTGTTACCTGCTAGCTTCTCCTCTTTGACCCATCTGTATTAGGATATTAACGAATTCATTTTCTGTCAGCTACCATCCACCCTCAGACTTGTGTGTTACCCTAAGTAGACTTTTCACGTTGCATTTCTTTGCACGTTCCGTAGAAGTGCCCTTGAGAGTTTCCATCTTTTCACTCTCTCACTGTACATTTTAGCATTGTTTTGTCTTATTTTGAGCTGTTTAACATCCATCTCTTGCTTTTATGTCAGTCGCACGACCAACCCTGACCTTCTTTAATTTTTCTGTCTTGGTCAGTAATGCACCCCTCCGAGTACTGCCAAATTCGCATCCTTTTGCTCATGATACCTAGTTGTTGTTTTTCTTATTCATTTCTAGGTTTCATCCCTGTGTTCCCCCCGTTTGTAAGATCCCAGTTTTCCTACTTTTTGGAAAACTTCTGTTGTTGTCTTTTATGCTTGTTGGAGATTCTTTGATGTCGTTTTGTAATCCAGTTGTTTTACACATGGTGCTCACGTTGCGGCTGGTTTTCGTTGCCTCGTGGATTATGTTAACTTGTGTTGCAATTAGACTGCAAGTCAATATCGTAGTGGGAAATAAATGTTCGAGGACTATTCAGCTTACGCTTGTAACACTAACTCAGCGGTCGCATCCTCCTGTATTTTCACTTGTTTCATCGTAGAATTACATAACCAGATGACTTCTTCACTGCAATCCATGGAAAATCGGGTCATTTCTGTCATTACGGGTGATGGAAGAAGCATCGTCGGTCTTCTGAAGGTTAATTTCCTTTTCATTCATCCGTTACTGCTTTGATTTCAGGGATTCGATCAACTGATCAATTTAGTGCTCGAAGATGCTCATGAAAGAGTCTACTCGGAAAATGCAGGCGTAGAACAGATTCCTCTAGGACTTTACATCATTCGCGGAGAAAATGTGTAAGTTCCTTTATTCTTCCGAAGCCCCGTATGTTTCAAAACAAGTAGGAACAGTGCGTTTGGTCAACTGATAATGTGCACCTACTTCCCCTTTACTATTTTCATACAGATTGGAGCTAATCATATGCCAACATTGTTCAGTGTTGTCTCTTATGAAAACGCCACAATGCGGGCGATCGATATTGGTACACCTTCGCAGCCGCAGCCAGAGCGTATGCAAACTTACTGCCGCTCTTTGCTATTCTTTAATTTTTCATTAAATTGCCTATTTTCAGTGCTGTTGTCGGCGAAATTGACGAGGAAATTGACAAACGTATCGACTTTCCGAATGTGAAAGCTGCCCCGCTTCAGCCAATCTGGATAGGCAGCTGAATTCGACTATTTTATGCGTTTTGCCTTTGATCTCTTCCAAATTAAAGTTTCATGTCCTATTCTTTCTTTTGTTTTCAAATGTTCGAAACATTTGCATCTCTCAATTATCCCTCTTCTCTTCGTAATATTTAGTATTTTTTCCAGAAATTCTTTACCTATCGCAATGTCAGAGGCTGAAGAATCTCAAGTCGAGGTATGTGAGTGAAAATTTATTCAAATTTAGTTATGTTTAGGCAAATCCCGAAGACGATATTCTGAAAGAGGTCGGAGAGACTGATTACACAGAGGAATCTTCTCAGGTTTGTTCATTGCTTTTCTTCTTCAAGAAACGTACTTTTAAGAGCTTACATTTATTTTTCAGGACAACGATTTTGATGTTGCCGATTTGGAATGTGTAGACGAGGAATGCGACGAGAAGTGGGATGACCGCGGTCGAATCAAGGAAGCAAGTCCGAAACGTTCGTCACGTGCTAACCGATCTTCTGTAACATTTCCTCATTAATTTTGTGGAATACATTTTAGGATCATCGTTATGACCCGTACAAGCGAAGAAGTCATGAGACTCTGAAAAAGAGCAAGACGTCTCCTTCGAAAATTAATCGTGATCAGCAGCGAAGACGTGATTATCTGGAGCGGAAGAAGAGCGAAAAGATTTCGGCTGCAGCCATTGACTTGGACGAGTTGGAAGAAATCGATAGCTGTGAACGTAAATTAAAATCTTTACAATTTGCAATCCTTTGTTTAGATGATGATGACGACACTGCTTTTACGACTCCATCTACCACTTCAGGAACCACCGAGTCCTCATCTGCTACTCCGTTGTAAGTTTTAACGTGTTTTTTTGCCGGCCTCTAAAAACTTCTCACTTTTTTTGCGGCAGATCTGTATGTTTTGTCGTGGTCGAAACCTAGTTGTCTTGTAAAATCGCGGTCAACGATTGCTTCCCTCTATTTTGGGATTGCAGACTGGACTACATTGACCACGACGAACAAGATCATTGGAAAAGGTTACAGAAGACTGGGACTGATTTACGGCTCGACGAAGAGGACTATCCCACGCTCAGCGAGGATATCGACGCAGAATTATTAGAACGACTTGCACAAGGAAATGTCAATCTACTCGTCAGCGCCATAGGCGGCTACAAGTCGAACGACAGCGGTACGCATTGGATAGCATTCTTCTCGTTCCCTGTCTACCGTCCGACGAAAAGGTAGTATTCAGAACCTTCAGAACAATCAAGTATCGACCTACCTACCAAATTGGAAGCATCTGACAAAAACGGGAAAGCAGAAGGGAGCAGAGAACAAGAAACATCTCCGCAGAATATTGACGACGAGAAAAGACGGGACCGACGGTCTCGGAACAGAATGAACGAAGAAAAGCTGCGAAAGGATCGACTACCAGATGATGATGGATCGAGGGAGAGAGCAGAGAAAGGGAGAAAAGTGAACGACGACCAAGAACGTCAATCTGACAGCGGTTCGTATAGTATACAGGGTCCTTTTCCGTTTCGTTTAACCTCCTGTGGAACTTCCCTCTTAATTTCTTTTGTACTGAAGTAGGAGCTGCGTTCAGCCTCGCCTTCAAGTGGGAAGTCTGGTGATCGTCATACTTCTGGAGGAAGAAAACTGTGTCGAGCTAAATTAGACGAAAAAGATTCGCAGCCCGGAATTCACGATCGACAGAATGGAAACAGCAAGAGAGGACGAGACGACGACATTCTGCCACCGTCTAGAAAACAAATTAGAAACCTGTTAGATCAGTTGGTGGAGAGAAACAATAGAATACGGAGGCAGGAATTAACGAATGAACGGAGTGAGTCATATGTAATGTCCGACGCTTGTAACACTTGCACCACACATTATTTTTGTGACAGCGCGAGCCTAAGCCTTTAGTACTTGTCACTGATTTTCAATTTTCAGAAAGGAATCATCATGAGGAGAGCGGTCAGTCTTCGAAGCCTGTAGCCGACAATCCAGTTCAAAGTGTTTCCAGCTCTGAAAGTCGCAGTTCCCCTCAAAATTAATTTATTGTTTTCACAAGTCAACACTGGTCTGTAATATATCTTTTTGTCATAAATCCGTTCATGTAAATCTTATGTAATGTAAAGAGTTTTCTCTCTTCCCGTATATTTCAAGGGAATTTGCATCACATTTGCTGCCTCTGCGTCATCGACTGAGCGAGCCGTCCGGCAAACATTCGCTGTCCTTTTCCACAGTGTCACTATTGCAATTTTCCTGTTTTTTTTCATGGAATATGGCCGAAATTAACGAAAGAGCAAGTACCTCGTCTCCAATCGTCCCTTCAACGCCTGCACCCGGTCCCGAAGTTCAGCAACTTGCGGACACGATGTACGATAAAGTCGGATCTTTTCTGCAATCAAAAATTAAAGGTATCGTTCCCTTTTAAAGTGGCAATTCAGTATTAGGCACAATCGACGAATACAAACTGCTGGAAGAAATGAACTCCGTCACCGCTCAACGATATGAAGACATGAAGAACGTCACGGAAAAAGTTGCCGACAAGCTATCTCGGCTCAACCAAAAATGTATTTTTTACAGTTCAAAACGATCATTTGATAAATAAGCAACTTTACAGATAATTCCCTTCGACCGTACTTGCAACAAATCGATGAAATGGATGGAAGTACGAGAAGACTCGAAGACGCCGCCATTCTCTTGGAACAGTACGTGACTCAGCTTGGTTTGTTCGTTTTTATCATTGCAAACGATTTTGTTCAGAAGGAAAACTGAAGACGCTGCAACAGTCTTCGAGCTAAATATTCTTTTTTTATGTTTGTATGTATTTATTTTATAGTAATTCCAGTAGTATGTCTCATAAATCCTGATTCCAAGAATTTCAAAATGACATTGTGCTCAAACAGGTAGCGAACCGGGAATCTGATTCACTTCGTCCACATGAAATCTGACACCGGACCGTTCGCGCGCCTGTCCTTTGACCCTCTGGGATCAAGTCGACTCTGGTCTCCCTTTTTCTCCTCATTTTTGATTAGAAGAAAGACGTTCGCAACAATGAGTGGGCAGTCAATTGGCTGTGATTTGGATGGTTTTCATCTAGAACGAATACGATCTGTCTGCCCTGTTGGTCTTTTTTTACTTTTGCTCAATTTCCATTCTAAAACTACTACATGTTCGTAAAGGCATATATCTCCCAAACAAAACTGGTATTCTAACCCAATCTTCCTTATCGTCCGCTTGACTCCACACCTCAGCAGAGAACATTTTCAAGCGGACCAGAAGATTCGAACAGGAGAGAAGACGTCGATTGATTTACTTTTATTGTTCGGTTCAGAATCCCAAGATGTTCTCCTTGAAGTACGCTGCCGAGGCAAAGGGATAGGCCTTCCTAGCGAGCTGGATACGCGTCAGCGGCTTCTTCGGGCCGGAGCGGTCCTTTTCCGAGATGGAGAGAGCCGTCTGCAGGTCCTGCTGCTCCTTTTCCCACTCGAAACGGTCCAGAAAGCTGCTCTTGACGCGTTTGAGTCCGCTAAGACATTCTGTGTAGAGTCCGTGGTAGTCGGGACGTTCGTCGAAGCGAGCAGCCGAGAGGTACTTGTGAAATGGCCAGGAATTCGCCAGGACAGCCATGAACCAGCGTCTCCGGATCGGTGCTCTCCTTCTCGGTCCAGATTTCGCGCTCTTCCTGCATCCGATTCCAGGGCAAGCCGCGATGAAGTTCGATGAGCATGTAGAGCCAGGACCAGAGATAGTCGATGCGACACTGCTTCTTCCTGCTGTGCACGTTGATGCTGCAGTAGCGCGGAGTGCCCCGGAAGAGCTGGTCGCCGTCACGAGCTCGACGCAGTCCGACTTTGCCCTTCTCGTCCTTGGCCGTGAAGGCACGAACCATGCCGTAGTCGATGAGGTAGATTATACGGGTGTCTCGACCGACTCCGCCCATCATGCAGTTGCCTGGAAGAAGAGGGTTAGATAGAGAGTGAAACATAGGTATTTAGAAAGAATGAGGCAAGTCAGGAAACTGAGAGGCTGAGTTCTCAGCTTTTGGTTCGATCTTTTGAAACTGATTGCTCTGTACTGTTATGAGTAGGTAGTTTTTTGAATCTAATGTTGCTGACTCTTGACTAACTTTTTCTAGTAAATCTACCACAGACAGCTCTTTTTAATAGCACTGGTTCATGACTTGTTCTCTCCGTCTCCGTAAAAGGAAAAATGCAAACCAGGTTTGATATCACGATGAACGTAGCCAATTTCATGAAGCTGCTTGATGGCGTAGATACTGGAGATGCCGATACGGAGAGTCGTGCTTTCGGAGAAGGCTTTGTCGGCGGCCCTCTTGAGATTCAGGACACCACTCTCGGTCAGATCGTCTTCCACTTGCATCGCGGCGAAGTAGTTCTTCCTCTTCTTGTCTTCGACCTTGTAGACGGCTCCCATGCCACCCTCTTCCAGCTTCTTGCAGACACGCCAGCGGCCAGCGACTATCTTGCCCTCGCGGAAGTCCTTCAGCTGCTCCTGTTGTTCCGGCATCGTTCCAGATGGCTAGCAGAGTCAATTGACAATGTCTCAGAAAGTTTGATAGATTTCGAACAAGAACTTTTAAAGTTTTCCAATAAACGTCTCGTATTACAATGTTTTCTATTGCTTTATAGACAAACAAAATCTTGTAAAAAATTGATAGAAGCTGAAAGTTCTAGTTGTTCTGTAAGAGAACCGTTTGGGACAACAATGTTCCTCGCAACTCCAAATCAGATGGCTAACAGAACCACAAAAAGTGACATGCCACGCATAGCCAGACTTGCTATGTTACCCTCGGCACATTGTTTTAGTGTTTTAGTAGTAGACGAATTGAATCTCCTATCTCAACCTAGCCAAAACAACTCGAAAGTATTGGGGTCATGATGTAAATGAGACTCAATTATTTTGGACTACTTCAAACGCCCGTACAGTCCATTAGCTGGCCGCTCATAAAGACACTTAGCGTGGTTCATTCATTCCAGCTGGTGACGAGGTCATCCAACTGACATGATTCCTCTCCGATACTTCTCTTTAGGCCATCCGACTCTCAGAGCCAGGCATATGGCTAGTTTTTTTTGGGGAGCAAATGCCACGCCGGACCCTCGTAGTAAGGGAATTCCTCGTGTACAGCTGCGTCAGCTGAGGATCTCCAAAGAGCAATTTTCACATCGGTGTCTGGTTGGTCGTAGTTAACATACTTTTGGTGTCGAGTGTTACATCTTGTGGAGACTTTGCAAAATAGAAGATTATTCTTCCGTTGAGAATTTGAAACATATTCTTTATATGGTACGATAGCATCGCTCCAAAGTAATCTAGCACCAATGTTTTCTCGTTGGTTGTAACTAGCTCTGTCTTCGGCTAGCAATGACAGTTCCTTCCCCTTCTAATCCCCCTTCCCCAGCACAATCTCTACGCAACTTCATTGCCGTAAGAGAAAGGAATCAGACTGAAAAAGCCAAGGTGCCAGAGTGTCTGTCCTCGTCGACCAAAGCGTATTGTCAATTCAAACGGCTCGCTGTCCTCGGCTAACAAGGCCTAGCCCATTGAAGTAATGGCGACCAAACTGGCCATTTCGGTGTTTACTGTCTCTTTTTCCGCACTTCTTTTCACAATTTTGATGGTCAAGTCCTCATTTTTCCGGTCTCGTACCCCACGAGAGAGACGGACATCTGTTTCTGGTTGCTCGGCTGGTTGCTACTGCTCTGACCTCACTAGCAGTCCTCCTTGGTTTTTTCTGTTGACTCGCGCGCTGTTTGCCCCGAGAGAGCAAGACGCAGTTAGTGGCCACTCTATCACGCACCCCTCGTTGCCCTTGTTTGACTCCGAGTCCGTCTTATCAGCGACACTTCTGGAACTTGACCAGGTCAACATTTTGAGGGAAGTCTCCTTTACGACACCCTAAACCTTGGGTTGGCAACAATCTCCTCCAATTGAGAGCTCGTAACCACAACTATGGACAGAAAATATTTGCCATCTGCTGATACTGTTCTCACCCGCTCTCGAGGCCATTGTCTGTCCGCAGCTGCCCATTTCCCAGGCCATTCTCACGTCTTCCCGCAACATTAACTCTCTCCTCTCTCATCACCCTTTCTAATTTCCCTTCTTTTCATTCAGAGCCACGACAAACATGACCGGATGTGTCGCTCCCACAGACTTTGTTGTTTCGCGCGGCCTGTCATTGTTTTGACCAACTGGCCAGTACGCGCTCGAGTAATTTCCCCTTCTTGTCCTCTCATTTTTAAATCTGAACAAAAGAGGAAGTTTCGTGTGTTTACTCTCCGCGAATTCCGAGGAGGTCCAGGATGTGTAGGAGGAAGAGCGCTTGATCTAAATTTGATCTGATTGCACATCACTCTCTACACTCTTTAGATAAATTTGTCTTTGTTTTGCGGTTCTCCTGAGAGACCCCTCTATGTTTTGAATGTCCCTCTCTTCTCAAACTGACCTATCTGAATATATTCTATTGGGCCCCCCACAACTATTCGTTTCTTCGGTCTGCTGCCGTACGCTCGTCCCTGTGCTTGTAAGCAGCTTAATCGTACTCCGTCTCTCTCCGTTCGATAAGCCTCGCCTCGCCGTTGGCAGCTGCAACTTTACTCGAGTCAAAACAGTCCCTCGTCTCTCTCGGTTTCCGAGCAGTCGCCGCCAAGTGCAAGGAGGTGAAAAAACGCATTCCGAACGAACTTCGAGTGCTATCGTAAGCAACTGTCGCGAGCGTACTTTTTGCAGTTTGTTGCTCAATTAGAGACTGTACTTTCCCTTATCATCAAACCAAAACATCTAATCGTCTTATTTTCGCTTAATCACGGAACCATGGCTAAGTCCCTTTTGCAAGAGTGCAGAGGATACCGGGCGACTCCAAGTCTCTTCTCGTCTGTTTGTCAAGCTGACCAAGTCCGAAAATGATGATAATTGGATCTCCCTTCTTTGCTTAGAACAATCTACGGTATTCTTTCGCCCAAACCCATTCTAGCCAGTCTTTACAGCTCCCTCGACCGAGCTTTGCATAATTAAATGTGTCCTGCAACGGGTCTTTTATAGCAAAGTTATCAGGCTGCCAAAGCAACGGACACCTTTTATGAAAGTCCGTACAGTGGCACTTTGATTGAGATAAGGGCTACTCCTTTACAACCGTCTCTTGACTATCTTAGCTCCTTTTCCAGAGAAATTTGGCCGAACAAGACTGTCTTATCGTTAAGTAAACCAATCGTTAGTTGGGAACTAACTTTTTTAAAACTAGACCACCCCGAACTGCTATTTAAACAGACAGTCTCTTTTTTGCATATACGTTGACTCGAAAGTCTGATAAGAGTTCTGAATCCCGGAAAAGAAACGGAACTGGTCTGTCCGCATTCCCTTTAACATGTTTCTTCACGCCATTAATAGGACGCCATATTGTTTCAATTTTGATGACTATTCGCTTGCCTTTTCCGCCATTATCATTCAGCTCCCGTGAAGCGGGATTGCTCATTGGAATCGAGCCAATGTTAGAAGAATCTCTTCCGCTCCAGATGTGCTTTGAGTTTTTTTTGAATGTTGCAATCTGACTGCTATCAGTCCGTCGGGAGCGCTATAAGTCGCGAACTCTGAGCTTCCGTGCCTATCTCTCGTCTTACAACAAGTCGTAACAAACACTGCCAATGTACTGACAGAAAGTGTTCTGCTCGTTAATCAAGGTTCTTATCTTTACTACTGTCTCTTTCTTCTCAAACGAAATTCGCAAATCTCGATCCGACCGCACAGTTTACAGTTTTGATGGCGAGGAATAATTTTGATGTACGAGATGTGACAACCGAACTGCTAACTGGTCAGCAGGAGGACGAGACAGTCTTTTGATCCCACCTATTCGTAACACATAGTTTGCAAGGTGCACTTGGACTGCATGTTCTTTGAGGACAGTCTATTTTTGTGCTTACACTGATCGTCTGCAGTCCGTCCCAGTCTCACATTTCCATTCTCTAAACTGTACCATACTTTTTTTCTGGACTCATCTTTGTCCATTATAGACGCTTTTTACTCGCTTTGACTTGTCAACTTTTGAGCAATGTCCCACTGGAGACTCCCATCCATTTTGTGTTGTTTTACTTGAGGGTGGCACGATGAGATGAATCACTTTCTTCTTTTCTAAACTATCAGTCGTGTTTATAAAATGATCAGAGGCGTTCCTTCTTCTCCTGTTCTACATTTAGGAAGCCCTTCGTTTAGGACTAAATGTTGCAACTTCTGTTGTCCAAAACGAAATAAAGATAAGAAGACATTTCGCTCCCTCTCACCAAAAATCTGACCATTCTTCTTTTGTCTCACTATGACCAAGTTGCCGTAGACAAACAGTTTCTCAAACGTAGAACGGCATCCAAAGGCGTTCTCTTTTGTCGTCTCGCCCTCTCTTCGGAGCCAATCTGTTTGGTCGGAGTTATTCTTTAGAGGGACGCGGGGGATGCTCACGCAAATACAAATGTTGCGGCTCTCGGGAATCGAGCGTAAAAGACAATGCGACAGTTCTATCAAAGAAGAACTTTGTCATTCTTTTTGAAGTTTCTGACTGGGGGAGTACTGAGGTCTCTGTCGTCAGACCGGTTCCCATTTGGCTCAGATTTTCAGAGTAGGCGTTTTGATAAGGACCTCCACCCTCATTTGATTCTTTGACTCATCCAAATAATCAGACAAAAGAATTCCTGTTTCATTCATTCTTTTTTATCGATCCCAAACGTGGTCTGATTAGACGACTAGACAGCACTTTTTTCCTCGAAAATGTGATAGTGAAAGTCGCAAGAGACTGTTGACCCATCCTCCTTGATAAATCTCGCCGAAGGGCCATTTTTCATCTCGTACCTGCCAGGTGCCGTTGCTGTCTGTTTCCAGTGACCAATCGCTTGTTATTCTGCCTGGATTATGCTTTATGGTCCTTCCTTTTTAAAGAGAAGTTGAACCAATTGAAAGTCAAAAGCGACTAATAGACGCTTGAAAGTGACCGCATCTGGCACCTGCCATAATTTTAACACCTGCCGGCCGAGTTGCGATTGAGGAAAGAGGCAGAGAGAGAGAGAGTGCAGTCAAACCTGGAACATCTGCTTGCTGGCCCGACCAGCGGTCAGTCGTAAATTTTTGCAGCCTAAACAAAAATGTGTCTACCACAGCTAGTGATTTACAATCTGTTACTTTTCTCCCCAAACTCCTTTCTCATTCAGATGAAAGAACTGCGAGTAAAGTATTTGAACCAGTGCTCGGCTGCTCAAATGTCAAGTACTGGTCTGAGACAAAGCGCAGACTCCCCCTTAGGTCCACCTGTGCTCAGAGAAAAGTGCACATCGGAGCATTGTTTGTGTCGCACGGCGAAAGATCGCCCTCAGAGCCTTTCTTGTCTTGTCTTCCCTCTCTGCCAAAAATAGTACAAAAGGTGCCAGCCATGTTACGTCGTACATTAATGATCGGCGGCACGATGACCGATCTTCTTTATTTTTCACATGTCCTCGCCTACATTTTTGGCCAATCTTAGTCACCAGGGGCGTTGAAGACGGCCACAAACCGCAAGGGCAGTAATCCCCAGTGGCGGTCACTTTATGACCAGATGTGTCTGGGAGATCTCGAGACCTTTGGCAGTCGACTGTTAAGGTCACCCTCTTTACTCTTTGGGATCTTTTCGTGTAGATACTATCGTCACTAATGGCTTCTCACAAATAGAACGTAGATACTAGCCCGACACCGGAAACTTTTTTTGGTTGTCGCGAAACCAGAGTAGAATTAATGAACGCCATGTTTTACACAGCCATATCTATTTACGGGTTTTGAATCGTTCTCTTTCTTGTTGTTAGTTTATTGCAACATGCTCTGTCTGACCTATTACACTTGCGCTCCGCCTCGGGTATTTTTCCTCTTGCAACTCTGACCTTTTCTTGCTTGATTCGCCCCTCAGATAGTCCATAAATCAGTCCCATCACACCTACAAATGACCACTTAAAAGAGCTATAGCTCCAAGCGGTCAGTTCTTTTCCCGCCTCAGTTTGATCGAGGCGTCAGGTGTCTTTCGCCAAGGAGACCCATCTGCGGCAATTGTACGGAGTTTCTACTCCTCATATTTCCCATCGGAACTCTTTGCTCTCGGGGCCAGCTGGAAAAGCAAAGAGTCTGGGTTAAAATATCCTATCTGACTTTCATTTCTGATCTTTATTTGATTTATTTTTGCTCAGTATACTCTCTGTTTACTTTGCTTCTTTTTTGCCAGCAACCAAAATTCCTTTCGGTTCCATCCGTTGTTTAAAAACGTTCATAATTTATGGTCGAAAGTTAGTGAACGGCAACTGTTCACATCAGAAGCTTCTTTATGGTTTGTTCCCATGTTTGTAGAATGTGGAAACATGGAACGAAGGTCTCTACTCTAATCTAATAGTGAGTGAGATAATGGGGTTAAGGAAGAAGAAGAAGAAAAAGAAATTCTGCTCCACTATTTCCAGCTGTTACACAAGGCCTTTACTACTCATTAGAACGCGCAGCAAGTCTAGCAAGATGACCCCAGAAAAGGCAACATAGTAACCTTCGAGTCATTTTTTGTCGTCTTACTTAATCGTCCTCCCAGCGGGTGGTTGTCCATTCCATTCGAACAATCTAATTTGGTAGAGATTCCCTTTTTTCGTGGTCAGTCGTCTTCGTCTTTTCTAATCCCTCGAACATTTTGACCAACGTCTCTTTTAAGCCCTCGCTTCGTAGATTTTCCTCCGTGATAGCTTGAGGGTGTCTTGACATTGATTGGATCAATCCTTCCGTGAAACAAGTGTTCTTTTAGAGGTGATCGATCACATCCACGTGCGATTTGTGTCTGATCCCCGAACGGGAGAGGACTGACAATTGCCTGGGAGATTGTACGAAACAACAGAGAGTCCTGTTCCAATTTCCGACATGTGTTCCAAGTTGGTCCGGAAATGCAACCCAGCTGTACTCTCCGACTGCCACATAAACACAGTTTTTGCTAAATCCATCTCTCGCTTTCCGAGCCATTAGGCGGCGAAGAAAATTCAATTGTTACTGGTTCCCACAGCCGTGCTCTTAAAGAGTTTACAAAAAAAAAGAATTAAATTGGAACATTTTGTCTTTTTTTGAAACACCTTTCCCACCGCAGATGGACGCAGATGTCCAATCGGGTGGGTTGCTTTTTGCCTGGAGGCCTGGAGAGGAATATCCAGAAACCTCCCCCAATCATTTGTACGATCCTTAATTCTTATTTGTTGAACTTCTTTAAATGTTTATATTCTTTGGTCCTTACTGGCCACATCTCCAGACTCTTTTTACAAGCTTTTCAACTCATTTCCAAAATGTTCCAGACCAGCGTCAATACCTATTCTCGCCGATCAGAATCGCGCCAATAACTGCACTCACGGCAGACGCGAAAGGTGTTCTTTTTGTTCTTCTTGAATCCAAACATTGTTTTTAGGATATGCGGTGGCGCTGCCAAGTGCTGCCGTCGTTGAGCCAGTAGAAGCAAAGGTATGCGCTTGGCGCCCACAGTCGCCTACTTGGGCGTTTCCATACTCGTCCTTCTTCTGTTCACAGTCTTCAGTCGATCCGATGGAACCAAGAAGTCATTGCCAGTGTCCGGCAGGACCAAGTACTCAGGTACGGTCACTCGCTCGAGAAAGAGTCGTTGCCGACGCGCGCGGCCAACAAGTGTTGCACATTTCTGTTTGCCGGAGATTACGTCCACGGACCGCACGGGTCGAGAGCAGCGCCTCCGTAAAAAAATGAGCACTATCCCGCCACGTTATTGATTATCCGAACATTCCACAGTTCACTTCGATCATTACAAAAAGTCTGAGCAAAAATCACTAGTCCAGGCTCTATAAAGAGCGACTATAATGCTGTTAGTCTAGTGAGCAATAATAACTGACCAGAGTCTCCCAAATGAACAAAAGATGAGACTTACCAATAGTCAGTAGAATTGGAAAAAAAAAGTGGCCAACCTTGACCAGATAATTAGCATAGATACGGAAGTTATTCCATCTAACTTTTTGAGCCGGTTATTGGAAGCAAATGGAGATGAAAATTGGCTGGGAAAGGTTGAAGGAAAGAATCAAAGTCACGAGGGATAGCACATGACAATACGCAAAGTTGAACTCGAGTCTACCGTAGTCTGAAAATGAGATTTAGGACTGTCAGCTGATGACGGACTGCTGTTCTCAATCGACCGTCATCAAGTGCGAAGACGCAAAAGATCGACAGAACGGCCATCCCAGGGTGTTCGAGGTGTCGCCAAAGACTGCGGACGAGCATGTCATATGCGTCTCCGTTCCCGTAACGAGACCTACATGGTCCATCTTCACCGATGGCACCAGATTTCCACGCCGGTTAACAAGTAATTCTAATAAAAGGTTAAAACTGAAAGATGAGTGTTCAGAAGTGAGCCGCTCATCCACAATTCGCAGATCATTCCGATCGTGCAATACTTCGAAGGACCGAACGACGTCACCGCTCGAATCGGTACAGCTGCTCCCAACTGTATCTACAGGGCTCAAATTGTCGGATCGGATGAACATTCTATCGTCAACGCCTGTGACAGCGACGACGGACTCGTGAGTATTTCGTCAGACCATTTAAAAGTTCTTTTCTCAGTTTGGAATGCTCGCCTTCCCGGACGGCGTGTATTCGGTCGAACCTATTATCAAAGAAGACGGAGACGTCTATGGAAGTACTCGACATGTGCAGCATGCTGCCCATCGCATCAAAAGACAAGTCTTCCATCCGGCCATGGAGCCACATTCCAACGAGACGACTCATCAAGAGAGCTACGATCAAGGGTTGTGGGAAGATGTCCAAAGTGAGTTGAGACTCTTTTTTTCCGCAGACAAGGATGATGAACAAATAGAGCCTATTTCGGGGGCTTGGGTGACGCAACGAGACCAAGAGAGTCGGTAGGGTCAAGAGATGATCATTAGAGGCAATTTGGGGGTTTACGGGTCGATAAACGGTTAAAGTATTGCCGCGGAAGTGATTTGCATAAAACGGAAGACAAATATGATTTCAGTGCGAGACCGACGTTCGAGGCGTTCTGCAAACTCGTGGGACCATTATGTCGAAGCAATGGTTGTCGCCGACTCGAAAATGTTTGAATATCACGGATACAATCTCGAAGATTATGTTCTGACACTATTCTCATCTGTCGCTTCCATCTATCGCCATCAATCTCTTCGTGCTTCTGTCAACATAATCGTAGTCAAACTCGTCATTCTCAAACACGAAAGTGCCGGACCACAAGTCACTTCCAATGCTCAAGACACTCTTCAAAGGTTCTGTAGATGGCAAGCCTTGTACAACGACCGCGACGAGTCGTCTCCTTCTCATCACGATGTGGCTATTCTTCTTACTCGAAGAGACATCTGTCGAGCTCCCGGCAAGTGTGATACTCTCGGTCTGGCAGAGCTGGGAACGATGTGTGACCCGCATAAAAGCTGTGCCATCATTGAAGATAACGGCTTGAGTGCAGCCTTCACTATTGCTCACGAACTTGGACATGTGTATGTTTTGATTTCCGGGTTGTGTGAACCAGCGATTTCAGATTCAACATTCCTCACGACGATGAACGAAGATGCTCTCAGTATATGCAAGTGACCAAGAGCAACTACCACATCATGGCTCCGACTCTCGAATACAATACCCATCCCTGGAGTTGGTCGGCCTGTAGTAGTGGTATGCTGGAGCGATTCTTAGAGTTCGAACTACTAATATCTGAAAATGAAATAATTTTAGCAATAACCGAGGACAGATTCAGTGCTTATTCGATCAGCCAATCCAGCGCAAATTCTACGAAGCCCTCTTCGAATCCCAACCTGCTGGAAGAAAGTACGACGTGCATCAACAGTGTCGCTTTGTTTTCGGTCCCCAGTCGGAACTCTGTCCATACATGCCAACCTGTAGACGACTTTGGTGTGCGACCTACTACGGAAATCAGATGGGATGTCGGACACAGCACATGCCGTGGGCAGACGGAACTCCTTGTGATCAATCCGACCGATCGGTATGTTCCTTTTATTTTTCTTATCTTTTCCTCAATTCCAGAAATATTGCCATCGAGGAGAATGTGTTGGTCTCGCTCCGGAACAACGATCGAAAATCGACGGTGGCTGGGGAGAATGGCAGCCTTGGGGACCGTGTAGTCGTTCCTGCGGAGGCGGAATCCAGAAAGCTCTTCGTGACTGTGACAATCCAAGGTTTGTTTCAATTTTGACACAAAGAAGATGTATTTCAGACCATCGAATGGAGGAAAGTATTGTATTGGTCAGCGAGAACAGTACCGTTCGTGTAACACTCAGGAGTGTCCATGGGACACGACCGGATTCCGTGAGATGCAGTGTTCCGAATTCAATGGAAAAGACGTTGGAATTCATGGAGTCGCTGTCAACAACAACTGGGTTCCCAAATACACGGGAGTGGCTAACAATGAACGCTGCAAACTCTACTGTAGAATCTCAGGAACAGCTGCCAGTTATCTTTTGAAAGACAAGGTTAGCAAAGTACGAGAGTGGCACAGCCTGACACTGTCCAGCTTTTTTCGCAACACATTTTTGCTCCAGCTGTGCTGAACCCAGCTGCGCGAAAACGCAACATTAGTCTCAATTACGAGGGAATATAAATGTGATTTGAGGTAACCGACGGAACTCCCTGTGAACGAAATGGAGACGACATCTGTGTGGATGGAACCTGTATGACAGCTGGTTGTGACCACGTGCTTGGCTCTCCTTTGAAAAGAGACAAATGTGGAATCTGTGGAGGAGACGACAGCACTTGTCGTGTCGTGACAGGCACATACAACGAAAGAGGCAGTTTCGGATACAACGAGGTCATGAAGATTCCTGCCGGCTCGGCCAATATCGATATTCGACAGTACGGTTACAATGGACTGAAAGAGGACGACAACTATCTGTCTCTTCGAGCGTCGACTGGCGAATTTCTTCTCAATGGACACTTCCAAGTCAGTGTCTTCCGACAACAAATTGCCATCTCGGACGGAGTGCTTGACTATTCTGGAAGTGACAATGTGGTCGAAAGAATCAACGGAACTGGGCCCATCAGGTGCTTTTCTTTGTCTTATATTATATTCACACCTTTTAGAACTGATATCTACGTTCATGTACTGTCTGTGGGAAATCTGAACCCGCCAGACATCCGCTATGAATACATGACAGCCGTCGACAGTCATGTCCGCTTGCGTCAGCAGTCTCTCGGATTCTTCTGGAGACCCGGAGAGCGCTGGAGTGACTGTGACCGTCTTTGCCAAGGATCTCAGTACCAGGATATCGTCTGTATCGATGCCACGACCAACCGACCGACCAATGAACGTTTCTGTCGACAGAGAAAGCCACAAGCTCCAACTCGAATGTGCAACATCGAATGTGTGACCAAATGGAAGACGGACGATGTCGCGCCATGCGATTCTCGTTGTCATAATGGACACGGACATGGAGAAAAGACTCAACGAGTTACATGTATCCGAGTTGAAGGAAACAGAGTCAGTGTAGCCAGGGAGACAGACTGCGATCGGACGAATCGACCCACAGAACGAGTAGCCTGTCACGTCGACTGTTCAGGAACTGGAAGAAAATGGGTCTATTCCGAATGGTCACAGTGTTCTGTTAGTTGCGGCAAAGGAATTCACACAAGGAATGCAAGCTGCGTCGACTCGGCTGGAAGATCTGTTCCAGAAAGTCAATGTGTCGGAGCGAAAGAGCCTACTCAACAGCCTTGTGTGCTACATCCCTGCCCCAGATGGGTTTATGGCCATTGGAGTGAGTGCTCAAGAAGTTGCGATGGAGGAGTCAGGATGAGACATGCTCAGTGTATGGATGCAGCTGACAGAGAGATCGATCACAGACACTGTAGTTCAAAGGAGGACAGAGAAGTAAGATCAATTTTCTTCTAGAGCTATAAAAACTGTTTAGGTTTGTAACGAGAAATCTTGTACTTGGTGGTCATTTGGAGATTGGTCACAATGCTCAGTTACGTGTGGAGATGGCTTACAGACACGCCATGCGCAGTGTACTGATCGGAACCAGAGAGAACTACCGGATACGGACTGCAACATCAGAGAGAGAATCGTTCAAAAGCCGTGCGTTCGACCGAAATGTCCTTCTTGGAGGACAGGAGAATGGTCTGCTTGTTCAGTCAGCTGTGACGAAGGCTGGGAGACGAGAAGAGTCAGTTGTGTCAACGCTCGTGGAGATGATCTCGCTCTCGGTCAGTGTTTGGAAGGAGGAGCAGAAAAGCCCGCTTCTCATCGACAATGCAACCAAGGCTCGTGTCCCTTCTGGAGAACTGGAGAATGGACAGCTGTCAGTCCATTTCTTAAGCAAATAATGACATATTTCAGTGCTCTGCTTCCTGTGGTACGGGGTCTCGTCAACGCAGTTTGGAATGTGTCTACCGTCAGCAGGTGGTGGACAATTCCTACTGTGGGGATACTCCTACTCCAAGCATCAATCAAGCTTGTACTCTTGTTCCCTGTTCCTTCTGGCAAACCTCTTCATGGTCAGCTTGTTCGACCAGTTGTGGAACTGGAACTCAGAGTCGAGAAGTATTCTGTACCAAAGGGAATGAGAAAGAAAAAACAATGGATTCATACTGCGATAAGGTGAGCAGCTAGATATTCTTCAGCTAATAACAATTATTTATTTATTTCTATTTTGGGACAGTTTGTTTTAAATTTTAAATTAAATTACAGAGCACACGACCAAGAGACACGAAGGTGTGTACACGTGAGAACTGTGAGTCACCGACGGCTGCTCCAATCGCCGAAGTTCCTGCCATTCGATGGGCTGTCGGTCCATGGAGTCAATGCTCTGCTGCTTGTGGTCGCGGGACACAGAAGCGGCTTGTCATCTGTCGTGACCATGTTCGAGATCTTCCCGACCGTTTCTGTGAACATCTAGAGAGGATGGAAGATGTACAACAATGTGAACTGAAGCCATGTACTTACTGGCGAACAGGACCATGGATGCCTGTAAGTTTCTTCGCTTTCACTTCAAGCAAAATACTTTAGTGTCCTGTGACATGCGGAGTACATGCTCAACAAAACCGAGTTGTTGCTTGTGTTTCACGCGATGCTTCCTACAATGTAACCGAATCCGATTGTGATCCTGCTCAACGTCCAGCCGTGGTAAAGTCTTGTCGTCTCCAAGCCTGTCCCAAAGGAGACCCTCTTCTTGGAACTTGGACTACTGAAGCATGGGGCCAGGTAGTAAATCATCTTTTTAGAGACAAAGAAAAAGTTTTAGTGCTCGAACAGCTGTGATGGTGGCTGGAAGAGCAGACTGGTCACTTGTTCCACAAATACTTGTGATGAGGAGAAGAAGCCGGCAGTGTTCGAGAAATGTAACGAAGAGCCTTGTCCTCCCCGATCCAACACAACTTGGCAGATTTCTCCTTGGACTCATGTAAGAAATAATTCTTTTTAAAACATACTTTTCAGTGTTCTGTCACTTGTGGTACTGGTGTTCAACGACGTCGTGTCTGGTGCGAAGACGCTACCTCTTTGCGAACACAATCCGATTCAAAGTGCGAAGAGGAAAAGCCGTCTGAAATGAGACCTTGCGAGTTGCCGAACTGCGATGCCACAAGACCCCAATGGCAGTCTTCGGCCTGGAGCGGGGTACGTGCTCGAAAACGTGCTCGAAATGGCACGCGTCGTCGTCGTCCGTCTCACATTCCACTGTAGCCCACTTTGTCTTTATCGTCTTCTTGCTCATCTCTCGCAGTTTTCAAAACTGGCTCCGCGCATCTCCGTGTCTTGTCCCGTGTCTCTATATGTGTTTATATGAAGAGTTCTACTCATTGTCCTTGTCCTTTTGCATGTATTTATTCCTTCTGTGTGTCTATAGCTTGCACCCTCTGTCTATCCAATTCTTTCCTTCTTCCATAACGCATGTCTTTTAGTGTTCGGCCAAATGTGGAAGGGGCGTACGACGTCGACAGCTCAAATGTATAGACGGCAACACAAATTCGACTCTGGACACTTCGCGCTGCGATCCATCGCGTCGTCCTTTGGAGGAAGTGAAATGTCGATCTGGACACTGTCCGCGATGGAGGGGAACACCCTGGAGCCTGGTGTGTTTTCTTCTCCGAGTGCTTCTACATCATTCCCCAGATACTAATCATTTCTTGTCTTTCCAGTGTTCAACCACTTGTGGATCTGGAGTTCGACAGAGAGAAGTCTTCTGTCAGCGAGGAAGACGTCAACGAGCGAACGAGAGCGACTGCGATCCGAATGAAAAGCCACCGACCGAGAGCAAATGTATCGTTGCTCTTTGTCCGGCTTATCATTGGAAACCAACTCCTTGGAGCAAGGTATTCTTTCTTAAAACCTCTATTTTTGAGATTATTATTTCACTCAGGAATGGAAAGACTATGTTCTTTGGTAATTAAATATAGTGTGGTTGTAGAGGGCTTGCTTTTTACATTGAATTTTGTATAAATATAGTTTCAGTGCTTGGACAACTGCCAAAAGGGGCAGCAAAGTCGTCGGGTGTACTGTTTGAGCAACAGCGGAAAACGAGCAGCTCCCCGAATGTGTAGCAAACAGCCAATGCCTCCTCAATCCAGATCGTGCGATCTCTCCAAGTGTCCTTATGAGTGGGTTCCGGGACCCTGGCAATCGGTAATTTCTACAATTGGCAACCCAAAAACAACGTTTTCAGTGCTCGAGAACTTGCGGAACGGGAATCCAGATGAGAAATATCCAATGTCGAGTGAAGAGTAACAACACAACCACGCGAGAAGATGAGCCCACTGTTCCGAAAGAACGTTGCACTGCCCACACTTTGCCGAATGAAACACAATCGTGTAATGTCACGCCTTGTGATGCCGACTTCCTCTGGAGTGTCGGACCGTGGGAATCAGTGAGTTTCAGAATCTTGCAGAAGGAGAATCCTGTTTTAGTGTTCGCAGACCTGTGGCCAAGGAATTCGAAGAAGAAGAGTTCGTTGTCAAACTCGAGAAGGAGGTCGTGCTTCAAGAGACCAATGCGAAGCCATCTCTCCAAGACCAAAACGAACACAGACTTGTTCTCTTCGAAACTGTCTTCCAGCCACTTGTCACGAGATTAAAGGAACCGACGGAGCCCATACGCCAGACGGAAACTATACGGTTCTTTTGGACGGTTTCCCTATCCAAGTCTACTGTCACAAGATGAATCAAACAATTCCTGGCACATACATCAACCTCAAAGCCGAGAACAACTTTGCCGAAGTCTATGGGAAACGGTATGTTGATTCTCAACTGGCAATGTACTATTTATTTAGACTGCTCTACCCGTACACATGTCCGAACAATGGAGAACGGAACGATTCCTGTCAGTGCACTGATCACGGAGACGCGAACGCCGGCTTCACTCGCTTCCACAAAGTTCGAGTCGACCTCCTGAACAGGAAGATTAACAGTCGGTTTAGTTCTAAGATTTATACGAGCATTTGCAGTCAATGATTTCACATTCGCCGAAACAATGTCCGGACAGAAGGTGGCCTATGGAACAGCCGGCGACTGCTTCAGTATGATCGAATGTCCTCAGGGTCATTTCCAAATAGATCTGGTCGGAACTGGACTCAAAGTGGTCGATGACCTTCTCTGGGAGGACAAAGGACATCGGACATTTTCCAGACTAAGCAGAACAATGGTCCGTTGAGCTCTTTCCTTCTAACAAAAACATTTCAGAACAATGCTCGAGTAGAGGGTTACTGTGGCGGATACTGCGGCAAATGTGCTCCGGACAAGTACAAAGGTCTCATCTTCGAAATTGATCCCAAACAACTCTCTCCCTAGTGGTTCTCTTTCCAGTACAGATATCAGGATCTCATTTCCAATAGTCTCTTTAGTCTTCTACCGGTTCCCCATTTTCTCTTTCTATCTATTCACTGCCCTAGATTTCTAAATACCCGACAGCCTTTCTTCCTTCTATCTATTCCAATTGTTGTTCTAATAAGCATAATAACTTCTTTTAGGTATTTATTCCAGATGGTTGTTTTATCATATTAAATTCTCTTTACGCTGCTCTGAAAAATTCTGATCTCAGCGGATAAGAGGAGGAACCTGTTCCGTAGCAAGTTAAGCGGGAGATTGCTTTTTTTCTACTATGCGGGCAGTTGCAAAAGCTGATGGGCAGCGAATAGCTGGGATGAATGGAAAAGTTCGTCCGAAAAAGGCGGAAGGACCAAAACAGAAAGGCACTTGTATACCATTTTCACAGAGATCCCAAGCAAAAAGACCAAGCAAAAGGGTTTCAAGGTTCTGCCCTTATTTTAGTGCAATGAGGTTGTGATAACCAGTTTTTCTTTTATACACGCGGATCTCTTCTATAAAGCTTCTCTATGTTCTCTCCAAATTTTACTCTCCAGGTTTTTTACAAGAGCTATGTTGGTCAAAGAACCGATCCAAACAGCTATTCCAGGTGGATGTCTCCGCCCTACGAGGCAGCATCCAATTATCTTGTTCGGATCTGCCATGGATTCCTCGGTCTCCTCTAGGCGTATTCTACTTTTCTGCTTGATCACGCTAGAATCAGTATCACTTGGTCTCGCTTGTTTGAGTTCGGCCAATCCAACACCTGATATTACAACAACTACTCCTTTCCGTACGTTTATAAAAACTCCATTATCAAACCCGTTTTTATTTATTGAAATGAACAATTTTTAGCGTGTCCATGTGCTTTGCCGTCAACCGACACGACAGCTGAATGCAAGCCTCCCATATTCCCGCAACCTCCGGCTGGAGTCCCAACTCTCACTATCACATACAACACAGCAGACATGACTTGTCAAGGAGAAATGTCAGGTATTGGTTGTTTTTCTGAATGGTTGATACTATTCTTTTGCACTGTTGCAATTTATTGAATTTAAGTCTAGACATAAGTTTTTTACAGGCTGCACAAAGTATCGTATAGTCACAAATGGACGATGCAACAATGCTGTCCAAACTTACGATCCAGCGACAGTATTACCGCTCATTTGTAACGGAGGGCCTCTTTTCCTTGGACCCGTGGATCCCGTAGTAAAGGTCTGTTTCAGTTTTGAGGAACCTTTTGAACAACAACTTTAGGTCGACTGTCAACCTAACTAAACTACTTGCAAGATCAACTATGAGCTTATTGTCAATACTGCATTTATTAAATATTTATCGACTCTTCTTCGCTTACTGGATCACACAAATATGCGCCGTGTCTAGTAGAGAGGATAGTCGCTGTTAATAGGAGGGAAAAACTTGATCTTGGGCCGATAAAGATCGGAGACTGCGCCAATTGGGATCGGCTTTACGAACAAGCTTGTTTAAAAATGTATTGGGTTGACGAATTCACAGACTGATTACGGCAGTCTCTACCAGTTCAGGACATAAAAGTCTTATAACGCTACTATTCACAATGTCTAATTATCAGTGGAGTGATAGCGATCTAGTGTAGAAAAAAATGAAAGTATCACTTGATAGAAGAAAGCGAAGGTCAAAAAAGGGTCCCCTTTACGTCAGTGAGAATAGAAGTTGCCGCAGAGAGGTGAGGAGAGAGCATTTTGCAGTAGCAACAGACTTGAGACTGAAGTCTTGTACCCTCAATTGACAAGTCTTATTTATCTTGCAAGCTTATCTCGTAACAAAAAATAACTTCTTTTAACCTTCAAACAAGTCAGATGGGACAGTACGAAGTGGTCAGACCAGCCCCAGTCCCGGAGCAACCACCTTCGGAACAGCATGCGGCCACGTTTTCTTCCATTAACGCCTACGACAAGATTGCACCGGAATCGAGTGGATCGTCAGACCCGCCGCCGCCTTCTCCGGAGAAGCATCTGACGAAAATCCCAGTGACGACAGCTCCGCCGACCAAGGTCTACCTTCAAGAAATCGAGATGACGAAGGATCGAAAAAAGAAGAAAAAGAAGAAGAATAAGAAGAAGAAAAACAAGAAAAAAGAGCAGTCGAGTGACACCAATCTGGCGACAGCTACCGAACTCAATGGACTGAAGAAGATTCCGTTGGTAGCTAACCAGGAGAAAGGATTGAAGACTCACGATCCGGTAGGCGAAACGAGAAGAATGATCTGCGGATGCACGAAGAACTGCTTCATCGCGCTGATGACAATCTCTACAGGGTAGCCAGAAATTACGGTAACAGCAGGCGGCGCGCAATTTTTGCATTTTTTGAGTTTTTTCTCAAAGCATTTCTACTTTTTCTTTTTTGTATTTAGTTTTCCACTTATTTTTGTATAAATTTAAAGCCTAACATGTTATTTTTTAGAATGACTAAGGCATCAGTACATCGAGGATCTATCATCCAGTTACATCGCGAAGGACTTCAGACGTGTGAGATTGCTAGACGTCTTAAAGTATCAAGAAAGCTCGTATCTACTTCTATTCGACGTTTCAATGAGCTGGGAACAAATGACGATCATTTTGGACGAGGAAGACCTGCAACAGTTGTCACCAGAGCCAATATCAAGAAAGTCCGCGCTAAGATTCGATACGGCCCGCAGCGTTCCCTTCGTAGTTTGTCGAAAGAAATGGGCATTAAAAGAACATCGCTGCAAACTATCGTTGGAGTAAAGATGAATAAGAAATCCTACAAGCTTGGAACAGCTCAATTCCTTTCCAACATCACAAAAATCAAGAGAAAGGACCGTTGCAAGAAGATGCATACTCGATTTCGGAATGGAAAGCATTTGACGATTGTCTTCACAGATGAAAAAATATTTACAGTCGAAGCTGTCGTGAACAAGCAGAACAATCAAATTTACGCAAGTGAGAAGCCCACAATTGCTGTTCAAAAGACTTCTCATCCTGCTACCGTGATGGTTTTCGCCGGCATCACTTCCGACGGCAAAACTCCTCTGATCTTCGTTCCACAGGGAGTAAAAGTGAACAGCGCTAACTATTTGGATGTTTTAAAGCAAGAATTACTTCCCTGGGCTCAAAACCACTTCGGTAATCGCCAATGGACGCTTCAACAAGACGGAGCTCCAGCTCACAAAGCGAAGATTGTCCAAACGTGGTGTCAGCAGTCTCTACCGTCTTTCATCTCATTCCAAGAGTGGCCCCCTTCATCCCCTGATCTCAATCCGATGGATTTCTCTGTCTGGTCCGTTCTGGAATCGAAAGCATGCAAAGAACCTCATCCAAATGTGGAGAAGTAGAAGGAAGTTGAAGACGAACGAAATGAATAAAAAAAGATAAGCTGTTCTTGTTCTGTGCTAAGGGGGAATCATATATAGAGTTAGCAAAATAGAGGAGACAGTATATAGATGGAGAAAGAGAAAGACATAGGTTCTTTGGTGATACACGGACACCATTTTCCAAAAGCGTAAATCCATCAAAATATTTGTTAGAAGCAATTTGTTGCTTTTGCAAATACCAATTAACTTTACACTACAAAACAATACACGAGGATTAAAAAAGTTATAGATACAGAAAAGAGGATGTGCGACATATTGAAGTTTACTGTAATTGTGACGGCATTTGCAATTCCTCTTCATATTATGTATTTCACGGTGGAAAATTTCTGTAACTGGACTCCCGTCACAAACTTCTCAGCTTACTTCACAACAGTTTCATGTCACTAAAAATATCGTATCGTTGAACGCTAAACATTGTTCATTGCTCATTTTCGGCTGTGGGTTGAACTTATTGCGTTTTCTTCGATGCTACAATCAGGGTTTCTGGAAATGACGGTACTACAGTGATCCTATGAGAAAAGACGAGGAGTTGACTTTTGTAAGAGATATTGTTCCCTTTTTGTCCAGTTGCGTAGTTCACCCAAAAATATTGTTCTCTTTTCGTCCGATTGAATTCAGTAAAACAGGGCAAATACAAATCCCTTTCTCTTCAAAGAATCCACTTTTTCACAGATCCAGATCATCAGTTGTATTATTCTGGATGATGTTTAAAAAAAAACCAAGAATCTTCAAAACTCGGTCTTTATTTTCTGAATACAGGGTAAAGACAGTCAAGAAACTAAAAAATCACTTTTAGCTGCTTTTTTGGGAGCCGAGCGTTCTCAGACTGTGAATCAAATGTTCTGGGAAAGGAAGTTCCACCTCTCGCGCGCAAATGTTTTCACATCCGAGGAGTAGAGGGGTCTTCATAGACTGTCAGCCTATCCACTTGGCTATATATCACGGCTATTCGTCTCAGTTTTCCTTCAGTTCTCAATCATCTTCCCTGGTTGAGTCATAACAAAAAGTTTAAACGCCTAAATGAAACTACGGTGATTTTACATCTACACTTGATGAACTTGTCTGATTTGTCTGAGGACAACGGTCAGCTGATTGTTATGGAAAGTCCACTTCAGATCTGCGAATATTCCAGTTGTACAACTGGGAGACCCTGTAGCCATTTCGATCAATAATTCTACTGAAAAACTATTGAAAGGACTCTAATGCTGAATTGGCATCATTCACTATTATGCGTCGTTTGGAGCGACGGGAGGCTAATCGGCGGGAAAGACATCGAATGGCCATGCTCAACGCCGGATTTCGGGAGTTAAGACGGTCTCTTCCTCTTTTACCGTACGAGAACAACTTGAGTCGAATCGACACTCTCAGGTGAATCCATTTCATAATCAACTTTGTGGTTATGTATCAACCTTGTTATTCTTCTTCAGAAGACAGTAGAGTTTTAAAAGAATCCTACCCTCATCTATAGTCCATGTAAAATCTTTTGAGCGGATATCAGAATGTTTCTGGGTTGTTTGGGAGGCTGTTGAGAGTCTACTGAGAATAGCTAGACCTATGAAACGTATAACTCGATCCACTTCCCACACCTTTGAAATCATGTTGAACTGAGCCTTTTCTCCGTTTCAGATTGGCCATTTTCTACCTTCGTTTCCTTCGCGAGTTGCTGTCTTCCAGTGGCACGCTGTAAACCGAGAAGAACTTGTCTGCCAGCTGTTGATCCGTAAAAAAGAGGATACGTGTCGCGTCTGTTTCACGGTCTATGTCTCTCCGAGTACAATGGGCGTCCTTGGTTACATTAAGACAGAGCCTGGGGCTACGAGCATTCAATCACGCATCGATGGGCAATGCAAAAATGTCATGACCTTGTTCAGAAGGCAGATGGAACACCGAAAAAAGTTCGTCACGTTACAGCGACACTAAAAACGAACAGACAATGCGGGGTGTGGTTGCAGTTGGAATTTTGAACAACAAAGGAGGTCTGAAATCTGAAATGAATCTTTCGTTGTTTCTAGCCTGCCTCGAGAAGTTCTGTTAACTAAAAGCAGATGTCTGTGTAAAAGTTTGTTACTACAGGGAAATCAGGCGAAACCTCGCCACAATTTGCCCTTTTTGACCTTGATCGGATTCTCGTTTCTGCCTCGGGCAATTGTATTAACGAAAGAAGTGACTTTCAATTTAAGATCTTCCATGACAATAGACGAAGAGATTTGATCCCGGGTAGTAGACGAGTCCAAAAGTCGATCCTCCTCCGGACTGCCCCATTTGCATAAGATTTCCTTTGCAACGCCCGTAGGCGGAAAGAAACGCTCGAAGGACAAGTGTGGCAAGCGACCTTCTCAATGGTCAAACGAGGTCTTTTTTGTCGTCTCACCTCAGCAGGTTCTTCTCATCCTCCTCCGCCCTCGGGCCAGCTATAAAAGGGCATTGTACGCCGTCTACTGTCATCAGCAGACATGAACATCTTTCTTTCTATTCTCCTACTTTCCACCGCGGTTCACAGTAAAGCTGGTCTGTCATTTTCCGATTTCCTTTGAAATTTTAACCTAGTTTTCAAACGAAATTCATACGGCGACGAAGCTGTAACTCCTGCAGTTGTTGAGGCGCCTTCCAGTGAGGCTCCAGTCCAAGAGATAGTTCCTGAGGCTGTTCCGACGGTTTCTGAGACTGTCGCTCCATCCGATCAGGCACCTTCCGAGAAGTCTGGCTATCGTAAGCGAAGAGAAGCACAGAACAGTTATGGAGACGAACAAGTCACCGAGGCAGCTCCAGTCAATCAGGGATATCCTCAAGAAGTTGTTCCCGAGGCACCAGCAGAGCAGGTACCTGTTGAAACGTCTCCAGCTCCTGCTGCTCCTGTCGAGCAGTCTGGATACAGAAAGCGTCGTGAAGCATCTCAGAACAGTTATGGAGATGAGCAAGTTTCTGAAGCACCTGCTGCTCCCGAAACCACTGCTGTTGTCCAAGAACAAGCTCCGGAGGTAGTTCCAGCCGAGACTCCGGCCCCCGTCGAGCAGACGCCTCCTTCAGAAAAATCAGGATACAGAAAGAGAAGAGATGCCCAGAACAGCTATGGAGACGAGCCTGTGACTGAAGCTCCCAAACAAGAATATCCTCAAGAGACTCCCGAAGAAACTACCGACGTAGCCGAAGTTGCACCTGAACAGGTTCCTGCGGTAACTCCAGCTCCTGAGGCACCTGTCGAGCATTCTGGATATTAAACTGGTAGAGGGGCGTCTAGCTTTAACAAAAGAGTGAAATAAAATAATTTACCTAAACAAAATCTATCTACCTGTATTTGATTGAGCCATAAAAGTGAAAATAATTACAATGACTGCGATTCTACTAGTCTGAAATAGTCTCCGCGTTTCTTCATCAACTCGGCATGTGTTCCCTGCTCGGCTACTTTCTTGTTCTTAATTACGTAGATACTAAAATGTTTTGAAAACAGTTGGTTGGAAAAAAAATATACCGATTGGCATTTTTTATGGTGCTCAGGCGATGAGCTATCAGAAGTACAGTTCGGCCCTTCATCGCGTTTTCCAAGGCGTCTTTCACCAACTTCTCGCTTTCCGAGTCCAGAGCACTTGTTGCCTGAAAAATGGGAACATTCCTCAGCTGAATAAGTATCCAATACCTCGTCCAAGATCAAAATTGGCGGATTCTTCAGAAGAGCTCTTGCAATAGCTATTCTCTATGAGACTGAAATTAAAAGGGTTTAAAAAGGTCAAACTTGTTTCTGTCCTCCAGACAACTGAGTTCCTCGTTCTCCGACAACTGTTCTGTATCCGTCTGGGAAAGACTCGATAAAATTGTGTGCATTGGCCAGTTTTGCTGCCTCTCGTATCTAAATCAGCGGGTTTTGCGAAAATGAAACAAAAAACCTCGCTATCTGTAGCTTCTGGTTTTCCATAGCGGATATTTTCTTCGACAGTCGTATGGAAAAGTACAGGTTCCTGCGATATTAGGCCGATTACTCGTCCTCTCAGCCATTCTAGGTTCAATTCGCGCAGATCTTTTCCATCCAGGAGAACTCGACCTGATGTCGGGTCGTAGAATCTTTCCAGCAAAGCCGTAATCGTGCTCTTTCCTAAACATTCATATCATGAAGAAAAACATGGATACAAAACCTCCTCCACTCGGTCCGCATAGAGCTATAATCTGTCCTGCCGGGATATCTAAGTCCAATCCGTCTAGTACTTGCTGGTTCTTCCGTGAGGGATAGCTGAAGCCGACGTTTTCGAAGGTTACTTCTCCAAATAACGTATGATACGGTATACATACACCAGAGTCCATAGGCATTGTTGGCGTGATATTTATAAACTGGAAGAACTTTGAATAAGATAGAATGCAAAAGAAAACCTGGAAAACTCTTGCTCCTGCTGTCCATCCTTTCAGCGCGTGGCCAAAGATGACAGAGAGTTGACTGAGCGATTTTTGAATAGTTTGAGCAGTAACTAGGAACGACATCAGATCTCCTGGAGTCATCTCGCCGCTGTTTATTAGTCCGGAGCCTGTATAAAGAACTGACAACACAATTCCATTTAAGAAAAGGTTTGTTCCCGCTGAAAAAGCTCTTAACATTTAAACGAAAATGTGTTACCTTGGAAAAGGCCGATTCCGAAGCCGAGAAGTTCGTTCATAGAGCAGGCTTTTCTGACTTCTGATGTGAAGAGTTCTGTTTCTTTCTGCTCCATTGCGAAGGCTTTGACTGTTCGGATATTCCCAAATGCTTCATCGGCTACACCAGCTGCAACAGCAGACTGTGCTTGACTTCTGAAACAATGATTGGAGATATCGAAAAAAAGATTTACCTTCGACTAAGACTTCTCAAAAAGGCTCCACAAAGTGTGCCGATGGCAATGACAAGAGGAAGAGCAGCCAGTGTTATCATTGTCATCTGTGGGGAAAGTCGGACCAGAGTTGCTATACAACCGGCGGTTTGAGCAAAAGTTTTCAGCCCATGTGAAACGGTCATTTTGAAGCAACTTTTGAATTCTTGAACGTCGGAATTTAGTCTTGAGGAAAGTTCGCCTGATTTCTGAACATCTGTTAAAGCACGAAGAAGGAAGCTCAAACAAACTTCGTGATCATGAAACGACATATCCAAATGAAGCAGACGATCAAATAGTCGGACTCTCACGTCGGCAGCCATTCTTTCGCCAAGAACCGTAATGAAAGATATGTACATGAATGTCAGGAATGCTTGGGCTGCGTAGCAGCTCACAAGCTTCAGAGCATCTTTGTTGATTATCGAAACATCGGTGGCCTTTCCTTGCGCCTGGTCTCGTATTAATTGCACGATCGTATCGATAAGTGATCCGAGATGAATTGGCAGCTGAATGTTTACGGCTGCTGTTAGAATGGCACACTAAATAATAAAGTTATGATGAAAATCAGAAAGATGTACCACAACTGCTGCTAAAAAATATCCAATGTAAGGTTTCAACAATTGCCATAGATCGCTCCAGAAGAGGCTGGGCTCCGGTTCTGCGAACTTGATTTCTCGTAATTTTTCGGCTCGTCTACTAATGTTCGCTTGTTTACATGATGCTAATCTAAATTTGCATCAGTTTCTGAGACAAGAAGCAGCATACCTTATTAATGGTGCACACGAGAGGCTAACTCCGAATAGTTTGGCGGCTTTCAGGACTTTTTTGTGTGCTACCGGCTTATTACACCATTGTTTTGTGATTCTTGGAAGAACCTGTCTAAATTTGTTTGCATAAACTTGGGAAGAACTAAATGAGACTTACTTTACCGAAGTATGATAGGTTGATGAAAGATTTTTAAAGGAAAATGCTGGTAATCGCCTCCATGCTGTGCCTATGGCACATGCTTTAGAAAGACTCATAGATTCAGTACCTGAAACTACGCTAAACTTTACTACGACAAGAAGGCGAACGTCGTGCAAAAATTGTTGAAAGTGTTTTGAAAATAATTTTGTAGGAGCAAGAATTATTTATACGCAATTGCGTATCACAGTTCCAGGATTACGGTGTTTTCACGGATTGCATGGATTTCAGCCAGGTACTTATCCACGAAATCTTGTGTCCCCCGTTTTTTCACTTCTTTTTTTTGATAGTTGACGCAAACCACCGTTTTTTCAGTACTAGTCATGACAAGGAAGCGAGACAAATTTGCTCGCGATTTAGCAGTAGGAGGAACAGCCGCTGCAGTATCTAAAACGGCAGTAGCGCCCATAGAACGAGTGAAACTTCTTCTACAGGTTGGTCGTATTGTTATCTTGTAACACTTCATTCAGGTCCAATACTCGCACAAAGATATCGCAGCTGATAAACGGTATACTGGTATTATTGACGCCTTTCGACGAGTACCACAGGAACAGGGCTTTGTTTCGTTGTGGAGAGGCAATCTCACCAATGTAGCACGATATTTTCCAACTCAGGTAAGCCTTTTTTCGATGCATATGCTTCATTTTCAGTTTAGGCTTTAAATTTCGCTTTTAATGATCTCTACAAAACATTGATGCTCAGACATATAAATCGTGAACAGCACTTTTGGCAATATACGGCTCGGTCTCTAGCCGCAGGTGGCTTGGCCGGATCCACAACACTCTGCTTCGTCTATCCACTCGACTTTATTAGAACACGACTCTCGGTCGACATCGGAAGCAATCCAGCAAATAGAACGTACAAGGTGAGCTCTTTGAATGTTCTTCTTCCTGAAAGTCGAATTTTCAGGGTTTCACGCATTGTTTAATGCAAACGGTCAAAAGTGAAGGCGTCTTGGGTCTCTATCGAGGATTTTTCATCTCCATTCAGACGTACTTTATCTACCGAGCAGTCTATTTCGGAATGTACGACACAATTAGACATTTTGTCGAGAAGGACAAGAAGAAATTGCACTTTTTTGGATCATTCTTCATCGCACAGGTCAGTTACTTATTGGAAGAAAGAGAAAACTACTCTTTCAATACAAAAATGCCTCCATACAACACAGAATTTAAGACAGTTTCTGCGTGTTCTGCCTACATAACGTATCCCTGGGATACCGTCAGAAGAAGAATGATGATCAAAGGCTCGTTGACCACAGGACACGCTATGACGGTTGCCCGTACAATTATTCACAACGAAGGAGTCCGCGGCCTCTTCAAAGGAGCGTTAGCCAATGTATTCAGGTAACTTTTTATTTTACAAGGTTGGCAACGCCCTTTCAGGGCTAAAGTTACCTACTATCCCCCTTGTTATCCTTTGCCTGAACTAGGCATGGAAGCGGGCCGGCCCGGGCCTGGACCTGAAAATCTCGGTCCGCGGGCCGAGATTTGGAAAATTTTAGAAAAAAGGAGTGTTTTTTTTTTACCAAAATGTGCATTTTCTCATCATCTTTCCTTACTAAAGTGCAATGGTGTCTGTCTGTCTGTAGTGGTGTCCGCAGTTGTCGAGACTAGCGTAACATGTCAAGTATTGTCATATTAATCTATTATCGAACGAGATAGTTTTTTGAGGGGAACGCGTCTGGGTAAATCTAAACTTTCTAAAGCGCGATAGTGTCAAAATTTGGACGGCCGTTGTTACGTACTTGAGCGCCGTAGGCGCAAGGGCGGCTAAAGCCGTCATAGACGGCTGGTTTTTAGTGAAAAAGGTCATCAAAATATAACAATATTACTATTCATCTATTTAGTTCTAAAATACGCTAAAATGCACTAATATGACCAGCTTCATTTTTGGTCTAATCCCGGTCCGATGGCCAAGCCTGGGAAGCGGGCCCTGGTGGGCCGGCCCAGGCCCGTTCTCATGCCTAGCCTGAACCACTTGAAAACCGTTTCTGTATAGGAACTACCAATAACAGAAGCAAAGTCTTCGCACTTTGTCTCCCAATAGTGACTTGTCTAAACTTGTTACACTTACTCCTTTCCCCTTAATTGTGCGAACAAATTGCTCCATTTTGATTGCCAATTAAAGCTTCCGACAGACAGACACTAACACACACACAGAGACCTGGGAGCAATTTAAAGTGCATATTTTTAACAGTATTTCCCATCAAAATTTAAAAAAAATTCAGGAGTGGAGGCGGTGCTCTCGTGATGGCCATTTACGAAGAAATACAGAAGCATTTGTGACATTGACATACGACTAGACTTTCACCATTGTATAGTTTTCTTACTAGGTATAGTTTTATTGGTTCTTTTGTCATTTGATGACCTCTTTACTCGGTGCTCAAACTGTTTCTATAGGGAAAATCCCTAGTTTTGTTACTCTAGATGTTTTCTAGATATTTGGTCGAAATTGTGCCTCGATGCAAAATGTGGTCTCAAATTCTTTACCCTAGTCATAAAGAACAATAAATCTCATTTAATAGTACAATTTTACTGGATATACACGGAATGTTCACGTTCAGATACTTCCAACAGTTTACAAAGTATTCGTATTCATCAGGCTATTTTCAGACCAGCCTACATGTTGATATGGTGAGTTTAGTGAAATGTTCAGAAAAAAATCCGCCGACAACTCTTTAGAATATTGTCCTTTCAGCTCATACTTCTATGTCTCCTTCAGTTGACCATCGCTGCTCGTAAATTCGTACCAGAAAATCCATTCCTGCTCTCCCCTGTTGAACGAAAATATGCCACATTTACAAAAGTGAGTCGCGAAACAATGTTGGAAAATGTCAAAATCAGATGGAACTGGAGGAGGCGAAAAGGGAAGCGAAAGAAATGTTTTACTTTGGATATGAAAACTACCTTTCACATGCTTTCCCATTAGACGAGCTGGACCCAATACATTGTGATGGACGCGGACATGACCATGCACATCCGTACTGACTTTTTTTTTGCAAACGAAAAACAATATTTAGTGAGAACATCAACATAAACGACGTGTTGGGAGACTACTCCTTGACTCTCATTGACTCGCTCGATTCACTCGCCGTTTTCGGTACAAAAACTATTGTTAGCAAGTTTTCTTGTAGGCGATGTGGCTGAATTCAAACGGGCCGTCAATTTGGTGATCGAAACAGTCTCCTTCGAAAAGAACACGACAGTACAAGTTTTCGAAGCGACCATTCGGTGAGCTTCAATGAGTTGATCAGAATAGACTTTTTCAGAGTCATAGGATCTCTTCTTTCGGCTCATTTGATTGCAACAGACGAAGATCGAACACTCGGAGATTTCTACATGGAGAGTTATGACGGAGAGTTGCTGTCGTTGGCAAGTGATCTGGCTGGAAGACTGATGTCGGCGTTTGAAGGAACAGCCACAGGTTTGAAACAATCAGAGTTGTTGATCGTTGATAGGACTTCCATACACCAGAATCAATCTACAGAAAGGGGTCAAATCTTCGGAAATCAACGAAACTTGTACAGCCGGTGCTGGTTCTCTGCTCCTCGAATTCGGGATTCTGTCCAGATTGTTGGAAGATGAGACATACGAATTGGCAGCTCGAAGAGTCAACAACCTCTTGTGGAAGAGAAGAGATTTGAAAACTGGGCTTTTGGGTAAGTGCAACACATTTCGACTGTATGTTCCAACCAATAGGTAATTTGATCAATATCCAAACTGGACAGTGGGCGGCTACAATGAGTGGTCTCGGAGCCGGAATGGACTCTTTTTTCGAATACCTGCTCAAAAGCAAGCTCTCTTTTTTACAGTTTACAAGTCCTCTAGGTTACATCATGTTTGGCGAAGAGTCTGACCTGACCATGTTCAACTCGGCCTATGAGTCCATTCTGAACTCAATGCGTCGCGGACGGTTTGTTGACTCTCTCGCACCTGTCAAAGTGTCTTTTTTAGTTATCGATGTACTCAAGGCAGGGGAGAGTCGCCTCTTTATGTCAATGTCGATTCGCGAGATGGAACCACTACAAACACTTGGGTCGACTCTCTTCAGGTAAGTCGGTAAACTCGAGTAAGAACATGATAGTCAGGCCAGTTTTGCTGGTTTGCTTGTCTTGGCAGGAGATGTCGACGAAGCGGTTTGCGCACATAGTCTCCACTATGCCATCTGGAGAAAGTACGGAGTCCTTCCGGAAAGATTCAACTGGCATCTCAAGTAGCTTTTTTAGTCTTCTCTAATATAATCTGAGTAGACGTCCAGACGTCAGTTTTTACCCTCTCCGACCCGAATTCGCCGAATCGACATATCTGCTTTACCAAGCTACGAAAAACACGTTCTATTTGAATGTTGGTAGAGAAATAATGGACTCGCTGAATAGCATGACACGGGTCCAGTGTGGTTTTGCAACTGTTCACGATGTCAATGATGGGAGTCTTGAAGACAGGATGGAGTCTTTCTTTCTGGCAGAGACTATGAAATATCTGTATTTGGTTAGTCCTTTCTGTGAGTGAAAATGAAAGCTAGATTCCAGTTGTTCGATGTCGATAACCCAGTGAATATACACCAGGAGAGAATCATCTTCTCCACCGAAGGACACATCTTCCCAGTCAGTCAAAAGTTTAGACAACCGAGAAACAAAGCCTTCTCCGAGTCTTCTCAAAAACGAGCGCCTGTTCAAAGATATCACATTGTTGGAGAAGATCCTATGATGCCAACAGGTAGATGACTGTGAATTGTCTCAAAGAATCCTTTTCAGAAGAGAAAGAGGAGGATTCCGCCGTATCCTCTTCGTCATATCTACGAAATTCTGATCGAAACACAAGTTGTGAGACAGCTCGAAGTTTCCGGTCGTTTGCCCCTCCTCTGGAAGAAGAGTACATGGTTCAGCTCTTCGAACTTGTTGGTCTTTCCTCCGATTGGTGGAGCTAGTCAACCACTTCAATCGTCTTCTCGCCTTATTTCTTCGGGTCAATTTCCTGCCTTCGAGTGATCATTGGCTGTGATAGCTTGAGTCTCTACCCGTCAGCTGGCAGCAGCTGGTTTTCTCGTCTGTGATATGCCATTGGTTTTTCATTTTCAAAAAATGTTCACTTACAAGCTGCTAGTCAGACGGATAGCTTTCTTTTCATATCTCTATTCACATGATCAAACTCAATAAATTTTTATGGGTCTAGATGTTATATTTTTGAGAATGTGTTCTGAACAGAAAGAATATCTCTAGTCCAATCTCTCCGATTGACTCTCACTTCCAACATTCTCAAGCAATCAAATTGTATGTATTAGTCTCATTACTTACTTGTTTACACTCACACCTTTAGCAAGTATCGATTACAGCCAGTTGACGAGAAACCCGGAAGATTTCAAGTGCAATATATAGGCAAGGGAGAGCGACCTCCTTAGTCAGTGCTCCAACCTACCAATTCGAGTTATGCATTCAATCCTATTGCATGCCTAATAGGTTTCCTAGTGAAAAAAACAGCTCTTTTAGACTAGTTATGCAGATGTCGTTTTGCTCATCTTCCCGCACACACATGGCACATTAACCTTTCCGTTTGAAGAGTGCCTCATAGTCATTTCTGCTCTCTTATCTTTGTTCGGACGTTTGCACTTGACTTTAGATCACTTTCCGTTTCATTATTCTTCTATCCGCTGAACCAATCAGAAATCCCGTTAACAACAATCCGAGAGAGTAACGGTTCTCTCGCGCTTCGTAGAACATCTAATATTGTTTGCACAGCTCCAATTACCTCTCTTTTTATAATAACTTCTCTCCGTTAAAGTGCAATTCGGACCTCCCGATAACCGTATTAGTTGTTTCTATTAGTTTGCAGCTGTTTCCGTCGGCGCTAATCGTTTACGGGAGACCATTAGTCGAGACCAACCTGATAGTCTCTGACCCGTTTCCTTTTCTCACCTTTACTATGAGAACATTTTGTTCGCTAGGCACTTGAATCTAGCTATTCCTTCCGCTACAACTCTCTTCAGAATCAATGTTTGCTCAGAAACAATTTAATACTTCGCAGAAAACTTTAGCTTTGAAAAAACTTTTATATATAAGTAAATACTCAAAAATATACTTTACAAATAAAAAAAGTTTTAGATTTCTCTGGATATCAGTAGTTAGATTCCGCGACTCGTCCAAACCTGTTGTCCCAAACTTGTATGTTTCTCTACCTGTCCCGATTCTCGCGTCATTCAATGATTGTCCTTTCGCGCACTCTTCCATTTTTCCCTTGATCGATCTACATTTCTTCCAGGTCTCCGTGCCTCCGGGATGGGCCGTCTGGCCGTTCTTCCTCGTCTTCTAGTCTTTCCTCAGTCTCCTGCCTCCATTCGGGTGAGTCCTTTCGAATCAAGCACTTTTTTTTGAGAAGTTATCTCGTCCACGATCCATCAAAATGATCGTCCCATTTCGGGCCAAGTGTCTCTTTTTGAGCGAGAAGTAGTCTAACATTACGCGAATTCTTCTTTGGCTTTGGGAAAATTATCAGCAGTCAGAAGTATTTTGGCGATAGGATCTTGACGTTACAGTCAATGAAAAACACCGGACAACACAAAAACAAAACTGTTTCCAGTGCCTCTGTCAGCCGAGCAGTTCTGCGGATTCTTCGATCTCCGTCCAGTACGAAATTGGTCTCCCCTTACTGACCGTGCCTCTTCCGTCTCGTCAAGAACCCTGTCAATTCGCCCTTCGACCGTTGAGTGACACCGTCCAAACTCTCTGCGACAACCTCCAAAAGGAAGACAAAGGCGTCGACTACGTGGCAGTCTACAATACAGGTGTTTCTTTCTTCCCTTTTCCCCTAAATCAAATTTCTTCAGAAGGTGTGCGTGTGAGCGTCTCTACAAGTATTGAACACCTCCTCCAATTCGGTTCTTTTCGTCTGCGACTGAACGACAAATACTACAATGTTCAAGTCCCTCGACACAGCAAAGATATTGCAATGTCTAGTGAAAAGTTAGTTTCTGCGTGTTTCTGAACAAAAAACTTCAGAATCCGCGAGTTGGACGATATCAGGGCGACGATTGCATCTCTTCATACGGTTTTGTGCGTCGACGAGTACAAGTTGAAGCGGGAGAGACAATTGATTCTGAGACTGGAGAAGGCTGAGGACGAGCTGCGACCTCTGCAAGAGGTACGTACTTTTAAAACTGCTTTTTTCTTTTAATTGGCCGGTCAAATTCCATTTCCGGGAACCTTTCATAAGTTACACCGAAGTGAACTTCTGTAAAAAAAAGACCATGCACGAAAGTTCCTCTAGCGATAACCCATGTGTTTATAGAGTCCAATTGTTATTTTCAGCACAAAATCCGAATCGAACATGAATGTGAGGCAGCGTCAAATCGGGTAATGTGGGGCGGCTTCGCTGCTATGGGTATTCAGACGGGTGTTTTTGGTGAGCTCTCTTTGTTCATATATTATCAGTTATTTTCAGCTCAATTGACGTTCTTCGAGTACAGGTAATTTTTTACAATAATGTTCATCTGCTTACAATCATGGTCTGTCATGGTCCGCGACGCTGGCTGATCCTATAATATACATAGGATATAACGAAATCAGATAATCCGATAATTCATATTATTTTTTTTCAGCTGGGACATTTTAGAACCTGTAACTTACTTCGCCACCTATGCGGTAAGCTATAATCTGGTACTTTTCTTACATGGATTGGTTTTAGACAGTGATCTCCACTCTCGGTTACTACTTGTACACCAAGCAGCCGTTCGACTACCCTGCCTGTAAGGAGCGTCTCTTCACGAAGAACTTCTACAAACGTGCTCAGAAGCAAAACTTCGACATCGAGAGATACAACGAGCTGGCCACCGAAGTCGAAACCCTGAGAGGACAGCTCGGTCGTCTCCGCGATCCGCTCTTCACCCATCTCCCCGTCAGCTATCTCACTCGTCTGGACAACTAATTCAAAGAAAAGTTGTAATTCTACTAGGAACAATTGGAAGCATTTCCCTCCCTGTGCGTACAATCAAAACGGTGCTTGTAGTGTCTATGTGAATTTTCTGGTCGCGGAACAATGAACAGTGTCAGCCGCTTCCTTTTTATTTACAACGCAAGAAGTCCATTTTTCTGTTAATTTATCGAGCAGAAATTTATTAAAGCGAGTGTCCGGACCCTTTTTTCGACTATAAACGGAAACAAGGGTCTTGTAGAGAAAATTACGCTTTCCGAATTACTATACTTTATGGGGTTTATTTTCAAAGATGACCGAGCTACAGACGCTACAAGTCGCCATTTTCAGAACAAATCACTAATCCCTGGCGAACTGTTATGCCAGGGAGTCTGTCACGACAAGTCAAAAGCAAGACAATAACTTGGAGTTTTTCGTTCAAAGGCATAGAAGATGCAATTTATTGTGGATGTTTAATTTATTGTGGAAAATTAAGATTTTGCATTACTATACTTTTACCGCTTACCGTAAATATTCGAATAGAGGCACTGCGCCACTATTCGAGATGCGCCACTATTCGAGATGTGCCTCTATTCGAATATTTACGGTATCTACGTCGGTCACGAAACATCTAACCGCCTCCTTTACAGCGAACACGGACCCTCACTTTAAGTAGCTTTGACAAAAGCGGAAATAACAGGTGTAAAGGACACACCGGCCAGAATGCCCAGCATGAGAAAGATGGAGGCGTACATTCCACTGATACTCTGGTAGCTGGCAGGCACTCCGCTGAAAGAGACACTATTTTTCCATTGATGCTCGTTACCTTGGAGTATAAATGAGAGCCAAACTGCTAAAGTAGCCGCAAGACCAGGCTAGGAGAGTACATCCAATTGTCGGAAACCATTCGTTCTTGAAGATTACCTGAAACATGCATTTCGTGTAAACTGGTATGGATTGAAGAAGAAGCGGCTGGAGTGAGAAAGAAGATGGTGCAGAAAGAAGAGGTCGAGTGACCTCTCGAAAAGATAGAAATATAATAAAGATACTCTCAATGTTTTGTTGTTTTTGAAACTCACTTCTGAGGGATATTTCCTGGAGCCGGGCAAATAATTGCAATACATGAAGAAGGGAATGAATAGAACTCGCAAGAGAACTGGAACGACTAGCCACCTGGGTTTTGGCTGAAATGTTTCTTCCTTAGATTCACAAGGAAACAAACAAATTGAATGTAGTTGGCCATCCAGGACCCAATGAAGGCAAAAACGTTAAAGTTGAGGAATGTGTTGATCGAAAAGTAGAGGTTTTGTGGCCAAGGAGACTTCCACTCTCCGCATCCTCCAGGAATTTGTGTGACGTTGACACTATCTGGACACGGATGAGCGTAGTAAGGAGTATCGGACATCATGGCTGGAAAGATGACTAGAGAGACGAAATAGACGAAGAAGCTGTTGAACAGTTGAACCCAGCACTACAAAAAATGTCATTTTACATTCGGTTAGAGTAGTTACGTATTTGAAACAGTCCCAATATTGAGCGAGACTGAGTTTTTCCGCGTTTCCTTCTTCTCTCGCCTTCTGACCGACCTTTATGTAGTGTTTGTAAAAGGGCTAAAGACGAGAATAATATGGATGAAACAAGAAAAAATACCTGACGGACGAGTAGGGCCAAACTGAGCAAACAGACGACTAAAATGGCCAGGGAGATTGCGAAATAGAGCAGGGCGTTGAGTTTGATGTCATCCGGAGAGACTGGAAACTGTCCAAGTTGTACACTTCTCGTAAGTTGACCTACTCAAAGTGGTCATTATGCTCATGAGACTAGTGAAGACTCCACAGAGGTTGTTTCCGATAACCAGCGAGTTTATGTAGGTGTCTGGCATGTCGGCAGCTATTCCGTAGACGGACGATTGGTAGATTCCGTTCATCAAGTTCATGAGCATGATTATGACCAAGGTCACAATGTAGAACCAATTGGCGTCTGGAAAGAGTTTTTTCTTTATATGAAGTGAAACCCACTGGCTCGATCTGCGTCTGGCTGTACAAAAATGACGAAAATTATTATTAGAGCTACCAGAAGACAGTTGACAAAGAGAGGAACGATAATACGCAGCATGAGGAATCCACTGAAAAAAAGAGCTGTACGAGTTTTACAAAAAAAAGAACATACGCCACAATAACTGCTGCGTTGAAAAACATAATTCCAACGTTTGGAATTTGTGAGGTGACTCCGATGATGCTCATGAAACTGTCGGCATATTTGGTGGGAGTTCCATTTGGATATGTGAACCAGTAATCACGATAATACTGAAACGAGCTATTTGCAGCTTTATCAGTTGGATACCTGTGGAGCAATGGTGATGAACATGTTCCAGCTGCAAACTTTTATAATTTAAAGGTATTAACAGTTTTTTGTCGTTGTCAATGCGTCTCTCCGAAGAATGTTAACTTGCCTCATGAGCATTCCGACTCCATGCAGAAGAAATATGCCATATACCAAGTAGAGATGATCCTTTGGAGCAGGTTCGATAGCCGAGCTGGTCCTCCATCGGTCTTCTTCGAGAGAAACGGCGTCTGATTGTGAGCTGCAGCTGGACTCCTTCTTGGACATTATCTGGTCCAAAAGTGATAAGATTCGGAGAGAGACAAAAAAAGAGAAAGAAACTTTATAGATTGTTAGTAAAAAGAACAAATTGTCTTGGCAATTTCGTTGACTGCTGGAGCGTGAAGGAGGGCCGAGTGAGTCGCGTTTAAAGGAAGGACAGTCAGCTCAGGACAGAGCCTATAAAATAGGGTTTTATCCGCAGCTTATAAGGGCGTTGCTCTGATCTTTTATCGTAACTAGTTGTCATTTGTGCAACGTCGGAAAAGGAGGATGCTTATCGGTGACTGTGGGCTAAACGACAGGGACTCCAACTGTGGGCTAAACGACAGGGACTGCTTATCGGTGACTGGCATTTCTTTTGATAGTCTATGAATGATTTGTATTGTTTGGCGACGGAATATAAGACTTCTCATTATTCTCTCAAAAGTATTGTGATTGTTCAAATATTGGTTGAGTCGTATTGTGATTGTTCAAATCGATTCGAAGGTCTACTAATTGTAAGTTTCCCCTTTTTCAGTTACAGGATCGGATATCAACGGATTGAGAAAGAAATCAGATGATATGTTTTCGGGAAGTGGCCACTGTTTGTATCCGTGACTCAAAACCAAAATGTCAACATAGAAAAGTGTCTGGGAAACTCTTCCAGACACATCATATTCCAAATGTTATGGACGGGAATCGATAGTGTTGCAGATGAACCGGTCGGATGAATTGTTGTAAAGACAGTCGGCATGGGTATTAGTGATGATCTCGGATTAGGGTTCGACTGATAAGAGGTGCGAAGAATTCACACTGATAGAAAGAACGCTCTTTTGTTCTATATCACCAACCGTTTCCAGCCCAAATCTGTTCCATCCACTGACAGGAGACTGATTGGGAAGTTGAAATTCTGCCAATGGTGTCTCTTCCGCATTTGAAGTAAATCCCACGAATTGGACAAGACGGCAGAATCGACAAATGGACTTTCTTTGAGCAGTTGCTGTAAAACTTGTAATTCAATAGAATAGAACACCAACCTTCTTGTGTTCTTCGAATGTGTAGTTGGACAAGTCTGGCTTGGCCAAAGTGTCCACCACAACCACAGCCTTTGGTTTCTTTTGAAGTTTTCGGGCAACTTCAGCGGCCAGTGTTCCACCAATCGACACACCACAAAGTATCAAATCTTCCCTCGAGCAATCTGTAAAGCATGTCAATCTGTTCAAACAGCCGCTCGCCTTCAAGTTGTTGAGCATAAGATGTCGTTAATGTATCTATGGATTCGAAGAAACAGGGCTCGTCAGTGTTGAAACCAAAAGTGTTCGGATGCTCTACAGCCACAATTCGCGTTTGTTCATCTTCCAGAAGAGGAACAAGCTGGAAATAAGCTGCCGCTCCTCCGTACAAAGGATGAAATAAAATTACGGTTCTTTTGGGACTTTTGGATTGAGACAGAACAGAAACAACCCTAGAAACAGTCTAGGTTAAGGAATAATTGAATAAATTACCTGGGCTGATCCAATTTTTCCATTTGTCCAAGCTCAAGATTGCTCATCAACTGTTGGACAGTCACATCCATTCCAAACCGGAGAAGCTCTTGTCGCAACTTCAGAACATGGAGAGATGTCCCTCCGGATAAAAGAAAGTTGTTTTTCCCATTAAATCGATCATGTCCTAGAACCGTTTTCCATGCTCGGGAGACTCGCGTACTCTTTGACAGTTCAGGTCGGACCGAATCGAGTGGCTGCGTCAAAAGAGACTCAATTGAGTACGACTGTTCTGTTTTCTTCAGAATGTGAATAGCATCAAGGGTTGTTCCACCGTGTTCCAACAGACTCTTCTTTGTATTCACATTTCTTCCAATCAATTCTGCCACATTATCCACTAAATATGGTGTCTTCTCGAGTTGACGAAAGTCCACTTTCGAGTTTTCAGTGAGTGGCAGTTCCTTCAATACTCTGATCTCGTTTGGTCTCATATACAGCGGTAGAGCATCTTCACAATAAATTCTGATGTTTTGTTCAGTCAGTTTAGTCACACAATAGACAGTGAGATTTGGATCCTTCCAACGAGCCTTACACTGAGAGACTCCCGGTAGCTTCAATAGCTTTTCCTCAATCTCTCCCAATTCCACACGTTGTCCTCGAATTTTCACTTGGTTGTCTTCTCTGCCAACAAAGAGAACATTCTTCTCCTCATCCACGTCCACTACATCTCCTGTCGAATACCACATATTACTTCCATTTTTGAAGAAGGAATCGCTTCTGTTCAGATATCCTCTCATCATTCCGTGTCCAGTCACAAACAGTCGACGTTCATCAACCCAAACGTTGGCATTTTGAATGGGTTTTCCAAGATTCGTCGATCGATCTCCAATCTTCATGTGTCTGGTCAAAGCGTAGCACGTAGTTTCGGTCGGACCATAGTTCTGAATCACATTGAGACCGATTTCGATGGCTCGGGTGAACAAGTCTGGGGAAAGTTTTTCAGCTCCAGTCACCCAGTATTTCAGACCTTTCAAAGAGTCAAAAGACTCTTGTTTGAACTGACTAACTAATGCTGGAAATAGAAGACAGTGAGTGATCTTGTGTGTCTTGATTTGTCTCGAAAAACGTCGCGGAGTGAAAGGACTACTATCCAGGAATAGTTTTGCTGAAGCCGCCATTGTCGAGAACAGTTCCAAGATGCTGTTATCAAAAGAGAAATTGGTGAATTGATTGAGGAGATCGTGAGGAGCCAATCGAAGATCTTGAATCGACGACATTGCCATGTTCATGACTCCTTTTTGTTGAACAGCTACAGCTTTTGGAGTCCCTGTCGTTCCAGAAGTGCTGATCACATAAGCTAGGTCGCAGCCGCTGTTCACAACGAAATTTGCCTTCCGGGAATTCGCACGAAACTCAAGTTTTGGAAGATCGACATCGACATCAGTTCCTATATAACACACTGCACTGCTTTGTTTCAAAACATCACGAATTCTTTGAGTTGGCTCACTGGAGCGGATTGGTAAGTAAGCAGCTCCACTGCATTGGACACTGAGACAGTCAATCCAAGCTTCAAGAGATTTTTCTCCAATAACAGGGAGGATATCGTCTGGACGAATTGGACTGCCCATCAATTGAAGATATTCTTGCTGCAATGAGTATGCTCCCTTCTTTACGGAAGACAAAACTTCCGAGTAAAGTACAGTTGAACGATTAGGGAAGACGAACATCGGATTGCTAGAGGCCGAGAGATGGTCTAAAATTCGAGAGAAGTTGTATCGAGGGACATCTGATCGTTTCCCTTTGATTACATGATGTTCCTTCTTCTGTTCAACTATCTCTTCTTTCCTGTCAAAAATTTCACTTTCTCCATTCAACTTGCGAGCGATCTCTTGTAGTTCTTTGGCAGCGTAGATTAGCTCCATTTCAATTTCCTTTCCCAGAACATCTTCAAGTTCTTCCACCAGCTCGATAGCTTGTAAAGAGTTTCCTCCGAGAGCGAAGAAATTGTCTTCAGATTTAACGTCCTTTTTCAAGAGCTTTCCGACTATGCTTAAAACTGTTTGAAGACTGCTGGTTTCCGGAGGCAGTTCTGTGAAAACATTTTTTAGATGATGGAATAGCTCATCGAAGGTCTTTTCCGAAATGAAGGCTGCTTGTCCTCGAAGCGTTACTTTTTCATCTTTGTCATACGAGTCTATGTCGATTTCCAGGGCAAATTCGCAGTTCAAAGGCAGAAAATACAACAATTCCTCGTCATCTGGCTCGGAACTTTCCAAATCGTAGCGCTGATTGATGTAAACTTGGAACAGAGGCTCATCTTTTTTAGTATACTCTCGTACTGCTGCTAGCAGTTTCATGTAAGGAATGTTCTCGATCACAGCTTGTTTCCTTTTCCGAACAATATCATCAACAGTATCCTTCTTCGAAATATTGATGACCAAATTGTTGAGAAAGTATCCGACCAGTTTTGAGGTCTTCGAAGTTCTGTTGGCAAATGGCATCCCGACATTCATTGAAGCGTTTGGTTTGAAAAAGTCTCTGAGGGCTAGAACGATCCGAGAAAAGATGGCCGAAGTGGAGTTCTTCAAAGCCAGAAAACTGCTACTGTAAATTGTTGAATTATCACACATTTGCTTGAAGGGCAGTTCAGCTTCGGAAAGCGACAGTAGTATTGAATCGTTGATAGAAGAGTCTTTGAATTCCAAACTGAGTAGTATGGATTGTTTGAGAGGATGTACTTCTCTTGAACCACTCGTCAGCAATTCGAACATTTCTCTCTCCAAAATTCTCGTACTCCAGGCGTCCGTGACCATATGATGCAGCCACAGAATTATCAGATCTTTGTCTACAATCACTTCGAGAACATTCTCGTCAAGTTGAATACTTTTCGGCGGGCTGTTCTTCTTATATGGAGTTTTGTATACTAGACGGTAAGACTCTGTAAGACTCACAACTTTCTGCCTCGGTTCTCCATCGTCAGAAACACAAAATACTGTCCTGAATGCTTTATGTTTCTGTGTTAGGAGGAGAACAATCTCTTGTAGACGTTCGGTAGATATCCCAGACGGTTTTCGCAGAAGGAATGGGAGAATTCGAGGTTGGTTTGTCAGACTGGCCAAGTACATCTGTTTTTGCGGCTGTGTTAATGGGAAACTGTCGCGTTGATCTTCAAAGCTTGTTAGTGTTCTGAGCTCTAATTGTAGAGCATCCAACAGCTTCTCGATAGTCTCCTGCTTGAACAAACTGCCCATGTAGTCCACGACAATCTCATCCGAAGCCGGCCCTCCAAAGATACTGATTTCACATTTGGAATACTTTTCCGGCTCTCTCATCACTTCAAAATACTTGTTCTTGTAGGTACTGTAGTCGTCGTAAGTTACCATAACTTCATAGAGTTTATTGCTGTTTGGCATTACAGTTGCAAAGTCAGTCAAGAGTAAAGGATGAGTGATGGTTTCAGATATCCTTGTGCCAACTTCAGATATACTTTCCTTTCCAGTTAGATTGACGAGACTTGTGTTGACTCCCATCGTGACCGTTTCTTCATGTTCAGAAGTTCTCATGTTCACTGGAAAAGCTAACATTCTTGGCGAATCTACCCTCTCTAAAATTGTGTTCATCGCTCTTGAAACCAAATAGATGAGAACGTTGAACGGAGATGTTTTGTTTTCCTTCGCAAGATGTCTGAGATTCTCCGCAATATAAGGAATCCTCCGTGTAATCGAATTACTTCTGTAGTCTAGAGGAATATGACTAGGGTAGTCTGTGGCAATTCGATTAAAGGAACAGTTCTGCAAAACAGAATTCCAATGGTTGAAAGACTTCATCTTGGCCTTTTGGAACTGCCTCTGGACGAAATGATGAAACTCTGCCACCTTGTCGGCACCATCCAGTTCACTGCCATGTAGTAGCTTTTCAATGTCTTGGACCAGAATCTGCATAGAATAGCCATCAACCGCGACATGACTAGTCATCAAAATAAGACTTTGTTCTTCAGTTTTGACAGCAAAGGGAAATGACTCGAAGACATCCAGTCCCTCGTCCAAATTTGTACAGATGTCATTCCAAGAAACATTCTCTTCGGTCCAACATGTCATTTCTTTTCCTATCCTGCGATATCTTGTTCTCAAAATAGGATGAGCTCTCATCAACCCCTCGAATACCGCTTGGAGTCTCTCTTTTGAAACAGCCTGTAACAGCCGAATCTTGACAGTGTTAGTGTAGACATTTTGAAAGGACGGATTTCGGAACAGTCGCAAAATTGGCAGTTGTAAAACAGACGGTTGAATTTCGACTGCTTGCTCCTCCTGTCCAACACTATTCAAACTATCCACGTACTTAGCCATTTTTCTCGGCGTAGATTCTGTGAAGACAGTAGCGAGTGAAACTACAACATCGAATGTCTTCTCCAAAAGATGTACAAGTCTGACAGCCAGAAGAGAATGACCTCCACAAGCAAAGAAATTGTCGTCCAATTGTACTTGGTCGTTGTTTAGTACACTTCTGTAGATCTCGAGAACTTTCTTTCCTGTTTCTGTTGTTTCGTCTGAAACATTCTCGCTGCGCATCAAATCATCTCTCATTCCTAACATCTTCTTATCAGTCTTTCCATTGAAAGTGACCGGCATCCGATTCAGCTTTATGAATTTCAATGGAATCAGATGAGCAGCCAATTTTGTCCCCAGATCTGAGGTAAACTGTCTTTTTTCCCCACAGTAGAAAGCTACTAGATGCTTCTTTCCAACTTGATCCGTCTGTAGGACAACCGCAACTGACAGAATTCCTTCCAATTGTCCGATTGTACTTTCGATTTCGCCAATTTCAACGCGACTTCCAGAAATCTTGACTTGTTGATCTTTTCTTCCCAAAAAGATCAAGTCTCCCTGACGATCACGTCGTAGTCTGTCTCCACTTAAATAAACTTTCTTATTCCTTTCCAGTACAACGTCGTCTTCTGATCTAATAAGGTTAGGAACAAAACTTTTCTTCGTCTTCTCAACATCATTGAGGTATCCTCTCGAGAGCTGTTCTCCACCACAGAAGAACTGTCCGACGTCTTCTCGAAGATTCTTCTCCTGCTCCCAAGAACAAAGACCAAAGGGAAGATTGCAAACAACTCGCCCAATTGAATTTACTGGCTCCTCACGTTTCAGAATAAATGCTGTTTGATAGCAAGTTGCCTCAGTCGGACCATACAATTGGACAATTCGTCCTCCACACGACAATAAGCCGTTCACAGCCGAAAACGAAGGCGATTCTCCTCCAATACTCCATGTTTCTATTCCATTCTGAAAAGGACAATACCATTGTTTTTGTATTTTCCTACCCGAAGTCTTGACTCCTCCCAAAGATAATCCAAAACTGTAGGTGTCATGTGAATCATGGACAATGGCAAGAGAGACGAAACTTCTTCCGCTACTTCCTTGTCCTTAGCGAGCAGACAGAGTGTACCGCCGTTCACAAGAGATCCGAAAATGTTGCTGATACTCGCATCGAAGTGACTTTTTGTGAATTGTAAAACTCTTCCTCCTGGTCGAAGATAGTAAAGTCTTGTAGCATGAACGAGCATATTGGCCACGCTCAGATGAGCAATAGGGACTCCTTTTGGTTTTCCTGTCGATCCCGACGTGAACATGACGTACATTAGATCTTGAGGATGAGTCCTTAGAACAAAATTCTTTCCACTTTTGACTGTTTGGGAGAGAAGGAAAAAAGGATGAGACAGAAACAGTGTGTTTTCATCATGAATCACCAAAATCGGTTGCGATTCTTCCAAGAGTTGTTGTCTCTTTTCCAGAGGAAGGAAGATTGGGATGATAGTATAGGCACATCCGAGAAGAAGAACAGAACAAATTGTCAGCTGAAGAGACAGAGACTCTTCAAGACAGATGGCGATGATGTCGTCGGCGCGAACTGCTCTGCCAGTTGTCCTGGTTATGTATTCTTCAACAGAATGAGCAATGTTGAGACTTGTTTGAAGACTTTCCCCAAAGGACAGCTTTTCTTCGGTGGTCTGGAAACGGGTTGTTTTGGCAGTTCTCCTGGCTTGTTCGCCAAAGATTAAAGGAAGACTTGTTCTAGGAACATCGACCTTTTCATCAACTGCCAACTGTCTTCTTGGTCGTACTATTCCACCAAGAGATTTCAGAAACCATTGAGAGAAGTTGTGAGAGTCTTGGTCAGCAAAGAGCGAGCGATCATACTCTATGCTCAATTCGATCCCATCTGACTGATCCGAGAAGATCCATGACATCGGAAATTGCGCATAATTATGATCTTCACTAACTATTTTCCCAAACGAAAAAGTGGCGTTCCTCAACGAGATGTTCTGATAATTGACGACACAACGAATCAGTTCTCCTACATCTGCTAGTTTCTGTATGGTTTCGAGTCCAGCATTCTGGTGTTCCAGTAGATTGAACAGTTGTTCTTCAACCTTCCCAATCGTCAACTCTCCACAGAATCGCAATGGTAACGTGTTGGCAAACATTCCAACAGTGTCATAGCTCTCCAAAGTTCTGTTGGCCATCGTCGTTCCAATCACAATGTCGTTCTCATCAAAAACGTTTCTCATCGTTTCTACGACTGCTAACATAAGAATAGGAAAGAGTTCTGTGGTTCCAAGCTGATGGCGAATTTTTTCGACTAGTCGAGATGGTATCGTTACTTTTATTCTCCCTATTTCTCCTGAATAAGAGAAAGATGGAGCAATTCTCGGAGGAAAAGTCTTTGCTTCGAAGTTCTTCAGCAGTTGTGACCAATAAGTGTTGTCGGTTTCTTCTTCTCTGATAGAAACTGTATTTGCTATTCCAAGACCTTTTCCTCCTGCAAAAGTCTTCTCCAACTGATCTACCAGAATAGCCAAACTTCTTCCATCAATCAGTAGATGATTGAGACTTATTTTGAGCTCTCTTTGAATAATGGAATATTCTAACAAGGAAGATTTGTCAGATCCAATATTCCAAAAGGGAACTCCGTCCTTTTCTACAATACTTGCCCGTAGGAAGGAATTGTGCTTGATGATTTCCTCCATCGCATAAGAAATACGATCTTCGGTAATTCCAGGATTGAAATCGATGTTCAACTTGAACAGATAGGCGTCGGAGCCAGAATGCAGTTTTTGGACGAACCAAAGACGTCGATGGACGTGAGACAAAGGAATCCGAATGTTCTCTGATCCAACTTCTACGACAGTTTTTCTTTCCTCTTTCTTAAATTCCTTTCCAGGTAGTCTTCTCGCAATTTCTTCGGCAGTCCTCGCAGTGAAAAATTCTTTGACTCCGATAATAAGGCCATGTTCTTTCAATATCTGTATAATCAACATTGCCTTGACCGAGTTTCCACCTTTACGGAAGAAACACTCGTTGGTTCCGATTGGTTCTCCCAGAATCCGGGTCATGGCGTCACAGATGAGAATTTCTGTGGGGTTCGAAGGCGGTCTTATCTTGATAATTGACTGTGGGACTGTTGGGATCTTCAGTTTTGACTTGTCAATTTTCCCGTTGGCGTTTAGAAGAAACTCTTCTACAAGAATAACATCTTCAGGTATCATATATTCGGGCAGCTGGTAAGCAGCAAACTGCTTCAATTTATCCACATCTACCTAAAGAAAGCGTTTAGATGAAAAAAACTGTTCTCTGCCTTTGTTTTCACGAACGCATATATCTTTTCGCTAGATACCAGTGCTAAGGCTCCTTCGACGCCAGAGAATTTACAAAGCACCGCCTCAATTTCCGAGAGTTCAATTCTGCGCCCAAGAATTTTGACCTGGAATCAATTGAAAGATAGTTTCACAAACACACCTGCAGATCCATTCTTCCGACAAATTTCAAGCCTTTCTCGTAAAAAACGACCTGATCTCTAGTCGCGAACTGTCCACTTGCGAATCTTTCTCTGTTTCTTTCTTCCATTCCATGATAACCTCTAGCCGTAAATCCTTCGACGAGCAATTCGCCTCTGCTTCCATTCGTATCCACAAAATTACCAAAAGAATCCTTCACCATCAAAGTCAGATTGTCGTATGGTTTTCCAAGAAATGACGAGTTCGCATCTTTTTTGAGACGCAACACAGATGAATAGACACATTGTTCTGTTAATCCGAATTCCTGAAAGTTGTGTTGAAAATAAAACGAGAGTACCTGAAAGAGCGAAACTCCAGTGTACAAAAGACGGTCAAGTGCAGCCGGATGTATTCTTTCTCCACCAAACTGAAGTGTCTCCAAATTTGACATCTTCTCGACTGTGCTGCTTGGAAGAGAGGACAGGATGGCCGGCATTATATAGGCATTGTAACACGAATTCTGAATACATTTCGGTGTTGGCGAAGGAACTTACCAACTCATTCCAATCAGGTAGACTTTCTTTTGCAAACACCAAGGATGACCCATTTGACAGCGATTTGCAGAGATCAGCAAAGAAAATGTCGAAACCGTAGTTGACGACCTGGAATTCTTTGTTTTGCTTTTATCAGAAGCCCACCTGATAAATTCGACTTTTTGCAGACAAGAAGAATTCTCGAGTGTAGTTCATAGCCAGATTTGAAAGACCTCGAATGGAAGAACAGACTGCTTTTGGTATGCCAGTAGAGCCACTGGTACAAGTAATGTAGCCCAGAGAGACATCTGACATTTTGTTCCAGGATTTCCGAAGGATTCTTGAAGGTCCATATGTGGGATTCAGAACAAGCATCTTTTTATCTTTCAGCAGTTTCGTCACGGAGACATCGTCGGTGACAACCAAAGAGTTGTGAAATCTACCGACGAGATCGTGGATTCGTTGACTGGGCCAGTCTAGACTAATTGGTACGATACTCATTCCGAGATTCCAAGAGGCTAGTACGGATATTCCGAGAAAGACACCGCGTGGTAGAAAGAGAACAATCTGCCGGTCGGCAGTCGGAACTTCTCCGAAATGTTGAAAGTACTCTTGCTCCCAAAATCTAGATAAAGCAGACGACGAGTTTTTCAAATCCGATTGTTGGCGAATCTCGCTACCAAAGGACCAAGTCATGGAAGAATAATTCCTCGTTTGGAACATGTTAGAAACAGTCGTCTTCGGATAGTCGACTCTCTTTATTCCACGAAACTTGTTCTTTGCGAAGTTGATTTGCTCGATAATAGACGAAGGAACAGATTGAGAAAGTCGTTGAATAGTCAGAAGAAGATCGTCGATCATGGAGTGGATAGTCTCACACCAAAATAGTTCGGAGCAGAATTCCACCACAATCTCGTACCGACTTTCAGTCTTCCGAAAGTACCAAGTCTGATCGTACTTACAAACAGCCGGAAAAGTATCAATCATCTCGATGTCAGACATTTCAAAAGATTCAACTTTGTCCATCACCAAAAGAATCTAAAAACCTTGTTCAGTTACATGAGGGTTTACCTGGACAGGTCCAGTGGGCAGTGTTTCAACATTGCTTTGGACCTCTTGCAATTTCTCGGTCATACGTCCAAAATGCTCCTTTATGGTAAGATTTCCGTCAATATTCAGAGTTACGGGAAGTACACTGACCAGACAGTCGACCGTCGACATCTGACCTTCCTTTCTGACAGAAACTGCCGCCCCAAGAGAGAACTCGTCCATTTCGGATCGTCTTTTCATCATTAAACTGAAGGAAGAGAAAAAAACGTCGTAGTCGGTACAGCGGAAGCTCGTCCGAAGCTGTCTCATGAATTTCGTCAATTCGATTGTCTTCCTCACGGCTCTTGCCTTTCGTGATCTGTCAGATGATGTCGGAAAGTCCGATGGGAACTTATCAGTTGTATTACTCGAACTAATTTCTTCCTCTTCATATAAATTCTTCTGTTCAAAAGGCGCCTGATCGATCACGAGGTCTATTCCAGCCAAGAGTCTCTTGAATTGGGAAAGAAGGAGCTGTAGCGAATATCCGTCAACGGTAACATGGTGGAAAACGAGGCTGAGAACATCCTGTTCCAGATTCCAGTCAATCGGCAAACTGTTCTTCAAGTCCAATCCTCTTTTTATAAATTCGGAAGTCGTTTCAGAGGATGGTAGTAAATAGCTTTCCGTTCCCGACAGATACAGTTTTTCTTCGTAAGAGTAGAAAGCTCGAAGATTGGGATTGACGGCAATGAGCGTTGAGACTACCTTTTGAAGTCTCTCTTGACTCAACTTTTTGTGGTTCTGTATGTTGAAAGAAACTGTCTCGCTGAACTGGGCTTTTCGATCAGGTTCCAGACTGTCGGCCAGAAGAATCCGCTTTTGCCATTTGCTCGGTCGTGCAATTGGAGTTACAAAAGCCTCGTCCACTTCAGAAGGTTGTACCTTGTGTAAGAAATTTCTCACAAAGTAGGCCAAAGTTTCGAGTGTGGTTTCTCGGTCTAAGATGGCTACGGGTAACTGGACTCCCATCTTTTGGGACAGTCTTTGCTCCAATTCGACCAGTTCCAGAGAATCGAGTCCGTAAGAGACGAGACTTTCGGTCGGAGAGAGGGTACTTGTGTCTAAGTTCATTTCGTGGAGAGCGGAAATTATGAGCGAGGAAGCTATTGGATCCACTGGTATGTCTTGACCGTCATCGTAGTCACTTTCAGAAGAAATAGAAGAACTGATAGAAAAGTCTAAACATCATATTGTCAGACTCACTAAGACGAACCTGGAGCTCTTTCAGTTTTTCTGGACGACATTCTTTCCATTCTTCCACATTCAGCTCCAAACAGATTGTACATTCTCAGATTCAAGAACCCCTCTCGTTTGGTAACCAGAACATCGAAACTTCCAGCCAATCCCATTGGAAACAGAACTGTTTCTATCTCCTGAACTGGAGCTGGGTCTACAACTGCTACGAGTTCTTCTAAAACTCCAGAGAGACATTCGGTAGAAATCATCTAAATTTTATTTTTAACAAATCTGGAAGAATACCTTGTTTTCGTCGATTTTGAAGGAAAACCAAGTCTCATCAAGGGATGTTTTCGCAACAATGTCAGAGATGTCCACTTCCAGAAGAGTGGCGATCTTTTTCGATGAAAAGTCAAATGGATCCCCATCAAAGTGGCCGAGAAGAGGAGAGGTCACCCAGTAATCTATGCAAACAGAAACAGCAGAAAAGTTCTCAGAGTACAGGCGGTTACGACTGGAAACTTTACTTTTAGAATTTTCATAGCTCACCTGCACACGCTTTCCTCGTCCACGAGGTGAACATCTTCCAGGGCAATAAACAAAGAAAAGTCTCCATGGATTTCTCTAGATCGAAAAAGAAGATTCGGCAGAGAATCAAATAGAAACATTGTCGGGAATGGTCTACTGTCCACGACCAGAAGGACAAGCAAAATTAGCCCCCATTTTCTGTTATTGGCTCTGCAGATGTCCAATCTTTGCGCATAGTGATATTTATTATTTTGAGCACAAATGTCATATTCGTATATTTAGAGAGCCGGGAACAATCGCAAGACTAGCGTGACATCACCGTACAATTTAAAAAATTTGTATCACAAGGAAATCACGATGAAAGAGCAATAGGCACGAAATGTATAATCAACCCAGGAATAAGATATGGATTAAATAAGAATAAACTAGTCTAATAAGTACAAATTAGAATCAACTCTTACAATCGGATACTCTTTCCCTTTTTAGCCTCCAAGACATCTTCCATGAATCCGAGACGAGCGCTTCGCGCCTCTTCTCGCGAGATGTTGCGATAGTTCGTCTCCATGTCGCGTTCATTAATCATCTTTTCGCGGATTTTCCACTTCTTCTCGTCGTATTTCGGATTCACCATTCTGGAAATTTTATATTTCTGTAGTTGTATACAAAAGCGACTTGAGCGTCTCCTCGAAATCCATTCTATTGAAGTCGTCCATGTCCATTCCGCTATCGTCGATAAAGTCATCTCCGCTGTCATATTCATCGTCGTCTTCGTCCTCTTCCTCATCTTGATACATCTCGCGATATTTCTGACGTTCACGTTCGCGTTCTCTCTCCACACTGAAAAAGAGAAATCATATTGCAAGAACGGATGAAACGTACAGCGACATATTTTCCCAGCGTAGTTTTTCGTAACATTTCTGCTCCATGGCCTTTTTCCGTCGTTCAATCTCTCGCGTCTTTTCCTTGTCCATCGAACTACTCGGCTTGTTCGTAGATTTGCTGAAACTTGGGTTTGAAGAGTAATATACAAGGAAATCACCTCGATGACTGAGAGTATCGTTGAGCGCTACTCGAACTGTGGTATCCGTTAGAAGAAGATGAAGAATGATGATCTGTTGGACGAATTTTATTGGTTTCTGGCTTGCGATTCGAGGTAGAGGTTCCGAAAAGGCTTTCCATATTAGGCTCTTTCCTGCAGTTGTTAGAGGACGGCGGAGTGATTCCAGCCGTTTTCATCATTTCTTGTTGCTCCAAAAAGCGCCGATCTCCTGGCAGATATCTCTTGCCAAGGACCGCAGATGGAATTGCCGGCGGAGGAGTTGGAGCTTTGATAAAACGTCCTTTATTGCTGAATAGTGGCTATAAAATGACGAAAAGCAAACCAACTCTTTCTTTCCTTTATCTTTTTTGTCAGATTGTTTCGAGGAACTCGAGCTTTTTATGGACGAGTTTGACTTTGAAGAAGGACCAACTTCTGGTTGTTTAGGCATGGAAGAGATAAAAGAAGACGGCCTCGGCTTACTGGGCATCGAAGGCGTTCTTTGGTTATTTGAGCTATTATCTTTTGTGCTATATTAGAGTTGTAATAAGAAACAAATGGGATGACATACGATGAAGTGAGGAACGAGGAGGGCTTTTTGAAGGAATTGCTCGAGGATGCACTGTTGAATCCGAAATCCTTTGAACTACTTGGTCTATCCTCATTCTGCTTCGGAATTTTCGGCGGTGGTGGCGCCAAAGCAGCTAAAGCAACTTTCTTTCCTGCCGATTTGTCTGCTGCAACTTTCATCAAGACACTGTAAGTTTAGGTTAATAAAGTACTGAATCAATCTGACTTGAAATCGACAGGAGGAGCAGCAGGCCGTTTTCTTTCGGTAGGAAGAGGTTTTAGTTTTGGAGCTTCTTTTTTCGTCTCTTTTGGCGGAGAAAAATGATCTCTGGTGTTAGCATGACGACTGGAAAGTCCATACAAGCTGTTGGATTTGCTTGTCGCTACTCTATGCGGTTCTTTCTTATCGGCGGGCTTCATCTAAAACGTTCAATTTAACAGCAAAATTAACTGAAAAGACCTCTGCCAACTTCTTGTTCCTTTCCTGTATCGCTTTATACACGCCTCCTTTGTATTGTGTAGCCATGTTGTCCAATTCTTCCTCCTCTCTCCACTGCTGCTTCTGTAGTCGCTCCACATGCGTGTGGTCATTTCCATAACGAATTTGTAAATGAACTGGATCCATTCCAAACTGTTTTCCAATTTTCTTATTGGCCTGAAGCCGCGTTTAAAAACGACTAAACAAACACCAACCTTTCCTCCATGTGATTGTATTCGCAGCTGAATCAGATTGTCTTTTTCGATCTTCTTCTGTTTTTCAGCACATTTCTTCATTTCTTCCTGCTTTGCCAGAAAGTTCTTGACTCTGTTAATGTCTACACTAGATTCCGTACTTCTCTTCTTCGGAATTACAAACTGGAAATGGAAGTAATCCATGCCAAAAATATGAGACCAACCTTCTTTTCTGGCGTAGGTTCTCGCTTCGGAATGAATGCTCGTTTTTTCATGGCAAACTCTTGCTTGGCTCGTTTATCGGCTTCAATCTTCTTCAACTCTTGTCGTTTCTTCGCTGCCAACTCCGAGTCGACAGTTTCCAACGTTTTAGTGACGCTAGTAGCATTTTTCGCAGCTTTGTTGAGAAGTGAATGAAAGTCCATACACTGAAAAATGCTACGAAATAAGGCTAAAGGTTCCGGAATAAAAAAATGAGCAAGGTTCGACAGATAGGATGACGAAATAGTGTGTTTTTTTTTGCAAAAGAACCGGCTACTTTTGTGAACTTCGTCTCACAATTTAATTTTTCTAAAAGAGCTCATTCTACGATCAGTAGCTTCAATTAAACAAACGTCCGAAATATGTTTTTGAAGTTAGTGGCGTGATAAATGTTTGAGGAAGAGACGAAACGTCGATCAATAAAACGAGAGAAGACTGAAAACGGGGCTGAAACGAGGTGAATGGTGAATGTCTGCTGAACCTACGGTATTGGCGTCTGAAGAAAAATAGAGTACGTAATTCGTGAAACCTAAAATAATAATTCTTCCCTTACAATTATAGAACGCTGTTTCCGTTTATCCATCTCTCTGATTAATTGACTCACAACATTATTTAATTATAGTCAAATGAGAGAACGATAATAAACGATGGAAGAAGACCCGGTTCCGGAGCCGCTTCAGGAGGCGATTTGGGATGCTGGCACTGGAGTCTCTCTCATCCTCCGAGAAGATCCGACACTTAAGGAGAACTCGAAAAAGTTCGAGATGAATGAAGAGGTGAAAGTTTGTTGTAATGAGTCACGCAACTGTTTGATTCAATAAGACACTCTTTTCAGATTACTGGTTATCGAAGTGACTATTGGTGCATGCCTCGAAAGGATCTCATCGGTTACAGCACCATCATAGTGGGAACAATCAACTGTGGAACCATTGTTCCCGACAATCCAGAAGCCAATGTTCATAAACTGGAATCTTTGTACGTTCATTTCGACTATACATATTGTGGAGCGCATCCAACAAATGTTAGGGTGAGTTACCAGTTACTCAAATTAGACAAAGTTCAGTATTTTGTAAAAATGAAGAAGAAGCTGATAACGTGGAAAATATTGGTGAAGAACGGCGGTGTAATTGAAAACAGTCAGGCTTTCAAGAATTTCCACACGCTCTTACAGTATAGTTATGATCAGTTCGGATAAAAGAGACTTCTTCAGATATCAGAAACGAACATTGAGAGCCTGTTATGAGATCGAGAAGGACTCAAAAGCGCTGAAGATTCACTTGACTATTAATGCCAAAAAAATCTCCGACAGTTTGGTTGTAGCAGCAGCAGACATCACCGCAGCTGTAAGTCAAACTACAAGATAGAAATCTAACAACTATTCAGTTGACTATCCAGCAAGGCCAAAGGTGTCCAGCTTACATTTGGAACCAAGCTCTGTTACTAGCCTATCCACATTTGGACAGAATGCATATTTCTCGACCAAGAGTGCGATGGGACTACGATGGAAAGTACATTCCTGACCCGGATTCGAGCGAGGAAACTGACGATGAGGCTGACCCTGAGAGAGAAGATAAAAATGAACTGGTTGGTATATTCTAAGCATCTTAAATTGAACATTTTTAGATGTCTATCCGATTCAAGATGTATCTGCCATACGATGAGATGAGCACAAGAAGGGATCCCAAAGTCGACTTTGAAAAGTTTTACGACAGAGTTGTTCAGAGACGAGTCAAGCCCCCAGATTACGAACTTTGGTAGCTTTTCATCAATTATTGTTTATTTGTCCGTTCAGTCTGGAGAAGCTGACCTGTGTTCTTCGTCCATACCAAATCGAAGCGGTTCAGTTTATGATCAATAGAGAAGTACAGACAGAAATCGTGATAAAAGACAATCCTTGCAGGTATTCTTATTAGTTATCTTGTATTGTTCTTTCCATAGATCTCATCAACTTTTGGAAAAGCTTCATTATTTCCCAGAGCTGGGAGTGTTCTGCAGGAGTAACGAAATACCGAAATTGAATGTCACTGGTTTGGATTCTCTTTTTGATTACACCAGCAAGAATTTAGGTGGAATTCTTGCTGATGAAATGGGTCTGGGAAAGACTGTCGAGCTGTTGGCTCTGATTTTCTCTTGTCGACCGGACAACATCGATAAATTGCAGCTGAGATCGACCCGCAGTCGTCCTCTGACCCCAGTTGACCCTGTGAGAGAAGTAGTCGACTATCTCGTGTCAACAGTTGTCGCCCAAGAAGACGGCATCTTCGGATTGCACACAATTTTGAAAAGCAAGTTGATTCGTCCCGAGACGCGGAACAAAAACGTCTACTTCAACACCAATTCTCGCCATTACTTGAAGTACAAAAATATGGAACATTTGCCGAAAATCAACTGTTCCGAGTGTGGTGTCTCGTGTCTCAAGAACAAAATGCACTGGAGGGACGAATTCACAAAAGAGGGAATTCATTTCGTCTGTCCGGATTGTATTTTCGCCGGATCTAATCTGCCGTCAGGAGCTACACTCATCATTGTTCCCCAAGTCTTGATTCATCAATGGTTCGAAGAAATTAGGAAACACGTCAGAGAAGATGTCCAGATTGATGTGAGTCGTTCGATTCCTTCTTGTTTATTCTTATTCTCAGGTGTACCTTGGAGTGGAAAAGGACGGCTACAAGCATCCTGTCTATCTAAGCCGTTGTGACATTGTGATCACTTCCTACGAGGTCCTTCGACACGAACTGGAGTACTGTGAGCCGGGAAGTTAGTTATACAAAATACAAGACTAATTCAAATATAGCTTTGCACAATCTGAGGAAGAGATCGTACGATCAACAGAGATGTGTTACCACTCCCTTGATTTCTATCGACTGGTGGAGGGTCTGTTCTGATTAACAAATATTGTGAAAACTGTTTATTTAGATTTGTCTGGATGAGAGTCAAATGATTGAAGGTAGTGGTCGAATGGCCAGTCAGATGGTCGCCAAACTGCATGGAAGAGCTCGTTGGTGTGTGACTGGAACTCCTTTGATCAAAGGACCCGATGGTATCTTTTGTTCTAACAAGCCTAAGCTCTTCTTCCCAGATATCTACGGATTGGTCTGTTTCCTCGAGCTGTATCCGTTCACCATTCGAAATGTCTGGCTCTCGCAGTTGTGGTTTCCGTACTGTGAGAAGAAACGCAACAGAATCGCCGACTTTGTTGGAACATTCTTCTGGAGAAACACGGTCAAAGGAGTTCAAGATCAGGTATTAATCTGGTTTTTTTTCATTTAAAAAACATTCAGCTGAACATTCCGGCGATAACTCAAAATGTCGTCGAGCTGCACTTCTCTCCGCTCGAAGAACGTCTTTATCAAGAACAATTAGGAAATTGTCTCAGAAACATCTGTAACTTCTTATTATGATAGTCGTTTGAAAACATATTTCAGCCGATTACATAACTCGATATCCTCACAAGGCTTCGAGGAAGATAGCGAATCTGAGCGACGGAGATCAGAGGGACATTATGGGTTTTTTCAACAAACTACGCACTTACGTTTTAACAGGAGGAAGTCACATCAAGAAAAAGAACAACAAAATGGCCGGAACTGTGGTCTATTCTGCCGATGTCCTTTTCAAAAGACTTTTCATGACTCATCGCTTAAAAATGGAGGAGCGTATAAGAGAATACGTCTATGGCATGTGCTGTAAGATCCAATCAATTTTTCGTTAAATTCTGATTTTCAGTACTTGGAGGTTTGGCTTGGATCTACGCCGACGACTCGACAGCTCTTGAAATTTATCTAAAGTTGCATGACGTTGAAGTCTTGATGGCCGCAGTGAACGAGATTCTCTCAAAACATCTGGTATAATCCATTCTCTTTTTTCTTATTTAAATGTTTAGCCTGATAAAAAGCTACAAATCGACAGAACTCAGATTATCCATTGGTGTCGGGCAATGTTGGATCTGGGACAGAGAGACGAGACCAGGAACATAATGAATGGAGCTCCGGAAATGTACAAACCGGATGCGTTGAAGAAGAGAATGAAAGAGAACGAGAAAGAGTAGTTGCAGTCAGTTATTGGCAGACGACGAGAGTTCAGATATACTAGAAGAGAAGTGGCCAACCTGAAAAAATTCTACGATGACTGGAACTTGGTGGAAGAGGGCTGGGATCGCTTCGACAAATGTTTCGACTGTTGCACTTCCTGGGTACTCGTCTATCTCGATGCCTTGTCCCCTTCACAGTCACAAAGTTTCCGCAATGCTATTCTTCAAACAGATCTCTCAATGTAACAGATAACTGCAGCTAAAAATGAAAGACTTTAGGGCTCAACAGATCCAGCATTTCTGGGACGAATGTCGCCAATCGACGTTTCCGTACAGGACTTTCTTCTTCATCAAAGACTACCTGGAGAGACAGCAAGGGAATGTCGCTTCGCTGAGAAGAAACTTGCTCGGACATGCTTTTCCCTATGACAAGGCAAGAATTCAATAAACTTAAGCTGAACTATACCATTTCAGAGGAAGAATGATTTCGTATTCGATGCAGAAGACGGAGATTTCATTCTGATGCTGGAATGTCAACACAACGCCCAGTACATTGGTAAAGAAGATACGGAAGCTGAGGACGGAGATGACGAGGCTGTTCTGGAAAACTTGATCAATCAGGACAGAACTACTACGAGAAGCAACTTTAAACTTGTGGTGGCTGAGGGATACGATGCCTTCAACTGTCCTCTTTGCGATCTGGAACGATCTGCTGTTAATCTTGAGAGCGAACTTCAAATGAGGAACGGAGAGTAGGCTGTTCCGTTGTATTTTCACGTTTTTCGTTTCAGTAAGCGTGTTTCTTTGGAACAGAACGAATGGTACGTTCTTCTGAAAGAACTATCAAACAAGAGGATTGGTGGAGCCAGCTTCTCCGAACACATTAAAGTGCTCTGGAAATGGTTTGAGCAGTGCAGGAAGACAGTATTGATGTCACACAAGGTTATTGTAGCTATGAAGGAGGTTGTCTGTCGATAGTAAGTGGTCGTTTGAACAATTTCCGCTCTTTTTTTTCAGTCGAGAGTTGAAACAAGCTCAAAGACGTCTTGAAGTAGGAATGGATGTGGATATGCCCGGCTTCTTGCAATCTGCAGTCAAGCTAACCATAAATGGAAATGATCCGAACGTCCGTTTAGCTATGAGAGACTGGGGAGTCAAGATGGACCAAACGAAGCAACAACTAGTTCGCATCCAGGCACAAATCAATTACGTGACCACTTTGAATCAGAACCAAAACACGGAAGAAAGGATGTGTCCAGTCTGCTTCGATGATATCGGCAACTCTTGGAATGTTTTTCCATGCTCACATTATCTCTGTATTTCGTGTTTTGGTCGAATCAGATTGTAAGTCTTTTATAATTTCCTTCGGTTATTACCATTGTCGCTTGCACGCAAATGTTTTCACAAATGGCAAATAATAAGAGATTGCAGACAACAGATAAACCCCAATAGTCGAAATATCTACTGTGTGACCTGCCGAGCAGTCTGCGTCCCAGAAAATGTCATCCACGTCATTTCCGCAGTTCCCCATTCACGGGATCCCATACCCGGCTTGGCCAGAGGACAACAGCTCAACGTCAAATACGACGCTATTGTTAGAAAACTGCTAGAAGTTTTACAGAACAACATAACAAACAAAGTTAGCGTTTCCTTCTCTCCAAAGATATTTATAGGTTCTTATTTTCTCCTCTCTGACAGAGTCATTGGAGTCGTTCTGTGCCGTTTTACAGCAGACAGGTGTTCGCTACAATCGTCTGTTCAGTTTAGATCCACTGAAGATAGCTTCCTTCAGAAACGACGCCAATATTCGGGTATGAAACAGAAACAAGCAACAAACAACAATTTCAGGTTCTGATAATCCCTATGCACACGGGAGCCAGTGGCCTGAATCTGACACAGGCGAATCATGTCTTCTTCCTCGAACCGTCCATTGAGAAGGCTACTGTGGCTCAGGCTATCGGGCGAATGGCGCGAATGGGACAGACTCGTGCCATGACAGTTCACAACTTTGTAGTCATGGGATCAATTGAAGAAGAAATCCAGCGCCTCGTCAGCGACATTGTGTCCAACGAAGGATGGACACTATTTGAATTGAACGAGATGCTCAATTCCGCAGCATCCGCCCATGAAAATGCAGCTTGATCATTTATATTATTCGATCCTTTTATTACCGCTAGTTTTATCTCACCACTGATACTCATTCCTTTTGGTTTGAAAAACCTGTTGTAAGTATTAGTAACGTTTATTTGCCACAACTTGTGTGCATAAACCATCTTGCCTCTCATGATGTGAAGCAAGTTTTTACCTGTCCCTATGATGAATCTCACAGTACTTAATCATTTTTATACAAGAATCCAATCAATGAAAATTTGTTTAATTCTGCCTCCAAAATATGGCAAGAAACGAGGTGTAAAACGTAAAAACTAAACTTCAACCTTTGAATTTCAAAAGCCCGCGATGTTGACATGTCAAGACTAAACTCTAAAAAGCGAGTAGTCTCCTGAAGTATTCTAGCTCGACGTCGTCTACTGTGCGGATACCAGGTCAGGTCTATTTTGACAGAACACTAGACAATGACAGTTGACATTGCGAACAGTAGCGCCTCAGACACTTGCATTCTTTTGTGAAAAGAGACGGCAATTTGCCAGTCAGTTGTGAATCCGCCACAGCTGACAGCCTTCGAAAGAAGGTGTCATGCTCGGTCTCTCCTGGTCGATCCTTCACAATCGGTACTGCTAAAGCTCCAGTCCACCGTCTACAACTGATATTCTTCCAACAAAAATTGATCTACCTATATTGACTCCGATTTGTGCTCCAAATATCACTCTCTTCTCGGTTCTTGCATTGTCAGTTACTTATAATCCCTTTCTGAAAACAACAAAGGACGAAAGAACAGTAAACAGAGTTGGTATCAATTACTGTGGCTCTATCAATATTCTTTTTTGGCGCAAAGAAGAGACTATCAGTCTTTCTCAAACGGTCCTTCGGTTCTCCAAGAACTATACCAAACACCGCTGTGGATTCAAGGAAGTGCCCAAGGGACCAGGAGAGACCGAGCATGACACCTTCTTTCGAAGGCTGTCAGCTGTGGCGGATTCACAACTGACTGGCAAATTGCCGTCTCTTTTCACAAAAGAACGCAAGTGTCTGAGGCGCTACTGTTCGCAATGTCAACTGTCATTGTCTAGTGTTCTGTCAAAATAGACCTGACCTGGTAGAGAGTAGAGACAGCCATCCGCACAGTAGACGACGTCGAGCTAGAATACTTCAGGAGACTACTCGCTTTTTAGAGTTTAGTCTTGACATGTCAACATCGCGGGCTTTTGAAATTCAAAGGTTGAAGCTCACTAACGAACGTCACTCTGCTACATAAATCAGGTGACTCAGATGATCCGGCCAAGTTTCGACCGATATGCCTGCTTCAATCATGTGCGAAAGTTCTCTCCCGTGTGTTGATGAGACGAATGAAGAGATGTCTTGACGAGCAGGTTGACGATTGGCAAACCGAGAGGCTGGATAACTTTGTAAAGGAGTCTGTAAAGCGTCAGAGATTATCCAATCAACTTGTAACAGAATTTTACGGTTTAGCTAGTAAGTGTACGATCGGAGCAATTAGGTTTATCATACTTGTGCTCGCGTATGCGTGCGAACTTAGATGGGGGCACAGGAGTAGCGAACCGTTGGGAGACGATTCTGGTTTACTTTCTTTGTTCTTTGAGAACCGAGAGACGTTACTGAAATTTACTTTCTGCACGGCTACGTAGTGCAACTCTGATAAACAAATCTTCATATAAGTTAAACGGATCTGAGGAATCGTTTTCCAGTGGTGCATATGTCCAAGCCGTCTTCCAGGAAGTTGCTTCCCGTCTCGATTGATTTCTCAATGGTCTGAAAAGAAAAGTTTTCCAAAAAAGTGTCCAACCTGTTCCCAGCAGTGAATAGCCTTCAATCCACCGCGAGACTCAAAGGTCTTCTCCAACCAAGTTTCGTTGTAATAAGTGCTCTTGTAGAAGCTGCCCGGATCTCCAATAATGGTCACAATGGTCAGTCGATCCTCAGATTTCTCCTGTCTTGAAAAGACTGATTTTCTTTAAGACTTTTGAAATACCTGTGAGTATAGGCCTTTGCCAAGGAAACCAGGAAGTTGAGAGCAGTGCTGGCTCCCACATCGAAGCCTCTTCTCTTCAAAACCTGCACAATATTTTCATACAAATATACAGCAAAGAAACATTACATGCATTGCAGCCGTACTTGCCAAGTCGGGCATTTTCACCGACTCGTGAACCACACTCCGAACCAGAGAAGTTGTTTCTCCATACAAGACAGGTTTCACATTATATCCATATCCAATTCCAGCTATTCCTGGCGAAACCCAGAAAGAGTTTCCGCTCGAGTTAGTAAACGAGTTGTTGATGACATAGTCAAAAAACAGAGAATGTTCCGAATCGGAGAGAACAACTCTGGTCGGGATGTTATATCTGGCCACATATCTCCCCACGGAGCTGATTGTTCCTCCGGTACCAGCGGAATGGACAAAGTAGTCTGGAGTCTTTTTTCCTTGTTTCTCGTCCTCTTTCAACTGATTCAAAATCTCATGGAAAACATTGGTGCTTTCGTGGTGATAGTCTCCGCTCTCATGAAATTCCTCGGCTTTGTCTGCGTTCCCAAACTGATTGATGAAATAGCCGCCTCTCTTCTCAGCTTCGTTCTGAAATGTCAATTGAAGTCTATTTTTTTACGAATTTCAAACCTGAGCGTGGAAGTTTCTCAACGAGACATTCACTTTCATGATTTCTCCTCCATGTCCGGTTATCTGGTCAATTTTCTCCTGTTCCAACTCGTTCGCAACCTGAAATTCCCTCGTTTTCTTAGAATCGGAGAGAAACCTACCACTGCAACATATGGAACCTTGATCAAGGAACACATGTAGGCCTCCGAGGCGCCTGTGTTTCCAGAGGTCGAATCGAAGACGATCGACTTGGAATGGACTTTCCCTTCGATGACGGCCCACATCAACAAAGCCCAGACAAATCTGTGTTTCAGAGTTTTTGTGGGAGTTGCTGTTTCATTTTTGAAAAAGATGTCGGCATCAGGGAACCCCTTTGGCTGAAAAGGGTTAGTGTTAAAGGTTTTTAATCAAATTACCGAGAATTTGACCAAAGGAGTGTGTCCCATGGATTCACGCTCCTTCCATAACTTGTCGATGGCGTCTCTTCTCCATTGCTCTTCCTCTTTTTCTCAAACTAGAGTCAGTCTTTTCAAGCCTTACCAGGAGTATAAGTCTTGCCAAGCGGTAATTTATGAAGCTCGATGGGAGTGATGGTGTCGGCTAGAACTGTCGGAAGGACTAGCAGCCCAAGCCAAATTAACATTTCTGAAAAGAGAACTTTATTGCGGGTTTGAAGAAAGTGTCGGATGTCCGTAAACAGTGACCCTTTTCGAAGGTCAAACCGTTTTTGTGTGAAATTGATGTTGTGACGAGACAAGATCAATAGACCGACGCTGTCATTTCATTTGTATTCACCTTTTCTTCGAATAAGAATTACTACAAGTGGACTATAAGTAGTAACATTAAAAACCCTTTTGTTTCGATGTGGAACGTGAAAAATGAGAGAACTATTTTACAAGAATAAGAACCAGCACAGACACATTTATATGAGCGTTCTCATGAGCATCAGACCGTCTGGTTCGTTGGTCCTGTTTTTTTCGACTGGAATGGAAAGGGAAAAGAGTCTCCTGTCTGAGGAACGAAAGACAAAATCGAAATGGAAACGAAGGGAACTGTCTCTGTCAGTGGATCCGGTTCTGATCTTCATCTCCGTCGCCTCAGTTGGCAGTCTATTGGTATGCTCTTTAATTTGCTAGACCATCTGTTGAACAAAATCAGTTCCTTGTTCTCTTCCGCAATGTGTTTTCAATGCGCTTCCAGCCAGATGGAGATGCCACCTGGGACTGCGATTGATGCCCCTTTCTTCGAAAAGAGTAAACACGGCAATTTATTACGAAGATCAAAATATACAGCGTTTGCAAAGATTTCAAGCAGCAGGGCATCCTGGTCCACGCTCTCCAGCTTGACATTTGCAGTCGACATCCTTAAAACGAGTGTTCAGAACTTTTCTTTACTCCAAAGGTCAATCTCCAAGTTATTACAAGTCTTTCCCGCACTAGCTTGTGGTGTTAGAAAAGTTTGAGCAGTGAGGTTGCGTGACAGAAATTGTCGTTGCAATTATTTCTTGATAAAGAAACTAGCTAAAACAGTGATCTAGCAAAACCTAATCATGTTTATCACCAGTATATCGATAGCTTCTCCGTAATGAAAAAGTTTTCGCTAATTGTAAAACAGAATTCATGCAAAAGATGTTTTTAACCCGTCAACACTTGTCAAGATTGAGAGGTAATCTTTGCCGATAGCCATAGATACAGGAGTAGGCAGGTTTTACAGAAAAGGGTGACTTTGAACGCCTACATATCGGATGTCTTTGAACCCTATAAAGTATAACGATTTGTAATCAGTGTGATTTTCTCTGCAAGACCCATGTTTCCGTTTATAGTCGAAAAAAAAAGTCCGGATACTCACTTTAAGTCTTCTCTCGGTAATATCCCTTCTGAATTTCAAGTTTAGAAATGATTAAACGCTATACCTACCCTTCAGCAGTCTTTCCAATTACGCACAGGCATCCTGAACAGTTTTACTGGCCAGATTTTACAAAGAAACTAAACCTTTGGGGCGAGGAAAACATCCTTCCTTCAGTCCCTTGAACTTGGTATTGAGTTCGTCGAGAACAGCAGCATAGTTGGCTTGAGCTCGTTCACGGACGGGATCGCGGACATTCTGGCTCGGAGCATTTTGAGTGCGCGACTTCTGTCCAGGCTGTTGAATAGACTGGGGCTGATAGTTGGGTTGTACGGCAACATCACGCTTGGAACGCTTAAATACTATCCTATTATTGAATTAATAAAAACCGCACGATACGACACTGGATAGGATCGGTGTAGGTGACAGTTTGGTCATTTCCTTGAGCGTCCTTCTCGCTACAAGTGCATCCACCAGATGGCAAGCCATTGCAGTTATCCTTCATGTTTCCAAACTTTCCGAGCAATTCTTCATTCAAAGCCTTTTTGTTATCAGCAGTGACTTGTTCAACAGGCTTTCTGCACTCGGCATCCGAACTGAATTCTTGGACTTCTTCGCCATGTCCGAGGTCAACGTTACATTTACATCCACCAGATGGTCGTGGGAAACAGTTATCCTGAAGATCTTCTATTCATTCCAAAGACTCAGACTTACCCTGAATGCTCCGAACTTGCTCTTGATCTCCTCGTTGACATTCTTCTTGTTTTCAGCCGTTTGTACTTCGACCGATTTCTTGCACTGCTTGATGTCGGAATACTCATACTCGCGATCCTGCGGCCCGTCTTTCACAGTACATTTGCAACCTTCTTCAACTGCGACGCAGTTTTCTCGAAGACTCAAGTCGCGAGCGTAAGCCTACAAAAGATCATTATACCTGGGATTTGCGGAAAAGCTTAACTTCATACCCAGAGGAAACAACTCTGCATGTTTTTGTTATCACAGGAAGTTGTGAGTTACCCATAAACAACTATAGTTCCGTCATCTCAACTTTTTATAAACACTGCTAAGAATACACACGAAAGACTTTTCTACCAAGAGGAGCCAGTTACTTGAAAGCTGTTAGGCAAACCCGACTGCTGTCTACATTCTTGTCACTTTTTGACGGCCATTACAACCAGCTAGTTGCTGGTCAATAAGTTCGTCGTACTGAATAGTTCAGACACATTGAATCTCACCTGTAGAGCTAGAAGACAGAAGACAGCAAACAGCGAAGTTGAGCTCATCATTGCTGACTGGGAACAGAGAGGGGCGGGCTGTGTTCTTAAACCCTCGCCTCGTCTCTCTGCGTCTCCGCGATCGAAGCCTTCTCTGACCTCTGTTGATACTTTTCCTCTACATGTGAAAGCCGAGTTTACACCAGCCAGGAGGGGCTCCGGGGTCTTGATACAAAACAACCCAATGAGTCAGATCAAGGGCACACATCGTCCGGAAGTAGCATGAGACCGTTTTTAGGTCATTTGTTTGGTGACTCATCCCATCCATCAACAAAGAAGTTTTGATTTATCAAAGAAAAAAGGAAAAAGTTGTGATAATTGAAGCTCTCTGGGATAAATGGAGAAATATGTCAGGCAGCTCGACTTCCGTTGTTAATCAAGGATGTTTTCTTCTGCTTGAATATCTTCGTTTTTATGAAATGACAAACTTCTCGATCACACAGCACCGAAGTGTATCTATTAGGTAGTCCAATTGAAATGACTATAAATACCTTACCCTCCCGCAGCAATGACAAAGCACCAGAAGTAACGAGAAGCTATGAACGTTCCTAAATATGGCAGGTTGGATATTTCAGGAACGACGTGATACGAGACAGTCATCAACACGCAGAGCGTTACGTTTAAAAATGTCTGAACAAATATACGAATGTTCTGGTAATTCTAACCTGTGTGGACAGCATTATCTCCTGTTTGTACCGTTTCTGATTCTGGTGATCCGAAATGTGTGCTGTGAGAGTTTTTCTGTTGATTCGAAGTTTGATTATTGTGATAATGTCAAATAGAAGAGCAACAGCGAAGAGTACAATACTGAATAGGAAATCTCCATAAAGAGAAAGAGCATTTCCACAGGGAGTTGGGGCAAAGTAAAAGAGAACCACGTCAGAGTCGTAGAAGAACTGACAACCATCTTCAAAATTGTTTAGAATAGCATACAATGATCCGTATGCGGTACTAATAAGAACAATAATGAGATTGACTAGCGTAGCTGTCGAGATGTACTTTTTGTCGCTAGAAAAAGGATACGTGACGTTGACCGAAGACAAGACATGAGCCCACTCGACAAGACGCCCGTATTGAAGAAGAGAGATAAGAGTCCGATATAGTTGTTTGTTCGAGGTAGAAACTTTTCCCATCCTCTTAAAAATGGTTTTATTGGGAGAAAAGTAAACTTACACAATCCCGTTAGGCACAACCCACAATAGAAAGATCAAGAGGAGAAGAATGCTATGAGTGCATCTCCCTTGCATGAGCATACCAAAAGGACTTCGATATATCTCACACCGTCTCATGACGATAAAAGTGACCGAAAGAGTACATATGCCTGACAAACAAGTCTGTAAATGTGAATCTTGAGTTTGTTGTCATCTTACAATGCCTATCACAACCAGAACTATAGCTCTCATAACAGCATCCGGCGGAATGTCTCCGAACATGTTCTTCGTCTCATTCGTCATCTGAAATGCTCACAATTGTGTTAATGGAAAGTTTGCTCGAGTTTTAGCCACAAGCGATGACGGAGAAATAGCAACAAACGCAGAATGAGAAAAAGGAAACGAAAAAGTGTGGTTACTTCTTTGAACTAACTTGCGAGAAAGACTTCTTTTCTCAGAAGATGCAAAAGATCAAGGACGTGAGAGTTTGAAATGACGCTAGGAAAGTTGGAGAGAATTAAACTACCGTGAAGGTCAGAAATCTCTCTGGAGAGGCTAAACGGAAATCTTTTTCAATGTCTTGAATGTCTAATTGAGATAATAACTCACACTCATCTCGCACAGAAACTTCTTTGGAAAAAGGTCCGATACAAAGTGGTTGAGCTGTTTTCAACAAAAAGAGGCGGCAGACAATCCTATTAAACATATAATTTCTTCATATTTAATCGTTTGGCTTACAGAGAATCTTACCTCAGACATCAGTTGTTTCCATTATGTCAACCGGAGCAAAAACAGAGAAAATTGTAGCTCTTCATTGTTTGTTTTTATTCGCTGAATTATGGGGATTGCCATTCCTTTTTGTCTTATAGCCTATGGAAGCGATGATATTTGTGCATCTGCCCAAATTGACACATATCTAGATTTACGGACCAGTCTATCGCACGTTCATTTTCAAATGATTCGGATTCCGGTCCAGCAGATACTCAAATGTATTCTCGTTGTCAGTTTTAACGATGAAATTCACCCCAAGTTTAGGTGTTTTTCTCAACATTCATACTTTACGCAGTATCGAGAAGTTCGCCCAATATCAGTTCCATTGAAAATCCCGGTGAAAAGAGCCCTTCTTCGTATTTTCATCCTTTTGAAAACGGTTGTAAGTTTCCAATAGCTGATCCTTATGCTAGCGATATTTCGGTGAGCGTGTTCTAATATTTTTTCCTATTTTATAGACTTGGAGATTTTCCGAGAGATTGCGAACACTCAAATGTGCCGTAGACTATCCGTTAGCAACAATGGTATTTGGTTCTTAGGTTTATTTAAGGAACAGTTAAGGATTCTGTTGGCGCAATATACATCCATCCACATTTTGCGAAATATCCAAACTTGACGGACAATAGAAAGTGCTGGGTTTTGATAATGGAAGGCGGATTGCGACGGAGTAAGGAGAAGTTTTGGGGAGTCAACGATCCTTACCATATAGCAACAATTGATGTATGTTTTGAGATTGAACTTTAAAATCTTCAGGCGCCCGAGAACACTCGGTTCATTGTAAATGCCGACGTCTTCTTGGTACAATGTAATGAGACTGAAAACAACACGATGATTTGGGAAAAACCCTTTGCAGGATTTCGTGATTCCACAAAACCAATAGATCAGGTTATTTCCATTAAGTCCAATTCCTATGAGTGTTTAGCTTGTTCCGATAGAGGAAACACCTCTTTACGACAGATTCGGTCACAAGAGAAAATCTGAACCAGTTCAACAGTCAGACCGCATTTCCATTGATATTTTAGTTATTGAGTCGACTTCGAGGACTATGTTCCAGCGACATATGCCTCGAACTTATGAGACAATGAGAAGATTAGGATTTGACTTCTTTTACGGGTACAACAAGGTAGAAAGATATGGGAACTGGTGTAACAAGTTTCAGGTAGCAGACAATTCGCTGGTCAACCTCGGTCCAATTCTGGTTGGTGATCTCAAAGAGGCTTTGGAAGCTCCAAAACTAGACGAGTCTGGAGACATCAATCTAGATTGGATTCTTCCGCTTAATCGAACATTAGATCCCACAGATCTACCCTATTTGTTCAAAATAATGAAAGAAAGTAAGTTTGATATTGTAGTTTGTAAAAATATCTAGAGTTTGGATGTAAAACTATGCTGAACGACGACATTACTCGGAGAGACTTGGGCCTATTTCACTATCCTCAAAAGGCCTTCATGAATGGATTCTACAAAAAGCCGGCTGATCATTTCTACAAGGCTTTCTATTGCCTCATTTATAACGTAAACTGAACCTTAGAAACCTTAATAAGTGTCTCAGAAATGGAGGTATCAGCCTTGTAAGGATGGCGGACAGATTCAGAAAGAGTATCTCGACTTATGGTATCGATTTGCCAACAAGTACAAGGATGTCTGTCATTTTGGATTCACGTTTATAACCTCGTGAGTTTCGTGCTGAAATAACTCAGTTCTCTTTAGATTAACCCATGACGAACCCTTCTTTATCAGTCTGATCGACGAGCATCTAAATCAAAAACTGATCACCCTCAACGAACAAGGTTTCTCTTCACTAAATGAATTTACGATTTTCAGCACTAATGGACAATTCTCTTTTTGTGATAATGGGTGATCACGGAAATCGGATTGGCGGGATCAAAGAGAGCTATACTGGACGAATTGAGGAAAAGATGCCTCTTTTAGCTGTAAGAGTGCCCCCAAAAATAAAGAAAAACTATCCTGAACAATACAAAAGCTTCCGAGAAAACAAGTTTAAGCTTATCAGGTTTTTATTAAAGAGTTTATATATTTTCTAACAGTAACTTCGACGTCCATCAAACTCTTCGCGACGTGATAGAAATGAAGTTTGGACACGAGAGGGACGATGAGGGAAAAAGAGGCATTTCGCTGTTCCGGGAGATACCGGGAGATAGGTGGGTATTTATGGTGATATAATGTCCTTGTAATGAAATTATTCAGATCTTGCTTCGACGCGTACATTCCCGAGAACTTTTGTTCTTGTCTTATTGACAGATCGACTATTAATGAAACAATTGGGAACAAGACACTTCCATCTCAAGGAAACATTTTGAAAGTATGAAAAATTCTTTCAAATAAAAGGAGTTTAGGAAGCTGTAAAAGCAATAAAAAGCTGGATATCTAAGCAGAGTCTTGAGAATTGTCTGGAGATGGATTCATTGTCAAACAACTTGCAATTTTCCGTTCTCGGAATCAATCCCTTTGCTAGATATGGTGTGCAGAAGATGACCAACAAAGTTTCGGTCGAAAAAGCTGCTGGTGGAAGGCCTCAAATGGATGTATGGACTTTGTTCTATCCTATAAAAATTAGCTTTCAGTTCTTGTGGCACGAAGCTGTCGTTCCATTCAGACTTAAGAACTCTCTTTCAATGGCAGAAACAAAGATTCGAATCGAGTACGATGCAGCCCAAGAACGATATTCGATGAATTTCGAGCCACTGGTACTCAAACCGCCTCTTAATTGTCCTTTCAAAAGCATCTTCAAAGTCTGCGATTGTCTAAACTCCAATCTCTAACCGTTTATTGGATAAACTCTTCTATGAATCCCAAATATAAGTTCAGTCTCTACACAGTCTAGAAATTTCTACGTTTCAAGCATCTTGTGAAAGCCAAGCGGATCGCAAATATCACTTTCTGAAGCAGAATACCTTAGGGAGCATGTTCGGGGGCAGTACTGGTAGTCGTGTCTGTGACCGTCTTCTTCTTGTAGTATTTCGTGGTCACGTGTCGAGAGATGACTCCAGGCTCCAGAGGAGTCTCAACGACTCTCTTTTCCTCCTCTTTCAGCAAAGAACAGTCCTTTCCAGGATCAGAAGTTGTTTGAAGGTCCTTTTTGTAGAAAACATCGTGACCTTCCTGGTCCCTGTACCCGCCATTCGTGTTGCTTTGTGTGTTGGCCAACGATCCTCTTGGAAGAGTCTCAGTCATTTCGATCTAAATACTTTTAATTTGTCAAAAATATAAAGATACCTTGGAGTAGGCGGTCTGAGCTCCAGCCTGGTTTTGGGCAGCCGAACTGCTGGTGATGGGGGCAATGACTGGAGCGGTTGTTCGAGTTTCAGTACGCTCTTCACGCTTACGATTGTAGCTGCTGGCACTGTATTGGGACAGTTGAGAGACCGGACGGCTCTCTTGCTAAAATAGTTCTTGCCATTTTTATTCACAAAACAAATACCTCTTCTCGTTTATAAGAGTGATGCGACTCAGCATGATAGTTGCTGCCTCCTTCCTGACGAAGAGGGGCATATCCGACGGGGATCACTTGCTGGCTGCTGGTGTGGTTCGTTGTGCTACTCTGTTGGAGTTGAGTAGGCTGAGGAGGATTGTTCACAGTTTGCTATATACTTTTTTTTAAAAGAAAAACCAATTTAGCTTACAGAGGAGTAGCTGTACGAAGTGTTCTTCGTTACAGGAGTAGTGGTAGTCACTTGAGGAGCCACATATCGGTCAGGTCCTGTCGAACTGGTCGTAGTTTCCTTCTTCGAATAGTGAGAAGACTGGAAGCTCTTGTATGACCCGGGGGAGTGGAGCATATCTTTTTGCAAGTGGGAAACATTGCCCTGAGTCTGAAGCAAACCAGTCTGAAATATTCTTCATCTTTTCATTAGTCGAAACGAACCTCGTATCGTGGAACATTTCTATCCTCTTGGTTCTGAGTGGAACTGCTGCTTCGCTGGAAACTCTCTTGAAAGTTGGTCTGGATGGGCTGGAGAGGGGCAGTGTTAGTCTCCTGGCTAGAGCTCGTAGTCTTGTAATTCTGTTGGAATTGGTCCTGAACTGCCTGGACAGGGACAGAACGAGTCTCTTGGGTGGAACTGGTACTCTTGTGATAGTTGCTCTCCTGGAAGCCAGTCTGCTGAACAGGTTGTTGAACAGGAATCGTCCGCTCTTCGCGAGTGCTGCTGCTGGACTTGAAGTGACTACGCTGTTCCTACAAATATCTTTTAATGAGAAATGAAATTCTTATTATCAAATCTGATCTAACAGAGGATTATCGGTATAGAACTGGCATGATCTATACTATAAGCGTGTTATTTCCTATTAGTCTGCTAACATAATTTGCCTATTCTACCACTCTCGCACACCTGACGTTCAGTCTGCACAGGAATGGTCTCCCGAGTACTCTTCCTGTACTGTGATTCCTAAACTTTTTTTAAAACGTTCAAACGCGGTTGAACCTGACGGGTTTCGGTCACATGCGGTGATCCAAGCATTTTTATCTCATGGAAACGACACTGGGAAGTTGAGCATTAAACTATTTGGATACAGAAATAAAACCTGTCGACTGTCCTGGGCAGTTTGTTCTTTTGACTCAAAACGATTGCTCGCTTCTTGATGAGTTATCTGCTGTTCGGGAAGGAATGTTCCGGCCTAATAAGACACAAATTTTAAATTTTTTTTTGATTCAAACTACTCTTCTTGCAGGAGATGTTTGTTCGACTCGTTCCTCGCTCTTTTTGCTGTACTTAGAAGAGCTGTATTCCTAAGAAAAAATGAGGTTACTTAACTAAAAGGAACTAGCAAGTCTAGAAGCTATGATTAGATTCTACTCGCACCTGATGAGCAGTTTGAATCGGTTGAGAGCTCGTTTGAGACTCCTCCATTCTGGAGTGATATTCCTAAATATTTTTTCCCAGTTGTTTCAAGTGTGAACCTGGTAATTCTGTAGGCTAGCAGGTTGACTAGGACTCATCGTTTTATGAGTCTCACTGGTTTTTGTCTCTGACTGTTTCGAGTCAAACCGACTCTCCTGAATAATATAACTCTTTTTCTACTAAAACTCTTACAACAAACGACAGTCAGCAAAGTAACTTGATAAGTCACCCGAGCAACTGAACATTCGAAGCATGAACTGAGAAAGCAACATATGGAACACAAATCGCCAAATGATGTCCATCAACTCATTGGATAGCAGTTGTCTCTATTTTCTTTCTAGGCGTCAGTAAAAAAAAAGCGTGGCAAAGAAACCTCATGGATCGATACTGGCAGTGAACAGACACTCCTTGTCTCGCTCTGACTCCGCTCACTACGGTAATGACACTCCTTTAAAACGACTCACTCCAAAAATGATAAATAGACGTACCTGATTGTATCCACCAGGATACGTTGTAGTCGTCGTGGTCTAAAGAAGAAGATAATTGGGTAAAACAAATAAATTACAGTGTAGCTCGTGTTCCGTGGGGAGTACTGCTGACCGCCTTGGTAGTTTTGTTGGTGGCTCGAGAGGTAGTCTAATTGATTCTGGTTGAATCCAGTGTTGGCAATGTTCATGGCGTTCGTTCCAGAAGAAAACGAGACTGGGACTGGCTGAGAACTGTATTGCTGACTCTGGAATATAATATTGTTTTTTAGTTTATTCCCTTTGCTATATATTTTTCCCTGAACTATGTAAATCCTACTAATTTTCAGATTGACAACATGTTAGCACACTGGACGGACACACCTGGTAGCTCTGCTGCTGCTGACTGCTCTGTCCACTCTGCATGTAGTCTGAAGCGTTCTGCCAAACTTGATGCTTCTCCTGAGCAGACTGGCTCCAAGATGGAGGAACTTGCTGAGGGATCTGCAAAGGGGAAGTGCTGGGTGTGGACAGCTGGTTTCTGGTGGGCGGCAAAAGTAACAGAAAAAGTTTGACACATGTTTGTCGTCTATCGCCTATGGATTAAGAGGATGTTAACCTTGGCAGACGCTGGTAGATTGACTCGAGCATCCGTATCAAAGGCCTGACGTTCCCAGGCTCCCTTCCGTTGTTGAACTGTACGCGACCAGTTCGGTTCCGAAGTGTAAACCTAAAGTTGATGGTTAAAACACAAAGGAGACCAAAGGGAACAAAGGATAAGCTCAGAGTTAGCGCTAGAAGTCTTGCTCGCCTGGTATCTACGACCGAGACAAGGATCCGACCGATTTTTCCAGTTCACGTGCTTCCTTAGGGCGCTGTGTGACCAGTAAGGAATTGTCGGATTAAGCACACGTCGCTCGATAGCCTGGTCGGATAGAAGTCGTTCTACGGTCACCTCTCTATCTGTATCAGCTTGTCGTTGTCTCCAGACATTCGTCTGTTCCGATGGAGCAGAGCTGGTATAGACGGGTCTTGTTGATGTTCTGGGAGCGCTAGCTGATCTTCTCGCAAAGTTTGTAGCACAATTGGTCGAGTAAGTGACAGGCTCTGGTGGAGGTGACAAATGATGAACGGTCACATGATCCCTCCTGAATCCACCAGGAGGAGCAAAAGCTGTTCCAAACTCCGACTGGTCAATATGTCGGACTTCGTGACGGATCTTTTGGTTGGAGAGCGTGTCTCCGACTAGAAGATTGGCGTCCACACCGTCGACATTGGGAGCCACGTACGAGTTACAATGGCTACGGGTGTCCGCACTGTACCTAGGACGAAGTCTGGGTGGATCACTACAATATCCTCGAATCGGTCCTGGGGCTACGTAGCCCTGAAAGCAGTTGGGTAAATGCCTCTGTTACTCTTTACTTGCTCCCAGCCCATGCAAGCATTGAATGAATTACACGACACACCTTTCCAAAATCACTTCCTCCCATCTCAAAGCCGGGCTGACGGTGTTCTCTTTCTTCCTTTCTGGAGACGTGTCCCTCATAATATCCAGACGATCCCTTCTCAATTGGCAATCCTTTCGTGTAGTCGATTCCACCGCATTCGTATCCTCGATCGTGATAACTAAACTGAACCTTATAGAATCCACGCATGTTCAAACTTCGAGCCGGTGCTGTAATGTCTTTGACGCTGTCCACCATGTTGATACTGCCAATAAGCAGGTCCTCCTCCCTGAGGATTGACAGCATTAGTGTAGGTTCGAGTCTTCTCAGCATGTTCCCAAGGAGTGTCGTGATGTTCGCGTCGAGGCTGACTGGGACTACGAGAGCCGCTGTACCGATGTTGGAGTGGATCAGCCGGAGTTCGAGAACGAGCTCTTTCACTCTTCTCGCGAGCATAACGAGCCCAATGTGGCTCTTGGCCACGAGGAATATTGGGAGCTTCAGCAGCTGCAATCTTTTCTTCGAAATTGGCTCCAAAGTTTGAATGGTCGCCTTCCTGAAACACTGCCATACCTCAAGTAATTCGATGATTACCTTGAGATATCTCAAAGTGGCACTCTTGTTGGGATCAAAATGCTTATCCGATGCCGGCATTGGAATCGGCGAGCTGCCTCCCACTTGTTGCTGGAATTGCTCAGCAGCAGTCTCTCTGGAACAGTTCAATAAGATCGTGTACTATTGTTTACGCGCTTTTCCTACAACCACATTACAATTTCTCTAAAATAACTCTGATTACTGCCCTTGTCTGCCACGTTCGTAATAGATGCCACATGCTTGAGAGTCTTCCGAGCTGTGTAAAGCTTGCCGCATTTTGTTGATGGATCAATGAATGTGCCAAAGCTTGCTCGAACGGATTCTATTACCGTCGGAGAACTTTAAAAAAGACCGAACTCGACTATAAATAGCCGCAATTTTTAATGCACATACTCTTAGATTTTTTATCTCAGTGCGAAACATACTTTCTGCAGTCGAGAGAAGAAAAAAGGGAATATTTGTGATTTGCCAGTCTTTAAATCATGTAGCTACAACATGTAATGGAGTAAAATAATTTTTGGGAGTAGTTTAGTGTTTGCTATACTCAAGAAAACAACGAAAAAAGAAGAGCATACCTGTTGTAGAGATCCATCGGGGAGTTGTATTGAAGATGAACAGCTTGAGCGGACATTTCTTCTGTTGGTGTTATCGGCAGAACCTGCAAGTTTGATAGTTTGAATGAAAAACTGAACTGACCCTTGGGACTTGTATTCGATGATGAAGAACGGGACCTCTTGGATTCGGATGTGAATACGAGAAGGGAGTTTCCTGTCTGAAATGATCTTCTCGCTTCTTAATGAATAGAAAAAACTGAGTGGGCGACAGGCGTACCTGAAGCGAGTGTTCTCCCAGCGACTCCGAAACGCGGCTGCCAATGGAGCAGGCACCCAGACCCCGTCCACGGATTTCATAAAAACAGAACCACTGGACACAGCTGCATCTTGACCAGGGTGGAGGGAGTGTTCAGGCTGACCACTCGGGGTGTCAAATAGCCATCACAACAACCCCTATCTTCTCGTTTTCAATGTTCTGAGCCAGAACATGACGTCGAAGATATGCCTTCCGGTCCACTTTGTCTACTTCCTCTGGAAGAAAGAAAGGCTGTTTCTATTCTGTCTAGTGACATTTTTCTACCCAGGGAATACATTAGATTGGTTTATTCAACACGTCAACATTATATGACCACGATCAATTTATGACCTTCTTGGGGGCTTCCAATTCTTCGTACAGTCGGACGGATCCACACACCGACCAGTGACATCGTCTCGTAAATATCCTGCCTGACACTTACACGAATTGTAGAGACAGACATCCATCGACATAATCTGAAGTTTTTCTCCATCAGTACAAGCTTCTTTTGTACCGGATTGGGATTGAAACAGGAGGCTTCGATTGGAGCTCCACAGATCAGAAGAGTTTCATTCGAAGAGCATATGGCAGGACACTTTTCCAGTTGGTAACACTTTCCGCGATGGCGATAGTAGCCGTCTCTACAGCGACACTGACGTCGGTCACAGGTTTCGTAACAGCGGGAGTTCAACATCTAAACTCTGGTCGTTGCTGGTCAACAAATTAGAAACCTTGTCCGGATGGGAGCATGAGTTCTGACACGAATTGAAGCACATCAACGTCTCGTTTGGATCTTTGCATTCCGTCGGTTCTGAAAATAAGATTTCTCGATTGTTTTCAAGCGATAAACCATCTTGTTGACTCATTTTCCAACTGCCCGATTCAGGACAATCGTCGGCCAAAATACATTCTCCCACATTGTTTCGCAGATATCCTTCTTTGCAGACACACGCGTCCAGTTGACTTATCTCTTTGAAGTAGGTCTAAAGAAAGAGAGAGGTAGGACTTTAGCTCTATTCGACTAACAGGAACAGGATCATCACAAGTCGGCTGGGTCAGTGAGGCATAGGGTACCACAGTCTCATTGACTCCACAATAGTTGACCGGACAATTTTCAGTCTTGACACATCGTCCCTCGTTGACCAGGTAGCCTTCCTCACAGACACACATATCCTGTTGACAGTCCTCGTGGCAAATGGAATCTACGCTCTAAAGAGGAATGTTACTTGATTTTCCCAATAAATTACTCGAGTTGGATGTCGACAAGTGTCACGGCATGTGTTGAAACAGCCGATTTCCGTGTGGGACATTCCACAGAGCATCAGATGCGGACGACGGCCGCGACCTCCGAAAAAATCGCGACCTGAAGTGGAGGAAAAAAGGCTGAGCAGCAGTAGAAGTATGGGTGGTCCCATGGCTGAAAGAGACTGCCGACTGAGCATTAACAAGTGACGCGAAGAGTTTACGAGAGCGGAAAGAATAACTTTTGATCTTCATGTTCTCGAGAGAGGTGAGCAGAAGAAAAAAAAACGAGGAAGAAAAGAGAAAACTAAACTATATCAGCCAGGGCTGCTTCGAAAAGAGTCGACAAAAATCTGAAAATCTCAATTCTGACTGATTTGCAGCAGCTTATCCCATTCCTAATCTTGCTTTTATGGGATTGGAATACAGCTTTTTGTGAAGCCGTGTTGGAGTGAAGACATACAGCTGAAGAGGAGAAGTCCACAAAGCTATTGAGAGCTGTTCGTGCCGCACCTGCACATTGCAGAATTGGATCTGGAAAGGGGAAGAGCGTCGGAAGAGATGTACGTGGCGGATCTGCGACAGTTCCGACTGCGAAGAGATTAATGGAGCAGATGCTTTTGGAGACCGCTGAGGGGGATGATCCTCTCTTCAAAATTAGTTCCAATTCACTAAAAATTCCCTTTTTCATCCTGTGAGGTAAGATGGCAAATAGACGATTCAAAGCGTTCAGGCGAATGACGTCCCTCGACATTTCGAGAATCCAACACAAGCCAAAGGTTGTCATTAGGCTGTGATTGTAGTCTACAAAGACATGCAGAACCGAGGAGAGTCGAAAGATCTACGAGTGTTACCTCACAGGGAGTGTTTGCAAATGGCCTTGAAGAAGTTTATGTAAAATCGAATAGAGTAGGAAAAGAGTTAGGAGAGAATATAAAACAGCTTATGTTTCGCATATTTATATACTTCTTTGACACGCGATCATTAGCGCTCACTAATTGTTTTCCGTTTCTCTCACGTAGGTACAAGAACTTAATTTTCTACTTAATTAATTTCTACTTAATTTTCCAGACCCTTTGTTATTGCAAAATATCTAAAGTCGTGTTCGACGTTCGAAGCACTCCTCAACACTAAAATTTGATGGTGTCGGCAGAGATTGGAAAGAAGACAACAATTATCGGTGATTGGTATGCAATAAAGATTTGTCTGGTCAATGCTTCTTCACAGGGCTGTTCTCAGTAGGAAATAGTTTTCGTTTAAGATTAGTATCAGGAATGGGGTCAGCATGACTACAATTCGCTATCACGAGAACTCGAATTGTGGCTGAACCTATCGTAAAGGTTACTTATTTTCGCCAACCTTCTCCTCCCTTTTAGTTCAATACGTAGTGCCTTCCGCCATACCTACAATACCTAACAAGCTAGAGCCTTGACTAAAACATTTCAAATTCGTGTCTGAAGATCTCAAATCTATTAAATTCTGTTCCATCTGTCTCCCTTTGTAAAAAAAAAGCTACTGTCCGTTCTGCTTTCGAATCCATCCTGGTCCTACATAGATGTCATTAAGCGCAGCTGTAAGTTCATGACAGTCAAAAGATCTCGCGTGTTCAGACGAATAATACCTGGCGAGTACGCAACATGTTCTAGGATTCTTCAACATTTTCTTGGCGAGCGCTACAGTATTTCTTCGCATCGCTAGGAAGATTGGACTTTGTCAGTTGTCCAGAAAGAATCCAACACTCGTTTCAGGCTACGACTGGGAGATAGTCATTCGAATAGCAGCTGATTTTACTGGGACTAATTTCGTAGCGCACATATGTATCAATATTATGATAACTGTTAATCGTCTAACAGCCGTATTAATCCCTTTAGACCACAAAAGGGTTAGATTTTGAGAGGATTAGAATGCTTTTAGATCTGGAAACTGAACAATTATTTACCAGTTACTATTTGTTTGATAATAATATCCTTTCTTTCGTACACGACTGTGTTCACTCGACCACGAAAGATTTCGATATCAGACGAACTTTTCTGCTCTTGTGATGGAGATGTGGCTGAAGAAAACTAAAAAGTACTTCTTCAGTTTTCACTAATAGTGTCTCTGTTCGCAGTCACAGTCTTCGAATGCGATTGCCTTCTGATCAGTCCGTTGACCATCTACCAGTTCTCGGTTATGAAAAGAAATAACGGAATCGCTGGCGACCGGACAGAAGCTGTGAGTTGAATCCGTTTGTAGAAGGACCTAATTGATTGAGAGTATGGCCTTCTTTGCGGCGATCAAGGGTGTTGTCTTCAGTTTCGAGTTTCTCTTCGAACTGGCTCGATTTGTAGAAATGAAGGCGATCATGGGGACATGGCTCATGACTTTTGTCAAAGATCAGGTATGGTTCATTCGTGTGAAAACATTTATTTTAGTTCTACGCCTACTTTTCCTTCTGATGATCTTGAATGCCCCAACCTTGTTATTTCTCAGCACTCCTCTCCGATTGGAAATATTCCAAAAGCTCGGACTCGCGAGGACTACGACCGTCGTTCCCATTCAGAGTTCTACTCTTCCTTAATTTTTCTGTTCTACTCTGTATTTGAAGATGTGGTCAGAAGCCGTCAAGCTGTCTAATAATCGTCTGAATTACTCCCTACAAATCTCTTGTACTTCTTTTGGGGCTCGAATATAAAAAAGGATTTCACCATTTCTGTCACTTTACTCGTCCATGTCTACAGAAACAGAAAAACGTGATTTGCTATTTACTTCTTTTCTTCGTCATTCTTGCTCTTCGAGCTCTGCAGCTCCTCCATCTCGTTTGGATCGATCATCATGTTCAGGACGGGGTCGAAGACGGGTTCTTTCGACTGCTGAGACACTTGTCCTTGATCAGTTCCGCCGGCTGGCTTCGCGGGAGCCACATCTGAGTCTTTTTTCATTTCCCTCACTTCGGGGTGCTTTTGAGCTGTTCTCATCGGCTTCTGGCTGTTGGTCATCGATTTCTGCTCCTGATTGTTCTGTTCAGGCAACATGGGTTCCGCTTCTTGAGATCCATTCGCGTTCTTCTTTCTCTTCTGTACTAGAAACCAGTAAAGAAGACCGGCAGTCACTCCCACGGCGATAAGGAGAAAAACGACGACAACTACCACGACGATGATGGTCGTCTTGCTCTCCTCCTTCTGCTGGTCTCCAGACTGAGCGCCACTCTGTTCGGCATTGTTTCCAGACTCTTCATCCGAAGTCGTTGTAGACTCCGTGTCTGTTGACCTCGTAGTTGTTCTAGCCGCAGAAGTCGTAGAAGAAGCAGACGTAGTCGTAGTAGTGGAAAGGACAAGTCTGGAACTTCTCGTCAGACCAACCGTCGTAGAAGGGATGAGTCTGGTAGTGGTTTTACCAGTTGTGGTCGTAGGAACTGCAGAGCTCGTACTCGTTTTGGACGAAGTAGAAGTTGAAACACTGGTGTTGCTTCCGTCAGTTACGGTAGTTGCCGTCGTAGTAGTTTCAGCTGTACTGCTACTTTCGGTAATAGTAGAAGCAGTGGTTGTGACAGCAGTCGACGTGGTTGGAGTAGCGGAACTCGTAGAGTTTTCAGTAGATGTCAGAGCTTCTCCAGTAGAACTGCCATTTGCGGACACAGTAGTAGACGGCACTTCTGTCGTGGCCGTTGCAGCTACCTCATCCCCAGTCTTTTGATTCACGCTTTCTGCCTAAACATGACTGTGGTTCTGTTCTTTGAAGACGATATACCGAGGCGAAGAGAAGCAGAAGGAGGAAGAACTGTTGCATCCCGAGGCAAACACGTAGTCAACTGAGTCCAGGAGTAACTGCGAGTTTAGATTATTCACGACTTGTCAAGACTTGTACCCATACAAGTAATCCACTTAAAATTGCTCCCAGGTCTCTGTGTGTGTTAGTGTCTGTCTGTCGGAAGCTTTAATTGGCAATCAAAATGGAGCTATTTGTGCGCAAAATTAAGGGGAAAAGAATTAGTGTAACAAGTTTAGACAAGTCAATTTGCAAGTGCGTGGACTTTGATTATTTTTGACTGGGGAGTTTCCAGACAATAGAGAATCAAGCGTGGGTTAGGAATATGGGAAAGGGGTTTCTACTATAACTCTACTCCAACGGGGTGAACAAGAGAACAGGGATAGGGGAGAACAGGAGCACGGACAGGGATACGAGAAAACCGGGAAGAGCAGAGCACATTGCAGAATGCAAGGGCGGACAGAGAGAAAGTGTCGAGCAATTAGAAACAGAGGGACAGTGGGACAGAGAGGGACAGAGAGACAGAGATCTGTCTCTGTACTTTCAATCCTTCCAGATTATCTTTTTGCTTTGTGTACAGTATTTAAGCTACTCTCATCTATTAATTGATCTGGAGAGAGATCAAATAGCAAACTGCTAACTGTTATCTGTTTTGAAAAGGACAAAACTAAGTCACTTAGCCCCGGAGGGGCGTAGCACAACTTGTCTATTTTAAATTGCTCCCAAGTCTGTGTGTGTGTGTTTGTGTGTCTGAGGCTCTATTTGAGGATAAGGAGGGGAGCTTTGTGCGCAAATTAGTTTTTAACAAGTCGCGACAGGAAAAGCAAGTGCGTGAAGGGTTCTTATGACTTTGATTGTTTCTTTGGAGGGTCAGGGAGAGTGACTGGAGCAGAGTGACAAGGGGAGAAGAGACAGTAAGACTGAGACTCACTAAAGCTAAGAACGGGCCGGGCGATCCGTTCAGGTCCTATATTTTGAAATTAGGCTTGGGAGGGAGTGGGTTCAAATACAATTTCAGTAGTTTTTTTGGAGGGTCAGGGAGAGTGACTGGAGGAATGAAAGGGAAACCACGACTATCTGTGACAGAGCGAAGTCATGAATTTCTACTTTAGCCCTGGAAGGGCGTTGCCAACCTTGTAATTTTTATAAGTTTCACTTGTACTTGACTTGTTAAAGACATGAGTTACTCTCGAAGTGTCAAGAGACTCCAGTCTTCAAGTGGATCTCCCTCCAGACGGTTCTCTAGGCTCTACTCGAATCTACCCGATGTGGCTGCTACTGCCTCCACTCTTCTGGTCGTGCCACTTATGACGACGTGTGGTCGAGAAGAAGAAAAAGGCTGAAATGAAGAAAAAGAAAGAAGAGAAGCCGAAGAAGGAGACGGAACAGCCACGACCACCTAGAAGGAAGAAGAGAAGTACGACGACGACGACTGGAACGGGAGTCAAGCCGTACACGATGTCTCCTCTCGACAAGACTCAAAATTCTTCTCTCAACCCTCGTCCTCCTTCCAACTACCTCGCTCCTGTCCAGCCACTGCCTCGTGCTGCTCCGCTTGGAGAAGAGGACCTGTGTCGATGCAAGGACTACACTCCACAAGTTTTCTGCGAGCAACAGTACCTCTTCGATCTTTTCAATGAGCAGCCAAATCTATCTCAGTAAAACCATATTTTTTCCTCGCTTTCAACTGTAGAGGTCTAGCATTGCATATCAAGGTACAAGTTCTAGGTTATCTTTATTTAAAAATTTTCGAGTTACAAGTAAAAAAGAGGAAAATGTTTTGAAGCACTCGGATAGATGTACAGGGATTCTATGTGGTCCTTATTATCGTTTGCACAGACAGAAAGCTCGCATAGCAGATAGAACGACTAGAGCTCCATAGCCTCCTGCTGCCGCCCAGCAATTATAAGCGTTCTGTTTGAAGAGTCTGTGTGATTGAAATTTAAAGGAGAAAATGAAAAAAGTTACTTTTCAATTGCTGTTTTCCTTTCTGACCAGGGTTTTTCTTCCATTCCAGAAGCTTCGTTCGGCAAATCGTCAAGAAGACCGACCGACTGGTTATAATAGAGACCTCCAAGAATTGCCTGCAAAAATTCTCATTCTTTTATACACAAAATTTCACAACTTAACTAACTTTGGAAACGATGTATATTTACATTGAAGCGTTGAATCATATTTTTCTCTGGTAACCTAGGTGACAAGCCTCTCTTTCCCCCTACAGAGAAATTTCATTACCCGAGTCCCGCAGAGATTCTCTGACTTGAATATTTGCTATCTACGTTGCACTACGGTACTTTCAGTGGATTGAATGTCTGCAAGACCTTTTTTCTGTTACCACGTCATTCATTAAATTACTGAAAAGAAGTTTGTGAGAAAGACAAACAAAGTTGTAATTGGTCAGCAGAAAACACTTTCCTTTCCCTCCGAACCATAACTTTTAAGGGAAAAAATATGAAACATACCAGGAATACGGTGCCCCAGATGGACATGAAGAGGATGAAACCCGTGCATTTGGGACCGATCATGATCTAAAAATTGATGATTTTGGGAATGAAAGGACACGAAAGAGTAAAGTTGTGCAGCAGACCGGTAGTCTTTTATCTTTCGTTGCTCTCGTCTCTTATCAGCCTCTAGCAAATGGTCCCGTCACGCTCCCAAAGAACCAAGCCCGAAGTTTATTCCGACAGAAGAAGCAGCTAACCGACAATGGCACAAAGAGACAAGTTTAGTTTTTTATATATTAGAAGTAGAAGCGACCGGTCAGTTTGTACATACGACGGAGAGACTGCTTGTCGTAAAAGGAGACTGGGTTGCCAGTAGGGACTGTCACGGTCACCTGAATTGTTCTTATTATATTGAAATGGGAAGAGGTAAATGATAAAAACGAAACGAACCCCTTGATCATACATCATATGCCTGTTGAACGCATGATCCTGAGGCTTTCTCCACTCGTAGGCCGAGTAGGCGAATCGGTTGGCGTAGTCATCAGCCTTAACAAAATATCTATTCAAATCCGAACATGACCTCACTTTTAGTCTGGATCCAACATACCGATCGAGATACTTTTGTGACTCTCTCAGATACGACTTGTTGTTGTTCATCTTCTGAAATGCCGGCTCTATTCTTTCAAAAAAGATTTGACCTCGTTGAAAAATATTCTCTTGGTTTGAAAGGTGTAGTAGGGAACGTGACTGCTGGCGTTACTGACATAGTTCAGTCCGCTCTGATTCGGTTTGTAGGGCTTGTTGATGATGTCGTGAGTGTCCTTAAAACGAGCGACCGAGTAGCTGTTGTTGTACCAGTTGGACACGTGTGGTTTGTAAACAGGAACCGTGTGGACGATTCTCTCCGCTTCTCTGTAATTATACATTTCATTGATCTGTAGAACATCTGTTCCCTGTTTAATAATGTAGCAATAACTCTGAGAAAAACGGACGGGGAAAAGTACTAGGCAGATGTTTTGGAACCTACCTGCAGTATTGAGGGAGAGCGAGGGAAGGAGCTAGAGAAGACACCGAGTCGGACTTTCTGATTGGGAAATCGTGAACAGCATCCTGTCAAATGTATAATCATCAACCTATTTGACTCACCTTGTAATAAGTCAGCTTTGTGAATGACGCACTTCTTGCCAGCTGTTTCGACTTGCTCCAGACGTCGGAAATGTAGTTGTCGTACATATTCTGAGCCCTAGCTCTTTCCACATACTTCCTGGAACAAGAATTTCAATTAAAAGTTGAATAAATTTACGTTTTCGGATATTCTTTCCACCACTTGGTTTCGGTGTCGACGTCGTCCTTGGCGAATCGGGCAGCGCTCAAAGGAGACATGGTTATTACCTGGAAAATTATAAAGTTTTCCGAGGAAAATGGAAGAGAAAGGACAAGAGGATCGATGTCTCAGGACTCAGGTGTGGGCGTAAGTATTTTCATCGTTACACTGCTAGTCGAGCCAGGCGGACAGCCGATGGCATCCAGTGGAAATAATTGCGATTACGGGGTCAATCAAAATAAATATCACCTACGACTTGGAGACAAAGCTGACTGGATGAACGGCAATGACCGAGGTTGTGTTCAGTCTGTTGGACCAAGAAAGGCCCAGTCTTTGGACTACGTAATTTCTGAACTTAGCCTCGATCGGACAGAATTCATAAAACACCTGTAGGGCTTCGTGGTGAAGATGCAGGCTAAAGAACAGCTGATTGTTTTCATCGAAAAGTATGGTAGACAAATTGGTATTGCCCCTGAAACCAGTACAGTTTTCCTTTTTTCAAGAAGCGATACAATTTAGGAATGTCGTTTTTCCGTCCTCGACGCCCACAAGAAGTTGATAGGCGGCACAGGCTGTTGGCACGAGGCTGCATAGGAAAGAGGCCGATAGCTAAGAGATTTATTCGAATAAAAACGAATTTTCTTGCCTGAATGATGAGACTTTTCATCGCCGACGTGTGCATATGTTTGGTTCTGAGACTAGTGGATGATTTTTTCAGAATCAAATCCGAATGAATGATTATGAAATTTATGCAAAATATGGCAGCAATCATGGCCGAAATGATGATGACAGCCCATGGAACTGTTCCCGGTCCACCGAAAGTGATAGCCCCTTCTTGAATGGTGGTGTTAGGGTTCCTCTGAATATACTCGTTCACAAGAGAGTCTTGTCTCACGGAAAGAATAATCTGTCGACTGGTGGGTATGTCGAAGAAGCTAAGATAAGAACAGACAAAACATCCTCCTCCGGCAAAGACATACTGTACGAACGGCATGACCGCTGCGCCGATCCAAGGAAGTCGAATACCGACCAACGGTAGCAGTATCCAGTATCTGTAAAACAATCCAACCGCCAAACTACCATCAATTGCTCCGTGTAGTAGGATCGAAATAGCCTGCAACGTCCGTAATTTGATTAAGCAGCCGACTAACAAAGAGAGTGGGAGTCTGTATCCTGAACAAGGAAAAGCCAATGCCACGAGGAGCAAAGTTTAACAACGGTTCAATTTCAATGGTCGGCTGAAAAGGTAAGGCGAGAAACATCGTTTCAAAGTAGGCTGATATCTGAATCATCTTAGACCTTATTTCTTACAGTCTGTACCTGAATGTTAAAAAGAATCCACTTGAACGTTTTCATATCTGACGGAGACTTGTTGAGAATAAGAAAACATGTAATGTAGGACAGAAAAGAAGAAATAATACAATCGCAGTAGTACCAAACAACATACGGGTTCATAGGACGAAGTAGAGAAACGGAGTGAGCAGGTGCAAAATCGACAAAGTTATTCGAATATGTCATTGATATAAATTCATGAAAAATATTCGGTCTCCTTTATGACTCCGTTCCAAAATCTTCCTACGGAGAACGGGCAAAGGATCTGCAACAAAAGTCCAACCAATGTAGATTTTTTTGCTGTTTTTTTTCTGAGACAGGACGGTAGAAAAAATACAATCGAAGCAGTAACAAATAACATACGGATTCATGGGACGCCACAGAATTGTTTCAGGTTATATTCTTTTTTTATTCCGAATCAAACCCCCACAACTTGACTCGTTCGTGCGTAATCCTTCTGCAGAACTTGAGAGGAAAGGGCAACTACGTTCTCAATGACCTTATATCTCAAACAAAAAGAAACGAATCGGTTTTTACTGAATCGGGTCAGTTTCTTAATCCTCTGAGTAACTTCCGTCGAGAAGAATTTGTCCGCCGAAGATGGCCAACCTGATCCAACCGCATTCCTTCAGTGCGGATGCACTTGTTCAGCACTTGCTCGCCATTCTCAAGACACACGGTAGGTTACAATTCAAATAATAATACAATCATTTTTAGAGGATAGAATCCAAAGTTTGGAAGAGATGAACTCGCGACTTGAACAGGAAGTTGAACGTCTTCAAGCCGAAATCGAAAAACACAACGGAGCCCGCAAAGATCTGCTCAACTACTGTCGGACCATCGAAGCCAAGTTTCGAGAAAAATTGAATCCACTCGGATTCGACAATGTTTAAACCGAATCCTCAATCCCTAATTACCTCTTGAACTGAATAGGAGGTCTGTATCATATCATTTTTCAGTTTCAATCGGTATTTGTTCATCTGTGTAAAATGTTTTATTGAATCAAGGCTTGTTTACCCGCATAAGTTTACGTCCGTAAAGCCGGCGTTTGTCAAGAGACTGAGAAAAGTACTGGCTTCCATTTGACTCAAAGTCAATGAGATTGTGTCTTTCTTTACTTGGAATTCTTTTTCTCGTCGGATCTGAAACGTGGCCAATTTTAATATGTTCTTTTCGAACTGACCAATATAATGCTACATTTAATCTTTGACTTTTCATCCGGCACACGAATAGTCAAAGTTACTTGTCCGAACGCGTCTTCCGCAGATTCGTCCTTTACCGCTTGGAAATTCGAAGGACTCGCGCTGCTCTCGAAATTGTCTTCCAGTTCTTCCTGTTTGACATCTCCCGCCAGCAACAGATGTGCGGCTATTCCGATATCATCTCCATGGTCTGAACAAAAAAATGAAAGGCTTATTCGAATGCTTACGAGTGAATCCAGCCAATCGCAGTTTCTCTTCCAGAGGGGAGTCGACCCATCCTTTCATTGTTCTGAAGGATTGTCGTATTCTTTCGTCCAGTTGATCCCATTTCGGAGGACCAGAGACGAGTTCAGGCAGATTTGCACTGGAATCGTTGATAAAAGCAAATTAATTAGGTATACTTACATTCCCAGATGATCAGCCAACTTCTGATGGCTCACTTTCAGTGTTTTCAACTCGTTTCTTATCATTTTAGCAACGGAAAGGGTGTTCAGTTCGGGAAACTCTCCAAAAATTCGTTGTCCTTGAAAATATTTCCAGATTATTCGCAAAATTCTTACTCTTTCTCGGGGAGGAAACCATATGAGTTTGGCTTAAAATGGCTCTTTTCTTCTGTTCCAATTCCATTTCCTTTTCTGGCGGAAAATCGCCGAACAGATCTAACCAAGCTTTCAGTTTTGTGAACATTTGTCGTCCGGGCGGATTCAGTTTAGACCACGGGATAGGCTGTCGAAGGATGACAGAGAGTCGAGCATTGTCTCTGAAAACCCATGTTCTAGAAACTAACTGGACTTACAATCCAAGTTCTGCCGAAAGACCACGAATGGAGTTTCCCTCGGCTTTCAGTCTCTCCGTAACTTTGACAGCAATATCTGCCGTGTCGAGAGTATTCTCTTGATATTCTAAAATAAGAGTTTTTGAACTAAAATTTAGAGACAGCCTACGTTGTATTTTCCCGACAGTTCTTTCTTCATAAGGGATTTGGAGATACTTCCACAGCTGTCTGGCTTGTCGCTTTCCACTGGTGTTGAAGCTATCGTACGAGTTTGGATTCTTCATCACAGAATAGACCCAAGAGTACTTTCTGAAAAGAATTTTAAATAAAATTTGTACAAACTTACACATCTGCTCCTTTAGCATATTCCGCGACAGTTGCTCCATACTTTTGCATCTCTTCGGATATCTGAGATACCATCGCAAACGAGTCTACTGGCTGTATTTCATCAAACGTGTCTTCTAAAATTGTCATGAAAAAATAGTTTCTCAACTGTAGAAATTTTAAATGTTCTGGTAAAAAGTCTCACCTGCCCAGTTTCGGTCCTCCAAAATCGATTGAACTCTGTCTGTGACCGAATTTTGCATCCATTTGAAAATGATCAGACATTGTTCTCGACCACTTTCTTGCAGTCTATCCCATTCTCTTGGCGTTGTTAGCATTCTGGACAGCCACATTTGTTGTCTGAACCATCATAGTTGTTGCCTAAAAAAAGAGAAAAACGAACACATTAAGTTTCCGTGAAAGTTGTGACTGAGTAATTCCGTAAGATTTCATGAACTCGTCCAAATTCCTCATCAGCCCTATGGAGTCGATGTTTGTTTCTTCGACAGAATTGTGCACATTTCTGAGCAACGGCCTCGCCTGATTTTCATAATTGAAATGAATATCATTTACTTACGTTTTGAGTCGCACTCTGACGATCAAACACAGGAACGACAACTCGAAGATTGTTCAACGGCCCTGATTCAACTGAAAAATTGGTATGTTTTGAAATATTCTCGGGTGATAAACGTTCGAAAAAAACACTCACCTTCTAAATTAGGCAACAGCCTTTTTTTCCGATGAACTACTGGTCGTTCTGTCGAAGCCGTGGAATTGGCAAAAAGTGTGTTGAGAAGAGATGTTCCGTCAAATTCCTCGTCCATTTATGCCTGTCAGACGTTTTGCTGCTCGAAAGCAAATCGACTCAGCACGGCAATGCGACCCAGTCCAATCGGCAGCACAATCGATAAATGTGTGTGCGGAAAGCGCGAAAACAAATCGTGAGACCAGCGCGAAAAAGGTCTTTTTTGCGAGGCATTTCGCAGCTAAAGTGAGATCGTTTGAATTTGAATTGAATTGTCATGTTGAAAGTAAGAAAATACTTGTCAACTGCGTTTGTAATCGTGGGAGTGAAACACTCGGACTATCTGTTGAATTACTTGAGCGTCGATAAATACTCTAGACTCTTCGTATCACAAGTCTCTTATGACTAAACAGGTTTATTTACAAAACAAAACTAGAATAAAACGTATTTACAGTTTCTCATTGAGTCGATTCAATGGGAATAACTCGCGAGGTTGGAGCTCCTTGCTTCGGCGCGTCGATTACTGAACGTACTTCTTTCTATTACACAAAATAAATCTCACTCAGATGTCCCTCTTTAGTGACAGACGAATGGACGTTGTGCAGATCGCACTCTTCCGGGAGAGTCCACTTTCTGACAAAACTTCTGAACAAACGGGTTTTAAGCTTATTATTCTCTTGCCTTTTGAGATACTGATCGTGGTCATGAATTTCATGATTTCCTTCCACTGTGAGGATGTGTCCGTCCAAAGACACTTTAAGTTCTTCAGGCTTGAAATGAGAGACGTCGAGATTGAGACCGAACCTATTCTTGTCGTCGAGTACCTAAACTTTGCCATTCAGAAAGAAATACCCAAAAACCTTGGTCAGGCTTGACTCCATATTGACAGAGTCACCAGTTTTCAGCCAATAAGGAGCTTCTCTGCTTCGATCCAAATACATTTGATCAAGATGTTGGAAGAAGGGAGAGAATGGAGAAAGAGCCATTCTGCAGGATGTGTTTGTTTACGACTGACGATCAGCTATTTTTGTCACTGGAGACACGTGAGGCCTTGCAGAGGGGAGAGAGGGAACACCATCTGGTAAACAGAACATAGGGTCAACAGAAAACAAGAGGACATTTTGAACCTTTAGATACTATTCATTCTAGACATTGATGACATCGTGAGTGGCCAGAAGCCCTCGTCGTTCCTCTTCAACCGAAGGAACAAACGAAGCTCTCGACGGCTTGGGAGCTGGTGTTGGATCTGCCAGCTTGCCTTCCTCTAGTAACTGAAGGGGAATGGCTGGATGAGCAAGACCGACATGACTGTGGACCGTGTTCTGGTTGCTGACCGAACTCATTGGAACAGCCGGTTCATTATTTAGATTATCTGAAAGATCTCTTTCTCTACAATAAAGAACTCTCACGAATGTCTTCTCGGATCTGTCGAATAAGCTCATCAGCATCTGCTTCTGCCAGAGAATCTTTGCTCAAGTGGTGAATTATTCCAGCACCGAATCCATCACCCATTACATTTACCGAGGTTCGGATACGATCACTTAACAATGTGTCTGTAGTTTGAGTTTGAACCTACAGTAGCCAGTCAACAGTCAGAAGTAAAGAGACGTCCTTGGCGGGAAGACCCACAGTGCTGAGGACAATTCCAATGGTGTCTAAACCGGCAGGGACTGATCCAGAACCAATCGAGGCAACGGTGGTAGTTATACTGTTAATAGAAATTTTTGAGCCTAGTTACTATCGAACCTGATAGTTAACAGATCCATAATGGTAAGTTTGACATTTTGCAGTTGTGCAATGAAAATGACAGCTACCGATTCATACAGAGCTGTTCCGTCCTGTCAAAATAGTTTAAGAAAAACAAATAAAGCTCTAACCATAGTGATCGTTGCTCCTAAAGGTAATACGAAACGGGTGACTCTCCGGTCAATCTTCAAGTTTTCTTCCAGCGCTCGGAATGTTACTGGCAGTGTGGCACCACTAAATCAATTGATTTGAAAAAACTGTTGGACTACCTGGAAGCCGTTCCAAAAGCTGTAGCCAAAGCTTGGAGCATTCCAGTCATGTAGGCAAACGGACTCTTCCTCGTCACGACGAAATAAAGTAATGGTAAAGTGAGGAGCGAATGGATCATGAGACCACAAATGACTGTGACGACATACATTGCCAGAGCTGAAAAATGTTGGTAAACTATGTAAATCTCTTACCTTGTGCTGTCTCAGCCAAGTTGTCAATGTCGACAATATTTTTGCAGACGAGGGAGAGAATTCCGATCGGGTAACACCTGAACTTCCGTCTGATCTACCTGTCTTCTACTTACCACATAAGGGCGGAAATCCACCGCATAATGATTGCGTCAAGGACGATGAAAAAGTTGATCATGAGACGAGCTTGGTCTCCAAGAATGCTCAAAATTATGCCGAATCCGCTGCAGAAGACGATCAATCCTAAAGATTGTGTTAATGGGACTTCTGATCACCTACCAAGAACATTCATTTCATTGGTATACTCCAAATGAGGTTTTTGAGGCAGATCCGTTGCATTCGTCCAGGTCTCATTGATGCGAATAACTCGGGGTGGACGAGGAAGATAATAGGTCTGAACTTGCTGAAAAGTGGCTTGAACAATATTTTCCGGGAACATGTTTCTAAAGTTCACGTTTTGACATTTTAGAGTTTTGTTACCGGAGCTGGTCAAGGAAGGTGTCCAAAGTGGAGAGAGCTGTGTCTTCAAGAGTCCCTCTGCCGAGCGAATCGATGAGATCAGGGGAACCCGGATGGATGGACGAGACCAGAATGATTCCTGTCTACAAGATTCTCAGTTTGATAGAGATTTTTCTCTTGCAGTTTATGTTTCCCAAAGCAGCACCCCGTTTGAATTCCGCGCGCAAACAAGAAGTGCCCGAAGTAGGAAAAAAATGCTGATTTTGATCGAACTCTTGGCTTAATAACCCTTAAGAATTGTTTTTGAGTACTTTAGAAAATAGGCAAAACCCTATAACCTAAAAGGAATCGAACCTGAGGCATGGTTAGCTTCGGTTTGGCTGATGAGTCTAGATAATCAACACTTGCATCATTTCAATCAGCAGTTGGTTGGGGCTCGCTTTAAAGTTCTTTCTCAAAATGTTTCTCTAATCGAATAAAGTAATTTAACTACAAAAAAACCTTTAGTGGAAAAAGATAAAAGCTTACAAACGTGGACAGGAATGTGGTTGTGAGATAATAGCAGACTGTGATAATTCCGATCCGTCTGGCATCTTTGGCTCGAACTTGAGCAAGTGCCGATATGACTGAAGAGATGATGAGAGGCAAGATCATCATTTCAACGATTTGCATGAAGATTTCTCCCGGAAAGCCGATCAAACTGATGGTGTCATTGCTGAAACACTAGACATGAATTGAGAGAAGGAGAAACCTGGGGTTGAATGGTCTGATCACGAATCCGATGACAACTCCGAGAACCACAGATTCGATGGTCAAGACAAGCAGAAGGTCCTTTTTGAGTCCCATGGCGGGACCAAGGTCCTGGAACTGTTAGTTTGTTTGGACTAAAAACGGATTTTGAAGGAAAAAGGAACAGTTCGACAAGAGCATTAGATTTACAACAGTCTGAGAGCTATCGAACTCTGGGAGATAACAAAGATGATTCTCCGTCATCAATCTCTCGTTCTCTCACTGATTTGTCTTTGATCCCTCTTATTAAAACGCTAAATTTTGCTAGGAATCCGGCTATCACGTCCCTTTTTCGAAATAATCCCCTTTTCACTGTTTTCAAGTCCCTCTATGGTTTGGCACTCTGAAGCCGCAGGTGACAAGTTATGTCCTGTCGAGAATTTAGTCAACAATTAAGTTTTGACCTTGGAAAAACTTGGAGAGTTCTATTACACCGCTTTTCATAATTATAGGTTCACCTCTGATTTTCTCACTTACAATGGATAGAATTGGCCAATATATAAGCTGGAAGCTCAGAAAGTACCTCTGATTGGGTGTGCACAATTGGAACACAAAATAACCTCGATTTGGAGCTCATCCGAAAAGTCTATTTTGTACTGGTGCACGGGTGGGAGTCGGTAAATAGCTCCTAACTCTTTGGGATTACAAGGAAACTGGCTCAAACTTTGGCAATACGTTGTTTTTATATTATGTGACACTGTCCTAGAATATGAATTTGCCATATACAAGAGGTACCGATTTCCACGGTGTGCTTTTTGAACATCTTCAAGGGCGCCCATTTTCAGTACTAATTTTGACGCAGACAGGTCCGCGAAATTAAAATTAGTTCATGGCCAATGTTTCCTCACTGATTCTATCCATCTTCTAGGACAGTATTACATAATATAAGAACAACGTATTGCCAAATTTTGAGCCAGTTTACCTGTAATCCCAGAGAGTTAGGAGCGATTTACCGACTCCCACCCGTGCACCAGTACAAAATAGACTTTTCGGATGAGCTCCAAATCGAGGTTATTTTGTGTTCCAATTGTGCACACCCAATCAGAGGTACTTTCTGAGCTTCCAGCTTATATATTGGCCAATTCTATCCATTGTAAGTGAGAAAATCAGAGGTGAACCTATAATTATTATGAAAACGTGCGAAAATAGGAAAACGACTGGAAATGCTGAATTCTACTACTGAATTCCTTTAAAATATGGCTACTGGGGTTTTTAAACACGCCGAATCGATTGAAAAACATATCAGAATGTTTTGACAAACGCACGCCGCGCTAGGTCGAAAAACTGGGGTGAACCTATAATTATGAAAAGCGGTGTAGTGTTGTGAGGTAAGACGTCGTCAGGCGACGAAATCGGCTGGTCTGATTGAAATTGGGAGAAAGACTCGAACTGATGTTCCATAAAGACAATTGAAAAAAACAAGGAAGTGATATCAAATGCTCTTGCTCTGTGAAAGGGGTTGTGGGTAAGGGACAGAAAGTAGTGTGGACTGTAGAGGGGACAGATGGTATGCTAAGCGGACGGTAGGCTGATCACATTTGAATGCGAACATGCGTAAGCGAGGACTTTTAGTCCGACAGACAACGTCAATGAATCTGTTTATTCTTAATCGACCAGTAACAAAGAATACCCATCAGAAGATCTGACAACATTCAGACAGCAGTTCCGTGCACTCGGCTTCCGTCTCGCCATTTTGCATTCGTTCTGTCGCCGTTTGAAACTTCTTCCGTTTTCGAGCTGTCAGGAACTTGGCGAGTGCCTGGAAATATTTGATGATAGTTTGGAAAAAGAAGGGAATACGAACCTTGTACATTTTTATGGTGCCTATCACATTGAAGACACGCCCACACATCGTTATCATCATAATGAGCACCGGATTCGGTTCTGTAACCGGCTCTCTGCCGTCTTCGGTCGCATTTGTTCGTATCCCTGAATGACTTTTGACCCTTGTTGCATTCCCTCTTACCAGCTTCAATGAACTTTTTCTCAACAGTAGCCTCAACAACGTCTTTATCTAATTGAGCTTTAATGAGAAGAAGAGCCGCTCCGGCTACGTTCAACAACAGTCCATAAGTGAAAAGTTCCCAGCAACCTAGAATACTGATCGATGTGCACAAGAGGCAGAGTACCTGGTTTCCTTCTATTCGCTTTGAAGACTACCCATTTCTCTTTCCACGGCATGTTCGCATACTGCCGACGGCGGGCTGCTCGTCGAGGCATTTTTGTTCTGTGCAAAACGGAAATTTGTCGTCAAGGGGAAGAGGTGAACTGAACGAAAGACGCTTCAAAACAGGGATGAGACAAGACGTGGAATCGATGTAGGCTTCCTGTGAGATATCCCTTCTCAATCACTCTAATGGCCGCCTGGATTACGGAGGAGGCTTCTTTCTTCAGTCGTTTTCTCCGTGAAACCTTTCAAAGTTTGAACACAATTCATTCAGATGCAAATCGGCGAAACTGTCTTCTGCTCATGTGAATCACGACTGTATAACAATTTTTATCAACAAAATAAAGATGTGCAGTTTTGGCCATGACGATCTGAAAGTTTGACTTATCCGAATGATCCTTACTGGGGAAGGGCAAATCCAGGTGATCTGATGCAAAGCGCCTAGGAAAGAAGTCTTCAATGTTCAAAACGCTCTGAATGTTAATGATAACTGAACGAGTAATAATCGAGAGTTTCACTTGATAACAAAGATCTGCAACAATGGTCTTTCGATAGTCCATCGATACCATTCGAACAGATGTGTCACTCACCGGCTATAAACACAGGACCAGCGTAATCTCACCAATGATGTTCCTCTCCAATTGTTCCATCTAATGTGAGTGATAGAAATCAAACTGTTTGTTAATATTTACTTGGCTCTTGTTTGATCACGGAATCACGGGTTCCCGGTCAAGTAAGAAGGTTTTCCAGACTCCCATCTGGTGCATTGTGTCTTCGAGCGTCATAATCCACCCACGTCCTTTTCTGTGATAAGAACTCGATTTTTAACCAATACTTTTGCTTTTATCAATTGAACGGTTTTCTGGTCACCAATTAAACTTTTCAGAAGAGATGATAGTCCTCCCTTTACTACTCACTGTATCGGCTGTAACATCAGGAAGAGATCTGAAGTTTGTTCAAGCCATTTGGAGGTAAGATTTTCTTGAAGTCTGGTTCCCAACATTGTAGACACGGAGACCGAGCTCCAACTGGACTTCCGTATCCAAATGATGTTTACAAGGAAAACTCCTGGCCACGAGGCTGGGGACAGCTGACTTCAGTTTGTGATTCATATTGAGAAGTATAAGGTGTTCTGTTCAGATTGGAATGGAACAACACAATGAATTGGGTCAATTTTTCCGTCAGCGGTACAGAGATTTCATTAACTCTTCCTATGTTCCCAACCAGGTTGGTTCTGCTGTTCTTGAAGGTCCAGAAATAGGCATATTACGCAAAAGGTTGTTATCTAAAGCCTACTGCAGATAACTATGAACTTTTGATGATTTTCAAGGAAGAGAGCAAAACAGTTCTTTTTTGGTTTTCGTGGAAAATGTTCAGGCCTATATGCGATCTTCGGACACGGACAGAGCATTGGCTTCGGCACAAGCCTTTCTCTCGGGCATGTACCCGGCCAGTGGGAATTTGCAATGGGAACAAGGGAATTTATGGCAACCAATTCCTGTGCACGGGGCTACTGCTGGTGAGAACGACTGGGTAGTTGGTAGAAACATGAGTAAACAATTGTATTTTAGCTATGCAAAGGGACGTCAGTCAAGTGTCCAAACTACGACGTGATTTACAACGCCGATGAGGCTAGAGATTCACAAACATACACGGAGGAATACAAAGACTACTTTGCCATGCTGGCTCAACAGAACACAACAGGAAACATCCATTTTAACTACTCAGATGTGAATGGGATCTACGACACAACTAGAGAGACGCTTCACAACCTGACAGATTTACAGCCCGTTTGGATCAATCAGTCTTTTCCACAATACGATGGAAAGTGAGGTTCTTTTAGGAATACTCTAAAAAAGTTGCATCAGAACAACGTTGGAAATATCGACTGAACTGAGGAGCATTCGCTACTTCAATCAATTTGGAACACAACAAAAGTCCCAGTTCTTTGGTGGATATCTTCTGAACAACTTCATTTCGAATGCCCAAGCAATAGCAGCTGGTATCCAACAAAATCCGGACAGAATGCTGTGGTATTCCTCGGTTGGTCATTTTTACTTTGATCAGAAAGTTATTTTCAGCACGATACAGTTCTCTCAGCACTCATGTATACCATGGACCTGGGCAATTCCGAAATGCCCCCGTACGCTGCCTGTTTTTTCATGGAGGTGTACAATAACGATGGAGCCTACGAAACGGAGTTCTTCTACAGAAACAGCTCCAAAGTTGAGCCATACAGACTGACAATCCCTGGTTGTAGTCAACCGTGTCCTGTTGACAGTTTGGCGCAAATTTATAAGGACGTGGTTGAGAAAACTGCAGATGACGCATTTAAGGTATTTTCTTGTACTCAAGTCTACTAAATTCAATTTTCAGAATTGTGGTGTTCAAACGGTTCAACAGTGTTCCTCACAAAACAATGAGGCCGGCCGACTGAAATATATTTTCGGTATACTGCTGCCTCTGTTCGTGGTGCTTATCTGAACATACCGGTACAAGAGCAGGTGAAATAAATAGAGTTTTAATGGGTTCTCTAAAACTAATAATCTAACTGGTGTGTATTCGAATGGCCTCTGAACAATGGTCAAGTTGCAAGCTGTTGTGACACGAGCCATTAATCAGGATCTTCGTAGTGAAACAGGTGTCTCGTGCAAACCCCTTTAAGGTCCAACAGACTGGCCGTCGTCAGGAAATGGCTTCCGCTCACCTGGCTCCAACAGTCAGTCTGCCTGCTTAGGGCAATTACGTCTCGCCTCTGTAATAACATCCGGCTCGCACCTGAACACACAAAGTGCCAAACATCCTCCCTCAAATTGACTACTGAAAACGAATTTGGATGGTTTCTTCAAGTGGCGTGTCCTGTGTAAGAGAATAGAGAGGACAGTCTAATAAACACATATGGTGTTTATGGGGACTGGTGTCGGAAGATTGACAATCTAAAGGTCACCGAATACGTGTATCCCATTTCAACAGAAACAGGGTTATGCCATTGGTACAAGCGGTACGAATCTTTCCGAAAGAGCACTAAGGACTGATTGTTTTTACCAAAAGAAGTTCTCAGAAAGATATCATTGTTTGGAAATAATACAAAAGCGTTAAAAAGCTAACTGTAATTAAAAGTCTTCAGAGAGCAATAAAATGTAACCTTTTGTAAGAAGATGTTAGCTTCTTAGGAGCGCCAGGACTCGCGTCTGAGAGAAATGAGTCTTCGATCTCTTCCAGAGAAATTTCTACAGTGCGGTCAGTTTCTTTTACATAAAATAGTTGAAATATAAAAAGGAAATTCAAAAAAGTTTCCCAAACAATAGCCCTTTGGCGACTCACAAATCGATGTCTTTGTTGATGGGCGGGGCGTAATCCTCGCACCGTCCTCGTTGCATTCGTCTCCGATGCTTTGCGGTCAGTTTGTTCTTCGAATTTGTACCCAACCGGGCCACCAACACCTTCTACCCGAACCATACTTTTTGTTGTCTCTGGAACTTTCGATCAATTCGCTGCACAGAGCTCATCGAGTTGGCAAAGTAGTCGTGACTAAGCCGACATCAGAAGTAGTTTTCATTGAGATTTGAAATTGTAACTGACACAAATAGATTTCAAGATTGTTTCCAAGATATATTCTACTGACCACTGTTAACTACCAATCTTTTGTTTTTATTGTTTCAGATCTCACAAAAACAAGCTTTTCTATGCAGTAAACATTGATCGTGATTTATTTTCCTTTTAGCTTCTCACAATCTTAGGGATGTAATGCTCACTGGTTTTTTTGACCAAAAAGATCGATAGTTGTGGGTTTCTTGGGGTAGCACGCTACCCGCCGACCTCTGAATCATCGACACCACGCCGTGAGAACCATCTACATGCATAGTTGAGAGCGCTCGGATTTGTCTATACTCTTGTTTTTGTTGCGAAACAAACTAATGTTGGCCTTTGTCGTCCATAAAAAGGATCTAACGACTCTTAGATCAAATATTCTCAGCCATTTGACTCTGAATCATCTTTTGTCTGACCCACGATGCTATTTTCTGATAGTCAAACTCGGTTTGAAAATCCTCTAAACTACCGTAATCTACTCGCCAGCCTCTAGTCGGCCTCTGCCAAATCGATTCCTCGAAATGTTGTTTTCATCTGGCCGGGGCCCTCTATTGATCTACCGTATACTCGCCAGGGGACACACTGGCACTTCGACTATTACCTGACCAAAAAGACTCAATCGGGGTAGAATTGTCCAGATGTGAAGCCTGTTTACCTATAGACAGCTGTGCGGTTTTTTGGCATGTCAGTCGCCGAACAAATTGGCAGATATGACGAGCAGTTGGTTAGGTGTCGGTGGTCTTTCTCCACTCATAGGTGTGGAAGAAACTAACCGAAAAGTTTCAGGGTGCCTTAGTCCTCGTCCGCCGTCTTTCGAGCAGGAGAAAATGCTGTCGGGCAGTTCTCACAACGAGCCGCAGTCCTTTGTCAACACCACTAAAAAGGTAGCTACTTTCACTTCATGTTCCTTCTTTACAGACTTCAAACCAGTGAAAATATATTTTTGACTGAACTGACTTTCAGGACGCCACTTCGAACCTCGTGGATTTGGAAGATATTGTTCTCAAATGGGCAAAGCTAATCTTTGACACCACGAAGAGCAAGAGCGAGTCCAAGATCAAGAAGAAGTACATCTCGGTGAGTGCTTTTTTCCTTCTTTTGTCACTGAGAGACTAGGAGATTGTTGCTCCCATACGCAGAGACAATGAGATAGCAGTAGTCTGAAATTAATAGGCGTCCTTCCCCTGAGGTTGCGATCCCCGGATGAGAGTGATGCGACTCATTTCCGAGTTGTAATTGAGCAGCTCAGAGCCTTCATTAGCACTTGATCTCGTTTCGGTTGAGCCGATTATGGCGGGACTGGGTGCGAGGAGTGCGGCACAGGTGACAGCCAGCTGGACAAATTGTACAAATCGAGAGAGACTCTCTGGGGACCGTCGATGAATCAGTGATTTGACCCGGGCTAGACCTAATCGCGTAGGAAAGACCCATTAATTGTGCCAACAATACACAGGGTCCTCTCTCTTGGAAATGCACGAATCGGGAATAAATTAGTCCATTAGATGATTGCCGAATATTTCAGTACAACATCAACTGGACCAAGCTCTTCCAAGAATCTCTCGAGCCCGAATATCTCGAAGCTCCGAAACTGAACCGAGCTGTAAGAGAAAGAAAGACAGTTGAATGACATCTTTTAGGGCCCTACCAACGAAAAAGTTCTTTTCAAAACTACCTTCACCAATACTACTCAAAGAGAACAGGAGTACTCTTTCAAGACGGAGAGAGCCACCAGGTTGGTCATTTGCTGAATTTGCTTTCATTTTTTGTCACCTTGAAGGAGCACTTCGACTGTCATCATTGAGAAAGGAGTCTGTCGTGGAATGGAGGTTTCTTTGAAGCTGAAGACTCCTTGCGAGGTTGTTGAGGCTAATGCTGGTTTCCATCAGGAGGTCATGCTCAATCACATTGGAGAGAATACTCAAGAAGAAGAGCTCGTCTGGGGAGTCGACTCCAATGTTCGTGTGCCTCCGGCCTCAGAAACAATGGCCGAGCTCGTGATTCTCGAGGAGCAGATCAAGAAGGACTTCGTCATTCAGAACCGTCTTTCTGGAAAGGTTCTGGTCACTGGTAGGCTTTACGGTATTTTGAGAGAGGGAGACACTTGACTGACACTTGACATAACCAGAATTTGCATTCGAAGTGCCGCGCCGTGACGATTAGGGGTATTGCCTTCTAGGGGCGTTTATGTTGCGAAAAAGTGTCCTTGAATTCTTTTCAGTGACGAATCTCAAGGAGAACAACAGTCTCATCACCGTTCTTGAAGGAAATATCGCTGAGATTATCCGAGCCATGCCGGACCACACTGCCAAGGGATTCTCCTTCGAGGGAAATGTAAGTGTCGTCATTAAAATGCACGCAATCAGCATAGAGGCTCGCTTTGATGTCGCCAGATGTGTGATTTGTCTTCCAATCTCGAAATATGTCGTGTGCTCGCGCGACCAAAAAGACAGGTCTTTCGGAGGGCGCAAAGTTGCCTTTTTTTGTTCGACGATATGGCCTATTGAGGCAAGTTTAATCGATCGCGAACCTGTAACTCGGAGGATAAAACTCGTAATTGCGGAGACTCGTGAGAATCTGTCCCGAAGCCCCTAATCAAATTGCACTGGCTACCCGCTTATTACCGTTATTAGCCATGAGCCGGCGAATAAACAAACGGAATTCCAGCTCGTCAAGTACGAAACGCGTGGATCGTGTATCTTCAAGTTTGGAGTCGAGCAGAAGGTCAGAATCAAGGAGACGGCTCTCGACAGAAAACACTATTGAAACTGTATGTGATTATTGTATTCGGCACACCGGTTGTTCTTATTTCCTCTGTAAATCTCAAAAATAAAGTGCTTTAATGTTCTTTTTTGAATACCATCTAATCTCCTGAACACGCACTGCACATCTCGAGACAGTTATCAGTTGCGGATTATAACACTCAATGAAGTCACTTCTCCTCTCACTTGTTCTCATTCAAAACACGATCGGCGATTCTTGTCCGACTCTTTCTGTCAGTATAGGGTAAATTCAACTCCATTTTGCTATGAAAATGTATCAGAGAGGACGAATGTCTGGTACCAGTCGGAACAGACAACTTTTACGAAGCACAGATGGATTGCATCAACATGGGCGGCTATTTGCCGTCAGTCCTTTCGAACGAGGACAATCTGGCTGTCCAGAAACTGGCAGAAGGTTTGTAATCATATTTATGAAGAGTAAAAGAATGCAGAAAGAGCGATGTGTAGTTCTCTTTGGCTCGGAATGGATGATAGACAGTATTGGATCGATGGAAGTCAGTATCTTTTTGACAATTGGGCCGAAGGAAACTTGACTACGCAATCCTCTGGATGTGCTGGAATGGACAAAACAACGGGAAGTTGGAAGATATTCAATTGTGAACTGAACTTGGCCTATTTCTGTTCAATACCACTGAAAACAGCTCAGGCAAGTTCATTTTTCTTTGTAAACGAAGAACGTTTAGGGCCTGTTTCCAAATCAAGGTATAGACAGATGTCAACAAACGTCTACTGAGCCATTACCAAATTTTAAGACTACATGTCCAAGTTAGACAACTCTATTCTGCTTTCATTTTTTTCAGCCACATCTCTTTGTCACAAAAAGTACAACATTCTATCTTTGGCAGCCGTAGCGAACGACTTGAACTACAAGTATTCTCTGCAGTTTTTGGACAAATTGACCACTCATTGTGATAACAAAGATTTCGGAGATCTCCTCCTTCCAAATAACGAAACCAGTTACTCATTTACAAAGGTGGAAGATTGTGTTTCTCTCATATTCCAGTTCAGATAGACAAAAACTTTTGGCAAAAGGCAGGAAAAAGATTCACTCCTTCCAGTACAAATATTACCGGTTACAATTTTGTAAAGATGATGCAGACGGCGGTAAGTAAAAGTCTAGAAAACACTGACAATTCAGATTGACTGTAAAACCTTGACGGATCAGTCTAAAGCTGGTTCGACTTACATTATGACAGATCTGTCTTGTAAAGATCTCTGCACAGACAATTTCAAAACTGTGGCTAACGCTTTTGTGGACGCAACAATGTCGCGAAACAGTACCCTACACATCTTTCAATTGAACTTTGGAGATGCACGTATGTCACAAAATTTAACCTAAACCTGTTTAAGAAAACACCGAAGGTGACTGTTTCCTGAAAATGTTCAGCAGATGTGGTCAATATGATTCGGCCATGTGCAAGGCGGCGGCACTCAATGTTTCTCTAGATGACCTGAATAGCGACGCGAGAAAAGATGACATCAACAACATGTACACGTGTGACAATTCTCGAACTCCAGTAGGATGTGGGTCTCGGTTGTTCAGGCCGATCAATCACAATTTCCAGTAATCGTTGCTCTGGTGATAGTTTCTGCTCTGTCACTGATCGGCCTCATTGGTATCTTCTTCTTGCGATGGAGACTGAAGAAAGCCGGTGGTTGGAAAGAGTTTTGGAGTCGAGAAGCCGGGAAGAGGAATGAAGAAAATGTCAAGTTAGTGTATTTTCAAAAAATAATGCGAATAGTTAAGAGTGGATGAATGGGAGTTGGAAAGAGGACAATTGACCGTGTTCGAAGACAAATTATTGGGAAGTGGAGCTTTTGCTGTTGTTTACGAGGGACAGTTAACTGGAAACAGACCTGTGGATAACATTTATCCTGTTTCGAATATTTCCACTGGTATTTCTGGAAGAGTTGCCGTAAAACGAGGACCGCCACATGCTGACTGCTTTGCAAAGAAGGAATTCTTGGATGAAATCAGATTCATGAAAGAACTCGGATCTCACTCTCACATTCTAGGGTGACCTCTTCTTCTTACCAATAAAAGAACAAACGAGTTCAGAATGATAGGATGTGTGACCCGTGCCGATTTGCCTCTGATGGTACTGGAACTTTGTGAGCTGGGAGATCTGTTGGCGTTTGTGCGAACAAACAAGGACGAGTTTACCTTAGCAGAAACTGGAAAATTCAGAATGAAAGATATGATTTCTATTGCTTGGCAAGTAAGTGATGGAATGGTGGGAGAGATATCTTTGTATTGTCAAGACAGATTGCAGACTTACCTGAAAATTAATCGAAAAGTTCACAGAGACCTTGCTTGTCGGAATATATTATTAACAAGGAGCATGACAGCCAAGGTTTCTGAAACATTTTGGATCTTACTCTTTTCCAGATATCTGATTTTGGACTGTGTCGGGAAGCGGACAGTTCGGTGTACATCTCGAAAGGAGGTCGTTTGCCCATCAAATATATGGCTGTCGAATCGCTCAAGACGAATAGTTTCTCTCATCAAAGTGATGTGTGAGTCCTTATGACTAGATTTCTCTACTACTAAAGCGCAACGGTGTCTGTGGTGGATTATCTATGTTTGTTTGTTTGTCCATGGCCACGAATTTTTGGTGAATTGTTAAGAGTCGCCGCTGTTACCCAGATGACCCGGGTTCGACTCCTCTGTTCGCCAAACTTTTTTTCTAAATTCTTTTGAGTAGGAAATAGAGTCAGGCTAACCGCTAGGGGATTGGAAAGGGCCGGTTGAGCTGTATAATTTCAGAGAGGGAACGGATAGCCGGAAAAAGGGATCAGGTGGGATCAGAAGAGATCGGTTGACTTGAAAAGAGATCAGAAGTAAAGAAGAAAACACAAGTAAAAAAAGCCGCCGACAGGCGGCGAAGCCGGCTGGTTAATAAATAAGGTTCCAGCTGGAGTTTTGGTGTTCTACTGTGGGAAATGTTCTCTTTCGGAGATGCTCCCTTTCCGTCAGTTCAACCCGCTGATATGTTAGATCTACTGCTAGCTGGAAAAAGATTGACTCGACCGGAGATCTGCTCGCCACAAATCTTCCGAATTATGAAAAATTGTTGGCTGGAGAAACCTGAAGAACGAAACGACATTGAAGCAGTCAGTTCAATTCTATCTCCTACAGGCTTTTCGCAGATTCGTTGCGAATTGAGTTCGCTTCTTCGCGAATCCAGTGTCTATTACGGCTACGTAACTCTCCCGTCGTTGATTCAGAATATAACTTTGGAAAGCTTGGATGAAGAGGAACAAACAGACGCAACAGAACGAGGAAGATCAGTTTCTGGAGTACAATTAGGACATTTAATACGGTCAGAAGATTTTCTTGCAATTGAAGACGACGAAGAAGTACACTCTTTCTCAATATTCTGCTTTGATAGTTCGTTGTTTGATGAGACCTAATGAACTTCGTTATAAAACCAGCAGCCTACGGCAACTTACGCAGCCTCCATATTTTGGTAGCAGACTATCAGTGAGCTCCTCTTATTGTTAGTAGTTCTACATTGTAAATGCAAAATCAAAAAAAAACTATCTCGTTCGATAAAAAAGATGAACATGACATGTTTTAGTCTCGACAACTGTGCGGACATCACGACGGACGGACGGACATCATAGTGCTTTCCTAAAGAAAGACAGTGAGTGTTTGAACTTGTTTTGCAAAAGAGCAATGAAAGTAGTGGGCAAAAGGACGGCTTTATTCGTTTTATGCTCTTTCTAATGTTTCGACTTTCAGCTTCAGTAGTTTGACGCAGCTTTTTCTTATCCGCTTATTTACGAACACATAGATGTATGCCGGAATTCCTGAAAACAGTTCACTTCTGTTTAAAATAGGGTTAACCATGTGCTGCCATCCAACAGATTTGTACAGCTACAACTAGAGAGGAAGGAGGAGGGAAGAACTGCATATAAACACAGCCCAAGTCAACCAGCATAGTCACCAGACAGATTACTGTAGTTTGAAACATTATCTAAAGGTTTTAGGTGGAAATTGGTGACGAAGCAAACCGATTTCTGACTCTTCGACATTTTGAGAGTAGTTGAAGAGAAACCGGTCATTATGACTGCTAACATTATTGCGTACAAGATGAGAGTAGATACGACGACTAACAGATTGTTCACTACGTGCATCAGACTGTAGTACTGAAAGATTCTGGTTAACTCTCGCTCACTCTACCATTTTCAAAGGGTAAACAATCTAGATTGTTAGTTCCAACAGAAATGGTAAAAACTAATCATGTTCTCACCTTTAACACCTTGTCTGCGGCAATAAATGGGTCGAAGAAAAATGAAAATTTGGCAGAATTGAACAGAACAGGCATAGAGAAGTGCGTAACGAGGACTGCGTAGAAGACAGGGAGAAGCAGTATATACCAAGTTCGGTCGTCTTGAAAGAGCTTAAAAGAGATTTTGATATAAAAAATGTGATGAGTACCAAATGGGCAAAAGAGGGCTTCCAGAGATCAAGCAAGCGGTTCAGAACTAAAATGAGACAGGTTAGGGAAGATCCACACCAAACGCCTAAAAGAAAGAAAATGAATAAGGAAAATTGTCAGAAACTGACCGAACCCGATACATCCGGAAATGTACATCAGCTCTGAATAACTGCAATAAACAGCTCCAGAAACAAAGTAGAAGCCGGCCAGAATCGAGTTGACTCCGATGGCCAGCACGTCGAAAAAGCCAAGAACAAACATTATTTTGTAACAGGACATTGCCAAAAGACTCGACTTGTGAATTGCGTAGAGGGCGAAAACATAGACAATCTGAATATATTAATTCACTTCGAAGGACATAGACTACCTCTGTAATTATTCCGAACAGAAGACAAGTCATTCCGGCGGAAATACTTCTCCAGCCCGATTCGTTCCATGTCTTGTTTACTATCCGACAATCGTAACCAGGAATCTGTTGAGCACTTCCATAACGGATATAGGATTCCATGCGTCTGGGGGAGAAAAAAGAGTGGGTGACTTAATCTGTGGCTGGCATTCGAAGAGCAGAAAACAAAGTGAGAATTGTTGAGTAACGAGGGAAACCACAAAAATGTTAACACGCTGAGAACGAAATGTTTTTCTGTTGAGAGAGTGAATGATACGTTTATCCGTGATGGTTTCCTGAGCGAGTAGAGCATTTTTCACAGAATACTCGTTTGGTTCTCATGCTCTTGAGCTTTTCAACTTTGATTTTTACAAATGGAAGTAACATAGGGAAGTAGGGAGAGAATACATTCGGAAAAAAACTCATTCGTATGGGAATTAACATAATACGGGGATAATTTTGTTTTAGAAATCTACCAAAAGAGTTCGCATGTACTAGTCGAACCGGGAACCGAAATTCAGGTTTTCTGAATCACGAACGGTTTTCGGACTCGGGTGATTGATGGTTCCGTCGGTTACACACCTCTATCTGTGTGACAGCCAAACACACTTTTCGACCGTCTTTCCAAGATGCTGTCCCCTCGGAAACACGAACTTCTTTCTGTCATTCTTCTTGGAGTCGGAACTGCCATCATCTTCTGCGGATACGATGTCCAAGCCTTCTTCGCAGAAGGTATCATTCACTCTCTCAACAGAAAATACCCTGAGGCCATTTCGCAATATGCTGGATACTATGGGTTCGTTCAATATAGACTGAAATGAACAAAAAACTTCAGACAAGCTCTGCATTACTTCGGTTTTGGATTCTTTTCGCTATTCACAGCTTCGTTGGATAGTCTCATTTCGTCCAAAACGGGACTCGTTATCACGGCGGCCACATTTTGCTCCTACTACATCGGATTCTATCATGTTAATGGATTCTACTACTATTTTACCCAGTTCCTGATGGGACTTGGATACGCATGTGAGCATTTAACAACATTCAGTTGTAAGTCTGGTTCAGTATACAATAACGCGGAAGGAAACTACTTGGCAGAACATTCTTCTGAAACGACGCTGATATCAAATTCGGGAATAGAAACTGGAGTGGGACATATGAGGTTTGTCTGATTATGTTTTTTTAATGAATTTGTTGCTTTCAGTTTGCTGTCATCCGGCATTTTTCTGTTCGTATTCAACTATTTTTACAAAGACACAGAAATAGTGCCCAACTCCAACCATAGAAACTTTTCCGTCGAGTTTATTCAGGTTAGAAGATTTTTCCCGAAAAATTTAAGCTAAATGGATTCAGATAATGTACGCGGCTCTGTTCGGCTTAACTGTTTTGAGTGGAATTGTCTTCGCCCTTCTGCCCTCCAGACAACAGATGGATGCTTTGGCTCGAAAGGAACACCCGGAGCCGTTTGACCCAAAGAGGCGATTGAGTAAGGATGGATAAGAATGATCTGGAACAGTTGATTTTCAGAGAGAATGGCGAAGGCGGCTCTCCACGGAAATATGCTGCTTCTGAGTGTAACCTGCGTCTACCAAGGTTTCTTTAACTCTTTCTGGATGGGAGTCTATCCAACTTCCCTTAGCTTCACTCATTCCCTGAAAGACGACCACTACATGGTCGCTTTCTACAGTTTGTTTGTAGGATTGGCGGAAATGTGCGGTACAGTTTACTTTGGAGAGTCATAGAGACTATTTTCAGGGTTTTTGGTACTCAGTCCTTTGATGAAACTGGTACCTAAACATCGTCTTCTAGTAGCTATATCCGTGCATCTAGTCGCAATCATTTCCGCTCTGTCAATCATCAATCTGTCCATTCCAAATGAAGCCACAATTCGCCCGACGCAGGATGCAGCTCTTTTCTTTTCACCGAGGTACATTTATTCGGAATTGAAAATTAACTTTTTTCAGTCGCTTGACCGTCTGTATCGCCTCATTTCTGATCGGTTTGTCCGATTACACCATCACTCTTGCAAGATGTGTTATTTGCCAAATTGCTGTTCCAGAGGCCCGAGCAGAGGTCTTTTCGTTGACAAGAGTCTTTATGGTATGACCATTCCGAAAAAGAAACGAGAAAAACTTTCAGTGTTTATCAGCTTCTAGTGTACTTGTTCTCGCACCTCATTTAACTCTACGATTATGGACAACAATTATACTGACAGGAGCCGCCTTTGGCTCGATGACATTCACCGTTGTGGCGAGAAGAACCGGAAGGAGTATTCGACCTGTGAATGAGAAGTCTGCACAAATTGAGCAGATATAGAGTGACCGTATTTTTTGTTGTGTTACGAGGTATTAATCTTGTCTTTCTTTGTTTGTAGTCTTCGTATTACCTTGACCATTTAATTTCTCCAATCGAACAGAACGCATGACGTGATCTTTCTGAGGAAGACACACATGGGGGAAGATCAGTTTGGCCAACAACCGATTTCAGCGAACAAGACCCTAGATTTGGGAGTAGAAAACAGTCTGCTCGCCTTTGTCCTCTGTATGCTTTCCCATATTCTTTCTGTCTCGAAATAACCGATGGTTTTTGTATTGTGGCAGTCAACATGACCGTTTAAACTGGTTCTAGACGTTAATTTCGCAAAAATATCTAATGTCACAAGAACCCCTTACCAATGTTAAAAGTTTGTGCTATGAACACCTTCATTTTTAAACTCTTATCAAGTTACTAGAACTGCCCTTTCATTGATCAGACGTCTTGCCAATTGTAAAGTCTCAGTGTGACCATTTTCAATACCTTGGTTTCAGATGAAACTCTTCCTTCTGTATATATTTTTCCTGCCTTTCGTTTCTACAAAACTCACTTTCCGCAGCATTCGCACTTTTCTGTTAAATGGACAAACTTACACAGAGGCCCTTGAACAGCCTTGGTTCCGAAACCGTCACGAACCACATGTTGCGGTATTGATCTTTAAACTCGAAAATAAAAAAAGATGTCTTTAGATACCCAATGACGTTGTGAATGAAACGAATTTCGGCAAACATTTATTGCCAGACGACGACATTTTCGTGGAACACGACTGGACAGACGAAGAGAAGAAGTATCTTCCTTGTCGAAGCTTGACTTGTGTTTGTCCATTCTACAAAGGTATGTGTTTTTACTAATGAACAAAGTAACACTTTTAGGAAAGAAATTCGGCAAGAAGTGTGTACTGCAAAATGGAAAAACACTACAAAAAGCTGTGAGAAAAGAGATCCGACAGCTAAGCGACAAGGAGAGGAACCAAATCCATGTTAGCCTTTTTATTTGCCTTCTCAATCAAATACTTTTAGAATGCGTTTCTTCAAATGAAAGCTGACGGAATTTATGACAGAATCGGGTTCGTTCACAAGTACAGTGGCGTCCACGAGGGACCAGGGTTTTTCACATGGCATCGAGAATTCCTAAAGAGGTTTGAGTCAAGTGTTTGGAGAAAGGATAAGTTTAGAGCCGAGCTTCTTTTGAAGCGATATCTGCCACAAGGAACAAACCTCGGTCTTCCCTATTGGGACAGTACTCTTGAGGCCTATCTCCCGCATCCAGAAGAGTCCTCCTTCTTTTCCGAACATTTTGTGGGAGCCACGGACGAGAACAATTTTGTCTCGACTGGTCCCTATAAAGACTGGCTCATCATGGAAGGAACTCGACGAGTTCAACGCTATGTAAACCAGAAAGACGGGGGAGAAGTTCTCAACGACGCCAGAGTTGATTTTGTTCTCGAACTCAAAAACATCTCCAGAGTATTGGCTCCAGTCATCGCTCTAGAGGTAACTTTTGAGAGTTCAATTATAGTCAGTTTCAGTCGTGTTCATTGTGGATTCGAGACGATCGGCTGTTCGAGTACTCACACGACTACGTTCATGATTTCATTGACGGTAACTTTGTTTTATAGTTGCTATAAACAGGGATAGTTGCTATGGGGACAATCCGTATGGTAACTATTGAATTTCAGGAGACATGAAGGAGTCATATTCGTCAAGCTCAGAAGTAGTCCAAAGAAAAGACCAGTTAATCAAAGTTTTAGATTATCTTCTACTTTCACCACACGATGGTGGATAATATCTGGGAGCTATGGCGTCGGAAGAACCAAAACAGACATCAAAGAGAGACGGAATATCCTCCGGATCTGGCAGACTGCTGGCCAGAAAGACATTTCGCAGACCACAAGATGAAGGAGCTCGATCCATATACAAATCGGGATGCTTTGAGCAACGAGTACACGGACTCTATGTACGAATACGCTCCCAGACCAACTTGTCTGACCAAGAATGAAGAGTGCGGCTCCAAGTGAATTTAACAATTTAACACTCTTAACTACAATTCAGGTTTCTGTTCTGTTATACTAGCGACGTATATCCAAAGTGTATTGCCAAGATACGGCCAGGTGGAAAATGTTATGGATATGAACATTTTGACGTCTGTTATGACGGAATCTGTGTGGAAGGAACATGTCAGCCGAGAATACAACGGGATGCTTTTCCGACCTACCCGCCGAGCATGTAAAGAAGAAGAAGATAGTCAACCAAATCGGGATTTCGAGATACTCAAGGTTGTATGTGTAAAGAATTGTCTTAAAATAAAGAAAAGATTAGAACATCCCTATCCATTTATAAGTTTTTTTTTGAAAACGAATTGTGTTATCGACTGCTCACAGGTGCTCTCTACTCTCTAATTTATTCTCCGCCTTATTACCCCGAAGGCAAAAATTTCGAAAGCAATAATCAGTTCGTTTCTCATTTCTTTCGGTTCAACTCCCAATTTCAATTTTGTAGATAAATTTCAGAAAACGATGGGTGCAACGGTCAAACCTATCGTAATAACAAATGAGACGGACGTAGGACTGCTTCTTCGACAACTCATGGGGGACAATATCCTGCTCAGTCTGGGCGACCCGCTTCCAACTGATTGGGGTCCGTAACATCTTTTGACTTGAAATAAAGGAATTTCAGGCGGCGTGATCTTCAGTTTTGTGAATCTCGGATTCTTGGGACTTCTCTGGTTTCTTTCTTGGAGGATCAAGTATCGAGATTTCAATCTCTGGTTCATGATCTGTCAGTTGATTCCACTCAGTTTGTTCCAATTCTTTCAATTCATTCTGGATCTCAACTATCGCGCCAACTTTCTGGGTAGCAGTCACAAGTGAGTCATCTAGAAGAACTTTGAAAAATATACTTTCAGATGGCACATTTTCGCCCCCGACCAGACCTTCTTCCATCGTCTCTTCCTCTTCTTGTTCATCTTCTTGCAAAAGACTGTTTACCGCAACATCATTCTCGGAACAGGACTTCTTTTGATAACTTGCATAATTGTGGCTAAACATCGAGTTGGTATCACCAAACAACGATGGTAATGTTTTTATATAAACGGTTACCTGTTTTAGCTACTGTTTCTGTGTAATTCTGATCATCTCCGCTGCTTTTGGATTCATTCAGTCGATTTTCCTTTTACTGGAGGTGACAGTCGTCGACTTCATCTTCTCTTTCCTTGATCGCGGCTTCACCGTCTTCCACTCTATCGCCTATATAGTTGTAAGAAAACACGAGGGCGAGAAAAAAGTTTCAGGCCATCTGTGCCGTCTGTTGTTGTTCCTTCGCTCGTCATGGAATGGCTCCGGATCCATACGTCGCCAACGCTCGTTCTCGGATGGGATGGACCTGGCTTTTTGTCTCGTTTGGGTTCACGTTCTTCATTTACGCCGAAGCCGCTGCTCAAGTCAACTCATCCAAAGTCGACATCGATCAAATGATCAAAGGGTACAAACGATACCAATCCAACAAAGTTGATAATGCTCTGCTTTTAACCGTCGAGTTGGTATACGCTATTCTCTACTTCCTCCCATACCTTGCCCCAATCGTCCTTCTGATCTCCGCCATTCTCTTTTATCCGTCTTACCGTTCGGCCTGTTTTGGAACTCAAGGATACGACTCGAATCTCTGGGCTCACTCTGCTCCTCCTGTACCTCACACCGGCATTCAGGTTCTTCGTCTTTCGTTCGCAAACCGAAAACAAAATTCAGATGAAAACAGGTGCTCCTACAACAGATGGTTATCAGGATACTGTAGTCATGGCACCTGCTCCGACCTATTCCTCTGTCCCACCCGCTCCGATGATCTATCAGAATCCAGATGGAAGTTATCAGATGCTACAGTACTGCATGGACATGTCGCAATACCAACAGCAGCCGGAAATGTACCAGTACCAGCAGAACATTCAGTACAACCAACAACAGGGCTACGGCTACAATCAACAACAACAGCCAATGTACTACACTCCCGAACAATACAGAACGATCGGAACTGTTCCACAATATGGCTGAAAATGTTGTGAAAATAAACAATTGTTAACTGTCTCACATTCGTTATTTGCTTTCAACTCGAACTGTTGGATTTCAACATCGCTCTACCGGGACAGAATTGCTACCAAATCTCGTCTCGTCTTCTCCTCCAGACGTTCTACTCTTCCCAAGAGGACGGAATCACAGCAGTTCTACTCTACCATCGTCGTTGCAACAGCGGATCCCGATCCACCTAGCACTGAAGAAGCTCGGATCGTACTCTTCATCTACGAAACACGACTGGGAACGCGTAGATCAACCCCCACTCGACGACGCCCTGGACAAGCGCGAGAGGTACTGTTCCCCTCTCCGAGGAATTTACAGCACCGCCATGGTCTGTCCGAAGAGCCGCTCTTGTCGAATATAGACTTGATACAGCGAATATACTTGTATAAACTGTCTTTTCTTGAACTTATCTATTGTACCATTTTGAAATTGAAATGATCTGACAACACGACACCAAGGTTCAGACATCCCATTCCCTGTGCTTGTTTTAGGATATGCAGTGTCATCTCGAACCTCTAAATCAACTTTTTTTCTGTAGGGCAGCTGAAATTCCTAATGGAATATTGCACCATTCTCCTCGACTTGAGCTTCTAATTGTCGCGCTAACTTGATCAGTTCATGACTCTGGACCTCTCTCCGTTGTCTTCTATTTTCATGCTCTTTCTTACAGAAAACTATGGGGAAGGCCACAAAACCGACCACCACAGTGGCGCCGACAACCTTGTTACCCGAGAATTTCTCTCTCATTTTAGAAGATCTTATGGGAAATGTGGCAGTCACACTCGGCAATCCTTCGGAAGACAACTGGAGTGAGTTCAAGCTACAAACTGTTGTTATTTCATTCAGTTGGTGTTGTCGCTGATGTTGTGAACATCGCAATCTTGGTAGCGATATGGGTTCTTACTCTCCGGATTCGTCAACGAGACGTCTTTCTCTGGTTTATGATCTGTCAACTGATTCCCATGAGTCTGCTACAAATTGTTCAGTTCATCATGGATTTCAACTACAGAGCTACCTTCCTTGGAAGTGCTTACAAGTACTTTATCCTATGATTTCTTACACAATACTTTTTCAGATGGCCTGTGTTAGATAAGAATCAGTCGGCTGGACACCGCTTCTTCATCCACTTGTTCACCTTCTTCAAAAAGACCACATTTCTCAATTCCCTCTTTGGCGTTGGACTCTTCCTCTGTACTTGTATCCTGGTCGCTCGTCACCGTGTTCCACTACATGTCCATCGCTGGTAACTCTAAGTTTTTGTTCTGTTCCTATTTTTCAGCTATCTGTTCGGCTACGCTTTGGCTCTTTCGTTCTTAATCAGCTCCGGCTACATCGTCTTCCTTCTGTTCGACTCCAGCTGGTTTTTGAACATCTATCTTCCGGTTGTCGGCTTCGCCCTCGCCTTCAGATTCATCACCATGTTCGCAGTGAGTTGGCATCTGTTTCTCTGAAAACAGAATTTTCTAGTCTCTTGGTGCCCTTTGCTGTTGTTCAGACTATGACTACGAGATTTCTGGAGAGCCTTATATCGCCAACGCTCGTTCTCGTCTCGGTTGGTCCTTCCTGTTTACGACAGTCGGATTCTGTAATTTCATCGTTTCCGAGACTGGATTTCTGCTCCGGGACATGATAGATCTCATCGCGACTGTCGCCCAATTTACGAAAAGTGCCGTTGCTCAGGCTGCAGAGGCTAGTATGACCGAAAGTTACTTCAGTATCTACCTGTCTCCAATTTTGTTGCTTCTGGCCTGCGTCCTTTTCTTCCCGCCATATCGTTCATTCGTTCTGCGAACAGAGGGCTATTCTGGTCTTCATTGGGTTCATTCTGTGCCTCCACAGCACAAACCGATCAATATCCAGGTGTTGTGCAATCTGAAAATTTTAATATATTTTTTCTTTTAGATGGATGCAAGTGTTCCCACGTCACTCCTCCGACAAGATACCCAGACAACTAGAAGCAATGACATCAGAACATTCCACTATCACCCTGACATGTACCTGCAGCAGAAGCCTGTTCATTACCAGCCAGAAATGTCGAAGACGCCGATCATCGTCCCTTTCCTCAATTGAAAAAGAGAGTAAACTATTGTTAACAAATTATCGCTCTGCGTTTTGATTTTTGACTCTGATTATAGATTGTAACTGCGTCTAAAATCAACGAGCAGAACGAATTCCAAGAGTTCTGAAAGTCGTACATTTCGTTTGGAACAGAAATAGTAGCAGTTGAACTCCTTCAAAAGTTGATCTTTTTGACTTTCCACTTGGATGCACGCTTTGTTGGGTACTTCCTCTTTCCTCCTACGCTCCGTTTACAAATCGCCCTCTATTGTTTGTCATTCAACCATGCACCGTTAGTCGAATCTTTGTTCATTATTCAGGCTTTTTCTGCGTCAGCATAGATAGAACTTGGATCTCTCTCTTCATTCCCTCTTAGCCATATTAGCCTGTCCTTGTTTTCGTCTCAGATTATGATTACGTCGCTTTTTGTCCTTTTGGACACGCCCTGTCCGTTAGAATTTATAAAGGAGTAGAAGGAGCTCCTTGCGGTTCAGTTACTCTCTCTATATTTAACCAGTTTGTTGGAATCTCTTCAAGCGCAAAGCTGCTCGTTCAACAAGCTCAGAAATAGAATCCATTCTCTTTAATATTGTCCAAACACACTAGTTATTTGAAATACAGATGTTCGTATATAGAGTAGAAAACTCTTGCAAGATCTAAGCAGACAATCAGTATCAGCAGGATTTGTATCCAGCCATATTTAGCATGGTATTTCCGAAATACCGTCCACGCAACACAACCTGGAATAAACACGGTTGTCTGCTGCCCTTAATCCGACTACGTAACTGTTATGTCTGAAATTTCTGATCTTCGCGATAGAAACTCGCTTTGTTTCAGTAATGAAGGTCTTTTTTGTCTTTGTCGTCTTCTTCCAACTGGTCTTCGCCTCCAACACACTGCGCTACCCCGCAGATGCTCAGGTCGAACAAATTGGAGACTACAGAATTGTATCCTCGAAGGGAGTATGTTTCAAATAGTGATAAATAGTCGAGACGCTTTTCAGGGCACTCTGGAAGATCTGCTGATGCTGGAGGACCGAGTGAATACCCACAAGAAGCAGCAAGAACGACTGATGCAACAGTGAACAAAAGACCCAATAAAAATGCTTGTTAATTCGAAATAGTAGGTCTTCTTGTCATTCTCCTCTGACCCTGGCTGGTCTTCCGAACGCTCCACATTCCTCTTGTTGTTGTAGACCAATTGTTTCTGTCATCTATCATTTGAGGACAGAACACGATTTGTCAGTTTGCCACCTATTTCGACAGTTTTCGTCCGAACAAGTACATTTTTTCTTATGACTGACTTACTTTAGTTTGAACGTTATCGTTCCATACTTGAACCGAATTCCTACAACCTTGGTTGCCACATGTCACAGTCTGGCCTCTATCGCTTTGAATATAAATCCCTATATCAAACCCTAGAATCGTTTCTAGACGGAATAAATCTGTCCCGAGATGATTGCAGTTAATGGACATCCAGACCGTTGTACTGCCAGCAGAGCCGTTTCTGAATGTAACAAATCCCGTTTCAATCTGCATATTAGATTGTTGTCCTGAGGAGAGTCGCGTCTGTTCACACAACTCCTGGCCTGATACAAAACGATACACCTTCAACATTTCCATGTGCTTAAATAGAAAAAACTAACCTGGACAGCTCGGAAACAGTGATTTACGAAGACAATATTGGTAGCATCCAGATAAGCAAAGAACAACACAAAAAGAGCATCACTGACACTAGCATCAGTCACACCGGTCTTACATATATTGAGAGAGAAATTGGGCAAAAGAATGTTAATCGCTGTCCACTTGTCTGTTGAATTGGATTTCGAATATCCCAACGGACAAATTGTTTTTGCGATTGAAACCCATCGACCTTGGAAGTTGGTAAAAACTGGACAAAATGATGAATAGTTGGAAGACGTATCTTATGTTAGACTATATCAGCTGCCAAGAAGTAATCCTACACTGCCCCGGTATCCAGATTCAGCACTTGCTTCTTCTTCCGAAGACAAGTACTAAAGAAAACATTGTATTCTTTTACAGAAGTGCGAGTTTGTCAATTCGAGTGGCAAGGGATCAAGCTGCTTACCTACTCTTTTTGACTATGCCAACCTCCAAAGATTCAAGAAAGTTGTTATTGAAGATTTGGGAACTACAGTTTTTAATCCGGAGTACATTCGAAATAACTGCGAGCATTTCCTTCAGGTTACAGTTATAAAAATTTAACTAACCGGACAGCTATCAAGATTAGGTTATTCCTCATTCTCCCGGTTCTTATCAGCTGAAGGTCATCAGCAACTCGTCTCAAGAGTGCCGCACTCTTCGTAATCTTTAATTACTTTAGAAGATTCTACCCAATAAAGAACCTTTAATTACTCTACAGCTCATTTCCCTTGTCACAAAGATTCCCGCGTCCCCTCGGCGTCAGTTGGCTGTCATCTCATCGGTCAGTGGCTTTGCCCCAGTCGGCTGGCTGTAATCCCTCTTCTCTGCTGTAAGAATCTCCTGAACTCTCTTCTTTCCCCGTGCTCTCTTCGGCAGACTCATTTACTCACATCTGCTAAGAGTTATGCAATAGTCGAGATCATTGTCTGTTCCTATTCTCCACACCGTTAGATACCAGAAAGTTCAAAGAAAGTGTGCGAGAGGAAGTATTCGATCTGAAATCGGATACCTTCGCATCTCGACTGGTATCTCCTCGACCACTTCAGACCATATTTCATTTACTTTGCATTCGTAGTATAGATAAACCGACATCTAGTGTTCCGTCGTTCATCTTCTGTTTGAGAAGGTTCAGCTGTGTCTAGTGTTTGTCTTGCAGTTGCGCCAATTGTCCTTATCCTTTAGCTCTACTCTTTGTTTTTCCTTTTCAATTCTACTTTGTTTCTGACAGCCAATCAAAGCAACCCTTCAGAATGAACGATGAGAGGAAAGTCCGCGTTCATCTGGACACCGAAGATCGTCCTCCGGCCAGCTACTACCAGCCAGATGCGCTTTGTGATCTTCCGCTCAAAAAAACTCCATTCCAAACACCACTAGCTGATGGTCAGTTCGAAGAAGGTCCCAATGGGGCTGGCAAAAAGAGGCGATGTTGATTTAGAGCCGACGACAAGTTAACATGTGTTGGCAGTAAAACGAGTGTTGGAAGAATGAGGGTGGACTAAATGGGAGCTCCATAATACATCAAAATCTTTTGGTTCTTAACTCACCCGTTAGGTTTCATGACGAATAGCACTCCGCAGCAATTCATGAGAATTCCCGAACAAATGACTTTTCAGAATGGGTCAAAGCGCCCGAGTTCGTGCCACGCTCCATGCTGGAAGAGTCCTTTAACCCTCCTTGTGATGTAATCGGAGCCTCCCAATCTCTGGATAACAATCGGGCTGTTCCTTTCGCTCCTTTCTGCGGTGATTACACTACTCATTTCCCTCCCGGTATATTTCGTTTCAAATTCAGTTTAACTTTAATCAGGAACATTTCCACCGCCTCTTCCAATGTTCCCACAAGGTCGAACGGTTCCACAACTTCCACCGGACATGATTCCGGAAGGATATTCTGCTAACATCACCCACATCAACTGTAAGTTCTTTTCTCAATCCCACAACATGTGTTCCGTTAAAAAATGTTCCACGTTACACTGCTGACCCTTTCAGCTGGCGTGGGTCCTCCTATTCCTGCTATCGTCTTGCGAAAGAAGAGGAGAAAGCGCAATCGACAAGCAAACTCCATGATTCTCAATTCTTCCGAATCTCCGGGTTCCTCCCAACCAAGAGCAACGGCGACTCCGGATCAAAAAGGACTGACGGAGGAGGAGGAAGAGTTTCGAATGGACCGTGTGGGTCTCGGCGGGTCGTGTCCAGACCTCAGCGAGGAACAACTCGAAATGTGGGACGACTACTTGGTGAGTTAGGTGATTCTTGGTCAACTTTGTCTTTTAGTATGATACAGCTGTTGCATCCAACAAAGAACCGCAAGATTTTATGAAAACATCAGGTATACTATGGCTGGTAGTTTTTATTAATTCCCTTTGTAGCATACGGAATTGTTTCTCGCGGCTTACTTGATCTGGCAGAACAACATCTCGATGGCATTTCCAATCCAGAACTGAGAAAGCTAGATCGAGAAATAAATGGTTTGGCCGCCATTTTACCTAATGACTGAAAGTTTAGGCAATTCAATGACGGCATCGATGGTTATGCAGAGACTCTCGAATCACACTAAATATTTAGATGCTGCTGGATCTACTGAAATGAGTTTAGCCTCGGAACTGGAGCAAATTCACTTCAGACCTGAGGCAACGGTAAACGCAAAACATTTATTAAAAGTTATGTCTTTCAGAGATACGGATATCCGCAGATTGACTCGGAAAATGTCCATTTGGCGACGATTCATCACGGCTCGATTCATTCCAAAGTTGTTCCGAAGTCGAAGCTTCGCAGGGTGAGATAAGATGTTTTTGGCTAACTTTTCAAGGGGATTTCAGCAATACTCTGACTCGGAGGAGGAAGACTGTTTCGAAGGAAATATCCATATCAATGCTTTCGATCCGTGCGAGGTAACTTCATTTTTCATTTTGTTCGCTATTATTGCAGCAGTCGATTTGCATAATCGGGACCAGTTGTCAATCGTCAGACAAAAACCTGAAACTGGCCAATCTGGCAGTAAACACACGTTTTGCAGGAACTTTCACTGACGGATACCGAGTCAGCTTCTGCCACTCGATTCGAACAGATTCAACAGGCAATAAAACGTGGGACCGAACTCCGACCTCCAGATCGAGTTTGCTGTTCAATCCAATAGTATTCTCTTATTTTTCAATGAACTTTTTTCTTAAAAGGCCTGCAACACTTTTGTCGGCTCTAAAGTAGAAAATTATTCTTTTTTTTGTGAAGTTTCACAATATACAAAACAAAACATAAGAACTATACAAATCCAACTTTTTAACCTCAATTAGAACTTCGTGCACACAGAGCAATGAACAATTGATGGTGTTGCTAAAACAGGAATCGCAAAACGCAATATGTAATTGTTATGCCATAAAGTGAGAAGAGACAGATAATCCATCGGATTTCCTGTCCCTCTTTTCGCGCAGTGATTATGGCAGACGGCCACGCCCCGATGGCAGCCAGCTGGTCGGAAATGCCACCTCTCGCTGTCCTCTTCCTCATCTCCCTCCTGTCCATCCAGGGTATACTTTTCCTTCTTTGTGACTCACTCGAAAAACATTCAGTCTTCTCGGAAGAAGTTCAAATTAGCGGTCAGTTTTCTGTCGGAGAAGAATCCGCCTTCGATGGACCGGTTCAGGAAAGTGGGTGAAAGTTGTTACTTCCTTAATTGGCCAAAGAATAGGTCCGTTATTCAATCTGCCTTCGATGAGAGTAGCAAGAGAATATCTTCGACGTCAGGCTGGGAAAGAGGAGGAAGTCAAAAGGAACTGATCAACATCTGTGATCTACAAAGAAGCTTTAAAATTCCGTCTTTCAATAAACAGTAGTTTTATTTCGTTCCACCCTCTCTGGAGATTGCCACTCCGTAGCCATCTACATCGAGTACAATAAAAGAGGGTGATCTTCTCTGAAGAGTGTAAGCGAACATATAGGGGTCTTCAAAAAAGGCGACAGACCATTCGCCGCCATAGAAATACTCCATAATCTGAAAGAGTTTTGACTATTCCGTCCCGCCAGACCGACTGACCTTTCCAATTTCGTCGACCTCCTCTCCCTGTCGCGACTTGATCCCACTATAATGCTCCTCAATGGCTATCTCGGCCACACGCACCATTTCTGCCGAAGCCCCGAAGGATAATACCACTTCCATCGTATGGATCGGATACTTTCGAACTCTGAAGAAATAAGTCGTTTAGAGATGACAGTTTACAGTTTAATGGGCGATCAACTCTAATTCGAATTTCGGAACAAGTCACGCGAAAATTACAAACATTTTGATGACGGAGGAGCACAACAACAAAACAACTAAAATCCAGAAGATGATCGAATCAGAAGACAACAAAACATGTTGTTATTCCTTGCCTTTGCTAGATTGAAATATTTCTTTTGTTTTATTTTAGTATAACTAAACATGTAAAGGTAATCAAGATTGGCTAAGAACCAAACTCACAGTCTGTATCCGTCGTTCGATTCTGACGCTGGGTATGTTCGTCCATACGCTCTGGGATCCTTTCGCATGATTCCACTGCTCGTTCCTATGAAACTAGCCAAAATAAGGAAAAATCGGAGCATCCTGAACAGAATCCTCATTTCGTCCGACACATGTCCTACCTGCTTGGAAAGGTAATTGACGACCCGTCGTAGAAAACAGGGTCAGACTGACTGACTCGGCGCTTTTTCTTGGAGAAACCGGTACGATTTTTAGAGGAGATTGACGGACAGCAGACAGAGTAACTAACCTTGTGAAGGCAAAGATCAGTAGGAAGTAGAGACTTTAAAGTGGGCGGACGACTAAAAAACAGACTGGGAACTGGTAATCAGGTGAAGGGGACAGGGATGACCTCTGAGATGTGCTCGACTATCAATGTTCAAGAAAAGTCTTTTGAAGTTTGAAAACGGAGACGGCAAGAAGTCGTCTTGTGACACATGCATTCCGTTTAGTTCTATCCTTAACGGTGGGTAAGGAACCTCAGGGTAATCTGCTATTTGATCGCTCAACTTGGTGGACCTGTCAAAACAGATTTGTGCTGACTCTCACTGCAAGTTTGCAAATTGAATATTAATTAGACCGAATAATTCAAAACCAAAGAGTAGTCAGGAGAGAAAAGAGATATATAGAGAACTGAACCATGCTATACAAAATGTTCGCTTCGATCCTACTTCTTTGTAAGTGACTTTCATTTCCAAAAGATATATTGTCTGTTTATAGGTCTGTTGTGTGTTCTTCTTCAAGCTGAAGACCCTTCCCCAGCTTCTGTCGAACGTCTGGCCCCGATTCCTATTCGTCCACCTGATGATGACCGTGAGAAAAATCGCTCTTCTCCAATATATTCTAGGTACCTTCTGTGGTCGTATAAGATGTCAACCGGGATGGTATTGTCTCAATGAGGACTCCAGTTGCACTTCTCCTCACTGGTTCGTTGATCAGTAAAAAACGAACCATCCATTTTCAGTCCAAATCGTCCAAGATGCTCTCGTTGTCCAGAAAACGAAGTCTGGAAGACTTGTCCAACGTGCAGTGACTTGCTGACCTGTGCTCATCGTTTCATAAATTTCGTAAGTCGCTTTTGATTCATAGACTATTTCCGCAGTTCTGTATCCAAAGATGTCTCAGTCCGGCCAGATGTGTCTGCCAGCCAAACTATCTGCGTAACTCGGACGGCATGTGCATCCCCAGATCGGAATGTCCAACAATATTTCCTATTGGGAAGTAATCTCCAACCATAAACCTGCTATTTGTTGTGTTAGAAAATCGACACATGTAGTTGAAATAAGCGACTGACAACAAACTTTGGGCAAGTGAACAGGAGAGTTCTTCGGTCACAAGTCCCACTCGAATGGAACTCAACTGGCCAGGGCAAAAATTTATTCGAAAATCAAAGATTTACAGCAATGTGTCTCATGCTAAACTGTGCGTCACAACTCGTTCAATCTCATAGGATCTTTTTTCAAACGGACTAATCACACACGTTTTTCAATAACCATTTCATATGTTTTTGCCTTCCTCATTGCTCCGCATTCAGTTGTGGCGTCTGTTGAATATTGTGCTCCAGGAACACGAGAAATAATGTATGAACCGAGAAAATTTCCAATTATCTGATAAAATTATATATTTATCCTTTCGCCAGCTTACAAGATGGAGTTCGGCTCTAGCCAGCGACTCTCCCAAACAGGCTCGTTTGCCAAGTCCGAATGCAACTACTTTACTGTCCAGATTAGTTCCCACGAATCGCTCTGGTTTGAACTAAACCAATTCTGAAGAACAGGTAAAAACCAAACCTTCTCTGGTTCTTCAAACATCTTGGAGTCGGACATTATAACAGCTATTTCGGCTGCTACAGCTATTCCTTTTGGGATCAGATAGCTGCCAATCTGGATGTCCTCCGATGTTTCTCTCATCAGATTCATTGGCACAATTTGTGACATTCTCAAGGTTTCCTGAACTCGATATTTAAATATTTGTTTTTGTCACCGTGATAACGCCGTTCAAGTACGGGGTATTCGGTTTATCATTGAGCTCCAGAGGCCGATTACGTCCCGTGACTTTGTCTATCTCTTCTTGAAGTGTCATTAAAGTCTGAAGATTGATCATTCACTTAAAGTTAAAAACTCGCTTGCCTCTGGCCTTGAAAGAAGATAGGCGAATGCCCAATAAAGAGTCGTAGCAGTTGTCTCCTGTCCAGCTGTCCACAAATCCAGAAGAGTAGCGCAAAGACTGTCTTCACTTGAATCCCATTGGGTAAATTTAAAGACAAAGACTCACGAGAAACTCTGATTGGGTTCATTCTTTTCCATTTCCAGTAGAAAGGCATCCACAAAATCCTCAGATCCACTAGACAACTCTCTCTTTCCATTGGCAATTTCTTCTTTTCTCTCATTCAGCTGTTTTTTAATGAAATTGAGAGTATTTATGATCGGTGTCTCGAAAAGTTTCAGTCTTTCGCTGAATGGCCAGATTCCAGTGTTCCACTTCGCCAGCCTATAGTGAAATGGTAAAGTCACTTTGTAAATTCAAACATGAAATCGAGTGGAACGGCATCGCCAGTCATTTTGTCCATTGCCTTTTTCAGATTGAAAAACTCTTTTTCCTTCTCCTCGGTAAATCTTTCAGTAAAGAGTAGACGGTTGATGATATTGCCGACAGTCAGTTCGAAGAGGTGAGCTGGATTCAATGTTAGTTTACCGCCATTCTTCTCCACTTGTTCCATCAACTTTCCGTTTCTAAAATTGTTTTTAAGAATTTTGGACGAGATTTACCTGTAATCGAACTCCATCATGATTCTGTCTTGCATAAGATTTCTTCCGAGTCCAAAGTTCCTCAACGTGTGAAGAGCGAAGCGTCGTTGTTCTGTCTAAAATTCGTTTATGACACTGACTATTCAAATAACTATTAAATGTTGGAGATACTAAGAATCTAAAAAGACAAGTATGAAGGTTTCCAACTTACCCAAAAGTGTCCACTGGAGGAAATGAGTCCTTGTCCACCTTAATAGAGGTCCGTGTAATGCTTAAATAAAGTGAAACCTCTTCCTATATCCATCAAAAACAGGTAAGGTCTGTCAACAAAGTTGGTTCCTTTCTTGATCATGGCTTCATAGGCAGTTTCAAATTCCCCGATATGCACTGTTGGCATGGGTCCTAGCCACAAAGTGTAAATACCTCCATACTCTTTACTCCAGTCTCTCAACATTTCCACGGTTCCGCCTCCTCTCAAAAGCTTCACAGCCATTTGAGGAAAGTTTCCGAGTAGCGGCAGAGGAAATGGCCCTGAAAAATTACTTTCACTGTAGAAACGAAACATACCTGGGGGAAGACTCTTGACTTTTTCATAGTGTCTGAATAGAAAGTAGGTGATCAGAACCACCACAAGAAGCAATATTACCATTTGTTGTCCTGGAACGCGGAGCAATGATTTGGGAGAAGAGTAAATAGAGAGGAAAGTGGCAGAAAATGCGGACAAACAGGTTACTCGGATGTCGAAATGATCTCTGACAAGGTTATCGAAAAACTGCTACGAGTCGACAGATTATTGTGACACTGTCGAAATAGCACCTCTTTTTGTCTATTAAACCTTCGGACAACTGATGAGAAATTATGATTGACAACAAACTAAATATCAAGTTGTATCCGTTTACTACGAGCCAAGGAAAATGGCTGTCATTTATAGCCCCATTGTTTTCAACACTCAGCAAGGACACAAAAGTTATGTTTTTATCTTGTTCCGGGTCCTGCTTCCTTTGAATGAAGACCACAAAAGTTGTGACTTATCAACGTTTTCCGTGAGATAACCCTCCTTAGGAAATCAAAGACCTTTTCCACCCTGACCACAAATCTCCTCAAATTATCGTTTCCTCTGTTTTCACAGAACTCTCGCTGACATAATTATTGGTACGATGTGCCGCTCTCCTGTCATTATGTAGGTATGCTAATAAGTGGGTAACCGAGTCCCTCCTCTCTCAGTCGACTGCCGTCTGTCGTCAAGCCATGTTCGGAACTATGGGCCGCAATCCCGATCGGGACAAGGACATCGACACTTTGACTCGGGAGAAGCGAGAAGAAGTCGTTCAGCTCAAGCGAGAGGCTGCCATGGAACGCATTCCAGCCAGCGAAACTTTGGCCGAGTAAGTACATTTGTTAATATTAACACTTACAAATTTTTTAGAATGCTGAACTTTGTGAATGAGGAACGAAAGAACGACGCCTTCTTGAACGGACAGCTGCTGACAAGCAACCCGTTCGAAGCGAAGAAGCGCTGTGTCATTCTTTGATCTCCTCGCTAATAAAAACTTTGTTGACAGAAGAAGTTTATTTAGATTCTTTTAGATAACACTAGTCGGTAGGGTTTCGACTTTCTCACGGCTCCTAGTTCGTTGGCTGCTTGACTGTCCGGATAGTACTGTAGATTGGGCGCAATGTCATAATTCAAAACGAAGTTGCCAAGAATCTGAAAATTCTTTTGAGATTGCAAGGGAAAGACTAACCAGATAGAGTTCGGCTCTAGCTAAAGATTCTCCCAGACAGGCCCGTTTTCCCATTCCAAATGGAACCACATACTGTTCAATATTGTTGCTTGTAATGAATCGAGACGGGTTAAACTGAAGTATTCAAATAAACATCGTAAAAAAAGATGTCTACCTTCTGAGCGTCTTCGAAATTGTCCTGATCTGACATAATAACTGACAGTTGAGCGGCAATAGCAGTTCCTTTCGGAATCAGATACTGTCCGACAGTCACATCCTCCTGTGCCTTTCTCCACATGTTCATCGGAACGAGCATGCTGATTCTCAGAACTTCCAGAATGACAGCATTTAGATAAGGAGTCTCTGCCTTGTCCGACAGCTTGAGACTACGGTTTTGCCCGGTCACTTGGTCAAGTTCTTCTTGAAGCTTTTTGATCACCTAAAACTTCTGTAGAAAATTTTAAACGCTCTCACTCACGTCGGGGTTTCTGACCAGATGACCAAACGCCCATTGAAGTGTTGTTGTGGTTGTCTCTTGCCCGGCCAGCCAAAGGTCCAGTACCGTGATTACGAGGTTTTCTTCTGTGAAACTTTCTCCGTGGTCACTTTTCTGCATTTCCAAGAGAAACGCGTCCACAAAGTCCTCTCCATCGTCCCGAATTTCATGTTCTCCTGATGCAATATCCGCTTTTCTGAACCACTTTGTATCGTAGACAGTAGAATCCTTTAAACCTCTTTTCGACCTGGGCTCGAATAAAGTAGACTATTTCCCACAAAAACGTTAACTTTTTCTCTTTGTGCTGCTTCAGAATCGGCCATTCGCTGTTTCTTTTGCTCAAAAGCAAGTCGAGTATGGATCCTTGTTCAATCAGACGATCGAGATTTTCCTTCAAACGGAAAAAATCCGTTTCTTCCTCCTTAAACAGTTATTATCAAACTAATTGAAACAGAATTCTACCTTCAAAAATCTGTCTGTGAAGAGCAGTCGATTGATAACATTTCCGACAGTCAGTTCAATCCAGTGGTAAGGATCAGTATCCAACTTTCCGCCGGCCTTTTCGATTTCTTGGTCCAGAAGGTTTGATCTAGAAATTTAGAAGGTTTGGTGAATTGGACATCCAAACCTGTAGTCGAACTCGAGCATAATTCTGTCCTCCATAACATTTCTACCAAGACCAAAATTTCTCAAAGTGTGAAGTGAGAACCGACGTTGTTCAATCCAGGTCGAACCGCTGGAGAAAATGACTCCTTTTCCATCTAAATGTATTTTTGAGTAGAGTTAAATATGAAAGACACCTCTGACGATGTTAAAAAGATAAAGATAAAATCGGTCGGCAAACGTTGCGCCTTTCTTTATCATCGCGTCATGAGCTAGTTGATAATCACAGATGTTCACAGTCGGCATTGGTCCGAGCCAAAATGTATGAACTTCTCCGTACTTTTTCTTCCATTCTCTCAGGACAGGCACGACTCCTTTGTGCTTAATTGTTCCCAGAATAAGCTGGTGAAGGTTTCCTATCAGGGGAAGGGGAACAGGCCCTAGCTCTGGGTTTTAATGTCAAAAGCAAAGAAACCTGGAGGAAGTTGTCTGACCTTGGAGTACATTGAAAAGTACAGATAGGCTACAATGGCCCCGAGAAGAATCCAAAATAGCATTTTCTGAAAAGAAAGATTTTGAAATTTGAACTAGGGAAAACAGGTGCACGTTTGACTTACGCGGGACTCTTATAGGCAGCGATAAGCGACAAAAGAACACAGAGAACGCGCAAACCATCGTGGTCGAGAAGAAAATGTATGCCGAGCCTTTTAATTATGTTCTAGGTTTGTAAATATGAAGAAAATCGAGTCAAACGTGTTGCGAGTGGTGGGAAGAAGGAATTGACAACTTACCACCGGTAAACAAACTGTGACTAGAGTCTAGCCTCTATATATTCATCAACCCAAATCACAAGAAGTAGACCGAGATAACTGGTTCTCTTGCGAAATTGGTTTTAAAACATCTAGTTGACCTACTTTTGTACGGCTTTTCCTGTCGTCCTTTTCAACCATGAACTTATGATCTGTTCTTTTTACAAATCAACAAGATGGTAATCCTATTCATCTGGGAACACTTTCTAACTGTACAGTTAGTGCAAATAATTAGAATCTTTTCGAGAAAATCACTTCGAACGGCTTCGGTTTCCTGATTGTCCCCATTTCATTGATTGCAGCCATTCCTGCTGGAAATTTAGAATTCGGGGCAAAATTGTAGCGGAGTGCCAAGTTGCCAAGAATCTGAATTATTGGTTTATTGAGAGAGAAAAAAGACTCACCAGATACAGTTCGGCTCGAGCAAGAGACTCTCCTGAACAAGCTCTCTTGCCCAAACTGAAGGCGACAACATACTGATCAAGATTGTTGTTCTCCAGAAAACGAGATGGATCGAACTAAAATTTTGTATTGACAGAAGAGTTATTCACTTTCTCCGGATGTTCAAAATTCGTATCATCGAGCATTATTGAGGAAATTTGGGCGGAAATTGCAATTCCTTTCGGAATGACATAATTTCCGACCACAGTGTCTTCTTTGGCTTCTCGAAGCATGTTCAACGGGACGACGGAACTGGTCCTCAACAGTTCAAGAATAACAGCGTTGAGGTAGGGAGTATTCGGCTTGTCCAACAGTTTCAATGACCGACTTTTGCCAGTTACGTCGTTCAATTCTTTCTGGAGACGTTGAAGTACCTTCAAAAGAGAATATAACATAAAATCGTTTTGACTCACTTCCAAATGCTGAATCAAGTAGCATAGAGCCCATGTGAGAGCGTTAGTAGTAGTCTCTTGTCCAGCACCCACAAATCCATCAAGTTGACCACAAGGTTCTCCTCACTGAATGGATTAGTTCTGCTTTCAATGAACTTACTCAAAATCGTCACTTTTGTCCTTTTTCTGCATCTCTATCAAATAAGCGTCCACAAAATCCTCGCCATTGTCTCTCAGCTGGTGGTCTCCTGCAGCAATTGCTCTTTTTCTAGAATACATTATAGTACATAAATACTCCAAAAAAACCTGTTTTCAACCTGTGGCCTGATGAACTTTTTCATCTCCCGTAGAGGCTTCTGAACTCGTTCCTCTCTTCCTCTCATAATTGGCCACCTGCTGTTTTCCCTCGTCAGCAGAAAGTCGAAGAGGTTCGATTTCTCCATCAACTCGTCGACAATTCCCTTCAGCCGGAAGAACTCTTCTCTTCGTCCTAAACTACAGTTATTTTCTCAATTTCAACTGACTTCAATGAATCGATCAGTGAACAGCAATCTATTTATAATGTTGCCGACAGTCAGTTCTATCATATGGTAAGGATGGATACTCAGTCTTCCTCCGGTGTTTTCTATCTGCTTATCTAATAGATTCATTCTGTAGTTTTCAGTTTAAGCTTAACTTAATTTCAAAAGAACCTGTAGTCGAGTTCTAGCATCACTCGCTCCTCCATCAGATTCTTTCCCATTCCAAAGTTCCTCAGAGTCTGGAGAGTGAATCTTCTCTGTTCCAACCACGTGTCGCCATTGGAGCTGCCAATTCCTTTTCCGTCTAAAAAGAGTTACTCTTTGATAAAACGTTTGACCTCTTTCGATTTCAAAAAAATAGTCTCTTCCTGTCAGCAAAGTTTGTTCCTTTTTTAATCATCGCTTCTTGAGCCAACTGGTATTCGCAGATGTTGACCATCGGCAGTGGCCCCATCCAATAAGTGTGAACATTTCCGTACACTTTATTCCATCCCAGAAACACATTTGCCACTCCTCCGTACATGACCATTCCATAAGCCAGTTGTGGTAGATTTCCAATAAAGGGAAAGGGAAAAGGACCTGAGTTCAAATATTTTCGCAACAGAAATTCTTACCTGGTGGAAGCTTTTTGGCCTCTGAATACATCGAATAGAAAAGGTATGCTATCAAACCACCAAGGAGCAATAGAACCAACATATCTGAAAACTATTTACACCTTAATACACAAGAGAGAGAAAAAAGTTAAAACTTCCTTGAAGCCAAGAGAGAAAAACAGTTGTTGCAGAAGAAGAAAGATGGATGTTTAACACGCTCTTTGACCTCTCATATGGAGGAAGAGCGGGCTCGATTTCGTGTTTGTTTAGCGACACTGGAGGCAGCTCAAGGACCAACTTCCTGATAACTGAACAATCCGCCCAGAAAGCAGAAAGAGTAAATATTTTATAGTGAAACAAGAGATTACATCCAGTGTTGTTCCAAGTAGTCTTCCGGAGGTTTATTCGAAGGTTCGTCCAATGGAATGTTGGTCATGGCGGACATTTCGTAGTTTCTTTTGGCTTCCTCGAACCGTCTCTTCTCCTGACGTTTTCTCGCACAATACCAACCACAACCACCAATGAAACTCACAAAAGAACATGACGAGCTTAGTATAAGAGCACAGATCCACCTGTATATCATGTTAGTCAGTTAGTTCGAATTAGTTACCATTTACTCAATTTTGGCTTCGTCTTCTCTTCGACTTTCTGTATTTGGAGAACAGAGTCCTCGTCGCCTGTCCAAGTTAGGGCTCTTCTATCCATGGTCACATTACACTGTGCATCGTCTTTATAAATAAACGAAGAAACTATACCTCGGCACTGCTCAAATTGTTCCGGTCGATGGTGTAATTTCCTTTGAAATATGTGCCCAGTTCGACGATTTCTACTTCGGCACATAGAACTCCAGTGACAGAAACTCTTCCCGAACTGAATTTTTGTTCCAAACGAATAAAGAAAAGCATACAAAACTGTGAATGTGACATCTGTGGCTGGCGGAAATTCAAGGGTTACGGTGTCATTAGCTCCGAGAGTTATCTGTTCGCCAGAGAGAGCAGATCGGTGGAGACGGGAACCTTTGAATCAGTTTGAAAGAGACACGTTCGTGTGTTACCGTAGTAGTGGTGTTCGTCAGCTGTGACTAACAGACCTCCAGAAGCGGAAGAGGATCTGACACGGAAAATAACGGCTGGAGGGTTCTTCTCGAGATCAAATTGAAGCGCCGCTTGGTTACATGAAAACTGGTCGATGAGTTGAACAAGGTCTGATGGAGTGAAGAACCGTTTCAATCCAACAGGGTACGAGATTTTGCCCAGACTCGTGCCTTCATAGTCGACACAGAAGGAGACAAATATCTAAATAATTAATAGACAAAAAAGAGTGTTCAGACCTCTGCATCCCCCTGCGTCAGTCCGATATCCAAATTGAGACCGTGTTCAATAGAAGGCAGTTGGAAAGTATATGAGACAAATTTATTGTCTGGAATTGTAATTAACGAAACTTTAAAAAACTTGAATTCAGCCTTTTTATGTTCCTAAAAGTTTCTATTAAGACGAGACTCTGTTGATCTTCTAATCTCGATAATCTTTCCCTCTCCAATTAGGCTCGCCACACGAGTCTCGACGAGAAACTCTGACTTCAGTAATTCAAAACGAGTCCCTCATAGGGGTAAGTACCCAACCTTTTGTAGCTGTTTGCGGGAATTTCAAACGATTTTTGACAGCTAGTATTCAAAAGAGCATTGTTCGATACATCAATGAAACACAGGAATTCTCTTTACGATGAGATTAGTATTTTTTGTCATACTGGAGTGCGGTAGTCAACTTACTCTTTACCGAGAAGTAGGCTGATCCATCGACATCGATCGGTCTGGTTTTCGAAGTTTTCTCCACAGACGACATAAGCAGTGCTCCAACAGAGTCTGTATCCCCAACAACAGTAGCGAACATACTACAATCTTTTCTTCCTCATCCCATCCTTCACTCTACCTGGTTATAGTCCCATTCCGACATTTTGCCCTTTCGACAATTTTCGTCAGTCGAATGCTATCCAAAAGAATCTTGAAGCTTGTTGGATTTGGGACAATTAGGGATGGGAATTGTGAGAGTGCACATGGTGAAAGAGACAATGAAAGAGGAATGTTGGAACTGAGCAGCCAGGGAGGTGGAACTGATGGCAGAGCTATCGTGACTGGATTGTGAGGCTGAAAATGGATGCAGTCAGATATTCTGTCTGATGAGCCTGTAGTTGTAGATCGACTGTAAACTCTGACAAGACTTGAGGAAGCACTAGAAGTAATACTGTCAACTGCATGAGAAGAAGGGATCTGGCCGATTGAATCAATCGGATTCTCATGACCGAGCGACAGTTTCCGTCAATTTCACAGGCGAAACGACGGTCCACTGATTGTGAGTCAGCATTATTCTAACGCCAAATTTATTACGAAGCAAAATAAAAACTAAGAACACTAATAGTCATCTATAAAACCTTCCAACCAGTACAACGGCCGACATAATTCTGGTTCCGATTGAGCGATGACAGTTTGGATATCTCTTCTTCGGCCAGCGTCAAGTGAAGAGTCTAAAAATGCATTAACAAAACAATCGAAAGGTCTAGCAGAAACGAACATGAGCATTGGCAGCGATTCTTTCGGGGTTTGATGATTTCGGAATGATGACAATGTCTTGAGAAGAGGCCCATGCGAGAAGAATTGTCTGAACTTTTATGTAAAAAATGAAAAATATCAAGCTTACACTGACAGAAGTGTTGTTTTTAGCTGCCAGACTGTGGACAACAGGATCTCCCAAAAGCTCGGGATGGTGACGAGCCAGCGAGGTGAATGCCTTAGGTTTCAGCAGTTATGCACATGTAATAGAAATAACCTGAACAATAATTCCTTTCTTTTTGCAGTAATCGCGCAGTTCTGCTCTGACGAAATGAGGATGAAGCTCGATTTGATTCACGACCGGCAGTGGCAGTTCACAATTCACAATCTCCTCTAGATGGTGAATCTCGTAGTTTGAAACACCCACGTGTCGGATTTTCCCTTCTTCTGCAACAATTTTAGTGGAAAAAAAATGAAAAAAAAAGAAAACCTTGCAACTTTAGGAGCATAGCATAGGTTTCTCGTCTCATTTCAGCATTTTTCGGACTATCGTCAGGCGATTCGTGGTATTTGGGATAGTGGATCAAAACCACGTCGAGATAGCTTAAAAAACGTAGAAAAGCAAGGAAAAGACCTACTCCGTGCAAAGATTCTTGCAAGAGTCGAGAACATCGGAGCGGACGTTTTCCCCGATGTTGTTTTCCGGAATCAGTATTTTCGTCTCAATGTAGATTTCATTTCGATCTAATTCATGCTGTTTTAGTCCTTTCTGAAATTGTAATGCAACAGCATGTGCATAAAACAAACCTTGATTGCTTCTCCGAGAAAATGCTCATTTTTATATGCTCTGGCTGTGTCAAACAGGCGATATCCGCTGGCTAGAGCTGCATCTACAGCAATTGTCATCTAAAATTTTTTTGGGAAGGTTTATGAGATGAATAAAACCTGTTCGCCGTAGATTTTGTCTGTTCCCAATCCAATGCAAGGAAGAGGGCCTATTCTCTTGTCCATTCTAAAATTTTCTGGCTAAAAAGGCAATCAATTCGGGCATGATTCATGATTTGAACACGCAAACGCGCGCCAGAATTGCACATTAGACAAACAAAGTGGAAGAAACCAAGAAAAAAACATCAAAAGTATTTTAGTCGACGAATGAGGGCTATGCACAAGAATAAAAATAAGAATCAGAACTTTATTATAGACTATCACAACATGTCTGGGAAAACTCGTACTTTGGCAAAGATAACAGGGATCAATTATTGCACCAACCATCCGGTGCATCTGATGTAGTGCTGCCCACGATCCAGAGCTAGCAGTTCTTCGACTTCGGATCTTTTCAACTTGAGGTTGACGACCTGATAGTTTTCCTTGATTCTGGCAGGAGTGGCCGATTTCGGCACGATACCGATACCTTGGCTGGTAGCAAAGGCCAACAGAACAATCTGAGTTAATTGAATAATTGAAAAGAGAAGTCAGTTACTGGGACAGTCGTCTCATACTTCTGGGCAAGAGCCACAACGACTGGGTCTTCGACGAGTATCGGTTCGTGACGAGCAAGAGAGGAGAACGCCTGAAAGATCAATTTGTTATGACCAAAAAACTAAAAAACCTGGAAGAAGATACCCTCCTTCTTGCAGTAGTTGTACAACTCCTGACGAGTGAAATGAGGATGGTACTCGACCTGGTTGGCGCAAGGAATCATCTAAAGCCAAGCTGCATTGATTTCTCGATGAAAACTAAACTTTGAATACTCTTTGATCTCTTCCAGATGTCGGACCTCGTAGTTAGATACCCCAACCGAGCGAATCTTTCCCTCCTCTGAACAAAAGCTACATCTAACTGAATATTTCGATACTTTTGAGCTGTTCCAATGAAAGATAGGTTTCCTTTCTGAACTCTTTGTTCCTCGAGTCGTCGACGGAGAAACTGTCAGGTTTCGGGTAGTGGATCAGAACCATGTCGATGTAGCTAAAGAAAATAACACATTGAAGTCTGCTGAGACGTACTCAGTCTGTAAATTCTTCAAAGATTCTTCGACGAGTCTTCTCGCTCCTTCGGCAGGATCCTCGGGACATGGAAAGAATTTTGTAGTGATGAAAATAGACTCTCGTTTGAGATTGAACTTCGGCAGGTATTCCTTCAAACCAGTTCAAAATAAAAAGACGCAAACTTACAGCAAGAGCTGCTCCAAGCTCTGGTTCGTTGACGTAGTATTTGGCAGTGTCGAAAAGTCTGTATCCGGCCGAAAGAGCCGCTGCTACACAAGGTGATACCTGGGTATTTTCTTCGAATCAACATAACAAATTCTTACATTTTCTCCAGTAACCTTGTAGGTTCCGAATCCGACCAATGGACAGAAATAACCTGTGTTTAGTTCAGCCGCTCCGCCAAATACGTTCTCTAATCCCATTTCCGTCTAAAACCTTTGAGGAAAAATGAAATAAAAATAAAGAAAAAGACAGGGTGGTCGAATGGTCAGAGAAGGTTTAGTTTTGGCAGCGAGGTCAAGGTCGCCCGAAATTGAGCGATGTGCGATAGGGCAGACTATCTGAAAAAGGAGCGCCAAACTGTTAGACCTTTAGAAACAGACGGTGGAGGGATGTCAGATGACCGACAACAAATCTTGTTTTCGACCCTTTCTTCAAGGGAGGAAACTGATGAGTCAATTGTTAGAAGAAGGACTGATTTACATCCAGAAATAGCTGTATGCGGGCGGAGATCTATTTGATTGTGCAAATGGCTGCAAAACAAATGATAACCCTTTTAAGTTGTGGACTCACTGGTACTCCTGTCGTGGCCGTTGGTTCTCCTGTCGTGGCCGTTGAAGTCTCGTAATCTCCAGTCTTCTGGTTCACACGTTCTGTCTAAATACCAGCAGCCTACGGCAGCCTCCTCTTTTTGGTAGCAGACTATCAGTGAGCTTCTCTTAGTAGTTCTACGTTGTAAATGCAAATTTCCTTCCACGCTATCACCACAAAACTCTTCTCCAAATTGTTGAGAAATGACAAAACTTAGCACCTCGCTTAGACAACTGTCCGGACAACTCTACGGACGGACTGACACCATTGCAGTTTAATAAAAAAAAAGATGACTGGTTCCATTCTGTAAAGAAGATCTACTGAAGCAAGGAGAATCAGAAGAAGTAAGAAGGCCAACTGTCTCATCCCGAGGCAAACACGTAGTCAACTAAGTCCAGGAGGAACTACGAGTTTAAATTACTCACGACGTTTTTTTGTTATAAGTTTGTTAGTTTTGTATATTTGGTGCTTTCGCTGTTATGCAACTGATGTTTAATTGCCCTGACCGTTGTTCTCTTGTACTTTCTCCCGTTTCCAGTAGTTTTCCTATAAAGAGCTGTCATTAACATTTCCCATAATAAATAAAGGTTCTCCTGCAACTTCTCTAGTACAACCCAATGACAGCTTCGAGAGTACGTTCAAATCTTCTTCTCGACCCCCAACTTGTCCTCAAAATTGTCGGCATTCTCTGCTACTCTTATGTCATCTATGTTGTCATCTCTGCTTGAAATTCCATATTCAGATCTGCTTTCTACATTCTGTTTGTAGTCGGAGGTTACTTCCTGTAACACAAATATTTTCCTTGTTTTAGGCTTCTTCGACATTCTTCTTTGTATTGCAACAGTGTTTTTGGTTTTTGGGAGTCAGTTACAAAATTGGACTCTGTTCTGACTAGATGGACCCTTGCTGATTTCTGGCTTCATGACTGGAGCCAACTTTCTCTGTCACATTTTCATTAATATGATGATCTCCTGGGATCGGTTCACCACCGTGCTCCTGCCTCTGCGTCATAAAACGGTGTTCTATCATAAGTGGGTCCATAAAATGACAGTTCAGATTTGGAAGACTCGTCATTATGTTCCTGTTATGGTGCTGCTTATTTGCCTGCCAATTGCGTGTTATCTACCAAGCTTTTGGTTTCCGTTTTCGTTCAAGTTCGATGGAGATTTCTGCTGCAGATCGTCGAGAATCGGAAATGACAAGGTGAGTTGAATAACAGAGGTTACAATTGTATAGGCTCTGCATTATATATCCGTCTTCGCCAGCATCTTGTTCGAATTCGATTGTATCGTCTTCAGTCCAATCACTCTTTTCTACTTGTTCAAGGCCAAAAAGACCTTTTCGACTAGTCATCAAGTTTCACAAGAAATGATAAAGAACTTCTATATTTGAACTAGCGCTTTAGGGATTGGCCTTTTTCGCGTTGATCAAAGGTATCTGTTTCTCTTTGGAAGTCATCTACGACCTTTCTGCTGGTCTCGAAGTTCAAATTGCTGGGAACTGGCTACTGGAGCTCATTACAGAACAGGTAATTTTTGGACATTCAGAATCGAGTCAAATGTTATGGGAAGGACAAAGACTATTTTTCAGTTTTCTCTCTACTTCTATCTTCTACTTGTAATCAACTGTCCCATTCTGCTATTATTGAGCTCGGCTATCAGAAGTGAACTCTTCAAGCGATGGAGACCACTGCCTTCAGCCACAGTGTCGATTGTCGTGACAACGCACAGCATCTCCTGATTTCTAACTATCAAAAACAATTGTTTTCGTAAAATAAATATCATGCAATTTGCATTGTTTTTAAATAAAACTAGAAAGTCTTTTGCAGGTAAATATATTCGCTTCCACATGGAAAGAGTTTCTTCCAAAATGCCTTCCAACAGTAAGTATCTTTCTTCTTCAACAAATTTCCAACGTCAGCTCCAAATGAAGATTCTGGTCGTGGAACTCTGTCGACAGATGCTGGCAAATCAAACAGAAGCCAGAGGAACAGCTCGAAAAAAGAGGTTACGAAGAAGGAAATGAAGACGGAAGAGAAAAAGTGGAGTCGAGTCCGCGGATACACAATTGCCGTCATCGTTTCCTTCATGCTTCAGCTCGGATTTCTTGTCTACACTGGTTACCAGGTCAGTATTGTTTCTCAGTTTGAACCCCTGTTCAGATGTTCAATGTGACAGGAAATGGTCTGCTGTATCTGGTCGGCTGTGACGTTCTCTCTCTGGCCTCGCTCTTCTTCACTCTCGAGGTTATCATCATGGGTTCCAAGCTGTGGATCACTCTCTCGGCTGTCGTCGCTGCTTTGACCAGTGTCAGCTCAGTGATTCTTCTCGTTGTGAAAGTTCGAGACGATATCGAGCAGGAGCAGCATTCGAAGATCATCCAACAGTTGGCTGCCATCCTCATCGTCATCATGACCATTCATCTCTTGGTCCTCTGCAACTGCTACTTCTCCAAATTCGGCAAGAAGACTGGACAGGACAAGGACAAGAAGAACGACGTCTAGTTCACGAAAACTTCCGTCGATGTTGTCAATAGATCATTGATTTGAATTCTAGTTTTATTACTCTCCCAAATATGTACAGACAAAAACGGGTGAAAGTGTAATCTATCCTAAAAGGTCTGAAAGTTCGCAGAAAGTGCCCTTTCGACCGAGGTTGCAAAGGCAAGAGTAGGACTTGGCAGTTCCGAAGCAGATACCTTGACCCGAACAGCCAAGCAGAGAATTGCAAAGAGGTTCTGAATTCCAGTTATTCGAAAGAAATGCACGAAACTTGCCAATTTCACAACGTAGACCAAAGAATCCTGGAGCACAGGTGCACAAGGGAGCAAGTTTCGATCCGAGACAGAGTCCGTTGCCAGAACAGTCTTTCGTCTCGCAGATTGCTCCTTCAAAACCAGGCAAGACACCAATGCGTTGTTCGCATCTTAAACCTGAGTAGCCGAGACCGCAGATACAGCTGAAAACGACAATGAAGTGGTCTCCTACATTCGAATTACCTGAATTGATTCTTCGTTCCAATACAGATTCCATTCGAATTGCAGTCGGTCATCTCACACATTGTGCCACTGACTGAAATTGTTGGTTAAAGTCTTTGAAACCGTGAAAAGAAACTTTTTTCGCAACGATCTCCTGAGTAACCTAGAAAGCAAGCACAAGTGAATTTGTCCTTTGTCCCGAGACACAGTCCATTGGAGTTACAGTCAGCGGCGGAGCACAGTGGGTAAGGGGCTGAAATAGCGATTCTTTCAGAAATGCATTCAGAAAGTACTTGTTTCACATCGAGAGCCTGTGTATCCAAGCTGACACGCACAGACGAAGGACTGCTTGCTTCCCAGGCATAGACCCTTGTTGTTGCAGTCACTAGCCGAACAAGGAGTTAACGGAGCAGACGAGTCAGTATTCGCTGCAAATTCTTGTCTTTTAGAAAGAGATAAACTATTACCAGCGATGAAATCGGTTTCACACCTTAGACCAACTTTTCCAAGGTTACAAAGACAGAATGGAGCCGTCTTCAAGCCGATACAGACACCGTTGTTTGAGCAATCTGTGGCATCACATTGACCAGTCGACCCGAGACCAGTCAGAGTTGGGTTGCCGTCTAATATCAATTCGGAACTAGACTATCAAAACACCTCTTACTATTGCCGAATCCTTTGGTTCCGCATGTATCGCCAGAGAATCCCAAGAAACATGAGCATTGTCCGAAGACACATAGTCCATTGTTGTTACAGTCGCTATTCAGAGAACATTTCTGTCCGACAAGAAGAGACGTCTGCGTAGCAATGGCAAAGGCTGAATTTGGTTTAGTTCGAGATCCATTGGAAAACTAACATTGCTCACAACGAGAGCCAAAGTAGCCGAAATCGCAGAAGCACATGGGCCAAACAGATGAGCCCATACATTCTCCTTTGTTGTTACAATCCTGTCGAGTGCATTGTTGAGCGAGAATAAGCGGAAGAGGGAAGAGAAGATAGATGAGCATGTTGGTGATGACCCATGCTCGGATGGACACATTTTAAAGGACAGACACAGCTGGGCAAACGGTCAGTTGATGATAAAAAAGGCCATGACTCCCTCTCCGTTCTCTTGTACAACTCTGCTGGACAAACAGCTTTGGCAGTAAAAATAGACCTGCATTTGATATTTTAGGGCTCCGATACTAAAAAAAAGGACTTCGTGATTGATGTAACTTTATTAGTCACTTTAATAGATTGTTGGAACTGATGACATGTTCGACTGATTAATGTTTGTTCCCTTCTTACAAAGATAAGAAACCTTGTCAAATGTAAGATTTGTGTACGTCGTCTCGTCTTGCATCTATAGTGCGCGATCGGTAATCCTCACAAAAACTATTCTAAAAAGCAAAAGTTGTCTAGATAAAAACTTAGGACAAGTCATGACAAACCGAACAAAGTTGTCTCCATCTAGCAGAGAGTCACTCAACACAAAGATGCGCTTCCGTCTGCAGTCGATCTCCACTCGCCTCTTCTCGTCCACTCCGAACAAACGGGAGACGTATCCTCGTCCGATCAAGAATCTTCGCAACTACGTCATCAAAGAAGGCATGTTCAAACGTCTCTGTCCAAACTCCAATTGCAGATATCGTCCACGACTTCGGGAACTTCAAGCTGATTCGTGCCCGCCCTCAGCATGTTCCGCTGCTCATTCCGGCCCTCAAAGACTTCATCAAGAGCGAACCTACGGCTCAAGGAGCTGGCATGAAAGTGGCTCTTCCGGAATTCTCCTGGCCGTTTCTCTTCAACGTGACCCGCTATCCGTTCAGCTACTTCGCTCTAAACAAGGACGACGAGATTGTCAGTTTGGCTCTACAGGACGTCGTCTACAAGGACCCCATCCAAGATCCGCGTCCTCGTCTCTCGGTCGAGCCGAGCAATCCGAAGGATCCGTTAAATCTCGTGGGAGCTGTGCTCGGATTCGGCGAAGAGCGTCATTTCGAGATCCTCGGTGTCGATCGGTACCTTCACAATAAGCTCGCCTATACTCCGTCCGTTCTGCGTCGTCAGAAGGTCAACAGCACCATCTATCCTCTCGTCATGAAACTGACTGCTGAAGCTGCCTCGCGTCAGGGAATCCAGTACAGCGTCGGCATCACCACCGGAGAGGCCAATCTGAGGAACATGGCCAAGCTGAACTACAAGATGCTAGAGAGAATTCTCGAAGAGATCTACAAGGACTTCGACGGCAACCCGTGGCTTTCGAATGGCGAGAAACCTGCTATGCTCATCTCGATGGACCTCATCGAAGCACACAAAAACCGCGTCTTCGAGAAATAAATGTGTAGCACTGTGTTTTGTACTGCTTTAAACAAAGGGTTTAGAAGGACAAATAACACAACGTCAACAGACTAAAAAGTATGAAAATGAGAAAAGTGGAAGACTCGAGTTCAGAGTTCTTGTTCCGAACAGAGCATATTGGGAATTCCTTCCTTGACAGGGAAACGTCTGCCGGTATCCGGACTCGTCGAAAGTTCAAACCTTGTCTTCACTTACACGTAGTCCACGCGCAACTACGAGTTTGGATTACTCTCGACTTGTGTGTGACTTGTAAAAAAATATAACCTATATCGGTTCGTTGTGTGCGTATATTGCTCTTTTGATTTCAGCTAAAAGTCTCTTCAAATATTGACCGACGGTGTTCGTTACTATCATATCCTTCACAATCGCCCCCATAGAAAAGAACCCTAAAACCATTGGCTCCTCTTCCGGTCGAGTAACTCTTGTCGCCCCAATCCAAATGTGCGTATGACCCAACTCGTACGATGAAAACATCTTGATTCGATTAGTAACCATCAATTGAAGGGCCATAAATGTACAATTTTCTGGATGGTGACCCGTCCAGTTTGAGACCATAGGAAGAAAGGGGGCAAAGCGTTGAACTCTACGACTAGATTTGGGCAGTGTCTTGGGTTGTTGGGAAGGCAAAAGACTAGACGAAGAGGATGAAAAACATGGGAAGGACTAGAGTCCATTGGGAAGAGAGGGAGCTCGGCACCATTCTGGGAGGATTTTCTGGAGCAGAGGCTGGAGCAGCAGCCACCGCTTTCGGTGTTCCATAGCGAGAAAGGTCATACTGAAAGCCGCATGTATAATCAACTAGGAGTAACTTACATGAACAGCGGCCATTTCAGAAGGATTGATCTTCTGGTTTGAAACCATAGGATAGAAATGAGAGCCCTTGTTCATGTCGTGTGCGTTGACCTCTGAAACAGACAATACTTAATCGAGTGATAAAATTAGCCTCGTGGGGCGCACCAAGGCTGTCCGTCCTTTTCTTTCTCCTAAATGACGGAACGCCTTTGTCTTGCCGAAAAATCAGAGAAAAACACAAGTTCGAAGTGGTGCTATATTTCTCTTGAGGTAATGGTGCAAAAAACATTTCCGGAAAACCCTTGAACTCTCGAGATTTCGCTGACGCACGCTATAACTTTTGTGTATTGCGAGACCTTTTAGAACTTCAACTTTTTTCCTTCCTACCAATCTTCCTCTTAAAGAACTCACCATCAGGCTGAGCAGATCCCGTAGCTGCCATGATATAATAGTCCTTGTCCAGACTCCAAATCTGACCGTTTTTGTTGTCAATTTCGGGAATAATCTGTTGTGTGAACATACAAACCAATCTTCCGTCAACGACTTCCGACTCGACATCTTTTATCAGTGTCTGATGCTCGTCCTAAAACGCCTGCTTGTTCTCTCTGTCATTACTAAGGAAAGTTACACAATTTTTCAAATGTCTTTTCATAACTGTTTCAGAAGTGTTTTTGAATCTCCATTGGTCAACGCCAATGACCAATGTTAAGACGTGCGATCTTCCGACTGCACTCGGTATCACAAGATGAACGACAAACGACCATTTCTTTGGTTTCTGGGGCTGTTAAACAGACTCTTACTCCTTGCCAAAACAAAGGATTTGCACCGATTCAATGGTCTCGGAAGACCTTGAAAGCTGTGCGGGTGCGACAGAGAACCGTTTCGGGTTCGACACAATGGTCCGACTCTTTTCCGTTCCGTGACAAACAAAGCAATAATCGCAAACGGGCTGAGCGACCTTCTTCCTGGTCTGACTTTGTATAAGTGGCCACTACTGTCACTTTCCGAAAAAAAAACAAGTCTAATGACGCAGACTGTCAAATCGATAAATTCTCTCGTTTTCGGGTCTTCTCAATGACGTCAATGGGTCAAAAACAAGTCTTTTGATAGACACATACCGTATTCAGGAAGACGCGATCATTAGTCTTGCCCTTATTGAACGAGACAAAGATTTCCGGCTCGAATCCGTACAGCTGTCCCATATCACTGAGAACACACTCAGAAACGGCATCTTCGCCCTGAAAAGACACTGGTTATTGTTGAAGTGGATTCAAACCATTTCTGAATCGTGGGAAAAGGCTGCTGCCACATACTGTTGTTGAACCGAAGGGATCAACGCCGTGGCGGACATTTCGAATCGCAGTTGGTTCGGACCCACGACGTAGAAGATGATGGCTGTAGTACAGTCAAGATTTGGATCACATCCCAATGGCTTGAACATGCATCCCTTTGTTCGTCCACAGCCCGTTCTGAAAGTGACTCTTCTCTAGAGCGTCAATGACCATTGTGGCCCGCAATTAGATGGACCAGAAGAGACTTGTTTCAGTATTTGACTGTGATCTTGTCTATTAACGAGGTAGTGTAGACCATAAAGAGTCTCTCCCAATAACAAAGTCTCAGAGAACACTTGGAAGACTTGTTAGGGGGAAAATGACTGAATCAAGTAAATATGGAGAATCATTTGGAAACCAGCCGACTTCGTCGTCTGACGGCGTCGTACCCTATTTTGTACCCCTACAACAGTAACTTTCCAAGTGCAAAAAGTTAATTGATGCCTAATTTCTCGACAGGACATAACTTGTTACCTGCGGCTTCAGAGTGCCAAACCATAGAGGGACTTGCAAACAGTGAAAAGGGGATTATTTCGAAAAACGAACGTGGTAGCCGGATTCCTCGCAAAACTTCGATAAAACAGTTGCCCTCAGATTCGCATTTTTACAGTGCAGAGGGGTTGAAAAGTTCGAAATACACTTCGGGTGACCTTACCGTTTTAATAAAAGGATAAAAGGAGTATTCACTTTTATATGCTCCCAGGTCTCTGTCTGTTAGTGTCTGTCTGAAGCTTTTATTAAGGATAAGGAAGAGGGATTTGTGAACAATTTAAGACAAGTCAGTTTGAGAGTTTATGCAAGTGTGAGGACTTTGATTCTACCTTTGGAAGTACCGAATAGAAAGGTTGGCAAGTGGTTTTATGCCGAAAATACAAAGGTGAAGGGGTATATGCAGGTCACTTTATCCCTGATAAGGGCGATGCAATCCTTGCCCATTTTTCAGTTGTGTTCGAAGTTAAGTTTTTTTTCACATTAAAAGAGCGTTTAACCCACCGAAGAATCGAAAGCAAAAGGTTAAAGAAGCTAGCTGTCACATTGATTTTCCCACGTGCGATCCAAACCGACCACAATTAGGCTTCTTTTAGAGGGAAGGCCATCGTCTTTTCGGCGACCGCCACCTCCATTGACTCGTCCTCTTTACAGGACACAACTCTTAAACGGTTTCACAAGTCAGAAATCGGAAATTTCCAGATGGAACCAATCAAGAGGGTAAGCAATTTCCATTTCGGAACATGTCAGGTGTCCTTTTCCGCCTCGAGTAACCGAGTGTACTCACTGGAACCAGATTGGGATACTCCCATTGTTTTTGGTTCCCGTTCAACTAATCTCATCAGAGACGAGGGAATCTACAGTTGTACCGTCCACTATTGATGGGTGGAAAGAGAGAAGACCTCAAGGCTTACCACGCAAGTTGTTTTCGTTAAGACTCGTGCACACTTTCGTTCCATTGCTTCAAAAGCAGTTTTCAACTGACCTGTTGACAAAAAGAGCATAGCTTGATGCCAGTAAAGAGAAAATAACAGCTCCGAAAAGCAGCATCGCGGAAAAATGACCAGAGAACGGCTGAAAGTCGACAGACCACAATAGTTCTTTCGTACGGGAGGAGAGCGCGCGAAGGAGGAGCCTGTTTGTAACAAATCGAATGAAGACATGACCTGTCTTTCGACCTACACGTGGGTCCGCCTCTTGAACTGACCTTCAGCTGATTTATGACCTGAATGGAATTCGTCGAAACCGACCAGTTGCGAGGACATAATTATTTTTATTATTTTTTTTGTGTACAAGTCAATGTTAGCTTCGAGAAAATAAGATACCTAGCATAAAAAAGAGCTATAACAAGACTAACACGGGGTTTGAAAAGTATTCGTATTTTACATTCTACGGACACAATGGGGAGAATGATTTAGATGCTGTTGATGGCCTTTCCGCAGTAGGCGGCGAGATGAGCCTCTCGGAGGGCTTCTGACAGTGTTGGATGAGGATGGCAGACACGGGCGACATCTTCGGCTGAGGCTCCGTATTCCAGGGCCAAAGTGGCTTCAGCAATCATCTCACCGGCATTCTGATGTGTAAAAATAGAACAGAAAGTGGAAAGCTCTTACAGGTCCAATAATGTGAACTCCGAGAATTCTATCGGTTTCCTTATCAGCCAAAACTTTGACAAAGCCTTCCTGATCGTTGTTGGTCTTTGCGCGCGAGTTGGCTACGAAGGGGAATTTGCCGACTTTGAAGGCAACTCCCTGAAGATTTGATTAGAAATTTAGCCAAAGCATACAAAATACCTCTTGCTTGAGCTGTTCTTCTGCTTTTCCTACCCAGGCGACCTCAGGATGAGTGTAGACAACGGAGGGGACACAGTTGTAATCGATGTGAATAGGTCCACCGGCGATTCCTTCCACACAAAGAATTCCTGAAACAACAAGATTGATGAGCTTCTGGTTTATTGAAATGAAAAAAAAGTTGCGTTCTCTGGGACGCGAACCTATTCTTGCGGTGAAGATAAAAACAAGCTTATTCCACAGGTTTTTATAACAATCGACCAGGTGAACATAATATCAGTATGCTTCTAGTGCATACTGATGTTATGTTTACCAGATAGCCTAACAATAAGCATTTAAAAGAGGTTATCACTCTCGCTGCGCATTCTCACTTGGGCTGAGGATGTCATAACTTTCCCTGCTTGTTACCTATGCATCCAACTTGGTTACTCGTTCGCGGAAAAAATGACCCATGGGCGATTCTTCCGCAAACAAAATCGAAGCGGTCTTTTTTTCCGCTGAAGAACAGTGCATGTGCGATTCTTCCGCAGCCCAAATCCGGAGAATCAAAAGTTGTCGATACGCACCTTCATCTTCAGCTTTGTGAGCAAGCATAGGTCCTTGAATGCAATCTCCAATGGCGAAAATAGAAGGAACCTTGGTCTGGAAACGCTCATTGACGGGAACACGGCCACGGTCATCCAGCTGAATAGAAACACTGTCCAATCCGAGATTCTGAGTATATGGTCGACGTCCAACGGAAACCAGCAGAGTGTCGCATTCAAGCTGAATTTATATTGTAACACAGTGAAAAAATGGCATACAGTCTGTTTCTTTCCGTCCTTGGCTCCTTCGACTTCAACAGTGATGTTTCCGCCGTTCTTTTTGGCGCTGGTTACCTGGACATACGATAAAAAAGATAAAATGATGTGGAAAAAACCTTGGTGTTGAGAAGGAACTTGAATCCTTGTTTGGCGAGAGTACGCTGGAATGTTTTGGAAACCTCCATGTCAATTCCCATTCCTCCGACATGGCCGAGGAATTCTACTGCTGTTACTTCGGCTCCCAGTCGCTGCCACACGGATCCCTAAACGATAAGTATGAGAAATTATCACACTTCGAATGTCTAGAAATTCGTAGTAAAAAAACGTACGAGCTCAAGTCCGATAACTCCAGCTCCGATTACAACCATTTTTTTGGGAACGGCTTTGAGAGAAAGAGCCCCGGTGGATGAAACGACCTGCTCCTCGTCAATTGGGATTCCTGGGAACGGCGTAACCTCAGATCCAGTAGCAATAAGAATGTTGCGAGTATTGACCGTTTCAATAGATCCGTCGGCTTTCTTTACGGAAACCTATAAAATGTGATTTAGTAAGTTCGAGCAGAGACTAGCCTGATTAGGTCCGACGATAGTTCCATGCCCCTGGATGTGGCCGACCTTGTTTGCTTTGAATAGTTGGGCAATACCTTAAACTCGAAAGAATACCATTAATCATTGCAGGAACATACCTCCAGTAAGCTGTTTCACAGAACTGACCTTAGCTGCCATCATTTTATCGAGGTTTAGGGTGGCTGTGCAATCAATTCCTAAAATATTGATTGAATTAGTCACTTGTGAAGACAATTCAAACAAAATTTTGAAAAGAAACGTACCACGGCTGGCGAAATCGTGCTGAGCCATATGTAAGTAGTGGGAATTGTTGAGAAGAGCTTTGGAAGGGATACAACCAACATTGAGACAAGTTCCTCCAAGAGTGGCTCCCTTTTCGATGCAGATGGTCTGAAATCGAAGGTTATTTTGTATAATTGGCGTGTAAAAACGGTTCTAAAGGCCAACCTTCATTCCCAGTTGAGCAGCCTTGATGGCGGCTACATATCCTCCCGGACCTGCACCGATAACGACGAGATCAGCATCTGAAACTTTCTCGTGTTTACGGAAACACTGTTTGGTATCTTTGAAGCTTATTTTATGTCATTAAAAAGCAAAAAGAATGCGAGAAGTGCAAAACAAACCTCCACCGCTGCTGTATCCACGAGTAGCGAAGGCAAGCAGTTGCCGACGCGTGATGAAGGAAGTTCGCGCCAGGGACATTATTACCTGGAAAAGTTGATCATTTTCTACTTATTTTTGTACAAAAAAGCTAGAAAACAATAGCCATAAATGAAAAACATTGAACGATTGAAAAAGTCGACCGCCGAAATGAAAATCCACCATCCCGACTTTGATGTGCAAGGGAATTCGTGCCGAGACCCAGGGCAGAAAGGAGCGGGAATATTTATTTCCAAACCCGTACAAAACTAGAAATTGCTGTCAATATTGCACACACTTGAGAAAATAAGCCAAAATCACTGCTTTCGCATAAACATTCCGTCGTCAAAAAAAATGCCTCCATCGATTGCACAATATTTTGGACACGTTCCTTTGTTTCCGTCCTCACCATTCGTCCCAGGGGGACCAGCAGCTCCAGGAAGACCATCCAAACCAGGAAACCCGTCCAGACCAGGAAAACCTTTCTGGCCAGCTAGCCCTAAATTTGCATTTTCAAATGGAAGCCGGCTCATGTTACCATTTCGACCAGGTAATCCATCCAGGCCCGGTTTTCCTTGCTTTCCTGTAGGCCCTTGTGGTCCGGGAGAGCCCATTTCACCGTATTCGATGAAGGAAGCACATGGCTCGCCTGAACAATTAGTCTACATTAAAATGTCTTCAATACCAGGTTCTCCATCAGTGCCAGGATTGCCTTTTCTTCCATTTGTTCCATGTTCTCCTTTGCTTCCATTGGCTCCAGGCCTTCCGTTTTTGCCATCCCTACCATCTTTTCCGTCCTTTCCACGATCTCCTGGTGGACCTTTAGGACCTCTCTCACCAGGTGTTCCTACTGGACACTTGTGACAAGGACTTTTGTGTTGGAAACAAGGGGAATGACTTGTTTTTCCTGGATTCCCTGGCATTCCGTTGATTCCGTGTTTACCCGGTCTGAAACAGGTAAATTAAAACAGAAAGAGACTATGAACCAACCGTCCTGGAGCTCCAGGAATCCCCACTGGACCGGGTGGACCTGGTAAACAACATCCGTCGCAGGTAGATGTCTCTTCTGGACGAAGTCGTCCGGAACCATGGAATGCTTTTCTCAGTTTCTTGTGTTCCGTCTTGACAGCTCTTGCAGTTCGATTTCCACTTTCCACAACAAGAGAAAGTTCCCTGACTCCTTCTAGCAGATCCTTAGCCGTCTGCCTACAGTAGGTGAACTCGTGGTTGAGTCCCTTGGTAACAGAAGTGACATAGACGAAGACAAGAGGAAGAGCAACAGCTGCAGCTAGTACAGTAACAAAGGACAGAATTGAGACGGAATAGGCGAGGACACGGTACGCGGTCACTCGACTCATCTCGACTGCCGAGACTATCCGCCGATCTCGACTCTTATAGGTGCCGTTATGGAATAAAAAAAACGGCGAGATTTCACGAGGAAGCTCTTATCGGAACGGGCACGGACTTTTTGAGAGAAAGCAGATCCTAGACAAGAGTCTCGTTAAAATAACTGTCCGCTGTAGACAATTTCCTTACATTTCTCTTTAGAACATTTTCGCCAGACGGTTTGAAACACGGTACTTCCACTCCTCTGAGTAACAAATATGTTCTGTCAGTCGAATGACAATTGCGAAGATGGACTACCTACGCGCGTTATCGCCTACAACCTTTATGTTGTTGTCAAAATACTTCAATGTTTTCGAGTTTCAAAAGCCCGCGATGTTGATATGTCGAGACATGTCAAGACTAAACTCTAAAAAGCGAATAGTCTCCTGAAGTATTCTAGCTCGACGTCGTCTACTGTGCGGATGGCTGTCTCTACTCTCTACCAGGTCAGGTCTATTTTGACAGAACACTAGACAATGACAGTTGACATTGCGAACAGTAGCGCCTCAGACACTTGCGTTCTTTTGTGAAAAGAGACGGCAATTTGCCAGTCAGTTGTGAATCCGCCACAGCTGACAGCCTTCGAAAGAAGGTGTCATGCTCGGTCTCTCCTGGTCCCTTGGGCACTTCCTTGAATCCACAGCGGTGTTTGGTATAGTTCTTGGAGAACCGAAGGACCGTTTGAGAAAGACTGATAGTCTCTTCTTTGCGCCAAAAAAGAATATTGATAGCATCAATTGCAGGAGAGACCGAGCATGACACCTTCTTTCGAAGGCTGTCAGCTGTGGCGGATTCACAACTGACTGGCAAATTGCCGTCTCTTTTCACAAAAGAACGCAAGTGTCTGAGGCGCTACTGTTCGCAATGTCAACTGTCATTGTCTAGTGTTCTGTCAAAATAGACCTGACCTGGTAGAGAGTAGAGACAGCCATCCGCACAGTAGACGACGTCGAGCTAGAATACTTCAGGAGACTATTCGCTTTTTAGAGTTTAGTCTTGACATGTCTCGACATATCAACATCGCGGGCTTTTGAAAACTGAAATTTATATTTTTGACATCAACGCAGGTCTAGAATTTTTTTTTCATTGTTTTCCTTTACTTGTAGGATCATTACCATGCATCTCATTATTCTGGTGATTATTGTAATATGTTCTATCTGATTCGACGCGAAAATTATATCCTACTTCTTGTATCTTCTGCTTTAGCTCGCTTCGAGCTGTTTTGTCTACCGCTTTGATACCTTCACAGTCGGTACTTTACTCGCAACCTGAATCTAAATTTCTCATTTTTTTCATACGTGAGAACTATTCTAACACAAAACAAACAATTTATTGCACGTGAGATTATTATTAAATACAAGTTTCTGATTGAGAAGTAGCCCGTTCTCAAGGGGGACAGTTTTGTAGCACCGTTCAAAAATAGGAACGAGGAAGGAAGAGATCTAGTGCCGACGTAACCATCGACACCCCAGTAGGCAGTTCTCTTCCGTAGCTGAACAGATCCATTGCCGTAATATGTTTCAAGTAGTTGGAGACACTTCGGTACGTTGTGAAGAAACTCTGTTGAAGAAGTCGAATTCCTAGATTGGAGTGACAAGATGCCAAAACGTCATTGACAAAGATTTCTCCTGTGAAGGTCAAGGGAGCATAGATTCCTTTCCGTTTTACCTGAAAGAAAGATCTTCCAACAGTTGAATATGTTTCCAACCTTTTCAATCGACTGGACTGGGCTATACAGAATTCCACCTCGACCGTTGAGGACCGAGAGACAGTCTCCAACTTGGACTTCCTTTGCATGAATAAGACGGGAATCTGCTCCAGGGAGACAGTTAGAGGCGTAGATCAAGTGCAGGTCAGTCAACTCTATTGTTTGATTGTGTGTCTAAACGAGTTGAAATGACAAGCATTTTGATAATTCTTACAGTAGAGATTTGTAGGAACTCGGCGTCTTGCTCGGGAAGGTTGTGAAGGAACATAACAACGGGAGAATAAGTGACTGACGACTCTTCGTAACTCATCACCATGTCTCCGACTCTCACATCCTTCATTTTTTTCACTCCCACAGTGGTTTGAACCTAAATTGAACGGTCTATTTGTCATTAGAAGCTCCTCACCTCTTCCTCTCCACTGAAGCATCTCATCTGAGAGAACAAGTTGTTCATTCCTCCACCTCCGCAACAAGAAGTGCATCCTCCTCCGCAAGTTGTAGCTGTTTGGTATGTCGAAGGCTGATATGTCTGCTGGTATGTCTGCTGTTGATATCCCTGTTGTTGGTAGCCTTGTTGATACACTTCCGCGGTCGGAGCAACAGCATAGTTCTGTCCAGTGGCTTGTTGTCCAGAAACATGGATATCGGGTACTGGAGGAACCATTGGACCGTAGGTTACTCCGATGGTCATCGGCTGTTGAACGGCAACATTTGCTTGTTGGTACTCTTGCATCTGGACTGGCTGTACCACCTGCTGAGGCTGTTGAACTGGACCCTGCATGTACGTTTCCATTGAAACTGTTCCAGGAGCAGACATTTCGGATTTAACATATGAAGAATCTTGAGTATTGGAAGGATAGGCTGGCATTTGAACATTCGAATTGGGAGACTCGGGAGGCTGTTGGACTACGAGAACCATGTTGGGATGATTGGAAGATCCAGTAGCTTCCACCTGAATCTCCTTTGGAGGCTAAATTCTTGATTTTGCAAAGAAACAAATACACTTTTACCTCATAAGGATCAGTCTCTTCATTTTCTGCTCCGTAGGCTCTGTGTTTGGGTGAGTTGTAAGCAATGGGCCAAAGAACATTCTGAGCAGTTCGGACACGTGAACGGGGAACGTTTCCTCTCCTGAAACGAATTAAAGATGAGTAACAAGGGGAGCATACAGTTCGAAGCGTCTTCTAGGCTGATAATACTCCTCCTCGTAATCATAGTAGTAATCGTCGACGAGATTTCTTCTGCGGAACCCGAATGGGCGGAAAGGCGACCGATAAAGTGGTCGACGAGGAGCGAGCCTAAAGAACGAATTCCTCAGTTAGCCGGATGATGACCGAAACGAACCCGCGATACGATTTATGGTCGTCACGATAGCCAGTTCGCCTGCCGGCGGGAACGCGCAGTTCTTGATCATAGTCATCTGAAAGCGAGAATTGGATCTTTGTCCCATGGTCCGAACTAACCGGCTTCATCCAGTTGACAGGGCAGTCTCACGATGGTCACCTCGAACTTGACCCTAAACCAAAATTTTTCTATACTGTTTGATCAAGTCACTTACACTCCACGGTGGACTCTTCTCTTCACCTCTTTGATAACATCGAAGCCTCCAACACCTTCGTTTCTAGTGTAAGCACCACCGGTGAACCTGAAAACAGATTTCTCAATAAGGAAGAAAAAGAGTACTTACTCTTCATCAGTCTGGAGGACAACAGTCTTGACAGGTTTCGCGTTGACCAGACCAGTGTACTTACAACATTTAGCCTTGAACCTGAAAAACCGATTATGGTCACTTTTTAGTTTATCGCGATTTCGGATCTGAGTGAAAGGGACGCGGTCGCAGTCGGCGCTCTTGCTTTCAACAAAGCAAGATCAAGTGATACTGTTCTTGTTCTTTTTTGCGAACATTTTTCTGGGGTATACAAGAGGTATACGAGCATCAAATCAGATCTCGGTAGAAACTGAGAACTAATGGTTTCACTGGCTTCAATGTGACAGAACCACGGTTGGGAACGGGCCGGGCTCGGGTCCGGAACGGGCCCGAAGGAAAAAAAAGTGGGAAAACATGGGTATTTTTCTGGGTTTTAGTGTTAAAATTGTGAAAAAAGACATAATTTGATACTCTATTATGCAATCCTTACTTAGTACTAAAACATACTAAAAAATCATTATAATACGAGTACCTTTATTTTTGACCCCACCCCCTTCCTCAGCTAAGTCTGGAACGTCGGGCCTAGACGGGCCGCCCGGCCCGTTCCCAACCCTGGATAGAACCACGTTGTGAAATTATACAGTATCTATTATATATTGTCGTTGAGTGCAGGACCTTCACGAAACGCTCAAAAGTCCCTCCAAGTTCACATACACAAACGAAACACAAAAGTAGCGTGTTGTTATCCATTATACTCAGAGACATTTTTTTGGTTTGCCAATGAAAGGCTGTTCGCTCAATCATGTTCTTGTTCTAGACTCTCGGCAAGTCCTTTATGACTTTTCTAATGAGGTTTCTAATTGGAATGGTCAAGAACACGACTTACGTGAGTTTTCCCTCGTTGTTGATCTCCATGAACCCAGCGACCCATTGGTCAGCCTCGTGACAAGTATCGTCTCTGTATCCGTTACACGTCTGAATGTTAGAGTGAAAATTGAAACGGACTCGGACATACCACATTGTGAGCTCTGCGATGGACATGGGAGTGATGTTTGTCGGAAGGAATGTACTCGTCGCCAAGACAAGAGGGAGAAGCACAGTGAATCTCTGAAGAAAAGTATTTGAAAATACTGTTTCGATACCTGGTCTGCTATATTCGTTGACTGTCATTTTATAAGGCACAGAATGTTCATCACAACTTCCTAAAAACTGGTACTCCTCTAGTGAATACACAGCAGTAGTTGTTGCCAGCCAGGCAACGACGTAAAAAAGAAACATGGAGCTGACGCGAGACTCCGATGGACTGAAAACCCGGATGGATGAGCGATAAGGACACGGCTAGCCGAAAGGGGCAGTTCAAGTCTGCTGGAGGCACTCCCGACTTGAATTTATATCAGCCCGGCTTGGGGTTTTTCTGGCATCTCACCAAGGGGAAGGCGGGCCGTAGCCGAGAATAAAAATCAGAATGCTTTCAATTGAAACAGGTCGACCTTAATTAGACTGGCTCCTAACCAGGTCTTTCGGTCAGACTTTCGATATATTTGGTCTCTATTGTAAGATTGGAGGGCGAAAAGTAACAACTGGTTAACCTTTGAGGTTCTCTGTCTTTAGAAACAAATGCCCTTCTAATTCTAATTCTTTTGTAAATATTTCGAACGAATTTGCTGAACGAAAAACGAATGGTTAAAAAGATCCAATGAAACTAGTTGTCGGCACATTGTTTAAAAGTGTTAATGGAGAGTTTCTGGAGGCGTAGGAGATAGACTGGAAACTAATTACAACTTGTTTTCTGCGCACGGATCTACAAGTTTCATCCAGGTCAGCGTGAGATTTCGAGAGGAGAAACAAAGCCTGCCATCAATCAAACTTATTTGTTCTTGGTCAAAGATCGGTAAATTTGCAACATCCGCTTCAAGTGTCCTTTGCGTTTCATCGGATCGCATAAGCCTCGTTGCGTCGAGAGATAATTGGATATTGAAGGAGTGCTACCGCAGACAAACGGCTCGTTTTTCGGACATCTATCTATGTTGGCCAAAGAATATCATATTTTGAAGAACAACAAAAAAGATGACCTTAGAGACTCCACTTTATTAAACTTTCGTCAAACGGATTTGCAAGTTTTCGGCCATTCCAAACGACCTTTTCATTTCTGTAAGACTGGAAGGACTTGTGAAGACCGGGCAGGGTGCGTTATCCCCCCCCCCGTGGCCATTCAGCGGGGGGGGGGGGATAAAGTATACCACCTGTGAGGACCATCGCAATAGGATTTCAGCCACTGGGTTTCATTCGGACCATAGTCTGCCGGCTGTTCCGCAGTTTTGGGCCTGACCAAAGTGCGAAGCGTAGATCTTTGTTTGATCATGAGATACCATCAGGTGTTGCCTGGATACTGGATAGGGTCGAATCGAATTCAGCCTACGAAAAATACCTGACACTCTCAAAGGTCACACAGGTAGTTTTTCCGGGATGAGCGGAGAAACTTCGTTTGATCTCGAATCATTCGATTGTTCAGGATCGTTGTCGTAAAAATTGGCAGCTAATCGCCTTTTGAAAACCGCTTCTTTCCCGGCTAGTTGACCCCGACCGGGTCAACTCGCTAGCCTTATCTCCTTCATCAAGTTCTCTCACCTGTTGCAGCCATATCATTGGGTCTTTCACTTTTTCTCTCGGATTCTTCAGCAAGAGTTGCATGCAGATTGGACTAGAATACGAGAAAGACAGAAGACTCTTCGTAGTAATGGGATTTATGTTAGTCAAGGAACAGGACTGCGATCTCTATTGACTCTCATCGGAAAGATCCGAAACTAGCAGGGCCTTTGTTTTTTCCTTCCGTATCGAAACTCACGAATTTCACGAGTTTTCGACAAAACGCAAGACCCACCTTTTATTTTCGATTTTTGCCCTCGCGCCGAGAAAACGGGATGTACGCGTGGTAGAAAAAAAAGCGAGAGAAAGACAGTGAAAGATTTCTTCTCTCTTGAGAAACAGGGGACCTGTCCTTTTACGCGATCTGTGTCCACGAGTGCAGAGTGTAGTGAATGGATGTTCTACTGCAAGAAGTAACAATTCTGCAAACATTAGTGCTATTGACAAAACTCCGAACAAACTATATTCCACTGACATAACCTTATTTTCTAGAACACAAATAATCTGCGTAGTCGTGTGAAAATGAGGTTAATTAGACCTGCCAGGTGATTAATCTACTTCTCGCGCCGCCTATGCTCCTTCGGGGGAACTTTCCATCTTGTCATTTCTCCTGCTCCACAATGAATGGTTCTGTACACCACATGGTAATGTTCTCCCTGCCAGTTATAAACAAGAGTTCAGATCGACTTCCACAGTTATGCTGTTGGAGCTCGAGTGACTGGGTCTCTTACGACCCTCATAGGTGTAGTCACGAATGGATTAGTTGTCATTTTAGCAGAGAAGAAAAATGACAACATGAACTACGTTACTCTCATGAAATGCTACTCCTTCATCAACGTAGCTCGTCTGTTGACTGGTTTCATGGGAATGATGAGGTAACAGATATTTGTTATTTTTTCACAACTAGACAGAATTCAAAACTGCGTCGACTATTCCATCTTTTTCGTGTACGGATTGGCTATCTATCTCCCTCAATATCTTGCATTTGCCATCGACATAGTCGGATTAATTCTGATCTCTCTTTCTGTTCTTCTGATACCAGTCTGCATGGCTTTTCGTTGTTCGATTCTGTTTGATCGTAAGATTCAACCTATCCATGTTTATTCGGCTGTATTGGTGTGCACGTTACTCTCCATTCCTGTCGGGGTGAGTCTTTTCTCATTCTTGCAAAAGTTCTGTGGAACGGTCTCAAGGAAAGAGTGTTCAGGTCATACAACTGGACGGATATGTGGAAGGAGATGCTGCTAGAGTGCTTCTAAAAGATTCCTTTTTACTTCTAGAAGAGACAGACACGACTCCTTTCTACATAGTCGCTGTCAAACACACCTGGCAGGTATTGAAAAAGTATCCAATCAGACCAAGTGCGTCTGTTTCAGAAATGGGTAACATTGGTTGGTCTGGCCGTGCCCAATCTTGCAGCTGTTCCCATCACCATAGTCCTTCGATTCATCATGCTTCGACACCTTCGTCTGTACAAGAACGGACTGACTCCAGCCACAAAAGATCTTCATCGAAGCTTCATCAAACTTCTGACTTTGGATAGCAGTTTGCCTCTAATCGGAAGCGTCGTCTTTTTCGTTCGACAGAGCGTCATATACCGAATCTTTACCGATCTAGACACCCTCATGATACTCAGCTACTACAATTTCCCTATTTTCGCGTTGATTCCAGTCATCCAGGGTTGTGCCACTTTGTACTATGTTTCCTATTTGAGAGAAAGAGTCAAGGGATTCTTCGTCAGACGGAAACGAGACGAACACGATAATCATTCGGTCTCTGCTGTCAGTATCGATCACAATAAAAGATAAAGTAAAAGATACCCCGTAATCAACGCCAGAGCAAGCTTAATTGCGTGCGGGTCTAATCTGAGGGGCCAGAGAAATCAGGCTTACGTTCTATAATCTGGACAGGTGCCAAGTCTGGCTCCAAGAACGCTTTATCTTCGTAGCATGCTACTACCAATTTACCGACCTCGGGGGGTGGATGCCTTGGTTGGGCAGAAGCGGGTTTGAACTTGGAACTCGATCACAATAAACGATAGTAATGCTTTTGTTTTTGTAGTTTCTTTTAACAAAAGTTTATTAAAAAAGTTTCTATTGCTGAAAAACAAGATTACTGTAACTGACTGGAAAAACACTTTCTATCTACTGAAAGTAGAAGCATAGCGTGACCGCTTTCTGTTCACCGGAGTCGGAGCCAGCATTGCCGGACAGTAGTAGCAGCTGTTGAGAGCACGGCAAATAAGAAAGATGATGAAAAGGATGGTCATGGTCAATGTAGCTAGTAGGAATCCGTAGAAGTTCGGAGCATCGCGATAGGTTGCGAGAAAAGAGGCTTTGGTGAAGGAAACTCCAGTCATTACAACAACTAAGACTCGATACTACAATTCCATTGGCTCATAGCGTGATAAGAATGTTATTCACTTTTTGCTTCTTATTAATTGAAACAAAGCTTTTTGCAAAAAATAACTTTCAGAAGAACTTCTACTGACTACGAAGATGTCTGCTGCCTCTACTGCTCCTGTCGAAGAGCCCATTCAAATCCTCTACTCGCAGTTAGATTTCCCTACTCAGAAGAGTCTGCACGCCTTCTTTCGATCGACCTTCAAGGAACACGAAGGACTTGAAGAGGATAAACGCTTCGAGAAACTGGCCCGTCTGCTGAATGAACACTGCGAAAAGAACATCTCTCCCGGCTGGTCCTGTGTCGTCGGATCGGACTTCTCGTCCTCCTGCAGCTTCTACAGTCTCGTCCACCATTTCGCCGTCGGACCGAATATTGTGCTTCTTTGGCGAACCGTCGAGTCAGCTACCAAATCATCTCAAAAAGGAATAAAACCTTAACCCCTCTTCTTCTCGTCAATTTATGCGCTTCATTGAAATTCCGTAATTGAGTCGTCGTCGTTTCTTCCAGCCCCGTCATTTTTCATCCTAGGAGAGTGGATCAGCTCCAATTTTGACAGATTTGTTCCTATTATGCTTGCATAACACGCTTCTATCCATTTGTATCCGCGCCTGCTCTCTCTCACTCTGTGGCCGTTTATAATGAGAATCGGCCTGTGTGAACAGCCGACAGTTATCGACCGTTTAGCCGTATTGGACGACTTCGACGGTTGGCAGAAGGTCGCATAATGCTTCGACACTCGTCTTCTTCGACCGAAGAGTCTATACTGGCGGAGCAGGTACGTTCATCATTACCAGTGTTCTAGTCCCTTACCCCACGTTTTCATGGTGTACATAACTGTTGCGATGACTACCCTCGAGACCTTTGTGACTTTGTGATTAGCTAGATGCAAATGACTCTTGCATAGTTTGCCCTCGATCCAGTTATGACACTGTTACGAAACTTTTGGCTGCCAATGTTCTCCACAACTGAACAAACTTGAGGGTTACCTCGTAACCAACGAAAAATATTAAGCCTATCTCCGTTGGTCTTGAGAAGAAAAACGTGGCCGGGCAATCTCACGCTGTCTTACATAAATTTAAGTGATCGATTTATTTCACTCTCTAGTTGATCAGTCCCCAACAACAAATGTCTTTCTAATAGACTGCAAACAAAAGCTTGGAAATACGTTCTTTTCAGGTGCATAAACTGTTCAAAATGTGCGATGTGGAGAGGAGAGGAGTCATCGCGAAGGTGAGTACAAATAATTGTGAATCGAATTGTAAGCAAACTGTCAGATCAATAGACTCTCACGATTAAGTATCAGGCTGTTATTGTTTCAGCCTCCTCGAAAAGGAGCGTCTTGATTGATGGTCTCATTTCTCGTTTTCAGACTGATCTACATGTCATTTCTGACCTCATTCCGAAGCAGCAGATGACGGCTTTGGAAGAGAAGATAGGGGAGAAGGAGATAGACGAGAGCCAGTTCAACAACATCATGCGTGAGTATTCTCTAGTGTTTCCCCATTTTGTCATTTCCTTACCCGAAACCCAAGCCCTCAGCCGCCAATTCCAAACAATCGAGGCTCTCCTCATGATTAAAACAGCCGTATCCAGCCAGTTGCAGAGAGTCTCGTAGCCGAAGACAGCCGATCTGTCTCTACCAAAATTGTCAACGGAAACGATGTCAAAGACAGTTCATCACAGGTGAGACAATTATTTGAAAGATAGTGAGAAGTTTAGGGGTTCTGTGAGGGAATGAGCCTAGCTGACGAATTGGAAGACGTCAACAAGGTTGAGGAAGTCTATAATGATCCTCTGACCGAGATGATTCGGTCCGTTTTTCGTCCTCTCGAGACGAACATACTCGTTTCATAATTCAGCATGTCTCTTTAGGACACAACTCGAAGAGAATAACTATCCCTACGTGGTGACCAACACTTCGATGCCACACCAACCTCCTCTCATTTCTCAAATCTTCGAACCGTATCCAATGGAGCCGGTCACCATAAAAGTGAGTTCTTATTTCAACTAACAACATCCTTTAGAAGCCCCAGTTCCGTCCAATCGAGCCAGACCAGAAACCTTTTGGAATTAGTGGACAATCGTTGGCTGATGTGAGTACGCCTCTAATTAGAAGACATGATAGTTTAGGAATTGGCTGCCGCAGAATTGGGTGTGGTTACCAGTCCCTCGGCTTCCGATGTCGATCTTCGTACTCCCGACAGAATATTCAAAGTTGTCTTCGTGGGCGACTCTGCTGTCGGCAAGACTTGTTTCCTTCACAGGTTTTATTCGTTTCCTCCGCTAAAAAATAAAATATTAAGATTCTGTCACAACCGCTTCAAGCCGCTCTTCAACGCCACTATTGGAGTCGACTTTACCGTCAAGACAATCCAAGTCAAAGACCGACTCGTAGCTTTACAGTTATGGGACACTGCTGGCCAGGAGAGGCAAGATCACAAATGTTCCCAGTTCAATTGATTCTCAGATTCCGAGCCATCACTAAACAGTACTTCCGTAAGGCCGACGGCGTCGTTCTAATGTTCGATGTGACATCGGAGCAATCACTTTTGAATGTCCGCAACTGGGTCGACTCTGTCCGGGCCGGAGTGGACGATTCGACAGTACTCTGTCTCGTCGGGAACAAAGTCGATCTTTTCGGAAACGACTCGGCTCGAAGTTCAGTTTATAGAGCTGGCAAAAAACTGGCCGAAGTGAGTTGCTCTTGAAAAGAACCTGAAAGTGATGTTAGGAATTTGGAATGGCCTTCTTCGAGACAAGTGCATTCACGGGTTATGGTATCGAGATGTGCATGAGATGTATTGCTGAGCGTCTGCAGCAGAGAGAAGAAAAACATCTAGAAGAAGCTCTTCGGCTGGAAATGATGGTACAAGAGAAGAAGAGAAGCTGGTGCTGTGTTTGAAATTTTTATTGAAATAAGACTACATGTCGAATTGTTCTTGAAAAATTCGCATATATTCCTCTCGTTCCTCGTCCGTCATTCGTCCTATCAACTCTTCATTTCCTTGCACTTCACTGAATGGCATCTAAACGTGTTTTGGAACAAGGAAACACAAAAACAAGGTACCTGTTCGCCTCCTACCGAGATCATAATGTATTCTTCCTCTTCCTCCTCTGCCTCATCAGCATATCCGTTATACGGCTCTTCCTTCTTCACGACATCTTCCACTTTGATTTTCTTCGGTTCTGGCTCAGAGTCTTCCAATTCGCGAAGCATTTCCAGTGTGATTTTGGACGTGTTAGCTTCTTCGACGCCGTTCTTGTTTTCGAAAACGTCTGTTAGAGAAGCCACAGCTTGAGCATTTTCAGTTCCAGATATAGCGTCATCTTGCAGCCAGAGAGGAACTTGTTTGGCTTCTTCAACGACTTTTCTAATATTTCAAGATTTAGGGTATAAAAAAGAACAAACCTGGAAGAGTCTGCATTGAGGTCGACAATAATCTGATCTCCGTGTGCATAGCGTAAAGTTGGAGCGTTTTTCTGAGCGGAAAAGGCCTTTCCACCCAAAGTAATACGATCGCCATGGCCGGAAAAGTCGACAGCGTCCTGTTGTTGAGGAACATCTGAAATAATTGAAATTAAACAAAAAAAGGGTCTAACTTGGATCATCTTTGTCAAGAAATTTCGTGATATCCGGTTCGAGAAGATGAGGCGCGAGCTGGATTCCTTTCAGCTCTTGAGCGACGAAAAAGAGCGGTTGGAGCTGCTCGTTGAACTTTGCCAGTAGAGTTCTACATAGGTTACGGTATTTTTCTGTCTTTCAAAAGTAGGTACCTAGTAACCTGTGTAGGTCCTCCAGTATCGTCTGTTATCACAGGAGAACGACATTGGATACACTTTAAATTTCCGTAGGGATCAAACAGTCGATCCACTTCCAACGTCTAAAACGGATCTGTTGGAGAAAAAAGATTCTAACCTCATATTTCATCGGACAGATTGTACACTTGTACAAGGCCTTTTGGGTGTCTTCCTTCTCTTTGGCCTCCAATTTCTGTCGCATATGGTCAATTTTGTACATGAGAACGTTTATTATAGCGCGGTAGTTGATGAAGTAGAAGATGATAGAAATCGAACGACCATTGTCGTTTTTCTGCTGCAAAAGACGCTCCTTGACCAGTTTCTCAGCTTTTAAATTTGCCAGTTTCTGAACATTTTCAGATAAAACAACAGAAAGATCAAATACCTGACGAAGCTCTTTTTGGTCGTAATTGAGCTTGTTCCTCAAGTTTTCTTCTCGAATACACGTCGCTTGCATGATGTAATAACATATCAAGAAATGTTCCTGGATTTTGATATGAAAACGACAGACCGATGCGGAGTTACCTGAGAGAAGAAGTTTTTAACAATGAGCAGAAGGGCGCGGTCGAGACTTTGAGGAATCTCGTTGACGATCGTCACCTCTGGTTTTTCTGTCGTTCCATTACTTGCTGGAGCAACAGCCATTGCCATTTTAAAGCTGGAATTTGCTATTGAAGAACTAGAGCTTTTTCAACAAGGTAGTAGTGGAAAGTAACCATTTTAGATCAAAACAGAAGGTAAAAACAAAATTATTTGAAGTGGCGAACAAAAACAATTGCCAGCGGCTAACAAGAACTATCAATACAACCTATTCCTCAACATAAAAACCTAATATTATATACCCGTCACATAATGGGGAGTTCTTTTTATACTCGACTGCTTTCACTTTCTTCAAATTGGTAAAGAGCCGGAGGATCATGGAAGTCGCAGATGGCGCCTGTGCTCGGATCTCGGCCCTGAAAGAAAGGTTTTACTAAAACCAGAATAAAAACTGACCTGGAATCGGCGATAGAGCTCTTTGGCGACATCGCCTGCTCCTTTGTAGAGAACAGTCGTCTTCAGTCGTTCTCCAGTTCGACATTCATCATTCTCTTTGTCGAAAGTCTCGTGAATGTCCAGAGCCAACATCTCGGTCCATAGTTTGCGGTAATACATTCCCATATGCGGTTGAAGAGCGAAAATGGGGAAGAAACTGCACGGGTGATAGTCGTTCTTTTTCTGGGCGAAGGGGAAATACTCTTTGTGCATTTCACGATACAAATCTAGCCAGAACTTGTCTCTGGAAACACGTTTGTATGACGTGATTAAACCTATCATACTTTCTGTTTTCCATTTCGTAAATCGTAAGGTCAAAGTCGGACCAGAAAAGAGTACGATAGCTCTCCCAAAGAGTTCCTCGTTGCAATGCCAGACAGATGCTGTTCGCCTGTTCTTCGGTCATTTGTGTTTCTCTTGTCTGAAAATCCAAGATTTCTATGGGGGGAAAGGCGAACAAACCAAATGAGGCGAACTGAGAGATTGAAGAAGAGTCGGTTTGTAGACAAAGAACTGTAAGAAGGCTGGGAACATATCTACAGCGTCCCAATCACTGGCGTAGAAGGGAGCCCATGGGATGGCAATATCGCGATATGGTGACTGAGAGAGGAGAAGTTGGATAGAACGACCAAACTGAAAGATTCTTTGAAAAGAATGATGAAAAGAAATCCAACGTTGAAAAGAAGTTGCTGGAGCTGAGAATAATGAAGGACTGACGGCGAGTTTTGAGTGGGAGCAATGGCTGAGCCAATCAAGTAGACCAGCTTGTCCGAACCACGAATCTCTGATTCGGCTGAAAGAAACTTCTATTATAGAATAGAAAACTGCATACTTCTTCCCAAGAGAGTATTCCATCCACCGCGTTTGCTTTCTCTATCAAAGGGATCCACATAGATTCTTCCCAAATGTTTTCCCGAAGTCTTGTCAGAGACCGAAAAGATCTTTGCCTCCGAATGACCTCTCTCCAAGCCAGAGTCGGTGATGTCTTTGAACTCGAGTCCGAATATGTGAGAGACGATTTTCGTCAAATTGTTGAATGTCGGCCAGAAGGGAAAGTGGTTCATCACATCCAGTGCATCCACTCTGAAAAAATGGATCAATTTAAAATGGGGGAAACTGACCCAAAGTGATGATCGGCTTCTTTTCGGCAAATGTAGAACAAATCATGGGCCTGTAGTTCTCCCGAAATGAGTTCATTGCGTCGAGCATACTCTGACCAGGCGTCCATTCGGTCCATCAGAACTGGGCGAATCCTTTTGACTAATCCATCGAGGAACATTCTCACCGTATCCGGTGATGAGGCCATTTTGTTGGCTAGACGATGATCGGCCACAGACGAATAGCCAAGGGTTTTTGCCAGACCGTCACTAAAAAAGTTTGGTTGTACTTTAGCCGGCACCTACGTTCGTTCGAACTGGCCTAAAATTGCGATTTTCTTCATTTTCCTTTTTTCCGATTTTTTTCATTTTCATTTATTTTCTGCGTTTCTAAAAACGTTTATTGAATTCAGCGTGTAAAACAACACCCTGGACATGAAATCTGATCGAAATTAGCAAGAAGTCGACAATAGTTCACAAGACGTTCTCGAACATTTTTCTTCTATTCACATCTTTTTTATTGTAATTTTCTTTTCCCGGGGGTGCTTTTACACGCTGATCTCAGTAAAAGTGGTTATAAACGCGAAAAACGGCTGGAAAATTGAGAAAATATCAAATTCAAGCCATTTTGGGTTTTCGCGCCAAAATGATTTGAACGAACGTAGGCGCCAGCTCAAGTACAACCAAAAGTTTTTAAAAGATAGATATAAGAAATACTTGTTGTGTCTCAGCTCTTCGATATTGATAGAATTGTTGTAGAAATCGTGTTCGAAGGAAGCTTTACTCGTCCATTTGTCCCATGCTTCTGCTCGAAGAGTACGATCTCCGCAATACTGCATGAAGGGCAAAATTGTATGCGGAGTCATTCTTCCTCTCCAAGGTCCCGATTCCCACTTCTCTCTGAAACAAAATGGAACAGGAAATATTCAGTCTCACGGTTCCAGTGCCAGTTTTTGAAGAATATGAGGAGGGGCATCCTTTATAGCACTCTTGTCGTTAATTGTAAAGGTGTGCTGATCGTTTGTAGCCATTGCGTTGGAGCTGTATTTTATATTTCACTTGTCTCTGATCAAAACTTACATGTACTTGCTTCGATACTCGTCAATGAACTTTCCCCACGAGCCGAGAAGTTTTCTCGTTTTCTCATCTGTTCGATCCATTCCGCTTGCTTTCACCTGAAAATGGAAGAACTGAACAAATTTGAAGAGAACATGCCTCGAGCAAATACCATTCCAACAGACGTAATTGCCATTCGTTAAGTCCTTCTTTTTTTGTGTACAACTCCTGTAAACAATTTGGCTGAAAAAAAAAGAAAATTACCGAAATGGCTTCTTGGAAGTCTCTATTCATAAGCTTTTCCATCAGATCTCTTGCGGCCATTATTTTCACCTGAATTCCGAACATGCTTTTAAAATCTCAAGAAAACGGACATGATGAAGATCGGCGTCAAAGAGGTTTCGATTGCAATCCGGCCAATCTGTGAGCATTTTCAAAACTAGCGTCTGAAAAGCGTAGTTGACGTCGTATTCTTCGGTCAAAAGTGGCTGAACGATTTTCTCGAAAGTCCGTTCTTCAGCCGGTACTGAAAATATTGAAATGACGTGAATATAAAGCAAGACATACGTTTCGAAATGTATTCCATGTGTTCGAGGCAAGTTGCTCCGTATTCCATGAGCATGCGAACAGTTCCTTCGTACATTTCTTTTGGAGAAGCTGTTGACAGTTTCGGCCAATCTTCTCCTTTGGCAATGTTGTACATAAAACTGTTGTTTTCGACAGTTTCGTCTGGAATCACCGGAAATCTAAATAAAGTGTTTTCGAACATAGAAAAGCCTTACACGACATAATATCCAACAACTCTCGAAGGAGTCTCGTTGCCCATCTTGAACAAGATACCTCGTTTTTGTGTGGAAGAAGTGGAATATGTCGGTGTCAAAAATTCAATCTTCTGTAATGAATCACGGCAAATTCACTCTGTAAAAGCTGTTTACCTTACTCCAATTACGAGAATTTCGTATTTGACTCGGCTTGGCTCCGAGCAGAGCACGACGGAGCATCTTCTGCTATCTAAACCAATTTGTCTTCTAGTTTAGAAAGGTGGTGGAAAACTGAAAGACGTTATACAACAATTCGTAGTGTGCAAGAAATGTCAGTGGATGCTTCAAATGAATGGCGAAAAACCGTGCGGCAAACAGTTTCTTTTTTTTTTAGATATTTTTGTCTAAAACATTTCAAAAACATTTCCATCAAATTCACGTTTTCACCGAGCAAGAGAAGAGGCCTCTTCGGTCAAGAAAGAAAATCGATTTCAAACTACTTTTTTCCCGCTCCCTCAGCTTTCGGGGTTTCTCCTCTATTACTTCTCAATTTTTCAGTTCTCTAATTCTCGAATATCCATATTTGCAAGCTCTAACATGAACATGGACGAAGACGATAATGGCAACGAGGTTGTCTACGACGTAACCAACATCGGTAGGTTTTTATCTTTTCAAAAATGCGTCTTTTCAGAAGAACTCGATCATTTCGACATTGGAGAAGATGCGCCAGTGCTGGAAATCCCAGCTGACCAAATCAACGTCATGGACTACATGGAAAGAGGAGAACCTTCCGAAAGAAGACGACCAAGACGAGCTTCTAGCAGGTTCTAACTCTAGTTTCGAGATCATTCAATCTTCAGAGTAGTTCACGTCCTGAATCAAATAGTCCCACACACCAGAAAAAGAAAGGCGTTCACAAACACTAAATTATTCGCAGATCCGGGTGAGGCAACTGATAAAGAAGATGATTCTGAGGGTTAGTTCGCATTTGGTTCAAAAGTAATATAAAACTGTTTTGCAGTGATAATGGAACCAGGAACGTCTGTTTCGAGAATATTCGTCACAGCTCCACAAGATGGCCTTCATATGGATCTCTACATGTATTCGAAAGCACCCGAACGATTCAACGCAGCGGCCGAAATCATTGTCAGCCAGGGAGTAAACGTATCTTTTCCAAAATATGTGCGCTTTGCTACTTTCAGGTTGATCCATCGCAAATATGCCGCAACGTGCCACAGGAATTCACAAGCACCGGTACTTTTGTCGTCGACCTGTCCAATATGGCCAATCGATCTGAAATTTCACTGGATGGACTGGGTTCCTGGGGCAGTCCTCAAGGTTCTTCGAAGTAGCCAGTCTTCTTCTCTAGTTTTCAGCTTCTAATTTAGATTTTACAAAGTTCGTCTTGGCGGACAACTTGTACAAGCTGCGGCTTCCGATTACTCTTGGAAGGTGCTCTGTAACCGATACACACATCCTGGCACCGATCCACGAGGAATGTTCTTCAAAAAGATTTATACTGGTCAGTCTTCATTTAGGCAGATTTTCACTGACTTTGTCTTACAGGTATGACAACTGAAGGTGTTCCTTCACAGCTAGGTGTAATAGTTTACGAATGGGTCGGAGAACCTCATGCCATTTCCGTCAATGCTTCCACTATACCACACGTTGCTGGTATCAAGGAGCGACCGTTTGGGAATAAATCTTGGGAGGTAATCAGTTTACACAGCCAGATCTTTCGAAAATTTGCGCCATGTTGGAAAAATAACTTTTTTTTCGTCTAGCAGTTCCTTGTTTTGCCCCTCAAGTACGCTTTCCAGGGCCGGCTGGTGGATATTTTCCAAGACGAATGCCTCTCATATCGCGAGCTGCCTGTTTTCTCGCGGACTTGTGTTGATTTCGAGACGGCCTGTAGGATATTGCTCTCGCATGAAGGAATCCAGCAAGAACGGTATGTTGTTCACTTTCTAAATAGGTCGGAAAAACGAAGGAATACCCCGTGACTCACTCCCATTGCACCAGTCACGTGCTTTGTGAAATCGGGTCCACGTGTCAGTCAGAACAAAGTTAAAAGGTATTTGTGTCAATCTTTCAATTTGTAATATTTTTCTATAATCTCTTTCTCTCTTATAATTTCTCCATTGCTAAAGCCCAACGGTGTCTGTCTGTACTAGACATGGCTCCGAGCCGGGCCGGAGATTCCAGGGCCGGCCCGCCTCGGCCCGGTCCCCAGACTTGCCTCGGACCGGGATCGGACCAAAAATGAAGATGGTCATATTATAGCGCATTCTAGAACTAAATCAAAGAATAATAATATTGTTATATTTTGCTGAACTTTTATACTAAAAATGACGAAAAAATGCAGGTTTTGGTAAAAAAAAAAAAACCTTTTTTCCAAATTTTTTGCTAGTTTTTTTGGTGTAAAAAGTTAAATTTCCAAAAAATCGTTTATAATGCTGTTTTTCTAGGGTAATCGACCATGTTGATTTCGAATACGATAAAAGTAGAGATGGCAAAAGTTGGTAATACTATAGCAGACACCCCCCTTCATTCAAATATTTTGGCGCGCAAGCCATAACTTGCCTAAATTCGGGTTTTTCACCATTTTACGAATAAAATTGTGAAAAATCTGGAGAAACTCTCGGGTGGTGCATTATGTGAGCGATGTTGCTTTTTTCTGAAGTATTTCACCTAATTTTTCAAGTATTTCGGCATCCTAGGGGTTATATTTGACGTCGAGTTCGATAAACACATCTAGAACGTGAAAAAATAACGGAAAAGTGGTGAAAATCCCGATTTCAATCATTGCGCGCCAAAATATTTGAAGGGAGGGGGTGCCTGCTATAGTATTACCCAAAAGTTAGCTGGCGGAAAAGACGGCTGGTCTCTCTCCTAAAACCGAAAAACAATTGTACTCTCATCCCAAATAATCGTTCATCGCGTGTAAAGGCTCATTTTGAGAAAAACAAGTACAGTCGAGTCTCGCTATAACGTACACCCAGGCGCAAACCTGGTGCGACCTGTTTTTTTCTCAATTTTGGAGATTTTTTGACCAAAAAAATCTAGAGGAGAAAAATGAAAGTAATAATCTGACACAAGGAAATTATATTTTTTCACTAAATGTTGAAGAAAATCTTCGCACCAAGTTTGCGCCAGTAAACGCATTTTTTGCGTTTTTCGTCGAAATTTTTTGGATTTTTTTCGTTCTCGTGTCAGATTATTACTCACATTTTTCTCTACTAGATTCCAAATTTTGCTCAAAAAATTTCCAAAATTGAGAAATAAATAGGTTGCACCAGGTTTGCGCCTGGGTGTACGTTATAGCAAGACTCGACTGTACTATATAAAGTATTCATTTATGGCGAGCAACTCAGTAAAAAAAGTTTATATATGCTTCATATGCAATGACGAAGGGCCAGTCCGCAGCAGGCGCTCATTTTGCGGTCCGCCCGGCCAATCGATTGTCCCGCACTGGGGCTCTCTCATGTCGTCCCTTTATCTTATCTCTAGTCTGAAAAATTAAATTCTTTTAAAAGTTTTTCACTACTGATTGTGAATAGCCTGGGGCATTCTTTACAATTCATTACAAAAGTAACTTCAACTTTTTTAGAATATGCTTTCGGATTCCCACCGATTTTCGCGAATGTGGAACATTTGTTCTCGACATTTCGCGATGTGGAGGTGAACGAGCTCTCTGTCGTGATGGCCGTGACTGGAACAAACCATCAGGAAGCAGTCGTTTTTTCCGAACAGACGAGCAAGGAAACACTTTACGCGCCGACATAAACAACACGCAGCCAGGAGAACGCTTTGACACACAGGTACCTTTTTTGTAAAAGAAGTAGTCCATGTGTTTTTCCTTATATATCACTCGGGGACACTTATTACTGCTAAATATTCTCAAACACATCACAGTTTACTTTTTTCCTTACGTGTTGGTAAAGTCGAAAGTTCCCAAAAGTAGTTCCAAAACGAAATTATAGTCATTGTTCCGACTGAATTCCCACGAGACTATCCTTGGAGTCCGTTCCCTCTGCCCTTTTTATTCTGTTCGGTTATGTCACTCTTTTTCGCAATCTTTTTTAATTCACTCTCGTCAACCTAGCAACCAAATCAACAAACATCCAAAATGGCTTGTTTTGTCTCCGGCAATTAAATTTGTCTGTTTTTCCGTTCGGCGCATAAGCACATCGATTCATCGAAGCCAGCAGCCCACCCGGAATGTTTGTCTCTGGTCTCGTGCACGTGTACTCCATTTCATTCCATAACTTTGTCTCTGTTCTAATCAATACTCTAGCCGTCTGATTTGGAAGATGGATAACCTCTTGTTTACGTTCCCATGGTGTTTGTCTCGGCGTGTTTTTCGTCTGCCGGATACATCGAGCAAAGAATCGGGGAGAGAGACGAGTGTTTTCGATGCTCCTTTTATTGTTTTTTTCATCACTTATAAGAGACATATTCCTCCATTTGATATTTATGTATTCTAAGTTATCCAGGAAGAAGTTTGTTTTTCAGATACTTCTAAAGCGGTATGAGACGATCAATCCTGTCGGGCTAATTCGGAAAATCTACATAGCGAAGGATAAGAGCCGCACACTGACTTCTCCTCTGGCAGTCATCACCTACATGTACAAAGCTCCAGGTGCCTCAAAAGTACGTTTTTGGTTTGAATCGACGGACTAAAAGTGGTTTTAGACGTCAATCAGTGCTGGGCGTCCCGTCCAACTTGCTCCGTTGACGAAAAAGAGGCCATATCCGGTAGACGCGAGGGAAACGGAATCTCCGATCCGAGTAACAGAAGATGCAGACGAATGTTCGTTTTTTTGTCAAATTAGTGTAATCTTTTCAATTTAGACGACATCTACGAGCTGCGGAGGAAGACGCTCGAGTTGCAGGCGAATAATCAGACCCGATTCAGCAGTCTTCTGGATCAAGCTGAAAGCTTCTTGGATCGTTTCGAACAGGTTTGCCCATTTTCCTATTTTATCCTATGAAAAGATTATCCATTTTATATTACATGCAAAGAGTATCCATTTCAGTCAGGTAGCCAATTTCTCGTGCCATTAACTCGTCAACTAGTCCATGTTTGGAGAGATGGCGATACACAACAGCAGCAAGAAGAACCGCCTTTTATTGAGCAATTTGTTAATTCTTAACTTTTTTACGTTGTTTAAAAAGTTTTTTCTATTTTGCTATTTGAACTCCCCGATCGTTTATCGATTATCTACCTCTTTAATTTTTCCTCGTTGCCTTTACGAAAATTCAGGTACGAACAATCCGCTAGGCGATGACTACTCCCAGTCGACGACGTTTAATGAGAGATTTCAAAAAACTTCAGGTAATTTCTGACCTTCTTTAAGCTAAAACAATTTCTAGGAAGATCCACCAGCTGGAGTCTCTGGAGCACCGACGGAAGACAACATTCTGGCCTGGGAGGCCATCATTTTCGGACCGCAAGATACGCCTTTTGAAGACGGAACTTTTAAGGTTGTATTTTTCCGTCAAGTTTTTATAAGTAACCTTTAGCTTTCACTCGAATTTACGGAAGAATATCCAAACAAGCCGCCGACGGTGAAATTCATATCAAAAATGTTCCATCCCAATGTCTACGCGGACGGATCTATCTGCTTGGACATTTTGCAGGTATTCCCGTTCTAAAATGACATAATGAAAACATTTACAGAACCGCTGGTCTCCAACATATGATGTGGCAGCAATATTAACATCAATTCAATCGTTGCTGGACGAGCCGAATCCCAATTCGCCCGCCAACTCGCACGCGGCTCAACTTTATCAGGAAAATCGGCGGGAATATGAGAAGCGAGTTCAGCAAATCGTAGAACAGGCGTGTTTTTTCTCCGTTAAACATTCAGCAGCTGTTGGTCACAAGGGAATGAGAACATTCTTACCGAGATGCTTTTCAGTCATGGCTAAACTTTGGAGAAAACGAAGGAGAAGTGGAGCCAAAAGATCAGCCGGATGAGCCTCAGCCAAACGAGGAAATGCCGTCTGCCAGTGGTAGCAGCTAAAAAAGAATTCTTCTTCATTGTACATCTGTTCCCGGTGATCGGGCATTCTGTAAAAACCTCCCGATTTTTCCTGTGTACCCCATTTTCGCATTTGTAGAAAAGCCAAAACGCTGTAAATACTCTCAGCGGCTGTGTGCTGTCCCCTTGTTCCAAACCCATCTCGTCTATCCACCAGTGATCGAAATTCGAATCTTCCGACATGAATAGTTACTGTATTTTTCATATTTATAGAATAGGTTGACAGACACAAGTTATCTATCTGATCATGGCACTGAAAAGAAACACTCGTCTTGACAGAATGGTAAACTTCCGCAAGAATTTGATCCAAAAATGTCTTCCGACGGATGGTACAGTGGCTGATACCGAATCTCTGAGTGAGGTAAACATTTTGACGTCTGTCTGATGTCAATCGACGGCTGTTACAGATTCTCCAAGAGAGCCCCGAGGCAGATAACTCGAGACTCGTCGCCTATGCTTGGCAACATGTGATTCCGGCTGGAGAAAGACTGACCGTTTACAAACAACTTTTGGGAATTACTGGGGCTTATCCGGAAACAAAAGAAATTATTGCCAAACTTAGAAAAGATGAGGTAATTCCTTGATTCACGAAAAAAGACTGAAACAATAAGATTTCTTCAGGCGTATGTTCTGGTCAACGGTCTTGTCGGTTTGCGTCAATTTAGTGGAACTGTAGCTGACGGTGTTTATAGTCCCACAACGACGGACATAATGAAAGTGGTTTCAAATGTCTAGTAGACACGAAGAAGCCATTTAGATGCTTCTGATCTCATTGAATCTCTACAATAGAAATATCTCTTACGACTCTCCTCAAAATCAGCCCAAAATTAGCATGCACGCCAGTTTTCACGAAGTCGAAGAAAAGGAAAGGGCGCAGGCAGCAGTTGCTGTAAGTTATAAAGCTTTCTGAAAAACGGGAGTTCCTGCAGATTGTGAAGCAAGTGACGTATCTCTGTCCCGAAAATTGGGTTGACGTTTTTCATATCTCGCGAGGGATATTCAAACTCATTGATCAGACATTCGTCAGAGGCGGAATGGTGGGTCAGTATGCTACTGAGGTAATCATAGAGATTGCTTGATGAGTAAACGGCTCCAGATTAGACTGACTCTGATAAACAACCACGGTTTGAAAACATTGAAGACTGATCCGTCCGATATGAGAGTCTGTATCAGAAGCTGTATGGCAGAGATTGTAACTTGTCAGCGAACAATGTTTCTGTAAGTTTACGAAAGAACCAATCTCTAACAAAGCTTTAGGATTTTCGATAAAATTGTTACCGGACAGTCCATTGGAACTCTTCTCCGGTCATTTGCCGTCGCTCTTTTGCTCAGTTTCGAAGTGAAAGAAACAGATTCGGCTGCCCAGCAAAGATGTGCTACGCAAGCTATCGAAGAGGCTTGGAGAGCCATGCGGAGTGGAGGAGTTGGGAGCAGTAACAGACCCTCTTGGCCGAGAGAACTTCCTCGACCGGTCATCAACAGACACTCGTACTCGTTGGGCGAGGCGCGATAATATCTTTCGGGCTAAAAATGGACATTCTCATCAAATTGACTGTCTATAAATCAAATTTCGATCACAGCCGGCTCCTTTCAACACCTTTCGTCTATCGCCTACGCTTAATTTGTCTGTTGACGACCCTGCAACACTGATTCTTATAATTCTCGTCACAATACGATGTTGTTCCTCTGAACAGTCTTGACTCAGCTGTAATCCTTTTCCGATTGAGAAACAACCTCTTGTCATTGACTTGAGTCAGACTTGGTTATTGAACAATGCGTTTACCTTGTTATGAAACTCGTCCAATGAGGTGTGGGTGGTTGACAACACTATTACTGTCGAGTACCCGCAAAATTACTCTCCTGATAGATGATCAGAAATATTCAGGCCGGAAAGCGCACTCCCATGCTCCTACAGTACTTAACTCTCCAGTAAATGTATTTGAAATACATAGTTGGAAAAGACTTTCTAAGAGTTCCTTACCAAAGTTTGCAGATGGAACATTTTCACCTCTAAACGGTCTAGAAGTCGTCACCTCCAGCTCATTACCGCAATTCATGCGTTCATCGACACCAGTAGCCGTTCGACTGATGATTGAACGTCCGTCTTGCAGAGACCTCTCGGGTAAAGCTTGAGAATTGACAGAACAGAATCCCTATCTTCGGCCACTTGAAGATGATGCGTGATGTCTATCGGAATATCCGATTCGATCACACATACATTCGTGTGGGCGCCTCTGAGAAAACGAAGCAAATCTCCTTCCGAAGTAAAAAGGATGTTATGAATGACTAGTAGGTCAATTCTCAGGATCATCGTCATGCCTATAGGATATATTCTTTTATCTCGTCTACTGTACTTCTCGCAATTTGCGTCACATCTAATATTGTGACAAGGACTATTTAATCTGGAAAAACACCCCCATTCTGTCCAATGCTTGGTCTCAACTGACTTTGTTCATTTGTCTGCCATTCTTGCCAGCTTTCAAGGTTACTGTTTAACGAGAACAATCCAATTTCTCGCACTCAGTAGGTCAGACCTCGCTGATCAGGTAAATGTTGCCCTTTTGAGTTTCAACACAAAACATCTAAGAAGCCTTTCATCTCACCTCAAAAAGGATTTGCAATCATAATCGTTGATAAAATCAGAGGTTCCTGTTTCAGACGTTTCCTTCCAGTTAATTTTAGACGAGACTGCCCATTTCGAAGCAATTCATACAGTGGTCCCGGATAAGAATAAATTGGTGCTGTGAAATCACCCTGTTCCTTCCCGAACAGTTAATAACCAATATCTATAGACTACGGTAGGTAAATGTTACCACCCAATTTCTCTGTCCAATTAACTCTTCAATCTGGCGTGTCGGTTCTTGTCTCATCCAGCCACACACCCTCTAATTCTCGTTGGATTACTGAAAGGTTTCGTATCTCGTTTTAGAGGGAAGAAGACTTCCTTCTTCTGTAGCAAACATCATTTTTCGTCTTGAACACTGCTTGCGTAGATCTTTTCAAAGTTTTTCTTTAGACTTGCTGCAAAAGGATCTTGATTTCCAAAGCGCCCACTTTTGGAAAACAATTCCTCTGATCTCTGGAAAAGACTTGTATCGGAGAAATTCCATTCAGAAGACTTAGAATTCAGTACAGGCTACAGTAGGAATCTTGAGTGGTCATTCGAAGAGTTAGGTAAAAAGACGGACCAAAACAGTCTCGCATGAATCCCGATAATCAAGTTGAAGATAACACATCCTCTTCGAGGTGGTACGAGTTCCGATCTTCAGTCTTCTCTCGTTGAGCCCCTTACCGATGATGATATGCGCACTCTCTGAATGCTCAAACTTGAGTGCTCTTCCTGTTTTGCCACGACTAAAAATTTATTGCGCCGGTTGCTTAGTTCGCCTTCTTCCCAGACTCCTTTCTTCCTTTTTACGCTGGTGTTTGTTCAAAAGTTGCTTGTTTTTCGGAAATGATGTCGACTGCTCGGCCCAGTTCATTCCGGTTCACTACGGACCATTAGTACAATTTGGCAGGGCGAAACTGATGTACTTTCTTTCATCTTTCAACCACTTTATCCGTAAAAAGGGGAGGAGAGAGGTCATAATTTTTGTTCTGAGGACAGGTTCATCCCCTCGGTCATAACCAATGGGTTAGACAAAGAATCCATTCCCCGCTAGTCATCTGAAACCTCTTGCAAGAACATTTGCCATTATTCGGGTTGACTCAGACTTCTTTGTTCTTGTCTGATATCCTAGATCACCTCGATTGCAGTGTTAGCCATTTGTCATGGCAGCGGAATAACAAAACGAACAGATCTTCGGATACTAAACGTTGTAGTGAAACTTGGCCTAGACGTTCACCGGAAAGTATGACATTCTCTTGGTCATGTGAGCTGTACAAATGCTCCTGCTGTCCTGCCGCTTAGTCATTCGACCTGTTCATACAACTCGAAAGAAAATACTTGCAAGCGTAGTCTTTAATGAACCCGGTCATGAAGCATCAAAAAGTGTCTCAAACATCGGTAACGAGTTCATCACCTCCATGTCGTGACGTCTCTCTTTTGTCAGAAGTACGAAGACTCATTTCTATCATGTTAGTCTTCAAAATTTTAATCATGCGACCTTCCCCTGTTCCAACAGAATTCTTATAGTTCTCGCTATGTATCACCAACATCCTGGTTCAATCCGACGTCTGTTTAGAGTCAAAGGTCTAAAAGTTTAATTACGTCACACAACTTGGGAACGCCTCCCACATGGCTGTCTTATTAGGTAGACATTCTCGTTTCTGATTCCGATATTCCTTTCCCTGACATCTTCCCGTCATTTCCTTCCAGCCATTAGCCCTCCCCGGATATCATCCTACCGTCTCTCTATCAAGGCGTGGCCAAACATTCTCCTTCTTCAGGTCCCCCCGCCTGCCAACAGATGTTGACTGCCATCTTCCTTGTCTTCTGTCTATTCACATACACACAAGCTGGTACCAATGATGAGGTCTTGAGTGAGGAGTTTTGTCGGCAGTTCCCTTCTCTGCATCTCTGTCGTCTGCATGACACTCTACAAGGTTCTCTGGTCGAATTGCAGTATCTTCTTCAAGACACTGAGGGGATGTCAGGTTTGTCGCGCAAAGTGTTGTTTACATCGTCGATGTTTAGGCGCCGTCGCTCCTGGAACAGTCCAAAAGAGGAAGTCGGCCTTTGTCCGTTTCGGAAAGCGATCATCAGAAAAGGAGGCTTCGGAAGAGAATAGCGATTCTGTGGTGAGAGGACAAAGACCCATTATGACCCACTCAAAAAGTCATAACTCTCAACGAGCCCTCCAATTACAGAACATGGAGAAGCGTAAATCGGCTTTCGTTCGTTTCGGTCGTTCCATTGGAGAGAATCCGGACAAGAGGAAGAGTCAGTACATCCGCTTCGGTCGAAAGTGATGCAGTCTGTGATCTCATCTCATCTAAATATCATGAACGAACATGTTGGATTGGCCTTAATAAAGTGGCAGCAGTTACTATCCTCTCGGAGTCTTTGAGAGCGGTCGAAAAAAGAACCGGAAATGCGATCAGGATGTAAAGCACAGACATTTACTAAGACACTCGTTATAAGACCCGAAGCTGGTAAGGGGAAATTATTAGACTGAAGGCACAGCTGGAGACAAGACTACCAGATCTCGATTTGTCTCTGTTCTTCTGTGGTGATGACTGAGAGCGATATCCAAAACGACGGAGAGAGTGCTACCAACACCGAGGAGACTGAAACTTGGTTGTTGACGGAGGAGAACATGACGCATACCTTATGGCTGTTAACATAAGTTTATGTTCCATTCCCGAGAAAAACATGATTGCCATCGAAGATAGAAATATCATTGGGATTCGGACGACAGCCAGAAGAATTTGTCTTTGAAGCGAGGGCAGTACAGCAGCTTGAAGTGCATCCATACTCGCATTGTAGACTCCTATACTGAAATCAAAACCCAGGAATCCAAGGAAGATTCGATCAAAGCGAGTCTTCGGCCATTCGGTGGAGAAGTGTGGGAAGTCGTTGAACACGAAAATGAGTGAGACGAAGGCCAAAAGAACGGATAGAAGAAGAAGTCGAGAGTTGGAAATATGACGGGCAATGCTGCTGGAAAAGAAGACAACTCCGAGCAGGTAAGAACAGACGAGAGCACCGTAAATGATGCCGAGACTGAAATAAAACTACAGGTTTCTATTTTATATTCTTACCTCAACTCGTGATGTTCAATTGCATTGGAACGAATAAAGACCGGAGCCCAGACGAAGATGAAAATTTGAACTGTGGCCTCGACGCAGACAGTTACAAGACAAAGAACCAGGGAAAGAGGGGAACTCTTCAGAATCTGAAAAAATATGATTTGTTGACTCGGTAATAGTTACCGAAAAGGCTTTTCCGATGAGAGTTGGCATTGGAAGAGCAGCATCGACCGGTTTGTTCTCGAGCCATTGTGATCCGATGAAAAAGCCTCCGATCACCATTCCGACGATCGACAGAGAGTAAGGAACGACTACTTTACGGGAAATGACGACTACCATTTGGGATACAAGTCCTGCCACCACAGCTAAAAAGCCAGCTCCGAGACTGACAACAGCGAAAGTTGAACCGATCCACTCTGCCGGGAAGTCGAATGTGAGTACATGTTCGTTCCAGTACCAGTGTTGGAAGGGAGCATTGACTAAGGCAGCAAAGAGGCCATCTCCCACTCGACCAATCAAGAGGAGAGGGAATGATTGGAAGAATTTGAGGACAGAGGAGATAGATCCTATGAAAAGAGCCAGCAAACAGAGAGCTCGACGACCATATCTGGCAGAGAGATGAACACAGTAAACACTGAAGAGCAGGTTGGACGCGAGACCAGTCACCCAGAGAACTGCCACTTGAGAAGCCATATAATGGTAACTGTGGAACAGGGCATATAGGTAGGGTGCCTTGAATTGATTGAGTGAATTTAATAAATTTGGGATACCTGAAAACTTTCGGCGAAGAGGACCGTCAAGTAGGGAAAGATGAACCGTTTCTGTAGATCACGAAACAGAGAATTCTGTTGGGCTGGATCGCGACGAAAATCCGATCGACGGGAGTACACGATCAGTCCCGCAAGGAAGGCACCGCCTAGACATGCCAAAGAGGCCAGGTAGTTTACCTGCATATCATCAGCTGGAACTGTCATTGAATAAGGGTCTTTTGAGAGAAGAGGAGCTTTTATGAGTCGAGCTTACTAGGCCTTTAACGTCAATATTTCAACTATTTTTGCATAAAATTGTAATTGAAAGCAACACAAAATACTTCGAAATAAAAGAGTTGTGTACGAAAACAGCGTGATAGCAGTGAAATTAGCCAAAAACTGGGACATACTGGGTGATCGACAAGGTCTTTCTCCAAATGTAACACGGACCAACAGCTCGATCTGTTTTACCTAGCCATGAGAATACGACTGAGGAACCTTAATCCCTTCTTAAGAAAAATGATACTATAGAAACAGGATCATGGTCCCTTTGTCGGAAAAGTTTAACCAGCTGTTCTCTTTTCGGTACGTAATTCCTGGATTTGTGTGTCTACCGTAATCAGAAATTGGAAGACATCTTTATTTACATTTGTACAGAATTTTGTTGTTTTTTTCGAACATTTCATTTTATAATCCTGTGAATCAAAGACAGGCTCGAAGATTTATAGCTTCCACCGAAATGATTCCTGAAAGAGATCATTTTTTTGTGACATTGAACTATACCAATGGTTAAGATGATGGTAGAGTTCGTACAGAAGAACTCTTCTATCTCTCCCAATTCGTTTGGGAATGTGTTTATGATATTCTCTCCAGAAAGAAGAGTTCAGGGCTCCAAACATGTTCATGATGCCCTGTTCGTATTCACTGTCTGCGTAGAAGGAAGCTGGATCGAAAACCACTGAAAAAAGAGAAACAGCACTCGAATCAATCTACATTTCCGGATTACGTGGGCATAAAAACAGACCTGGTCCTTCTTTCGAGAAGCCCCAGTTTCCGCTCCACAAATCGCCATGAACGAGGGCTGGAAACACATTCGATGAGTCGGCGAGTACCCGAGAGGCTGCATCTTGCAGATACGGCCACAGTTCAATTATGTCGCGATCTCCTTTCTGAAACTGAGAGTTGAAGAACTGTTAGACAGACTGATACCTCAATCAAACGATCCACTTGACATTGAAGACGATTTCGAATGAAAAACTCCTAAAATGGTATAGGATAGCCCGAGAAATACCTACATCCCAGTGATCAGACCATTCATTTGACTGTGGAAGAAATCCACAGCATGTTTCGACTGGAAACCCAAACTGGGTACTTGGTAGACACTCTAATTCCTCATCCGAACCACCAATATATCCAACTGCTTTCTCTTGGTCGACAAGTCGCCGAGAGTTACACAAGTGCATGCTGCAAATAACCTTATATGAATAGTTTGGAATGTTAATCGCTACATGCACAGAATTATGAAAAGCCCTGGATGTTAACACGATCAAGTAGATATCTTATTTCACAGTTTGTTTATCTGCTGGTGTGGAAGCGCCATGTTGTTTTGATTTTTCTCTTCCAGCTTAACGATACGTTACAAGTTCTGTTCCAGTTAACTTCCAATTAATTCAACTATACTAATCTCTTTACAAAACCTGACTTGTTTAAACTAACTCGTTCCCACTCTTCGAAAGTGACTACCTAATCCTGACAATTTATAATTTGTCACGACGAATCTTGTGGTCACGAACAACTCCACAAACATACAAACACAGAGTTCACGACGGACGCCATTGTGCTTTAGTAGTAGAGAGACTAGGCCAAGGCGGTTGTCCAAAGAGCTTTAGTAGCCTGCAACTGCGTCAATTTGTGTTTTGTCAAAAACGAGTAGCTACAAGTCTTTTTTATCGAACACATAATAGCTCCAATTTGGTTTTTTTCCTAACAATAAGAGAACCGGAGTACCATACAAGTTCAAGTTAGATCCAAAAACTGCTAAGGAATAGTTTCACAAACTCGGGTTGGCTGCCTTCGGCAGACTTAAACCGTTCACTGTGCTCAGACGGTAAGATATCCAGGTCTCTCATATAGCCTATTAATTCGGCCTAGGATATACCTACATTTTAGAACCGAGTTTGCCCGATTTCGTTGAAATTGCAAAATGTTATGAGTGTTTTTTAAATACTTAGTTGGCGACCTAATATACCATCAATATATTTGGCAGCGACCAAGTGAGTGCGGTCAGATTGGTGTTTATAATTATAAGGTAGATTTTTATAGTAGAAGTTATTAAATTCTTTTAGTTTTTTTAACTCAAACAAAACCTAGAAAAGAATGTACAAAACAACAAATTAAATACTGCAATTCTGTGGAAAGTTCTTTGAAACAAAACTCACTTTGCCAAGGCATGTGCCAATGCTTTTTCATCCCTCTCTCCGTTCAAATCGACATAGGTCATAGCAATTGCCCAACTACCATCCTCTAACTGGAACACACCAAGTGGCTTCGGACAAATGATAACCCCTGTTGATCCGATTGCTTTCAACGAGGCTGCTTCTCCATAGAACATTTTCTCTGCCTGAACACCTCTGTAGATGGGACGGTTTACTTACTCCTTGTTTCTTGTTACTCTTCACGAAAATAGGTCCGTTTTCGGTTTCGAAGCTCTTTCCTGCACTGATGCACCCAGAAGCACCTCTTCCGAAGGGAGTAACAGTTTTCAGTTCGAGTCTTTCCGATATAGTTTCGGCAAGATGCGCCATGTTACCATGGCGTTAGAATCGAAATACCTAAATAGCCCATAGACATATTGAACGTAGAGGGCAAATGGATAAGGTTGAACTTGAAAAAAAAACAAATGGATTAGAGGGATATTGTACGGTCAATAAGCAACTTCTACCAACTAAGGTTTCTATGGTTTCGATTCCAGCAACAAATTTCTCGAAAATCGAACTTTGACTTACTTGATCGAAAACTACAACTGAAAGAAGAATATACGCTTCGTGCAATGTCGATTCGTTCATTTGAAGGCGAGGAAAATGTAAGGTTTTATTGGGATAGATTTGGCTGGTCTAGTGCTCATTGAGAAGATCGAAGAGGTACTGTTGCTCGCAGAAAACTTGTGGAGTGTAGTCCTTGCATCGACACAGGTCCTCTTCTCCAAGCGGAGCAGCACGAGGCAGTGGCTGGACAGGAGCGAGGTAGTTGGAAGGAGGACGAGGGTTGAGAGAAGAATTTTGAGTCTTGTCGAGAGGAGACATCGTGTACGGCTTGACTCCCGTTCCAGTCGTCGTCGTCGTACTTCTCTTCTTCCTTCTAGGTGCTCGTGGCTGTTCCGTCTCCTTCTTCGGCTTCTCTTCTTTCTTTTTCTTCATTTCAGCCTGCTACTACTCTGCACTCTTCTGGTCGTGCCATTTCTGACGACGTGTGGTCGAAGTGTGGAGGAGAAGCAGAAAAAAAAACAATAAAAACCTTTGCTGGTATTGCTTGCTGTTATCTTTGGCGTGGTACTAAAAATCTGACTTGTTTGTTATTGTGGTGTTTTTCACTTGTACAAACTTATTTTCAGTATTCGAAGACTCTATGATTATGCTATTTCGACTATCATTGTAAACATTTGTTCAAGACAGAAGATACCATCTGACAAAAGAACACCTTGAAAATGCAGTTCCTTGCAATAAAGACTTTACTTTTTGTTTACAACCTTTTTGAGGGAATGCGTTGGAGCACCATTTGACTAGATCGGGAACCGTAACCAGTGGGAAATATACAGATACAGTCAATGAGACTTATCAAGGACGTCTTGACCGGGGACTTTTTGAGTGAAGTTGGGCAAAGATTTTCTCGAATCTGTTTTCTGGGAAGATTGTGACCAACAATCTCTCCAGGAAGACATATAGAAGACGACGGTTGAGTTGTTTGTTCTCGAGAGCTGAGGAAATCGTGTTGATTCCCTGAAATGGATGTAGAAACTGATTGAGAAAGATGGTGCCTGATAGGTTGTGTCTGCTCCAAGAATAAGTCGCAGTTGGTCAGGAAGAGCCGATAACATGAGGGTCTTGGCAAGAACTTGGGTCCTTTGACGGAAGTCGGAGGTTCGAGTGGGAGCTTCTCCAGCCAACTGTCCATCAGGCCAAAGAGATTCTCTGACAATTTTTAGCTAAAAAAAGATAACGAAAAAATACCTCATAGCAGCGAGATACATCGCTACTTGTTGCTCACTAGTCAGCCAGTTGACGAGATCGACAATCCGTTTATTCAGAGTTGATCCAAACGGCGTGACTAGCTGTCGAAGCATGATCATCTGGAAGTTTCCTCTTGAATGAACAAGAGTAAGCCTGCCAATTGTCGGCGGAACCAAACATTCCTGGCTCGAACTCCGAAAACTTCGTCCACAAGAAGAACCATAACTCGAAGAGGAATACTGTCCGAAGTATTGGCTTCTTCCTCCGAAATACTCGCTGCAACTCTGTCCGTCTCAATAATTGGAGCTCGAGGAATTCCATTCAACGGTGTCTGAATGTATTTTTGAACAAATCTATTGGAAAACTTCTTACAATGATACTTTTGGTCGCATTGTTGATTCCGGCTCCAATCTTAGCCACTCCTTCAATCATCTGATCCGGAACTGCCATTACCGTATTTCCAACCGCCTTTACGCCTAGTTTTATTGGATCGAACATGGCTGAAATCATCTAAATATTTTGCTTGGTCTGTTAACTTCTTCAATTTACTTTTTTGGCAATGGGATCTTTGGTGCCCGTGTACTCTTTTTGACTCAAGAAATCAAATAGAATTCTCTCCAGATCCGGATTGTTTTTGATCAGAGATGGCTGAAGAATACACTCCATAAACTGGTTCAAAGCCTTTGTTCTTTTCTCAAGAAAGTGAGAGTCGAGATTATTGAACGTCTTCTTTCCCGGAAAGGACAGTTTAGCCAATGAAGGGTACTAAAACAAACGATTAAAAAGCACTGAACTGATTATACCTTGGCTAATATGAGTTCATGAAGAGTATGGAAGTCGCTATATCTCCTGAGGACATTCCAGCTGCTGACTTTCTGTCCGTTGGTGTGGCGAGCTACTCGCACATTGTACAGAGCAAAAGACTGTTTGCCCTGCATTGTTATCTTTTGTTAGAGTCATAAAATAATCAAACCTGACAGCCAATTCCTAGAGTTTCGACTACGGCTGACAACACAGGATCCCCGTTGAAGCAGTCTTCCTTCGGAACCTCTTGCTTGGCCATTCCTTCGGAAAGAGCCGATAGATTGGAAACGTCCGAATTCGGCGTCTCGGATCTTTCCTCTTCTTCACCAATGATACCCAGTTCTTCCAACATCTTCACATAAATTGGCGACTTTTTGAATTCGGGATAGAAGTGATCGTCATTGCGAAGAACTTCCACTATCTGATCAGTATCTTTCGACTAGGAATACTCAAACGAGTACCTTTTCTTGGATATCTTCGAACCAGAGATCGGACGGGGCGTCGTTGCGAATTCTAGCCACAAACCGATTCACTACAGAGTCTTCCAAAGGTACCCGTGTTATAGCCTGAAGTATTCTGTTTTCTTTTATTTAGAGTTTTACCTCCTGTGAAAGATACTGTTGGTACATGAACTGGGCAGCCTCCTTTATCGTCTCATAGACCTCCTCATCCCCCGTCTCTCCCGCAGCCAAAGATCTCAACTGATGTTCTACTGACACTTTGAATCCTTCGATGGCCAAGTAGCAGTCAATGTAGTTCTGTCCTCCAACGGTTTGCAAAAAGTCCATAAAATACGAAACGGCGATATTGTTGGTCAGAACGACATGAATTGGCAACTGAACGAGTTGTTCCTCGGTCGAGTCCAGACCGTACAACTAAAAATGAAATTTTGCAAATGAACTAACAAAAGCTTACAGCGTCCGAATCAGGAGTGGCATTGGCAATAACTGCCATCTTCTTCTTGATAATTCCTTCGACAAAATCAAGACTGCCCAATTGCTGTTTGACAAAGATTCCTTGTTCTCCGCCCGAGTCTTTTCCTCTCAAAACCATTTTCTCATCCAACAAAGACTTGAAAACAGATTCCAGTTCCTCGATACTTTTGCTGTTCTCCAAACATTGGACAAAGTCTTCTGACCGTGGATGAACCTCGCTCAACTGCGATAGATTGCAAGGAGAACAAGGGAAACTCACCAGCCAGACAATAAGTTGGTTCATCTCATGAGGATCCGAGTAAAAGTCGAGAAGAGGAACTATGAGTCTTCTCACTAGAGCAGTATTTTGAAAAGAACATTTTAAAGACACACCTATGACTTCACGAAGAAGGAATCGGAGAGGACGACAGCGGAAATCTTCCGGAGGCATGATCAAATAGAGAACAATATCCATGAGATCATGAAGATAAGCTGAATTGTATGTTCAGTTTGACAGAATAATGAATTACCGTTTTCGTAATGAGGCGTAGTTGACAGGAGATCTCTACACAGATTCTTCTCCATTTCTAGTTCAAAGTCGAAGAAAAAGGTCAGAAGATCATCAGGACGAACTTCCTTTCCGTCTGAACAGTTTTTGAGTTTTTGTTTTCCAGAGATTACTCACCCAATCTTGCTCTTTCAGCCTTCTCACTGGCCATTCGGTACAGCCTGAGATGAGAGGCGAAATCGTCCACGACGTGTCGAGTGACAAAAGGAAGCCAGTCTACCTGTTTCATGCTCTGCGAGAGAGCTGCCACAGATCTCCTTGTTGTTCTCTTCAAACTTTCGGGAAACAACTCGTCCGTAGATAGCCGCTTGTACCATGTATCGACGTAGTCTCTCATCATGTAGTTGAGAATCTGAAAAATAATTGAAGCTCTTTGGATGGCTGGTTTTCTGTCAAATAAAAAAACGGTGAATGTACCTGTTCCAACTCGGTATCTAGAGCAACGGATCCTGTCATCGAGTGAATCTGTTCATAACTCGATTTTCCCACTAGTCTTTCCTTGTTAGCTAAGAGAAATGAAAGCCCTGATCGGAGTCGATGATCTGAAATCAATTTCCTCTTTTGAAAAGAATGGATTGACTCACGTGTATCGAGAGAGTTGAAATCGGAGCGGAGATCTTTGGCTGCTTGCTGTCCATTATTGTACAGAACATAGAGAAATCTGAATGTTGGTCAATGATTTCAACGATATGCTTACTCACCCTATGATCACAGCTAGTAGAGAGAAAATAATTACAAAGAATCCAGTGAATCCGAACGTGACTACGAACAGGAAAACACCCAGAACGGGGTAGAGTTTAGTGTATGGGTTATCCATCTTCTGCTCGTGTTCAATCACAGGAGTATCGGCATACTGAGAACTAAATATAAAACTTTCCATTGGAGTAAGACAAGGAAGGATTTTCTGTCAGAATTTTAGGAAACTACGTTTTCATATACGGTAGTTGCGGAAAAAAGGCGCCATTTACGAACTCGATTTATGCTTCTTTCTCCTTTAGGTCCCTCCATTTTATTTTCTTCCTTCGTATTTTTATTCGTTTCTATTGCAATTTGTTTGATACATAGAAAGTTAAATTCAGTATATCACAAACGTTGTCGCTGTTAAAAATACTTAATCGTTATCAAATTTAATGCAAAAGCAGTCTGAGAACGCATCACCAATCAGCTGAAAAAAGTACTCACATAAAAACAGTAATATCTGACCCAGTGCCAATTTTGCCGCAACGCCATGCTCCAACTCCACATCTGCGTCGCGTTTGATCTTATTCGAAATTTAGTTGAATTTTTTCTTTTTGTTCACCCTTCTCAAGAATTTTTTTTTATTTACGTGTAGTAGCCGTATGAAAGCTCAAATAAGATCAATGTCACTCGTTGAAAAAGCTGGAATACACGCTACTTCCGCATATATACTTTCCTGACTGATGTTTTCATTGTTTACATCCACTTGTCCACCTTTCGAACACTAAACATCATTCAATCCTTCTACCCTTCTTCATAAAATATTTAATTGTAAATTTGATGCGTTCAGATGACTTCTGTCGGAGTTCCTATCAAGATCCTTCACGAAGCCGAAGGACACATTGTCACTTTAGAAACTGTCACAGGTTTGACATATTTATCTGTCGTAATAATTCGGTATTCCAGGCGAAGTGTACCGCGGAAAATTGGTAGAAGCCGAGGACAACATGAACAGCCAGATGTCCGAAGTTGTGGTGACTTTCAGAGACGGAAGAACGCATCAACTTGACAATGTTTTTATTCGAGGAAATAAGGTTTGTATCCTTGTTTCTTCCTTGAAAATTCTTTTTTTTTCAGATCAGATTTATGATTCTGCCCGACATGTTGAAGAACGCCCCTATGTTCAAGAACATTGGACGTGCCCAAAAAGGAGCCATTGGAATGGGTCTCGGCGGTCCCGATGTGCGTGGACGTGGTCGTGGAACTTCTTTCAAGAGAGGACCTTCAACCCGCGGAGGCCCTCGTGGCATGTCTCGACCTGGAGGACCGTACCGCGGCTAGACACAAATTCAGCCGGTGCAATAAAATCGCTCGGTTTAATTTTATTGTATTATTGACGGTTCCATTTTCGTAACTATGCGATCTCCTTTCGCCCGAGTTGTTATACGTTTGTTGAACTTTTAGTAAATTTTCCATCCTCTCAATAGGTCTCGAGATCAAAGCAATCTGTCGCCTTAAAGCTAAAGATCCGTATCCCGGAAAAAATCGCCTTTCTCCGGCTAACTGGCCTAGCTTTCATAGCATCCTAGCTGCCAACCATTGCAGTTTTGGGGATGTTCCGTTTCTGACACAGTTCGGTCGATTCGGCTGGTGGATAAGAGCGAAGCAGATCTTGACGAGCCGATATCCTCAGCAAGCGTCTTCCCGGCTTTGGAACAACCTGTCTTTTTGATTAGAAAGAGTTTAGCAGCAATGTCGGAAGGAGGTGACTATTGTCACAGCTTGGCTCATTGCTCTCTCTTGAATCTCATTTTTCTCTACATTGTCTATGTCATATTCTTATGCTATTCCGCCCAATTTTCATCCGAAGGACAGGTAGATCTTTGCGTCTCCTTGTTAGTGGAACTATCAGTTTTCTAAAGACTTACAATTGAGCTTCGTTAGATCCGTTTTGCATCTCGGCTTCCTTGATTGCCATGCGCGATAGTAAGCTTTTCGTTCATGGTTCATTCACCATTGCTTGATTCAGTAGCGACATTTCAGAAAGAAACACAATCGCTCTCTATTAGCAAATAATTTGCTGAGCAACCGATAAAAGGAAAGCGCAACCATTATGAGTTGATACCTGATCGAACTCTTAGAGACTAACTCCTATTCTGATGGAAGTAGACACCTGGACTTGTAAATATTCGCACCTATAGGGCCTCTTTTGAATATCCACGAAACATTTATTTTGACCGAATGTTCGAAACCTTGACTTCTAGTCGGACACGCGCGATACATAACAGCGATGCATATCTGAATTCGGATTAGACCTCCAAACAAGACAGAGATAATGTCTTTCAGAGTGCTTCCTTTCTTCGATCTAGTCATGATTGTATAGTGGAGAGTATTGCGGACATGGACAGCGAGGAGATCTGGCTCAAATTCCCGACCATCGTCAACAGTTGTAGCCGGTTGAGACTTTTGGACTTGAAAGGATACTCCAATCTCGACGAGACCAAATATCACGTACAGAGAAAGGACAAGGTTTTGTGTCTGGAGTTGTTTGATGACAAGAAGTCTAGAAAGCGCCGTGTACGATAATCTCGTTGGGTATTGGAAGAGACGTGGGAGTGGAACTACAGTTAAAAAAGGACGAACCTGGCTGTCAGTTCTATGGGGCTGATCCCGTGGAAGAAACGAACAGGCGGATCTATGGAAAAGTTCGTATTTGTTAACAAAGACAAAGACAAAGAATTCAGTTTGGAACCTTCTTCCATACGGCGGTGGGTGCTCACAATGGAACACACAAGGCTGCGGTTCTTGACACAAAGTGTACGTTGAAATTCATGTTTACAAATAATTTTACAAAACAGCAAACTGTAGACAGACTACAGTATTGTTTTACATCTATGTCTCATTTACGAGATTCTGTTCCTTTCTCCAATCTACGATCTTTTATAACAAAATCGAATTTTTTTTAGTACGGAACAATCATATGTACCACGCACTCTAATCAACTTTATCACAGATCATAATTACATTTATATCTGTAAAGGCCAAAGATTCCCACGTATAACATCATAAAACTACAGTAGTCATTTTCAGCTTGGGACTACAAAAACCAGTCAGTTCACTACACCCACTTCTACGATTTTGTCCAGAAAGACGTCAGACACACGGTCTGTCAGTTGTTGTGACTGAACTGAACGTGAATGTTTAGCTAATCGATCAGCTGATGATCGACATTGAATACGCCGAGTATGCTCTCTTTCCTCATATTCTGATAGCCAATCGACCGGAGGACATGGCTTTTTGCCAGATGAACATCGAGATTCACATGGGAGCAGCGAAAAAGAGAAAAGAGTTTGCCACGTTCATGCATCAACTTCTCGACGAAGGCGAGTTTGTGCCTTTGAGAGCAGCGACCATGCTGGGACACATTCGACTCTACTTTTTGAACTTTTCCAATCGGATATGTAGAGAACGATACATTGACGGATACAAAGAAGAGTAGGCTTGTTCCGATTGTTTGTATATTTTGAGCAATGAAGTTTTTTTCCTTTTACTCATTCCTTCCCACACTCTTTTTGTCAAATGTACGCTCTGGTTTGGACGTCACAGGAAGAACAGAAAAGATCATGGGAAGAAGGAAGAGCATATATAATGTTTACTGCCTAGCAATCTGATTCATCAATTCTCCTAACTTTTTTGTATGTTGGTCTGAGGTTGTATACGAATCTCCGACTGAACACATTATACTCCGTTAAAGCCGTATGAGTCAACTACATTTATCGCCACTCGACTAACAACATTCTCCCTTTTTCGACTCAAGTTCCGGGTCGAGAAACTTATTTTCTTCGATCATCTTGATGAACGAAAGTCTTGTGGAAAGACCTTCAGGTACGTCTGAACTGAATTGGGAAATTACTGGACCGCGAACAATGAAGAGAGCGGGATCTTTATCATCAGATACCAACACCGTGTTTGGGAACTGTGCCAGTGAAACTGTTTGAAGTCTTTCCCCTTGACGTGAATGTTGACCAGTAAAACAAAAGTAATGCGTTTACAACCCATACGGACTGATTGTCTTACCCACATTTCCGTCCTATTTTATTCATTCGTCTATTTTGAGATTCACAAATTAAAGGCTGGTACGAACCACATGAGTTGTTAAGCTCGACCTGTTTGCCTGGTTTTGCCTGGCGTCACTTTGTGGACTTCGGTCCAAGAAATTGACTTACCCACACATGAGAACTTCAACTTCTTTACAAATCAGGTGTTAGTAAACTTCCATTTTTTTTGTACTGGAACATTTTATTTTTGCCGCTCCAAACATTGCATTAGATCGTCTACACAATGACTCTGCAAACAAAGAGTAACAAGATTAAACTATAAATTTACATTGTTTTAGTCATCAACAAATCGAATATTTGTCGTCAATTACTCGCTTACAGTTTCTTACTTCCGTATCCAGCATTCTGTACAAACTTTTCTATTGTATTCCTTTCAGCTTACGGAATGGAGGCTGTTACCTTTTCGCTCTGGGCTCAAGGCTTATTCTGCCTCATGGCTCTCTGTCTGAACAGTACTCTCGCTTTGGTCATCTACAAGTCTAACCGAAAAGACGTCGGATTCTATAAATGGCTGTTGATCGGATACTGCTTGTTCGAGATTATTTATGCCGTTGTCGTCCTGCAGGCTATGCCGGTAATTTATCTTAGGAAGCGGAAAATAATTCCCTTAAGATTCACGTCGTTTATGAACACACCTGGATCTTCTTCAGTTTCCGTGGTCCTTTGATAGGAACACCGGTGGCTTTTCTCTCAAGCGCCATGTACTGTTTCTTTTACGAGGTCTGGATGGGGCTGGTAGTCATGAACTTTATTTATCGCTACATTTCCGTCTGTAGGTAAGCAAAGCTACTGTCATCGAGGTTAAAAACGTAATTGTTACGAGAAAAAAAATACGACGTTCAAATGTTTTTTTATTTCTATAAATAGGGAGCAAATAGTGTCCTTGGTAAGTTAAAACTTCACCGAGAATCCTCCAAATGGTTCCCCTGTTACTTCTCGGACTGCTGCCACTTGCTACTCTGCTGTTTTTCAACTGTTCCTCGAAGAAACCGCTGACGAGTGAATCTGTGGTAAGCAAGCAGGAGAAGAACATCAGCTGCAGGGAGTCTGCTACCAGAGATGTCGCGCATGTTGCTCCGAACCAGCCAATCCCCGAACCAAAAATTGGCTCACAGGTTGAGCAGATTCCCAAACCAAATGGAACAGTGCCGCTCGCTAGTAGATCTTCAGCTACAGTGTCTGTCAACATCAGTCCGAACCCCAATTTGAAACCTGTGCCTGAGGCGAAACCAGTTGAGAAGCCACAGGAAAACATGCCGGACAGCTTCGACAAGCTACAACCACAGAAGAAAGAGGCCACAAAAGCACCCGAAATTCGGGGATGCGTCGTTCCGAACGAGGGCGACTACAAGACTTGGAACGACAAGATGGCTAAAACTGACTTCTCCAAGTCGATTCAAGTTGGGTAAGAGACTGAATTCCGTCGGACAATAAAATCAAAAATGTCCTCTTCCTTTCGTGTTTGAGTATGCACATAATATTTGCTTGTTTCCGAATGTAATAGTAGTCGTTCCAAATAAACGTGTTACAGACAAGACTGGGCAGACGCTGTCAAGCAGAGGAGATGGTGTCGATGGTTCCTCTTGTGTATGTTTCTGACATTTATTCTCATCTGTATCGTCTGTACAACTTACCTCTGTGCCATCAACAAAATTTCTCCTGCCATGGAGACGAAAATTCAAAACGAGTTCAAAATTGAGAAGATCAAGGATATAGGGTACACCATGCTTCGCCTATTCGTGAGTACATACAAACATTTTATTGAAGATGTTTGCAGGATCTTCAAGGCCGTGTTTCTGTATCGGGGATTCTTGCCACAATCACCCATTTTCTCGTCGTCTCTGTCTCAGTCTTCACAGTAACCTTTTGTAGTATCAAAATCTGGCTTCGAATCAAGGAAATGCAAAAGATGAGATGCGGGACGAACATCAAAATGGAGAAACAACTGTTTAGGACTCTTTTAATCCAGGTAAAGTTCTTCGAGAAGACCAAAATTCGCAGTACAGATCATTGTGCCGGTACTTCTGTGTCACATTCCATCAGCCGCTCATTTGACCTTCGCCTTCTGGCAAGACTTTCCCCTCGACTGTCTCACTCCCTTCTTTTCCGTCTTCACGACAATTCCAAAGGCACTCGATCCGATAATTGCCTTCGGCTGCATTGCTGAATATCGGAATACACTTCGAAGGATACTAGGTACTGAACCTTGTTTGAAGAAAATATATTTTCCAGGCTTCCCTGAACGTCAAAGCTATGTGACCAATGTGACCAATCTGACACCGAGTCAAGTTAACAACAGCCAGATTCGACTGCAGAAAGAACTCTCAGCCATATAGTCTGCTCCGACTGAAAAAAAAGCCCTATGTTTCAAGTGTAACAACGTCTTTCACAATTTGGCAGACACAGTTTTTTCCAGCTCAATCTGCAACTATTTCTATTCTCGTTTTTCAGTAATCTAACTGTGGACGTAAAAAGTATCATTTTTTTGTGATCTCTTTTTTCGTTTTCAATACCTGTTCCCCATCTGCAAGACTCAAAAACTGCATGGATCTAATGTTCTTCGAGAAGGCATCCCGATGGTCGCCCCAACTCCGATGGTCGCTCCCGCCACTGTCAACGGAGTCTATGGTATATGTGGTGGCCCAGCTCATTGCCCCAACCCCTTCTGTCCTCACATGTGATCGAATAAACGTCTCCAGCTGCTACATACAAAAAATTGAACGTTTGAACTGCTACAATAATTTACCTTGAAAGAAGCCGGAAGTTGTGTTCAATTTGTCCATCAGACTGAATACAAAGTGTCCAATCACTGTCACAAAGTTACCAGGTCAACCGCATTGGAAGTGATCCCAACCGGCCGACCAATTACTCTCCGTTCTATCAATCCAACAGCGATCAATTTCCAGTCACAACTACAACCTCATCGGACAGCTGATTGAATTTTCTTTTGTGCTCTTCTTCAAACCACTCACTGATATTTCCTTACTTAGAAATTTAAATTTAAAATACAGTAGTTATTGGCAGTTAGACGGGAACAACAATCAGTCTATCGACACTATGAAACCCATTCTCTCCGTGTTTCCAACAACACAACCAGTTCATGCAAAATCCATGCAATTTTTATGAACGCTCAAGAAAAGACTCGGTTAAACTCAATCATAAATTCATAGATTGTTAGCTTGAAGCCATGAGCAGTGAAAAGCAGCAGCCTGTGTTTTCAAACCGAAGCTTTGCTTTATTCCTGTTAATAAAGTAGTGCTATAGAACCAGCATCCTGAGCTAATCAAGTGATCTCTTCCAAACAGACTGTTATGACTTGTTCGATACGTAGTAGTAGTTTGTTTTGGCTCACATGTCTCTTGTTTAGATCTCCCTTTATCACCTTTCCAAAAAACGTCATTGTTGATTCGAAAAAGGTTCAACAGCTAGTATTCACCATGAATCCGGTTGTCCTCTATTTGAGGTAGTCTTTTGTGGCTAATTTCTGACGAGACTCCTCTGCCCTCATCCGTCGTCCAAACAACTGACCGCCCCTCGGCGCTTCTCTTCCTTTTTAGCTCCTAGTCACTCATCTAAACACTTTCCATTCATCTTCAAAAGCTTCCTCATACAATTCTCGTGTTTTCGCTAACTTGTTTGCTACTTTGTTCGTAGTCTCCAACATGCACTGTAGGTTCGAGTATATAAGGAGAACTGACTCATTCTCGAAATTGATTCAAGCTGAAACAGTGATATCTTTCAGCTAGCGCCTCTTGACCTTGATCACTGTCAATCGGTCTATTTCTCCCAAGAATCGTCGTTTCCGTGTTGTTTAATCTACAGGTTTGAAAGAGTCAAGTGTTTTGATCCAGACAGACCAGGAGAGTCGTACAACCTAGAGTCTAGTGCCCTGTCGAGGTAATCGAGCGTGAAATGTGCTGCTGGTTCCGCTCGGCTACTTCACACCTTATATCCACACTTGTCCTTACTTTTTTCCAAAATCAACCAAAGACCGCTCATTTCTCTTCTTCTCCTACCCAATTCTCTCAAAAAGGAATTCGCCCCGACAATTGATTCCGCTCTCCACCCGCTTACGTCCGATTGCGCAGATTTTAAACTGTTTATGCTGATGTCTTCCGTCATACCTGCACCGAAACAGCATAAAAGAAGATCGAGTACTCACTACTGTACAGCTCGTTCTCAAGTCTTGTTATTTCTCGTCTAAACACTTGTTATCGACCACAAACTCTCTTTTATTTCTTTGTTTACTGACTACTTCAAAGGTCGTCCTAGTGTTTTTCTTTCGGTGTATCTTTCTCTTGTCTTGTCCAAAAAGTCTTGAACTTTCGTCTGGCCGGAACGTTATGTCCCACGTTAGTAACGCTCCAAAGAACCCATGCGAGGTTGTCAACTTTTTCCTCTCTGAAGTGTTTTCCCCCAAATAGTTATGATCAACTTGTAACTTATCATCGAAGACAACACAGATCCAATAGATCACAGTAAATTCGTGCGCGTCTAGCCAATAATCCCATATTTATCTTCTAGCGGACAAAAACATCCGAAACCGAGAAACGCCCACCTTTTCCGATAAAAAACTAACTTACAAATGACTCGTGAACAGATTATCATAGGAAGTGTCTTTTTAGCCTCTTTCTCTTGCCCATCCGTTCCGTACGGTCAAGAGTAAGCGATTGTCGATCAGAAAGTGACCAGAAACTTCCAACGAATAAGACTCTTGACCTTGTTCGCCGGTAACCGACCTTCTGAAGATCACGCGCGCTGTTTCAGTTACACCGCGAGAATCGGTTGACGCACTTCTTGTTTTTGAGCGTCAAACTGGAATCAGTTAGACCGCAATCAAACGACTGGAAGTTACTTTTTGAAGACGTGTAGGTGGACATAAATCAATTAAGGGACAACAAATTGATCAAATTAATTAGTTTTTTCTACAGATTGAGCAGTTAGACGTAAAGTGTAAGAGTTAGTCATGTCACGAAAGGCATTCAGTTGATTTCTTGACGTAAACGAACAGGTTCTTCAGTTAGAGACAGGTATTTATCACTGATAAACTATTGACCTGCCGTTCTCTCCGTAGCCTGCTTCAATTATTTTCTATCCATTTGTATTTGATTTCAGCGATCAGTAACCGTTCTTACCCAGTCTTTGTGGCATTTCCATATGTTTTTGTCGCGTGCCTATTCTGTTAGAAGATCCAAACTGTAATACGACAAAGGTTCATGACTACCAGACAGTAGTCCTTAGAGAAGAAGATCTGGTTTTTCACGTGAATTAGAAGATAATTATTACAGCAGATATCAGTTGTCTCTGCTCCAAAAGTCAGACGTTTGATATTGCAGAACCTTTCTAACTAAAATTACTAGAAGGGGATGGAAAGCCAGTTAGATTTCCAAAGACAACAAAAACTTCTTGCTAGATACTCCTAATGACAACGTCGCAATATCGAAAAGGTCGGCCCACAAAGAGACTTGCTTTTGGGGTAGTAATGTTTTCATGTTCTGCCATTGTCAGACCCTCCATTATCCCTTTTTAGACCCTTTAGGAAAGGATTGATGCTTCGTCCCGTGACAGCAGGACCAGCCAAATTGACGCTCAATTGCACCTCTACTTTGAGGAAGTGTCCCACAACAGGATGTACTTCTCTATGCCCTCCATAGGTCGAGTAGAAGCTAATTCATTCTTTAAACCAAATATTGTGGCATACTTCGTTCTTCTACGAGTCTCTAACTACCTTCCGGCCTTTTTCTTTTCATCCATCTGACCTATTGTTTTGGTTGCTCAAAAAACAACTGTTTAGTTGAACCCATTCACAGTCTCTTTTCCTTTCCATCTCAAAAACAAATTGAGAATCTGTCAAATAATTGCCATGCATATTCCTTTTCGCTACATTTTTCGCCGGCTTATCAATCTCGGGAACCAGTCCGGAAACATGAGTCTTTGCATAATTTTGTCCAAGTGCGTAACTGTCCGCAGTGCAAGACTAATCTGCATTTTGGTTGCCTCACCACGCCTCGATCATAAACCCGAGCCTCGTTTTGGCAATGACATCCATCTCTTCTCTCTTCGTTTGTTTGACTAGCCTTTCTAATTGACGAGAGCTACCGAATCCAGATAATTTCTCAATTCTGCGGAAATGGCTGTGTATATAGTCGTTCGTGCTTTAAAAAACTTGTCCTGAAGAGATTCTAATTAGTCTATTTCGTAGGTTCTCCGACTATATTTCAGCACAAAAAACTTGTACTCGAATATGAGATAGGTTACTCTTTTCATGTGAGCAAAGTTTCCTTCTATTTGACCATTTTCCCACAAGTTCTTGGGATCGAGCATGGGCTCCTGTGACGTAGCGATCGAGTTGATTAAACTTTATTAACACTCAAATAGCCATCCTCCTGTAACTCGACCGGAAAGTGGTCTCTATCCGGTAGAAGAAGCGTCAATTCCATGATTCGGCCGATTAGGATACATCGATCTCAAATCCAGCTCTCGGGATTAGCCCCTCGGCTGCTCTGCCTCTTCTTTCGAGCCAAATAATATTTTTGTCTTCCTCAATTGACCATTATGGTTCCGGTTTCTCCTTGAACCTTTCAAATTTGAGGAGGTGTTCCGTTTCAGGAAGCAGTTTTGACCTCTTTCAGATACTTACCGTATTCCAAAAAGACTTATTTTTGACGCACAAAACATGTCACATTATACCGAATTGAATACCAAATGTCTCAATCGGATTACCGTAAACTTTTACTCGAGCGAATGAACGGTCTGTCCCCTTCTTTCGACCAAATCTGCAGTTCCCACGCCGATCTTGTTCCCGTCCAGGATTACATTTCCTCTGCGCATTTCCGAAGTCTCCGCTGCCTTCGCCCCGAAGAACGACGAAGAGTCTTTTCAAAAGTTTCCATGAGTAATTGATAATCCGCCATCCCATACAAGGTTCGTCTCGTTGTTGAATCACGATGAAAATGCAATCAACCTTCGTTTTATACTCTCTGCCTTCTTTGCCTGGAACCCACCAATTGGAGGTGACATACATAAAAGACTCGCTCCAATGCGCACTTTTTGGCAATTTACGTTCTGAACCAACAATTACTTTCTCTCTATATGCCAGAAACGAAGTCTTTAATCCGTTTCCAGCTGATTCAGTCGTATTTCGTCTCTCGGCTCTCGCCCACTCTTCAATTTCATAAGTTTTGTCTGAAGGTTCCCAACAACCGAAGTTTATTTATACGAGACGCGTCATTTTGTGGCTAAGTGCTAATCGAAATATGGCGGATGCGTCTCGTACACTTCTTGTTCTCTTCGCTCTTAACCTTGTTAAGCCGTTTGTTGTCTGCCCGAAATACTTCTTTTTCCGTTAATAGAATTGTTTGTTACTTGATCGATGCCAATTGCCCTGAGGGCTGCCTGCCCGCAGCAGCTGATTTTGAATTTGCGAAGGGTGATTATTGAGTAGGAGAATAAAAAGTTTGTGTACACGCGAGACGTTCATCTGCTCCTCGAATAAGGGGAGAAGGGATCCAGACCTCCTCAGCTCACATATTCATCACGTTGACTACTTCCTGATGGCACTTTCCTGTCCTCTTTTGGATTGATGAGAACAGCCTCTCCTTTTCAAGAGTAAACCTGATCCTTGAATCCACAGAGAACAAAAACCCGAGAGAGTCACTTTCCTTGTTCAACTCCAAACTCGTTCCATCTATATTCGGAAATAGGGAGAGCTATAAACGGTGTTTCATTAGGAACAGCTGAAATCTCAATGACTATTCAACAGCAGCCCCACTTCCCCGCCCAAAGAATTCTTTAAATTCTTGATTCGATGTGGCGATCATTGCAGAAAAAATCAGCACATTTTTTGCAGACTCTACAATTTCGTTCGATGTTTATAAGTGTTCCTGAAGCTATCGATTGCAGGTCTCTTTATTGGCCAAGGTTTTCTTAATCCCTTCACGAGATTCTTTCTCTCGCAGTAACAATTACAGTTGAATCAAAAGGGCGTCATCGACAGAAAGAACTGTTTCTTCTTCTTCCTCCTATAGTCATTCGTTTTCTTCCAATTGTCTTCAATACTCTCTCCTTTCAATGCTCTCTTAATTACCAGAGCTGTGAGCTGAAAAGCCCCAGAGAAGAAGATAATTACAACGAAGGAACCCTAATTGTTTCAATTTTGTCATCTTTCCCAAGGGTTCTTCTTTCAGTACTTCCCTTGACGTCCCCTCCCACAAAATGTAATAGGGACAATATTCTGGAAATTGGTGAGGAAATTGAATAGGTTCTTTCCCCTTCCTCGGTCATCGAGAAGAGGGATTAGGAGAGCTGTCTTCCTCCGATTTCACGCTCTTTGTTTCAACAGCTCTTCAAAATAGCTAATCAAGCAGAATAGCCTCTCTGTTTTTGAGATAATCAGCTGCTCCGAACGCTTGTTCACTTTCTAGCAGCTTTTTGATGAGCGATTACGAACACAATTCTGTACATTTATTCTTTCTTTTTTTAATTTGCCCTTTTCCATAGAACTAAACATTATCTTCAGCGGGTCCTCTCATCAAAATGCCTTCCGGCAACGGCGGCGAGTTCGGCGTTTCGCTGAAGGAGCTGCGCGAGCTCATGGAGCTCCGCAGCCACGAGGCCCTCGAAAAGGTTTTCTTAAACTCAAAGTAGTCTTAAACTGTTTGATTCAAGGTTAACAGCCATTTCGGAGGTATCGAAGGACTCTGCGCCAAGCTCAAGACCGATCCACTCAACGGTCTTCCCAATGATCCAGTAGTTTTCGAAGAGAGACAGAGAGTTTTCGGCAAAAATGAAATTCCTCCCGCTCCGTCGAAATCCTTCTTGAGGCTTTGCTGGGAAGCTGTTCAGGTACTTTTCGGGTTTGAAGTCATACGTCATTTTAAGGACATAACTCTGATCATCTTGCTTCTCGCGGCCATCTTCTCCCTCGCCATATCCTTCTATAAGCCTCCCGAAGGAACAGGTATCCTCCTCAGAGTGCAATTCCCAAATTGATTTCAGGTCACGATGACTCGGAATCGAAATCGAACTGGATTGAAGGAGCAGCTATTCTTCTAGCCGTCTGTGTAGTAGTCTTGGTAACAGCAATCAACGATTGGACGAAGGAAAGACAGTTCCGAGGCGAGTAGAAGGAGCAAATTTTTAACAGAACAAACTGGTTTCTGTCGTCATTGGAGTCATAAACAACGCGCTCGTAAAAGGACTTAGAGACCGCTAATTTTGGTTTGGACTGAGAGAGTGTTAGGGCGTCAGGATTAATAGGAAACATTTCAGGACTCCAATCGAAAATCGAAACAGAACACAAGTTCTCCGTCATTAGAGGAGGACATCCTGTCGATATCGTCACAAACGAACTCGTTGTCGGAGATGTGGCTCGTGTCAAATATGGTCAGTTGCTCTTCTGATATAAGATAAACAACATTTTAGGTGATCTTCTCCCGACTGACGGTATTCTCATCCAGTCCAATGATCTGAAAATCGACGAGTCTTCTCTGACCGGAGAGTCTGACATGATCAAGAAGAGTCCGGAGACCGACCCTGTCCTCTTGTCTGGAACTCATGCCATGGAAGGAAGTGGAAGGTGAGAAAACCAAAAGAACTCTTTTCCAGCTGGCTGCACTTTACTCACTCTTTCCTCTACACCAATTTTTGGGACGGAAACGAGTCGGTGGTCTTTGAAGGTGTCAGACAAATTGCTCTAAATCGTTTTGGAAGAGAAGGGGGTGGAAGGGGGAAAGAGGGCAAAAAGAGGGGTTGGAAACATACGAGAGTATTTTCAGATTCATCATCACTGCCGTCGGTTTGAACTCACAGACTGGAATCATCATGAGTCTGTTGGGTGCTACGAAAGAAGAGAAAGATGACGATGGAAAGAAGAAGAACAAAAAGAATAAGGACGATGTAGAGGCCAGTCGAACAACTGAAATTACCAATGGAGCCATTGTCGGAAACGGACTGGGCAATGGAACTGAGAAGCCGAGAAAAGCTTCCGAGACTGAAGTGGTTGAAGAAGATGGCAAAGTGACCAAGTCTGTTCTCCAGGCCAAACTTTCCAACTTGGCACTTCAGATCGGATACATTGGTAGGTAGTCGATGTTCTCTCTGATACTCGGTTTAGGATCTGTTGTTTCTGCTGCCACCGTAATCATTCTTGTTCTGAGATACTGTATCTACAACTATGCCATCGAGGGAAAACAATTCAACGCGAATGACATTGCCTACTTCATCCAGTTCGTCATCATCGGAGTTACTGTCCTGGTAATTGCCGTCCCTGAGGGTCTTCCACTTGCTATCACTCTTGCTTTGACCTATTCCGTCAAAAAGATGATGAAGGACAACAATTTGGTCAGACATTTGGATGCTTGTGAGACCATGGGTAATGCCACTTCCATCTGTTCCGACAAGACTGGAACTCTGACGACCAACAGAATGACGTGTGTTCAGCAGTTTATCAACAGTGAGTTCTTCTACTTTTTGAAAATAGAAATTTGTTTCAGAAGTCTTCTACAAAGGACCTGTTCCGTCATGGGATTCTTTGGATGCCAGAACACGACAAATTCTGATCGACTGTGTCTCGATCAACAGTGGCTACTCTTCCCAGGTCATTGCCCCGAAAAAGGCTGGCGAACAGAAAGAACAGGTTCTTTTTGAATATTTCATCTGTTTAAAGGTATTGTTCAGGTTGGAAACAAGACCGAATGTGCCCTCCTTGGTTTCGTTCAAGACGTCGGAAAGAGTTACGAGGAAATCAGAAGGAGCAATCCTGAGGAAAGTCTCTTCAAAGTCTACACGTTCAACTCGTCGAGAAAGTCCATGATGACTGTTGTCAAATTGCTCACTGGTGGATACAGAATCTACGCCAAGGGAGCCTCTGAGATCATTCTCTCTCGCTGTTCTTACCTTCTTGGCAAAGAAGGAGTCATCGAGTCTTTCGGTGAACACCAAATTGCTGAAATGACCAGAAATGTCATTGAACCGATGGCGTCGGATGGTCTCAGAACTATCGGAATCGCATACAAGGACATGCTTCCGAAGGGAACGGCCAAGGAGGAGAACGAAGAAGAGTACGAGGGGGATATCGACTGGGAAGATGAGGAGAAGATCCGAATGGGAATGACTGCCGTGGCCATTATGGGTATCCAGGATCCTGTTCGTCCAGAGGTAATTCATTCTATTTTGGTCTGCATGATGATATTTAGGTACCAGCTGCTATTGAGAAGTGTCAAAAAGCCGGAATCACCGTCAGAATGGTCACAGGAGATAACATCAACACTGCTAGATCAATTGCTACGGCTTGCGGAATTCTCAAGCCTGGATGTGACTTTATCGCTTTGGAAGGAAAGGAGTTCAATGCCAGGTACTTTTCTTTTACTTATTAGTCATGCCCTAAACTAGAATTCGTGACGAGGATGGCAAAGTCTCTCAAGCTAAATTGGATGAGATCTGGCCCAAACTGCGAGTTTTGGCCCGAGCTCAACCTTCGGACAAGTACGTACTCGTCAAGGGAATCATCGACAGCAAACACACTAAAAATCGCGAAGTCGTGGCAGTAACCGGAGACGGAACGAACGATGCTCCTGCTCTCAAAAAGGCCGATGTCGGATTCGCTATGGGAATTGCTGGAACTGATGTTGCCAAGGAGGCCTCCGATATCATTCTCACCGACGATAATTTCACTTCCATTGTCAAGGTTCATCATTTCAGTTTATATGAAACAAAAATATATTTTAGGCTGTAATGTGGGGAAGAAATGTCTACGACTCGATCGCCAAATTCCTCCAGTTCCAGCTGACTGTCAACGTCGTGGCCGTGACAATCGCCTTCATCGGAGCCTGTGCTATCTCGGACTCTCCCCTGAAGGCCGTTCAGATGCTTTGGGTCAACCTGATCATGGACACACTGGCCTCTCTCGCCCTGGCAACAGAAATGCCAACGGAAGATCTTCTCGAAAGGTACTTTCTGCGGTATCAACACTAATAACGAATCCTCAGAAAGCCGTACGGACGAACAAAGTCTCTGATCTCGAGGACGATGGTCAAGAACATTGTCGGCCATGCTATCTATCAGCTGTTTATTCTCTTCGGAATCATGTTCTGGGGTTGGTTGATGGATCCGTCTTTTATCATTCAAATATCACTACTCATTCCGCCTTATCTTAAACGCAACTATTCTACAATAGATCCTCTTTTAACAACACAATACAGCCTGCCTCAAGGTTTTCTTGCCTGTTCATATTGCCTGTCCTATACACAAAATTTCTTCCTTTTTGTTGAAATAATTCAATATTCTTTCAGGAGACAAATTGATTCCAAACACGCCTTCGGGAAGGAACACCGAGCTCGGTGCCCCTCCTTCTCAACACTTCACTATCATTTTCAACGCCTTCGTTTTGATGACTTTGTGCAATGAGATCAACGCCAGAAAGATTCACGGAGAGAGAAATGTCTTCAAAGTAACCTTTTTTATGAAGTTGCCAACTAATCAAAAACTCTAGGGTCTGCTAGGCAATCCGATCTTCTGCATCATTTGGATCGCTACTCTCATTTCGCAGGTCTTGATCGTCCAGTTCGGAGGAAAATGGTTCAGCACGGCTCCTCTGGATGCTACTCAATGGATTATCTGTATTGTCTGCGGACTTTTTGAACTTCTCTGGGGACAGGTGGGTTCTTCGTTTTGAAGAGTAGTCACAGAGTGAATAGAATTGTTAGAAAATAAGTTTCAAATCTTGGTTTTTCACCGGCATGTTGTAGATCATTACATCGATCCCGTCCTCCATTTTGCCCAAGTCGTTCCGTTTCGGAAAGGGCGAAGTCCAGCCGACGAACATTCTTCTGACCGGAGAGTACGACACTCCCAGTTCGGCGACAGCTCTGCCGAAGATTGACGGAGGAAGTGCTGAAAAGCGACCAGGACAAATGCTCTGGTTGTTGGGTCTGACCCGATTACAGACACAGGTGCGATTTGACTCCTTTCTTTCGAGGAGAAGCATCCCCGAGTGATTGCACCTCTATGCACCGGCTATATTTCAGATGCGGGTAGTTTCGGCCTTCCAAAGTTCTCTGCCGGATTCCCATCCCAATTCTCTGACAACGTCCACAGCTGACCGTCTCAAGGCCAGTCTCCGAAGACAGAAGATTGCCATGGAACTGGAGCAGCAGAAAAGTGCGTAGAGACTTTCACTCACTTTCACTGAGTCACTTGTCTCTCGTGTCACTTTTGTCTTGTCCACAATTAGCGAAAAGCCACCACTCTCTTTGTTTCCTATCTCTCCCAGAACATTCCGTCTTTCTGTATATGTACTGCGCTCTAAAATTAATCTCTGGCGGTGGTGGTGGTCTTGTCCTTTGACCGTAACTGTCCTTCTCCCTCTACTAACCTCATTTTCAGGGTCTGGTTCTATACGAGCCCATAGATCGCTACATCCTGCGACAACAGAGAAGGATACAGCCGGAATGAAGTTCTCAGCCTAACCCTCACCCCTCTAACTTTTCCCCAAGTGCCCCCGTTCAACCGGTGCTCGGTGTGACTCGACTATCTGGTCTCTTCTAGGAGAGAGTCGGATGATCTTGTACTGCCAACCCCTTCGTTTGCTCAGAAAGAGTTTTATATATTCAGAGAGAATATTCTTTGCCTGTCCTCTGTGTACATACCCGTCTTTCCTACTCTTCCTTTTATAGTGTGCTATGTAGAAAATTCGAAAGAAATGAGAAAGCGGGCTTTTATTACTAGTAGGTGCCACGAGATAGCTCAAACGGCCGAGAAAGACAGATTCGACCGCGTTATTTATGTGTAACACTGTGACCACAAGACTCTGTACTCTCGAGCATATTGTTTTCCTCCCATGATTCGTTCCTCGAATCGCAAAATAAACATAAACACTCTTTGTTGAACGACAATTTCAGGAAAGTACTGAAACTTCTGCGGTTATTACAATCAGACGCAAACAGAAAAACATTTTCCGAAACAAACGAAAAGTTGGGCTATAAAAGGCGAGACCTTCAGTGGTAAAAGTCAAGTCACAATGGGTGACCAATACGAGGATGTCAATGTAGTGTCGAAGGCAGAGCCTACAAAAGGTCCAGTCAGCAAAGGTCCTGCTACTAAGGATCCCGTGAGCAAGGCACCGACCACCAAAGGACCAGCTACCAAGGCACCGACTACCAAGGTCGCTACTACGAAACCGGCAGAAGGAGGTGGTGGAGGAGAGAATTATGCGACTGTGAATGCTGCTGGAGCAGCTACAGTCAATGTTACCAAAAAGGGTCCTGCAACGAAAGCTGCTCCTGTATCGAAGGCAGCCCCAACAGCGGGAAAAGAGGAAGGAGCTGATGGAGGAGATCAGTATGAGGCTGTGGACGAAAAGGGAGCCACGTCGACTATTCCGGCAACTGGTGGTGGTAAAGATGCTGCTTCTAAAGCTGGTCCTGCTTCGAAAGCTCGTGGCACGAAAACTACGAAAAGTACAAAGTCTTCTGAAGGAAGAGACGAGTACGAGGGTGTGAAGGAAGATGGTGGAGCTGCGACCAACAGACCCGTCTCCGCAATGCCGACTACCAGTGGAACCGTAGCAAAGGGATCCAGGACGACGGCTTCGACTTATACTGAACCGAGAGATGCAGCAAGAGCGATCATTCCTACTCAGAAACTTCAAGAAGAAGAACAGAAGAGACAAAAAGCGGAGAGAAAGAAGAAGAAGTGGAAGAAGGTCAAGATTGGTCTGCTCATTTTCGGGATTATCTTCTTGTCTCTCTTGGCCATTGGAATTCTCACCGTAGTCATCACAATCATTCTCCACGCCACCGGCAAAGCCTCCTTCGTGCCCGAATTCGCCGATATCCACTTCTAAACAGCGACTTTCAGCCAAACACAATGCTGACCTATGAATAAAAATCGATAGAGTCTTGAGTTCAAAGCCTAATCCATCGGTGATGATCCGTGGGGAAGCCTTGACCCCACGCCCTATTTGGCGTCGGCCGTAAGATTGGCACTGTTGTCATGTTTCCTCTGGTCGTTCTTCTGATTTCTTTTGTCGAAGCGTGTGATATTCAAGCCGAGATCATGCTTGACTCTGCTACAAAGCCCGTCTTTGCTCAGTTTACCTTCCACAACGAAAGCAGAGGGGAACTGTGAGTCCCTTCACATCTTTTCTATCGCGTTTGTATCTGAGGGAAGATTTGTTGTCCAGCAGAGGAAAAGTATGTGAAGAGACAGCTGATTGTTCAGAATGGCGCTACCCGTGCCCTTCGACCCCAATGTTCATTTGATAAGGTCGCAGAGGGCGTTTAGTCAGGCCATCGCGATTCTTTAAGATCAAACAAGTGTATTTCCAGATATGAACTCGAGCCACTTCAGAAACCTTTCAAAATTTCGGTTAAAGGAGTCATGTGCAACATGAAGCCGACAATTTTGAAGGTGGGAAACGTGTTAAAATACATAGCGGAAGTGACCATGAATTTAGTAAAGCTGAAAGAGAAAAAAATTGTAGACTTGGCTGAAGAGACCTGAGAATCCCGATGTGCCGCCTCTTGGGATGACTTTCGCCTTCTTGGAAGGAATGGGTGACATCAGCTACACGGTTAGTTACACTTTTGCTGATCTTTGAATCTCCCCCAAAAATAGACGCTTGGATGTAAAGTTATGAGTTTTTTAATAAAGAGAAAACCCCAAGTCTTTGCAGAGAAATATACTCTTGTTAGCACCGACTTTTTCCAGGTGTTCAGCGACATGGGACCGAGAGTGATGGGCCGAACGGGAGTCGTTTGTGGATTCGGCGATTGTGGCGGACACGGAAAATGATCCGAGCTTCCTAATCAGGCGTAATAAAGCAGTTTCTTTAGACTCGTCTGATCCGAGGACTTTCCCCCTTGTTCCCAGCACTGATAAGAGTCTCTAGATAAATGGCCGGGACTTCTCGATCTTCATTTTCAGTCGTATCTCGTGTTTTGAAGCTTACTCACTGTTTATAAATTGCTGCTTGTCATTCGGGGCGTATGATCTACTCTGGGCGGAGCATTCGATATAAACACTGTATAAAAACTATAGGAACAGTTTTCCAAACCGCATCGCAGCACTCTCCTCCATTTCCTGCAAAATGGGCGCGAAACCGCGCGAGCGATGGCACCACCTGGTCGTTCTCTCATTGCGTCCAATCCCTTTCTGCCAGCCGACTGCGTTCCCAAAAGACCACCAGCCAGCCAACTGATAAAAAGGCCTCCCCTTTGTCTGAGTGTTCTCCAAGAAATGTTCTTTTTTAGTCCAAAGGGCACTCTTTTGATTGTTTGCGGAAAGAGTAGAGAGCAAACAGACGAGACCTACGGCACTGTGATTCAGTCTCTCCAATTACCCTTTTCGGTTTCTTTTACATTTCTTACTTGAGAAAATGTAGAGAGATTAAGAACCCATCTAGAAGAGATTCAAAAGAATTACTCCATGATATCATCACAAGGCTTTTCTTTTCAGAAACTGCTGTATTTCCCTTGTTACAATATTTGGGAACTTTAAAGGTTAGATCTTATGAGAAAATGTTAGCATTAATAACTCCTCTCGGAATCACTCACTGCGGCTAAATCCATTCCGATCATCTGATACTTGTCCTGACTAATTGGAAAAGCGATTCAATCAGTGAGTAATCGTATAAACACCAGCTATGTAAACTATCTTTGGATATCAGACCATTCGCTTACTCAGTTTCTCCAAAAGCGGCCAACGTTTTTTTGAGAATAGCAATCAATTTTTGCACGCATGTCGCTGCACTAGAGCGGAGTAGTAGTCTTTAACCGCCCGTTTATTCTTCAAGTCAGAGAATTCCTCCCTCGACTCAAAAGAGTGCAGTCCCTTATCACCACACCTTGTCTGCCCTGTGGCCCGATAGTGAAATGGCGTGACTTTGTTCCTTATCTCTTCTGGAAAGGTTCATTTCCATTATTGTTCTTCAGGATGGCTGAGACGGCGGCCCCTTTCTCCGAGGTCTTCTTCGGATCATGGAACTTGGAGAAGACGGACAGTTTCATGACTTACTTTGTCCCTCTGTCCTACAAGGTAAACCAAAGTGTGTCTTCTTTTAAGAACAAAGAGTGCAGATAGCAGTTGCCTACATTCTGATTATCTTCGGAGGACAGAAGTTGATGAAAAATCGCAAGCCGTTCGAGTTGGACACTCTGCTCGCCGTCTGGAACTTCGGATTCTCTCTCTTCTCGGGTATCGCCGCCTATTATCTCATTCCCGAACTGATCTCCGTCTTCTGGAAACACGGCTTCCAAGGTTCTTTCTTTTTTCTCTCTCAAACCTTTGAAGATGCACATTAGATTCTTTCATATCAGAGCTTTTCAGCCTCGTACTGCGACAACCACAGCTATTACACCAACGCCGTGACCGGCTTCTGGGGCTGGATGTTCGTCATGTCCAAGGCTCCCGAACTCGGAGATACTGCCTTCCTCGTCCTCAGGAAAAGACCTGTCATCTTCATGCACTGGTACCATCACGCCATGACGTATGACTTTTTCAGTCTTATTTCAATTTTACAATTTCAGCTTCGTCTACGCCCAGCTAACTTACAGCGAACACCAGGCATGGGCTCGTTGGTCGCTTGTCCTCAATCTGTCCGTTCACACTGTCGTAAGTAGAAGTCCTTAACACAACTTCTCCTTCAGATGTACTTCTACTTCGGAGTCCGAGCTCTGAAGATTGAGACTCCTCGTTGGGTTGCTAAGTTCATCACGACCTTCCAGCTGACTCAGTTCGCCATCCAGCTCTTCATCTTCTGTCGTCTCCTTTACGTATTGATCAGCGGATCAATTCCGTCCTGCGCTGTTAGCTGGAATCCGATGCTAATCGGCTCCCTTATGTATTTATCCTATCTCTATCTATTCGTATGTTTTTTTCTTGATTCAAGCTTCTAATTACACGATTTCAGGCCGAGTTCTTCTACAACGCCTACATCAAGAAGAGATCGCCTACCAAGGCTAAAGCCAACTGAACAAAACGGGATACTCAAATACAAAGAGCTCTAAGCAATAATAAACAACTTCTTCAATAAAAACACTAACAATGATTAGACAAACTTAGCTACTCGTTTTCTACTTTGTTCTCTTCCGAAGCTTCTTCCTACTGTTTGACATATTTCTGATCATCTTCATCCTTCTTAGTCATTCCTTTGCGTTGAGGCATCACAGCGAAAAAGGACTTCTCCCAGTCGTTACATTCGGAATACTGTACCAGGATCTCGAACACGTGGTTTATAGTCAACACCTGAAAAAAAGTTTTGAAAAGAACGAAGATTGCGAATACCTTTCTACTCTTCATCTGAACAAACTCATCTATGGGAAGTCTTGCATGTCCATAGCCCTTCTTTTCTGCCAATTGAAAACAGAGTCCCTTCTGCGAATTGTGGTCTACAATTCCGCCGATCACGTAGACTTTCGACTCGTCCAACGATGTCAAAATATTATCGGAATCGGCCGTGAGGTAGACAACTTCTGACGAATCGAAAACTTCGTCCAAAGGTTTCTCTTCCAGATGGATATCCTGATTCTTGTTCGTCTCCACACCATCATAAATCTGAAAGACTTTTTTTTCGGAACAAAAACGATTCAACCTCTCGACTCTTCCCATCGAATCCGACAACGTAGTACTGAAGAGGTTGCGCTGCTCTCCGATTGGCAGAGTAACACCAATTTAATTGTAGCACTGATCTCTTGCAGTCTCTTTCGGACATCAAATTATCGAAGGACATATCGACGGCAACTCGGATCTGAACATTTAACTAAACAGAAAAGAAAAACATTACCTTTGAAGTAGAATCTGCCATTGATTTAGGTCTTACCCGTTTGAGCAAGGCGCCCTGTCCAGCCTCTTTCAAAGCTTCCCTTTTCCGTTTCCTCATCTGCTTCTCCTCGACCCTTTTAATTTTCCTCTTCTCTAGATAATTTCCTTTTCTGAAAAATACTTGAAAAGTGAAAAAAAAATATTGGACCGTTCTAGAGCCTTCAACTTCTTCCGCTGATTCTTAGAAAGTGGCTCCTCTTCTTCTCCCACGACATCTGAAAACTGTTTGTGGGAATCAGATCTTCAAAAAAGGATATCATAGAAGATTCTCCGTTCAACACCAAAAATGAACGAAAGAAACTCACTTCTATCCTCCTCCCCTTCTACTACGATACAGCTGCCCGGGACATGGTCTTCGTCACTCTGCATGACTGTCGAAGTTACTTTTGCCTAGCCAACGCAAACTTCACGATAACTGTTGATACAAAACATGCAGAAACATTTACAAGCATAGATAACATCAGAATTCATTAGAAAACTATTGTTCTAAAAATGGGAAGAAATTAACAGCTTGAAGTGATATTACCCGTTCAAGGCATATAAGATACACACGCGGATACAATCAAGGTGAAAATGGGGTGAGCCAAAAGTTCATTGTATGAGCACCGTTTTGGAAGAAAAGAAGAGGAACTACTAGAGGTTTCGGAAGACGAGAAATCCGGCAAGAGCAGCCAAAGCAGCTCCGAAGGTGATCTTCGACAGAAGGTTGGAATCGTGAAGATAGAAGACTCTCCGGAGATGAGGATACACGGCCATCATGGCTAGTTGCTCGAAAATAGGACCTCCCGCCACACCAATCTGTAAAGAACATTTATAATTGCTTGTGAACAAAAGAAACCTGGTTATTTGCAAAGCGTATAGGTCTTGGCAGTTCGTGTTGACGACAGAATTCGTCCGGACTCACTTCCCATCGTTGATCGACTTCGTCCCGTTCTATTTTGGTGGCAACCATCACACAAGGAGTTCGTGTTCTGATAATCTTTTTTAAAAAGAAATTTGATAGAACAGTACCTGTAGAAATATTTCTGGTAGATTGTCGCGCAAAAAGAGAACGAATCGGGATTGGAGATATCGTAGAGGAAGGCCACAACATCAGCTGATGTTTCAGCCGAAGAAAGAGCATCTTGAGGGGAGAGCACATCCACCTAAAAGGCTACCTTTTTCAGGTTTATATAAAGAAGTGGAACCTCTCGAAGCAGAAGATATTTGAATTCTTCCTTGACTTTAACCTTGTTTATGACGTACGGAGAATGTCTCCGTCCGATAGCCGCCACATCAGATAGTCCTCTTCCAACTAAGGATTGCATGAAAACCGTTTTGCCCGTGTCCTTGGCTCCAACAACGAGACATTGGAAGACTTTTCTGTCCGTTCCGCGCTCCATCAGATCGATCTTCCTCTCTCGAGTGACTCGAATAGCATCGCGTAGTGTTCCAATCTGACCGGGAGTGCTTCTTCCGACGGCAAATCCCAAATAGGCCAATTGTTCCGTGGTCTGGGAGTGATTCAACAGCGTCGTCATGTTCCAGTAGGCCATGTAACCCGTGTATGTAATGTAGCCTCGTGAACTCGTCTCAACAGCGGCTAGTACCTATAATTTTCATATTTTAGCGATAATAACACCAGTTACCTCTTTTCCTAGAGAATTGTTCGGTTTCGAGCAAATACTGAACAGATTGGCCAGCTCAGCCGGACAAAGACAACCATCTTTATCCTCGTCGTATTTTTCGAAAAGAGCCGAAACGAACTGGATTCCTTCGGGCGAGAGCTCTGTCGAGCATCCTGCTGGGATCTAAAATAGGCTATTAAAAATGCAAAGACTAAAACTGACGTTAATTCTGGGATAGATGTACTCTTCGCTAAGCTTCAAGCTGAGATCATAACCAAATTTGCGGAGAACAGCCCAAGTTGTCTCGTGACGACCGCGTTCGATGAATAGAAGATGAAGATAGAGAAAACCGTCTAAGGCGAGGAGATCATCGATGACACCGTCCGGGCAGCCGTCGGAAACGGCCCTTTTGACGTCTTCGATAGCCGTCGTGGTCAAAGGAATTCCGAAACAGAGCCGTTGGAAATCATTGAGCTCCGTATCGTTCAAACAACCGTCATTATCTCTGTCGCAAATCTAAAATATTTCTTCATTTGAACCAGATAAAAAATAATTACCTTGAAGACTCGTATCAATGATTTTCTGGCCTTCTCTGTCAGGCGTTTCTGATCTGCATCGTAAAGTGGACGAGTCGGATAAACAACAGCCTAAAAAAGTACAAATTAGAAAGATCTCATTAAACAAACTACCTTTTGAGCATAGAAGAAAATCTCGCTGACATTTTTCATCGTCTTCGCTGAACATTCGACGCAAGTTTCCACTTCAGGCCAATTTTCCATGATTGGAAGTATCTTTTCCGTGTGATTGACTGGTCCATCCGACTTGTTTCCGACTAGAATTACGGGTATATCATGATCCGTGCCGTAGATTTCTCGCAGAAACGGCAGCCACCTGAAGCATTCTTTTCTTCATTTTAACCAAAGAAAAACAGACCGATCAGTGACGCTATTAATAGTAACGTCGTCGGTTGCTGTGTAAACGATACAGACAACGTTGGCGTGTTTCAATTCGGCACGTAGAAGACTGTCCTCTCCGCCGTTCAAAGATCCATCCACGATGCTCGTGGTCACGTTTTCGGGAGTAACGTCTCCAGGAATAAGAATTCTAAATTCTTTTTGTCAAAAGAGAAAAACAGAGGATCACACTTTTCCCATTTTTTCGGAACGCGGTCGGCGAATTCGTCTTGTACGAGACTGACCAAAAGGGACGTCTTTCCGACGCCGGATTCTCCAACTAAAACAATCCGAACGTCGCAGAGGTTATCCTCCTGCATTCTGAATAAAACAAAATGAAAAATGGAAACAAGTATTTCAAAATTCTAATTGTTAGCTTGAAACAAGTAGTGAGCCGATGTAACGACAAACAAGCATTTACCAGAAGAAAATAATACAGAGACCTTCATTGCCAAATAAATTCAACAAAACAAGAAAATAAAAATCACAAATAACAGACTAGAAAGCACTTATCTTATCACCCATTTTCCTCTCTTTCACCGGCTTGTTTTCCTCGTTGAGTCGTGATTTGAGATCTCGCTGTTCCTTCCTCAGTTCAATTTCGAACAGCTCCTCTTTGTAGACTTCCCGATAGACGGGAATCAGTTTTGGCAGGAGAGGCAGACGGTCATAACGAACTGACATGTTGTCCATCGCAACTCCCACGTGGCCAAGCTCGTCCAGATAGTGCGGCAGTGCAGGAACCTACAAATTGTCTCTTTCAAAAATACAACATACTTTTGGATATCTGGCACTGAAATGTGTGAGGATGATGTTCTTTGCTCCCATCCTCTTGCCGACGTCAACAGCTTGGCCCATTGTCGAGTGTTTCTTCCGACTGGCGTCAGCCTGCAGCCATTTAGTTTGATTGGGAGAGAAAACACCAACCTCATGTCCATCCTCGAACGTAGCCTCGTGAATCAGCACATCGGCTCCTTTTCCTTCTTCGACCAGCAAATCACAGGGCTTTGTATCGCCGGAAAAGACGTATCGTTTTCCGTTTGCTCGGATTACAAAGCCATTTGCCATGCGGGTGTGGTGCACCTGCAAGTGGGTTCTCTTTACTCTTTTTTTTGTTCCAACCAACCTGAACAGCTTTCAGCTCTTGGATATTCCATTCGTCGCTGTTAAAAAGAGAAGGCATCAGCTTCAGAACATCACGAGTGGCCGAATGGATGGGTGAGGGAAGTCGACGTCTCTTGTTCGACGGACCAGGACTGAAAGTAAATAAAGTTAGATTACGAGCAGATACCTGGCGGGAGGAGTGACTGGATGACGCGAAATATCCACATTGCTCACGAGAGATTCGACATCCTCGAAGTTCAATGAAAATGTTTTCAGCGGCTTCAAGACATTTCGGTTTGTGATCAAGACGAGGGGAATGTATTTTTTGCCTAAAACTTCCTTTTTACAAATGAAAGATAGAAAACATACCCAAGCGATCAAAAGCAGCCTTTCTCCTTTGAATGATGGTGTGCAGACCATTCATATGATCTTGGTGAGCATGTGTAATCAAAATAGCGCGCATTTTCAAGAGCATCTGTAAATAAAACAAGGTAAGGACGGCATCACTAAAGCAATACCTTTTCAAGACCCTCGTTTCCCAACATCATTTTCATCTGGCCGTAGGAGCCTTCGCCAACATCGACCATCACAGCAGAGTTTGAGGAAGCTTCGAGCAAGTATCCAGTAACATTCCTGTATTTTGAGGGAACGGCTGAAGACGTTCCGAGGAATGACACTCGCGGATATTCACATGTGTCCTTTATTTTGCTTGCTTCTGGAATTTCTTATGAACTGGACAAAAACTAATGGTTACTCAGATGAAAATTGGAGATGGCCTGTTTGGCATTTTGGTCAATCTCGTTGCTGTTGTTGAGTCTCAAATCAAGAAGAATAGGTTCGGCTTCGCCTGAAAGATTGTTACTACAAAAAAGGAAGAATAATAACCTGCTGGTCGCATCCAAAACCGTTGAAGAGGTGCAGGCCAAATAAATTCGCCTTCTTTCTTTTCGAGCTCACTTCCTTGAGTAATAAGTCCTCTCCAGTCATGTGGATAGAGTTTAGGGAAAACATCTGGCGATATGCTGTTCAGAAGATGATGATTCCTGTAAAAGTAAGCATATTAGCAAAAACCAGCAAAAAGACCTGTAGATACTTTCGATACCCGGAATATATGGTGTAGCATCGTTCACGACAATGTGCTGGCAGTGTGTTCCCAAAGAGGCGAAAACTTTCAAATAAGACGGAAGTTGGACAATTTTCTGAGAGGAGAAGTGCACCACGTAGTCGATATTCTGCTGTGGGACCAGATTCTACAAATTCCTTGAGCTAAAAGAGAATACAGCTTACACAGAAGAAAGAGTTATCAGACAGTGCCGTGAGATGTGCTTCAGTGGCACAGTCAACGAAGAGAGCTCGTTTTCGGTCCGTCTAAAAACTAATTTTTGAAATAAAAAAAATGAACACTAACAAGACCGACAACTTCATCAGCAAACACTGCTTCCGGTTTGATTTGTCGACCGTCTTTCAGAGTAATAATTTCTCCGTTTTTCAACTGTCCAATCATCGGACCTTTTGGCACTCCCAAATTCATGATTTTCTTGATATCGATGCGTCGGGCTGGCTCCTTCATTTCTACCAAATAGGCAATATCGACAGACCCCTAAAATTGTTGTTTGGACAAATAAGGTGACTTACATTACTGGGAACTGCTGACAGGGGGACGCTAAGAGGAATGTAGGTGACCTTGAGGGCAGCGTCCTCGTAAAATCCAACAGAAAACGGATATTCTTCTACCTAAAGAAATTTTTTAGTTAGAGTCTGTGAATGGGATTAAAAAGATATGAATACGTACCTGTGAAGGGTACTTGTCTGAACCATAGTCGGAATCTTGAAACGGTCGAATACATTCCAGAAAATGTTTGATATTGACAGCTCCATGGAGTCTTGTCGTCATAGCGTTGCTCTCTTTTGATAGAAGAACTGACGAAATACCGGCTACATTGTCCCAAACAGCTAGAACGAAAAAATTTAAAAACACAATAAAAAACCAACCCCTTGTGACAAAAATATCGGTTATGTTGATAGCCTTCAGTCTCAATTGTGGCAAAAAGCGAGAAGCTCCCTCGGGACAATTGAACATGTAAGTTTTGAGTGGAGTTCGGATGACAACACAGGGCAACAAATGACCCGATCCGTTAGCCAAAACCTCGATGGAGACTTGTGAGGGGATATTTGCAATGGAGTTGACTGCTGCATCTTGCAGCTTTCGCTCGACGTTTTGCATGGCAGTTTTCAGATTAGAACTGGAGTTGTTCAGTGCACGACTTCTGAAAAGGAATATTATTCGAAAGTACAAAAAGAGCTTACTTGAAACTGCTGTAACCTTGATTCCTAAGTATTTTTCTATTTTCCTCGACTTTTCTTTTGAGTTCAGATAGCAAGTCCGTCTCCGAATAGTTCTTCAACACAGCTACTGAAGACGAGACTGCTCTGTACCTAAAAACCCGCACTTTGTGCTGAAAGGGATTGTTATCTTTCTATTTCGTGACATTCTAAATCATAGGATCAAGCATTTATTCGAGTGAGGACAAAGTGTGCTTTGAAAGACGAAAGTTTAGAATTGGGAAAACGCGTAATGGATTATCTAGACATTAAGCATGGCGAAAACGACTCTCTTTATAGAGGAGCGGTCAATCTTGCGAAATTTTGCATGCGCAATTGTCCAACATGACGTAATAAACAAAAAAAGGTGTACTCTGTTTGAAACAAACCAAATGTCACGAAAAATGCAACTGCTTTTGTACAAAAAACAAGAAGGTGTTACTTGCCATGTGAGTCTCAGCGAACAAGAAACAGCTGTTGAGATGACATTCATTCAGATATACCGAGTTTCTAACGTTTCTCTTCAGTTGACTTCTAAAATTTCAACAGAAGTATGTTAGGAGAGAACCACACGACTGGATTAAAAAAAACAATTCATGATGTATTCGAACAGCACTAGAAGGATAGAGTATCAACGAGATAACAATGGGGCTACCTAATAAAGATCTAGTCGATGGGACTGTAAAGGGAAACACTCGAAAAACAACAGAAATCTATAACTTGATGAAATGACTTAGGAAAGATTGGGAAGTGCACTGGGAAGACCAAAAGGCGTGGTAGAATCGATTCCGGGTTCAATTTTGGCAGGAGGAAGATTACGAGGATCATCCAAGACTTCTGGCTGAAAAGAGATGTTTCATGAAGACAATTATGGGAAACCTACAGGAGGAGCAGTCGGATCGACCATAGATCCCATCCATTTCGTTGTCAAGACTCCAACACCTTCAATCATTGCAAGAATAACACTTCCAAGAATAGCTGAACCGGCCATGACTTTTGGACCGGAACGAATTGCCAAAAGAGCACCGGTTAAACCACCAGATGCAATAGAATTCAGTGGATCCTCCTAAAAATATGAAATGTACAAAAAAAGTAACAAAATGCACACCTTCTTACGGATAGCCACTAAACAGCAATCAATTGTACTGAACATTCCTCCCCAAGCGGCAAACTGGGCTCCAGTCAATGTACTTCTCATTCGAACTTCTCTCAACATAGAAACCTGCAAAATGCCTTTTGATTTGCACTCCGTAAAATGTTGGTTGGAAGTCAAAATGGGACAAGACCAACCACTTTCTGTCCTTTAGCCGCACTTCTATAGCCAGAAAATGAATGAAAAATTGATCCTCCTACGAGTCCCATGGCAAAAGCAGATCCAATATCATCTCCGATACGATAAGGGCTGAATAGAGCAACTTTATGATTAAAAATGGAAAAAATGTTTTGAAAAGCTTGTAAAAACTTACCAAGGCTCCCTAGTATATTCCTCCATAGTTACTGCTTACAAAAATAGAAAGAAGCCGAAATTCTACGTACCACAAGTCTGTAAACAAGCAATGAGACGAGAAAAGTGGAAAAGAAGTAAACACGACGACAACATGTCCGAATGCATCGAGGAATGCACTTATATGCAGTGTTTGCAGCGACCAACGGAAAAACTCAAATTGGGAATACAGTGAGCAAGAATGACAAAAACTGAACAAAAAGTAAGCCAGACGATGTAAATTTCATCAGATCGCAAAAAGCGCCAGCAAACACCGTGTCAGTGCCTCTATTCAAACAAGGCGTGTTCTCAATGCCTTTTGAATTTTGTCGAAAGTTCAAGCATTGTTTTCACTCACAATCAGGCAAACAAAGGTCACAAAGTGAAGAAAAAAGAGTACAACATACGGAGTATGTTGCTTACTGGTCCGGCTTTTTTTTTACCAAATCAAGCCTTCATCTCGGCTCTTTTAGGGTTTTGAATTGTACACAAAAAGACAATCCCGAGTCAGCTTGTTGAAAAAAAGACAATCCTGAGTCGGCTTGTTGATACGTCCCCGGATTAGATTTAGTTTTGTCATCAGAAAAATTGGAAGAAAATCGAAAACTGACAGTGAAAATCGAAGAAAACTGCTATTTTTACCGAATTTCGTCAAAAAAACCGCATTTTCTTCTATTTTTGTCGTCAGTTTTCGATTTTCTTCCAATTTTTTTGATGATAAAACTAAATCTAATCGGGTGACGTATTTGAAAACAAAAAAAATCAGAAAAAAATGCGAAATGAATTTTTTTTAGCCCGCCGCAAAGTCCAACCTGGCCGTCTCCCGCCGCAGCGCAGCTCAACAACCCAGAATCAACAAGCTTTGGCTCAACAAAGCCCCGAGATTTTTGGTTCAGCTGAATTTTCTCAATCCCCGAAAGAGAGAAAGTAGAACTCCCCAAAAGAGAAAGTTATTCACTTTTTGCACATAGCAGGGTTTCGTAGTCAAAATGACCAGAGCTCCTCCCCTTTCACCGGACAGTGTCTCACCGTCTCTTTCCACCCCTCTTGCACAACTTTTCACGTCCATCGAATTCAGACTGGGTACATCTAGTGAGTCCTAAATGCCTGCTCATGTGATTGACGACGCTATTCCTATCGATCAGAGTCCGTTCAACTATCTACTGAACCATCCGACTATTCGAATTCGGAACTGGGAAGATGTCCAGAAAAAACTGCATCAAATGAAGGAAGGAGGCAAGGACAAACTTTTGGTGAGTATATGTGACTGAAGCCAACGTTTTAGGTGATCTCTGACTTTGACTGGACATTGTCTCGTTCAACCGATGATGACGGCGAGCCCTGTTGGTCGACTCATGGTCTTTTCAAAAATTGTGCTCACGAGGTCGATCCAGAGTTGCCAGGCAAACTGGAAGCTCTGAAACTTAAATACTATCCGATTGAATATTGTCCCAAGATAACCTTGGAGGAAAAGATCCCTCACATGGAGGACTGGTTCGTATCTGTTGTATACTCCAAGTAATTCACAGGTGGAACACGGCTCACAACCACATCATAGAGGCCAATTTCGAAAAATCAATCATTCAAGGGTTTGTAGAAACCTCGAAGATTGCCTTGAGGACGGGAACAGAGAACATGATCGCTCAATTGGAAACTCATTCCGTGCCATTGGTCGTCTTCTCGGCTGGAATCGGAAACATTATCGAAATGTTCTTTGACCAGAAATTTGGAAGAAAGATTGGAAATATGCATCTCATCTCGAACATGATGTTGTTCAATGATCAGGCAGATAAGGGACAGTACACAAACAGTTATTTCAGGATCGAGTAGTCAGCTTCTCGGACCCGTTGATTCACACGTTCTGTAAAAATTCGTCAGTCGTTCGAAAGGATGAAGAATTTTACAAGGAAGTGGCTGAAAGAGGCAATGTGATCCTTCTTGGAGACAGTATGGGCGATATTCACATGGACGTCGGAGTGGAAAAGAACGGACATACCCTCAAGATTGGATTCCTCAATGGAGACGTGAGTAATCTTCTTCGGAGGACAAACCAAAAAATTGTAGGTAGAAAGACTGTTGGACCATTATATGGATGTGTATGACATCGTCATCGTTCAAGATCAGTCCATGACCATTCCGGCTTCAATTGTCAACAATATCGTTCAAATGGTTGCAGAGATGTAGTGTGAAGAGTTCAATTGAATGTTTCTTTTCCAAAATATAGTGTTGACTCGTTGTCAAGCAATTGATAAAGACAAATTGTTTTTAGAACAACTATGAATGACAGACATCTTCCAACCATCTCGCCTAACATTTCCTCTTGGCGATAAATGAGCGTTTCATTTTTCATTGAAACCCGAGCCTGGTCTCGTCCATAAGATTGCCTTCGGCTGTTCCCAAACGTCACCTTGCACCCAGCTGACTTCCTCATAACCACAGTTGACACTTTTCTAATATAAAATCAATTTTAGTTCTTTGAGCAATTTGTTAGACGAGCAGAAACGGCAACCTTTTCGACTATGCATTGTTTCTCTAGCCTTGGTCACAGACCAAAATATTCGTATTATTTATTATCTGAAAAGTTTCATCTCCCAAAGATGACATTTTCTTGGGGTTTGGTATACCCAGCATGTGACAGTTGACTTCAATGGATCCTGTTCGGAACAGGAATTTATACAGACTGACATCGAGAGGTTGAATAGAGCTAAGTTCATGTTCGGTTCGCTGAAGAATCCCAAAGAAAATCGTAGTATAAAGGTAAAGAGAGAGCACGTTGTACAACATAAAAATGGTTATTGGAAGCCATTGATCTTTATTAGATATCTGGTTGTCGAAGCCCTTCTGTTCCTTTCTGCTGGTTAATCTCTATATCGAAAGTCTTCTCCCCCGAAATAGTCTCATCTATTTCTTCTCCTTTTTCAACTCCCACTACTTCCTGTTCCATCTGTCGCCAACAATAACGTTGCAAGCCGCAAGTAGCGCAACTCTTGCTACGGAAGTCGTCCCTAATTTGTCTATTTTGCCATCCAGCCAGTTAGCTGATTGCTGTCGCGCAGCTTTTTCTTCAGTCCCTAGTTCAATCTTTTTTCCGAGGAAAAGGAAATTGCCCTGTCTATTCATCTTTTATTGCGTGAAGATAATTGGCCAAGAGGCTCTCTGTCAATGACAACTCCTTCTTCTTCTCCAACCCATTTTACAACCAGTCCCTTTTTGCCCTAACGGCTTTTTAACGAGACGAATTGCCTGTGTGAAAAAGGATCCTCCAATGGTCCACTTGAACATTTACCCCAGCAGTCTACGACTATTGTTGTTTTGTCCCTCCAGTTCTATAACTCCTTTCAAGTCTTGATCTCACCGACCTCTATTCTTCTCCAAATTGACGCTGTTGTGATTCTGAGAACTTCCTTTATGATGGCCAAGTGCTTTGAATAAGTCTCTACCGTATCTGTGGTATCCACGTCTTGAGAATAAAAGTCGTCTCTTATGCCTGTTATCTTATTTCACGACAATTTCCGTTTGCGGTTAGAGTCGATCACTTTTTCAGTTCCAATTGACTACGAGCTGTTTCTGTTCAGATTAATTGAAATCTCCGACAATCTCCGGTGAACATTGAGTGTTATATTTGAATCAGAATGTCAATTCCCGAAAATGATTCTTTGACCCGAATCATGGTAACCTTATCCAGCATTTCCGATCCCCATATCTTCCGAGTGCATGTAACAGAGTATGTCCTCTCCTCCTCCGCCAGTTAATATCCTGCCTAATGGACTCTATTTCCATCTAAAAGAGCTCCACCCGTCATAAATCTTCTAGTCCATAATCACACTTACTGACTCCCTCTAAGGAGAGCTATTTGCACAGCTTCCGGTCTGACCTTTTGACACTTTCCAAGAAGCCGCATCAGATCACTGTAGTTGCCTCGAGATGTCTCTTGCCAACTTCCCGTAATTTAAAATTCTTCCGACGGCAATTATCACGTCGTCTCTACTTGCTTCGTCTACACCTCCTTCAGCCCAATAAACAGATCTTGAGCTTTATCTAGACACGTTCATTATAAGCGGATCGTCGTCCTGATCCGGCCTGCGAAATTTGCCGCGAGAGTTCTAAAAATCACATTCGCCTGATTATTATGCGAGTTGCGCAAAATCGTTCTCTATTTTCGACTAAACAAACAATCAATTGACTTAATTCTGTTTATTTTTTTCAGTTCTAATGATTAGACAGCATGCAATCAGTAAGTTTTTTTCATCTTATCACTTCCGAACATGCTTACGTATTGCTTATGTACAGCGTCAGGAAAGTGCACATCGAATGATCCCAGACTAAAATATTCCGTCACATCTTCTTTCCGAACACGTTTGATCTATCTGCTTTCCAGCAATATCCATGGCTGCAAAAAATCGCGATAGTCCAAACCAAACAGCGTTCTTGAGTGCTCCTTCTCGGCCACTTGGATACGTGTATGATCCCACTTTTTCCACTTTCCCCAAAGATAACACAAAGTAATATTGTTCTTCCGATTAAATCAGTCCACCTTCTCTTCCACACGTTCCCTCAGTTAATCTTATAAGTAGCTCTCGGAATCCCAGTGCTCTGGCCTTTGGTTCTGTGTTTCTTCTATAGTCGTCCACTTTGGCGGAAGTTCGGTACATGACTTTCATCTTTGACTACTGGGAGCGTTCATGAGAACAATTTGTGGTTTCTCGACTTTCAAACCTTACGTCTATTTGGACAGAAAATAACATTTGTTTCCGACGCCTGACTAAGTTGCCGGAAGCGATGACAGTGGATGACTCGTTTTGCTGAGTCTCGAAGTATTCTCCTGAGAGTTTTCTTTAGATTACTTTAGTTACTCATTCGATTATCATATGTTCCTGGTTTCTGTTAACATTCGTTTCCATTCCTGTCTTCTATTTCAAGTGTCCTAAAAGAGCATCCGATTATTTACATCAGCATCTCACAAATCAAACATCAGCCGGCCCCATTCCCGTTATCCTCCATTGTCTTCCACTTCTTTCTTAATCCCGGTTACCTCGGATAACTGAATTATTTGTCCGACTCCTCTTCAAAACAAATCTCGGCTCCAAATTAGTCGGGTCTCTTCTATAAAGACACGCATCGCTATTGTCTGCTCGCAGTCCCTCTCTTTCTGCGCTTCTATTCCCGGCTATTTGTGTTCAAACCAAGGTTCTAGATTATCAGACTTTCAATATTGAGGAAGTCATCACAAAGTACTCGTTTAATGTTGACTAGGCGAGTTGAGGATTTCGGTTGAGTGGGTCCAACAATAAAACATTCAAATGTACTGAATGATTAGTCAGTCCCAAATAGCATTGCGTTATTTAGTATATTTAAAACTTTTCTATACATTTTCAATGTTTGGCATTCATCTCAGCTGTCTCGACCGGGGCAGATGTTCTCCTCATTCTCTGACCTTTCTGACTTCCATTGATCATCAATTCTTGTTACCACAATCGGTTCTAATCCTACCAAGCCCTCTTTTCCTCTCTCCACAAATCTTTTTCAGCTCCACACATTTTTGGCCGCCATGCGGCCGCCAGACGCTTTGCTTCTTCTGTTGCTGGTTTCAATAGTAGAAGCTGTTAGACAGGTTTGATTATTTGTTTTTCGAGAATAAAATTGAATAACCAGGTAATTGTGACAGGGGATATCATTCTCGGAGGACTCTTTCCCATCCACGAAGCTGCTAGGAATGGATCGCATTGTGGCAAGATCAAGGTAGATGAAAAAGATCGAAATATAAGAAACGAATATTTCAGGCAGATCAAGGTGTCCAAAGAATGGTCGCCATGTTGTTTGCCCTGGAACAGGTCAACAAAGAAGGAGCTCTTCTGCCACAAGCTCGTCTCGGAGCCCGGATTCTTGACACCTGGTCAGTTTCCAATCCAATGGGATCCAGATGTTCTTCGGGACAGCGGGCGGCTATTCATCGGCTTCAGTGCTAATTGAATCACGAAATAGGGCAACATGGGAAAATAATTGAGTCCGTTCGGGGAGTTTTTAGTCGTTTAATCTGAATAATCAAAGTAAGGTTGCAGTTCTGTCGATAGCTATGCTTTGGAACAAACTTTGGAGTTCATCAAGAGTGTGATGTCCAATAGTGACGGAGTCTTTTGCAAGGTAACAAATATCTTTTTTTAATAAAATACTGTAAAAAAATTGAAACAAGCTATCCCCCTGAAAACGCTCAGAACTGCCGTTGCAGCAGTTCTTTTCGAAATCTTACGTACCAAGAGGAAGAATGCTGTTTCGTAAAATAAGAAAGGTACCCTCCGTTTGTCTTTGCATTCTCTGCTTGGTCACGTTTCCGAGTCATTTTAGCTTGTCTTTGAATACCCGCATTCTTTATTATCGAACATTTTCTCTTTTAATAAGCAGTCATTTATACTTCAGGACGGGACAAATGCCTACTCGGAGCGCCAGCCAATTGCAGCAGTTGTTGGAGCAGCGGGAAGTCAGGTCTCTGTCATGGTAGCTTCGATGCTACAGCTGTTCAAGGTTTTATAATACGGGTTATCCATCCAATCTATTGGATTCAGATCCCACAGGTGTCGTACTCTTCTACTGGAGCCGAATTGAGTGAGAAACCCCGATTCGCCTTCTTTAGTCGAGTAGTCCCACCGGATAACCTTCAAGCTCAGGTCATGGCAAGAGTTGTCCGAGAACTCGAATGGACGTATGTTCACGCGATTGCCGACACGGGAAGCTATGGTAAACGATACTTTCGATGAATCTCAAAATGTTTTTAGGTGAGCGAGGGATGGACTCTTTCCGAGCCGTCGCAACCGATTATGGCATTTGCATAGATGGAGATGTGGTTAAGATTAGCAGGAAATGGACTGAGACTATGTTCAAGTGAGGAAGTGATGGAGAGTCGGAACCGTCTGTTTCAGAGAACTCTTGATCAGGATGAAAACTCAGAGAAAAGCTAGAGGAGTGGTCATGTTTGTCGATGAGGACAATCTCAAAAGACTTCTGAGAACTCTGGATATCATGATACTGTCGGGAATGACTGAATTCGATGGCTATTTCTGGTACCAGTTCAAACCTTTTCATTGCACAATCATTTATTTAAAGGTTTGTGGCTAGTGATTCTTGGGGAATCAAACAGTCGGTCGTGGCCAATTTGGAACATCGACTAGCCGGTTCTCTGACTATTGCTCCGTACACTCGAGAAGAAGTTGGCTATCTAGACTACTTTCGACGCCTAACTCCTTTCGATAAAACATTTTTGGAAGAATACTGGGACTCGTTGGGTTGTAGAGACATTGTTGGAATCGAAACATTTGGTGAATGCTTTGACATGAAGGGACATGTCCTCAAACAGGTAGAAAAAAAGAAGTAATATATAAACACAGATAACTAGGAATCGTATGTTCCTTTTGTGGTGGACACCGTTCGAGTCTTGGCCAAGGCATTCAGTTCGTATATCACTGAAGAATGCGGTCGGAAACAGTTCAAGGATTGCTATCTGTCGAAGAACGGTTTTCATGGAGAAAGATTGCAAAGCTTCTACAGAAACGTTTCTCTTTCGGGTATTTTTTTTTCCTTTGACAACACTTTACTTTTTTTCAGCTCATGAGCCTCCAATCATTGATGCAAATGGGGACGGAATTGGTCGCTACGATGTTTTTCAGTTGGATCGAAATGGAACATATGTGAAGGTATAGCCTATAAGGAATAATTAAAAGCAAATTTTGACAGGTTGGAAAATGGCGAGCAAACGAAAACCTCTTCGAATTGAGACTGCTGGAAGTAAGAAGAGGGTTCCGTAACCGAGAAGGCGGTCTTCCTGTATCTGTTTGCAGTGTACCGTGTAAGAGAGGACAGTACAGGTAAAATAATTTCAGAATCCAACAAAAAATTTCAGAGCCTACCAAGACCAGACGTGCTGTTGGGCTTGTATCCCATGTGACATGCAGACAAGCATTGTTATCAATGAGACGAGGTCAGAACAAACTTCTTCTAGTAGGTATATTCTTCAGCTGTCAAGAGTGTCCCATTGGCCAAGTTCCTGATGCAGAGACGTTGTCAACTTGTATTCATATTCCACCAGTCTCGATGAGCTGGAACAGTCCTTGGGCTCTCATCCCAGCCGGCTTCTCCCTATTCGGTCTAGCTTCAACTGCCTTTGTGGTGGCAGTCTTCCTGAAATATTCTAACACTCCAGTGGTAGTCACCTTTTTTCTGTTCCACATTTTTCTAAGATTATGGCAAGTGGCCGAGAGCTCTGTTACTGCATGATGGCGGGAATCGCCATGTGCTACACGTTGACTTTCTTCCTCGTCTCCCAACCCTCTATTCCCAGCTGTGCTCTGACCAGGGTACATTACATTTGTCTATCCAATAGAAAATCTTATTGTTAGGTCTTGATGGGATTGTCGATGTCTGCCATTTATGCGGCGATTATAACGAAGACCAATCGACTAGCAAGAGTCTTTTCCCCACAAAGTGCACAAAGACCGGGATGCATCACACCCAAGGCTCAGGTACCGAATGAAATGAACAAAGACAAGAGAACTTCAGGTTGCAATTTGTATGGGAATAGTCTCTTTCCAATTAGTTGGATCGGTTGTCTGGTTGATCGTCGAGCCACCCGGAACAACCATCATATTTCCAACACGAACAGAAGCTGTACTCACCTGCAAGGTCAGTTACTATTCTCGCATGTCAAATCCACATTTTAGGCGACGGCAGCCCATCTTCTTGTCTCTTTGGCCTATAATCTGCTCCTTATTGTTGCCTGTACAGTCTATGCGTTCAAGACGAGAAAAATTCCGGAAAACTTCAACGAAACCAGACACATCGGGTTCACGATGTACAGTACTTGTATACTCTGGTTATCGTTTGGCCCCATTTATTTTGCAACACAGAACAACTTCCGAGTTTGTTCCTTATAGATTTGATTTTATGAAATACTTTCAGATTCAAATAACCTCCCTGTGCATGTGTGTTTCTCTCTCAGGAACCGTAGCACTGATCTGTTTCTTTGCTCCCAAAGTGTACATCGTCCTCTTCCAACCATACAAAAACGTCCGTACACGTCAGTCGGCCGTCGGACGTCTCGTCAATCAGCAAATGCGCTTCATGAGGTCAGTCAATCTCAAAGTCTTTTGCAAGTTTCCGGATTATCCCTAATCCTTTTCTGCAGCATGAATCCCCGTTTTTAGCCAATTAACCTACAACCCGGATGGATGTCAGAACTCGTACCAGCCCATGGTCAGCAATGCATCCTACAAGCCTGGATGTAAGCATGTTTCCGTATTTTATTTCCGACCATATAAGAATCAACAGAATGAGAGTTTTCAGCCGAGGAGAACTCGCACGGCAGTACGGCTCCGATCCTAGGCCAGGCGTTATCACCCCATTCCATTGAAAAACTTGTCTCAACCAACGGGTCCACTTCCAGTAATTTTTGTAGCTCTTACAAAGAGAGTGCTGCTTTAGATGCTTTCAAGGGACGCAGTGCCTCGGTCAAGAAACTATCTCTTCCAGCCAAGAATCCGCCGGAGAAAGAAGAGCCAGCCAAACTGGAGGTTCGAAGAAGACGACCGAGTAGCATGTATGTGCACACGGAAGCACAGCGACAGATACTAGAGGTTTTGTTCAATTGGAATTGGAGCGAACAATCCATTTAGGAGACTCACAGTGTTGCAATCGTGAGGAAAGGCTGTGATTTGCCAGAGGAGGTGGAACCAGAATTTCAGACCCAAGTGGAGATACTTTTGGAAGAAATCGCGGCAAATCAAGATGCTACTTTTTTGTAATTTGACTAGTCTTTTCGGGTTGTTCTTGATCTCTGTCCAGTTTTTGCTCAATTACATTGCGGGTGTCTCTTTCCAAATTCAGTGAATTTGATAAATCTATTTTCGCGTGAAACCATACAAAAATGTTCCCATAGTTTAGAACAAGGTAAACACTAAAGATATAGAGACTGCAACGAAGAATCCAAGTGAGAAGTGAGAAGAGTCCTGGTCAAAAAATCGCCTCGTGGTGGGGCCAAGTACAACTGGTCGAGTACAGCAACATTGGTCTGAAACTATAGCTCAAAATATTTTTTGAACAAACCTATGCAGACACTGTTCGGCTGATATATCTGGCAAACAAAGTCGTTTGTACAACCAACATTGAATTTGAACCCGCCATTCGGACAGACTGGATACAGTTCACAAGCTGTAATAAACAAGGTTGAAAAAAGGAAAAGAGGTAGTTACGATAGTCTGTAGTGAATTTGTAGGGGGCAACACCACAAATGTATTGGAGCTGTCTTTTATTCCGATTGACTGTTGAATTTGTAGTTGCGGAAACAGCAGAAATGAGGGAAATAATCGGGATGAAGAGCATTGTTCTTTTGTGAGGAACGCTGAATGACTGCAATCGCGAGCAGCCGGTTCCACCTTCCCATATTGAGATTTGCTCAGCTGGACAATGATTCATAGCTCTTTGTTTCCCAAATTGGGAAAACAGTGACTGGCGAACTGTCTATGATTAATGTTCCCCTTCCTCATGTGAACTGTATGAGCAGACGAATAAAGTTGGAAAATTCGCCTTCTGTTTTTCATTTGGTTTGGAGAAGTGCAGTTCAAAACTACTTTCGACGCGCTTTGAGAACTTGGTAATGACTAGGGATTCCGTTGGTCGAAACTAAAATCCACAACAGGGACGGGCGATCAGCCAATTTTTGTGCGAGCGCGATCAGCTGCTCCCGGTTTCATGCGAGCGCGAGCACGATCAGACTTTTTGATCGCAAGCGAGCGCGATCGCACTACCAGTTGCTCGCATGCGAGCAGCGATCAATAACTATCACAAAATACAATCCAACAGAAAACAACCTTTTTATTGACGGGAAAACAACAGTAAATAACAAAGTAAGTAAAAAATGAAGAACATTAGTAGCCGTGCTTGAGCAGATGGCTGTTGAGGTTAATAAGTAGAAGCATCTTCATGTTATCAGGCATTAGACAGTTTCGGAGGTCCGTAGAAATTAGACGTGCTGATGAGAAGACGCGTTCCGATTCGCTGCTGGTAGTCTAATCACAAAAAAAACAACCAAATCCCGGGTGTTCGCGGGCTTTTTGACCGCGAATTCAAACAGCTGAAAATTATTTGAAGAATTTCTTTTCGGTTGACATTTGCTCCATTCTTTTGAGTGTTTCCTTATTTTTCAGCTCTTCTCAGCGTGATAACGTAGCACCCATACAACTCTTGCAGTAAACGTGCAAGATGAACACGTGCGAGCAATAAAAGGATTGTTTTGTGAATCATAGCTTTTAATAAAGTCTGAGAGTTCTGACAGTGTCTCCTCCAACCCCTGAAAGTTAGAAACTTCTTGCTTGGTGATAGCAGAGCATGAAACCTGGCGAGAATAATGTTTTTCGAAATTCGTGCGATTTTTCTGTGGTTTACAAATTAGTATGGCATTGTTCTTGAACATTGTTGCTCCTTTTGTTGTTTGCAGAACAAAACGGGCATAAAACAGCAGAAATTACCGAGGAAACGACGCAAATGAAGTCCCAGTGAAAGGCGAAAATTCAATTTTCAGCCGTTTGAATTCGCGGGCAAAATGCCCGCGAATATCCGCTATTTGGTTGTTTTTTGTGAACAGACTATAGATGGAGCACAGAGCAATTTGCAGGCTATTTTGCGAATGTTCGGGTAGCGACTTCGATTTCCTTCGTTGTTCCAGAAAGTATAAGTATCAATGTTTTTGTTAGGTGAAGTGGAATAGAAGAGCTCGACTTCCTAAAAATAGATAACTAGCGATACCTAATCAACTAACTGCTAGCTTTCTCTTTTCGCTTGCTGGCAATTCGGGATTTGGCACAACTCGATCTTCATCTGCTAGTACAAAGGCATCAAACAAGTCTGGAACTTCGACTTCATCGGGAGGAGCATGACTGGGTTCTTTGAAATCATCTTCGTTCAGCAGGGCTTTATGTATTTGGTCGATGAGAAGATCCTGAAAGCAAAGTTTTCATGCGAAAAAAACTCAGCAAACCTTAGCATGTACAACGTTGTAGGTAACTCGGAATCTGGGATCCTCAGCGATTAATAGAGCAATGAGGCGGTCAGTTTTTTGAGACATAGAAGATTTTACGTCCCATTTCATGAAAACATCGTCGATTTTTGTTTAAAATGAAAATTTCACTGCAAAACGAAAATAATCTAACCTGTATTACAGCAGGAGCGGTTGCTCGAGTACCAAGGATTGAAAAATTAACTTTACGCTTCTTCGCCTTGTTGTCTTCGACTTCGTCGTTCATCTACAGAAAACATGTATCAAGATGAAGACATAGATAAACTAACCTCTTTGTACTCTTTTTCGTGTGTTTTCTGCATGTGTCGCATCTGCGAAGTCGTCGTTCTGCCTGCTTTGATCAGGGAATGGTTGCATAACTTGCACCTTAGCTTTTCGGGCCGATGAACTCGAAATACCGATCATATTTGGACATTTTGCAGAGCGAGATACCTAAAATCCAGCAAATAAGAAAAAAACGTCGTTGAAAACGAAAAAGAAGCAAGAAAAGTAAAGGTAACAGAACAAAAAAATTGGACAAAACAAATAAATCCCATAATATTTAAAGGTAGGGGATTTATGAAATTTCGCGGCAGGACCTATGTGATCCGTTGAATACTGAGCTTCGTGATCCCCGACTCGCTAGACCAAGCTACAAGAAGATTGGATGCCGCGACCTTTGGGTGATTGGAAGGGAATGGAATATTGAAGCTACTTCGTTCACGTGAGTTTAACCAGAAAGAACACGAACTGACATATCATAGGTCTCCTGCCCAACCGACTGCCATTCTGGAACAGATGTCTGAGAAAAGAACAGTGCACAAAAAGAAGAGGTAGGTCTCTATAGTCATTGCTTCACCTATACTTTGTTTACGCTTTTATTTACACAAAACATCAGTATACTTTTAGAGTTGAAGAACGAACTCCTGAGGCGGACACGAAATCTGAGCCTAGCCAAACTCCGCTTAACAATTCAACGGAGCCCTCTTCTACTGACAACGAAATAGTTCTATTCCCACCAAGGCCAATGCTTACACGTTTCGAAGTCAGGGAGCCAAGTCCAAGCAGAAGTTACCAGCCTGGACGGTGTGGACATCGGGTTCATAGCGACGGATGTGTTCCTCGAAGGACTGTGACTGCTTCAACAGATAGAGAAGAGGAAAATTTCCTCAGACCAATGGAGAGAGCACCTCTGACGTCGACGGATTGCACTAACTACGTTCTACGACACAAGAACAACTACAAACGACCATGCACTCAAGAGCCGTAAGTTATTTGTAGAATAATTAGAGACTGAATCACAGGTTTGAACCGTCAAAGATACCGAGAAAGAATACATCTGAAGCTCCTGTTTCTGTCGTGCCAATGGCAATGTCTTCGAACCGTAACGGGTTGGTGCTCTTTTCTAGCAGATATCAACACGTTGTTGTTCAGAACTGATATTGTCTTGTAGTCCAGTGAAGCTTCCACACCAAAAGAACCTGGGATAGCGACATTTATCACTCAAGAATTAGAGAAGAGAAAGCGTCAGTGTGAAAATGAGGTGGCCCGCGTAATGCTGCAGTCTCTGAAACAGTGGGTGAAGATTTTATACTGATTTATTTATTTGTTTAGACAGAAAGTGAGTGAGATGAATCCTCTTCCGCCTCCACCGCCACCTCCACTAGTGTAAATCTTCCTTCTCCTAATCTCACTGGATACGGGGCTTCCCCCTCCCCTTTCTTGCCAGCATCTCCCGTAGGTCTCCTTTTCATCTATCTATAGTTATTCTGAAGTTTATTGTCCAGATTATTGACGTTATTTATCAGGACGCAATATGTCACTCTTAGTTACTTTGATTGAGCCGAATGTTACCTCAATCAGAAGCTTTTGTGTTTTCGCGGGAGCGATACTTATCGAACAAAATCTGAAAGACGTTATCCGAGTCAAGACGACGACCAAGGGAACGACTGGAGGCGAGAAGAGAACTCAGATCACGATCAACATGCGCTACCTTCTTCATGATCATTAGTATTAGGTAAACGACGCCCTGCTCTGGGTTCGAGCCATCAACAGTCGGAAAAACCAAGAGAACAACACTCCGAGGACTGACCAGTATATGGAGCACACGTAATTGGAAGAGGCGTATGTAGACGAGCCGTCGGAACAGCTGGTCGTCTTTCAACAGGATGAAGATGCGAACGAAACGACCATCTCTGAAGCGTCTGAACCAGAGATTTGCGGGAATAATTTTTAGAGTAAAATTCCCGTGCATTCCCGCGGGAAAAATCAGACTTATTTTTCTTGCGATTTTAGAGTTTTTCGTTAGCAAAAATCAAGGAAGGACCGACTTTTTTGTTCAAATATGGCTTATTTTTTCTGTCAGCGGCTTAGTAACTGCCCTTTTGACTATTAGCTTGTTAAAAATTAGCGCGAAAATTAGTTGCATACCAAAAACCCGACGAAAATAAGCGAAATTAGAGTTTTTGGAAAATTCCCGCGGCAGGGATGGCAAACCTGGTCGGCCAGGTTATGTTGTAAACAGCGCGCCAAACCTGGCCAGGTTGGGTCAGGTTTGGAGGATCGCGGCGGGACCCTCGCTGCGGGTTACTGTAGCAAATCGATAAAACTTCATTTTTCTTGTAGATTCTTGTACTAGATGTTATTTTTTCGTTGCAACACAATATAAAGTCACCAACAACGACAATAAAATAAGAAAACTACAGTAAAAATGAATTTTATCGATTTGATACAGTAACCCGCAGCGAGGGTCCCGCTGCGATCCTAGCCGAACCTGGCTAGGTTGGGTTGGCGCGCTGTTTACAACCTAACCTGGCCGACCAGGCGAGGTTGGCGCCGTTTGCCATCCCTGCCCGCGGGAATAAAAGCGAGCACGGGATTCCCTCCCGCGGGACGCGGGAAATTCAGGCTTGTTGATTTGCTGTGCCGCGCCGCCCCGCAGAATTCAGCGCTCCGGTCTAGGGGCGCGCTGCAGGATTCAGCGCCGGCCACAGAGGAATTGAGAAACAAAATACGTTTTTGCATTTTTACGTGCTTTTTACTCATTTTTTCGACTTCTAGGTCGTTTTAATCGATTCAGCGTGGAAAAATACACTAGAAAGGTCTCCTCCGGCAGAAAATTGAAGAGAAACCTCTTAGAAAGAGGCAAAATGATTGAAAAACTGTATTCTTCCACTTCTCCATGTTTTCTCCTCAAATTTATACCTTTCTAGGGTATTTCTTCACGCTGAATCGATTAAAACGACCTAGAAGTCGAAAAAATGAGTATAAAGCACGTAAAAATGCAAAAATCTATTTTATTTTTCAATATCTCTGCGGTGCGGCGCGCCCCTGTGGACAGCGCTGAAAAGCGCGGCGCGGCGCTGCGCCGCAAAATCAACAAGCCCGGGTAAATTTGTTTGAGACCGAACATTCCCGCGGGAATTTTTTTGATCATTCCCGCACATCTCTAGTCTGTACTGCCGACTAGGCACAATTTGACGTTTTTGGAACTTCCGCTCTTAATAGAAAGACGCTCGTCCTTAGAAACTGTGAAACGGGATAAGGTTTAGGGCAAGATAGAAAGAAAGAAGATAAGACAGACTTTTACTTTCTTCACAATACAGTTATTATGACAGAAATAGTAACAAAAATGGCCTATGAAACTTCTCTGGGCCGAGAAAATCTCTCTAATGGATCCGAACAGATGGACCAAGATAGTCTCTGATTTGATCCCATTTGAAGGCAGAAGACATAGAGGAGGGTCAAGAAGACTATGGAGCGACGATGTTCAGAGACTGGCCGGGCTTTTGTGGCATTAGAAGACATCAATCGGATGGCAAGATATCCGAAATAAACTTGCCAGGGGCTTGATAATGTAAATAAATTGTAAATTGTAAATATATATCACAATCAGCTGCTCCCTAGGAGCTTTTAAAAATTTCCGCCACCCATGTTTCAGGGGGGCAGCGTGGGTAATTGGGAAATCAACCACCAGTAAACGCACCTCAGCAAAGCTTCACGGGCCACGTTATCGCCTCTGCGCAAAGCTGAGGTGCGGTCGCTCAGTCGCGTCCAGATAGAGTAAATAGCGGCGACAGTTCTGACGTCAGAAAAAACGCTTTTCGAAAAGAGGAAAGCGAGTGCGTCGGAGAATTTCGTATGAATCCACTCTTAGCCTGATAGAAAAATAACATCATGTTATCTCGGATATAAGCAGAAATTTGGAAAGAGGGTAAAATGAATTTTCATTTTTAACAGAAGCGTCCAGTAGCTTTTAAATTAGCAACATGACCGGTTCAAGTACTTTGAAACCAGGTAAAAGGGAGAGGAATATGGCGTCGGACACAAGCGAATCAGTAGTCGTCACCACGGGATACCACCTCCTTGCAAGTTGGACGCATGAGGATTGTGTGCTCCCATTGGGCGGTGAAGCAGCCTTTCTGGTCGCAGAGTGGCGGGTAGGGATCGACGATGCCCTGAAAATATGATGAAATGATAAAAAAAGAAATAGCAAACCTTGTCACATAGATCCTTCAAAGCCATCAGATATTTGGTCTCACCGAGACGGTCGACCCATCGACGACAGAAGGCCAAGGTGGAGAAGTTTTTGTCGATCACGTTGAGGAGTCCCTTGGAACGAGCCAGACTGAAACCAACTCTTTCAAGGATAAGAAAGAAAGAATTACCGAAGAGGAATGTGCTCCTCATGAAGATCGTAGTTTTTCATATAATGAGAGCATTCCATATCGTCGTGTACATATCCTTTTCCAGTGGAGCCGAAAGTTTCGATGGCGTAGACCTCATTTTCTTCCATTTTAACCTGCTCGCCACCTTTGACAATCGGGACCGTCTTTCCAGCATGGATTCTGAAAATTAATTTCAATTTCCCCCTTTGATTTTAAAAAAATATGTAAGAATCAAACAATACCTGTAAGGTCCGATGGAGTGTCCGTTGAGGTTTCTGATAGGCTTGACAGTATAAGTCTTGCCTCCGAGCTCGACTTCGTGAGAAGTCATAACCTCCTCAATAGTCTCTCCAATGTCGCAGAGACGAACGTCAATTCCAGATTCCTTGATACCGGCGTTTGTGGCTTCTTTCACAGCATTGACAAGAGGATCGTAGACAGGATCGAAGTGGACAGTGAAGGCGCTGTCAATGAGTCTTCCGCGCACATGAACTCCGTAGTCAATCTGACGAAACCGCGATTAACGATGAAAAATAACAAAAAATACCTTGCAGACGTCGCCATATTGAAGGACAGTCGTATCACCGGCATTGGGCGTGTAGTGAGCAGCGCAATGGTTGAGAGAACAGCCGGTGGGGAATGCCAAACCGGCTTCCAGTCCTTGCTCGTTGATCAAACGACGAGAGCATGCTTCAAGACGCTCGCTGAACAACTATTTTAAAATGAACAAGAAGAGTAGCTCACCAAATCTCGATCATTGTCATGCCAGGCTTGATCCAAGACTTGACGTAGCTGCGAACTTGGCGATGTACTTCAGCAGCACGGCGGTAGTCCCGGTACATTTCCTCGTAGCTGGCGTTCATAGCCTTCTTTTCCTCGTTGCTTTCGCGATCCGAGGCAATTCGTTCGTCCTTTCCTGCAAAAGACTTATAAAATGGAAGAAAAAAGCTTACCCGGAATGTAGTAGGTTTCAGTTTGGCCGAGAGGAAACTCTCCACTCTTGAATTTTTCCTGCTTGTCGACAGGCGTCATAGCAGCTATTTCAGTCTTCCAGTCGACGACATGTTCGGCTGGAGAATCCTCAGCTCCATTCTCTTTTCCGGCATTCTTCGAAGCTTTTCCGCCTTTCTTGCCAGTCGATTTGGCAGCTTGAGCTTTGTCGGCAGAATCAAGTTCGGCCAGAATGGCATCGAGATCCTCGTCTGAAAATTTGTTATCTACAAGGTAAGTGAAGTAAACTGACCAGCAGCGGCCCCTTTGCTTTTCTTTCCACCAGCCTTCTTTTGAGAAGCCATTTCTGCAAAAATTCACTTTTAGACACTCGCAGTATCTAATTGTAAGAGCAACAGAGGTAAACATTGGTGAACACAACCAGAAGAAACGCCGAAAAATATGTGAATAGGAAATTTAATTGTACCTGTTTACACGCAACCCGTAACGTATATAAAACCGGTAAAAGTCACAGAAAATTACAAGAAATATGTAGATCAATGGGATTGACAATAAGCATTCAAAAGGCTGAAATACCGGTTATAGATAGCCGCAAAAGGGGGATTTTCCTCGATAGGATCTTTCACAGTAACCGGTGATAGTTGAGGGCTCTGCTCGCCGAGTCCATTGGTTAATTCTTCGTCCTCATCTGTAGATTTTCTCTAAGTAATTCAAAATAAACAGACACAAACAGCGAAACTTACAGAAAGCGGCTCATTCATACCAGTCAAGGTTTCTGACGTTTTCCGTCCTTTTTCAGCATAATTTTCGATTTCTTCCAGCGTTTCCTTGCTATAAATTTCCTCTGGAGCAGTTTCATAGTTGGAAGCATCCTCATCAGCTTCGGCACTAATTTGCAGAGCTTGCAAAGCATCTTCTAAGAAGTTGATGCTGAACAATGATACTTACTGTGAACTAGGGTAAGAAGGACTTACTCTGTGCCGACACTCTGGTCACTAATAATGCCCATTGAGATCTGTATGTCTTTAGCGAAATTAGCCTCGAGGTTATTGACCCAGTCGGCGTAATAGCTAACGCGTTCCTTCCAAATAGCCGGTGAGTCTCGAACGGGAACAACCGATCCCAGGTTATTCGGCGGAGCCAATTTGAACTCTTCGAAATCTTGTCGAATTTGGTCACAGAAATCGTCCCAGGACTTGGCCTCAATGGTTGGTATTTTGATTGTGCGAGAAGATGAAATCAGTTCATCCTTCTTGGCGGCTTCTTCTCGCTGTTTCATCACCTACATTAGTATCTCAAGCAAACCTTCAAGCAAAGAAAATACCTTAATTCTAGCTTGTTTTTCCGCGTCGCGTTGTTTTCTGATTCGTTCAGTCATCGAACATCGCATGGATGGATCCATCACCCACGGATCCTCCTTAGTATTCCATTTGTTAGTTGTATACTCGAGCCACTTCTAAGATTAGAAATATTTCCGAAATTGAAGAACACAACCTCTCGTGGCCAATCCTGCTGAATTTTGATCATGTCCTCCCGCGGATATGCATGATCAGGCATTCGAATGAGAGACACTTCTTTGCCCTCCAAGTTGTTTCCGATCACAATAACTGGCTCGTCAACAATCTTCGGATTCTCGTTTTCCTTGTTTGGATGAGAGCTATCCGGAGAAGGAGGAAGAAGTTCATCGAGCAAAGCATCAAATCTGAAGGCAAACAGTTTATTAAAGCATCGAGGACCAGGCTTACTTGTCTTGGATCCTCTGTTCCGGCTGCACAAATGGCTCATCGTTCAAATTGAACTTGGTTTTGGCGAGATCTAGCCAGTGCTCTTCGGACAAAGAATCTCTTACAGCCAGCAGCTCTCCACGCAAGTAGAATTTTTTCTTTGCTTTCTCGCGTGAAGGAACAAATCTGAAAGCAGAAAGTTTCAAAGGCTGGAATAGAACACTACTTGAAGACCTTTTCCTCCGGTTTCTTTTCCTTTGGAGCAAATGGAGCAATTTTTACCGCTTTCATTTGAGCCGCGAGATGGTCAATTTCATCGGAATAACTAACTATTGTGACCTAAAATTGGCCTTTCAATTTGGGTTAGAAACACGCTGGGACCTGTAAATCAAGTAGCCTCTTTTGAAATTGAGCAGACAACGGTGGGAGATTTTTGTTCAAGCTGCAAATTTCTTCACGATCGTAACAGCTGCTTCCTCCTTTTACAACATCAAAGTCTTCAAAAACTTGGACATCCGTTGCGTGTGGCATGACGGAAACTGGCCGAACCTTGGCCACAGGCTTGACTATGCGTTTACTGCTCTGAAACATGGAAAACTTTAAAGTGATGAAACGAAAATACCAGGAAATCGACACAAGAATCATAATATTCGGCATTTGATGTCAAGTCGGAGGGAATATTGTTGCGTTCCAGCACTTTTACTTTGATTCCTCCATTTGAGACGATGGCGTTGAAAGCAGCGACGGAACGCCCGTCTTCCAGCAGCGATATCGAGGCACCTTGTCCGCCGAATCGAGCGGCTCTTCCGATTCTATGAAAATAGGTCTCTGCATCAATGGCAGACCCAACATTGACGACCAAATTGATGTTGGTGGCGTCCACACCTCGAGCAGTCTGACAATGAGAAATTTGTAAGTCTTGAAAACAGTCGCTCACCAAATCTGTGGAGACCAAAATTTTGATTTTGTTAGTTTTCAGGAGCTCAATAATCTTCTCTCGTTCCGGCTGGGTCATTTTTGACGAAATATATCCTACATCAAAGCCGGAATCAGTTAGTTTCGAACAAATTGGCTCGCACCTGCAAATAACTGATGAGAAAAGGACATGAAGAGGAACCTACTCAATAAATGTATTGCAGAAGACTAGTGCTTGCGTGAAGGCGACGGTCTCAAAGATCTTGACGGCTGATTCCAAGGCTGTAGTACCGAATACTATGCTCATATACTGCTTGATTCCGACCAGTTGTACGTCATCTAAAACCATTAAGATGAAAATAGTACGTGTGACTGAATCGTTTTGATAGATAAGCAGAAACAGTGCAATGCATGAGAGCTACTTAGGGCAGCAACGATTACTGCTGTAGGAGGAAAGTATACTAACCTGCATTGAGCCTGATCAGCGTGGCATTCTTCATATATCTGCCAAGCGTATCGTCAAGGTTGCGCGGATACGTCGCTGAAAACACGGCAACTTGACGTGAAGAAGGAAGATTTGAGAAAATGAAGCTGAAGACAATTTTGGGTTATGAAGGTAAGCTTCGAACTTGATGTCTTTTTGAAAATCCTCGTCCATGAGCTTATCTGCTTCATCCAGCACGAACAGCTCAACAGAATCCAATTTCAGGTCACCTTCTTGGAGAAGTTGACAAATTCTGCCCGTTGTTCCAATCACAATATGTTGTCCTTTCTTCAAAGCCTGACGATCAGCAAACAATGGATTTCCACCAACAAGAACACTGAAAACCATCGATAAAAGAGTTAGCCGCAAGGACTTACTGTGTTCGACAACCTTGCGGCTGTAATTTCTTGATCGTATCTCTAATTTGAATAGCAATCTCTCGTGTTGGTGCGATCAGCAGACGTTGAGGCGAGTTTACTCGAGTGTTCAGATTTTCAACAGCCATTACGGAGAAGACGAGCGTCTTTCCGGTGCCAGATTTGGCTTGCACGAGCAGATCTGAACGACAAATGCATGATTAACAAGAAATTTACCAAATCCACTAAGTGCCGCGGGTATGGCTTTTTCCTGAACGGGTGAAGGGTATTTGAAGCCGTGGTTGGCCATCTTGTTCACGACAGATGGAGAAATCATCAGAGATTGGAACAGCGCTGTTGAGCGTACATCCTCGGTACGCGAACTGTTGCCTAGCTCTATTACTTCGCTGAACTGCATCCTGCCCTGAAATTTCTGGTCAGCTGTAAACAATAAAAGCAAACCACTGCAAATAGGGCTGTTTACGGTTCAGTTGATGCAATTTGGCTCTGATTGGTTTTATCTGAACTTATAAATTGTTCTACATGAAAAAGATCGAAACAAAGTGAGAACCGGTGCTCGTAAACAAGGAAAACGAAATCTTTGAAATTTCTGAAATTAAAGGACTGTGTCGGGTTACGATAGTCTTTCTTTAGCGGGTCGATTCGGCGCCATTTGAAATTAATTTTGCTCCACTCGATTTCCGCAACTTTTTGAACTTTTTGTGTTGTTTTGACCATTTTTCTTGTTTTTTTTTTCTATACAATATCACCTACTTCAGGCCATCTCCTGCCGAAATTATGGAGAAACCAAAAAAGAACCCATTCGAAAATAGGCTACTGGAAAACATCCAGTCAACAATTTTGAGCCCTAATTTGATGAAAATACTCCCGAGTCCAAAAGAAAAGCCCTGGTCCATTGAGCACACTTCCACCTTGTGTCCTGCGAACATTACGGACGAGGAGATTCGCCTGAGCCGATCAATTTCGTAATTTTTTGAAATAATTTGCAAATTTTGTTTATTTTAGTGATCCAGAATTTGAAGAAGAGGTAAATGAAAGACTAGAAATCTACTGGAGAAGTGGAGTAGGCTATGTTCCGTCCCCAGATGGCCCTCGTCCGATTGTACTCGAAAGTCCCGTCATCAGCTGCCGAAGCGGCAGCAATTCGACTCCTATGCTCACTACAACCCGGAAACGGTATGAATCACCTGCAGCTCGTCCAGTCTTTGACAGAAAGCGATTCGTGACTATGCGAAATGTCAAATCGCAAACAGACGTTTCTATCCCAGCAAATCTTGATTTCGATTTCGCTAAAGTTATAGGTAGAGCTCTTCTTTCAATGTTTTCAATTTGCATTTGCAGGAGAACATTTTTGTCACAAAGAAAATGACAAGGATGATGATGATGAGGAAGCAGAGTTCAACGTTAGCCTCAATAGTTCGATACCTCGTCGCCTGATATTCCAAGACGAATCATTCGCTGAAAGCTCTTTCAACAAAGAAGAGGTACATTGCATTACAATTAAGACTTGAAGTTTATAGGATACTAGCAGCGATAGGATGCACGATCTAGATGGCTCCGCCAGTTGTTGTCCCGAACTCGGTCTTGATCTCGATCTTTCCCCCATTCGAGCCGAATGATTCCCCTAAACAATTCAGCCTTAAAGTTTTGTAGATTTTCCTTTATCATATCAGTCTCGGGTATTTATGGTCTTTCTTGTTTGTGAATGACTTTGTAAGTTTATTCCCCAACCATACGTGTTCGTCTTCCATTTCTGAAGCAAGAAGTAGTCTTTTCTTTGATTATTCTTTCGCATGTATGGCGATGATATCGCTTATTACTTTTTTTTTCACTTCGAATTCGCTGAAACTATTGTTTTTAGGATGAAGCTTCTCACCCACAACTTCTTGTCTTCCAAGTTTTTGAAGGTCTGTTGTTTTATCTTTTTGCATTTGTTTTTGCTGTCCTAAAAAGCCTCGGATCAGAACTCGGTTTATATCTTTTTTTTTTCAGGGAGCAACAGCAGGATATCCGCTGAAAATACACTGTACGAAGAAGGAAGCGTCTAGTTCGGAATATGATGACGACATTTTGGTCAACGCTGTCAAGAAGGTGTCGCTTCCCTTTCTCAATTTTATGCAGAGCGCTCATTTTCGTAAACCACTGTAACCATCTTTTTTCAGATTGAATATTCTGCTCTCCGCGACGCTGCCATTGCTATTGGTGAAGGAAACTCCTTGCCAGATAAGCTTCCTGAGACTGATATCAAGAAATGGCCCCAAGATTTGAAGACCGAAGTAATTTTCCGTTATTATCTCATCCTATTTATTTTTTCAGCTCCATCGAATTCTCTTCTGCATCGAAATAATCGAGGGCGAGCTAGAATGCCCGGATACCGGCAGACGTTTCCCTGTCAAGGAAGGAATTCCCAATATGCTCTGTTCGGAACAAGAACTCTGAACTCGAGTCTTCCACTTTTCTCATTTTCATACTTTTTAGTCTGTTGACGTTGTGTTATTTGTCCTTCTAAACCCTTTGTTTAAAGCAGTACAAAACACAGTGCTACACATTTATTTCTCGAAGACGCGGTTTTTGTGTGCTTCGATGAGGTCCATCGAGATGAGCATAGCAGGTTTCTCGCCATTCGGAAGCCACGGGTTGCCGTCGAAGTCCTTGTAGATCTCTTCGGGAATTCTCTCTAGCATCTTGTAGTTCAGCTTGGCCATGTTCCTCAGATTGGCCTCTCCGGTGGTGATGCCGACGCTGTACTGGATTCCCTGACGCGAGGCAGCTTCAGCAGTCAGTTTCATGACGAGAGGATAGATGGTGCTGTTGACCTTCTGACGACGCAGAACGGACGGAGTATAGGCGAGCTTATTGTGAAGGTACCGATCGACACCGAGGATCTCGAAATGACGCTCTTCGCCGAATCCGAGCACAGCTCCCACGAGATTTAACGGATCCTTCGGATTGCTCGGCTCGACCGAGAGACGAGGACGCGGATCTTGGATGGGGTCCTTGTAGACGACGTCCTGTAGAGCCAAACTGACAATCTCGTCGTCCTTGTTTAGAGCGAAGTAGCTGAACGGATAGCGGGTCACGTTGAAGAGAAACGGCCAGGAGAATTCCGGAAGAGCCACTTTCATGCCAGCTCCTTGAGCCGTAGGTTCGCTCTTGATGAAGTCTTTGAGGGCCGGAATGAGCAGCGGAACATGCTGAGGGCGGGCACGAATCAGCTTGAAGTTCCCGAAGTCGTGGACGATATCTGCAATTGGAGTTTGGACAGAGACGTTTGAACATGCCTTCTTTGATGACGTAGTTGCGAAGATTCTTGATCGGACGAGGATACGTCTCCCGTTTGTTCGGAGTGGACGAGAAGAGGCGAGTGGAGATCGACTGCAGACGGAAGCGCATCTTTGTGTTGAGTGACTCTCTGCTAGATGGAGACAACTTTGTTCGGTTTGTCATGACTTGTCCTAAGTTTTTATCTAGACAACTTTTGCTTTTTAGAATAGTTTTTGTGAGGATTACCGATCGCGCACTATAGATGCAAGACGAGACGACGTACACAAATCTTACATTTGACCAAGTTTCTTATCTTTGTAAGAAGGGAACAAACATAAATCAGTCAGTTCCTGTCACAGCCAACAATCTATTCTTTTTGAACACTTCAATACTCAGGCAGACAGATTTGCAAGAGAATCTCTACTATCTAGAGCAAATTGGTGTCTGTCGCGGACTCACAATCAGTTTGTTTGGGGGATCTCCATGGCCGCCACGGGATTTGTCGCGACAAGTTAGACATTGTCCGGAGTCACTTTTGAACGTGGAATTGAAACGAGAAAGTCGACAAGAATTACGATATGTCCGTAGATTAGTCCAGTTGGATGGGAATCCAGAACGCGGACATATTTTCTGTGTATTTGAGAGCCGCAGACGCCAATGCTTAGCTATTATAACTTTCAACCAAAATTATCGGCGAAAGCCGTCGCAGATGGCGGGTTTTTTTATCGAAAGTGAAATCGAATGAGCAGAATGTAGCTGCACCACGTGGCCAGTACAGAGTACAGCTCTAGTAGTCTAAACCGCGTCTGTAATCAAACTTTGTGAAATTGAAATTTTCCGATTACCTTTGGCGTAGACGACGGAAAACGTCTCTCGGCGGGAGCAGCATCTTCACAATGACCTATTTGTTGCTCCTGATAACTCTGTTGATCTCCTGCTCCTGATAACATTGTTGATGAAAACATTCTGCTGATATTTTTTCTCTTTGCAAGAATCTACTGAATAGTCGAAGCAATGTAATGTAATAGAGAACTGGAAATATATTCAGACAAAAGATCGAAACAATATCAAAATAGCAACTATAAAAGACGTACAAACGTGTAGTCTGAACACAAGATGTGGACACTGCTGGCTTTCGGCTGGACACCTTTGCAGTTTTAGGTGGCTCACAGGTAAATACTACCTTTTCTTTCGCAAGCTACTTTTTCAGCTGGAAATCCGCTGGAAATCGCAAGCCGATTGTAGGCAGGCGGGAGGAAAGAAAGGCGGAGAGTTGGTCATAGATGCCTTTCGTGTTCTTGGATTTGACAAGGAAAATAGAATCATCGAGAATTTCCTTGTAAAAAAACAATCAAGCAGACCCATCTTTGGTTGACGGCAAAGTGGATGGCAATGTTCGTGAGACAACTGCCAACAAGAAACCAAACAGTTGGGAAGTTCTTGTCTATGTCCGTCTGACGAAGTCCAGTGGCGATCCCGAGTGTTTCTACGGCTTCGATCCAAATGTCATGCTTTGGAGCAAAACGACTGAAGACAAGTCGGATTCCAATATCTTCTTGGACAATCCGTATCGTCTGGAAGAAATTGAAGTGACGTTGAATGGCAAGTCGATCTTCAAGTGCGAGAACAAAGACGATCAAAAATGCGAAGAGCCTCTGGGCTGGATCAGCAATCATGGAATCTTTCGAATCCACGGACCAAAAGCTTTATTCTACAACATGTATTACGACTCCTACGATTCCGGAATTTTTAGCACACCCGAAGAGTCCTGAGACGAATAAAAAGGTCCAATGCATTGTTTTTTTCGTGTTATTGTTATGCATTTCACAATCTTTTCCTTGTTCAGTAGAGAGAAGAAGCCAATAAATGTACTCCGTGGTCCTGAGCGGAACGAGCCGTACAAACAGCAGAACCCTGTTCCCGCCCAACCACCCCCCTTATCACATGTTTATCAATCTTGTTCCCATTTTGACAGTGTTGTTTACAGAAATGGACCAATCTCCCAAGAAGAAAACAATCTCCACAGGGGAAATGACTAGGAAATCACAGGTTGTAGGCTGTCTAAAAAAATCTAAAAATGGCTCGTTTCAGTTGAATAGAAGACAGTTGCTAGCAAACAACGACCAACCTGGACCGTCAACATCCAGAGACACAGTTCGGGACCCAACTCCGTTTTCGGAAGCAGGAAGCAGTCTGATGAAGTGAGTTTCAGTTTGAAAGACTGATTGTAAGTTCTCTGCATTTTAGTGCCATGTCTCAAGACGAAGAAGTTCTCAATCATGGTGAAGGTATATAACATTCGAATTTCTTGAGCTTACAATCAATTTCAGCTATAGTTGAAGATCTAAACGACGATTACCCGTTTGCTATAGATCTTGGACCGAGGTAGGGTCTTTTTTCTATGGAAAAAGTGTCACAAAACTGAAGCCCTCCTGAGAAAAGGCAAGAAGAAAACGTTTAGTGAGCGACAAAGTCTTCTGGCACGCCAGCGACTGATAGAAGAAGTCATCCAGGAGCAGAACCAGAACCAAGACTTCGATCAGGTTTGTTCATTTTATATCCGACATTAGTTGGAAATAGGAGGTGTTGGAAGAGTTGGAAAGTGCCAAAATGCAACGGGTCTCTGTGAACCATGGAGACGACCAACAACCGCCACGCGTCGCCAATGCGATACAGTGAGTTTATGAACCGTTTCTCCCTTTTTAAAGATTACGAAATGCTTTGTTAACCGTTCTTTTTCAGTCATGAAGGAATCTTGTTGACTCCTCGAGCGGAAGCAGCCATTGCGAGTTACATGGTCAGAAAATATTCTGGTAAGTGATAACACTAAGAAGTAACTCATTCGAACAGAACCATCACGACTGGACCGTATCCTGGAGCATCCTCCTCTGGATGAGTCTCGAGCCGTGAACATCCTGCCAGCCAGTCGAAATATTGAACTTCCAGTCAACAGTTTGGTAGCTTTCGGTCGTCGTCCCTCATCTTCTTCCAATGGAAGTCTCCGAAACAGTACGTTTCTTTTCCCCGAATAGTCTACAAAATACGCTTTTCTAGTTTTACGCACGATTCTCTAAAGGCAATTTCAAATTCTTGAAAAAGTACGTAACTTAATAAAACAAGAAGATGAGTGATGTATTCGCTTTTTGCGACACAAAGTTTCCCAACTGAAATGTATTCAGGAAGAGTTGCGAACGCCGTCGACCACAATCCTCTCGGTTGGCAAGCCTCTAAGCAGAGTCTGAAGGAACGTATCGAGTTCATGTACTGCAATGAACTGATGGCCGACGTCTACTTCTTCGTGGGCAAAGACGAGCATCGGCAGAGAATCCCAGCCCACAAGTTTGTTCTTTCCGTCGGATCCGTCGTTTTCGATGCAATGTTCAATGGTGGTCTGACTCCTCAGAACTCGAGAGGTCAGTCTTTTTCTACTTGAAATGAGCCGAAGTAAACTTTTAGATCCGCTAGAAATCGAGCTGCCCGATGTCGAGCCGTGTGCCTTCCAAACTCTTCTCAAATTCCTCTACACTGATAACGTGAAGATTGAGCCCGAAAACGTGATGACTACATTGTACACAGGTCTCTATTTTTTATTGTTTCGTTAACCATTACTTTCCAGCCAAAAAGTATGCTGTACCCGCCATGGAAAAGGCTTGTGTCGACTTTTTGAAGGAGCGACTCGGGGCTGATAACGCCTTCATGTTGCTCACCCAGGTATTGATATCGAAAGTCGTTTGACTCTCTTTCTAGGCTCGACTCTTCGACGAACCTCAACTGGAACAACTCTGTTTGGAGGTCATTGACAGGAGCACTCATGAAGCTCTGACTGGAGATGGTGAGGTTATGCTTGTGCATTGTCTAGTGGATCTTTTAGGTTTCACCGAAATTGACCGAAATACCCTTTGTGCCGTTCTTACAAGGGATACGCTGAGAGTCAGAGAATCCGTTTTGTTCCAGGTGAGCCCATTCGGCATTCATGCTAGATGTTTATTCTGCTTTGTATGCTTCTAGTTGAGACGAAGAGAGCAGCATTTGGCCGATCCGCCGGCTTTGATGAACTCGGACATGTTCACGAAGCAGATATTGTATCCGTTCTTCTCTAGAAGACGAGCTGTCTCCTCGCTTCCCTCGTGCATGATGACGTTCTTGTTGACGACGATGGCGTTAGCAGCAAAGTTACTGGCATCCTTCTCACTGACTCGTAGCATTTCTCCCATCTGGGAAAGAATCTTGTCCTGTGATTTCGGGTGGAAAGCCTCGCGATACCAGATACCAAGACCCTTCTCCAAGGGACAGAAACACGTGTCCAGATGATAGAAACGCGGATCTACGAGTTTGACCGACGCCACTTGAACGGGGTCTTTGTCAGTAGAGAGACGAGATCGAATGTCCTCGCAGACTTCTTTCTGAGAACGAGGTCCGACTCCAGAAAAGAGAATGTTGTTCTCTCGACCTCCGAACAGAGCGTCGCCTGCTCCCTCGTGAGTGTATTTCTCGCTCGAAAAGGTGCAGAATCCCATCGTGCGGAGCCACATCCCTGATACAAATGTAGAATGATCAATAGTCTTTAGTACCGTAAAACTTTTGTTCTCCACGACGTTGTGGGTGCTTGAACGAGGCGAGATAGGCATTGCTTCCGCGGACAACTGCAGCGTTGGCAATGAAGACCATGTCCGGAAGATGGGCGGCTCTGTCGGCTTCCATCACTTCGACCTTGGCTCCGGCCTTGCAAATTGCCTCCTTGAGTGTTCTCCACTGTCCCATTGCTTTGGCTGTATCAACCGGCGTCTTCATATCCTGCCACACATTGATAGAGCATTCCACCTACAGTTCAAAGCATTGTAGAGATCAGAGAAGTCTTACCCTATAGTGAGTAGGCCTACACATGGCAATCCTTGGAACAACGTTATTCATCGTCCGTCTAGTGCAAATACAAAATTGTTTTTGAATTCTTAATTATACAACTTTTAGTCTGTAATCCGTTGGGCTACTGAAGAGTGTTCTCGACGAGGATTTGATGACTCTGCTGAATCGAAGAGACAAGTTCTTGGAGATGTTCTTTCTCTCATCCGCTACCCGCTCATGACCATCGAGGAATTCGCTCAAAGTGCAGGTAGCATATTCTGTAAACAGTTTAAAAGAGACCAATTCAGCCCAGTCTGGACTCCTTTCCGACAGGGAAATTGTCAACCTGTTCCTGTATTTCACGATCAACCCCAAGCCGCAAACTTCCTTCAACGATAGGTATAATTATTTTTTAAAGAAGAAGTAAAGTGCTTTCAGACCGCGCTGTGCGATGGCTGGAAAGGAGTTTGTCATCAGTCGTTTCCAGAGGAACGAGGCTCGTTGGGGCTATACTGGAGTTCCGGACAGAATCAAGTCAGTTTTCCTTTTGTCTTTATATCGTTTTTAGATTCACGGTCGATAGTCCCATCTATGTCATTGGATTCGGTCTTTACGGAGGCATCGTCGGTCCACAAGAGTATAACGTGAATATTCAAGTGAGATGGAAGAACAGAAAAAAAAACTTATTCAAACTTTAGATTCTTCACTGTGGAACGGGCAAAGTCATAGCCGAGAACGACACTTCTTTTGTCTGCGACGGTTCCTCTTCCACTTTTCGAGTTCTCTTCCGCGATCCGGTCGAAATTACTCCCTCGGTGACTTATATTGCTAGTGCTCTGTTGAAGGTAAGCTTAGTTGATGCTGTAAGAAGCAGAATTTTAGGGCAATGACTCCCACTATGGAACGAAAGGACTCCGTCGAATTGTTCATCAATACAACGGAGGAAGTGTGACCTTCCAGTTTACATATGCTGCGGGGAACAACAATGGTACGAGTGTCGAAGACGGCCAGATTCCCGAGATTATGTTCTACACGAAGCATTAGTTTTTATGTACCCGTGAAATGAAGTTTTGTAAATAAATCACGTATCAATTGTCTCCTCTGATTGTTCTGCCGTGTCTTCCACCCCAGACATGTCTTCTTCTTTGTCTTCTTCGTTTATCTCTATAGCAACCGAATCTCCTCTTTCTTCTGTACTTTGTTCCGCCGCAGCTTCTCTTTCCACAGACTCCGTCTCCTCCTCTTTGATATCACTAGGCCTGATGACCGGTTCCAATCCAAGTTCATGTAGAACCTAACAATAAGAGTATGCTGAAAAAGATAAAACTGACTTTGTCCTCAACTTGATTGTAGCCAAGAGACCAAATCCAGTCGTATTTGAAAGTGTCCTTTAGTTTGTTCTCTATTCGTTGTTGTAGTCTGAAAATATGTATGACCAGTCGCTCCTTTGGAACGATTTTTACTTCCTTTTGCGCTGTTTTTAGTTATCTCTTTACTTGTCGCATCTAGTCAAACTCCAACTTCTGCTTGACTTGTCAAGAATTTATCTTTATAAAAAGGCCACACATTTTCAAAAGGTTATCTGAAGATACGTTTGACATCTGTAACAGACATCACTAACAAATTGTATAGGCAGGATATTTATCTGTTTTTAGACTCACTCTGGTCTGGTGGCATAGTTTTTGGTCGCACTCATAATATCCTCCTTCAACTTTCTGTCGGTCATATCCACTACAACTTCTCGATTCGGAAAATGTCGTCGAAATATAGCGTCAGATTTCTCTTTACCTTCTTCCTAATGCCATATTACAAAAATAATTTAACAAGACTCACTCGCAAAGTTTCGAAGAACCCTTCTTCCTCGAGGTCAGCCACGGCTCTTTTCACGAGATCTCCAAAAACGCCCTCGTTTTTCAACTGCTTGATAATCTTCTCCATAACCTCTTTCGAATTGGACATTTTCTAAACTCATTAGATTGAAGGAACACTGGAAAAGAAACCAATATTTTTATAAAAGGTTGGATTCGGACTGAAAAGCTCCAGTTGCAACGCCACTTTGCGTACACCAAAAGCAGCTGACTCAAATCAAAGCCAATAAAATCCAACTACAATCAAAGCTTTTGGAACAAGAGAAACACAGACGTCACCCGAATTATTATTAACGAGTTTCTATGCGAAGAAGAATCGTCTATGTGTTTCTACAGAATTTCGGGCTCGTAGCTGGAGAAGTGGAAGGTGAAAACGTAGAAGTACAGCAGTACGGCAAGGATGAAGTATCCGATCGAGACCAAGACCGTCGAGGCGAAGAGGATATACGGATCACAGTAGTTCTGGGAAACCTTGTCCGTCATATTGTATGTGATCAGTGAGCCGTAGGTGAGGACCGTTCCCAAGACGAAGGCGACGGCAGCCGAGTAGACGAAGATGCCCTTGATGAATCTGTAGCCCTTGGTGTTCTTCTCGGTACTCTTGCGGAAGAGGAAGTAGCAGCCACAGTGAACAATCCAGATGATTCCAGTAGATATGGCCCAATACGGCAGCAAGGGAGCCTTTGGGCATTTTCCCTTATTCAGAGCTCCGAGAGTAATCAGTCCGATGGGCACAAGAAGCAGCAAGACTCGGAACATTCGGCAGATCATAGTGTCACATCTATGACTCCACAAGAAATGAATATCATCGACTGAACGCGGCTGGTTCCAGGGCGGGACTTCTTCATACTCGAGAACAGTAGCGACTTCTTGTGCAGCCATCGAATCAGCTGGTAGAACCACCGACGGGACTGGAACCGGACGAGCGCGATCCATCGTGGAAGAGAACTCGAGTACGGACGATAGCATCTCGAGAGTGCCCGGCGGTTGTTCCTCCTTGACCGTGTTCTGGACGTCGAAACGAAGAGAAGGCTGCGATTGGAGGGTAGACGGGGCTCGGAGAGAGGTAGCCGACGGGTTGCGGACAGGTTGACGGACACTGCTGACTGAAGCCATCTGGAGAACAGTCTGGAGGGATTTCCACTTGAATACTGGATTCTCTCCGGACACTTCGAGAGTAACTCATGTCTTTAACAAGTCAAGCACTTTAACGAGTCAAGTGAAACCAAGACTTTAGTGAGTTTAGTTCAGTATATTCTCAACAGCAGAAGATTAGTTCCCTTCGTCTAACAGCAGTGATTCTACCTGACTTACAGATGTGGCTACTACTCTGCACTCTTCTGGTCGTGCCACTTCTGACGACGTGTGGTCGAAGTGTGGAGGAGAAGAAGAAAAAGGCTGAAATGAAGAAAAAGAAAGAAGAGAAGCCGAAGAAGGAGACGGAACAGCCACGAGCACCTAGAAGGAAGAAGAGAAGTACGACGACGACGACTGGAACGGGAGTCAAGCCGTACACGATGTCTCCTCTCGACAAGACTCAAAATTCTTCTCTCAACCCTCGTCCTCCTTCCAACTACCTCGCTCCTGTCCAGCCACTGCCTCGTGCTGCTCCGCTTGGAGAAGAGGACCTGTGTCGATGCAAGGACTACACTCCACAAGTTTTCTGCGAGCAACAGTACCTCTTTGATCTTCTCAATGAGCACTAAACCAGCCAAATCTATCCCAATAAAAACCTTAGCTGGTAGAAGTTGTTTATTGGCCATAAAATATTTAAATTTGACTCTATATTTCGAACGTGACCAAATATAATGCAGAAGAGAGAGAGCCCCAAACAAATCGAAATGTCGGTGAAAAGCATTAATTACAGGCGGAAGAGGCACAGGAGGAAATACACCTAGCTTGTTAGATAATTCATTAGAAAAGTGCGTCGCGGCTACAATAGGATAGAGAGGGGCGAGGAAAGAGTTATCCGCGAGGCTGCAAGTGACCGTCTGTCATGTGTGATTTGATCGCTAGCTGGAGTGAACTGAATTTTGAAAAGGGTAAGGGGATATTTACAAAATAACAAAAAAGAAATCTTTGGAGAAATGCTAACCGGGGTGCGAAAGACGGCATTCCCACAGAAAACGTTAGAGGCGGGAAGGCTCAACGGGAAAAGAACAAAAAATAGATATTTAGAGAGCTTCCGGACCACCACTTCGATGAGCATGGACACAGACCCATCGACCGTTCTTCTTGTGCCAAACACGCGATTCTTGTGACTGTCGAGTGCGTGGCTGGGCGTCTCTGAAAGGAACAGTAAAAAAAGACGGTAAGATAGTTCCAACCTGTCAGTGAACTGTGTGAGAAGGATGTAGGCAATAGAAGCTCCATCCTCTCCCATTGCATGGACATGTGCTTGAAGCATTGTGCTCTGTACCCGACCCGAGGAACTCGATCCCGAACTGTTCATCGAATGCTCTGAATTCAAATTATCTATTATATTGGAAGAATTCTTACGTTCAAATTGATACCGATGGAATTCGACTCCCTCGACAATCTGGCCACCAGTCTCTGGGCCGATGAATGTGATGGCTGGGTCGCATAATCGCCTAAAAAGATTAGTTGACAATGGGATGAAATGTCTTCTTTCTGACGTCTATTACACACGAAAACTAATCTGTTTACGGACAACACAAATTGAATTGTTGTGGAGAAGAGAAAGGGAAAACCTACGAGTAGGTAGTAAAATCCTTGTTGGCTATGGAATCGACGAGCAGTTGCGTCACCCGGACAATGTCGTTTCTCAGAGCTGAAAGTGGAGAAGTTTGGAAAAGGATAGGTTGAGGAAGTATAGATGATGTGTCACACAGCAATTCATGCGTTCACTCAGAAATAAAACCGAATCTAACAGAAAGGCCCTAGTCTATAAGTTTGAACAGAACAAAATTGAACAGAAATATATAGAGAAGATCTTTTGATCTAACCACAGTAAGGATGGTTTGTTCTCAAGTATCACTCAAAAACTATTTTCAAACATGCAAAAATGGTAGATGAAATAAACGAGAGAGAGAACGGACCTTTATCCATAGCGTCATAGTGCGTCTCTCTTTCAGTGCAAAGTAGGCTGTCGACTGCTATGAGGTTAACGCCAGCCGACGACTGCCATCACCCGGGGGTATTAAACAGAAATCGATATAGTATGTGGCGACTCCCGGAAAACACTATCAGGGTATTGGTGTGTGTCCAAAAGTGACTCCCTAAGGGGGCGGGCCCGGTTGTAGTAACTTCAGTCTTTGACTTGGATAAAATTGGATTGAGGAGGAAATTATTCAAACGCGGAGATTACAACGCGGGACGAGCAGCTGATCGAGCAATCCGTTTAGCGCTTCTGACAAAGCATGATGGATCGTGTGTTTTTGATTGAAGTGTTGAAAACACCCGACTATTGATTCTTACCACAGTTCAGTCTATCATTCAAAATGAAATAAAAAAGGATTAGTGTCAGACATGCAGGCATGCATTGAGGGTGAAAAAGAGCAAACAATTGGGAACTACCTGGATGTGCAGCAGCATTGCTGTTCGGAAGCGAGGTCTTGACAGCAACGACTCCCGCGCCATCGGCCCTCACGACGGTGTTCTCGTGCTTCAGCTGACCGCTGCCTGGACACGGTAAGCATTACAATAGGCTTTTTTGAATAAATTGTAAAGGTAAACGGCCACGAACATCGTTAGCTCTTGGAAGCGGGTGAAAGGAAAGAGCGAAGCGTAAAAAGGACATGAGCCATTGTGAAAAAGGAAAGAGGAAGACTTTGAGACAGAAAGAAGTAAAAGTTTTGGATTTGTGTTTGAAAGGAGTGCCTTTCTGACTTTGGTGGGGTGCTCACATTGTGCCGAGAGAAGAGAGAAAGAACACGACTACGGCACATGCTTACCCCAACAAAGAGAGAGGATAACACAGCCTTTATTCCACAAAATACACCAGAAAGAGATCGTTTTTGGTCAAGACCTTTGAGAGGAAACTAAACAGGGAGAAGAGACGTTAAAAACGGTAGAATCTCAGACAAATCAGACTCCCAGCAGTAAGTCATGATTCTATCGTCTCTTAACAAACTCTTTTCGTTGCAAAACTTAAAAATTAGTGGAACAAGGACTTGGGCGGGACAAGGACAGATCACTGATTACCTTTTTCGCTCTCATTGTCATCGATGGTCTGCGAGGACTCGCTCGACTCCTTGATCGTCGACGGCGGACCCTGCTCCTTCTTATTCAACAGATTACGGCCTGAAAGCTCTTTATTATGGCTCAGTGCGTTCTTTCAATGCTGTACTGACTCACTCAAAAACCTCGGAGCTTGTGGACAGAAACGCGGCATTGGGTAGAATCGGAGGTGTGACGACCCCGGCCTATTACAGTCAAATGAAATTTTTCGACGTCACCCGTTCGCTCAATTTTGCAGGAAACAATCAAAAACCTTCACGTGAAAATGAAATTTGATACCTTTCCCATTTGAGGAAACAAAGCTGACCCTTTGAGTATCTCTCCTCGATGGCCTCGCATTCAATATCAAGCTGGATCGACTGTTGACTACGATGACGGAAATGTTCGGAACAGAATTGAAATCTGGCTGGACTGGAGAGATAGAAGAGAGCGATAGTCAGCAAGATGACCGTTAGATGCCAGTCGAACGACAGCCACTCGATGAACATCGCATCCTGAGCCACAAAATGGTTAGAAAGCAAGATGTTTGTGTTGCAATGACACTTTAAACGAGGCTCGGAAAGAAGAAATGAAACAGATGTGGTCACGGCTAAGAGAGCTATCAATTCTGCAAGCAATAGATCTAGGACTCGATTCTTTCGAAAAGGTTAAACAGCTGTCATTTTGTCGAAAAGGCCGCGGATCTATGATAATTTGAAAAAATGCTGAGAGTTCAATCGATTAGTGAAGAGGTGGACTTTAAAGCTGCTGCGACGAGGTCCCAATGGGCTGGGTGTAAAGCAAATGATCGAGCATCAATGCAAACACAACCGCGCAGCTTCAATTATCTCTTTTTATCTCTTGAAGAAAACAATTTTATCAACTAGTGTCAACACCTCTCGTGTGATACAACTTTTTTGTCGCTAAACGAGAGGTGAAAAATCGGAGAAGAAAAAGAGTAAAGCTCCGGTTTTTTCGAGTAAGGCGATCGCGTGACAATTTCCGCACATATGGGAGGAAACTCGAATACCCCTAACCACTTTAGCCGGAAACCAATAAAAACTCTACCCGAACTGTAGGAAGTGGAAGGCGTTAGAGCCACATCTTCCTTCTTCTTCTTTCTCCTCGGTAGTCGAATGTTTTGCAGAAATGAGTTAACCATCTGTTACATCGAATGTGTCGAAGGAAGAAGAGAAAGAAAGTTTTATCGCGCCGGTTTATCAACGGTCAAGGACTCGGCTTAAAATGTTGGGAAGCGCGACATGACCTGTATCTGCTGAGTCTATGCCCTCTTCCCCGTCGTCATGGAAACTCTCATCCGAACGTGCGGGTAAACCGGGGCTCAAAATGCTAGAAGAGGATGTATTGATGGAGTCGTGCGGAAGGACCAACCCTCTCCGACTATTCATATTTCATGAAGGAGTCTTACCTGATCGCTTTCTTCTCCGGACGGATGAGTGCCGCCCGCCCATAGAAATGGTAAATACGCACTCGGCTAGGCGTCTGTTTGACTTGCCATTCTGCCTTTTATTGAGCCTGTTTCAACCCCCACCCCTTCTCACAAAGAATATCTTCTCTAACTTGGATACTTGTAAGTCCATGGAAGCTCACCGAAATCGGCTGTAGGATACTGTACTCTGCTTATTGGTGCAACTGGAGCAGAAGGTCTCCTTGCGGGAAGAGTAGCCGTCTGCAATCTGTCGTAGTCGGGAAAGACTCTGACTTCGCCGGAAGGACCAGCAGTTGAGACGATTCCGACGACAGGAAGAACTTGACTCAATCCGGCTGGGGCACTGATCTTCCTCGTCTCGTCGTGATTCTTCTTTTTCATCGATGAAGTTCGCCTCTTTTTCATAAAATCTGACAGTCCGTCGAGCATCATCTTTGAAGCCGATACTATTCCCGCTTTGTGATGCGATTCTTCCATTCTACAACTTGGAGGAGATATTGAAGCGAAGAATAAAAAGAGAAACATGTTGGGAACGTAAATCAAATGACGGAAAACACATATGTTCCGTCGCTATTTTATAGCCGACATGAATTTTGATAAAGCGTCGAGGAATGAACCAAAGGGGGATCAAATGGGCCATTCGGAGATTGTGGCCTCTGGCTGTTGTTGGTAGCCTCGAGACCCCATCAATCGATAGCCAGACTCACTTAATCACAAAACATCAGTTATTTCTACCAGATAAGAATGTATTTTTGTGTAATTGTGAAGAAGTTCTCTGGAATATGATCCTGTCCTTGTCAGACATTGGAAAAAGCTTCGGAATCAGCGAAAAGTCTTCCTACAACTACTTTTCTACCTAACCTAAAAACTTTGCTGGAATTCCTCAGATAAAGAGAACTGATAAGAACCTGTTAATTCTTGGTGAAATGACAAAAAATATGTAGCGGGTTGATAACGGAGAACAGGAAACGAAGAGAGGAATGTTTATTTAGTGTTGAGATTGGAGAACAGATAGAGACCCGGTGGAAGACGATTAAAATGCGAGGAGGAGGGTCCGGTAACCATTTTCCGAGCAAAATATTGAAAAGAAGATCGATACAAGTCGCTGCAGACTGAAGACCTTCTGCGTAGGCAATTCGTACTAATCTCCTCCCCATTTTCTTGTAGTTACTGGCTGATAATCAGCCATTATCCCACGGGTTTGATGAATCTGCTGACATTACAGCAGGTGGGAGAGTTGCAAAAAGGAGTGACGAGTGTCGTCCTTTTACACTTTACGAGAGGAGGTAGCTCAAATGTCCAGTTGACTAATTAGTTGACAAAGTTAGCTTCAAGATCCCAATTCAATTGCTCCGACCCTTATAGATGACATTTTTATGCAACTCGAGATCCCACAGTTTGGACTGAATCTTGACACGTTTCTGTCCACAAGCTCACACAAAGTTTTTTCTCCCCATGACAAGGGTGAAGCGAGGTTAAAATAGGAGAGAGCCAATTCGAGAGACATGCCGAGAGAGGTCACATGAAGCCTTTGTCGACATTAGAAGGAAAGAAACGTTATTCAGCCAGTGTTAATGTCTCGAGGGGCATGCCAATCGAATGTCTCTTTTAACAAAAAAGTGATCTCGCTTCACCCACCGTCAGCAGCAGCCGCTACAAACTTACTGGAGAGGTTCCTTGTGGCGATCATGGTAGTCAGGATGGCGCCCTGAAAAACACAATGAGAAAGACAATCGGGGACAGACACGGTGCGCATAGGAGTCAACTGAATGAAAGAGGTGTAGGCGCAAAAAGGAGGTTAACCTTTTCGTTATTTAGCTAGGCGTTTGTATTTTTGAGTTAGTAGTCTAAAGCAACAGAAAAGTGAGGACAAAGCGGAAATTACAGAGAAAACGGAAAAATGGGTAAGAGGGAGGGAGACAACGAGAGACACGTACTCATTCACGGCACACTGTCGGGGTGCGATCGAGCACAAGGTTGCCACGAAATCGGGAGAAAAAAGTAGAAGTCGAAGAGAAAAAGGAGCCCTACGGAAGTAAAGAAAGCGTTAAAAGAGCAGTCATTGAAAGGAAAGGGTGCCATCTTCTTCGGGAGTTCCTACTACTCTACTGTGAAAAAATATACTTTTTTTTCTTTGTGCGTATGTGCCGTGAGTTCAAAAAGTTGTAGCTTTCAAAAAATGTTAGAGTTCGAACCCAATTAGAATGCACTCCACGTTAAAAACTAGTGACAAAGACTGCGGCTGGAAATTGTTATTTGTTGAGGAAAAAGGTGAGCATGCGGGAAGAAGTCACCGTAGTTTATTTTAAGGGAGGCTCTATTCGAAAAAAAAAGACTACGGTGACGGTGATACAAAGCGCGTGTGGTGCAATTGAGAGAGTGAGTGAGTGTGGGTGAGGCCTCTACCTCTTGTTGTGGGTGCTGTGGACTGCTCGGTTGAGACGACGTCGACGGCTCTTGAACACTTCCATTCGATACGACACTTCCCGTAGAATCTGATGTCCGTAAGACGCCGGACATTCGGTTGACCATCCCGGAGAATCTCACCGCCGATATGGCCGCCTTGAGAAGAGAGGATGGGTATAGATAGAAGGATAGTGCGGACTCATTCAAAACACGCACACACCATTTATACTGTACGGGACGTGCACATACGCTTCGCGTCAGCAAACTCGAAGCATTCTGATTCACCTACAGTCCCATTTCTTCTACGGTAAGCAGTTGCTGACGCGTTGGGGAATCTCTCATGCAGACACACAAAGAGCCGAGAATAAGAGAGAAAGAGGAAAGAGCAACGAGTATGATAGGCGGAAAGGGAAAGATGTGGCAATCACCATCACAAAAAGAGGAGAGGGGGAGCCTAAAACTATTCCCTATTGAGAGAGAAACAGATATTAATCAACTGAACGAGACAATCCAAACTAAGTGAGGTTAAACCGAGGAGAAGCCCCGTGCGCAGCAGCTCTCAGTTCTTTACCATTTCCACCAAAAGTTCTACTCCCAACCGCTGGTAGCCGCGCACTGAGCGCACATGCAGCCACCTACCTTCAGTTTACGACGCGCGTTGAATTTGCGCAGGCAGTCGACAGTATCTTGACGATGCATGGCCGATGCAACACGTTCTCTGTTCTGAAACAGTATTTCTTTGGCAAAATGGGGTAAAGACATACGCAGATCCACGGAACACGAAGGGCCTGATCGGCTGTGATTCTCTTCTTCGGGTTGACAGTCAACATACTGTCGATGAGACTCTTGGCTTCGGGAGTCACTGTATCCCATTCAGGACTCGGATACTGTAAAAATATTTATGAAAAATGATTGAAAGTGCATACGTCATAAGCACCAGCTTTGATCTGAGCGTAGAGACGGTGTTGGTCTTCGTCCCAGAAAGGAGGGTAACCGACGAGAAGAATGTAAAGGATCACACCTAAAGTAGTGAGTTACAATGCTCATTTTGAACCAACCACAAGCCCAGATGTCAACAGGTTTTCCATACGGATCCTTTTTCAGCACTTCTGGTGAGAGATAGCCGGGAGTTCCAGCAAATCCGAACCACGCTTCGGCATCCTGACTGACTTCAATGGCCAGACCGAAGTCGGCCAACTTCACAGCAGCACCTTTTGCTTTGCTGGCCAGAAGAAGATTCTCCGGCTAAAAGAGATCGGTTTCATGGGTTTGGGTGAAACATAAAATGAGCTAAAGAGTTAGAGCGGACCTTGAGATCTCGGTGCACGATGCAGTTGGCGTGACAGTAGGCGATAGACTCAAGGATCTGCTGGATGCAGTGACTGCAAATAATAATTTTTGATTAGAAGAAGAGGAAAAGTAGTTAAGCTAGAGGGAACTGAATCTGCTTTCTGGTCACCTTCATGTCTCTATGGATACAATTGGATAAGTGCAAGTAGTTCAATCCTTCGAGCACATTCCACATACAGTAACTGAATCATTTCTTCTCTCATCGTCTCCAAAATAAACTTAGGCGAAAACATACCTGGCATCAGCCTCGGAATAGAATTCTCGAGCGACAATGTCCTCAAACAGTTCTCCACCAGTTACGCTACAAATATCTTTCAGTTTTTGTTCTCAAAACACCTACAGATCAAAAACTAAGTAGTGGAAGGATTCTTCCTGGATGCTGTCATGAAGTCGAACTGAAATATTCATTTGACCTGAATCTATAGCAGTCCGCCTACCAATGTTGGGATGTTGCAACTTGCGACATATCCGAGCTTCCCGTTCCAATTTTTGGAAATCGCGGGCACTGAGTTTCTTTGTGTTGATGATTTTGGCCGCAAATTCGCCACTCGTGTTACGGTTTACACAACGCCGGACGACGGAAAAGGCTCCTCTGAATGTTTTTCATCGTGGAAAATTTATTAAAACTCACTTTCCAAGCTCTTCTTTGACATCGTAGTTATCACTGAATTTCGTTGAGGCGGCCATTGTCGGTTGAACCACCATACCCTGCCAACAGATCCGTTTTTCACCTGAATCGTCGGATTGAACATCACGATAAATAAAAACTACCTTCGCATTCCTCGAAAATCCAGCTGCGCTTCGAAATTTCTAGTGAGCGTTGCGGTTTCCCCCGTCTATCTGAAAAAGGAGTGTGCGTGGCGACTGAGAAACGGAGAGAGAGACAGATCAGAAATCAATAAAGGAAATTGGCAGCGGAAGGCTGTACAGATGATTTTGATGACTGGGGCGGGCGGAAAATGATGCGAATTATTACGAGAAATGAAAAAAAGGAGAATCGGAGAATTGGTCGACTAACGACAAGCTAATGTCAAAGGATTCGACTTGCCCAGAAGGAAATTTCTTTCGACCTTCTCGTTTCATGACCAGGCTCCTCATTGGGCTAATGAGCTCCGGTGGTGCCTGGCCAGAACGGGAGAGCTCATTTGGGAAATGAATGGGTCCGGGAGAGCGAGAGAGGGAGTGAGAGGAGCCTCCCCCCGAGGTGAACCGTGAATATAATTGTGAAGAAATCGATGTTCTCCTGCCACGGCGCACGACGACGATGTCGGCGGATAGAAGAGAGTGCCGCGCTGAAAGATTACGCCGCATTAGGAGCTCACTTGGGAATATCGCATTCCGGACGAAGATATGTTCCTCTTTTCGTCGAGGAAGTCGTAGATGGCAGTTATAATAGGAAACGAGGTCTATTTGTGGCTAGAAGGCTGCGTCAATTGGGAATCAGATGAGGAAGATAAGGCTTCCTGTAATGCGAGGGGCTTATATGGGGACAATTATTCCACCTCCAGGTATGAATCACACACGATAATGACACTGACGTTCATTGAAATACCATATAAACGAAGCAGACTCTCGGTTCTATTAGCAGATAGCACAATGACACTTGTGATGACTAAAAGAGGAGAGAGTTCATTTCCCTTCTGAACATTTCTATGGAAACGGACACATTAGAGAGTGGGAGAAGGAGCTGATACGAATCTAATCCGCGGCAATTGTATATTGCAAAACAAGGACTATCAATCTGACAACCAATTTTCGATCTTCTCGAGAGTGAGGGGGCTTAATTGAGGGTCTGCCAGAAGATAAATGTGTGTTGGAGAGGCCAAGAAGGGCTCGTGTGACTATACAGATAACGAGAGAGCGAGGATGAAAAGGGGATTAGGGAACAGTCTCTTGAAGCGATTGCTGAGAGAGAAATATTAATAGCGGAGAAATGAATGGAATATCTGAATAGACGGGTCCGCTCACGCACTGAAAAACGACGGGAAGACTATTGGAAACTTTTGAAGCGAAAGAGATTAGTCGGGTTCTGCTTAGAACTGGAGATGAGTGACGATTGGTCTCTGTGAATCAGAATCACATCATTTCATTGTCAGTAATCAGAAGAGCTGGATGGATTATCAGAGCAGCTTTCTAATGATCGTACGTGGTAAGACCGTTGAGTGACGACGATGTGATGTATAAGTGTGAGACAAGATCTATGCAAAAAGTTGGATTTTTGAATATCCAAAACAAACGATTCTATATTCCCATATTTGTAATATGAACAGAATTGTGCTTTAAAGAGTCTCAAAAACTGGAGGAATAGAAGAGGGATGGTAGTTGGCAATGCAACCGGTTCACTTTTCGAGAGTCCTCCCTCACAACTCACGACGGCCTCGATATTTGAAACTGTTTTCCTAGTTCCGGCTGTTTGTCAGAAACAGCCGTGGCCGAAGGAAGGAACGACAAAACAAAACGGGAAGAGACGAGTATAAAGGTTGGATTGAGAGAGACTGTCCATCTACGTCACGCGGGAAAGTCGTAAAGTTTGGCGAATTTTGTTAGTGCCAGGAGATCATGGGATCGACGCAAATGGTTTGATCGATTGGAACTGTGGGGCAGAGAAAAGTCTTGGAAAAAAGAAAATTTTAATTACATGATGGACATCTTTTGATTCTTCCAGAAATAGAACATTTTTTGATTCGAATAAACGAGAAAGGAAGCGATTTACTGGATGAGAAAAGAGTCTGTGGCCAGCTGGACAATACTTTAAAGTGATCGCGCCTCAGTTGTTTATGCGATTCCAAGTGGGACTGATGAAATCGGCGAAGCCTCAAAAATGGAAAAGACAATAGTGAGCTTAATTTGCATATAGACGAGAAAATGTGCGGCTCCGGGTGGATAATAGGGGTCCGTGCGGGTCTCTGGGAATCGATGGGACGCCTCCCGTCAGCCGCCAAACACTCCTGCTCATTATCGAATCGAGAGCAGCCGCCCTGTGTGAGCACCTGTGGAAACTCTTTTCTCTAATGACTAATGAGAAGAAACTCATCAGAACTTCCCTCGGGCCATCATCAGCCCTCTTTTGGCCGCTCGCAACATTTGAACATTGACAGCGGATAATGTAAAATGGTGAAAATTGTAGGAAGAAATGCAGAAGTGGAGCTGTCAGAAGCAGAAAAAGGACAATTCGTTGTCAAGCGTCAGTCTCAGAATGTTTTGATGCTGGAGACAAAATGTTTCTGAAGATTTATGAGGGAGTGACAAGACAACAGCTAAATCTTTAACCGGTTGCGAGAATTCTTCAGAAAGAGAGTATCACTCAAGGAATTCTAAACAAAAAGTTCAGCGGCTAAAAACGCAGCGTAATCTGTCAAAGAGCCTCTGTTTCTGCAGCCGTTTGTTTGTTTTTCTGATGCGCAGTCTTGGAGACACTCGACTTCCAATGTCTCAAGGTAACAGGACAGTTTAATTGGATACATTCCGGGCACGTAGCCACATTGAGAATTCACAGCAATGCATATTAAATTATTCTGCCTCTTCCGTCCGGGTAGAAATTAAATTGAGCAGGAGTACGCGATGGAAAGAGCTACTATTTTAAGGGAGTCATTAACATCATCCAGTTAAAAAGATCGAAAGTTCCGACTCTTTGGAAAAATCGACATTTCTGACATCAACGATTGTTCTGCCAACATTTGGTGTCTCGGAAAGACTTTGTCAAGCAAGAAAAAGTCACTTAAGGAAGTAATGATGGCCTCGGACGTCTTTTCGAATGCCCTGACGGCAAACGACGTCGTTTCCGGACGGTGATGCGATGTTACGAATAGCAAACACATCTTTACGATCCAAAAATATTGATCTTTTAAAGAGAAGTGACGGTCAATTAGTGTGATAGTTGGGGTCTTTGAGGAAAGGAAAAAGACAGTCGATAAACTGGTTCTTCTCGCGAGCTGTGTTGCAGAAAAGAGCGATGACAAGATAGATGAATAGACTCGGACAATTAGATAAGACAAAAAGAACTCAAAACAATAGAAACAGATGCCGACAAACATCTGTGCAAACAATATCCGATTTGGACAAATAAATTAGCCGGAAATGAGGAAGATTAAGACAAAAGACTCGTTGAAGAATAAACAAAAGATCCAAGGAAGGCAGATGGCGTCGAGAGGTACATTTGTAATGCACACACAAGACAGCAGACTCGGCTATCACTGCTGCCCTGTCGCGCGCGACACTCTGACGTCGCGGTCCAGGTTGGCGCGGCAAAATTAAAAAAGTAATAAAACTTGCCTGTTGTACAGAGTTACTTCAACTGAACATGTAAGCGTCTTATGGTTCAACAAACTACCATATTCTGCGCTAACGAACAGACTCGGAAGAGTTCACGAAGCCAATAATGAAGGCAGTTACCAGGATGACGAGAAGATGTCTATATGGGGACGTAGCTGCTTACTAGGAAATTCCATCGTCATAAGAAGAAAAAAACTGATGATATGCTTTAGGATCCAGCGTCACTTCTGCGAAACTTCTGTCTATACTTTTTTCAGAGACGTTGTAAAAGCTCGTTCCGTTCTATTGAGATCAACGAGAATAAAGTCTTCGGTTTATCATTGAATTGAGCAATAAACGAAGTAACCCTTTTGATGACCGTCTTATCACGGTTTTAGCTCCCTCCAGAGTCATTGTAGCGCCATGGCCGGGCTTCAGCAGCTCGTCTTTCTTCTAGGTTTTGTTTAATTTATTTCTAATATTAAAATATACTGCAGCTGTGCTGGTCGGAGCACAATGCTTCGCCATTCCTCAGCAAGACAAGCAATTTCGCTTTATGGTTGGTGGAAAGTTTGTCGACGATCGCTTCAAACCAAAAGTTGACGAGAAACCGCTGATTGACGCAGCCACGGCTACCCAGGATTGGTTTGTTCAAAAACTCGATCATTTTGGAGATAACACGGCTACATGGAAGCAGGTATATTTTGCCTTCAAAGGGGAATCAGCCAATTTCTAGCAATATTGGTACAGTGCCGACTACTATAAGCCTGGAGGACCGGTGTTCATCATGCTCGGCGGAGAAGGGCCAGAATCCCCCCATTGGATCACTGGAAATTACGAGTGGATGGTAATGGCTCAACAGCATAACGCATTCGTCTTCTTAGTCGAACACCGTTTTTACGGAAAAAGTCATCCTACTTCGTAACTTTTTGAAATCTAGGTTTGGAAAAACTTTTATTGTTTAGTGATATGTCTGTTGCCCATCTACAGTACCTCTCTTCCATGCAGGCCATCGAGGACTTTGCCTACTTCATCCAGGTAACTTTTTGATAGAACTCACGCTTTTTTCAGTCGATGCGTACTGACAAATTCCCTCAACTAAACTCTGCTAAATGGGTTAGTTTCGGAGGATCTTATTCTGGTAAGCTGTTTCTGTTTCTGAGTTATCTTTCTCTGAATTAAGGAGCTCTGTCCGCTTGGCTGCGTTTGAAGCATCCCCAGCAAATTGACTTCGCTGTGGCTACTTCCGCCCCTGTGCAAGCCGAATACGACTATATTGGTCTATTTCAAGGGAGAATAAAAACTAATCGGAACATTCAGAGTACTTCGAAGTCGTTATGAACTCTATCAGGGCCACCTCTCAATCTTGCGCCGATTCAGTTCAGGCAGGATTCAACTCGATCGCTCAATTGTTGAAGACTGCTTCGGGAAGAAACTCGCTCAAACTGACATTCAAGTAAGATAAGTTTCAAAAAGATCCATTCATTTTTAGTCTGTGCGAAGCCATTGATCTGAACAACCCACAGGAGCTCGAAACTTTCTGGGATACGGTGCTGAATCCCTATGCCGGAGTCGATCAGTATGGCGGAGATAACGCTGTTCGATGGCTTCATGCAAAAATAGTTACTTTTTCAGGGACTTTACAGAACGAACTTGACTATTCCTAATGCCATCTGCCGCTTCCACAATGATCCTACTTTGAACACCATGGCCAAAATGAAGGCAGTAGAAGACAATTTCAACCAAGTCAATGGAGTGACTGGCTGTAACGACATCAACTACAACAGCTTCATTACATTCATGAAGCTCACCATCTTCGGTTCTCCTGCCCAGTCGGGTAATTTTCTCATATTAATGTCGATTGAACTTGTTTAGCTCGTGCTTGGACCTGGCAGACCTGCACCGAGTTCGCCTACTTCCAATCCACTGATTCTTCTACTGCCGGTCCATTTTTCGGAGGTATTGGAAATGTTAATGTCACGTAAGAGAATATGAAGGTAGATACCAGTCAAAACCTAGATACTATGCCGATCAGTGCACCGCCATTTACGGAGCAACATACACCAGAGACTATGTGCAACAAGCTGTAGCAAAAACGAATAAGTACTACGGAGGGCGTGACAACTTGGCTGTGAGTATACTTCACATCCTAAAATATGGACCTTTTCAGGGAAGTTACATCATCCTGCCCAATGGAAGTTTCGATCCCTGGCATGCTCTGGGAAAACTGACCAGTTCTGACAGCACGGTGGTTCCAGTTGCCATCCAAGGTACCGCCCACTGTGCTAACATGTACCCTGCTCGAGATGGAAAGTTTATGAAAAAACTTATAACAGATTGCTTTTTAGATGACTTGCAGTCTTTGAAAGATGCTCGAGTGACCATTCGTTCCACTTTATCATCATGGTTGAGTCAGACGAACTGATAATCGAGGGAATAAACTTGTTGTCTTTTTGTTTGTTTTTTAATTCGACTTCTTGCCATTATTTTGTGTTATATCGTCGTTCAATTCGTATTCCCGCCAATCATTATGGTCCCGTCGCGATTGTACAGTAACCAAATTGCTCTACGCGCCGTCTTTGAATGTCCCCAGTTCTTGAGTTCTGTTCTTGGTCACCACACTGAGTGGTCATTGTTATAATTCTCACTTATTTTATAATAAACTTGAATATAAAACCAAGCCCTACGTGTTCACCACAAATTGCGTTAGTCTGAAAGTCTCAGACATAACATTTTGTTCTTTCCCGGATGTTCTAGACACACCCTTTTGGAATTGTCACTACAAAAAGACACTTTTCTGTCCGCTTGTCGTAATTGACTACCGATAAGAGAGACGTGCGCTCAATACTAGTGAGTCACTAGAACATCTCCGAACATGTTTGTGTTTCAAGGATTGGAGGCTTAGTATTCTCCGGATTTGTTTGCTCTTGTCAGCTTCTATACTGCCAATTTTTAGGTTGCTTTTAGAACACGAGAACTAAAAAAACTTCGGAATGAACAAAAAGTTCGGTTGTGTTTGAGCTCTCTTTTGCTTGTTTCAAACGAGGAAATGTTTGAACCAATCATAAAAACTCTTTATTGATATTTAAAAAAACGAAGATTCAAGGAAGCTTCGTATCACAGGTGACAGAAAAAGTGTATTGGGTCAGTGGAAAGAACCATTCGAAGTGCCCGTAGAATACCCGTAGCTAATGAGAGACTATTGGCAATGACTTCTATATCCTGAGCAGAAGGAAGAGCAAAAAACTTGTAGAGAGTGAGAGAAGAGACGACGAAGAATAGAATCCTTCGACTGAAAGACTCGGGTTGATTTCGCTTTTTTTGATGTTTTACCTTCTCCAATCTCGTGAATCTCGAATTCCACCCGATCATCTAATAGAGGCATAGATTCGTAAGTGTTCTTGTTGTCTTCCATCGTGTCGTCCAATGCTACTCTTTCGCCTCGGGTCGGCTCTCTTCCAGGCTGTTCTTGTGCGAGCTGAAAAAATGGTATTGAACGGGGACAGTACAAAATTATACCTTTTCGAGGAAACTGCGCCAAAGCGGATTGTTGTCCCACACCGAATTGCTCATTGTTGTGGTTGTGGCGGGCTCAGTTGAGGTTTTGTGGTGATGGTGATGATGTCTTCGATGGCCGCCAATGTCTCCATTTCTATCAGTCACGTGGATAATCATCTTCAGATTGTGGCTGGCACACAATCCCCCAACAGAGTTCTGAAGTCCGCCTGTCGAACCGGTCGACGTAGCTGAAATTTGATATTTTCAACAAGAATCCGTTGAATCTTACAGATAAAGTAGTAGGTTTGACCAGCTTTGTAGTTGAGAGCTGATCGACTGGGGCTGCTTGTTCGGAACGGAGTAGTCCATCGTTCCCGTTCATACGGTCGAACACACCTTCTCAGTTCTTCAGCTTCCGAACTCAATCGACAATTTTCATAATCTTGTTCCGGTACCTGAACCCCTTGTGTTATCGATACAAATGCTTGTTCTTACCCTATAAATGATGACCTGTTCGGTGTCGGATGGATGAACATCCGGAGCATAATGAGGACAGTAGATGTCCAATGTGTCTCCGATGGCTGCGAATCGTTCCACTCTGAAAGATTTTGCTCGTAAAAGAATCAAATCGCGTGATAGTCGGCGCCATGAAAAAGCCCCACAGTTTACGACTATTGTGCTCGCGAGCTAATGATGGCGGCACATGCCTCATGAATCCTAAACAGTGCCATTGGGCTCGTTACCTCTGATTTCGGGGCAACAAATTGGCGCATGTCCCGGCTAATTAGCGAACGACTTGAGAAGCCATTCAGTTTACTCAATTAGTCTTCTCAATTGGCCCAAAGTGTTTTGCACAAGGAGTCACAAAGAACACTCTATCTTACAGTAATCTTCTGCAATAATTACCTGCTCCAGGTGTCTTTTGACAAAACGCGGGTGTTCAGATTACAGGCATCTGTCTCTACCTGTAACCAAAAGACTATCGGAAATCTGGCGGTCACAGTCCTCGGACTATTATGTTTGACTAATCAAGCGGCAGATTCGCGTAATCAATCTCCTCGCCACCTAAGGGTCACATTACAGTTCGGAGAGAAACTTGCGCAAGTAAGAAGCAATTAGGCAACTCTCTATTTGTGCACGGATTGACCCTGTTCCCGAAGATATAGCTCATAAAAGTAGCCACAGCACAGTCTTACAGGTGGCGGTGTCTGTTTATGACATAACTGTCCGCGGTAGGTCTTTTAGAGGACCACTTAACCTCGAACGGCCCTGTGCCCGTTTGGACCAACATCACCGGATATGACTTTTACGAGCCGTTCTCTTCTTTCTCGACCGGAAGATGGATGCTTTTCATTAGTTCCACAGCGGGAGACATTATATGACAGTTCGTTGTTCGAATATTTCGAGTCATTAACATAATGCTGAGCGAGCACTTCACCTGTCAGTGGACCGCTATTCAGGAGGTCTCGGGGATTAGGCGCAGTTCAAAGGAGCCTCCAATCAAGGATGCCGAGGCTCTAATCATAGGATTCGGAACTGAATGACGGAAAGGCTTGAAGCGGGAGATTTGGGCCAGAACAAAGGACCCTTATTGTGGGAGATAATTCTGATAACAACCGAATTTCTATATGAAATATAGTCAGATCCATTTAGAGCTAACCACCTGCGCTGAAAACCGACCCTCTGACTTAGGAGTCAACCGCCCCATTACCGCAATCTCTTTACGTAACAAGGGACCAATCTCATACTTCAAAGCCACCTCGCGCCTTCTGTAACATCTCCTTCGGAAGATAGAATCTCGTCACCTGGCGATTGTCTCAAATGATGGATTAACTGACTGTCGGCCCCTTTCCCCTTCGTCTAATTATGTAACCGAAGCCGGACAATCCAAGGCCGGCTTCCTACTTTACAATTCATGTAACAAGCTTTTTCTGAGGAAAGACGATACCTGTCATGTTTCCCTGTGTTCTGTTACAGCGGAGAGGAGTGGCAAGGCTAATCTGGCGGCTTGTCTATCAATGGGAACAAGTGTTGTTTGGGCTAACCAAACAGTACCTCTCTGCCTTTACTGGGACTAAATTTAGCCTCTCTTCCTAAACTAGTATTTACTCAGTGCATTAGTAAGTGATCTCTTTCGAGAGCTCATGTCGGATTGAAACCAGACACTCGGAGCTAGGCTACTAACTAATTGGCAGGAAACCGCACAAGTCTATTAAGCAGCGCGAGAGCTGCATCTACAGGATAGGGTTTCTTCAGTAAAAGTAGTCCCAGCAGCTGGACATCTCTTACGCAACTGGAGGAGAAAGACCGAGAGCAATTAGAACTGTTGGCAAGTGTTTAGTGTAACTGATACTCTCCGCGACACAAACACTTGCCATCTTGAGGTCGATCAACTCAAACAAAGGCCAAGAGTTTACTGTTGTTGGTAGACAGCAGATTAGGCTGATAGATCTGCCAGATGCAGAACTGACAAAAGTAGCCTCTGACCTATTGGAATCTTGCTAATTGATGCGCCTCCCACCTGGTCCATAATTAACCTATGTTGGATAGACATTCTACTCAACCGGAACAAAGCGATCGGCTAATTGGTGGACTCTTGTTGTGATTCCCTTTCTGATATCATGCAGTAGCTGCTGAAAGGCGGTAGCAGATGACAAAGAGCCATCCGTCTCAGCAGATGGGGTCATGAGCAGCTCATAAATCCGTGTTTGCCCTGAGCGCAGGAGACGATAGATCATATCAGGACAGACAATCTGGACGCTTAAGAACAGCTGCAGGAAATTAGCATATGGCCCCCGCAACACATTGCGGGATTAATCTGCCTTTTTTCGGCATAGTTGGGCACATCTGCCTCCACAACAAGGGGATAAGGATCAGGGTAAACATAATGGTCTCTCAGAAGATTCTTCTTTTCGAATTTCATTGAGTCGAAAGTAGCATCATAAATCTCTGCGATTCCTCAATCACCCTATTAAACTCAAAATTTCGCATTGTGTAAGAGTTCGCGCGGTCAGAAGAGGTCCAGGCACCTGTGCGGTCGACATAAATCGAGCCGTCACTCGTAAATTAGCGAGTGGACAGGCGTCCTCTTTAACATGTGTTCTACACACATTACACACAGGCAAGATCCTAAACTTTCTCGAGTGAAACAACACTTCTCCAATTTCTACAGGAGACAAACAATACGATGCCTTTTGAAGATTAAGCGGATATGCGGGAGGCTTTTTTACCGGCAGCCGTACGTGTTTGTACAGTGTCGGCTTCTAATTATCTGTGGCTGGGAGACATGTGGGCACAGACCTACCCGGTCGGGTCAATTAGATTCAATAATCAGTCCTGCTGCTCAAATTAAGGAAGCAGGCAGAAAATAATGTGACAGATTCGGTCCAACTAATTGAGTAATTGGCTACTGTTTTGCATTCCAGACTAAGAGGTCTTTTCTTCTTGTTAGATCGGAACAAAATCAAGAAGATTAATGAAAAAGTTCAAGAAACTCACAATGGATTCGTCGAGTTCCAATAAATGTCTGGAAGTTTCTTGGCTTCGGCTAAAACGAAAAAGACGAGGAGCAAAAAGTATCGCATTCTGAAAACAACAAGTTATGAGTAGCAAGGGGACAGTTTGTGGTAAAAAGAGAGAAAGTCCATTAATCAAGAGACTGGTCATTTGGTTCTGACAGAGTATACAGGGAGAGCGCGCTCACTGGCCACGCCCCCAAAACGACCACGGCAGGGCGGGGGATCTCTTGGCAGGATAGAGACCGATCAAGAATACTACCAGGGATTAGGTGGGAGTGAACTAGGTGCTGAGTTGAATAGAGAATGTTTGTTCACGTTTGAGGAATTTATTAACCGGCTGATTGATTCCAGTGAAGTTGAATATATTCTTGTATTCTGTCAAGGTTTTGTCTATTTTTTTGCCTTTTCTGAGACACTACACACCTTATTGTTAGAATTGGAAAATAAGTTCAGCTAACCGAGATATTCAGACTATTTTTTGAGAGCCTAATTTTCCATATCTTCCTGCCTTCTTTACAACGAGTTGTTTCCTCTCGTTATGCCCTGTTTACCTTTCTCACCCTTTGTAAATTACAACAAATGGCTCAGTTTCTCCCGTCAGCCCACTGACACCTTACCTAATGCGGAAATAATACCTCTGGTTACAGTCGAGACATGTGAAAATGCCAACAGGCTACTCTGTGAGAATTTACAGCTAGCTGCGGGTGTTTCTGCTCTCACCCTTCAGGACCACTTAGCCTTCCTATATTGCAGGATAATTTCATGCAAATCCGCACTCCTCGCAACAGTAGCTCTCATATTTCGGCAGCCCGGGATTAGACCAGCATTTCCTGTCCAATATTCCAATTGAGAGGGATTAATTTGAGGGGAGTTTGAAGAGGGTCATAGCGGGTCGGAAAGAACAGAAAACAATGAGCCTGGAAGTTAAAGAGAACGAGTGAGTCAGAGAGAAAGAGAAGAGGAAGATGGCTGCGCGGTAGAAGAGTCTCTTATCAGTTAGGGTTAAGCTGTTGTCTAAACAAACTTTAATATACGAGCCACTTGTTATTGCTCGTTTAAGTTGTACAAAATTGGGAGATAAGCCGTTGATGAGCCCGAAGATGAAAGGATTGCGCCACAGCGAGGAGTCAACCGCTAACCATTAGGCCGGGAGCGAACGGCTTTTTTGAGCCGCCGTCACCTCGGTGAGTTGCTAATTCAAAATGATTGATGTGAATAGAAAGTTACTCTATGGGGGGTTGGGAGAAGAGGAGACGGTGAAAAGTGGAAAGGGAGGCAGTTAGAAGCGCTTGACCTTCGAAAGGACAGGCTTAACGGGCGAGAAGACAAACAGATAAGACTTTAAATAAAATCACCTTCAGTTTGTTTTGAATGATCAATTGAAATACCTTAACAGAGAGATATTATTAAAACGGAAGAGAGGAAAGATAAACCTTTTTATTGACTATTTGAGGGTTTTTTCGGCATAGGTACTTTGATATGTCGGAAATAACCATTTCTTATGCCTTCGTTCTTGGCTAGTTCTCATTTCTGTCGCTCACGGCAGTCTGTCACCTTATCAAGTCATCAACTATGTCATAAATCCACGAAACTAACCCAAGGTCTCTCACCTCGTCACAATAACTCAAATTTCCACCTCTTAATCCACTCATAAAACAAATAATCCAGACTGTTTGCGTACTTGGGTGTTATTGAAACTGTCATAACTCGATTTAGAACAAAAGCTGGATTAGCACGCGAATGTGACCGTGAGGAACGGGCCCAGAGGCATGAGAACTGGTCTCTTCGGGATTAGGATACGAAACCATGGTGACAAGACCAAAATGGGCTAGAATTTTGATTGCAAATTGTCATACGAAGCGAACACTGAACAGCAATTTAGATCAACACGATTAGTTTAGTTGGCGGAAGGAAAAAAGCTCATAGTCGTTGAAGGGGAAGATCACTGTTCTTTTCTTCAAAACATGAATCATATCCTAGAGCCACAAAAGGAGTCAACCCGTCCTGACAATAGCCGTTTGTACAAATGGTTCAAAAGGAGTAGGACATGGCCCATTGTGTCGTTAGAAAAGCACTGTGTCATCCCGTCGAAGCTATTCAAAAAGACAGAATCCTGTTGCGTTGAAAAAAGGGGAGAAGAAGTGTAACCTGAGGAAGCAAAAATATAGAGGAGCAGAATTGAATTTCGGAGACCGACCACCTAATAATTGGATATTGTTTGAGGCCGAAAAATGCACACGAATCGCGCATTCCGGTGTTCGGCTGAGTGTGTGTGCCATTGGAAGACGGTCAAGCGGAACGAGATACATAATCATAGAGTAAGCACAACTTGTCAAAGGGCGATTTAGGAAAGATGCTGCGCCAAGTGTTGAGTGCACTTGTAGTGATGACGGGAAAACACTCCGGTTTATTGATGTCTTGTTCTAGAGGCCGAAACGGGAGGAGAAGACGAAAAGTGAGGAGAAGAGACTGATAAGACTGGGTGGCACATCTGCATAAACAGTTGATAAGAACTGATGGAAAGAGATTCATAACTACTATTATTTTATACCCAAACAGGAACTCGTACAGTAAAAAAATCGTGACAGTCCCAGGTGTCCCACCAGGAACTGCCTCGAGACTAAGCAATCTCTGCAGCTGGACTGCATGTGGTCGTGAAATGTCCATGAGAAGAAAACGCATAAAAAGGAATGGGATGTGCATGGCTGGGTGTGAAGTAAAGACGAGAGGTGCTGCTCATCACTGTCTATTCAAGTTCGAGCGCAGATCTCTCGTAGCTCTGAAAGACGACAATTTCCTCGGAGGCCGAAAACGATGCGCAATTTTGTCAAAAAGCCGACGACAGCCGCCATTTAGCAGCCGATAAATAATGTATTACATTGGAGCGAGTCGTCTACATTTTCCAGATGAGTTTTAATGAGCGACGCCACTGGAGGTGACACACGTTCTCGAGTTACTCGTGGAAGCGCAGGTGCTAACACCCAAAACAGTAGTAATTGGCATCGGAGGAGGTCGCGCGACAACTGAGTCAGAGTTGTATCGGACCGGACCCATTGTGATGGAGGCGATTCCAAGCAATGTTTGCCCAGTTCGAAGCAACGAAACCTATTGAATGGCGTAGAAAATTACGTGTTAGCTGACGACTGATGGCCTGACAAATTGCTACTCGTTTTCAGCCGGAAAAAGTCGAAGCTACAGATCGTTAGCACTTTTCAGTGTTTTAGAATAAGTCAAATCGTCCTCATGTACTGGCTGCAAACGTGTTTTTAAGAAAGACCGATTGTGACCTGGATTGGCGCAAACAGTCTTTCGCTCATCTCTTTATCTTATACAAGGGCAATGCACTCAATTTTGAAAAATACTCATAATATTTACCCTTGACATTTTTAATACTTTGTAGAAATATGAAAATGTTTTCCTTATTTCATCAAGTTGTTTGGTCAATGTGCCTCACGTTTTCCTTCTTACTAACGTTTCAGGCAACGGAGAGCAAGAAGAATTTTCTAACAGTGTTGAAAGAGCTAGAGAACACCAAAGCATGTTTCCAATAAGTCAATATCAGTTTTGTTCAACTTTGTAGACGACTAATCATCGAACCCCGTCAACCAAAGAACATTAGACAACCTAGTGATGTCGATCTGCTGCGCGGATCAACAATTCTTATCGTCTCGAACAATACTTTTCGTCGTTGTCTCGACATATCATACTTACTTGGCTATTGTTTTTATCGTATCAATAGCTATCCTATATACTCATATAAACATTTCCTTTTCGGTTGTCCAACTCAATTATCTAGAGAAAACATTTGCCTTATGAATACGCCGTTTTTTTTCAGACGAGGAATGCACAATATATCCCTCAAGAACGTTGATGCTCCGGAAAAACTCGACCAACTTTTGGAAGAACTGATTGCAATCGACAAAGCATTAGACGCTGGATTGAATATTGACGGCAAAAACAATCCATTGGCTACTGGACGAACAAAGGTACACGACTTTTAGAAGCATTGAAATAGTTATTTTTCAGATGGATTGGGACTGTGATCGCCCAATGAACAGAAAGGATCTGTACTTTCACTGGTCTCGAACATTTTTGTACTTTTCGGATTGGTCCGAAGCCATCGACGAGTACATGTCTCTATCACACGATAATAAGGTAATATTAATTATTGAATGTTGTAAGACGGAATTTAGACCCGTCTCTTCAAGTACAACTACGTGGTCTTCAGCTGTCTTGTTCCTCTTTACAAAGTCTATCAGAATGGATTGGAAACTAGTGGGATTCCGTTGGGAAATGGCTCATATCTTTCCGCCCGAGAAGAAGACTACTCTGATGCCATGTTAGTTCACTTTCTTAAAGGCATAGTTGTTGATAGTTTGAGAAAACATTACTGGAGAATATCCTATCGACTGGTAAATGAGGTCATCCCCATGATGAAGAATGCCAACATCTCCACGGAAGAGTGCCTTCTTCTCAGACTGATCTCCCTCTTCAAACCAGGTTTTGTGTAAACTCTAAAGTTAAATGCTGTGGTTTAAGACAAAACTCTAACCTCGGAAGGAATGACCAGCTGCACATCAACTGATAAGAAACTCAGAACAGCTTTGGGCAATCTAATACGAAGAAAATATACCGCTTACTCCGAGTCAGAGATCATGGAAAGGATCGAGAAGTTTGAAGTCATCTTGACGACAATAACAGTTTAGAGTTTATTTTAATCTGAATTTTTCATCGTTTAGGAAATCGGAGAGCTTGAAAAGGAGGCGGCAGCAGAGTTACACGAAGAACAACAACAGCTACAAAGTGTTTAATTCTTTCCAATTTTAATAATATCCAAAATCCCTAAGACCTATTGTTTGAGATGTTTGATGGCATCACAGTTCTGCTATTGAGTCCAAGGCCATATCAGTAGCCTTGAAGAAAATAGGCACAGATTAGTTACAAACATCAGTAACTTGAACTAACTTAGTTTCTAAAACCAAAACATTGGTGTTTCATCAAGCGGGCTTCTAGACTTCGGTACCCAAAAAAGACGCATGTAATCGGACAAATATCAAGTCCACCTGGTCGAATCCCGGTAGCGAAAAAGATTTCTATCGTCTGGCGATCTTTGGCGTTGCCATGTTGACCGTACCCAGAGTGCTTGCTTGCTTATTCGTCCTTGCTCTAACATGTTCCTTGTCATTCTACTTCTTCAATCCACTAGCTGATCGTTCAATAACTGGAATTGAAGCACAAACACCGACACTACAGGTCAAGGTAATTGAATTGTGTATTCATCTTCTTCTGAACTTAGAATATCGATGACAGTGTGAAAAAGCACTATGATTACCAGGACAGTTTGGCGGCAGAGCACGAGAAAGGAAATGCGGAATTAGAAGAAGACGTGATCTTCCAAAACTCACATGTCGGTTTTTTCTGTAGTCACATAGTCTATCAGCTTCCAGATTTTGCCAGTTCGACAGAATATAGATGTGCCCTTGGAGAGGCTTTGTGCACAAAGGCCGAACATCTGCACCGATCCAAACAAAGTTCTTTTTTCCTCCTACAAGGTACAGAAGAATAAGGAAAAGAAAAGTTGTTTAGGTGGTTCCAGAGCATAAACTTGCAGCCTGTTTGGTTCAAAAGTCAGGATCGACAGCAACCAGTGGAGCCTTTTGTTATCTGGCGAATGAGACGCGCTTTACAGATGAGGGAAGAGACATGATGAAAGAATGGGGTGTAGTCACGTTAGTTTTTTGTTAGACTGGAATATCACAGGTTCAGTTTGTGCAAGGACAATTATGTTGGTCGTTATGAGATTCTTCAAAGTGACTACAATCTGACTGAAGAATGGAAGGTCATGTTCATCAAACGAGATCCAATCGACCGCTTCTTGTCCGGATTCTTAGATCTGTGCATTCAGTCAGTCGTTTATAAGGTGTCAATTGTTGTTTTCAGAAAAACGCATTTAGGTTGCCTTGGATGTGGACACAATATGACTTGTTTTCTAGAACGACTGCTTGACAGGTCCGCTTTTCACAACTTTGTACAATTCTTCATTTCAGGGCTCTGACCTACAACGGGAACTCTTCCAGTCTTCAGCCTGAGGAGTATCACACCTTCCCTCAAATCTGGTACTGACGTCATCCAAATATTTTCATCTCGTTTTAGGCAGTGTGAAGTCCCGAAAAGGTTGAAAGATTATACCGTCGTCGAGTACTCGAATGACCCAAGCATCACGCTTCTTCCTGGCTTCAAATCCATTCTTTCTGCACAAAACGTCAGTTTTTGAAAAGCTCGTCTGAAAATTCGACTTTCAGGTTCCAAAAGAGTCGATAGATGCAATAGAGAAGGCATTCACTAGTGGGCGAACTGCTCATAGTACTGTTAGCAGTAGGTACAGACAAATCTTAGAAAGGAGACTTCGCTCGTCTCCTTATTTGTTGGAACTTCTTGTCAGGCTACTGTATCACGATTGGATCATGCTAGGCTTCAAATTCCCCTCGTTGTAATTGTTTTTTTCGTGTAACTGAAGCCAAAGCAATAAAACTTTCTTTTCCTCTAAAAGCGAAATTTAAAAAAGTTATTTACAATTGCAAACACAACTAATTTTAAAATAGTTAAAAAAGTTTATAAATAAATTCAAACTTGTAGTTGCCATTAAAGCCGAGCGTCACCTGCCCAGCTGCCGTCTACCACAAGATGTCCGACGTTGCAAGTCCGCTCATTCTGTCCGTGGTGGTTCTACTGATGGGAGGGATCGTTTTCATCACCCACATCATCAACAAGAAGATTTCCATCGTCTTGAAGAGTCTGGAACAACAGGAGAAGGATCGCGCCCTGATGATGAAGAGCAGCAAGAAGTCGAAAAGGTCCAAGAAATCGAAGGAGAGTTCGAAGAAAAAGAGGGAGTTGTCGGAAAAGCAGAAGTCGAAGGGTTCTAGCCGCAGTTTGGAAGTAAAGAAGATAGAAAAGAAGCCGGCAGCTGCGACCGAGACGAGGGTAGAACTCTACCAAGGAGTGGACTTGTCTGTCCTCATCAAACAGATCTCTCCCTTCCTCGACAACTTTGCCACTCATCCCGAGCAGTACAACGTTTCTCCCAGTAAGTTTCAATCTCTACTATCAAGTAATACAACATTTCAGATGTAGTCCCCGGATTCCTGTACAACGCCTTGCCGAGTCATGCACCGGAAGAAGCTTGTTCGCTGGAAGCTGTCTGGAAGGACTACAAGACTCTTGTCTGGCCGGGCAACACCCACTGGCAGCATCCTTTCTTCCTCGCCTACTTCCCGTGCGGACGCTCTTCGGCTGACACCATGGCCGAAATTCTCATCTCTGGTCTGAGCGTACCTACTACGGACTGGGCGAACTGTCCAGCCCTGGCAGAACTGGAAGTCTCGATGAGCAATTGGCTTGGAAGGGCTCTCGGTTTGCCGGAAGAGATGATGTTCCACGGGAATACGGAGACGAGTACTGGCGGTGGAATTATGCTCGAATCAGCCTCGGAAGCCATTTTCTTCGCTGTGACGACGGCTAGAACGAAGAAGATTGATGAGGTTTTGACGAAGGAACTCCGCACGACGAAGCATTTCCACGACGACCCTCTCACCAAAAACAAAGTGGAGAAACATCACGAAATCGCCGGAAAACTGGTCGTCTATGCCAGCACGGAGGCTCACAGCAGTATCGAGAAGGGATGTCGTATGGCCACGGTCCGGATGAGAATGCTGAAGGGCGATCGGACAAAAGACTATGCTGTCACTGGAGAAATTCTTGAGAAGGCCATTCAGGAAGACATGGCTCGTGGTCTGATTCCCTGCATGCTGCACGTCATTCTGGGCAGTACTTCCAGCTGTGTCTTTGACGCTTTGACCGAGACGGGACCCGTAGCCAAGAAGTATGGAATGTGGATCCATGTGGACAGCGCTTTCGCCGGCAGTTTGTGGGTCGAGCCTTCTTTCCGTGACTCGCAGAAGGGAATCGAGCTGGTCGATTCCATTGACATCAACATGCACAAGGCTCTTCTTCATTCGAATGGAATGTCTATGCTCTGGACTCGAGACTTGCCTGCCTTCCGTAACACTTTTGCAGCTCGCCTGGAAACGAAGGAGAAGAGACTGGGAGACGATGTGACGGAGTTGTTCATGCATGATTCAAGGCGACACAAGGCCTTGAAACCGCTTTTCGTTCTTCGGTCGATGGGAACTGAAGGGCTGCGTCACTTTATTCGCAACAAGGTGGCTATGGCCGAGTATCTGTTCGGACTGATGCGAGGCCATCCGAATGTGCGCATGTTCGGTCCATTGAAGCCGGCCGTCTTCTCCTTCCAATACGTCGAAGACGGCATGACGGAGGAGGACATCAACTACCACTCGGAATGTCTCCATACTTTGATGAACGAAACTGGCGAAGTGTGGATCACCTATTCGATGGTTCATGGTCAGGGAATCATCCGAGTCTCTGTCGCTTACGAGAAAGTCAACAAGCAGGACATGGACAATCTGTGGAAGTTCATGAAGAACTGTATTGAGCAGTACCGTCAGAAGAGAACTCAGCCTGGCCTTCTGCGATTCCCGCCCAAGAGTCCCGCCACCAAGGGAGCCCTCGCCTCCACTCCGCACAACGAGGTGGGACCTGGAACCGCAAACTCGGGATGATTGCAGCCTCTTTTCTTCTGTGATCGGAAAGCTTGGTAGAATAAAGCTTTTTTTTGCCACTCATCTTGTTTTGTGTTCCGTTTAGTTGTTTTCAGCAACCAGCGTTAGCAATAAATTTTCTGTCGCAAACCCTTGACTGCAGAACAATGCTTGTAGCGTTCATAGAAGCAGAGCTTCTTCTAGAGTCTCAATTCATTTTGAGGATCCGTGACCTCCGCTCGAGATTCTTATCGAAGACCCGATCTTCAGTGCGCTGTGGACATTTTGATTTTCAGTTCCGCTCGTACAAAAGTCTAGAAGTTCTATCTCCAGTAGAGAAAGTACGTTCATTCTTCCTTCAGAGGATGACTATCACCGAAAAGCAGCTACTTGTTATTCTAATCAGTTTCTTTATTTTTGGCACACTCCTCTTTTACGACAAAATATTCCAAACTGCTCCAGATGTCTTTGAAAAAGAAATCAACATGAGTCAAGTGTAAGTATGTTCTGCTCCTCTAGTAAAAACAATTTAGGTTCATCACAACAGCCAAAGGAAATGTCTCATACTCGGTGATAAACGAAGAGATTTACAAAACGCGAGGCTATGAAATTCTGAGAGCGACAGTTCCAATTCCAACGTTGTTCCAGAATTCTCCCGATACATGTGATGAGGTTTTCAGTTGTCTACAAACAACATTTCAGCTTCAGGTTTTCATGGATTGGTTGACAATTGCGATGGCTTATAAAGAACCACCTCAACTGCCGGAAAACATATCAGAATATTTGCTTCCTGCTTTTACGTTAAAGGGCAATGTTGTGTTGACAAAGGTATTCATTCTTTTTATACTTTTATATACTGTCTTCTAGAAGTACATGAACAACATCGCAGTTCCTCGTCCGAAAGTCTGGAATCAAATCACAGAATGGATCGACAAAGACCCTCTTACGTTCAGTAATTATGGACCTCAAGGAAGTGAGAACGTTTCTTTAGCGATTGTTCACGGATTTCAGTGTCTGTTGTTCACTCTCTACGATATATGAATGTGACTGGACTAAAAGGCTGCGTAGTTGGATCAGAACAGCCATGGGTCGAGGTAATATCGCTTCAAAATGGGGCTGAGAGTATGCTGACAGTGGAATATCAGGAGACAAAGATCGAAGGGACTGACAGAATCAGATACATTCATCCATTCGACTTTGCCAAGAACTGGAAATTGTAATAGAGTCTACTTGTGAGAATAACCCTTGCCATTTAGACAATCTCAGTTCGATTTTGTCGTTTCGTTCTCATCTATCGAGCATAGTGGACTTCAACGTTACGGAGATCCTCCCGACCCTAACGGGGACATTCGCGAAGTTCTAAAAATTCGCTGTATGTTGAAACCTGGAGGTCTGTTCTTCCTCGGTCTTCCAAGAGGACAGGATCAACTTCTATATAATGCGCATCGCGTTTACGGCAGAATACGATTGGCTCTGTTGTTTGAAGGTACAGCTTATTTTTTTTGAACACAAACGTAACTTTAGGTTTCGAACTGCTACACGTTTTTCGGGATAACCAGCCAGAACCTCAAAAACTGGCGGTAGAAGACTTTGTCATCACAAACGGAACTCTTCAAGATCTGTTTGTTTTGAGAAAATTGTAACGGGTTGCTAATCGAATATAATTGTTAAATGCAAAATGCAAAGGCGAAACAGACAAAGTCAAACCTTCCTTATTGTTAGATGAAATGATGACTTGTTGAGGATTGTCTACATTAGAAGGAACTAACCTATTTTTTCGACCTGTGGCCAGTTCCAAAGTACCCATACTTGGGGTCCACGCTTTAGATTCTCTCCATGGGCATCCCCCGCAGAAATCCGTGAGGTGATTTATGCATTTTGGACTGTTATGTGTTGGGATCTTTCTGTTTTATTCAAATTCCCTCGCTACTGTATCCCTACGATTCGGGCGACAAACCTTCTCCATTATTGTCCTCCTTTACCTCATATCTGTGAGAGCGGTTGATATTGTTTTCGTTCTAAAGTAAATTCTTTTGTTCTAAAATCCTTGTTTTTCAAGACCGATCAGCGAATATTGAAAGAAAAAAACTAGTTTATTAAAACGGCACGTATCTTATTGTGGTCTTCGTGTCTTGTCTCTCGACATTCCGAATTCAGAATACTGTACTTTGAGCAAGTCTTTTCCTCTTTTCAACAAGGCGTACTTGTTCTGTTCGACTCGAAGATCCATGATCCGGTATTCTAGCATGATTTCGTCTTCCGAAGCTATCAAGTTCTCATCATATTTCCATGTGAGATTCCTTTAAAAGATTTCTCGTAATCATATTCAACTAACCCTGGAACACAAAGGTTCGGCTCAATTTCGCCTGCAAACGGATAGATATTTCTGCCAGCATTCTTGAAAGATATACTGAAAAGAGTCTTCGATTAAACTCGATTGGCCTACTCGATTGGCAGATCACAATTGTTGTAGGTCCAATACTGTGCTTTCTTCCATCCGTGTAGAATAAAGTCAAGTTTGGGATTCCAAAGAGAATTGGTCAGCCAGCTGTCTCTCATCCAGCCCGAGAACTACCGAATGAATATGTTCTACCAGACCGACAGACCTTGTTAGTAATCTTGATCTTCCCAAAATGTTCTTGTTTCCCCAAAAGGTTTCGAATACAGCCCTCGTAGGCGAAAAGATCTTCTGTTTGTTGTCCAGTATGCCACATTCCGATGCAAATACTCAAGGCCGGGTGGTTTCGGCCCAGTATCACTTCAGCTAGATGAGCCTAAACTTCAAATAGACTGAAAAATGATAGGTGATCACGTGAAGAGCTCCGTTGTCTGTGCCATGCGAGGGATTCCACTTCATTCTGTACTCGTAGTCCGCAAACCCTGAACCAAAGTATAGTATAAAAACTACTACTTTAACCCCCCCCCCCCCTTTTTTTTAATTTTCCAGCTTCTGATTACATTTTCCAGCTTACAATGAGTTGCAATTGTTAGTTGAAAAATTCAAATTGGTCCGCGGTGTTCCTAAATTAGGTGGAGGGGCAAAAGTTACTTTCCCATAAAACCAATTACCATTGAGAAAGTCTTTGGCAAACTGTGTGTTTTTGACAATGTACGAGCCAGCAGCGACTTCTTGATTGTGGAATCGATCGTAGAGAATCACGTCAAAACGGTCGTCGATGAATTCTTCAATCCTTCTGGAATTGGAAGCATTGAAAATGTTGAATAAAAGTGTGACCTGGCTGGATTGACTATTCCGGAATCGGCGTCAAGAAAAAGCATGTAGTCGTAGTCTTGAAGAACAATGGCTGCTACGCAATGTCTTCGGAAATATTTCTGAGCTTTCCTTTTAAAATTGAGATTTCAAAGAAGTTACATCCTTATGGGGACAGACAAGCTTGTACTTTCGATCGCTGATCATCCGGAAGGAGTAACCGTGAATCTTTCGGTAGCAATCGACGGTGGCTGAATATTGTGGAATAGAAGAACGTTAAACTTACAAATGGCTCTGATGTACATGGAAATGTTCGTATCCTCCTCGACGATCAACAGAATCAGAATTCGACCGGGATCGATCTTCTTTTTCTTTACTTTCTCCAAAGCAATAGTGTTGAAGATTCGGAACTCTTCCCATTCTTTCTGAAACTTCCTTTTTTACTTCTTTAAAAAAGTTAGACCTCTGCAGTGAGACTGATTTTCGTGTAGTTATACATGTCATATCTACAGGGCGGTGGCAGTGATTCCAGTGGTGGATTAGTAGCGACAATACGATCGAATAGAAAGAAGATAATAATGATCTGAGTGGCAATAAAAGAGACGAAAAGATGCAGTCGGTGATTGAGTAAAACGCGAAGTTTTCTTCGATAGTGGAGTAGTAGAGGCTGATACTGGACGTAATACGTTTTGAGAAGATCATACTGTCTGAGAAGAATCTCCTTATGATGAGGAGAAAGCATTGTCAAAATTCTACAGAGGGATTAAATTCCGAACGGACTGTCTCTTTTGTTATCCGCCGTCACATCTTGGTTCAGACGATCGATCGCCCTTTTATCCAAAACATGTTACCCAAGACAGTTCGAAAGAATAATCGCCAGCGACCAATAATTAATGTTTATTCCAATGAAATCCAAGTTGAACCGACAGTTATCCACAGTCGACGCTAGTATAGGTTTGTCCATTATCGTCGGGGAAGGCAGTCGGACATTGAAATCCTCCTTGGACCGTAGTCGGATCGGCGTTCTGAGGGCCGGTCACACAGGCTCCATTCACCACATAACGATAGTTGGTACAGCCTGTCCAAGTCACGACACAAGGACTTGTGGTGGAAATTGTGAATGTTGGCAACGGATTAACAGGACCCGCACCACACTCCGGAGCTGCAGTGTTCCTTGGGAACTGACAGCGACATGCTTAAATTTCTTCTTTGAAATTACTCGAAAGCAAACTTACGCGGGTCGGGAATTTGGGGGTTCTGAGTAGCCAAACAGGAGAGAACTATTGTGACAAATAGAGACAAAATAATTGCTGTCACAGCGGACCGAAGCATCTTGACGGAATGGCAGGATGTGTCGGCAGCTAATTCACTGGCTTGGCGAACATTTGAACTTCGGGGCTTCTGTCCGAAATAGCATAAAACACAGCAATTGGACTGAACAGCTGAACAAACAAGTTTTATTGTACTTTCTGCCGCTGAAACAGTTTAAGTATAAAAACAGCTGATCTCTCTATGGATTACTGCTATATTCAAAAATTGTAATGGAGTTACTACTGTAACACTAAAAATCATTGTCATTCACAGCACCTTTTCTTTATTGAGCAGTACATGAGCGAACAATTTGACCATTTTTCTCTAGTAATTTTCCGTCAAATGCGCGAACTTAAATCGATTCGATCCAGGCTGCTTGATCTTGCGGGCTTGACGCCCGAAACGTCGTCATCAAGATCAACAGGATGTTTGAGGGAAGAATAGGTGAATAATATAATGGGGGTCTGTATAACTACAGCAAATGAATGGGGCTGACTCGCGTTAAAAATGTTCGATTTGAAAAAAACATTTGCAAAAAACTTGGCTGAGTATCCAATGTTAACACGTTATATCAATTTTACTACAGCATGCAAACGTTGGATACTCAGCCAAGATTTTTGCAAAGTGACCATTTTCCACGCGAGACAGTCCCTAAAAAGAGTTATATTTTGAACGCAGCCGAAATTCAAAATACAAACACTAGCAAAAAAATGAAGAATATGCAACTTTCTGGGGCAATTTTCTGTGGCAAGGGGCCCGGATAGTCCAGTGGATTTGGATGACAGTCTATGAAGAAAGCGATTGCTAGTTCAATCCCGCGTGGTAGTACACGAAGGTAGTCTATGGCATCTCTCGCCAGCCTAGCCTGTTCTGTAGCTTGAGAAACCTGGATACCACAACAGCTTTCGTCATAACTCCAAGACTTTTTGATTCTTTGGATGTGATCCGGTCATGCGAAATGCATCGATAGCCGTTTTTTTAATGCAACTTGCAGCTCAAAACAATTTTGAGGGTGTACTTCCGATCTTCTCGCCAAGATGAACCACATAGATACTCTGCTGTTGCGCCCAGATGAACTTTTTAAACCCCAACAAAGTTCAATTTCTACTTGTCATCGCCTGAAAACATCAAGAATGGAGTATCTTCGCACAAAAATAGCACAAGAAGCCCAAGAGTCTTTAGACAAAACACAGTAAGTGGTAATATCATTTCGACAAATTCAATTCAGAGACTTTGATCGAATGCTCAACAGGTATTCAGACATGTTCGGGAAAATCCAGAAAGCCAGGTCTGTTATTTGTATTGATCACTGTAAAATCCTCTCCCAGCGAAATATCGCAGCCAAATCTCTTGACATTGAGATTCGCGTTGATGAAAAGTGCACGAGATGAAGAGGAAAAGACGGCAGCTTCTCTATCAAAGCAGCTGGAGCTTCTGAACAAAGAGCCATCTTGATATCTGGAACAAATGATGGCGATTCAGCTTTTTATCTATTTCGTGAAGTTGAGGGCTTTCTCACGCTCTCTCAATAAAAATTTCAATCGAAAGAGTGTTGCTTCTTCGCTTTCGTTTCTAGACTTTGTCAAAGTTGATCTACTGAAAGTATTTGCGGAAAAACAGTAGAGAACAAGACCGAATTGTGACACTCCTGTTTGCTCGAGATTCTAGACGTTGATATGGAAGCGTTCAACCTAAATAGATGGTAGAGGAAAAATGCGAATCCAAATCTTTATTAGGCTACGATTAGTTTGTTACCGTAAAACCTCTATTAGAAGCCCCCCCCCCCCCCCCCCTTTCAAAAAATACGCAATTACGTACGCATTTTTTTCAGATGGAAGGCGATAATTTTTAGCTTCACTATTATTTTTCCTAGATAGATATTGATGCTGGCTACCAGGGAAAAATAATAAAAAAGTGAAAAAAAAAATTTCCTTCAACCCGAAAAAAATGCGTACGTAATTGCGTATTTTTCGAAGGGGGGCTTCTAATAGAAGTTTTACGGTATCACTGTGTCTTGTTCTGTCCTCTGAACTCTTATTTTTAGAATGTTTGTGTCTCATGTCTCGAAAAATCATACGCTAATTTCTAGTTTGAATCCAAACATCAGATTGACTAGCTTGATTGTATGTCTGGTGTCGATCTTTGAAAACCTTTCTTTAGAGATGAACAGTGCGATAAAACATCACTGCCACCGTCTATATATTCCTGGACACAGCGATGTCTGAACCCAAAGGATGTCTCCAGACAGTAAAGTTGTTCTATTATTATTCACAACAGTTTTGGTCGTGTACATTTTATACGAACTTTTAAGAGAAGTAGGTCAACCATCTGGCACTAACTATTTTCAGGAGACATTCGAGGAAAAAGTTAGAAGAGTTTATGAACGACAAGAACTTTTGATTCAAAAGAAGGCCAAAGGCGATCCCGAACTGGAGGCACGGATACTTCAGATGAACAGCCAGGTATGATTCGATTGAATCTTAATTTATTTTAACTCAGACACTTCCCGGTAGAATTTATTCCAACTATTCGTATGCCGAACTTTGTGTCAGACGTCCAGATCAATGCATGAATCCAGACAGAAGAACAATTATGGCCATGGCTGTTGTGCCAGAACATAAAGTAGCCGCATGTCTGGTTCAAAAGTCAGCCTCGACCATTCTGAATGGAGCGCTTTGCTACCTGAAAAATGAGACAAGATTTGTGGAGAATGGGCGAGATATTATGAAGGAGTACGGAGGCATAAGGTAAGATTAATACTTTCTTTGGAAAAAAATTCAGCCTATGCGGGAACATGCATGTTGGAAGTTTTGATTATTTTCTGCAACAGTACACTCCTAAAATTGATGAATGGAAACTTCTCTTTGTCAAAAGAGATCCAGTTGATCGTTTTCTTTCGGGATATATCGACATGTGCATTCAGTTGGTGATTGATTCATGCAAACATTTCATACGTTTAGACAACCTGATCCATTGTGTTTTGGCTGCCGACACAACATGACTTGTTTCATGGAAAGACTCTTGGAAAGGTGATCTCAATCTGATCTCGTCTTTTATGATTCCTTTGCAGTACTTTGGCTTACAATAATCGACCCGATCTCTTGCTTCCAGAAGAAGTACACACCTTTCCTCAAACATGGTAATCTACTTGCTGCTAAATACAAAATTATTGCTTCAGGCAGTGTGAGCTGAATGACCACATCAATAACTACACAATCATAGAGTTCTCAGCTGATCCTGCCGAGAAACTGTTGCCAGGCTTTGAAGAATCTTTGAGAAGTCAGCAGGTGACTAGGGCAAGTTTTGAAAAACAAAGAGATTCAGGTGACTAAAGAGTCATTCGGCTTCATTCGTCAATCGTTCACATCCAAACGGTCTGCTCACAGTACAGTGACAACAAAATACAGAAGTATATTGGAACAGAGACTTCGAAACAGTCCATATTTGATGGAATTGCTTGTTCGGCTACTGTACTATGACTTTGTTAAGCTCGATTTCCCATTTCCTTTGTAAATAAATAAATGAGTTCAAAAGAGCCATCAAGTTTTTCACTGTGAAATTTTGTGAGATTCGGGAGATCTGATCGGCGCGTTGCGAGTGGATGGGTGGGAGGAACTAACGTTCACAGACATTTGTTGGAATGAAATCTTGTCGTGTGCTCTGTAAGCATCAGTTCATTCGACCTTTCAATTATTTTTAGTTGTCGTGGTCCTCCTGACACTCTTGTTTCTCTACGTCCAGCTATTATCTTCGTTTTCTAGCCTGCCTCCCAAACAGAACGAAAAGTATCTCACTTCAACTTTTCTAGGCTTCAAACTTGCTGGGATAGGTTTGTTTCGTTCAGTTCAGTGAACAGAAAAATCCAGGGAACCAGATCTTTTGGCTTGTCTCTATTCTTGGTATAGCTCAAAAACTCGGCCGGATACCGCATATTGACGTCTCGGACAAAGAACTTCTCTCGGTAATTTCTGCAAAAGTATATCCGAAATATCCCAAGCTCGTTGAGCAGTTTCAATTTGTTACCAACAAAGCGAGTTCTATGGCAAATATAGAAACATAAGGAAATTTTAGAGTGAGATAGTGGAAGTAGACTTCAACAGAATTCGTTGTTGCATCTACGAAGATGTTGACAAGCTGAAGAAAATTGAAAATGAATACTTGAAGTTACACGGAGACTGGTTTCAAGTAACAGGATGTGTAAAAATAATTGTTTTTTTTTCAGTCGCACAGATACTTTGACCAACTAACAGATCAAATTCGTCAGTGGCTAGTTCCCGGAAATGAAGTTTTAAGCAATGCTACAAATCTTTTGCCACTGAGGGATCAGTTCAAGAACACGTTTGTTATAGAGTGTCGTTAGAAAATCCTTTCCTTTAAAGAATCTGTGTTCATACCCGTCGCGGAGACTACCAGGCTTCTTCCAAACACAAACCATCCGATGGAAACTTCACTCGAGCTGCAGCCTTGTACTTGTGGGACAAACTGGGTAAATAATCAAATACGAAGAGAAAAGATATTTTCCAGACAGAATGTACCGACCAAATGCGGAAGGCTTCTTTTCGACAGCTCAGGGCAAAGAGACACAAATTGTTGTTATGGGTAATGATGCCAACTGGGCTGCAACCGTGTTCAGAGGTTCAAATCGATGACAAATTCTAGTTTCTCCAATTTCAGAGCATCCAGATGTAAAAATTCTGGAGACAACAACACCGGAAGAAGACTGGGCATTTTCTGGTCTCTACTGCGATGTCGTCTTGATTACTGGTTATTATTTCTGTTTAATAAAAAAAGAGGACACTTTAGCACCAGCTTCGACATTCGGTTGGTGGCTTGGCTATCTGGCAAAACGGGGAGCAACAGTGTATGTAAACGATATCTATTTGACTGGAGATGAGGTATTTTTTCTACTGGACTATCCACTATGCTTCTTTTTATAGGTAGTAAACGACCTTCACGTCGAAGACTTCTATCCGAAAGCGTGGAAAATACTTCAGCTTGTCAATGGAACAATCATGGAAAAATTTAGAATTTGAAAATAGTTTTTTGTTTTAATAAAAGGATTCTTCACATTTCATTTATACTTCAGTCACGCATGTCTTTCTAATGAAGATTCCACGGGATACTTTTCGATCGTGAAGCGTCTTCATCTATATCGAGCAAACTTCCCTCAACACCACTCTTACTCAAAGTTCAAATTTTCTCATCGAATGGAGATATCGAACCGTGTTCTGCGTAAGTTCCAAATGTTCAAATTTTCTCAAGATCTCCGATTTCCTGAAGTTCAGAAGCTCGGCGTATTCTTGTATTTGAGAACTCGGGGTCTTCAAACTGTTACAATTTCAACAATGCCGACTTCTTGAATACTAACAATAAGTTAGGCAAACGTGTGGAAGCTATTAAGGGATAATGGTTTATTGAAAATGTAGAGCAGGTTGAATAAAACCATGAGACTAGATTTCAACGAGTAGTTCTTTAAAGAGAGAAGTTAACTGCCATACACTCACAAAATCATGTATAACTATCTTCAGAAATGCTAACCATGCCAGGCAAAGCACCTTCGGCAAGATTAAATCTCCGCGGTTTAAGCTATATCCAATGTCGCGGTCCCTCAATAAGGTGCGTCGAATTAAGCTGTCGGTTCTTTTTTTGTTTTTGACAGGACCTGTTTCAGTATATTCGCAGTGCTATTTGTCCTCATAGTTTTGTTATGTCTGTATTTGGTCTACACTTACCGCTTGGTGCTATTTTATAAGTCTTCTTTTCCGAAATGTATTGATGGACAGTTCCAAGGTTTGTGTTTTGTTTCGTACCATTGGTCGTGTTCAGGGATTCGAACAGGAGCTGGCATGGGAAATGTTGTTTTTGAACTGCTATCATTCCTCGGAATAACACATGAAATCCAACGAGTGCCGATCTTTTTGGACGAGCACCATCGAAGGAAAATTAAGTCTCTCAAAGGAAACTTTCCTTTCCTCGTGAAGTATCTTCTAGCACCGAACATTACAAAGGTATCTACATAACAGCAAAATTAAAAGAAGTTTAGTCGAAATGTGAACTTCCGTCTGTGAAAATAGTCGCTCAAGAAAAATGCTGTACTTACGATGGAAATACGATTGAAACCATCAAACAGTTTGAAGAAAATACAGTAACCATGTTCGGTTATTACATGCAGGTTTGAGCTAAAACTCCTTTTCGAACAAGCCAATTTAGAGTCATCGGTATTTTTCGAAAATGTCCAAAGGTTTGGTTCAGAAACTACTAAGACCTCCGCAGTATGTTACGCGCCAGGCCAAGTCTCTGGTACCTTTTAAGTTTTTAGCTGGAAACAATAGCAGGTTTGTTTTCTATCAAACATCAACAGAACTCTTGTAGAATTTGTGTTCATATGCGCCTGGGTGACTTTTACCAATCTCCATTGTCTTTACCTACCTCGGAAAACTTTACCGTTGCCGCCGTAAAGCACATTTTAACTCTCCAAAGTTTACAGCCCAGGACTTCTTCAATAAAACCTTTCAGAAGATCTCAATCCGTTGGTCTTCGGATTCAGTAACGACCCAAACATATCCAATCCCTTCTTCTCCGACTTCGACAATTTCTACCACATTTCATACAAAGAGAACAGACCAGCCAATACCGAGTGGGAATTCAGTCGACTGTATTGTGACGTCGTCATTCTCACAGGTAGTAGTCTTTCAGTCCCAATCAAAGAATGTTTTCAGCTTCTTCTTCGACATATGGCTGGTGGATGGGATATCTTTCCAAGGGACAGAAAGTCTACTACAGCAAGGACTATTCAAAACCGAAGGGGATTGAGAAGGAAGTAGTCCCGAATGACTTTTGGCCTCCCAATTGGAAACCTCTGAAGTATAGAGAAGAAACGGGTCGCGTTCTCGAAGAGCCATGGTAGAATGTTTATATTGCTTTGAATAAATAGCAATTTTTTTTGGAAAGATTATTGTTTGAAGAGAAAATATATTTATTGGAACACCCGATACCTCAACCTCAATTTGTCCTGTATTCTTGACATCAGCGCCATGTTATTTTCTTCGACCTGTTTCGACATAAATTTGTACTCGGCCCGAATGACTTCTTCGTAAACAATCAAGTTCGTGTCATAGTTCCATGTTGTATTCCTGAAACAGCGGAAGTATCTTTCTGGTTTAAAACCAACCCTGGTTTACAGAGATCCAATTCAATGGAGCCCAGAAGTGGATAGATATTTCTAGCTGGTTCTTTTACAGTTATACTGAAAAGGTCTGATTCTTTGGAACAGTTTAAAGTCCTACTCTATTGGAAGGTCACAGTTCGTGTAGTTTTTGTACTGGTGCTTTTTCCATCCGTGAAGAATGAAGTCCGTTTGGGGGCTCCACAATGAGTTAGTCAGCCAACTGTCCCTCATCCACCCGGAGTACTAAACTTATTAACATACTGTGCAATTTCGACGGTTACCTTGTTGGTTATTTTGATCTTCCCGAAGTTCTCGTGCTGCCCGAGAAGCCCCCGAATACAAATCTCGTAGGCATACAAGTCTTCATAATCCTGACTCTCGTGCCACATTTCCAAACAGTAATTGTAACCGGGAATCGTGTTTCCCAGTAGAGTCTCCACCAGATATGCCTGTGTTCTTTGTCATGGAAAAATTGTAAAGACTAACGTGAATAGCTCCATTATCCGTACCTGACATGGTTCCCTCTCTCAATTCTGTTTCGTAGTTGGCAAACCCTGAATAGCTTTTGTTAGACGATTGGGACAAAACTAGCCTAGAAGGAACTGTCTGGCAAATGTCGTGTTCCTAACAATGTAGGAACCAGCTGCGACTTCTGGATTGTGGAATCTGTCGTAAAGAATCACATGATATCGATCGTCCAGAAACTCTTCAATCCGTCTTCTCGGATTGACAACTCCAGCATCAGCATCCAAAAACAGTAAATATTCGTATCTGGAGAGCATTTCCGATGCTATACAGTGTCTTCGGAAGAATTTCTGCAAAATTGGTTCAAGAACAAAATCCTCAGTACGTCTTTTTGTCTGCAGATGTTCTTGTAGTTTTTGTCGTTGACAATTTTGAACGAGTAGCCGTGTATCCGACGATAACAGTCAACTGTACCTGAAATAACTTTTTCATAAAAGAAGACTATTAAACTCACTGATTGCTCTAACGTACTGATTGATATCGGTCGTCTCTTCAATAATTATCAATATCAAAATATGTTTAGGGTCCACTTTCTTCTTCTCAATGACAGCCAACTTTGCTTTGTAGTCAGAATCGAATTTTATCCATTTCTCCTAAAATTAATTTTAAAAGTTCAGTGATGGAATCTCACTTCAGCTCGGAGAGAGGATTCCGTCAAATTTGGTGTTAAACAAGGACGACGATGTATCCGAATCTCGGAGGGAGCGTGCAATAGAAAGGAGACGAGAAATAAAATAACGACTACTTTGAAAAGACAGATTACAGGAGAAAGTCTCGCTTTCATGGGTCAACGTTAATTGTTCAGCCAATAATCGCTACCTCGCAATCTGCGAATTTTCGCCGTACGAGAGTGCCATAGTAACAGAGTCTAGCCTCTAAGGGCATTGTCCCCATGCAGAATGATGAATGTTCAGTAAGCTTAGTTTTTACTCTCAGAAACTTGTTTCAGAGAGGTGTACTGCGATTCAACGTCTATCTTCTATTGTTGTTATTTCTTGTTCTGATTAGTTTGAAGACAGCTGCAATCGAACGAGGAGAAGACTACAAAAAGATTTCTCAAACAGCCAGAAGGGCAATTGGAGAGTGGAAACATTGCTATAAAACACTGATTTCAAAGAACTCTGAGCAGGTGAATTTATCATACTAGAAAAAAGATATCGCATCGTTGAATATTGTGACCACCATTGGAAGTAAAATACAAGTTTCAGCTATGGGAGATGTTAGAGAGGATGTCTAACTCATGTCGAGAGAAATCTCTATTTCAACGAATAGATACTTTCCCACTCCCTACCCAAAATGGAGATCTCCAGTTCCACATTTACAAAAACGGGATGCGGGTTTGTTGAACATCCTGCGGTTTTACATTTTCCGAATTTTAGAGTGTAGTAAGAAACATTTTGGTTATTGACAACAACATGGATCTTGTAACTTTAAAGCACTTTTCAAATGTAGTTTTTGTTCGAGTCTTCAACGTAACATGTTTAGGACAATGTTGTAATTGTCAACACGACCGACTTGTACCCTGATTGCGACATTAGGAATCCTGACAAATGTGAAGGCGGAGCTGCTGAGCCCTTGTTGCTAACAGTACACAATGCGACGAGAAGGGAATCTGGAGATATCGAATCTATATTTACGGCTCTGAATATGTTAGTTTGTGTAAATTTAAGCAGATATTTCTGATTCAGAACAACAGTCGACTATCTTCTTGTTCACGAGGATCCGTATCAGATATTGTCCAAACTGAATGAAGAGAAGAATTTCGAAAGTGTGACAGTCTGTCAAATAGCCACCATGGTAGTTTTTTTTCTCCTGAAAGCAGACTCTGATTCAGATCAATCCCTCCGGGTTACATAATGCTGATGGATATGAAGCGACATTTGATGAGTTGTGGAAGAAAATTACGCTCAAGGACAGATTTGCTCCATTAGAGATCATTTCGTCTGGAAAGAAAACGGTTCTTTTTGTCAATATCGAACATCCTTATTGTATTCTCAGCTACATCGAGCCGTTTATGAAAACAGTAGAATAACTTCGATAGCCAAAGATGTACAAATAAATGATTCATCTTTTCATAACTTCTAAAAGAGGAAAATTGTTGCAATTGCTTTTTTTTCTTATCTTTAAAAAGAACTTTTTTGAATCTTTGGGCCTCAGCCGGGATATCGGCGGATCTCGTCACGATCTTGCGAACTTGCGTAATGTCTCGAGACGGTAGTTCGCAAGTTCAAAATCTCCCTCGATTCCGTTAGGAAGTCCTTTGTAAATAGTTCCAAGGGACTCTCGTGCACAAGCTAGTGAAAACGGACCTGATAACAAACTCATAAGCGGCTTATGGTTTCCACCGATCTTCTGGTTGCTTATTCTTTGGATTGGTGCCGTCGAGAACGTACTCTTTGAACATCCTTCCTCACGTGCTGTGATGGAACAATTGAGAAGGAGCTGTGACGCAGAAAGTGAATCAATTGAGCTGTAAAACTGATTAGAAGGGCGTTATTGGAGTCGATAAACACTTTTCTTGTGAAACAATGGAAATTAGGTCAGTACGGGTCATACTTCTGAACCCTCGAAACTATAAGATCGAAACATGAATACACAAAATGAAACATGTGTATCACCTGTCCACTTGTCAACTTGAGAAAAAGGCTAAGTTTTGCTCTCCGACTGCCATTATCAAGAACTTTCGAGCAATTTTCATCGTAACACAATTATCCGCCTTCACAGCCTGATTTCAGTCACTTTCTGGCTCTTGTTCGATGTTCTCCGTCATCCAATTGAAGTGTCTTCATCCGTGTGGGAAGTCTGAAGTACGTATTTGAACATCTGCTTCTCAAAGTATTCCCTCTGATTCGTCAGGAAGCTATGCATCTGTTCTACCTTGAGCCGAAAAACCGAGACCAATTGAACTTTTGGTTCCACTTCGAGTTTGTTCTTCTTCTAACAAACCTAGGCTTTTTCGTTTTATACACATACCTGGGGATGAAAGTTCGAATCCACATTAACATCAAGGTACTATCATTGGAAACTTCTCACATTTTCTTATTGTTAGATCATGGGAGTGTGTTGTTCCCTTCAGTATATGGCATCCGTGGTAGCAAGACTGACTTTGCTCTGTTACGAACTGAAACTGTTCACATTCACAGGTGGATCAGGCTTTCTCACTCGAACAAATAGGTTTAGGAGAAAAAGAAGACCACACTGCCATCTTTTTGCTTTCGTGGTTCAGAGCTTACGTGCTGGCAGGAATCCTGCTGATGTAACAGATTTCTAGCAAAATTAACTGATGCAATTCATAGGACGCCTGGAATAGCTGTTGAAAGACAGCTGGCAATGTATTTTATCAAAGACTACGAACGACATCCTCGTCTATGGATTTCGGTAGTTATTCTTGGAAGCGGAATACTCATCGGAAGCACTGGAGCCTATCTCTGGATGATTGATTGGCTACCCTGGTATGTTCTTCCAACTCTGGCAGTTTTTGCAATGTTTGGTGGTTTTCTGGTAAGAAAATTAATGGTGTAAACAGGTTTGTTTAGGTCTTTTTGCAGTCGTATCTTTTGACGAAACGAGTTGTGGAAGAACTGGACAACCACCGAGAATACCAATCGAAACACGAGTACTCTCTAAGCCTGAAGTATCAGCTAGAGGAGAACCTGTGGTGCGAAAAAGTTTGTTGCTCTGAAATATACCTACCCTATCTTTTTAGGTAATCAAAAACGGACTGCTTACGTTGGTTCTGTTGAATACGACAACCGCCATTTGTTTCATTCCCGCCAAATCGCATTGGGTTCGCGACAATTATGGGGAAGAGTTTACACAGCTCTGCGACTGTCTTTATAACATCTTTATAGCAGCGTAAATTTTCTTCCTAGTTAACCGAACAAAGCTTCAGAAATGTTCCAACTCTGGGATTTGGGGCTATTTGGTACAACGACTATCTACACAGCCTCCTTCGAACCATCTTGTGTGGAAGAAAAGTCGAGAAAGAAGCGGATCTGGACGAGGGAAATGTCTACTTCATAGAGCTGCAGCAGCAATGGGGAGGAACTGTCGAAAAAGGCAGAAAGTCGAAAAGACAGAAAAGAAGAAGGCAAGAAGAAAGACACGACCACATTTGGTTCTCATGTTTCCATAAGAAAATAAACTCGAATCCTTGATCATTCTGTTAGGTTTTTTGCTCCAGATGAGTGGGTATTTCCAGCGACAACCTTTATTCGCAAATACACCCGCAGCGCAATATGACGACCGGCTGACTGCTTGCTTCAATGTTCTCAACAGAAATGAACTTATTTTATTTTGAGCCAGAAAATCCACTTCAACTCGAATTCTGGTTCAAGCTAAAAGGTGTTATGCTTATTCTCAACTACTTTCTTTTCGTGTTTTTCACCTATTTGGGAGTCAGTGTACGAATTCACATTAATATCAAGGTACCCTCGATAGTTACAAAAATAAGAAAGTTAGGTGATGGGCGTGTTTATTGCTTTATTCTGCATCACTGTAAGAATAACTTTGATCTGCTACGAATTGAAATACTTTGCTTTGAATGATTAGATCTTTGTCGGAAAAAATTGATATATTTTAGGGAGACCAGAAGGCAATACAATGATAGTGTTTTGCTCTTGGTTTCGTGGTTCGTTTTTCGGCGGCGTTCTGTTTGCGTAAGTAACCTTCCGTTTGAAAATTCACCCGGATCAGAGCATCGATAGTTGCAGTGGAACGTTAATTGGCAATGTTTTATATTGAATACTACGAGAAGAAAAATCGATTATGGATAGCTGGGCTGCTAATTTTGGTCGTCTGTTTCTTAGCAGGAGGGGGTGCCTACATCTGGGTTTTTGTTGTTTGGCCGTGGTATGTTCTTCCGATAATTGGAGTCGCATCGACTCTTTTTGGTCTTCTGGTACGTCATGACACAATAGTTTTAACATATTTAGCAGTCGTTTCTGAATTCGTTCATGATGACCAGAAGACTGCTGGACGAGCTGTGCATTGGAAGGGACGACTCAAAACACACGTACACTCTCAGTCTGAAATACCAACTTCAAGAAAACTTGTGGTGTGAGAAGGTAAGTAAAAGTAGAGCAAAAAAGCTCACTCAGTTGATCAAAAACGGATTGATCACTCTCGCTCTGTTGAATTTCATCACACTTGTTTGCGCCATCCCTGCCCATTCGTCTTGGTTTCGAGAATACTACGGAAGGGAATTCACTCAGCTTTGTGACTGTCTCTACAATGTTTTCATAGCAGCGTAATTCCTTACAAGATATCTTTAATTCAGCAATTCAGAAACGGTCCTACGCTTGGCTTTGGAACCATTTGGTACAATGACTACCTCCGCCATTTGTTCAGAAGTGTTCTTTGTGCTACAGCCAGAGAAGAGACCCAGATAGAAGAAGGACAGATCTATTTCATTCAACTGCAGCAACAGTGAACAGCCCCTTCGAAGAAAAGCATGAAAAGAAGAGACCACGCACAAGACAAAGACGCATTTTATAGTTTCTGTGCTATGAAGTCTATCTTGTTCAAGCTGCTAATTACGTAAATCAGAACAGTGTCATCGAAAGACTATCTCCAAATCCGGCTCCTTTGACCGGCTCAGACCCAGAAGTCTTCTGATAAAAACTGTTATCGTTTCGTCCTGAAGTGTACTATAAAAGCAAGAAAAAGATAAGACTTGTTACCAGTCGACATGCTTCGTCAGGTCTCTCTTGCCCTTCTGCTGGCCGTATCGGCTCTAGCCTTTGTCGTTCCTAACCAAAACACCGCTAGGTTAGTTTCACACTAGTTTTTTAAACAAATAGGTTAAGAGTTACTCTTGGAGTTAACAAGCTGACCCGTGAGGGCATCAACTTTGCCCACAGTGCTCATAAGTTGGCTGCCAAGTATGGTGGAGTCGTGACTTCTAATTCTGCCACCTACAACGAGCCTCTGATCGACTACCAGGATGCCCAGTACTACGGTATTGGCCAGCTCGGAACTCCAGCTCAAAGTAAATTGGTTTCAATCTTTTTCCAAACTTTTTTTTTGCAGGTTTCAAACTTCTTTTCGATACCGGATCCTCCAATCTATGGGTCCCTGACGTGGGGTGCCGAGGAACAAATTTGGCCTGCAAGGCTCACAACAAATGGGATTGCTCCAAGTCCTCCACCTGTACTCACACCAACCAGGCTTTCGTCATTCAGTACGGAACCGGATCCATGAAGGGAACCACCTACCAGGATATCTTCTGCGTGAGTTTGATATCTATGTGACTCAGAATAAATAATACTCAGACGGAAAATCATTTTTCAGTTCGGAAATGACCACAAGCAGCAGTTCTGTACTGACAAGAACCAAGGATTTGCCGGAGCCCTCACTGAGCCCGGAATCACATTCGTCGCTGCTCAATTCGACGGTATCCTCGGAATGGCCTTCGACTCCATCTCTGTATGTTCATCCAATCAAACAGTTCATCGAACTATTTTCAGGTTGACAACCTTCCTCAGCCCATGGACCAGATCTTCGCCAACCCCGCCTGTGGCTCCAAGCTCTTCGCTTTCTGGATGAACCGTGATTTGAACAACAACGCCGTCGGAGGTGAGATGACTCTCTGCGGAACCGACTCTGCCCACTTCAACGTTCGTTTATCCACCAAATCTTTATACTTGAATGGTTCAGGGACCCATCACCTATGCTCCTCTTAAGTCCAAGGACTACTGGCGCATCAGTCTCTCTGCTGTCTCCGTCACTGGAACTCAGATCACCGGAACTGCTGACGCTATCGTCGATACTGGTACCTCTCTTCTTGCTGGACCCACCGATCAGATCAAGAAGATCCAGAAGCTCATCGGAGCTGTCCCACTCGGAAACGGAGAGTACGAAGTTGCTTGCAGCCGCGTGCCCAAACTTCCTCCCGTCACTTTCAACATCGCCGGAACCAACTACGTTCTCCAGGGAACTGACTACATCCTCCAGATTGCCCAGAACGGACAAACCACCTGCCTTTCCGGCTTCATCGGACTCGATATCCCTCCTCCAGCCGGGTATTTATTTTCTTATATCTTAAACAGGACCATCAGGTTGAAAAGTTCGGCGTCGCAACGCCAAACTTTTCAACCTGATCCTTACCGTTTTCTAAAGCTTTCTACTTTCCTCTGACACAGTAGAAGCCAAAGTCTGTAAAAACTCCAAGTCCAAAAGTGACTTGTTACGTAATCCTGACAACTCTTGACTTGCTATGCCGATTCTCGTGGCCATAGACAAACAGACAGACTGACCAACAGACAGAGTCTACCACAGAATAGCTTTTTAATAGATAACCAGACGACTTCGTCGCCTGCCGGCGTCATAACGTCGCAGTTTTCTATACATATTTCTCAAGCTACCTACTTGGCGAAAGTCTGTAAAAACTCCAAGTTCAAAAGTAACCTGCTATCTTATCCTGACAATTTCTGACTTATCGCGACGAATCTCGTGGCCATGGACAGACAGACATACAAGCAGAGTCCGTCACAGACACCATAGCAATTTATTACTTTAGATCTTAATCTGTAATCTGCAGCCTTGTTACTACTAACTCCTTTACTTAATTGTGCGCACAAATCTCTCCATTTCGATTGCCAATTAAAGCTTGACAGACACACAGAGACGCGAGAGCAATTTAAAGTGGACCAGCCGTCTACGACGGCTTTCGCCGCCCTGGCGCCTGCGGCGCTCAAACATTCAAAAGCCTAGGTTCTGAATTCCTACCCATTCCTTTAACACGCTCAACTGTTTACTACTGCAAGTTCAAAAGTGACTAGTCCTGAATATTTCTGACTTGTCGCGACGCATCTCGTGACCATGGACAAACATCCAAACAGAGTCCACGACAGACACCATTGCGCTTTAGATAGTTTAGATTGCGCTTTAGATAGTTTAGATTACTTAATATTAATCTGTAAATCTCTAATCTGTTAATCTTAGATCTTAGACATCTGGAAGAACAAAAACACCTAAAAGTTTGAGTTTGAGTAGTAAGCGCGCGGTTGCTATAATTTAGGCCCACCATGTAGTTTAGATAATTAATTTACATAATCTTATTCTACTAATCTGTTAGATTGTTAATCTGTTAATTAAAGGCCCCTTTGGATCTTGGGGGACATTTTCATTGGCCGTTTCTACTCCATCTTCGACTTCGGAAACTCACGTGTCGGATTCGCCAATGCCACCTACATCCCCACTCTTTAAATACGACGATTCATATAATAAAAAATACAAAGTTTGTCGATGTTGAAACATTCTTTTCCATTGAGACGATAAAAAACTGTTATCAGATGAAAGAGGCCGCAACAAAGATGGTTACTACGTGGATAACGGGTGATAAAATAGGGCTGCAATTAGGAGATGTGCCGCACAAACAGTTGTTAACACGTCGAGCAATTGGATTCGAGGTTCAAGAAATCAGTCTTCAAACGCTAATACAATCTCTGTGCAAAACGTGAGACAGATGTTTGTGTAATAGTTACTCAGGGAGAAAATAGCGTTGATCTCATACGTATTATGGTTTTTATGGTTTCAAACGATCTCAGTCTGACATCGTATCTTCCCATTCTTCTCAAAGTTAATCTGTACTGTAATTAACACTTAGTTTGCAAAAACATACGTTTGCCATTTTCAGTGAATGACAATTGAATAGTGCTACGAGGCAATAACCTTCCGATAGACGAGGTCTTAACGAGTTCTCATTCTACGCGAGATCGCAAGAAATGTTCCCTCCGTTGCAGATCCTTCTCCTTTCTTTTACATGTACCTCAATGCTACTGTATCTCGTTATCATAGCTATCATTTTTCGTTATAAAAGCAGCATAAAAATGTTTAAAAACTCATTTTTCAAACTCGTCTTGAGTTATGTAAGGTTCTTTTCTCTATTAAAACTGTCTACAGTTTGTCGCCGATTTGCTCTATTTCTCCGAGTTTACTATTTTTATGCGATGTCGAAAATACGGGCTCTTCAACTCGATGCTCACTCCTAATTCAACACTGTTTGTAACTCTCCCTATAATATCGAATTCGTTCCATTACTACATGAAGATTGTTATCTACATTGGTCAAATCATTTTCGCCGGCAATCGACTATCTTCCGCCATCTTCGTCATGAAATATGAAAAGGTTTGAGAAGGGTAAAAAACATTGTCTTGTTTAGTATTGGACCTCAGAAATAATCTGGCTCTGCCGAGCTGTACAATTCATTCTACCTCTGTTCTTCGTCCTTCCTGTCAGTCCCGTTGTCAATAGAATCTTCGGCACCGAATTTCGGGCTTATTATTTGTTCAGTGATGACTCACAGATGCTGAGACTCAACACAGACGATCTATCCACAGCGGTAGGTTTCTCTGAGAAAATGGGTTATCCCACAAGAAAGTTCATTTGACCCGATGACTAACCAGAGCCGCGACTAATATATTAGTCCTGCAAAATTATTATTCCCAAAATAGAATAATTCAGCTCATAGCCTATATCGACTGTTCCTGTTGTGCTGCAGCTACACTGATCTGTCTGACAATGTATATCATCACTCTAGTCATTCTTAGGATGCATCAACGGAACAAAAAGGTTTTATTTTCCGAGAAGTCTTCAAAGAGGAGTTCAGAAGTCTCTAACTGGCACAGAACTTCGCCTGTTAGCTTCTTCCATGCTCACATTTCTAATCTTGGCATGCAACTGCGTCGTTCAGATCATGATGATCTTAGCGAGCAAAACTGGCATAAAAAGTATTCTCTTCGTAAATGACTTGTCGTAAGCTCTCATAAATTAATTATGCTGCCTATTAGGTATCCTGCAAACGATCTTTTGTATATGTGTCCGGTATGGTCGTTGTTGCTAACCTCGTCGGTCATTAGACAACGGTTGTGGGGTCTGGTAGTTAGGGTAGAATCAACGTAGGTTGGAACACATTTCCTGTAATTGAATCAGTTTCAGACAAACATCGTCGATCAACAGATCGGTTGTTGTAAGATGAAAGCAGTCTGAAGCGGCAGATTCTCATTGCAGTAGATAGATTTTGGAAAAAAAATCTATGCGGGCGGATAAAAAAGAGGCACTTGGACTGGAAGAATTGATTTTGGGTACTATCGGGTTGGCCCATAATTGTTTGCACATGGGTTCATAACTTTTGATCCAAATATGCTAGAGAGCTGTTTCAACAAAGAAAAGAATGGGCAAAATTTTCTCTATCTGACAGTGTATAGAGCTTTTTGAACTAGGGTCTCTGATCTCATCAGAGACCCTAGTTCAAAATTTTTTAGCACCAGTTGAACAGATGAAATTTAGAACGAAAAAACGCCTTTTTAAAAATGGAAAGTGTACATCCAACGCGATTTTAAAAAATTTCTCTCTATACACTGTCAGATAGAGAAAATTTTGCCCATTCTTTTTTTTTGAAACAGCTCTCTAGCATATTTGGATCAAAAGTTATGAACCCATGTGCAAACAATTATGGGCCAACCCGATACGTTTACTTGTTTGAAACGGTGTTTATTAATTGTTGTACCATTTGTTGATACAGATAAAGTTATGTTTGCGTCCAAGCCTCTTCGACCTCTTTCATGACTCGTAGACAGACTTCTTCTTCAAACGGAAGAGTCGCAATTTGAACGGAACAGGGCAGTCCAACACTAGTTCTATTAGAGTCTCTTTGGATTCGCAGTGCTAGATTGTAACCTGCAATGTCACTTCAGTCAAAAGGAAGTAATTTCACTCACCACAAGGAAACTCTTTCTCGTCCATCAAGAGCCTATCATCGTCGTGAGTCACCCGTCCAGCGGGCACGACGCCAGAAGGAAAGTCGATGAGGTTGAAGAATCCGGTGGCAAAAGCAGCAACCGAGAGTTTTGAAGGGTATTCATGTGGAACGGGAGCCACAGGAAAAGCGGGACAGACGAGCGCATCCAGACCCAGACTCTTCCAGTAGTCGATAAACTAAAAAGACAAAAACTAAATAATAATCAGTGATCTTACCTTCAGACGGTACTCATCACACATTTCTTGCGTGTAACGTAAATCTGAGAGGTCAGAAACGTATGCACGACAGATCAAAGCTAATTGAGGACTGATTCTAGCAACCAAATGGGAGACCAGCCAGCGGAGACAACGTGGGACTTTTAGAAGCGTCGCAAACTGTCTCAAGTAGGGATCCACGATGTCGTTATCGTAAAGAGCCCGATAGTAGGCTCCTCCGTCCGGCATCAGCAGCTAAAACTAAAGATAAACATAAATAAATGGACGAACACACCTTATAGAAAAGTGTAGCCGCTTCTTCAATGTCGGGAATCTCGAATTTGACCAGGGTATGTCCCTTCGACTTTAGTTTTTCGACAGTTTCAAGAACAGCGCGTTTCATTGAAGGGACGGGTGCACAGAAACCGTCACTATCAAAATAGCCAATTCGTAAGGGTCTGGTTTCAAGGAGAGTCTGAAGAATAGTGAGTGTTAACTGGAAATAAAAGATGCCTGTTGATTCAGTGGAAGGAGTGGAGAGAGTGGTGTTATTTTTCGGTATTCTTCCTTACCAACAGTAATCTTCAATAGACAGATTTGCTCGTCGACACTTTTGGTAAAGAACCCGAAACTGAGTCCAATTCTTCCTCGTCCAGGAACACCACCATGGGAGCCAGATACAACAAAACGGTCTGAAGAAATACGAATGGAATAAACTGCGAGTTACCTTGAGTTGGCTTCAAAGATACCATGCCACAAAAAGCAGCTGGAATTCTCAGACTTCCGGCCAAATCAGATCCAATGCCAAAAGGTGATCCGTTTCCAGCCAAGAGAGCCGCTTCACCACCGCTCGAACCTCCTGGAGATCTCAAGAGATCGTGGGGGTTCTTGGTTGTTCCGTAAACAGAATTGGAACAGACGAAGGAAAGGAGTCCTTGGGGGACATTGGTCAGAACAAAAGGTATCTGAAGATAAGAGTAAAAAGTTAGAAATTGTGAAGACTTACGCCTCCTAACGCCTTCAAATATGTAACGAAAGTACATTCGTCTTCGAGTGGCTGTTCTAGCCATTTTGCCAGACCGACACAGCAGTCGTAGCCTCTCATCTAAATTGATGACTTTATTTTTAAAAGTTTTCTCTTACATGAAAGTTGCTTTTAACACTGAAAGGAACTCCGTGTAGTGGTGGCTTGTTCGACTTCCCGTGCCATTCTTCATCAACATCTTTAGCCGTGTCAAATGCCTGAAAACCTCAAAGCTAAAAAAACAATATATTTACTTCTCTGATGATCTCCGTACAGCAATTCAGCCGATCATTCACTTGAATCATTTTCCAGACATATGCCTCAAGAACCTGGACAGCTGTGTAAATGTCAGACTGTAGAGCATCTGAAATTTTTTTTTTGCAAAATTAAACATGGACTTCAAACCTTTTAGATCAAAGAATGAAAGATCAGTGATTTCTTTATACTTGCTCAACTTTCCTTCATTCACTGTTTCCACCCTTTGTCGCCATTCGGTGAATCCATCTTGTCTCTTCTTCTCCGAACGTTCAATGGCTTTTCGACAGTTGGACGTAGAACCCCATAACTAAAAGAAAAAAGACTTGAAAATATAAAAAAGATTTGGGGGTCTAGACGGTTTTGTTTGTGTTTAGACAGGAAAGACCTACTCTCCAGAGGACGAACTTTATGAATCCGTAGAGGATAGCTAGAACCCAGAGAAGTGAGAAAGTGGCCAAAAAGAGTTCAGAAGTCAAGAAGACACTCACCAAATTGTCCATTTTCTGATTTGTTTGATGCTGAACGGGACTGTCCGAATATAATTGCAAAGTTATAAATATTTTTTGAACGAACAGAAAGCATACATAGCAATCAATCGAAGTAATTATTTATTGATTTTTCCAGCAAAAACGATACATGAACTTGCCTTGGTCTGTTCCATCACGCGTGGGGAAGTCTACAACCCTTGTTGTTCTCTAAACAGCCGGATTCCTCGTGCATTGTCGAAAACCTGTTCTTCGGCGACAATTAGAGTGATATTCAGTCGAGAAGATTGGAAGAGGGGGAAAAGAGATAAAGTCGGAAAGGGAAACTACGCTATCAATCATACAAACAGTGATTCAGACGATCGAAGGATTGTGACCAAAGATCTTTCAAAATAAAAAAATTTCGAGAATAAATAAGAAATAGTCGAAATTGTTCATTATTGCGACATGATCGAATGCTTAAGCGCCTAACCAGATCGCCAGGTAAGAGGGTCGCGGCAATGCGAGGGCGATAGGCAACCGGTGAGGTCACCACGCGGGCTATTTCTAGTTTTCTAGCTGACAGAAGATGAGAGGGTAATACTCGAGCTGGCAACCCCCTGGATTCAAACGCTTTTTCGCGGTAAAATTCTATTTAGCGGGATTTTTCATTTCTTTCAATTTTTCTTCAGAAATTTCGTTTCTTCCCGGTTCTAGGAATTTTATTGACTTTTTTTCCATTTTTTATCTAAAAAAATGAAGAGAGCTGAATGGACAGTTTATTTTATACAAAAAAAACATGGAAGGATGGCAAATAAAGTCAATAGCCTCAAGTCTCGTCTAGTATGACACGGAAATCTATGAAACTACGACCTGACAGGTGAATTGGTTTAAAGGACTGCTTCACATGGGAAAAGGTGGGTCTCAAAATGATAAACTGAGAAGAAAAACGAATAAAATGCTTCTGCAGGCAAGAGAAACGTGACTCAGTCTTGTTACCAATGGCCCGTGAAGATCCAACGCTTTTCGTTCTCCACGAGGAATTCAAGGACCCCGTTCGGACAACAGCGTTCCTCCGTCACTTTGGCATCCTTCCACCTGTTGACGCCATCGGTCAGATCAGATGGCAGAGATTACCTCGCTATCTGCAGCCAGAATCTCTACAATCCCAGGCATCCGTTCTGTCACGGAAAGATCAGAGAAGTCGTGAAGCCCAATGGTAACGTCGATCCACCACGGAGAATCGGCCTACACTGCTGCTCCTCCTCCTGCCGGCTTCTCTGTTTTCTCTCATATGGATGTAGCAGGACGTCCCAATCGCAAAGTGAGTCTGATTCGAACAATAACTCAAAACTGATATAGATTGATTAAAAAGACGTGGTTTATATCGCTTTCTGTCTGGCCAAAGACCTTCGTGTCGCCACTCTTCCAGTCATCATCGGAACAAAGCTCGCCAATGATACCGTTGTCTACTGGTCCCAGAGAATCCGAGAGATAGCATTGGCTGAGCTGGCTGAATCTCCGAAAATGGGCGGATTCGGAGACATCGTCGAAGTAGATGAATGCTTCATGAGAGGACGGCGCAAGGTAAATCGTGGTCGAATGATGCAGGGTAATCGCCTCGGACACCTTGGCCACCGTGTCAATAATTGCCTCAGAAGGTCTCAGGGTGAGTGCATTCGATAACCTAAAAAGATCAGTTTTTGAAGGTCCATGGCTCTTCGGCATGGTTTGCCGTCGAACCAAAGAAGTCCGTGCTTTCTGGGTCCAAGACCGAACTGCCGCCACTCTCATCCCGTTGATCAGAGACAACGTCGCTCCGGGGACAACGATATACAGTGACGAATGGAGAGCGTATCGGCAGGTGGTTCTCCACGGATTCGGATACACAGCTGTAAACCACAGCCAAAACTTCGTCGATCCGGTCACTGGCTGCAGCACGCAAATTATCGAGAGACAGTGGAGGAAGATCAAGAAGCCGCTCCTTCGACTTGGTCCCGGTGTCCGTGAGCGCACTCTTCCGTCTTATCTCGCTCTCCACTGGTGGCTGTCGCAGAATGGTCGCCATGTCTACTCCGATCCCTTTTACCGTCTGATGGAGCTGATTTCAAAGCACTGTTAGCTGTTGTTGTTGATTATAACGATATCAATCGTCAAAAACATTCATGTTGAACCTATAAAATAATTGGGAAGAAAACATATGATAAAACCTGACATATTCGGTTCCATTCGAGGCAGCTGATGCAGAAAACATGCAGAGAAGCGCTATCTTGAAGAAGATGAAGAAAAAGAGCTGTCTTGAAAGATTCTTGATCGTTTGAGGATTGCTGGTCGAAAGTCCCTCGATTTATCCTAAGCTGGTCCTGGAAGTAATCACATAGAATTAAAAAAACAAGCTATAAGAACCTAATCAGTAAGAAACTGGCCTGTAAATGGGCCACGGGGGATTCGGTTGAATCTGAGCCCGTGGCTGTCTTCTTTCCTGTCGAATACGGCCGGCATCTATCCCCGTGGTGCAGGAACATCCCCTAAAAGCAAAGAAATGACGTAAAATCTAGCAAAAGAGCATAATAGCAAGGGAAAATGAACTGTTTGCACGCCTAAGTGGCGTAGTATTTCCGTTTTACGTAGCTGCCATTTTTATGACTTTCAACGAAAAAAAAAAGATAAAAAAAGAGCAAACATGAAAAAGAAACGGAGAAGAAACGAAATTGCTGAAGAAAAATTGAAAAAAAAATGAAAAACCCCGCTAAATAGAATTTTGCCGCGAAAAAGCGTTTGAATCCAGGGGGTTGCCAGCTCGAGTATTACCGATGAGAGCTTTGGGCAAAATTCACAATGTAAGATGGTGAATCGGACAGAATGTGTCAGATATAAACAAACGGTCAAAGGTGGTTAGCCATCGTCAAACAGGGCAATTCGGCATCAAACGCAGACAGATTGACAAAGAGTTCCAGCTGTCACATCTTTTCGAGTAAAAGGTTTCTTCGTCGGCACATTTTCCGTTTCCAATTACTCTCATTTTTTCTACCTATTCTTCTTTGACGTCTCGAGTCATTTACATCCGCTAGCGTTTTACAATTTGTAGGTTTACATGTACAGTTCATTTCTTCACTACTGAACTGAATGATAAATTATCCTGTCGGAAACTTATTGGGAATTATCGTACCTGAAAAATATGAACTGAGATTTGTTATAACTTCCTCTCTGCGTTCTCCTTTCGCGAAGAAATAAGCCGTGTAAGCCATAAAAGTCAGTGGTAATACCAGTTCACTGATTCAATGGATAGTTTTCTTCAGTTGACTCATTCCGGAACATCTGCTCATTAGTTCACTTTTTGAGCAACAAGTAGTTTCCATTCCCGTATTGTGAACGAATGAACAAGACTTCCAATCAAACTGGCGTACTTGATTTCTTCAATTCTGACATTTAATTTTGGCTTTGACGTCCATTGCCTCATTATTGAAGTCCAAAATTTAGAATCTACTTTTTTCTCCGAAATGAAGTGAAAAACTTACTGCTCCCGTCGAATCCATTCAAAAGCCGATGTATGTTGCTTGTGGACATACTTGCCTTTTGTCGTTAGCTAGAAATCGTGAAGCAGCTGTTTAGTCGTACAGTTTCCACCTGTCAATTGCCTTGGTAACTCACTGACTCCCACAGATGCATGTAACATCTTGCACTCACACGTTCAGAGACCTCTCTCCACCAACTAACTTCTCCACAGATGTCGATTGAATCTGTCCCTGTTTGGGAGTGGTGCTGGATTTTCTTCAGTCTTTTATCGTCAGTCGTCCACTGTTTCGTCCTGTTCACAATTCTTCGATCCAAACAGAATTCGTCCAACAGTCTCCTCAAAGGACCTTTCTTCACACTTGTTGTCATCCAGGGCATTCACGAACTGCTCGAAGTGGCCACTGTCAACGGCTTCAACCGGCTTCGCAAGTACCGAATCATCAAGTACGCCGTCGAAGAAGACAACAACGTCGTCGAGTTCCAGTGGTATTGGTTTATCTTTTTGAAAAACATTCTTTACATGGGACATCTTCTCATAGCGGCCAACAGGTGGGTACAATTAGCTTCACTCAAGAAAGCTTTGGATTTTAGACTGTCGGCTCTGCTACTGAGGGGAGTGCACAAATATGATAGAGTGAGTTTCTGAAAATTCAATAAACTTCGCTTGCTTCAACTACAGTTTCCCATCCTGTGTGATAATTGAAAAAAAAAAAGTAAATGAAGTTTTGCAGGACTTTTTTTTTTAATTTTACCAGTTTTAATCATAGATACAGCTGCGAATTCGTGTTTTCAAAAACTTTCTGAAAATGACTCAAATAATCAAAATGCATCCTGTTTTTAGATGTGGAGCACACGAAACATCGTGTTGATGGTCTGCGTCGGCTACGCGATTTCCATCCTGCTCCGTCTGTTCATATTCGATCCCAATGCCACTTTCACGACCATGATCTTCAACGGAACAGATCTGTTTTCCTTTGAACAGTCATCCTATGAGTTTACTGTGAGTTTCCGCTATTTCCACATTTCGGCTCATCAGTTTGAAAACTCCTCGGATATCTGTCTAAGTACCGGATCTGCCATTATTTGTGCTACCTTCTATATCATGTGTTTTGCGATTTCGCGAAAAAATGGATTCAGTCGCTTGTCTGCTGATGTCAGGGTAGGATCTGGGGTCATTTCAGACAAAACCAGTTGCAGAGACAAGAAAGAACCCTTCTGAAATGTGGTGTGGCAACTTTTATTATGATGATACCGACCTCGATTCGGTCAGGAATAGAACTGTATTCTCAGCATGGAAAAAAGAACCAAGAACTGATGAACTTTATCGTCCGATGGAAGTCAGTGTCCTGTCAAATTCTAATAACCAAAGATATTTACAGTATGCTACCGGCTGAGGCTATGTGTGTCTTCCAACCTTGGCTTATTCTAATTACGTGTTCGGTTCTTCGTCGTGCCATGTTCGGAAGGAAGACTACCGTCAGCGAGATGTCTAATTCCCACCAACACATCAAAAACTCTGTTACTCACAGCTAGACTGGAATAAGTATTTTTCTGCCAAACAGTCAATTCTCAAAAGCAGTTCTTTTGCAATAAATTTGTCTATTCGTCTGTTCACTTTCCAGTTTAAGGAATGATCGAATGATGTCCGTAATGATGAAGAAAGCCAGTTCCGTTCGAGAAGGATCTCATAGGAGGTTTTCCACTGAAATCGGGACGACCAGTAGGATGTTCTAAACTATTTTTGAGAGAATGTAGGGGCAATTTACAGCAGTTTTCCTTGACGACGAAGGCTGAGCAGAACGCCAAAGCAAAGACAAAGAGCATGAAGAAGACAGAACGCATTTTGGGCTGTGTCGGTTGAAAAATAGTATGGAGTTTTATAAAGATAGTTCAGAACCAACTAATTGACCCCTGTCGTTATGTCTGGATGATGACGCAGAGGGACGAGTGAAGCATCATGAACAGTATTCATTTGAGAGACATTTCTAGGAGCGACTTTTTTCGTCCCATTACTCAACTTTTCTGGGAAAGAACGACTTTGGTGATCAGTTTACCAGTACCTATTTCGAGAAATCAACATCTCGTCCACTATTGTCATATTCAAAAGTTGTTTTCGACAATGACGCTGCCTCAGTCACCGACATCACATTTGAGTGTGCCATAACCCCATATGCGAGTACCATTTTGACCGTGGACTGATGCGGATCAGCGGTAGATATAAACATCATAACAACTTTTGAGAAAGAACCAGTTTTCCCAAAACAAATCGTCTATAAAATAGGAGCTCGGATTGTGTCCACAATCTGGTAACATGCGCACATTTTTCCTTCTCTTCTTCGTCGCTCTTCTCGTCTTTCCGGCTGTTTTGGCTGTGGGAGACACTGACAACGACCTTCACCGTATGTGTTCTTCTAAATTGAAGTTCTGAATAATTTCAGGCCGTTTTACTGGTGCCTCTGACTTTACTGGAAAGCCAGCAAGTGGTGGTTGGTCTCACGGACCGGGATTGCTACCTCGCGGCTCTTCCACTCCTTATCCACCCGGAAAATAACAGCTTTATCACAATAAATCTATTTCATCCAGTTTGGCTAGTAAAGTTTTTGAAGCTCGAGATAGCTGTCGACTCGTTTTCCGTCGGTAAACACAGGAAACTTCGCAAAAGAGTTCATTTCACAACAACGGGAACAAATTTGAATAATATAGATGACTTGCAATAATATGCAAGTTTTCGACTAAAATGAACGTTTTGGGAGGTTTGCAGTGTCGCGGGCTTCTCCTTCTTCCAAGGCTTTTCGCTTCTTTCCGCGCTGTTCCGGCTGATAGTCAGACGGTGGAACTGCTGAAAGACATTTGTAACATGTAAAACAGTTCCGATTACTTTTGGTATCGTCTTCTAGCTCATCTTCTCTGTCGGAGGATGATTCGTTGTCCGAGTCGTCATAATCAACAAGGCGCTGAGAAAAAGATTTACGATGGTTTGGAACAAAGCAAACCAGTGGCTCAAATTTGATTGGTTCTATCGACTCCTTGTTCTCTTTGTCTCCGTCTTCAGCTGTCCCTAACGAGAACCGAGACGTCTAAAAGACTGAGAATATGTAAAAACGATAATTTACCTTTACTACAATCCTCATGGGTGTCGGGGGACGAGATGTCACCGTTTTTGTGAATGTTCCTTCGTCTTCGTCTCTGATCACCGGTCTTGGTTTGAACGTCGAATCGGCTATTTCCGGCACCTCGTACTTCTATTGAGAACAATTAATAAAAACAAGTTGTATACCTTTTCGTTGTCGCTAGTCAATTTCGTAGAACCATATTTGGGAGGAGCTTCTCTTGAATTGTTGTATTTTTCTTTGAGCACGCTGAAGGTCTGACAATATGTCAACTGTTCGAATTCAGTGTAGTAGTTTTTCATAATATGCTGAACTATGTGGTAACGGTCTTTCTAAACAAACACTTTTGTTGAAATTAAATAAGGCGTTACCACTGCTTCGAAAAAGCTAAGGAATGCTGAATTGTACAAATTGTTGGCATATTTGTACTTTTTGCAGAAGATCGAAACCATGAAAGTGAGGATTCCGTCGTCGATAAGGTGGCGTGTGTAACCTTCGTCGTTCAACAAAGCTACGGTTTTCATGAATTTGAGAGCAGCTGTACACAGAAATGCTTAGAAATATGCAAAAGTTACCTAGGACGAGAGACGGATATTTGCTGCCAATAGTCGCCACAATAGATTTTGACACTTCGACGGAGATGATATGGCGAACAGCAATGCCGGCATGATGTTCTGCGAAGAAAGTGGCCAAGCAGATTATTATGCTAGTTTTATTACTAGAGTAATACGTATCTGTAAATCAAAAGATCTCTAATAATATGAAAACCGGACCATTTTTCAACTTTTCTTCGCAAACGTTGTCGACCAAGGGTTGTAAAACTTGACGGAAGTGATTGCGGAAGAACAGACTGACAAAATGTTTCTGATCCATCGAATTTTCCAGTCCATGTTCTTCGTTGTCAATTAGCGTTTTGATCAGGTCAAAAACGACGCCAGTCAACGGTTCTTCGAGATCCGAATCCTTGATCAGTATCTTAGAGAGCTCTGCGAGTATCGTCGAATCCTAAGACGAAATGTAGGTCCAAACAATGAAAACTAACCGTGTTTGACATAGCATCCGCAACAATGAACTTTAGCAGGTCCTTCGTATCGTGTCCTGCCAGCGAGAGCATTATCTACAGTAATTTCAATTAAGACTAGAAGCAAAGACGTACCTCCAGTGTAACTTTCTGTATAACATGGTTATTTGAAAGGAGATTGGGCTTAATAATTCCAAAGATACCTAAGTCTATCAAGAACTGAAAGAAGAAATGATTGATTACGATGCAAAACTACTGACCCTCAAGATACGTTTTTTCTCGAGCGGCGAGACGAGCTGATTCTCGGCCATTTTGAAGAACTCTTTCAGGAACAACGTGAGATTTCGGCGATGGCTGACAGCTAGTATAGAAGATTCCAAAGTTGAGACGACATCGGATTTGAACGAGGGTGCTCGCTGTAATGAAGCCAGGTAGGATCCTTGGTACGAGCAAACTAACCATCAGAGAGTTGAGAATGTTAGATCTCAGCACGGCCATGTACGACTCCATTGCTACGACCCAGGAGTCTTCGACAAGAACTACAGCTGACAATCGAGGTGGAAGAATAAAGTCCATCAAATACTGGATGCGATATGCTCTTTGGATGCGTTCCCTGAACGTTTATTATTTAACACAAAGCAACTGTCGTACTTGTCTTCGTCGGTAATCCTTATGATAAGTTTCATTGCAGCTGTTTCGTATAGAAATTTAACGTAGTCTGCTGGATGATTTTCGCCTTGTACATGTGATAGGAGCTCGAAGATGATCTGCAAATTGTCCTCCTTGAACAAATGCTGAAACAGAATTTTTCATGGAATGCTGGAAGAAAACCCGGATGATATCTTCCCTGTTGAGCATGAGAAGACTCCGAACGATGGAACTGATGAGAGCGAGCGAGTAGCCATCTTCTAAATCAGCAGTGATGTCGTAGAGATTCTTCAGAGCACTAAGCCAGCTAAAATTCATTGCTTTAATTGTGCGAAGAAGGTTTTACTCTTTTTCCACTAAAATGGTGGCAATCCTGTCCTTGAGCACATTGATTCCTTGCGCTTGGGCGACAATTCTCGCAATTTCAGACAGTGTTCCGAGCTTTATGGGAGGTACCGCAACAGTCTTCTCAAATACTTCATCATCCGAGCTATCCGGAGACATTGGTTCTACCTGATAATTGGCATATTTGGGAAAAAGAGAGCCTTACAATTGCTGGATCTCTTCCAAGATGAAGACAAATGCATTTCCAGAAAATATCGGCTCCTTCTTCTGTTTGAAAGCTTAACGATGCCTGGTAGTCGTCACTCGGCGCGAACATAATAATCGTCCCTTGCGACCTACTGAAATCCATGTAGTTAATGACGGGCCAGTCGTAGCATGTTTTGCCTATAAAAAAAAACTAAAATGGGCTGCCCTCCAAATCTTACGATCTTTTTCGTTGCTGAAATGTATGAAGAGGTTCGAAGGACCGTCTTCTGCACTCAGAGTGACTGTATTGCCCGTTCCACAATCAGTCCATTCGTTGGAATCAGCCAAATGGACATATAATTTAGCTCGCGTGGCAACGGACTAAAATTTTGGTGAAAATTGAAAAATGGTCGGCTTACTCGGTCAATTTCAGCATCGAGGAACATATCCGACTTGATCAGCATGCCTTCTGACGATTTGGCATCATCATGTTCTTCTTTGACGCCCAGTGCTGCGGGGTCTTCAATCGGATTCGTATCCACGCTACTAACCATTCGGGCGTCTAAATAAGTTTCAAATCGTAAGGATAAAAATTTTCAAGCAAAGTACAGCGAAGCATACGCTGTGCGCAATGGTTTTTAGAATGTCGACTAGTGATTTTCATCACATTTCAAAACTAAACAAACAAAACGAGCAGAAAAACGCAAATATGTCAAGAAAAATAGGATAAATGCCGTATTTCTGAGCAGGGATACTGTATCATCCTAATAGTGCACCAACTTTAGCGAGATTTTGAACCACATTTTATTTTTCTAATCTAATTTTTCTTGCATGCGATCCTGCAGCTACATACATAAAAAATGACTAGAATAAACAGTCAAATTTAATGTTTCTTAGTCGCATATATACTTTATCCTTTGGAAGTTGTCTTCTCAAATTTATTTCTGCTTGTTGGTGTCATTGTCCTCATCGGGAAATGTACCGTATTTCTTCTAATAGAAGCACTGCTCTAATATAAGCACCCCAAAACGACCCGATTGAAAAATAGAAGCACAGTGCTTCTATTAGAAGAAATACGGTATCTTGCTTTTCAGTAGGTCTTGTTCTCCACTGCCTGAAATATATTGTCTAAATTTTTTAAAGTAATAACTCACATCAGGATCGAGTGTTTGAGGATTCGTCGGATTGATTTTGTCGGTCGACTTCACTGGCCCTACTTTCGGTTCCGAAGCAGCAGGCGAAGAATGTCTAGCTGGCTTCTACACTTTTGAGACGAGCTCACAAACGAATTTTGTGGCTGTGGTTTTTTTTCGATTTCACAGACGAATTCTGTTGCTCCTATGCTTTCATTTTGCCACACATGCTCACAAGAATCTGAACCGGAGATCACGGCAGCGATACTGTGGCTCACTAATCCGAGACGCAGTAACGGAACCTTTATACTTTAAGTAGACTGAATGATGATTGACGTAACTTTTTTGTTTCAAACAGCAAACGTATTGTAACTACAGACAGATAGACAGGCTTGTTGATTCTGGATTGTTGAGCTGCGCTGCGGCCAGGTTGGACTTTGCGGCGTGAAAAAAAAAAATCAATTTCGCATTTTTTTCTGATTTTTTTGGTTTCCAAATACGTCCCCGATTAGATTTAGTTTTGTCATCAGAAAAATTGGAAGAAAATCGAAAACTGACGACAAAAATAGAAGAAAATGCGGTTTTTTGACGAAATTCGGTAAAAATATCAGTTTTCTTCGATTTTCATCGTCAGTTTTCGATTTTCTTCCAATTTTTCTGATGACAAAACTAAATCTAATCGAGGGACGTATTTGAAAACAAAAAAATTGCGAAATGAATTTTTTTAGCCCGCCGCAAAGTCCAACCGGGCCGCGGCGCAGCGCAGGTTTTCAACAAGCCTGCAGATAGACGTGTAGAGAGACAAACGTCAATCCATAACAAGAAGATAGGTAGGGCGCGTCAGAAGTCGTGTCCCGTAGTACTACAGCTACCCTTCAAATTGATCGAATCGTTCCAAAAATTTTACTGGAGGTAATCGACCCCGAAAAAAAATATTGAGAACTTTTGGGACAGTTTAGATTATTTGACTTCTTCCTCTCGGTGGACTCGAACCCTGGGCGCTCCAGCGTGGTTAACGCACTAGCACTGCGCCATTTTTTCAAAAATTTAAAAGTCGAATAACTTTTGGCGCGAAAGAGTAAAATACGTTTTTCAAAAAAAGAAAGATGCGTCCCGATGAGCTTAGTTTTTTTGTAGTTGATCATTTTTTTGTATCTCCTAACCTCAAAAAGTTATCGCGAAAATACGTTTTTGGGCCGATTTTAAAAGCTACCGTAACCTTTGATCCCAAAATCTAAACTGTCCCAAAAGTTGTCAATATTTTTTTTTCGGGGTCGATTACCTCCAGTAAATTTTTTGGAACGATTCGATCAATTTGAAGGGTAGCTGTAGTACTACGGGACACGACTTCTGACGCGCCCTAATATTTTCGAATATGTAGAAACACTTATTAGAACTGATTTACAGTGAGGGGTCCGGAACAGAAAACTAATTTCTCCTCAGCGAAGTACAATATGAATTGTAGTGAGAACTGTTCATTGCGAAGAACTAACTTCCGAACTGTGAAAGTAAGAATGTAAGTCGTTCAGCAATTCTCTCCCTCGGAAAAGGTAGCTCTGCCAAAAGAGACTCCACCACGATTTCCTCGTCGTCTACTTCGATCGAATTATATGCAGAGATGATCTTCAGGTCGTACTCCTTTGTCCATTTCGGTTCAATTTTCTGCTTCACATTAGATTGGTTCAGGGAAAAGGGTACCTTCACTGGACTGACTTTCTTCACTACCGGTGTTTTCTTCTGCTGGATTCGAGAATGAGGAGCGCTTCCGACTGGAAAGACAAACTTCGGCTTCTCGAATTCTGCCATCACATAGGTGCTTCCGTTGTTCACGTACAGATTTCCATTGTGGATCTGTAAATAGTTTCTTAGAGAATTACAAAGAAAAACAAAGTTTCTTAGAGAATTACATTACAAAGGCCTACATGAATTTTATTTCTTCTTTTGGACGGTACCGGTCCAAGAACCCGATTAACGTCGACGAATTCAACTCTGTTGTTGATATTTACTCCAGTCGTCAGATCCAAAAACTCTATTTGTGAGTCGTCGACTCTGAAAAGATTTCTCCTCGAGATCAATTCGAAACGTACTTTTCATCAAATTCTGCTGGAAATTTCTCTTTGATAAACTTCCAAAGAGGTGGAGCGTCGATGAGCAAAGCCTTAATTTTGTCACAAAACTCGATAGGCGAAAGATCTTGTGAAGAGACTTAAATGTTCGTTCTTCAGGAAACCATTTAGGTACTTACAGGCTTGGATCAGCTTGAACAGGAGCTTGGAAGATTTGCTGCTTTTGTACTTGGCTCTCATCGTATACGCCTGAAGACTTTGGTATAAACAGTCAAAAAACACAAACTCACATCTATTCCCATGATGATGTCCAAAGCTTCTTTATATGACTTTCTCATGGGGTTTGCGAACATTTGCAGAGGAAGTTCCGACTCGGGAAAGAGACAAGCGATAAGACATGAGACCTCTGGAAAGTCCATGTTCAGAATTTGGTTCACTTTCAGAACAATCTAGAAAAATAACTTCGGTACGAATAAGGTATACCTGGGTGGGACAACTCAGTTGTTTGAAGACTTCCTGAACCTGATTGTACAGATCTCTTCTCAAGAGTAGGCGTTTTCTAATGTCGCTGAAGATGTGTCGACAGAGAATATAATCTTGTCGTCGACGATACTCCGGGTCTTCCATTCCCTCCAACCCATCTTGTGCCATTTCGGTCCGCGTTCTTTTTCTCCATTTCCGTGTAGGGGAACTGGGAATCAATTGATTTGGCAAAGAATTGTTAGAGTTCTGAAATGCACGATATAAAAACCAACTACAATATGCACCGTAGCTGATGTCGAAGGTTCTTCGACGTCCTCGCCTTCATTAGAAAGACAGTTCTCGACGAAAGACTGGACTTTTTCTTCCACAGTGGCTGTCTTTGTCAGGTTGCTGAAGTCCGTCGGAAACAGATTTCTTCTCATTGTCACCTTAATTCTGAGTTTCTGTGGCAAAAGGAATGACAGACCTTCGAAAAAAGAGCCTTGGCCATCACAGTATCAGCTCGCATCAAACTCGGACTCTGCGTGACGTTATCATCTCGAGGCGTTCTCGGAGGAGACATCTGATCAAATCTATCAAAATAAACAAAAAGGTCCTACTCTTGAACATGCTCTTGGAGGAGTAAGAGTTGTTTCGTCGAAGTCATTTAATTCATCGGACAGACATGTATGAACTCCAGGTGTCAATGGGATGAATGAGTTCTAAAAAATCTGATCGATGTAAAAGCTGAAACATACAGAGCATTCAGTATTGACTTCCAGGGGAACTAACAATGGCATGTCTCTTGACAAGTCTTGGAATTCAAAAGTTTTCACTTGTTGTGTCTTTATAGATGGGATGGTTTGTTTCTGAAGCAGGACATTTTAGAAAAAAATACAGGTGAAACAGAAAAACCTTGGGCGAGTTGCTGTCTTCTGACTCGCTACTGCTGATATAAAGCTGATCCCTCAACTGCTCCATTTTCTTATTTTTGCTGGGACTGTTCTCCTTCATAGCTCTTCTCTTCCTGATGATTGGAACAAACTTGGTCGGATTACTCTGCTTTCGCCTATTTATTTTTGATGGAGATTCCGGTTCGCTCTGAAGATGACGCTCTCATTTATTTGTACAAATCAACCAACTTACTGCTTCTTTCAATGGACCAGTCTCTAAAAGAACGTTTTTCTCATGAGATTGTTCCACCTCTGTCGTTTTCTGCAACAACCAATATGGGGAAAATTCCGAACAAAATAAAGTACAAGGAGGAAATAACCAAATGACCATGAAGGAATAGAGATTTTATTGAAAGACAACACTACCTCTGGTATCTGCGTGACATACAGTTCGGATGGCTCATCTTCACTCAATGCTTCGATGTCCACAAACGTATCCGGTTCAGAGACTGATTCCTGTAAAAGTCACAATTTAAAGCTTCGGATTTCACCAACCGGTGGTAGAGGAGTGACCTCCCTTTGTACTACATTTGGTATTTGAAAGGAAGACGGAACCTCTTCGGGTGTGTCTTGGATCTGACAACAAGGAGTGATCAAAGATTTGCAAACTTACCGCAGGCGGCAGATGTTGCTCTTCAGGAGGAGTTTGCATGATGACAAGTTGCTTTCCGTTCAGTTGGATCGGCTGCAGCCTTCCAGCTTCGTCGCGAATGAATACGGTCATGTTGTTCGGTAGAACTATTGTACTGCTGTCCGGTGACGTCTGTAGGTATTAATGTTGAAGGACTGGTTGTTTACAAACCATTGTAACTGAAAGCGAATTTACTTGGTCCAGAGATCCGATGTCTGAAGGAAGATGTGTAGGACTAGCCATCCTCAATGAACTGGAATCATTTCTTACTTGTTCAAGATGCCCATCGTTGAGTCGAAATTGGGAGAAGAAACTCTTTGGGAATTCTTTATGAATGGAATCAGACATACCTCATACCAGCAAGGTTTCAGCTCGTTTGGCCAAAGAGCCATAGACGTTGTGCACCTGTATAACGCCTCGTTTTCTACCTTTACACGTGGGTTATTGTCTTGTGCATTCTAAAAAAAAGACGTTTAGAAGGGTTAACAAAACTCTTACCAGTATCATCTTCTGGAGAGGATTCGCAAAGGGAGCCTTTCGGAGATTGCCAAGGTGATCCCCAATCTGGTTTGGAGTCCTGGTCGGAAGGAGATTTCGATGGATTTGATAGTATCGGCCCTCACTGTTGGCCATGTTGCTGTTGCTGACATATCCGAATTGGATGAGCCCCAGAAGTAGAAGAGTGTCTTCTACACTCGTCCAAGTTGAACGAGATCTCTTTGGATGTGGTTGGACGTATGGAACAAGACTGGGATAAAGGAGAGCTTTGCTTCGTGACATGGCCATACATGCTTCCGGACGAGGAAAGAAACCTCCAAGAAATTCTCATTTTCAAAGTTCATCAAGACTTACCAGCCCAGAGCGGAGAGTTTTGCCATCTGGCTACGTTGTCAGGAACTTTCGGGATGCTCATGATGTCGTGCATCGATGCAATAGCATCTGCCATGTTGGAAATGTTGAACATTGACTTTCGATTATCTTCTCGAGCAATGACATCTAAGCTGTCCAACTCGTTCTAAACCTTTATACAAAACATCCATCTTCTACGACTTACAAACATAATCTGGTATTTGTTCAAGACACTCGTTCTCGCCATCCGATCATCGTGGTAACAGACCAGAATAGTTTGCGTAAGCAATTGAACATGCTGAAAACTCTGTTGATCAAAAGGAATTAAAGGTACCTGTTCTAGTTGCGATGTCAGTTGGTCGAGTTCCGTCTGTTTGAATGTAACTGGTCCTTTTTTGAGAAGACTACACGATTCGTCGTTAGGCATGTCCACATCTCTTTTGACCTTGTTCTGGTCTCTTTTTGGCAAACGTCGAGTCTTGAATTCTTCTCTCAGTCGCTTCTTTTCCTCCATCGTCTGTATTTTATCCAGGTCGTAAGCATCAGCCATCAGTACCTTTAACTCTCTTTCTAAACACAACTCCAATCCAGTTCCGTTAAAATCTCACTTGGCATGACCGTCTTTTGTGTATAGTTTTCCAACTTTTCCTGATCATCTTCAATGTCTTCCGCCTCCGCCTCATAATTATAGTCAGGATCCTCATCCAGTTCGTTCCACTCTCTATACAACCAATCCGAATACAACTCGTTTGTTGTATCCGCCAGTGGATCATAATTGGCAGCACTGTTCAAATTGACGTCTTGACCAGAAACTTGCTAAGTTCGTTTTTATTTCTTCAAAGAAACCACTACATACCCAACTGTTCCAATTTTGCATGTTGTCGAAGAAATCATCGCCAATTTCGGTCAATCCTTCCAATTCTTTTTCGACCTCAATAGCGTCATTGTCTTCTTCGAGATGTTCTTCGGAGGAAGACGAGGATCGAGACTCTGCGTCACTCTGATCTTCTACATAATCATCGTCGTCTGAACAATGTTTTTTTGACCAAATATAACTTCCCCACCTTCATCGTTTCCAAAGTCTTGGACGTATAAAAAGTTTGGAGGACGATTAGCCAAAGCAGCCACTTCGACCGGTCGAAGAGGCATATTCAGCATTGTCTTTGACCGAGTGAACTTCTGGGCTGGCAGTTCAGATGGGTCGGCTATTCCTGCAGCCACTTTCAACAAAGTACTCGACTCTTCAGATCGTATAATGTTCTGCAAATGACTTTTTGGATTAAACTCTAACTGGAGAACATACTCTCACAATCGCCTTGCTCACTCTCCTCGGGATCTTGAACTTTTCAGTGGCACCTTCTAATAACTCGTCGAAATGTTTCAATTGTTCCGTATCCAGGTCATTTCTGTCAGAAATTTTTTTTTGTCTCTCTTCAGAACTTACGGGAGAGACTGTGTCCTCTTCGATTTAACTGTTCGTTTGGAAGATCGATTTAATTTGGAAGATGATGGGAGCATTTTCTTTGGAGAACTGTTCGCCCTTGATGTTGAAGGCATGTCCATTTTCCTGGAGCCGTGTTTGAAAGAAAGAAAAGAAAAAGAAGAGAAAATGTTTGAAAAATGTAAACTCGCGGCCGATAGCCAAAGTCGGTAAAACCGCGCACTGGTTGCAGAAAACTGTGCACCGACAGTTCTACTTGTAAAATATTTTCTTCTGCGAAATTTCTGACGCCATCTCATTCAGAAGACACTGCCACAGCTTTCGCAAATTAACCTTCGCTTTCTGGTACAGTTAGTAAAAGAGATTTTTTACAACTGAGGTTTTTGTTTGTTATTGTGTCCATTCATAGAAAAAGAAAAAATGATGGAAACTCGTAGATCCTGGGTCCGTGTCGGGAGAGTAACATATGAAATTGTCTAGTCCTAAAAGGGGAGATACAGTAAATACAATCAGTAATGGCTCTGATAGTGCTGACTAAAAGGGGCAGGTGGTCCTGACTGAGAAAACTGGGTCAGCAGTTGACGAACTTGTTGATCGCCATGAGCAACCGAGTTGGCATCCTTCTTCGGGATCACACTTCGGAAATGTTTGCATCGTCTCGAATGATGCATAAACATTTCGACAATTGGCTGGTTGTTGGGAATCATGACGACCAATTGGAGGAATCCCTTGAAGACATGTTCAGCCTGAAAACTTCTGTTGAATTTGTTTTTCAACAATCCTACTTCCATTCGATCCATTTCGGAGAAGGAGCTGTAGTTGAGTCTTTTGCTGATGGCATTAGCAAAGGCTTCGTAACACTTTTCAAAGAGATCTATCGTCACCACGTGGAAACGTCTGTTCTGCAGTGGTGCCCAGTTTAGATGTTGACGGAGCTGAATTTGGTTATATTCCGAAATATTATTGAAACGTACTACGCTTAGTTTGGGAGGTGGTTGTGTGATTAGACTCTGCAGTGACGGAACATTGCTCTGTGTCATAAACAGCCTGGCCTGATTACGAACTAATTCTGGCGGGAGATTTGAATGATTCTTTTTGGGCGGTAAATGTTCGTCGCGTGAGTTGGCCAGATAGTTTATTCTAAAAACATCTATTTTTATTCAAAAAAAAATAAAAACTCACTGATAACATTGTCTTGCAATGTGGAGTAGACTGAAGGGACAATTGATAGATTTGTAGGCGTTTTCGAAGAAGTCAAAAGCAGTTTCCATAGAAAAATTGCGCACGACTAAATCCGTGAGCCAGGTCACATCGTCTTTGTACATGTTAATTCGTTGCTGGTTCTGTTTTATCGCCTCTTCGTACTGTCTCATATGAGCTCCCATTGCCAGTGTTCCGGCTCTGTAGGCCTTTATGAGTGGAGAGACGTACTGTCGGCTGGATGCTGCTCCTCCACCGCTGTTCGACAATTGTGGGGCAGAATGACTTTGATGGAGACCTGCTTGGTTCGAATAGTCAGGAGCCAATTGGGCGTGAGAACTGCTTTCAGGATATTGAGGGAAGACAGGTGCTTGCATTGGGTTAAAGACGGGAGAGCTGGGAGTCATTCTTCTTATGTATGGGTTTTGATTCATTTGAACTCGGTACCCTGGAGCTCCGGGATAGCTAGCCATGTGTTGCAGTTGTGGGGCTTGACCAGAAGCTTTTCTCATGTTTGGCTCCTTTTCCTTCTCCTTCCACAAGTCTTCATAATGATGAGAACACTGGAAGAGGATGTCGGCAGAAATATCTCCAGTACTCTCATGAGCTCCTAATATTCCGTCACAAGCCTTCTCCAGATCTTCCGACGAGTGTTCCTTGCATCGAGAAATAGCTCCTCTGATTTCAGGTGTCGACAACATTTGAGCATACGGCAGAATGGCCAGAGAGAGAAGACAAGCCTGTTTGTCGGCATCAACATGTCCAGCTTGAATGGCCTTCTCGGACAGTTGAGCCATCTCCGAGGGAGTAAAATGGAACTCCCAATAGATTTCACGAACAATCTCGTAGCCAACTTGACCAATTTCGGAAATCTGCTGTTGAATCCACGAAACTTCGGAACTGTAAGTTCTCAGGATCCAATTCGTTTTCTTGCCCTTATTTAGAACTCCAAGCCCGTAGAGATTGATCAGAAGAGAGCAGACGTGGAGGTTCCTTTGAATTCCTAAAGATTTTTGAATGAGATTGTTTTATTTTGAAAGATACCTCCGCCAGGAACATGATTGAAAATGCTGTTTGGATTCCCTCCGGCCACGGCCAAAACTCTCTTTCCGAGATCGAACATAAAGGTAGAAAAGGCGTCTGTAGCATTGGCCATGAATCGAGTCTTGAGTCGCTTTCCTTTCGAAACGTGAATCACAGATTTCTTCGACTCTTGCTGCTTGTGTTGACTAAATATCCGCCGTGAGAAAAGTGGAAAGAGAACTAACTTGAGGACGGATGTACTCATCAGTTTCTTCAGAGCCACTTCTTCTTCAGTTCTATTCGGACATTGTTCTTGTGGCTCATCCTTCTTCTTGTTACATTCATAGGGGAAATGAGGTCGCTGTCCTGGGAAGTATTTCCTCTTGGAACAGGCGTCTTTTAAAAAGAAGAGCGAGTTGCAAAAGTATTTTCTGAAACTCTTACATTTGCAAATATTTTGAACCGATCCTACTTGTACAATTGATGAATTCTGGGGTCCAGAAGACGATCGAGAATGATGCCCAACTTTTCTTGGTCTTCCTTGAAGCTGACTAGCAAAGTGATAGCGAGGTTTCCCTTTGAAAATCTTATGGACTCTGATAGCATTGGATAGTCTAGATCAGAAATCGGGACTCGGACACCAAGGGAGTTCACAGCAGCAGCTAAGGCCTTGTCGTCATCCTCGGGAACACGTCCTCTTTTTGGTTGATTGGCTCGATACATTTGCGGTTGACTGAATAGAGTTTGAAGGAAAATGAATCAGATAAACCTCTCGTATGTTCCCATTGTTCGGTACTGGTCGAACTTTACCACATTGTTTGAGTAGCTCAACTCTTCCAAAATGAAGTTAGCCAGTCCAAGAGGAGGGATTCCCTCGCATTCGACAATATCACGGATTCTGTCTGCACATTCTCTCATAAGGATTACTTCTGTTTCGGTGATATCTATCGACTGAAGCACTTTTAGCAGCTCGTTCTCCTGAAAGATATATGTTGTATATTTTGCTGTTACTTTACCAAATAGTGTTCCTTGACCTGTGCATGTTTCGAAGTCATCGGGAATTTGCCGCATAGAAGAATCTTCACAAGGAAGGCAAATAGCTGCGACTGTGCCGCCTTATCCCTGTTTTTCAATAGAACTTTCGAAATAAGATTCGTCTTCTCTAGAGTCTCTATTCGATGAAGTGTACTGTTGTGTAGCTGTTCGAAGTTGTTCTGAGACGCGGTCCAACTCGTACTTGGGAAGTTCTGTGTTCATTAAAATAAAAAAGATAAAACAAAAACTACCTGTTCATTATACATCTCTACATGAGAAAGTACAGATTTCATCAGATCCATTGCCATAGGTATCGCATGTTCTCCGTAGCCATGAACTGCTGCTGCTTCACATTGAGCAAATCGAGTCTCCAGCGGATCCATAGGTGAATGACAGGCAGCCAAAACTTGAGCAACGTCGCCGGCTGGGAAGACAGCTTGCTACAACAGTTTCTTTGAAACGCTTTCAGTGTCAAACTCACATTGTCTTCTTGGTCGCTCTCCTGCCCAGATTCTGACGACTCATCTCTTTGAAGTCTCCTACTCGGACCCTGGTTACCTCGTCGTCCTGTTCTTCTCTTCGACTTTTTCTTTTTCTGCATTGAATTCTTCCGTTGCGGGCTTTGCGGTGTCGGTTCAGGAAGCAGTTCTATGGTCTGTTCAGGCCATTTCAGCCACTAAAGTCGACGAGTTTCAAAGCGAAAAACTTAGATCTTACTGCATGGAAAGGTTCGATGGAAATTCCTCTAATTTCGAAAGATTGCATTGCTTGACAGACGTTCATGGCCGAATAGAAGCCAGGGAAGCAATCTATGGTGAATCGGGCGTTTTCAGCAGAAAGAGTCTGTCCTCCTTGATTGACAATGGTCGCCATGATACTGCCAACCAGAGAGTCTTCTATACAACTACTTTTGATAATCTTGAAGATTCTGTCGGCCGACAGATTGTGGTATCTTTGAAGATGATCGAAAAGCTGTTCTCTGTAGGATCTGTCAGCAGCTGGATTCAAGGCTATTCTTCGCCACAGATTGACCAATTCGTCACAGAGCTGGCCAATATTCAACTGACGTGACTGATTGTCATCTGAATCTTTTGTTAAAAAAAGACAATTAAACCGAACCTGAGATCATCTGCCAGCGACCACTTTGAACCAATTTGTAGCAGTACCAGTGCAAGAGAACGAGTCTGTTCGCAATACATTCTTCTGTGGCGACACGGAGCAACGAGATAGCATTTGGATCTTTCCGTTGCAGCATTGATTTCATCATCACAATGAAGTTTTGCATAGCTTAATATGGATTCGCTGAGGAAGCTTTTACGGAAGTTACCTGGTGGATCCAGATTCGCAAATGGTTGTAGATGTCTTTGGAATTCTTGCGAAGAACTGTGTCTCGTTGAACTCAGCTCGTCAATGGCATGAGCCAGATTCTGTTTCATGCAGAAACTTTGAAGTTGACGACGGAACATGTCGTGTAAAAGAGGCTCATTGTAACTCATCACGGCAATCTATACGTTTCTTTTGTTTACCCTGACGAAAGACAACTTACAGCATCATGACCGCCATCGGTCGGATCTGGTGCTCCGTACGAGTTGTTAATTTCCGACTTGGGATCACTGAGTTGGTCGAGAAGACGCTGTGCCATGGGGAGATGCTGAAAGTGATTGTTGTTTGGATCAAATATCAAAACAAAGGAAATTTGAAACTGACCTCCCGAGGAAGCTCGTTAATTAGATACTGGGCAAACTTCTTCAATTTGTTATCGTCCAGTTCATTTATGGCATCCCAAATGGTCACTCGATATTGAACACGATGTGGTTCATGCAATCGAAAGTTGATTAGAGCACAGACGTGAGAACACCATTCGCAATGGTCTTCACATGAACACTTGCTGTATATCACTCGACATCTGAACATATTTACCCGTTTTTGAACTCTTCTCCAAATAAACCTATCGACTTTTATGGAAACACTGTACGTTTTCGAGCTACCCAGCAAAACTTCATCTTGTACATTGGCCGAAATCAGATAACCTGAAGTGGATATGACCATTTTCACTCATCTCTCTTACCAATTTGAACGGCGTTGGACACATATCCATTTTGGTACAGCATTATTCCGTGATTAAAGTTATCAGCTTTTCCACTGGCCATTACACTGAATCTCTTATTTTCAGTGTTCTGAAGTATTCGTACCTGTACAGTCTTGAATCGTCAAGATTGGCGGGGAAACAGTGGTAGACAATCTTGAGGAAAAGAGTGTCGGGAAGAGTGTCCGAAATTGGCAGATGTTCTACATCTTGAGGATAAGGATACATCTGAAGAGAGTGTCTTTTTGGCTAGCATTTTCTTACCTTGTTTCTTTTCAACATGTTGATACTGCGGTAAATATGTTCCAATTGATAAAAGGCCAAATGTTTGGCACATGTTCTAGCTGCTATTTCGGCCAGACTAGAAGACTGTCCCGACACGCCTAGATTCGTAGATTTAAAAAATTCAACCTTTGAGTACATTTCAGAGGACGAAGAGTCGATGCCGACTGTTCGGAAACTAGGCGATTCTTCGAAATTCCGAAGCCTTTCAGCATATGGGAAATATGAGGAACATCGTGAGGGACGACGGCGTCTCTCCAGTCCCAGTTCAGTCCGTCGGACATCGAACCAAACGAGTCACCATCGGAATCTCCTTCGAAACGCTCGGAATCTTCAAATGAAATCGAGTCGGCATCTTGGTTCCCACCAGCGATTTCTCGGTCGGCTGCTCGGACGAGCCAGTCGTCCTCACCGTCCATGGCTGTAAGAAAAAGGGTAAAGAATGGAATCAATGTCAAGGACAAAAAGTTCATTTGATAGACACATCTTTTTTGGGAGCATGGAAGATAACCTTGCTTGTTGGCGGAAAAAGTTTGGAAGTAAATTAACTTGAACTTATATATTTTGCCCGATTGAGAATCTCAAGGAAGAGCAACAAAACCATTGAAAATAGGTTACTGGGTTTTGACCTATATCGGAAAATTCGGTATTTTTTATTAGTAAAAGCAAGAATATAAGAGACTATAAAAAGAGAGGAGTAAAAAGCACAGGTCAAAAGATTCAACATACTATTTGATTACATTGTCTCTCCCTCACTCGAAGCAACTATTATAGGAGATCAACCTCTAATTACCCATTGGAAAACGGCATTTAGACTGAGAAATAACTCTTTTTAAAAAGCAAAAAAGGAAATGAATATAGACTATAACTAGGCGAAGAGGACCACGAGTGGACATCAGTGGTCGGCAGAACCGGGTCGTGCCGGTCGTGTAGCCGCGCTGCGTCTCTCCCGTCAGCCTGCCCTCTCCGAAGAGCGGACACTCTCTATAGCCCCACAGCTGATTCTTTCGTGCTCGGCGGTGTTGGAGAGTCGTGGTCGGAACTTTGACAGCAATTCATGCATAGGAGGAAAACTAGAACGAGGGATGGGAGTAAGCGAGGATAATCGGATGGCAGCCGATATTTGACTCGGATTATTTATTACGTTGTCTAAATAATCCAAAATGGAATGAGATCGCCTTTCGCAAGAAAAAATTCCTTCGAACAAATCCGGTCTTCTGAAAGACCAAGTAAATTCACCATTTACCCGTCATTTATTTTTTGTTACAGTAACCGCGCGCCATTTCGAACGGCGGAAAAATTAAAAGTTCAAAGGTTCTTACGAAACGAACTTCTTTGGCCAAATTGTTCTAGTTTTTGTGTTTTTCGGTATTGCTCTCTTGGAAATCTTTTTACATGCAAAGTCAAGCCGACGTTGCAATTTGAAAATAGTTTTCGCTCATAAAAAGATACGGATTTGTGGCCAAATATTCATTCTGAAACGTTATTAATGTTTTGTTCTCTACAATATGCTCAAAGAAGCCCAATCTTCCTAGTGAAACCATGCTGTAAACATCTTGATACCTCACCTTTCCTTGGAAATTTTGTGAAAACAATTTTTTCCAGAATGGCTCAACAGCAAGTTAAGAAAACTGCTCAAGAGCAGGCCTTTGCCGAAGTTATCGCCGCTCCTGCCCAAGAAGAAGATGCAATGGGCTATACTGTAATCGACAAATTGGAGGTAAGACTTTTCTTTGATTTGTTCAAAGCTGATATTTAGCAAGCTGGTTTCACGAATACCGATATTAGAAAACTGAAAGAGGCCGGATACAACACGATTGAGGCCATTGCCTATGCTCCTAGAAAAGAACTCATAACGGTCAAAGGAATCAGCGAACAGAAGGCCGAAAAGCTGTTTGTAAGTTTCGCATCTTGTTGTTCTAAAAAAAAACAATTTCCGACCGAAGCAGTCAAGCACGTCCCCATGGGATTCACCACCGCCGCCGAAGTCCATGTGAGGAGAAGCGAGCTCGTTCAGATTCGTACAGGATCCCAGGAACTTGATAAACTGCTCGGAGGAGGAGTAGAGACGGGCAGCATCACAGAGGTATTACGATTTATGGGCTCCAAAGACAAAAATTTGCAGGTTTTTGGTGAATATCGTACTGGAAAATCACAACTTTGCCACAATTTGGCCGTTATGTGCCAGCTTCCTGTCGAAATGGGCGGAGCTGAGGGAAAATGTATGTGGATTGATACGGAAGGCACTTTCCGCCCCGAAAGGCTTCTCAATGTTGCTCAACGATTCAACATGGACGGAAAATCGGTTCTCGAGAATGTAGCTGTTGCCCGCTGTCACAATTCGGAACATCAGCAAGCTTTGCTCACTGCCGCCAGTGCTATGATGTCGGAGAGCAGATACGCCTTGCTTGTCGTTGACAGTATCATGAACCTGTTCAGGTATTTTTTTTTCCATTTCCCTGCAATTTCAACTTCTTAGAACTGACTACTCGGGTCGTGGAGAACTCGCAGCAAGACAAATGGCTCTAGCCAAGATGCTCAGGACGTTGATGCGGCTGGCTGATGAGTATGGTGTCGCCGTAGTTGTTACTAATCAGGTAAAGTTTAGTCGAGTAATTTAGAGGCTTTAAAAAGTTCGTTTCAATAATACAACGAATTCTATGAAAAAGTATTATATTGCACTTAAAAAATTGAAAACAACATAAAAGTCGCTATACAATCACAAGAGTTCAATCAAGTCCAATAGTTACCAAAGCCATCTTGTCTATGGACTCCCAGCCACCGAAGGACGCCGTCGCTGCTACCGCACAGACTGTTGCCGTCACAGTCAAGTCGATGATGGCTGGAACGACCGACTTTATCGTCAACGTTCCCACCGCCTGCACTGTTCGTGGACTGAAGGTGCTCATCGCGGAGAAGTCCAACATCTTCCCGGAGAAGCAGATGCTACTCTACAACGACAACGAGCTGCGCGAAGACGAGTCCCGTATAGCCGACTACGGAATGACGACCGACTGCCAGATCACGATGACGGTCAACATGAACACTGGCGTTACAAAGCAGAACGCAAACGTCATCTTCTACGTGCCGATCGATCTGCCCAAGGACAACAAGATTCTGCGCTCAACGGTCAAGAACTTGACGTCGGTCAAAGGAAAACACGTGAATCGTCCGAAGCGAGTCGTGGAGAATGCTGATAGTTCGCAGCAGTGGACCTCGGAAAAACAGCTGGAAGTGGAGTTGACTCGAAACAGGATGAAGGCCCTGATGCGCAAGAAGAACAAGACTCGTCTACTGTCGCCTGGTGCTGCCACTCCAATCGACGGCGGTTCTGTATTGGGATCAAGGAACCATTCACCCACTCAGACGCCACCGAACGAGTCCAACAGTAGCCACACGTCTCCGAGCTCTGCACTCGGTGAAGAAGAGTCGACAGTCACTGAGAAGGAGCTCCGTCTCTTCTTCGAGCCGATGGAAACCAAGGAACAGCTCAAGCGTCTCCAGAGGCAGAAGATGATGCAGCCACCACAGAGTCTGGAAGAATTAGAGAAGCTGAGAGAAAGGCTGTCCCAGATCGAAAAAACGTCGTGCAAGACATGTGGAAGGAAGATTCCACCGGCAGAACAAGTTCTTCGCTGCCGATGTGAGAAGCTGTTCTGCAAAAAGCACCGCGAGCCGAAGGAACATCAGTGCAAGATCGACTACAAGCAGACGGGACGCAAGAAGATCAACAAGTGGATGCCGAAGGTCGGCGAAGGCGGAGTCAGAAAGGGAAAGGCTGAGTGAAAGACTACAAATGCATGATCAATAAAAAAGCGAAAACAAGCCTTTTCCTAACTCTTCTACCTTTGGGTGTTTAAATTAACGTACAAGTAGGTGTACTGTTGTTATCTGTCAAGACATGAAGGCTATTTTAGAGAGACTTCTAACACTCAGATTTCGTTTTGCAGGTGGTCGCTCAAGTCGATGGAGGTGGAGGTGCCTATCAGCCGGACCCGAAAAAACCCATTGGAGGACACGTTATGGCCCACATGACCACTACTAGGTTTCTTTGCTCTTCTTCCCACCAGTATCTAACAACACCCTTAGATTGGGACTGCGTAAAGGCCGTGGTGAAACTCGAATCTGCAAGGTACACCAGTCGCCTTGTCTTCCGGAAGCCGATGCCACTTTCGCCATTACTCCTCACGGAATTGATGACGCCCAGGATGCATAGATATCGTCTAACGTTTGTATGTCTGTATATTTTTCGATTTGCACTTTTATTTTTCGCTATGGATCCTATAGACCGTTCCATCCTGTGCATTGTTATCGTTATTTCTCAATTGAACGTTCCATTTCTATCTAGTTTTCTCGAAATTTCAAACCAAGCCTTCGATTACTTTAATTGCTAGCTTCGGACTACAGTTCTGGGCTGACAGAATAAAAGCCTAAAGTGACCAAGAAGCTAAATCTGTCTATCCATTCAAATGGCTTCCCAGTTGCGTCACAACGTCTAGCGAACGAGTACAGCTGTTATTTGGGCGGGAAAAGAGGACAGTCCGCGGCGCTATCTGGTCTGACCCGGGTTTGTAACCAGATGCGCTCCTCTACTAACCCCAATAGCCGTTTCCAAATAATCCATCGCCAATCGGCTTCTTGTCCACCGGTTTCTCTCCAGCCCCTCTGGTCATTTCCGGGTGATTGATAAAAGTGACCCTACCATTTCATCTGTTTTCTCGTCCTGTCAATTTTGAGCTTTTCAGTCGGAAAATGAAACAACTGAGAGGAGGAATCACCTGTATTCTCGGGCCAATGTTTAGTGGAAAAACGTAAGTTTTGGTTTCATTCTGATTGGGATTTTGATTTAGAACTGAACTTCTTCGTCTCCACGACAGACAGAATATTGCCAAAAAGAACTGTCTTCTGGTAAAATACGCAGGAGACACGAGATACGACGACAACCTCGTAGCCACTCACACCAGGTATTCTATTTTCCGATGGAACTTAGTTAGTGTTCATAGAGTTACCGGACAGGGCAATACAGTCAAGTGCAGTCGATTGGAAGAAGTCCGTGCACATCTCTTCAATGAAAGTGTCGATGTGGTATCAATAGATGAGGGACAATTTGTAGGCTGCTGTTCAGTATAAAGACTAATCAAATCTTTCAGTTCCCTGATCTAGCTGCGACTTGTGACGCGTTGGCCGAAGCTGGAAAACGGGTCTATGTGGCTGCCTTGAGTGGCACCTTCGAGAGAAAGGTTCGTTTCCTTAAGGGACTCGCATTCAACAAAACTCTCAGCCCTTTCCTCAAATAACTCTTCTTCTGCCTCTCTGCGATGATATCCGTCTTCTGTCGGCCGTCTGTTCTTGCGGAAACGACGCCTGTTACACCTTCAGATGCACCAAAGACAAGAAGGTATTCTTTGAAAATGTAAAGCCATTTGTTCCTAAGGTAGAAGTGATTGGCGGTCAAGATACCTACATGGCTCTGTGTCGGACATGCTACTATGAGAAGAGCATCGAGCGCGATCGAGACGAGTCTCCAGCTCTGGATGAGAACCGACCGGCAGTTGCCGTCAAATGTCTCAACATTCTGGAGACGGTTCCACCAAGGAAGGTACAAATTCTCGAGAGTTATATCATGTAGCCGTTTCGTTAACACCTCCATTTTGTGCAATTCCTCCCAAACTGGCACTTTCCATGACTCAAGTTAATCGCATTCCCATTTTATTTACAATCCATAAAATCAATTAAACACTTGGGAATGAGCCAGTTACTGATTGTTCTTTGGCTGTTCGAACTCCATGAAATCCTGAAAGTATTGTGAGGTACTGGACGGCGTAGAAACTCACAATCAGGAAGGTGGCCCCTAGAAGAATCGCCTTCATTTTGACATCCAAATCGACCGGAACTAAACAAAAAGTTTTGACTGAAAATTACGATTGCGAGAAAACAACGGTAATTGGTAGGTTTGCAACTCTCTAAACACTGTTTACGACGGAGAATCTTCCCATTACAGTAAGAGAAAGAGCCAGTAAACACAGGAAATGACTCACAAGTGACACTGAAAATGTCTGCGTTGGTCAGAGCTTCTCTAACACATCCACCCCATTTTTTCGTGACAGAGCCAATGACGTCGCCATTCATTGCAGCGACCTGTAATTGTTTTGAGGATGATTCTGTAGATTACTTACAGGAAAAACCTTATCTTGACAGCCGCACAGGAGACAACAGCATACTCCTTTAAGTCAAGTTCAAATTAAAAATAAAATATGGTTACCTGAAATGGTGAAAATATCTGTCCCACTGGCGTCTCGGACGTAGAAGCCAGAAGAACAACAAGTGGTTCTCTGGACAACTGTTCCTATCTTCAACAAGATTTGACTAGGAGAATAGAAAGACAGTCTATACCACAGTTCCTGGTGGACTCTCGATGGTCACTTCATTGGCACAACAACTGCTGAAAGCTAGACAAGAGAAACACCCGCCACAGCATTTGAACGGACGGGTGATTGTGATCACTTCCTAAATCAACTTTAGGACTAGAAAATAGAAGATGTACTCTTTTGAAATTGTCCACAATGTGCATGGTGAAGCCTCGTTGAGAACTACAGCATTGGCGCATACAAATTCCTGACTCTTCGGCTGCGTAGTAGACCTAAACATTTTTTGGAGGAAAGTGGAAATTGTATTCAATGTAATTTTATAATTTTTACTTTTAGATCTTTCTCAATAGGGTATAATACGCAGAAAAAAATGTAACCGACCTGCTGTCCATTGGCGTTTTTGAGCGCATACTTGTTCTTGACCTCCCAACTGACGACCAATTCGAGCAAGTCGTACATCTGAAAAGGGCTTCGTAATCTCCGATCTTAATTACATGCCTGTTGGATGAAGATGGTGTCGACCATGGTGAGATACTCGAGTCCGGGAGTGACCCCTTCTATCGGAGCAGGAAGTGGAACGATTACAGTACCAGGTGGAGCTGGTGGATTGGCTCCCGGTTGAACTGTGATTGCAGTGGCAGTATCATCTTGGGCGAACTGATCGCCTGAAGGGTCCAGTGGAGGATAGACTCCCGGTTGTTGTGTGTAGACGACCTGAGGCGGCACATAACCAGGAGGGTTCGACTGCATCTGGTAAACTGAAGAAGGAGTGTCACAAAGAGTCGGTGACAACGGAGGGAGGACGTTGCTGTGGAGACCGATCTGATAAAAAGCACCGACGGAATATTTCGAAAGACGCGAACAGGAGATCGACCTATGCGGTATCAATGAACAATTAGAACGATGTCTGATGTCGGCCAATAAATGAGTCTATTGCGAAAGAACTAATCAAAGTCATTTCCATACTCTTCGCTCAACTTATTAGAGCTTGAAAAAAAAGCAATTGAGGTTTCACAAGTTGTTTTCAGCTAACAAATAGAACTCTTTTGAAACGACTCATGCACAAAACATTGGATGGTAGAAAGGCTGCAAAGCCACGTGTTTCCCCTGAACAAACAAATGTTGACATTAAATATCAAAAATCTCACGTTGTCGCTAGTAACCTGTTGACGCACTTTTCTGTCTGCGCTATTCCAGGTATTCATGCCAGAAATCGGAATGTTAAAAAGAATGACCACGAAGTTTTGAAAGCAAAAAAAAAGACACAATATCTAGAATGAGCTAGACATTTACTGGCGAATTGTTGAGTGTTTGTTGAACAGATTGTCAGTATTTAGTACAAGCCATATATTGAGAGAAGAACAAGAAAATCGTTCAAGTTTTATTGGAACTAAAGTTGTTATTCTGTTTCTACTGTGCTCCTTTGGAGACAGTGGAGGAGAATCGTTTCTTGATGAAACTCTTTCCACCGTCCTGCACAATAGAATAGTTGCTTCGCTCGTAGTTGCTGTCGCCGGAAGATGTGCTATTCTTTCGCTCTTGATTCCTGACTGGCGTCTTGTGTGAGATAAAGTAGACCATTCCCTCACAATGGTCATCCACTGGAGCCAAAGCGATTTCGGCCGGTCCGATGATGTGTCTGTTGGCGTCGATGACTAGATGATCCGGTCGATTGTCCAAGGCTCGAACCACATGCAAAAGAGTCCAACATCTGAATTACCGTTGATGGAATAGAAGGAGACTAACCCAACAATGGCCATCTGTTTCTGCTTCACATGGACGACCGTCTCACTGGTGAAAATCACGCCCTTCTTGTCATCAGCCACGTTTTTCATAAAGTTTTCGTAGCTCAGCTCCGACGACGCGTGGTGATGGCGAACTTCGGCCACAATTCTCTTGATCTGCACGAACCGGGTGATATTTTTGTAGACGTCGGTGATCGCGAGCAGCTTTCTCATAAAAGTCTTGTCCAGGTAACAAATCTCGACGTAGGTGGTAGCTTCGTAGACTCTGTGAGGCAGAAGAGGCGACCAGTTCCGTTTGGCAGGCGGCTGTGACATCATGTGAAGGAGCATCAGATTCCTCTGTCCCATTAGCTCGCCCTGATGCACGTAGAACTCGTGACTGTTCTCGACTGTGACGCCTTCCGTCACCTTGCAGATTCCTTTCTTCACAAACACAAGTGCAGCGTCATTCACTGGGAAGACTTTTCCCGGCTTGACTTGCTTTGCTTCAGCCAATGACAGTTCCTGGACGAGCAGATTGTTGGCCTTCTTCCTACTGCTCTCACTCAGACCGTCCAGCCATGGCAGTCTCTCGAGCCATTCCCTATAAGTTAATTATTGGAACGTTCAAAATAAAATATACTCATAGTCCAATTCGGTGACCGTCAGCATCTTGTCAGCCGTCATTCGAATCTCCTCCACAATTCCGTCCCATCTATCCTCGACATCTTCCGGTGTGAATCCACGAAGTCGCATGTCTTCCAGTTTGTCTTTCAGCTTGTGTGACATCATTCGAACAGCTTGACGCGACTTGATAACCGACACAAGGTCTAATTCCTTACTGTGCTGCTTCAATTCATTCCGCAGATTGGCGTCGATGATTCGCGTGAACTCGCGACCTTCCATCTTGACGATTTTGTAGGCAGCCTCGCTGAAGAGCTCCTTCGGGAAATCGGCGTTCTTCATCTGCAAGACGGCAATTTTGTTCTTGTATGTAAGATCCTTTAACTCTTTCTAATAAAAAAATCATACCAGATAGGTCAAGTAGATGAGCATGGCCAGACGGACTCGTTCCGAGCGCTGTTCACGGAAGAGAAAGTGTTCTCTGGTCAAGACGATGGCCAATGGCACCATTCGACTTGTTCGGTAGAGCGTCGAGATCAGCAGAATCATCCAGACCATATATCTACTCACCACGCATTCAACTGAAAAGTTCAAAAGTGAACGAAATAAAGCCGACTTACAGTCTTTGAGAGAGGTGTTGCAGTGCCGCGTATTGTTGAACTGCAAGAACAGAATCAGACCAGTCCCTATCAACATGAAGACGACGTTGGCCACTTCGAACGGAATCTCGTTGCTGTTCACTTCCACTCCGCGCTTCTTGGCCTCTTGTTGTCGTTCGCGTCTCAGTGCCAGAGTGTAAATGAACTCGGTAATTGTTGAAATGCAGAAGGGGATATAGAGCAAGTTGGCCACGTAGTCGTAGTTTGTCATGATACTTCCGACTGTGAACGTCGTCATTCCCAGACAGACGGTATAGGCGATGAAGATTAGTGTGTGAAGGACAAACCACTTCTCGAATCCGCGATCCATCAGCATTTCTGGCTTGTCATCTTTGTTAAACAGCGGATTTCCTGCCAGACCAACCCAGCTGTCTAGACATTCTCTTCTTCGCTGAAGACACTCGTACAACCCGTTGACCATTCGTAGAATGAGATTGAACCCGCAGAAACTGTCCATTCGTCTCAAGTAGTCTTGCATATCCTGGACGGTAATTGTGCCCTCATCGATTCCGTGTTCCAGAAGGGAAATGATAACGTGTGCCGTCTTGCCGGATGCTTCTCCAACTCTCCACGATTCTCGAACCTGATTACGCAATAATAAGGAAATGCGTTAAAAACTACGCACCTTGGCCAGAAGAATGCCGTAAAGTCCGATTTTGGCATCAGTCTCGTTGCGTTTCTTGACCCTCAGTTCATGAGCTTCCTCGTCTTCGTCGATGATTCCTTCCCAGAGGTCGTCCTCGTCGAAATCATCACAATCCTTGACCTCTTCGTCCATCTTCTCCTCGTGAACACGCAAGATTCCCTTGACCAACTCAGCCACTCCATTCCAATTTGTCCCGTGCAGATAGGCCGTGTGCTTCTTCTTCATGACATTCATGTTCTCATCCAACGAGGCCTTGAGACACTTGCTCAACTTCTGGTTGCTCTCCCTCGTGTAACGCGATCGCTTCGTAGTTCCTTCTTTCTGGGCGACCGATGAGAAGGTTATTCCTTGGATGATGAGACAGGCTACCGTAGTCGCAGACGTCAGGAACAGAATGACTTTTGTGGCTCCATGCTCCAACTTCCACTCACTTCCCTTCTTGTTCAACTCGAGCGCCAAAATCAGTCCGAGGGCTCCACGCAGACCGGCATAGGACAGAATGACGTCTGAAGCTCGTCTTCAGTACAAACTACAGAATCAACTTACAGTCAGACTTGGGTAATGGCTTCTTTCCCTTCTTGCGTGTCAGATCGTAAATCTGATATTATATCGATGATAAAAAAATATCAAAGAAAACTTACACTGTAGAAGAAGATGATGGAAAGAGATCTGGCGAGAAGTGGAATGCAGAATATGCAGAGTCCTTCGATCAAGCAGAAAATGTCCGTTCGATCCACAACCAGAAAGCTTCCCGATTGATCAACATGGAATATCTCGCGACCGACGACGTAGCCGGAGAAGATGAAGATGACGTTATTGGCACAGTAGCCGAGTGTCTCCCACACTTGAAGAACACGTTCCGTCGTGTCTGGCGGCATTTCTTCTTTGTAGTAGTTCAACGTGATTCCGAAGAAAACAAGACCCAATGCCGACGAGCCTTTGATCTTCGTGAACAGAATGAAGACTCCATAGACGGCCACAATGATGAGTCCCTAGAAAATATTTGATATTTTTGAAGGAAGAAAGACTAACCTGACGTGCTTTGTGACTCTCTAATTTGCTGACAAGCCAGGCACAGAGCCAAGCGATGACCATAGACATCAAGGGAGTCCCCACAAGGCACATGAAAAATCCGTAGATGAGTTCCTGGTAGTTGAGCTCTTTTGTAACTTGTGATTCCATCTTGAAGATTTCTTCCAGGATACGGTAGGCGGTAAGAGCGAGTCCGTCGTTGAGAAGTGACTCTCCCTCGATCAGAATACGGAGTCTTAAACGATTTGTTATGATTTGTTTTAGGATAAACGGACCGATGAGGAGCTCCATACTGTTCCAGCATGGCTACGACTGCAACTGGATCCGTGGCTACGATGATGGACAGGAAGATCAGTACACCAGAATACTTTGCCTGATTGACCAAGATCATGACGGGAAAGAGAAATCCGGCAGCGATTCCGAGAGTGAAGACGTACACAAAGACTGTCAACAGCACAATGAACCAGATTTTGGCGAAGAAGGTGTGCGCATTGATCTTGAAAGAAGACTCGAAGATGAGCGGAGGTAGAAGCACCTGAACTCGATTTCTACAGAATAAGCATTTGGACAAACTGTGAGGACTGTATCGGGTGTCAGTTCTTTCCATGTCCAATGGTCCAAGCCGAGTATCATATCCTGAGGAAGACACCAGCAGATGAAGATACTCGCCACGAGAGCGAAGACAAACTGCAGCACACTGTCCGGAATGTTGAGAAACTTCATTTTCCTGTTGACTCCATCCAGGAGAAGACCGACGATGATGGCGATGAAGGGGAAGATGACAGCGCCGTTTCCTTGTTCCTCGTGTGTCTTGCTGTCCGTCATCGCAAATCCAAAATATTCAAGCGTTTCTGTTGTTTCCAAAAACTATTTATTGCTTTTTTGTAACTTTCAAATCAAAGTATTCACAAAGTTGCTTTTTATTATTACAAAGAGTACTTGTCGAGACTGATCAGTATTTGGCATCGAAACTTTAGAACCAGTTTGTCCGAGTGAGAAAACTTGTTCCAGTGAGAGTTATTTCTGATCCAGTTAGTTCGAGGTAGTGCATCAAACTAGCATCAAACCCGACACATCGTAGGGGCACCGAAACGAAATAGAACTTGTAACGAAATAGCCGAATAGAACTGTAACTAATTAGAACTGAATAGAATTGTTACAAAATAGAACTGGACAAGTTCTTTGATATGTTCTACTTTATATTCTACAACTTGGTTCTATTTTGTTACAGTTCTATAACTTCACGATTCTACTTAGTTACAAAGACATCAATTATTAGTTTTATTTCGTGACAGTTCTATAAAAAAAAATTCTATTTCGTCGCGGTGCCCATCGTAGGTACATTATTTCGCTTTTTCGAACTTCAATTTTCGCTTTACTGCGGCCTCGACCGTCTAAGCGAAAACATTCATTTTCGAATCGACGCGCCGTCTTTTCGAACTCTCTTCCTTATTTGTTTATGACTATTGTAGGTTTACTTATATTTAGTTGCACGTTCTATTTTTATTCAAACAAACACGTCTTTTCAGATGGAAATAACCGTATCTCCTGTTTCGAAGGAGCGAGAGGAACCTGTAACATCTGATATTATCGTGAGTTCACAAATGAACTCTTTCTATTCCCTTTATTTAGACAATTCCGAGCAGTTCGAAACATCCGAACTTGTGTTGTTTGAATACGCAGAGGAATCTCCAAATAGCTGCCATGCAACTGGCAGCTCAGTCACGTGACCGAACCAAATTCGACGAGTTGAAGAAGAGAAACCAACAGATGGTCGAGCAGATGGCAGAACATAATACCTACATGGAAAGTCTGACGAATCAATTGTACACGATGAAGAATCAGTTGAGAATGGCCGAAATGGAGAGTGAGACGGTGAGTAAGGATCTATCAAACAAAGCACATTAAAATTCAGGCCAAGAGGAGAGAAGTTGAGATTCAGAAGCAACTTGACATTATAGAGACGAGTTCTGCTGCGCTAAGAGTTGGTTTATTTATTTTTACTAAACTAACTACATTTCCAGAAGAAAGCTGAAGCTTCGGAAACATACGAGAACCGATACAAGAGAGCAATAGAAGTTTGTGAGAATCTTCAGAAGAAGAGATTAGAAATCTCCGAAAACTTGAGGAAACTGACTGAAGTTGCGAAACGGTCTAGGGCAGAGTAAGTAAATCTTTTGAGCCAGCCCAGTCGTCTTTCAGAGCTGAAGCTGCCAAACAGACATGTGATTCGATGAAGGCGGACAAGACAGCAGCCATGTCCAAAATCCGTCTTTACAAGAAACACGTTCCGGTCATGCTTAAACTCATCGACGAACTTGGTATACTAAACTGTCGAGTTTAATATTTTGTTCTTTCAGCCAGTAAAGCAGGGGATCTTCCTTTCTACACGAGGAAAACGATAGACTCTCTGGCTATGCGTGATGTTCGACAGCAGTTATTAGGTGGTCCAGTACAGGACAAGACTGATCATCACAACGATGTCTCGGAGAGCGACGAAGACATCAATGATCTGGAACATCTAATTTCTAGCGGAGTGACAGCCGCGATTCCTACAAAACATTTGAAAGAGACGGTAAAGCACGTGGATATGTTGTCCGCTCCAGAAGATGTGGAAGAAGTGCCGAGAGCGAAGAAGAGTCCGACCAAAGTCAGTCCAAGAAAAAGTGAAAGGATAACTGGAGAGTATAGTGGACGAGGAAGAAAGATGGACCATCAAACGAAAAAACAACACAATATGGAGGAAACTGAAAAAGCTTTTAGTGAGTCTTATCGGTCTTGGAAACAAAGTATATTTAAGACGACAAATTGTTGAGCAGGCTGCAAAAGAGTGAGTCAGTTGTCGTTCAGAGCGAGATTCTTGGAGGACATCGGTCCATTCACGGCAAAAAGGGTCTGACGGTTCGGGAACAACAAGCAAAAATGATGTCCGTCGCCGAGAAGGTGGCACTAATGAAAGGTTGTTGTATTTTACTTATTCTTACATCAGTACTTTAGCCGCAAGAGTTTCTCAAGAGCCTCAGCCGTCAATATCAACTTCTGTTGCAGTCTCTCGCGAATTGAGCATGTCTCCGTCTCCTGTCAAATCCCCCAGAAACAGACGAAGGACAAACTCTTTCGATCTTCATACTGACCTGAGGATGACCCCTTCACCCGAGAAGTTAACTCCCGCGAGTTCTCAAGAGTCTTTGTTAGATGAGCCAGCAATTGGTACAGAAAAGAATGCTCCACTGGTACAGTATCTGTTGTATTTTGACCAAATACTTTCCAGAGGCTGGCACCGACACCGTCAATGCCACATCTAGATGAAATTGAGCCCATCTCTCCCATTGCAAGTCCGACCATCTCACCAAAGCTGACTGCTCATCCGTCTATGCCTCAACTGGAAGAAATGGTCCAAGACAATATGGCCGAAGAAGAAACGCCAGTAGTTCTTTCTACGAGAACACGTACAGCTCACAAAGCGTCTCCCAAAAAGAAGGTTACGTTCCAGCTCAACGAAGTCGTGTATGAACAAGCACCGATTTCTAAAGGTAAAATTTATTTATGCTAAAAACATTGACCGTTTTTTAGAAAGTAAAGAGGTGGTTTCAAAACCAGTTGCTACCAAACCTCCATCTCCTTCTTCTCTTCCTCTTTGTCAGCCTACATCTAACGTTGAACAGAAACCGGCAGCCTCTGAAGAGAATGTTGCGTTGGAAAGGATTCCAAGGAAGACTGACCCGTTGCCATTTACATCTGAAGGATCTCTTTCCAAGAAACAATCGGTACCCAGGAGTCAAGCTGAACAAAAGACAAGCAAATTTGTAACAGTCCTTTCAACTAAACCTGTGAAACAAACTGCTGTTCCACCAGCCAAGCCTCTGGGGGCTAACATTCTAAATAATCAAGAAGAGAAGAACAAAGAGGGCTCACTGGAAAGTACGCTATCTACGCCTACCAAAATAGCGCTGAAGACGATAAGCAGCGTCACGACTGAACTGAAGTCGCCAGTGAAGACCATTCCTCAGTGGTCTCAAGTTGTAAGTTAACTTTTGTATTGTTCATTCATTTCATATTTAGGCGGAAAGGTTTCTTTCAAGAAAATACGAAGCGCCCACTACCTCTAAAGAGCCGGAACTTCTTGCTGAAGACGAAGAAACCCCACTCGAGATTTGTTTCGAAAAACCCAATGGCGGAGAACAAGAAATGGAAACAGAAACCGTCCGAGAACTGCCAGATGAAGAGAAACAAGTTGAAAAAACATCTGTACAAAAGACGACGTCCTCGGCCAAGAGACCTATCGCAAATGTAAGGGACCAGTAATAGTCAAATAGCTAAACCTGATATTAGGTACCACGTGCGGCTAAACCACAAGTGGATTCTACCAAATCGGCAACTACTGAAGATTCACTGACCGGTGTCGCGGGTAGAACACGTTCCGCTCCTTCTCGACCATCTGCTCCTAAGGTATCGTTCTTTAAAAAAAAGTGCAAGAGAATGTTGTTCAGAAAAGAGAAGAAGCATCGGTACCTACCAGTGTTACGCTCAGAATACCAACAGTGAGCAAGCCTAAAGCTGTTGTTTCCAATCAACCGAAAGAGAAGGATGTTACCAAAGAGGATGATCAGGAGTCTAAGGAACAGGTACGATCAAAAGTTTTATTTTTCTAATACACAAATTTCAGACACCTACCAAAATACCAACACGAACGAGTAACACTGCTACCAATCAAAAGAGCTTGACCTCGAAAATGGAACAAGCTTCGAAGGCGATGAACAAACGTCTGAAGGCTGCTTCGACCATGTCTAAAGTTCCCATTGTAAAGGTATTACGTACGCAAAGTAATTTAATACAAACTTTTACAGAAACTAGCTCCAAGAACAGTACATACAACGGCTAGAACTGAAGTCACGAAACCTGTGTTGACAGAGCCTGTTGTGGAAAAGGATAAAGAAGACGTTCCGATTGATGAAGATGTGCCAGGACCATCCAAAGTACCAGTCAAACCAACTGCAAGAAAAACAAAAGAGACAGTGAAACGGATAGAAATGATTGACACGGTTCCAGTGAAGAGACCAAGTAGACAGCGTAAGTTCTTAGCTGTTTCTGTTTCACAATAGCTGATTTTAGTGAAAAGGAAAGCAGCCGAAGATGCTGTTCCTCCGAAGAAATACTGTCCGATTACGACTCCCGCAGAGACTCTTTTGAAGAAAGTCTTGGATTTGGATTGTAGTCTCGATGTTCTTTCGAAGAAGATTCCAGTCGAGGAGATGGAGCAACTGAAGACGATCGACGTTGACACATTCGCAGATATTGTCGTTGAGGTAGTTTTACATTTAGCCATATTGTCAAGCAACTCTTTCAGCATGTCATGAGGATGAAAACAGTTGATATGTGGCATTCTGTCGTCAACTCGTGGAAAAAGAGATCAGTCGAGTTGCCTGTCAACAAGTCTGAAGAAAATGTTCTCCAAGTGGCTCATCAACTGAGTTCGGAAGAAGGAGACATTTTCACTTCCCTCACAAACCGACTCATGGTCAAAATCTATTGCAATCCCAATATGGACGCCTCGCTCTGCCACAGAATTGTTCGTCTTCTGGGAATGTGCTTCCAGGCTAGAGAACAAATCAATCAAGAATCTGCCAACGAATCCAAAGAGATGCTGAAGAATCTAGTCAAGTTCCTTGCGATAAAAAGATCGGTCAGTTCTTGAAAAGTTCAAGACAAATTAAACTTTTAGACGCTTTTGGGGAAGGCGATTGTCTACCTTTTGAACAGACTTTCGTTCAATTTTGTCGAATTTTTGAACCAAGAAGAATGGAAAGATGTCCGTCGAATACTCGTCGTTCACTCCGAGGTATCAACATTTTAGTGATTTAAAACGAAGACTTTTTTTTAGGAAGACGTGTTACAAATAATATGCACTTACTGGGAAGTCAAGTCCACAGCTGCCTTGAAGTTGCCGAAGAAAGAGGAAGTCTTCGCCTGGATTGCGAATGACTTAACAGTTACGTCCAAATTAGTCGCGCAAAGCAAAATTGAGAGCGATCAGTTGATGGTGAGCTAACTGCTTCAATCAGATTAACCTATATTTTCAGATTGATCAAAGTTTGAGCGAATTCTTCCAGCTGCGGTCAGTTTGTCTGATGACTCTGAAAACTTTTCCCTTGGCCATCGAAGAGTCGATAGAGGTTCTGGCCCAAATCAGAACTGTTCAAGACGTCTATAATCAGGAGCAAAACTCGGACAATATCATCTGTATATTAAGTGTTTTAGGCCTAAATAACATCATTTTCAGCCAGCATATTTGGTGGAAGCTCTGCAGGTTCCAAATTGAACGACCCAGATAAAAACGTCTCAAAGGAGATTAGCGTGAGAATTAGTGCTCTATTGGCTTTGATGGATTCTGTTCTCCGATCACAAGGCTCCATTGGAAGAGACAAGGCTCGCTTCCTTCTTGAGAACTTGACAGGCATCATTGACTTGGTAAGCACAGGGTTACACCTTTTTCTATTCAGCTCTTCAGAGTCATGACGTTCTCGATTTCCTATCCAAACACACGGACAACCAACCAGAATCCAGAAGAATTTTAATGAAAGCTCTTCAAAATCTCCTTACCTTTTGTCAGTCCCTTACCCAGTACAAACTGTCCCTCTAGTCGTTATGATCTCGTTATTGGTAGTTTTTATTGTGGATAAATCTCGATATCACAACCCGTTACACTCTGGCAGTATTTCTCACTAAACAATCATCTTTTTTTGTTCTTCTTCGTCGTCTTCGTCGTTGGGAAAGAGAGCTGAAAAGGACCCAATATTATATGCATAATGACTCTTACGTCTATTCAAAAAGGGGACCAGAAGGGCACAAACTAAATTTCCGAATACGAAAAAGGCAATGAGAATTGAGAGCCACCATTCACGGATGAAACTCATTTGGACGTTTTTCCAACAGTTCTGGAATTATTTGTAACCAACTTTTATTATACAACCAACCATCCAGTCCGGCACTTCCTTGTCATCGTCCGAAACACATTCCAATTTGTCTTCCAGTTCGGACACATAGATTTCTTCCTTTTCGGCAGCGATAAAATTGTTGATAAACATTGTAGTAGCGGGAGGACAGATAGCTGCAGCCAAAAGAAGAGCTGCGAAAATAGACACGAGATAGGCCATCAGAAGATAGAACTTGATCCAAGCCAATCGAGGCAAGATAAAACACTAAACTTAGGGAATGATCAAACAGACTCATAAGAAGACCATATGGTGGGGATTTCCTTTCTTGTCGAAAAAGTCGAAAAATTGAGGAATGATGATGAACATGCAGAGTAGTACTCCAATGGCTGACAGCGTCCACAGGAGGAGCATGACATCTTTGTACTGAAAGAGATGAAATTGATTGGGCAGTCAACTGACATGTTCCATTTGAAGATGTTCTGCCTCTGTCCACTCGAAATCCTCTGCTCCCTTTTCAACTGTGTCGTTGAACATTTTGTATGCGATGGGAAGAACTGTGGCAGACAGCTTGTAGAAGGCTGAATGTTTATTATCGAAGAGATCATAAAAATACCTTCGCTGACGGCTAGAACCACTGCTGAGAAGAGTAAGTTGAAGCCAGCAAAAAGTATGACGGGATACTTGTAGAGTGGAGGTAGACATCGGAAGAAGTTCATTCTGAAATTGTTCAGCCTCCAGACTCATCAAGATGCAATGACCTAGCAATAATGAAGAGCAATTTGTGGCCTTTCAGCTTGTTTTTACTCTTTTGACTATACAGAATGCTAGAATTTTTGAACAGACTCTATCTTTAATCAGAACTAACAATGAGAATAAACAAAGATGCCAAGTTTGTTACGAGTTAACGTGTCTATGAGACTGATAAAAACCTTCCGAACAGTCAAAGTGCAATCAACAACTCTTGTTGTGATACAGGATCAATAAGACGCAAAGTGATCTGACCAGCTGAAAGAGAAAAGCCGCAGGTTGCGTGGAGAGAAAAGATGAGAGAACATGCAGATTATGCAGATGCTTGGATTATCGATAATATTGCAAACGACAAAATATCAGTCACACGGGATGCTTTATGACCTAAACAAGCGACTCTTCGCAGAATAGCGGCGAAAAATGGTTTTCTCAACAACAATCGGTTTGAGACTGACCATGCGCAGGAAGCCGTTTCTTTTCACGGAACAAATGATCAACTGTCGGGAACAGAACACATTTTCACAAGTTTTCCTATTATCCAGATTTCCTCCAAACTACCAAACAAGCACCAAAAAACTTGATCACAGATGCGACAGTTCGACAGTATTTTCTTAAAGGTTGTCCGTTTGATTAACTTTGGGCATGCCTTGAGTTGCCATCTGGAGGACAAACATCATAGCTAAAATTGCGGCGAGGAACAGATTCTGCTAAAATGTTTTGGTTTTTTTGGGTTAGACTGGCGTCTACTCTTTCAATATAACATTCTCAATCGATTGATTCCCAGAATAGTCCTAAAATACTCTGTAAGGTCAGAATATAGGACGGAACGATCATCATCACTACATAGTACGTAGTGCTTGCTGAATGAAAAAAAACACTCATTGTTATTTCATTCGATCGAAATACTTTATTGGACTGTCTAAGAACAGCCGGCTGCCTTGATCTTCCCCCAGTAGTTAAGAGTTCCCGAGTTTTTGCATCCATTCGGTCCACCATTATGCAGACGAGCCATTGTTTCACATTCGCTCAATCCTGAACATCTGCTATTGTAACGGTTGATATAGGTGTTGACACAATTCTCGGAACAACTTTTGCTCGCGGCACATCTCTTCCAAGCGTCGTCAACACTTTCCCCGGACTGCTTCTCGGGTTGACCACAATCGATGTAGTACGGCTTCTTGATCTGATAGTAGCCACAAGAAAGAGAACCGACGTCTAACGTGCAAGGCACGTTTGTACAGCCAGATTCTACTTCACAAATACAATCCAGACAAGACTTTGAAATGACAAAGCCACCTGAATCGGTCTTATCTGTCCAGCTTCAGCAAGACGACTCACAAATGGCGAAGAAGAGCGAAAGACGAAGCATCATCCTAATCAACTCTCAATACTCAATCATTATATAGTATCCGACTGTTTTGGACACCTGGCTGTTCAAATAAGGTGACTATCACTGTGATTACTCTTTTAGACTTTCGGCCCAAAATTATCACTGTTCGAAAATATTGACTCATACAACTTCCGGTGTAAAGCGATAACAAAAACTGGTTCAATAATAACTACGAGCTATCTAAACAAAAGCACTACACATATCAATTAAATTAGCCGTCTTCTTGATCTATCTGCAAGTGTCACCATCAGGCAGGGAAAGTCTATGACAGTCTGTGGAGACTAGCCTGACTGGCATACGTCTGCAGAGATTCGGATCTTGTAGCCGATTGAGGGGAATGGTTTAACGGAGCAGGGGGCCAAGCTCCAGCCATAGGTCGACGGTTCGAGGGAGGACCTAAATTATCGCCTATGCATTTTTTGCTAGTAGAAAACAAACGATTAGGAATTGGAGGAACATTAAGCATGTGAAGAGGTACAGGCAAATTGACTTTGAAGCGTATAGTCTGCTGGTTGATGCATTGCTGGGGATCCATCGGTGCATTTGAACCTTTGTATTCACTCGTTTCTTTGCCAATTCTTTGGGTTCCGCATCTATTCACTGGATAGGCGGGATTCAAAGGTTGCGGTTTGGGAGTCGGAAGAATAAGATTGACTTGTTTCAGATTGTTCAGTGGCCCTTCAACGACAACTCCTTTTTGCCCAAAATTCGTCAAGAGGTCGTTCCACAATTGCTGACGAGCAAGAATCTGAAAAAAGAACATTATTTCTATTGAGATATATTTGAACCTTGGCATTTCCAATGATAATAAGACCATATTTGGCACGCGTCAGAGCCACATTGAGGCGACGGGGATCGTTGAGGAAACCAATGGAATTTTCGTTGGATCGGACACAAGTGACGATGATAAGGTCCTTCTCTCGGCCCTGAATTAACATTTTTAATTGGGAAAAGTCAATTTATACCTGGAAAGCATCAACATTGGCTATTTCCATATTCTCGTACAGTTTGCTGTTCAACGTGCCTTGGTTGTGCATGTATTGAACAATGTAGCTTCTCTGTCCTTCGTATGGAGTAATGATTCCAATCTGTTCCGGCTTCATTCCACCTTTAATCAATTTGCTAGCAAGTTTTTCCACATTTGCAGCCTCTGTTCGATTCAGGAACGACGTTCCGCTGCTGCTCATTTCCTCGTTGCCATAGCACGACCAGAACACCATTGGCTTGTCTTCAACTGGCCAAGTCCATTCGACGCCTCTGAGCTGCCTTTCAGCTGAAAGAAACAAGAATTATAAAATTCAAAATTCATACTTTCTGTAACTCCGTTTTGAAGGGTGCCTTCATAGAACACATTACTAGGGAATTGGGAGAGAATCGGATGCATTCGATACTGGACTTGGAGTCGAATAGGCTGATTTCCAAGCAGAATTAAACGTTCAAAGAGAGACTGAGCCAAACCGGCCTTTGCTGCCTGAATTAATGTTTTGGAAGGAAGATTCAGAAACAAACCTTTCTGCACATAACGATCGGGCCCAATTGGCAGTGGTCGCCAACCAAAATCAACTGACGAACTCCTCTCACAATCGGTACCATGACTTCCGGTTCGGTAGCTTGGGTAGATTCATCGATCAGAACGCATTTGATCCTCATACGCTTCAGACGTGGATCAGAAGCACACGAACAAGTACAACAGATAACATCGGCATTTTCGAGCAGCTTCTTTTCGCCAATTCGTCTCAATGCGACGTAGCGTTCCATGTCCGAATTGGAAAGCTCCCCGATTTCGTCCTGAAAGTTCTGCTTATTGTGAAATCGCATGAAACCGACTCTAAGTTGCTGCAATTTGAGGAATTCGGCATTGCCCTGGAGAGCTTGAAGTTGAGCCGGTAGAGCGAGAAAGTCGACAGGAGAGCCGAGTCCTTCTCTCGATTTTGCATAAAGACGAACTACTTTCAAGCCGGTCCGATGAATTCGTTCAGCCAACTGATCCGCAGCAATATTGGAGGGAGAACAGACCAGAACTTGCCCCTTCGTCTGCTGGACAAGATGATACACAATTGTGGCCGACGTAACTGTCTAAAACAAAAGATCTGATAACAAATTTAGACAAGACCAAACCTTGCCCGTTCCCGGAGGTCCTTGAATGAGACTCAAAGGTCTCGTCAAAACAGTTTTGACAGCATCCATTTGACTATGATTCAAGTCTGGCAGGCCAGGGGCACTCAGTCGTGTCGGCTGTGGTACATTTAAAAGAACCTCGTCCACATCGTGACCCATCAGCTTGTGGTAAATGTATGGTGAAACAGCTTTCTCGTCGGTCTCAAGAGTATTGAGTGCTATTTGCATTCGATCGAATGTGATTGAATTCCAGACAGCTTCACAGATGTAGTTGATTTTGGGATCCGACGGCATTTTCTCGTTGGGGCTTGGATAGACTTCGATACCGATCTCATCGCTGTGATCTGAAGAAACGCGTATGATTCCGAAGAAAGACAACTAACTATCGGGAACCTTGATGACTTGACCTTTGATAGACCATTCCTTTCCGCTCGTCTGGTTATGCTTCAACAGCAACTCATCACCGACTTGTAATTTCATGCCTGAATTTTGTACTGAAAAAATTAACAAACATTCTTACTTCCTTCCTGGAACATAGGGAGATGGAAGTAGGCGATATGTTTTCTGTTTAGACCTTGATCCCATCGTACGTGGCCAACACTTTGAGTCTGGCTCTCCTTAGTCTTCCTATCGTAATCGGCTTCCAGTTGAATGAGTGGCGAGAAGATTCTTTTGTAATGGAAGGCGTCTTCGTAGCGGAGCTCAATCGCATCCGGATCCATATCGATTCCCGGCCTGTCGAGATCTTCAACTGTGGCGGTCGGATTGTCTCTCCACACATCTTCTAGCCGGCTGGCCATTCCAGCTGTGATATGGCGTGCTCTAGCTTGCTGAGTTTCATCTAGAATGCCGACGATCCAGGAAAGCATCTAAACGATGTGTTTAGAAGGCGATACCAAATGAACGTACTTTTCTCTCTTCGATAATTGGTTTCCATTCATTTTCATTCCAGTTCGGATCCTTGGAAGAGGCTTGTTGGGCACATGGACTGCGGCAGAGAAGGACCTGGAAAATTCGCTTAGATCTTGTTTCGCTGTTTTTTTTTGCTGCATATTCACATCAAATAGCGAGAAGTAACTTACCACTACTGGTTCCGAAGTTTTTGAAGGGATGTATCCCAACTGGAAGCAATTTTTAGCCCCACACTGATAGCACTCGAGCTGGATATTTCCCAGCGGCGATTCCTTGTGAAGAGTGGCCTCTTTGTGTCCACTACGCACCATGTGCGTGACCAAATGCGATCCGGACATCTTTCCCGTACTGTTGCAGAACCACTTTCTGCATATTGTGCACTGACCAACGCTTTTCGGATCGTATAAACCACAATAGCTAAAACAAAGTGTTTTAAAGATTTGAAAAAGGCTACCTGCATGCGCATTCCGAGCGATAAGCGAGACCTTCGTCAGCTTCGTGAAAAGATAGCCCGGCAATGCTTTCAACTCCACTGGTGATCGAAAAGGCGTCGTCAAAGTCGTACGTTGAATCCAATGTATTCAGATAATCATCCTTTTCAGAATCCACAATTGAAATGGCGTCCGAATCTCCGGGGCCATAGTAGTCCATTGTTTATATTCTGAAAATGTTGATGAACCTATCAACTCTAAATTGCTCCCAGGTCTCTGTCTGTCTGTCGGAAGTTTTAATTGGCAATCAAAATGGAGAAATTTGTGGGCACAATTAAGGGAAAGGAGTTAGTGTAACAAATTTAGACAAGTCACTATTGGGAGACGTGCGAAGACTTTGCTTCTGTTTTTGGTAGTTCCTATACAGAAACGGTTTTCAAGTGGTTCAGGCAAAGGAAAAAAGGGGGGATAGTAGGTAAATTTAGCCCTGGAAGGGCGTTGCAAACCTTGTATATGAAAAAACTAGAAGATTTTCAAGAGCAAAACAGCAAAATATCCTCAGGAGAAATGAGCCCATACATTTATACGTTTATCCGTTTCAAGCTAATATATTGTATCGGATTGTACGTACTTCTTGTTTACTGAAATTATCTAGCTATTGGTAGTAGATTAAATTAGGTTTAGAGTAACAACAGCATGATCTGGCATTTGAAGAAACTGAAAAGAGAAACGACGAAAGTAGGAAAAGCGGTTTTTCATCGACTACAGTAAGTCATTAGAAAACGTCGGTTCAAGACCCCAATTAGAAAGCGCGCGAGCTTTGAATTTTAAATTAATTTTTCAAAATGTTTCTTTTTTCGAAATAACATCCAGTTGAAATCGGTGAGCTAACCATACCCCTTGACACAACCTGTGTTTCGGCCAAAGTCCTCTCGAACCTCGGAATTAGTGCCAACATTGTCACCCGCGCGCCTGATGTTTGTGTTCGTCCTTCGCCATTCTGCGACCAACCTCCCGTCCAATCAGTCCATTCCTCACTTCCATGCTCAGAAACTAACGATGCTACTTCTGTTCAGCTTCTTTCAAACATGTCTCGCAGTGAAAATATTGGTCTACAGCCCGAAATTCGGCTTTTCTCACATGCAGATGATAGGCAGTGTTGCGGATACTCTCCAAACAGCTGGACATAATGTTGTGAGAAACTTGGAATTTCTTTCCAGTCGGTTCAGACTGTCTTCCAACCAGTGCTCATGGCAACCATCAAAGGAACAGGTACTTCGAAGACCAAAGTGTGGACTGTGGAACAGACGGAAGACATCAAAAGGGCAGTTTCTCCTTTTGGAGGAGATGAACTGTGGAAGACGATCTGGGGTTCAAGTCTCTACAATCCGATTGGGATCATCGCGGTAAGGAACGAGACTCTGCTTGATCATGAAATGTTCAGCCAACTCCCATCATGGTGGACACTTTCACTTCCTCAATAAAGAGTAGGTTGTTATATTGATGCAGTGACGTACGCCAAAACCGTTTCCGAAAGTTCCCAAAAATTATGTTTCAGACATTTTGAGTCAACAACAACTATTGGACAGCTTGTGCAAGGAGAAGTATGACATGATTATAACCGAGCTGTTTGATTACGGAGGATTCGGTTAGTAGTCTCTTCCATTTGCCCAAGACCTAATTGTTCTTAACAGATATTACAAGAACAAACAAGTGAAATTTCTTTTCAGTACTGAAACATGAGTTAGATATCCCGATAATCGTGGGTGTTCATACCTCGATTCTTTTCGACAGTACAGCTTATGCCATGGGATTCCCCGTAACGCCAAGCTTTGTGCCAGACTCTCATGGAATCACTGGAGACGATGGATCTTTTATCACTCGGTTGATGCGTCTCTTCTTCGGCTGTTTCACCAGCTACTTAGAGAATGGTCTAATAGATGAAATTCAGACGTTCGTTGACAAACACTATAAGGGAAAAGGCCCAAACATTCGAGTAAAATTTTTTCTGTTCAAATACCGATAATAACCAGGAAATGATTGGAGATCTTCCGATATTATTCACCAACTCCGAACCGTTACTGGATTTTCCCCGTCCCATAATGAGCAAGGTGGTCGAAATTGGCGGTATCGGACTGAAGAAGGCTAAGCAACTCGATGAGAAATGGACTGAAATTCTTTCTCGTAAAGAAGCCAACGTTCTAATTTCTTTCGGAAGTGTCGCTCCGTCAAAAACAATGCCTCCAGCAGCCAAGACAGCTATTGCAAAAATGATTCAACAGTATGCCATTCCATATACACTGGACTACCGTTCAGATTCCCCAATGTGACTTTTATTTGGAAATATGAAGATCCGGTTGATGGAACGGGAAAAGGGGTGGAAAACCTTGTGATGTCACCATGGACTCCACAGTCTGATCTTTTGGGTAACTTTTCTTTTAATCAAGAGAAAAACTCTTCAGCCTCTGGAAAGATTGATCTTTTTGTGATGCATGGCGGAGCTGGTAGTGCTATGGAGTCTGCATCCAATGGAGTTCCCACTGTTGTTGTTCCCTTGTTCGGAGACCAGATGAGGAATGCTCGCTCAATTGAACGTTTCGGCTATGGAGTCGTCTACAACAAAATGAAACTTTCCGATAAAAACCTGCTTGCAAAAGCTGTTAAAGAAGGCCTCTACGGAACCAGGTTTCATTTTTTTTTCTTCAATACTAGTTTCTTTGCAGATTACGTCAAAAGGCCCAGCTTGCCAAGCGTATGCTAAAGGCTCGACCATTCTCTCCCCAAGAACAAGTTGTCCGTTATACTGCCCTTGCTGCCGAATTTGGTAGCCTCGAGAACCTCTCTCCGTCCGGGAGAAAGTTCGGCTATTTTCAGTATTGGAATCTGGATATCTTTGCAGTGGGAATCTTTGCTCTTTCTACTCTCTTCTTCTTTGTTGTCAGCTTTCTGCAAAGACTATTCAGAGCAAAAGTCGATCTCAAGTCAAAAACTGAATAAACCTGCCAATTGTATCATTAGTTATTCGAGGAATTTACGTATCAAATAGAACTAAAAGTTGCGCATGTTTCTGATGGATGTAGTAACATTTCAGAAGAATAAAACAAGCTGAATGAAAGGAAAATCGGGAGATCGCGTTCGCAAAAGTACGTCTAAACATCTACTGTTTCGAACAACGCTCAATCTCATTGTTTCCGCTAACTCGATATAGTCTTGTCTCATACTTTCCCGTCACAATTGATCTGTCTTTATGATCGAATGGATCCCTCGAGTTATGGCTGTTGTGTCAACAATCATCACATCCTTCCTTCTCTACGTGGTCATGTTCCATACTCCCAGTTCGATGAGAGGCTACAAAAAGATTATAATTCTAATGATGATTTCCGTCTATCAATTCGATGTAACCTATGGATTTCTCATTTTGTTCAGCCCGCTTCCTGGAGCGTTCGGTTGTCAGCTGAGGGGTATTTTGGGGGAACTATTTCCAAGTCTTTCTAATTATTTTGTCCTTTTCGCTGTCCTCTCATTGTCTATTGGAACCTATACAATCGTTGTCGGGTTCATCTATAGAGAGTACACAATGGCAAGAGATAAATCAAGAGCGAAGAAAATCCTCAATCTGCAATTATTTATTGGAATGCTATTGGGAATAAGCCATCTTGTAATACAATCTTTCGTCCAAATCGACTATTGGGATACACTGGAATACCTTGACAACAATAACATATCTTTCAATCCTGATTTCGGAGTTTTTCTTATTGCGCCGGAAAAAGTACCTGACATGAAATTGGGAGCAGTCGTTGGACTTTGCTTCGTAGGGAGTCTAGGTTTGAGTATCGGCAAATCTGTTTATACTGTATGATTTTTCTTCATATTCTTCTATTTCTTGCTTCAGGTAAACAGACTTCTTAATGGAAAAACAGAACAGCTGAGTGCGCAGACAATTAGACTACACAAAATGCTATTGAGAGCCCTGATCTGGCAGGTAATTTGTTTGAGTGAACCTTCTTTGACGAGAAAACTAGGCTGCCGCACCTCTAATTCTTTTAGGAGGTCCCAGTATACTTCTTGGACTGACTACTTTATGTGATCGTAAGTTTATATCTTTCTTAATTTAAAACAAGTTGAGCTTCTGGAAAGTTTGCTGAACTTGGTGAGCTGATGACTGCGATAGTCTTTTCAACGCCGTCCTTCTACGCTCCTGCCCACGATCTGTGTGTGATTATCTTCACTACGCCCTACAAGAACTTCGTGTTGAACAAAATACAAAAGAGAAAAAGACCGATGATTACAATCACAGCACCAGCTTCGGCAGTGTCTTTCTATAAATGAAGGTTACAATAGAATTCTCTGTTACAATTGTTCTGTGTTTTGTACAGCTTTTAAAGCATCGACCAAAGGTATCATTTCTGTGGTTTATCGTTGAGGCACTTGTAATCATTATAGGTACGAGATGCCAAAAAAAACATGACGTCATACGGCAAACTCTGCTCGATAAGATAGACGTGGGAAGACACAATTAACATCAAAATACCTCGTTTCGCTTGCTACGTACCGTTTCTTTTTCATGACTTTTGATACGTTGACGGATAGACCAATTTGACCCCAGACGGTACTTTCATCACCTATTATCATTTTAGCAGGACTATTGGAAACTGCACGTAATCAGCAACAACTACGCGAACCATGATCTCTGACCCACGGTAAACAGAAGTGGTTTCGCCAGTCTGCCATCTGCTAAAGTTATCATGCGGGTATTCCCCCGTTTTCTGATTTTTTCAAATTATCAACTTTAGCAACTTCTTTTGTCTTTTCTCCTTCTGGCTCTTGCAAATGGTGCTAAAATCTTGGTCTATTCTCCCAAATTTGCATACTCCCACACAAAAATTATCGGTCAAATTTCGGATACACTTCAGAAAGCTGGTCACAGTGTTGTATGTTAACTTTACGTACTTTCTGAACTGAATACAGACTGTACTTCAAACTGTTATCAGAGAAGATATTCCCGGAACAGGAGTAAGCGAAGCTAAGGTTTTGAGCGTGAAACAGTCCGAGGGACTCAAGGCGTTCAATAAAGAGCAAAAAGGAGCTCAAGACTTTCGTCCACGACTATGGGAAATCAGCAATTTTAATCCTCTTGGCGTCTTCTTGGTAATTATTTCTATCTATTTTAAATTGCTCCCAAGTCTGTGTGTGTGTCTGTCTGAAGCTCTAATTGAGGATAAGGAGGGGAGCTTTGTGTGCACTAATTAGTTTTTAACAAGTCGCGACAGGACAAGCAAGTGCGTGGAGGGCCTTTGATAGTTTCTTGGGAGGAGCAGGGAGTGACTGGAACAGAGTGACAAGGGAAGAAGGGAAGGGACAGTAGGACTGAGACTCACTAAAGCTAGGAACGGGCCGGGCGATTCGTTCAGGTCCTACATTTTGAATTAGGCTTGGGAGAGAGTGGGTTCAAATACAATTTCGATAGTTTCTTTGGAGGGTCAGGGAGAGTGACTGCAGAAGTGTAACAAAGGAGGAATGGAAGGGAAACCACGACTATCCGTGACAGAGCGAAGTCACGAATTTCTACTTTAGCCCTGGAAGGGCGTTGCCAACCTTGTTTTTCTTATTTTGATATTTACAGGTCATTCCAATGATGAGGCAGATGTTCACTCTATCGCTCGAAAGTATTTTGCTTTTCCTTTTACAAGAAAAAATCTTTTTCAGATATTTTGGAAGACAAAGAGGTAATGAAGCAACTGGAAAACGAGAAATTCGATGCAATGGTTCACGAACTTTTTGATTACACTGGCTTTGGTAACTCTTGTTTTTTTCTTTCTTGATTATGTAAATTCAGTTCTTCAACACACGCTTGGAATAAAAACGGCGCTTGGTCTCCACACAACAGTTCTTTTCGAAGAAACTGCGGCTATTCTCGGGCTGCCTCGTGCACCTGGAGATGTTCCCGACCTATATGGACTTGCTCCAGTCGATGGCTCGTTCAGTGGACGACTAATGAAGTGGTTCTACTCGTTCCCAACAGCTTATTTTGAACGAGGTCTGATGAAAATATCGCAGGATGCTTTCGGCAAATATTTTGAAAATCCACCCGATCTCAAAGTGGAGTTTTTTTAAAACATTTTCAAAAGAATTCTAGGAAATGATAGCTAACATGTCGTTCATCTTTGCAAACTCCGATCCTCTAATGGATTTTCCTCGCCCAACTCTACATAAAGTAGTCGACATTGGTGGAATTGGAGTCGAGACACCGAAACATTTGAATGACGTGGGTCAAGCCCAATATATTCGGTAATACTCGAGCAGGCGCCCCTCTTCGTTCAAACACTTTTTCGCGGTCTTTTTCAACTGCGGGAATTCTGGTTTTTTCTTCTTCTTTTCTCGTTTTCTACGATTTCCTCAACATTTTCGATAGTTTTTCACGTGTTTTCTTCGTAGAATGGTGGAAAAAAGCATGGAATTGCATAAACGATGGTGTCGTCGGCAAGCTTGACGCCGATGAGGACAGGAAGAGTAGCGACACGGAGATCCTTGGCGAGACAGAAGGCTACGTTGATGACATCCTTAGGATCAATCTGTATGTCATAAGCAAGATAGTTGTTTAATGATACTCACTTTACGATTCGGCCTTCCTGCTGCGTCCAAAGTGTTGAATATCGGCTAACCGGTAGGAGCAGCAGCAGGATTGTAGGCGGACAGTCCATGGTGAGCAGATTTCTCGTTACGACACTTATCACAGCGGAAGATCGGTCTACCATTCTTCGTGAAGTTCTTTATTTTACCGGTACAGAACGGCTTCCTCGTCGTTCCCTCTCCCATTCTGATCTATCGCATCAGCAGCTGGCAGAAGGTCAAAGTGGCGAAGGAATGCCGTGGTGCGGACGGGGTCCTTGAATTCCTCGTAAAGTTGGACAAGAGTCGGATCTTGACGGGCCATAGGTAACGCGACTGACTTACGGGCCTAAGTTTTCACTCCTTGTATAGTTTCTCTCTCAACTTTTTCGTTTTATCGCTGTAAGACTCACCATCGACAGTCCTTGAATCGCAATCTCTCCAGGAATCACATCCATGCGTTATTTTCTTATTGTTTTCTCAGTGTATGGGCTTTTTTTCTTTATATTTTCATAAAATATACGATCTTTATGCAATTCCATGCTTTTTTCCACCATTCTACGAAGAAAACACGTAAAAAACTATCGAAAATGCTGAGGAAACCGCAGAAAACGAGAAAAGAAGAAGGAAAAACCCGCAAAGTTGAAAAAGCCCGCGAAAAAGTGTTTGAACGAAGGGGGGCGCCTGCTCGATTACTACCATATATTCTTGTTAAAATGTATATTCAGGAGTGGACAGATATTCTCTCGAAAAGGGAAACTAACGTCCTCATTTCTTTTGGAAGTGTCGCTCCCTCTCACATGATGCCTAAATCTTACAAGGATAACATTCTTCGTGTGATTCAAAAGTATTTTTACTGCGATTTCTCAAAAGTTTATTTTTCAGATTCCCGGATGTGACTTTCATTTGGAAATACGAAGAACCAGAAGACGGAATTGGAGAGGGTGTGGCTAACCTCCATCTATCCAAATGGACCCCCCAAACTGACCTACTATCAACTGGAAAAATCACTCTTTTCGTGACTCACGGAGGAGCAGGAAGTGTTATGGAGGCTGCCGCAGCTGGTGTCAGGACCATCGCCATTCCTTTGTTCGGAGATCAGATGAGAAATGCAAGAAACGCTCAACAATTCGGATGTAGTGAGTGTTTACTACATTTTCTGGAGTCAACTGCTTTCAGGCCAAATGATTTTCAAAGCCAGTCTCTCAAATGAAGAACTATTGACTGAAGCCCTTAGAAATGGCCTGACCAATGAAAAAATGAAGGAGAGGGCCCTATTTGCCCAACAATTGACTAAATCTCGTCATTTCACTCCGGAAGAACTACTTGTCCGACATGTCAATTTAGCACTGAAGTTCCCTGATTTGTCCCATCTTACCCCAACTGCTAGACACCTGAACGTGATCGAATTCTATAATATCGACGTCTATGCCTTCCTTACCTTTGCCAGTATTCTATTTATTACTTTTATGTACTCTATTTTGAAAAAATGCTGCTGTCGGAAGGTCTCGAAACCGAAAAGAGAATAAATCTCAACACTTGTTCAACAGTTATTTGCCGTTTATTTCGGCAAATGTACGAAATTTTTAGCAAAGTATTACACATTGATTACGGGTTTAACCTCGAGACTTTTCAAATAACGATAGCATCTGTAGATGAGGCAAGTGAGGAAAAGATTCACGAAGAATCCGATGAGATAAGCAAATCCAATGATTGTCATTTCGAAAAAGTCTCCTGAATAGTATGTTTAAACCGTTGCCGATAAAACTAACTCGCAGCATAGGTCCTAACATACCGAGAATCATCGAATCCGGGCTAAACCATGGTCACGAAAGGAAAACAATAGTTTACCATGAGTTTTTCAGGATAGATCATAGACACAGCCAGCCTCACAGCTCCTGCCATGAAGTAGACGGTACTCATCGAATAAGCAACAAATTCCGGAATTAGAAAGGCAGCTTTTTTAGTTTTCAATCCAATAAACAAAAGAACCGTTCCCAGAATATCTGTTACGACATGTAAGGCCTAAAAACTGTAGTGCAGAACGTTAAGCCGGTCACCTCAAAGTGATTTCGTACATGCATATGAAGTATTCCGAACACTTGACACAAGATGATTAAAGTCTCCAAAATAGCAAATACCAAAGTCGTCTTCTGAAATCAATCAGGATCTTTTATTTACCAACCATTCGAGATATAAACTTCTCATGTTTTTGAACTCAACAACTCGACTAGTAACACCCAAACCCACCAAAGTAGGCAGTCTGCAAAACCTTTTGGTTGTAAGAACGCTGTAGTCCGTAGCCATGCTGAAAAATGATTTATTCCAACTTTGAAAATAGAAATAAATTGGTAGCTATGAAGATAAAGGGATAGGGAGAGTGGGCACGGTTGTACTGATGGCTGTCTTGGATAATCGATTGACCCCGTAACTTGTCAGAGCAGCTGAGTGACTAGAGTCTAACAGAGCACTATAATAAACGTTCATCGAAAAGAAGAACAGATTGGTCAAAGATTGATCATCGGAGTGAACCTGTCCACAGTCACAGTGTGAGTCTTCGACTCCTTTTGACTCTTCAGATACTTGTAGCACCGATAGATGAGGAAAGAGAGAAGAGAGTTTAGTATCATTAACATCAAGAATCCAGTAGAGGACGGCTTGACATCTGGATTACCTAAAAATTAGTCTCGACCCTTAAGAACAAAGTAGTACGATTTCTGTCGAGAATACCATTAGTGGCCTGGAAATCTTTTTGACTGAAATAAATAACGAAAACTACCTGTGTGAAAATGCCGAATTGGCCAGGGGAGACCCCTTGAAGACATTTTACGAAGGCATAAAAATAGTAAAGAGTGCTGAGAGCATAAGAAACTATTTCGGGGATCAGAAGACGAGCATCTTTTCTCATCATTCCTACTGTCAAGAGGACGGTTCCGACAACGTCAGCGATGAAGATGAAGAGCTACAAATTTCACTGATCTTCCTTTAAAAAGTCACCTCTATCCCATTTCCCTGGAGTTGCATGTAGCAGATTTTGTAGAGCGTGAAGGCTGTATCGAAGATCAGTACACCAATGGTTGTATCCTGAAGCTGGTACTATGCTATTAATATTTTGAATACCAATGTTTTTAGTTGCAGAGAGCCCAGAGAAAAAAGAACACTGTAGTCGGTCGACATATTGGCAACCAGTTGGCGCTGTAGCCGACGAACGGGTTTGGATATAAACATCCCTTGCCTCGTCAGATTTCAATTGGTAAACAAAGGGGTATAAACATAACAACGGTTTTTTACCTAATGCTAGGCATACTTTTCAGTTACTGAAATAGGTCGTTTCGAAAAGTCTACATGGTTCAAAATGGTAACTTTCTCACAAAGGAAGCTTGTCAAGCCAAAGTTTAGTTTTCAGGTCGAGTATAGCGTCATTCCATACCCATATTGACAAGTAGATTCCGGCGTATTTTTCCAAGTTTGCGTAATACCCCCCTGGCCCGAGTTATTTACGATTTTAAAACAAGCATCGTACCGTATCCCCCCTTTGACCCCAATTTTTGGGTCCTGAAACATCCCCCGCGGGATCGGAATCTGAAAAAATAGCAGCGTGGCTAAGGGTGTGTGTTCCGAACTCTTGATAACTTGGTCAGTGTTAGTATTCGATCCTGAAGACTCCTTAATATGTTTTATTCACAAATACAGTGGTCTTTTATGTACAAATACGGATTATTTCACACTTCTTCCAGTACAGTTTCATCAACCTCTTCTTTTCTGTCTTTGGCCGATTTGTCCAAGCTTTTCAGATACATATAACATCTGAAGATGAGAAGTTCCAACGCAACAGCAATCAATAGGGTAACTCCGTAAGCAAAGGCCAGTTTCAGATGTTCTCTAGAGAACTCTGAAACAATTTCTTCTAGTTTCCAACTTTGTAAACATACGGAGGGAATCGCCGTACACCTCGACGAGCTGAAATACCTTTTCTATGTATCTGATTTAGTTACCATTTTCTCTTGATCACTGGGGAAGATGGCCGACAGAACTTCACGAACACCGAGCCAGCTGTAATGGACAATTTGAATCAAGTAAACAACGATGTAGGGAATGATGAGATAGGCATTTGTGAGGAAGAGTCCGATCATTAGGATGGCAAGGCCGATGACTGTGGACACGAATAGAACGATCTGAAAGAACATACTCTTTTTCAATTCGCTGAACCTCTTGAATAGTGTCGAAACTTGGATTGTTGAACAGTTGGAGCAGTACTGCGAGGATATCGAGAATGCCAAGGAATATTGTGGCTGTCTGAAGATCAATCTCCATTGCAAATGAGAGAATCTTACATATGTAGACAGCGTCCATTCTCCGAAAGTCAGGCAAACATTGTAGTCAGTGGTCATCTTGCTTTTTGGTGAAGAGCAACGGTGAGAATATGTAAGGGATTGTTTATCAAGCTGATCAAGTTACAGTCTATAAACTGTTGATGGATTGACGACTGTACAGACCATGAATTGTGCAGTTCTCACAAGTTTTGGAAGAGAATTTGTTAGAGAAGGTCTGCTACACCTGTTATCCCCAGCAAGGGATGTCACATTGTTGTAAAGATCATCAAGAAATCGTGAGAGGTTCAACAAGGACGCAGTTTGTATCGTCAAATCGAACGAGCGACCGACTGGTTAAGATTGTTAAGTCACAAGTGGTAATCTCAAAATTTACTGAAGACATATAAACTATAAAAATATAATAAAAAATTGTGAAAATCATTCGCATGAAGTGATCTTCCGAGGTGTTGAAGGAGGGGAAGGTAGTCCGTAAGAGACGTAAGACGGGAGGAACGTCATCTCGATATCGCGGCGTTCGAGAGATTTCAAATGTCGGTAGCATCTGTAGACGATGGAGCCGTACAGAACACACGAGAGAAGTGAAAAGTAGTAGAAGACAGCCAGATTTACACACATCTTGGTGAAATCTGAAAGGTTGTAGGTACAAACGAAATTGAAATACCTTCTTCTTCAAGTACGTTCTGAACACTCAGATACTGATCACACGAAATGATGTCGAGCTTTTCTGGATAGATGGCCGAAATCCCATAGACGACCGTGTAGTAAGCGTAACGAAAGACGAAAACGGTGTATGCTGTCACGTATGGAACGAGCAAAGACGCTTTCTCTCGACCGAGGCCCAAGGATAGGAGGAAAAGGACACAGATGTCGACAGTTATGTTGTAGCCCTAAAACTAGAAGTTTCTATTGAACAAAAGATTGTGCCGACCTCCAGTGTGATGTAGATAGAACTTGAGAGCCAGAACTTGATAGTTAGAAGGGCGATCTGGTAGATGACCAACGCGAGAGTGAGTTTCTAAAAATTGAGCGTTTTCAAATGAATGCTCAAAGCTTACAAAAGTCGAGATCTTGCAGCAGAACTTGAATCGATTGTAGTCGGATGAAGAAGACATTGACGAAGAGAATTTCAGAATAGAATGAAAGAAAGAAAGTAAGAAATTTGTATGAAGTAAAGCTTTTCACCGCACGCTATTTTCAAGCGAAGCGTTAGACTGTTTGACCCTGAGTCGCTTTCGCAGTACTCTTTATCATTCAGAACAACAAAAAATTTAACAACTGTGTTTATACTCCCGAGGCTGCAACATTTTCGGAGATTGCCGCCGGTTTGAAAGTTCGGAAGTAGATGAAAATTCTGAAGTAGCAGAATGTCAACGCTGCTGATAGAACAAGTTCGATAAAATGAACTGTTCCCTCGGCGATGCATTTGTTTATCAGACCTAAAAAGTTTTAGATCTATTTGTATTCCATTCCACTCTTACGCTCTTTCAAAACGTCGAAGGTCATTGCGTCATCATAGTCGTCATTCTTCTGAAATGGTCTACTGTAGAAGGTAACGAAGCAAAGTACCCAGTAGTACTTTCCCAGGACATTTGGAAAGGTGGCAACGGCAAAGTCAATTAACGTGACGATCAACAGGCGAATCGTCTCTACGGAGTAGGTCAGAATAATGGGCAAGATCAGCCAGTAGTTGGAGAGAATTGAACCAATTATCAGAAAGGCGAGACAGAAGAGATCAATTGCAATCATGTAGCGCTAAGCACATTTTTCGAAATGAGGCTGAAACATACCTCGATGGAAGATTCTAGTTTGCTCATTTTTGTCATGTTTGCAAAGGTATACACAGCTTCGAACAAACCCAAAACAACGACGATAAACTGTAAATTGGTGTGTTTACATATTTTAGACATACTTACAGAAAACGTGATTTTGACTGGGCCAAACGAACAGAATACCCCATCTTCTTCTATTTCTTTCATCTTCAGATTTTCCTGATTCTCCGAAGATACTTCACTTTCCACATCTTTTTCTTCTCTCGTGACAGATTTGGCTTGTTCTCTTCTCATGTCTTGGAACACGTTATAGTAAAGAAATACGAGAGCAGTCATCAAAATAAACTCCTTCAGTTCAACAGCTGCTTCTGCCATACACTCGTTCACGAATCCTATATTTTTGATTACAAGAAGTATCCAGAAAATTTACGTACTCTCTTTCAAATTCCTACTATTCAGTACTTTATCATATTCCTTTCTGTCCTGAACTTTTTTTCTTCAAAACAAATTTTTGTTCCTTACCCAATAGTTTTCACCAAATCTCTGTGGGAAGAGAGCAACAGCATACTTGATCACAACTCCTATGAGAAAATGAACAGCAGCGTAGACGTAAGTGATAAGAATAGGAACAATCAGCCACGCGTTCTTCGTGTATAGACTGATGAAAAAGAGAAGAATGGCGATAATATCGGAAACGATTAGAAAGAACTAAACTTCGAGTTGTATTCAGACTAAAAACATACGTTAAAAAGTGTTTCGACATCTGAAAACATGTTCAAGTTCTCCAAAAGATAGTAGAATTCGTATGTGGCTAGGAAGATGGCAGCATACTGAAAGGAGCTAGCGTGAAGGTAGAGTTATAACTCACATCGGATCGAATTCTAAACTTCCAAAACGAAATGAGGATACGGCTAGACATTGCCGTCTGATGTTCTAAATGACATTCGAACTGTTGATTCGCGATATAAACAGAAGACGAGGCTATCGTTTTACTCGTAACAACTCTTTCATAGAAAAGATCGAAAAATGTTTATTAATCGTCAGTCTGATCGAAGTTCACGTTCTGTATCTCGACTACTTCTTCCAGTTGATTTGTCCTCTTCGATCCAACTGCCTTGAAATACAATTGAATACGGTAGTAGACTAGCAGGAGCAGTACCAACAGAACAACGGAAATTAGGTAGGCGAGAGCCATTGTAAAGAGCATTTTCCGATGGTCTGAATAAAAAATAAACCGGTTCTTTGAAGCGGTATACAGTCTAACGAGGTTGGGAAAAGTTGCAATCTCGAGAAGACATCTTCTCCCTAAAACATGCTGTAAAGAATTCTGTACTATCTACTTACCCAATAGAATTTCCCAAAAGTCCCTGGAAACAGTCCAACAGCAGCATAGATGACGAACCAAACAAACTGGTACAAGACATCGATTAGGTAACAGAAAAATACGATGAACACGAGACAGCTACTTCTGAAGCAGAGAGCGATCAAGAAAAGGACGGTGTTGACCATATCGAGGAAGGCGAGGAAGAGCTATGATTTGGGTTGTTTGACTCGAAATACGGCTATGATCTGTTCAAAAAGAAGAGGGATTACCGTAAGATTTTAGCTCTTCCCTTCGAGACCCACTTAGCATGCAAACGTTGGATACTCAGCCAACAAATTCGAAAGATACGTAGTGAACTTTGGAATTTGTTGGCTGAGTATCCAATGTTTACGTGTTAAGTGGGTCTCGAAGGAAAGAGCTAAAATCTTACGGTAATCCCTCTTCTTTTTGAGCAGACCATACCTTTATTTCAGGGTTTTCTTCCCAGAGCGAATCCATAGGGTAAGCGACTCCCGGAGCATGTCTTATGTTTTCCAGAGTGATGAAAACCTCGCCAATGGCCAAAAAGACAGCTGCATACTGAACAATTTAAGTTCACAATAAAAACATTTAAAATTACAATGGTAGGTATCTTCAAGGAGCAGATGCTGCAGAGCACGCGGTAGTCGGTGGCCATGGTTTCGACTCTGCAACCGAAACTGTTGACAGCGCAATAAACAAAAGACGATAGCATTGCGTAAACTGTTGTTTTCCCGAAAGGAACGGCTATGTTTTTCAGAATAGAAAAGATATATTTTTGAGACCAGTCTTTCCGAAGATTTCGTAAGTTTATGACTGAAATGTACTCTTCAGAATAACTCTATATGTGTGGGACAGACGGAACTTTGTATTATGTAAAGAAAGAACCGACACCTTACAGCTAGAGGAAAGATCATCGGTTAAAATTAACTGGCTTCGGTTTTCTAATTCAGACTTTCTAGACTTTATTTTCCAGAGTTTACGGAATCGTTCTCCGCTTGTTCAGCAGCACATGTTTTATGACTTCTGTGACTTTTGTCCCCTCCGTTCTCCGAGCACAAGTACATGTGTTAGATAAATCATCTTATCAAAGACTCGTGTTTGGAAACAACACTCTTCCATTCTTCCCAATTATGGCTCGTCGTTTTGAAGGAAAAGTTGCCATTATAACTGGTAGTAACCTATGTATATTCGCAGTTATTTCAGGATCAAGCAACGGAATTGGAAGAGCAACGGCTGTGCTCTTCGCTGAAGAAGGAGCTCGTGTAACAATTACTGGAAGAAGTGAGACTTCTCTGAAGGTACATTTTCAAAATATTGCTGTCACCAGTGATTTGGGCTACCCTCGATCTTCTTGTTGGCGCCGGTCTCAAAGCGGAGGACGTTGTTCAAGTTCGAGGAGATCTGACCGACAAAGATGTACAGAAGAAAGTTGTTGAAGACACTGTCGCCAAATTTGGAAAGATTGACATCGTGGTCAACAACGCTGAAGGTACTGCTCCAGATATGACGCCTGATCAAGGTTTTGAGTTGGACGAGTCTGCTTTCGACTATGTGATGAACCTCATCGTCAAAGCGTAAGCATCTGTGAACCACTTCAAAATGTCATTTCAGAGCGATGATATCACTCGTTTGGCTCTTCCTTATTTGTCCGACTCCAGAGGCGAAGTGGTCATGGTATCTTCAGTAGCGGCTCTTTCATTTGCGGCATATTCTTGTACTTTTGTCGAGAAGAAACTTTTCAGACCTTCAACTATCCGTATTACAACGTCTCGAAAGCTGCTCTGGATCAGGCGATGCGCTCCATGGCTTGTCAGTTTATCCAGAAAGGAGTGAGTCAACTCGGTGAAGTAAGGCAGTTTGAAGTTCAAAGCAATCCCGTATTCAGTCCTGGAGCCATTGCTACTGCTATTGGTGAAAAGCAGGGAGCTACAGAAGAAATGATGAAGAAGGCAAGGATCCAAATCGATTCTTACTCGAGTTTTTAGTTCGCTCCAATGTGGGAAGATTCGAAGATGATTCCTCTTGCTCGCATCGGTCGTCCGAGAGAAGTCGCCGAACCGATAGCCTTCCTGGCAGATCGTTCCAAGTCCGAGTTCATCGTTGAACAGTGCATGATCATCGACGGGGGCAGTTCTCTGCTGAACCCCATTTTCCAAAATTGGACTGACAAGATGCATTAGATATGTTCATTATTACCCTAATAAATAAGCACAAATAATTAAATTAGTTGAGAGCGAGCTTTTCAGCCAACTTGATCTTCAGGTTTTGGAGAGAACGACGCTTTCTTCCTCCTCCGCATCCACAGCCGCATCCACAGCCACATCCGCAACAAGGACGACAGCAAGTGCAACATCTGAAAGAAACCCTTAGGTAAATGTTTGGAAAGAGTTAGAAACCTGGTGCAGCAGCATGTTCTACAGCAAGTGCAACATTTCTGACAACAACACCTGGGACGACAGCAACAACAGCCGCAGCCTATAGAGAGCTAGATGTGAATTTGATAAAAGATACCTCCTCCACAGCCGCCTCCGCAACCACAACCGCATCCGCAGCCCCCTCCTCCCTGTCGTTTGACTCTTCCTCCAGAATAAGCAGCCACATCGGTACAACTATTGCGTTGAGACAAAGGAGCAGAATGAGTTTGAGAGATGAGAACGAAGGCGATTGAAAGACCAAGAAGGGAGAGGAGATTGCCGTTCATGTTGTCTGTTTGACTGACCGCCGGAAGCGACGGTTAAATAGGGAGGCCACACGCGGAGGACCTGAAGGCGCTGACAGCCGGACACATAAAAAGGTGTCTGAAAGACCTCTGTCGATTACGTAAGAGGAAAAAAAGAACTCAAAATGCACTTTCTCGCAAAACATAGATAATCAATGAGCAATTATCAGCTGCATACAATGATACATTACGTCGTCGCCGGGCAACCTCGCTCCTCATTCTTCTGCTACTTCTTCAAAGGTTTTCCCACGTGTAATTTGAAGCTATTCTGAGAGCAGTGCCCCCGCTAATTGCTCTGAAAATGTATAAAACCAGCAAGGTCGAGTGACCGGAGCCTTTTCGAAGAAATTCTTTGTTTGTAACTAAAACATGTTTCGCTCTTGTGCAACGAGTTTCTTCTAATTTAGACACCATAAATCAAAAAATTGCCTTCTCTATTATAACAGATACTCATTTTATAAGAGAAGTAAATGTTAACAGGTGAATCAGACATACTTCGACCATGTCCCAAGATGTAGTTTTGGACAACTTTGATGAGATCCCTGACAGTGAGACTGGAGACGGTTTCTGCATGGGAGAGCGTATTTTGGCTGAAGATGAATACTACAAGGTTATCTCTTTTTTCTTTCTTTTTGATAAGTTTTATAGCTGTCACCCAGACGACTTGAAATCAAGAACTACTTCTTTCCTTCCAAGAAGTCGAGGATGATTTCAGTTGGCGAGATCAAGACGGTTTACTTCAAGAACCAAAGTATAAACAATTGTCAAAGAAAAAAAGACCTTTTCAGGCAAATCTGACTTGCTAATGACAAAACTTTGGGGAATGAATGGTTCGAAGTGTTGGTGGGCCAGAGATCTCAAGAGAGGAATTCGGTGAGTCTTCCTCAGAAAATAGAAAAAAGTTTCCAGAGGTCTGTCTCAGACGATGTCCTACAATGTGGCTATTGACTGTGGAGAACGAACTATCAAGGTTAATTAATGCTTGTAGAGCTGTAATTATTTTCTCCAGGGTTTCACAGTGTCTAATTTTGAAGAGTTTCGCCGTGGTTTGGAACAGTGCAACACTAGCATTTGCTACATTGCCGACAAACTGCCCGATCTTTTCTAACGTTCTTCCTCCAAATAAACATTTATTCTTTAGCTAAAAATCTGATAAAATAGAGTACTATACATACTTGATATGGGACGAGATCACTGGTCAAGAAAATGTTTTCTGGCAACAAAATATGATGGGTTGATAGAAGTCTTTTTTGTCTAAATATCACATAATACTGTTGTGTGGGCCAAATGCAATTCCATTTTTGGCAATTTATGGAAGAAGAGGACGGTCGGACTCGTCTTCGAACATCGAGCGGAGCATGAGGAACGTGTGAAGTTGGTCGGCAGAAACACTGGCAAGACGAGAGTCGATGGGAGTTTTTTGGGCTGTAGCCGGGACTGCCAGAATACGACGAGCCAGATTGGCGAGAAGAGGGAATTGGGCCTGACCAACTGTGCCCCAGAACGTCATCAGATCTCTGAACATATTTTGTTTTATCGATTCGTCTAAACTCACTTTGTTTGAGGAGTAGCAAACTGGCTTCGAAGATAGCACTCCAGTTCGTCATTCCCAGCCGAATCGTCTTCCAAAGCATCCAAGAACATTCTTCGCTTCCGATGAGGCTCTCCACTGTCTGTCGAAGATCCGCGACTGATCGGTTCTCTAGTCTGACGGATTCCACTCAAAGACCGAATCTGTTCACAGGCTATCTGCCGTTCCTGGTCAGTACAAATTGGAGAAAGACGGCGGTTGAGACGGGGGTTGAGAATGGCAGCAATTCTGTGCTCAATAGTGATCACTTTGTCTTTTTCGCGTGACAGCAGTTCCGTTGCTTTGATCTTCAAGTCTCGTAGAAGAGCCGAGTTCTCTTCTTCCGACGGTTGACATTCGTGAATCAAGGCACACCATTCGGGAAGTACCTAAATTCTTGTTTGCTTAATATTCTATATCCGAACCTTTTGGAAATTTGGACGATCTTCGGTGAGAGAGTCTACAGTATCCTTGAAGGGATCCAAAAAGTGTTGAAGATCTCTCAGAGTCGGAGTGTCGACGCTGTTGAAAGCTGGGAGAAGGTCTAAATATCAATCTTGTTATTGCTTTCAAAGAAAGACTCACGTGAGCATTTTGTCTGTATTAGATGCTCGATCGAGCCCACGTGTTCATTCCAGTCACTGAGAAGCTGATGAAAGCTGAAGACGTCTTCTTGTGACTGTTTGAAGTCGAACGGGAGACGAATGTCGGCATCAGCGATGGCTCGAATGATGTTTCCAACAGCTGTGATCATTGGAATGATCGGAACTGTGGAAGTGGTCAGAATGGCGAGCAGAATCTCTCGCAGTTTCTCCTTCATATCGACGAAAGTCTTGAGGTTCCCGAATTCTTCACCACTCCGTGAGGAAGTGATGCGTAAGAGACAACGATCAAGATCATAAGTTGTGACAACGTGATTGTAGATTTCCATCAGGGACTGATTCTCCTTTGCTTTGAATACACCCAGAATGTTGCTTCGCCACTTCCAGTCAGGACTGATTCTCGAGCAGTGAACCACCTTGTAGTCCTGAACATTTTCCGGTTTCCTAACAAGTTATCAGACTCACCCGTCCGTTGTAGCTCATGGCTTCCACAGTAAGACAGACACCCTGGGAAGTGTGAGACAGCTCATTTTTCAGATCGTCGGTACAGAACCGGAGATTACTTTGCAAAGCCTGAAAGGAATAGTCCGGTGTACTCTGGAAAACTTACGCTGCTGATCATCTGTGAGTCGGGAAGGAAATCTTGAGGAGTAGAATTCGTGCCTGCTCGCTTGGCTAGTTGCCAGATGCGCTCGAAAAGATGCCGGAAACCTTTTCCCTAAAAAGTGATACTGTAGAAATGGAGAACAAGCCTATACTCTGGGCGGCAATCTAATCAAATAAAAAGAGGCGGTGCTTTCCTAATCCGGATAACCCGTGTCTATACCGTATGGTTTGTCCCAAAAACGTACATTAAATATGTTGGGATCGAGCATGTCCTGAGCACAAGTTCGGACGACTGTGTCAGTCAAATCCATCTCTCCGATGGAAATTTCCCCAGAGTTCTGAGATACCAAGTTGCTGGACCCACTGTCTTGCTGAAACTTGGCAAATAGAGATTTGAAACAAAGAGAATAGTTACATTGATGAGGACAGAAAGTGGCGGCTTGGATTCGCCAGAAGCACGAAGAGCCGTGATGGACTCGAAGGAAGATTGACCGGCCTCCAGTGTTTCGGTTGAGGAACTGCTGAATGCTCTGAAAAGGAATTCTTTATACTTTTGTGAAACTTGAGAGATTGCTAGTTTCTTCTTTCAAAGAATCAAAAAGAAGCCATTCATTAGACGACGTAAGCACGTCAGACCCGTCTACAAGGAACCGACGCCCTCACAAACAAATCGTGAACATCCTTATGACGCACATTTGTGAAAAGTCTCTTTTCAAAGTAATTGGGTATAATATGGCGTCAAATTAATCAAAAGTCAATCAAACAATGCTCACTGATTCAACCGAGGAAATAAATTCTGAGTGTCAAACTACGAATGGCTCGTACCAGATAGAGTTTGGTCATTGTCAGGATTAGAGCCAGCTGCCAGTAAAACCTTGATGAGTTTTGCCTAATCCTTGGTTCGCTGATGCAAAGGTAAACCTCGAGGTGCTACTATTTACTATTTGTGGCGGGGGATAAGCGGAGGTCAAGATGTTCTAAGAGATAAAAACTTATTGAACCGGAAAATGTTTCTTGGGGCAGATCCAAAGAAGTAAAGTTAAAAAGAAAAGTAATAATCCTTTTTATACGGCCGCTTTGTAAACATCTATTTTCGAGACAATGAACTGGAAGAATCAAGGCATTCTGCTCCAAAAACAGAAACTCTTCTACAGTAAGAAATATCGTCTGAGTAACTCCAGCTTATTTCGTAGGTTAGGTCTGCTTGTGACTGGATGCGTAGACTGCCCTCTGCAGCAAAAAAAATCCGCTGACAAAATTCCGGAAAAAAAATAAAAACAAGATTTCGGAGCAGTAAGGGAGATTCCAATGCTACGTATTTCATTAGTAAAGTGAATTATTTTGTCAACATGTGACAGGAATTTGTACATTTTGATCCGTTATTTCGGTCCTTCTAACCGCTGTTTTGTACTTTCAGTCAGTAATTTTTGTTACGTAGAAGAGAGACTAATTGCTGTTTCGCAGAAAAAGCGGAAGTTGAAGATTAAATTTTGGAACAAAAGAATGACTGGATTGTTGCAAAGTATCTGTCTACAGATGAGAAAGAGAACGTAATAAGAGGCGGATTTGCAAGAGACATCCATTTGTGTGGTCTGCGAATCCCATAAAATAATTCCCTTGAAAATGGCTTGTGCTCTGATCTTGATCAGCTTATAGGCGAGAGCACATTTTGTGTATTAGCTAAAGTAGACGGGAAGAAAACTCACCCAGCGTTTGTGTTCCTGTAGCTGATTCCGAGGGGACAACGATGCCGAGTCATGTTGCCCGTACCTCCGCCAGTGTCGGTGTAGAGAACCTGAAGATTGCCATAAATTTCTTGCTCCATGAATGGCTTTCTGTTTGATGTCGCGCTTTTTTATCTCCACAACTGCGACATTCAGATAAATGGGAAGCTAATCAGTAAAGATGCGGGTATTTCCGCATTTTCATTAGATGAGTTTCAAGAAAAATATTACTCACTTTACAAGCGTAGCAGGCGACATAGGGCAGTCGGACGTTGGTCTGAGTGTCGAGCACCTGAAGACAAAAGAAGAAGTTTTTGCGTCACCAAAAGGAGGTGGTGTTCTAATTTTGAACTTTTCTACGCAAGCAAATTTTTTTTCCACGTCAGATTAGCCTACAAAATGTTCTTTTAAAGAGCCTAATTGGTTCGCCGAGCAGCATTATCTCACCTGTCCGAACAGATTCCATACTTCGCTCCTTCCACGCTTTCTAACCAGCTGAAACCTTCCCGTACAAGTTCGAATGTCGTCTTGAATGATAGCTTTCGGGGGCATCGTGGCCAGGATTTCGGCAGTGGCAGAAGGCGCATGACCATGCTAAAAATAAGAAATTAAGAAACTTTTCTTCAAGAAGACTCTTGTTTACAACTTTTTGTGGTAGATCCGCTTTTCTTCGTCACAACGATCTCTAATTTAGTATTTCCCAAAAGGTCATCCCAATAGCAGAGATCCGGGTTTTGAAACTTATTGATTGTAACGTTGACATTATATTACACATGAACTTTGACTGCGAGTGCAAAGTCCCAGGTTGTAATTCAAAACATTTAAATATCTGTTTTCTAATGCGAGCCTAGTCTTCTCATAATGAGTCAATAGCATTTCGGCAGTTACGCACCCGTCCATAACGAAATCTAGACGAAAATCTACTGTAGACCACTTACAGAACGACAACTTGTGGGCGAGGCAGACATGTTTAGTTCAAGAACTGAAATGTTTGTATTGTTTTCGGACGTGACTTCACATGCTTCGTTTTGGTAAGATTTCAGGTTTAGTTCCTTCGTTTTAATTCCGCGTTATTCTCGGATCGTGTTTACAGAATTCTCGGGAAAAGATTCTTTTGAAACGAACTTTGAAAGTACTCTCGACATAGCCCCCACAAACACGGATCCTAACTGACTCAATAGGATTAGGCTCACTCATCTGATATTATTCCTCACGAAAAATTAATGTCGCGTAGTATTTTGTAGAGAAGTTTTTTCGGATAGTTAGGGAAACTTGAGTTTTTAAGAAAAGTTTTGTATAGTTACGACGAATACCTGGAGCCGAGTTGCTACGGTATCTACACAAAATGCTCCGAAAGTGAGTGAATGATGTCTGAGCGGAGCCAGAGCAGAAATAGCTTGATAGAGCGTTTGTGTCATGGTTGGAACGAGAATGAGACCGTTTGGTTGAAATTCTACTTAATTGTGAGTCGAATGGCCGCTCACAAATCAAACCCACGTTCATTTTCGTCAAATATTGAACACTTACCGTATCCAGTCCCGACGGACCAGCAAGGTCGAGCGAAGAAGTCATGTCGAAGGAGGAACCACTCTCGTGACTACCCATCGACACGAGAGGATTCAAGATACTCGACTTTGGTGGATCTATCTCCATCGCTTGTACATTCAGCTGTGCTTGAGCTTGCATGGCCGTGAAGGCAAGATGACCCAGCAGAGGCTGAAGTCCCAACGTCGTCAGATAGTCATTCTTTGGCGATTCACCTGCAACCATTTTAATAGAGAGAATAACTGAAAGCAATCGACAACTCGTGTTAGTAAAAGCGTGAAGGCTCACATCCGATAGGCGATTTTCTGGCAAAATCAGGAGAAGGCACTGTTAAAAGGCGTTGATCAGGTGTTAGCACGCGTTCGACGTTGAGCGGTGAGTTTGGAGACTGAACTAGGAGACGAGGCACATCTATCGGAGAAAAAGCCGACATACGTCCTCGAGAAGCATCGAAGGACAACGGTCGCATCGATGAAGACGGTGCGCCGGCTGAAAATGAGCAGTTAGTGAGGGAGGAAGGTTATTGTGGCTTGGTTGGGGTTAGCAATAGAACAGCAAGAAATAATTTATTTTATGAGATTCCAAAATTTGAGATAAAGAGATCCGAGACCCCTATTCGATTGCAAAGGAACATGTCTGTGAAAAACCATTGAGCAATGGTCTGGTCAAACAATTTCGTCCAATTTGCACAGACAGACCGTGTACAATCGTGTTCTTTCAATTTTGATTTCGAAACGGCGTTCATTCCGGAAAACTCGAGAGAAATCGGCAGTCAGCTAGCAACAGACGTTGTCGTAAGCAACACATTATAAAATTAGATAACTCGTGTAATCTAGTGGACCTTTTCGAGATGTCTTCAGACGACCCGTCATAATGAGCAGAGAGTAGTAGTGTTCGTTGTCTCCCAATTCCTCCCCTTTTAGTCAAAGAACCTCAAGAATCTGAACCCAGATGGGTCCGACCGGGTTCCTTGACCAAAGACCTTCTCAAGCTCGTATTTCACCAGCGTCATGGATAATGTTGAAGGTGTCAAATTTGAGATGTTACGGACGGTGGGTTGCAGAGCACGAGCAAAAGCATCACGTCACAGTTCAGAAACTCACTTGGAGGCGATTTCATCTGTTGGGAAGTGTCAAAAGAGGCTGCCCGTCTTTGACCCGTAAAGTCGAGCAGAGTTGACGGCTCATCTTCGTTGACTGCTGCCGATTTCTGAACAAGCTTTTTTTTATCACTTCGCTTCGACGATCACATCAACTCGGTCGTCATTTTCACCCCAGGACTTTAAATATTTCAAGCATGCTATCAGTACAGGTGCAAAAGAAGTACAGCTTAACCGAAAGCGTTTCTTCATACTGACCACAAACGAGACAACAACCCACTTTCCAACAAACGATAATTATGAATGTCTCACAATCACATTGCCCCCATTACGTAATAATTGAAAACAGGTGTTTTCAGCCTCTCGGAAAACAGTCAAACGGACCTTCAACGAGCGATTCCTTTGATGACGATTACCGGCAGCAAGACTGCTGAGTTCGTCCTGTGTGGCGAGCGACAGCTTGCTGAAATCGAGCATTCGTGATGAGCTGGAGGTGGGAGAAGGAAATAAGAGGGTCTATTATTGGTCAAAACTTCCAGAGTGTGTACGGGTCACAGAAACAAGTTTTTCTTATTATTCATTTGAGTCTGTTGTGTAAGACAATAAAGTGACGGGACGAGGCCACGAATAGCTAGTAAAACTAATTATATTTTAGGTCAAATTTGGTGCAAACTGATGAGACTGACGTAAGCTCGAAATGGAATTTCCGCAGAACAAGTCAAACCTCAGAATCTTTTATTTGCAAGAGAGTAGGCGGTCGAGAACGCGATCTTCCAGAAATTGAGCCAGACGATGAGCATAAAACCTCGGGCTTTCAATTACCGCCGCTCATTAAGATAAAGTGAAGACTCGACAAAAAAATGAGAAAGATTAGATTTCATTGGAGATATTCATGACGGAGGTTAAGAGGCTACGGTGGTCTTTGGGTGATCTGGGAATACTTTTCTTCGTAGTATAAATAAGACAGAGAGACAAAATATTTGGAAGGAACCAAATGGAAGCGGATCAAATAAACAGCATCTCGGAAGGACTAAAGCTTAATAAGATCGGAATAAGGATCAGACACATAACGATGTCTAGACGACGTCTTTGATGGAGGAACTACTGGATAAGTGGAGAAGAATATCTCGCCATGCTTAAAACTAGTCGGGTCCAAAGAAAACATATGGTTTCCGGCGCATGCAATGTGCGCATGCAATTCAATTAGCGAATTAACATATGAAGCTACGGGGCTCTGTTCTACTAACAAGCTTTGATTAACGGCCACAAAAAATACCTTATACCCATTGGTAGAAATCAATCAGGCGTCAGAGTCTGTGTCGTACATTTTGAACAGACACTTGTTGAGTGCAATTGTCATTGTGCTTCTGGGCAGAAACGTCCAGTTCGAGAAATGATCAGTGTAAATACATTGCTTAGAGAGTGATCTTTTGGAAAAATCGAAGTTAAAAGGATCAAGCGACCACGTATAGATAAGAGAAAAGGGGATAAAATCAGTTAAGAGCTCTCACGACCTTTCGATAAATGATATCAGAACTCGCCTGAACTGGATGGTGTCCTGAGGACGACTGGAAGCAGTCTTTAAAAATTGGCTGTTGAACAGATTCGCCATTCGGTGATAGAGGGAAAGAAAGCGATAAAAAGCTTCTCTTCTACGCAAATAGTGGCCTCGATCGAGCCGATAATACTGCTGGGATGACGCAGAGAAGATTCTGACAGTTTTTGAACTAGATTTTAACTGAGTCCCATTTTTACTTTGTTGATAGGCAATTGGTGGGAGTCAACCGGAATTTGTTGTGCGTAATATTGATGGGAAAGATCAAAAGGTCTCCGTTGTTCCCATAGCATTCGACAGAGAAAGAACAGCAAAGACGCTCGGAAGTTATTCAGAGAAACCTTTTCTGTTTCCGAAAATACACTGTACACAGTATTCGAGTCCCGTGTTTGCAACTCCATCTAAGCTGCCGATCAAAAATAACGTCAAGATGCTCTTAGCTCCTCCTTTAAGCCAAGGCTTTTCTCATTTTTCTGAGAGATTGTGCTGCTAAATGATGTCTGGGTTCGATCCCCCCACTCTCCGAGATTGAGAGATTTGACCTGTGGATGTACCAAATGTTCTGAGCCGAAACACTTTTGAAACGTTAAAGGCAAAACACGAGATCTTATGCATAAAACAGACCGAAATACATTCTTCTGACGCGTCCCCGAATATATAACTTACTCATTTATTATATTGAGGAAGAATGTCATCAAAATCCTAGAAATAAGAGAGAGAGTTGACGCCTAGAAGGGACGCGATGACCACTCCTTCTCTTGTGGGAGGCGTTCTAATCGCACGCTCAGCAGCATGGCTTTCGTTTCATCCTTTTTACATTAAGCAGATGAGATAGCTGACAAACTCATAACGCCTTACAACGATGAATTGAGGGAGGGGATTAGACTGGTTCCAAAGAAATTTTCGAGTCTTTTTCGAAACGGAGTCTGTACGGAAAAAGAAGGAACTATATCAGAGTGGCTGACTCACTTTGGTTGGCAGCTGACCCGCGTCGCCGACAAGAGAATTTCATGACGACATGGGTGTGTGCGAAGAAAATATAACGGGTCTGTGGAAATTGAATCTTTTGCTGCTAAAATCAAAGAAACTGGGAGTTTTTGGTATGTGGGATTATTAAGATGAATAGTTGACGTTTTCCAAGCACTATATGTGATCAAACTTGTTGATTTCGGAGTTGCTGAATACGGCTGATTGATGGATCAAAAACAACTGTGTCACTCAGAAGAATCAGCTCAAAAAAGATATGAAAACGACCAAAAACCAAGAATCTTGGGCGATGACTTTCTGTTTTCAGTCGACGAAGACTCGACGGCCAATAGAAATCATGAAGGAAAAGTCGACCTGGATCAAATCGAGCTTGCTTCTTTCCTGAACAAAAACATATCTCAAGATCTTCTAGTCTAACTGCTTTGCCTTCTGGTTATTTGATACCGTTTAGTGGATGGAAAGACCCAGTGACATGGCGCAGAAAAGACCTCCAGAAGCCAATTATCGAGGGAATCTTAATAGAGACCTTAATTAGATGTGGTTTTTGTACAAGTTCATTCTCATTACAACAAAGCCATTTAAGACGATCAACTTCCCCAAAAGACAAAGATCTTTCCGCTCTCTAATCTCCCTTTAAGATTAAAAACTGAACACAAGAATGAAATTTGCCAAAATGACGGCTGTAATCCTAAGATTAAGTTTTGTTCTCTGCGAAAGCATGTTTTTTGATCTGAACAGAAATACGTTAGGCGAACTTTTCTCATTTTCAGCGTATGTTTTGTGCGTCTCTTCGGCTAATAGGACATGGGAATCAGTTTGCAGAACTAGTGAAACAGGAAGTTCGAGAAATCTTTCAGCAGAAAATTTGTTTCGATAAAGTGAGTACAGGTGGAAAATGTAAAGATGACGTAGCAAATTCCTAGAGAGAAAGGGCTTGATAAAATAGGTCTTATCTTGAGGATCGTATTTGTGGCGTCGGAAAATGAGGCAAACTATACGATTTTCGAATTTACATTTCGTTTAACAAAAAAGACCGAGAGATCAGTCTGTGGTTACACAAAACGAGTATAGTTCAGCTAAGACAAGGCTGTTGTGCAAAATGCAACATGAATGGTTTCGTGGCTCCACTTTTTCGTATTTCCATACGCTCAAAGAAGTCCTGCTGATTGAAGTGGGTTTCTATTCGACAGAAAAACAGCTTTGATGATCTGAAGTCAGCAGGTTTTCCCGTCGACCACGATCGCTTAAAGGTCAAGCGATCAACTTTTCTGACTTTCTGGCGTGCAGCAGACCTCAAAACGAGTTGATGAAAACAAGGAAGAAGCGTTTTGTAGTCGTCTACAAATTAACTCGTATCCTTCTGTTCTTCAGATCTAAAGAGTAGATGTGATAATTGGTCATCTGGCGGAGGTCTCTAATAAAAGCCACCCTCTGGTAATTAACGGCTATGTTTTAGTGTTTTTAAATGTTAAACTAGTTGCACTATTTCCCGTTACTAGGTACAGAACAGCGAAAAAGACCGCAGTTGTAAAACAATTTGCTTTTTAAGAGAGTTTTGAACATATTTGTGCAGCCATTACAATCCCACGCCTTCACCACCCTTCATTCTGCAGTTTTTGAAACAGAATATCTATTCGGAAAGCGTGGGACCACGGACATTCACAAACTCGAAAAACAAGGAACATTTTTCGTAAAAAAAATTGCGTCTGAGTGCTGGATTAGAATCATAGGGATTCTTTTGTCAAAGTGTGTTACAGCCAGTCTCTGGAGTTGAGACTAGATAAAAAAGTTAGGAACGATCGTGGAGACGAAGCTGGCAAATGTCATTGGATCGAGGGATACATGTTCATTTCCTACAGGAAATGGGCATTACATAAACTGATTTCTGCGAGGGAGGAGGATCTTTTTTCGAACAAGTCTGGGCGAGAATGAACACGTTGTCAAATGACATAAAGCTACCGGTCTGATCTTGGGAATTATTTATAAGCTCTCTCAAGAACGTCATCTTTCTTCTGTTAGGTACAACTTAAAGCATTTTGGTCAAAATGAGGAAAGAGGTGAAAAGAAAAGTGGTTTCGAGATGGTCTGTTTAAACAAGCTCGGGTGGGCGAGATCGGGTCATACGCCCGGCGTTGTTGACCCCGAACGCGGCCCGAAACCCATCCTCTTGCAGTAAAGTTGTTTGGTTTTGGAATAACGTTGGATTTACTTCAAGGCTACAATGAGACTGCAAGTTTCATTTTGAATTGATGAGAACAGGAGAGAAACGATGTTGACGGAGACCGATGAGAATATTTTTGTTTCGGAGAGAATGTTGACGACACCACTATGAACCGGGAGAAATTTCAATGAGTTGAAGACAAAAAGCGGAAAGAACATTCCCACAAATTCCTCCTGTTACACACCCAAAGTACTCGTCTCATTGTGCCGAAAAGCAGAGACAGAGATCAAGTTCAGCTTCAAAAAAATTGCTTGATTAAAAGTATGCAATTTATCAACAGCTCAATAGTTCCGCACGAAGTTTCTCGGACTTTTTCTGTCAAACAGCAAAGGAGAGTGTATGTATCCTTTCTGCTATTCTGTAGTTCTCGGAAAGGAAGGAAATAATAGGGTTTTCGATCAGCTGTGGGCTTTCCTCGGATTAATTTCATTATTCGCCTCGTTGGAAGCCCAAAGAAAAGCACAACAAACCCTGATTCATTTTTCACTTTCAAAGAGGCAGAGCTCAAAATTTCAGCAATAAGTTTCTTGTATCTGTATTTCAACCTAGGCACCCTCAAAAATAGCGCCATCCGTTCAATTATACACGTGACTGACCAATATTAAGTCGTCTCAAAATGACAGGATTAAGAAACTATTGCCTATAATCCGGGATTAGGATAATGCCTAATAAAATAGAGGCGTGGAGCAGACAGATCAAGTACAAATCTGCCAGCTGGAAACGTTCGTGATCTCTCCCGAGAGAGAGAGGAGGTCGACCGAATCGAAAGAAAACTTCCGGGTCGAAGCAGAAATTGTCCGACCCGCATTTTGGGGGCGACCAGGCGATGGACCCAAATCGACCTGTTCCGTCTCTGCGTCTTTGCGTCCTTTGCTGTCTGCGAAAGAGTGTGTGAGAGTTGAGAGTGACGCAGCGTGAGTCGCGATAAAAGAACCACCACAATTAGCAGCACGAAGAAAGGTTCATCTACAATTTGTCTTTAGGGAAGATCTTTGTACTGAGGGATGAAAGGAACATTTTTTATTATTTTCCGCCGGCTTGAACAAACAAGAAGCTTCCTTTTCCGAATCACCGGACCGTGCAAACATTATCATTTGAATTATATGTTATCGCTGAGGAGACTTTGTGCCGACTCTTTCTGCAACGCATACATTGCCAGTTTAAGTTGCAAGAGAGGGGAATTACTATTCAAAAAAAGATCAATTTCTTGAATCATATTCGATACATCAATAGGAAAAACTGACCTGATCTGTTGATGCATCCTCTCGACAGCTGTCACTTCCAAAGAGACTGACTTTCGGCTCACCCACTCCTCCTTACAAATGACCGGTTATTTGTAAAATTGGAGCAATTACAACAAGTGTTTTGTTTTTTGTGAGCCTGTGTCATCGGTAATTTGTCTATCATCTCCCTCTGCAAAAGCCCTTATTATGGACTTTGTGTTTGGAGAAAAGTGTGGATTGAGGACTTGAGCAAATTGTCGTCTGACTACTAACGTGAAAGAACAAGAAAAGAGAACCTTTGGCCGAGTCAGACCAGACCCGGAAGAAGAATATTCTTCAATCTGAGGGGTATACATAGTTAGTTCGTTTTGATCTGTCTGATCTTTTGTGAGTGAGCCAGTTTTTCTCGTCGACTATTTTGAGTCCAAAATGGAAACAAAAAAGGGTGTGGGTACAGTTTGAAAAATAACGTGTTCCTATTCACAAATTGACCTTGATATTTTTATGGGGAACACCACAACAATCAATGGGAACATATAGAGGGAAACACTTTTGAAAAGTTCGTCTAATGGTGCTATGAAAAGTAATCCGGATTACGACGGCAACTTTTAACATCCTCTTGAACGACAGCGTGGTCAAGGACCGTAGACGATTAAAAAAGAAAATTAGTGTTAAGAAGAGGGCGTTCAATTGTGAGCTGAACACATAAAAAAGTTCAGAGTTAGTCATGTCTGGGTGTTCACTATTCTGTCTATTATGTGTATTGAATAGTACACGAATTGTTTTGAAGGGGAGATAGACGGGGGATCAGCTCAAAGTAGGTGTTCGCTTTGACATTTCATGATTTCGATACGGGTCTGGACCAGTGCTAGGTAACCGTCTTTCCCGAGTAGTCACTACGAGATCTGTGGCTGACGGGGGGGTTGATGCAGAAGTTAAACGCATTTAAGTTCCGTGATCCTGGAGGGGAGACCTGGGTTTGAAAGATAAATTATGCCTGAATCAATCTCATCTTGGATTTTCAAAAAAGAGCTGGATATTCTAGATGAGGGTTAGTAAAATGAAAGTCAGACCTAGACAAAAAGAGAAACCAACCGATTGTAAATTTTGGTAAGCTTCTCCATCAGAGACTTTTCCAGACAACTGTTGAAGAAGAGATTTCGGATGTTGTACCCAACAGACTTGAAACGCGACACTTCCGACTGCAAGCTGCGGCACTTTTCTGGAACGCAGTCTCCAAAATCATGGAATTAATCTCACAAAAAAGAAAAACAGGGATTGGTTATTACGCCTTTTCGCACTATCTTCTGGATCAGATGCCGGTTTTGGGCATTATGCAAGCATAGATGGCTATCTGAGAGTATATAAACTGGACCTTGTTCTGGTCTCTGTTCATTTTGTTTTTTTAACCAAACGAGATGCTGAACAACTTTCTGATTCTCATCGTAGTTGGGTCAGTGTATGCTGTGGAGGAATTCACTTGGAACAGATGGGGTCAGTTGTTTACTCTTCCAGAAAGTTGTCGTTCTAGAAAAGCGAACGGTGAATTGTCTCGGAGCTAATGGTTCTCCACTAGGATGCCATCTCGAAGCACCCAATGCTAGTCCACCAAGAGACCCGCTCAAGTACAAGTGAGTATATCTCAAGACTAGGAATCTGTTCAGATGCCGTGTGGAACCCATGCCTCAAAACTCATGGAACGTACTGGCACACAATGCTACGAGAATCGCTTGTCCTCTCGGCTGTGAGCCTGATTTTGATCTATCGGTATGTCTCTAGTTGACTATTTGATAACCTTCTTTAGGTGATCACAAAGGTACCGTACGACAACGAAAAGTGTCAGAAATACTACACGTACGGAAAGTATCGAGATCAGAAGGAGAATGAGTGGTAGGTCAAAACAAAAGATTTTGTACCCGGACCTACAAAGGACATTGTTTTCGGAGCGCTCATTTGTTCGAAAACATTCAAAATGTAGCTTCTCAGCCAAAAGATCAGAACAATATCAGGTATCTCTGGTTGACTGAGCCATGTGAGGCCTCTCTCACTACACATTGTCGTTTCAAGGATGTTCCTCTCGGGACCAAGAATGAGAGGAAACACAAACTGCTTCAACGCATCTAACTAGATATCATTAAAATGTTTATACGGAATTTTATCTTGACGATTAGCAGCGGCGTGGGCTGCGCTCAACTGGTGATTACAGCTCATCACTCATGTCTCAATTACATTGCTTGCAAACTTGTACAAATAGTTGAATACTTTCGACGAAGTAATCCACTTTAAATTGCTCGTGTGTGTGTCTGTCAGAAGCTTTAATTGGCAATCAAAATGGAGCAATTTGTGCGCACAATTAAGGGGAAGTTTCCAGACAGTAAAGAATCAAGTGCGGGTTAGGAATACGGAAAAGTGTTCAAGGGGGTTTCTACTATAACTTTAGCTCCAACGGGGGGGGGGGTGATATCACAACTGGAGAACAACAGGGATAGGGGAGAACAGGAGCACGGACAGGGGTACGAGAAAGAGGTTCAGAGGGACAGAGAGGGACAGAGGGACAGAATGACAGAGGGACAGAGGGATCTGTAAGTAACTTAGCCCCGGAGGGGCGTAGCCTAACTTGTCAATTTTAAATTGCCCCCTTTGCTTGACTTGTCGAAACCTCGACAAGTCAGACTTATAATTTTGACAAGTCCAAGCGAAGTAGACTCTAGAGGTGTAGTCTAGCGTCAGATCCTCTTCTGTGCTGTTGTCGTCTTCTGCTCTCCACCAAAAGGTCAGGTTTCTACGTTTGCTGTTCTGACAGAAAAGATCTACTTGATACTGGCAATCAGACAGTAGCGCCACAGACACTTGCGTTCTTTTGTGAAAAGTAGAGAGACGGGAATTTGACAGTCAGTTGTGAATCCGCCACAGCTGCCTTCGAAAGAAGGTGTCATGCTCGGTCTTTCCCGGTCCCTTGGGCACCTCCTTGAATCCACAGCGGTGTTTGGTATAGTTCTTGGAGACCCGAAGGACCATTTGGGAAAAACTGATAGTCTCTTCTTTGCGCCAAAAAAGAATATTGATAGAGTCAATTACAGGAATTGATGCCAACCCTTTTTATTGTTCTTTTGTTTTCCTTTCTTTCGGTTTTCAGACCATGCTCGAAATGGATTACAAGTAACTGGAAATCCAAGAGCCGAGATGAGAGTAGCTGATATTTGGAGCATAATTTTGTAAACTGACGTGCTGAGCTCTGACTTGAGTAAATTCTGAGCTACTAGCCGGAAAAAAGTCGTCTAAAAAATGTTATAGGTAGACGGGTCATGCCCGATTTTTCCGCCCATTTTGACAAGTCGAATCAGGTCAAGGATTAGCCATGCACGATTTTTTAGTCGAGTTTTGACTTGTCGTTACATTTTACTTTTTACGTAGTTTTATGTGGTTAGAGAAGATCCAAAGTCTGCCAATGATTTTATGTGCAGCAGTTCGCGACCAACAAGTTACGGAAGATATTTGCAAGATGCAAAGAGTAAAAATATAACGATAGCGATAACTAAAACATATCCGATGAATTTGCAGTTGTCGGGTTTGATGTGGTCCTGTGGTCTGGGTGCTGGCCAGATGACAACCTGTGGGACGTTGGATCCGCAGTGCTTGCATCGAGGAATTCCGTGATCACCACCAGTCATTGAGCGTTGTTCTAGAAATTTTCTATTACATTTTCTTTGTTTGACTTACTCTGCAGTTTGTAAGCCGAAGAATTGGCGGGATCCATGTATGGAGGTGGTGTGCTGATGAGCTCCTGTTCAATTGGAACGAATTCGGGCATGTCTGGAAGAAGCGGTCAAAACAACTTGTTGTTATCTTCTGGTCTATCAGATCCCGGTTAAATATTGTCCAAATTGGGCCCCGATTACAGGTACACGTGAACGAAAAGCATTTGATAAGAGTCGTGTTAATCGCGGCTTAAAATAGTCAGTTGGAAACGAAAAGAACTTGTGGTCCACGAGGTTTCAAAGTGTAATGTTGACCGATCGCACAAACAACAGCTTGTATCACGAGATCGGTTAATTGGTTTCAGCCTTAAAAAAAGATTTACTATGTCTACTTTTAGTGGGCAGTTTCCCCCAAGGACTTGGCCTCGACAACCTGTTTGAATGCAAAAGTTTGGCGAAACAGAAATAGATCAGAGCTGATTAGCGAACAGCAACGTGAAACTTTAGTAACTCTTCATCCTAACACGTTAGACTTTTGAACTACAGCGTTTACATTCTAATCTCTGTAGGTTTGAACTGAACTTTCTCTTGGCTAGTGCTTATCTGGCCAATATTTTCAAACAGTCACGAGCGACTGCTTACCTTTGGGAAAGAAGATCTGTTTCGGCTTGGAGGCCTTATCTGGAGAACGTGAAGTCGACATGTTGATATCAGAGTCGAGGAGAGACTGTTCCCGTGAATGGCCTTGAAACGAGAGAGTAATTGTATCCGACAGGGAACAGATGATCACGGTACAGTGCGTCCGATCACTTGGAAAAAAAAGTTGAAACGTTGGTATGTGTCCACGTCTGATCGGAGCCAAAACAAAGCAATTTATGTAAGCAGGAAGTTTTGGAAAATCGATTTCCTCAAAAGCGGCTACCGTCGAGATATTTTATTTTGAAAATTGATCCTCTTCTATGTTTACTTGTTTGATTGGGATATCTGCACCCTGAACCCAATCTTCGTGATCGTTTACGAAAGAAGACAGCTTCGATTCTCATGACGGTATCTTGTCACGACCTATATTCGAAAAGGAAATAACCGTGCGGCAATACTCTTCTTGTTGTTTCCCCATTTTTTATGGTCTTTCTGTCTTGTCTATGCAAAATTACTCCATCTTTTTCAGAGAATGTTGGGGCTCGTCGATTATGGAAGTGGCTCTGAATCCGATTCGGATGGCGCCGCTGATCAACCACAAGCCGGCAGCAATACAAATGGTCCGGAGAAAACTAAAGGGATTTTCGACGAAGAGACACCTTTCTCAACGAATACAGGTAATTTATCAGTTGCATTTGCACAAATTGTGTAGGTTCTATTCTAAATCTTCCATCTGCTACGAATGAACGGCTAGCAAATCGACCAGTCGAGGAAAATGAACTGGAAGGAGTTGTGAAGCCGAGAGACTGGGAACAGGAGCTCGCCGAAAAAAATAAGAAGAGACTGGAAAAAAGAGTAAGCTTTTTAATGGTTTCAGTAACCCACATGTTAAGGCAAAGAAGAAGGAAAAGAAGGAGAAAAAAGAAAAGAAACATAAACGAGACAAGGAAAACAAGTCGGAAAAGAAGGAAAAGAAACCAGTGAACAAAACTAAAATTTCCGCGTTTGGAGCATTGGGAACGTTGGGAGTCGAAAGTGATACTGATGAGGAAGAGGTAAGGTGTCACTCTTATTCGAGAGAAAATTTTGTTCAGCATGAAACCAAACCGGTTGCTCGGCCCAGTGCAAGTTCCAGCAAATTGGATCTTCTGAATCTACTCCCAACTCCGAAAGCAAAGACCAAGTCGAGTGTTTTTGGAAAAGGATCTGGACCTTCCATGCTGTTTCCATCCACTCTCAGAAAAGCTCCAGTTGCTGCTTCTACAAAAGTACAACCAGTTCCGTCTTCTTTCACCGTAAAGAGAAAAGTCGACTCGGATGACTCTGATGATGACGATGTAACCGACTTCTTTGGACTAACTGCCGCTCCAGAGGTACTTTCTGCTCTTTCATATTCACCTCTGTTTTCAGCCGAAAAAAATTCGAGTTGAAGAGGATCGAGAAATTCCCCTAATGGCTACTGGTACTGGATTCGAGTCCTTCGGTCCTTCGAAGCCCACAGAACAGGTTAGTTCATTGTCTAATTTCTCAATACTTCTGTCACAAAATAGTAAAACTTTCAATATTTCAGGAAATGTTGCATCCCAGTCAAATGTACAACTATGCCGATGTGGACATCTCGCAACTTCCGCAGCAACGAGCCGGACTCATTTCAGACGAGGTTGGTTTTCGATTTTCCGATTTAAACCTTTTTTTTCAGCAAGCGTTCAATCTCATTTCGCGCGATGAAACAGTTCAAATTGGTGATAGACGCACGCTGAATGAAATTACTGCAGGAATCATCGATGTCAGTGTTGATCAGGTGAGAAATGATCCAAATATGTACATTACATAAGTTTCAGGCTCTCGGTCCGAGTGTGCAGTCTAGTCTGCTGAAACAGGTGACAAAACAAGCCTATATTCGGGATGTCAACGCTCTGCCGGCCAAAAGTGGAACTGTGGATAAAGTTGCTCGCCAGAAGCATCAAATCACCTATTTGGCGAAACTAGCAGTGGCTCGAGAGGCAGCATTGGAAGAACAATGGGCCTCGAATAAGAGCCAGAAACGCATGGCTCGACAAAAATACGGATTCTAGACTGTTGTTTACGTATACCTGTGAAATAAACTACCGCCTCTCATGTTTCCGTAAGAACGTTCTCTGTACCCTCAGAGCGTGTGAAGTGAGCTCTAAGACAATGAAAATGAGGCCAAGGCAGGAACTGGCCGCGGAAACAAATATACGCGTGCGTAAAAACGTGTTCTCTCTCGTGGATGTCCATCAAAAAAATAGCCAGACTATTGGCTCTCTTGTAGTGCAAGACGGCTGAGTGGGCTTAGGAGAGGCGATTACAGAAGTCATTAGAAAAGAACATGGCAATGATTTGATTATCGTAAAAAATCCAAATCTAAGAAAATAACACAATTTGAAAAGACGATCTACAGTAACAGATGGTAACAATGAATAGTACTGGAAAAAACTTATTTTTCAATATACCCATCTAGTCAAAAAATAGGAAAAAGTGTTGTTCAGCTGTTTAATACTACCTTTGGCAGTAAGCAAGGTTCTCACTAATTAGAACTGAGAAAGGAGGTAACAGCGTACCTATAAACGTAAACGACTCTAACTTTCATGGCAGTGATGCTTGACAAATCGTTTCACGTGTTCTATCTTTCGCATTACCACTCCAACAAAAAAAACTCGGGGTTGCCCCTCCTTTTCTTTGTCAATAATCCGATTTCCTGTGTGTAGAAAAGAAGGGACCTGCTCCAAGGAGAGCGTGGAACCCGGCGCACCTAAGCTGTGGGAAGGGCAGCACAAAGACCGGCAGTGAGACAAACACGCGGATTATTTGCAGGAGTGAGTTTACACTCCGGGAGACAAAATAACCATTCAACAATTTGATCTTTCGACCGAGGAGCGTCTATTGTGCCATGGGAACATGCGGATTTGAAATACGATCGAGAGTGATCCGCCGTTAGTCTCGAGTCTAGTTTAGCCTGAACGCTAAGACCGAAAAGTCACTTCTGCCACAGAAATGCACAAACGGACTGATAGAAAAGAGTGAACAATACTCTGGCAATTAAAAAATGTACGAAACAAAGTATTTGAAGAGGTTATGGGAGGTAAAAAGTAGTTTTCTGCTACACCGTTTTTAAGAGCTGCTGACACTTTGCTAGTCTAGTTTTTTAAAGTCTGTCCCTTGGCTTTCTGGTCGAATCGGTTTCCATCTGAGACCAAACCACTTTGATCGAAATAATTGAGAACAATCTCGTCACAATGATTCAGCTCGCATCATTTTGATCTCAGTCCGGCTCCGACTGTATTTTTTCGGATGACACAAGAGCACAGTTTGCCAAATGACGTGATTCGGCTTGACTCATTCACGGGAATCGCCTACGGGCTTATTCCGGTCTCCGGAAGCATGCACGGGATTACGCTAGGAGAACCGTGCGACAAGTGTCGCCGTAAACAAACAAAAAGGGCGGAGACGTCTGGCAGATTTCGGAGCTAAGGCACGCCTATAAAAGAGAGCACTGTACAGGCCACAACGGCAGTCGAACGTCCCGTCTTCTCATCAGATAAAACATCTACCGACTCGAAAAAAGTTGGAATTTTTCCGAGTTTTCATTTTATTAAAATAATTTAGTGTTCCGTTCCTCTTTGGCTCTCTTTCTGGCATTCGGTATTGCATTGGCCCAGAATGGCGGTTGTCCCACTTGCGGACAGAACCAACCTCTTGCTTCGACCACTCCCATGCCTCAAACTGCTACTGCCAAGATCAGAATCGTTCTAAACGCTCCAGCGGTAGGAAAACGAGAAAGCTAGATAGTATTTTTGACAATTCAGACTTCTACGAACAACAACAACAACGCTCCAACGATTCAAGTACAAGCTGCCCCTGCCGCGACGGTAAGTTAGTTACTTCTTAGAAAACTAGGCGGTATCGAGTTAAAATATTTTTTAGACCAACTGTGTCTCCGGCAACTGCAACACACAGACTGTTCAAGTTCAAGCTGCTCCAGCTCCCGCTCCTGTTTTCAACAGCGCACCAGTCTTCGTCTCCTCTTCCGTGAGTCCTTGCTCAAATTTTATTAAGGTTTTTTTTCAGAATGGTTGTTCCAGCGGAAACTGCAACAATAACGCTCGCATCTTTGTCCCTGCTCCTGTAAGTCTTGACTCTGAATCGAAAACAAGTAATCTTGCAGTCTGGTTGTTCCAGTGGAAACTGTAACAACAACGCCCCCATCATCGTGAACGCTCCTTCAAACGGATGCTTCTCTGGCAACTGCGGACCTCGGCCCATCGTTATCCCAGTAAGACCATTTTTGTTCCTACCAGTTCACTTTCTAGGCCTTCAACTCTGGCTGCTCCGGAAACGGCTGTGGATACGCCCCTGCTCCCATCATGATTCCCTCTCCCATCATCAGAAACTATGCTCCAATCATTCGTCAAACCAATCCCAATTTCGGATTTGGTTGCGGATCAAACGGTTGTGGAAACAGATTCTTCAACCGTTTCAACAATGGAAACACCGGAAACTTCGGTGTCCCTGACGCCATCACTGCGAACGGCAGATACATTCGTCCTAAAATCAGGATCCCTACCCGATACGATAATGGAAACCCTGTCTTCACTATCAACAACGGGTACGGAAGAAAGTAAGATATTGATCAAAAGCTGCTATCTACGCACATGTTTGTATATATTGAAATCCTCAACAGTTTTCTCGCTTCAAGTATTGCTCAATGAATTTTTAATATTCTCATGAGGAAAGTTGAATAGATCTAACTGGATAATAAATCAAGGCCATCCAATCAGGTCGCTTTCTCTCCCGACTTTTTCCAGAACTGTGTCAAACGAACTTTCCCTTATCAGTCGTTTCATTCAGTCTCGAGATGGGCTTGGACTTCCGTTATCTAGGCTATGCGAGTGTGTTGCTCTCGTCAGCACTCCTCCTTTTCCAATTATTGTACATTCCAAAACTTTTAAGTTCGACCGATGCCACCAGAGTCATTGTTCTAAGAAGCACGAGTCTGTTCAGAGTAAGATCTTTTCTCATTCAGTTTTAGAAAGATTTCAGAAAACAGATGTTCGCTTAAGTGAAACATTGATCCGTGTCCCTCGTTCTCCCATGTGCGCACCAGGTTCACCCGGTCCCAAAGGTATCGATGGACGAGACGGTCAGCAAGGAGAGCCGGGAAGACGAGGAGCCGCTGGTCAAGATGCTAGAGACATGCTGCTAGAAAAGGAAGAAAAGTGCATCGTTTGCCCTACAGGACCAGTTGGTCCAATGGGTCCTCCTGGTGATCGAGGAGAACCAGGAGAAAAAGGTCACAAAGGAGTTCCTGGTGTACCGGCTAATGATGGAATTGATGGCGATGTGGGACCAGAAGGAGACATCGGACCAGTTGGACAGAGAGGACACAATGGAGGGAAAGGAGCTCCTGGAAAGAGTGCTCAAGGTGGAACGGGAATTCGGGGGCCAAAGGGAGCGAAAGGGGCACTGGGAAGAGCTGGAATACAGGGCCCTCGTGGAAAAGTGAGTTTATAAAAGTGTGTCAAAACATAAAACTTATAGAGAAATTACATCTATGGACCGCCTGGTCCACCTGGACAAACAGGGGCGAATGGGCTCGATGGAACACCAGGAAATGTTGGAGAGAAGGGAGAAAAGGGTCTTACTGGAGAAAGAGGAGCCAACGCGAAATTCTGTCCTTGTCCCATTGAGCTACAGCTGCTTCACAAACGGAGAGGAAGTCTACCAACTGGCAGCTCGCACCCAGCTGCTCCTCCAGGAAGCAAACAAATGACGACGACAACTACTACAGTTCCCGCCACTTCCAGAGTGGAAACCACTACGGTCCCTGTTACACAATCATTGCCGACTTCCACGACGACTACAACAACTGTGGGAGCACCTGCCTCCAGAGAAAATATGTTGGTTTTTCATCTTATTTAAAGAAATATTTTCAGCCAGCCTCAACTAGAGCTATTGGACAACGATACTGAACAAGTCGATTTGCCTCAAGAGTTTGGTGTTACTGAAGAACAAACAGTTCCAGAAGAGTATGAGGAAGCGGAAGAAGAGCCAACTACGACACGGCGTCGATTCATTTATGTTACGAAGAGACCAAGAAAGTACTACTAAATGTCTATTTCATAAAATGAAGCCACAACAAAGATTGCGTTCATGTTGTTTTATCGAAACCAAACCCACACATATTGTTGTGGCAGACTGTCAGTGTAATTCCTTCGCTTAGTTCTTTCCTTTTAGCAGCATCAAGTTTTTGGAGTTTCAACTTTCCCACTTGGTTGTTTACTGTCAACCTAACCTTTTCCTTCCAATCTAGCTCGATAGTCGAAAGAGATAACTTACACACGACACAAAACTGAAAGGGCAGTAAATGAACACTTGACTGTTTATAGAAAAATAGAGACGACAGTCGATCAGTGTTCTGATAACATCATTTCAAGTTCCAAATCTACTAGGAACACTTTGTACTTCTTGTCAAGTACTCTTACTTTGTTCTGCCACTTTTGATCCCAACACTTTTTGTGGGTTCAGCTGTCAACTTTTCGTATTATCAACATTTATTTCCCCATTTCCAGAGTATGTGGCTATTCTTTCTGATCTCACCCATCATCGCTGCCCCTCACTTACCTAGCTTGGATGTAACCATCGGTCATTCTTCTGGCTATGAGGAAGCCTCTCTCCGATTACAAAAATCAATGAATCTCAGTGTATGCTCACTTCTTGTTGAACAAAATGCATTTGCAGGTCGAACCTTGTCACGATTTCTTCGACTTTGCCTGTGGAAACTGGGTGGTCAACCATCCGATTCTTTCCTACATGACCTCAAGTACACAGTTCACAACACTGCGAGAACGTCTAAAGGAAGAAATGAAACGTATCGCATCTTGTAATTAAAACTTTTTGATACAGAGTTATTTGAATCGAAAAAAGTTTCGTCGTCAAAGGCGGTCAATACGGCGCGAAAGTTCTACAAATCGTGTTGTGACCAGGAGTCCATTGACAAAATAGGCACCAAGGATGTCCTCAATCAAATGATAGTGAGTTCAGAACAACATCGAATTAATTCTTTAGGAAATGGGAGGATTTCCCATTGTACACGGAGATAGATGGAAGAGGAGCAAGTTCTCCCTATCTGCACTTATGACCAAAATGGCTGCTCTCCGTAGTTTTACTGTTTTCTTCGAGGCAGCTCCTAGTGTAGATATCAAAAATGCTACGAGAAGACTGCTAAATGTAATTAATCACATTTCTTTGAAAAAAATACAAATTTCAGTTTGACCAGGACCGTCTCGGTCTGGGTAGTGGAACACGCGACTATTTCCTGAACAAGGAAAAATATTCGAAGCATCTGACAGCTTATAAACATCTTCTGACCAAAAAGGCTACAATTCTAACCAAAGACTCCAATCTCTCCGTAAACCTCGATAAAATCAAAAAGGATGTGGATGCTATTCTTGCTTTTGAGACTGAATACGCCAAAATTCTCGTTCCGGAAGAAGAAAGAAGGGACTACAATGAAATGTATCATTTGGTCCACTTCAATGAGTTGAACAAGCTCATGCCTTCGGTGAAATCTCTCTTATCTTTATCAAGACACCCCTTTCAGATTGACTGGACAAGTTTGTTCCTTTCATTCACTCCAAAATCTGTGCATGAGTACATTAGTGGCAACCCGCTCATTATGTTGAATGAACCAGCATACTTTCAAAGGTTAGCTTTTTTAAAGAAGAGTCAATGTGTTAAGTTTTAGACTGCACAAACTCTTGACCACGGCCGATCCAGAAGTTCTGACCAATTACATGATGTTTCGCTACATGGCCGACTTTAGATTTCAGCTGGGAACAAGGTTTGAGGACGTCTCTCAGGTTGTAAAACATTCGGTCAGTAATAGTAAAGTTCAGGAGTTTGCCAAAGTTCTTCTCGGGAGGAAGGAACGACCCCCAAGATGGATGGAGTGCAGTCTCGAAGCCAACGATTTTATGATTTTTGCAGCTGGAGCTATGTATGTCCGGGAACATTTCAGCGCTGTGAGTTATTTTGTTGTTATTGGATCTCGTCTGTTTAGGAGTCAAAGAATCTAATACTGGACATGATTGTCAATCTCAAAGAGGCATTTCATCAGATTTTGGTAGAAAATGATTGGATGAACAAAGAGACCAGGGAGTACGCTGTAGTCAAGGCGAAGAAAGTGGAAAGACTAATTGGCTATCCAGATTTTATCCTGGACGATAAGAAACTTGACGAATGGTACAAAAATGTGTGTTGTTCCATTTTATTTCAGAGAAACGTTTTTATTCAGCTGGATATTCAAGAAACAGACACTTTCAATGAGGTTATAGACAAGCTCAACCGCTATGGAATTGACTACCATTACAATCAGCTGTTGAAGAAAGTTAATCGACTACAATGGAATGAGAATCCAGCAACTGTCAACGCTTTTTACTCGCACATCAAAAACGCCATAAGTTAGATTTTTTGCAGTTTAATTCTACTCACCCATTCAGTTTTCCCAGCAGCTATGCTTCAACCGCCGTTTTTCGTAAAAGATTCTCCCAAGGCGCTAAATTACGGAGCTATTGGTGCAATCATTGGACATGAAATAACTCACGGATTTGACGATCAGGGTAACAGGAAAATAGAGAGAGAAAACTGCAGTGTTAGGTAGACAATTCAATGAGATCGGAAGTTTGTTCAATTGGTGGGACAAAAACACGGAAAAGAACTACAAAGAACGAACTTCGTGTCTTGAAAAACAATACAGCAACATAAGTGTCAGTCTTTTCAAAGTGTCCTACATTTATTGTTAGGTTCCTGGAACGAATCTCAACATAAATGGTCGACTAACTTTGGGAGAGAACATTGCGGACAATGGTGGAATCAAGGAAGCTTTCAACGCTTACAAACGGTACATTATGAAACATGGAGCGGAGAAAAGACTTCCCGGATTGGAACAGTTTGACAACAATCAAATGTTTTTCATTGGATATGCTCAGGTGAGTTGATTTTTTTACTTTATCCTGATTTAGAACTGGTGTGGACATGCTACTCCGGAACATTACACACGTCTAATTTTGACCGATTCCCATACTCCACACAAGTACCGAATCAATGTCGTCCTTCAAAACCAGCCCGAGTTCGCTGAAGCCTTCAAGTGTAGCCCGAATTCGCCGATGAATCCGGCCAAACGTTGTGGCGTGTGGTGATCTTCAGTCGACTAGAGAGTAATAAATAATGTGCTTGTTTTGAAATCGTCGTTTTATCGTGAAGGTTGAGAACAGTATCACTCTGCCATGCTGACTCGACTTGTTTTCGTTCTTCTTCTTTTGGTCTTTTTCGTCAGCAGCAGTCTGTTCAGTTCTCATCCAGCAGATTTTATGGAGGTGAGTATGCAGCTGATATTTGTTTGAAATGTCTATTTCAGAGAAAGCAGAGAGACATTTCCTGGCTCGGACCTCCAGAACGCTTTATGGGTGATCTGCCGATACCAATTTGGGCGATAGAATGACAACCAACCTGATGACAAAGAGCTCTTGCTTTGACAATATCTAGCCTAACTATTGCCGAATTAATAAAAGCTGTGTTGGTACCAAATGGGGTACGACGCCGCCATGCGACGAAGTCGGCTGGTTTTTTCTTTTATTTTGTTGTTAAATAAATAACAACCTGATCATCAACGACTATTAAAAGTCGAGTATCTTGAAGTCGTTGTGATACATCTTCTCTATCAAGTGTCTCAGCTGCCAATTCCTCTCGATCGTTCTCCTCAATTCCTCTTCGAATCCATAGTTCCGTTCAGACTGTTGCCATCTCGCAGAACGAAATATCCTGTCGACCTAAAAACCTGTACACGTAATGGAAAAAACCTACTGCTGCAAAGTGCTTGTATCCCAGGACTTCCATCAAATTGCTCACGATACTGTCAACTCTCGATGAGTAAGGAACGATTCTGTACTTTTCCCTCCATTGCTCGACATCACAGATCCTACACACATATCCTCTAGTTCGCAAGACTTACCAAGTTTGTGGGAAAAGATCCCAATCCATTTCGCTTATACTCCGATAATTCTCCTCATTGTACATGGCAAACTGCTGTAGACGCATGTGATAGGCATCAGCAAAACAGACGGGATCGTTACCACAGTCGTAACAACTATCTCCTTTTCTACAACGCTGTGAACTGACAGTTAGACAACTCTTACATTATACAGTGCTTGATGAAACCACTGAGGAACCTCTCAACCGGATCTCTCGCGACCATTACAAACTTCCATTTGTTCATATCGCGTAGCCGTACACGGATATTTCTGCTCATGTCCTTAGTTGAATGGAACTTGTTGGTTGCTCCACAGAATCTCAACTTTTTATTGGATCAGAAGACGAAATTTCGTACTTTTCTATGTTACTCACACTTAGTTGGTTGAAATCTTTGATTGAGCTCGATCTTTCCAGATAACAAACCAATGCTTGCAGCTCAGCTGAGAATGTTCCTCCAACAATACAGACTGACAATCCAACACTGGGAGCTATCTGATTTCAAAGTGAGTTTGTTATCAATTGTCAAAGATACGGCAATTTTCATCGGGAACTTGACAAATTTGGGAACACAGTCTCTTGCGTAGTGACAAATAGACGAGCTTCCAAAGGTTTCTTTCTTATCCCAGCGGCCTTCAGCTGAGACGTTCGGCTCTGCAAATAGCCGTTTTCTTATATCGAATTCGAATGTGTCCGAAGAAACTTCCTGAAGATACGTGTCATCACAGGAAAGGAGGAACGTTACGGGCCACTTGAAGGGGATCGGCCAGGGTCCATTTACAGATTCTAATACTCGAAAGATGAACGGTATAGTAACAATGAGCACGGCGTGTTTTGCTTTGAAGGTGAACATTTTGAATGGAAAACAATGGGATCAAAGTAGAACATCTCAAGGTGGCAGTAAGTGGGTCGGAGACTCTTTTAGAGGTCATTAGAAATATCTGGAGCAGAGAACAAACAAGGAAGTGAGGTTTATTGGATTTCTACAATAAATACCTTTTCTATGAGCTCATCGTGATATATAAAATCTTTGGTACTTGTGTACTACATGGATTAATATTCTTAATTATGATATATAGCTATTTACATCTTTAAAAACTCTTGACTTAAGTATGTTATAAATATAAAAAAATTGGAGATTTGTGAAGATCCGATTGCATCGGGAGTTTAAACAGGTCTCGACAAGTCAATTAACAAGTGTGTGGACTTTGATTATTTTTGACTGGGGAGTTTCCAGATAGTAGAGAATCAAGTGCTGGGTTAAAAATATGGGAAAGCGTTCAAGACGGACGACCCGCTCAGGTCCTACATTTTGAAATTAGGCTTGGGAGGGAGCTTTCGGTGGTTTCTTTGGAGGGTAAGGAGGAATGAAATGGAATCCACGACTAGGGCTCTGTGACAGAGCGAAGTGATGAATTTCTACTTTAGCCCTGGAAGGGCGTTCCCAACCTTGTGTTCTAGAATTTTACCAAAATTGTTAGCTAAAATAATTAATTAAGAGGTGTTCCATCTAGTACACAAGTACCAAATTTTTTTTGTATAAATATTACCACCATCGCACTATTGAAGCGTACACTGCGCTTTCAAAGAACACACACTCCACTTTTTACTCGAGATCACATACTTCGTATCGTCTCTAATTTTACCCCATAAATAATCTTGATGCCGTCTTTTTCATCCGGCAATGGGGAAGACTTTTGCCAATTAAGCAGCTGCTTTCATCAGAAAAGAACTGTTTGCTCGACTGAAAACAACCCAGAAGGCAACAATAGTTCGAGGAAGATGATCGTCTTAGTGAAAGTAAGCTTCATCTCCCAGTCTATTGGGACTTTGTTTGCCGTCATTTTCAATATTCTGCTCGTATTCATCATGACAACCACTCCTAAAAACGACATCGGATTCTACCGAACTGTAATGATCATTTACGCCCTTTTTGAGCTTGTCTACGCCGTTGTCGTCTGTCTTGGAGCTCCAGTAAGTCGAAGAACACTTCTAAAAGAAATCCACAGATTCACTACATAACACATCAATCTTGGATTGGGTTTACCTATACTGGCCTACTGGCTCAGTCAAAATTCGCCATGTTGGGACCCACAGTTTACTGCTTTTTCTACCAGCTCTGGCTGGGATTTGTCGTCTTCAACTTCATATATCGTTATGTCGCCATTTGCCAGTATGCGCCTATTTGTGTGAGCTACAAGTGAAATTTAGCAAAACGTGTTCCGAGAAAATCAAACTGTCGAAGAGTCTAAAAGGACTTATTGGGATAGCCGTCGTCATCTACATCGTGCTGTGTCTTTTCTGCTCGCATTGGCTGTGTATACAAAATGAGATGACAGATGTTATTTTGATGAGAATAACAGCAAAATTCCTTTTTAGGAAATCAGACAAGACATTTTGGAGTTCTTTGAGTTGGATAATAACACTCAATTCGGTTACTATATCCATCGTTTTCATGTAAGGAACAGTAATCACAAAACCCCCTTGTTCAGAAACTGGACGGAAGTCTTTCCTTTTACTCGATGGAGGCTATGTTTGTCCATTATGTCGACGCATATGGATCTTTGTCCATCATCGCATTCTGCAGTTGGAAACTGTACAACACATTCCAATCAACATTTAAACAGTCGTCCAGTATTCCTAAAGGCAGTTTCAATGTTTCTCTTGAGAAACAATTGTTCTGTACTCTCCTTATACAAGTGACAACTTTACCTTACCAACAAACTCTCGTTCAGGCATCGGTCCCCGTACTTCTTTGTATTATACCTTCCTTTTTTGTCGATCTCTTTCCCTTCCTACCAGAAATCTTCATCTGGAAACTCACTCCGACATTCTCTACAGTCACGACTATTCCCAAGGCTCTCGATCCAATTATCACTCTTTGCTGTGTGACGCAGTACCGAAGAAGAATCCAGAGCATAATAGGTAAGGACTCTGATGTCTAGAAACTTCCCGAAAAACAGCATTAAGGTTGTGCTCCTGAAGAAGTCTCCAACGTCAGCATCACAACTTCACAACAAGTTGAACACTAAAAATGATCTTTTCTTTTCTGGGCCGAGTCTATACTAATGCTAATAAACATTTAATGTTGAACTGATACAGTTCCACGCATAATCATAAAGGTGAAACTCATTTGGGAACTTTTGGAACCAGCCAATGTGTGAACGTTTAATATTCGCGCAAACAAGTGACAAACAAAAGTGCAAAGTCAATATTTGTCAAACTTTTATTAACCTTTTTCGTGATTTTTTTGTAGTCGTTTTGTAGACTCTTTATAAATGCTTAAAATTTTGTCCACTTTATTCAGAAGGAATATACTCCAGTCTCAAGACTACTGCTACTGCTGGATGGATGTTGTTTCTCGAAACTAGGTAGATACTCCAAGGGCGGAAGAGACAACATCCATGTGGGATGGAAGCCAAAGGCTGTATAAACTCCAAGTTCAAAAGTTTCTTGTTAAAAAAATCTACTCCTGACAACTCTTGACTTTCAACGACGATTCTTGTGGCCATGGACAAACAGACAGAGTCAGCCACAGACACCATAGCTTTATAATGGTTTAGATTGTGCATGATGAAGATTTTGAGTTGAGCATTTCAGAAGAAGCCAAAATACTATCAACTGTACTCCATTGAATCGTTAAAGGGAACAACAACCTTGAGAAAACCTGTTGTTTCCTTGACGGTAAACTCATAAACAGTTCTGATTGAGTCACAACTTTCAGTGCATCTGCTTCTTTTTTTATAATTGAAAAGACCGCCAAAAAGCCTTAGATTCGCAGGTTGTGGTTTCGAAAGCGCCGAGTGTTTCGAAAATGGCTTGCGCGTCGCGGTCGAAGGACGCGTCGCGTTCTGTCCATTCCCACAAGTTTCGTCGCCTTTGTCGCCGTTTTCTCAATATCTCTTCCATATTCTATCTACACACAACACAATGAGTGGATTTTTCAGTTCCGAGTTCAAACTTTTGGAGAACGAGGATACTCATATTCCCTTCTACAGCGAGGAATACGAACAGGAGCTCCTGTCGTCAGTTGGACTTGGTGAGTCAGTTGTACCTCCTACAGTTTCTACAATGGGTACTCCTTCCAAGTTCTCTGATTTCTCGTCTACTTCTTATCTCGATGATCCCAACTATTTCTTGGATTTTGCCGAGCCCCAAGAATTCCTGCCGCCGTTCGAATTCGAACGCTACTCTCCCATTCTTGCTGATGAGAAGCCCGAGGTCCAGGAACCAGCTCAAACAGTAGTCCGTTCAGCAGTACGGTATGAGCCCTACTCGGAGGCCAGCAAGGATGAGGAGCCTAAACGCAAGAGAGGACGTCCCATGAAGAATGGTTCCGCTTCCAAGATGGCCAACTACTCCAGACAGTACAGAGAGACCAAGAAGAAGGAGCTTGCCGTGAGTCAGACTCGCACTGAGAAGCTCGAGAGGGAGAATGCTGACCTTCGTGACCAGATCAAGGAGCTGTCCGATTGCCTTCGACAGATGGAATCCGAGATGACTCGACTCAGAAGCCAGCAGCAGTATGTTCCGTCGGTGATGGCTGTAGATCAGCCTTATTGAGATCTTATTTTCTTTACGTGTAAAACATTTATGTGTACATAGCCAGTATATATGAAATCTATTGTATTACTAAATTCTTGTTTTAGACATGACGTAGCTCTACCTTCCCATCCAAGGTACTCGAAAGCCCGCACAAGCGTCATGTGATTGCGAAGGAATCGTCGATTTTGACTTATTAGGTTGGTATTACGGGTTCTTTTTAAAAGATGCGCATTGTTCGTTTCTCATTCGCTCTCATTTTTTAATTTCAATCTCTCGCGCATTTCATCTGAAGAATCATGTTCGAAATCGACCTGTTTCAGCATGTAAACCCGGGATTTCCATCACTCCGGTTGTGCTCAGAGCCGTGGCCACAGGACAACTTCTCCAACAGCTTACAGTGTAAGTTTCTGGTTCATTTTGACAGTTCTGAGATACATACAAAGGGATACTCGTACTCATATTCCTCTTTCAGTACTCTCTTCTTGCTGGTCCTGTGGCCCGACTCTTGCTGTCTCTCTCCATAAGAACTAGGCGTTGTTATCTCCCGTTTTCTTATAATCTTCGTCCGGATGAGACTTCAGCTTGATGGCATCGTATTCTAACCTGAAAATGAAAAAAACTGAAAATGTCTTTAGAGAAAAATAAATTTTGGTTATTTTACAAGAAATGTATCTCGTTGATCTCTGATTATCGCGAAGACTCTTCTCGACTTAACAGGCCATCTTCTTCGAGAAAGTTGTTAGCAGAATTCCTGTCGTCACAGAGCTATACTGTATCGGAACCATGGCTTACTGTAGCCTTGTCCACGAGTGAAAGGACATTACGAAACTGCCGGTGACTTGTTGACGTGTGTTCCCTGTGATTCAGACGACCAGATATTCAGTATATACATCTTTTCATACCTTGGCTTTTCTTGCCCAGTTGTAAAGACTCTGTCAGTTGTGTAGTTTGACGTGGCCCTCACTCGTGACGTGGCCCTCACTCGGCGATATTCGAAACCCTTGCGATCAATATAACGACGCGTCCCCCTCTTTCGCTCGCTCGCTCGCTGGCCTGCTAGTTTCGAAAATGGGCCCGTTGTGTCCGCATTTTCGAATGTCTGTATCTTTTCGAAAAGAAAGAATTCACATACCATCTATTACTTGAATTTCTTTCTTACCTTTACTAAATACCAAGTTGTGAAGTTGCCCCGACATGTCCGCCGAATACTCCTGTATCACTCTTCCCTCCTCTTCGGTTTCCGTCGTTGATTCTTCCGAACAAAAAGGAAAACTTCGTAATGTTCTATCGAGAAGGAAGACTCTGTATAAACTAGCAGGTATGTGTTTTAATTGGAGAGTAGTACATCTTCAAATGTTTCAGCCCGTAGGGTTAAATGGGCTAAGCACACTGCTACTAGGAAGGAAATTAGAGCACAGGTAGTCGTTCCAATTTGGTCAGATGAAGAATCTCTTTCAGATTGACCGAGAGTTTCAGGCTGAGCTGACTGCCAATCAGGATTTCGTGGATCGTCTTCAAAACGAAAATGAACTGCTGAAGAAGACAGCGACCGACATATTGAACAAAGTGAGATGTTTTCTAATTTCTTTCATTTTTGGGAAAAGACATAAGGAAAAGAATGCTGGAAAGAAAAAGATCAAAAGAAAATTACGCACAAAGAGTAATGACGGATGAACAAGAAGTGTGCGACAAAGGAGGAAATCTAAAAGGTTGTAAGAGACATAACGTGAATGGGAAGTGATTTTCGAAAGTTCAGAAAACCCAATGTTGATGGGAAAAAGTACGAAACAAAAATATGTAGAAGGCAACCAGAATGTTCAAAGAAGTGAACGAGATCAATTAGCTCTTCGTTACCGGGAAATGTAAGTAGTCGAAGGAACGAATAAAAATCTAGAAAAGGGTTCAAAGCCAAGTACAACAACATTTTTCAGTGTAAGTCTCTTCTGTCCAACCCTTACCCGACTGGATCCGTCTTATGCGCTGATTGGACTGTGCCGGGATCAGAGTCACCAGACTCGACTGATTCGTCGTCCGACTCTGAATCTATCATTTCTCTACCTCTTTATGGCTCGAAAACCTTTAAAAGGTGATTCGAAATTACAAATTTCGAAACAGATTTTTGACAAAATTCTATTGAGTCAAAATTCTAGTCGCTTTCTGCCTTATCTGCCCCAATTGTACATAGCCCTGTATTTAGCCGAGGTGCTCGTTCTCTCTCTGGAAAAATGCGGGTAAAACTATTAGAAATATGCCTTTAAGCCAAATAAACCGTTCTTTTTATTTTTACAGAAAACCATGATAATCACAAGGAGACGACAATACCCGTTGAAGAGAGACCGGAATGGAATGAGCCAATTTTAAGGTCTTCGACAGCACATGAAGCAGCAAACGGCATAGATGATTCCAATTGCGACCAGAGCTGCAAAAGCTCCAAGAACGACTGCCGGAACAGGCTGAAGCCTCAGACAACATTCATCAGCACAACAGGCAAAATAGTAGAGGAAGTTGGAAGGACCTGGAACAAAAAATTAGAAATGCTAAAACTTACAATCAAATGGGTAAAATCGAACTTACAAACAATTCCACCGGCACACGTTTCACTTGTGTACTGAGCAAGAGCGAGAGGCTTCTCTTTGGCTAGAGAGGTTTGGACCAAAACAAGAGCAAGAATAACTTTATACCACATTTCGTTCTGATCAAGCTCTCCTGCTTGAGTACTGTCGTTATGTGACGTTGGTTTCTTCTATAAAATAGCCAAAGGTCTTGCGAAACAACCCCAAACTGATGAGTATACAAGAGGAGCACACGATGGAACCAAAGGAGTCTGTTATCGACATTTTTATCTTTGCTTGAATGGGTCATGAGTGGTTTAAAACTACCGGAAGTATACAAAATCGACTGATAGTTTGCCCAGATAAAGTATAGGTGGATGAGTGAGCATTGGATGGTGGGTGCATCTGTTTGCACATAACAGGGAGTGTGATAAGAAAAACGGATCGATTTTTATTGTTCAAGTCGCTAACAGATGATAAACCTTTAGCTATCTACAAGGAAGGGAAGAGAAGTCAGTTAGCGTACGGATTTGAAGATATGCTTCCCGGCAGGAAGTACCTCTTTTCACAGAAAATATTATCAGAGCAAATTCCTTGCTGAATTCGTTATTTCGCAGCAGAATTGCAGCAACAAGTCCTTCAACAATTCTCTGAAAAAATTTGATTTCAACATTATGCTAATCTGTTCACCTGAAGCTGCTTCGAGGTGTAATACTAACTCTTCAGGCGATCTATCAATAGAGATGTGACGTTCCGTGATCTTGGTGCATTTCTGTATGCATCTTCAACGTTCCAGAGTATTTCAACGCGAGAAACGAATCTTCGAATCTATTAAGTTGAGAACACGTAATGATCTATAAAAGTTTGTCTTTGATGATGAGCGGGAGACAGAAAGTGGATGAAAGCATGTAGAAACAAGTTCACAAAAAAGACTCTCTGTGGGATAAAACCAGGTACAATTATATCACATCCGTTTGCAGATGACTGAGACACACTCGTTTCCGTTGAATCATACCCCCAACAGCTGCTTCGTCCATCTCTCTAGCCCTCGACCATGGATGTAAACAAAGAAATTGCAGCGCAGTCACCGCCGGGGCCGGTTGACCCCTCGTTTTATGGTCCTTTTCCAACGAAGAGCGGCACTTGGACAATTCTTTAAAGGTATCCATCGGTTCTCAACGCGAAAATTAAAAAATGAGGACATTTGAAAATGCGAGAATAATCTTCGTTTCTGAACATATCTGTTCAGTCAACAAATGCTACGTTTATCAAAACTTCAGCATGAACTCTGAGTGATCAGTGGGCTCAATTCACAACTCTTTTCTCTCAGACCATTAGACTATGAACGTCAATGATCAAAACGAACAGCAAAACAAGGTTTTGTAATAACGTTTTATGGTCCAAGGAAATCCCGGCAGTAACAATAACCAAGGGATTGTATCTTCCGATTTATTGTCAAAAAAATGAAACATTCCGTTTCTTCCAATAGAAAACATTGGACGAGACCGTTTGTAGGCATTCGACTTGTAGGTGATCAAAAGTACTCTTTTCCGCTTCAAACCTTCTCTACTTCCTCTATCCATGTCTTGATGTCTCTTCGCAAAGTTTCACTGGAACAAAAAATATGAATCGGAGGATATCAGGAAGCGTCATCTGGCATAACCTGTCTGGCAGCAACCTTTCTTTAAATAACGCACCCAAAGACCAATACCAATCAGATAACTGCGAGACAGTGGTTTCGGGAGCGAAATTTATTAAGAGATTTTCCTATATCGCTCGAAACATGCATTATCTTTGAAGTTGCCCAAATAGATGTTGATGTATCCTTTCCGTTCGTTTGTTCGAAGAATGGCATATCTAAATATTGAAGTGTTTTATACCGAAGTCAAAGAACTTGCGTGTGATTTTTCAAAATGCCCTTCACGACGTTATGGATAGTCTTTCTGTTCCCTTTTATCTGAAAAAAGAGTAAAAATGATTTAAAAATAACCTACCTGTAGGTTCACTTGGCAGACATTGATGGTACTCTTTACGTTACTTGTGTAAACGAGCAAATTGTCGAGAAAGAGTTGTGCCTCTTTTACAGAGTTGTACTTGACCCACAGCGCGTCAATAGTCTGAAATTACGGATAGAAGAAGATCAAATACACTCACGTGTTTCTGAATCAGGTGTCGTATGAAATACCGGAATTTCATCTGAACTGTTTGATTCAAAGAAATTGGCAACTTTTGAATCTCTTTTTTGAACATTGTTTCTGTAAATTGTCATCTTTCAGTCTATTGGAGCCTAAAAAAGCAGAACGCTACCTATCAACTCGGTGGAATTGGCGATTCCTCCGTCCAAAGTCAGCTCGTATGGATAGATCTTCATGAAGGAGATTGACTTGTTCGATTTGTAGCCAGTTCCGACGATATCCACAGATTCGTACATAGCTGTCTGAAAACCTCAAAACGTCATTCATGATCACATTGTTCACCTTGAGCATTTTCTCAGACGGATAGGCATTCGTCAAGTTCAAAGACAAAACCAGCGATTTTATAGTTTTCTGAAGCTCGAGGAAGTTTCAAAACAAAGTAAAACTCACCTCTTTTGGAAGAATGTGGTATTTTATGTCTGATTCGGTTGAAAATGAAGTAATATCGTAGAATTCGAACACTTTTTCGCATATTTCAAGAAGAGAAAACTACAATTCCTCGTCAAGTTAATCAAAAGTTTAATCGAACCATGCTCAAAATGTTTCCTCTTGTTATACAGTCTTTCCATTCGGTAATCAAATTAGGAACATTTTTCCTGATGATAGCCTCTTCCGGTAACTGCAGCTGCACTTCAATTTGTTGTTCAATTTAATCTCAAAGATACCCGTAGTCGCTCAACCATCACAAAAAGAGACATTCCGAATGTGAGAAGAATGAATAGAGTAAGTAGATTTCTAACAGGCGGCAGAGTCATCGAAAAGTTAAAAGGAAGCAGACTGGGGTTGTGGATATGTTCTGCTAGATCGTATCTCTCGCTTGGGAGAGTTCAATCTTTTGAAGTTTAGCCTTGACTTTTTTGTTGCAAATAAAACAAAGACGAAGCAATTATATTTACAAAATGTTTTTCGCAAAAGTCTGTTTTATTTACAAACAACAAGTTTTTGAAATAGTGCACTATTCATAGAACTCTACTCACGTCTATCTGTACGACTTGATTTCTCCTTCTGCACAAATGACGCCTGGCATCGAAGAGAACCGTCTGGACGAGGAGAGCGGCGTCGTCTACACCCAACTCATCAAGCTATGGCCAGACGTGACGATGGAAGAAGACGGCTCCTTCTACAATGGCAGCATCTACCTCGACAGTGAAAAAAGTCCGACAGTAGTCGAATTCAAACTGCGAGCCCGTTCCAAGGTCAAGCACAAGAAATTGTTCAGTTGTGACGACGGAAAAGGAATTCTCGATCCGAACAGTTTCCATAAGATTGGAATTAGAATAGCCGAGACTGCCATAGCAGACACTCAATTGCTGCTCCAATTCAACGGTCGAAACCTCGAGCTCAAGATGGAAAAGTCAACGTCGGCCGAGGCGCTTTACAAACCAGTCGAAGAGGACGAGAAAGAAGAGTCCCGATGGGCACGAGTCGATAAGGATCTGCTTCGAAATCTTCCGACTGGAGTAGCCAACTGTATTCGCGACGGTCAACGTCACAATGTGCGTCAGAGGATCTTCAATGTCGTCTATCCGCTCGTCCAGGAGATGCTTCGACGACTCGGCAATCGGAACGAGTCAGATGTCGACTACTTCGAAGTCTGGGAAGAGACGGTCGACCCTATGCAACACGTCATGGACTACGTGCTCTTCATGCTGGAGGAGAGCGCCCAATTCGAGAATAATAAACGGATTATCTAGGTTTTATTCTGACTGATTGCTGTTTTTCCACATGTTCGTTTTCTACGTCCCAATTTATCGAAAAGAAAATGCACTTTTGAAGAGACAGAAAACATGTTTTTGTAACGAAAGCATATTCATTTCTGGTGATCCAAAGCCTGATGGGAGGAAGACTTCGAAAACCGTCGACAAGATGATTCCACTGGATTAGTTCGAAAAGGACAACGTTCGAGGGCGAATGGATTACAGTGTTAGCTCCCACCATTGCGCACCGGTACAATATCATCTGTCCTTTTACCGCCTCACATTTTTAAATTTCGTCTTACTCGAAGCTGTAAAAATTATCATTGTTGCGATCTCTCGGACAGGAACCTAGCAATAAGGTTGTAGAAAAATCGAAGATGAGTCTGACCAATCAAGATCTTTGTTCTTTTAGAAGTTTCAATTGTACTCGAGCAGAATGTGAAAATTGTGTGGACATGGGAAAATCTCGCACCAAGATAGAAACCTTCTTGAAAACCAATGATTCTACATTTATTAGTTTTGTATAGACTGTGGAACTACGAAAACCCTTGAATTATTCTGATTGGACAACTTGCTCCTCACTGGCGTTAAAATCCTCTCTCTGACTTGGTCCGAAGTGAGCAACAAAATGAAAGGCGGCAGGATAGACATAACGTCGATCACATAGAGTACGATGGCTCTAAAGTTGTCGTACTCTTGTGGATCGGTCAGTTTTGTGACTCTTTGAGCATACTGAAAGATTTCCGTTAGTTATCTCCTCAAAATGCTTACCACCACTGCTGCTGAAGCCAGTTGAGTAGACATGTCCACGAGACAGTTGATGAATAGCTTCAATTCGATAGATCTTTGTGCTCCCGGTATTTTCATCTTCCCCTGAATTGTTGTTATTCAACTTGTGTCTTTCCTTACCAAAAAAAAACTGGAAAAAGACGGTAATGTTAAAAGTGAGACTGATGATACATGCGACTAACATGAGAATAGTAATGCTGTCGTACAACAACAAGAGGTTTCCACTAATGGCATAGCGAAAATTGTCCGTTGCAGGAAGATACTCGAATTGAACAGTGGAATTAATCACTTCTAATGTTAAAGCAATTGGCGCGATATAGAGAATGATGATAACAATTGGGTAAAATTTATTCCAGAACTGAAAAATTAACGTGAAACAAGTAAAAAACGTGACTAACCTTGCCGACAGTTGTTCCTAGCATAATGACTACAAATCTGTCGAATGCGATCAGTGATGGCAAACAAAATTGAGTGAAACTGATCTGCCAGTGAATAAAGACCGATCCAGTGAGCCACGGATACTGCGTTCCATTGAAAACTGGAGCCATCCAACAGTCTCCACAAGTGAACAGAGGAAGGCGAACTGCTGGGTATTTGTTGAAGTACATGGTCAGGTTCTAAACAAGCTTTGATTGAGGATTCTTTTCTTCCTACTGCAACAGCCATTGCAGTGTAGATTTTGTAAAAAGAAGTTGAGAGCGATTTCGTTCGTAAGATGACAACAATTGTTGCGATGTAGAGAGGAACTGCGATCACACCGTAGACGATCATAACGATAAAACCAAAAGATAGAAACGAGTGGTTCAACATTCTGAAAAGAGTTCTGGCTTTGAGAATGGGAATCAGAAAGGCTTCTTTAAACAGGTGAAAGTCTCACGCCGTCCGAGTTGGTTTGGCGACTCACTACCTTCTCTAATGGAGGCAATCAAAGGAGACAAAGGCTGTCATCAGAAGGAAGCGAAAGGAAAAATCAAAAGAAAAGATTTTCTACAATCAGTAACAACAGAAAGGGGCGCAGATGTTGCAGTTATATTAAACAAGCTCAATCAGACTTTGGTAGACAGATGCAAAAAGAGCGCTTCGTGTAAATGAATATTTCAGTCCATATCACGCAAAACAACCAACTTCAGTTATCGCAAAGAAACAGTTTTGAGTCATTCTGTGCGAACCTTTGGCGGTTTTTGTCTCAGAACTGCCGTCACATTCCACCTACTACTGACTAGTAGACATGCAATCAAAGAAGTGCAGCTTAAAAGATCAAACTATTTCAGTTTTGTAATTATACGAAGATTCATCGTGAGTATGATTGGTCCCCTCTCAAGAACAAGAAGAGAGACCAGACTCACAACCAGATACCTCTGTCAAATATCTGTGCTTCTTTCACTTCTAACACCAACAAACCAGATGACTTCGTCGCGACTAAGCTTTTCTGTCTGCTCTTTGCCGTTCGCTGAAGTTTTGTCCTACAGGCAGTCGGACTTTCTTTGATCTCCCTCAAAGTTGTCTTTACTTGCCTCTACCATAGTTAAAGCGAGATCTGTCATAACTCCAAGTTCAAAAGTGACTTGCTATCTAATCCTGGAAATTTCTAACTTGTCGCGACGATTCTCGTAACCATGGACAAACAAACAAATAATCAAAGTCCACCACAGACACCATAGATTTTAATAAGTTTAGATTCTAGACCTTTATTATACGTATCAAAAGACGGAACTAGTGCGACTGCGAAACCGGAAGGATTCTCGAGTTGTCTGCCGTTAATATTTTGATACTTCTGAATGTTTTCAGGACAGTTTCTCGTATCTCATAGCAAGTCAGTATGAGGATGAATGGTGGTAGAAGACTCATGAAATCTACCACGTAGAGCACCCACAGCCTGTACAGATCATACCAATACTTGTCGTCGAGAAGGAACAATCGTTGGTTGTACTGTAATTGAGTTTAGTTCGAAACTACTTGTAATTAACCACGAATATAGCAGAAGTAATTTGCGTGGTCATGTCAACGACGCAGTTGATAAAAAGCTTGATCTCTGTCGCTCTTTGTGCCCCAGGAATTTGCATTTTGCCCTAAATGATCAGATTTTTTGTGAAAGAAAGACAAAGTACGCAGAAGAACTGTAAAAATATCCATCCGTTGCAGACGAGGCTTATTATGGAAGTGACAAGCATCAGAACAGTGATACTTTCGTAAAGAATGACCCAGCTTTGTGTGTCTGGAAGAGTCTCTGCTGGTTCGAAAAACAACTAACCCGACATCAGATATCGAAAGTTGTCAGTCTCGTTCAGATAGCTGAAATTGTTTTCAGATTTGAAGACATTCCAGGAAAAAATGACCGGTGAAACGTAAACAAGCACAATGAACAGTTTGTAAGTCTTCTTCCAGATCTGAAAAAGGGGACTAACACTGTGTACAAAACCTACTTTGGCCGGGCGTGCTCCCAGAACGATGACGACAAACCTGTCGAAAGAGACCAAAGAGGGCAGTTGGTACTGGGTGTAACTGATATGCCAATGTATGAAAAGTGAGGGATTGAGCCACCAATATGACTGATTATTGAAGACTTTATTCAGAGGACAGTATCCACATGTGAAATATGGGAGTCTGATCAGCGGAAATTTGTTGAAGTACATGATCAAGTTCTAAACAAAACCTTCATGTATCTCACAATAACGCACCGCAACGGCTGTGGCTATGTATATTGAATAGAACGAGCTGATGAGGGTCTTGCTTTTGAGAATAATGACTATCGTAGCTACATAAAGAGGTACACTTATTAGACCATAAAGGACCATCGTGAGGAAGTCGAACGAGAGCAAGGCGTGGTTCATTTGAACAAGATGATATCAATGTTTCTGCTGGAAAAGTTAAACTGAAGAACAGGTGTTGGTTTTCTAGGGGCGATTGTATTAGCGACATTTAAAAAGGACCGTACTTTCTATTCGTGGAAATTAATAGGCACTTTATTCAATTCCATTGAGAAAGAGGGAAAATTAGGTAGAAAGAAGGGATTGATTTTCGAAATAATGGCGGGTTATCCAGTACTCTCTTTACCAAATAATTAGAAGGTGGGAGGGGGAGGAGTATACAGTTTGATCAGACGGAGCCTCTTGAAAAGATCTTGGGAAATTCTAAACTGCGTGAATCTTTACAGAAATATACGTTATTTGAAAAAGTTTCATTAATATCTGACTGGTCGTCTCCACAATAGCGATTTCGACGGCCTTGCTCTGGTGGGAGAGAAATAACTCGAGTAGAGAGTTCGTCTTTTTTCCATCCACGGAGCATATCCACCTCTTGCCAAATTCATCGCCCCTTGTTCTTCCCACAAGTCAGAAATGAACGAAGACGAGAGAGGTATCAGTAGAAGAAGAATTACAAACTGATAAAGCACTTTATACGAAACGAAAAAACACACCTTCCACATGGCGGTAGTGGAGAGAAGGTTACTCAACGAATAATGCAGCTTTTATAAGGGCAATCAACTTGATGGACTCGGCACTCGAGTGACCAAAAAAGTTTCTCGGTAATTAAAATTCTGTTTAACGCATAATTTATTGGCGGTAATGTGTTCTGTTATACCCAAAACAGAGCTAAGATCAAGACAAAAATGAAACCGACGAGCAAGATAGATACTATGACCCACAAAAGCTGCGCAATACCCCCGCAACAAATTTCTGAGCAAGCTGAGCGCTGTGTTGTGTTGATCATCTTTGATGGATACGGCATGACGGAAGCACCGAGAGGAATGTACATTGGAGAGGGAGGGGGAATCCAAACTGGAACTGGATAGTCGGGTAATCTGCATCATACTTTTTGTTTTGTTTCAAAGAACAAACTACTTGGAACTGTGAGGAAGAGCTGGATCAACGAGAGACATCGTTCTCGGATCGTAGATCAACATCCTTCCAGCCATTGAAGACGACCTTGAAAGAGCAGATGGGCCGGCGAGCATGGAACCATGTCTAGAATGTGTTTTTCACTATATTTCTATGAAATTAATCCAAGTTTTGCATCTGTTGGCCTTATCTCATTTCCAACGAACGAAAAAAAAACTGGTTTGAATCAGGTCAACAGGTATGCGAGTAATTCGTTAGCTGAACCTAACTCAAACAACCTAATGTGACCGTTCGATCAATGCCCTCGTTGACTATTATTTGATCGCCTGGAGGGTCTGAGTAAACAGAAGACCACGTTGCCGCTTCCATTTTGGTTGTCTCCAAAAAAGCTTAGACAGACTCACCTAGAGATGGTCGATGGCGGTCGAGCATGAAACTCGGAGGCACTGGGACGATTCCAATCGACTCCCGCAAAACCTATTTCGGACGGCTGTCGCTGTAAATAATGAACTGATGAAAAAGATCAGGAGCTTTTGTTTGAACTTCCCGGACACCGTGTTGGATACCCCCGGCCAGTTTCTCCCAAGGGGGAAAGAACAAATACTGATTAGGAAGTCTAATTGAACAAGCAAATACCTGATAATAGTCGTAGTCATTAAAAGACATTCTGGGAGAGATGGTCGGTCAGCTGGGTTAGAGTATGCCGTGTGGGCGGACAGAGATGACCTCTACACCTCGCTGTCTCAGCCTAATTGCCGCTCTTTACCAACACGGACTCAAGGTTTCTTTTGGCAAAAGCAGCGGCTAAGACCTTTTAATAGGGAAGAGTATATAATAGTACTTTTCAAGGCTGTTCTCTTCTTCGATTTTATTGCAACTACCTTCTTACACTAATCTTATTTGTTAAATTCAGAACAGTTTTGCAATTCAAAAGAACCTACCTCTGGTAATGACGGTCTTGCTTGCCTTCTCTGAGTTTCGGTCCTTGTGATTCCAAGTTCTTCTGCCAGTTGTCTCGTCTTTGGCACAGGTTCATGTTCTACAACGACATCGTTCACACCTTCTGGGTTGGATTCAGTTTGTCTGGACGCTGCTAAAATATGTAATTTCTTAGTTTCTTATGTCAATCACCTGCAGCTTTGTACTTTTCACTTAAAGACCGGGCGATGGCTTTGACAGACCCTCTGGAAGGTCGTCGCAAAGTTCCCGTATAAGAGTCATCTTTGGTAGTGCCGGGCTCAGTTAGATCTGAATACGGGTATAGAAGCACCTTTGACAAACTACCTTTTCTGTTCTGGTAGAGGTCTTCTTCTATTTCCGAGAGAGTTCCCAGTTCTATGGTTTTACTCCTGGCACTTCCGGGCATATACCTTCGCCGTGTTCGTGAAGAAGACGGTGCATCGGAGGTCATTTCCAAGCAAATACAAAGTTTGAAGTTGGTACTCTATTATTAGAACAACTTGTTGGTGTTCAGAATAACAGGAAATCCAATCAACTGTAAATGGGACTCTTGTGTGAATTGAACATAGAATGAGCATTTGAGTAAAACGTAATAAAAACGAACACGGGAATTAGTTTAATGAAAAAGGTTGCCAAAATAAACTTTATCCTAATATTTTCAATCAACAAATTCAGCTTCCTCCAAACAACTGTCGCTGTTCACAGCACGAAGGAAAACAAGGAACTGTTTTGGTTTCGTGTTTGGTTGGTGAGTTAGCATAATCCGCTCTATTGTTTTTTGGTAGACCTGGGAGAGAGACTGACAGTCGACAAAAGTTCTCTTGTTTGCTTTGTAAAACTGTCCGATAGCTGCTTTGTAGGGAAAAAACAAGGCTGGAAACGATACACGAGTCTTGTTTACTTTTGGAATAAAAATCGTGTAGACGGACTCTTGATTCTGAACAAAATAAAGGTGTGTCGGAATGAGTCGAACACTATGGACAATCTAGAACCTAACGGCCGTACAACTTGGAACTTGGTAAAAACATGAAAAATAATGTGCTACAGCCAGAAGGAAGACACAAAAAAGACTGTAGTCGTCATAATTGGGTACAAAAAGTAAAAAGTCGAGCAGCGGAAAAGTGTCCGAGAAGAGCGTTCCGAGCGGAGATTTCGAGTGGTGGCCTCGGGCTGACCGGCCCAGCTGCCGCCACCTCAGATGAGACGAAATGTCAACAGTGGACGACTTGATACCGAACAGACCGCATCTTGAACTGACTGAGCTGAATGAGACCGGAAATGCTTCCACGGCCGTATCAAGTGGATCGACAAGGCGTCAAAAATGCTGGTGTATTTGTGGCGAGAAACTGAATATGTTACGCTTTCGTCAGAATTATGTGTCAAAACCAAAAAGACGTGAGAATCCTTTGTGTCTCTTCGTTTAGTAAATCAAAGAACTGTTGAAGATTCATTCTGCTACCCTCTTGAACGCTGTCTACGTGTTCGTGAATTCGGGTTCTGCGCCGGTTTCAATTGCCTCGATTGTTCTCCTTTCCAAAAAAGCGCCCGATCACACCTCGAATTGACAGCTTGTGCAATCAAATCCGATTCCAAAAAAACTGCTCTCTACGACCTTTGGTCCTGTCTGAGTTTGAACCGTATCTATGATCTTTTTGTGAAATTGGCACTCAGAATATCCACTTCGACACCTTTCTCTCCCGCCAGCGAGCCGCGCAGCGTCATGTACTCCGGAATGGTGTCAAAAATCCATCCGTCGATCATCGTCAGTATAGAAACCAATGATGCGAAGTTCTAGTTAAAGCCATCAGAAAGTTCATTGTTCGATTTTGGTTTTGTTATATTGGAGAATTGAAATAGAAAACACCTCAAACGATGGTTGCCTTGAGCACGTGGACGTCCATGTGCAGCATAACTCGTGAACTGCTGCAGCTTCACTGTCCAGCGTCCGTTTTTCCGATCCGAAGCACTGAGCATTCTTCCGTAGGCGTCGTTGCGATCGTCTCAAAGAAACTAAGTCGTAAGAACACTTTGCGCACTTTGTTTTCCTGTCGCGACTTGTTAAAAACTAATTTGCACATAAAGTTTCCCTCTTTATCCTCAATAAAAGTTTCAGACACAGACAGACACACAAAGAGTTGGGAGCAATTTAAAGTGGATTTCCAACTTTTCCAATTAAAAGTTTTTTCACATCAATAAATTTTTCTGCAACAACGTAGTCCAAAACACCCACTTTCTGCAGACGCCGTTATCTTTATACGACTACGAAAACCACAATGATCCCTGAACCCTATCAAATTATTTTCATCGGTCCTTGACGGGCGATTAGCCGTCCGAATTGACATCGGCCATTACTGGTTTCCAGTTTGTGCAACTCTGTGTGCGACGTCTGTTTGAGTTCCATTTCATTCAATACAGAAATCTTTTATTAGGACCCATGTCTTATCTATGCGGACTGTCGATAAGATTGTCGTTCATTTTCGTTTCAGATTCTTTGTAAACAACATTTTCAGAATGCGTAATTTCCTTCGTCTTAATGTAAATGGTAAAGACATGAAAGTGGAAAACCCAGATCCCGAGCTGACTCTTGCTTCCTATCTTCGAATCTCTCGTATGATTCCGTTACTTTCGGCCAAAACTTTCATTTTAGTGGGATTGACTGGTACAAAAGTAGCCTGTGGTGAAGGGTCATGTGGTGCTTGTGCTGTCGTTGTAGGACGCTGGAATGATGGGATCGGAAAATATTGTGCTATTAATGCTTGTGTGACTCCGCTCTTCTTTGTCGATGGTTGTTTAATCATAACAGTGGAGGGTGTCGGTAATAAGAAGAAACTACACGCGGTGCAAGAGAGACTGGCCAAAGGTCATGGAACACAATGTGAGTTCAGTTCGAATTGTGTCGACAACAACTTGAAGGTGGATTCTGTTCCCCTGGATTCGTTATCTCAGCCTATGCTCTTCTGAGGAACAATCCCAATCCGAGCAAATACGAAATCCGTCAGGCGATTAAAGGAAATCTTTGTCGTTGCACAGGATACCGGCCGATTCTGGAAGCCTTTTACTCTTTTGCTGAAGGAGGTTGTTGTCAGGGAAAGGAGAATGTTTGCCCTTGTAAGGAGAGCGGGGAGAAAGATCTCTCAAAACTTGTTACTTGGTCGGACTTTCCTAATCTGGATCCATCTCAAGACTTGATTTTTCCACCATCTCTCATGGTTTGCTTTTTTCTTATTGAAATAATATAGGATTAGAGAAAAGAAGATGTCAGTTCGTTTGAGCTCCAAGGAAGATACATCAAAATATTGGTGCCTCAGAGCGAAGAGGAATTGTTGCAGATTTTAAAGAGCAACTCTGGAGCTCAAATTGTGTCAACCGGAATGATCACGTCTCTCAGTATGATCTCCTTTTTCTGTTTTCTAACTATTTTCCAGGAAAGAGAAATACAGTCACAGAGCTGGAAACATGGATTGGCATCTGGAATATTGCAGATTACCGACTCATTGAGGTACTAGTGGCTATTTTTCAATTCAGAAACTCTTTTAGGAACAAGATGAATCCGTTTCTTTCGGCTCAGCATTCAGTATCTCTGAACTCGTATCCGCGGTTGAAGCCAAGTGCGACAAATCAATATTCTCTGCCTTCACTGAACTCGCGGACAAGTTCTCGTCTTCTAAGATCATCAATCAATCTGTTGGTTTTTATTTTTCAAAAAGATTGAACCTTTTCAGAGCTGGTCCGGTTCCATTGCGACCAAATCAGCGACTGACGTTGGTACATTGTTGCGAGCTCTCAATGCCAAACTTGTACTAGTTTCCCTTGATGGAGAAAAGCTAATTGAAATGAGAGATCTGGTCAACAGTGGATTGCCCAAAGGAAGTGTCATAAAGGCAGTACATTTACCGAAGCAGACGGTTAGTATTCCTCAAACATAACATTTCGTTTGAAGGACGGATTTGTCTTCTTTTGGAAGGCTGGTGCCAAAGGTTCTGCTGATCAAACTGTTCTAAACTGTGCTGCTCACATCCGAGAGGAACAATGTGACGTCTTCTTCGGACTAATAGGAATTTATATTGTTTCGATTGCAGTCAAGAATTGTATTCTAAACAGGTATTCAATTTAAGGTTTTTCTCCTCAAACCTGTTTAGAAAGTACTCCTTTGAAGAGTTAACCGAAGCAGTTGAAACGGACTTTACTCCCGTGAAGAATCATCCAGATCACGATTTCGCTCTTGGGTTGGCGAAGGCTGCTCTTTTCCATTTATCGTTCCGTCTTCAAGGAAAAGAATATCCGAAGAGGGACGAAACCGAAATCGATTTCACTCAGATCTACAGAGTTTGTTGGCTTTATTTGGTCAGAGTAGAGTTCTTTCAGGCCACCTCGGAGCATGCCATTCAGCGCCCTCTTGCCCACGAGTACTCGGATTTGTCAGCTAGCGGAGAGGCTGTTTTCGTTGGAGATCAAAAATTGAAAGGTTCTTTCATCCAAATATAAAAAAATGCAAGTTTAAGGAAGTGCATATCTTGGTTTTGTTCTGTCAACAGCATCTCATGCCAAATTCTTCATTGACACTTACCATGCATCTCATGAGCCAGGAGTTGTGGGAGTCTACGATTACAGATCTGTCACTGGAAACAACCTGCCGGGAATGCTCAGCTACAATACTTATCCTGACAACACTCCCGTTCTGGCCAATGGAGAGGTGAAAAACAGAAGAAACTTAAGAAACTTCAATCTAGGTTGAATCGAAAGGGCAACCCATTGCGGTAGTGGCAGCAGAATCTCCCGAACAAGCCATTCGAGCTGCCAAACTGGTCAAAGTCACATATGAACCGTTGCCGGCTGTACTCACTCTTCAGGTTTTTCTGGCCATTTTATTGTACCACGTTTTAGGAAGCGATTGAGAAGGAATCAGTTCTTGCGCCTCCAAACATTTTTGGAATGTCTGAAGAGGAAATCCAAACAGCTCTGTCAAATGGAACGCAAATTCTAGAAGGAGAGGCATTCATCGCCGGCCAAGAGCACATGTACATGGAACCACAAGCAGCGTGGGCTATCCCCCAAGAAAATGATCACATGGTGGTCTTCTCGTCTACGCAAGCCCAGTGCCACGTTCAAAATCAAACAGCGGCGGTATTGGGTGTTCCGAGTAACAAAGTCGTTATCAAAGTGAGTAGAAAGTGAATTTTTTGTATTCATGAATACCAGACGAAACGCCTTGGCGGAGGTTTTGGTGGAAAGAGCAATCAGAGTGTCTTCCCGGCTGCAGTAGCAGCCATTGTGGCGAGAGACCTCGATCGTCCTGTGGCTGCTTTGTTATCGAGAGAAGAAGACTGTTTGATAACTGGAAAACGACATCCGATCATCTTCAAATACAAAGTGGCAATCGATAACGAAGGTAGAATTGAAGCTGCTCATATTAAGGCTTTTCTGGATGGAGGGTATTCTACGGAACATTCGATCGGGGTGAATATTCTTGTTCAACTCTCAGAAATTGTTTGAAGGTTGCATACGTAGCTGGAGCCATGTTCAATATCTGCTACAACATTCCATCAATTCGCGTAGAGTCTCAGGCCATGAAAACAAACAAAACTTCCAACACTGCTTTCCGGTACAACGTTTACCGCTTCTATAGTCGATGTCGTTTAGAGGGTACGGCAATCCTCAGGTAGCATATGCTTGGGAGGCTATTGTCCAGAAAGTGGCTGCAACTGTTGGCAAACGACCGGAGGAAATCAGGGAATTGAACTTCAGTCATGATGGGGACAAGTTCTTTGGAGGAGTTATTCAGACGCAAGCGTTGAAAAGTTGTTGGGACGAAGTTAAGACGTTCAGCGATGTTCAAAAGAAGTTGAAGGAAATCGAGAAGTTCAACCAGTAGGTTATCTATTGTTTTAGAAACAAAAACTGTTTGTCCTTGAGCAGAACAGAATTATTCCAGAGAGAGCCCCTTTATCAAGAGAGGACTATCCATGTCCGGTATTCGTTTCCCACAGACTCACGACACAATCCATGAACAAGCTGCCGCTTTGGTTCAAATCTACCTCGATGGCAGCATTGCAGTTTCAATTGGAGGAGTCGAAATGGGCCAAGGACTCTTCACCAAGTGCAAACAAGTAGCTGCCAAGGCTTTTGGTCTGCCTATCGACAAAATTAACATTTTGGAGAGTTCAACTGACAAGACTGCAAACAGTCCAGAAACTGGCGGTAGTCAAGGTGCTGACATCCATGGGAAAACGATCATGCTGTGCATTGAAAGACTGATGGAAAAGATCCGTCCACTGATGAAAGAGGACAAGACCTGGGAGGAAGTAGTATGGGAAGCACACAATTTGAGACTACCTCTGCAAGCAACAGAACACATGATGTAATTCTGTCCGTGTAATATTAGTTCATTCGCAGCTTAGAATCGACCGCGCTGCTCACGGTATAGCCACTGGACAACCGACTCACTTCACAACTGGAGCAGCTTGTGTTGTTGCTGAGGTGGATTGCGTCAGTGGCGAACACAAGTTGCTTTCCGTTGACATTGTAATGGATGTTGGAGAGAGTCTCAATCCGGCTACGGATATTGGCCAGATCGAAGGAGGATTCTTCCAGGTACTGAGGTTTATTAGTAAACGTACAAGTGCTATTCAGGGCTATGGATTGCTGACGTGTGAAGAAGTCAGCTGGGACGAGGATGGAGCTCTGAAAACGACCAACTTCAGCAGTTACAGTATTCCCACAAGTACAATGGTACCGAACACGTTCCGAGTAAAATTACTTGGTGATACGCCCAGCTGCCCACTGCAGGTGTATTCATCTAAGGTTATCGAGAAGTGAAAGACTAGAGTAATAATATTTCAGGGAATTGGGGAACCTCCTTACATGCTCGGAACAGCTGCCTACGGAGCCATTCTTGACGCAGTATATGCGAGAAGAGCCGAGGTTGGAAAGAAGGGCTGGCTGCAGGTCGACTCTCCGTTAAACAGAAAACGTATCCTTCAGCTTTGTAATTAGATTTTGTATATTCACTGCGGTAAATATGCTTTATAATACTTCTGTTCAAAAAGGGACCCGTTTTTATTATAATTTCTATCGAGATCGAAAGAGTCGTTGGGATGAAACCATCGAAGCTCTTCGTTGTCTTTGGTACCCTCTGACGTGGAAACATGTCAATACAAGTCTGAACTTCAGAAATATGACAAACTTGTGATCAATTACCCATCAAGCATATGACAGAGAACCCAGGCGAATGTTGTCGTGAAGAAGATGTAGTATTTGTTAGAATTGAACTGACATAAAATGTAAAAGTTTGTCAATTCGTAGAAGAAAACTGCTCCTTGGACGCATGACTGAAAACGTAATGCTATTGAATTCCGGAACCTAACCTGAATGAAGAACCGAATTTCAGTTTGTCTTCTATTTTTCGCAATTTCGACCACTTCCACAATCGTTCTGTCATCGAAGATTGTATCTGTAGCCAGCTAAAACGGAGGTCCTGATTTCAACTGAACCGACCTGGTGATTTTTGTGGAGAAAATAGAGTGTTATGAGATCGAGAATGGCCATTGTGGTGAAGACGCCAAAGCCCGTATACATGTCAAAATACGTTGAGATCATTTCTCCACATTTGTTATTCGGAAACTCCCATCTCCAAATCGAAGGATGGTACGAAATGAAGCATTGATCATCTACATCAATCGCTTTTGTTCTGTCACAATGGAATACTCACACCAAAAATATGGAACGATGTGGCAGAAGCCCAGAATCCACGGGATCGCAACTATAATCTTGGCTCTTTGAGATGTCAGCAACATCACTGCCTAATGTATTTTCTGTGCATTTAGTAAATAAACTTACTCTTAGAGGAAAAGTTATTGAAATGAACCTGTTGACCGAGATGGCCAGATGCGAATATACACAGACATCCCAAAAGAAAATGTTGATCTGACCCAAAACTTTTCCGAAAGTACTCGTTGCCACTGACTCATCTTTGCTACAAGCTTCGTCTGTTTGCAAAAGACAAAACTTGGCTTACATAATGGTCAAGGGACAGACCCACATCAGAAATATAGCACAAACTCCAAAGTTGGCAATGCAGTGAGTGAAACAGAGTCGCCCAAAAGCATTGGCTAATATTGGATTGTTGTAGACAATAATCAGACCGAATCCGTTCAAAACAGTCCCAACTGTCCCTATCTGGAGTTCAGACGAATTGAAAACAATTGGAATGTTTACCATGCCCAACAGTGCTGCTATTGCTACGTCAGCCGGGGTAGCATTGTTTTCCATCATTTTCTGAAATCATCTGTGAGAGGTTTAAAAGGACAAGCAAGTTATGCATGGGAGACAAATAAACTGAGCGTCATATGCAGGGAGAGGAGTTGAATGGCCGAATAGGAGTTGAGAATGAGTAATTGGTTGGTGTGATAAAAGAGATTCTACTTCCTGAGTCAAAATACAACGAAACGTGGGAGAGGGAACTGAACTAAGTAAAAAATTAACCAGACATCATATTTCTAGAGAAGAGAGCTCCAGATGGCTCATTCTAGTCTCTCGAGATAGAACTTTGACTCCCCCTGGCAACATGAAATTTATAGATGTCTTATTGAAATCGTCCAGCTGCATTTTACAATCAAATTCGCAAATGCAATTAGTGGAAAAAACACTCGCTCATCTAAACTATCTAAAGTGCAATAGTGTCTGTGGTGGACTGTTTTGATGTGTTTGTCCATGGGCACGAACAAGTCAGGACAAGTTAGCTTTTCTTAGAATTTGATAGTTAGTTTTGAACTCACAATTAGAGTGGGAACGAGAAATCTAATATTTGGACAACATTCTTCGCACTTCTGAGCGCCGCAGACGTCAGGGCGGCGACAGCCGTCGTGGACGGCTGGTGCTTCTTTCAAACGGTGCTAAGGAGTCCAAACAGCTTGAAATTTAACAGCACGCGTTGTTTCCTTCAAGGTAGTCTCATCTCCCAAAGAACATTTTTGACAAAGTCTTCGACATGATAAACGGAAGAATAAGAAAGCAAGTTTCTCATTTCTCTGTGTGACTGTCTCTTTCAACCAAGATACACATGTGAGAAAAGATTAAATTTAACACGCTTGGCAATTACAAATCTGCAAACTGTTCCAGTGTAGTGTCGTTAAGGAAGTTTTGGTCATTTTTATTGAGGTGATAAGTAGCCTATGACGAACGAACGCGTACTAGTAGGTCAAGTTGACCGGGCCTGGAAATTGCTCAAACAGCCGTTGATGATAAAGCGTAACGTGTTTTGGTAAAAGACGTATCCAAAAGTAGCAGTCACGACTGTTTACAATAGTCTGACTGTACGCAAAAGTAAATGTTGTCATGTTATTGAACAGTATACTTGGGCAGCTCGAGCCGGCTTGAGCCTGTTTTTGGCCCTCGAGCCGGCTCGGCTCGAAAAAAGCTCGAGCCTAAAAATTTCGGCTCGTGCCCAAGTATATTGAACAGCTTCTGCTTGCTTTCCCAGAAATTTGCGGCATGACAGCGGAAATGAGCGGCTATTTCCGACTCGATCTCTTGGTGAACGGTGTTCTGCAGCAAGTCGTTTATAATTTATCGGTTCGCAAACTGTGCTTTTCTCCGATTACGGTAGAATTCCGTCACATCTACACGTTCTCTCATATCTTCTTCGTTGACTTTCTGTGTTTCGTCTTTCATTTCTTCGTTTCTGGACATTGCCTTCTCGTAAGCGGCTAGTGCTTCAAATGTTTGTTTTCCTGTTCCAACAGCTAGATCTAGTCTGCTGGTCATGGGCTGTCCTGCTGCTTCCGAATCCGTCGCTGAAGCACTCCGGAATGGGCCAAGCTGATATGACTCAAACTTGTTTTCTTTGAAAAATAATTGCACTCGCCTTTGACAGACAGACGCCTAGTTGCAGAGAGAAAAATAGTAAGGAAAACACGAGATTCATCCTGAACAGCAACGGATTTATGATATTATTTTCAGTCTCTTTTTATACAAAGACGTGGGTTTATACGAGGTAGAAAACAAGGTATCGGATTACAATCAATCGGGGTAAACCTATTCTTTCTTCATTATGCACCCCATTTTTTGCCGGTTTCAGTTAAGCAAAAGTATTCAAGTGATAAAAACTAAAATTTATTTCATACCTGTAGTATAGTATCAAAAACGTGTTCAAAATGTATAAAAAAGAGAGCTTCAGTGAAGCAGCTGACGATGGGCGATCTTCATATGTAGACCAGTCAGATTGCGCAGAATGAGTTCCGTCTTCGGGCGGGCCTAAAAGAGAACTTTATGCAAAGAAAGAGCAACAAAAACTAACATCATAAGTCCTTTCGAGAGAGCTGATAGTGAAATGATGAAGAATTTCGGCCAGAAGGGTCTTCATCTCTAGCATGGCAAATCGCTGACCAATGCAGTTGCGTCCACCGGCAGAGAACGGGACCCAGGCGAAGGCATTGTTCTTCTCCGCGTGAATGTGCCTGAAAACAGTTTTTTTTTCAAGTAATCGAAATTTCCGGAGGATGCTTGATGCAAATACATTAGGGTGTGAAAATTGCGGAGAAATCCCACAATCGCCCCCCACACCAATCGCGCCCCCCACCAAGAATTTCAGCCCCCACCAACGGGAAAATGTTCAGGGAAGCCCCCCACATGGGGTGATCTTGCCCCCCCCCCCCCCAATTGGTGGGGAGTCTGACTGAGCGGTGGGGGGGGGGGCTTATATAGGATGTTAACATCCCATATAAGCACCCCACCGTGAAAATTGGGGTGCTTATATACGATACCCGGACCTATCCCATATAAGCCCCCCCCCTTTTCTTGGGTTTTTATGCCTAAAATGTGGTTACATTGTTTACAGTAATTTTTTAACACAAAAAGAAAAAAAAATTGAAGAAAAAAGGGAAGGATAAAAAGTTGTAAAAATCGGCCTGCAATCTTACAGGCCAATTTTTTGCAACTTGGTCTATTTTACTGAAATGGGTAGAAAAATAAAGAAGTCAAGAGAAATTGCTTTTTTGCTGGAATAAACATGGTTTTTTCTCGGGATCTTCCGTCTAAAATGTTTTTCAACGTCTAGAACAACTTTTTCAATAAAAAAGAAGCAGAAAAATAGCGAAAAAAAGATAAAAACAGAGCAGAGAGGCAAGAGAAGGAGAAAAATCGAAAATAATGAAATCCCAAATTCGAATTTCGAAGTTTCAAATTACGTTGTAAACACCATGCATGGTGGGGGGGGGGGGGGGTTGAACTGACCGAGGTGGTGGTTGGGTGGGGGGCTCTTCTGAACAGGTGGGGGGCTGGAGCGGTGGGGGGCTCTATTGGTCTGGGGTGGGGGCAAGAATAGGATCTACCCGTAAATTGCTTACTGTTAGCATATATAAAAAGTTTCTACCGATAAGCAAGAACAATAGCTAACCTTTCGGGTTTGAAGAGGTCCGGCTCGGGCCATTCAGCCGGATCGCGCTGAACGAGCATCAAATTGGCCAGAATGATGGTGCCCTTCGAGACCAGCGTTCCGTTGAAATCTTCATCTTCGCCAAGTTCGCGAACGACAATCGGGACGGACGGATAGAGACGGAGAGTCTCTTTGATGACAGCTTCGAGGTAGTTGAGACGACTTAGGTCCTCGTGTGTGACGTAGTTGCTACCTCCGAGGACTTCGTCCAACTCTTTCTGAAAAAAAAAAGCCGTTTAAATGTGTCATTTTTATATCTCTTCTCATTATAAAACATGAGGTAACACTTTTACACCAGCTTTCTTTCTGTGCCGTAGCGGGTGACCGTAAAGCAGTTTCAATGTGGACTGAAGACCAGGAGCCTACAGCTTGAGAAACCTGGATACGACAAAGGTTCTCATTATCACTCGAAGACTCCTCGGGGCGAACAAAAGAACCAACCTGAATCTTTTCCTGAACTTCGAGATGATTACCGATAAGATGAAGAGCCCAGCTAAGAGCGGTCGAAGTCGTGTCGTGTCCTTCAAACATGAACGTGTCCACCTGAAAACTAGTAGTGTTTTCGCGGAATCTTCGTTCGAAACGTACCTCGCTGGCAATATCCTCCATAGGAAACTCACCCTTGTGAGCCATCTCGAGTAGAAGATCTAGGAATGCTCGTCGGCCCTCCAGCTTCCAGTCCAAGGCGGCAAGTTCGGCTCTTCTCTCCTCAATGACCTTCTTCGTAAAGCCATGCAAAATACTCAGACAATGGTCGTGCTCTCGTCCACGGCCGAATCTGAATATATTCCATGATTTGAAATGAAAAAAAGGGCTACAGATAAAAGAGGGGATCAGTCCACATGAGCGGATTCGTCGTCCGGTTCTGAATGATGTCATTGATGGTGTGGACGGCCTCGACGTAGCTGTTCTTCTCACCGGCAGGCGTTTGCTGGGCATGAACACTTCGCCCCATCGACGTCTCGCAGATTATGTCGAGAGTACAGAGTGAGACTGTGGAGAGCACTTCTACGACAGAATTTTGGCTGAAAATATGAATTAGTGAAACGTTGATGAAAGTTTTGGAGGCAGATAAATATAATGGTTGAGGTCGATTATTGAACACGTTTAAGTTCCTAGCTATGGTAGAACCTATTAGGGCTTTCTAGCTTTTCAAAATATTTTGATGATCTCCGACATTACGAGTTCTAGACACGTTATAGAGTGGAAATGCACTTCTCGATCGTTCAACGAGATCAAACTTTCAGGCAGTCTCTTTAGCGCGAAAGATACTTTCAAACATCGTTTAAACAGCAACTGCGTAAGTGACGTGCCTCAAAGACAATCCTTACTTACATATCAATCGGACAAGCAATTAGACAATCTTAGTAGATGTAAAGCAAGACTCACCTATCTGCAATAGCTGTCAGTTTCTCCAATAAAACTTTGCCCTGTTGGTTAAAGATCGGAATGAAGTCCTTCAGAATATCGTAGTGGAATGTCGGCGTCAGAAGTTTTCTCTTCGGGCGCCAGCGCTCTGCAGTGCTGAAAATAGTATTTTCAAATTTCATGAAACAGAAAATAGACAAAAGACCAAGAATTACCTTATGAGAAGGCTCTGTCCGAGCCAGGGAACCAAGAAGGTGTAAATAAGTCCCTTGTTGAGATGTTTGGCCGTTCCGAAGATGGGTTGGAGCAGTTTGGCCGAGTAGACCATCAGCGCCGGAACCGGGCCGAGCCAGAAAAGACACATCCGTGGATCACGTGGGTACATGGCTCCCATGCCCATTACCTGTAAATAAAAATTTGTCAACGAAGGCTGGAGTAAACGGTTAAAAAATTGCAAAACACACTACCTGATTCATGAAGCCGACAGGATCCGGCCTACAGATGAGCAAATGACCAATGATGGGATAGGACCTCGGCTGGGGAATGTTCTGTAAATTATGCATTGTTTTTTACAACTTTTATCATTGTCCCAATGTAATCTAAAAATAAAAACGAGCTTACCCGTAGCTTGTACCGCAGTAGAAGGTGAGCGATGAGAAGTACGGCCAAGACGGCCACAATAAGCGGAATTATGAGTCCCATGACTGAAAATACGGTTAAAAACGAGCTGGTTTTCAGTAAGAATACGAAAAACGGGAAAAGACGTAACAAAAATTCGCGAAAGCCGTCTAAGAAGAGTCGAAAATGCAATACATACTTTCGGCGGAATTTTCTACATGCTGAGTCCTATTTTTTTATATGGAAGCAGAAGATGTAATGAAAGTGTGTTGAAAAAGAAACAAGGGGAAAATAGCTAAAAAGTGTTTCACAACAATTTCCAATGGCTTTTTCAATTTTTCTTCAGTAAAATTAGCTAATTTTATTTACAATCGTATGGATGTCATTGTTGGATGGATTTTAACATAAACAAATACACAACAATTTGGGAAACACCGATCACAAAATTGTGAAAAGTTCGCTAGGATTATTCTTCTGCAAATTTTGAGGGAAAAGTTACGAAACCGCGCGCGTTTTCAAAAACCTGAATCCTGATTTGTCAAAACCATTCAGTACCGTCTCGTCACAGCTTGATTCCTACATAGGCGTTCCACCCCATTGGCAGCAGCTTCCGAGCTCCCTCCATCTGAAAGTGTTGGTGGAAAGTGCGGTACCCGCCGACTCTGATGACCATGATCGGGCTAGAAAGAGCATATCGAAGTAGGTCACGAATGGTCTGGCTTTGGAACAGATTTCTTTTAGGATCAGATAATCTGACTGACAGCTGACTTAAGTTACAGTATAAACCATACTATTTCAGTGAAAGACACAGACGGGTGGGTTCAACTGAAAGAGATAGAAGCAATGTTTCGTATGAAAAAAAGACTTAGAACAAAAATGGGAATAGAATTTATTATAAATACTATGTGCATTTTCCACCTAATGGTGATGCCCTCGATGTCCTCCAAAATGGTGTCCCCAACGACTGTGGAACAGATCAAACAACTCGTCTCTTGCCGTGTCACTAACACTGTCGAAGATTTTTCTCTTCTCCTCCATCAGTTTCTCAATCTTCTCATATGCCTCTTTTGCTTCGGAAGACAGCTTGGAGACCTTCTCCTTGAACTCGAGTTTCTCCTGTTGTCTCTTCTCGTAGAACTCGTTGAACTCTTTCAGAAGGTCTCCGGAAAGAGTCTTTTCAGCCAACTCCTTCATCTTCTCCGGTTTCTGATCCCAGGGAATGGACTTGTCTTTCATCAGCTCCTTGAACTGCTTCTGAACATCAGCCGGAGCCTTCTTCAGGAAAGGCATGAATCCAGACTTGAAGATTTCGAACTTCTTCTCGCGAGGAAGAGTATCCAACTGAATTTCCAATCGGTTTGCTTCAAATAGAGTTCTTACAATCTCACGAGTCAGCCCCTGCTCCTCGTAGCACTTGTCTCCTTCTTTGTAGTCTTTCCAAATTGCTCTGACCTTCAAACAAGATGGTCTTTGCTGTCATTTTAAAACGGAACTGATACTCTTTTTGCGCAATTCAAAAGTAGAATGAGATCAGTTTCATTTCACTAGACAGTTTTAACTTACCTTTTCCTGAGCATCAGTTGGGAGATCATCGACGTAGGGAGGGAGTCCACAGGGAGGAGGGCCCTAAAAGGTAAATTTAAACTTGTTAAAATTTGTTCCGTTGAATGTGATTTGAAAAAGAACCTACCCGTTTTCCGTGAGGATGAGCGACTACGATGGCGACGAGAGCAAGAAATATCCACATACTCCAAGTGTTGTTGTGGCCTTGGTTCGACGCTTTTATAGCGCGCGTAGCATCATCCCCGAAAAAGCCCGTCCACAACTATTTGTCAAACAAGGAGGGCCGTTCACGACTGATCGAGATCTATAAAGATCAATTGCTTGAAGAGACCGACTGAACTGTGTTTCAGGTATGATTTCACCTCTGGCGAATGGAGCTGATCATTGTCGTCATTTGGCGGAAACAAGCTGGAAAGCAACACTTCTGATTGTTACGATAACGAGATGTTTTTTTTCATGAGCATCTACAGAGACTCTAGATGTGAAACTTGTTCTAACGGAAATGACTTTGGCTAGCTTGATTTGAGCTAAAAATATTCCGTAATGAAGACAAACAGAAACGTCTTTGTCTTTATCTCAACTGTTTCGAAGAAAATCATCCCATTGGCCTGATAAGGACCCTCTCATTTTAGCCATGCTCTTCGCCCTCTTTTTGGCCTGCTGTAAGTTTCAAGATCTTTTAAAATAATCATTTTGGTTCGACTGGCATAAACATCCGATTTCAGTGGCCCTTTCGGCAGCCGATGAAGGGAAGGACACCTCCTACACCTACAAGCAGATCTGCCAAGTGGAGGGAAGACTACAGCTTCAGGATGGTACGTTTTCTGAAGATTCAAATACGGTGCAATCATTTTATGGGCAAGAATAAACGTCTTTTAGTGACTTGGGAGCCTCTATTTTTACCAGTTTCCAGATCGAAAAAAAATTTAAAAGACACATGTTCCAGGCTCAACTTGTGCTGATCAGGTAGCCGTTGGAAAATGGAAGAACCAGGTCAACGTTACCGGGTCAGTTTCGTTTTCTGTTGGACTTGATTTGATATGACTCGTCTTTTGCACTTTTTCATTGATCGGAAGGTGATTAGATAAGATTAATCTGAACCTCGGACAGAGTGCTAACTAAGCGACCAGAGTCTATGTTTGAATTTGCAGATGGACTTTTTTGGAGATTGAGACCAGTAAGGCTCACTGCCCTATGACCCAGGCTTATGCTGCGGGATATCTTGAGGGAGTCCTGTCAAAGACAGTTCTCAAGTATCACATTGCCAATACGGTTGCTGAATACTGTACTAACTTCACAGGGTATTGCCATAGGATGTCGCAGGTAGAAGAATTTGGTAAAGCATAAGAAACAGCTTTAGTTCGTGACAGCTAATCAACAATGGGTCAAGCAAAATCTCGACGAGCAGCCAAGAGATGATATCTATTGGTCCGCTGTCAACAGGTAGTCGAGTGTTTTGAGCGAAATTCACAGAAATCTAGAACTTACCATCAGTTGACTGGTCTCATTGCCGGCTACGAGGGAATGAATTTCAACGTCAGTGTCAGATACGAAATGCACCCCGTCCTTCTTCTGAACTGGAACGGAGATTTCTACGATCTGGAGAAGAAGCTGAACAAGACCAGAGATCCGGCTTATGATCAGACTGGAGGCAAATGCTCTGGCCTCATCAAGGTCGCTCCCAACAACGACGATCTTTTCATTTCTCAGGTATAAAAATATGTTAACGTTTTAAACTCTTTATAGGTTACGATGAGTGGATTCCAAAACATGCTCCGAATCATCAAGCTCTACAAGTTCGGTTACGACCGTGAGATCTATCCTGGCTATGCTCATTCCATGGCTTCTTATCCTGGAATGCTCTATTCTTCTGACGATTTTGCCCTTATGTCCTCTGGACTTGCCATTATTGAGACTACTATTAGTGTCTGGAACAACACCCTCTTCGACCATACTAAACCGACTGGACAACTGCCGACCTGGGTCCGAGCAATCGCCGCCAATCAGTTGGCTAGAAACGGAAGAGAATGGTGCAAAATCTACAGCAAGTACAACTCCGGAACCTATAATAATCAATGGGCCGTCCTCGATTACAACAAGTTCGAAAAGGGAAAGAATCTGACCGACGTTGGTCTTCTCTACATCTTGGAACAAATGCCGGGAACCATCGTCTTCGGAGACTTGACTTGGTTCTTGAAGAAATACTCCTACTTCCCTTCTTACAATATCCCTTACTTCAAGAAGATTACCGATATCAGTGGATTCAACTCCCAGTCAGCTAAACTCGGTGATTGGTTCAAGTGGGGCTCTTCCCCCAGAGCTCACATTTTTGAGCGTGACCACAAGATTGTGAAGGACATTGACAGTCTTACTAAATTGATGCGATACAATAACTACCAAAAGGACGAGTTTTCCAAGTGCAAGTGTAGTCCTCCTTACACTGCTGAAGCCGCCATTTCCGCTCGTGGAGATCTCAACCCAACCAATGGAACCTATGAATTCCCCGGAATGGGTCACGTCAACCACGGAGCCCTTGACTACAAGGTATAATTCGAGTTTTTTTCTGAAATAAGTTTGATTCAGGGAACCAACGCTGAAATGATGAAGAAGCTGTTCTTCAAGGCACAGGGAGGTCCTACTTGGGGAGATGTTCCCGCTTTCAAGTGGAGCAACTTTGACTTTGTACGTTTGATTACAAGGCTTTCACAATGAGTTCAGAACACCAAAGTAAAACATTTCGGACATCCCGATGAGTGGAAGTTTGACGTTTTGGATGTTCAGTGGGAGACGGATGTCAAGGCCTAAAAGTTGTATGAACTGATTCTCAATTTCTGGTTATGTGATGAATAAATTGTTGATCTTTATTCAAATTTGATGCCCGTTGTTACAAGACAGTCAATCGTCTTTCCGGCTGACCAGTCGTCCCCCTTCCGCCCACCTATATTGCCAGCCGTTCAGATAATTATCAAGGCAGTCTAGCGGATCAATAAGGTCCTCTTTCATCGATCTTCCTCGGACAATAACACCTTGATTAGGTTCTGCGACACTAATTACAGTAGAGAGACTGCCAGGTGAACTTGACTCTCTACCATCGGTAATGTAGCGTGGTAATCGCATGACAATTCATTTTTGATCTTTCTCAACTATGAATCCAAATACTGGCCATTAGCGTGTGCTCCATCGGTCATCATTAATTTCCAGCTGTCCAGTTTGATGACTCATGTCTTCACTCTCGTCCAGCAAGTCTTGTTTGCTTTCCGCATTTTGTTGACTAAAATATGCGCCAAGCCATTTTTAACTAAGGCGGCTTTTTTGCAACTCCCCAGAGAGAACCACAACAAATTGAGTGGGAGATTCTCTCACTCACATTCCTCTTTTTATACCTCAGTCTTATTTTGACCATTGTTCCGTGCACTGCTCGCAACGCCTTTTCCGGCGACTAATCTCCCGTCTATCAATACGGCCCAGCCGGGGTCCAAGGGGGTTGCAGTCACCTATACTGGCCACTATGACGCAATCAAGGGCCACTCCATTTGCCAGCTGACTCCTGCTTTCCTTTTTACTATTTTTGTATGCTCTTTTCATCGAAGACAAAGAACATATTCTCATTGACTTTTCATTCTTGACATGATTATAAAATGACGTGATAAACAATCATTTTTCCGCATTCAAAGCAGTCTTATATAATTTGAGAATTCTTTCTGTCTCTCTATTTAAGAGAGACAAACTTGAAGCCAAAGAGGCCATTCTTTACTCCCCGGAGAGAGGGGACTCCAGCCGATGTCGCATGCAATTGCGGCTGCCTCCTTCGCAGAGAATGCATTACCTCGTCTATTTCCAGCGGCACCTTGGGGTGAAATATAGCTTTTCAGACGTTTTTACCCTCTCAATATCTTTAACAAATCGATGTGTTTATTGAGTTTGAGGCTTAGTCGGGCGCGAGAATGCCTTATTCAGATTGTTTGCATTTTCACAGCAAGGAAAGGCCCCAGCTGAGGGCATGTCGCGTGGCAGGCAGACGCTTTTTGGAGCTTGTCTTGTGAGAAAGATAAGGCCAAAAGAGCGTATTTTGACCTTTCCTTGTTCACTCATCCTTTAGGTCCTTTCTGTTTTATGCAAAACACAAAATTTGACCTGTCTGTTCACCGGCGAAGTAAAAATTTGTTTCTGCTGCGATTTCTTCACACTTTTTCTTGTCTATTCTGAGAGTATAATCGTTAACAGTGACTAACAGTCTGACCGCCCCTTCTGTTTTTTTAAAGACACCACTTCTTTTTTCTCCTTCCGCTTTGCAACATTATTTAAAGATGTCTTTCTGTACAGACGAATGTTTTCCAAAATGCCTCATCTCCGTGAAAAAGCTTCCCGCTGTTTTCTCGTCACTATATGTTTCCTCGAGAATCCCTTTTGGACATCTGTTGCCCGTGGGAAGGACGCTCTCGCGTTCAGTTCCCCCATTCATGGGTCTTTTGTTGTGAGTGTTGGCACCTGTGCTCTCTTTCCCGGTCGGCCTTGTTGTATAACCACCGCTCTCTACTGACCATATTGTCAGCTGGTCGTATTAGGTTACAGGACTTGACCGGTGGGAACTTCCCCACTTCTCTCATGTTAAAATTATTTCCTTCTGACTCACGATATTTCTCTGCCACCTCCATTCTCTACGCCTGTATTTCAGTTTCCCGAATTGATTGTGCATGGCCGAGACGATAGAAAGCCCACGCATTGACGTGGCTCCCTGTTTCCCGACCAATCCGGGAATTTTCAATCTCGGACAGAGAAAGGATCACGTGTTGGCCCACGAGATTGGAGCCGGATCCCTGTGTCGCAACTGTGACTGCCCTGGACTCGATCTCCACTTTTGGAGGTAATTTTACTTTTGTTTTTATCAGAACATGTTTAGAAAGATTTGCAAAGAATGTGGCTGTCGAATGGACGAACACGATGTTCTTCTTCCCAACCAGTACGATCACGGACAGATTATAATTGGTAATCTGGAAGGATCAAATAACATTTATGAACTTGTTTTAGGACGTCTGTTTGGAGCCAAAGAGTACTTTGAGAAGGAATTTAAAAAGATTGACGACCGGAGATGTAAGTTTTCTGAATAAGGCTGGCTGACTTTCTCCTATTTTAGCTTCTCTTGCAAACAGCGGCTACGCGAGCAATGTCTCATCGCAACAAGCGTCTCCGAAGGCACGATCTGTACCGACAGCTGTCTATAACTATAAAATAGCTTCCGAGAAGGAGAACAAGGTAAGAGAATTACATTTCTTTCGGATCATCTTCTCAGGTCTCCGTCGAATATGCCTGGGTTCCAGTACCTGATAAGATCCTGGTAGAGAAATACATGAATGCTCTTCCGGTCGATGAACGTCCAATTGCTGGAACTGTCGGAGAAGAAAACAGAAAGAGTCGTCTGCAGTATCAACTGCCGCTTTACGATCTGAACGTCGACGACTCTCGGTTTACCAATGAGAATGACCAGAAAGCCTTGAACAACTTTGTCGAAAATGTCAAGAAGAATGTAAGATCGGAAGAAAGAACCAAGTTGAATGGAAACGTTCAGATTATTGGAGTCGGAACCGTGTTTGAAATCGACAATAAGCCGATGATGCAAGCTGTGAATGTAGATCCGGACGAAGATCCGAAAGAGACGATGAGGAAGGCGATGGAACATTTGGCCCTACATCCACCTGTTACAGTAGCTTCTTGAACTCAACTCAAACCAATAATTTTTAAGGAGTGTCACAAGTGTCACGATTTCTTCGCGGACGCTGATGTCGGCGTCAAAACTGACCACGGAAGGAGCCAAGATGCCTGGCATCCCAACTGTTTCCGTTGCGCTACTTGTGACCAATTGCTGGTCGATCTAATTTATTTCAATCACGAGGGAAAGAATTATTGTGGAAGACATTACGCCGACAAGATCTACCCGCGATGCAACGGTTGCGATGAGGTATTTCTATTACAGTACTTTTAAAATTCTTGGGTTCAGTTAATTTTTGCTAACGAATATACCTGGGCTGAGGAGAAGGCCTGGCACGTGGATCACTTTGCCTGTTACAAGTGCGATCTGAAACTGGGAGGACATCGGTACATGACCAAGGATGAACAACCCTATTGTATTCCCTGCTACATGGAAAAATACGCAAAAGTTTGTGAGGCCTGCAACAAAAAGATTGAACCGGACGAGAAGAGACTCAACTACAAAGAGTACCATTGGCATGCCAATCCTGCCTGTTTCAAGTAAGGGTATATTCTACTAAAACCAGTTATTTTGAAGATGTGCCACTTGTCAGACGGATCTCATGGGACACAAGTTTATCCTAAAACATCCAAACTTGTACTGCTCGTCGCAGTGCCGAACAAACCATACCGAGCTTGCCAAGTAGCTGCTTTTGCTCTTCTTCCTGTTCATTCCCGATGCTGGTCTCAAAGACGCGACATTTGTTTAGCTCGCCGAGGGTGCTTCTTTCTACAGATTTTGAACTGTGATAGAGTTCAATAAACTTCTATTTTTCAGTTTTCTATGTTATGAGATGCCTAGTGCACTTCCCCATCGTATAACATGTCTTCTCTCTTCCTCGCGAGGCCGACAATTGTAAACAAAAATAAATTCTGGGGCAAAAACAACATTCAATACATTCCTACATATTCAAGAGAGCGACAGATATGCGACGGATGAATAACAATGTGATAACTGCTCGTCTAACTTGATCTCGTGAGGATGTTTTTACTGCTGTCTGGACAAAGTTCAAAGGCAGAAAGAGACCAGCCAAAACATAACTTCTCAAAAAAAACTTTTTTTAAATAAAAGACTGATATTTACATTTTGGATAGGTTGAGAAGTCAGTGATAAGCAAGAAGTATCACAATAGAGTCGCCAGACGGGATCAGGTCCGTTTAGGCGAAGGAGATGCGAGAAGAGAGTTTGGTCACTTATACCGCGGAGATGAACTGTTCGAGCCGTATCCGGAAGAATTTTCGGCCGAAAACGATGAGATAAACGAGGATTGTCGTCGTGGTTTTCCGCCATCGTCTAAACAGTTCTTGTTCTATTTCTCAAAAAAAAAACTCACAAGGACCAGTGTTAAAGCTGTAGTTGTTCTTTTCCATTCCGAAGGCACCCTTCCGCGTGTCTTTGCTCCAATACGCGCTGTATTCCTTGTTGAAGCAGCTGTCATGGCCTGAAAAAGTCGCTTAACTGTCATAACATTTAGTGTTAGATTACTTTGAGTTCCACGTTCTCGTTTGTAATATGTCTCCGAAGAACTGCACTTAGCCATGCCGGAGCCCATTACTGAAAAAGAGTATGAGGTTGTAACGCAGTGCCAAAAAGAAGAATGCTTTAGAGGAAAAAGAGAGCAAGGAGTACTTTGCAGGTGGGCTGGTCTAGTTGTCTGCAGCTGGGAAGAATCTGGGATGACTGCTCGTATAATTCACGAGCACAGAGACCACACTTTGTTTATTAGAGGACGATTGCTCGTGACCACGAATCACAACGACAAGTTATAAGAAAACTATTTTTAAGAGAAATAGAGGAGTGTTCAGTCGACTACAGTTGATAATAAATGTGTGGATTCGTGAGGCGGAAATCCTCCTACAGCCGGTTGTACAACACGCAACCAGGCCAAATCTCTACATAATTCAAGATTTACTTGGAAGAAAGTGTGGGAGAAGGAACCTTTGCCCGATTTACAGCACGATACGAATAAGCGAAAAAACTTCGGGAAGAGTGACCTTTCATAAGCAATCTCTAAGCCAAATGCCACGAGGAATAACTTTGACGTAGCAGTGTGTTTGTTCGCTCCAAGCCAGAGTTTAAAATAACTCCCGAGTGACCTCAGTTCGAACAGCTCAAAATATGGTCATTTGCCAGTTGTCTGGGATTTGGAGTAAATGTTTGAAAAGAGTTGTAAGCCGAGACGAGGGGCCACTTGCACCCTCCGCATAGAAAGAGCGGAGGTTCAGAGTGCACAGAACAGACGCATTTCTGTGTCATAAAAGTTTCCTTTCTTTGAACAAAAGCGTTCATTTTCAAATTTCTTTAGTTTCTTCCCGATTTGCAAAAATGAAAGGGAAGAAAATAGAGAAAAGACCAAATTATCAAAAAATCTGCATAGTGACAGCTTGCAAAAGCCTACTCTCTATTCCTATCACTAGCATCACCAGAACTGAATATTTATGCCGTGTGCAAATGACACGAAAGGAGGGTAGAGAATAAGAAAGACACGTGATACCATCCCAGACGAAAAACTCAAATTACCCGGAAGAACACAGACTGCAGTCGTCTTTGAAGGATTAGCGCCGTCATGGCCGGGGCGACACCACATTTAAGTGAAGAATTGACATTGAGGAACTGAGTTGAGACGAATGTTGTTTTGCAATCCGTCTGGGAGGCATTTTGCTGGATAAAAGGTGGGTCGGATAAACCTATTTTCTTGGGTTCATAGTGCTTCAAAAATAGACAAACAAGGTCTGTAAGGATACTCTAGATCTTCCAAAGAGCAATCTGACCCTTCAAGCCATTTGCATAAGAAGATAGAAGTGCGTGGGAGAGACAAAGTCATCGGGGAAACTGCGACTGGTCTCTTTATATAGGCTATCGCGAAGCGTCAGTAAAACGAGGACATCTAAATTATGGAGAAGCTGACCATTAGGGAAGAATGGCGTAGACGCCAGCAGAGAGACACTCAAAATGGCTGTGATTCCCACATGATAGCACGAGTATTAAGGGACATAAGGAAGCGGCGTGGGAGAGAGAGTTTGAAAGAGTAGCTGACATCAAGTATAAGCGGTCTTCTTTAGAAATTTTTTATTAAAGGGCACACTTTCTGTTTCCAGCAAGAATATGAATGTTCTGAGAAAGGTTTTGATCTGCAAGAGAGGTCAATCTTTCTCGTTATACTCACAAATAGACCCCATTCAGAGCGTGTGACCATAACGAGATGTCAAGATCGCCGGAGTATTCTTTCGGTGCTCAGGATGCTCAAAAGTTCGAATAAACAACTGAATACCGAAAACAAGCTTTCTATATCTTGTGGCAATCTGAGACAGAGACAAGTAATTAGCAGCTAAAAACAGTGTTCGACTGACCTTCTGATTGGTCAGTCTTTCTTCAGATAAAACTATGACTATTAGATGGGAACGTTTTATTCGACTGTCTGTTGATTACCGATCTAGAAAGATAAGACAGCTTAGAGAAAAACCATACACATGGATGGAAGAGCAATATTTAAGATGAAAACAAGTTCAGAAAGTGAACTGAACTCGGACAAAGTTATCAAGTTTGGATCTCAACTCAACGACAAAAATAAACGACCCTGAAAAAGACTGCGAGCCGTGTTTTTTAGTTCAGATTACTAAAGAATGTGAGAAGTGAATTAGTTTAACCAGCTGTTAAAGCAAAGAGGATGGCGCATGAGGTGAAATCCTAGCTCTTTGTCAGCGGACTGCAAACCTACCTTCCTGGGCCTACCTTCCTGTCGTAACGGATACCTGCTTCTTTGCAAAAAGGAAGTGGACTCTACTTTTACCCTTTTGACTGTAACAATAACATGATCATAAGTACAAGTATTTAAATGAATTCGGTCAAACCAGGATTTGTTCTTAAGTATTCACATCCTTTCTGGTCTGAAAAGTTGCAACTACAATTAGTGTACGTCCAGTGAAAAAGTTATTTAGAGGTTTTTAATTGTGGTTAAATATAAAACATTATTAAGATTGTCAAAATGTTGTCAAAATTCCGATCTGCCAGGCTATCCAGTGGAATTCATTTGTCAAAAGTGGACGAATAATTAACCAGAAGATATAATGAACATGTCACCCAAAAGAACCCGCCAACTAGCATTCGGACCAACAGCTGTTAGATAAAATGACAAAAAGTTAAAATTGGATGGAGAGGGTGTGAACAGGCGAGAGGGGGAGTAGATGGATGAGAGCACAACAGCAATCATGAATCCAGGTCATGCTAATGACTTGAAAGTCATGTGAGCGAGGGTATTTAAAATTACTTTGACGTAACAACCAGAACGGACAAGAATAGAGAGACAATCCGCTCTAAATAGCCCTTGTTTTTGATTTCAAAAAAACAATGACTTCACGCTACAAACCAAGCGTCATTTCTATTTTTGAGGTCTTAAACGTACTGGTTCTGTGAGATCTGAACTACTGCTTAGACACTCACAATCAGATTTGAAAGAAAAGAGAAGATTTCCGATATTTGTTTTGGCATGTTTATAAACTGCCTGCTACACACCAACAAACACACGGTGAACAATACGACAGATTGAATTTGAATGAAAAGAGGGAATATAAGATATTTCTCGTGATCAGTGAGAATGTGCGTTTGTCATTGTCTGACATTTACATACTTTTTTCTCAAGATTCGTGAAATAAAAAAGGAGACACACAGTTGTTTTCGGTTGTCTAGACAAACTCAGAAACGCAAATAGAAATTAACTCCAATGTTCAAGAATCGAGCGTCAAAGGAAAGGACCGTCTCTTGTCGGATATCCGGAACAGCCGAGTGTCACGTTTGACGGCTCCCTTTTGTCACTTAACCTTCACGCCTGTTTTTCGATCATTTGACACTTTTCTACATATTTAACAGAAGTTAACACTATCTTAAAAACATCATTTGACCCGGGGTGAGAGGTTAAAATAGAAAAAGATGAGGGGTCCGTACCATCATCAGTCATCTCGCGGATGGCCAGGTGTCGGCTCTTTGGTGTAATCCCGTGTCGTTCGCATGTTCTCAAAGAAAAAAGATCATGGATGAGTGTCTGTGGCGAATGTTTTTCAAAGTAAACTCGATGAAAGAGGTGTTGATGAAAACCTGTCAGTTTTTTGTTTGTTATCCACTGGATCGGAACAAATGTTGCATGGAACACCGGAACCTTCGATGACGCAAGCAATCGGGTTCACACTCAGTAAATTTAAGAAAAGCCGTTACTGCATTTAAATGTCCTATTTTGTCGGAAGTGCAGACAACGGATGTTATCCCGGACTACCCGGGTCAAATTTGGCTTCGACTTCGGAAGAAGGGAAGAAAGAAGGAGAGTCGGATGAATGACGACTGTTTTGATTGCAGGCGGTGTGAAACAGCGTAAGCAGTTCACGGATGTCCGTTCAACCGGATCAAATTGCACCGGAACGGGGGAATTGCCTTCTATTTTAGGAGTTGAGATTTGTGATCAAAGTCGCTTCATTTGTGACCATTTTGTTTCTACTCTACCAAATTTCTACCTCACTCTTTTTATTCAACTCTCAGTTCCCTTTCCCTTTACATCTTGACTAGGATCTGGGCTTGTCCCGAGCAGCCCGGATCCGAAAGCTACCTGAAAAAAAAGACGACGAAAAAGAAGGGAGCTACCGTTGTGTTCTGTTTGACTTTGGAGGATTCCCAGGTATCGGTCCCTAAACACCTTGACACCGCCTCAGTCAACCAAAGCCCAATTTGCTAGTCACTCCAGAGAGATCCTTACCGAAACCCGAATCGGCCCTCGGGCGGAAGACTGGAGCTTTCGGATCCGGGCTGCTCGGGACAAGCCCAGATCCTAGTCAAGACGTAAAGGGAAAGGGAACTGAGAGTTGAATCAAAAGAGTGAGGTAGAAATTTGGTAGAGTAGAAACACCTGACCTGATTTAGAAGAAGATTAGAGCACAAGCGGACAACTGACGACACACTGAATCCACGAGAAGCTAGTTTTCCTTGCTTAGTTTCGACAAGTCAAATACGAGATAAACGCTGACAAATTATGCTGATGGCTTTTAAAACAACTTGGTTTGTTTGGGTATCTAAAACTTTGGCGCAAATGAAGCAACTTATTTCATGATCTGCGACCAGCTTACCCACCGACCGATTACCTTTATCATGCTGATCAAATGCTTGTGGTTTGAGAGAGCCTAATATATGATCCAACGAACGTGACAGACGGAGAATAGCTGTAAACGGTGAAAGTCTTATTACATGTTCTGGCGAAAACTTTTTTTTCAGTCAACTTCTCTCTGCCCAAATGTTTACTACTTAGAACTTGTTCCTTCCAGGATGCCCCTAGCTTGCCGAACATGGTCCGAAGTGGAGTAAAAGAGTAGTATGTTGTGGGAAGAACTCATGGTGTTGGCTAACTGGCGAAAAATAAGGAAATATTCGGCGGTATAAAAAGAGGAAATCAAACGAACAATCAAACAATGTTTTGTCTTAAAATCTTTGTGTTCCTCATTCTTTTCGGCTTCATCAATGGTGCAGCTCTGTTAAGACATGTTCAACCTGAACAGTCACTAGAATTTTCCATGCAGGCACCAAAGTAAGGTTTCCGTTTTAAAGAGAATCAGGGCTTCAGCAACAGAAGAGTGAAACGATGCTGGCGATGTGGTGGATTTGGATACGGTTTTCCGCCATATGGTTATGGCTATCGTCCTTTGGGCTTCGGAGGATATGGCTATCGTCCAATGGGTTTTGGAGGATACGGATACCGTCCATTTGGATACGGAGGATATCCAGGATATGGTGGATTCGGTGGACCCTATGGAGGTGGATACCCTGGATCTTTTGGAATCAGCAGTGGATTGGACATTTCGATCAACTCCGGTCTTTCAATTTGGGGATAGTTTTCTCGTCAATAAACTTTAGCTAGTTGTCAGTTTGCAGAAGAGATCAACTACTAGTTTTCGCCTCTATTGGCGGCGGATTTGCAACGGTCCCGAGTATTGTTTGTCTTACTGTATCGACATATGCTAATGGGGTCAGAAAGAGTAATTTGAGATTAAGAGGATTGTTTAAAGCTGCTATAAAGAATAAAGAGTAACATTGTTTCTCTATGCTTGTTGTGCTTGAAACTACGTATTTCAAGCAACTCAAAATATTTGGTAACCAGCTATGAATGGTGTTCAACCCTGTTGTGCAAACAAACTCTAGAAGACGGATCAGCGTACTTCCGTCGACATGCTTCTACCCTGAAACCGAATGACCTGCAACTAGATCTTTTCCTCAATTACTGTGCCCCGGAAATTGTTCGAACAAGATGATCTTGCACTAATCAGCTTGCCAGCCGGCTTATTCGACGATAACATTGGCTCGGGCCAATCGGCGTTTGGGGCGGAGTCGCGCAGTGCATCGAACAGAACTGTTCTCACCTGATCGTATGCATCTGCACCAGCCGCCTCCAGCGTTTTCCTTTACCGTACAACAGAGTGAAGCAGGTTGGCATCGCATGTACACATATCTAAGTTTGTTCTAGCTGCTGTGATGCTATCAGCGCCGTCAGTCTCAATGCCTCTGATGGTCGGATATCAAGCGGAGCCTGCTCCAGAGGAAAGGAGTCGAACGAGAAGAAGCAGAACGGCTTTCACAGACGAGCAGCTACAGGAGCTCGAAAAGTAGGTGGATTTAAGCAAGAAGAGAAGATAGGGCAGAACAGAACGAGAGTTACACTCTTGAGCTTGTCTTTTTCAAAAATGACACTTTCTATTGGCAAAAATGAAAATAATCGAAAGCCCAAAAGGTTCTTTTATGATACATGGAACAGATTTGCTGCATCTAATTATATCAAATACCAAGCAATTAGATAATTTGCAATAACTAGCAATTAGATATTTTGAATGTTTGCTACTCTCGCACTCTGAATTTTTGAATTCAATCATTGCACTAAGGTCAACATGACTATATTTTCGTTACCAAGAACCGAAGAAGAAGCCGTAGCATTTCTCCAACAACACCGCCTTCTACCGTCCAGCTGTCCGAATGGTCGATTGGAGAAGCATATTGAATACTACAGTAAACCTTCTAATTAAAAACAAATGAAATTTCCCTAATAACTAGTTTTAATGGGCAGCAATAAATCTGTTCCATGTATCATAAAAGTACCGCCCAAACTTACTGTCTAGAAGTATTAGCCAGTTTGTTACAGTTTGTATAAGTTCTCAAAGAGACATTTTCAGATCGTTCACTCTTTGCCAGTATCCTGACATCTCCCAACGAGAAAAACTAGCCAAAGATACTCAACTTCCAGAAGCACGAATCCAGGTAAGGGGATAATCTTCATTGCGTAACACGTACTCTTCAGTCTTCTTACCCTTACCGAACAATAACTCTATTCAATCGCATTTCTCTCTCAAGATTAGACAAATGACACCAATACAAAGTTGGCAATTTGCACCTGGAACCGGATGAGACCTCCTGGTGAGGGCTAATCTCGGTCATGTCGATGATCTAAAGCCGCCGCGGTTCTGTTACGGTAGAGGCTGTTTGCTCTTCCGCAGGTGACACGGCTACAGCTACTAAACAAACCGTGTAAATTAGCCGACGATCGGCGCTTTTGGCACATGCGACGACGAGAGAAGGGGAATTGAAATTGTAGATAATTTTAAGCTTGTGTTTCTTTGGTATTGATGGTTTCATTCGATGTACGATGGTGGTTTTTAAAAGAACCCAATATAAGGGCACGATGAAACATTTATGAAGAACTAAAACTTGGTGATCAAGAACCCTCTGGTTTTTATTACGGAACCTAGAAAATCCTCTCGTAACTTGACTGTTTCCTGTTCCTCAAGTTATCCTTTTTGTAAACTTCACTTCTCACTCACGGGACTCGTTGATCCTCTTAGCGCATTGTCACCGTGAAACAGTCTTCACGTTGTCAAAATTATGTGGAAAAAAGGTTATTTCAGGTCTGGTTTAAAAACAGAAGAGCCAAGCAGAGAAAAAGACAGCGGAATCAGTGCAGTGATGATACGGATTCGCCTCCGGAAAAGATCTCTCCAAAAGACAATGGGAACACTGTAATAAGTCAGTTGTTCAATTTTAACAAACGAAAATCTTTAGCTTGGACACCGGGAGTGGCATTTGGTGGAGTGATTCCTCAGCACACGACAACGCCTTGGATGAGCTACCCTCTTCTTCAGTACCACACACATCCACAGGTAATTTTTACAGTATTCGTGTTTGTTCTACAAATTGGATTACCTGTGTCAATTGACAAGGTCCTTCCACTCCCATCCCGACAGTATCCAAAAAAGACCGCTCTTGTCAAGTAGCCCTTGTCGCGTTCGCGAACAAGTAACCCGATAGTCTCAAAAGCTAATCGGTCAATCGTGTGTAGATTGCTTAATCAACACGCGCGTCTAATGTGTCCATTCTTGTTCCCATTCGGATTAAGAGGATTAATCTGTTTTAGGTCGCTCCTTTCCCTCTTCAGTTTCAAATGTGACTCCACTCGACTTTATACAAACTACAGACAGAATGAATCAGTTCATACACATGTTTTTGCACTCGTTGTAAGTGGCGAAGTTGTTCGGATTGCCGTCACGTCCGTAAAACGTGAACAACATGCAGTTCTTGTAGGCTGTGCTGTAAAAGTATCTGTAACAGAAGCTGTGTATTATGGAATCAGACAGAAAACCTCGGAGTGTGTCTTCCACTTGATCCAAAACTACCAGCATCGTACTGAAGACGGCAGATTTCTTTTCCCGGACAACAGAGATTGTTTTCACATTTGTATCCTTTCGGACAGCTTGTGCAATCATCGGGTTTTCCGCTCGTGGCTCCAGAGGCAAAAGCTCCCGAAGAACAAATTGCTGAACATTTTTATCGTTGACAAAACTTCCGTTCCATTTTAGTCAGAGCTTGTTTTGTTGCCCGGGGAACAAACAATCTTGACGATAACCTGTTGTGGGTGTGAGATAAAATCGATCAAAAGTAAACAGGGTGACGAATGGGTTTGTGAGAATGAAGAAATTTGAAAATATGTACTTACCGTCGTCTTGAGTTGCTCCTGGCTCTTTGGCATCAGTACAAGTCTTGGTACACTCGTCTTTTGTTTTGAATTGATTCTCATTTCCGCCACAGCCCTGGATTGTTTATCTTTACAAAGTCTGTGATTCGTATACCTTGAAATAGAAGGGCTGACATCTTTTTGTTATGTGATCAAAGAAAAACCTGGATCCACCCTCTTTGCCACAGGCGCTGTCTCCTGTATCTCTGGCTAAAATATTTTTTTCCTCATTTTGCATAATAACTCACATTTAAAACATTTTTCTTGAGCAGATACAATCGCTAGAAGAGTAATAAATAACAGAAGCATTTTTGTCAACAATGGGCTGAGAGATGAACACAACAAGTATACAGCCGAAAACGGCAGCGAGACTGACTGGTGTGTGATTGGTGCGAACAACTGAAGAGACAGGTTCTGCAACTGGAATAAACAGTGTAAGTGGCAGGTGAGGGTCAAGAAACGTGCTTTCGGCACCAACGAGAAAAAGATACACATCTTTATTGTCTTTACCCGTAACAGAAGAAAACACACGCCGGAGGAATATGTCCGAAAAGATTCTTGAGAGATTATGCTATCACGGGATCAGTTATTTACAAATACTTGTCATTGGATTGAGCATCTATGCTAAGAATTCTCGAAGGGCACAGTTCGACAGCAAAACCTGTTTCAATTCGTCGTCCACACTGCTCAGAATACCGACCATCTGCTTCGTCTGAAAAGTACTTTTGATCCCAAAAGCTTTCAACATATTTCATCGGGCTATCTCTGTTGTTTACGGATCAACTCTCCAAATGCTTCCGTCGCACATGTGACTGTCTCCTTTAGGAAGTGATTCAAGCTCTTCAGATCCAAACTATTGTCAAAGACAACTGTCAAAACACCGATTTTCGCTAGCCCAAAATGGTCTTCTATGAAGGAAAACGGGACTCACCATTAGCTTTTGTTTGTCGGTAGGGAGTTCGTCATCCGTTATGTGTTTTCTGAAGCGAAGAACGAGATCGACCACTTCCACTTGATGTTTTCCAGATAAAACTGTGGCTCCCAGATCGGCTGAACAAAGTGCATCCACGTAATGAGCCTTCAGTTGTCGGTTGACATCTCTCGTTCTGTGAGAAAACCACCCGGCAAAGTTGGAGGATGTAATGAATCGTTGATACAGACCTAGAAAATAAATTGTTTTGAAGAAATTATAGTTTCCATACCTGCCCAATCTCCTTTGACTCCACACGTCAATCCCGGACCTGCTCCTCCAATTGTGCCCAAAAAGTCATCCAAAACGAAAGGTCGAGTGGTAGGTATAGCCTTGAAGGGAGACATTTCTTTTTTCAGAGGCATAAGAGAAGACAAATATCTCTCGAGAGGGATCATAAAGCTCTGTGTCAGTTCGAGGAAGTGTCGACGAAGAATACTACATTGTGCCTCATCCGGTCGATCGCTCTTCATCAGTTTCTTGTTTATGGCTTTGTCTCTGCTGAGGTATGGTTTATACTGGGTGTACAGTCCTGTCTTTGAGTCGAGCGTCTTTCCGTCCCAGTTCTTTCTGCAAATTAATCATGAGGCTTGAAGCAGTACGCAAACACCACAATCTCTTATCTTATCAAATTATCCCCGTTTGGAACACGTACTGAGTCAGGACAAAACTACGAGAGAACGGTCTGGTCAGTGTCATACGGTGATAGGTGTGAGGAGGAGGCCATAAGATCAGAGCAAACAGGAAATCGTTACCAAAACAAAAGAGTAAGCTGTTTGAGTTTCTACAAAATACTGTAAACAAAACTGAACACTTTTGATATTTGAGTGGAAAATGAGAGACTGACCTGGTTTTCTCCTGTTTGTCGCCGACGGCAGTTCCTTCAGGCAAGTCACCGACTTTCAGGATGTGTGGCCAATGATCCATCGCTTTCACGAAGAAGGGGTTTGTCACTCCGAGCAGAACTTTTGGTCTGGAACTGACCACTGTACGATTTTCTCTTTATGTTCTTTCGTGTGATAAAACGTACAACCTGAGGTCATTGGCTTTTTTGATAAGAAATAAAGTGGACACTCCTTCCGGCTGCCATTATCGCTCTCCCTATCGTGGGTATATAAGGTCTGTTACTCACATAATGCGGCACCTTTTTAGTGACTAACCGAAACAACAAGACCAATCCTTTTTGAGTATTTCTTACTAATTTCAAACTAATATTTGCAGTCTTCCAACATGGTACTGCCAATCATCTTCGTCTTGTTCATTTCCTCATCAACAGCATTGGAATGTTACAAAAGCCACAGTTCTGTGGAAAAATGCTCGGATACATTGGTAAGTTGTCATTTTGTTTGAACCCTCTTACATCCTAAAATTTTGGAGGAACTTTTTCAAAGTTCATTAGATTGAATGTATTCTAAATAAAAAAAACCCTGCTTTGATTAGAACGTAGGCCCATGTTTACAATAGTTCGTTAGCTGTACCAACTTGGTCGATATTAGGAGTCAAACAAAAATGTTTTCGTCGCTCTAGACGGTTGTTGAAGCCTATCTGCAACCATAACAGCAGTGTTTTCCAGGCGAGCTTCTTTCAACCTACTTGCTTTAACCGCACCGAAACTTTGGAAGACGGCAGAACTCGTCATACATTTGGATGTGCGGATTGGAAAATGAAAACAGTACAGAAGTGTTCTAGTATAATCAGAAGAGATATTCAGATTCCAGGCCGAATGCACGGCGGTGCCTACTGCTTCAATCCCGATGGAACTCCTTTCTTAGGAAACGGGAAACTTTGTATTTGTCTGACTGATAAGTAAGTCCCTTTTTTGAGCTTGATTCAAATCGACCTAGATGTAATCACCATCCCCACCACTACCGTAAGCCTAATCACAGAAAGAACTTTGCCGACTTCTATCTGTCTTCTTCAACTGCTTATGGCTCATATCTTCTTCTCCTTTTAATAATTGCTGCTATTAATTGATCTCATACTTTTCATCAGAACTTTCGTCTCTTGTAAATACTTGTAAATAGAAAGAACATAAAACTTACGGACTACGTTCTCGGTGCGAGAATTCTTTGAATTCGGAGTCGTGTATTGTGAAAAATGGACGAAAGTCGTTAGAGTACTTGAGTGGAGCGATCAAGGAGACGAGAGCTTGAACCACCGACGAACATCTAGCCGGATTAGAGGTCATTACCAGAAGAGGCTGAAGAAAAGTTGACGAAAATAAAATAACGGTCACCTCGCCTAGAAGAACCAGCTCCCAGAGGAGTTGAACGTTGTTCAAAGTTGTGTTAAGTGCCTTGTAAATGTCGACTTGGTTGATGGATGGCAGAACGATGCTCTCTGTGAAGTCGTTTTTCTGAAGATTTTGTTGTTCATTTCCCTGTAAGGTCAAACCTGTTGAACAGTCCTTGTCTCGTACGGGAAGTCGCCCATAGAGGGTATTCGGCACTGGATTGTAGAGCCAAGAAGAGGTAAAGAGTAAGCGACACCAGCTTCGGGAGTAGACCAACAGTCAATGTCATGACAGGCTATAATAACTTCGAATATAAACAAACGGACAAATTACCTGCTTCTATTGCAGGTTCTCCTACTTCAAAATACCTCAATGCGATTTGTTCAACAACTTTTGCGTAGAGGTTAATGAAAGGAAGAACAGAAAGTAGAACGAGGCTCTAGAACGAAAACTATGATGATAAAGGAGATTTCTCGCCTTTTGGAAGTACCCTCTTGGAATTGTAGAATCTTTTTGCTGGCGGAAATGGACGAATCCATAAAGATAGCAGGGATCGACTCCAGAAGAGGGAGGGAGGGTGAGGTAGAGCGCTTCTTGGCCTTCGGTTAAAAGACAGGACTGTCTGGATTGAATTGGTTAGAAACAATAATCACAAAGTGTACCTTCGTATACGAAAATGGAAGTTTGTGTCTTTCTTTTCCCCGCTGTTTGAATCGGGAAAGGCCAGGTAGCAAATATTCGTTTTCTCCTGGGTAGAAAGAAGAGCATCGCCCGGATAGATGATCTGAAGAAAAATGTATTCATTTACGACAATTCTTTTATTCAATCCAAGTTTTTTTTAATAAAAGTTCACAACAAGACCCACCTCTAGAGCTTGTCCAATCTCGAGATCAAAGGTGACGACGCAGATTGAATGAATCCATTCTGAGAAACGTTCCCACGGTTCAAAATCGCTCTCGGGCATGTGATACCCTATTCTGAAAACGGCTAATTATAAATCTCCTCAAAAGAAAATGGAAGGTTTGAAGTCAGCGAAGCCTTTAATTATGAGTAAACGACTCGCAAGCAAGCGCATAAATCACCTGCTATGCGCGATTGATTTCTGTGTCGCAAACTCGCAGCCCGGCCCCCGACGTCACGACAAAAACGACTCACCAACTATTGTAACCTATTTTGTATTATATGCCGAAACTTACATTCCTTCCAAACTAAGAATCATTTTGAAGTAATAGGTTGGAAAACAGAGAGAATCAAATGACCTAGAATGACCTAGGAAATCTGTTTATGTACACTGGCTCGACTCGACCGTAGATACCGTTTTTTAGCTCCAACTGGGGAAATAACAAAAAAAAATTCTTATTCAGAAGGGACTATGAGCAGAAGAAAAAAGTAAAATTTTGTTACTGTGAAAACATGTTTTGATTCGCGTCTTGCTATAGCTTTCATTTGGTAAAAGCGATAAGCTGTGTGAGATTCTAACTAAACTAAGCAAGCTATCAGGTCTTTGAACTTTATACAAACAAGGTTGGCAACGCCCTTCCAGGGCTAAAGTAGAAATTCATGACTTCGCTCTGTCACGGAGCCCTAGTCGTATTTTCCCTTTCATTCCTCCAGTCACTCTCCCTGACCCTCCAAAGAAATACCGAAATTGTATTTGAACCCACCCCTCCCAAGCCTAATTTCAAAATGTAGGACCTGAACGGGTCGCCCGTTCCTAGCTTTAGTGAGTCTCAGTCCTACAGTCCCTTCTCCCCTTGTCAATCTGTTCCAGTCACGCCCTGTCCCTCCAAAGAAACTACCAAAGTCGTTAGAACACTTCGCGCACTTGATTTTCCTGTCGCGACTTGTTAAAAACTAATTAGTGCACACAAAGCTCCCCTCCTTATCCTCAATTAGAGCTTCAGACAGACACACACACACACACAGACTTGGGAGCAATTTAAAATAGATTCCTGACGTCTGAAATATCATAACACGTAGAGAAAGACAGTTAGAGTCCCAATATGAAAAGACTGAAGACCAGCTCAGAGCAGAGTGAACAAAAAGAGCTCTCGAAGAATTGGATCCCTCCTGTTCAGAAATGTGACCCCTTGGCTGAAATAATTAGTGGATGCACAACATTTTCAATGGTTAAGAATCAATTTTGTGAAAATGTTTACTAAATGCCGAGATTCTACCCATAATGTGAAGGGGAGCTATCACAACACAAAGGGAAAATCCTGAGAAAATGAGATTGTTAAGGGAGAGGCTGTAAATGGGAGAGGAAAGACCGGATGAGATGAGGAAAATGGAGAGAGTTATGAAGATTCGGGGAGATTCAGCTCGATGATGAGCTCCTCCAATTCCTCGAGTTTACGTTCATTGTGATTCTGAAAAGTGTATGTTTCTAAAAAAAAATAAGAAAGACCTACCTCGAAATATGTTCTCGCTGTGTCAAAGAACGTTCTCAGGTCATCGACGAAACAGTCGAAATTCTTGTAATTCAGTAGTCCGTGTTCAATAGTCTCAAGAGTCACAGCTGGAGAACTTCTTCGCGATTTTCTTTGGGCCGGAATAGTCTGAAGAGCTCGGTACATCCTGTTTGCTCCCTTTATCTGATCCCAGATGTTCAGAATATCCTGAAATGATTTCTTATTCTCATCAGTAAAAGTGATTACCTCATTTGCAGCTGCTGGTTTGGCCTTCTTGGCAGTTGAGCGTGAGGCGCGCTTCTTAGGAGCATCTTCGTCGCTCTTTCCTTCTTCGTCTGAATCGATTATCGGTCGCTTCTTTGCCAGACGAGGTTTAGCCTGAAAACAGACACATGTCAGTGAAGGTGATAAGAAAATTTGACAACTATCGTATAAAAAGCTGTTTGCACAAAAACAGAATTATAATCAGTTTAGAAGAATACCTGAGGACTCTCCTCGTCACTATCAGCTGCAAAGACATCACTGTCCATGGTCTCTTCCTTCTCCTCGTCCTCCTGTTCTTCTTGTTCCTCATCTTTCGTCTCATCTTCATTATTGTCGTCCTCCTCCTCGTCTTCATCTTCATCTTCGTCGGTATCACTCACTACATACTTCGGTTTAACTTTGGCAGCTCTGGCTTGAAGTACATTCTGACGATTACAACCAGCACAACTCCAGCTGAATCAGTTGATTTTGAAAGAAAAAAGAGTTTGACCAACTTTGGTGTCTTTTCCTGTAGCCGAGGACGAATACAGTAATAGTGACAGATGAGACCACAGTCCGAACAGGACATCTTTGCTTCCGGACTCCGTTTACTGTTGCAGATGGAGCAGCGTTTTTCTTTAACACTATTCTTCCAATCGATCCGAGACTCGAAATAACTGAGAAGCAGATGAACAGCTGAGGCATTCTGTGCCATGGAGAGACGAGCTTTCCACTTATCAAGTTGGAACCAAGAGTAGCATCCGCTGGCCTTGGCGTCCTTGTAGTCCAACTTGACAGTGACATTGCTCTCATTGACAGTCTCAACCAGCTCTCGAATCAGTTCTTTCTAAACCCAGCAAAATAAAACAAATGACATTTCACTTACCAAATTATCCAGACTTTCGCAAGAGACAATCTTGGGTTCGAATGTGGCAGAGTCGAGTGTGGTAAGATATCCATCGCGAAGATCTGCGTATAACTCAAGGAAGTTGGCCTTTATAGAATCAAGAGGGTTCTCGGAGATGCCGTTTTGGCCTTCTTCATCATCGTGATCCTTTCCATTTGTTTCGGGAGAGACCCTAATAAGAGCTTGTTTCAATTAAAATCAGGTGATATACGATTTGCTCTTCTCTTGACTGCCGTGACGAACTGCTCTGACAATAAGATCCAGATTTTGAGCCATGAACTTTTTCAGCTCCCTTTCTCGAGTTCCATTCTTGAGATCGTTCACAAAATGGTTCAGTACACCGATGTCTTCCATCCTGTACCAGTTTTCGCTCTCGAAGATGCTAAAAATTGTTGAATATTTTTTTTTGGAAAAAAACATACTGTTCATCTTTGCAATACTTCCTTTCTCTCCTTTCTTCGTGTTTCATTTGAGCAGAAGTGTCTTCTTCCAAACTCACTCCGTCAGCGATACATTTCTTCACGTACTTTTCGAAAGGAGTGGTTTCGAACTGAAAGAGTCGTTTTAGGTTAAAATAAACAAACTATTACATCTTGAATCCAGATGCCTGCATCGGGAGTCTTGTGCGGAACCCAGTAGTAGCGACGACAGTGACGGTCTTCTCCTATACAACTCAGCCTTTTACACTGCTGTTGCATCAACTTTTCTGTGGCCAGCTTTTCCAAAAGTTCTTCGAGTTTATCCTGGTTATCCTCGATTTTTCTCTCCAGAGCATCTCGTTTTCTGGCCGCTTCAGCTCTTTTTCTGGTCTGATCGCGACTAAGAGAAGACTGATCGATGTTCTCATCAATCTCCGGCAGCTTGGACAAACTCTCCCGCCATTCTTCCAATTGCGTTTGCAGTTTCTTTGTCCGACTGCTGAGGTTTTTAGCATCGTCGCTCAAAATCTCTTCAGTCATGAAGTCCTAAATATATCGGTTTTCCTATCAAACAAATTTTCCTCTTACCCTGCACGATTCAAGCTCAAGAATTTTGAAAAGCAGTAACTTCAGAAGATCCATCTGCGTATTCGGTGACATTTGCCATATTTCTCTATCTGGAGTCAGTTTTGTGAGCATACGCTCCACTTCGGCCTTCTCCTGATCTTCCTGACTCGTCTCGGGAGCAACTTCTTCTACTTCTTCAATCTCCTGCTTCATCTCCTCATCCTTCACTGACTCGTCTTTCACGGAGCCTTTTTCCTTCTCATCCCCCTCATCTTCTTCACTGTCACTATCCACCTGCTGATTTTGGCCGGATGCTTTGGGCTTTTTGCTAAAAAAAAAACTTATTTTAGAACAGTAAAACTGACTCTTTTCTGGTTTTGCCGATAAGCAACGCCCGACACAATTCGGACACGTTAGTGTCGTGGATAGCAAACTCGTGAAGACGAGCGTCGAAATGAGTGTGGAGCTTGTACTCGACGTCTTGAATCAGTGCTTTCACCAAAGGAATGACGACTTTGACAGTTGCCCTGTAGTAACCAACACGACCGTCGTGAAGGCCGTTACACAGTGCTTCTAAATAAAATGTTTTGTTTGAAAAACCAAATCAAACTACCAGCTGTGATCAACTCTTCGACGTCAATAAACTGGCGGAGAGAAGATAGGAACTGTGTGATCATCAGAGAATCGGAGAAAAGAGCCATTCTGTTGTCTGCCATGGTAACAGGTCGACCTGGACAAGCGAGAGAGTTCTCATCCAGTGTAAGGTCCTCGACGATTTCTTTCTAAAAACAAAATAAAGATCACCAAAAATTGTCATACTCCAGAGAAATGAGCTTTGACCTTGTTGTCGACGGCCCTGTAACCAGCCTTTCGAGCATGAATCACATTTTGTCTGTACTCTTTCTTCTTTTCTCTGTTGTTCAACTTCTTTCTAAAAAGGGCCATGAAAACAATCAAACTGTAGATCTTACAATTGTTGTTTGTCCTTCTCAGCTTCAGCGACTCGTTTGACGGCCATTCTGAAGCATTCATGTGAGATACTGTCAATCTGGACACCAGACAAAACTTTGGCAGCCCAAGCAGCGGATTTGAGGAACTCCTGCAAACAAAATCGGTTAAGATTGGAATAATACTTACGGGATAGTCTCTTTTCCTCCATGAATCGTTCAGCTTGGTCATGACGGAGTTCAGTCGTTTCTCGCCTCTTTTCTGTGGACTAGTGAATGGAGTGTCGCCAGTTTCGCCACCTTCCTTTTTCATGAACTTTTCCATGCCCTATGAAGATTATTAAGTTGGAACTGTTACTGCACCTACCCCTGAAGACTTCGCTCGTGGTTTTCTTGTTTTCTTTTCCTTTTTGTCTTCGTTCTCCTTGACTTCTTTCTCCTCCTTCTCCTTCTTCGGACGTCCCATCTTCTTTGGCACCTTTTCAGCTTTCTTTTTGCTAGCCTTTGTTGGAGGAATTCCTGATAACCTCTTCACTTGGGAGGGATTCTCGTCGTCCGAGCTGGAGTTAACTGTGACCTCTTCCGACCTTCCAGTAGTCGTTGGAAGGCTGTTCTTCACCTTTGGAGTACAGAAAATAGACGCAAATTTGTCTTTAACGTTGAACTGATCCCTGAACTCCTGCTTGATCTGAAGACAAATTGAAAATAAGATAAGGTTCTATACGCTTACCAGCCACGGCTTGCCAACTTCTTTCTCGGCGATGTTCTCCAAAAGAATCCGAACTTCTTTTTCAGAAGGAGTAAACTTTCTCCTTAAAGGTACCATCGTTTACTGTCTAAATCAATTACAAACCTTAAATGAGAACCGTCGAATTTGTTGGGAAGTTTTGTTCCGTTTACGGTCATGTAGTAAAATCGCATGGCGCCTCTTTTCTCAGTCGACAGGATGGTTCCCCAACCAGACTGACTGAAGAAACGAATAAAAAACAGCCGATGTATTATTCTCTCTCAACAGTTTTGTTAGATACAAGTACAAAACTGTTCGGAAGAGTATTCACCTTTGTGCCTTGTAGTGGACATATTCCTTTGGGTAAAACTCGCTGAGAACCTCGTCCATAACCTCTTCTACCTCATCTTCAAGAGAGTTTGAGCCTAAAACGTTCTGATTTTAAAAGCAAAATCAGTATTACTCACTTTTATCATGGTGTACTGCCTCACAAATTTTGGCAAACAAGACGGGATCGATGATGTCCCGAATTTCCTCAAAGCTCCTGGAAGAGTTGGGATCCATTTTGAGGGGAGACTCCATCGGAGATTCGGAACTGAAATAGAGAGATTAAAGGAAAAGGTAAAGAGAGATTTTCAAAATGCTACTTTTTGGCTGATTTTGTTTTGTTAATTTTGAAAAGGGCAAGGTGCCCAGATTCGAACACCAGACGAAATTTTGCGTACGCGAGCAAACAAATTCTAATGGAAGCGTTTGTGATAGAGAAGAATCTCGATGAGATATACGAATATACTCTTTTTATCTATAAATAAAAATAGTACAAACCTGGACTTGTTCACCTTAGACTCCGTTTCTAGCAGTGAGTTACTCAGATCTCCAAAGACTTTTTGAGGAGAACGGGAAGTGGTTTGTACTTCAGAACTTGACATTCCCTTCAACAGGAATCTGGAAGTTGAACTCTTCGAAGCACTCAGTTTTATGAAAAAATGACTCTGCAAATCACGATGAGGTTGTTTGGACGAAATGGTATCAATCGAAAGCAAACATTTGGGGATGCAGATGATCTCAGGATAGTTCAAAATCACCGAATAATGCTCTTTTCGAACAGCCTTTGGCGCCATTAACGGCACAGCACTGTTACCGTAAAGAGGCGCGAGGGGCGAGATAAAGAAGAACCACCATAAAACGCAAAAAAGGGGAAATGAATTGAAAATATTAAAGCACCAATAAAAGATACAAAAGCGGCCGATTATTTGTGAAAGCTAAATGCTTCGAACGTAGCTTTTCTACAATTGGGCTTCAGCTTTTTCAAACAAAGAAGCCTGTACAAAATTAAAAACATATGAACTGTTTCCAAGAAAACCCGAGAATAAAGGCTTTTATTACTGTCTGTGTCACTGATTTACAACTCCTTTGTGCATCGAGATGAGGTCAACTGATTGAGCCATTGTGACTCGAGAGATGGACTCTCGATCTAGAAATAGTTTTTTTTCCAATATCAATGATATGGCGTCGTGTTCTTATGACTTATTGTGGCCTTCACCGATTGCGTCGGCGAGAAACTTTTCGCCATATCATTGGACCTAGTCTCAACTGTTCTTTCCTCCACGGTTCTTCCGTTGTTTAGTGTTGCTTTTCAGTCGATCACGAACAGTTAACTTTTTCCTAGTTTTTTTTGCTACGTCTTGAGTTCGCTTCTTAGTGTAACTCTGGTAACAATCAGTAGAACCACACCCAGGTGAGGCATTTTGTTTTTGACCAAAAGTTTGAAAGTTGAGTTCGAAAAGCTCGTTACAAATGTCTTCGATGCTCCGCGGTGAGCCTATGGAGCTCGTGCAGCTTATCATCCCGAAAGAGACGGCCTACTCGTGTGTTGGCGCTCTCGGTAAAATTGGAGTAGTTCAGTTCAACGATGTAGGTTGCTTCCAAAGAGACAGACCTCTTTACGACTTCTCTATTACACTAGACACATTTCAGCTCAACCAGACGAAAAGTGTCTTCCAGCGATATTTTATCAGAGACACGAGAAGATGTGAAGAGATTGTTCGGAAACTCAGTGAGCAAAGAATAATTCAAATACAGATGATTTTAGGATATTTACGACAACAGGTCCATGAAAGTGTTCCGAAAATTCGAATGGAGCCCATATCTTCTACGGATCTCAGTTTACCAACCAGGAGCGAAATCAAGCAGCTTGATGTACTCTCTATTCGAAATAATAGTTAGGGAAACTTTCAGATCAAACTTGATGAAATTGAACGAGATCTAGTGCTAATGAATGAAAACGGTCGTAGATTGCGGAAAAACTTCAACGAGATGAACGAGTTCAAGCACGTTTTGGAAAGAGTCGAACAGTTTTTTGAAGTTGTAAGTACTCTTGTCGGTTCGATTGCTTATTATAGTCTAGCACGTGCAAGACGAAGCTATGCACGAGATAGAATCCATGAACGAGATGGAAATGGACAGTTTCTCCAAATCATTCGGATCCGGAATGTATCCATCGAACAATGTTCCACTGACGCCACTACTGGCCCCGGGACAAGACAGTCAAGAGGAGCATGCTTGGTATAAAGATCAATATGCAAACAATAGAGAACTTTAGGTTTATAGCTGGTGTGATTCCAGCGGTGAAACGGAGTGGCTTTGAAAGAGTGCTTTGGAGAGCATGTAGAAGAACTGCGTTTGTACGAATTTCTGACATTGTTTTCGAGGTGGAAGATCCTGAAACGGTTAGTCATAACTCAACCAATAGACGACAGAGTTTAGCAAGACAAAGTGAAAAAGGTCGTTTTCATAGTTTTCTTCAAAGGAGAATCGCTTAGGCAGATTGTTGACAAAGTTTGTGATGGGTAAACTGATGCTAAGTGCCCGAATTGGATATTCTCTAGATTCCAAGCCCGACAATACCCATGTCCCAACACTTCTAAAGAGCGAACGGATGCCCTCTTTGAGATCATTTCTCAGATTCAAGATCATTCGATCATCTTGGAAAGCACCATGCGGCAGAAGTTTGATGTGAGTCTTCCTCACTATTCATACCTTGTGTTACAGATTTTGTCCGTGATTGCTCGAGATCTTCCTTCGTGGATGCAAAAAATTCATATTCACAAGGCAATCTATCACACTTTGAATATGTGTACAGTCAGTTGAAGGTATTGAGAGAAATAAAGTCTGGTCTAGGTAGATACGAACGGCTTTTTGGCTGCTGAATGTTGGATTCCCGCAAACGAGCGTGACGCCGTCTACACCGCACTTCAAGAAGGACTGGTAAATTTATTATAGAATGTTTCAATTCAATTTAGAAAGAGAGTGGTTCGGATGTCGCTCCTGTGATGAATATCGTCGATCACACGCGCACTCCACCGACTTTTAATCGAACCAACAAATTTACCGAAGTTTTCCAGTCCATTGTTGATTCGTACGGAATCGCCAGCTATGGCGAAGTCAATCCAGGTACATTTCTTTCAATAAATATTTCAACCTTTTCAGCCCCATTCATCATCATTTCTTTCCCTTTTTTGTTCGGAGTCATGTTCGGAGATGCAGCTCATGGAGCCATTCTTTTTTTAATCGGACTGTGGTTCATTCTGAGGGAAAAGAATATCATCGACCGACGAATTAGAGGAGAGGTAATTCTTTTATTGTTTGTTCAAAAACAGTCAGATTTTCAACATGTTCTTTGGAGGGCGCTACATTATTATTCTCATGGGACTGTTTTCAATCTATTCCGGATTCCTGTACAATGATGCATTTGGAAAATCGTTCAACATATTCGGAAGTCGCTGGGTCAGTCCTTGGAAGTAAATAGCTTTTCAAGCAAAAATATAATTGTATTCTAGAAGTCATGAGCTTCAAGAACCGGAATACAGTGACAGCGATCTGATTATGCTTGATCCAATCCATGCACATCAAATGAATCATGTAAGTTTTACAAGAATATTTCTTTCACAAACCATAGGATTCACCCTATCCGTTCGGAGTCGATCCAATTTGGAACATTGCTGAAAATCGACTATCTTTTCTGAACTCGATGAAGATGAAAATCTCCGTAATTCTCGGAGTCGCCCAGATGACTTTTGGAGTATTTCTGTCTCTTCTGAACCATTGTCACTTCGTCTCTGCTGTTGACATCTTCACCAATTTCATTCCACAAGTCATCTTTCTCTCTTGCATCTTCATCTACCTCTGCGTTCAAATTGTTCTCAAGTGGATTTTCTTCCACGCGGACGCCGGCCACACTTTCGGACTTGTCTATCCAGGTAAGCACTTGCTTTCGGCTGAATATAGTCGGTAAAAGGTTCAATGTGTGCTCCTTCCCTTCTCATTGGTTTGATCAACACTTTCATGTTCAAGAAGAGAGATGTCGGATGGGTGGAACCTGACGGATCGGAAAAGTTCAACTGCCATCTGAACCAATGGTATCCCAATCAGGTACTCGGCTTCTTTTTCTTTTCAATTTTGATGATAGGCGAGTATCGAAGCAGTACTGATTGGACTGGCCTTAGCTTGTATTCCCATTATGCTGCTGGGAAAACCCATGGCGGCTTGGTGTTCTTCGAGGAAGAAGAAGACTTTGAAGACTGAAGAAGATCACACATTGGTCAGTATTTGCAAAATTAGAATTAACTTGTTTAGCTCGAAAATGGGAAAACCGTAGTCTCCCAAGAACAACACGATTTGGGTGAAGTCGTCGTTCACCAGGCTATCCATACCATCGAATTTGTTCTGGGCTGTGTCTCTCACACCGCTTCCTATCTTCGTCTTTGGGCATTAAGTCTAGCCCATGCTCGTTAGTCTAACAAACTATTTTTTATCAAAATATTGCAGAACTGTCCGAAGTTCTCTGGCATATGGTCTTGATCCGTGGTCTCTCGGCCTTCGAAGACTCTCCCATTCTCGGACCGATTGCAGCTTTTTTCGTATGTTTAATAACCAAGCAAATAAAATGTACGATTCAGGTATTTTCCATTTTCGCCGTTCTGACCTTCTCCATCCTTGTTATGATGGAGGGACTATCTGCTTTCCTTCATGCTCTCCGCCTTCACTGGGTTGAGTTCCAGTCTAAATTCTATCAGGTAATTGGTTTTTCTGCTAATCAGCACACTGTCTCCGTTTCAGGGTAGTGGAAGTCCATTCCGTCCCTATTCCCTGAAAGACGCTTCAGAAGCAGCCGAGCAACAGATTGAAAACCCAGAAGACTATATATAAAAGTGTCAACAGTAAACTTTTTAAACCCTTAGATTATTCTACTTGTAGATTGTGGATTGGATGGTGTAACACTTGTCTTGAACAGTCTGTGTCGTATTTTTGTACTCGTAAACAGCAAGCACCATGTTGGAGCAAGAGCAGCTACGTCAATCACGATAGCTTAAAACAGTTGAACTAGAAAGAGACTTTACCTCGAAGAGCTACCACTTTGCTGGTCATGTTTAAATTAACTGATATCGTAATGAAATAGTATACGCTGCCCTGATAAAAAGATATACACATCGCTGGAAATGCGAATGTCAAGCAGGTGATAATTATATTTCGTTCAGCTTTCCGATCACCGCTTTTCCATATTTGAACCACGCGCTTTATCATGTAGATTGAAGAAAAGATGACGAACAAACTCAAGAGAGCAAACTTTGGACCGCTGACTCCTGAAGCATTTATCTAAAAATTAATTTAACTTGTAAAGAAATCTTCTTACAAACGGCCATCTATTGGGGAAGAACATTATTCTCGGGGTTCCCGGTTTATAAAACGTGAAGATGACGTCAGTGTTGAAATAAATCCAGTACAATGTGAATGGGAGCAAAAGCTGTGTGATGAACATGATTCGCAGAGTATTTGGCTTTACCTTTAAAAAGAGTTAGTAAGTGTGGCTACTTACTTGTTCATTATATGGTGCTCGGAAGATGACAATCACTCTCCAGAGAGTGATCGAAAGAGTACACCAAAAATAACTGTCGACGCCGTAACAGTACACCCAGTACAACAGTTGTAAGAGTGTATGATCCTTCCAGAAACTTCTTACGAAGAATGGGCACAAGTCCTTAGTTTTTCTTACAAGTTAAAAACAACAAGTTACGGGAATGAGCAGGACTTTGTCCAACAGAATTGAACTGAGCCAGTAGCATATGTTACCTGTACCAAAGGTGACAAATTGTAAGAAGAAGACAGTGTGGAAAGAAGAATCTTTGGCTATTATGGCTACTAGAAGAATGGTGAGAATGACAGTCGGAATGCCGTACATAAGAGGGAAAATGGTTTGAACATAACTGTAGTCTGTCCCTGTGGAACAATTTTTAACAGCTAGCAAAATCTCTTCGGCCTCCTCTTCCATTTTGTTTGTGAGAATGAGAGCGGTTACAATTCAGAACAGACTTGGCAGAAAGCACCTGCTCAGATAAATCTTATGCTTAGCTCAGATGCTCCAATACCAGAAAAATGTAACTTCGTAATGTTCAAAAGAATGTAAATTTATTCGAATATGGAAAGAACATGGCAAAGAAATGAGTATCGTTAACGTATAAAGCTACCACTTGAAGAGTCGGACAACTTTGTTCCGAGGCCATCGTCTGATACAAAACTTTCGGACTTCGTTGTAGAAGAGAATGAATGCACCGACTGCGGCAACAATACCCCAGCATTCTCCTGGAGGAGGAGCACCTCCGAGCCAGTTATTAAATCCTGAAGAATGATTTTGAATTTGTTTCAGTTCTTACCTGGAGTGTAGGTGTAGAGACAGAGGAGTCCAATCTCGACGACCAATCCGACTAAACACATCTTATTGGAGAAAAGGCCGTGAACGAAAATGGACTCTGTCCGAGTACGGGCACTCCAGATGTGCCACCATTGCCCGAAAACGATTCCGATGTGCCAGGCTGAACAAGCTTGTCGCAGAATGTGTTGCTGTTGTTTCCAGTTGTACGAGACTCCATTACTGACGAAATCTTTCCCACCATCGTACCAACTGTCTTGACTGTACAAGAGATCAGTGGTGTTGATACCATGAGACCTGAAACTGAATTTATATAGTTTTCGTAACTAAACTGACCAGAAAACGTAGAGATATGAAAGCAGACATCCAATGAACTGAATCTGACCAGTGTAGATGTATCCGTAGGCCAGAAGACTGTTCGATACCAACTTCTTTCCATGTCTTCTCGGAGGTCTTTTCATGATATTGTTCTCTGCTGGCCTAAACTTAATTTAGGATCGACATTATGTCCTGCACTCACTCGTCACTCATTGAGATACCAGGTAGCAGTTCAGTGCCCAGATCAATGGAGAGAATTTGAAGTGCTGTGATCCCTTGAGGCATTCCCAAGATGTAGTATAGGAGAACAGGATAGACTTCTGGGAAGCTGTGGGGCATTGTGTAGCCAAGCAGTTTTTTGACATTATCAAACATCTTTCGACCCTCCTCAATAGCATTCACAATAGAAGAAAAGTTGTCATCCATGAGAATGATATCGGCTGCTTGTTTAGCGACTTCACTTCCACTGCCCATGGCGATTCCGACATTGGCCTTCTTCAGTGCCGGAGCGTCATTCACTCCATCTCCTGTCATAGCAATCGACTGTCCACGTTTTTGACACTGTTCAACAATCATCAACTTCTGTTCCGGTGTGGTCCTGGCAAAGACGAGATAGTCGTTGAACAAAATTGTGTTCCATTCTTCTTCCGTCAGTTTAGGGATTCGTTCCCCATGAATCACACAGCTCTTTTTCTGTTCTTCTGTGATAAGGTTGATTTGGACAGCGATAGCCGAAGCTGTACTCGGATGATCACCGGTTACCATGAACACTTTTATCCCAGCCTCTTTGCAAGCACTTACTGCCCCAGCTGTTTCAGTTCTAGGCGGATCCATAATTGCGCACATTCCGCAGAAGGTGAGTCCGGAAGTAGGAAAGTTCTCCTCATCAGCTTGGAATTCAACATCGGTTCTGTCTTGAAAAAGCAGCTCAACTGATCCGATGACACGTTTTCCTTCCTCTCCGAAGGTGTCGTAGGCTCGTTGAAAATTATTGAGACGGGTTTGATCCAACTCAACGATTCCCTCTTCGGAATAGATGTCCGAACACTTCTTGATCAGAATTTCCGGAGCTCCTTTCATGAACAGACGATATTCGGTCATTCCATTTCCAAGATCTTGTTCCTTGTGAATCTGCAGATGCCATTTTCTCTTCGAATTGAACGGAATTTCAAAGACAAGTTTGTGAGACGCACGATGACTATAGATGTCGAACAGACGATCACAATATTGAATCATGGCAACTTCCGAAGGACTTCCGTTGGCAGGACGAGCCTCATCAGGTTTTCTGTCAAGAGGACGATTCTCCTTATCGTTGAAGTTCGAAGCGTTGCAGACAGACATGACTGTGAGAAGACGTTGAAGGCAGTTGGCATTACCTTGAACCGGCTTCTCCATCACAATCTTTTCCGGTAATCCGGAAATTTTTCTGTCGTAGTGCCATAAATCAGTTACAGTCATGACGTTCTTTGTGAGAGTTCCAGTCTTGTCAGAAGCAATGATGTTGACCGATCCAAGAGTCTCAACGACATCGAGTCGCTTGAGATAGACGTTCTTTTTTGCCATTCTGCGCGAGACGAGAGTCAAGATAGAAGTGACCGAAGCTGGACAACCACAAGGGACCATACCGATAGCACAGACCAAGAATCCATTGGCCAGAAGACTGACAACGTTCCTCCATTTGTGAACAAAACCTCCGACGATGAAACAAACAATTCCAGTTATGCTGGCCATGATAATGAGGAACTTGACAAAACGGCCTATCTCTCGCTCCAGATTAGATCCTTTGTCCTTTTGGCCTGTCGTCATTTTCGCGATCTGTCCGATTACCTTAAACTATTAAGTAGTTTTGATGTTTTACAGAATCTTACGGTGTTGATGCCGATTCTGACAACTACGGCTACTCCGAATCCGTCGACACAAAGCGATCCATTGAAGGCAATATTTCTGGATTCAAAGACAGTAACATCACTGGCTACCGCATCAGATTGATACTCAATTGGCTCGGCTTCGCCAGTGATAGACGAAGACTCTAGCTTGAACTCGGTACATTTCTACAAGTTGAGACATTTTGAATAGTCTAGGTTAACTTACTAATACTCTACAGTCGGCCGGAACTCTATTTCCGCTTCTGATGATGATAATATCTCCAATTGTGAGATTGGGTACAGGAATGAACGAATCTTTTCCGTCTCTGATGACTTGGCAAGTTTCAGGTAAGAGATTGGAAAAGCCTTGAACTGCTTTCCTTGCTGTTCGCTCTTGCCACCAGGATATTGTGCACATGATGAATATCATCAGAAACATTCCGATGGTGACCCACAGATTTGCCAAATTGCTAAAGTTGTGAAATATTTATCCTCTAGCAGTGCGATTACCTTGTGTCTGTGAACCATCCCACAAGTGAGAGAATTGAAGCGACTAGAAGGAGAAGCCACAGCAGGTTGAGAAACTGTTTTATAAACAAGGCCAGGTCACTGATCTCTTTGGCTTTTGGAAGGCTGTTGGGTCCGTTGATCTGAAATATAGTTGAATTAGGAAAACTAATCAAAACCATACGATTCTGGTGAGAGTCTCTCACATTTTCTCATTTCCTGTATTAAAATTTCTCGATTCTTTGTTCGCGGAACGGTAAACGGTAAAAACTACCAGAAAAAGATCAAAAGGAACTCACTTCTTGAAGTCGAGCAACATCTTTTGAGCTGAGGCCTTCGCTCTTCATCGGATCTCGATAGTCAATGTGTGAACACGGATGATTCTGCATCATCTTATAGACATCCCAGTGATGTTCAGCGAAACTCCTAATAACACCTTGTTCTGACGAAAATTTTACACTTACGCGCTGAGATCCTTAGAATCTGTCTTGTTCTCCTTGATGTTCACTTTGCGAAATTTGAAAAGCTCGGGTAACCATCTCATTCTGAAAAAGTAGAGAATGAGTGAAAACTACAAGTTCAAACAGGTTAAATTTGCTTGACAAGCAGTCGATGTCCTGCTGCTGGAATGTACTTTTATACAAGTTCGTCACCGAGGAACCCCGCCTTACTCCTCTGGTCGAGTACTGTAGACAAACTGACCGAGAGGCCAAGATAAGAGTGAGTTCTCACTGAGACTTTTGGGCTCGACACAGTAAAGCGAAAAATAAAACAAGAAGGGCTTCTCTTGCCAGTTTTAGTTTTCTCTTCAAGAAAACCATTCACTACGATGTCTGTCTACTTACTTCCTATGCTCTTCCTTGTCCGGTTCGAGATTTCTTTTGTGAAACAGTGGAGTTACTGTAGTCTTCACAACAACGGTCATTTTCCCTAAATGAACCTCTTTGAAGAAAGATATGCAATGATGAAATGAAAGTGCACTAAATGGGGAGAATAATTTATTCCGACTAGTCACAAGGGGTCAGTAGTACTAATAATTATGTTGCTGGGGGACGGCCTCCGGCAGGTACAAGATGGCACCGTGGAACTTTGGCTTCTCACTTTTTCAATCAGAGCTTCAGGTGACAGCCTCCGCGATCTCCTGAAGCTGTTGTCGCACTCAAGCGTGAGAGAAAATTATATACATTGATAAGATCAAAAAGCGGAAACGTAAAGATTTGTCAAAGGAACGGATAGGAATAGTTTCTAATTGGAGAAGCTTTTCCTGTTTTCAGTGAACAGATGCGGTTTGAGAGAAAGACGGGTGTGAACTTGTAGACTTGTGTACTTTTAACTGCAACGTCTGTTTGTCTTAGTAAATATCAGCCTGTGGCAGGGAAATATGCAATACAGGCCGTAAAATCAAGTGCAGGTACTCTTCCCAAGTAAATAAGCGGTTCCCCGTGTTCTTCATGGGAGATGTCTGGATCAGAATTGGCTCGTTGATCTCTCATCCATCAGAATGACGTAAAGACCATTTTTGGCACCGCTATAATCAGTCCGTTTATTGCGGAGCGACCGGTCAACTCGGTCTGTGTTGAACCCGAAGTAACCTTGGTAAATATCAGTCTGTGGCAGGGTAAAGAAACGATCACATCTAGATAAAAAATATTTGGCCATTTTGGCTGAACATTAGGAAGTAGAGATTAGCGAAGGATGTCAGACCAGTTCAGAACTGTTTTCAACTGGACCATCACCTTATGAAAGATTATCTTATCGTTTGCTGCAAATCTCAGAACTTTTTTTTCTTTCAGACAAGTCTATATTTTACAAAATTTCGTGAACAAAGCGATAAAGGATGGCACCGTTGATGACGCATTGTTTACTCACTCCAAAATGTTAGTGGCTGACTGGTACGGGTCACCCAGAGATCTGTACCGAAAAGAAGTCAATGTTTGAGAAGTGCCGTGGCACTAGTGGTCGCTTGAGATAGACGGCACTAGTTGTCGCTTGAGATCGCGGCACAGAAACAAAGGAACAACAGAAAAGACAAAACCACTTATAAATTGAAAAATTCATTTTGCTTAGATTGGCATAGACAGAAAACGAACAATTTCACCACTTGAAAACCCGTACTATTTTGTTTTTCGGCCAGCGACGGATACACCATTTGCGAAGCTCGTTATAGCCGAGAATGAAGACGCCGAAGCCTGCAACAATGGCCCAACATTCACCCGGAGGAGGGGAACCGCCGAGCCACTTGTTCAAACCTGAAAAATACGCTAACCTAGCTATTATGTCTACTTACCCGGTGTGTAGATGTAAAGACACAAAAGTCCAATTTCCAAAACGACGCCTACAAGTGTTGCCTTGTTGGCAAAGACGCCATGCACAAAGATAGATTCCTTTCTTGTTCGAGCAGCCCAAACATGCCAGAACTGAATTTTTTAAATTTATTCTTACTGATATCTCTTGTAACCTGGCCGAAAACGATTCCGATGTGCCAGGCTGAGCAAGCTTGTCTCAAAATGTGCTGCTGTTGTTCCCAGTTATATGTGACATTGTTGCTTTCAAAATCACTTCCTCCTTCGTACCAACTCTTTTGACTGTAAAGAAGGTCCGTCGTATTTATGCCGTGCGACCTAAATCGATAAGTTTTAGCAAAAAAAATCCTACCAAAAGACATATAGATAAGAGACGATGCAAGCAAGCGACTGCAGCTGTCCCTCGTATCCGTACCCATAGGCAATCAAAGTATTGGAAACAAGTTTCTTGTCTTTTCTCCGAGGTGGATGTTTCATTACATTGCTTTCGATTGGCTCGTTGCTCATTGCAACTCCAGGTAAAAGTTCTGTTCCGAGATCAATCGAGAGAATTTGAAGTGCTGTGATTCCTTGTGGCATACCCAAGATGTAGTAAAGGAGAACAGGATATACTTCCGGAAAGTTGTGAGGCATAGTGTAGCCCAGAAGTTTTTTGATGTTGTCGAACATAAGACGACCTTGTTCAATCGCCTTGACAATAGAAGAAAAGTTGTCATCCATGAGAATGATATCGGCTGCTTGTTTCGCGACTTCACTTCCACTGCCCATGGCTATTCCGACATTGGCCTTCTTCAGCGCCGGAGCGTCATTCACTCCATCTCCTGTCATAGCAATCGACTGTCCACGTTTTTGACACTGTTCGACTATCAAGAGTTTTTGTTCCGGCGTGGTTCTGGCAAAGACGAGATAGTCGTTCAGGAGGACGGAATTCCACTCCTCTTCACTCATCAACGGAAGCTGTTCTCCTTTTATAACACAAGTCTTTTTCTGTTCATTGGTTATGAGGCCAATTTGTACTGCGATGGCCGAAGCTGTACTCGGATGATCACCAGTTACCATGAATGTTTTTATCCCGGCTTCTTTACAAGCTGTAATTGCTCCAGCTGTCTCGTCTCGAGGTGGATCCATAATGGCGCACATCCCACAGAACATCAGTCCAGAAGTAGGAAAGTTTTCCTCGTCCGCTTTAAAGATGGTGGCGCTAGCTGATTCGAAAAGCAACTCGGCTGTACCGATCACTCGTTTTCCTTCGTCTCCGACACTATCGTAGGCGTTCTAAACATGCGATATAAACTACCCGTAAATGTAAGTAAAACCTGGAAATGTTTCAATTGTTCTTCTTTTAGTTCTGCAACGCCAGTGCTAGTGTTGATCGTAGAGCATTTCTTGATCAGAATTTCCGGAGCTCCTTTCATGAACAGACGATATTCGGTCATTCCATTTCCAAGATCTTGTTCCTTGTGAATCTGCAGATGCCATTTCCTCTTCGAATTGAACGGAATTTCAAAGACGAGCTGAAAATAATAATCTGGAAGATCTTAGAACTTCTAACATTGTGTCGATCTCGCAAACCATCGACATTAAAGAACTTATCGCAGTAGTTGATCATCGCCACTTCAGAAGGACTTCCGCTAGTTGGACGCGGATCAGACATTATCCTAAGATATATGTTTTATAAGAAAAAGTCATATAAGTTACAGTTCTGCTTGATCCTTGAGTTTTTGTCTAGTATCCAAAAATCGAGCAGCATTGCAGACACTCATTGTTGTCATTAGTCGTTCCAGTGCTGGCGAAAAATACTTTCCTTCTTCCTTCGTCAGACTGCCTAAATTCGTGTCTCTTCATGTCTTACAGGTTTCAAACCTGTAACTTTGTTGCCCAGATACCAAAGATCCGTTACAGTCATGAGGTTTTTGGTCAAAGTTCCAGTTTTATCTGTTGCAATGATATTCACTGCGCCCAGAGCTTCGACTACATCGAGCCTTTTCAAATACACGTTGTTTTTGGCCATTCTTCTCGAGATTAGAGTTAGAATCGAAGTGACACTCGCTGGAAGTCCTAAAATAGTTTTTGAACTTAGTGTAACTTGTTTTATACCACAAGGTACCATTCCAATAGCGCAGACCAAGAATCCGTTGGCTAACAAGCTGACGACATTTCGCCATTTGTGAACAAAACCACCAATGATAAAACATGTCAATCCAGCTGTGGTAGACGCAACTATAAGGAATTTGACAAATCTCGAGATCTGAGATTGGCTTTAGAGTGTTTTCTGCTTTTCTCAACCTCACGTTCCAGATGACTCCCCTTCTCTTTCTGGCCAGTGGTCATCGAGGCTATTTGTCCAATTATCTAAGATTTCAAATTCAGTTTATTTTGTAGTGAGACGTTACAGTGTTGACACCGATTTTTATGACGACTGCTACGGCAAATCCGTCAACACAGAGTGACCCATTAAAAGCAACATTTCTTGCATCGAAAACAGAAACTTCGGAAACGACTTCGTCGGATTGATAATCCAAAGGCTCAGGTTCTCCAGTGATTGAAGAAGTTTCAAGTTTGAACTCTGTGCATTTCTAAAAAATAATTTGCCGTTGCAGTATTTATTTGTTTCAAACGCCTTAGTTACTCACCAATATACGACAGTCAGCTGGTACTCGATTTCCAGAGCGGATGAGGATAATATCTCCAACTGTAAGTTGAGGCACAGGAACTGGCATCTCTTCGCCGTCTCGGACCACCGTACAGACTTCTGGTAGCAAATGGGAAAATGCTTTCACAGTCTGTAACAATTTTGTTTGTGATTTAGATAAGCAGACCTTCCGCGCAGTCCTTTCCTGCCAGAAACTGATGGTACACATTATGAAGATCATGGTGAACATGGCGATTGTGACCCAGAGATTTGACAACTGCTTGGTGTCCACCAAGAATCCGATAAGAGAGAGAATACTGGCCATAATGAGCAGAACCCAGAGGAGGTTCAGAAATTGTTTAATAAAAAGAGAGCAGTCACTTATTTCCTTGGCTTTTGGAAGAGAATTTTCACCGTGGATCTGAAAAACTGATCGTTTTGGAAAGAATCATTCGACCTCCAGAAGACGGTTTGCATCATCTTTTGCCAAGCCGAGACTTTTAGACGGATCACTTGAACATATTCGAGAACATGGATGGTTTTCGATAACCTTATTCAGATCCCAAGTGTGTTCGGAGAATGATCTGAAAGCAGAGAGAGTATGTAAGACAAAAGGTTTGCTTACGCGCTAAGATCTTTGGCATCGGACTTGGAATTCTTGAGATTGACTTTCTTGAACTTGAAGAGTGTTGGAACCCAACGCATCCTGAAAAGATGCGAGTATGGACAATCTTGAAGCTGAGTTAGAGAAGTTAGACTACTGAACCTCCATTTATATAGGAGTCCAGCCCTCGACTGGAGACGAGTCCTACTGTAGGGTCAATAGACTGTCGTAAGCGGTCTCTGGACCGCGGTTGGTATCGAAGTTCAGGAGTTCTGGGAAGCAATTATGACGTTTCTGTTCAGTTCAGAAACAATTTGTCTCACTTAGCCAATTATCTCACTTAGGAAATTTCAATCAGTTCACTCCATCAACCTTTAATATTTTTGTTTAACTGCTTCATGGGCAGGATTAAATGCTCCTCAAATATAGATATTTTTTATACCCACCACTACTCTGGTTATTATTTTTTAGGAAGTTATCCTCCAAGATAAGAAGCAAGTTCTCAAAACATCAGCCTGTCTTGTTCTCATTTCGGTGCGCGGAGCCTACGTCGAAATGCCAAGCTCCTTGTTGAACTTTGCGAATAGTCTTGCACTGCAGAGACCAACACGTGAAGAACAAACTGTTCACATGCTGCTAAACATAGAGGACTCAATATTTGTCGTGTACCGAGTGCAAATGCCAGCTCTCGTTGGGTTCGCGTTGAGGACAGGAGAGGGAATACCAAAAGCCATTAATCAAACTACTGAACAAAGTTGATGGGTAAAGTTTACAAAACAGAGATGAAAAAGGGTTCACGAGATGACAGACTATTTGTATTATTATGTTTTGGGAGGGTTTAAATAGGGATACAGTCATCACAAAGAAAGCAAAGAGTTGTACTCAGCAGTGACAAAAAACAGCTCCCTTCTTTGTCAAAAGAATAAACAGTCTCCTAATAGTCGTTCTTCAGAAACCCTTGTTATTAACTGTCATCATTCGTAGGAAGTTTCTTCATGGGCTGACATGAATCACTTTAGTTTTGTTCAACAATAAGAAGCATCAGCAGTATTTTTTACAACCCGTTAGACGACACACTATTATTTCTAGTTGATCTTCTAGTAAAAGAGGTTGACTTTACGTTCGTTGCGTCAAAACGGGCAAACAACGATCGTCGCAGTTTGAACTCTTGACGAGAACTGAAATGTTTTGGAAGTGTTGTCTATAACAAGAGTCAAATACATGTTCAGTGTTACATGTTCAACCTTGTTATTTATTATTACATCGAATGTTTCACATTTTTTGAGTGGCAACAGTAATAATATGTAGTCCACGTGGTCGCAGTATCCAGGCTAATTGAATGGGCTCGCAGGAGCTCGTAAAGAATGTTCAGATACAACAAAGACAAGGTTTCTTACTCAAAGTAATGTGTTTTTCACGGTCCAGAGGATACTGAAGAATCTTCTAAGGCCTCTGATCCCATAGCCCGCCCCCAGGTAAGGCGTGGCACAATTCCCTCGGGCAGTGTCGCTGGGAGCAAGAATTTGACTCGAGACGCATTGATTTCAGTCTACATTCCATTGTTTTCTATGATTAGTTCACTGATAGTGGTTGTCGTCGTCCACAAAGTTCAAACTTTGTTGTTCCCTCACACTCAGCTGTTGCTATTTTTACGAATCCGTTGACAAGAACTCGATTAAAAGGGAAGCCATAGTCACACGCCTATCCCATTTCATCTATTCCTTTCTCTATCCAATCACAAACATACACGTTCCCATGAAATCCCGCTAGTTTAATAACATGCACTGATCCCCAGATTAGCTCCCAGATGTGTTTGGATCATAGCAACTAGGTTTCTTCCATTAGCAGACTCCTTCCTGTTACAACTTTCTCTCGGCCCTGTCGTAAATTTTCGGTGCACATGAGAGTAGGAGACTTTTCTCTGAACTCATTTGCCATCAGTTACAAATAAACTTGTTTGAATATTTGGCCGTATGAGTTATGCTGCCAAATTGCACAAATAAGTGGATTATCCTAACCTTCAGTGAGCAGTCAGAAAACAATCTGCGTAGACGACATTTTATTTTTTCTGCGGTTTCCTTCTTGTTAATCGTATTATTGTCTTCGTACGAAAATTATTTTCTCTTTACGTTTTCTAGTATCACTTTTCAGCGGGTTCAATGCAATATTTTCACGCGACTCTTTTTCTACTTTCCATATCCGAGGTCCTCAATCCGACTGAAGGTTTGTTGCCAACCTCTTGAAATGATATTGCTTCTGGTGACTGGGACGCAACCACGACACCCGCAGTGCAATATTTGATGGATGAGTCGGCTACACGGGCGGAAGCTTCTAAAAAAAATCAGATGTCTTTTGACTAGTTTGCTAAACAAATTATGCCCAAAAATTTGCGAAATTCATAAGCTGAGTTGATCTCCTCTTTATAATTCATCATATTGTGGATGATTGCAGTAGCGCAGTCACATGTCCTCATTGGAATATCCTTCATGCATTTCTGAGCAGATTTACAGCTATCCAATGTAAAGACAAGTTTATTGGGAATGCAGGATGCTTGTTAGGTCGATTCCTAACCTCATCTGTGTCACATTCTCAGTGAGAAATCGGATTGTGTTCCAGAGATCAGGGAACAAGCATAAAGTTTTCACAAGTTCGGTTTTCAAGAACTTTGATTTCTTTTATAAAGCTCCTGGCCTGACAGCCGATTAATTTTGTGGCGCATCGTTATTGTTAGATAGAGCGACCGCCCGCCAGCCGGCTGTCATGAACTCCTGACGGGATGCTCCGTCTTGATAAGCTATACACAGGTGTCTCTTTTTCGAGCGCCTAATTTTAGGGGGAAGTTACTTTTAACGATGTTCACGAGACCCAGCTGTTAGTGGGAGTATCCTAAACAGAAAAGGAGAGCTTATTAAAGAACTTTAGGATTTCTCCCAAAGAAGCAACAGAATCAGCAAAGAAAATCTGTGTTAGAGGCGGCTGATCCTAAAAGACGACATGACGACGATCGTCACGAGTTTAGCGTGGATCGAGATGATCCTCGCGGAAGGTTAGTTGATTTCAATTTATTTGGCCACTTATTTTGCAAATTATATGCGTGCGAGCTAGAATAGGAAACAAATCGGCCCTACAACTGAGGCGTAAAGACCAGAACACATGTGCAGCTTCTGAAGGAGAAAAACGTTCAAAAAAGCTTGTCAGAAACAGATTTCAGATTAGTAGAATGGGTGAAAACCAATGCCCGTCACCATCTTCCCGTCCGACATCCTAGAACCCGTCTGGATGTTTATGTCAGTGCAGGTCTCTACCAAATTGTCGACTTGGTTGGTTCTTTAATCGTTTAGCACAGGAAATAACTAAAATGGAGCACATGTTTCCGCATTTTAACAGCCTGTGGCTAAGAGTCTCGGGGTCTGACATTTAAAAGCTACTCAACGACTGTTTTTGCTTTATTCTATAGGTCGAGAGTAGGACATTTTAGAGGCCTCCCAGAGGATAGAAACTTGGGATATCCCCGGAATTCAAAGAGGAACAATTCAGGATCAGCGTAATAATCTGGCAACAGTTTCGGCGTATTTTGATGTTTGGTGGAAAGACGAATTTCTATTTTGGAACAGCAGTGATTTCGAGGGCATCGATCGAATATTTGTCCCCGTGAAATGGATATTCAAGCCCGAATTTGTCATGTATCACAGGTATTTTCTTATAATTTGTTTATGATTCCATATTCAGCGTGGTCGGTCGAGTCCCCGACTTTCCCTCGGACGCATCGGCAGAAATCCGAAGTGATGGTAGGGTCAGGATGTTCGTCTCGATCTCATCCAAGTCTTTCTGTCCGATCAACTTCAAACGATTCCCATTTGACTCGCAAACCTGCTCTTTTATGGTGAGTGGTCAAAATTGCCCATACTGGTCGTGAATTATTGAACAATGCGGCTCAAATGGCTTCCTCTTGTTTACATCTGGTTTGAATTAACGCGACTGAATGCAGATTTGTGCCCCATGCAAAAACTTTTCTGCATAGTTTCGGAAAGATATTGAAGCAGTGAAAACAATAAAAAAGTTTGGGTAAGAAACAGTAAAATCCAAATTTCATTAGGCAACAGTGTACAGCAGGCTTAGAAAGCAGTCATTGTAACTAGAAGAGCAAATACCAAGAAAGCAAAAAGACCGGGGGAGGTGTTCAATTTGAATTGTTGACTGACATTCATGCAACGGGATTCGCTATTGAACGGAGTGAGATCCAGACTGATTACAGTAGTGTAGCAGAGAATCGGACTGCATTTGGTGTAGTTGTGGTGAGAGTCGCAGAAGTGATGATGACTGTTTTGAGAGCAGAGAATCTCTGTCGCGTCAATTTCCTGATGAGGACTCTGATCATTCAGGGTTACCTAAATTTGTTAACTGTGCAAAATTTTTCTTATTGTACCTGGTGTCGTTCATGTCCGCATATGGGATCCATGTTCACTGTGAGCTTTCTGCCATCGTAAGCGCCACCACGGGTGAGAAGAATCATAGGATTCAGGTGTTCAGCATCCTGAATGTTTCTATGTTTTGATACCTATATGTCCAACTGTTTTGTTTTCGTGTTGACGGCTTCGATTACTTCCAAACGTGAATTCGACTGGAACATGACTAGCTCGAGTCAAGTTGTCTGCCGGTGTCTCCACAACAAAGTGTTCCTGGAGAATCACACGAAATCAGATTTACCACTCAGCATACCTTAGTTGAATAGTGAAACGGCTTGGTTTTAGTGTATTCGTAGCTGACTGCATAGACTCCGTCTTCTTCGAGCGGCAGACGGAATATCCCGTCCGTATGACTTGTGCTTAAAATTTTAAAATGTCAAGATTAGTTAAACGAACCTGAAGCTCCGATAAGCGACTTCGCTGTCATTTTTGTCCAAACGTAGGGCGGAAAGAGTAACAAAAGCTTGTTCATGAGGATCTCCCACCTCCGTGTGAAGTACAAGTTCAGGTCCCGCCGTTCCATTTTCCTCAATCTATAGCAATAGCTCGAAATAACTACCACGGTACCGCGTAATGTTTAACATTTCTGAGAAATGTACTTCCAGATGTTCCTTGAATGGGTCGACATTCTTCAGAAAATTGATGTGAGAATTGTAATCCTTCAGTGTAAGCTTCCAAAACCGGTGTCCAGCAGACTCTAAAAATCTTTTTGATAGAAACAAAACGAAAATCCAACCTTTTGCATTGAAGTGGTGTTATTTTGGCCTTGTACTCGTGCATCGTCTTATTGACTTCTTCAAGTTCATAGCGATGATCCATCTATTCTAACTAGAAAGGAATTCCAACGAACTTACACTGATTTCAATAGTCACGGAATTGTCTTGCTCAGTTAGATGAATCGCCTCATTAGTATTCGAAGAAGCACATTCTACTCGAACCTGGACAACCAGTTCGCTCGAATTCACTCTAAATTTCTCTCTTAGAAGTTTCCTCTCTCTTCTACCTTTCATGTCCAAGCCATCTGGCAGTTACATACAGATTCTCCAAGCTTTCTTCTCCTTCCAAGTTTCTGTGCATTTTAATTTCAAACATCTTGCTCGCATCAGTTCCATTTCCCTGTCTCGGCAACGTCTTCACCAAACGATTTTCGTTATGAGCAATGATTCTGAACAGATTCAGTCTTTTCTCTCAATCATCCTTACTGATTATCAACGATATTCTCACTGTGGTAGTTGATTCCGTACCATCGATCAGGTTTCAAGAAGGGAATTGTGTATCTGCCTGAAATTCTTTATGTCTCGTACTAGTCCTCAGCAGAGTAGAGCTGTTGTCTATTGTGTAGAGACCTTAGACCTTCAATTGTCCAAAATGAGTGCCGGCTATTTTCAAATGGAACACCCTGCTACTATATAGCGCAACAGGAACTAAAAAAAATAACTAGTACAGGCTGGGTCTTGCTCGAACGGAACCCTACCTCTGCTAATCAGGAGCCATAGTCCACTCAGATCTGTAGGCGGTAGCTTTCGGTTATCGTGAAGATCTGTGACTTCGATTTTGACTCTCAACTTGTCAGCGGATCCTGAAATATCTATAAACAAAAGTCATAGAAGAATGAACCTTCTTTTGAAGTGATGATGACAATTTGTGTTGGTCCACATTCGATTCCTTTGATCACGTCGACATGGTCTTCGTGCTTCTTCGTAGCGTTCTCATGTTGTGACACATAAGGTGGTGGACCAGTAATGTAGGGATGAGAGAAAACTAGAGGAAAGAAAAGAAGAAGGTGTCGCCAGCGCCTGGCCATGGCACTGCCCCAAAAGCGGCGGAAGTCGCCCATTCTCCACGATCAATCTCCCAGCTCCAATGTTTCCGCCCTGATTTTCGGGGAAGGGTTATAGACAAAACAGCACAACAAAACATTTGCCGTCTTCTCTAAAGATTAGTAGACAGAAAAAGTATAAGAAAAACTTTCAGTGTGGGAGCTGGACATACCAAACGGATATTGTCAACCTCATTGTGGAAAAGGAGGACATTGATCTGGGAGACTTTTATGACAATCAGGTACAACCCATTCTTTTATTTTTTTTGTATATTTGGTGTTCCTTCCTTGTTCTCTCCCACTTGAGTCCAATCGCTTCCGGGCCATAGAGTTTGCCTCTTTTATCTCGGTCAACTACACAGGGACAATACATCATTCAGAGTTCAGCCAATCAGATATTTTACAGGAATGGCTTTTGATGGACGCTCGTCTGTTCAACGGTACAACGAGAAACCTCACAGAATCGAACGAGGCATTCTCGATGGTTTACATGGAGCTGCAACTCAAAAGGCAGAGTTTCTATTATGTCTTCAATCTCGTCTTTCCTACCACTTTGGTCAGTCTCGTGGCCGTCATTGGTTTCCACGCCCCGATAAATGCCACCGGTCGACGGGAGAGCAAGTTCCGTCTTGGTGAGACGAGGAAGAAAAAGAGAACTTACTGTTTATACATAGGTATCATGACACTGCTTTCGATGTCAGTTATGCTTTTGATGTTGGTCGGGGAGATGAAGTTTGCGATGGAGAGCGTTCCGGGACAACGAGGATCTTTCAGCGATGTTCCCTTGCTAGGTATGTTCCCCGAAAGATTCTAATACACTTTAAATTACTCCCAGGTCTCTGTGGGTGTGTTTGTGTGTCTGAGGCGGAGGGAGCGGGTTCCAATACAATTTCGGTAGTTTTTTTGGAAGGTCAGGAAGAGTGACTGGAGGAGAGTAACAAAGGATGAATGAAATCACGACTAGGGCTCCGTTACAGAGCGAAGTCATGAATTTCTACTTTAGCCCTGGAAGGGCGTTGCCAAACTTGTATTCACTTTAAATTGCTCTCGCGTCTCTGTGTGTGTCTGAAGCTCTAATTGAGGATAATGAGGGGAGCTTTGTGCGCAAATTAGTTTTTAACAAGTCTCGACAGGAAAAGCGAGTCCGCGAAGGGTTCTTTTATGACTTTGATAGTTTCTTTGGAGGGACAAGGGGAGAAGGGAAGGTGAACTAGGGCTGAGACTCACTAAAGCTAGGAAAGGACCGGGCGACCCCTTCAGGCCCTACTTTTTGAATTAGGCTAAGGAGGGATTGAGTTCAAATATAGTTAATTAGGTGTGCCTTCTGGTTAGAAGGGCTTACGAACGAGACGGAAGGAAGGAAAAGAACAACTTGACTTGACTTTTGCGTCAAGAAGAGAAGAAAACACGAGTTTTGTGGTTGTAATTTGAGAAAGTAAACCACAAGTTGACGTGAACTGGGAAGATAAAATAGGATTTACAACGTAAATATGAGGAAAACCTAGCAAGGCTCTCGAGCCGCCAACGCAACTTGAGAGTCAAAAGGTAAAATTCAAAGGGGAAGGGGTGCGCGCCAAAAGCGGGACGCTTTTGGCGGATATCCGCCCATCCCCGGTGGCGATCGTTGCCGATTTTGTAGCGAAAGTTATTGTTTTCGAACGTTTGCCTGCGAAATTTGACGTTTCCTCGATATTCGTGAGGTTGACACGCGTTTCCTTGGAATTACCACGATTTCTCCTGTTCTAACAAAAGAGGATTGTTTCGTATTGGCTGTGGTAAAAAGGCTGCTTTTTGGATAGGTTTTCGTTGTCGGAACATTTTGAGCGACGTGAGTTACAAGTGATGCTTCTCATGAACGAAATGACGTCACAAAGACGTTTCTCCTTGCTTTTTCTCGATAAAGAACGATAAAGCTTTTCTGTTTTGTAGTCCAAAGCTTTCACAAACATATTTTTCCGTTCCTCTTCGTATAGAAATCCCTCGAGGTTGATCGAAAATTCGACAAATTTCTTCGAAAGAGCTTTTTAAAGGCGTTTTCCATTGTGCACCTAGCACAGAACTTCGCTGACACGTTTCTTTTTCATTTACAGACACAAAAGAGGTGCTCGTACCTGGCTTTTCCTGTTCGAGATCATCCGGGGCTGTAGAACTGGCATTGTTCTTGTTCTTGTCATCGTTGCCCGCTGTCTCGATTGGAGCTGTCCTGAAAATGACCATTGAAAAGGTTCATAAACTCGTCAACATGAGGTACCATATCAATTTTTGACACTTTAGGTAAAGAGCTTTTCGTTTTCTGACAAAAAGTCAAAGATATATCGGGATCCCTACACAAAGTTTGAGATTTTTCGTTTTGTCGACACAAAGTCGAGGAAATATCGTTGCTGCGACACGAAGTCGTGACTTTTTGACCTTTGGCAACAAGTTCATCATCATTTTCGGCTAACGAAGAACTTGGCCTACTATCATCAACGGTAATCTTTCCTGAATGACCGATAATCATGTTTTTAGCGACAGTGATTGTTTCCTGAGACTGATTTTTGACAAGAATTGATGAGAACCCATCTCTATCAACTTTACACCTAGTTTTTGTCCCAAATTGACATACATTCTTATTTTCTAACGGGGTGTAAACACATTCGGCTACTTTTCCAGGGAAAAGGGTACGTATTGGGACTCATTTTGTCTCGTTTGGCAATAGAACAGTTCTTTTCGCAACTACAGCTTCAGATTCTGTCAAGTTTTCATTAATCGACATCAGTTAAAATTGAACAAAACACGGGAAGAACAGGGAAAACAGATGAATCACAACTAAAGAAGGGAATGTAACCAGTTCCTGTAGTTTCTTTGGAGGGTCAGGGAGAGTGACTGGAGGAAAGTAACAAAGGAAGAATGAAAGGGAAACTAGGGCTCCGTGACAAAGCGAATTCATGAACTTCTACTTTAGCCCTGGAAGGGCGTTCCCAACCTTGTGTTCAGAAGAAATCCACTTTAAATTGCTCTCAGGTCTCTGTGTTTGTGTCTGAGGCTCTTTTAACAAGTCATGACAGGAAATGCAAGTGCGCGAAGAGGTCTTATGAGTTTGATAGATTTTTTGGAGAGAGGGGTAACTGGAACGAAGTGACAAGGGAAGAAGGGACAGTAGGACTGAGACTCACTGAAGCTAGGAACGGGCCGGGCGATCCGTTCAGATCCTACATTTTGAAATTAGGCTTGGGAGGGAGCGGGTTAAAATATAATTTCGGTAGTTCTTTAGGGAGAGTTACTGGAAAAGAGTATCAAAGGAGGAATGAAAGGGAAATCACGACTAGCGCTCCGTGACAAAGCGAAGTCATGAACTTCTACTTTAGCCCTGGAAGGGCGTTGCCAACCTTGTAAATTTATATTCTTTCCACTTTAGGGATCTACTACATGACGCTCATCTTTATCATTAGTGTGGCAACTTGTACCAGTTGCGTCTTTGTATACCTGGAGAAATTTGCGTTGCGCCATCCGTCGTTCGAGTCAATTCCTCACTATCTTCGTTGGTTAGCCGCCAAGAAACTGTTTTGTTGTTACGTCCCGAAAGCCTTTCGTTATGACAAACACGATGTTGTTAGAAACAACAACGTTCAGGCTAGTCTCTTTCAATTCTGAATAAAAAGTAAATTCAGGTCAGCTCTTTACACTCTTCTCCCGACCGTAACATACTGAAGAATCTGATTCCAACTGACGCCGATTTCACCGAAATCAACAGAGACGCTCCTCTGCATGGTGAAGTTCTTCTCGAAAGCACTGGTAACATTTTTTATACGACAATTACGAATAGCTATAGAGAGAAGGAGCAATGAACGAATCGACACAATCATAGCTCTTATTCGAGAGGTCATTGCTCTGAAAACGACAGCCGCTGTTTCGAGTCAACTTCGACCTTTCTGGGACCGAATAATTCGTCGTTTGGAAAATGTTTCGTTGTCTCTGTACCTGTCAATGATCGGCATCAATCTGTTCCTTTTTCTTTACCCAGAAGTATGGTATTGACATATCTGTTGGTCCTTCTTCCCCTCTAACTCTGTGATCTCATCTCTTATCAGAAAAGCAATAAAGATTTTATATTTTGCTTACAAAAAACTACTGAATTGGACACCGTGTTCTGCTGTCAAAGAGTCCCGCAGTTGTAAGGTGGTGGATGAGGACAGTGAGGACAAACAGGCTCCTCTCCCCCTTAGCAAACAAAATTGCTCTCGACGACTTTGGAACCAATTCAAATGTTTCATTTTTAGTTTCACTGACTAATTAGTTTATTCAATAGTATTATGTTCGTATTTTGACTATTGGGCAAGCACATTCAGAGGCTCATTATATGTTTTGATGACCACTCATACATCATCCAAGCTGGCACACAAGATCAGAAGCTTTCTGTCCAGCTACTACATTTTGTTATGTTCTTTTGAAATCTAAATAGCGTTGAAAGATCGCGATTAACCTCTTGATCAAACAAAACCACGCGTGTCTCTTCAAAAAATTTTTTTCTTTACCCAAAAGTGGTTTTCCATTCTCGACAACTTGTCTCGAATCAAATTGCTCCTATTGGTCAAGAGAATCTCAGCCGACTTATAAACTATCATGCGAAACTTTTCCTCCGAAGATCCATCTCGACATCTGCAAATCTAAGTACTTTGGACCAACAGATGCTATTGCCCACTATAAAATGTAAAATAATTGTAAGCTGTGTTGATAAAAAAATATTAAGACTTACTTATGCAAAGCATAGTGTGGGTAAACAAAAATTTGCATCAACAGAGCTTCTATCTTTCTCCTACGCACACAAATTATCTCATATGTTCCCATGTTTTTCGCTCTCATAGCGTGACAAAGTTCACACACGAGAACTATATAGTCCCATTGAAAAGAAGTTTGTCCTCTTTCTCGTTATTGCTTCCTGTGAATTTATTGCTATTTGATATTTGCTCCAAGCTTTAGTGCAAGGATCCTCCGCTCATCTTTTCGTATCAGTTGGACCACACGGATTCTTGGGAAAAGTCTTTTCATAGGCCCGGTCTGTGTAGTTACTTATTCATACCAAGTCTCTTAAAATTGGCGTAGAGGGTCCCACGCCCAGCGTCCGAATTTCCGCTCTTGTGACTCTGAGAAGGCGATTATTCTTCGGAGCTGAATGGGTAATTTTGAAAACTCTTCTTCTTTTTCCAAGATACCCTCCACATCAAAAACGTTGGTCACATGGACAACTGTCCTCTTGACATCTACTTGACTCCCATATTTACTCTTTCTTCCTTTTCGGTGTACAAACCGGGACCAGTCCGCTCTCGAACCAAAGAATCGACATATTTCGTGCTCTTCGCACTCTATCGAGTTGGGAAAGAGCATATACTGGTAGAGTTTTTGTGCCTGCTGACCGTGTAATCCTCCGAACAAATATTGTCTCTTAGTTCTTGTCAAAAACCGTTCACACTGTTAGCTGTCGAGCAAGCTCGGTATGTGGGCGATTTAGAATCTTTAGAAAGACCCGTCTGTCTCTTTCTCACGGCCAAGACAATTGCCGTAATTTTCATTGCAAACGAGCGATAGCCGTCAGGCATTTGTTCTTGTTGCAACACCTCGATTGACCCAGTCTTTCGTTGTACACCTGCTCTCACCTTCCTCGTTCCATTCCCACTATAGTCTTTATTTTCAATCAGAATGAGAAAATCCCTCTTTGAACCGACAAAAACAGTGCTTTAACGCAAAGGTGACAATGTGTGTTCTAGCCAAATAACCAGACAGGGACAAGCAGTTCACAATGTCGAAACATTCTCTTAAAAAGTTTTAATGTTTTTTTCGAAACCCATCACTTATTCGGTCAACATCTGCTGACCTCGGATATTCAAATTGAGCTTCGGCACTTCGTCCTCTCCCTATTTGAAAGCCCAAAGTAGCTGCTCTCTTTTGCCGCATTTCCTTTTAACTAAAAAAGTAGGACGGTGTTCCGATTTGCTCGCAACATGCTACGAGGAACATATGAATCTCGAATCTCAAGTATTCTTTGGCAGAAACTCGGAAGGGAGCCCTGCGCTCTTTGAAACAATAAAACTTGAGCCTTTTCCAAGAGGGAAGAAGCGACCAAAAAGAGAACATCTTCGTCATTTCATTGCCCCCAAGAGCTCTTCTTTCCTCAAGTTCTGAGCTCGGAGGTCTCTTGTCGGCAGAAGACGAATATAGCGCCGACGGGTTCTCTTTTCATTACGGCCAAATGTTCTGGTTCATATTGAAGTAATGGAGTAATTCTATTTGCTACTTCATCAGGTATATCTTAATTTTTGTGTCAGGATCTGGTCATCAGACAGAAATGTCAAGAATTTTTTGTATTTACCGAAATAACCGAAGGGTGTGAGCAATAGCCATGCGATCTATTGTCTTCTTTTCCCACGTCGAGAGACAATTCGATGACAACCAATTTCGACATCCCGGTGCTAACTACTTCCAATATTCGTTTGTTTTGATCTCACATGTTTGTTTGAAAGAATACTTTTGCGTGTTCTGCAGCTACGATTAACTCTGGCTTACGGTACCTTTATTCCAAATATTGCATACTCTTCCCTCATTTCCATAGAATGGAATTGTTTTGAAAACATCTACAAAATCGGGGACAGCCCCAAAATGCCGAAAACCACGAAAACGTGTGAAATCATTTTGAAAACGTTCCACTTTGGCGCCGTTCATTTTGAGCGCTGCCAGTTTGAACGTCGCCATTCTGGAGGTGCGACACTTTGCACGACGTTTTTACGTAATTACGTATTTTCTATTCCGCAATTACCGTTTTCCTAAAATATACTCCTCTTTATGATTTTTAGCTATTTTCGGTCTTTTTTCCCGTTTTTATGACGAAAACAATAAATGGGACAAGAAACGGACATATGGTCAACTTTCCGGCTCCTGTGGGCGAGTAAAAACTGGTTAAATTTAATTTTCTTGATAAAAATCAATTTGTAGTAGTAAATCTTGGACAAAAACAAGTAATTCTTTTAGAAAAGTTTATTGAATCATCTATAAGTACAATTTTAGTGCTAAGACTCGAAAATGAATGAAATTCCGTCGATATCGGCTAGGGTAGGGTATCCGAAGGCACGTCTTCGAGCTCTTTTCATTGCTTGGAGGCGTTGGCTCTTCAGAAGAGACGCTGTCTTCGAGTTCTCTTTCACCTAGGATGATTGTTGTAATAGAAGAACAAACCCATACCTTTTTTGACAGGAAACTCGCGCAGTAAAAGGCCAGTTGTGTTCGCCTGTTTTTTCTGATGTTTTTCGGTGAGTGAAGATAGATGGGCCTTTTGATAGCCGTTGCTGTGATATGGAAGACTAAAATATCCTCGCAAAATACAGAAATAACTTACTTTTAATGGCTTGTACCATGCTTCAACATCTAATTGTTCTTGCGGTTTCTTATTCCACGTTTTCGACATAGCTCCATTGAGAAGGACGACATCTTCGGCCAGTCTGCGTCTGTTCCTAGTTTTTCGCTTGAAGCCTGAATGTTGAGTCATACCATTTGAAAATAACTAACTTGTAAAAATGTTCGTAGACGAAAATACTAGAAAAACAAGGCAAAAATGGAAGAAATTCCGGAAAAAATGAAAAATGACGAATATTTTAGGGAAACGGTAATTGCGGAACAGAAAATACGTGATTACGTAAAAACGTCGTGAAAAATGTCGCACCTCCAGAATGGCGACGTTCAAATTGGCCGCGTTCAAACTGTAGCGAATTCATTTTGGGTTTCGCGCGGAATGGGTCATTTTCAAAGTGGTTTTCCGCATTTTGAGGCTGTCCCCAAAATCGTTATGACTCTATTTGAGTTTGATTACTTCTCTTCTCTTCCACAATTACGCGGTTCTCTGGAGGAAAACAAGCCGAAAATTATAACAGCTGCTTCTCATTAGCAGTTTGTTGTCACTCTTTGCAAAGGTTTTCCAAACAAACTTCTTGAAGAAAATCATTTTTTAGCCTTTGAACAGCTGTGAGAGCCCGCCTTGTACAGAGTCTTCAAACTTGCAGAAAACACGCGCGTAACCCTCTTGAAAATCAGCCAGAAAAGAGTATCGCGCGATCGCTCTGTTGTCTGACTTTGCTATCATCTGTCGCCACTTGAGCTTTGTCCTTCTCCCACGCGCAACTTTCTGCCCAAAACCGCCATGAGCCACACCGGATATCTCTGTTAGCATAGCGGATTTAGTCCTCTTTTTCCAAACAAACCGTCGACCATTTGCAAAATATATCCAGGAATCACGCGAGTCATTGTGGCAACTCTTTCCGCTCAGAAGTAGCTATTTGGCCACCCACACAGACCTTCTTTATTTGACCCGAGCGTGTAGTTTTGCTTCCACCCTCATCATTGGGCTCGTGTTCTACTTCGCATTTCAATGCATAATAATCGTGTCAGAGAATCAAACATCGTTCATCCTCAAACACTCACTTTCTTCCTCACCTCCCTAAACTATGTATCTTTACGAATAAATTGGCGTAAGTGGGGGAGGTCATAACTAAAAAAGGAAATGTCGCATTTGCATGTCAGAAATATACGGACGCATAGGACAATTACCCTCAGAACCACGTAAATCTCACTCACTTTCCACCGTCTTTAATCCAAAATGATCTTCCAACGTTCGCCAATTAGTAGACCAATGGGATCCGCTGACAAAATCGTGATGCTTACGTCGTTAATTGCTTTACATGAGGGACGAGCGCAATCATACCAATTTGCACTAGCTATACCGCCCAAACTACCTGCAAACTTTAGTCAGTGCGTCAGGAATAAATCTGATTTCTTCTTGCAGACTGTGACCAAAACAAATCATCACCCGTTAGGGTCACACTTTACAACTTCAGCCCCGAAGGCGTTTCTTTGTCAAAGAACTTACCCCGCCCGTCACGACAGCTGATCACATTCTCCTTATGTTAACAGCATCGTTCACAGCTTCTTCACTCCCCCAAAAAAGTTATTGTTCAGACGGATGCCTAGCGTCTTGATGACTGTTTTACATAGAAATTGGATTATTCTCCACACAGAACTTGGTGTCAACTGCACTCTGTGCAGCTCCTTGCTAATTATAACCCAATTATGGACCAAGAAATGCTCTTTCTGGCTCTCATATGAAACAGGAAAGACCGCATCTTTCGAAGTCTTTGGCTCGTAATTCTGATCCTACGACCAAACCTTATCTTTATACTCTATCTTAATGAATAGCATCTAAATGCTTCACAACAATTGTTTTTAATTCAAACCCACTGTCCTGATCCTAACTCACTGGCAACTAGGAAAATAAAAAAATGAAAAAAAATACATTAGATCTAAAAATAATCTCACCTGACCCTAGACACATCGTAGTTCCTTCTGACCCCTCTTCGCTTCCTCTCAAATTACTCGACGTGCCTCAAATTTCCTGCCTGAACTCGGCCCTTGGCCTCAGGAAATCGGTAAAAATTCAATTGAGCCGGTGCAAAGAAGTCACTTCTTTTGCAAGTCACTCACGTTCGTCCTCGTGGCCGCCCCCGTCAAACTGGGAATTCCCTTTCTCTGATTGAATCGCTTATGGCCCAGTCTGGGCTCGCTGGGTGGGCATTTTGAGTTTCTCTCCGTTAAAATGTTCGACATTGACACAACTGACTAATGTTCTCGGCTATTCAAATAACTGCCCAATGTGATCAAAAATTACAACGAATTGTTTCCTGGGCCAAAAGTCAGTTGAAAAGCTAAAAACTGATCGACCATTAGACTTCTGCAACATTGTCTGTCAGTGTTCTATCACAAGTGTCTATCGCCCCGAAGTCCAATTAACTTTCATTTCATGAAGAGGACAGGAAGCCTGTTCTAGTGTTCTCCGTGGCTTTGATCTTGGGCAAAACCTCTGTAATGAGAGCATCGAGACAATTATTTTCTGTATCTGTGCCTTCTTTGCACGTTTCTTTTTCGTGTAATTTACAGCAACATGACACTTAGTGTCTTTTTTTTCGGAACATAAGAATTCTTGTCCCGTGCTATAAGTAATAGAGGCATAACAGGTTTAGCATATAATTATGGCTAAACTCAATTTTGCCCTAATTTAATATCTTTGTTTTGACAACATGTGTTTGTTTTCCGACTTTCCCCATTTTATTGTGCTTCTCTGCGTGATTAATCTGAACTTTTTGTCACGCTCATTGTCCTCCCGAAAAGAACGAAAAGTCTCCAAAAACGTAATCGGTGACAAGAACTTTTCTCCTTTTTCTGGAAACCCAAGTATCATGTCCGAGTATCATGTAACGTACACCTGTTGTCGATTCAACTCGTCTTGTTCCACATGTTGTACCTATTCTGAATAATAAGGTTTTTACTGACTTTTTCCCTGATGAAACACGTGCCATTTCAGAGCTCCCCGCTAGTTTAACTAGCCTGATCAAATAGAAGAAACACCGTCCCGGAGAGTCTTTTTGTGCAGCATTCCAACTTTTACAAATTTAACTCTTTTGTTAGAGTTATTTGATGTTCCCAACCTAACTCGTTCGTCTAACTTTTTGCAACTGACCATCCATCTCTCCGCGTTATCCCATTGAATTCTCTCCACTCAACTTGTTAACTTTTTGCTACTTTTTGAAACTTTAGAGGATAGGGATCACATTCAGAGGTTCTATCCCAAGTAGCAAAACTATACGTCAGTTTTCCGATTAATAAAAGTTCTATAAAAACTACAAAGTCGAACTCATGAAAAGTGTTTCCAGAATATCAATGAATTTCCAAATTGAAATATTTTGAGCCTTTTCGAGACAGACCACTCGCCATTATTCAATGGTCCCTTATCCCTAGAAAAAGTGACAGGCACATGTGTCCCACTTTGAACACTGACCAGTCTTCTCAATCTTTTCGTGTTCTCGGAACAGAAAGTTTTCAGATGAATGAGACAGACCTGCCTCCGGTTCCTTATGAAGCTGTTCAGCCACTCACACCCTTCATGAAGGTTGGTTACGCGTGTTTTATAGTATTATCAAACCTCAGAATTGCTTAGAAATACATAACCTTTCAGATCTTATGCATTTGTTTCTATTCCATGCTGTGCATTTGCTCCGTCTACGGAAATGTTTTAGTCATTTTGGTAATTGTCACTTTCCGGAGGTTACGAACAGCAACAAACATACTCATCCTCAATCTGGCTATCGGTAAGTCTATCATCTTTGCTAGCAAAGCCAAATATTTTAGCCGATCTTTTGATATCAGTCTTTTGTATGCCTTTTTCCTACTGGGCCGTACTCATTTTCGACGATCAGCGATGGATCTTCGGCGAATTCATGTGCTCCTTACTGTCGTTTCTCCAAGGAGTGGCAGTTTTTCTCTCATCGTGGACACTCGTGGTCATAAGGTTTGATGAACTCTACAAAACGAAAATATTAAATTCAGTTTTGATCGCTGGGTCGCCATCATGTTCGTTCTGTCTCCAAGTGTGAGACTAACTCGAAGAAGAGCAACCTATCTAGTTCTGGCTACTTGGTGCTTCAGTGTGGTCATGGCTCTTCCCCTTTTCATTGTCACACAATCGACACAGTTGGGAGAGAATGGGCCGTGGAGTTGTGGAGAAGACTGGCAATACTTTAGCAATGCAACACAGGTGAGTCAATTGAGTGTTGTGAAATGAACATATATTTGCAGCTCCAATCCTACTACAACACGGCTGTTTTGGTGTTGCAATACGTCGTTCCTCAGACAGTACTCATCATCACCTACACTTTCATCGGAATGAAAATGTGGAACAGTCGGATTCCGAGCAGTCTTTCGACCAAGAAGATTATTAACGAGAGACATGAAAGTGTCAAGAAGGTATAATCACCAACATTTCTCCCATCCAGATCCATTGCAGCTGATCCCGATGGTTATTCTCATCTCGGCTCTGTTTGCTCTCTGCTGGCTGCCACTGCTTCTCTTGATAAACGTCATTGTTGTCTACTGGGAGGGAGCTGCCTCTTGGTCATACATTCTCTATGCTTGGTAAGCTTCCGGGAAATGGGATAAACAATGAACCATCAGGTGGTTCGCCCATGGCTTGGCCATGCTTCATTCCATTGTGAATCCTATCGTCTACTACATGAGAAATGCTCGTTTTCGCGAAGGATTCCACTACTTCTCGAGATTCCTTCCATGGGTTCATTTCACCGGATTCAAGTTACTCTCTGAAAACAACAACCGAAGGTATTGAATCGAAATAAAAAAAAACAAATGACTTTCAGTTGCCGAGCGAGTTCGAAAAATGGCGTTGTGCCAGGTACCTTCTCCACTTCGGTAAGTTTTGTTCTTGCTTCTAGTTCGTTGAAGAGTACAGAACAATAAGTTTAGTTCAAAAACCCACCCCAGGAAATTATTCTTGAAGAAAAAGGTACTTTATTAGGTTGATTGCTGTGAAATGTGATGTATCAGTGAAGAGACTAAAAATTTCCCCGAGGTTCGAAAGTCCCACCTAAGAATCTCTTTTGTTTGCCAAGTGATCGTATCCTGTCAAATTGTCTTTGCTGTTTACAGTCGGTCTGTAAAAAAAGACAAATGGAAACTTTTTGATCCCCCGGTTTGAACGGAGATCACAAAACTTTTTTTAACTCGTTCAAACCAAATCTTTCAGACTCGTGAATCTCGCAAAGCTATGAACGTCGAGATTCGTCCTCTACTGGTAACCGAAAAGCTCCCGAAGACGATGGTCTGATCTTCCTTCTCTTCTTTTTCATCGAATTGACATTCTAATTACGTGTAAAGTCTCCCTCTCCCTCTAGGAAAATGGTCTTTTAACCAACTCCCGACTCATTCCATCGAACTGGGAGACGATCAGTGTACGTGTGCTCGTTGATGTATTATTTTGGTCTTATAAAGTCTGTACAGTTTCTCCAAACCTCGAGAATATTGATCTGCTAGTGAGAGAGATCGAAATAGACTCGAGATTCGAAGTGCAGCCGACAGCTGGAGGTAAACAAACCAAGAGGGTTACGGTATGAGATGGAATAGAAGCAGAGGAAGATGTTTTTCTCCCTGACGTCACAATTTGTTTCAATGATTTTAATTCCCTTAACCTACTCAAAACAAAGTCTGTTGTGCCTATAAACCTCTTCGTGCGTAAACTGCTTAGAAAAACAAGGTCATTGAAGACACAATGGCTCCGAATGTCACCAAGAACAACAATCTATAAGCTCTAGTTCCTCTGTTTTTGTCGCTTCTAATAATTTGCGTTTATAGCTTCGCAACATTCAGTTTATTCGATTAGCCCCTTCAGTTCCCCCTCATAAACACTGCCTTTCTTTATAATATCTCTGGCCAGTTTATTTTAAATCTTACAACCAAGCTTACAACCACGTGGTGTTAGTCTAGTCCGGGATCAGAACTAATTCCGCTAGTGTTTTGATTACTCATAGACCATCTCTCAGAAAGTTTATCCAAAGTTTAAGAAACACTTATCTCAGGATCATCGTTATACGCTTCCGAGTACAGTTTAGGAAAAACCACCCACTATTTGAGATTACGTCGAGTCGAAATCCAAAGCTGGTACTATTCCCACGCTCAGTCCAACAAAAATCTCACGATTTCAATCTTTGCGAAATGTGTCTAATCGCAAGCTCTGCAAGCACTAATCCTAACTTTTCCCTCTTACCTATCATGTCGTCATCCTGTTTCTCGGTTGTTGTAATATTAGGGTCCCGGTAATAGATAGAGTAAGACGGAAATTGGATTCGACCGATCCGGAAGATAGGCTTTCAGTAGAAGACACCCACCTGGTAGGTCGGCCGGACGTGCGAATGATATCCGATAGGCCCGCGCACTGCGAGGCGTGGTTACGGTAAGGTTTGACGGGAGTGAAACGTCAAAGTCAAGTGTTTATGCAGGTGGATTAGCTGCACCCTGGCTCCTTTGCACTTACCGCTTTGACAGGAGAGGAAATTGACCGCTTTCGGTTCTCAGTACAAATAAATGTTGAAGGTGGACACATGTTTTCAAAGAAAATTTCAAAGACCGGCTCACCTATGAAACATTCCTTAATTCAACGAAACATTGACGTGATTTTGGTCATTTTGAATGCTAATGCGTTAACGCAATCTCGAAGGCCACATTTGCACCTACACACACTTTTAAGATGCGTAGGACATCACATCAAAAATCAGATATTCGACTAATTCGTCTGCAGCAATAATGTATATATTTACGGTGCTCCTCATTACGTTACGCCTATTTGAATGGAAATATCCTTTTTGACGAGAAACAAACACCTTCCTCATTGCCATTTTACTGCCTCAATTTGCGAACAATTCTGGTTATGACGTTGTTTGGGAACAACAATTTCCTTGTAGGCTAGACTTATCCAATTGGCTTTTACAGTACATTTTGGATAAATACCGGTGGCAATAAGATATCGGTTTCGACCGGCCATTCGTGGTTATATAATAGGGCACTCGAGTATGGTCAAGTGCTCCTAAGCGAGACATTGTGGCTCCAGTACCTAAACTTTCACCAACAAATTAACATATGGTCTTTCACACGATTTCATCAAATTTCATGATATTTCCATGACGTTCGTTATCGAACTCACAATCCGACGCAGTACTATTCGTTTTTATGTTTACAGCTAATCTCAACGGATCTTTTTCCAGCAACCATTCAGTTTTAGACACAGAGTGACTTCGGGAGTTATGCCCTTCTTCTCGCTTTTCCTCTGACTTTTGTGAAAACATTCTCTTCAAACTCTGACACACGCATCATCGTCTTTTCAGTATTCATAGAGCATCCTGACAGGAGAACATTTTAGTCTTTCTCCCAGTTCTGGAAAAAAATAATCTTGCTGACCTCATTTCCACATCATAAACTTTTAAACGAATCACTAACAAAATGTTACTCGATTATCGGAGACCCCGACCTGGCCAACTAAACCCGCCCCTCGATCAGCTTTCGTTCCATAGAAGGGTTCTACTTGTGCCTCTTTGTTTCCTAACAAACTAGTCTGTTCTTTGTTAGTTTTCTTTGATCTTGTACTCTTTCAAAAGAGCAATTTCAGATGTCCACTGTGTCCTCGATCTTGGCTCTTGTTATGGCTTTTGTGTTTTTGATCTGTCGAGTCTCCACGATGCCTCTCTACTTCGATGAGGGGTGAGCACGTCTTTTGTTACAGGATAAGAATTCTTTCTGTGTAGCGATAGGAGAACAAGTCTCTTGTACAAGTGTCACTTTTTTCGCATAACAAGGTCAGCCAGCTGGTTAACCAATTTTAGCGGCGGCGTGCGTACCCACTGTTCTTTAATAACTTCTGTATATCCGTTAACTCGATAAAGAACATTTGGCCGGCTAAGAAAACGTTCAGTGACATTTCTCTCACAAGTTGATTTGTTTCAGTGATCGCGAATGGTACTACATGGTTGAAAAGAAGGCTCCGTCTTACGTGCAGTTCGAAGAAAATCAAGCGTCCAATCCCGCCTGGTACCCACTGACTGTAATCCGTGGCTAACGTTCCAATGAATATTTGCTCACTATCGGGCAACAGCAAACGTTATCGACATTTTCTTGGGATCAAGAACTTCCGCGACTAAAAAGTGCACCGATTGCTCTGAGTGGGAGGATTGCGTAGAGTGATTGTTCGATCATGCAAATCACATATTGATTTACATATTTGATGGAGTGGCAAACATGAAGTAGACTTTGTTCTTCTAAACACAAAATACGAGGAGCGCAGAAAAGAAAGCGTCTGCAACGAGGCGTGCAAACTTGTAGTCGAGAAAACAAAGAAGTTTTCCTTGAAAACAAGTACATGCCATACACCCACTGCCTACAAATTTTAGTTGAACTCTCAGAAACAAAATGTTAAATCTGGTCAACTGAACCCACATTTTGCTTTTTGTCGTCCTTTCTTTTCTTATTCGTTACCGCCGTCTTTTGATGGCAACACCCCGTCCTGAAAAGTGAAAAATGCGCCTCTATACTCCCAGAAAAACCAAAGCTGCATAATTTTATACAGTACCAGTACAAAAAAGTAAAAGCTTGACGACAATTAGAGCTCGAAAGAGCTGGTTACGGGGCTAGTGACATTCTGTGTCGGCCTGTCATTCCCCCGATTGAACAGTTGAATCAGAATGTCGAGTTGTTCTTGGCTTATGGTGATCGGTGTTTTGAAGACGGTCCATTCGACGCAGGAACTGTAGTTTGGAGTGGTCAGAGAGCCGGTGTATGTGAAGTAGTCTCTGATTTCTAGAGAATGGGATTGTCTGAAAATAAAACTTGTCATACTTGGTAACAGTTGAGAAATGTCGATATCGTTCAGTTCCTCCTTCTCAATTGTGATCGGAGCCGTTATTGGCAAGTGTTCTTTCAAAGCTTCTGTTATCTTGCCAAATTCTAGGTTTGCTTCCCCGATCTGAACATATTTTAGGAAACTGATAGAAACTACCTGAACAAAGACTCCAAGCACTGCTATTCCATCTGGCTTGCCCTGGGCATTAGAGAAGAGACCATATTTTGGATTCCAGAATACTAGGTGAATCTACAACTGGAACTGATAGAGAATTCAATAAAAGTCTACTTCAGCCGCATATTTGTTGCCATTAAGGGTGTGTTCTGATCCCATATTCGGCCTTTTCGACGGATCGCTCCAATGAGCGTGAACGTTAAACAGCTGGAATTCTCCGTCTAAATGAGATGCTGTCATGACTGAAAGCAAACAGTTTTCCATCTGTTGATAAACTAACGACTTTGGACGGCAAAAATGTCTGGGTCCATGTAAATTTGAAAGCCATGGCTGTCGGGAGCCACGTGCATTTCAGTCGCATCCTGAAAAAACATGTTTTCCGTAATCGGTTCAAACACTAACGCCAATGACATAGTTGAAGTCTACCGTAGTATTGGAAAGACTCGGATCGTATTTGACATCGAGGTTGTCGAAATCGATGGGAGATTGCTGGAGACTGGCAGGAACTGAGGCATGTATTTTGAGCCTAATGAATAGACCTACTGTGAAAACAAGTGACACTCGTAACGTAGTAGTCTCGTCTTCTGTAAGTGTACTTCCAGCCGCCACTCGTACAGTTCAAATGACTGAAACTAGTTTTGGAATTTGTTGTGAACTCACTTCAACTGTGATGCTCTGATTGTCAGCGGTTCCAGCTCGTGTTGAATGTGGTTCAAACGAACATAACGTGTGCCATTTATTGCGGCACAATTGACATGGGCCTTGATCAATAAAAGTTGGTGATTCTCTAGTTTCGTACCTGCATACATCCGCCAATTTTAGGGTAGTTCACAGTAGTCTTTAGACATTTTGAGCAGCTTGAATGATAGGGACAGTTGTTAGAAACTAACGTTTGAGGACAAACAGCACACGACAAAAGATCTAAAGATTTTTGTTTGCAACATTTTCATAGACTCTACCGTATCCTGGATGACAAGTTAGTATTCTAGCTACGGTTATTAATAAGAGATTACACTGGAAGAGCTTCATAGTGATCTGCACCGAGCAGCTAACAAAATGACACAAACCGGGACAGCGGAAGAGTTTAGTCTCGGCTGCCGGGAACGCACAATGCACAAAATGTAAATCAAGGTGAGGATTATCGACACTGAACCTTGCACTCTCATCCATGTAAATCAAAATGTTGCACAGCATGTGAACTGTGACACTCTTCCTGCTTCAAGCAGTTTCTTTGCCTCTCGCTAATTTATAATTAACAAAACCACTTGTCGCACACATCATTGATTGATAAAGAATAGATGTAAGTTCTATGTAAACTGTCCGTGCTGCTGTGACGATGGATTCATGTTGGAAACACTTTGAGCTGACATCAAAGAGTTAGGATAAGCAGTTCATCTAATTAAAAAGTTTCTATAATACAGTTCGGAACGCTTACCATCTCTGGCGTTCCATCTGTGATCAGTGAAACGGTTACCAGGTTAGGAGTTTTTTTTGTGCAGACAGTGGGTAGTTGAATGAACCCGACTGAACATCAAGCAACCATAACACTTCTACTTTATTCAACAAGAATCTCCTCTAATTCTTTTCGCTTTTCTTCGACTCGTCTCCTCAAAGAATCAATTTCGTCAATCCTTTCTCCGCGAATGTTTGTAGTCAGAGGGACAACCGACTGTGCTTTCGCGATGGCTGCTTCTCGTCGGATCAAAGACAACTGCAGTTCCTGAACATAAACGTGGGTAGAACAAAACAAAGAAAATACCCGTTGAAGTTGAGCAATCGTTCGATTTAACACAGATTCTTCGTTTTTGAGCTGTTTGATCTCTTTCCGCAGATCTGCACTGTCCTCCGTCGGTGAAAGTTTCCTTTTGTGAATAAGACCCTCATACCTCGAGTTAAGACTATACAGGGTGTCTCTAACAATAAGATAATATCAGCCAATTCAATTGAGTACAAACCTCAAAGTTTGCAGTTTCTTCTGTTCTTGTTGATTAGAAAGTTCGAGTCGTTCCACTATTTGTTCCAGTTCAGCTTCCTTCTTCTCAAGAAACGTTCTGGCATTCTCGTCTTCTCGACTAACATTCACCGTGTTCACTCTATGTACTTCTGAATAATGATTACTATTCTTAGCTAGGATTCCTACCTTTTTCAGGAATGTCTCCGTCAATTCGTTTTACTTGATTGGAAACCTCTTCAAGAGCTCTTCTCTGTTGTTCCAATTCGTCTTGCATCTCATCGTTCTTCTCCATCAGCTTTGAAAGTCGTACTTTCAAGGCAGTTTCTCGTCTTGTCGCTCCAATCAATTCCTTCTTCAGTTCTGACAAACGAACATCTTCTCCTATGTTCTGCCTCTGATCTATTCTATTTCTCTTGTACTTGAGTTTCTGAACAGTATTTGTCAAGAACTTGTCCTAAACATACCTTGTTTCCATAATTTCCAAATAGATCGTCGATCTCCTTCTCTCTTTGAGAAAACTTGTCTTTCAACAGTTTCTTCTGTTCTTGGTAGACAAGACTTTCCGGACTAAAGGCTCTCTCAACCTTGTCCGCCTTGAGAAGTTTCAACTCCTCATATTTTGGAAGAATGTTCTCGTATTTCTAAGAAAGAAATGAAACAGACAAAATATACCTACCTCTTTCAAATCGGCATTAGCCCTTTCCAACTTTTGTACTTCTAGTCGTTGTTTCTTCGCTTCAATCTGCACTCTGTCACTTTCGTTTTTCAGCAAATTGTGCAATAAAGCTCTGTTGTGTTTAACAGACTGAAAGCACGTTAATATTATAAACAAACGCGAGGACCTTGTTCTTTCTGTCCTCCTTCACTTCTCCATTTTCTTCGTTGTTTAGATGTCTCAACGTACTCTCAAACTCATCGACTGCATCGATTCTCTCCCTTACAAAAATTCCAACTTTTCGACCGAGCGACTCTGACTGGCTCTGCTGCTTTCTCAAAAGAATTCATTGAGAAAGTCAGCTGAAAAGGACCTGATTTCTTCCATAATGTTCTCCTCAATCCGTCGAAGGGCCGCTTCGACGAAACGTGTGTCTTTTCTAAGACGCCGTATGGTACTGTCCTAAATGTCTTAGTTGACTGTAAATATCTACTTTAGAACCTGAGCAGCTTTCTTTTGTTCGAGTTGTTCCAAATTCTGTTCCATTTTGTGCGAAACTTGTTGATAGGCCTTCTTTTCTCCCGAGAGTTCAACTCCCTTCATCGCTTGTTCCAGTTCTCTCACCTCAACTGTCATCTGGTCCAGTTCTTTTCTTAGTTTGTCGTCTAAACAACTCTTAACTCTCCCTCTGTCTCTATTTGTGTTTTCTATTAAAAAAGACTCACTTTCAATTTCGGTTCTCTTGGCTTCCTGTTCGTCTTCAATCAGCTGTCGATGAATGTCCTCGCGTCTTTTTCTTCTGCGTTCGTGTTCTTCAGACAGGCGTTCCAATGCGTTTTCGTGACTTTGAGCCTCATGAACAGCCAATTCTTTCTGTTTTTCAATGGCCTTTTCTTGAGATTCACTTCTCTGTACGACTTCTGTCAAATCTTTTATTTTCTTCTTCTGGAAATGTTCTAATGTTTTTAGTAAAAAAAACTTTACCAAATTGGTTATTTCCTCATCGAGAGCGACCTCCACTTTTTGTAAATGACTTTCCACATCCTGTTCGTATTTCCGTTGACGCTGAAACGAGATTTCCTAAATCAGAATGATTAGTAAAAAAAACCAACCTCATGGCTGCGATCCATATTGTTAGAGGGAACTAATGTCTAGACGGAAGTCGGTCCTCTGTACGCCTCAACGAACAAATATTTCTAGAAATGTTGTGTAAAGTCAAATATAATAAGAACAAAGCATCTAACAAATTCAGAAAGACCACGCGTTGCAAGGCAACTGTGCTCTTTTTAGGCTCACATGATAGGCTTTCGTGAGATGCATTTTCTTTCTCCCGTTAGCTATATCTTGCATCTCTTGAATCGCAACAGTTTACACTAAGTTACTGTGTTTTTGATATTTGTCACTCACGTTTCTAAACAGTTGAAAACTCAGTTGTTGTTTGATCCCTGTTACAATTCATTTAGTTCACAAACCAATAGACGTTTTCGCTTAATCTAACCCTGTTCCTTTTGATAAAACCATAGAAAAATGTACGGAGTAAGTGTTCATTTCACAATTCAGAATGTACGCGAGATCAGTTGGTTACCAGCACAAAATCACATTGGTAAGATTTGGGAGAGTCTGGAAACCCGGAGAAAAGTAGGGTAATGTCTATACAAAACGAAAAAGTTCTAGGCGGTAGTTGCTATGAAACTAGAGGTATTGTTGCGGACGTTAGCCGCACAGAGAGGGAGGTAAGAGGGAGCGGAAAAGAGACGGACCCAGGTCGCTTTGAAGAAGTCAGGAATTCGTCTGAGCAGTTTCTCGTCGAAGAACAGAACAATGACGGGAAAGGCGAGGCAGATTGGAGTTGATGAAATATACCAAACAGCCTGAAAAATTCTTTGTTTTGGAATGGTAACAAAAGAACCGCTTGTAAGAGTCTGGTAGTCTGTTCAGCTTCAACTTCCAAGTAGAATATTCCGACAAAGACCGGTATGAGACAGAAGAGACACATCGACCGAGTGAGTTTCAATAAGAGGTTGCAAGTGAACATGTTCTCTCTCAGTTGATACCGTGGCGAAATGGACGAGTAGTTGTTCTCTATGTACTCTTTGGTTGCTGCAGCGTTTTTCTGAAACCTTTTGTCTGCTGAACCCATTTAAACTTCACACCTCAATGAGATTCTCAAAATGTTTTGAATAGATGAACATGAAGATTGAAAGAATAATTTGTCCGATGTTCCGAAGAGCTGAAGGAAGTCGCTGTTCCTGCATTTCGCAAGTGATTTGACTACTGCGAGCAGATGACATGTAGGTCACGTAGTAGATGGCCATTAGAGGATAAGGAATGTACTGAAAGATCCATTTTGTCATTCATTTATTCGGATTACCGTAAAACTGCAGAAGAATTCCAGGAGTTTTGCATTTTCCAGATGTTCATACGTGTTGAAGTTTCGTGTCGCTACATTCCTTTCGACCACAATGGCAATCGGAAAGAGACAGAGAACGAGACATGAGTAGAACGGCATCTGCCAAACGAAATCGCATCCTTGATTCTCAATCAAATCCTGAATTCTTTCATACTTTGTGAAGATTGCTATATATGTTCTTTGTCCAGCCTTTCAAAAAATACCAACTTACCGTATCCGCTTGCCAATCTTTGAGAAAGTAGAAAGTTCGAAGACTACTATAGAGGGATGAGAAGACGAGAGCGACGGTGATGTGCCGACAAAAGACTCTCATATGAACATGGTATCCTCGATAAACACGGAAGGCAAAGAACAGGACACAGTTTAGGAACAGAGCAATGAGATGAAGGGCTAAAGGAATCACTTATCGCTGAAAAACCTCGTCATACCCAGTTCACAGCTGAACAGAACCCGGATGAGACGATCATTTCCGCGAAGCTCGATGGTCGACTTGGAGACGACTTCGTAGTCCTCCGTAGAGGTTTCGTCCATCGAGAGGCGACGCCAGGAGGAGACTGACTGCAATCAAAGCTATTTTCTGGGAAAAAGTTATGGGAAAGGACTGCTCGGACGGAAAATGAGATCATGTGCAATCAGGCGACGTTTTATATTCCGTTCTCCATGGTTACAGGAACGAGATCATGAGAACTCGATGAAAAAAAAAAGTTTTTTCGTCGACTGAGAATAAGAGAGGACAGATATCGCAATTGATGTTAGGAGAAAAAGTTCTGAAGAATCAGTTAATAGCAGTGATACAAAAAATACATTTACCAGAGGTTTCTAAAGAAGTCGTGACCTCATGAATTAAGATCGACGGCGAAATTGTTTCCTCTGATTGTGCTTGATCGACCCACACTCATACGCGAAATAAACCAATTGAGCAGAAGAGCAATCGTGCCTTCTGCCTCTCATTATTGCAATGTCGGGTCCTATTTCCGGAGAGAAAACGTATACGAGATTACGATCGGTCTCGGAACCAAAAAAATTAATGAGAGTAGACGAAACTTGAAGTTTTGGAATTCAAGTGATGAAGAGCTAACACTTTGATGTCTGGTCTCAGCAGAAAGACAGGCATTTTAAAAAACACGGCGAAGATAAACCCTTGAGAAATCGGTCAAGTTCCAGTAGAAATCTAAATCGAGCGCGTGAATGCAGCTGACTGCACCGGAAAGCTCTTAGCGATAAAATGAGACCACTGATCGTTAAGACCATATGTTCCACTTCAACATGGCTCAAACAAAACGTCGAAAAAAGTGAATTCTCCTCCCTTTTTTCGTTAAAATTAACAAAGTTTTTTTTTTCTAGATCATAGTGATGTTTGCAGAAAAAATAGTTGCGATAGAAACGTGCAAAAGTGCAAAAGGAGTTCAATAGAGATGGCTAAATTTGCGGATTCTCACAAGATGTGAAGCATCTGTTATCCGTGATTAATCCGTGAAGGTGCGATGAGAAAAAAACTCACATGGGCCGTTCCGCACGGGTCCTCAGGAAAAATGTTCGTGGTCCCTCTCTCTTTCCCTCTTCATCTATGCATGATAGTGCGCGATCGATAGGAGACTGCGGCTTCAAGGCTTTAGAAAGCGTCAGAAACCTCATGAGGGCAACGCATGATTCCTTTTTTCGAGGGAGTAACGACTGAAAGTAAAAAACAGCAACTGATGAACACAGTTTTGTGTCAGAAAAGATGTAAATAATGAACGGATGAAACTACTAGTTACTGAGAACAAAGTTTAGTTTTGTGCCGCTACCTCGTCTTTTAGATCTTTTCCAAATATCAAATTGTTTTACGATAATAGTCTGTTCGATCTTCTGCTTTTAGAGCTCAGTCTGCGACCATACTCAGATGACGTTCTGATTACTTTGGATCTGTATTCATGCTCGATATCGTCATTTTCCATTTCATTCTTTTCTTTGGCTCCGTTCGCATCTCCTCCCAGCTGAGCATACAAAGCTCTGTCAGTCCCTATAAAGGCGCTACTTCATTTTTGTCGACCAACGCAGCTCCCGCGGTATTACAAACATGAACGGTGAGTCAGGCTATTTGGGGAAAACAATAGAGCGTTTTTGCAGCTTTGCTCTTTTCATTTGTCTCTGTGACATTGGCTGCGAATCATCTTGTCGACGATAGCTACTTGGCCGAAAGACACAAGAGACAGGCCTATTATGTGTGTGGAACATTCCCAAATTTCTACTACTCACCAACACGTAATTTCTTTTGAACATTGTTTACGACAAGAATCTTTTAGCATGTAACAACCAATGTCCGAATGGAGGTCGATATTTGAATGTGGGATGCACTCAATCCGTAGACTGTGTCCCCTACTACAAGTTAGTTTATTTCAATTCAAAGACCAATTTTTTAGCGGAGCTTCAACATGTATCAATCGCTGTTGTTGCACATCTCCCACACCCACTTCTCCGCCAAACAGCCTCAGATTCGGTATCTTTAATGTCATAACTAAAGTTGATTTTTTCAGGATACTGTCCGTCAGGACAACAGTCGGAAGTGCGTTGCAGTGGGCGTGGACAATGTCAAAGCAGTAGCCAAAGCTGTATGACCGGACTCTGTTGTGACAATACGGGAAATGAGTGGTCAGGTGAAAAAACAGTTCTCGTTTCGAAAAAAAACAGTGGACTTTTCAGTGACATGTGGAGGATTGGCCGCGTTGGGTTCCTGTTCAAACGGAGCCTGTTCACAGGGAGTCTGCACGGCTTCCAACTATTGCTGTGAGTGCTCTGTGGGAAGGAGCGCCGGAAGATGTAACAATGTGAGATATTTTAGACGAGGAGATTCAGAAAACATTATTTTTAGCGCGTTTGTCCTGTGGGATTCGCCTGTAACTCCCTTGGCTATTGTTGTTCGTCATGTCCAGGAAATGTCATGCCTTTCGGTCAATGCCGTAATGGAGTCTGTGGCGGAGGAAGAACCTGTATTGCCGGAAACATTTGCTGTTAATTTTCATCATCTTCTAATATTTCTTCCAAGCAATAAATATCAGATCCAACTGCTCATCAGTTGTTTGAAATACACGTCTCCCTCGCTGCCACGCGGGACTTGATCTCCATTGAAATCCTCGTCAACTTTTCTTCTGAATAGTTTCATTGTAAACTGCCGCCATTCTTTCACACAAAGAATAAAAGCCATATAGACGGGAAAAACTAGTCTAAAATGGGTTACAGCCATTGAAAGCTTTAAACTTGCACTGATAAGTCAAACTCTAGGATTATTTGAATGACAATTTCGACGTTTCGACCAAAATCAATTACGAGAATGGCTGCTAAGAAACAATGAGAAATAAAGATGGCAGAAACGACATAATACACGTAGCGTATAAGCTAAATGATGAATAAGGTCGTCTTTGGGAAGAGTACCTTGAAAGATCTGATGTTTTCTTCCAGTTGAAATTTTGTGCTCAGAGTATACTCGGAGGAGTGCTTCTGACATTTGTCCAACTGGTTCACGTTGTACCGCCAAAGACTCATATACAACTGAAAGAATTTTCAAATATATTTTTTCAAAACTTACTGCTATTGAAGCTCCTGACAGTGTTGCCAAGTAAATACATAGACCAACAATGAATCGTGGATTTTCAAACCAATCCCAACAAAACCCAACAACTAGAGAACACGATAGCAGTATGGAAACAATGACAACATGGAAGCGATTCTTTTTCTCGTAGTCCTGAAATTTATTGTGTCTAACAACAGATTTCAGTTGTCGAAATTTTTAATTAATAATCTATGACCGTTTAACACCTGGTCGGTTTTATAAGAACACGTCAACATCATTCTCGCACACAACGTTCTGTTCAGAAAAAGAAGAGATCAAAACAAGAGAACAAGGAAAATTCTTATTGTGAAAAGGAAGAATCTAACGGAAAAGGATAGAAATGCTCCAACTTACCCTCAAATGTACAGAGGCAAACGTTCTTTCCAGAATAGCCGCTGGCATGGCTCCAGCAATGAGACTGACGTACAACGTTCGAGCTGCTGCGTGGATATCTATCATTTCTGTCAAGTCTAAGAACTTTATGCGATGCGGTTTATACTAGTTTATACTGACCTTTTCTCAGCAAGGCTGCAAAAATGAACCATATCCGAACTAATGCGGCTGGACAATATAGACTACAGAAGAAGCTGATAATTGTGGACAGATTCCTATGGAAATGTCGTTTGAAATTTACTAGATACTGTAATAGAACTAGTGTTGCCAGATTGATAATAATGATTAGTACTTCAAGGAGAAGAATACAGGTATATCCTCCTGAAAAGCTCGACTCGAGAAGAAAACTCGAATTTGCTTGTATTCGCAAGTAAATTCCGCCAAACATCATAACGAAATGAATTTCTTAAAGTATTCAAGGTATGATTATGGGGTTTCACCTGTTCTGAGCAGGATCGACAAAGATTTCAAGCAAGGTCAAATTGAAACCCTGGGGGAGTAATTGTTTGTTTGAAAACAACTCGATTCTACCTTCTTCATCTTCGTATTGAAAAAAAAACATGATAGTCTGAGCTGAATGAACGCTTACAGCCCTCGATGTTTCGTGGTATCCTGTGGAACTTATATCGGCAAATTCCAAAAGCCATCAACGATCCTTTATCGATAGGAACACAGCTGAGCGTAACTTGTCAAGACATGTCAACGTTTATCGGAATAGGAAAACAGTTGAGTGTTTTTCATCGATCTTTGTTCCGTTATTCTTGAAAAAAAATCTTGCGGGTTCAGACAGCAATGATCTTCAGCAGCCAGGTGGACAACAGTGTGTTCGAGCAGGTATCATTTTATAACACGTTTTCGTAAGTAAAGCTTTTTCAGATAATTCTCGGGGCCCGGTCGGTTGGACAAAAAATCAGAGCAGAAGAGTACCAAGCGAGCCGGTGATCAACAACGGAAAGACTTTCAGATTTTCAGGGTAAATTGCAAAAATTCAAACCGATTTCTTGATTTTCTCAACGATGAATTGCCGCGCTTCAGAGGTTTGTGGTTCTCGAAGCGGAATGTGGTAATACTCGAGCTGGCAACCCCCTCAGTTCAAATTTTTGGCGCGTCAACCCCCTGGTGTTCATTTTTTATGTTTTTACCCATTTTTACACTTTCTGAGTATGTTTATCGAATTCTACGCCTAAAACAACCCCTAGAATCCGAAAACTACAAAGGAAAACCTTTGATTTTCGAAGAAAACTCGTGGGAACAATAGTAGGCAAAGATTGCCTATTTCGCACAAATCAAAGAGCAGTGTTCGGATTCTAGGGGTTGTTTTAGGCGTAGAATTCGATAAACATACTCAGAAAGTGTAAAAATGGGTAAAAACATAAAAATGAACACCAGGGGGTTGACGCGCCAAAAATTTGAACTGAGGTGGTTGCCAGCTCGAGTATTACCCGAAATGTTTATGGGTTACTGTTGCGTTCTTTTTTTTAAACAGAATTTAGCTTCGTTCCTTGGCAAGAAGATATATCGAGTATCTGGACTTGTCCCGGGCAACACGTATCCGAAAGCTTCAGTCCGAGGGCCGATTCGGGTTTCGGTAAGAGTCTCTCCTTATTGTTAGTGACTAGCAAATTGAACACTGGAGGACAAAGCGGTGTCAAGGTGTTTAGTAACTGGTGACTGGGAATCCTCCAAAAGCTTGTTCTAATCTCTATGAATGCACGTTGATCATTCAACGCGCTCACCATCACTCCAATCTCGGTCAGATGAACTACCTTGAAAACCGAATAAACAGCACTCGGCGTTTCCAGTCTGTTTAGAGAGCTTTTGGGTACGGGTTGCTCGGGACAAGCCCAGATCATAATTAATATGTAAAGGAAAAATTAAGAGTTGGGAAATTTTGGTAGAGTAGAGTAGAAGCGCCTTACCTGATTTAGAAGACGAGAGCACAAGCGGACAACTGACGACACAATGAGTCCAGGAGTAGCTTTCAACAATTTTAAAAACGAGATAAAAGCTGACAAGTCTTGACAAGTTACGCTGATGGCTTTTGAAACATTTGTCTTGTCCACAAATTTATTAACACCCGTAACAGCCAGTATAAAAAAACGTTTTTCATGAAAGGAACGACGGAGAAAGTACAACTTCCGATGCAATCAGCTTCGATTCGACCTGTGTTTAAAAATGTTATCTAGCTTTCATTCGGCTCACCAAGGGGGAAAGAGCATATGGAGAGAGAACAAGAGCGAACAGAGCCTGAGGAGAAGCTATCAACGGAGAGAGGACGAAAGGACTGAGAACCAAAGGATTGCCGACCATGGGACCTGAATTGGAATAATAGCCGAAGTGAACTTATCCTACTTAGAATCAAGGGGTTCAGTACCATAGGAGAGAGAATAAGAGGCGAAAAGACCTGAGGACCTGAAAAATGTTTTTATGATAAGTGAAGATAAACTTACTCAAAATGAGAGGAGATAGGACCAAAGGAGAGAGAATCAGTGGATTGAAGACGCCTGGTACCAGAATCAAGGGGTGAAGGACTAGTGGACCTGAAATAGCGTAGAATAAAAATTCGAAAATGTCTCACTCAAAACGATGGGAGAAAAGATCAGAGGAGACAGAATGAGTGGACCGAGTATACGAGGGCCTCAAAATGTAAGATACATTCTGTTTAGAAATATGCTCACTTAGAATCAGAGGAACAAAGACCCATGGAGACAGGATGATTGGGCCAAGTACTGCTGGACCTAAATACATTGCAGTACATAATCAGCAAACTGACTGAGGATAATGGGAGTAAGTACCAGTGGACTCAGGTAAACAGGTTGTGATAACGCAGTCGAGGCGAAGACCAGAGTGACCAGCAGAAACGGCGAAGCAACAATGTCTTGCTGTCTCACTTTAAACTTTTCAGCTTCTGATATCTTGCGAATGCTGAAGAAGAATGTAAGGGTGAATAAGGAGTCTTACTCTGTTTCTATCATTTTCATCGGATCATCTCGAAGGTTTTTCGATTTGAAACGACGTAATGCTTTGGGATTGTGATAAGGAGACTCGGATCCGTAGACAATGTCCAGTTGTTTGTCTGAGAGAAAGGCGAAACCGTTCGAATTCAGATCGTCCTTCTACATTTGACATGAGAGAATAATCAGAAAACTGGCCTGCACTTTGTTGTAGGTCTTATCCAGAGTCTCAAACACCTCTATTTTCCTTCCTTCCATCTCTCCTCCAATTTTTGTAGCATTCTCTTTTGTGAAATACAACGGCGTTCCATCAGGTCCCCTCATCTCATTTTCCTTCTTCTTCCTCTGTTTCTTTTCCATCGCCTCGACAGCGTCCGTAACTCCGGCAGCCTCGACAACAAAATCCAGCCAAGCTTCCTGGTCTCGACTATGCAGATTTCCCAAAATCTTCGGAAGAGAAAGAATTTCTTCGTCGTTTTGACCTTCATCGTGAAGTGAAAACAATGAGGGAGACAGAAGATTGATCAGACCTTTGTCATCCTCTTCAGGAACGACGGAGAAGAATCTCGGACTGATCATTTTGATTGTTTTCTTGTCAAAGCCAGTCATATTCTTGCCAGCCATCTGAAGAGCCATTCGGACAGCATCTCTCACCAGTCTCATCGGAACGCGGATTTGATATTTTTGTTTACTAGTCATAGCCTCCTTCAACATTTCCTCTTCATCCTCCATCTCTATTTTGTGCATCGCCAAGGGTTTCCGCTGATCAAGATACTCTTCCGGAGTGTTGTCAATCATCGCTCTCAGTCGTTTTTTCAACTCTCGACGTTGCTTTTTCTCTTCCTGTGCCACTTTTCCAATCTTCTTTACGCGTGTGACTGTCTCTCGCCATGTCTCGACCGAAGTGTCGTCTTTACTCTTTAATCTCCTCACATTCTTGGTCAATTGACGAGCTACTTGGAACATTACGGGTTCATCCCGATACGTTCGAAGTTTATAAAAGTCTTTGTTGACCCTCTAAAACCGAAATATTGCCATCATGAACAACCTACTTTCAGATCAAGTTCTCTTTTGAACCGTGAACGACCAAAACTGCCCATCCAGTCCAAGTTCTTCTTCTTTTTCCGAGGCTTTTCGATGAAAATGGTGCTACTCTTTTTTCGACTGTGCTTGACTACATGAAGAGGAGTACATGATAAAAGTTTTTTTATTACCCTTTCTTGGCCTTTTTCGTCTTTTCGCACCGGTACTATCCAAAACTTTTACAACACATCTAGCGTGTTCAGGTACACTGTGAGCATTCTTTGAGCACGTCTGAACTTCCTGTCGATCGTCTTCTCCCAGTTGATCCATGCTATAGTTATTTGTTCAACACAAAAGAAGAAAATACCGTTTGGAAGCCAGAGCAGCCATGAATCCGGACATTGCTTGACTGAGCCATTTGTCTAAAAGTTCAAACGTAGCTGGTTCATTCAAAGGAACTCGAAACGCCTTTCCATCCTAAACTTAACTTTCACAAATGACAGATTAGTTCTACCTTGATCGTGATATTTGCTGCTCCATCTATCTTTGCAACTTCGGCAAAACATCCCGCTGAAAACTGTCGAGAGTTCTAGAATGGGTTTCGAAACTACCAGCAACAAAAGAAGAAAGAACATCAGACGAATTCTCGAGAGTATCATCCGCCTAGTCTTTGTATGTCCCGCCTTTTTTCGGCGATTAACAACAAGTTGAAGAGCGGCGACTGGCTAATTAAACAACACAACAAGTTGAGGTAGGCTACTGGCGGAAATAGAAGAATTGGACCGTGAACTCAATTTGAGGAAGCCAGTTTTTGGAGGTTCTAATGGAATCGAGGATGTTTTACTGGTATAGAGACACGTATATTCTGGTAACTTCAAAAGTTCCAAGTTTCAACAGCTAGACTGAAAACTGATTAAACCCGAAACATGTACTCTAAAAGCGACCATAAATCTGACCTGGTCGCGCCTGTAAACCAGTTCGGTTCGACTTTTACCAAGGATTACCGCCGATGATAAGCGAGTCTGTGTTGCTTTTCGGGACAGGATATTGTCCAAATCTATCACAACAAAATCATCACAAATAAAAATGTGATTATTCCCGTATTTAAACGATAGTTTCAAATAGTGACGACCACGTCTTTCGGTCCCTTTGAAGAATGAAGTAATGAATGAACGGAAGAGTTGTTGCTGCCAGGCGAAGACAGACGAGCACACCACATTTCCTGAAATTCATGGCTTTCTGTAAGCGGAACTCGTGTTACCCTCGTCATGTAGAGAATCGTTCCGAGCCAAAGGAAAAGCAAGGCCCAGCCAAGAATACATACTTGTTGTTCACGTAACACCTGAGATTACGACAGTTGAAACGTGAATGAAACTATGTACCTGACACTGAGACGGACTCAGTTCGCATGAACCGAAGAGAAAAGATCCCATCTAGGGTCACATTGAACAGAATGTCTGAAGACTCTTGATAAGGGAAGAGGTTAGAAAGTTGAGCGATAGATTATTCGTGTTTTGTGAAGCACGAGGAGGCTACAACAATTGTCGACGCGGAAATATGATTAGCGTTTCGAGTGGAGGTGTGTCTCGAGTTGAAAAGAGGACAGTTGCAACATTTTGAGGATGAAGCAAGAGCAACAGCACTTTCTCTTTTGCTGTTCAATTCAGTCAGAACACTCAAAACTTAGTTAAGACAAGTGCTTACGGAAGATGTAAATATGGGCAGTGTCATGGCCAAAACATAAACAGACACATTGGAACTAAGGATAATGCCTTCAAATGAACTCTAGACCTTTTTTATGGGAGCTAACACTAATGCAAAACAGACTTACGTTTATGAGCCGCTCTGTCAGAAAGCAATAAGGAATCTGGCCAATCTCTGCTCAAATGTCTGCTTACGGGAAGTGTGTTGTCAGAAAAAAGGACAAAGAAGTTTTGTTCGGAAGAAGAAAGGTTTGAATGGAATTCAGTTGATCAGAGGTTGTCCAAAAAAAATTCTACGAGGGCGACAAACCTAATTCTCACTCGGCCGTCACAATTGAATATAAATAGTCGTCCATAAAGATGAAATATATCCTCGTTTCGAAGAGACTAAAAGCAGAAAACATTCTTCTGAGAACCGATCTTGAGGCAAAATTTCGGGCACTCGAGCGTTGCATAACAGCAGTAATTGAAACCAAGGAGAGCCGTTCTCCAAAGGAGCACCATTTGGTTCACCTTTGCTTCGCGTAATATCTATATTTTCAGTCAACTGATTCTCATTTTTAGAAAAGATTTTCTGAACAAGGTTCAGAAAGGTTGACGAATATAGGAAGGTATGATCAAACAGTGCAACTGAAACACGCGATTCATCCGAAGAGGGTGGAATTTGCAGATTCGCATGTCTGAATATCTTTCTGCACTTAGCTAATAGCCTTCAAAATGACACCGGCAGACTCGGCTGGACAAACTTAAGTGCGAAGATTGAGTGCGATTAGATGGAAAAACATTCTGCTATCTGGAGTCATCAATCCGTAGAGCGTGAAAAATAGCTCCAGCAGAAGAGGATGGGTGTCAAGGACCCATTGTGAGAAGAGAAAAACGACCATTTGACACGGAATAGCGTAGAAATTAAGAGGCGAACTAGGTCTTTCGACTTGGTAATGCATGGGAGAAGGGACCACGGAACTTGGCCTCATCAAGTAATGTCATAAACGACGTAAAGCAGCACTCCATAGAGTGCCGTAATTTTCTTCCTTAGGCAGAAAAATGAATGTGGAGGCTAGACACTGGAGTGTCCAGACCACCTGCTGTTCTTTCAGCTGAAACGAAAAGATCTTTGTCGCTGAAGGGAACTTCCAGTCGCATAACGCTAAGCGGAAAAAGTTTTCTTTGGGAATAGCAGACTTCAAGTCTGTAATAAACTATAGTAAAAAGACGAGGTAGAATCGCATTTCGTTTGAATTACTGTCTCGATGTGCTTTACAGAAAGCAGGAAGTTGAGTCGCTAGACGTCATCAGAAAGATGCTCTTCCAAGAAGTTTATCGTTGTGTCAAATGTCCACAAGGGACGCATCCAGCTTAACGCTATCGACAACTCTTTTTCATTGAACAAAGAAAGATGAACGGATGTTCATTGGCTCCAACCCCCTGAAGGCCAAAAGTGAACGGTGTACAACACTAGAAAAAGGATAGGCTGTTAGGCGAACCGAGCAAACTTGGACATCTCGTCGTCACCTGGAAACGACTTTCAGACTGGAATTAAGCACTTCGTTACCTCGTTTGGCAAAGGCGAACCGAGAGTTCTGTTCTTCCAATGGCAGTTCACGGGCGAATCGTCTCATCTCTTCGGGTTTCTCCGAACGCTTGGCAAAAGCAAACGCAAACTTGCTCTTTTCGTCAAGATCGCGGGCAAATCGTGGAATAAAGACATCTAAACGATTCTCTTTTCAAATTCCTAGTTATTTTACCATCGTTATCAGAAGGAGATCTTTTGGCGAAGGCGAAAGCAAACTTCTTGTTGTTCTCGGCGTCTCGAGCGAACCGCGCTCTTTCAGGGTCTGTCGAAGATTCGTCCCGGAAGGCAAAGGCAAGAGAAATTGCGAAGATGGCGAATAAACAACAGACAGTCTTCTGCATGATTATCCGAAGTTTTACCTGGAACATATTGGTGAGAGAGGTGAGAACAAGAAGCCGAATGAAGGTCGGCTCTGAATGAAAAAAAAAGTCAAAACGTTTACAAAGACTTAGAATGCAACTATTCCAAGCGAATGACATCAGCTCAAAAGATATTGGATAAAAAGACTAAATCCTTGCCCACGAATACCTCGCTGTAGTAGGCGCTAGGAATTGACTGTGACAACTGATGCGACTAGATGACCAGGGATCGGGCATCCTGACGAATATCTTAAAGCAATTTGGGGCGAGTCTGATTCATCAAGGTTCTTTCAATGACCTGTATTTGAATAGAGAGTCAGAAGCCATGGTCCAGACCGAAACTAATTGTAAGAGTTCGAGCTCCATTTTCAGCTTACCAGATTGTGAAAAAGTAGTACATGCTGACTGAAAACAGAATCAACGCTTACGTAGTTGTAAGTCAATGCGTGTGTTGAGACTTGAAGTACTCTCGAGACAAATTCTAACAAAATCAACTTCTGGAAAAGAGAAGGGAGATCCTCTCCGACTGGACAAATCTTCTGTCTTTTATAGCTCTCAGTTTGAGACTCCGGAAACTGTTCGTCATCAGCAAGAAATAGCGTCCAACCCGGACTCTGCTGAACAATGCCACGAGAGACATCCGTCCCAGAATTAGGAGAAACGTCAGAAAAAGTATGATTGTCGTCAGAGAGCAGCGAAGTGGGCTATTTGCATACATAGGTGAGTGAGTTCATTAATAGTCATTAACATAAAACTTTCGGTACAAAAACAATAAAAAAGGAATATCACAGGTTTGACCAGCTAATCACCCCGAAAAAGGTCAAAGGGGAAGAAAAAAAGAGATCAAAGACACTTAAAATATACAAAAAGGATACCCAGCTACGAAGACCCCTGTTGAATAAGGCAAATATAATTTTAGACTTCGGAAGTTTCTTCTTCCGTTTGAGCCGTCGTCACCTCTGCTTCAGGCTGCTCTTTCGGTTTTTCTTCTTTTTCATCCTCGTCCCAGTCGATCGTCTCAACCTTCTTCGTCTTGCTCAGACGCTCGTTCAAATCGCGAAGAGCTTTTTGTCTGAAAAACGACTTGCTTTGGAAAGAATAAAAGAGCTAACCTTCTCCTTTCTGCGTCTTTAGCAGTTGAATCCAAAGCGGGAAGATTGATTGGAACTGTTTGAAGAGAGTTAAGATCCACGTGACGGACTTGTCTCTTACAGACATTCAGTTTCACTAATGATCGGAAACAAATCCTTCCCAAAAGGGTACAGATCGGTTGAACAGCACGTGGGAACAAGCTAAATGTTTTTTTAGCAAGATGAATGAAAAACTTTTTACCTTGCCCAAGTAAAATGCTCGCTGGAATCGCCATAAATTGCGTCACTTTCGTGAGGATGAATAAAACGGAGATAGGTCCAGCTGACTTGAATTCCGACAATGACTTGAATGAAAACAATCTAAAAAGTACAATATGCAGGACAAAGAGAACAGTTACCGGTTCAACAAGTTTGAGAAGTGCTGCTACTCCTGATAACACAAATCCGGTGAAAGGAAGATGGGTATACTTGATGCGACCGAACGGCGTGGCAAAGAGGATCGTGTCGGGAAGAAACTAAATCGTCCAGATTATTTTTTCAGGCTGGAAAATTTGAAAAGATGACAAACCTGTTTAATCAGAACTAATACTGCTGCATTAATGGCTACAAAGTCGATGACGTGGTTGTCGTAGACGATGGTCGTACTTCTGTTGATAAAATACGTCAGGAAGGCCAGAAACGAAGCTGCACATGTGCTTACAATCTAAACCAACCAATTTAACAGGGGGAAAACGAAGAAAAACCTGAGTTATAACAAAGATCTTCAGCAAAGTCTCGTTACTGCTAGCCTGACGGACGAGGTTTGTTCCAATGTGAAGACTGAATATGGTCCAGGCGAAGATGAGAAGATTCTTTCCAACAAATACGCATGTTGCCAAACGCCAAATTTCAATGGAGAATAGTTGGATAGGAGTTAGTGACAAAAAGGAGAATGGAGCGTGGAAGACGGAAAGAAAGAGACCTGAAAGAGGGAAGTTGGATCAAAAAGGAAAGAAGGCAACTAACCAATGGCCCTCAGTCCGATTAGAATCCTGAATGGCAGAGCATTATTTCTCAAAACATCCGAATGGTTTTCGACGACGATATGTAGATCTCCAACGACTCGCTCGACTTCTGACCTGATTGTTTTCTTCATTTTACCTCATACGGCTGAAAAGGATGTATTTTGAGCAAAAACATCTACCCTAAAGGGAAATTGGAAACGGCAAGGAAAGACAATCTCTCCCACGGATCGAGAGTTGACATGAAAGTGAAAGCTCCGAACCGGAATGAAGAAAAGACGCGAGATATGTAAAGCATGAATGGAACAAAGCCACGATTATTGAATACATAAAGAAAGAAAGTTCTTTATGCAAGGTACGAAGGCAAAGAATAATACAAGAGAGATCAAACGCGTACAAAGTGGGAATTTCAGACTTCTTTTCGATGACGATAGACGAGTCGAAGGGGGGCGTCGGGCGGTTTGTTGCGGCATCTGGTTACTTGGATGAATTTCATTGAAAAGTCCCGGCCGACGAGCTCGTTTTTGAAGAAAAGATCTAGCTCGCGATGTCGCGACTTGGTTCCGTAAATGGCGTAAGACAAGTACCTAAAAAAAACTTTGAGGTTAAAGAAATACGAATAAAATTGTACCGTTTCAGTGTCGTTACAGTGCACATTTCTCCAGTTCGAATGAACCTCTTCGGAGGAATCGGAAGATCGCTAACGCCTGGTACGAGTTCAATGACCATTTGAGGTTCGTCGCGATGATGGCTATACTTCGAACGGCCCTCGTAGCAGCGATTCGTTCGATCAGCCTCTAGTTCTTTTTCCTTTTCGGCCTTTAGTCGCTCCTCTGCCTCGACATCCTCGCCAGCTTCGATTTTCTTCTTTCGAACGACGGCTTCACGCTCTCGAACTTCGTGATCATAAAGTCCTATAAATTTTTAAATTGGAAAAGATTATAAACCAAACCTGGAACGAGTTTGTAAACGATGTCTTGAAGAGTTCTGTCGTGCGAAATGTAGTTGGTGGGATGAGATTGGTGGACGAGTTGGCCGCAAGTCGGACAGCAATTGTCTTCATCATCGAAATATTTCAGCAGACAGCTTTTGCAAAAAGTGTGAAGACATTCGACGATCGTCGAGGCATCTACCAGAAAGCCCTATCAAAGATATTTTTGAGAAGTCAAAAAACAAACCTTGCAAATTCCACAAGTGATGGCAGATTGAAGACCTCGTAGTGGGACCGTGTAGCCTTTGGAAAAGTCAATGTTGCAAGGCTTTTTCGGAGTCGGAGTTTCTTGTTTGACATCGAGCTAGAACTCTTCAGTTTTTATGATTCGAGCAAAATGAATACCTTGCCCTTTCTGCCGCGTTTCTTCGTCTCTACCGGCTCCTTTTTCACTTTCTTCGAAGGCGGGCTTTCAGTTTCACTGTCGTGCTCTTCCACTTTTGGTCGACCCACTTTCTTCTTTTTAGCCATCTGGAAAACGAGATACTAGATAAATGAGCTGTTTAAAAAAGTAATAACGGGGTGCAACCGTATGAACAATGGAAAAACATAAGTTTTTTTAGTTTAGATAAAATCAACAATAAAACAGTATTTGCGGAGAGATCAGCAGAAGTGAACACGCATATCCTAGACGAAATTGACTCGTCTGCCTTCTTTTTCGTCTTTTTCTCGTTGTTCTTGCGCCAAATGAGCTGTATTGGAAAGAAAGGCAAGCACTCCTTTGTGGCATCTGTTGGCATAGTGCCCTTTTTCTCCACATTTGTAGCAGGTGACCTCGGAGAGAATCTTCTTGTCCGGAATCATTGAAATATCTATCGGGCCACGACTATGTCCCATGTCAGGAACCTGCAGAATTCAAGTAATGAAAAAAATGAAACTTACTCTATGATTTGGCAAATTGGGACAATGAGTGGCTTTGTGCCCGCGTTCATGGCAATTGTGGCAGACGATCTGAGGGCCAAAGACTTTCTTGTTGTTAGTAAGCGGATTTTCGGGGCCAGGTAGAGCGAATGAGGGATGAGCAAATTTACAGCTGGAACCTGAAACAAAGTACTACACGTTTTACTAATTCCTAGGTGATTCAATTTTTTTATGGCAAAATCAAAAACCTTACCTTCAGGACAGAATCCAAAGAGATATTTCGGGCACATAGCTCGCCGTCTGTGACGATGTTTGCAATACGGACCTGAAGTTCAGTGTCCAGAATTACCGTCTAAAAATATTACCATGTCTACAGAATCCTCGATCGTACCAGGGGCAATCTTTCAGCTTCGTTTCGGGATCAATATGACGGAAGGGACATTCTCGATTACTGCAAGCCACTGAAAAAAGAAGCTAAATTTGAACAGAGCAAAAAACCCACTGTATTTTGAGAAGAAAAAACACTCCGGCATTTTTGTGAGGTCATACTCGTGAAGAAACTCGCACTGATCCCCTTTTTTACACAAACCACGCAGCCAGTGTTTACATACTACCATCTTTTCTCCAACAAGGTGCCGTAAAGGACATGTCTGTAAGCCAACATATTAAAGAGAATAATTCATACTAACCGGCCCAAAAGGACACTTTCCTTGCTGATGCTTCAAACACACGCCACGACCACTTTTGTCCATTCCGGCAAAGGGAGCTTCTTTCATTCCGAATTGAAAATATAAAGCTTCTTCGAGATCTGTTCTCGGGGCGTCGACACCAGCAATGAGATCTTCCATAGTGACGATTGACCGTTGACTCGGATCGTAGACAGGGATTGTCGCCTGCCGCAGTTCTGTCAAATGCCGTGTAACGATCATCTGCAAAATGGCATTTCAATGTTGACCAACGTAAAGAACATGAAAAAAATCAACTTGGAAAATAGATCGTTTCAGCAAACAGAAAAGCCAACACGGAAAGCGTAGATAACGTTAGAACGAAAATAGATACGTGAACATACGCATCCCTGGTTTTCGGTAGGTGCGACTGGTTCAAATTCCGCCAGTTTCCCCAAATCTTATTCTTCCGCTTCCTTCAACTCTTTTTCAGTTTCTGTTTGTTTTACGTTATGGTTTCCAATTTTTTGACGAAAAGAATTGTAGAGTGTTGTAAACACACTTTTGATATAACGTGAAAAAAGGTTTACTCATGACCCAATTTTTGTTGTATATTTGTTGCAGCTATTCTTATTCCGTACATTTATCTGTTTTTTTATGCGCATCTTTCAGGTCAAACAATGTTCTCTTCACCGCAGCACATGGAATACAGCTCTCCAAGCGAGTGAGTGGTCCTAAGGTTTTCGAAACTTTGAAACATTTCAGCATGTCTCGACCCGATGAAATGGATTCACATAAAGGGCCGGTTCTTTTTGGAAACAAGCGACGTTCTACGGCCGTCGTCAGGACTCCTTCCTGTAATATCTTCAACATTTTTTTTTAAAATATACTTTTAGTCATGAGCAACAATCCAATTGTTGGAATTTCGGCACCTTCGACTGATATTTTTGCTTCACCTGCTCCCACTCAATCTGCACTTCCCTCACATATGCGAGAGTCCACTCCAGGCGGAGGGAAATCGGTACATTGGTCACCAGCTCTTGTTACGGATCGGAATATGTCATCGCCGCTTGTAAAGCCGACGCAGGGAATCTGCACTCCAACTACTAACGGTTTGTTTCAAAGACAATTGAGGTATAACTTGAATTGTGTTTGCAGCACCTCCACTCAAATCCTTCCGTGATGGCTTCGATTCTGCCAAAAAGTCGACAAGGCGCTCTCTCAGCACAACCGTCACCCACCCTCTCAACCAAACGTAAGCGTTTTGTCTCTTCCTAACTTTTTTTTTTAATTTAGAAATTCAAGTATCATTATGGGTGCCGATACGGCTATCGACGAGCCAGCATCATCCAGCGACAATTGGGTTACCGTCTTTGGATTCTCTCCTGATCAAGCACACTCTATTCTGCAGTACATGTCACGTCACGGTGAAGTAGTCATGCATCAGGTCCCTTCTAAAGGAAATTGGATGTACATCGGTTACTCTTGCTCGACACATGCCAGGCAGGCTTTATCGAGAAATGGAACCGTTTTAGACGGAAACATTCGTATAGGTGTTATTCCTACATCCGAAAAGGTGAACTTTTTCTCTGTATAATTTTACATGTGTCTAGGAACTAACGGGATTGAATGTCAGTCAAGTAAACAACACTGTCCCCATGACATTGAACAGATCAACGCTTATTGAACACTCTATTCGCGAGGAGCCAGAAGAAGAGAGTATTTTGCAGACCCGCGATCAGAATGCCAGCATTTTCGACACGTCTATGAAGTAAGTCTTTCACCATGCCAAACTTTGGGGATGGAAACACTTCTTCGATTTTTTTTGGTAAACAACCATTTATCTGCAATTTCCAGCAACTCTCGCCTGTCAACTGCCTCCCGAGCTGGAATGCGTCCTCTGAACAACTCTTTCCGTCCACGCGAAGTATCCTTAGAAGAGAAGACGGAGACGTTTATGAGCAAGCTCTGGAATACTGTTGGATTTTAGAACGCTAGTGGCATGTTTATCATATTGTCGATTCTTTTTATATTGGTTGTATGAAGGATTGTTGCTATTTATGCCCAAATACATTCAACACTTTTATTGGCTCAAATTGAGTATTCAGACAGTACGACCAACTAAAGTAGTGTCCAAAGAGAATTTCGAAATAGGGGCTTTGTCGATTTCACCAATCAACGCCAGCTTCCTGAAGGACCTGCACTCCACGGCTGTCTTCGTCTCTTTTCCTCACTAGTTTCCCAATACTTCGCCGGTCGGACGTGCAAAGTAGACGGGTACATCAGACTGTTTGAGATTAGTCTGGAAATCGTCGTCGGGAGCATTGGTCTGCAGACCAGATGCGATGGAAGATACTCTCGAAGGACATTCTTCAAACTCAACTGCGAAAAGGAGTCGCCCGAAGCACAGGAAAAGACCCTGCGTTTTGAGCGTGATAAAACAATAATTAACAAGGAAGGCTGAATAACTGCCTGGGATCATTGGACAGTCCCATTTCAATTCCAGCACAGGAAAGTCATCGTTTGACGTGAGGACATGTAGTTGCCATTGGACAGAATGCACTCGTGGATCGAAATGGGGCTGAGAAGAGATGCCCGAAGGAAGCTTGCTGAGATCAAGGTGAGCTGTAGTTGATCGGATGGAGATAGGAAGGAGCGGGTGACATCCAATGACACGAGGGAGGTTCATGATGAACATTGTCGTATATGGAAATGAACTGCAACTACTTTTTAAAAGCTTTCCCAGAGAATATTTAAAACAATTCTAGTTTTATTTTCATGCAAACATGATGTATGTGTTGCAGTTGAAATTGACCGGAAATTTCACTTTTTCTATTTTTATCGATCTTTTTCGGTATTTTTTGATTTTATTTTCTTTGTTATTGTAGAATATCCTATTTGGAACGTTTTGATACTAAAACGACCGAAAAAAAAATCGGAAAAATACACTTGAAAACAATTTTATAAGCCATGTTTGGTTGTTTTGGGCCTAAGCCTTTAGCCCATATAAATGGCTAGTTTTGGTCTTAAAAGTTGAGGAATAAATCAATATATCTATTTTGGTAGGAAAAAATAAGAAATAAATAGAAAAAATAAATATAAAACCTAAAATAATGAATTTCCGGTCAATATCAACGGCTGGTCAATTTCAACTGCAACATATGTACCCTGAAATGCTTTAGGAAAGAAATGTCTAACTCATATATACGTGGAAAACCAAGGTGCGACTGTTGCTATTAAAAAGGCATCGGCAATGTTTGATATCCTTGTGCAGAACGCAGTCGATAATTGTATTCGGTGACCAATTCAACAACATGTCTTCTGATCTTGTTATCTGGAAAATGGTCTCCCGTCGCCAAAGAGACACAGGATGATGGCCAGTTTATTGGCTATTGTTTGCTTTTTGCTCTTGATGAGAAGAAGAAGCTCGAGATTGTTTGCGCTAAATGGCCGGCAATCACTTGAACACGCTAGTGAACACTACGGCAAAAAGGAAGGATCGTTCTCATGCTCATCACCAAAAATGCTTCATGTCATGAAGTATTTTGATGATTAAGGAAGTACCTTGAACCATTCTACTGCAATGAGACGAGTATCGGTTCGTAAACTGATAGTATCTAAATAGACACCTGCATTGTAATTCTGGCATATATGTGGGACCTCTTGTCATTACATGTAAAGGAGTAGGCTAGTTTGAGAGAGGAGTAGGTTTTAAAGCCCCTCTCCTAAATTTGGGGTTAGAAGCTTGAAACTGATTTTTCTCTGTGACCGACTTGGTTGCCAGAGTTTTATCTTAGAATCACTTTTTCATAGTAATAAAAGCATTTTAATGCTTCGCAATGTCCTGCAAAGTTGTAGAGCTTGATCAGAGCTTCAACTTGTCTCACAAGTTGCACGACGCTGGAAATGAAAAATAGCCCAAAAATTCAGTTTTCCCGCACCGACCCCCAAAACCCCAAGTTTAGGTTGGGGCGCAAAGATACCGCCCCTTTGAAAGATCAAAACAATAACATGAACTGCAGATCAGACTCCGAAACGATCTCTTGTATGAAATACTAAAAACATTTTTGACATAGGCAGTTTTCATACTGGTATGTACTGTAGACTTTTTGACCTTTTCCTCTTTTCCTCTCCTTAACGTCCTCTCTTCTGTAGCAAAAGGACCAGAACAAACAGTAGTAGTTTTTGACCAGTCGGCCGACTTCTGTCCCGTCTTTTTTTGGCGTCTACAAGTGGCATCTCTCGTTTTCGCGTATCGCCTGCTCCTAGGCTTCTCGAGTGGTCAGTTTCTAGTCGGACCATCACTTCAAACACTGTTTGCACCTTGTTCACACTTTGTATTTAAGCTACACTGAGGAAGGAGGACATCATTCTCTTTTCTCTTACAGCAATAACGAGTCTTTCAGTGATGATTACACTGTTGATAGCCTCGCTTGTGGTTGCCTCTTCGGCTCAACCCTGTCCTGGATGTGGTCTTCCATTCTTCTCTAATGTAAGTTCATACTTGACCATTTTTAACAGTTTTCAGTTCTTTGGACCAGCTCCTCCTCCTCCATTTTTCGGGCCTCCTCCTTGCCCTGGTTGCCCAATTCCAGGACCCCCTCCTTCCATTTTCTTCGCTCCTCCACCTCCTTGCGTCGGTTGCGCACCGCCTCCGCCTCCTCCGGTAATATTTTATTTCGTAATCGACACCAGAGCAATCTCTATATTCTCTTCGGATCTAACAGTCAAAACAATACAACAGTAAGAGCCCACAATTCAGGTCTTCTTCGCTCCTCCACCTCCCCCGCCTCCTCCTCCGGTCTTCTTCCAGCCTCCACCCCCACCTTGCGTCGGAATTTGCCCTCCACCTCCACCACCCCCGACTGTTTTCTTCGCTCCTCCTCCACCACCCTGCGTAGGACCCTGTCCTCCTCCGCCGGTGAGTAAAGTCTGTTAAAAAAAAGAACGCAACAGTAACCCATAAATGTTTCGCTTCGAGAACCACAAACCCCTGATTTTCAGGGTAAACTGCAACAATTCAAACCGATTTCTTGAATTTCTCAACAGTGAATTGGCGCGCTTAATGGGTTTGTGGTTCTCGAAGCGAAATATTTATGGGCTACTGTTGCGTTTTTTTTAAGACTTTGGTAGTTTCTTTTTGATTCATTATCCTATATAGTTCGCCTTCGCTCCCCCTCCCTGCGTTGGAGTCGCTTGTGCGCCACCGCCTCCACCACCAGTGAGTCTACAGAAAAAAATACAACAACATCTAGATATTCTTCGCTCCTCCTCCGCCACCAGTCCTTTTCGGTCAAGTTAGCTGCTGTTCCATCCAAGACTTTTCCTGTTGTGGACGATTGTTCCGTAAGCGATCGACTGATGAAAAGAAGAAGGAAGAGAAGAAGATCTAAAGATAGGCTGACAAAGCTGTCTGTACAAAATCCAGAAGAATCTCTATATTTAACTATTTAATGTTGTCTGCTGAATGAAAATCCTCTTTTAGTTTTCTTTAGTTTCTTAAACAAATATAAAATGGTTTTCATTTGGTCTAAATCTTGAGCAAAACAACAGATCACAGCGCGTGTTTGATAAGAGGCTCTCTCTTCTTTTCTTTTTCTTGAATCTTCTCCGGCAAGCTGGAACCTTTGGTTTCCGGCATAGAACATTGAAACATGAAGCTGTCGAGGAGGATCGAAGCAGCCAGGATTGTGTAAGGAACGACGTGTCGAGCACTCTGCAAAATGTTGCATCAGAAAAAGATAAGTAATGACTGACCAAAAGAAACACAAACGGAGCAGCGATGATGCCGAGTCGACTGAAGATCGACTTGAAAGAAACAGCCTGGTTTCGAAGGAGAGTCGGGAAGATTTCCATCGTGACGACACTTTTAGTAATGAAAACCTGAATTTCAAAAAGTAATATAGAGTCTTTTTCGTCTCACTTGAGTACTGAGTGAGGTTGCCATTATAGTTGCTACTCTAGTCACAGTTCTGTACTCTCCCTCCCATCCCAGCATGTAAACTATCGAGATCACTGCGATTGATATCCCTGTGAGTCCTTGGCAGATCACGTGAACGGTCTTTCTTCCGAGCCATTTGAATCTGAAGAAACTCTGACTGACATTGATGTTATATAGAAAAACCTATAATCAAGAAGGCCACATAAAATGTTGATGCTCCAACGGAAGATCCCAAGACTCAAAGAGTTAATGAAAATTGATCCGCTAAGCTTATCCAAATTGAAAGCTAGGGAATAGTTTGTCATTGCCGTGATAAATCTGAATATTTTTTTCCATATTTGACTCGCTTCACTGCTTGTTTACACTGTTACACGCTTATCAAACAGCTTTTTTCTCAGCTCTTTTCCACTCATATTTCAGTCTTATCGCACAGAAACTAGAAACTCGAAAGCTGACGTGTTTGAACTTACACTCCAAGAGAAATGACGCCCACGTAGAAGGTCATCGTCTTGTTCGTGAACAGTTGTAGGACATTCATCTTCTGCTTCTTCTCGTCTCGAGCATGTTGCGCCTAAAAATTCTATTTTTGATCACTGTTTTCCACGTTTTCGCAGGAATTTATGGCCGATATGGGGGAAACGAAACCAGGGAACAAAGCCGTCATGAAAGGGTCGTAAAAGCCACGAGGATTCACTGTTTCCCACTACTTTGTGATTGGAAGTTCCTGCTGTAGAAACTAATAGGCTGAAACATATAACTCATACTCAAAAATTTGACGGTTTTTGCAGTTCCCCTAATCTTCTACAGTGTATTTGAACAGCATCGGTCAATATACTCAAGGCTAAGTTCAGAATACGAGAGGGTGTCAAAATGCTCGTGCCATTAAACGTTGTCAATCTACGCTAATGAATCCGTTTAAAGTCCACAGTCATTCGATAGCCTCTCCGAAGTGAATTTCAAAACATACGTTGTTGAATTTCGCTCTGAACCCATACATACCGTTTTAAAAGGTGAGATTACTGTGAGATTGACAGTCTCTTAATCCATCTAGTGAAATCTCTTTCATCCTGTCTTTTGTGTACTCTGCCGTTGAGTCTTTTTGCATCGGCTCTAGTGGAGTACAACCCATGATGGTATTGGCAGAGAGTACACAGAGCAATGACTCGCGGATCAGCCGTATGATTCAGATTGTTCCCGCCCATGGCACAGAATAGCAGCTATAAAAAGGACCGTTCTACTGATAGTGCACACTTGTTCATTGCTCTCAAAGTCTTTTTTCCGAAAACTTGCTCAATTTGAATCTTCAGAATGTCGGATCACGGACACCATCACGACTCCCACGCCCATCACGATGACTATCACCATGCTGGAGATGGACATCATGAAGTTCATCATGCTGGAGATGACCACTGTCACAATGCAGCCCACCGTAAGTTTACAAAGTGTTTTGTTAGAATGATGAATTCAGATCACACTCACGATGGACACCACCACGATGAACACCAAACTCACCATCAGGCTGCTCACCACGATACCCATCACGACACCCACCACGATAGCCACCATCATTAAACGTCTCTTGTAAATAAAGTGTACCTGATATTCGAAATCGAGAAGTTTTTGAATCTCCAGTTGACGATCCTCGTCTTCTCCGTCTCTCGCCTGAATCTTTTCGAGAATTTCGCGTGCTTCACCAAGACGACCGTGTCCTATCAGCCATCGGGGTGACTCGTACACAAACCTACAGGACAGACTCTTTTCTTATAAAAAGACTTACCAATAGAAAAGGAAAGTTGGCGAACTGGCAATGATAATGTTGACCTGGAATGTTCTCCAATTTCCGGAGAAGTAGGCTGAAAACCTCATTTCATATATGCGTGGGTCTGCTTTACCTAAGATTGTAACCAAAATGTAATTTAGAGACCAGGCGATAATGGAGGAGACAGTGAAACGATGCTTTTTAGGAATCTGTTCTGTCATATAGACCAAGAATGTTCTGAACTTAATGTATCATAGAACAGACACGTTTACCCTATAAGACCTCCAGTAAAAGGACCCTGAAGCGACCTCAGAACGGTGAACCAGAAAAGACTTGGTGGGAAGGCACATGCTATTCCGAGAATTGATGAAAATAGGAAGGAAAGAGAGATAATTTACAAAGAAACCTGTATATTGCGAAAAACTTCAAACCCACTCTCAGTCTCCCAAACATGTCAGAAAGCATTCCACAGACAACCGTACCAAGCAATACTCCTGTCATTTGAATGGAGATACTTTGTTTGACTTGGGCTCCATCTTTACAATACAGTTCGAACTAAAGTTGCTTGTTTGACTCTTAACTTTGAACCGACACACCTCGACGTTTACACTTTTGAACTCGTAATCGACTACTTGTCGACAGTTGGTCAGTTGATCTGGACTGATTCCGGGAGCGCAGATGTTGGGAATTGTATAGTTCTCGCCAACGCAAGAAACTGTCGGAGCTGCTCCTGTAAACAGGATATTATGAGCCCGACAAATAGAAAAATACCTCCAAAAATCATGAAAACCATGTTTCCTGCTCCTTGCAGCAATACGAATTCGGAGAAGAGCATGACAAGAATTGCATATTTGCCCATTTTGGCGAGATCATCAAGAGTTTTGGTCTGTACAGGAGCCGAAAGTTCGTCGACGACGGGGACAGATTCTTCATCTTGTGCCAATTGGAGATAGGCACTGCTTTCGGTCATACCTAAAACAATCAAGATGTTATTACAATTAGACTTCTATAGGTCCACCAAATTTCAAAAGCATACTCTTTGACCTTTTCTAGAAAAAAAGAGAGAGACGTTGAAAGGGAAATACAATGCATTCTTACTACAAAATCATATAGAAACAGTGTTGTTACTAGAGAGTGTACGCATGCGAACGGTAACAAGGAAAGACTCCGAATCGGAGGTTTACTAAACCCCGGCGAGATTTCGTGACAAGCTTTGCATAATTTTCAGTCAGTAATCCTTCCCCAAGTTCAATGAAAAATGGCCAAAGTGCAAGGACAGGCCTATGCAGAGGGCGACGTTTCCTGGGAGACCACTCAATGGTCAGTTAGCTGACATTTTAATGTTCTAATTAGATTTGTCACACAAGTTGCGTGGGTAATGTTAGATGTAGACAAACGTCTAATTTAACATGTTTTACAGTTGTAGCCAGAACTGTTGTGAAGAGGAAGAGTTATACGAATATCACATTACGCCATTGTTTGCCCAAAAATGGCAGAAAGCGACCATGGGATATTCTAGAATAATCTATTCTTTTAAGGTTGAACCGTGTCTGTTTATGTGTAGCAGAGATGTGCGGGAATGGCCAAAAAAATTTCCGCGGGAATGCTTAGTCTCAAAAAAATTTCCCGCGTCCCGCGGGAGGGAATCTCGTGTCCACTTTTATTCCCGTGAGAAGCAGTTTTTCCCGCGGGAATGACGGGAATCACTGGAATTTTCTAAAAACGCTAATTTCGCTTATTTTCGTCGGGTTTTCGTTATGCAACTAACCTTCGCACTGATTTTCAACAAGCTGATAGTCAAAAAGGCAGTTCTAAGCCGATGACACAAAAACAAGGCATATTTGGACCAAAAAGTAGGTCCATCCTTGATTTTTGCTGACGAAAAACTCTAAAATCGTAAGATAAAAAGTCTGAATTTTCGCGCGGGAATCATAAAAATTCCCGCGGGAATGCACGGGAATTTTGCTGTCTAAAAATTATTCCCGCGTCCCGCGGGACGGGACTCCCGCGCTTATTTTTTTTCCCGCGTTCCCGCGGGAATAAGTTCTCGCACATCTCTGATGTGTAGCCTCGGAGCGGGCAAAGTGAAAAACGTTGGCGCGGGATCGAACCCGCGACGCTCGGGCAACAAGGCACTGGCATTGCGCTATTAATGCAAGTGTGCTTTGAGAACGTTCGCGAGAGATACGACGCTCGACGCTGGCCGGAAAGCTGCCAGTTATCCTAGACCAGACCGGCCTGTCTACTGCCTTACTTGTGAACATTATTTTGGATTTGCTGAACAAGTGTTAAAAACTCCTCTTCTGTAGTACTTCAAAGAGGAGGTGTCCCTTTTTGTGATGTGGGTCGAAAAGTTTCTTGTACAGGATCTTAAACTTGGGAAAACACGAGTCGTCGACAGCATCGTGGGAAGGAGGTGGTGAAGCCACGGAAGCATGGTTTGAACTGTCGTAGACATAGTTCAGGCACGCAGATTATCGACCTGAAAGCTGGATCCTTTTTTACTATATCTGTCCGAAAGATAAATTTGACGGTCCGAAATTACTTCACCGTCCGAAGTTCCACTCACAAGGGAACACATTTTCAGCATTTTACTTTTGCCATTATTTTGCCATTATAGCAATAAGAGACAAACCGGAATGCTGAACTATATTCTCTTTGGACGGATGAGGTAAAGAAAGTTACTTTACCTTGTCGTGTAAAAGCTGTTCAATATTGGTTTTTCGGTACGGATATGCCGACAACGAATCTTCAGTTGCGAAAGAGAGACCACGTCATTCGCTCATTCGTCATCTTCGGGTTCCGGGTTGACCTGTTATTTCACCACAACAGAAGAACGTTTGTTATTCGAAAAAGTGAAAATCTCACACATCAGATTTTAGATCCTATTCTTCAGTTTTTGCAGCCCCACTTGAGCAACCACCTGTTCGTAGTCTTATTTGATTCGCGCCTGTGGTTTGTAGCAAAGTTAACAATTAAGTTCTTCTCAAGCCAAAGTACGCCTCTTGTGATGGGTTAGTCGTGCTGTAAATGTCTATTAAAAGTTCTCGCAGGTGTGGAGTCATCTGCTCTCGTTTTTAGTCTCTGTCTCTTCCAAATGCTCGAGCTAATGAGCCGCTCCATTTCCCCGCCCAAATGGATGCCACCCTTTCCATTTTCGTCTAAAAGTGTCTCATCCCATTTGATTCTCTGAAAATTAGTGTCGATGACTCAAGGTTCTATGGTGAGAGGGAACAACTGTTTCCAAGGGTGTGTTTAGCGTTGTGACGTAGAACATTTCTATTTGAAGACTGCTCCTCAGTTTGACTTCTAATTGCATCTTGTTCGAATAGGGGTTCGCGAGCTGCTTACCTTTATGCCTCTGAACTTACAAATTTCTGTGTATTCCCCATTCTTATTCGAAAAGCCACTCCACAGAAACAGAGCTTTCTTATGTATCCGACTTGCATTTGTTGTCCACCCTCACTTTTCCACTGCCCAGATGCAAAACAATCTTGTCCTCTCGTATGGTATTTTTTTCGATTGGGTTTGATTTTTCCACTGTGATAGATAAAAACAGCTGAAATATATAAAACAAGGATAGTACCGCCCTTCCAGGGCTAAAGATTCCTTGTCTTCTCCTATCACTTCTTTCTCGGACCCTCAGTTCCAGTTTTCCTTCCGTTTTTCCTTGTCACTCTGCTTCAGTCACCCCCTGTCCCTCTCCCTCTCCTTATCCTCAATTAGAGTTTCAGACAGATACACAAACACAGACTTGGGAGCAATTTAAAACAGATGTGTAGCGCAATGTACCAACCAGCTCCCACCCCTTTAAGTCTCCGAACTCTGACGGATCTTTTGATCCCAAGTATGTTCTTCTTTGTTTACATTCTCGCGAGCCATGTGAGTGACCTCCCGAGGGTTCTTTGCAAAGGATGCACACTTTGCTGACCACACTTCCTGGCAGGACCTGTGCGAACAACATCACGTAACAAACAGTCGTATTTTTAGACAATTTCGAAATCGGTCAGCTTAGAGATCTGATCGCTTCTGAAGGCGGTTGTTCTCCTCCTAATTAACACCCTCAAGTCTTGCAGAATCAATAGGCAGGCGCATTTGTCAAAAGCTTTTCTTGAGGAAATGGATACTCACGGTCACTTTTTGCTCTTTCCAACCGTGAGAACATTCTCAGGTAATATCTGGTAATCCTGTGTTATTAACAGCAACAAATCCGCCTCCGTTCTGACCACTGAACCAACAATTCCTCCTATTCTAAACAAATATCATAATGTATAAAGATACACTTTTAGTCCGCCCTTTTGACGCAGACAATGTGACCCGTTCCCCTTTGTTGATCTTCAAAATACCTCAAGATACCTTGAAACAAAGGTTGATCGCTTAGTGGCGAGGTTTTGAATCAGTTTTACATACAAATTGACGCATTGTTCTCAAATTCTCTCAATGAATCAGCAGATCGTAGAAAAGACCAACAATCATATGAGTTTATTTGGCTTGTGTGTTCCTTATCACTCCCTATCGACCATTACCTTCCGACGTCAAATAAATGTCTTTTGGACGGAAGTTTTGGTCTTATAAACGTCTCTTACTCATACCGCGCTCATCATTCCTGTTTTCTGACGTACATTGCTCATCAATTCTTCTAATATAAACGTTTCTTTCTATCATTTCCGTCCAAAATATTTTGTTGTTTAGAACCCAAAATTCGAATGACAACAACTTTCAACAGTGATCCGTGTTGCAAGCTCGAGCTGATAATCAAGGCTGAACGTCTGAAGAGAAAAGATCTTTTGACGAAGAGCGACCCCGTCTGCATCGTCTATCAACTGTGTGGACGATTGACAGGAAATGGTCTGTTTCTTAGCTTGTCACCCCTTGTCTTTTCCCTCTGTACTCACACCTTGTGTCTTTTGTTGTTCACTCTAACTTTTGTTCCTTCATTAAAGGAAACCGAAACCATTCGTCAGGCGAAACCGAATGGCGAGAGGTCGGAAGAACTGAGAGGATTCGAAACACACAGGAGCCGGAATGGACAAAGCACATTGCCTTGGACTACTTTTTCGAAGAACGACAAACCTTGAAATTCGACATGTAAGCCGAACAGCTTTACCCAGAATAGTGACTTTTCAGCTGGGATTGGGATACCGAGGCCTTGAACACGGATCTTTCTGAGCATGACTTCTTGGGCAGTCTTGGACCGATCGAGTTAGCTGAGATTGTCTCAGCAGGAACATACTCGCGCGGACTGTAGGTTGGCGTGAATTATTAATATTTCGGCTATTAGTGGAGATAACGGTCGTGACGGTACTATTACCGTAATCCCCGAAGAGATCGACGAGGGTTCTCGCGAAGTTCTTCAGCTGAAAATGTCCGCCGAGAAGCTGGACCGAAAGGATTTCTTCGGATTAGGAAAAAGTGACCCCTACCTCCAATTCTACCGATACGAGGATAATGGAAGGCTAGTCCTGATAAAAAAGTTAGACCTTTCTTCTCTTTTTAGCAAAACAATGGTTCACAGGACAGAACACATCAAGAAGACGTGCAGCCCGAATTGGCAGATTTTCGAAGTCAGTTTGAGACTACTTTGTGGTGGAGACAAGACAAAGTGAGTCAATATATTTCTGGAATAGGACTTTTTAGAACAATCCACATTGAATGTTGGGACAATGACGACGATTCCATGTCAAGCCACGATTTCATTGGATCGTGTGAGGTCGTTGTTGAGGATCTGATAAAAAACCCAAACCTCACAAAACCGGTATTCTAATTTCTTGAAATTTTAAAATTACAATTTAAAGTTGGTCAATGTTAAGAAGGCGAAGAAGAGCAAGAGCTACAAAGATTCTGGAACGTTGATTTGTCACAGTCAATTGATTAATCTTCCAACCTTTGTTGACTTTATTACTGGAGGGTAAGATCAAAAACCAGTCACCACAAAATTTTGTTTCAGAACACAACTCGACTTTTCAGTCGCCATTGACTTTACTGCCTCGAATGGAAATCCTCTTCGAAGAGACTCGCTCCATTTTATTGCCGAATCCCGACCAAATCAGTACGAGATTGCGATCAAAGCCATTCTCGACATCTGTCAACATTACTGCAACAGCAAAGTTTTTGACGCTTACGGATTCGGAGCAAAAATGAGTGATGCGGGAAAGATGATTCCCATATTTTCATTGATGAGACCAAATGTGAGTAATACTCAACAAGCGAATATGTTTGCTTTAGCCAACCCTTCAAGATCCATCTGTTGCCGGGGTGGAAGGAGTCATGTTCGCTTACAAAAACTGTCTTCACAATGTCCGACTTCATGGGCCGACCAACTTTGCTCCAATCATCAATCAAGCAATGCGAGCTACTTGTGAAAAAGTGAAGAAAGAAGGGTCACGGTATCATGTGAGTTGGGGTTTACAGTAGTATCAAACTATCCAATTCAGATCCTTCTCATAATCACCGACGGCGAGATTTGTGACATGGAAAAGACCAAAAGAGCCATCATCGACGCCACTGGACATCCACTTTCCATCATCATCGTCGGTGTTGGTAACGACGAATTCGCGAAGATGGAAGAGTTGGATGGAGACAAGCAGCGTTTGTCTGTTGGTGGCAGAACCGCAGAGCGAGACATTGTGCAGGTAATTTTAGCAAACAGACGTTTGTAACCAATTGGTTCAGTTCGTAGCCTTGATGGACTTCATGTTTGCCAACAATGAGTACATCTCTGATGTGGTCATGGCCAAACTAGCCAAGGCTGTTCTGGCTGAAGTTCCTGATCAATTGACTTCTTACATGAGAAAACACAACATACAGCCCAGACCAGCTGACAATCCCTGGCCAAGGGACCGGGAAATCCTCTCCAACTACAACGCCTATTTCACGGGTTTTAGTCTTTTTATTTCTAAACACAACACTATTTAGGACCAGCTGGAGCTCCTCAGCAACCACCGGCCTATGGTCCAAATGGTCAAGCACCTCCTCCAATGGGAATCAGCATGCCGATGCAGCCTCCTCAACAGACCCAATATTCAGTTCAATCTTCTGCTCCGTACCCTCGTCCTTACCCCTATCAGCCGTATCCTTCTCAGGAAAATGGCCCAGTCGCTCCCCAGAGTCAGGGAAATGGTTTCCCTTACGGTGCTTACCAGGCTCAACAGGCTCCATTTAACTATCCGACCTACGTTCAGCCACCCCACCCGCAGCCTGTCCAGGTCACAGCTTCCGCTCCCCCTGTATCAGTCGATGATCTTCAGTTGGAGTTTGTCAACATAGGAGTCAAACCCTATCCTCCTCAAAATGGTCATCCATAACTCTTTTTATAGTTATTCGACCTCGTCTCAGGTATATTTAAGATCTCTTGTCCGCATTTTCCCCTCTTTGATCAGACTCATTTATAAACAAATTAATCTGTTGCTTGTTCTACGAGTCCAACCGAAAATTGAAACAAGTGTGCAAAAAATGTTGTTGGCTTTGGTAGTGGTTGACCCTACTTCAAAATGCATACGTCTGACCTGGTTTCTATCGGTTTCTATTTTGGATGATATCCAAATTGGGAAAAAATTGACTGAATCGACAGATTTTTTGAAACACGAAGTTCTCAAATGACAGTCCAAAAGTTATCTAACAATAATCAGAACTTCCTACCTCATCAATCCTTTGAACGCTGTAAAAACGTGTACATTTTCTAATCGCTTTCCTGACCTCTTCCTCCATAGAAATTTCTATGGAAGGGGCGGAGTCTTTCGCTCAGACGTTCACTTCATTTAGCTTAAAGCTTTCCCTTCTCTCATGCGCTCCTGCATTCACGTCGGATTTGTGAGTTTTCAAACTGAAAATTGAATGAAAGTTGGAACCAGGTTGGTGGGAATGGAGGTCATCACAGGAGAACGAAGAGTGCTGAACGAAGACATCCGAGCAAAAAGGAGAAGAGAATCAACTGGAACCTCACACCCAGAAGTTAGTGGTACAGTTTGTACATATTAGTCTTTTTTCTTTTCTTTAAAGTGATCTGTTACTTCATTGCCTTTTCTTTTCAGCCAGGTCACATTAGATTTCTATTCATAGTTGTGACGGGTATGAAGAGTAAAAAGAGCCCGGTAAACAATATCCAGTCACTGCAATTAATCTGTGTTCTCTTTTCACAATCGTACCGAGAGAAAAAGGCAAATGTTACAAAGCTACTGTCAGGAAGAAACGTTATGTATCTCTGATGTTTCAGACGAAGTGCCAAATAATTCGGCGTCCACAGTCCAATCTACTCCTCCACCAGAATCATCCATGACTCCCGCTCAGAATGGAGTAGAACGCAAACTTCCCCAAGTTCCTGTCTCATCTCCGTCTCCTTGCGTATTTTCCCCTTCTTCTTATGTGACGTACTTCGAGACTCGACATTTGAGCCCACGTAATCCTCAACATTACAGTTACAGTACCCCTGCATCACCGACTCCTTCCCGAAAGCTCCCTACTCCTCCGGCATATCAACATAGTGTTCTTCAGTCACACTTTCGCTATTGATAGTTGGCCAACGTGTATTCCAAACTTGTACCAGACTGAGAGCATGAACAAAATAGCACACTTTATTAGTCTATCTAACACAATAAATATTTTTTCTCCGGCAAGGACAAAAGATGTAAAAAAAGCGGAATGGCTGGTCAACAAGGTTGAGGCAAAAGGCTGTTGTGACCCGTACTTATGTTCTTCTCTTGGTCTTTTAAACGGAAATGGATCCCTCGCGGAAATCAGTCTTTCCAATGTGGACGTTGATCAAAGCACTCTTTCCATTCTTCGATTGTTCCAAAGCCTGCAAGTATAAATTATTCAGTGCAAATTCCAAGAGTCTATTGAGCAAAAAGGAAATGACTCACCTCATTGAGAATCTTTTCCGTATCGGAAACATTGCTGCCGTCAATCTGAGCTCCCCATCCACCAAGAGATTCCGAAACTTGATCATATCTCGTTCTTGCCAGATCCACGGCCACGTTGCTGTGGAACATTGGAATCTGTTCACGGGCAATCTGTGTCCAACAGGCGTCGTTTCCAACAATTCCTGAAAAATTCCACAATGAACAAAAGTAGCTGAACATACCAATAACAGGGAGCTTGTGGCGGGTAAATGTATCATACTCCATGAGCGAGTAGCCACAGGATCCATCTCCCCAAATGATGTAGACTGGTCTGTCTGGATGGACAACTTTGGCACCGAGAGCGAATCCACCAGCCACACCGAGAGTTCCAAAAGCTCCTGGATCGAGCCATTGGAGAGGACCACGAGGACGAACAATGTAGGCAGCCTGTTACTGGTAAATAACAAGAATATACTAAACCGACGTACCGAACCGACGAAATCACCTCCATCGGCGACAAGAATGGCGTTTTCCGGCAGATGCTTGTCGAAAGTGCCGAGGAAGTTGAGCGGATTCAAGAAGTTTCCACCAGCCTTGACTTCAACCATTTTCTTGGCATTGGCGGCCTCTTTGCCGTCTTCCTTCTCTCTCAGACTGGAGAGCCAATTCTCGTCAAATTTCAGATCTCCCTTCTGCAATCTCTGTGAAGTCTGAACCAAAGTAGAGGCGACATCAGCCTGGATCGACACATCGGCATTCCAAAAGGCCTTCTCATTCTGAAAAATGTTTTAGGATTCGAAAATAGAATGATTACCTTGGTTAACTGACTCTTGTTCCTGTTGATGGAGATAATCTTGGATTTTCTGGAAAGAACACGCCCATAGGAGAGACGGAAATCACAGACGGTTCCGGCCAAAATGGTCAAATCGGCATCCTTGAGAGCATCGCGTCTGTTCTGTCTCATCTGAAGAGGACTCTCCTTTCCGAGCAGACCGCGAGCCATTCCACCGAGATAGACAGGGATTCCAAGAGCCTTGATTGCTTCAACCAGTTGATCGGGTTTGACAGGAGGCAGAGTAGATTGACTTCCAATGAGCATGACGGGCTTCTTGGCCTGCTTGATGAGGCTCACCATTCGAGTGATTTCTTCGTGTTGAGGCATTGGAATCGAGGTCGGTAAGGGCATGATATCCTGACTAAGCCAAGCAGCTCCAAACTGACGCGCAACATGAACGCGAAGATAATGATTCAAGGCGTTCTAAAGAGAGACTAGAAAAGTGCTAAAAAATAAACAACTACCTGGATGAATCCTTTGGCATTGGGATTAAGCCCAACTTCTTTCATGACAAGATCGTAAGGATAAAGAACATCGACAGGGAATTCAACAAAAACTGGTCCTGGACATCCAGAAGTTGCTGCCTGGATAGCTTGTTTGAGAGTAGGGACAATGTCTCGAAGACGCTCAACACGAGCCACATATTTGCAGAGAGGGCGGAATAGAACCATCTGATCAATGTCCTACAGATTTAAAAAGTTAAAAAAAAAGAGTAAAAACCTGAAGAGCACCGCGTCCCTTGAGAAGAGTTGGAGCAGCTCCTCCGATGAGAAGAAGAGGACTCTCGGCCATTTGGGCATTCTTGACGGCAGTAATGGTGTTCGTCAGACCGGGACCGGCAGTCACAGCTGAAGATTTACACTATTTTCACAAACAAAAAGACTCACCAGCAACTCCGATGGACTGACGGAGACGAGCAACGGCATCGGCTGCAAAGACGGCAGTAACCTCGTGACGAGTGTCGATGATTTTGATTCCGAGTTTCTCAGAAGCCACCAGAATGGGCGAGATGTGTCCGCCACAAAGAACGAAGATCTCTTTGACATCGTGCGATTTCAACACAGAGGCGACGAGTTCTCCTCCATGGCGTTTTGATGTCTCATCAACCTATAGACTCTGAGAATTGAGAGAATCTTTATCACCTGGAAGATGTTGGAGACGGGATGTTGGCCATTTCCGCTGAAGAGACCTCTGAAGACAGCCTGGAGCTCCTCGATCGATCTGATGTCCAAAAGTTTCCAAATGAAACCCAGGATGATCACGAACAGAATGAGGAAAATCATCCTAAATTTGACATTGTTTGCAGAAATGAATAATTGGGGGAGAACCAAAAGTACGCAACAGAGCTGTTCAATGCAACGCAAACCAATGAGACGTCTGTTTATGTGAATGTTTGATGAAAAACCGCATGAAATCGATAGATTGTCAGAACTGATCAGTGCAATAGATGCGATTGCAAAAGAGAACAATGACTTGGAACGTGGTGCGATAAGGCTGTTGGAGGCAAAGTCCATTCGGACATAAAATGTAGCAGAAAGATAAAAAGACTTGTTTACGACTCTATTAGGTCGAAAATGACCTCGTTTTTTAGGGTTTACGAAGAGGAGTGAACTTTTTTGTTTGCAACGAGATACAAATTGAGGGAGCGGTCAGAACTGGTTTTGGAAGGGGCACATCCAATGCATTGCGGGCCGCGGGTCTTATCGCAACACATGGATGAAAGCAAAAAGTCGTACGAGAGTTGCGACCTTTGGATTGGTAGTGTAGGAAGCAGAGTACGAAAACAAGTGGTTGGAAGAATTCGAGCAAAAATTAAACAATTACCTGGCAAACAGCAAATTAATCAAGTGTTTTCACTTTTCGTCAATTGAAAAAGTTAAAATTTTTTATTTAACAAAGGAAAACTTTTTATTGCTTTTGACTATTTGTTTGCTTTTGAGATGTTTCTAGTAGTATTAATTGTTGCTGACTGGTCCAACTGTCAAAGTTTCCACTTTTCAATATAGACCGGAAGAAATATTCTAAACCAACTTCTCGAATGACAATACCAATAATGGTTTCAGCAGAATCTCTCGGACACGAATGAAAGTCTTTCGTCTGCTGGCACAAGTCTTGCCACCGGACAGAGCGGTTTTCCGTCTGCTAAGGCTTCTCGGCCAAGGCGTCTAGGGGAACGTCTATCTGGATGTCAAGAACCATCGCTGGGTGTAAAAGTGGAGCCGAACAAGACCAGCATAGTCAATCTGAAAGTGGCTGTTTGGAGGTGCTGAACAAGACCGGAGTTTCTGTCAGCTTGTCGAAAACGGAGTCAAAAAATCATCTATTCCTTCGTCGTCATGACGCTTCTAGACATCTACAGTCTGCAAAGTGAGGAGCCCAGGAAGAAGTTCACCATGGCCAGAACTCTTCACGTCGCTAAACAGGCTCTCCAGGCTCTGGAATAGCCGCACGACTGTGTCTTCTACAACTCCATGAAAGTCGTCAAAAGTTAGCATCAACACGTTTTCCAAGAATGCGAGTGTGAAATCCGATGATATCGTGTGCAAGAATCGAGTTCGCACTTTATCGCGCAGTGGTTTTTTGCCGATGAGTGTTGAACTTTCGAGATGTTTTCTACATGATAAGTTCCGGGTCATTTTTATGCCTCACTTGAGCCAAATTACTGGAAAGTAAGAGAGAGTGAACGTTATCGATGATAAAAAGTTTCAAACAGAACGAATAGTATAGTTACTTTGAAAGAGGACCGAGAAATTGTAAGTGCAACGAGTATAGTAAAAATCTGTTTTGTTAACAAAGATAACAGTCTTGTATGAAGTAAATCGCAAAGAATACGTCGCTGAAAGCTTCAGCATTTGGCTCATCCTCTCGCGGGTCATTAGTACCCAACAGATCTAATCTGCCTGGATCTTCATACATAAGAGAGTTCGGCGGTCACTTCATCTTTCGCATCGCTGGATTTAATGCCGCTAAAGTTGACTACCGTCCCAAATATGCTTTTCTTATTGTTAATTCTCCTCAAAACGGATCTGTCTGGCGCTTGTATGAGAACATCCGACACAACCACTCCGACAACTACTGCTGCTACTTCTAGTAAATACTCCGTTTCCGAATAAACCACCCTAATTTCAGCCTGTACCGGATGTATGGCTAGTGCCGTAAACTTGGCAGCGGAAGATCCCACAAGTGCTGACAGTCATGCTCCTACTGCTGCGTATGCGTTTTATTAAACAAAACAATTTTCTTTCCAGACCAGGAACACTTCAAGGCGGCTGTTCGACGTTGGTTATAACGTGTACTCCGATCAACAACAATCCACTCAGTCTTCTTACATTTCAAAATGGACTTGGAGGACCGCCACCTGGAAACGTGAACAAGTCTATAGAGTTTCAAAATTATAATGTTTCAGCCAGCGACAGCCACTCTGGTCTGCAACTCAATGAATCAGTGGACTTATTCGGGTTTCATGGCTGGCCAGCCAACTACGGTAATAACAGATGCTTTCTGTTTAGGATAATTGTATTTCTCCAGTTCAAATTTATTTGTGCTTTGACACGATCTAATAAATGTTTCAAGCCTTAGATAGTTCAAACTGGAATTAAACGACATTTGTAAACTTTCTCTGAAAATAGTGGTAATATACCTCAGCAAGTTTGCACATTCAGAAAAGACTCTTTTTGCCTGACTAGACATGACCCACAACGCTCACTTTCTGCTAAAAACTAGTCGCTACTTTCTCGCTAATGGACGATAAGGCTTCTCTCAGTTTCAGATCCAGTTGTAAGTAGGGTAATTCGAGCTTTCTTTTCGGCTTTCTGATAACACTTTGTATTTTCGACGAAGTTCGGCTTTTCCCCTATCGGTCAAACTCCTGTCGGTCGAAATTTTAGTCCGTTAAAAGATACGAGCGGTCTTTCAATCGGTTTTGCGTATAAAACAGCGCTTAACGTGGTCATTTCTTCGCTCTTTGTTCTGTTCCTGCTGACAAAAACATCTTGTTTCAGAAATGTTTCATCTTTTTCTTTTACTCTCAGCCCTTGTCCCTAATGCAAGTTCGTGCGCGGCAACGTCTGGCGGAGGCACTGTAACTACTACAGCAGCTACGACCTGTAATTTTCTTTTTCTTTTTTTACCCCTTGCTTTCAGCATGTACTGGCTGTACAGCGAACTCGGTCAATTTGGCTGCTGAAAATCCAAACGACGCGAATTCTCATGCTCCGACTGCTGCGTAATTTCTCTTGTAATTATTTGTGAATGAGGACAATTCAGAGCGGGAACACTTCAAGGAGGCTGTAGTACATTGGTTATCACCTGTACTCCCATAAACAACAATCCCGAGAGTTTGCTGACTTTCCAAAATGGGCTGGGTGGACCTCTTCAAGGCAATGTAAGTTCTCTTTACATGTACCTTCTCTTATTCGTAGATAGTGTGTAAAAAGTTTGAAGTAATTGTGAAAAGAGATTTAGCCTTTGGAAATACTAGCAGAACCGGGGCGGTATCTTTGCGCCTCTAAACTTGGGGTTTTGGGGCTCGGCGCAGGAAATTTAAATTTTCCGGCTCTCGTTTGCATTTTTCAGTTTTGTCCAAGTGAGCAAAGTTGTAGCCTTGATCAAGCTCTACAACTTTGCAGAAAATTGCGAAAGCGTAATATTCGCTTCAAAAGACTTGAAAATTCTTCAAACATTTGCGAAGAAACATAATGGTTAGGACCAACATGCTTTGTCAGATTCACTTTCCCGAAACGATTGTTGCTTTCGCTCGACAACCAAGATCCGATCCGAGAACTCATTGGCGTTGATCTTCATCTTTCTCCGCATTGAGCGCTTATTCGATTTTTTTTAATGAGAACCGGCTAAAAACTAGTCTTTTTAGCCATCAACAGCCACTCTCGTCTGCAATACGATGAATCAGTGGGTATACACGAATATGGGCATCTCGACGGTGATAACAGACGCCTTCTGCCTTGGATAATCTATTTTCTTGAGACAGAAACTACTAATAAATATCGTTGTTCCCTTGTATGAAACTGATATTTTCAAAGCATAGAACGGGAATCGTTCGAGTTCAAAGACTGGTTCGGGCGGAGTTCCAAGATCGAAAACCTAGTCTCCGACAAGAATCGGCACACATTAGTCCCGAAACCTGTGCGGGAAAGATAATAATTAAGAATACGGCCACTTTTTAAAAGAGGTAGGCCTGTTAATTGGAAAGGATTAATGACCATTTTCTTCTACCGTGACTGGTAGTTAAACGGATTTAAAAGTGCTCTAAGAGAGCAATTTCGTGAATCAGTCAAAAACATAAGATGTTAATCAGCGCCAATTACTTACTCACTAACTCACTGGCGGAACGACAACGATGCCATACAATGAGACGTCTCTTTTTACCGTCTATCCAACGGAGCTGGCTGCTTTGACCATCTTCATTGTGAGTTTAAAGAGTGACAGGAATCATGAAGAAATCTAGATCGGACTAATTGGTCTCTGTGCCAACCTGATTGTTGCAATTTTTACGAGTCGTCTAAAATCTATGAACAATCCTTTCGGTAGTCTGACTGCCAGTCAGTCTGTAGCCGAATCTGTCATCTGTTTCTGTTTTACCTTTTATGTCGCTCCAATGATGTTTTTGTGAGTGCATTTCGTTTCCGTTTGTAATCAAGAATTAGCGAACATGAAAAGTTGCGCGACTTTGCCCACAACATCGGATTTGTTCTCCTGGTCTGCTACGACATCTGTATCTGGTCTCATCTTTTTATCGCATTGAACCGAGTGGTCGCCATCGCAGTGCCGATCAAATATGAAAAAGTGTTCAGGTAATTTCGTTGTCTCCGATTTCTAACATCATTTGTAGCAAACGAAACACCCGGATCTGTATAATCTCGTCTTGGACAATTGCAATCAGCACTGCCTTCGTCTTGTTTAAAATGCGTATGTCTAACAATAAGGCAAAACACCGAAAAAGATTGATCTCTGTTCAATTAGTTTCTTATCTATTATGAGTCCTTCTTGATTGGCCTTTTTTTGCAACAATATCTGTGTTATCGGAAGTTTACAGCTCCAAAAGAGCAAGATTTCAGATCCCTGTGACCTATATTGGTCTCCTCAATATTGGGCTTTCGTATTCCCTCAAACGGAGGTTTACTTCCTAGTTGAAAGATATCGAAGGTGTGTTCAGATCTGCAACTTCATTTCCTGGAATTTGGACTTTTACAAGGACATTTCAATCGTGGCTCTAATTGCAGGTCTTGACTCGTTCGCCATTTTCCATGTTCACAAGACTTCTAGAACGGTAACTTTGACTGATAGCAGTTGAGACTCTTTTTAGGCTGCTATTATTGCTACCTCCTCCCAAGATCGTCGTCAGATGGAAGTCAATTTCCTTCGACAGGCCGTCCTTCAGGGAGTCCTCTTTGGGGTTGAACTCTTCCTTTATTTCATTCTCGCATGGGAGTTCAATTCTCGCTTTATCATCTGGACTTTCACTACTGTAGCTTGGGTAACGATTCACGCCTCGGATGGGTAAGCACTTTATCAACCAGAAAACACAGACTCAGATTGATAATCATATTCTCGAATCGCGAGTTCCGCAAGCTGTTAGTCAGTCCTTTGAGAACACTAAGTAGGTTCTGTCTCCTTCCATAAAACGTTTAAATTTACAGAAATTGCAAACAACAATGTGAGCAGTAGCAGCATGGACAACCAGCTACCGCCAGTTCGAACATCTCGTCAAATGGAACAGTGACTCAAAACACAGAAAATTCAAAGAAACAATGTTTTTAGCAATGCTAATATTCTGTTACGTAGTGTATCCTCTTTTAGGTAAAACGCTAAGGTTATCCGAACTTTTCACCCCAAAACGGAAATGCAGAACGCATTGAGCCTAAAATCGCTTCGACCCTCCATATCTCGGTCATTACTGAATCAATTCCTATTTTCCAAAATGTTCGAAAGATTTTGATGAGCTCTACAAAATTGTAGAATGTTGTGAAAACTGAATTTGTTTGTCTTACATGAGATCGGATGCTTTGAAGTTAATGTGTCGTCGATGTATTGATCCGCGACCTTTTCACGTTCTAGAAGTCCTTTTTTAGAAGTCGATTTAGAATTTTTTAGCAATCGGGGACCCTAGGGCTAGTCGACTCAACCCCTACCATGTTTAGCCAAAAACGTTGTAACTTAGCTGAATTTTTGGGAGAAGATAGCCCAAAAAAGTAGCAATAAGCTCCAACAAGGCAATTTTCAATATCAAATATAAAAAATTTGGCGACCCAATGTGCAAATATTTAGTTTTATTGTTTGAAGGCTAAAAGGAGAAAGAAGTTCTGAAGGTTAGACACAGAAACTGTCCTTCAAAATATACATCGTCTCTTTTACTGCCATTTCCTGTTCTCTTTTCTCAAGAAACAAAGCCAAGATCTAAACTTTATGTCAAGTAGTCTCGTTCTTTGTATCGGGATAAGTCTCAACACAAGTTTGTTACTGGTTTTTTGTGTGTTGCGCGAGAACCCCAGATGCCATCTCAAGTTGTATAAAACGTCGGCGGAAGAGACAAGAACAATACGCAATGCGAGTCGCCTACTTCCTCATATTCATTCTCACTGGTAACACTCAATATTCCGATTTGAAATTATTTCAGGAGTTTTCTCTGTGAAATGGTGGGGAGAGAGCAACAATCAGCCCCCGTAAGTTCAACTGCGTTCCTTCCCCCTAAAAACTGCTAATCGCTAGGCAAATGTTAAGATTGTAACATTTACTGAAGAGTGCACAAAACTTTAAAACTTTATTTGCAAGAATGAATCTCAGGTTTCAGCCCTACACCCAAACACAACGTATTTTATCCGCGGTATGCTGGAGGCTGGCGACCTCGTGCCTATCCCGTTTTCCCCTATCAGTTCTACTACAGTAGGTGTACGTTTTTTATCAATTAAACCAGCTCAGACACACCTTATCCTTACACTAATTGAGTGCAGTTATTCACGTCTTCATCACGGGCAGATGCTATTTATTTATGACATCGATAATGAACTTTCTTTTGAAAATCTGTTCTCAGAGTCCATTTAATCCAATGAAAGGGGTCAGTAATTGAAGTGTTCTGTAGGATCATCTGCCGTTTCACGATGAAATGTTGCGTGACAAGAATTCGCTTGACAACATTACGAGTTAAACTTGAAGTGATTCAAGTCTTACTGTAACTAATTTCCACAGTAAAGCGTGGGAGCAACTCTCCGGTTCGTGTAAATTCAAAATAGGTTAGAAATCGCGGTAGTCTCATCAAGAAGTTTTCTCGTAAACATGGATAATCCCTTCTTGGGTATTTAAGTCGGAGGCAGCGTTAAGCTCGGTACTTTAACAGACTACGGTAGTCTCGTCACCAGCTGAAAATTGTTTGCAGTATTGTTCTCGAAGGATGTCTCTGATCGAAGTCGCTGCAGTCCTTCAAGAAGTTATCATCGGTGCTGGAGTATTCCTCAATTCTTTGCTTATTTACGTGATCATCCGCCACACAAACATGAGTGTCGGATTCTACAAATGGCTGATGGCATCTTTTGCTTTTTACGAATTACTTTATGGCCTGGCAGCGATGTGTGTAGTTCCTGTCAGTTAGAATACGTGCTTTTTTATCATTTGCTTCAGATCCACTTTGTGGCTTTCCGTTCCTGGATCGCCTTCTCTTACCACGGACCCTTTTCTTTCACTTCGATGGGAAAAGAGATTACCAGTTTGTATTGTAAGTCAAATTCAAGTTGTTTTGAAGACATTATCGTCTAGGTATGCTCTATGGGTCTTGGCTTGTATTCGTTCTTTGCAATTACATTTATAGGTATCTGACGCTTTGCAAGTAAGCTTGTTTATGATATATCAAAATGTTGAATTCAGACATCATTGGCTCGGATACATTTCCGGAAATCTATGGCTAAAGATCCTTCTCTTTTTTATGTTTGTCACTTTTCTCTGTGGAACGACTTTCTGTGCCTATTACTCGTGTAGGGTACACGAACCGACCGAGGAAGCACTGAACTACATTCACGAGAGTTTTGGAGTGGACACGGAAAACATGAGTTACATCATGGTCAGAGTACAGGTTGTTCTTATTTGCTACAAAGTGAAAGACACAACATTAGGACCCCGTAACAGGAGAAGTTTCAACGTCCGGAATTGTCTCGATTATTATCCACATAGTCTTCTTATTGTCATGGCTCACAGCTATCGGTTTCTGCAGTTGCGAGATCTACAGAAGTTTGAACAAACTTCAAAACATCAGAGACTCTTACAATAAGGGGAAGATTGTTCTAGAGAAACAACTCTTTCTCGTCCTCATCCTTCAGGCGAATGAGTCTGGCTTGAAGGTAATACATTTCTTTCAGACTGTGATCCCATTGCTTTTCTGCGGTGTTCCTTCAATCATCCATTTCACGTTCGCTCTCTGGGATACTACGGCTTTCTTCAGTCCGCTTACTCCATTTTTCACCTTCTTCAGCTCGATTCCCAAACTGTTGGATCCACTGGTAGCACTGCTCTTCATAAAATCTTACCGATGTGCTGTCAAACGCATAATTGGTAAACTGCGCAAAATATTACAATTTTTTCGGATTCTAGGACTGGCGAACATCACTTCCGTTCACACAATAGAACAACCTGCTACAGGTTCAAACCAAATAAGCACTCCTCGACACTGAAAATATACTGTTCGAATAATGTTAGTGATGTATTTGTAGATAGAATGCTTGTAAATGTATAAAACAAGATCGATTTTACGAAGAAAGAAATAAAAATCGCGATAAGCCGCACTTGTAGTCGCCTCCTCGTGTCGATAAGCCGTGTTCTTCCGTCGGGAATGAGGCTTCTGCTTGTAGCCGTGGTACTCATTCTATCGCCAGGTTTTCTCGAGATCTGAAAGAGTTAATACAGTTTTAGGAGGCTGGGCAGCAAGCTATTTCAGCGAAGGTCATTTAGATTCCATTTCGGCAGAAGATGCCTCCAGTTTGGATCACGAATCTTTCATCTCGATGGAGAATCGAATCAGACTGGCATTTGACACTGTTTTCGGTCTGAACGCAGAAGAATTCGTTTTGGACTCTTTTGTGTAAGATTTCATTTTTGACAAATAACGAATCTGCAGAATACATGCTAAAGAATCATCTCGCCCATCGGCCATTTTTCAAGTCTATTTTTCCTGCAATTTTGACCGGAAAGAAATTCTTCAAAAAGTAGCGACAACGCCCTCTGTGACAATCTTTTATCTCCAAGAGATAGGTAACTTCCGGTCAATAAATTCGTTTTACTGGGGGTAAAGAATAGAAAGAAATCTTAGATGATCTGCCTCGACGATCCAGTCTTTTCTCGAAATTCGATGCTGTCAATCAATGTTCAAATGGCGGAATCCTGATGCCAAACAGCACTTGTGCCTGTCCGGCATTCTATTCTGGGTCGATGTGCGAAAATATCAAGTGAATCACTTTGATCATCTGTGAACTTTAACTAATTGCAGCTGTCTACATCAGGGAATTTCCGAGAAGGGAAAGTGCTACTGTCCACCCGGGGTTTATGCCATGAACTGTGAACCAAGTAATCTTTAACCATTAGAAGAATATAATTTGTTCAGGATCATGTCTTCCGGCTGTTCAGAACACCTTGGACATTTCCAAACAAACTCTTATGCTTGTTCTTAACACGAAAACTTCAATGGCTTACATTCTCAACTACTTAATCACAAACATTGGTTCGGCTCTCGCAAACACAAACTACTACAACTTTATTTTGACCACTTACGTCTCTGGAAGTTTGTTATTCTCTGGTATAAAAAAGTAAACTTGTTCAGCAAACTACAACTACATGAAAAGCAATTATTTCGCCAATGCCGCGGATTTGCAAAACTATCTTCTGGGAAGTGTTTATGTTTCCGACGGGGTTGATGTTCAGCCAACGAATCGGGCCATTCTTCAAACTCAGAGTTTGTGAGTGTTTCTTGAAGTTTAGAGAGAAAACCTGAATCTTCAGCACGGGAAAAATGAGGGCTTTCTCGAATGTTTTCGTTTTCACCGACTCTTTGGACAGTGAAGCTGAAGGAAACAACTATGTCCTCTCCGACAATACAACTGAAAACAGTCTGATTCTCAAAACCATTGCATGGAGGAATAAGGTAAAACTTCTAAGTCTGTCACTGAAATGTTTTTTTTAGATTGTTTACTTATTGAGTCAGTCTAAAACCAGTCCTTTAACCGTCGGTGATGCGTATGCTAGTTATCGTCGCGTGTCTCAATCCACTCTGGGAGACATTCTCAGTTACGACGTCGCTGAAATTTCCAAGGTAATCCGTAGCTTCTTTCATACTTTGCTTTCAATTTAGTTCTTAAATACATTTTTCACCTACTATCAAAACGTGGAAGTCACAGATGCCATTTATTCGAACACTAACAACAGAACATATGACCTCCGGTCCGACGACACAAATACACCGGTTAACATTCTTGTTACCGTTGAACCTAACGGAATCCGTAAGAGTGGTTTATCGAAGAACTAATGACGTTTCAGTGCCTTCTATTTCGGCCAATTTGCTAAACATTGTGACGAGTGGATCACGTTTTATGGTACAAATAATTTGAAAAAAAAAACATTCATTCCATTCAGTTAATATCTGTCGGCAGTACTATCAGTCCAAGTGTTGGAATCACGACAAACGGTTCTCCCTGGTCCCTCAAAACTTACATAAATTCTCCGAACAGCGCTCTGGTTTCCTACACTTCGGATCCAAATGTGGACGTCGGGGATGCTTTTGTTTCTGCTGGCAAGCAGCTTTAATCCTCGCAGAAAAGATAATTTTAGACCTTTACAACCTGGTGACAGCAGCAAACTTGAACATTCCAGAGCAAACAGTATCGGTTTATTGGAAAGACGTCACTACTTCCGATATCACAACTTCCTTCACCTTTTTGAGCACAAGAAGTCAAGAATGTTCCTTTTCGCTGACTTCAACGAACACTAATCGATGTACTCGAGGACCGTTTCTGTAAGCAATTGTCGGATGAAAATGGACCCGTTTTCAGCCAGGAAGTTCGGTTCAATGGAATCGGTGGAGCCAAATACCGCCTGTTACCGGGATACTGCGTTGGTTTAGGTAGATTGAAAGTGTTTTGGTTGAAAATCTTTCAGACGAACACAGTCCTCAGGCTTTCGTTTGTTTGAATGGTGGAGCTAACAACATGGGCAGAACTTGTAATTGTTCAACGGGATATACTGGCGATCATTGCGAAGTACCTGTTTGTCAGAATGGAGGTTCTGTCAATCCTTTCCCCGGAAATGGTCGAGGAAAGTGTAGTTGTCCTACTGGATATAGCGGTGATCTGTGCGATGTTTGTACGTTAACTTCTGTTATCTAACAAAATGTATGATAGTGAGCTGTCCGTTTACGGCTGGAATTAGTTTTGACAACACGAAGAGATCCTTCGGAATGGTCATGCAAACATCAATGTCTCAAGCTCAGGTATTCTCCTTTTATATTCTCAGAGTGGTTGATTTAGTGGTCCAGTTCGATCAAAACTGGATTGAATTCAATGTTGGGAATGTTAACTGGAGATGACTCCTTCAAGCAGTATGTTCTCACTACTGTAAATGCTCCAGTTCAGAACGGTAGAAGTTAAATTGTGCAGAAAACAATCTTTCAGGCCAGAACAAATCTGTGTGGTCCAGTAAGTCTTACCCAGACTCGACCTCATTCCTCTCAGCAGTTAGCAACGTCAACTACTTGTTTGTTTGCCATAAATTTCTTTTTGAACCTATTTAGAGCAACGAACGCAAAAACACTCGACACGTTTTCGGCACTCACCTCGGCTATGATGTCCACTACAAATGACCGCTCCAGCATTTTTCTCTTTGTAGATTCTCCTCCTTCTGGGACTACCAGTGCCATGGACATTATGTAAGGGTATTCTAACTTTTAAACAAACGTTGAACTCTAGATGGTATGCAATTACTCATCAGTTCGAGATCAGTATCGTTGTTACTCCTCCCTATAACATGTCCGACTTGTGTCTGTCTTCCGCTTACATTGCTCCATATCTGACAATTGTCCAGAAAACTGGCGGAGTCATTTACAATCTTTGTTCGCAGTACACACCTAATGGAATGGATCCAATAGTCCAAGTAGGTGGCTCATTTTCAATAACAAAGAGCTCTTCAGTTCTTCCAAGAGTTTGGAACTACCCATCACCATACAGAGAACATTGCCGAAACTTTCTCGCCTTCTTGTCGGGCAGAATCAAAATTAAATTTTTTCATTGATGATCCAACATCCGAAACCTTCTTGATCGTAAACAGCGGTTTGTTCTTACATCTTTGAATTTTTAATAAGAGAGGATTACAGATGCCACACAAAACTTTACCGTTGTTTTCGTGAATAACGATATGTCCGGCAGTTCCAATCTTTCTCCGGTCAGCAGTACTCCTTTCATAGCAGTCTACAAATTGCCGCTTTACATGCAAAACAAAAATGGGTATGTTGATATTCTAATTTGCAGCGAAAAATATCAGATATCAAATCACAGTAACTGAAGGACAAGGCAGTTCATATGGGGGATGTTTCGTCAAGATAACTTCGAAAACTACCGTAGCAGCATATATCGGCTTTTCGTTGGATCCGTCTCAAGATGTTCATACCCAGGTTTTGAATTATGGTAAAATTCAGTTTGTAGAGGAAATACTGATTTACAGCATCGAAACTATTCCCAGTAGTTCACATCAGCACGTCGATGGACGGAATTGTCTATGTCGACGCAACTGATGATCAATCCAGTCTGCATTACTTGTGAGTTTTCAAGAAAGAATTTTGTTTAAAAACATCCAGCTCGTCCGATGTCAAGAGAACCAACAGCTGCAGCTACGAGAGCTACCTTCAGGATCCTTTAATCTGTGATTCGCTTTATGGAACATTCATTGCTAGCGTAAGAACACAAATACTGTGATATGAATGAATTAGGTAAAAACTGTCACACCAGCTGGTGCGAAAATACAGAGATCTCGAAGGTCTTTCTGCTATCTCCAACAAGAACAATGTCTGAATGGAGGGTATTGTAAGTTACATTTGGTGTTTGCAAAGAACTACCAGATTTAAATGGGAAGTGTTTGTGTCCGACTGGTCAATATCAGGGACAATATTGTGAGTACCCAATGTGTCAGAATGGGGCAGAACTCCGCGATTATCAGTGTATCTGCGGAGGTACAAGAAAAGGTGATCTTTGTCAATTTGGTAAGGCGTTTTAAAATAATAATTAATGCAATTCTAGAAACATGTTCAAATTTTAATTATATGGAAGACACTGATCCGAGAGAATTTGACTACAGACAGATCACCTTCGTCGTGAACACTAACGCTGACCAACTTCTTACTCAAACATATGTTAGCAGTTGGCTTCAAAACTTTGTCGATACTGTTGATACCGGGCTGAACAAGCTCTTTTCTCTCGTCGTTTTTGATGCTAGCAGTGCGTTTTTGTAGAAATCAACTGATTAGAAACATTAGATGTCTACGACGTGGCAACTACCGTCGACAAAGATACCTTCGTTCAAATCTTTCAGACAACGATCACCAATAGTTCTTGGACAACTGCTACTAGTACAAAGTCAATTGATGCATTGACTGAGGTAGTACCTCTCAGAAATATAATTTCTGTTTCAGGCATACAAAATTAACATTGATCCTCCATCTATAATATATCTCTTTACTGGAACCACAGCTTCTTCATTAACATCGACCACCCAACAAGCTATTCTTCGTCAAAAACAAGGAACACAAGTGGGTTTGGATTGACTCTCGAATATTTCAATCTAGGTAAACGTAATCTACACGCCACAGGGACAAGCGAATCCAGGTCGTCCCTCTGGAACTTACGACACATATCTGAACATTGCCGTCAAGCAGTCTGGTGGACGGATCTGGCCACTAACACAAAATGCTCTTAGTCAGGTAAAAAGTTCATTTTTTCGGCTCAATTTCAAATTCAGCTCCAAGGACCACTCGCAGCCACAACTTCCGAGGATGCCTTGATTTTTGACGATGCTCAGTCTGATTGTTCACAGGGAGTTTCTTTCCCCTTCATATTAGATGATCACTACTCGACTGTTTACTTTGAAATCAGTGGAAATGGTGTTTCCCTTGCGAACAATATTAAAGTTTACCAGTCAAACGGAAATTTGCTAACAGACTCGAAGCTGAGCAGCAAATTTGGAGACAGTTCCCTTTTGTTGATTTCTTCCGGTGTGAATTCTCTTTCAGTTTCAATACTTTTTTTTAGATTATCAACCTAACAATAGTGGAAACTGGTCAGTTGCGGTAACTACAACAACCGGAAGCTGTTATGTGCAAGTTCGAACAAAGTCGTCTCTCCGTCTTCTTCCTGGATTCACCTCTGATCAAAACAACGACTTTGTTAACGAGTTGCCATTCAGTCAATATGGTCTGTTGGTCCTTAATCAGAAATAGTTCTCAGGAACGAACAAATCGGCATACATTACTTTCCGAGCGGTTGATAACTCTGTGGATTTTTACGAAGTCGTCTTGGATCGAGTTGAGATTTGGTCTGGCGACTACGACAAGCCGTGGTCGGGACGAGCTCTTCTTCAAACTCTTAACATCAGAATGAGAGACAATTTAGGCTGTGCTTACCAGTTTGTTTCGGATCTCTGGAATGTCTTTTCTTTTACATTTCGTTCAAAAAAATTCAATTCAGATGAACACATCCAACTATCAAAAATTTGTGCTGTTTGGAACAGACACGAATGGAAAACAGTTTCAACGGACCTTCTTCTATATGATGAGAGCACTAACAAGTACGTTTTGACTTTAAACATTTAATTACCATTAACAGACAAATCAATGACTTGTCAAAATGGAACTCGCAATGCTAACGGCGAATGCATTTGTAGTTCACATTTTACGGGAGATACTTGTATGGACCGACTTTGCCAAAATGGAGGTAGTCAATCTTATGGACTTTGTGTCTGTCCAAATGGATATTTTGGTGACTACTGTCAGAACTGTGAGATTTATTCGAAGAGCTATATAATTGAGTAACAGTCGTGTCGAACAGCAGCACAACCACTGCCAGTTCCACAGAAACTACTCCCATGACAACCAGTAAGATCACAACAATTGTCTCTAAAACCACGTCTTCAAGTTCATCAACTACCGTTGCACAAGCCACATCTGGTACGATCAAAACTGTCAAGTATTTAAACAATTTAGGAACTACAGTATTCCCTCAGAGCTCTACAGTAAGCGGAACTTTGTTACCAGTAACTTCTGCGTCTACCTCAACTCCCCAGAAAACGACAGTATCTGTTCCGATAACAACATCGAAGGGAGTTGTAACTACTGCACAGTCTACAACTACACAATCATCGTCGCCTTCTACTTCTACCTCTAGTATGTTTTGAGCCTTTTGTTTTGTCTACTGAAGAATCAAATTAAGAAACCCCTGTATGAAACCAATTTAGCAGCCCCAACAACCTTAAGCACAGCTAGTCCAATCATAACCACAACCATTTCAACAACTACAAGTGTCCCTAAATCAACCGGAACTACTAGTATCATTTACATCTCAATCAAATATTCCATTTTTCCAGAAGTGATTTGTGACCCATACAGCACTCGCTACATGCTCAGTCTCTTCCTCGATAACACTAATCTTCTGTTTGACGACGCCTCTGGAACTTATTACACGGTCGGTTTGTCTCCCAAACTATTGTAAAACGACTTGTAGCGAGAGTACCCGATAGTACAATCTCTAGCAACAAAGTTGGATCTGGGAACTGGAGTGGGCGGTTCTCGCTTCTTATTCAATGGCGTGGGTACAAACTACACTTTCTGTGGAAATGCTACCGACTCCGACACACTGAATGCTATGGCAAATTGTCTGGGAAATGGACGGGATTTGATATACGACCTGACAAAGTTTTCTGTTGAGATACTGTCAACAATTTGAAGTTTAGCGCCCTTTTCTGGTATTCGTTGGACAGTAATTCTAACGGTAACTCTGGGGTGGGAGAATCGCCTCCCATCGGAATCCTCTTCAGTGCTACAGAGTGAGTTGATCGAGCCTTCCTTAGATATTTGCTCAGTATTCTGAATGGAGTCAATGCAGCTCAGCCATATATAACCAAGCTCCAAAGGAAGAATTACAAGTTTCTTGGCGTTGATGTCAGTTATGACGGCTCAAAGACAAGTCAACTAGTGCAACTTCTTGGTGCTAACAATGTCTATACAGTTGACACGGTCGAAAACACGGCACAATGGCTTAGGAACAAAGTTTGTACATTGTGAGTTTTTCCTTGACAAACGTAAATGTTTTGATATTTCAGAAAACCATACTAGAAGATCTTACTGCTATGAACAACAAGAGAATATTCATGGATAAACGTCCCACAATAAATTTTGAGCCATGTTGACTACAGACAAGTAGTCAAGCTTAGTTGTTGAATCACTTGAGTATGTTCTGTCTGGAGTAGAAGTTGAGAAGGAATCGGGAGTTGAAAGCTTTGTATCTCCAAGCGGAAGTGAAGCTGAGCTGTTATTTGAGTCTTTTTCATTAGACTCTGTAGTTGCTAACTAAAAAAGCGTTTTATAAAGTGACAAAAATACAGAACTTACGTTTGTGGTTTCATTGCGCCGAGGAACAGAGGAATTGGTTCTTGTAGTTGTTGAATTCACGGTTTCTTCCTCTGTTGCTGGCACGGAATCAATGTTAGGGCTTCGAACAAAAATAATTGGAGTTTCAGAAAAATTTGATGTAGTTTTCTGACTTGTATAAGCAGGCTCCTGAAAATCCTTGCAAACTGATAGAAAAGAACATGCTACCTGCTGAGTTGTGCTACCTGTAAAAGGAACTCCAAAAGAGGCTGACCTCTCTGGAATGGTTGTAGAGTCTACACTACTTGTTACAGTGACAAGCTGTAACATTTAGTATTAAAAACACTTCTGCATTCTCACCGTAGTTGAGAGTACTTCTGATGGTACTCCGAAAAGGATGGTGGTGGCAATGTTGGAAAGGTGTGCTTCTAGAGTACTGGACAAAGTTTTTGTTGCGACAGTCTGAAAAGATTTTTTACAATTTATTTTAACTTTACCGTCTTTGGAGTTTTCTTCTTATCATGTTTTTCCTCCGAAGAGTGTCTGTCATGGACTTTTTTGTGACTTTTCACAGCATGTCTGAGCTCTGTTTTCTCTAATACGTTTCTGAATATCTGTAATCAAGACAACTTACTTTCTTCAGAAGATTCTTGTTTTTCTCTCTGATGTTTCTTGGCAGCAACGATTATTAGGAGAGCTGTAGCTAAAATCACAGCACAGCGCATGGCTCAGGCCGATGAGGAGACTGAGGACTGCGGCTGGTACAGATTACGATTTGACTTGTAAATCATTCGATCACTTTATTATAATATCACTGAACCATGACGTGGTTGATTGAATATCGGTGATCCCTGTATGGATAGATACGTGAAAAGCGGAAGAAAAGTGGGACCAACAGATAAAAGTCTTAGTCTTACAATTCTTAGACTGTAAAGAGAACCTTCTCAATGTTCTACTTTCTGCAGGAAATTGGTCGAATCCGGAAGTTTGACGCTTTATTCTAGCTACTGATTTGGGTGAATGAACGGGTTTTCATCTAATAAAAGATTCCGTCGTGTTCGATTATTTCAACGATACATCTGTAGGCGGTGTGCCCGACTGCGTAGATTTTTCTGAAATAAACGCGCTAATCAGACTTGAGCCAGGTGTCTTGGACCACTTCTTCTGATGATTGGCGTCTGCGATGGCAAAAATTTCTACATTTACACATTGATAAATAACGCTTCGGATATTTGCCAGACTCCGACTTTTTACATCGTCTATGCTCTCGAATATGTCATCCTGTGTATGGGCATTCTTTATGGCATCTACTTCCTCTTCCTGGTGACTAAAGTCAGCGTCTTCCATCCGAACATACAATACATCACTTGTTTCAACATCATGGCCGCTCTTACAAGGAATCTGGGCAGACTTCTGATCATGTCCGAAGAGTACATAGTCTATTCTGAAGGTAAAGGTTCTTTGACTGAAACATAAATGTTCTCAGGAGTCTGTACCAGAAAATTACACGCCGGCAGTCTCATAATTATCTGGTCCAACTGTGTCACTATCCACATTCTGCCTTCGTTACTACTCGAACGAACTTTGGCCTATATTCTCATTGAGGTGAATTTGAAATTGAGGCTGTAATGACCCGAAAAGAGGACTTGTCATGTGGTAAGACAACAAAGTTGTGAAACCGGTGATCCTACAACGGATATCCCGGCAACAAAACAAAAGATTCCAAAACAAGAACAAAAAACGACAATATGTTTTCAGGATTACGAGAAGAAGAAACGTCTGAAGATTCCAACTTTTATTGTTTCACTATTCTTTCTGCTCGCTTCTATAATGGCGTACACAATTTATCGAATGTGGATCGAGACTATCTATGCGACATTCTACGGCGGAACTATCATCGGACTTTCCTTTTTGGTAATTGAATTATTTGGGTTTTAAGTCTTCAGGGCTTGTGCTGTTTGTGGTTAACGAATCAAAAAGCTTACAAAGAGCATGGTGCCTTTGATCAGTCAGGGTCATATTCGCTCAGCAGACGATTTCAACTGGCAGAAAACTTGAGAGTTTTTCACGTAAGTTATTTTAAACTCGGAATACGGTAACAAGTTATTTTAGCTGGCTAGAAACACCTTGGTCTGTCTGTTCTGTGAAGGAGGAATAGTTTTCGTTATTCGAATAGCTTCCGCATATTACGAAGTAGGTGGGGAGGCTGTCTACCTCCAGTCGTTCATGTCAATGTAAGTTTTGATCCAATGTTGTCGACACTTCCGCCTAGATTGTTCCCATTGGTGATGACGACATGCATTTTGAGTGTGGAGAAGTGGCGCAAGCACCTGGTTTCAATGCTTAAACTCGAACAATGGACTAAGAAGTGGACAGCGAAAGTTGCTCATCATCAGTACACGGAGCAGGAGATACATTTCAAGCAGCTGAACAATGCTTGGATTTACACTGAAAACCATGACGGGTACAAATGAACACTATTTTCAAATGATCGTATTCAAAATTGACGTTATACGCATGGGAGAAAAATCCAAGCAGAATTGTGGCAGACGAGTCAGACATCGTCCTCCTGAAAACGCATGTTGATCAACTTTGTAAAGCTTTAGATAAGGCTGATCTGGACAAAGAAATAGAGCCTATGTAGGTGAACAGGCTCGGAATAAAAGATCCAGAAATAAAAGATGTTCGTTCTAAGCAATAACGAAGTTACAAGTTGACTAGGCCGAATGAACGAATGAACGAACGAATGAATTATGCGCTTAGTTAGTTTTGTTTTACTAGTTAATGATCACTGAACGACCGGAAGAACTGTTTTCGCGTTCTATCCGGATTATCAATAAAAAGTCATCCACGTTGTCACCACGTTTACTGTTGACTTCTCTTCGGCTATTTATTCAGCTCAATTTTGGTATTAAATCCATTAGTCAGCGTCAGACAGTCTACTGAAATGCGTACTATTTTCCTCATCCTCGTCCTCCTGCCTGTCCTCGTCTTCTCCCAACTGATCATCAACGATTTGTACTCTCAGAGTTTTCCAAAGGGCATGTCTTACGCCGAGGTTATGAAAATCATTGCCGAGCGTAATCAAAAGGTAGGAAAAGTCTTTGATTGCTGTTTCACTTGCATTTTTAGAAGTTCGGACCAACGAAGGCTCCTCCAACTATTCCCCCAACACTCGACCGGAAATAAGTTCTGTGTTCGGTTAATGGAATTACAATAAATGTTGCCACGTGGAGGTCAAATTCGTCTTTTTCGTGTACGGAAAACGGTGAACTGTGTTGCCATCGTTGCCGTTAAGCAGAACACGCAACGTTTTGAAAAAGGCCTTTTCAATTTCGCTGTTGCTTAGAGCCAATTATGAGTAGTAAAATTTCACTTAAACGAGTACTTGGCTCTTGTTCTGACAAGTTACAGCCTGAAACTTGATCACCACTTACTCGATCCGCAGTTTTCTTTCTCAAAATGTAATTCTCCTCATCACACAAGCAGTCAGTTTTTTGACTAAAATAAAAACAACGATTAGACGTTCAATATCTTTACTTTGGCCTTTTCTTTTCACGTCTCTCGGTCTTGCACAAACAACGGGGAAAGGTGGGTATTAAATATGAAAAAAGCTCTTGGGCTGAGGGGACAGGGAAAGAAGACTATATACATATGGCTACCGGATGAGGTGAAAAAGAGTTTGGGCGATAGAAATAGACCCAGAAAAAGTAAGACAGAGTGCAACAGACTATATACAGAAGAATGTTTTTTAGAACTCGAAGTCCCATCCCGTTTCATCGCTACCCGTGGCAAAGTTGTCGAACGCGGGGAATGTGTCGAAATTTGACGTATCCGTGTCCGAATGAACCTGAAAATTTTGAGATTATTTTGATGTCTTTACACACTCGATGCCGGTTTTTTACAGTCACCGAGGCAAACATTTTAGTCGGACAAGGATCAAAATGTTACCCGGTAAACATCGAAACTACAGTACTCACTTTTGGAATGATTGGTGGCTTCATTTTGTGTGTTTTGAAAAGTTCGAAGTCGAATCCCTCGAACCATGGGTGTGTTCTCACGTCGGCCACATTTCCGAAGCCGAGTCGTTCTGAGCATTCTCGACGACACAACGACTGCATCATGTCGACAGCATCTTTGGCAATAAATCTAGGCCAGGCCCACTTGCTGAATCCACGCAGAATGGCGTTGTAGGTGACCATGGGATCGGGACTTGAGAAGGGAGGAGATCCAGTTAAGAGTTCATACATGAAGATGCCCAGAGCCCAGTTGTCGACCGACCAATCGTGTCCCTTGTTCAGAACAATTTCTGGAGCCACGTATTCAGCAGTGCCACAGAATGTCCATGTTCGGCCTTCCTTCAATTTCTTGGCAAATCCGAAATCGACGAGTTTCGGAACACCATTCCGATCGAGTAGAACGTTTTCGGGTTTGAGATCACGATAAACTATTTGCTTCCTATGGAGGTATTCGAGTGCTTCCAGGGCTCCGGCACAGTAGAATCGGGTCGAATCGTTATCAAAACGACCGACTCGCTTCAAGATGGTCCAGATCTCTCCTCCCAAAAGAGGCTCCATCAACATGTACACTTTTTCAGCGTCCCGGAAGGTTTTGTACAATCTGAAACTTTTTAATAAGACTGAGAAGAAGTGGAACTCTTACCTAACAATAAAATCACATCTAACGTTCAGCAGTATTTTCCTTTCTGCTACAACGTGGTTTTCTTGTTTTGTTTCCACAATGTGGGCCTTGTTCATTGTCTGAAGAAAGTCAGTGCTCAAACCTCTTGTCGCCAACTTACTTTCAAGGCGAAAGTCTTTTCATATCTCTTGACAAGATCGACTCTTCCGAATCCACCCATGCCAAGTGTTGCGACGTTTTTGCATTCACACAGCTCCACGTCCATAGCCATGTCCGATATACTGAAAATGTCGCTTTTGACTATCCGCCCAAAGCATGGTTTGATCTCATTTGCCTATCGTCGCCTGGCGATTAGCGGCCACCTGGTGTGCCCCCCTAAGATCAAACAAACACTCTAGAATTCCTCTAGTCTAATGATCGGATGTACTAGCCGGTTAGTCCATTGTCCGTCGGAGCAAACAGCGCGTACTCCGACCTGACCCATGCGAGGGACACGTGCTCGTCTTCTGCATGTCACCCGACAACTGTCTTCCGGGCACTTTTTGAACTTTTCTGCCCGCATAATCCATCTTTGAACGTACTTTGCAACGCGATAGAACCAGCTGCCAAAGAGGCACGTGAAGACGTCGTGACAGGTTCCAGATGGCGCCTTCATTGAAAGTTACGGACTGATGAACTGTCGCGCAGTGGAAGGAAGGCGGAAGCACTGCTAACAAGGACAACAAAAGGCGTGGTTTCTTCTTTTTTTCGCTCAAACTAGTAGAAACTAGCATGTATGGGGACAAAGTCTCTTCGCTCATTATCACTAAGCATGGGGACAAAAATATCGCCCAGATAAGGAAGAAGGTCTGGAAAGAGACTCGAAGGTTTCAAAAATCTCGCAATTGATCCGATCAAACCTAACCCAAAATAGTGGTACTTTTGTTGTAATCACCTAGTGCAAATTGTGTTATTGTCTCTTTTTCCGAACCCGGGGTCAAATCCCACTGATCTATTATTTCAAGTTTGCTCACCTTGATATAGGCTTTATTTCTTCGTCTAGATCCGTCGTATCCAAGGCTTTACACAGTTGATCAACATGCATTTTCAGGAGGACGACGTCTGACTCGTCTGCCACAATTCTTTGTTCGCGAAATCTGAAACCATCTTTTGACCACAATGAGTCTAAGAGTGAAGTGAAAGAGGTGATAATTAATGTTCCTCCTGCAGGTGAGGATCGACACAATGCATTGCGGGGTCCAGCTGTGCCGGGGCGGGGCGGACTCCGCCTTTCTGCCCTGTCCCCCATAGCACGCATGATCTGAGAGCAGACAGTACATTCGACCACAAATCGAAAAGTTTTTTGTCTGACTAGAAAGAAAGAAAAGTATGGGGCCCAGATGAGCACAGGTGCACTGTCCTCTCCGTGCTCTGCCGTCTATTGACAAAAGAGAAAAGACAGCCGGATGTCGGCCTGTTTGTTGAAGCACCGAACGAACATACTGAAGTTCTATTTAAGCGACTAAAATAGAACTAGTTCTTCATCGAGTTTCTGCCTTTGTTTTGCAAAAACTGACAGAAAAACTAGTCTCGCTGCCTTTAAAAACGTATGCTTGTAGCGGAAACTGTGGGTCCAATCAAACGGAGTAATTTGATCATGAGACCGTAAACTGTCCTTGTCGAAACATTTTGATTCAAATGGCTTCTGAATTAAATTAAATGTAGTGTGGTTGAGGTAGCTACCAAAACAGGACATGTGATAGAAGGGCAGTTTACAGTTACCTAGGCAAAAACAGTATAGTTAACTGACGTAACTTTTAGTGTTTCGAACTCTTGTTACTACGAGTTATTTAACCTTTGAACAATTATAATAACTCTAAAAAAAGACATCAAAATAAAAATTTTAAGGAAAGTCTTAGAATTGTTTGAAAACAAAAGTTCTGGCTCACGCTCTATAAACTTGCTCTAGACCTATGAATAGCACCTCATAATGTTAAATGAAAAGTAAAAAATTGCTAAGAAAAGAGATGTGTCGTTGACAACCGTCTGGAGATGACAGATGAACGTACAAATAAAGTGTTTTGTATCTATAATTAGACGATCTGGAAGTAGACGTCCTTGAGATCAACTACCAGAAGGTCCTGCTTGATCTTTTGATCTTCTTCTAATTGTCACCTGTCTAACACTAAAGTGTCATCTGACCCCCATCTTCCAATCGATTTTCGGGCAATGTAAGCTTCTTTATTGGGCATTGGATGGTACACGTGACAGTCGCTCTCTCGGGTCGTCTTCAGAAAACAAGTTTTTAACGTCAGAACCTTTTCCAACCAATCTATCAGCGCTTCTTCGAGACTTTTTGATTGGGGTGCATCAGTTCATATAATTGAAACACGTGATCTTTTCAATTCTTTCGTTCGGCTTTTTCTAGTTGACAGAACGAGTTAGACACTGGGAAGACGGACTGAGTGTACATAGGAACATGTGAGTCAGAGAAAGGGCTCGGATGAGTCAGTATGGAACCCACCTTGAACGGTCGCGACGTAACTCGAAATCCTGTCCGGGATGAAGTACTTCGTACTGTTCTCCGACTTCCAGATACACCTAAAATGAGATCATTGAACATTGGACCTGCATCATTCAAAAGATCCCTAGATTTGCCCTATCTGCCCTCAAAAGATCAAATACCGGTTACAGACCACATCATTTTCTCTATTAACTTTTCGTCTCTCCGCTCAGTCTCGCTTCTGTTTGTCTCATCGGTCAAGCCTCGAGAATAAATGATCAAACTCTACGAAGTTTACAAACTCTTGGGGTTATTTTTATGAACGAACAATTAAAGATAAGCCTTGCACCATTTCCAGACACCGGTTTCGAGGTGGCGGAGACCGCGTGCGTTCCACGCAAAGCCGTTTATCAGCCGCACGTGCCCGCTATCGAATAGGTCGGATAAACTCTTATCTTGCTCTTTTTCAGAAAAGGAATTGACTCGAACTCTTTATAGGTTCGATTGATTGCTTCGGACAGACGATTGATGATCAAACTTTGGCGGAAAGATAAAGACCTGTCTCTTCGTTTTCACACTTCCGAAAACGGACACAAACATAGTGAAACACAGAACGGCGTCATTTTTCGGAGGGATCCTGCTCGACGGCTTATTCGGTGAGCAGACTGGATCCATCGGCGTCATTTTTGCGGAACGGAAGAGCTTTTCCCCCACTGATCGAATTCTACAGCAAAGATTGTACCGGCTTGACCCAAATGCCCTCTGCTATCACCATTTCACGTGTCTACTCCAACTTTCCAGATAATCGTTAAATGGACTGGACAGAAAGGGACGAAAGGAGAGCATGTGACATTTGTCTTCGAAGAGGGCAGTAATAGTAAAGTGAACGAGAAAAAACACAACAAAGGTCGTCTGCAAACCGAACAATAGGTCATCGTTGTTTCTTCGTACCGTTTCTGGTTCACTCAGAGATCGTAGACAGTCACAAGAGGAACGTTATCAGATCAACAAGTTTGTTTCTCTTAGCCACAATTTCTACAGTCTTCCAATAAGACAGGTCATGAGAAACATTTGGAGAACTGGCCTTCTAGTTTGGACTCGAGGGATAAAATTTGTTGTTCTACTTTGTTCTTCCTGGTCTCCTTGTAGTAAACACTCCAATCTCTGATAGCCCAAAAACCTGGTGACACAACGCCCAAATGTTGACGAGATGCTACGCAGAGAGAACTTGACCCGCTGCGGGAGCAAAGAACCGTCACGACAGCTGTGTCACTTCTCTCTTTCTAGTACAATTTCTCGCGAGCTTGTGACTACGAGAGTTGACGAGGAAGCGAGCTGACAAGTACTAAGAGCTGGGCACAAACGTCCTCCCACCAACTTGTTTTGTTGGAAACTACAGAGTTTTAAAGAGTGATGACCTGATTTCGATGATCCTCCTTACTCGCCTCATTTTCCCGTCTTAAGCTGAACGGAAAACAGTTCTAGTCAGACGAAGAGGCAGCATGTTTGTGCACATGAGCGCCACGTGAACACAAGGTCCGCAAAACAGGCGCAGTGCCTTTTTCTCTAACGGACAGAGATCTGAAGTTGAGGGGGACAAGAGCACAGTAGTGTGTTAAATTCATTCTCCATTCTACGAACTGCGATGGATTTGTTTACAAACTGATATTATATTTTCAAATCTTACCTTCTTTTGAGGAGAAGGAATTGTTCAGCGTCCTCGCGACGTGGCTGCGTTCATGTTAGGGAGGACTAGCTGCGCGGAGCAGTGCGAACAAAGCCAAATGGCTGGCTGTGATTCGATCGGCGGCGATCGATTCTGCGATGCTTCACACATAGCAAACCACGCGAACGCAATAAATGCAGCCGGGGGCCTGAGACTTCTTTCTTGGATTCCCGTATTTTCAAAAGTAAGAGGTGTAACTGTTATCGAAAATGTTCTTTGTCCAAAGTCTATTTCTGTGCAGTAGTGGTCAAAACAAGACGTCTGCGCAACTGTTATTTCTATTTCAACTAGATCCAGTTTCTGTCCATCACAATACCACCACGTGGCTGATTGTAACGGTTAATCGAAGAAGCTGCTGAATGTCTTTCGAAGAAATCTTTCCAAAAGACAGTTGTTGTAATAATCGTTCCGTTTTTCATCGAAGCCAGTCTCTTCCACGTGGTTTAAACCATACGAATTACCGAAGGCCTGTTTTTCTCAAAACAGCGTCATTTGTACGTTTGTCTATGTTTCTGCGGACATTGTTGTTGCGTCGTAATAACAAGCCGTAGTGCCATGCGACCAAACGACCAGTCGAGCAGCTGTGAAGTGATAGACTGGGCCCAAAGGGCAAGAAATCAAAATCTGTACATTCTCAGAAGAGAAAGTTAACTTATTGTAAGTCATTGATTGTTTCGACGGGTCAAGTTCTTATCTGTTACGTCATCAACAAGCAACTAACACAATGGGACTTCAACGAGCCGAAGATAACCACTCACGCCACAAACGAATGGCATTTTTTCGAAGGGAGTTTGGAATCCGATAGATAGTTTTGTTGTGAAACAAGAAGTTCAAACTTATTTCTTACAAACAAACACTTTCTAAATGATTGTTTCCGATCAATCGAGTCAGTTTTGCTGGAAACGACCGTAACGTCGGGCAGAAACCTTTATGGTCAAGGGAGAAGGATTTTTAAAGACGCAACTTGCTTTGGTCTTTGATGAGATGTAGTTTTTTACGAAGAGAGTTGAGCAATTTGCTGATGGGCATAGTGCAATGAGGGACTTTGAACTTGGAATGAGAGCCAGACAGTTGTAGTCAGCAGTGTTAGGGTAATTCACTTGTACAAACCGAAACAACAGCACAGTAGTGTCACGGAGACCATGTTTACAAGTAACTGTTCCACAAAGACGGTTCCCTTTCGCCACATGTCAAATTTCTCTAATAGAAACTTCCGTTTGTCTCCCTGATGACTGAACTCCAATCAATGTTACGAATGATATCGTCACGCATTTTTCGTTGACAGCTTCAAGAACATCTACGCTTCTTATGATCGGCCGATTTGTCTTTGAAAGAATCGTTCTCCGTCAGTTTCCACTAATACGCCGAAAGAGTGTTTCATGACCCTTTGTCAGCTGTCATCTATCAGTCTCGTGGTGCATTCTCGGTACATCTGCACCCCATGTGAATGTTCTGATCACATCGATTGCAATCGGCGCGGAAGTTTTACGCTCGGAACAAGATTGATTACTCTTTTTCTTTTGGGCGGATGGGAACGAAAGACTGGCTCTGTAATGACTACTACGACAACAGTTCAAAGACAAAAGTGATGTCAGTCACGGTGAATGGAATGGCCATCGACACTCTTTCCGGTTGGGGACGTTTTGACCTTTTCCATTTTAGAAATCCCCGGCTGGAACCCCCTATCATAAAATTAGGCTGGAAATACAAACATCTGCGTCTGACTTTCTGTTTTCCTACCGAATTAATTTGTTCCCTAATGCCTCCAAAGTCAAAACGAACACTGAACACAACTAGAGTTCAGACTGACCTCTCCTTTGACCACGACGTAGATGAAGTTCAGCTGGCCGCAGATCTCACGTCCTGCCGGGATCTTGACTTGAATAGAGATTTGAGCGATTCGCTCCAGCTCTCGGTCACTGCAACCACCGAAACGCTGGGACCTATTGAGTGTTGATAAAATTTTTTTTTGACTGTTTACCATTTGAGGTAGCGCTTGTATCCAGCTACCTTCTCTTGAGCGGTATCCATCATGATGTTGTGGAACACATTTCTTTCGATGGCCCAGAGTCGACAAGGAGATGTTGCTGAAGAGACTGTTAGGTACGGACGTAATTAATCAGTAGTGATATTTTTGATGTGACTCTGACTGAACCATTGTCAACCAAAAACAGCTTTACACCGCCTAACACATCTTTGAATTAATACGCTTGACAATGAATACAAAATTACCCAGTTGGTGTTTAGAAACTCCTCGTAAGTGACCCGGTAAGCAAAACTCAAATATAAGAGTACTAGTTTACCTTGAACGGTCGCCGTTCTCTCACAGTGATGCAGAATGGCCAGTTCTCCGAAAAGAGCTCCATTGGCCATGGTTCTGACAAACTTTGCATCTTTACAGACTTGAACAGAACCGTCTTCGATCACGTACATAATGGCTCCCAGATCTCCTTGTCGGATGATGACAGCACCCTCATCGACCTGCAACAATTCGGTTTGCAGACGGTCTCAAGCCGCTACAGTCGCAACTTTGAAAGTGCATTGTTTGCTTTTAGCAATTCGTGCTTTGACCTCATTGGCTCACCTCGACAGGATACATGGCGGCTGCGATTCTGCCAATTTGGACTCCGTCAAGATTGTTCAAAAAGGAGTTGCTTCTCATAGCGCTCTCGATGCTCAGAAGAGCCCTGGAAGTTTATGTTTATAACGGAACTAGCATTTGGTCAAAACACTACCGAATGGGAATGACACCACAAGTCTTGGGACGGATCAAGAGACGACGAGGAAATCGCATTTTTGAGAAGTTGAATATTTGGCCCGTCTAGTCAGCCGCTGTGGGGCGAAAATGAGCCCGAACGGCGTTTTTAGGCACGGCGCAAAAGTTAGGCGGTAATCTGTGTGTCTGGGCGTCATTGCGTGCCAACGCAGCTTAATACAGGCTCGAAAAGAGCACGAAAAGGTCTGGGAAGCACGAAATGGATATCTTGCCCTATTTGGAAGGGAGATGCTCAGCTTACTCTTGACTCTTTCGGTAGAACTTGGTCGGAGCTCGAACACTCTCGGCTTCGGAAGAGACAGCTGTTCGACGAAAGTAGGTCCCTCCTCGGTACTGAGCAAGCTCCTAAATATTTTATTGGTACCGTTTAATCAAAGAAACTCCACATGAAATCTTTTCAACCTTTGGTAGAGCTTTGTTTACAGATTCGTCTACCGTAGCACATTTTCCAGATTAATCCACGAGGTACTGTTTACATTACCCGGTAACCAGGGACAGGAACTATTAATAACAGAAAAACGACTCCAACCAATCCAAAGGCTATACACCACTCATAAATTTATGGGTATCGGAGAGCAATCTGCCCTAATTAATTGGATTTGCGATCACAAGTAAGTAAAATTCTAGCAGCAAAGATGGCATACCCGCCGAAGTTGCTCGATGATGTCGTCGCGAATCTCAATTTCTCGAACGAGGTCGTCCATCTTTCCTGACAACTGGAAAATCGTGAAATGAAACGTGACCAGATACGAAATAAGCGGAGATGTCAATTATTCAGAGAGTTTCACACTGGAGGGATGGGAAAATGATCCAGTCGGTTTTGAGGACGGGGCGCCTGATGGTGAGAAACGGACCGAAGGAAGTGAATTAGTCGAATGAAATCTCGTAAATAAAGAGAAAAAGTATCCCGAGGGCGGCACAACAAGGTTATAACGGTTGGATAAGGCCTCGGGATGGGTACCGACTCAGTCAGGCGAACATGAACACATTTTCGAGCAAGGAAGTGGAGACAGGAGGTTATTTAGGAAGAACACCTGCTTGGAATGAGAATGTGGAATATGACGTCTTCGAGGGAAGAGCCGTGAGATGAATGAGAAACCTATTTAGATGGAGATGTAGCCGAGAAGTTAATTTATATGCTAACCAGAAAGAGCACGCGAATATTGAGGGATAGTGTCTACGAAAGAAGATGGAAGAAGCTAGTCCAAATTAGTGATTCTAATCAAACAGAAAAGTAATTACTCGCACTCGAGATTCAATCAAACTTCTCAGAAAGTTACCCCAAAAAGAGCATGTTCTCTTGGAAATTAACTTATCGTCCGAAGAGAAGGAGTCGAAACATATATGGGAGTAAGTTTATCGCTGCAAGGAAGATCTGGATGACTCCCAAGATGCCAGTCCGTTGCAACTTTTAAACGGACGAACAGAGAAGAACCTTCCGAAAGAAGGACACTGAAGTCATTATGCTCAAATTTCGGTCAATTAGGGACGTTATGGAAAAAAGGTCTACCTCAAAGATCGTGAAAGATATACATGTAGACTAATGTTTTGTTATAAAAAAAGGCTAGTGGCTGGATGTCGAAGGATGAAAAAAGGCTAGTGGTTGGCTCTGCTAATTTAGTGTCCTGCTAAAAGACACATGTCTCAAATTTTTTCTGGCTTGCGCCCACTTTGCCATTAGTCGACGTTTATTTACACGGAAGCCGTCTTTCCAAGAGCGATAAATGACCACGAGGTGTCCGTTTGACTCGAGACTTTGATAGACAGCTCATTTCCAAACAGTAGTTTCGAGTAAACAGGTTCGGAGAAGAACTGGGAGGATTTGCCGCGTCAAGAAAAATATTACCCTGGGGAAGAAGAGACACTATGAAATGGATCTAATATGAGAGTTCAAATTCAGTTACAACTGCTTAGCCTTCGGGGCAATAAGCAAGAGCATGCTGGGTGCGAATATGAGGAATGGGACGTCGTTTAGACATGAATGGATCATTTTGTTTGGAAGCCAAAACAAGAGAGATGGGTAGACAATGCATTCTGCGGCGGAAGCTGGAAATTCGAAAGAAGACTGACTAAAAATGTGCATCTTTTACCCTTTTGACTGGCAGACAGCCTTCTCGAGTCTGACATGTCGACTGGGTGGCATGGAAACAACAACAAGAGACATATACTACCTAGACAAGACTTTCTATGAATACCTTTACTGGGTCTTTTTCAGTTGTTTGGGGATATGACTAAAATCATCGACACGGCATGCCACAACACGAGAGATGTGCAGTTTATGGGAGGCTCGAAGGAAAGATATGGACAGAATGGTATGAGAATATAATTTCCTTTCAATTCGTTTTCCCGTTCGATCTTGTAGCGGAAACGTACAATGAACCACGGCTCTTGTTGAGTTCAGCGGCCGCTTTAGATCAAAGTGTCTCTTCGCTCTCAGGGGAGAAGTTAGAAACTAATGGGCAGTTTTTTCAGTTTTTGCTGAAACTTTTGGGATAAACATTCATGTCTCTCTTGATGCCGATTCGATGCTTCTTCAAATTGTCAAAAGAAGGGGTAAGACAGAGCGTGCAGTGATGAATCGAACAGTTTCCTCACCCCGATTGTAGACTCTGTATGTTATTTGTCAGTTGAAAATAAACAAGAGTGTTAGAAATACATTATATTTCTTGCCCACCATTACAGTTCACAGAAGGTCTTTCGTCTAAACGGCGACTTGGTTCTGCATATGTCCTTTGATGGTCTGATCGGTTGTGGGAGCAGTCTTGGTCGAGCCGGTCCTCTCCTTGGTCGTCTTCTCCGGAGCAGTGTAGGTGATGGAACGGGCGTCGGGAAGGTCGTTGAGACGGAAGATCTCATAGGCGAGGTAGCTGGCCAGGATCCACTGAAGCATCATTGCAGAATAAATCGTGTTCTTTGCTTTTCTTCCAAGTTGAAAGTTTTTACTCTAAATTACATTCAAAAAATATTGCTTTTCAATTGAAAAATGTACAAATTATTTATAGCTTTCGACAGAAAACCTATATCTACACTGTTAGGTAGCTCTTTTGGCGAAAAAAAAACTTAAATTACAACAGAAATAATTCCACCAATCTACGAGCACTTTGCGTCTAACCATCTGATCATCGTTTCTAGCTGTTTTTCGAATCTATGAGTTCTTGAGGACTTCATGGGTTACGAGACAGATACACTGTGTTTCACTCTGTACTTTATGCTTTGAAATGGTAATCAAGTAAAAGTCGTCTGCTCATTCATTACCCCTGAATGAACACAATCACCTGTTCCGCACGATGTTCATAGTTAAAAAATGGAATTTATGATCGTCTTCTACCGAATAAATCTCGCTCTGTCGATTCCCCTCCTTTTCCTCGTATTGTATCTGATCGTGTTCAAATCGACAATTCAAATGAGCAAGTACAAATGGCTCTTGCTCAACATCCAGGTGTCGGCCTTTTTCGAATCTCTATTTTGGACGACTCTTTTTGGTCCTTTAGTAAACGTCTATCCATATCCATACTTTTATCAAACCGGTGTGCTCTGGACCATTTTCCAGTTTCCTCTCGATCTCGATTGGGGAATCTCGACAGCCTTTCACGGACTCATTGGAAGTAGTCTCAATATGGCTCTAGGTTTCCGACACGATTTGCTACTTCCTTTGTCTGACATTCAAATGTCAATAGCGGCTAAGAAATTCGAAACAGTCATGTCAAACCTCGGAGCCTATGTCTACAGCTGTATCATTTGTGGAATAGCCTCTTATTATGGATTTCTCAGCGTTGAACAAACAAAAGAACTTGTACACCAGGTTAGTTCCACACACTCTTTTAACTTTCCGTAGATTGATCCAACGTCCGATTTCCATGATGGAGGGATGACTTTGGGCGGAACAGGGGCCTATGTTTGGGCCTTTTCTCTCGTATTTATTCTGATAGTTGGTGGGATCATGATGACTGGTCGCATTCACCACTGCAACCGAATTCTGAAAAAATCAGCCGTCTCAGCAAAATCTGTCCTCATGCACAAAGAGGCAATTCGCGGACTTCTTATCCAGGTTTTTGTGTTTTGTCAGTATTCAAACGTAAGTCAGAGTGGACTAATGTGGGGAGGATGCGGTGTTCCAACAGCAATGTTAGCAGTCGCAATGATAATTGGAGTGGAGAAGATCCCAGCCGGGTTGGTCACCTTTTCAGCCTATTTCGGAGTGGCTTGGTTCAGTTTAAAATCTGTCAATTGTAGCATTGGGATTATCGTCACGACTGCTCATTACAGGTCATTTCACTCAAGCTATATTGAATATGAGTTTAGACGAGTTCTTCTGAGAGCTACAGGTCTGGTCAAAACTCAGGTGTCTGTCATCAACATCCGGTCTCAAACAAACGACACTCGGCGATCATTTTATTAACGCTCAAAATTCAGTGTTCTTCCTCCTTATTGGCGCTTTCAAAGTATTCCTTCGACCCTTTCACATCTGCCTTCATCGTCTTCTTTCCTGGCGTCCAGCCAGCGGGACAAACTTCTCCGTGCTAAAGTTTTCATTGTCTTTCGAATGAAAGGCTCACCTTGTCAACAAACTGAAAAGCTTGAACCAGACGGAGAGTTTCGTCCACAGATCGACCAACAGGCATGTCATTAATTGTCATCTGACGCAGAACTCCGTTGCGGTCAATGATGAAGAGCCCTAGAGATCAGTTTGCATGATTCATTGAAATTCTCGAACCTCGATAAGCCATGCCTTCGTCCTCCTTCAGGACTCCATAGTCACGCGAAATCTGCATGGTCTTGTCGGCAAGCACAGGAATCTGCATGTCGCCCAGCCCACCTAGTTTTCTAGGCTGAAAAGAGATGTTTCCTTTATAAATGGACCAACTTGACTGATCCAGGCAAAATGAGTGTAAGCAGAGTCGGTCGAACATGCCATAACTTGGACTTCGATGTCTTCAAACTCGGGACTTCGATCAGAGAACGCGATGATTTCCGTTGGGCAGACAAACGTGCTAAGTATATTTTCTTTCCATCTACAAGAATACTCACAAATCGGCCGGGTAAAAGAACAAAACGACATATTTTCCTCTGTAATCAGAGAGCTTGACGTCAACGAAGTCTCCATTGTGAATTGCCTTACAAGTAAAGTCCGGAGCAGGCTTTCCAATTGCAGCTTTCGGTTGCTGAGAATTCTATGAGCGAAGCTTTTAAAAAACACCTACTTGCATGACGCCACGATACATCAGTTGTTTTTGATATGGAGAGACTAGAAGTTGGGTAAGAGTGATGCCTGAGAACGGTTGTCATAGCAGCACAGAAAGAGAAAAGAGATTAGAGATGAGAACGAGGTGGAAAACAATCAGAACGAGAAGCCATTCAAGCGGGGGATCCAATTGATTCCGGAGAAATTTGATATTTTGTCACCCGAAACATGATTCAGCCAATGTTTGTCCGAATAGAAAGCCATGTGCTAACTTTCAATTTTTTAATCTTTTTCATCAATCTCGGCCTGGTAGTCGTCGTTGTCCCATTGGGTGGAGGCGAAAGAATGGGTAGATGTCGAAGCGGAGACAGAAATCTGACAAACAGTTGACTAGATTGACTCATTTCCGGGGACAAACCTTTCGGGGAGGATTGCACAAATAGCTCTGCAGACGAAGGACACAATCCAAATCGGAAAAATCTTCGGCTGACCAGCCCCATCTATCCGTTCCGATAAAGTGTTGTCCAGGAGGTGTGACTGCTTTTTTCTGATCGGGAGGAGAAGTCAGTGATTGGCTGACAGTCGGCGTGGGAGTTGTTGCTGTCGCTGCTTCGTCTGTCTGGTCTTCTGAAGACCAACCACACAGCGAGTTCTGAAACCTTTTTCATATTTGCAGCAGAGCTACTGTAGTGTTGGACAGAGTAGATTTCACCAGATTCCTTCAAGGAATTTCACTCAGAGACCATGAAACAAGTGCTCCCTTCTTTCCACCCAAAATCTCAGACTCTGAATAAACTGAGAGAAACTAACTGACACCGTTACTGCTGTTTGTGGCGCTGTAGACTCCACTGGTGCTGAGAAGGGCCGTATTGGTAGTCGAGGGGTCGTCACAAGTACACGTTGTCGTCTTTTTCTCGCCACAGCAGGTCATCGGAGCGTCGCCGGCTTGTAGAGCACACTGGAATCCTGGTCGGAAAGTGTCTACCGGCTTGACATCTCTGCAAATGTTTCTTCTATTTGTAAATGGTTGGACAAACCTGGATTCTTCTAGAATACAGCCGTCAGCCGGCATCATGGAGGAAAGATGGCTACCAGCCGCACACGGAAGTGAAGAATATCGAAGTACAGGGCTACAATAACTGAGATACGTAGTCATTTGCAATCAAAAAAAACTTTATTTTGGACAAAAAAGCTATAAAAAGTTCAAACAATATTTGATGTCAATTTAACAATTTCGCAATTTGTACTTTTTGCGTCTAATCCAAGGCAATTTTAATTAAAAGGAACTTGTTGAACAAGGACACTCAATGGATTGATAGAGGGGAAATGTGGGAACAACAAAGGGAGATGTCAAGAATGTGAACTGTCCTACCAAAAGTGTCCGAATTTACTAGGAGCATTACGGTACTGTCTAAGATAATTTTCCAGTCAAATCAGCTTTCGAGCTCCCTCCGATCTTCTTCAGGAAGTGTTGGAGGAAAGTGCGGTACCCATTGACTCTGGTGAAGATGATCGGATTTGAAAGAGCTTCTCGCTGTAAGTCACAAATGGAAAAGAAGAGTAGTACCATACTGCTTTTGGCAAAGAGGTTCTGGTCCAACTTACTGTCGGATCAGAACTCTTTTCTGGATCAGGCAATCTGTTCCAGTTAATTTACAATAGATGACAATATAATCTTAAATATTTTTCTTAAATATTATAATATAATCTTAAATAATAATATTGCAGCGTAAATCTGATTGATCGAACAAACTGCACTGCAACCATAATTTCCCCCGTTATTTTTTCAAAACTGACAATGAGGATAGTTTGGGATTGATCTCCGGGCTGAGTCCAAGCTACGTAGTTCGCTTCAAACACACGAGCGTTACGCAGCTGAACACAAACAGAGGGGATAGAACTGTTAAGAAAGGAATGTTTCTGTAGGAGACCAGACTCTGAAATCTTCTCTTACTGTTAGGGAATGGTAGGTCTGATCTTCTCAACCCCTGAATATTATAAGTAAAGAGTCGAATTTTATTATTAGAAAAAATATTATCGGGTATAGAAAGACAGTTATCCCTGGCAGTACGCCGAAGTCACAGTGATAGGTGGTGGACCTGTAGGAGGTGTGAAAGTCCACGTGTTTGTTCCTGCTCCGCCACAAGACAGTGTATAAGTTTCCATCTAAACGAACAATGATCAACAGATGGAATAAAACTGTACCACGGAAGGGTTTTGAAGAGTTATATCTCCGTTAACTGTCATCGAAGTAGTAGGATTAGTAATAGGAGTACACGACATATCTATAGTTGTCACACCGTTTGGCAAAGTCTGCTGGTTGCTGAAAATTGTTGTCTACTCTCGGAGTAAAGTATTTACCTAAATACAACCGCATGAGCCTCTGCATCAGGATCCAAACCACCCGGAACAGTGGTGTCTATAGCAGTAGTGGCCGAACAAACTAAAAACAAATGAAAGAGTGAGAGAACTTTACCAGTAGGAGCAGTTGTGACTCCTCCACCAGATGTCGCAGCGCAACTCCAAACACCGCCAGTTAGACAAGCCAATCCAATGAAAATATTCAGCATTACGACGGAACTGCTGTGGTCGCCAAGTCGTCCTTTTATATCTAGCCTTCTTTATCTCTAGACATTTCACCTGGCTGAAAGCGGGTTTTTCTCGTCGAGTTTATGGGTTGTGGCGGGATCAACCAGGCATGGACCCTCAGATCCTTTGTTCTTTTAGAGTCTGTATCGAAGAGTTAAAGCAAAGAGGCTGGATGAGACGACTGAACAGTTGGCATAGCCTGTTGGCATACTCAGTAGTTTTGAACGGGTTCGCGCTCTCTGTCTCTGATATCACATCGTTGTATGTCCGTTTTCCCTTTTCGCTGAAAGGACAAAGCACTTAGCGGCTAGCAGGTGTCTATTAATGATCCAGAGTTCTCTGGTGATCACGGATTGCTGAGAAGAGAGAACGCGAATTCATTACAGGGATACAAGCACAGAAATTGCTCGACTGAACCAAGAGGACAGAATTGTGTTTCATACCGTACTAGCAGCATACACAGTTCAAAACGCTTTATATTTCTTTTCGACCTATGCTTTTCCGTCGTCGACAAGATGTTCCAATTCACTAAGAAGCCTTACTCGGACAGCAAACTCCAGTCAAGATCCCACTTCCCTCCATCCTTTTGTTCCAATTTCGGTTTTTTCAAGTCGCGGCTGAAACCGTATCGCCAGTTTTGTTGATCTTTTGAAAGAGGAAAGATTTCGTCTATTGAGTTCTTAGTTTGCCTGGTCAGTATTCCCACTTTACTGTGTGCCTATTCCAGTACCCAGAAGACGGTCACAACAATGAGTCACAACAGGACAGTGGCTACTATAAAATGGATCGCTCAGCTAGCTATCCGTGTCAGCTATGCGTTTCTTACTCTTCCTCCTACTGATTGAAATTATTTCGACAGTCGTCATTCGCCATGAATTGTCCTGGACTCCGTCAAAGTAGAATCCTACATTCTTTCTTACTTTTGAGTTGTAGGAGATACAGAAAGTGCAAGGATGGAAAGCTGAAGGACTATCTTCGGGCTCACAAGAAGAAAATCGCCTTTATGAGGAAAGAAGGGAAAGCCCTTACTACAAGACAAACTGTTAGAGCACAAAAAACTTTGTACACAAAAAATTCTTTCAGTTGCTCGACTACGGAGACTTTGAATACGTGACAAATGTTACTCTCGGCACTCCGCCACAACAGTTTGTCGTCGTTCCGGACACTGGCTCCAGCAATCTCTGGATTCCCAGCCACGATTGCACGTAGGTTATTCTGCTCTCAAACAGAGAAACTATCAGAAATGTGAACTGTGCCAAAAAGGCAAAATACACTCCTGAACTTTCTTCAACCCACGAGCCATTCAACGAAACTTGGAGTATCACATATGGAATTGGAGGCGCGTCTGGAACCTTTGCTGAGGATGTTTTCAGAGCGAGAATAAGAGAAAAAATAGATCAGAGACGATTCAGATCGGAGCAGCCAACGAGTCAGACTTTGATATACCGAACACTGTCTTTGGAATAGCAACGCAAATGTCGTCCGATTGGTTGAAAGTATGCCTAACTGTATTTAATAGAAGAATTTATTGAAAGGATCCTGCCGATGGCGTATTTGGTCTGGGCTTCCCGTCAATTGCTGTAAATGCAGTAACGCCTCCTCTTCAAAATGCCATTTCACAGAGTAACTGTTTTTGTAATACCATTTGTATTTCCAGACCTATTGAACAGACCGATCTTTACTGTCTGGCTGAAGCGTAACGGTAACAGGTTTGGAGTGCCGGGTGGAGCCATCACTTATGGAGACTTCGACACCAACCACTGTAGTAAAAACATTCGTTACTATCCATTGACGGAAGACTCTTGGTGGCAATTCAATGTAAGAAACCTTGAAAATTCATCATTCCTCAGACTCATGGTATTGGACTAGCTGGTACGACGATTTTGAAGAAGTTCGCGACCATTTCTGATACCGGAACATCTTTCATCGGACTCCCAACAAGTGTCTTACAACTTTTTGCACACGCATCCGGAGCACAGGTGCGTTCTGTTCATCATTTGTCAAACGGGCACTGAGTCTGAATGGAATGAGTGACTGGATGAGGCACACTTTGATAACAGTAGAGCCTCGTAAGAAAGCGGAAACGCGGCTAAGAGATAGATGTAAGAGAAGTTTCAGTACAGCCAAGAAGATGAGACTTTCTACATCGCATGCAGTGCACAACCCGGTCCTCTTACAATCCACATCGGGAAAACCATTTTCAAAGTTTTCGCCTACAACTACATTGTCTACGCTGGGAATGGTCGATGCCAGCTGGCCATGTTCGGAAGAGATGCTCCCATCGGAGAGCCGGAAATCATCCTTGGAGATCCTTTCATTCGTAAGACTTCTAATTATGTCTTCGAAGAAGTCTTCAGGTCAATTCTGCAACATCCACGACATTGAGAATAAGAGAATCGGTTTCGCTACAAACATTGTCGGATAAGTCTGTGACTGGAAAAATTGGATAAGAGGTCACCACACCCAGCTGATCTTCTAAATAAAATTTCCCAATTGCTTATCTGAAACTTTTCTGGAATTTGTAGGTCGTAAAGGCTAATGACTCCTTTATCAGCGCTCTTCTCCATGTAGATAACTTCATTTAGAGCAGTCTGCCTGAACGCCATTTTCCTTTTTCTTCTTAAGCCAAGTTTTGAAATCACACAGGATTAGGTTATCTAGTGATAGCATCCGACTCAGCACATTCTTTTATAAGCAACAAGGACTTAATTTTTGTCAAATCTCCCATTCACGTCAATTGAAAGTCATCGATTATAAGTCGGAGGGAAAGTTGTGATAATTCTGGAAGAAGATTGAACCGACTTTTTTTGATATCAGATACGGACCGTGGCCCTGGTTTTTGGCTCCCTTAGCTCACCATCTGAGAGAAAAAGATTAGAACTTATCTTGGTGTCATTCCACCTTGTTTGCGGCTTCTGAAATTCTCGTTTTCAGCAATGGTTCACCCACAAATCACGGTTGAACACAGTGAGCATCACGAACCGATTCCTCTCCAAAAATGGGATCATCGTCATCTTCACATTTGGCTATGGACTCACGGCCATTCGAAGCATAACCAAGTTTCGGAGACGTCCAGCGACAGCGGTTTCTCGGAGAACAGCATCTGCTCGACCGAAGCCAGCTTCAGCTCGTGAGTTTTACGCTTTTTTATTGTTGGATTGCTGTTCCTGAGTCTATAGCTCAGCACCAAAATAGAAACTCAAAACTTCGAAAAAAAAACAGTCATCAGTTTGAAATTTATACCCGCTCTTGCAAAATGCAAGCTTAGACCGGTTTCTGTGTAAATGATAACCGACTACATCAAAGTACACAATCAAATCAAACAAAAACAGCTGAATCAAAAACTAGAAAGGGTCTTGGGTAAAGTCCGAAGAGAAAGTAAAAGGGCGTGGGGTCAGCAAACCGGTTTGTTCAATTGATTCGCGGGAGGACCCCATGGATGTGAGATAGCTTTCTCAGATCGTTTCTCGTTTTCTCCTTTGTTCTTCTCACCCAAAACAAAATCTTTACCAGATGTTGAACATGGCTCTGTATATTTCTACGCTTATGACCTATAGCGGATCCGGCTTTGTCCAGTTGGCGTATTATTTGATAGAAGAACTCGTCCTCGAGCACTTTGACCGTCTACCTCCAGATCTTGTGCCCTCAGATGTGTAAGCCGGACAGAAGATGGATGTGTACGTGTCTATAAATAAAAGGAACCACATTCCGAGCATTTTTGTTGAGGCAGAGGGAACAGTTGGTCAGAGAGAACGTGTAGCAAGTCAGCATGGGCTCTGGTGAGAAAAAGTTCTCGGATTGGGGGTCCAGTTACTCATGGAATGTGCGAACTAATGGAAAACTTTTTGGGAACAGTTGGTCAGGACTCTTCTTGTATATTTTTGAGAAGCCGTAATTCTAGCACGTCTCAATCTGCACAAGAATTTGATGGACTAATAGTTGAAAGTTAGCTGGCAAACTGCAAACGATCCTGTGGGAATAGAGTTAATTTTTTAACAAATAGACAAAGTTCGAATCATATCATTGATAGCTATAACAAAACAAAGTCAGTTCATTCACTTTTATTAACAGCCGTCTTCATCATTTCGTCCAGTTCACAATCGCCCTTCTCGATCGTCGTCTAAAAGGTCAAATATTGGAGGAAAGTTGAAATTCACCTACCTTCTCCTCTCCAATGGTAATCTTTTTGCTCGGTTCGACTGTTGGCGGCTCGGGGACAGGATCGAGGTCTTTCTAGAAAAGATTTTAGCGAACTAAAGTGAAGCGAACCTTGTCGACGTTGAGGCCTCCCATCTTCGAAAGATCCTTGCCAGCTGGAGCCGGCGGGTTTCCGGAAAAGTCACTCATCGTCGGAAGTGGTTTCTAAAAAGCGATTTTTTGAAGAACAAAGTGCGCGGAAAAATGAAATAGGTTTGAGAATGACGCCAAAACACCCGTGTTTACACGGGAAAGTGCATATTTTGTAAAAGATTGCGTAACAGATTTTGTTCAAAACGTTCGAAAAAAACACTCGACTTCCTAATATCCTTGTGCAAAGAACGAAGCGATACGGCAGCGACTGTAGGATCTGTAATTCTGGTCTTCGAGCGATTTCCCTCTCTTCTCTGGTGAATAGCGTCAGCTTTTGAAAGAGCTCTCCTCACTGGACCACTCTGCAACAGATTGGCAGTCCCGAGAAAAAATAGCAAAAGTGACTGATTGATCGCCGTTCGCACCCTTCGGTCGAATCGGCAAAGGAATGTTGGGAATGTGAGGAAACGGAAAACAGTTGGAGGGGACGAGGCGCCAATCCTCAGCAGACCGCCCACCCTCCTCCGATATAAGAACTCCATTCTTTCGTGGAGCAACTCTCCCAAATAATATGCTACTTTTCGCCCTTGTCCCACTGGAAAGGTAGGTCAAGAGACATGTTTTTTTTGTAAACATCGACTGATGTCATTGGCTGATCTAAAGGAACACCAGTCTGATTGTGAGCATGATAGTTTGTTTATTGACTTTGATTTGTTGATAGGTCCATCTTTGTTATACCCAAACATCTTTTAGTCACCACAAAAACGGAAAACATTCCGATTGAAACGTCATGCATTCAAGCGCCAGTCCAAACACTGGAGGATTCTCAGTACTCTAACAACTTTTTCCCAGTACTTGAGAGTGTGTTAGCAGTTGAACCATTACGAGTTCCTCAGACTCGTCGCCGTGTGACTGCCCCCTCGACTTCCGCCTATGCGTCTCTTCTACTCTTTTGTCCCATCGACCCATGTTACATTTTTATCAATCTGTTTGCTTTTTTGTCGGGTTGTGAGAGACCTGTTTTCCAGTATCTCGACGCCAATCTCTCAGGTCTTTTGAAAATGTTCAATTCTTCATTTTCCGGAAATATGTAGAATACGTGAGAATCGGCCTTCTCCATTTATTCGCATTCCACGTGCCGCCGGTTTTTCGGTTCCGTCGTCGGGCTGTAAGACAACGAGGGCTGGAATGCGTGGAATGCACCAGCCGCGCGCCAGGAATGCCCCGCCCCGGGTTGACCGCCACAGACGCCTAGCGGCTGGCTTTTCTTCTCGTTACGTGCACACCAAAACCATTTTTTTTACATTTTTCAAATTTTTTTATTCTTGAAAACTTTCCCAGAAAGCGAGACTCAATTTATCTCGAATTGTTTGTAGTAGCAGATCAACGATTAAGAAAAAGAAGGTTTCCCGAAACTCAAGAAAACAACGGAACAAATGCGAAAAGTACACATAACCTTTTCTACTAGACCTGAACATTGCTGTCTTTTCATCCGATTTCGCTGTTTTACTTCGCTAGTGCTGGTAGCAATCACTTTTATATTGTTAATTCATAAAAGCCGTCCAAATAACTCATAGAGAATTGGAAACCCTTTCTGCTTCCCTTCGACCTCTGTCAATAATACGCTCAGCCAAGACGATAAGCGTCTCTTTCGCGGCACTTTTCTCTTTTGTCCATAAAATCTGGCTCGAATCGAGAGATGCCCAATTGACTCTTTGCCATTTCAAACAAGATGGCAGGTGTTTGAGAGGTCTTTTCCGTCTTCAAAGAGAAACATTTTCAGTGTTGAACCTCCTCCGATGAGCGAGCCCTCCATGCTAGCAGCCGGCCAACAATTTGTCACCTGTTGTCCTCCGTCGACTTCTTTTGGAACGAGACTGATCGGTGAGTAAGAGTATTTTGAACTATAAGGTATTTTGTTCTAAGAAAGAAAATCGTATGCCTTTTCATGAGTATCGAACGTCGTTTGCATCTACAGCATTCTAAAATTGTGATTGAGAAAATGACAGGCAATCTCATCTGAAACGATGTGTGAGATTGAAGCACCTCCCATTCTCTCCCGAATATCTTACACACAACTATGAACTGGGATAAATATTGTGCTCAAACTGGTCAACTCAGTCTCTTAACCTTTCATTGAGTTATTTGCAGATTTCAACCCTCTCCTACTCAACTTTGCCCAACCAGTCTTACCTCCTCCACCTCCATACACTCCGAGACACAGTCATCCAACACAAAATGACCTCTTGCGTATGCACAATACTCCAATGGTTAGTCATTCAAACGGGGTGGAAAACAAGAGTTACTACAGATTGTTGAACCAGAAAATGAAGTGGATGTGGTTGGAGAGGGGCAAGACGAAACTATCGAGGAGGAGAAGAACGACGAACCATTGGATCTGACCACGAAGAGGAGTCCGCTTTGTTCACCCGTTCCTCGAGCATCTGTAATTACGGCCACGGGTCGAAGCATCGTTCGAAGTGCGTCAACAGCAAGCTCGGTCAACGACGACGTTCAGGAGCATTTCAAGAGATCTCTCAGTGGAAAATGGCCGAGGAGAGCAAAGACTGAAGATGAGAAGGTGGGATTTCTTTTTCCCGCTTCTAATTCTCAGTATTTCAGAGTCGAGCGTCTCCAATGCGACGACACACTTCTTTCAACAGCCACGTCTCAGTTCCTTTGGTTAGCCGAGTCAAGCAGAGCAACTATTCGGACATTGACGAACATTTTCGTCGAGCTCTTGGAGGCAATTTCAACCAACTGATGAAGGAGAAGAAAGAGGAAGAAATCGTCAGTGTACATAGAGAAAATTTAATTTGACTCGATTTCTGCTGAACAAAACTGACATTCGATTACATTTACCGGTGACCAAAATGACCTGTGACATATTTTACAAAGTACATAAACATTATCTCCAGCTCATTTCAAGCATTTGGAAGTAGATCGTGGGATCGGAGGCATTTGTGACGACTTCAACTTTTGTTGAGCACTTTTTGACGCCAAGTAATCTGAAGAAATGAGTGCGTAGTTCCGGATACGAGAGAATTACGGTTGTCCAAAAGACTAATGGAATTCTGTGAATAACCTTGAAATAAACAATGGAAGACAACTCACAGGGTCATCACAATATCGAAAAGTCCTGCTCCAATCTGCCGAAAACTCTCTTCCTTGTTGTAAACGTTCACAAAAATGACAATAACAACAAGAAAAACGCAGACGATTGTGGCGAGTATGAGATTCAGGGTTGTCTGAACGTATTATTTTTTCTATTCTTGTAGAAACGAGAGACCTCTGTGTATAGTGGTAAACGCTTAAAATTTTCAAAGCACCGCAGATTAGACCCCACTCGGAGGTCTGTTTTGATGAATGTTCTGAATATGCGCTGGGTTATTTCTCCCAATAGTTCGAGCCTATAGATCAATTTAAAAATAAACGGAACACCTGCTCAAGCGTGTGAGACGTGGTTTTCTTGAAGCAGAATGAGACTAACCTTCATGAGTCGGAAGTTTTCATGAAGTTGGAACCGCATACTGAGGGAATAACGAGCCCGTTCTGTAGTAAACCGTTTCTTGGCTTTATCATTGAGCTTGTAAATAGCTACTAATGACTAAAACGGTTTTGTAATTACAATCCCTTATGTTATTACTGGAAGAGCTGTTGTTTCCGCAGCCACCATAAAAAACAAAACTTGTGGATAGTTTACAATGTCGAAGAAGAGAAACAGTGAAAGTGAAAAGCTAATAATGTTGACCATTAATATTAGAAGGACTGATATGTGCAGGTATTTCGATTTTTCGTAACTCTGAAAACAAATATACTTTCTGAGAAACAGTTGAACCTCAATGATCAAAGAAGCAAAGAGTCTTTCGACAAAAGCTGCCAGTTGAGTAAAGAGTAACGAAGAGTGATACCAGGTTCGGATAATCGTAGTGACCATGTAAATCTTCTCCTGTCCTGAAATAACATTTTTCACGGGAAATAATAGTCATCGTACCATCTTCAATGTAGTCTCTTTCGCAAAGTATCATGATAGTTCGAATAGGAGCGTAGACGTAAGAAGAGCCAACGGCCGAACAAACAATTAATTGAAGATTAATGTGAACAATGTTTTTGGCGTAGGCGAGAAATATGTAGTATCCGGGGATGATCAAATGGAATATGAGGAAGAAAATCTCGATCTGAAGAATGTTGAAAAATAGAATAGCAGCTTACTCCGAGACAAATGTTGGCTGCAACAGAAATCTCCACTCCACTACTGTTACCACTCAACGGATTAAAGTAGTGCATCTTCTGTATGCTGAAAAGGTGGATCTGACGAGGAAAACGAGAGAAAACAGGTGAATTCCGTTTAAAGAGTTCAAAGAGTTCAGACGACATAACTCCGTTCTTGGTAATTAGTTTCAATTTCCGTGTGAAAAAGTTCAACAAAGCTAACGGATACAATGCTGTACGTTCGAGCAAACCTTTCCTTGAGAAGTGTAGAAGTCATGATAAGTAAAACTCAAGCAACAAACCATTCTCTTCAGAAATATATTTTTGTCTCGAAGAAAATGTTCTTCGGAGTCCTTCGATGTACTTCAATCCGGAATCGTTTTGGTGCGTCAATACAAAGTCATACTTTTAAAGAGGTGCTTGTGAGAGAGCAAAACACACGGACCACCCTCCCAGCATCTCATCGGTACAGAAACCGTTTTTCATCAACCACAGGCAGTGCTGCAAGTTTCACTCCCGGTTTTTTTCTGTCCCTCTTTTAGCGGCAACTATGCTGCTGATGCCTTCTACGCAACACTCTTCGGTAAAAAGTTTCAGTTTTTTGCGCGCGGAGAGAACGCACGGGTCCACCCTTCCCCCAACCACCTCGGGACTGTGCTGGCAGTTGGGCAGAATGGCCACTTCCTATCCGATTGATGCCTTCTCTGCCTCTTACTACGAACACTGCAAGGTATACAGTAGTGGCTATGGCATGAAGAACTGCTTCCCCGACTATGAGTCTAATGCCTTGAGTGTCATTCAGCCTAATCCATATCAGATTCCCATGGTTGGTTCTTCTCGACTTTTCTGTAGCAAGTACGATTCAGGACACGTTTCTAGCCTCTCCCACAACCTATACTTCAGCTTCTAGTTTCCAATTAGACAATTACATCCCTCAACTCTACGGGTACAATACGCCACTGCCGGCACTTCACCAACCTATTCCGATGTATCGCAACATTTCCGAAGAGGTGGGTTACCGCAAATGAGTTATGTGAAAACAAAACACCTGCTGTAGACAGCTGAAATTTGTGTGCAGAAAGCTCAATTAATTTCGTGCGAGATTCAAGAGTCTCTGGTAACGAAAAACGTCTCTTTCAAACAAGTTCAACAAGGGAACAAAGTTATTAACTTCAAAGTCAAAATATTCCGTGTAAAATTGTCTAGTGAAAGTCCTCCAATGTGAAAAGCTTATCTCTCCGCGACTCTTTGTCTTTGACCTGAAATAGTTAAGGCCGTTTGAACAGGCGTTCGCAGCTGCCAAGGCCATTCTGGTCCCCGAACGGTTACTGTAAAGCTATGTAATGTTTCGTTGGAGGTCACTATGGTATACCTGAACCGCTCCTTCGCTCCCACCCATCGCGCGTCTTGACCAGATAAGCGGAAGCAGTCCAAAACGGGGAAGCAAAAACTCTAAATGGAAACACAAAGTTGATCTTTTAGCTGCGAGTAGATCCACACTTGGCCTCTCGGAACACTTTGGCTGCTCCTCCTGTCGTGAAAAAAGAACCGCCGAATTTAAAAGGAAACAAACGAGGACGACCGACAAAGAATCCGGTGTGGGGACTGTTCAACAGAATCAGTGACAAGTCTGTCCTGTGCCATATCTGCCGCCGAGTAGTCAAGTCGGCTTGTGCCACCAATATGAGCAAACACATGGAGAGACATCATCCGGAATTCATGGGAGTTCCACGGGAAGACGGCTTCATACCTGTCAAAGAGTGAGTACTATCCGCTTGAATGAGATGATTTGCGGAATTTAGAGAAGTGCCAGATGAGGCAGTGTGGGAAGGACCTAGAAGACATCGGAGAACAAAGCATCCAGTGAGTTGACTAAACATTCTTCGAACAGTCCATTTTCAGGTGTGGCAACTGTTTATGCGTGATTCTGCCGGTATCGCCCGCTGTCTCATCTGCAACTCCATAGTCCGTTCTCCCTGTAGCAGTAACTTCATGGGTCATCTCAACCGTCACCATCCCGACCATCATGGTGAAGTCTATAATCGATGGGTAGCGAATCGACTGAAGAAGGCCGGCATCAGCATGGCTCGATTCCGCAATGAACGGATAGAATCCGAACCGGAAAACTCTCCGCCGGCTCTAATTGAGCTGTAGTCAGATTGCTTAGTTTTAGAACTTTTCTACCTCTTTTCTAGTTCTACCTCCACCTTTTCATGTTCTACCTCCTTTCTTTTTAATTTATTGCTGTACAAAATAAACCCGATCAAGAGTACAATAAAGGACTGTCGCTTCTTGCCAAAATCCACTTGTAGAATCCCATCAGATTGATTCCGACTGAGGTCAATAAGAAGAGAATGATGAACAGAATGAGGAAGAGACGCTCAGCTTGTCCGGCAAGCCAATCCCATTCAAGTTGGGCTAGTCCCCTTGAGACGGCCGGAGTTGTCGGTGCAGGCAGAACACCTGCAAATACGTCATGTTCTCCCCTTTTTTATTCTCACCATTCGGCATAATTTCTTTGAAACTCTCACAAGTTCCGACTTTGGGCAGATTCTGAATTGTTTTCCGATGTTTTCTCTTCTCGAATAGGCCTACAATCTGCGGAACGACTATGCTCGGAGCCCCGATGAAAAACTTGGCATCTTGATGGCTATCATCCGACTGCTGACAGAATCTGTTCGAATCTGTAAGAGTGACACGTCAAGACGAGCATTACAGTGAAAATGACAATGACACAGTTTGGTGGAGAGAACGGGTTTGGCAAAAGACCGTTTCGTAGTTCCGTAAAATGAAGCTCATATTGGATGAAAGGGTTCAGACCAAAAAATGAGCGGGGCGACGGGTGTAAGAACTAAAAGAACGAAGAGAAAGTGCAACGGTCGAAGTACAGTTTGCGCAAGGACGATACGAAGATCGGCAAACGAAAAAGTGCAGAGTGTTTCTCTGGTCAGATGGAATTGAACAGACTGTGTTGAGATAGCTATTGTTCTCTCATTGCGAAATTTTTCTATGGAAAAGAACAATGAATAGAAGAAAACTCATAAAGGGGTTCCCCAGAAAGAAACTCTCAAACTCCAAACATTGACACCGGATCGGAACTCGATATATGCGTGGAAAGACGTCTAACTATGCTATCGAGTTTTCCCTTGAAAGACAAGATCCGTCGACCAGATTTCCAGTCTTGATCTTTTTCTCTCTACTTACCGTCACTGAAGGTCTCTTCTTCGAACATCACTGACTTCGACTTCCTCAGAGGATGCGAGTGAGGTTCTGCCTCCAGCCAAGCCGAGGTCGATATTTTGTGAAGTTTGTCCGTGCTGAAGGAGAACTGAACTTTCCGTTTTTCTTTGTTATAAAAGCGAAAACCTTTTTCAGTTTTTGTTCTTTCGCAATATCCATAAACTTGTTCCACATACTCTTCTTCCTCAGACCGTTGTCCGCTATCGCCTTACGCAGTTTTTCCTGCTTTAACGAAAGAAAAGTTGGAACGCCTAGTTAATCCCTCACCCTGGCCTCTTCCACATAGGCCTGTTTCATTAGGAGCGGCTGCTCCAATCGCACAACTTTGTTGATAGCCCTTGCCCATTTCATCGTTCTCGTCGAAGGTCGCTTACCAATTATACCTGACAACGAAGGTATTTTTTTCGAGAACTTTGTTCTTACCCTGTTTCTGAATGTATATGACCAGTGAGGCTGCCAATGTGCCGAAGGTAATTAGGAGTATCATCGAGCTGTAGAACCAGCCTAAGGAAATTCTTCTAGTGGGAAACGAATCTAACCTATCAAGGGGATGAAGGACGAAGTTGAGGGCATCTTGTCGCTCACCATAAACACCAGAATACTCATACTTAGAAGTGTAGTGATTCCGAGGGAAATCTTCTCGTTCCGGAGATCGTTCATGGTCGGAGAGCTGAAGATCATCTAACTAACATAAAAATAGTGATACCTGAAGAAGCCGACGATTGAAATGAAAGTGATGATGGAGGTCGGCGTAACAAGATTTATCAAATAATAAAGTGGTTTTCTTTGAACAGTCAGGTGTAGTTCCAAGATGGTGTAGTTGTTCGGACAACAGTCGAACTTCTTGACTATTCTCTCAACTGAACATTTCTTAAAACTTTACAAGAAAACAGATACCACTGGTAGACAAGACTGTCCAGGCCTCGTTGTCAATACAGTTGCTGGTTCCCACCTTGTTTGACAAGGGGTAATAGTCAATCAGAGTGTTGTCGTAAGTCCAACTTCCGAATGTCAATTTACATCTCTTAATAATTATTTCTTTGAACAAAACAATGTACCTGTAAGTCAAAAGGGAAGAATCGAAGGTCGAGCATACAACTCTGTTTATAAATGGTCGGATAAAGAAGCTCGACCAGAGCTCCGTTATTTTTCCCATGGGTAGTCAATTTGACACTCAAAAGGCGGCGTGTACTGGCCTCGTCCATTACGAGTCTAAAACAATTTCTTGTCTTCAAATGATGAGAAACAGACGAATTATATAACGTAGTATCAGGCCGAAATATCTGGTCATAGGGCAGCATGATTTGAGTAATATTGTGGAATTCATCAGGATCCCAGCCAAGAAGATGGTCGACCCATCGCTAAAACCATATAAATCAATTTTGATAGCAAATACCTCCGCCATCCAAGCATTCATCAATAGATATTGTTGGGGTTCGTTCTGAACAGAAAAAGACTGATAACTAATAGTTTATGACTAACAATCTGGATGATCTGATACAGCTCTAAGGAGAAACTAACATTTAAGGCGGAATCGCTTTTTCTTTTGGGAATGTACCCTTTGTTATAGCTGAAAAACGTGTAGGAATATAAAGGGGAAAGCTTACTTTTCGAGAATTTTCTCAGCTATCAAATAGTGTTCGGGCTGAGTGAATCCAGGCGGCTCATTGAGATTGTGAGTTGTGAAGCGAGTCGTCTCTTCGACAATTTCTATAATTTAACATGGAAACACATCTAAATGGCTCACCCCCTAATCCGTTTTTATGCAGAGATGCTAGAACTGAGAGTTGGTAAAGAAGGAACGTCAGCATGTTCAGAGAACTGCTACCCGAAAAAATTAACCTTTGGTGCAAAGAAGAGAGGGAGGAGTAAATTATGACTTTGTGGCAATTTTCCCGGCAGTCAGCTTAGCTAATTACTTTCCCAGGGGAAAGGGAAAACATTCAAAACTTGACTCGAAATGACCAGTGTAAAGCTAGAAATTGGTTCGATGTGTCTGATGAAAAACGCCTGTTGGAAGAGAGACTCCTATGAAAACAATTATTCCATTGGAAATTACTCGATCGACTAGTGTTTAACGAACTCATTACTCTCAATTACAATGTCATTCGCTACGATCGGACTAGACGATGTCGCGGAGGATTTTGTCTGGCTCAAACGGAGAGAAACAAAGGTCAGAACAAAGTTCTGCGAAGTGGCAGAAAATGAACTAGATCGAAGAAATTAGTGTCAGAAAAGTAGTCACTTTCGAGTGGGAGCCGGGTTGCGACAGGAAATGAAAATGTTGACGACTTTGGAGTCACAATTGAAAAACGACCAAATGAGTATAAATGACTGGACGTATTTTGACATAGGAAATGCATATGGCCTATTACGATTAGGCCATTTTCATAGACGTGGAAAAGAGTACAGCACCGCGTTTATTCGTTTTACTCGACATCAAATTCGTGAAAGAGTGAGAACAACATGTAATCAACGTGTAAATGACCCGATATGCGAGAGAACCGAGATAGAGACACTGGAAGGGAGGAAACGGGGTTCAAGAATACACCGGTAGCTGAGAGAGGGAACAATTGTACCGAAATAAATTACTACGAAAAAGGGAAAAAATTAATAGTCGGAGAATACCTTTTTCGGTTTATGGTAGATGAAGAAGTCCTTGAACGGCTTCGAAGAGAGTATCCAGACGACGACGGAATTCAACTCGGCCTTGACGATTCTGTCGCAACACCTCCGGTAGAAGCTGTTCGAAAGCCGGTTGGAGGTATTCACGAGTCTGGTTGTTGACGGGATGATTGACGATCTGCACTACGAATGCTTCGAAATTTGACTGAAATTGGTTGTTTTTCAACGAATTAGAAAAGAAACCTACTCTGTCAAAGGCTATACAAGCAAAGAGAGCATTCGCAGCATGGGTCAGCACGGTATCATCGCCAGAATATGTGAGACAGGCATTGAAAACAGCCTAAAATCCGAAAAGTTATATGCAAAATGAAAATAAAGCTCACCGGCATCAGCTCGTCTATCCTGTTTTGAGCTACCTCAGTATGGACTTCGGGATTGTTGGAAAAGTAGAGTCCGAGCTCACAAAGTGCTTCCAGAGCGCGACAAAGAATATCTGCGCCGAAGCGACTGTCCATTGCAAACTGAACTACCGTAAATATTCGAATAGAGGCACATTTCGAATAGTGGCGCACCCAAAAGAGCCGAAATTGAAATAGTCGCGCACTCTCAAATAGTGGCGCAGTACAAAATCGCGTTTTGCAGTACAAATTTGATTTTTCTTCCTTTTTCATATATTTTGTGGTTTCTGTCTTGTTATTATGCTCTTTTTTCTCTCTCCACTTATTATTTTCCTTCATTTGAACCAATCTCTTCTGATCCCCCACTTCTGAGTTCTAGAAAGAGAAGAACCAGATCCGGTACAGTATAGATTATTGGAAGTTCCAGAACCAGTCTACCAGTCTAGTCTAGAACCAGTCAAGCAACTACCAAGTGCACAGACTTTGATGGTCAAGAAATTACTGAATCAAGATGTTACTGAAAGATCATCAGCACAGAAACAAAACACAGACAAGGGGAAGAGTTCCTATAGAAGTCAAAGTCAGAGTCAAGGTAGTCAGTTCCGGAGAGAGACAAAGTATAGATACAGAGTCGATAGTCTAGAGTCGAAGCGCTCCTCAGTGATTTTGCCAACGCCAGAATATAATGTGGGAAGAAGAGGATTCCTATCCCAAAACTGCGACACAGCGGGATTGTCAAGTCAACCTTCATGGCTCCACCAGCGATGCTCGTCTCTACAGTGATTCCACCAAGTCAAGCAGCCGTCTACCCGAACAATAATACAATCCCAATCAAGAAGATGTCTTCGCTACTTGGTTAGGATGTCACCTGCTGGATGAGAAGAAACTGGGCAGTGGTGGAGACCTGAGAGCGGCGAAGGATTCCAAGAAACTACGGTTTCTACATGATACCCCTCGATTCCGTCAAATAAACTTGTAGTTCTAGTATTCAGATTCAGATAATCAAGAGACAGGGGACTGAATCAGATATTGTTTAGGCAAAGTATTCGAACCGTTTAGACTAGACAGAGAGTCTACCGCTCTCTTCTGATCAGCGAACACGGACAACTCCACAAACAGACAGACACAGAGTCCATTGCGCTTTAGTAGTAGAGAGATCTGTCTTACGAGTTCTCTTTTATCCTCTCCCGGTCATCCGGTTTCAAAAGTTTTCCCGATACCCATTGAAAGGCGTTCCGTGGAACAGGTTGGGAAACTTCGGAACATAAACGCCTCACACAATCTGGCCCCTCAGAATGACCCCTCACGCAGTAGGTTCTTCGGAACTAGATTCTTTGGAACTCTGGCGTTGAAAGGGAGAAACTTTACTTTACCCATTGGAATGCCCCTTTCAAAGAAAAAAGCAGCGAGCTTTACAATGAATGGATGGTCGACGGAAAGAAAGCATTTACTAAAGGCGGTAATCATACGCCCCCCCCCCCCAATGGAACTCTACTTGAAGTGGGTAGAGAAAGCCTGGGAACACATTCCAGTAGAGCTGATCATCAAATTTTCAAGCATTGCGGTATAACTCTAGCTACGGACGTAACCGAAGACGACAAAGTTCTATAGGAAATAGCAATATTTCGATTGTTAGCGACCATGTAGAAGTATTACTTTTGTCTTCTTTTCCGAAAAAAAGTATGATAATCGGTTGGAAAAAAAACTAAAAAAAATTGTTTGAAAATTAGTGGCACACTCTCGAATAGTGGCGCACCAAAACAGGGGCACTGAAAAATAGTGGCACAGTGCCTCTATTCGAATATTTACGGTATATTTAAACGAAGAAATGAAAACAACCCACTCCGATACAGACGAAGAAGGTATCGAGTAGATGGTCGCTGATGAGAGTGATGGTACTTCGTGAATACTCGCACAAATTCTCTATGATACCGTAGTAATTGGTGGCGACGTCGGGAATAGCTAGCAGCGACTCGTTCATAATGCGAATCAGCTGTTCGATACAAGTCACGGCAGCTTGAACATTTGGAGGAGCGGCATTGTCACCATTGTACTCAGACAAGTCCTTGTTGATCATGTTCGATAGAATTTTGAGGAACAGAGTCTGAATTTCGGATTTTTGAATTTAAAAGAAAAGAAGATACCACATCCGTAGCCTTGTCCTCTTCTTCCTTACCCGATTGCACAGAATTTTGACGAGAAGGTTGATTAGCCGTGTAACTGCCAATAATGAGGACCAAGGCATCGTTGATATTATTCTTTACTTGCTGAAAAAGATACAATTCAAACGAATGAATTTAAAAAAAAAACCTGATCGTCGATGTAGTTTATGACTTTGGTTGTGGTTTCGTGCATAAACTGGAGGATGGAAGTGATGATCGACTGACTATGGAAATGACTGTCCATCAGGGGGACGATGGCCCGGAGAACTTGGTCGATGAACACTGAATAGACTGCACTCTGGGAGATAGATTCGAACTGACTGAGAGGACCATCTCAGACTTTTCTATAATGGTCCCGATCTTTCCACAGAGGGAAAGATAGTGATCAGATTGACACAACAGACTTGTTAATTGAAAACATTTGAAAAGTGCTGTTTGTATCAATCCGACAGGGCAAATCTTTCAAGAAACGTACAGGAAAACCAATAACCTGTGAGTGTACAGGAGGCATCAGTTTGTCCGGCCTTTGCAACTCCGACGAAGCACTGAAGAAGATCGTCGATGACTAGGTCCGTCCAGCTATCCGAAGACTGTGAAGTAAGCGATTCGAGGCGTAGCGTGAGCGGCATAAGAATCTGCAGTTTTGAATTGAAAAGAAAGGATTAATAGGACATACCTTTTGATACATTGTGTTCTGAACATCGGCGTTCATTTGAGAAGAAACCAGTATGAGAGCTCTAATGACGCCGCCGCGGCAAGGGAGACTGAGAATGTCGATTCTGTTGAAAAATTCAAGAAGATGGTTCGTCTGGGAAAGGAAAGTCGCCCTGGCATCAATCAACACTTCCAGAAGATCCACAGCATCGTTACAAAGTCTATAACGGAAACTATTGTTAAAAAAAGAAATACTGTACCTGGCCTCTCCACGCATATGAGTAAAGATATGTAGGACTTTTTCGAAAACAAAATTGACTAGAACGGAATCCGTCTCCGCATTTGGATAGAGCATTGGAACCAAATCGGGATTGGAACAGTCGACGACCGACATGTTCGTAACTCCGCCAAGGAATCTGCTCAACGCGAGAAGACTGCTTCGACACAGCTCGGGAGAGAACGAAATGTTGGTATTCTTCATCAGCTCAAACTCCAGAACATTCCAGGTCAGAATTTCGCCAAAGAGACTGAAAAAGGACGTTTATTCAAAAAATGTGAATGTGGATAATAGTAAACGATTGAAAACAAACTGACACTAGGAACGGATCCACATCGTTGGTACTGATAGTATGAGGGCCCATCGGATTGGTGACGCATTCACGAATGTAGCTGTTTTTCGCAACGTCACTGTAAAGCAATTGCGATTAGAAAACAAAGAAGAACACACGTATATGGTTGTTCGCGGTCCTCCGCCTGCTCTTCACTGACTTCTTGGACGAGAGTAGCCATTATTCCGAAATCTCCATCGTTCTTGACAATAACGCTGTGAGCCATAATGAGCATCAGCCAGTGCATATCTTCTCTCCATGTATTCATTTTCTTCTCGTCGATTTGACCACTAACGAGCATCTTCAACTGTTCGATCTTGTTGTTTATCAACTGAGCAGAAGATGGAATGAACGTGGAACATGTGTAGACGGCCATATCTCCGAATGGTTGGAGGATATCCTTGAATCGGTTACGATCGTCGCTCTCGTCTTCGTCGGCATTTTCTTCAACTTCTGGCGCTTCAGGGCAAAATCCGAACGGCGGGGCTTGAAGACATTGAATGAACGTGTTGACAAGCTGCTGCGTTGGCAGAAAGATCAGATCGTTGTCTATAAATTATGATTTTGAGGTCAACGGAGAAAGCATACCGATAGCCTCAGCAGTTTCAAAATCTAAGCCATGACGCCATTTTCCTTTGAGCAGAATGACCCAGCCAGCCAGAAGATTCACGACATCCTGTTTGCAATCTTCGTTATCGTCGGTCTGAAAACACAAATTAGAGAAGAGATAGGAAGAAACACACAATGAACTTTGCAATGGCTTCACGCAGAAGATGGTCCATGAATTGGACAAAGAATCCAAACAATCTGCCTCTATCCGGTTCGGGAACTCGAACAAGTTGTGAGAGCGGACGAAGGGAGAAAATTCGATTGATGGTCACGCACAGACCGCTCACTTCGTGTTCGAGAGGACCTGAAACAAAGAAACGTTCGAATCTGTAGTATATCTTACCAGATGCGAAAGTGTCGATCAAATGATGAACAAATCTTGCCAGAAAGTCTGTGGCAACTGCAGAATCTCTCATTGTATCGCCAGTAATTCCTCCAAGATAGCCAAGGCAGGAAATGGACTTTGTGGCCAAATCAGCGTTGTTACGGACGACAGAATGAACTCGATAAAGGAGATCAATCAACTGGTGGTTAATAACATCGGACCAGGAGGCCGGTGGGCGAAAGTTGGCCATGGAAGACAATGGTCGAAAACCTCGCGACTGGAAATCCCACGATAAGATGTTGTCACACACCTGGAAAAAAAAACTATTTCGTCAAAAAAAAATTGAAAAGCTTACGTCAAGTAGGCGAGAGAAGAATAGTTTCTGATAGGGAGTATTCATCGGATCGGGCTGATCGCATAGAATATTGAAGATCTCGAGAACCATTTGGAACATGGTCTTCAGCATCGTCCTTTCGAACTCGGTCTTGGCTCTTGTATGAAAATCGTAGGTGATTCCAAGATGAGAACTCCGCCAGGCACACGAGAACTGTTCCGTCATGGCGAGAATCAAACGACAGCCGACATTTTGCTGAAGACATCATATTTTATCAGAAAATTGAATGAACCTTACCATGTGGACATTATCATTCTTAATCATGTTCTCAATCATGCGGCAGACTTCTTCTTTCGTTCCGGCCTTCTGGTCAAGAATGCCTCGTTTGATAGAAACTGCCACGGCTTGGGCGAAGCTGTTTAAGACAAATGGAGATAGGCTGGAAAATTGGTGGCTGCAAGAACATAGCAGAATACATACTTCTGGTTGGTGGTAACATAATTTAGAATCATCCGATTCGTCCCTTGAATAATGTTGCTGTCGTGAACAATCCAGAATTTGAGAACAGTGGAAGCAAGTGCTTGTACCAGCCGCTGGAGAACGAACTGGTCAGTGGTTTTGTCTGAATCATGACTTTTGCAGAACTAGAAGAAAAGACTCACTGAAAGAATCCAGGAGCACATCTATGGAATATTGACCACTTTCGAGTTCAATGAAGAGTTGTTCCGCCTGTTTTCTCTTGCCATCCGCCGTTGTTGCATCTTGAATGCAGGCGGCCGCTTGTTCTAATAGGCCAATATCCATCTACCAGCTGGAATACGACATGTGACTGCAAAATGATGAAAAAAGTCATAATACCATGCAAAAATACAGCGAACAGAGAAACAGCATTCGAAATAAACGAAAAGAAAAGTGATTGTAGAAAGCATCAGCTATGAATGGCAGGCGATAGTGAAATGAGCAATGGAATAGAGACGACGATATGGACAAAAAGGCAGCCTACCGAATGAAATCAAATAAAACTCGAAGGCAGAAGAAAAATACATTTATCTTTACTAATGAATCAACATCTAAAAACACCGTGATCCAACTATCGAATATAGAGAGACGGAATATAACCACGGATCGTTCTCGATCTTTTTGAAAATTTTAGACACAGGCAGCTCCGGAGATGATCTCAATAAGTTCTCTGGTAATGACGGCCTGGCGAGTACGGTTGAAGGCTAGAGTCAGCTTGTCGATCATTTCTCCTGTAATTGAGATAAGCTAAAACGAATAGATTTTAATAATGTACCGGCATTCTTTGAGGCTCCGTCCATAGCAGTCATACGAGAGCTCTGCTCAGATGTAGCAGATTCCTTCATGGCGTAGTAGATCAATTGGGCGAGAGAATATTCAGTGTAGGATTGGAGAACGTCGTCGTCAACCGAATCGTAAGTGGAGAGAGCTTCCTTGGTCTTGATGGCCTAGAAAATGATTTTTTTTTCAGGGTTTCAAAATCACAGCTGCACACTACTTTTGGGATTACAGCGATAGAAAAATTGACAGTTAGAGAAGTCTATGAAGAACAAAATGTGAAAACAAAAATAAGAGAAAACGAACCTCGAGGGGAAGGATGGGTAGCTTGGAAGTCTGGTAAGAAACAACCGTCTTGAATTTGTTGAAGATGATGGCTCCTTCATCAAATTCGAATCCCGAGTCAAGGATGGCCTTAGCGGCAACAGAAGCATCGCCGAAAGTGGGAGGAGTGCGACCAATTTCGTTTCCGGTGGCCAAGAAGTGCTGAAAACGAACATACACGTGAATACTTTACTAAAAACATACCTTTCCGTAAACGCGATGAAGGCCTGCTCTGGACTTGTCTCCGATACAAACAAGACGTACATCAGCATCTCCGGCCTCTCGTAGAATGTTACGAGCCTCCTTGACGATGGAACTGTGAACAGCTCCACAAAGGCCTCTGTCAGATGTGATGAGGACGTAAAGTCGCTTCTTCTTGGGCTCTTTGGTTTCTCCCTCGACGGCGGGGTTGATGTTATCGAAGAAGGTCTGGGCTCCAACTCCATAGGCCCGAGCTCCCTATAATAAACCATTTTCTCATGAACCTGTATTCAACTAACCTTCAGATCACGCTCGGCCTTGGCATACTTAGCAGCGGCAACCATCTTCATGGATTTGGTAATCTTCTGGATATTCTTAACAGACTTCAGGCGAATAGAAATGTCCTAAATACGGAAATAAAGGAAAAACTGAAGAGATATTAACCTTAAGAGTGGCAAAGCCGGCCTGCTGTTGAACAGCGGCGGCGGTGGCCTGTCGGAGAAGACCCGAAGTTTGGCCGAGCATGGTTCCCCTGAAAATCTTGATTAGAAAAAGAGGTAACGTTGAAAAGAGATGTCAATAAAATAGACTGGATGCAGGCATTCAAATCTGTAGCAACAAACCAGCGATCTACATTGTTACGCGTTTATGAACAAAATGTATTCAATGAGAATCAAAAACAACAGCAAGGCAATAGAAGACGTACGTGTGAAAATTAAAGGTTTCCCAATCAGGCAGAGGATGCCTACTTTTACATATATTTTGTAGCCACCATATTTTACAGTATTCTGCTTTTTAATAAGACGTTTTGTCTCCTTTCTAGGAGGAAACAAAAAGTGAAAAATACACAAAAAAAACAACGTAGAAAAGTGAATTTATTCGTACAAATCTTCAAACCGCCCAATGGTTGTGCTAACAATTCGTGACGGGACTCGGGATGTTTATTACGGTAGCACCGGTTTGTCAAGTGCGTTCGAATTTGAAAAATCTATTAGTTCTTCTTTTCTTTTTTCTGTCGCGGGACTTGTGTTCTTTTTCCAGTCTTTGATGATTAAAACGAAGAGTGTTAAACTTGATCACCCGACATTCGATACGTTTCAGCAATTTCATCCTCTCCTTGGTTTTATGGCTCCCATAAAACTTATTTTTCAGGATGACGGACGATGCTCACATGTCGTCAGATGAGGAAACCAATCCCAATCAAAATTCTGCTGAAGCGGCAGCAATGGCTAGGAAACGAAGACTCATGGCCATGAAAACAAAAATGCACGGCGTGGAAATGAAGTGCGTTTTCAATAGAGTTTTTCACCACGTAGACATTCTGAAGCTATTTCTTTGAATAATGGAAAGTAATTATTTGACCGGTATCAATTCCAGGGAAGAAGACTACAAAGAAGAAGAGAAATCGACGAAAAAGGCCAAACTAGGTGCTGCAGGATTCAGAAGTTATCAGCCTGTCTCGGAAGTTTTGCCCGGTGGAACCGCGACAGCTCCTCTCGATCTTATCGAAAATGAGATTGCTGAACATTTACAGGTTTGCTCAATTCGTTTCTTTCAGAGTTTTCTTTTTTTCAGATCACCAAGGATGCAAAACCTATTGGGAATATCGATCTCACGACTTTGGCCCCGAAGAAAATCGATTGGGACCTGAAGCGTGACATCGAGCCAAAACTGCAGAAACTGGAGCGTCGCACACAACGTGCGATTGCAGAAATTATCAGAAAACGACTTTCTGAAGGAGTCGGTGATCTCGCCAATACGGTCAACAGTGCCGCCATGTAAATGTTACGCTATTTACGTACGTTTGGTAAAATTCATTAAACCCGTGTCAATTACTAATGTCGCTAGAAAACAGTCTCTCATTGCCCACATCTTCACGCGAAAGTTCGTGGTACGGTATCGATTGTGAGCCTTTCTTTCTACTATTTCTGCTTTGTAGAACAAGATCTGAAAGTGTGGTACTTGTTCTGAAGGCTTTTTCATACCTTGATTAGTATCTATCGCGTTTAGAGCGATCGGTGTTATTCTCGTCAATGGATCCTGACTTACTCCCTGGCGGTTCTTAATTTTTTAACGATCTCTTGAACTTGTGTATAAGAACTTACGGGCATAGAGGTGGCATAAACTGTAATGTATTTTCCTTCTTTGTCAATCTTGCACATTAGGTCACCGGCGAAATGTGCTCGAAGTGTGTAGTCATCGTAACTGACTATCGTTTCGAAAGTGGTGTTGAATCTGAAGCGCCACAGTATGAACTTTTATGAGAACTTACACTTGTTCGCAGTCTTGTTGAATTTTTTGAGCTACTTGCGGTAAATCAGCGGTTGCTGATCTTGCAGCTCTTCTAGCTTTGTAATAACTTTTGCGCATCAAACTCTCCAAGAACCGGTTACAACACATCAGACCTGACATTTTTTTATGAACGTAAACTAATTTCTTACCATCTTTGTTGACGTAGCAATGACTAAACGGATATGGAGGAGGATTGCTCGCTCTGTCAATGATATCGTTCTTCGAAATATCGACTAGAGTCTCCATAGGTTTGGTATCGTTCTTGGTAACCCCGCTTACTGTCTTCGATCCGAAAACACGAACAAGAAATGGAGTAACTGTTGGCTGGAATAGCTTTTTTTCAATGGTACTTGTTCCAACTTACCGCCTTCGATGGACTAGCCTTGCTCCATTTTCGAACTTGGCCGTCTCGAACATAAAATGAGCTGAACAGTGGAGACGGAGTATTTTCAATAAACACTGGAGAAGACGTCTATAAGAGGTCGGAGCAGTTTTCCGTAAATAACTTGGATAGACTCACGACTTTAGTTTGATTGCTTCTGGTGTGTCTTCTAGTTTGTCCATTGCTTCTTACTTTAGTGACGTAAGTAGTTCCACTGGATCTGATTCTCAAATTCTTTTCTATTTTATTTTCAAGCCACTTACTTTGCAAAAGGTTTGACAACTCTGCGACCATTCAATCTTTCGACCTCCTGGTCTTCAATACTCCTTCCCAACCAGTCGGCAAACTCTGATGACTCCGAAGAAAAAGATTTTCTTGGCTAAACTTTTCGATGACAAAGGATTGAAGGACAGTCACCTTGACAACTCTGAAGGATTCTAGTCTTTTGATGGCTCTCTTTGTCTCGGCTATTTTCCGCTTCAAAATCTTCTTTCTCATAACTCTAGCCTCCCGTTTCAGAATTGTTAGCAAAGCTTTGACAGCTGAATCATCCCTGGAAACGAACTCTGCTTTGCGTTTGATTGTGATCCGTTGGAGGAGGCTCTTCCCATTTTCAGTCTTTCGCTGCTTCAGCTTTTTCTGCGGCCGAGATGTCGAGTTTCTTTTCTGTTGTCTTGCAACAACGGTCTGAAATGATTCATTAATTTTGGACAAAATGAGAGACAATGAGAGTTGAAAATGACTAACCACTGGTGCTACAGTGCTTCTTCCAGGCAACCAATCTCCCAGAAAAGAAAGAATTTCTTCTTCTGAGAGTAGATTTCTGACAGGAGCTCGTCTCCTCATAGCCCCCGAAGAAACTCCATACGATCTCATCAGACTGTTCACATCGACTTCGTCACTCCTCCTATGTCGATAACTCTAGAAAAAAATTACTTTTCTCAGTCCGAATGACTTTGGTACCCGTCCTCGACTCATCCTATGGTTGGCATCGGCTTTCGTGAGATGGTAGTTCAGTTGGTCTGGAAGATTCCACCTTGTCCTCTAACGATGGCTAATGAGGAGCCAGTTGACACGCCAAATTAGGTAAGAATGTTCGCGCGAAAGTTGAACGAGAGGCAATTCAAAACCTTTTTTTACTTTTATCAGAAGCGAATCCTTGTCAGATTGTCAGACCACCACCCGCAGAGCTGTTCGAGAAAGAGGATATTTCTATTGGAGGGAAAGTGTCGGTACAAAGGACCCCCACTAAACGACGGTTAATTGCCCGCGACTCCTCTTCAGACTGTCACTTGCCCTCCGATGCTGATACGTGCACAACGGATTGAACCGGATGCCGCGGCGAGAGTTTAACAGGACACAGAGGCGCCGGAATGGTTGCTTGAGAACGGGAACAAACTGCCTGCACAATGGCAGATTTCTATTTTTTCATACCCTGACTCAGCCTCTAACAGCAACAAATTCAATCAGATTTAAGGAACCTGATCAAGTAGAATTCCCGACAACATTTGTGAGATCTACGCTTCCTTGAGCAAAGGACCAAACAAGGAATTCAGTGCTCCAACTTTTCTGTAGTCAGTCTTCGTGTCATTTTCCTCAACTGTACAACGGTTCCAATGTCTTCAGTTTAACAAGTTTGGCAGCTTTCAGAACACAAAAAGTAATGAATCTTATTGGCATCTGGACAAAAACACGTCTATCCTGCTGTTTCCCCTTTTTCGAAAGTCTCAATCAAAAAGGAGTAATTTTTGCGCTCGCTTACGGTACACTGATTTTTCTCAAATGACACAGGTCACTCAAGAGATCAATTAGTGACCTTACCTGGAGTGAGGGAGATGATGGGTAAAACGAAGAAAAGTTGCCAGACGTAAATAAGAGTAAGGAATATCATCTATTTCCAACGAATAACAATTCTGAATGTTGAATCAGAGACGAAATGGAGAGGAGGCACTGTTCCTTCACCCCGCCCACTTTCGGTGAAATCTCCTCAGTTCAACCAGTTTATCTTGGCGTGTGTGAAGGGATCGAGGAAATTCGAGTCGCCAGCAAAAGTCTGTCCAGGATTCTTTCCTATTTTTGAAACATCAGAAGTATGCTATAAAACAGTACATGGGAGGACTGCGGTAGTAATACAATATATATATTCGAAATACAATTAAAACAAGACCTATCCAGTAAGAAAACATGTCTCCTTCTTCTTCAAGTCAACTTCGGCGGAGGATGCAAACGAGATTCCTGAACCTTCGATTTGAAGGAGCAAATTAGAGAACCTACATTTTCATACATTCCTTCCACTACTAGCCGTTCAGCCATTCTACGGCTTTCATTAGTATCGTAATCATGGTCCATGCTGACAATTCGCTCAGATGGAGTGGATCCACACATTCTAGATATGCAAAGGCTGATGAATTGGTCTTCTTTGCTTTGACTGGCATCGAACGAGTAGTTTGGTTTCTATAATACACAAATAGGTGAATATAACGATAAGTTTTACAGCGCCATTTTCACCGTCTATAAGGAAAAGATCCGCTCCGATCTTAACAACCTCGACAAAGACCTGAATCCATTCCGAAGAGTACTGAACTTGACGCGCATCGTCGGTGAACTTTTTTGGAACATTTTGGTCAACGAGTTGGCTCCAATTGTGAAGAAGTTTAGGGCACGTTCCAGGAGAATTCATTTTGAGATTCAGAAATTCTTTGGCACAATCTTGAACCTATAAATTATACTGCGATGAAATTGGAAAACGCTAAACCTGTTTGAGACGATATTCCGGCTGAAGGGCATACAGTTCAAAATCCTGCCAGTCTTTTTCTTCTTGCTGAATACGTTGATTTTCCTTTGAAAGTTTGCTTGGAGATATCAGCACAGCACTCGTCGGCGAACAGACGTCCTCGAGAAGTTCTTCATCACCGATATCGGGAAGCTGGAACTGGCAAAAATCCAGTGGATCACTTTCAACAGGCTTGACTGGCGGCATGGGTTCATCTACTACCCTAAAAATTATTTAATAAGCCCTGTTATAACAGCAAACTTCGGCTTCGACTCGTGTACGACGACTGCTCCTTCATCCGACACTAACTGCGAAGTATTCAACGTATGAATGCTGAGTCGACCGGAGCGACTCAGATAGTCGTCCACAGCATCGCCTTCAAAGAGGATCGAACTGGATGCAACCGTTTGGGGCCGGGGTGTAGGATTGGAAGGTCAAAAATGGAATAGTGTATAAGCAAAGAAGTAGAGTTACCGCTTCAATTTCATCGCATATCGGATGGCGTTTGCAACCTTATTTGCAAAATTGAAAATTTTTCGGTTGATTCGTTTCTTCTCATTTCGAAGCCATGTGATGTACTCGAAGTCATCGATGGAAATGTTGTTATGTTTTCTGACCACTTCTTTCTTCTCCCGTCGTACTTCTTCGAGAGTCTTCTCCATTTCTTCAGTCGTCGTTGATCCGGCTTGAGAAATCTGCAAGAGCATTAGTCGTTTCGAAAAATTGTGAGCTAACCTGCTTGTGAGATAATATTTTGAGGAATCGGAGCCATGTATTGTAGTCAGAACTGACTTTGTCATATAGCTCCATCACTTCTGCAGACCTCATCCTGGATTGGCCTAAAAGTCGGTGTGGGGGGGGGGGGGGGGGGGGGGGCTATGAAATCTATGAGGCGCACCGAGCGAAGATAGGTTTTATCAAACACCGAGTTGGATTGGATGGGAGTTCAGAACTCAGGCAGATTTTTGTCATATATTTAAGCGTCAAGGACGGCTAGTTTAGAAGATGATGTGAATGAAAGATAGGAAAACGAGCTTTGTGGAGCAGAGAACCTAGCAAAAATGGCAAAAAAATAAAGTAGACGAAAACAAATATAAAGTCTGTTCAAAAAAAAAAGAACGCAACAGTAACCCATATATATTTCGCTTCGAGAACCACAAACCCCTGATTTTCAGGGTAAACTGCAACAATTCAAACCGATTTCTTGATTTTCTCAGCGGTGAATTGCCGCGCTTCAGGGGTTTGTGATTCTCGAAGTGAAATATTTATGGGTTACTGTTGCGTCCTTTTTTTTGAACAAACTTTATGACATACTGTAAAAGTAAGAACGTGCTACGCACCAACTGCTGTCGATACGCTTTCGATTTATCCGCGAAACATTTCCGAAAAATAAAGTGGCATTTCTGTTTCTCTGCTCCGTTTTTCATAGAAAGTGGTACATAAGTCAATTCCAACAGTAATATATGTATTCAAGAAATTCAAGAGAATATTTTCACTCTTGATTTCAACAATTTCCTCGCCTTTGTTTTATAATTCACATGGTCAAGGCGTTTGTCCGAAGAGCGTTAGTAGCTTGCAACTATGCGTCAATTTGTGTTTTGTCAAAAAAGAGTAGCTACAAGTCTTTTTTTATCGAAGAGACACATAATATACAGCTCCAATTTGGTTTTTTTTTCTAAGAGTACCGGAATAGCTTCAAGTTCAAGTTAGATCCAAAACTACTAAGGAATAGTTTCTCAAACTCGGGTTGGCTGCCTTCGGAAGCCACCCTCGCCGTCTGCTAAGAGTTTGTCTTTTTTTCATTTTAACAGCAAGATAATTGCAAATTTATTTTTGAGAACCAGAATAGCTATCCGTTAGACACAAAATAGCCGAAGAGTACGTTCCAAATAGCCGAAAAAATGTTTTCTGCAAGAGAAATAGCCAAATTACGAATAAAAATTACGTGTCAGATCGAAAATGTCCGCGACGCACTTTTGCGTACAAATTTGGCGCGTTCAAATTTTATTTTTTTCTTGAAACGTCTGTATCTCGGCAAGGAAAAAATATTTTTCGATAATTCGATAAACTCGTTATTCTACTAATTGAATACTACAAGATTGCACCACTTAGAACCTGTGGGGTTGCAATTTTTTCCCCCGATTTTTCACCAAACTTTGGTCGCCGTGGCTTAGCCTTTGACAATGTTCGGGATATTATGATTGGTATCGATAATACTCGTCTAGTACTACTTAACTATGCCAGCCATAGGGCCTGAGTCGAGAATTTTTTTTCGTTTCAGATTGCGATTGTATATAGTATAGTAGACTTATATAACCTCCACTTTTTTTTTGCAGATGGGGACCCTCCCGGACGTGCAGTCGCTCATATCCAGCCTCGAACGCACACACGCAGCTTCAACGACTGATGTACGTTTAGCTTGTTATTACTTAACTGTACAACATCATTCAGATGGAGCGTATTGTCGAAGCTTTGAAGCTCTACAATGCACGGAACGAAGAACTAGAAATTGAAAACAGTTTGCTGCGTGCTAGACTCCGTTATTCGGATACCAAAAATGCCGAGCCGCAGTCTGCTGTAGGATATCGTAATTCCACATTACGGCTGATTTCAGGGCGAGGAAAAGTATTCGTCGCGCCATGATCGTCGGACTATCAGCGAATCCGCTATTCTGAAGCCCTGGGGAGTCGAAGGCCTACAACCAGAAAATCTTCACGAATACTGGAGCTGTTTTGTATGCTGCTTTATGTTTTGTGATAAAAAATATATTACAGAGGCCCGGTTTGGCTGAGCTGAGTGGTATTTCATACATTAGCGATGGCTGGACACGTCCTCTCTCCACCAGAGCGACGCCATCTCCACCCCTTTGGGAGCCTCTGCCTCATAAGACTTCGTCTTCTGAAGTGCCCTACATCTGCTGCTTATCTAAAACCAATAATTTAGGGCAGTGATCTTCCTTCTACAGACTCGACCGACTTCCGTTCTAATACTTCTTGCGAGGCAGCCGGAGATCGACGACAGCACTATGAGGATGATGACTTTGATCTTCATGAAATTGAGCAGGCTATGCGTGAATCCGAAAACGTATATAACGTTTTCTGCTATTTTCTGAAACTTTAAAGTTTAGGATATTTGGCACACTGCTGTCTCCAAACCTTCGAAAGATAAGAAGCCGAATTCCGGAACCAGTGGTAATGAAAGTATCAAACTCTTCTCGGAACCGATTATGCTTCCCTTAAAATTGGCCCAGGAGAAGTCTGGAAAGAACGTTATGTGAGCAACTCATTTAGAATTTCTTGTAACTTCAATTTTAGTTCTACCCTTCCCGAAGCCTACTTAGGCAAGTGGTATGCCGTAAAGTCTTGTCAGACCGGAAACGGACATGATGGTCGTTGGAAGGATGTCCCCAAGGTGGAGAGGAAGAAAGCACCCCGTATCGTATTCCTCCAAGTAGCCATTCTTCGTATTTATGAATATCACATTGTTCAGGCTGCTGAGCCTCAGCTCTACCACGTCATTCACAAGAAATTCGTCATTAATAATGCCATATTCTACGAGCACTGCGGAGGACAACGCTGTATCGTTTTGAGAGACCGTGCAAACATGATACTTGTTCGCAACAAGCAGCTCACTCACACTTTCTGTATCCAATCAGACGGCAAGCTTTTGGAAGTCTTCAAAGACGGAAACATGGAATACAAAGTGCTCTCGGTCAAGGAATAATCAGCCCGTTTTTACCCTTTATTAGTCACACACCCTCATGCCTATCCTCCTAACCAGATGAAATGTACATACTTCTCTTGATTTGCTTGGCCCCTTTACATCACCGTCCGGTTTATTCTGTCTTATTTTGTCGTTGCATCGCCATGATCTCTAGCTCGCCCTTATAATATAGCTAGTTGCCAGCATTTAATGACACAATAAACTTCGCGTCAAAATTTATCTTCAGATTCGATCAGCTTTTGCAAGTGTTTGAGAAATAGCTAACGCAATACTGGGATTCATTAAATAGAAAGGCGGTTGTAACTGTAACAGCGCTGTACATTCACGGTTTTCTGAGCAATGACACCATCTGGATGATGGGTGCTGGTTGTGCCTGATTCACAGACCAGCAGACATTGTTGCCTCTCTCAAAGTTTACAATGCGCTACTGTTCGCAATGTACGTCAATATTTTACACTTTGGCTTTTTTCAGAAAGAATCCCATTAAACAGACAGTGCTTCCGATAGGCGACCAATGCCACGATATAACCATCTATCCGACTGAAGAATGAGAAAAGAGAATTTGACCAAGCGTATATATGTTGTGCCGAATTTAGTTGAAGAAGGGAAAGGTCTCGATCTGTCCATTGGCCGGATCGTAGTAGCTGAAGAGATGGTAGTACTTGACGAGAGCAGCGAGACTGGTAAACTGCCGATTACGTTCCTCTCGACCGGCATCCACATGCCAGTAGAACTCGCTGTGGAGGTTGTCGCCTCGACGGTAGCTGGTTCTGATGACCGGGAAGTGCATCACCTCTCCGTTGCTCCTCTGGTAGGCCATGAAGAGAGGCAGCTCCGTCTGCAGAGTGTCTCCGAGACGGTAGTAGATGCAAAAGTTGGTCCGTTCGGGAACTTTCTTACTGGCTTCTTCCGGAGTGGCAGCACCGATGAACACGTCGTCGTCCTCCTTGCCGTAGTTGTATTTCTCGTGGAATGTCAGACACGACTCGGACTTGGGAAACTTCTCACTGCTCGAGTCGGGATACTCTTCCTTCTCTCCGACTGCCGGAGCTGTGCTCAGAAACTGCTTAAAGTCCTTAGTCGAAAGATGCTTCTTCGATGGCCAGATCAGTCTCTTCTCCTTGTTCACCAGCCGACCGAATTTGTCCTCTTCCACACTGTAGTCCGGATTCGTGGTTCCCTTCGATCTGCTGTTGCTTCGGCTACGTCCCATTGCTTGTGAAGAGGAGAATTTGTTCTTTTATTTGGAAACTTTGTATCGCTTTTGTTGTAAAAGTGTTTTTGAAACAAAATAATAACTACCTAATTGTTGCATGTAATTGGAATCGAATCCATTAAAAGAGACAACGGATAAATATTTCAAAGCATCACGGAATTGGAAGAGATTCTCTTCTCTGGCTACAAAAACAATGTTGATTCCATCTTACAACTACTTACAGATATATAATAGCACTCTGCAAAACTGATCTTCCGCTCCTTTGTTTCCTAGCTCTCGTTGTGCTTTGTCCGAGCGATAATTGTCAATTACTAGTGTTTCCCCTACGACACCGATAGTTTTTATTCCGTCTGATCCTGAGAGCAGTGCCTTCTCGAACTCTGTACCCATTCTCACAATCCGTGAGAAACCAATCACAATTAATGTGGAAACTTTCAATTTTAATAGATTTCACATTATGCGTAGTGTGACAAACTAATAGAAAAATGTTTTACCTGAATATGCGTTTGCCAGTCCTTTATGTACATGTCTTCACCCGGAAGCTTTCCGCCATCTTTCCGAGCAGAAAATCGCATACATTTTGAACTTCAGACTCCAGTTTTCAACAAAAGAACAAAACAGTACTTTAAAAACTGTTGCTCTGTTCACAACCTGTACTACAGCAGATCTTCCAGATGGTCAGGCTTGAGATTCCGGTAGCCATTGTGGTCTTCTTCCTCCATGCGTTTAGTTTTTGGTTCAATTACATGCTGGTCGTGACAGCCAGACGGAACAGAGGTCAAATGGTCACTAACAAGTACGTTCGGATGTTGTAGGATCGAACCTTGCCATATTCAGATACATCTTACATATGGCATTTGCGGAAGTCTGGCTTAATATTGCACAGGTTCTCTGTATAGATGTGACTCTTTGGATCGGAGCCGAGCACTATTCATGTGAGTCGTATACTGAGAAAACCCTAGCTCAAACTCTACAATGTCACAATAATTTAAACCTACCAGATATCCCCCCAAACATGTAACTTTTTTTGGAAGTTAGGGAACTTAGTCATCTTTGATGTTCTATTAGCTGAATCCAATATACACTCGGTTCTATTAACTGAAGCCAATATACAATCGTCATGTCACACACCCTTGCTCAATCTCTGTGAGAATCTAGAATTTTTCCCGTTAGTTGCGTACCAGAAAGTGAGAGGCCTCGAAGAAAGGGAGAGACTCGTGAAAAGGGCCCAACTCCAAAGGCATCTGAAAAGTAATTTCAGTTGTACTAAACACACCAGCAATCTACGTTTTCGCCACATCGAACCAAATCTTCTTTTTGTTCCGCTACTATCTTTTGATTCTGATTGTCATCCATCGCGGTATTTTCGTAGTATCTCCAAGAATAAGCCACTATATTGAGGGACGTGTTACTTATTTCATTCTGACCTGCTGGGTGAGACTGTTTTCGAAGCTATTTCAATGCCATTCAGTTGTACGTGGTGGTCATCAACACGGCATACTTTCCATTGGGATGCGTTCGCTATTATGCTTCCGAAACACATCAGTGGATGACCGAATGTGAAGGCGACACTCTCTTTCTATTAAGACTGTTGAGAGCTGTTTCTGGATTCGCCTTTGACTACATTCCCCATTTCACAGTTGCGGTAAATGTGGCGATTATTCTCTATCTCAAGTACTACCGCATCACAAGAAAAGTCATGACTAATAACAGAAAACGAGCATCTAGTGAGAAGGTCCAAAGACAGACTAAAGGGAACGTTTCAGTTTCGGAATTCGAGTACAACATGATCCTTCAACCTCTTATGTTGGCTTGTGTGTTGGCGATCGAGCCGATCTGTTTCTTCTTATCCAATCTGGTCAATAAAGTAAGAACTCATTGTCTGTTCCGAACAAATTCTTAATCAAGTATGTACAGATCGTCAACATACCTCCACCTTCGAAAGAAGTCTCGCGTATTTTCGCCTATGCTATGACGTACCTCTCTACTCTCACTAACTTTATCTACTACTTTGTCTGTCACAGAGACATAAGAAGTTTGATATGGACTCTGGCTACAAGAAGGATGGAAAACAGTCGTTTTGAGGTCAGAACGATATCGAGAACTGTCACTACGGAACCCATTGCCCGAATAAATTGAACATACTTGAATACACCAGTGTTGCAACCAAAAGCCATCTGAAGCTTTCAAGTCACAACCGAAGTCATTGCCAAAAGCGCACTGAGTTTCATGCATCGCTTTTCGAAGGAGGCTCGACCGATCCATCCTCATTCTATTATTCATTTCACAACATTTCATTTCTTTTCTTCTCCTTCTGGAAAATGTTCTCTACTGTTCCCAACACTCCTTACTTTCGTTCTCTGACCTCTGTCACCTACGAGAATCCCGAAGATGTCAGCTTTGCCGTGGCCGAGGCATTGAACAACAATGATCAGGTACCTTTCTACCATCTACTTTTTTATAGTTGCTTTTTCAGGTTGATTTCCACCAAAGCAGCTCTCTGCGAAAGCATTATGTCGTAGCTGGAGACTCGACCTTCTACGTCAATCTACGGGAGATCGCCAAGACCTCTTCGATGCTGGCCAAAGTGCTGCTGAAGACTGATGGAGATCTGGATATCAATTCCTGCGACTTCGAGAACCTGCTTCGTCACATCTGTCCCAGTTCAAGTGGTATTTTCAAGGAGCCGGTCCATCTGAAAAACGTCGTGTCTCTTCTTCATCTTGCCAAGAGATTCGAAATCTCTTCAATCACCAATAGCTGTTCTGACTTTCTTCGAGAAAACCAGTGAGTTTTTCTTGCATTTCTTCACAAACCTAATTAAAGGATTAACAATCTGTCTCTCAAAAATCTGACTGGAATCTACTATGTTCTGGAAGCATCCACCGACACAGAAGTCAAGAGTTGTTTGGTCAAAGCCATTCTGGAGCACGAAGATCAGAGTCAGCTGATGGAAATGATGTTGAGTGGAGGTTCTTTCCCATGCTACCCTGTTATCAAGGCCGCTATGAAGAAACGAGATGATCTCAAGCATGAGACAAGCTTTGTCAACTTGACAACTCCCGTCAAATGTGTCTGTTCTGGAAGCAGGAAAGAGACGAAACGACTCTTCGAAAGAACCACCCGGCCTTCTTCTCCCAGTTTCTGTGGTTCGTTTCTTTACCAAAGACTTTACTAATGTGAATTATTTCAGGTCTTTTATGCAAAGGCTGTGATACGACTTGCTGCTCCAACTGCCAAATGAGACTGTGCAAAGGAAAGATACAGAAGCTTTTGGCTGAAGTTGAAGAGGCTCTGAAGAATCTTCCCAAAACTGAAGAAAGAGTAGCTACTCCGGAGTCTCCTTCCTCTGAAGTCATTCGGAACACTTTGCTTCAAAGCCAGCAGCGCCTTCCGTCTACTCCATTGAGTTTTTGTCAGTCACCGGCTCCTCAAAGAACTTTCCCTCAAGTTTTCCATCAACCTCCTCCTCAACAGTTCCACTCTCCAAGAATTATTCCGCAACAGATTCCATCCTATCAGCCAATTACCCCTCAGTACCCAACAGTACTCCCTCTTCCCCAAATGTCCCCTCAACTGACCCATGTTGTTCCCACACCCCAGCCTTTCTATTCTCCCCAACCTGCTCCTCATTACCCTCAAATGTTCAGTACCCCTCCTCCTATCTACCGCATTCCAACTGTTGGCTATTCCCCGATTCCTTACACGCAACATTTGGCTCCTCCGACCATCGGATGCACCTACACAACAACTGTGCAGATCAACCAATACTATCCCAGTATTCATTATTAGTTTCCATCTTGTATATGCTGTTACCTTGAAATAAACTTGAAAATTATAACAAAAGATCAAACACCAGTCGTTTTAATTGGAAGTGTCGGAACTTCATTTGGTAACTGTCACTTCTTTCATCCTCTTCCGAAAGTCGAGAAATCGAGGTCAAACATTGCTGGTATAAATGGGCTCGTCGGAATGAATATTCACAGCATGGCGTCCTCTTTAGAACTGATTTTAATTTTGTTCTGCTATGTACATCATTGCTTCGGTTGTGTGAGAACATCCGATATTGGAACCACGACGACGACTACTGCTGAGCCAAGTGGTTCGTTACTTTTCCTCATATTTTCAACATATTATTTCATTCAGTTTGTACCGGATGTAAAGCCGACGCAGTAAACTTCACCTCCGAAGGTGACGACCCGCAAAGTCATCCACCAGAGGCGTCAGTAGAAGTTAAAACCTCTCATCTTAACTCTTTTAGAGAAGAAAGTCTTCAAGGCGGATGTTCCGTTCTGACCATTACTTGTCGTCCGATGAGCCCCAATGAAAATAGTCTCTTGACATTTCAAGGCGGACTTGGAGGACCAGCACCTGGCGCCGTGAGTTTATTGACACTTTTCTATTATCGATTTTATAGCCGTCACAAGCAGTACTTTCATGTAATTCAATGGGTCAATGGACATATTCTGGCTTCGATGCGAATCAGCCTACAACAGTCATAACTGACGCATACTGTCTTGGCTGATACATGAATTATATCGGAGAAACATGCATTATATCGATATCAGATGTCTGTTGTAAACATGCTTTTTTAAATCCAATCGATTTCAATAGGTTGTTCTGTGAATATCGAGGTCCGCTTTTTTACTTTTAAATAGAGTTGAAATTGCCTGAAATCTGACTTGTTAATGAAAATATTGACGGGTCCATATACAAATGGAGTATAGTACAGTTCGACCGGATCGAAGCTGTTTTCGATCACTGTTTCCTGATAAGACAATCAGCAGTTTTGCTGCAATCGAAGAGCTCCTTTACGAGCATCAAAAGTCCTACCTTGACTGTTCTTTTCTTTCCGAAACCCAAACTGTTCAAGTGTTTGTTTTCGGTCATATTACTACTAAGTTCTGTTCATGTTTTTGAGTGAAGGCATAACATGCAGATACCAGCATAATTTCTTCTGCTTTTCTTTTCTTATTTTACACTAACATATACGCTTTCAATTAGCTTTCTTTTGAATAGACGCATTTTCATTATTGAAATCAAACAATGAGCAGCGTTTATTGCCCCTTATCACCCAATCCACGAAGGAGATTCGTCTTCTTTTGAACTTGCTCATCAAACATTTAATAGAATCAATGGTGTCTGAAGATCATTACCTAACCATCAAGGATCTGACACCCCATCACAAGGAAAAAATAGCCGAACTGAGAAGACGAGCAGCGGACGATCTGGCAACTTACCCAGAGTACGGGAGTGATTTCCAACTTCTTCGATGGCTTATGGGATGGGACTATGATATCGGTTCGTTTTGGTTGATTCTATTGTTTGAAAATGAGATTCAGATGTGATCCTACCGAAAATGAAAGTGGCGATCAATTCAGCAGTATGTCTCGGAATGCACGAGCAGAAGACTCTCGAACCACAAGAGATCAATGCTACAATGCGGTCGCTTTGTTCCGTAGCTGATTACTATCCGGGTGGATTGATGGGAACTGATGACGAGGGAAATGCCATTTTCACACAATGTATAGCTCTGATTCATCCCAAAAGTTTGGCAAGATCTGGCAGTGTTTCCGAACTGTTTCGACTGAGTCTCATCGAGTCGGAATTAGTCGCGAAACTGATTAATCGAGGAGAGCAGCAACACGGAAAGAAACTGGGAGCAAAGATAATTGTGGATCTTGACGGGTTCAGTATGGATTTGCTCTACACGCCAACACTCCTTATCTACAAAGAACTACTAACAATCTTGCAGGTACGGAATTTGAAAGCAGTAAATATTCGAGTTTAGGCCCAATTTCCGGATGTTGCTCGTCATATCTACATTATCAATTGTCCTACCATGATCAAAGTCGTATACGCAGCCATTTCGCCAGTTTTGTCAAAACAGACAAGAGACAAAATTGAATTTTTGGGATCCAATTGGAAAGAAGTCTTGGTCAGAGACGTGAGTTCCCATTATTTATATTGAACCAGTTTGGGCAGAAGAAAAGGAAACGCCTAGTTTTCAGCTTGGAGCTCACAATATTTACCCGAAATGGGGTGGAACGAAGCCCCATTCTCTCCCCTGTGGAGATCTTAGAATGGGCGGCAAAGTGCCGGAGAAGATGTTCTGGTCGGAAAAGAGTCCTTTGGAAGAAGGTTTGATCAAAATGAATGTTCCAGCCAGAAACAAAACTGAGGTTCGACTTTGTTGAAATATAAAAGAGAGGTGCTTCAGATAAAAGTTTTCGTCCCGTCTGGCAAAGAGCTCAATTGGTTTTGGAAAGTGAGCAGTGGAGACTTAGAATTTTCGGTCTTCAAAGACGATCAGCAAGTTTATCCGACTCTCAGACTATCGACTGAATTTCATCCGGAAATTGGAAAGTTGACGGTAAAAGACGGAGGAGAGTATCTGATGGTCTTTGACAACTCTCATGGAACTGTCTGGTCGAAAGATGTCAAATACAAGACGTGGATTCAGTAGATGTTCCGATAAAACCTTTTCTCCTCCACCACTTTATTATTGTTTGAACTCTTCCAAGTGCTGTGACGTAGCGCCACTTTTCCAGTGAAATTAGTGCCAGAGATCAGTGCCATTCGGTCTCAGTTCGGCGAAGGTAACCCAAGAACATTGAGTTGAACAGATCTCGACCAATTTTCAACTGCGAAGATACTTATTCCTTTTATGATTGAGTCTCCTCCCATCATATAAAATAGAGACATTTTACCCTTCAAGGGCATACTCGCTGCGATGTTTCTGCTACTTCTACTTGTTTCTACTGTCGCATCGCAGACCTTTTCCGAGTTTCCATCGCATACTGGTATCACTGGAAACAGCATCGGCAATGGAGGAGGAATAGGAGGTTTCGGCGGTGGATTTGGCGGAAGAGTGAGTGACGTAAACATCCTCAAAGAGATTATTATTCAGTGGCAACGTCCATGTGGTCTCCCGCGTTTCATCGACCATCTTCCAGCAGATATTCAGTATCAAGTTCGAGCCATCTGGGCTAATTACAGAGTGGGAGACAGTTGTGACATACAAAGGCAGCAGTCAAGACAACTGGTGATTTTTAAGTAAAACCAAAAAAAAACAGTTTTTAGTTCTGGAATCTTCCTCAAGAAACAAAGATGCAGATGTGGCAAGGAATGAGACGGAGATGGATGAATCGACCTTGTCATAGACCGAGAATGCTCAACATGATGCCTGCCAATATCCAGCAACAGATGGAGGCCATTTGGGCCAACTGGAGAGAGGGACAGACGTGTGAAAGAGAGCGCGATGCTAGTCGTCAGCTTGTGAGAAAAATTATACTATTGGTGAATAGAAATCTTCAGTTCTGGAATCTGCCTCAAGAGCAGAGAACGCAACTTTGGCAGCAGATGCGACAAACCTGGCAGAACGGCCAAGGATTCGGTGGAATGGGTGGAGGAAGCCGTTTCTAATAAATTTTCTGATATTGTGTACATAAAACCGTTTTACTTTCGAAATTTAGTTTGTGTTAAATCAAAGACGTCAGGTTCACACGCGTCGTCGATTACAACGGTTTCATAAACACGATCTTTTGTCGCCGAAAACATGTTTCCTCTAGAATGAATGGCTTTCCCATTGCTTTCTATTTATTCGTATCTTTAGTTTGCCAGTCAGTGGTAACTCTCGATTCAAACCTTTTATGTTTGACGTTTCAGACTTCTAGTTTCCTACCTTCTCCTATATTTCACAGATTATTGAGAATCAAGTTTAAAAACAGTTTGTTCTCTCTAGTTTTCTATAGAAAATTTCAATTACAGCATTTGTTACCATTGATGAAGTGTGTGAAAGAGACGAATGCTACTCTATTTATGATTTCCTTGCCTACATTGACTACAGGTTTAAATATTTTCCATGTATAAGCCGATCTACTTTAGACCGACAGTTTTTCGAGTGTTTGGAGTAGGACATGCTAAGAAACTTGCTCATTCGATTTCTGCCCTCTCCTTTCCCAAAGAATTGACCATCGAAGCTTTGGATACCAGAACATGGAGTCTTGATCCGACGTTTATTGAACACGATGTCTACCATATGACTATTTGCGGTAAAAATCGGTCTTGTTTATGAAATGTCTAGATTTAGAAGCTCCTTTCTACAGTGGAACCATTTCAAGAGAGTCAAGCGAGTCGAAAAGTTTGTTGATGATTGGATTGGGAGGAGCTAACTTCAATAACTACTTTTCGCAAAAATACCACTTTGTATGTCTCCTAAAATTACTTTTCTCAGCACGTTTCAGTTCAACATAACAGTGGTAGAAATTAGTAGTTTGGTAGCCTCAGTTGCAAGAGATTGGTTCTCAGCAAACTGCTCCGAATATGGAGTCGTTGTGATGGATGGCGTCGAGTTTGTAAAGCAAGAAGATGTAAATGGTAAAAGTTTACACACTACGAACTACGTGCAGTTTCAAGGAAACAACTACGATGTGATCGTATTGGACGCTACCAACTCGGACAGAAATTGGGAGTATGTGGCTCCAGTTCAAGAATTTTTCGAGCCGGATGTTATCGACAAAATGGCCCGACTTCTTAGATCCAGAGGTCTATCTATTGATAACTAACCTTCCCTCTTTCAGGTGTTTTAGTTATTAACGTGGTTGTTGGAAGCCTGTCGACAGATGAACTAACTTCTTTAGACAAGGTTGGACTATACAATTTCCGTTATAAAGCTATATTTTCAGCTGGTCCGCATCTTAAAATTGTCTTTCAAAGAAGTAACTGTGTTCTCGACCAAAATATTCAACGCGGTTAGTCAACAACAAATATAGAAATGCTTCAGGTTTTTGTGTGCAAACAAGAACCTTTTCCAGTGGATCTGTACAACAAACTTCCTTCTCCAGTCCCATACTATTTTTTCTAACAATTCTCGCGTGATCAAAATCAATAAAAATTCCGCTTTTAGTAGTTTCTTGGCTTCCTACTGACCTCCTCTGTTCATTCAAGATGACGGCTCCTTCGCAACTGCTCAACATCGAAATGAACAACAGTACATTTGATCGCTTTGTTTTTGAACAAATCTTGATAGATTACAGCTACGAGTTGATCGACGAGGAATACGAAGAAGATGGCCCCTACAGGATCACTTCAGATACTTTGAAAAAATGGGCTCGTCTTGCTTTCTGCGTCTTTAAGCTGCTGTTCCTTCTTCTGGTTCTTTATCTTATGGTCTCATTTTTCACCGAAGTTTACAACGTTATAAAGGAGCGTTATGGTAGTTTTTGTTATGATTATTGACTCCAGATTTTAGATATTTTAGCAGCTATCCGTGGAGATCTCAACACAAGTCTTACTGGTAGACACACGGCACCAACTTACTGATTCAGAGATACGGACCAAACTTCTGCGATCTCAAGGGACTTTTGTTTTCTATGTCATACGTTCAAATAAACTTTCTTCATTTAGCACGTTATATTCTTGGAAAGTTCCATACCTTGTAGCACTGCTTGGTTAGATGGTTTCTCGGGACAATAAAGAAAACGTTCCCACATCAGACACAAAGTGAGTAGACACGAACGAAAAGAGGGAAATGCACAACTTCCTCTCGAAATTTCATTTCCAGAATAGACTCTTTCGGACAAAGATCAGTTGAGTGAACATCCTAAGAACCGGGTTCTTGTTTAGATTAACTGGCCTTTTTAACTAAACATTACTTGAATGAAAGAGTTTTCGACCATCTCAAGGGAATGTTTTCAGTTCATGTTTCGCGAATCTGTTTCTTCATCTGTCAGTATCTGACACCAAATTCTAGAAATTTACGTTTCATGAAGACTCTGTCTGAAATCTTACTCACTAATTGTACAAGTTTATATTTTTCAGTATTCAATCTCTTTTGTTAATTAATTAATCTCTTTTAGTTATTTAATCACTAATGTTAATTAATTAATGTTAAAATAATACGGACATTTGTGGCTAGAAGCAAATTAGGTCAAGCTGCTCGTTGCACTTTCTGGTCAAAATAAACAGGCGTATCTTCCATTTCACTCGACTAACATTGATTCACTGCAAATATGATCTTGGAACTTTCTTTGATCTCCAAAAGAGCTAAATATTATTTTATATTTATAATGATTTTGAATAAATGATTTTCAAATTCTTGATATGCTCATGTCCTGTATTGAATAGCAGGCGAAATTCTGATCTGGCGAACTTTCCACTTCTGCACGATATGTGCACCAGATTAACCTCATTGTTATTGTACGTAATATTGCTATTAACCGAGGAGACGTCACCATTTTGTAGTTGGCTCTCTTTAATCTTTCAGAGCAGTTTCATTCAAAGAAGATGTCTGATCCAGGTATGTGGATAACCGGGCAGATCGGACTCTTTTCCGGCTGCTTCGCCACTCCTCGTCCCGATAATCTTGACCAAGTCGTCTCCCCGTCTCGGCAGATACAAGTATTTCTCCTCAATATTCATTTACTCCTTTTTTGCAGATACTTTCTCCTGGCATACACACTAAATGCCTGCTTCTTCACTTTCAATCAGATCACTTCTCTCTCGGTAATCTGCAGTAAATGAAAATTTCAATGTGAAACTCAGGCCTGGTACAGTCCACCGAACGGATTCTTTTTCTTCGTCAGTTTTGGAGTTTTTCCATTATACATTCAACGATACCAACCTCTCTCCTATGTTTTTAGCTGGTTTCTGAATGGAATCATTCTTTCCTTCTGCTTCATTTATCGCCTGACAGTTATCAAAAAGTAGACTTTTTTTCTGAAGTATTTATTACATGTTGCAATCCCCAACCCTGGATAATCCGTCCGCGCTATTTCTGTCTGGCCGTCCTGACTTCCGCCTGCATTCCAATGATTATGTTAGGGAGCTGTATTCCGTTGTTGAGTACGGACGAAACCACAGCCATGTTCCGCGATGTCACGTTGAGTTCCACCGGCATAGACATTGAAAAGCACGGATACCTGGGAATTCAAACAACCGTAAACTTTCGAATGTTATTCATCACACCGCTTCTTCAGATTAATGGCAAAGTGAACATAAAATTTGCCGTTTGTATGATTATGTTCGTTTCTTTTGTCGGATCCGCATCTGTTGGGTAAAGATCGGAACCAAGTTGAGAAGACTGCAAGCATTTTCTCGTACAAGCTACAAAATCCAACACAAACTATATGTTCTTCTGACGTTACTGGCGTTTTTATGGGCAAATTAATAATTGTAGTTTTTAAGACATGCATGCCAATTATTTTCAACGTACTACCAGCCGTAATAGTTTGTTCCTGCAACCTATTGAATATTCCTATGGGAGAGTACGTCTTTCTGTGTCCCATGGTCTTGTCTTTTGCCCAAATAGTAGATCCCATCTTCACGGTTCTACTTGTCTCGGACTATAAGAGATCTGTGCAGAAACTTTTAAAAATGGTATCATCTACTTTTTACACAATAACTGTTTTAGTTTATCCCGATGGACATCTCGACAACGGTAAGAGGGTCTACCACCATTCAACCGCTCGCGCCTCGTCCTCCAATTAGGGACGGATCAGAATACTAATGTTCGTCGTTCGTTTATGAATGAATTCTTTTCAATTCTTCCTGGGTAGTTTTGCAATTCTTGAGAGCTTTCACAGCTGCGGAGTCCATGTGAATAGTGTTTTCTTTAAACGCTTTGATGGGATCAATCTACCGGGAAGTGTCATTATCATCTCTATGAAAGTTCTTGTTTCTTTTTGCACAAGGACACAGACATTTCCCGAATGGAAGTGACTAGTCGTCTCCGGAGAGAACCGTGAAGCAAGAGTTCACAATTTTCCATCTGTCTGAATTCCTCGCATTGCTAAAATATTACCAGCTGCAATTCAGATTTTCTTGAAACGGAGCTGAACTCTTTTTACCTCTGCTCGACGGTTGGTAGCACATTCTCACATTATTTTTCTGCTCTAAAGAGAGAATAACTATAGTTCAAAATGTGGATCACACAATCTGTCGGTCTCATCTCTGGTTCTACGGCTACCTTCTTGAACCTTCTACTGATTCCCATGATTTTGAACAATTCATCGCAAAGAATCGGGAAGTACAAGTTCTTTCTTTTGGCATATACTCTCAATTCGTGTTTCTTCACAGTCAATCAGATTTCCTCTCTCGCAGTACGCTGTCTTTCTTCACTTTTTGTAACTCTCTTCTAGACTTGGTACATCCCTCCAAATGGGTGCTTTTTCCTCGTAACCGTGGATCTTTTCCCACGACTAATCCAACAGATGCAAATTCTTTCGTACATTTCGAGCTACATATTCAACGGTATTATACTGTCGTGGTGCTTTATTTATCGGCTGACAATCATTCAAAAGTGAGTTCTCTTTTTGGTGTCACAATCAGTTACAGTCCCGATCCGTGGATTGTTTCCCCACTCTATTCTAGTCTCTCACTGCTGGTCTCTGCTTCGATTGCCACAGTCATCGTCGGTAGTTGCATACCCCTTTTACCGAATGAGGAGACGACTGTTCTTTTTCGAGACGTCGTCTTCAATTCCACAGGGATTGACATGAGCGAACGAGCATATCTGGGCGGAGAAATGACTGTGAGTAGATCCTCCTTTTTCAAAAAGTGTGTTAGATAAACGGAGAAGTGAATCTAAAACTCACAATCTGCATGACACTTTTCGTCACGTTTGTGGCAGCAGCTTCGATCGTCTTTCTGTACTGTTGGCTGAAAATTGGCTGGAAACTGAAGGAACTACAAAGTTTGTCAGCTGCAACTTACCGTGCGCAACACAAATTATTTGTACTTCTCACATTACAGGTAGGTGTTTTTAAATTTTGTAGAAAACTTTCTTCTAGACCTGCATGCCGATATTGTTCAACATTTTGCCCGCCGGAATAGTCTTTCTTCTTACCTTGGCAAAGGTCTCCATGGGAGAAGTCATATTTCTATGCGCAATGGTCCTGTCTTTTGCTCAATTGGTCGACCCAATTTTCACGATTTTATTGATTTCTGAATATAAGAGAGCCATCCGAAGAGCACTCAAAGCCGTAAGTTACAGAGCAGAATTTGAGCTGTGATTTCTTTAGGTGATTTTGAAAATCATAAACGAGAACTCATCGATGATCAGACCGAGCAGTGTTGCACCAACGGCATGATTCTTTTGAACGGTCCGTGCTTATTCGCTTGCTCCGAAAAACAATAGGTTCGTTTGTTCAAAAACCATTTGAAAAACACTTTCAGAACGACCATTGGGCGTGACGAGCATCAGCCGTGTGAAATGAAAGTTGTTCCAGATTTGACTTCGATTATAAGAATATTTGAGAAACCGAACGTCCATGTATTTCTCTCCAATTGGCTTTTGAAATCTACCGATCCCGATCAAGAAGTTCAAATAAACTCATAAAGTCCATAGTGTAGCCTCAGTTCATGGAAAAGATTGAAGTCGATTCCCACGTGTTCAGAAGATCATTCACCTGTTTATGTAGAACAAGTCGTGCGAAAATGACGCCTTGAAGTATAAGAGAGTTCAACTTCGTCGGAAACACCTTCTGCTCTGTCCAAATGGAATCCTATACAGCCAATTCAAAATGTCTGATAAACTACTCGGCAATGGAAACCATGATTACATTCGAGCACATTGTCTTCGCGGTATTTACTCTTTCTTCCTTCCTCTAAAAAACAATCTCTCAGATTGGTCTTCCTCTGAACATAGTCGGTCTGTGGTGTATCTACCACGACAAAACGAGTAGAATCAAATGGATGTTGTTCAACTGTCAGATGTGGTGAGAAGCTTTTTGAGAAGTTTATATTTCTTTAGGTATTTAATGTGCGACGTAATGATGTCAATTCTCTGTCTTCCCCAGTTTCTACTCCCCTTTCCGGCGTATTATTCCTTTGGTCTCTTCAACGTTTTCGGTGTTCCCATGCACTTTCAGCTCTTCATCGGAATCACAGGATTCGGAGGTTTTAACTCAAAAAGAATTAACAAATTGGTTCAGGAATGGCTGCTTCAACTGTTCATTTGTTCCTTCACCGTCACCAGACCATAATTTCACATGCCCATCCTCGATATATTCGACCAAAATATCGAAGAATTCTCATATTCCTAATCTATTTATACTTTGGGGGAGTCGCCATTCCGATATACTTTATCATTGCAAAGGATAAAACAAAGAGTATCCTACAGTTTTCCGAGGTTTGAACAATCTTTTTTACACTTAAAAATTTGTTTACAGAAATATTCTTGCCTTTACCAAGAACTGCTTCTGCCAGACACTGTTATTCTGGACTTTGACAACTTTGCAATTTTAATCATCAACTCGATGGTTTTTGTTGTTTTGTGGATTGGGTTGATGCTTTTCTTCGTAGGTTTTCATTTATTTTAATATGGAAACAAAATTAAGGTAGTCGACTCCTTCCGAGCTCTTCGTCTCCATGAACAGCTTACCGTATCCAAGTCAACTAGAGCTCAAGTCCGACGCTCTTTGATCAGCATTGTTGTACAGGTTTCAGTTTAATCAAATAATACTAAAGGTTATATCAGATATCCGTTGCGCTCATCTTGTTCATGGGTCCGATATCAGTCCTCGTCTATCAGATGTTTTTCGTCAGTTACAGTCAATGTAAGCGGTGAACTCATGCTTACACGAAATTTCAGACTTGACCTTTTTTGCTCTCGGCGTCGTCTCTATTCACGCTTCAGCCGGTACGATCGCCGGACTTTGTATGAACAAGCAGTACAGACATAGAGTCTTGAGCTGCTTAAAGATGTCAAAACGTAAGAGTAAACTGGAGCAGTTTACATGTTTTTTTTTTCAGTGAACACAACGATGGTAAATGCGACTACAGCTTCTAGATCTCGCAACAGCTGAGAACTCACTTTCTTTGCTACCAAAATGAGCAGAGATAACCCTTGTAATATTGTTGTTTAACTTTATCCTACACACATAAAACTTGTTCTTATCCTACGAACACTAGGCATGGACAGTGAATTTGCGATAACTGTGATCATAGGGCGTGCTATGGAGCGGAAGACCAATTTAGAAGAGCAACAATCAGGAAAAAGCTTTCTGCACAATAATAAGTCATTTGCGGTCAAGAATCTTTGTCAACGTGTGAAGCTTAGTGAACATTGTGACTAGTAACAACACTGGAAAAAAGTATAACTTCGGATTCACTAGGGTATGCTAAGCATGTTTGCAATTCCTGTTTTCCGATAAACTCTGTGAACAATTTGAGATCAGGTACGCCCTGCCCTAGCAGCCTATGCTATCAGGCTCCGGTAGCAGGTACCTACGTAGCTGCCTTCATTATAAAAAGGAGTGGCAGCGATAGTCTCCACGTGTTCCTTATCTGTTTCTTTTGCTTAACTTCGCATCTTTGCTCTTAACCAACATTTAATGTAGAATGAGAAGTCTCATCCTTGCTCTGACTCTCATCTACTCGGCTTCTGCCGCTTGTGACATAACTTGGCCAAATAACACCGATACCGCTCTCCACTGGTGGCAGTGTGACAACGGGCCTCTGACTGTCTATAACTGCACGCCTTTCAACACCAACAACAACTACGAGTACCCCATTTATCTGACACAGCCTCTGGTCATGGAAGTTCAGCTCAACAACCCCGCTCATACTTACACCGTGGGCTCTTTTTAACCTTTTTGGCTATTCTTGATCTCTAGGCTGGAAACTTGAAGGATTCGATCCTTATCTGGGAATGGAACAGACAATCCTGCGCCTGGACTTCTCTTCCAACTTTCGGATTGCTGTAAATTAACTTCAAAGTGACTGTGATGTAATTTTTTCAGAGCTAATCAAGACAGCTGTTCCAACGGAATGCCGTGTCCCATCAAGCCCGGAAAACAGTGGCTTCCCGTCACCATCGATTTCACTCCGTACAAGCAGATTATCCAAGCATTGCAAAATAACATGCCGTATCAGCTTCACTATCTTATGAACGACAAGGTATCTGGAGATCAGATGTGTATAATGTTCCAGGCGAGAGCCTATGTGAAATGATCGAACATCACTTATGTACAATATAAAAGCTTTAACGTCTTCATTTTGTTATTTCTGCCAGATGCAAGAATTCGCAACATGATAAAAGACGGAGATAGCGGTAGAGTGCCAATAAATTGCTGATGCAGCACTTTGCCGAAGAGGAATACAAATAAGCTGTACAGTTTCTAACAAGTCGCGACAAGAAAAGCATGTGCGCGAAAGTTACTGCTGGCGACTTCGGTAGAGCATGAACTGGAGGCTAAAACAGTGGATTGAAGACAGAACGAAGTAACAGGGGAAGATTAGGAATGGGAAAAACCTTTGCCCTGGAAGGGCATTGCAAACCTTATGTCAATAAAGCTATGGAATAATGATTATTTAGTAATATTTGAAAGTTTTTCTTTATCAAAAAGCGTATATTTTGAACCCAACGTCTGAGTCACCGGCAAAGGATTTCGTTCTTTGCATTTACAAGCCTTTCCAGGCCTAAAAATAGGTTTTTTTTTGGCAAAGCCTAATAATATATTTGACACTCTCGTAACTACCAGAAATGGACGTATTGCTTCCGATCTATTTTCAATTGCTCCCAAGTCTGTGTGTGTTTGTGTGTCTGAGGCTCTACTAATTGAGGATAAGGAGGGGAGCTTAGTTTCTTGGGAGGGACAGGGAGTGACTGGAACAGAGTGACAAGGGAAGAAGGGAAGGGACAGTAGGACTGAGACTCACTGAAGCTAAGAACGGGCCGGGCGACCCTTTCAGGTCCTACATTTTGAAACTAGACTTGAGAGGGAGTAGGTTCTAATACGATTTCGGTAGATTTTTTGGAGGGTCAGGGAGAGTGGCTGGAGGAGAGTAACAAAGGAGGAATGGAAGGGAAACCACTACTAGCGCTCCGTGACAGAGCGAAGTCATGAACTTCTACTTTAGCTCTGGAAGGGCGTTGCTAACCTTGTGTTTCAAAAAGAGCAACAACTTTTTCGGACAATATATTTATTGCCAATTAAAACTGCAGACAGACAAACAAGCCAACAGGCAGAGACATGAGATCATTATATAGAGGATTTTCATCTCAGAAAACACTTCAGAAGTATTGCTCAATATTAACAAAAGAAGCATATTTGTTCTGGATGTACAGGCACTTTTTCGTTTTATGAGTTCTGGCAGGAATCGTTTCTTGTCCTGCGTGGTCGGTCAAAGGACAAACAGCTTGCTTATTGCCCAAGTACGTTGTAACCGTAGCTTATCAGCAACGCTGAACTCTGACTACATTGTTGGAAGGAGATGAAAACAAGAAATGCCAGCTATTTGGGGAAGCACTTTCGGGAATGCCTTAGTATGAGGGAGGTGAATGGAGCGGGGTGACAAGGTGAGAAAGACCTGGAGTCTAGAACATGGATCCCGCCGAACGAAATGATAGGTGAAGGTGAGGAATCTCTATCTTTAGCCCTGGTAGGGCGTTGCTATTCTTGTAGTTTTAAAAAGTACTAGGTCAAATTGAACATTTTTTGACTTGACTGTCTCTTGTTCTCTGATACGTATCCGGAGGCCGTCTTCTTATCGTCCGTCCGGGTCGTTTGGGCTTTCTAGTGGACTGTGTATTTAAACAGACGGGGATTCCACAAATTTATCTCGCAATAGTACTTTCTTCTCTTGTCTCTTTCATACTGAACACAAACTTCTTCAGAATGAAGTATCTCTTTCTGGCCGCTATTGTCTCCGTCGCTGCCGGTTGTTCTCAATGGCCCAACGGAACTGATGCCCAAATGTATTGGTGGCAATGTAGCTCTGGACCTCTCCAAGTCTACAATGCTACTCCCTTCGACAGCACTGGCAAATACGAGTATCCTGTTCATCTCGGACAGCCTCTTACCATGCAGATGAACATCAACAACCCGAGAGCCACCTATACAAAGCCAAATCTTCGCGACACCATCAACATCTGGGAGTGGAACACGCAGAACTGTGGATGGGCCACCATTCCCACTTTCGGTCTATTGTAGGCTGTAGTAGAAACTCCTTACTAAAATCAATTTCAGGAACAACCAGGACGCATGTGCCAACGGAATCAGTTGTCCCGTGAACCCTGGAAAACAATGGCTGAAGGTCATAATCGATTTCACACCCTATAAGTCGATCATCAACCTTCTTCAAGACAACACTGCCTACCAGATCGAGTACAGTTTGCTGGACAAGGTCACGGGTGACAAGCTCTGTCTCTTCTTTCAAGCAAGAGCGTACATTCATTAATTTCATATTACGTGTACAAACATAATAAATTTTCTCGTACAACTCTTGCATAGTGTGGAATGAGGGAGTGTCCTATCAGTTGATAGCAGGAGAACGCAACATCCTCGATAGCACTTTTAGTTAAGCTAATCAGATGACAGCATCAAACACCGAACTCTCAGATGCCAGTTCTAAAAAGTCAAACTTGTGCAGCTGTTGATCGGATAAAAAAGTGACCGATACTTCCTGAATAAAACAAAAAGATTCTGCCTCATGCTGGAATCGAACCAGCGACCTTCTGTTTACTAGACAGACGCTCTGCCACTGAGCCAATGAGGCACGAGTTCCGCCACTAAGACCAAGTATTTGGTTACAGGACCATCAAAAGCACTGCATTTTTCCGACAAGTTTCGTGCTTGCTCCAGCCGAATGTAGGCAGGAGATAAGCATGTGATAGTCAATTTAATGGGCAATGGTTCTGCTCTTTGTCCGTTGACGCCCCAAAAGACAAAGTTCCTCTTCATTACAACAATTAGCCAAAGGGGCATGGAACTGACGCAAAGTTTAACAAAATCAATTTTTGTGAATTGGTTGCAGAAGTGTTTGCCACAGGAGTAGACCTGGCTCCGGGCTGGGCCGGGCCGGAGATTCCAGGCCCGGGCCTGGGCCGGCCCGCCTCGGCCCGGTCCCCAGACTTGGCCGTCGGACCGGGATCGGACCAAAAATGAAGATGGTCATATTATAGCGCATTTTAGCGCATTCTAGAACTAAATCAAAGAATAATAATATTGTTATATTTTGCTGAACTTTTTTTTTTTTTTTACAAAAAATGACGAAAAATGCAGATTTTGGTCAAAAAACACCCCTTTTTTCCAAAATTTCCCCGCGGGCCGGACTTTTCAGGCCCGGGCCGGGTCGGGTCTCAACTTTCAGGCCTAAGCCCGGCCCGTCAGCCAGGTCTACACAAGATTAACTCCGTTTATCTTTAACAGGCTGATCCAAACGAAAGATTATTTACCGTTACCTATTTGTCTATCTCTTCTGACCATTTTTCCTAGCCTTTTTCTTGCAATTTTCCCTGCTCGCTGTAAACATAATTCATATAGGAAATGTAAAGCTTTATGGAATATCTAACTATTACCCGTTGATCAAAGATATATACAATCAATTGCATTCCTAAATGTCCAACAGGACATGGTCCGTTTACCGACCATAGATGGTCGAGTCGTAATATTAAAAACTAGACAACATGGGGAGAGGAAAATGTTCTCCTCAAAGAAGATGGAACGAAGTCTGCGCCACGAACTGAAGCCATCCTTTTGATGTTAGTGTGGACAGCCGGGGAGACTTTTCTGCTGGCAACTTGTGACTCACAAGTCTTCTCGGAGGAAGTGTCCTCCTCGTTAATCTTCTGTACATATGCGAATTGGTCGTTTCCGACCATATGGATGACATTTTCGAGTTCTTCGGCCACATGGCTAACAACTTCAGTGATCTTCTCGGGCAGTGTTGTTTTCTTCTTTTCGCCATCAACTTCTTCCACCAAAATTTGGGGCGAGATGTCTGAAAAAGCTGGTTGATGTTGTTGTGTTACTTTCTGTTCCGCTAGCACGAACATACACGTCATTGTGTAACAATCGCGTCAAAAAGTTTTCGGAAAACTCACAATAAGATGGGAATTCCTTTTCGGCATCCTCGATTTCGTTTCCCTTGCAACAGCATCGGAACAGCTGCACAATAGGAGCACGTTGTCCGGGTTTGCGAGGAAGAACGACGAAGAGAAGAAGCTGGATGACAGCCAAGAACGAACCAATTCCATTAGGGGTCTGAAAAGCGAATCTTAGAAAGTATACAAGTCAGTAACTTACAATTAGGTAGAAGTCCCACTTGAGAAGACCGTACAGGAACCACTCTGTCGAAACCATAAAGTTGGCAATGCAAAGAGGAAGAGGGAGAGTGGAGGTGGCTCTTCTTCTAATGACCGTCTGTAGTCCGGCCAAAGGAGCAGCAAAGTCGGCGGCGTTGAGAGTCATACAGATGATTCCCAATGGATGGAAAACTTTGTGTCCAAAGACATGAACCATGGTGAAGAGACTGGTCACCAGAGTGATGACTGCCAACACTTTCAAGGTGATCCAGAGCTTCTTTTTGGTCATAACCCAATAGAAGACGGTATAGGTGCTGTAGAGTACGACTTGACAGCTTGTTACGACGATGACAGTGTTGTCTCCTTTCAGATATCCGTAGGCCATCCAACAACTTCCTCCCACAATTCCCATCAGGAAAGGGGCCCCGGAGATTTCGTCGGTATCTTTTCTCTTCCATATTTGACGGCAAATGGGTCTAAAAGACGATGTAAACTTAAGTAAGAGTGTGCAACTTACATTCCACAGAAGAAGAGTCCCACAGTTGTGAAAAAGGCAATAACGGAGAGAAGATTGAGAAAGGTGAATCCTTCGGTGAAGATCTCAAACATCTCCGCTGTTGTTGAAAGTTAGCTGGTTGGCGAGTAGGATGTGGGACCGGGTGTCAACCAGTAGGGGCGAAGACAGGAAGACCTGCTTTGCTGTCAGTTAGGGTAAGGGAGAGTCTTAAGTAGTCCTGGTTAGCTATCGAGGGGGCGGGAAGACACCTTTTGGACTGTAATGAAGGAAGTTCACGTGGCCGTTTGGGGGATTGTTTTGCGTCATCGACACCAGTAGCAGACACACCGTCTTCTCCCTTTTGAACACATGTTCACGACCGGAACGAAGTTCAGACAGTTTGATCGAGATCAGAATGGATTTTTTCAGAATACCAGTGTGTACACATGTTTCTCGTCTTAAGTACAGTACTTCCATACGCATTCCACCTGTAGAAAGAGTGTTTTGAGGTTAGAAAACCTCAAAAATATTTTGTTTGACTCGTATCCTCTTCCATTTTCTTACATACAGCTGACGTTATTACTGTTAGGATGCAAAAGAGCCCAATAACAGCAGTTCCACTGCAACACCAAGACGGTCAAAGTGTTTTTGGTTCTTCACGGGGACGACCAGATGTTATTATTGGTATAATTTGTATCTCTGATCTATCAGAGTTCTTCAGAAAAACAACTGGATCTTCCAATACGATCAGAAGTTATTTTCCAGTAGAATTCAAGAAGGTACGGTAGCTGGATGTGATCAGCAACAAGCACCAGCTTGCGGCCAAATGACGAATTTGTTCTCTATCTGTTGGGCTATTAGTGCCCTGCTTGGTTCTCAATACGGCGATCTTCGCTGAATAGAGATTCCGTTCACGTGAGCGACAAAGGGACACAGTGTAACGGCTGAAAAAACGCACCTGAAACCAAGTGCAACTGGACAAAAGCAGAATTTATCACAGTATCCTAGATGATCATTGTTTCATAAAAGGACGTTTTTAAGCTCCATTTTTCAAGACATGACGTTTGATTCGAGGAAAGACACTTTCAGAGAGAAGTTTGGCTCATCCATTCTGAAATAACTGAACGTCTATTCGTATTTGTAGCTGGACTTCTTCTTAGCTATTTTAGTTAAAAAAAATCCAGAAACTGTTTTAGTCTTGATAACCATCTCATTGTGTGAATCACACAATTGGCCGAGCGATGGCTACTTCCGTTGACTCTGGGTTATTTTTGACATACGGAAGATTTACTTCCTGTTACTGATCTCTTAAAGATACAGCTGTTGAACAGAGAGTTATAAAATGGTTTATCCTGATGAGGGACGGTGGTTTCGCCAGCACAGTCATGTGCGTTGCTTTACCAACTGTGCTAACATTAACATAATCCTAACACAATTTCGATCAATTCTCTTCTAAAAATTGGATACTTATATATCCTGTCCATGAGAGAAGTCGGTCAACTTATTTTCAGAAAACGCAATAGTTGAAGAAGTTATAAACGTACACTAACAATCCTTGCCCCTGTCCTTCGTTTTATATCCAACTACTGATCTTTGGCAATTATGTCCAGCGTGTTCCTTGACCTTCCGTCCACTTTTCAGAGTATAAAAACTCGCGCCCCTAGTTGCCTGGCTACGAATCAAACAAAATGATGCTGTTTCAATTGCAGGAACACAAAAGATCACGAGAGGACAAACAGGTCGGATCCGCTGCTGACTCACTCACTGTCTATATATTTTTCCCGTCGACCTTTGATCCAACCCGGTTTATATACAGCAGTAGTTACTCATTGTTAATCCAACATTCACTTGTTACGGTGAGATGCAGAAGGACGAAGCAAGTTTGTACAATTCTAAGAACGAGTTGATCGAGCTGGATACTGTAAGCTGCATCAATTGTGAGTTCTCTGTCTATTTGTGAAGCATTGAGTGATATTGCGTATTTTAGCACCGACCGAGACCAAATGGAGATCAGTGATTGTGACCGGCATCATTTTCTTTTTGTGTGGAATTGAAAATGCCCTTACAGGCTTGTCCGAATGGCCCTATCTCCACACTGTGAGTCTTTTTTGTTCAATCAAACGAATTAATCCAGATTGATCGAGAAGCAACGTTTTCTTTTTTCGGACTAGCAACTTCGATTGCTAATTGGGGTCAAGTTGTCTTCAATCTTCTGTTCGCCTTTTGGAACTACAAATTCCAAACTGTTAGGTAATTAACTTTTAGATGTAAATATAGTATTCAGATGGCCACTGATTGTTGGAAGAGTACTGGCCACAGCTGGATCTATTCTGTACATATGTGTCGAGTTGTTTCCAGAGAATCGTCGTTTTGTGATGCTGGCCTGCTACATCATCTTTGCGATTGCTGCTAGTTAGTGATTTTATGGTGAATTCATAAATTAGTCACAGGTAGTACGGTAGTTCTGCGTTCGTATATCGTCCTGAACAGTTCGGAACAAGATCGTTCAAGGGCTTGGTCAGTCATCACCCTTGCCAATGTCATTTCTATCGTCGTCGGGCCATGTAAATCAGTCCATATAAGAGATGAAAAATAATTTTTAGTGATTCAACTGGCATTTTCGGGAATAGATTATCCAGGAAAGACAATAGTCAAAGGCATCTATTTCAATCTCTTCTCTGCTCCGATTTGGGTGGCAACAGTCTTGAACATTTTCACAATTCTGCTTATTTTCGTCGCTCTTCCAGAAATGGCCAAACGTCCCCAAACCAGTGAGTGCTAATTTCATCCGAAAAGAAACTGGCGTTTAGAAAAATCGAGCTTCTCGTTCAAGTTTATCAAAGATCGTTGGCAGAAGATCAAAAGCCTTGAGGTGTCATGGTTTTTCGTCGGATTTATTATTTTCGAAAGGATCGTGATTCAAATGTCACTAGGTACAATCCAATTGTTTGTCTTTCTTTGACTACAGTAGTAAGAAGTTCAGCGTGATTTCCCCAATGATGATCAGTGTCTGGGGCTTGACCAACTCCGAAGTAGTTACTTGGATGTCGGCAGCTATGGCTAGCGTTGGTGTACTGGCAATCGTCACATCAATACTTTTCATGGCCACACCATTGACCAGAAAGTGAGCTCTTTCAAAGAACAAGGAAAACCTTTTGTTTAGAATTTCCTCAAGAAATCTCCTCCTCATAGCCTTCCTCACCGGAGTCATTATGTACATTCTCGCGTTCCCCTACCCATTCGTCAGCAAGCCTATTCCTCCTTTCAATGGTGAGTTCTTACTCATTTTTCTCTTTGACCACCCGTTTTCACAAGTTTGTTTGTTCAGTGACGACGGAAACGGGCTGCAATCCAGAGGAGTACACTTGGTGTTCCTCTATCAGAGGAGTAAACATCTGGATCTTAATGCCTGTACTGATTCTGGCGATGGGCATAGCGGTTCCCACCACAAATATTTCTCTGGATTCAATCTACTCGAAGGTTGTGGGAGAAGCTGATCAGGCAACGGAGAAATAGAAATAGGAAAATGTCTCGTTTTAGAGTATCATGCAAGGAGTCGTGACCATGTTTGATGCCATTGTCAATGTGGCAGGACCGTTTTATGCAGCGTATGGTGTCATTCATTCAAACCAAACTAAACAATTTCAGGGAAATCTTCACAAAAGCGGGTCCTACCATCTTTTGGATAGTCAACGGTTCCATTGCAATTGTGGGAACAGTTGCATGGCTGATAGCCTTCAGATGGATGGGGAAGTACTGATCTCTTTTTGAAATTTATTCACAAGTTTCCATAACAATCCGCATTGAATATCCAATAAATATCGTTATGAGTCAGTTGGTAGAAAGATCGGAAATCATATTCAATATCAAATATTTCAATTTCTATGCGAGGAACAGTCGTATTGTATTGATCAATTCCTGACAATATTAATAGAAGAAACATCACTGGTCACTTACTGCACTGGTTGTGAATAATTTTCTCCAGTAAACCACTAAACGGAGCTGGTGGTACTTTTACTTCGCGTTCTTTTCTCATAACAGAAATAGCATTGTCCGCGTAAATCTGAAGCAATTTATCAATCCAATACAAACGACTTACTTCAAATTCTTTGAGCTTCTTGTCCCAGATTACGCGTGTTTCGCGGACATCGTCGAAACAATCGTACATGGTCATATAAGCTCCAAAAATGGTCACAAGACACATCCAATTGATCACGATCAAAATGTGCCATTCTATTGACAGCTGGAAAAGGATTAGTAGAAAGAAGAACACTTACCATTTCTGAACTGCAATTAAATAGTTGACTGTAGTGAATTCTTGGAGCGACAAAACATTTTCTGTCAGCAGGTTTTGTTTGATACGCAAAAAAAAACAGAACAAGACGATTGAAAGCGATAACTGTTGTTGCGTACGTTTGTTTTTGTCAATTCGGCGAAATGTGGTGAAGGTCACACTTTTTAGAGACAAGAACGGTGTCAAACTCAAGTTGGCCAGTTAAATAGTTCAGAAAATCATGAGAAACCATTGAAAGCGGTAGAAATTACTGATGAGTGACACAGTTCCAGGTCTCAAATTACCTCATTCTCCCACTCCTGTCTCCCGCGCACAAACAAACATGTCACTGGTAATGGAGGTACTAAATGCGGAGGATAAGAGCCTCCCTACTGTGACTCGATAACCAGTTGTTAAAAGGTTCCGCTTTCTATAAAAGGGATTTTTCGGATCGAAAGTTACCACATTTTGTTATCATCTCATGGTGAGTTTGCTATGAACTACACAATATATTTCAAGTGGGACAAGTACGCGATCGGTGGCTCGTACGCCTTCTGTTCCATTGCCGTTCTTGGGACTCTCTTCTGTATCGCTGACATCATCGGAGAAATCAATCAGCTCGAGTCTGATGTCAAGACTGACTTGACCGATTTCAAGGTATTATTTACTGTGATTAAGAAAAACTAAAAATAGAACTACGCGGATGAAGCTTGGGACGTGATGTTGAAGCCTGGAAATGGGAATGCTAGACGACAATTCGAGTTCTTGACCAGAAAAAGAAGAGGAAATGGATATATCCAAGATAGCGGCAGAGGCTCATACGCTCCAGCTCAAGGAGGAGGAGGCGGCACCTTTCCGGAATGTAATTGTGGAGAAGCTCCTACTGGATGTCCCCCAGGTCCCCCTGGTCCTCCAGGTATTTTGTCGTATTTCTTTCAAGCAAATACGAAGCTAGGTCCCGCTGGTCACGACGGTGAGCCCGGTCATCCTGGTCAAAATGGAGACGGAGGTGATCACGGAAAGATGCACATGCCAAACGACGGACAATGTATTACCTGTCCGGTGGGCGCTCCTGGCCCTCCTGGTCCTGATGGACCTCCCGGATCTCAAGGTAGGTGCAAATGCCTTGACCTAAACACGAAATTAAGGCCCTAACGGAAACCCGGGTCAAGATGGTCGTCAAGCTTCTTCTGGGCCTCCTGGTCCTCCTGGACCTGCAGGACAAAAAGGTCCAAATGGCAATCCTGGCTCTGATGGTCCCATGGGACAGCCGGGATTGTCTGGAACACGATCAAAGAGTGTCCCTGGACCAATGGGACCGCAAGGACCACCAGGAAGCGCTGGACAGCCAGGATTGCCTGGTAGGAAGAAATTAAAAAAAAATTAAAATATTTATTCAGGATCTTCTCAAGCGGGACAGCCCGGACAAGTTGGTCCACCAGGAAAGGAAGGAAAGCCAGGAGCAGTCGGAAGAGACGGAGAAGGTGGTCGTCCAGGTGAAGTAGGAAATCCAGGGCAAGTTTTGCACCTTAGTTTCATCTTTATTCAATTCAGAAATGATGCGGCATATTGTCCTTGTCCACCGAGAACCTCTCAAATCCAAGGAGGAGGAGGCGGAAATTATCCGGAAGGAGGGGGAGCCCAAGTCCCAGCTCCACCAGCACCTGCTTATGTCTCAACCGGCGTTCTTCCTCCTGGAGGCGGTGGTGGCCAATATCCTTTGTCCGGCTACAAAAAGCGCCTGCACAAGACAATTTTTCAAAATTAGAATGAATCTTGTCACCTCCACAATTTATTGTACGTATCGAAGTACATTACCCGTTCGTTCCGCTTCGAAAGATGGAGTTGCGAGGCAATCGCTTGTCGTGTCTCTTTCTCGTATTTTGTCAAAATGATCCATATCAGCGTTGGACAAAGGAGTGTGTAATAAGGAATGATCTAAACAATGAGTTGAGTGCTAATACAGAGAGAAATTTACGTAAGCAAAACCATGGACGGCCAGGATTTGGTTGGAAGTAAGTGTTGTGGAGAAATATCCGAAGATGAGCACACAGAGTAAGGCGAACATGACAAGCATGATAAAGGTTAGCGAGAATAGAGGTCCTAGTAATTTGAGCACAAGTATGTTTTCTTTCAGTTGGAATCGCTGAGTCAGTGTGTAGACTGTGCTGAAAATTAAGGTTAAACAATAAACTTTAGGTCATAAACAAAGGTGATGTTTCAAGCGATGACTCACTTGCTCAGCGCATTCTTGTTGATATAGCGGAGACTGACATAAGTAGCAAAGAAGATACTCTCCAAACAAGCCAATGTGGCACAACCCCACATCATAGAAAAATATGTGGAATTAGTGACAGCTATGCAGACTGCAGTGAATTCTTCACTGGGGTAGTTACGGAATCTGGCTGCTGTCAGAAGGGTCACAATTACTATCTGAACAGACCTGTTAGAGGTTTTAACTCGTACTCACTCCAGCGATGACCATATAAATGCTTAGTTTATATCCAGAAGCCTCGTACCTATCGCGTTGTCTAGCAGCAATGAACCGTTCGGCAATCATACAGCCGTGAAGATAGACGAAAAACGAAATACAGACAATAGATGGGAAGCGGAAAAAAAGACACGTAGTTTGTGGAATCATTAGATCACAACTACTCTCGGCGGATATCAACCTGACCAAATGGTAGCCCTGGAAATATTTTTCGAAGAACGGATGCAAAGTTACCTGAGTGACAATGTTGGTCAACGAATGTCCAATGTTGGCGATCAAATTGGTCATTACTAACACCTAAAGCAGGAGAGTATCAAGGAGAAATGATAAAAAACCTTAAAGTTTGGATGAAAGAACACGTATCTCTTGGACATGATCAGGAGGAACGCATTTGCCACAATTGAGAAAAGGGATAGAATTATTTGAAGAACCATAGCAATGTGCAGACCAGTGTTTTGACGAAAACCATCGCCTTCGAGGCAATTCATTCTAAAAAGAGTTGTTGCAAAGAAGTTTCAAAAGGAAGACATCGGTTCCAGAGAAAAATTAAAAGAAAATAGGATCGTATGACACGTTCAGAATAGGGAAGATGGTACGTCAAGAAGAGACGCTAATTGCATTTCCGACGAGTTTATCAGTCAAAAGACAGTGTGTTCTTTGGTATATAAACTGAACAGACGGAATGATCAATCAGAAAAAACTGTTCTTGGTAATAAGACAGGAGTGCAAAACACAAAACATTTGTATGTCAAGAACTAGTTTGATCACGTAATAAAAAACTATTTTTTCATGCCTGTTGAGGCATCAAAAGCGGAAGACGCGGTTAGGGTTTCACCAAGAGTCTTTGATCAGGGTGTATGCACCGGCGGAGATGCAAATATAATTGCTGAGATGAATAATTAGCAAGACGTTTTCTAAAAGAGGAAAGTGGCTAAATGTTGGTGTTTTCAACTTTGACTGCTATACCAAGAACATGTTTTAAGGCCAGCACAAAGACATGACACGATATCTGTTAGAGTGTCATGTTTCCAGAGCAGCAATAGTTCAACAAGGTCAACATGGAAATCTTTTCAACTAAAAATAGGAAGAGAGCTTATAAAACCTTCGAGAAGGAGACACTTCTACATGAGCAACTATTAAAAGATGGTCGGATTGTGTGCAGTCGAGCCAAAACTTCCTTCAGGTACAAAAAGCTTTAAAGGGTGCTCAATCGGTCTAATTGCTCTTCATGCGAGTATAAAACTGTTCAGATTCTTCTGACGTCTAGTTTAGAAAGTTTGTAGTAGAAACCGAGGGCAGAATGATTCAGTAAATGTTTGTTATTTGCAGTTAACTACAGCTGACACTTTTCGCAGAGGACCAAAGGGGACAAACATGAACTGGAGATCAGAAATTTTCGAAGCTAACTTGGAAAAGGCTCGTATTGACACAGAGGTCCAGGCAGTAATTAAACTACTTATTATGTTAATTGTTTTTTTTTCGCTCCCAATGACGCGGTAAAAGTAGCTAGAGTGTTGCAAACCCGAAAAGAGTTTATAAGTTTGACTTTTATTAAACGGAAGAAACGAGGAGAATCACGTCCACAGCTTGTTGTACGTATCAAAATACAGCACCCGTTCGTTTTTCTTCGATATTCGAGTTTGTATTGAAATGTTCAGTCGGGTGACTCTCTCATATCTGGCCAGAATGAACCAGATCATAACCGGACAAAATAGGGTATAGTAAGGAATGGTCTAAAAAAGGCATTCTTAGAAAGGAAAAAAAACGAATTACATAAGCAAATCCTTGAAATGCCATAAAGCTGTTATACGGCAGTTTCACACGTAAAAAGGAGAAAAGCAATATGTTGATTGTTGCGAATGGGAATAAGTGAAGAGAAGTAAGAAGAAATAATGGGCCAATCAGTTTCAAAGCTAAAATATTCTTCTTTATTTGGAAACGTCGAGCAAGAGAGTATGTCCTGCTGAAAAGATCATTTAGCGTTAAAGATTGGTTCCTACCCTTTCTCTCTAGTCTTCAATCGAAGTACGAAAAAAGCTGCCAAGCAGACTGTCTCAAAGAAAAGTAAAGTTACTAGACCCGTGGTCATCGGCCGAAAAGTGTTTTCTGTGAAGATTGAGCAGAAAGATGTTTCTCCAGCCAGGTCCAAGTGTCGGAAACGTAGAGCCATTGCTGTTCCACACAGTAGTATCTGAGCATTCCTTGTTTTAATAGAACCCACATCTTTTACCGCTAAACAGGCCATAATCACCCCTATTCGACAGCCAAAACGTTGATACTTTTCCTGTTGATGACAAGCCACGACTCTTTCGAATATCATACAGGCATGAATGAAAGCCAACATTGAAACAGAAGTACTGGCTGGATAAACGAGAAAAATGCAGGTCGATTGAGAGAGCATCAAGTCACAATCATTTTTTGACTTTACCATAGTGAGAAAATGAAATAAATGAGTAGAAATGTTACCGAATGAATGAACAATATTTAACGACAACAGCGTCATCACAAGAACCTAACAATTTGAGTAAAGTTCAACATAGAACAAACCTTGAAATTGCTGTGGAAAAAGACGTATTTTCTCGACTTTGAAATGACATAACCGTTGGAGATAATTGATAATATTGATGCAACAATTTGAACAGACATTGCAATATGCAGTCCGGTATTTTGACGGAAAAAAGAACCCTCGGAGCAGTTCATTTGTGATTATCAGCGGTGTCAAGGTGTCTCGGCCAGCCACAATACTGAGAAAGGGAGAATAGTTCATGAGTATGTTTAGCCAGGTGAAGATTCAAAGAACCATAAATACAAGTAGGCGTCCCGAGAAATGATCATACGTCATCCAATCATGCAAATAAGATTCGACCGGGCAATCATCTTTTACTTGCAGTAAACTCTGTTTTTTCACTCAACTTTCAGTCATTATCGTCTTCTCATCATCAGAGCGTGACAAGACTATCTAAACGACACGCTTTGATCTCATTCTTCGTTCGTATGTGTTTTGATCGCAACACAAAGTTTATTTCGCAGTACAGTCATATAGTTTATTTCCTATGCAGCCAGCAACTTCTTCGTCGCTGCAAAAACTTCTTGGTCTTCAGGGAACTGCGTTCTTCCAAAGGCAAATTCACATCTAATTGTGAAGATGACTTCAGATGCGCGACATCTATTTTGTTTGGTAAATAAATGGTGATAAACGTTGCTTACTTTCCATCCCTCCAGAGGTAGAACTCGCCGTCTTTCTTCTCAATTTTGTAAGAGAAGTGTCCGAAACAAGAACGGTGATTGCTGGGCAATCGTTTGATGAGGTAGACAGTATCTGCCCCAGGACAAAGAACGTTGCAGTAGGAACGAGGTTTGTCAGATTTCGTGTCCTGAAGATGAGATTGAAAATGAAAAAAAATGAACAAACCTCGATGCAAGGATTGATAGGAGCAACTCTAGACTCCACGTCTTTTTCGTTCTCTTTCAGCCTAATCTCACATTGTGTCGCCTCTCCCTTTTCAGCTTTCCCTTTACAGGCGAGTTCTCGCCATTCTAAACAACAAGTTAAACATCAAAAGATCGTACTCACGCCAGTGAACTCCTTCTGTTGAAGCGAGTCCAAGAAGAAAAGTGAAAGCAAAAATACGGCAAAGCATTAATGCGCTTGGGGATGATGGACAATGGGCCTCTTATAAGGAGGAGCGATACGATCTCAAACCCGATGCATTACCACCTAATGACGACAATCAAAAGATGGGAGAGACCAGTTCTTGTAGTTTTATTCTCTTTAATTAGTTAGACATAGCAACAGAGCAAGAAGAAGAAGTAGTGCTGTGGAGCTCAATGCAAAAACTGTAGTAATCACTGTTAGCAGATCCTTGTCTGCATTGAACGGATTCACGAAATAGTTGGCCAATGCTGTTCCGAGGATAGAGACATAAATCTAAATTATTACATTAAAAGTAAGTCAGCAGTAATACCAGCTGTGCAATAAAAATACACCGGAATACGGACTTTCCAACAGAGGAATGTTGTTTCTCAATTTCGTTCATTTCTGAAAGAAGAAGGTACATTCAAGGAGAATTGGAAGGAGCGACCAACACATTTAGAAAATCAGATTGGATAGCCTGGCTTTTGAGAAATGGTTTTTCGGACACGGCCTGTTGTAACAATTGCAAAAATGTCGCGATGGTTGATCAGCGCAGCAGACGATCAACAATGATACCGAACAGTTCCTGGTGATAAAAGTTACAATGAAGCTTTTGAGAGAAGCCTCAGCAAAACGAAGTAGTTGAACCTTCAATCATTGGCATCTCATTGTTCAACAGTAAAATCGTTACACGACCGAAGCCTACTTGTCCTACAAAAGTTCAAGTGGTCCCTTATAATTTGCGAGATAACAATTTACTTTTCCCTGCCTTGTTTTCCACTGAATACAAGGCCAATCCCTACTTACCTTCAATAGTTAGCCAACTTCCGTCGAAGCGCGACTAAAGTTATCCAATTACCAGTTCGAGGTTCTAGCTGCTTACTCTTCACAAATGTTCCTTCTCTTCGCAGGTACGTTTAATTTTTCTGTATAATTTTTGCCGTTTTAGCATTTCTACTTCGAATATTCTGTCAAGCAGCAGACAATTCGACATCCAAGGCAAAGTTCCCATGGGAAGAAAATATGGTCGAGATGGCTATCGGTGGAGCCAATTCCACACGACTTCACGAATTTCTTCACGGGAACTCGACTGTTATTCCGGATGATCTAAAACCATTTATTAACGAAACAGCCTTGCTCGAGTACAGACAAAAGAACGAGACTGAAGTTTGGTTACTTCGGAAACAAATACTAATAATTCAAGGACTGGGTGATTCGAGACGAAGACGTGGCTGATGAAGAGTATCCAAACTTGAACAAAGCTTACTACGATGGGGATAAGACAGTTGTCAACATTTCTCCAGAAGCTGGCGAACAATTGTATCAACATTGGATCGACCAGGCTGTCTCTGGACTAATGGCTGCGGTCGCCACCAAAAAGTAAAGAGGCGAGTGTAAAGGTAGAAAATAGTTTCAGACTGGAAGAACTAGGAGATCGAGATAAAAAAGACCATCACAACTGTACTAAACAGGCCAAAACGGTCACAGCTCATGCAAAGTGCGTAGTGGAGTTGATGGATGCCAAGCCTGTCATCAAGGTTCCCTACAATGTTGTCTCCGTCAAAATGGGTGAGATTTTGACCGGGAAAACACAGTGTGACTTTTTAGAAACGGTTAGAAAGCAGAAGTTGGAGCAGTTGAAGAAAGACCATACCCATATTCATTCGACATACAGAAATCACATGAAAAGTAGGCTGAATGGGGAGACAAGTAAAAAAAGCTACAGAGTTTTCTGAAATCAAGAAGAGTTATATGAAAAAGAAGGAAATAGTCAACGAGGCCGAGGAAGAAGAAGGAAAATGGGTTGGATCGTTTCGATTCAAAAGACATGCGCGACAGAAAAGATGGACTGTTCACAACCAGGTTTGAAGAGAATGTCTGAAACATTTTTTTGCAGAAAAGCTACCATATGAAAGAGACAAAAAAGGTCAGCCTAATGGGTGATATTGCTAAGAAACTGAGGAAAACTGTCCGTGCTTTCAAGAACAAAGAGGACGAGGACTTCGAGTAGTTGCTTTTGAAATTTGAGACTTGTAAAATATAGATGGCAAGTGACGATGGAGGACATCATGGTAGAGGCAAAGCGACTTCAGAAGATTGAAAAAGTGAAGAAGATGCTACAGAAGAGGATCGAGAGTTTCGGTCAGATAGCCAAAGATTTCGGAATCGAGGCCAATCCCGGTTTTAAAGCCTTCGATTTTGTCAATGACGACGATCCGATCATTAAATCGAAGGAAGATCAGATCAAGGAGGCTAGAAAGCGAGAGAAGAACTTGACAGTGGATGAGCAGATCATGAGAGCTCCCATAAAACTGATCAGAGAAGGTAAGGGACTTCCATTTCCCAAAATGAAAAGATTAGGAGTAAAATTGGGCATGGCCTTGAGCGGAAAAGATGTCTCTACTTTCGATAACAAGACGGTCAAGATGATTTCTCCTCGAGTCATGTCTTTGGTTCCGGTGGACGAGGAAGAAGAGAAAGACACGGTATCTCTCTGTAAATTTCACAATATCTTCGGTTTACAGATCAACGTGCTGTCCCCTTCCCTCTTCTCGTTTTACAACAAAAGCGGTCCACAGGAGCAGCTCAGTTTCCCCAGTCTGACGAAGAAGTTCGATGAAGACGGACATCAGGAAATGTTGAACTTTGTCTTTGAGGCCAGCGGGGTGTCAGATGCTGCTCTCTACATGAAATATCTGAGTCAACAAAAGGAGAGGGAACAGTTCTTCGACCATCTCAGATCTGATGCGGCTGACAAGAAGAATTCGTCTTTTTCGAGGGAGGAAATCAGTAAATATGTTGGAGAAGACGAGCGAAAGAGAATGGACAGACTGGAACAACTGCACCATATGTTCAGCGAAGAACAGGTATGACCATTCATTTTTCAAAGAATGCCTGGTTCAGATAGGAAAACTGAACAAGACGGGATATTTCGGAATGACTGACGAACAGATTGAGTTTATTTATGGGGAAGAATCTCCATACAACAACAGTCAATCGCTTACAATGTACAAGAATATCACGGAGGAGAAACAGAAAGAGGCTGTTGAGAACACTATCAGAAAGCTGGCAGCGGAGGAAATTGCCTTCAAAGTTCAACGTCAGAAGGATATCGTTTTGCAGTTTTTACAGTTCACAGCTCTTATCAACGATCCAAAGAGTATGCCCTCTTGAATTCAAATGAAAATATGATTCAGCTGCATCACAACCTATAATTCTGACTCCGGTAATGTTGTCGACGTTGATTCTGTCTCCAGCTGTTTTTGGTAGACTCTTAGGTTTTCATTCTTACGACATTTCAGGAGTCGTTGTTCTATCTCCCTGGCTATTTGTACCTTTGATTCTTTCGCCTCGTCTTCTCGGTCCCATTATCCTCAATCCTTTTGCTTTTGTTCCCGTCATTCTCAGTCCTCTAGCAGCCAATCCGATCGGTTTTGCCATTTTTTTTGTTTCTCATGGTATTGTTTCAGTTCTCTGTCCTGGAGTCGGTCTGGTCATTATCCTCTCTCCACTCGTCTTGAACCCTTTCATTTTAACAGTAAGTGTGTAAAAGTATTCATTCAAAAGACTATTTCAGCCAATTGCTTTGACTCCTGTGATTCTGAGTCCATTCGCGCTCTCTCCGTTCATTGGTAAGATCACGTTTTTCGAATAATATTCTCCTTTCTAGCTGATCCAAACGTATTAACTCCAATCATTCTGTCTCCTTTCGTCCTCTCTCCGTTGATTTGGTCTCCTCCAGGTAAGAAGAACGTTTTTCTCTCTCAAAAACGATTTAGCTGTTTCGGCTTTCGTTCTGACTCCCTATGCTCTTTCTCCTGTCATTCAATCAGACGGAGCAATCTTCACGGCCGTCTTGTCACCCAGTTGGCTCAGTTAAATTGTCATCCTTTTTATACAGATTCTTTAATAAACATCTTCGGGTTCCACAAAACGATGCTGTTTTGCAGAGGGAAACTAATTCTGAACTGGATTAACACCGTCTTTATTTGCTGACTAATTCCTTTTTAAGTGGCACAGCCTCTAAATATATTTCTTGGTGCTCAGAGAACATTGTAAAAAGGTGAAAACAGCCAGTCATATTTTGACTGCGAGTTGACCTCTTTGTTAGACGGGGTGCCCTCGACATCGCTGGGCAAATAAAAATGGGTAAGATGGTGTAAATGTTTGTACCAGACTTCTGTGCAGTCGATAACAAGATGGAACTATATAACCGGGTCGTTTTGGGGAAGAAAGTCAAGAGTTCAGTTGTCTACTGAACATGAAGTTTCTCCTCACGCTAGCACTCATCGTCGCTGTCTGCAGTGCTGCCTCTCTCTATTCCTCATCATCTTCTACCTACTCGCCCTACAGAGGAAACCAGTAGTAAGTTTGAAAGACTCGTAGAAAAAGCACAGAAATATCCTTTGAATTAATAATAACTTAGAAAATAGAGCATTCTTTTAGTTTTTAGGTAAAAGTGTGAGTATTCACAGAGAATCTGCTTTAGTCGATGAAAGCAATTTTCAGCGATTCAAGCTCCGGCTACAACGGATACAGCAGCGGATACAACAACCAGGGCTACAACAGTGGTTACGACTCCAACAGAAACTACGACTCGACCTATAACCGTAACGGACTGAGCAGTTCTTCTTCGAATAACTACCCGTACAACAACAATGGATACAACCAGGGCTCCCGCTACAGCACTGATTTGTCATACCCAAACGGATACAGCTCAGGATACAATTCTGGTTATAACTCCGGATATAACAGAGATTCCAACAGCCAGTACAACCCCTACCCGAACAGTGGTTACAATTCCGGATACAATAGTCAGAGCGGATACTCCAGCAACAACAGAAACTACGACCAGAACAATCGCTACAGTACCAGCACGAGCAGCAGCGGGCTTTTCGGAAAGTAAAAAGTTTGAGAAAAAGATTGCCGTTGATTCGGTCGATCATTCAATGCTTTTTCATTATGGAGTACAACCTGTGTACATTCTGTAAATAAATCTGCTATCTTGACCTCATTTTCCCCAAATGTCTGAAAGTAATCCAATCAGAGGTGACTCAAGAATAGGGTCGATGTTTTCGGAAGTGAAAGTCACAAGAAGTCTTACCTATTTGCCAGCTGAGTCGGCTCCTGTTGGCACCGAGAAGAACAAACATTCGTCAGACAATTGAAAGAGAGGGAAAGTTCAAATGTTTGGACAACAGAATAGCTACTTAAAGGGGGATAGAGGTGGTTGAGTTTCGAACAGTATGAAGTCGATTGTCCTCCTCTCTCTAGTTGCGACTTGTACCGCATTGAGTCTTCCCAGCTTCCTTGGCGGATCAAGTACTTCTACTCCGTCTACTCCCTACCAACAGGCTCAATATGACATGAACCGTCAGGATGGTCAATGGTTTGTAACTGATTTATTTCTGATAAAAAAAACTTGTAGGATCTGGGTTCCAAACTCTGCTCTGCGAGACATTGTCAACACAAACAGCTATTCGTCTTCGGGATACAACTCCAACAGCAATTACAATTCGAACGGTGGATACCAAAGCCCATACAACACCAACAGCTATTACAACAATAGACAAACAACGACGACGTATTCCAGCCTTTTCGGAAAGTGATTTTGTCTAGTGAAGTTACTCGTATTGCCTGGTGAGAAATTCGACAAAATTTTCGGCATCTTTATTTAGACGACTGGAAGGTGTAAAAATAACAGGTTTGAATGCGGTTTGATTTTTGGCATTCAGTTTAATGTGTGATCCACAGAAAAAGTGATGTCAAGTACACCCTCACTCGGAAATACAAATTCTGTACCGATGAACATTTAAAAATGATGTATTTTGACAAAAGATTAATCCAGGGAACAGGGAACGATCCTAACGAAAATCGCTAAAGAATGAACATTGGTCGGACGGTGGATTGAAATAGAGAGTGGAGATATCAAGTATGAAGATTGCATGCTGATTGTGAGAAAGAGACAAAAAAATCAGAAACTATTAAAATGGTTCCTTGACAATGATCTCATTGCTTGTTGCGGAAACTGGAGGCGTTCCAAGCCAAAGTACAGCGTCTGAAACTCTGCTTCAACTCATAAAAAGCAGGAAATATGTTCCTCATCCCAGCGGGATCAACCACCGCTGCCATTTAGCGTCTTGGCCCATTTTGAGTGCTCGTTCCGTCTTTCGACCTCTCCTTTTCCGATTGAAAACGTCTACGAAGGAAGCGTCTGCTCGCGACTAAAGATTTCTCTTTTTCCACTTTTGAACCTCCTGCAACCAGTCTTACTCACTCCCTCGCGATTACACTCCTTGATTCTAGTCTACCCTTTTCGTGATCCAAGTGATGCGATTAGGAACTGTTTTTGAGTAGTTCTTGAAAAAGAAATGAATTGGCTTAAAATGATGGTAGAGACATTTAACTGGAAATATTGGGGTTAGAGGAAACGCCCTGCGTTCTTCATTTGGAAGCTGAGAATGCGTCGCTCCACATTGCCCTCCGAATCGCAGTATCTATGTCCCAGTATGCTAGTATTCAGACAACCGACTGTGGTAAGTAGAAAACTTTAGATCCGGCTTAGACGTTCTGTTTTCTGCTTGTTTAACATGATTTTTGATGGTTTGCCGCTATTGTAACGCAATTTCAGTTGGCGGCGGCCCTGTCTCCCATTATTATTCTCTCTCGAAAGACCTCCATGATGGTGAGTAATATTCAATTTGGTACAGCTGCTTTATGCGTTGTTTTCAAGCTTTTTTAAACTTTCCTTTCTAACTAAATATTTGTTAGTGAACGGAACGCCTAGAATTCTTTGCAGACATTAGGAATTTTGTCAAGTTTTGTCACTAGTTTCCTAATAGTTTCCTTTTATTTTGGCGAGGAATCTGACGGACCAGGGACTGGTTATCTTCTAAACTCAAGTAGCTATCGGTTAGATTCAACAAGCTATACTATTGTTGTTGTATCTTATTTCTGTGCATTTCCTATGTTCTAATTTAAAATTAATGTAACAGAACGCTTTTACGCACGCCATCCTCTCAAAACTCATCAACGAATTCATCTGTTTCAGAGTGCTTCTGGATACAAGTTGATTTTTCATAGTTCTCATAATTGAGCGACAAATTTAGCTCTCATCAGCTGTCAGAGTCTCTCGGGTCGTCTCTTGCCTAAAGTCATGGCGCATTTCCTAATCCTCTACTAATTTCCCTCCCGGCACCTTCTCCGAGTCCTACAATGGAACCTTCTCAATGAGTTCATCATCTCCTAATTGTGCATAAAGTCACGGTATCCTGCCAATTATGAGACCAGCAGAACATATAAAAATAGGTTTACTGCTTCGGGCTGCTAATTTGTAGACTTGAGGATGATGTTTGTTCCTAGAGAATAAGTTATTCAACTCACGTAGACAGGTTACATTACCATTGGAAATACGCTTGGTCACATTTTCGTATGATACGGCATATCCGAACAGGAAATCGCCACTTTATCTTTGAGCCCAGATAACAGCTTTACTTTCCACATCCTGACACGTCTTAATATTGGCTCCGACTCTAACCAAAATTCCAGCCTACATGTGAATAAGTCTAGTTTTCCTATTTCTAGGAAAACGAAGAATACCCGAGTATCAGAACTTACCGAGAAGAGTAGTCTAAATTAGCCAAGTTCTCACGTATCATTGGCTAAATTACACAGAAATGATCACGGAACCTCTCGTTCTTACCTACAGTTTTTTTCTTTCTTTCTCGTAGTCACATCAAGAGGTGTCATTAATATTGGTTAGAATTCATATCTATACACTCCAGAATATGAAGAATGGATCCAAAATCTTGATACTACGAAATGCTGTTCTAAATCTTTTGGCTGTAGAGACTTCTGACTCATCGACCAAGACATGCACATTTTCCGAGTTTTGGACGAAAGTGCCTTAGATAACAGAACGAAGCTAATTAAACTCTCGTCGAAACCTCATTGGACTCTCTCAATTTTCCCGCCGATCCATCATTTGCACATAGCCCGTGGGTATCCATTCACCAACTTCCACTCGAGCCCAGCCGTTGAAATGTCTTTTCATCGACCAAGTGTAAGTTCGTCAAGCCAAAAAAATACGAACTCTTCGTATGCCAGAAATCGCTGTTTGAGTGGGCTCTCAATTAAAACCCGCGCCTCCAGCAATCGGACGAGTGTAATTCACTCTAATAAGCAATTTGGTGTACTCTTCTGGATTCCGTATTCATCGTTCTTGGCATAGTTCAATAGAAAACTGTCCTTCTTGAAACACTCGTTCTTCGGCTTAAAACTCTGTCTGGGACCAACTAGAACAACTATGAACGAGGAGATCTTCCGAACAAAGCTTGTTTGTCTCCACATAGATCCTACTCACCTTTACACGAACTTTGTTGCTCACTTTGCATAAAATACCCAAGCTAATAACGACGATAATCTTATTCAGCGCTTATTTATACAACTACTGTGAATCATACGACTGAAAAAGGCTTCGTACATCTCGACTAGGAAGTTTTTTTCGACTTTGCAAATCACTCATGAAAACAATTCCAATTATAATATTTCCCGTTTCCTCGCAGAACAAGGAACCTCTGTACGGATGAGGAGAGAAGTCCATTGTTAGGAAATGCATTGGCTGCTAACTTCCTCTCAGTTTTTGCAATCTTCTGATTTTTGGTCTTCTCTCGTTCCTTCTACAAACGATGTCATTTCATACTGTTGGATCTCATAAGATTTGAAATGAAGCTTTGCGGATAGAATGCTCACTTGGCAGTTCACTTCCAAGCGAATTATCTATTCTACCAAGTAACATTTAGTCTGGTTCCCACGAAAATCAAAAGAATGGCTAGCAAATATGCTATGAGCATTCAAAGATTAGAGCCAACTGATCGAATGTCCTTCTGACGCGCAGAGAAACATCCGGTCAAACAGACTTTATTTCTTCTAGACTAGCAAATAGGGCACTAACTCCAGCTTATAGTCCTTCCGACTTACAGAAAACTAGTTAAGAAATCTTTTAAAGGCAACTTCCTTGTTCCAATCAGTCTCTCTTGGGACCATTTGTCGAATGATGCTAAAAGACGTCTCGTTTTTATCACCCTTGAACTAACTGACGAATGGCACCGTATTTGAATGGGCTCAAACAGTGAAATGTCTCTGGGATTAGTCTTTCCTCTTTCATGTCACATGAACTTCCTACGGCCTATCTCGCTCTGTGCAACATCTCCAGAGCTCTTCGAAAAGGCGGCCCTCTCACTTTATGTTCCGTGCGCGAAAACGCAATTCGTCTGCTAAAAGCGTTCTTTCGTCCATCTCTCTCCAAAACAAGCTGTTTGCAGATGGATCTCTTGGAAAAGATCAGTGAAGAGGACAAAGATGTCATTCGAAGCAGCTGGGTAGTCTTGAACAAGAACATCAATCAGACAGCCTATAACATTTTCGAGATGATTTTCAGTCAAAGTCCGGACACAAAGCAGGTGAGAATTTCCATTAAAGGTCAATTGAAATTGAGTCAACTTTCAGTTGTTCCCATTTATGAAAATTCAAACTTCTGGAAGATCAAAGGAGATGGAGTTTCATGGTCTCAGATTCATGCAGGTGAGATATTTGGCAGGAAATCCAAATTACGTCTCGTTCTAATTGGACGACCTTGTTGATGTGTCTGGCCAGTCTCTGGAGGCCTGAAAATCTAATTTCCCTTTGATTCACAGGGTTCAAAGCCTTTTTCTAGGTTCTGGAATCGGTGGTCAAGGCCCTCGACAATCCCGGGTCGTTAGACCCACTCTGCGACAACCTGGGCAGAGTTCACGGTCGTCTGGCCGAATCTCGAGGGTTCAAAGCACATCATTGGGGAGTATTCATCGAATGCACTCTGTTCCACTTCAGGAAAGTTCTTCATGCTGTGAGTATAAAAGAAAATTGGTAGATGACAAAGTTGTAGGATCATCAGTTCTCGGGAATGGTTCGACTGGATCGGGCTATTATACTCTGGAGAACAATTCTGAGAGTACTCATCCGGAGAATGAAGGTACTTTTTTCACATACTCTCGACTAAAATATTTGTTCCAGATCGGTCTGACCACAGACCTCAAGAATCGTCAAGCCAATCGTGACGGCGAAGATCCAAACTTTTCGTCCGACGCCAGCATTTCTCCTACGGCTGAGATAAAACGTGGGTACAATTCACTTGAGAAAGGATAATCCATTTTTAGGCACAATTGTGAATCTCCCTCCACTGTCCCATTCGGTCACTCTTCCCGTCTTGCCAACCACAAAAAGTGGGTCAATCTCCAAAATTGACAGTCTTTGTGAGCTTTTCCGTTGCTTTTTGTTCAGAAAACAAGTTTCGTATTGTTCAACTCTTTATTTCAGGCGAACGCAGTTGTCTTCTCCGTCCACTGAGAGATTTCAAAAGACGCTTTAATCATCGAAGCTCTGAAAAATAATGTACTTTTTAATCCAAATAAATTTCAACAAAGCAATTTATTTGGTTTAATCATACAGTCATGATGCCTTCCCAAAGTCGACCACGGTTGTTGTCCACTCTATACTGAGTCAAGTACTGCCATTCCTCTGGGTTCTGAAGAATTTAGTGTTGTAGTCTAATAAAGACTGTTACCCAATAACGCTCTGGAGCAACTAAATAGGCGTTCGCTAGTGGTACAGAAGCGAAATCTCTCATGTTGATGCTGCGGCCTTGTTTGATGGGAAGGAGGGCAGGATACCCTAGAAAGGTAAAAGTACGTACAGAGTGCTTTTGGTTCAAAAACAATTTTGAAGCTGCTGAACAGATCTGAACTTACCGTAGGTCGCAGTTGCAAGAACAACAAATAGAAGAATGAAGATAATTGTCTTCTGCATTACCTAAACCTGACAGGGGAGAATGGTAGGAAATACGAAGTAGAATGAAATCACGAGTACAAAGCTTGAAAAGGGCAAACTCGCCACAAATACTACTAGGTTCTCACAGGAAATGAGACGTCAATCAGACCCGTAAAATATCGCAACACTTTGCGAGCTCGGAATTTCTCGGAGCGGAAATGAGGTTGGGAAAGCGGACTTATAAAGAAGGTCGGACAACAAAACCGACCTATTTGTACTTGTAACCCGAGGGTGTTGGAAAGTCTGAGAAAAAAGAGCTCCGGCATCATTTTGCGCACGTTTTGACGCAAAAGGTATATTTTCGAACTGTATATTAGGTCGCACAAAAAAAATGAAAACAATCAGGCTAAATTTTGCCCGAAACGGAGCAGAAGTATGACATATTCTTTTATACCAAGATTAATACCAGGAGTACTCTATTAAAAAACGTAGTTTAACCAGGCTTACTAAGAGCTTAGTTTGCCTACGACCACGTTTCGGAAAGGTTAATGTGAATGATTAAACTGGCTGAATTTAGGCAGAGAAAGTAGAAGCTGGTACGAACGGTATACATGTCTTGGGATAACAATATGTTTACCAAAAATAAGCTATTTGGAAGTGACGCTTAGTTTGAACCCGATTTTCCTTACAAATCTTTGTGTTGGTCGGATTAATCATTAGCTACCGTTCCCCGATATTTTGGGAGGAAACATTTAAAATTATGCTCTGAGTCAGACGCTTTGTAGCAGACTAGCCATGTTCGTTGGTAATTAGAAATTTAGAAAGGTCGTCGTTGAGCAGGAAATACAAACCGAGAAAATGAATAAGCTGTAAGGAGTAGCTGTCCGACAACTCTCACGACAAAGGTTGCTAAATTACTTTCGAGAAATTAGGTTGAACTTTATGCTACCGCTACTGAAAGTTTTTTTTTGAATTGAGATTTGAAAACAAATAAAGCCTTTGAGGTTTTACACAGACAGCTTATCCGGAATAGTTTTAAATCCATCTTTTTGGTACGTCAAACTGATCCTGGTTTGTAAACATTATTTGGATTACATCTGCCTTCTTGATCTTACTTGGTTTTTGAACAATGGATGTTCTCTGAAATAAATACGGAGCAGTAAAACACCCGAAGTATCTGAATAGTTATTTGACATAAATGGAAGCCAGGTCGGAAGTATCACTGAGCTGTTCTGAAAAGTCGACTTCAGTATCAGAATATCCCTGTTTGTAAAATCAAGACTAAGTTCAGTGAAAACTTCAGCACGCTCCGACTTTCAGTTGTTCAGAGTTGCACCCGCATCGAGGGGAAAACAGCAACTAAAGACTAACCGTATCTAAAGCGGTACAGTGGTTCCTCACATGGTTGTACAGAAAACAATACCGAACAATTGTATTGATCAAATAACTCAAATTATATCGACCAATTCGAACACTTTTTGTCGTGTTGACACTTCAGATTGTACTCTTCAAAGCCGGAATGCCAACTTTTATTGAATGTTGTGAACTCATTACATTTTTGAGTAGGAAGGAAGAAACGTTTCGACAACTTTTCCTAATTGCTCTGTTTTCATATGTGTAATAAGTAAGAGGACGATTAGACGGTCGTTTCGAGGCGTTGTCTCAACCCACGTCAATTAGACATCATGTCAGTCGACGAAATGTCTCCCGACTACGGACTCGGTCTTCGAATAACTTCTACAGTCTGTTTCTTCATCGGAGGCGGAAGCAACCTGCTGGTCGTGTTCTTGGCCAGAACTACCAAAAAAGACTCCAAGTCCTACATTCTCTTGATACAGTTTGCTGCCTTGGCTAATTTTATTCACGCTCTATCCGGATGGATCGCCACAAACAGGTTCGTAATTTTGCACAATCAAATTCCTCTTCCAGACACGAGAATTCCGGAAACTACATGGTCTTTATCAGTTACGGTCCGGGTGGACTAATCGGACCAAGATTCTGTGCCTTTTTTGACAGTCTCTCGACCCAAGCAGTCCAGTTCAATCCACTGATGCTCAGTTGTCTGATGACTTTCCGCTGTCTCATTCTCTACGACTACCGATTCAAAAAGTCCACGATAGTCATTTGCATTTTCATCTTGTACTTCCTCACCTTCCCCATCTTTGTAAGTAGTGTCTCTTTATTACCACAAGATAAGTACAGTATCTCCTGCAAGTGACCTACAACGACATCTCCGTCGCGGACAACATGACCGAAACACTCAAACGGGAAACTCAGCAAGTGTCCAGCTATGCGATGAGTGCGAGTACCATCTTGGTGAGTTATTTCGATCTGATTGCATGTCTTCATCTAATTTGTTGTCTGTTCGTCGAAGGACTTTGTTCCGCCGGCTCGTAAACATACTTCGAAACTTTTTCAAGTCTCTGACTAATTCTTGATTACGTAGTTTACAAGCATCTTTCTCGTTTTTGGTCGAAAAAAACAGGAAGTGAGCATCTAGAGATGATGCTTATTCAGGACAAATTACACCCTTACTTCCTACACAATACGCTGTAAAAATTGCTGCTGAGCTGGCTAATTATGATCATGCTCAGAGCACTTAAATCTCGTCACGTAATAAGTGACTGTTAAAATTTCTGAGCATGTTACAAAGTTCAAACTAAAGAAAGTTATTTCAGTTCAGTCTGATTCCCATCTACAACACCATCCCGATTACCACCTTCGTCATTTGCATCCTCAGTTCCATCGCAATGGGATATCGACTCTACGTCGTCAAAGACAATCTGAGCGAGAAGACACGAAGCATTTATAAAGGATTCATAAAGGTAAAACAAACTTCTGGTCTCTTCAGAAAGAAAGTTCAGCTACTATTCGTTGATACAACGGTTGTGTTCATCTACTTCTTCCTCGTCACTCAAATGGATTTGGTCACTCAACTGTCGAAGATGAGCAACGAGATGAAAGTCTTCTGCAGTTTCTTCAGTCACCCCTTCTTCGCCATTCCCCGAATGGTTCAAGGAGTAGCTCTTCTCTTTTTGGTTCCCTATCTTCGTCAGGCACTCTTCGCACTTTTCAATCCCACGAGAACGAACGTCATCTCTGTTGCATCATCCAATAACCCCAGCAGTGCTAATTGAAATAAACATTATCTCATTTCTACAGTTTAACATTCAATCGGGGACTAGTTAGAAACCGGATCAAATGATCGAAAAGCTGAAATTTTATAAAGTCAGGTGCTGAAACATTCCGGTTTTCCCGAAATATTTTTGATTCTGCGTGGTGACAGTCCCGCACAGTTTAAACTTTTTCTCATTTCGACCCATTTCCCTCATTTCAACGCGATGAAAAGTCTGATCTTGTTGCTTTTTTCCGGAGCTGTTTTGGCATCAGTTCCCTGCTACGAAGGCTCCCTCATGCCCCAAGAGAAACATCTGAATGTCGTGGACAGTTCCACCGGATCTTGCGTTTTGATGTTTGAAGCAGACGACGTTTGTGACCATTCATCGACCAATTCTTCTCTTCTGCTTCGTGCCGAGTCTGCCTTGTACAGAGTAACAATTATTAAAATTCCTAATACCTTTATTATTTAGAACGAAAATTGCTGGATGCCTTATCCAAACCATATTTGGTGCTACTGCTCGCAGCCTCTCTGCAACGACCCGAAGCAGAAGTGGTGGTTCGAGCAGATCTTGAGGACGACGGTCAACACAACGGAACATCAACTAACCAAAAACTGTGCCCTCAACTACATTCAGAGTCTCAATCCTCTTTTCTGTAAGCCTTTCTTTTTGTTTACAAAACGGTTTGCATCAATGTTTTTACAGTCATCGGGAATGAAACACCTCCCAATGACTGAACGATGTCGATTTTTAAAGAATCTGAATATGATACATTTTCTGCTGCTAATTATAATTGACTATAATTTCAGTTGAAACGTCCACTAACAGTCCTTACACCGATCCATGGAAGGAAACATTTGGATACGTGTCTCCGAAGGCGTCCAACCTGCTTCATCTTGGTCTTGGAACCCTGCTCATAACATTCATTTAAATGTGAGAGCAAACATCCGAAATAAATTATCTTCGCAAAGGTGTACTTTTCGTCCAACACCCGTGCTCCTCTTCTCCGTGTAATTCTTTCAGGGATAACTGCCACCTATCATGTTATGATTGCGCTCGAGAAATCTGCAGTTTTGTGTTTCGTCACGAATTGCCGAGAGCGAGTACAGTCACCTTTTGGTCATGGAGGAGAATATTTTGCCGGTTCGGATCACTTCCACGATTCTATGGATCCTCGGAACTGGCAGCAACTTTTTGGTCATTCTCCTATCCAAAGGCTCTTCCAAAGACGCTAAATGTTTTGTTCTGTTGATGCGAATCCATGCTGCCTTGAACATGATTCACTCCACCACCGGATGGCTTGTGACGATGAGGTTAGAGCGTTTGTAACTTTTATGTTTTCATTGTCAGACATGCTTTCTCGGGAATAGTTCTGTTCATAGTCTACGGATTCGGCGGCTATCTGGGACCACGTTTCTGTGCTCTAATAGACAGTTTCGCCATTCAAGGAATGGCTCTGTTTCCGATGATGATCTCTCTCATGATGCTTGTCAGGACTCTTATCCTTCACGACGTCGTTATCAAACAGATGACTGTCATCGGCTTATTTCTTGCCGTCTATCTTTTAACATTGCCCAGATTTGTATATTTTATACGTTCTCTTCTAAATTCAACACTTCAGATTGCGTCTTTCATCAGCTACCAAGAGCTGCCAGCTGTGCGAAATTTTACTCCTCACATTGAGAAAGAAACTAAATTCTTGACTGCATACACGATGGTTTTCGCCCCATTTTGGGTATGTTCGAATTGAGTTTGTTTATCATTTCTCAGTCCACAATTTTCTCACTGTACAATCATGTACCAATAGTTGCCTTCGTTTTCACAGTAATCTGCCGTATTTTACTCGAATGGCAACTTCGTAAATTCAGTGAATTCCTGACATCTTCTGTCAGAAAACTTCATGCTCGATTTATGCACGTAAGTGATTTTTCTGTTCAGATAACCATTGTTTTAAGCTCTTGACAATCGATTCATGTGTCGTCTTTCTGTTCTTTCTGACCACCTACTTCAACTTCTTCGCTCATCTTACTACCATCTGGCCACAGTTGGAAATCTACTTCACACTCTACAACTACCATATTTTCATGATTCCGGGCATCATCCAAGGCTTTTCGACTCTATGGCTAGTTCCATATCTTCGAAACAGTCTCAAGAAACACCTGAAAATCACGAAGACCACAAAAGTCAGCACTATCGTCATTATCGACCATGATTCAAGTGACTGATACCATCAGTATTTATCCGCATTGTCGTTTATACCTCCCAGCGTATATTCAAGGTTTATGATTGCATTTACCCAAACAGAGTCAGCTAACAAACGAAAACAAGCCACAAAAAAAGTGTCTCAGTCGTAAGCTATTTGTCCCCTTTTGGTAAGATATGTATGTAGTCTCCCACTTTCAGTTGCGCTCCTTTTCCTGTTGTTACCTAATCACTTCGAGTTAACTGTAACCTGCGATAACATATTTAATAATCAGGCGAGGGCAAAATTTTCAAAACATGGCGGCAGTTTGCATTCACATAAAGTTTTAGGAGGCACGCAAATTAAGTTTTAAAACCCATCTCTAACGGCCTAACTTGTCAAGACTTGTCAACGTTTATCTGGTCTTACGACTTGTCGAAACGAATGAAATGAAACTAGCTTTTCTTACAAGTCATGGTGTCATCAGTTGTCGGCTTGTGCTCTCGTCTTCTAAATCAGGTCAGGTGGATCTACTCTACCAAATTTCTACCTCACTCTTTTGATTCAACTCTCAGTTCCCATTTCCTTTACACCTTGACTAGGATCTGGGCTTGTCCCGAGTAGTCCGGATCCGAAAGCTTCAGTCTTCCGCCCAAGGGCCGATTCGGGTTTCGGTAAGGATCTCTCCGGAGTGACTAGCAAATTGGGCATTGGTTGACTGGGGCGGTGTCAAGGTGTTTAGGGTGATTGAGAATTCTTCAAAACAAATATGCAAACAGAAATATCATTAGATTCCTTCTCTCTCGTCTTTTTTTCAGATAGCGGAAGAGAGCTTCTGGTATGGAAATTTGGGTCTTTGCTAGTTCAATCACTCTGTTGCCGTTCACACTTTAATCAAGGCAGTATCTTTAAAAGGTTAGTCGGATCCCCTTGTTAGGCCTGCTTATAGTTTTTAATCGGTTCCTGAGACTTGTTTTTTTTCCTTTTCGAGATCTCTGAGGCCTTCCGGAGTGACTAGCAAATTGGGCATTGGTTGACTGAGGCGGTGTCAAGGTGTTTAGGGACTGATAACTGGGAATCCTCCAAAATCAAAGTCAAACGAAATCCCCGCAGACCCCTTCTTTCACTTTACTGTTTCAGGGAGCAGCTATTGGAAGAGTATGCCAATATGTAATCTAGTGCCTTTGCCTAGAAATTTGGTAGAGTAGATCCACCTGACCTGATTTAGAAGAAGACGAGAGCACAAGCGGACAACTGATGACACCATGACTTGTAAGAAAAGCTAGTTTCATTTCATTCGTTTCGACAAGTCGTAAGACCAGATAAACGTTGACAAGTCTTGACAAGTTAGGCTAAACGCGAGACGTTACATACGTACGCGATTGCATTTAAACTTTATGAGCACCAGAATCTATATTTTTATGATTATTGGGGAATTCTCTCTGGCCCCTCAGATTACACTCGCACGCAATTGAGCTTGCTCTGGCGTTGATTACGGGGTAAACTTTATCTATATCTTTTTATGGGGAATTCGTTAGTGAGAACCAGTCGACGGAGCTTGGAAGGCAGTGACAGAGTTTCCTTCGTAAATGCTGCTTCGAACTTGGCTGCTGGTTATTAGGAGACACCAGGAAGGCAGAAGAGCGGCGATGTCGACCACGACACCTAAAAATTTTGACCTATTCATCTTTTTGAGATCTGACCTCGATAGTTAATAATTCTGTTGGTTATATCGTTGTTCATGGCGATGAACTTGAAGTAGAAGACACTCCCCTAAAAGTTATGTTGATATTTAGACCTGATACTTTACCTGATAGAGCGAAATTGAGGCAGCTGAAATTGCGAATGTCAGACAAGTAATCATAACGTTTCTCTCCGCAACGCTGTTTTCTTTTTTACCCAAAATGAAAACGATTATCAGAACTGATGTGACGAGGATTGTGACACACAAAACAGCGCCGAAAACTCCGCTGATGGCGGCAGCACTCAACTGAAAACTATCGTACACTGTGAGAAACATCGCTTACGTAGGGCCAGCCTAGATCCCAGAGAATTTTCGGACTTCCGGCTTGTAGAAAGCCGAAACGAACGCTGGAGTTTATGAAAAATGGGAAAAAGCTGAATGGAACCACGAACAGGACGAGAACCATCAGTCGCAGACTCTTTGGTCCAAACTATACTTTTTTCACATTAGTGATACTATCAAATGTATTACCTTGACTCTTCTCATTCGAAACAAAGTTGCAAAGCGCCAGACAAAGATGGTGAAAGAACAACAAAAGTAGCATTCGATGCTGTAACAGTAGATCAGATACAGTACTTTGAGGGTCAGTGTAGGCTGGGTGAAAAGTTCGACGAAGAGCGGACACAGATCCTGGACAGTTTTTAGTTCTTGAAAGAAGCTTACCGGTACTGTGAATACTTTATCGATGATGAATGACGTCAACCAGTAGAGACTGTTGCCAGTTCCGAAGACGATGAACTGGTAGAAGAACACACTAGACAGGGCCTTCTTCCTGATGATGAGTACGGTGAATACTAGATTCAAAGCTATCGTAGGAATTCCATAAACCAGAGGAATGAACGAGGTGAAGTAGTTGTAGTTGGATGAGTCTTTTGGACAGTTTTCCAAGGCAGCTAATGTTGCATTGTTCATTAGCCCTGAAAATGGATGTAATTACTGTACGCTGACTCACAGAAAGATGCTGTTTAGACTGGTTGATCGCCTACATAATGGGCATTTCTTCCCCAGAAAAAGGGATCAATGCTCAATCTTCCGAAAGGCGGCTATGAATGCTAAGAAATGCCAAAGAAAGACGAATGTTTCAAATGCTCACACGGATGGGGAACCGTGTATGTTTTTTGCTTTTCTGGGGTTCTGTGTGAAAAATATACTGTCAACTTGGAAAGTAGCTATAAATAGAGCAAACAAACACATTCAAGTTTTTCGAGGAACCGAAAACAGCGTGTGCAAGCCAAACGAGCTGTCTATTTACATCATTGAAGGCCTTGAACGGGAAGAGAGACAAAAAGTGTTCCAGAACAAGCTTGCTCACTACTAAAGTTTTGTGATTACTGTTTTTTGGTGGCTGTAATAACCTCCTTCATCTGTGACATCTTTGCGAAATTGGCCAAGAAGGAAGTTTTCTTTCACGGAGCTAATTGCTGACTTACAGTGGAATTGGACAAAATGTACCAAGGTCAGTCAGTAATTGTAAAGGCAAAGATTACAGAGAAATGTATTCCAGCTTCTCTGTGCAAAGTTCAAATGACACAAGCTGTAATTAACACAGGGCCCTTTTTCAACGGTACACTTTGAACGAACTGGACAGGTGAAAACTGAGACAAATCTTGCGAAAAAGAAAGTGTTGGTAATCAGCTTCGTGCATTGCCTTTTCACGAGATCTAAAAAGAGTGTTCTAACCAACTATAATTGGATGATGTTCATTTCAGAAAACGTCTGACAAAAAGGGATTCATTAGGATCATCATCACAGAAAAAGGCTGTGAACGTCATATTTGGACATTAGTAGCCGTTGGATTGCTTCTTGAAACAATCACAGTAGAGTTCGGTGTCTTTTTGCCCAGAATCTTTTCGCGAATCTGTGTGCTGGTCAGTAGGAAACACCATGACGGAAGCAGAGCTGCCACGTCGATTACCGTAGCTGTAATTGATATTTTCAAGAGAATCCTCTTCGCCAACCTCGATAAGAGACAACAACTCCTGTTGTGTTCAGATCCATCGCAATCGCGAGGAAATAATAGACTGTTGCTTGGTAAACAGAAATCGAGACTGCAGACAGAGCAAAGGTGAGACAAGTTATAATGATATTTCTCTCCGCTCTTTCAACTGTTCGAATGCGGACGAGACGATACAGCATGTACATCGAAGACAAAATGATTAAAATTGTCAGAAGTCCAAATTTGACGCCACTCACTCCGGCTGCAGTAATCTTAAGAATCCTGTTAGCTGGTCGGTTAAACATAGGGCTCACATAGGGCCAGCCAACAGCAAAGAACAGAATCTTTGGAGTTCTAGGTTTGGCGAAACTGTACAAGGCGCTCGTATTAAAATAGATCCAGAAGAAAGAGAATGGAAGGAGGAACTGGACAACGAGATAGATTCGTAAACTCCTCGGTTTTATCTAAAAGTTATGTTAAGACGAAGATTGTAGGATACGTTTTCGTGGTAAGGTGATTTGAAGATGACAATAACTCTCCAAAGAATGATAAACAGAGTACTATAAAAGTAGTTGTCGATGCCGTAACAATAGAGCATGTAGATTGTTTTCATTATGATGTGGGGTTTTGCGAACATCCGGACGAAAAAAGGACAGAGGTCCTATAAGATTTCGATTGGACTCCTTCATGCCTACCGGTAGCATAAGAAAGCGATCCATAACGACGGACGATATCCAATAGATTGTGTTTCCCGTGCCGAAAACGATGAATTGGAAGAAAAAAACACGATGAAGAGATTTGTTTTTCACAATAATCCAAATAAGAAGTACATTGAGAATACATGTTGGAATTCCATACATAAGTGGAAGAAACGAAGTAAAGTAGTTATATCCGGAGGAATCCTTTGGACATTTCTCCAATGCAACCAGAGTCTCGTTGTCCATCCTGACACCTTTTCTCCTACCCACTTTAAATTGCTCTCGCGTATCTGTCTGTCTGAAGCTCTAATTGGCAATAATAAGGGGAGTTTTGTAAAGATCCGACAAAAGTTGTTGTTGTAAAAAAAACTCGAAAGCAATTAGTTAGTTCTGTTGTAAAACAGTCTCTCCTTGCCACTCCAGTTTGGGTAGATCTGCTGTTTTAGAAACAAGAAAAGCAAAGTCTACCAAGGAATTGCTGTCTAACATAACGGTATGAGGAAACAATCAACTGTTCTCGAACAGATAAACAAAATATTGCATCGTTAGAAACACTCACAAGATTTCCTTTGATATTTTAAACAGAAAAACCAATGAAAAGTTGTTTTCTAGAGAAATGAATTATAGTGATCTTTGACTCATTAAGACCACCATAAACAGGCCACAGTTGTAGTTTTCAATCAGGTCACCTGATCAAGGAGGTCACGGGCTTATTTGTGACTTTTTTTTTAGCAAATGTAGGAAAGAAAGAGCAACTACTATACCATTGGTGTGTCTTAGACATCAAGAAAATAAGCCAGCCTATTGAATTTAGTTCCCAGCAGAATGAAAAACTTTTCCGCTGGAAATGGTAAGAGTAAATGATCACCGGTCTCAGCAGATTCATCATTCTTTATCGTCCAAGAAACCACTATCAATCGAAAAGAAAAGTATGAAAATGATGAGTTTATGTCTAACAAGAAGTGGTTTGATTCAAGCTAGCTAAACAGGGTCAGATGGCTAGGGACACAATTGCAGAAGAATAAAGTTTCGGTTTGAAGATGTTGGCTCCTTATAAAAAAATGATTTTAACAAGCAATCAAACCTCTGTAGGATATAATAACTCCAGTCATGTCGATGTCGTTTACCACGGACAGGAAATAATAACGGTCCCCTGAATTTGTAAATGGTTTGAATGTTTTTTCATACCTGATAAAAAGACAAAGCCACGGCAGACATTGCGAATGTTAGGCAAGTAATTGTTATGTGCATTTCAACCCGACGATCCGGTCTTGTACGTATTCTGATCACACGTCATGTAGACGGAAGAGAACAAGATGATCACAGCCAAGACTCCGAATTTAACTCCGCCGACAGCTGCTGCAGTAATCTCAAAAAATTGTCAGAACGTCACAAGTGAGCCAACGTAAGGCAATCCAGCTGGAAAGAAGATAATTTTCAGACTTCCCGGTTTCGTGAAACTGTACAGTGCAACAGTGTTTCAGTAGATCCAGAACAGAGCAAAAGGAAGTAGACATTGAATTACGAACATTATTCGGAGGTTACGGTACGATATCTAGCTGAATGTAACGAAAAAATCAGATTGAATTACGTTTTCATTGTAAGGCGTCCGGTAGATAACGATGACTCTCCATATGATGATGCTGAACGAACTACTGAAGAAATTGTCCACTCCGTAGCAGTAGAGCAGATAGAGGGTTTGCATAGTCAGAGTGGGCTTTGTAAAAAGACGCACAAAAACGGGGCACAAGTTCTGGAAGTTGTTTGTTTTCAGATATTACTCAAACTGACGGCAATGAGAAGAACCTTGTCCAGAAGCACTGACGATATCTAATAGATGCTGTTCCCGGCGGAAAATACTACAAATTGGTAGAAAAACCCCTTGTGGAAGTTTTTGTCTCGGATAATTATACTGATTAGGAGAACGTTGAGAGCCAAAGTAGGCACTCCATAAAGGACAGAAATTTTTTTCTGAAGTAACTGTAGGTGTCTGATCCAACTGGACACAGGGCAGTGTCTCGTTGTCCATCAGATCCTCTGATTCGACAAGATTATATTTGAAGAAACGTACGGTTGAATTCAACGAAAATTTACAATATGATCAGTGGCCGAAGAGAGAAACTGTTTTGGAATGTCTCACGCTCACACAAGATGTATTTAGCGGAAAAAGATGCAGATGTGCTATTATCTCCCAAACAAGTGCTCAAACAAGAAAGAACTTTTGTTCTGTGGAACTTAACTGCTAAAAACGCTGACAATGGAGTCGGAAAATGACAGCAGATGTTTAGTTTATTGCTAGGAGCAAAACGTTACCTGTCAAATGACATGATTTATAAATGGAAAAGCAACCAAATACATATTTCATTGCCAATTGCACGCGCTTTCATGGGTTTTGTTGACTTGTTGCAGCGGAAGGAGAAGTTTTCTTGTTGAAGATATTGTGCCGAACACGATCGCTTGTTATCAGAAGAGACCACGATGGTAACAGAGCAGCTACATCGATGACAAATCCTAAAATTGAGTTCAGGTTGAGAAGAGAATGTTCAGACCTCTGTTTGAGGCTACAACTCCAGTCATTATTACATCGTTGACAATCATAAGATAGTAGTAGATGGCTGTTTGGTAAAAAGAAATGGAGATGGCCGAAAGACCGAACGTCAAGGAAGTTATAATGATGTTCCTTTCAGCTTTTCGATCTTCTCTCTTGCGTATCCGCACTATTCGATAGATCATACAGATCGAAGACAAGAGAATGAGAATGGCCAAAACACAAAACTTGATGCCGCTGACACCTGCAGCTGATATATATGGCCAGCCGGCGGCGAAAAAAAGAATTCTTGAAACGCCAGGTCTTGAAAATCCATAGAGGGCGTCCGTGTTAAAGTAGATCCAAAAGAATGTGAACGGGAGAAGATATTGGATCAGCAGCAGGACTTTTAGAAAAGTTGGATTCACCTAAAAGACTTGTTAAACTCAAAATAAGTATCAAACGTTTTCGTTGTAAGGTGTTCTGAAGATGACAATAACTCTCCAAGTGATAATTGTCAAGACTGAATAAAAATAGTTGTCAACGCCGTAACAATAGGCGAAATAAACCATTTTCAAGAGAATATGAGGCTGAGTGAACAGTTTCACGAACAAGGGGCAAAACTCCTGAATTTGCTGTTTTCTTAGTTGAACCTTCTTACTGGGAAGAGTAGGATCCTATCGAAAAGCAAAGAAGAAATCCAGTAGAGACTGTTTCCAGTTGCAAAGACTATGAATTGGAAGAAAAAGATCCGGTGGAGAGACTTGTCTTTCAGAATAGTTCTAATCAAAAATACGTTAAGAACAAGTGTCGGGACGCCATAAATTAAAGGTAAGAAGGTCTTCAAGTAAGTTATGCTGTCGGTTGTCGTTGGACAATTCAGCTGAGCTGTCAGAGTTGCGTTGCTCATTTGATAAAGACGACGGAAACTTTGTGCAGGTGTTCCGCGTTCAAAAAGTTTAATTTAATGTCCCGGTAATTTACCAACTTCGTCGCAGATATATTGCGAACCTTGCTCACTTTTAGATCACAGCAAACAGGTTATGAAGATGTTCTCAGAAAAAAGCTAGATAATTTGCATGTAACCTTCGCGAGAAACATCAGGCAGAAATGGAATATTGTTGCGTTGTTGATAAGTGATCAAGTATGAGACAGGCAGCTGTCTTTACTCTGATTTTACTTTGATGGCGTTAGCTTATAATCAGAAACATTCAGCAATAATTACCGACAACGAACGATAAGAAAAAGTTTCGACGTCTATCTCTAGGCGAAAAACCGCAGTCCTATTATAGGTCTTGCTGTTTATCAGAAAATCTTTTGCTTATCAGAACGGCCTTGGTCAAGAGACACCTTGGTCTAGGGAGATACTTGTGAATTGAACAAGATTTCCACTATTACAAACACCAAAGACGAAAAAAATCTCAATGCGAACTGTTAAAGTTGGTTTTATTCGGTTTTAAGTTCAACCCATTCAAAGCGAACATTTTTATGCTACATTTTTGTTGAATTGAGAGAATACTGTTCAAAGTTCCCTGAAAAAGCTGCTCCTCAAGCTATTCCATGCGTTCTTGAGTCGTGTTGTTTGGGGCGACCGTTGCGTTGAGTTTCGACACACCGTTCCGCCCTTCCAGCCAATTTCTCTACACGTGGAGGCCGAGGTGACTATAAGAGGTGAAGGGGAAATGAGGAAGAATCAACAGCTTTTGTCCTTTCTCATTTCAATTAATAATCCTCAAAAATGGGCCTCTTCCTATCATCTCTGAGAGATTGGTTCAATCACCCACAAAGCTTTCGGATCTTGATGGTCGGACTTGATAACGCCGGCAAAACAACTCTTCTTTACAAACTCCAGTTGGGGGAAGTTGTAACGACAATCCCGACAATCGGTAAGATTTTTTCGAAGTGAAAAGCAAACAATTGCAGGGTTCAATGTGGAGACAGTCGCATACAAAAACATCTCGTTCAATGTCTGGGACGTGGGAGGACAGCAGAAAATTCGGGCTCTCTGGCACTATTACTTCAATGGAACACAGGTCTGGCTCATATTTGTTCAGAAAACGATATTGTTAAGGCGATTATCTTTGTGGTGGACTCAACGGACCACTTCCGCTTTGGAGATGCCAGGGAAGAAATTCACGCCATGCTGAAGGAAGACCAATTGAGAGGTGTATCTAATCAATTGTTTTAACTAATCTTTCTTCAGATGCCAAGCTTCTCATTTTCAACAACAAAACGGACCTTCCGATGAGCAAAAACACTGGAATAGTGGCTCAGGAACTCGGTCTCATGGAAATTTCAAATCGAGAGGTGGGTCTACTGATTAAAGTATAAAGAAAATATTTTAGTGGGCAGTTCAAAGCTGTTGTGCTCGTACGGGAGATGGAATCACCGAAGGACTGGAAAGGGTATATCTATCTGTGACTGGAAAGAAGCCGATGAACGGCGAAATGTACTAAAGTGAATAAAACTTGTTAACAAACTGTTGAAACAACATCTTGCAAAATGTTTTCCGGATTTGCCTCTTTGTTGATTTAGCTGCATGAATCATTATTTATTGTCACCAGTTCGACGTTGCCTTAGAATAGGCCAACTATAACCAGCTTCCATTCAAAACTCTCTGCTTCAATGGGTCTGTGTCAGTCAGCTTACAACTATTGGATACAGCCTGAGCATTTTGTTGTCCTTATTGAAGGCCTTGACCATGCTGGAAAAACAAGTCTTTTATATCGAATTCTCTCAGGAAGTTTAGTTTCTACGATCCCTACGAGTGGTCGGTGGCATCAGTTCAGATAAATTTAGAGATCTTTTAGGATTTAATGTGGAAAGTATAGAACATCGATGGGTATATTTCGTCTTTTGGGATGCTGGAACACACGTATATCAAAACTGAAAACTCATTAAAAATTAATTGTAATGTAAGTAAATTGTTTAGTAAAAACAATTATCAATACCAGGCTATTATCTTTGTCGTCGACTCCACCGAGCAAATTTATGGTCTTGCCGAAGCTCGAACAAAACATCAATGCATGATAGTACTTTTAATGTTTCTAAAGTAACTTTTCAATCAGGAATATCGACCAGGAATTTCTCTGTTGGTGCTCAACAACAAAACCGATTTACCCAACAGCAAGACTTCTAGCGAAGTTGAGGAAATGTTAGATCTGCACTCTTTTACAGATCGAGAAGTAAGAAATTACCTGGTTGAACGAGTTCTCGTGTTCCAGTGGACTATTCAAAACTGCAGTGTTCTCACGGGGGATGGAATAGACGCGATTCTTGAGATATTATACTCCAGTTTTACCAAAATGAAGAATGCTACACTTGTTCAACGATAAATGTTGTAGTTGGACTACGTTTTGGAAGAATGTAAAAATCTGATAGACACTACAAGCAGCTGATGTTTGATCGCCAGGTTGTTTTGAATAAAATTCGTGATACAACTATGTGAAAGGGAATGCTTTGGAATTCGAAAGAGACATCAGTTGAACAGTTAGAATAGCGAGTGCGCGCTTTGACCTTGAATCTGTTAGGAAAAGAACAACAAATAACCAATAATTTTCGTAACATGACGTCTTCAATGTATTTGTTGTTCCTCTTACACTTCTAGTTAGACACCCTCCATTTTGATCTTTTCGTTAAAAGTGCTCCTCACGTCATGTCCGAAATAATTCCTGCCGTTCGCGACTGAATAATGCACTATGGCCGTTCTCTGCATGGCTGGGGCTTGTCCATCTCTAAGCTGCTAACCGATCCTTGTCTCTGAAACCTGTTTAATGACCAGAATCAATATTTAGTTATTTCTTCTGTGAATTGCTTTCTAGAGTTGACTAATATTACAGTCAACAGACTACCAGTTCAAAAAAAAGTAATAGAAACAAAGTGCGAGACGATTATTCGCGGGACACAAACCCGGGGGTCGCTCTCCCGACTCTATTCCATATGGCTGCTTTCTTATGTTATCGACTTCCTCTTTCTCCTTTCTGACTCGTTTCCGGGCCGTAGGAAGATCTATCCACCAGCCTTTTCTCTTACACCCAAATCGCGACCTTTCTTTGTAAACATGCCACCATCTTCGGGTATTTATGATCCTCCAAGTGCCACTTGTTAGCTTCTCATGGGCTCTTTGGGAATATTTTGTCCTTTTTGAGGCCAGAAGCCTAGACTTATTTTGAGACTTGTCATAAAAGAACAAATGATCGGGCATCCAACAGACTTCACTTTTTCCACTTGACTTGTTTCATACAGCAGGAAGTTTTGTCGAACAGGTTCGGTTATCAATAAGGTGTGAAAGGAAACGTTCTCTTTCAATCTTCTCTTTTCTCGAAACGCTTATTCTGTTTTCAAAAACAGTTTCGTGTTATTCAAAAAAGAAATCCCATTCTCATGAAACATCAAAACAAACCCAACATTCGCATATATTTGTTCTCACGATTAATTTCCTAATATCACAATATCGCCTAGACATTGTTTGACCAGCGTAAGAACCTTTGTCAACATTTTGAGTTTTTTTTTAAAGTTTCATTTTCTTTCAATTCATCCTCAAAGTAAAGAACTTTCAGTTCTACTTTATATGCTCGAACAAAAACGTCAAAATGGTTTATGTGAAAGACTCTCTTCCGGAAAAAGTAGACGACACCAAGTCAAAACGAGCAAATGGATTGTCGTAAGTTGGTAATTTACGACTTAGCAAACGACCATTTCAGAGCTCATTATGCATTGATCAATTTCCTTAAAGGAATGATTGGTCCCGGCTGTTTCTCACTACCACTTGCGTTTTTACAAGCTGGATTATGGGTTTGTTTAGTCCCATGACAAAATAAGTTCATTACAGACTGGATTCGTCCTAGTTTTCATTATTGGGTTCTTTTGTACTGTTTGCATGATGAAATTGGTCAGATGTAGCCAGTTTCTGGCAAAACAGTGAGTTCTGTTTTGTTTCCAAGTATGTTTCGAGTTCAGAAATCCATCATTAGCCACTCTCGACTACGGTCAAATGGCCGAAGAATCTTTTAAGAATGGAACAAAGAAGTTTCGATGGTTCTCTCACACTGCCAGGTAGACTATTTTTATATTCAGATCCAAACCTTTTAGGGTCCTTGTAAATGTTTGTTTGATGTTCCTCCAACTGGGGATTTGCACCATCTACTTCATTTTTGTCGTAGACCACGCAATGGAGGTACAGGTTAAATAAAACTGAATCGAACAAAAATTCAGATTGTTGAAAGCTTTAACACAAATTGGAAATACTCGAAAACGGTGTACATGGCGGTCGCGTTTCTGCCTTTCTGGATCGTTGTTTGTATCACAAGAAATGTAAAAATAATGTCATACATTAGTCTAGTCGGAAATGTTCTCATGATCTCTTCCATTATTCTCATCTTCATGGTAAGGCAGCTCTTTTTTTAAAGACACTTGATTTAGCAACTGGTGACTGCAAAGCACCACTGGCGCACTCTGCCCTGGATTACGGATTTCGACGGAATCGTCCTGGCAGCAGGTGCTATCATTTATTCCTTTGAAGGACAAGCTATGGTCTTGCCATTGGAAAATAGAATGAAACACGGATCGGAAATGAGAGGGCTAACGGGAGTTCTTTCGACGGGAATGTCACTGGTTAGTTTTGCTGCTTACAAGTAAAAGTGAGAAAATAGGTTTGTCCTTAGGTTCTACATTCAAAAATTAGTTTCTGAAAACCTTTCTCCGTATGATCTTTATATGTCCGGAAAACTGTTCGCAACTCTTGGTGACACTTTAGGCCAAAGTAACTCTCAGAACTGGTTATCTGGTTCCGCATCCAGACAAAGAAACTATGACGTAATCAAATAAACAAAGCTTTCTGTCTGTATTTTAAGAAAGAGAAAGTCTTTAGAAGGAAATATTGCGAGAGAAAAAGAGAAAAGTTTATGGATTAATTCAATATTACGATTCCAGGTTACTATTGTATATGTGTCCAGTGGCTTCTTTGGCTACATTACCTACGGACACAGTGTTCGCGGCAGCATCACTCTCAATCTTCCTGATGACAAGTAAAACTATCTCAAGTTTGTTTAAAAAACACTTCAGTCTCAACCTTTGTGTCAAAGGATTGCTGATGTTGGTCATCTTCACCGGTTTTCCTGTCCAACTTTACCCAGTTGTGGAATCTCTCTGGCCGTCGATTGCTAACAGAATGACGGGATTCAACAAGTGCGTCAGAGGATGTGCTCACTACGGGTTGAGGACGATCCTTTTCGTCATTTCAGGTAAACAAGCGTTGATAAACAAAACTTTGCATTTTCAGTTGGCTTGGCAGTAATTCTGCCGAATCTCGAAGATCTCATTCCCCTCGTCGGCGTTTCAGCAGGTAAATTGTAATAAACAGTTCTCATACTTTTTCAGGTATGCTCTTAGCACTGATTGTGCCGTCGGTCTTGGATACAAACACTTTTTTGCCGCCATTGTTGAAAGAGAAGAAATACTTTAAAGCAGTTGTTCTTGCTCTGGAAAATGGATTCTTCTTCATGTTGGGAGTCTTCTTTCTCATCGCTGGCGTAAAAACAAATATTCAACACTTGATAAACAAGTAATAAAACAATCGGACTTACTAGAACTTATATTCTAAGAAATGTTTACAGACCGAGAGTCGCCAAACATGGAAACCCATGTCCCATTTCTTACAAGCATCCAGACAGTTGCCTGGTTCTTTTCACGCTTCTTGCTTTCATCACGCGCTCGCTATGTGATATCTCCGTGATTAATCTACTGCTTAGACAGCTATACTACCAGTTTGCTCACCAATAAAACTGGTAGGTTAGAGCGCGTCGACGGAACACACATCCGCATCATATAAAAGCTGCCTGGCAGCTGGATTCGCCCCAGTTGTTGCGTACTTCTTGCCGTCAGATATGGTAGGTCTATTCGCTGATGTCTCATATTGCAACTCTTAGAAATATCTTCTTCTTTTGTGTCTTGCTTCAACGGTCTCATCCTTCCTCTTTCCCGGAGGAGGCGGAGGAGGTTGCGGATGTGGTTCGTACTATGAACAATAAAAATAAAAAGTACATATTTAGGAGGAGGTGGCGGAGGAGGCTGCGGTCTTTCGCTTCCTCGTTTGCCCATGCCTTCCCTCGGATGCTCCCAAATGTGTTTCTCTATTCCCACCTTGAAGTTGCCGTCTCCTTGTGGATGTGGTCGCAAAAAGCGTGAAGCTGTCGGAGACGAAAAGTGCACAGTCCCCGAGATGTCCGAGATAATCATCAAGGTACATTTCTTTCTCATATTCTCTAAAAAAGAGTTTCAGAGCTTGAGGAACAACCCGAAAGAGTCGAGAGACAACATCCTCGCCGAAATGAAGGAGAAGTTCGCCGACAGCCGCTACTTGGTCACTTGTGTCGACGGACAGACCGACTTCAAGACTTCCGCCAGCAATTTCTGCTCGGCTGGAACAGCAGAACAGACGTGCTTTATCATCGAAGCTGTTGACAAAAACTAAATGATAGTAATTTATATTTTCTCTTTTGATTGCTCACACATGGAACTCTAATAAATGTTGACACTATTTTGAAAGAGGGTTTCATAAATTGTGTACAACCACATTACTGCAACTTTTTGGTATTTGATTCGATTGAACCGCACCTTTCAAAACATGTTTTGCAAACATCCAGTTCTTGTGGTCGATCATTTCTTCAAATTGGATCTGTCTAAGTCTCTCTAAAACACGTCATATTAGTTGTTAACAGTAACTGATCAGCAATGACCTTGTGTGCGCTTCTTGCCGCAAAAACATGTTCTTATTCCCAAATGTATGTATTTTGACAAGAAGAACCGGGATCACGTTTGTTTGTGTTATTTTTTACCCGTTTTACGCCCCCTCGTCTGCCTATTTATACCAAGTTGACAATTGACAAGTTCACTCCACTTTGAACTATTCCTCCTTCTCCTAAAGATCTTTTATATAGGTTTCTTAAAAATTCTAAAAAACGGAAAATTGTTTCAAATCAATGTTCAAACATAACTTGCTACCTAACAACTCTTGACTTGCTGCGACGACTCTCCTGGGCATGGAGAAACAAGCAAACAGAGTCAGCCACAGACCATAGCACCGTAATAGTTTAGATAGATTGAGTCTCGAAACTGGTAATAGAAAGCAACAGTTTCGTATCACACTTTTCAAGATTCCCAGTTTGTTTGTGTCTTTCCCAGGTAAACACTATAATCTGTTGTTGAAAGCACATTAGTCTTCTGTCTTTTCTTCCCGATGAATGGTATCATTCAGTCCTCCAATCTTTGTTATATTCTTTCGTTCTTTCAGTTATGGCGGCGAATATTCGGAGTCAATTCTCGACAGACAAGAGCGTTGCTGAACGCTTCATGCAACTGGAGCAGAATGGAAAAGTCCAGGCAACTTACATCTGGATTGATGGAAGTGGCGAAAATCTGAGATGCAAGACCAAAACTCTCGACTTTGAGCCGAAGAAAGTTGAAGGTAATTTTACCATTCTGCCGTAGAATGTAAATTTCAGATCTACCCATGTGGAACTTCGACGGTTCGTCCACGAAACAAGCATGTGGAGACGATTCGGACGTCTTCCTGCAGCCCGTCGCTCTCTACGCGGATCCGTTCAGAAGAGGGAAGAACAAGCTGGTAATGTGCGAAACTCTGGACAAAGAGGGACATCCAACTGCTACCAGTCATCGCAGAAAATGCAACGAGGCTATGCAAAAGTGCAAAGATCAGCATCCTTGGTTTGGCATGGAACAAGAATATACGCTTTTGGACGTAGACGGCCATCCCTTTGGCTGGCCCAAAAATGGTTTCCCAGGCCCTCAAGGACCCTACTATTGCGGAGTTGGAGCTAATCGTGTTTATGGAAGAGACATTGTAGAAAGTCACTACAGGGCTTGTCTTTACGCCGGAATCAACATTTCTGGCACAAACGCCGAAGTCATGCCAGGACAGGTAACCACACAAAAGTCATAAAACAACAATTTTCAGTGGGAGTTCCAAGTCGGACCCTGTGAAGGAATTCAGATGGGTGACCAATTGTGGGTGGCACGTTTCTTGCTCCATCAAGTAGCTGAAGAGTACGGCGTCATTGCCTCGCTTGATCCCAAACCAATAAAAGGTTGAGAATTGCTAAATTCGAAATCAAAATCTAATTTCAGGTGATTGGAACGGAGCTGGTTGTCATTGCAACTTTTCGACGAAGAAGATGCGTGAGAAGGACGGCATCAACGACATCTTGAATGCTATCAACAAACTCAGTCTGGTCCATGCTCAGCACATTGCATACTACGACCCTTCGGGTGGAAAAGTATCATTCCTAGTTGCAACAAACTGATAAACAACTTTAGGACAACGAGCGTCGTCTGACCGGTTTGCATGAGACTGCCAAAATTGATCAGTTCTCCTATGGAGTCGCTTCCAGGGCCAGTTCAGTTCGTATTCCAAGACAGACAGACGAAGACGGATGTGGCTATCTGGAGGACAGAAGACCCAGCTCCAACTGTGACCCCTATCTCGTAACGAGTGCCATGGTCAGAACCATCTGTCTCGAGTCGGACGACGACAGAAAGTTTAGCAAGATGTACATTCCCTCACCCATTCGCTAAATCATTTTTCAATTTGAACAATGTACATTTAATTAAACCAAGTCTTCATGCACAAAAGATGTTCGATCAGTAATCTGACTGTTCTCCGCTTGGCGGCAAACAGTCTACACCCGCGCAGCTACCAAATGAGGAAACATTTGTCAAACGTTTTTGCAGTTTGCCCAGGACGTGTGTTTTGTGCTCTTTCCGGTGAAGCTATTTTTACCATTGTGCAAACTTGTGCTCTCGAATTCTATGTGAAAGTGAATAATAATACTTTACAAGTTAACAGCCCACACACCTAGAAAACAGTCAGCAATTGTAAATGCTGACATTTGTGTTTGTACATTTTGTTCCATAAATGGACTTAGGGTATTCGATGAAGAGATTGTTTAATGTAGAGCTTCTTTTCTTTTCAATCAGACTTTTCCGAATAGGCGTTTCATGTTGGTACATGTGCACCAACAAGGAACTAAAGCCAATCGAAAACCGAAAATCAGAAAGCATCGTGGAGTATTTGAACAGCTACTATACAATAAGTGTTATTTCCACTCTACCCTCGCAATAGACAGCTGGATAAAGACAGTTTTATTTGAGGACAAAATGTGACCTCCGGCACGTTTTTAGAGTAAATAGCAATTAATTTCCGGCTAAAGTTAGGAAATGTAAATGCAAGCTACAATTCACTTTATATTTCTCCCAGGTCTGTGTGTGTGTCTGTGCCTGAAGCTCTAATTGAGGATAAGGAGGGGAGCTTTGTGCGCAAGTTAGTTTTTAACAAGTCACGACAGGAAAAGCAAGTGCTCGAAGTGTTCTAACGACTGGCAGTTTCTTACTGGGACTGTGACTGGAACAGAGTGACAAGGGGGAGAAGGGAAGGGTAACTAGGGCTGAGGCTGTGACAGAGCGAGGTGAAAGGGAAGACAAGGAACCTCTAACATTAGCCCTGGAAGGGTGTTGCCAACCTTATGTTTGAAGACAAATGTCAAAATTAGGCAAATATCTGTATTTCAGCTACACCATACTATGCACAGCATCAGTTTCGTCATGTTGTAGCAATTTTTTTTTTCAAATTCGCACTTTGTTTTGAAAACGGTGTTACTAGATCGTGAGACCACAAAATTGTGGGAAAACATTGAGCAAAAAACAAAATCTTGAAAGTTCTCGTGAGTTGCAAGGGACATTTATTATTCTATTCTGTGTACACCTGAGCGGAAGAGCTTGGTAACTACAAGGCTTTGGCCTTCTTCCTAGCTGACCGATGGAGTGCATTGGAACGTGTTCATCGTAGCGTTGACTGTTTTAAGATATCCGTCGGCACACGATTGACGAGGATGCAGGCAGACATCAAAACCACATGCTGATGGTCCATAGAAAGAACCTCTGAAGTTTGATTCATCAATTATGTTTTGAAGCATTTCATACGTGCATTTCGAGCCAATTGGACAAAATCTTCTAGATTCTACCGTACCGAAAGCACCACATGTGTCGTTACAAGGTCTTCCGGTAATGGGTTGCCAAGATGTCCACGTTCCGGCACTCTAAACAATTAAGTTTTAATCAAAAATCTGTCGAGGTTTACGTAGTTGGGCCGTACAGAAAGACAGATACTGGCACCATCATACGAAATCACATTGACAGCAGAGCCACAACAAGCGGTTCCTGTCGCGCACGCCATGCCACCACAGACCTCAGTTTGAGTGCTGTTACCACTGAAAATGTTGATTGCAAAATAGTTTAAGTATTCTGACGTGCATGGACAACCATAGCCTTCGCTTCCACACGTCCTGGTTCTTGTTCTTGTTCCGCACAGGCCACATGTTGCGGTACAGGTAGTCCAAGACGACCAGGCGTTCCATAGACCTTCGGTTGCTACAATTCTCCAATCGAGGTTTCAAAATGAACTCTTACAAGGACAGAGAGCGGTCTTATTCAGTGTGATTCCGTGGTAGATGTCTGTGCATAGACTTGTGACGTTGACAGTTGTCTTGTTGAAGCTCACACAGCACTCTGAAATGGGCTATGAATTCAAAAGTACGGTTTGTCAATTCACCTGTTGTTCGACCAACACAAGGCACTCGGTTACACGGCTGCAATTCCCATGTATTGCCGCTGAAAAGATGATTCAGTTCACGTGATTTCACGAGCAACATACACACATGGACAGCTGTATCCAGTAGTCAGACAAGTTCTTGTTCTGTTCATTTTGCCACAAGCACCGCAAGTATCAGTACAAGTACCGGCATTCACCCATTCTCCCCACATTCCTCCAATTGGACAAGATGCGCACGCGACAGCCGGAGCAGGAGTAGTGGTACAGGTTACATTCTCAGTCTGAAGAAAATTTATACCTTTAAATGTGTCCGAGTTACCGGTGCTACGCACTTGAAGACACTGCAGACCACAGCCAGCGCTTTTCCAGTGGCACATGTGTAGTTTCTTGGGTAGTAACACGGAGTATTGTCACACGGAACAACATCAGTTGTTACTCCGCTGAAAATGAGATTATTGTTTTGTTTTCAGCCAACATCAAACTGTTGTTTGTTTGGAAACTCACGTGCATGGACAGCCTCCTTCTCCCGTGTCACTAAGACAGGTCCTGGTTCTTGTCATGTTGCCAGCTCCTTAACAATTATATTTCTTGAGATGTACAAAAAACTCACCACCACAGTAGTCATAGCATGTGGATAGATTCCCGACCCATTCGGACCATGTTCCGCCTGGAGCACAGCACTGAGAATGCACTCCCTGAAGCGGACTACAGTCGAGTCCCAGAGAGCTTTTTACCTGAAGGAAGGCAGTGAGGATGATGAAGGCAATCATCGTTTTTCTGTCCTCTGTACTCGCTACGCTGCCTATTTAAAGCAATCAGCCTGCTCTCAAAAGGCCAAACAACATTACAGACGGCTGAGCAAATGTGTGATACATTCTACAGCTCCGGAAGTACCGGCGGAAAAAAGTGTGCTCGTTCTATTTCCATACGGCTTCGTTTCTTTCGGATGATCGATGAGCAGGAGAGGGAGAGACGGCTGTTCGTAATTAAGCTTTTTGGGCTCTCAATTAGAAGGAGAGAAACAAACAGAATTTTAGCTGCAACATGTCCATCTTCTTTCTGGCTTTTCTTATCGGAATAGTCGGTGCCTATGAACAAGTAGGTTACTTTCAAAAAAATTTTATTTTAAAATTGATTTAGTCCGTGGGTGTACTGGTCCGTTTTATCTGTGGGAGTAATATTGAGAACTCAAAAGAGGCGATTCTCTACAGTTCCGAAGAAACATTGGGTTTGTTTGATGATTGAATTCGTCAAGATCTGACAATTAGATCAGTGTATAAATATAATTTTAGAAGAAAACAAGATGACAAGTGCTCTCACAGACTCGGAAGGCAACCTGAACATTAGTGGTTCTATTGATTCCGCTCAAAGGATCAAACCCAGTCTCGTTTTTCAGCACACTTGCGACATTTCTCCTGAGGTAAATTTGAGGTTGAACAAAGGAGAAAAAGTTTTAGAGTGATTGTTACGTATTGCTAACAATTTACGTCCCAGACGACTTTATTTTCGAAGGTGGACTGAATTCGATTTATGAATACTACAACATCAGCCTTGTAAACTTGCAAAACACTGTTTTCCCTGATAATTTTAAAATAAGCAAAGTCTGTCCTTGAATTAATAAAATTTCTATGGCTATCTTTCACTTCAGAGAGTAAAGTTCTTCAAAGTTCAAAAAAAAAGTATATTTTGAATGAAAGGCATCCCCCTCGTTGACACCTGCTATAGACAGCAGTCTGGCTGTGTCGTACAACATTTTGATCTGTCATAAATTAACCGATGTCCAACGGGCCATCGTAAAGTGGTGACAGCACGTGGCCGCAACATTTTGACTTACGCTTGTTTCATCTTTTTCGCCTTGACGTGATTTAGCTAAACACGATTTCAGACATCCATGAAGTCAACATTTCTCATAATGGTTCTTTTTATGTTACTGGTTTCACTGTCCAGCTGTGCAAGATCGTCGAAAGGCAAAGAGTTTCCTCGTAAGTTCAGTTCAGTCTCTATTCTCCATTCCATTCTAGTCAACTTCTGTCTCAACAATTGTTCACATCGAGGAGATTGTATTCAAGAAGGCGACCGTTTTGTGTGCAAGTGCTTCGGACGCTACATGTCCCCCGATTGCAAAACAAGAGCCACAACTCTCTCAAGTTCTACTATCTTAGTTCAAACATCTTCGACAATCATTTTATGGCTATTAATTCATTGAACCTTTGTTCTTTCTCTAAATTTGCAGATGGAAAGAAATTCTTAATAATTTTATTCAAAATGTTCATAATCCATACTGAGTAGAGAGAGCAACATTTCCGATCTCTTGGTCTCCCTCGTAGACGCCTATTTCCACATGATAGCTACCCTAAAATAACCAAAATATTTCAAGAGAGCAAAATAAACAACCTTGATCCAGTCAACAATCCTTCCGATGAGGAAAATCTGCGGAGAGGGAGGCAATTCCATGGTCGGCTTCAATCCGATGTTCTCCTCTAACTTTTCGGCTGAAAGTGACCGACCGTCGGCAAATGCTTGAGCCAGAGTTGTGGGAATGTAGTCGACTACTCGATAGGTACTGAAAAGTTTGTTTCTTCTCTAAAAATTAATCGTACCAGTAAGAGTTCAGTACAAAGAAGAAGGCGTCGCCCTTGTGGCAGATTGTTTTTCCGTTTCTGGTAAGAGTCAATCGGATAAATGTATTCTCCACGTCAAATTTTCGCATTAGTTGAAGGGTTCCTAAACGTTTATTATAAAAGAGAAATAACTGGAACTACCATTGGAGATTTTGACATATCCAGGCTGCAGAACATTCGGCTGTCTATCGTAACAGGAAGGTTTCCTCTCAACGTCATATGTGAACAGAGTAACATTTCTGACTGTTAGGGGAAACGAATCTGAATATACGAGTTGAGATGAACAATGGCAACAAACCATCTGTATTCGTAACTTTTACAACATTTGTAACCTCGTCAATACATGAAGCTTGACAAGAGATAATGAGTCCAAGAGCAATTGGCAGAAAGACTAGACGCTTGGTCATCTAAAATAAACAACTCGGGCTTAAGTGCGAAGTGGGAAACGAGCACGAAAACAAGAGGGCGAGAAGAGAAAACACACGAATATTCAAATGGACGTTATGAAAAAGGAGGTTGTCTGGAAAGCAAAGTTGGGGATCAAATAAGGTGGCATCGCTTTCGACCTGTGATGGACAATGGCCATCTGCTGTTTTTTAATTGTTTGCACATATGATTCGAAGGGTTATCGATGGACACTATCTTGACAGGCTATTAGCCATATAATACAGAGAAATCGAGCAACTGTGATAGATATTGGGGAGGGTCACAACTGTCGAACATCATCGTAGAAACTATCATCTACAGCACATCGATCAGCGGGTTTGGATAGACAGAAATTTTGATTTTGGTCTTTGATATGTTAGACGTCTTGACGAGAAAAAAAAGCTTTTATTATAAGCACAATAGTCATGTTTCTGTCCACTGTGCAGGATTTCTGTCAGTGTAAGTCCTGCTCCTTTGGTTGGACGTACTGGCAAATGTAACCTTCTTTAATTCAGTCTGGAATTTCAGCAGATTTCTATACGCAACGCTCGTTTATTACCTTGATTCCCAACAACTTCAAAAGCCCATTTCTGTACTCGCTGATGTAAATAAACATCAGAAATGGATCGACGATCTGAGCTACTGACATTCCTGCTCCGATGTATTCCATAGCCTGGCCGACAGTTATTCCTAGTAGAGAACACGAGGTGATGATGAGAATTGGAAAACCGTTGAATACAAACGGGAAACTCAGCTATGAATTAAGTTAGAATAGCTAAAAAGATTCAAACCTGCAGTAGAAGAAGAGTGAATATGCGTTTCTCGTGTCGTTTCCTGGATGAATCATCTAGTTCTCTCAACGCTTTCAGTATTTTCTTGATACAGACGGCTTCGATTACAACTGTGGTTGTTACAACTGAAGTGTAGCAGAGGTTACAAATGACTGGAGGCAAGTAAAATCCTCCTTCAGGCAACTAAAAAACGTTTACTAGACTAACTTTCAACTTACCAAAAGTGGTCCTCCAACGTAGGCAAAATCCTCGGCTGTCTGGTTCAGTTTATCCTGATAGAGATCTTTGTAAAGCTCATTCACGTAATCATTTGGGCAAATCTCCACAATTGTGTAAGCAAGAACTAATAGGGCTACTATAGAAATGAGTAGGACGAGAGAAAACCTCCATTTTGACTTGAACAACGTCCCAACAAACCCTCTAAAATATTGTTTTAATTAGAAAAAGAACCTTTGGTAACCCGCAAAGAATGGAATAGCGATACATGAAAGAAATACAGATGACGATGAGATTCTGAGCGAATGTCAGCGTGAAAACGACCACAGCGAGCATTCGAATCGAGAACGGGAAGTAGTCTATGGTGCTGTAGAAGGCGTAGCCTCCAGGAAACGAGTGGAATGTCTGAGATAAATTTCTTTGATTGTAATAAAAGACTTACCGGAAGGGCAATGACTTGTGATGAGCTGTACATCAAAGCTGTGAAGCTGTACAACAAAAGAAGATATTTGTAGTGACCGAGACTTTTGGACGAGAAGAAGAAAATGACTGGGATCAGAAGTAGGTTCAAGAAGCAAGCTGTACATCCGGAGACGAGTGAGATCCAAGAGTGTAGTCTCATGGCTGGAATAAATTGAACTGTAGGTGAGGAAACGGGAAATTTGAGGAAACCAATTGGGAAATACGTTATTTCCCTGGTCTTTAGTAGGGTAGAGTTCTGGTTATTCTAGAAAGAATTGAACTTTAAATCAACAGAATCGGTAAGAAGTTGCTTCGAAGAAATGGGCATGGTGTATTAAAAATTGCACCTGTAAAAGTAATCAGAGCCATCGATCATGTGTTGAGTAAGAAAATGTTTTTGAGAAGAGCTATTGGAACGAGCTTTTATTATTGAAGATCTGCTAGAAAGAGAGTTTCTTTTATGAATTGATACTTGGTAAAGTTTTGTGACCACTGAATATAGCTCCTTGCAATTACGCAATAGAAAAGCAACAGAAAACAATTTATTCGCATTATGTTTCCTCATTTGTTAGGATGGGATGCTTGGTGATCCGAAGCAGAGACAATTCTTCCAGAATGATGGGAGATCGTATTCCTCTGAAAAAACTTGTTCGTAAAATAAAATATAAAACCTTGGGAGGAAGTGACTTCACCATTTGGCAGAACGCTCGCCGGTAGTCTCCGATAAAAGAAAAAACAAGAATTGGATCGAGGACTTGAGCAACGGACATGATTGCTCCAAGAAGCTGAGGAAGCTCTCCAGTCGGTAAATTGAGTGCGGCTGTAAAGTAGACGAACATGAGAGGAGTTCCGTTGAATATGAATGGAACGAGGGCCTGAAAGGGATATTTTTGCTTAACTTTTTATACCTGTAAAATGAGTAAAGTAAACAATTTCTTCTGAACTTTAATAGTTGCCGTCCATTGTGTGGCCAATTTGAAAGTCTTGACCATTTTGACGATACAATAACATTCGATGGCAGCAGTGCAAAAGGTGAGAGTGGAATAGGCTATGACAACGTTAACTAGACGCCAATAAGCTCTACCAGAACCTAGCTGAAGTAAATCGTCATGTTTGAATGAAATTTTTTACAAAGATTGGACCACCGATGTAAGAATATTGTGTAGTGTCCATTCCAAGGAAGTTCAAAGACTCGTTTCGGAAGTGTTTGTCCACAAACTTGTTGGGAGTGATATCGAGAATAGCTTTCACCAGGGTACACATGATCAAAAAAGTTGTTAGGAGCATGAAAATGAGCCGTTTTCCAGGTTTGAAGTAGGCGAGAATATGGGGCCTGAAACCTTTAAAACCGAGAAGAGAACTCACTTGCACAGAACACCATATCGATAGAGAAACGACAGACAGACTACGATTTCGATCAGAGCAAATGTCGAAGCAAAAGCAGCTATTGATATGGTTTGAGTGAGACGAGAAGTATAAGTCACGGTACTGTGGAAGAGGTAGCCCTCACTGAAGACGTGGAACGTCTAAAGAACAACATATTTTAAAATTGAGCTGAAAATACTGGAAGAGCAACGAGCTGAGAGGCGGTGTAAATAACCGATGTGAATGTGTAGACGAGGAAGAGATACTTGTAGTTTCCGATTATTTGCGATGAGCAGAACAAAATCACTGGAAGTAGGAGAATGTTAAGGACGAGGGCGAGAAATCCGGAGACGAAGCTGATCCAACTGAAGACGTCCATATGCTTTCGGTTATTGCCGAGATCACTCCTGACAGGGCTCTATAGAAATAGGAACAAGACAAATAATTTACTGAGCAATGTCGGTGAGAAGATGGTACGAGAAACTTATAAACAACTGTTTTTATAATATGAAACGTCAAGGCATGACTTTGAATCATGTACGGACAGACACTTTTTACTTGTCTTTCAGGATGTTCTTAAAGTGCAAAGTCTATGGATGAGATGATATGTATTCTTGATTTCTTGGGGACGAGTTCTGTTGTCCTATTGTAGACGCGTAGTTGACTCTCGTATCAAGGGACTGGAAACATTTCGTCATTAACTGTATTGTTGCATACTGATATTCCGAGAAATCGGAAGACTCCTTGACGATACTCTCCAATAAACGTGAAAACGAGAATTGCATCCAAGACCTATGCTATGGACATCAGGGCTCCAAATATTTGGGGTATGCAGCCAGGAGAGATACGAAAATATGTGCATGTGTAGACAAAAATTATCGGAGTTCCATTGAAAACAAACGGAAACACGGCCTGTAAATCTAATTGGTCTAGAGTGAAGGGAAACTACCTGGAGTATTAGAAGAATGAACAACTTCTTCTGAATTCGTATGCTTGAGCATGACGCGACGGCTCGGAACATTCTGATCATTCGAGTAATACAAACAAATTCAATTGAGGATGTGATAATTGTGAGCCCAGTGTAACTCAACACGACAAAAATACCGTACCAGTAAGGAACACCATTCTCAAGCTAAAACTCTCTTTCCAACCAAACTCTTGTACTTACAAACAATGGTCCACCAATATAGGCGTAATCTCTCGGATCCTTGCCTAATTTCTCCAGGGATTCCTCTCGAAAATACGAGTTCATGAAATCATTCGAGGTGATGCCAATGTAAAGTGACGGGATGAATGAAATTATAATAGCAATCGAAAATGTCACCGGAACTAATCGACCTTTTTTGAAATAATCGAGGATGCTTTTACTGAAATGGACTGTAGTTTTTAAACACAAGACACCCACTTGCGTAAGACGCCATATCTGTAAACGAACGAAAGACAGACGACCACTTTGAGAGTGGCGAACATCGACGGAAAAACGACTACAGCTGCATCACTGACAATTCGAGGAGTATACGAGACTGTTCCGTAGAAGATATACCCATTCGTGAAGACGTAAAATGTCTGAAAAGTGAGTCTTTGTTAAATGCAAAGACAACTTACAGGAAGAAGCACAACTTGTGATCCCGTATAGAGAACTGCTGTCAAAATGTAAAGAAGAAGCAGATAGTTGTACTTTCCTATGTTCTTCGAGGTAAACTTGATAATTATAGGGATGAGAAGACTTCAAGATGAAGGCTGTGACTCCAGAAACCAGACTGATCCAGCTGTAGATGTCCATTGGGAACAAGAAGAGGAACACGTTGTTACGCACACGGCACTTTTCACCTGTCAAACTCTTTTATAATTGCTAGGTGAATCACGTGATCCAATCTAGACTTAGAAGAAGGGAGAGTTCCGTATTGACGTGTTCAAACAGTCTCCGTCCACTTTATTGTGCCCGTTCTACAATATGTTGTGATCTATTTTCATCAGTTGTATTTGTTGTTTTTTGAAGGTAGTTCATTCGTAGCGGTCTTCTTCTGGTTGTTGGGCTGGTTGTAACAGTCTTCTGACTCGATTGTAGTTGCGTGGAAGGAAGACACATCCCATCGGACTGAAGAAGCAATTGCTCTCCATACGACCCTCCAGCATACGATCGATTCTACTGAAAACATTACGTGAATATCAATGAGTATTGCTGACCTCGGTGCTGCGTTGACTTGTCCAAGACAGAGAACAGAGATGAGGAAAACGAGAAGTGTGCCCAAATTCAGTTTCATGACTGCTGAAATGAAGAATAATCAGTTTTTGGAGGAGGGACTATGGAAAAGAAAAAGTATGATTCAAATCTGGCCGAGATTGTCGTTAATTGAACGAATTCGGAAACGGACAAGTCCTAATTCTAATACGGAGTCGTAAAATAGAGTCATTGTCTGCATCCGGAGCAGAACTGTGGTTCCACTAGAGAGAGGCGTAGGCGCGTAAGGGAGCTTCGGTTACAATGTTCCCACAATGAGCTGTTCGCCTATTTTTCTTCGGGATGACTTGTCCTCTTGAATAGAGTCTGTTACGTGGCTATGATGGGGACAAAACAATGACAGGAACAAGGGGAGGAGATCAAAGACTTTGTCACACTGTTTGTCTCTTTGATGAAGAACTAAATTTGACTCCGTAACAAATGGCAGTCATGAGGATGCACAATATTCCGAAACTACAATAACAGAGACAGACAATGGTTTTGTGAACATTTGAAAACTTGAAAACGTGATGTCATTGATAGTCGTTGCGCAGATTTAAGATCGGTTGCAACGAAACTCACAACGTCATCGGGTTCAAAGCCTGAAACCTTTCCGAGAGAATGTTTGGGAGAGGCGTTCTTATATATTAAAGTTACCAGGTTCCGTGCTGCACCGTCTAATTCAATTTGCCTCTTTATCAGAATTGAAACAAGACGCCAGCATCAAATTGAGTAAGCTCTTTTTGGCGTGAAAGGTCACAAAGTTTTTCTAATGAAATTTGCGGAAAATGCGAAAATAGAACTGTTAAGAATTGGCTGATCGGTCGCGGTTTTCGTCTTTTCTAGCCATTTTCCGAGTCTGTGCAAACAAGTCATAAAATAGATCTCTTCACGTGATTCTGGGTGCGGTGCCGACAGCTACAAATACCGCTTTGCTGTTCTCTCAAGATGCGTCAACATCCAAACTGATTCAGCTCATTAGTACGCCTTCAAATCTGTTTTGTACCTATTAGTTGGTCTACGAAGGTCGACTTCCGCTTTGTGAGGTAGAAGAAAAGAGATCAAGCTATGTGTAATCTGCTCGATAGTTACGGGACCGATAATTGAATCTAGATTTCTCTCAGAAAGAGTTCGAACTCAACATGTTTTGAATAACTAAATCTAAAGACTGTTTGTATGTGTTTGACAAAAATAGTGTAAGACAATGTTTAAAGACCAAAGTAATGCGGACAGAAACATCTAGACGGAAGACTGCACGACTAGCCTAACTCGAGAGCAAGAGACCAGAAGTGAGTATAATAATCTAATTATTCGTAAGTTCCTTTTAAGCTCAACTCATAGCTGCTCATAATAGGCGTAATTGAATATGGTCCACAGGTTTTAATTACATCGTAGGCGCTAACAAGTCGAGTGTTTGTTCACAGAAGTGACTAAGAGAGATGAGATCAAAAGAGAGACCTTTCGACCCTTTCGTGAAAGCAGGAGTGGCTCTTATCGTTTTAAAGGTAGTCATTCTATAATCCCAACGGTGATAGTAGAGCCTAACGCCCACGAGAACGTATTCTGCAACGTCACTATCGTTTTGCAAGATCTCTGTTTCTGAGGAGGAATAGTTTCTTTTCCTGATTCGTTTAGTTAACTCGAATGTATTCGAAAGCCGGAAATATCCTGTTTTTATGTTTGGAATGAAGCGAAGGAATTATGTTTCAACCTGGCTGAAAGGACGAGTGACTACAACTGGACAAGCAGTCAGATAAACAGACTTGTTTTGGAATGCTTTGGTCTTTCTTCAGTAGAAGCAAGTGGAGGTTAATAAACTGGTAAAAGTTGATAATCGTTAGCTGAGAATGACAAAAGGAAGTTGAATTCGGAACTGTCTCCCAACCCACATCTTTTCTCTATTCTTGGGGACCAAACAAGATTCGACGAAAATCCCTTTTACGGTGAACACGAAGCGACCCTTTTTACTCAAAGCTGAATGACATAGTCTGCCCTGAAAGAAATATTATGAGGTGGACTCCAGAGAGGTCGTATTATGAGACACACTATGGGGGAGCAGAACACCGTTGCAGAAGGCCACCCACGATTATATTAGCAGGTGCGGAAATTAGAAAAAAAAGAGTTAGACAGATGTTGTCTCACCTGTTAGATGATGACTAAGGAGGTACACCAAAGTTCCACTGACGTATGAACAAGTAAGAAGAATTGGAGCAGAAACGACAGTCAACAAAGTCTTGATAGCTTGGTTCCTTCCAAACAAGAGGATTAGTGAGAAAGTGGCTCCATCGAACAGTTCCGATAACCGACTTAAGACGTGGCGTGTAACCCGCATAGAAAAAACCGAGGAGAGTCAAATGAGATCTCAGAAAGGCAGTAGACAGAAGCAATATTTACTCATTTTGACTCGGTGATCTGCTCGAAGGGGCGGACTGACGAGGAACACGAGCTACACTACGATTTTGTCAATTCCTGGAAGAGAGTGATGCGAAACTCGCGGAAGAACACTTGCACACGTACTCAGGTTTTTCTGTGTTTTTTTTTTGCGAGGAAAATATGAGGAACATGAGAAATGTGGTCAGTATCAGTCACCACACATATTTATGTCAACGAAACTGATGAGACAGACCTAATTTGAACTGATAAAAACGGGTCTCGATGAGAAATGTTCGAGTTGGAAAATGAGAAACAGTCGCTGATAACATTGCGCTGAAAGCTGTTCAACTGAATACAACTGAGGTTTTCAAACAGTCCGAGAGGCGTGAAATATGTTGTACAATAAAAGTAGGCGGAATGGAACGGCTTTTCCCATTATATGAGTAAAATTCTTTTGAAAATCACTCGACTGTGATCAGACGACAGAGCTACGCAATCTGTATCAGTGGATCATAACAATGTAGTAAGAGTCACTCCAGATGGAGCTCATAGGAACGGAAACACGTGTACTTTTTGTTAAACAGTAAATCTTTAGATAGATTCAAAGTATTTTCATTGTTTGTTCATTGTTCCAAAAGATACAGATTTGACAACAGGGGAGAAAAAATGAGTGGAAAGAGTGGACTGACTGGAAAGCTATAAGTCAATTTGTTTCTTTGAATTTACAAGAGCAAGAAAACACATGCTGTCTAAGAGAGTAATTTGTTTGTTTCACGAAAACATAGCCATAAGTTATGTTTTCACCAGAATATCTTTGTAGCTCTGTTGAGTCGTGAAAACAAAACCGCCGTTCATATAGTGCGTCACTTTTCCAAGAGAGTATGTCATGGATACAGAATCTGGCATTCTTTAATATCAGACAATACAACTCTCCGAAGATTTGACATTCTCCTCCGATTTCAAGCCAATAAGTTATGTGTCCTCTCGTGCCAAACCTGATCCTTCCGAACAAATCCCATAATTTTTCATCGTCAGCTGAGTGGCCTCTCTCTCGCGGTGCATCATGAGCACGATGGCATTACTCACGGCTCATTTCACGACTTGATTCCCGGGTGTGTCAGTCCTATCCACAGACTATCCTCGTCATAAAAACCTAATTGTGTTTGTTTCTCTCCCAGATTGTCTCGCAAAAAAGTGGCGGAAAGATTGATCACCGCTTTTACACATCGGACAAGATTAATTGACTTCACACCTCGGTTCGAGAGGATTCCTCTTTTTCAAGTGTTCGGTCTTTTCATGAATCGGGTTGTTTTTCTAGTCGGCCTCCCACATGTCCATTCATAGAATCCTCCTGAAGACGAAAAAATGTATCGCGGAAACGTCTTTCCATTCAGGAGGACTTCGGATCGATCCCAGCCTCGAGGATCCTATTGTCTCATTTTTACTCTCTCTATTCTTTCGTGACCCGTTTCCAAAGAGCTGCCGAAAATCAGATTTGCAGCTGCCCCCGGGACTCGAGACTCTTTAGCGAATTATCGCCTTCCACCTCCTCAGAGTGACTCTTCGAACTTGAAGTGAATGTTTATCTCCGATAAATCTTCTTTTTTTATCCAATTATGTGTTCTTCCTAATTGGCCCGACAGAATGCTTTCAATTATATAATCAGTTCGATTCTTTTCAACTAAAAGCTTTTATTCAAAAGTCATTATTATCTCTTTTTAGAAAAAGCTCTCTTGTCCCCTTTTACGGTCTGAAACAGGTGTTTTCTGGTTTATCTTTTCCAACGAAAGCAACTGTCGGGAATCTGGCAACATTCTGAAGACGGGCAGCTCATCATTGTTGCACCCGGGCCCAAATCCCCAGATGGCAATGATTTATGCGATAAAAAAGAGCCCGCGACAAACATTCCTCCGCGCATTCTGTTTATTCTAATGCTTCTTCCTCAGCCAACCTGAAGTTTCTCCCCAGAGACCTCCCTGACAGTGATTGTTCTCTTGTCCATCTGTCTGTTGCAACAGATAATCGCAGTGACATGCCGGCATACGATTAGGCGATCATTCGACACCCGTCGGGAATATCTGCTGCCAATCTGAGCCAGAAGGCATAAATCGCCGTAAACACAGGCTTGGAGATTGAATTCTTTTTCTGAATATTTTTCAATCCCAAGTATGGACGCCAGATGCTGCCAGATACACTTTTCGGAGGTCATTCATCTCACGCCTCTCGCTCTGGCATATTCTCATACGATTCGTCAAAAACGTCGTCGTCTCGATTTTCGATTCTAAAGTTACTTCTGGTTTATTGTTCATTTTTGGACCTACACTCCATTCTGATATCACCTTTCTCAGTTTTCAACAAGTTTTGAGTTCCTGCGTTATTCATAGTTTTTCGAAGCCGGAGTAAGAGCAGCAAATTTGATGGTTCCGCTGACAAATGTCAGACGTGTGTTCGAGTAAACACCCATAAAAGTCACCTACTCTGTTCCCTTCACCAGTTTTTTTCCTGCGTATTAAATGAAGGCATTCAGCTGTCAATTGGCCCTTTGAGCCATTTTCGCTTGACCCATTGTTGTCTTGTTAATCATTTAACCGCCCAAACCCTTCCTGGTCTCGATTTAGGTTTTCAATATACTTTTTGAATATCTGCTTGATATATGACAATTTGTTGTGGAGCTCCGCAAGCGCCAAATTGCCCTTTTCCGACAAAACGGCAGCCCCGGAACCTGTCAAAATATTCTGGATGGGCCCGTAGTATTCTCGGGGCAATCTTTTTGCTCTCTTTTCGAGGAAAATGACTCCAAAATGACGAAGTGGCTGGATTAAAATGAGAGCGAGCGTTCCTTTTTCAGAAGAATGTCGTCCCAGCTCCGACACTTCAGATGAGCTGGCTTCTCGGCGCCCTCTTACTGGCACCAGTCCTCGCCGACGTCTGCCACTCGAGACATTTCAGGGAGCTTCGCGGGAATGAAGACGATGATTATGTTCTTTACGGACTGACACAGGTACAGTTTTGTCCAGAACTGTCGTGTTCAAAAAGACTTTAGGACTGTCAAATATTCTTCATCCGACCACCACAACTAACCTTACTGTCAACACTCAGCGTGAACATTCACAGTTCTTACTGTAGTCCGAATCTAGTTCAGTTACTAGTCAAGGTTCGTTTCTAGCAGATTTTTCTAAAAAGTGAGTTCAGTCTGATGATATCCTTTTGATTTTGATCAAACAAGCCGGCAATAGGATATGTACATTAGAAATCCAAATACCTCCGGCGGAAATGCTATTCGGCGATCATCTTTTCAGGTAGTTCAGGTTCCTTCAAAAATATGATCTTTCCAGCTATTCTATCCTCGCATCACTGTCATACGCCTCATGCTCTCATTCGCCCAACAATGAGTTTTCTCTCGACCCAGATCTTTCGTTTCTTGACTCCATTTATCGGAATATTATCTACTTCGCTGATGGGAATTCGGTTGGAGAAGTTTGGGATGTTCTACAATTTCTACTGACTGACGAAGGTCATCTCCAATTATTGGACAAGATTCCAATTAACAACTATGCTAAGAGTATTTTGAGCATACTTAAAAATCAACTTCTGTTCAGATAATTGGAATGGACCAGATCTAGCGAATGAATATGTTCTGGGATTGGACGCCCAGAGGAACTATTTATTCCAGAGAAATCGATTCGAGCAGTCGTACGTCTATGCTTGCGCCTTCGACAGCATGTTCAGGTAAAACTTTATGTTTATGCTCGGCATATTTTAACCTTTTCAGATCGAGCAAAGTGGTGATTCATTATGCCAACTCCACATCTCGAACATATCGAACTTGGCTAAACTCCATGTCAGCTGACGGTGCTTTTCTCGTTTTCACAGAAACTGATCAAACAGTTCGTCTTTTTCATTTTTTTTTTAGAAAAACAACCATTCTCAGATTCAACCAGCTGTGACGAGAATCTTTGGACAGAACATTTCGACGGCTAGAAGAGATCACTTCTGTTTGGGAATCACCAACTATGCAATGGATCTCGGGATCATCCGAACATCGACTCTGAAAAAAATGAAAGTGAATCCATTGCCGCCACTTGGTGAGATAGATCTGTACAGAAATATAAAAATAGTTTAGGTGAAACGACGACTCAAAGAACGACGCCAGTCAGAAAATATGGCAGAATGGAGACCACAACAATGTCGAATGCTCTTTGGGAAAGAGGAACTACCAGAAAAATAGTCAAGGTGCCGAAGACTACATTGAAGTACACTTCTGTAGTATACAACACGACTGAAAGGATGGTCACTTCGACCAGATTCGAGGCGACAACAGACAGTGAGTCTTGCCTGATTAGCAGAGATAATTCGAAAGATTCAGGTTCTGAGGAAGAAAATCTCTACGTGACTACTCCCGATGCGACTCCGGTATCCCTCTCGACTGATTCCAATGACATTGGAATGATGACTTCTGGCGAACGTCTTCTCAACAATGCCACTTTGGACGCGCTGAATCAGAATCGAACTTCTTCGACCAATCTCTTCTCACATACGGTTTCTGTACTTGTACTGTATAGTTTTATCTAGAGCAATGAACCATAACAGTTTTTGGCTAAATAGGAAACCTAAAATAAGGCTACAGAAGTCAATCACTAGAAGCAGTTGAGATTAAATCGTCTCCAGATAATTATGCTCACCGAATTAGCCATCCATTTCCTCCTATTGCTAGACGAAGAAAACGACGCGATCTGTCAGATTCAGCTCCCGTTTTCTAAAATATCTTCCAGTTCCCTCTTTTTTCGACAAGACGGACCTAAGTTTGACGGGTCTGCCGTAATCTCGTCCATGCAAATTTTCTTCCTCCGTCGGCACCTCGGCCCAAAAGGTGAATTATTCCGTGGAAAAAGTCTCTTATCGTCGGTTGGCATAAATCGTCTTCCAGAGACCCTAATTTGCACATTCGGTCTCCTTTTTGTCTAAAACTCGCGCCCTCGAGACGCTCGTCACGTTTTTCGAACTCTTCAAATCTTCTCCCGTCATTCTTAACCCTCCCTCGCTACTTATTCCAAACGACTACTATTGTTTTCCTTCCTACGAGAAAACAACTTAGGGCCTAATAATCAGGGACCTCTGTTTGAATAATTCTTTCGGGACGAGATTAGACTGCGTCCTCTGCCGTCGTTTTTATCTGTCCAATTCATTAGTTTGGGACTAATTTCTGACCGATCCGTGGTACTTTTAAGGCAATTGCCATCCGGGAAATCTTGCAAATGGCACGGATGGGTTGTGTCTCCGAGCACTTCCTCCTGCTCAAACTTCTTTTCTGATTTTTGTGTTTTCCATCGGGATATGATTGATACCAAAGTGGATCTCAATTTGAATAGTGGATTCTATCATGTCACGAAGTCGACTATTCAGCCCCTCGTGAGAAGACAGGAAACGCATTTAGCGCGAAGAGAGACGAACAGGGAAGAAGTTTTCCCTTTGCAAATCCTCTGCGTTTCTACTCGAAGAGGCGTCCTGCCACATCTTAGAAAACTGAATTTTTCACCAGCTTTCTTCTCCTTATTCTGCGAATCTCTTTTTAACTCCAAGAAGTCTTGACAACCGAAAGTTCAAAAAATCACAACACACTTTCAGTCATTTTTCGTTAAACATTAGAGACGGGAAAATGAAGGATCACCCAGCCGGCCTTCGTTTAATTCGGTCTTTTTCTCCGGTGGAATCGAGCCTTTCCGCGCCATTAGCTCATTCTCCGGGATTCCTTGCTCTTCTCTCAAAATAAGTCTCTTGTACCTTGGCAGAAAATCCACTTTCCTTTTTGTCTCACAGATAAACAACAAGAGATTATTGGATAAGTTGACTAGGGAACAACTCATAAATCGTGTCTTCATACTCGAACTTTTGTTTTTCGCCCTCTTCCTCGCTGACTCTTTGGGGTTTTAGACCTCCTTCTTTTCCTCGTACTCATCCTTCGGACAAAAGTAAGTAGAATCAGAGAGCGCTGTCGTATTTTCAAGCGTGTAATTTCATCAGGTCTTGGTTTCTCCCTTTCCTTCGTTGCAGAGCCGTTGATTCTATTCCAGCTCTTTTTTGTCAGTATTTTACTAGGGAGCAATCTGCTGCTAATGGTAAGGTTTTTAAACATACAAGAATGAGAAATAAATGGAGTTTTGAGAGGAAGTTCGAAAAACAGAATCTACTCAAAGAGGTCGAAAACTCTATTCACGGTTCACTAGCAATTTTCGCGCCGTTTCGAACCTCAGCAATCTTCAAAAACGGCTCTTTGTTGCGTTTTTTTATTTCACACTACAAACTCAAAAAAAATGACAAGGGTTCAGTTGTACCCAGACGATCTCTTGGATCTTGGTCAACTAGAATTACACGACGAAATCACCCTCATCTTGTAACACATACCCATTAGTCAGATGACACGTCCCTCTTCTTCTATTTTCAGAACAGTCCAATTTGTCTAGTGGCAGACCTTTCCCTCGAATCGTAAATCCCTTCCCACCCCGAGGCGTCTCCTTTTAGCCTAAGTAATGTCCATTGTGCGATCCCTTTTTTCGTTCAATGGTCATCCGTAGCCCGAGGTGCAAATAATGCAAAGCCATGGCCAAACACTGCCAATTTTGTCTGGATCCAATCAGGCTTCTCGGACCACCCCCACAGTCTTCTTTCGCCTAAATATTAGGTAGACGGGGGGAAAATTGTGTCCCTTCATCGCCAGTTGGCGAGAAAGTCAATTAGTCCTCAGATATTTTCCACGGCGAACTTGAAGTAGCCAATATCACAGAGTAATTCTCACTTTCCACTATTTATTGGAGAAATTTACGTCGGAAAGTGGTCTCAAGTTGCACCAGGAACTATTTTTCTACCCATTTTTCAGTCAGTTACTATCTTGTAGAGCCTAGGAATGCCCTTGATTTGGTAAAAACTTGGGAGAGTTCGATACTAACTATTACTCGCAACAAATATTACAAAAATAGATCAATTTACACACGGAAAGACACTTTTTTGGCACCCTTTTTCTCAATCACGAGATACAGCAACAGGTTCAGAGTGGTCTCTACTTTTTGATTCCTTCGTCCAATTTCCCTATTTCATTGTAACTACATAATCTCAATAACGTTTCCTTAAGCAATTAGAGCAAAAAACGAATAGACCCCAGTTGTTCTCTACAGCGAACCATTATCTTCCAAGGCTCCATTTTATCTCCTAGAAGGGGACATTTTTTGAAACCTCGTGCGTCTGTTTTCCTCGTACAAAGATTAATAGCGAAAATGGGAATCTTTGGGTCAACACTTCGTCTCTCAATCTCATAATTATTGCTTGTTTTTGTTTGATGACCCTGCAATCCATTTCGATCTTTGTCGACTCCAAGTGCTTCCGGTTCACACAACCGAAAAGCCTTTTGAACGGCTCTTGTGCATCCATTAAAATCTCAACTGAAATCCGAGAAGATGGCACTTGTCTAGTCTTTCGCCCATACCGAGTGCTTTTCCTCAATTCACAAAAAAAGGCGTGAGAAGGATCTTCGGAGCGGAGTGTCCCCTCACCGAACATCTGCTTGTCTTCCCATATGCCCTACACACGTTTCGATGCTAATCTTATTGTTAGCAGCGTGGTTCTTGTGATTTTTCCAACAAAAGGGAAGATTATTTGTTGACTTGGGCCACCCAAACGACACAATCCTATTTGCATGGAATCAGCGTTTATCTCGATGACGAGTCTCCAGTCATTTTGTCGTCTAGACCGACCTCTTGTATCCAATCTAATGGTTATAGCAAATCTCACATGGATACTCGTATAATTGCCTCGCAAGCTCGGTATAATTTTCTCGCACTACGTACACTTGGAAGTTCGAAAACAACTCTCAGTTTATTTTTTCTTGCTTTTGGGATCTAAATTTGGATCAGTTGAACTTCGAGACAATGTTTTGTTTTTGACAAGATCATGTTCACTGAGTCTCTCACTCCGCAAACTGACGTAAAAGTTTGTCGGCTTGAAATCTGATGCTTAAACAATAGCCCCACTTATTTCCTGTCAAATTGGAGCCAATCATCGAAAAAAATCTAAATCTCTGGTCTCGGACCGATCTCCCACATTCTGTCCTGACATGTTTCTCCGTGAGCCCGTTAGAACAACTGTTTGTTTTTGCTCCGTGAGCATATGCATCGCGTCGACAACTTTTACAACAAGGCGTCACTTTTCGCGGACGTCGTAAAATGCTTAACCTGTGGTCATTCATCAAAAGTCTCATCAACGCTCAGACGGCCATCTTTTTATGTATTGAGCAAGCTGACCGAACAACAACTGCTCTCAGGTGTGGCATCCTAACACGTTCTCTATTTGTCTGAAAGATGTCTTCCTGTTTAAAATCTTCCTCAAGCACACACCTGACTGTTTATGCGTTTATCGTCCAGCTGGCAGTCAGTTTATAGACAAAACCTTCTTCTTCTTCTTGGTGTTCAATCTCTGTCTTCCCGACATTCTCTTTACTCTAGTCTTGACAGATTTCAGAATGGAAACAAACGAGACGATACAAGAGGATCCATGCGGATTTGAGCCGCCTCCCCTGACAAATATTCGGTTTTGGCTGGTTACCGTCTTCGGATCCTCAATATCCCTCTTCAGCATAGTCAACAATCTCATTCTCTTCTATCTATTTTCTACTAGGTGAGTGAGCAGTTTTCATGGGAAACTTCTTGCAAAACCTGGATTGAATAAGATATCTGTCTGCGAACAACTACGACACATCTTTGCAAATATTCTGTTCAGAAAACACCATCGGACCACGCACAATGTCTACCTCATGTTTCTCGCATTCTTCGATGTTTTCGTCAGCTTGGCTTATATCCTTTTGATGTCTGTCAACGTGGCTTCCGACTATTTCATTTCCCCCGTTCTTCTTAGAGCGTGGTCAGTTTAAACTGCTTAACCTATAAAGTTAATGTCAGGTTCATCTACATGGTCCCGATGATCACCATTTCACATATTGCAATGACAGCTTCCTCATTTCTTATCGTAGCTGCCTCATTTGAGCGTTACTGCCTAACACTCAATACGTTTTGTCTTCCATTCGCCCAAAAGTATTCTATTTCGAGTTGGAGTTAATCTTGTTTTAGACATCGAACACTGATAGCGTCATTCGCTATCGTGTTGGGAGCCATCAGCAAAGGCTCAATGTACTTCGAGTTTGAACTTCACACACACAGCGAATGTGAAGGAACTATGGCCTACACATCTATGAACTACAGAGAATTTGTATTTGCAACACATTATAACGTTATTTTCAGATTATGGTGGGTTGGTCATTTTTATAAACAAGAGTTAGTTGAGGTACCGCAATCTGGTTACCATCTTCGCTCCCTTTTTCATCTTGGCCTATCTCAACATCAGAATAGTCAAAGCTCTGACTGTTCATACCAAACTAACAGTCTGTCAATTGGCAGGGAATGCCATTCTCGAACAGGCCAAGCGAAAAGTAAGTCGAAATTTTTGTGTCGCTTTAAATGTGCACCTCCCTCTCTTACCCTTTGTATTCTGTTCACCCACATGTCTCCAGGGCCTCTTCTTCGACCCGATCCAGCGAAAGGTAACTCTCTTTTCCCTCAGTCTCAGTTGCACGTTTTCTTCTGTATTTTGTATAGTTAGTGCTGTAAATCAGTGACTCGGTTTGCCTACGATTGAGTTCTTCGACGTTTGGATTCTACTCGTTCAGTTCGGAGCATGATTTTTGGATAAATCGAATCGAACGAGAACAAACCAATTGGCTTTTAGGCAAATGCTAGAGCTGCAACCAGAACTCTAGTAATGGTCGTCTGCTGCTACCTTATTTCGAATATTATCAGCGTCATTTTGACGATTTGGGAGCATGTCGACAAAGAAACACTTCTGGGAACTTATGTCGAGTAAGTTCTTTTAATCGAAGAAAGTTACGGAAGCAGAGTTTATGCAATTGCTGTCGACTTGGTCTCTCTTCTGACGACACTGGCTTGTGCTTGTCGCCTTCCTATCTACGTTTTGTGCCAGGTTCAGATCAGGAACGAGGTCAAGGAGATTCTGTTCAACATCTTCGGAAGTTTCAAGAAAACTGATTGCAAAGTATAAAAGTTTCTCTACAGTTTAAAAAGTCTTTTTAGCTGAAGCAGAGCGAGTCGTCGACAAAAAAGGAGGGAGAACTCTCCGAAGAGTCGAAGCAAACTCTTTTGGTATGCTTCGTTCTTTGTTTATTTCAGAGCCCTAACATGCAAAAACCTGTCAATTTTATATAGGAATCGGCGAAGAGAAACATCAACTCTTATGGTGCTCTGGGACAAGGTAGAGTAGCCCAAAAACTGGGCTGATCCGTTGTGTCTAGACGTACTTTCAGTTCTAACTCTCGACACCTTTTCCGTTGAATTTCCTTTGCACTCAATTGGGTTCACCCTATCTCTTTCTGGTCTTTTGGAACTCTAAACTGTATTTTATTCTTTCAGAGCCCCGACATTTGGAACACTGAGATTGACAAGCAACGTGCAAAGGAACAATCCGGTGGAGCATATGAGACACTTCTATGACGTCTGGGACGAAGACTACGGCTACTTTCTGTGATACAATAAACCATTTGCTTTTTTAACTACTTTCCAATTTCAATTAATTGGTCCTTCACTTTTCAGATACGTTGGCCGCGCTGTTAAAATGACCTTCGAGATAAACAGTGTCTGATCAAGGAAGAGAACGGCTCGAAGTTAAATGTAATAAATTTATAATATTCAGAACATAGACATTAAAACTAAGGTGTGAAAAGTACAAAAGATACAATCTGTTGCCCGCAAAATGATCATTTGTGACGCCGTTTGCGGGTGGATAGGAACTGCGAGCTGTTGATGAGCGGTTCCCTAATTCGAAATAAGAATCTCTTGTTCAATAGACAAGTAACTGTAAGACGCGATTATGCGCAAGAAAAGGTAGAATGAGATGGATAAAATAAATATCGCACTGGGGGGAATTAGCTGCTAAGGCGAGGGGAGCATACCACGAAAAAGACAAATGAAGGCCGATTTAACCAGAATTTTGAAGATTATTTGAAGGATTCATCAAGCTATCTAAACCATAGTATTGAGATTATTGAGAAACTTACATTTAGAAAAGACCGCATTGCCTCAAGTTCTCCCGAATGATGATATCCGTCACGGCATCGAAAACAAATCGAATATTGTTCGTGTCAGTGGCACAAGTAAAATGTGTGTAGATTTCCTAAGGATATCTCTTTTTAAGCTGAATAAAATAGCCTACTTTGTGTCCGTCCTTCCTTTTGTTCATATTTTCGAACTGTAATTGAATATAGGTCGCAGCCTCGTCGTAGCTGTTCGGTCCCTGGTACTCCGGGAAACAGATGGTCAATGGTGATCGCTTGATCTTTTCCTCGAAGAGATCTTTTTTGTTCAGAAAGAGGATGATGGAAGTCTCGGTGAACCATTTGTTGTTGCAGATCGAATCAAACAATTTCATAGATTCCACCATTCGGTTCTGCAAAAAGAACGTTAATCAAAAGATTCTTCTCCCTGTAACTCGAGCCCATCTCCAGAGTCCATCTCTCTTTTGGAACTCCCCAGAGAAAGGCTCTCTTTCCACCCCCACTCCTGCCCGCAATGGCAACACCCGCGATTAAATTAGCATCATTTACCCGTCGTCAAACAAACCAACCATTTCATCATCTTCGGCCAACAACATGTCGTATTCGCTTAAGGCTACGCAGAAGATGATTGCTGTTACCCCTTCGAAGCAATGAATCCACTTTTTCCGCTCGGAGCGTTGCCCTCCAACGTCGAACATTCTGAAAACAAGAGTTATAATAAACTCGCTTTGGATCTCCTAATTTTTGAAGTCATTCGAGCGCAAAATGAGTCTTATTCATCAGTGAAAGAGTCGAATGAAAATAGTTGATGCTTACTTGAAGTTGAGATCCTTGTATGTGAAGTGAGTCTCGACGATTCCAGTGGTCTTGACTCTTGTCCTGAGAACATCGTCCTGAGTGGGGATATAGTTCGGTTGAGAAATCTTGTCCAAGTTGTTGAGATAGTAAGGAGCTGAGTCGTTCAGTTGGTATTCGCGAGATCGTAAGTAGCACGTCTGCACACCATGATCTTGCCAGAGACGTTTCATTACGACGGCGAGGTCTGGAGGAAGTTCACCCTGAATTATTTAGTGAACAAAATAAACTAGTGGGGTATTTCCTCGTCGCAGTTTTGGGAAAGAGTGAAAAACTCTTTGGCGTCGTCATAGGAACTTTTGTTGGAAAAGTCGATACGGAGTTTGTTCATGGCTCGGATAATGGCGACCATTGACTGAAAACAGTTTTTATCCAAGTTTTTTCATTGTCTTTTTCTCAAATAACAATTCTCATTTGTGATTACATTGCCCTTGTGATAAAGAAAGGCTACCATATGGTCGTCCTTTGTGAACAAGTTCGCTAAGACACTAGCTTGAATGCTTCGATTATGTAGTTCAAAGAATTTGCAAAATTCTGTTTTGCATGACAGGAAGAATGACAACTCGTCCTCTTATTCACTGGTATCCGAACGCGCTTCCGGCATTTCCGGGACAACAATGGGACAGCTTCCGATGCCGGAAACAGATGTGTCTCTTTACCAGACTCGAAAATGTATAACCAACCTGGATGGTGTTGCTGAAAACGACGGGGCGATACTGTTTCCTCTCTTCGTCGCTGTATCCTGTCTCGTGGATGATTTTCATCTGTTTGACGATGGTACTCTTCCCGGATTCTCCAGCTCCGAGAAGAAGGAGCTTGACCTCTCGAGACGCTCTCTCCTGGTCTTGTTTGAGCTATAGAAAAATGTTGTTTTATCATATTCTGTCTTACCTGTTCGTCGATTTGTTTGGACCTCTGTTTGGCATGTTGGTCCGTGCTGTTGACGCAACCCATCTAAATCACTTTTTATAAGCAAAAGCAAAGGGAAGAGAAATGATGTGACAGAGCGCCGTCAACGGCCAATGAATCATTTTCCGACGGGAGGCTGAGATTCAAATGTTTGTAGCAAGCCGTTTCTGGCACATTCTATAAATTCTTTTTGAAAATCGATAAGTATCGGGTCAGGTACGCAATCAAAACAGTAGGTAAATGGTGGAACCCAAGCGTCGCTCAGTCGTCTTTCAACCAATTAAAGGACGGAGATTACTTCCTGGATTCAAAATAGGAATACTCGTGGGATGGTGGATTGGTGAAGAGAAAATACGAAAAAAGCAATTACCGAATATGAAAACAAGGTAAAGTAAGAGTTAATTAAAGCAAAAAGTTATCTTTACGTCTGCAAAAGAAATGAGCTGATTTGCAGAGTAAATTCTTTTTCTTCAAAGAACAGCGAGCAAAACAAGCAATTTAGAGTGCAGCTGAAGATAAAAGGGGAAAGCATAATTGAAGCCTGCGGAGGAAATTTGAAGACTGGCGATACCGCCGCTTCGCGGGCAAGCTTTGCCGCCGAGCGCGTTTACGGTGCGGACAGAAAAAAAAGGTCGCACGCCAGCCAGCAATAACTGACGGCTGCCACCCTTCTGTTTCAAGTGGGGCTCAACTCGGCGGCTGTCTTTTCTTGGAATTTTGGAATAACTTTCGGGCCATACTGAACTTGAATCTATGAAAAGTTTGACTTTCTCGTAGCAGGGAGAAATAACGTTTTTTGTTCAGTACGTATTGCTTTTGTTCCAGTAACTATGTTCGGACATCATAAAAGGTCGTTATCGTGTCTCATAAGGTAGAAGTGTTCCTGTTATGAGCTGCATTTAGGCGTCCGTGGCTAGAAAACTCACAGAACAAAAGAGACAAAAAGAAGCATTATTTATAACAATAAATCAATGTGTTGGAGAGGCTGTGGCTGGTTTCCGATCGAGATTCTGAGACGTTACACAGTCGACCGTCGACATCTTCGCCTTGACTGGCCAGCCGGAAAAGCCTGAAAGAGTCTTTTCATCATCTGAATAGATTACCGATTAGACGAAAAAGAGTCCTCCGATAATCAGCAATACACACCAGAGCAATGATCGGATCTATGACCTTGGGAATTGTGGTGAACATGGCGAAGAACGGAGTGATTGGCTCGAAGACGACATGGTCCCAGAAAGGGTAAGTCAAGTTGATGACAGACGGAATGTGACACAGGAAGACGGGAATAATTGTCTGGAAATACGTGTTATTTTTACTCGTCTGTTTATCTCATTACACATCTATTGCATCAAGGACAACAGGGCAATTACCATGAGTTTCCGCAAAGATGAATGATTGTCTAGGACTATATTGTTTGCAAAGAATTCTAGTTTACACAGAAAGAATTTAGGCAGGATCAACTAAGCCTTGTGAGCAAAACAACCATTCAGTCCTTTTTAAAACCGATTGAAGTTCCGGAGACAATGTCCGAAACAATACCTGTAGGAGGAGAGTGACAAAGAGCTGCTTCTCCAGCTTCAGCTTGTTCTGTGGCTTTGTGTGTCTCATCTTCCTGATCTCCATTCCTATCTTCCAAGCACAAAACACTATGATAACGCCCGAGACACAAACAATCAGAAAATGAGTACTGGTCGCTCCGATTCCACTCGGTGACGGACTGCCGTTAATATCCTGCAATTTGAAGATAAACTGTTGACATTGGTGATCGCACAAATAGTCTAAGCATGGTGTAGCCAATGTCCCGGACGTTGACGATTCCAAAGTCGAGAACGAGCTTGTCTTCCATAGTTTTCGTGATTTTGTTGACGGCACACCAATAGATTGTGCAGAGGCCACAATAGAAAACAAATGTGACAAAGGCAAAGATGAAGAGAGCTTGAATCCAGACTCTACCTTCAATGTACAGCACCCAGTTTCTTCTGGTAAATATAATTTCTTGTTTTTGAGATATTTTACCTGCAAACAACAACATATCGATAGAGAAAGTTGACTACGACGCATCCCATCCAGATCTCGTAGAAGAAACAATACATGGCACTTCCTAGAAAAGCAGCACGGGTGCCAATGAGTGGCCCGCGGTAACTGAAGAAAATCCAAGTTTTCTCCCAGACAAAGTGGATCTGAAAAGAGTTTATACGATTCTTCGCGTAAACTCACAGGAAGTCCAACGAGCACTGTTGCAGCATACAGTATTTCAAAGCAGGCGTAGGCAAACATTAGCCATCGGTAGAATCCCAACCCGGCTTTCCGAGAGTTGAAAATAACAAATTGAAAGAGAAGGTTCAGTCCAATTCCGAGAATGCAGAAGACAACTTGTCCATGTACCGAAATTGTCAGAAGCGTCGCAGAATACATCACCTAAAGGAACAGTAGTTGTACAGAAAATGAACAAATGACGGATGTTTCTGAGTCAGGGGCTTATGGCCGAAGACTGGAATGAAATTTGTTAGATAAAGTTATTTTACTGATAAAAGCAGACAGAAAGTATACGAGATATTTCAGATTCGAAAGCAGGGAATCCCGTGGAATTTACGTAGTGTACGGAAACTGGTCATCTGATTGTAATTGTGTTATTTTTGGTTGATTAGGAGAACAATACTTATCCAATGCGATGAATAGACTAACAAAAGAGAGATAAACTTTAATCTCAAAGCTTTGCTGAGAACAATCGAAAGAGATGACTGGACAAATGGTTTCTGACGAGTAGGCGGAAACATTCAATTCGGACAAGGAAGCAGGCCATCTGCATAATATTCTGTTAGCTATTATGACTAGAAATATTGTTAATGTCCTACTGTATGGAGAGTAAATGTTAATCTCATTTCTCCTTGACACAGAGTCTGTTCTCGGCCCGAGATTAAGCTAACAAGAAAACAAGTTATAGAATCAGCGAGTCATTTTTTGACACCAATTGCAAATAAAATAGGCAACAAAAAGATTCAAGAACCATTTCAAAACTGCTTGAAATCAGTGAAACTGGCCAAATCATAGTCTGCTGCCACAGCCGAAAGAATAAATTGAACGTAGAATTCGTTTTCTTTCTATTTGTCTGTGTAGCCAAAAACCCTGATCAAAGAACCGATTCGACAATAAGTCAAGCCAGACCCCTTGTGCCAAATCCAGTAGTTTCCTACTCCTATTTGTCCATCTTGTATATTTATTTCTGGTCACTTTCTTCATCTAATTTTCCGAACCATCTCAAAAAATAAGTTGTCTTTCTTGAACGCGTCAAGAAGATTGAAAATTTCCAAGTCTTCTTTGCATCTCATCAATTCAACCATGATCATGCTGTGCAAATTCATAAGTTCTCCAAAGCGAATTGCAGGCGAAGGTTCATTCACAGATCTGAAAATTATACTCTTTTTGCATTGCGAATCATACTTGTAGTAGTTGTTAATGTCCTCGTACAACCTGGCCCTGACCTTTCGAATGCATTCAGTCGTTTTTGTGGAAGCATTTGATAACGCTAAAACAATCAGGTTACTATAAAAATGGAAAAACATCTACCAGTGTTCCACATCATCAGTCCACAAAGGGCTACCCACTCATATTCTCTTACTTTCATGTCATCCAGAATGTAGGTTATTTTCATCTTTTCGGGACTCATTCCCTTCTTCAGATGTCTGAAAAAATCGTTTTGTTGTTGTTAGCATTCTCACTTTATAACGTCCGCTTTGAGAAAACTAGAGCTGTCGCCAATGTCGTCGATCCATTCCTCGCAACGATCGATGTCAAGATACATTGTTTCGGAGACGATACAACTGAACAACTGTTCCAAAATAATCAGAGAACCCACATTTGAGTAAACTGTTCTCTGGGGACCAGTTTGTATGTTCTCCAGGAACAGTCAAACCACCAAAGATACACAAAGAACGGCTGGAGAAGATGCCACTGAACTAAATGGTTATCATCAATGAGAAAACAGACCTTTTCCTCTTCTTCCAGCTCGGAGAATTCTTCGAAAGTCGCAGCGACAAACTCCGTAACTGGGGAAATGGCAGCTCGGAAAAAGAGAGACACGTGTTTTGAACGGCCGTGAGCAAGCCCCTAAATTTTCATTTGATTTCACCAATTACTGTATCAACCACTAGTGGTCCTTTATTATGCATTTTCTTATAAGTTTCAGGCTCCAGCGCCATTTCCGTAGCTTTGCGAACGGCGCAAAGTTGTCTGAATCAGTTATTTTCGGCTGCCAGAATCTGAACCTGTAGTTCACAACAGCCTTGTGAAGAAGTACAGGCTCGATTGAGGAGACACTTGAATTTTTGATATCAAGACGGGGAGATGATGTGTTTGTCTGAAAGACGATTTCTTTGCGGATGTGAATTGAACCTCGCTTTCTGAGGGGCTTCCAGCGTAAAGAGGATGAGGATCGTGCATCTTTGGAATTATTGGGTCTCGTTTTCCTTGAACACCGGAAAAAAAGTTTGAAATCTTAGAAAAAAAACTATACCATCAACTTGCATTCCCACATCTAAACATTTCTGAAGTCGGCATTTTCGACAAAGACAGCGGATAGCTAAAATTACGGCAATTGTGTCTTTGGCGTAATACACTCACATTTGTCAATCTGACAGTTTCCTCCAGTTCTGCAAGAGTACCGCTTCTTTTCAACAATTGATCTTCTGAACTGAATATCTCGGTCGGCAGTTCAGTAGTTTAAAGACTTACAAAAGCTGCACAGGCTCGACAGGCGTCTGTTCCAAAATGACTGCCTATTGTTGTCTCCGAGCAAACACTACACACTCGACTTCTAAAAAATATATTTGGAGCATGGAAAAACACTCACATTCCAGGGATATCCTCCATTTTCCACAGAAACGAACTGAAAACGAAAAGATGAAACGGGTTGAAATTCAATTAAGTCGGAATGACATTTAGGAATGGACTGTCTGCAAAATCATCACCGATGACTTTTCCCTTGGACTACAAGACACCAAGAACTGGGATAGAGTCTGAACTCTCCCTTTTGTCGGAGTTGAATTGAAATAGCAGGGCGTACACTGGAAAAGCAAAAATTGTAAGATGATCGTTTTTGCTAACTTGATCGAAAGTTAGAGAAAGAAGAGAACTGATTGCGGAAACCCGCCGCCCGTCAAACACGGCAGATCAAAGAGTAAAGCACAAACTATAAAACAAAGTGTAACACATGCTTGTTTTGTTGCTGGTTAAAAAACGAACTAAATATGAATATTAGCTTATTTGGTTTGATGTCTAACAGATAGTTGCAGGGTAAGTTGAACAAGGCGGATACGCGCATCTGCAGAGACCGATTCGATAACACGCACCACAGACTACAACACACAATGATTCTTTGAACTTTGCCGAACCCCCGTGATCTTTTCTGATACCGTGAAACATGGCACTGAAAAAACGCAGTACTCGTACAATATTATCTCTATTATCAAAAATGCGTCTGTGGTGGACTGTTCGTTTGTTTGTCCGGACCTCAAATGGTCGTGCCAAGGTAGACAGTGTCAGGATTACAATCAGTTTCGAACTTAGTGGTAACATCACAGTTAGGTTTTGTCAAAAGATTAGTCAAATTGAATAGGGAATCCAGAACAAAGACTATTTGTCGTTTTTAGCCGACAGAACCACTAATTAAGTTGACGACAAGAAGCTGGTTTTCACAAAAGGTCATCAAGTATGTGTGGGATGGGGGTTGAACAGACCTACTGGCTCGGCCACACTGGCCCAAATATGGTCTTGTGGATTCATCGGCAAAGTCTGAGAAACTGTTCAAACTTTCAAATATGACAGAGGCTAACTGATTTGATACCATTCGGGGATTCTCGAGATGTTTTTTTCACACGTTCCCGCGTTCCAATTGGCTTGTTGAAAAGCAGCTGGTTTCTGGAATAACGACACTCGCTGTCCCGCATTTTCCCTTCTTCCCGACTCTCCGTTCAAGATGCAATCTGTCCGCCCGGTTCTCCTTATTCTACATGTCTCTTCGCGACAATCCCGCTTATAAACGATTCGGTCAGAAATCGATTCTTCCAATTGGCCTAATCCAGACAATTTTCAGATTTGATTAAATTTGAAAATCTCCCGAAAGTCAGAGTACGGCCGATTGATAGCAAGACCATTCTCATCTACTTTGCCCTAACTCTAATTCCATTGATAAAAACTGTTTTTCCTTTGGCGTTGTTTGAGAAAGGACCGTTTGAAGCAAGTTAGTTGCTTTGAAACCTACAATTTCGTTTTCAGCTGATCTTTCCAAGAAAATCTCTACGCGAATCACATTTTTGGATGAGCCGACTCTTCCGGACACTGTTGATGTTTTAGTCACAGTCAACTCTCAGATATCGGAGCATCATCTTCGAAATGAAATCCGTGCAAGTTGGGCAAATTCGTCCAATTTTGATCCAACTCTAACAACAGTGATTTTCGTGGTTGGCCGACCGGTAAGTTCGTAGACGGAATGTGACTGACCAGTTCAGAACTCAAATCAAGAATCAGAGTTGATAAGGCAAGAAAACAAGAAATATCGAGACTTGCTTGTTCTTGATGTGGAAGAAGGATATTATTCGTTGTCGCTGAAAACATATGGCATGCTCTACTACAAAGCGGAGAGACTTCCTGGAACGAAATGTCTAGTCAAGGTGTGTCTCCCAGTCTGAATAGCAAAAGCTCTTTGTTCAGGCAGACAGCGACAACGTTCTCCATCTTTTCCATTACGAGGTTCTTTGCGAAGAAACCAGTAAGTGTGGTGTATATCACTCTTAGAAAATATTACAGAAGCCCCTTTAATTATGGGAAGATGTGATATTGATCGAAGAGTCAAAAGAAACAACTCCAAGTGGGCCATTCCTCTTGGTCTCTATAAACCTGATCACTGGCCGCGATACTGCTCGACCGGAACATATATCTTCTGTGGCAAAAACATCCCTAAAGAGATTATAAAAGCAGCGAAAAAGACTAAATTCTTCACTTCAGTGAATTACCGGTATTCTGTCTCTCTTTCCTGCACACCGAAAAACTTACAGACGTTTGCCAGAGGACGTTCTCTTCACAGGGATTTTGGCTGAGATTGCAGGAATCAGACGGAAGAATGTTGGAGGAATAAGTTTCCGAGATCAGCCGGACTATCCTTGTCGGGATGTCAAGTTCACTCTCAGCATTCATATGCACAGAAAAAAAAATCCGATCTACTACTACCGGAAAATGAATTCCTTGGTTGGAACAACTTGTCTCATCTGAGTCTTTTCCTTTTCTATTCATTCTTCTACGGGTCTGTCAAAGTGCTACAATGAATTTCTTTGAAGAGCGTTCTTTCTCGCAAAACAATTATTCATTCTCCCAGTCTACATATGAACATGGCTCGCTCAGATCAAGGATCGTGGGAATTCCGGGCCGTCGACGTTTTTGTTCCCATTGTTTTCAATTACCTTCTTCGTGTATTAAACACCAGTCAAAAGATCACTTTAATGAGGGACAAAAATATTTTCAGATAGTTCTAGAGATCTAAAGTCGCTTGAAGGGTTCTTACTGATACGTAAGAACATGGCGTACACGACATTATTCTGCTCTCGTTGCAAAAAAACGTAAGATCGAAAGATGAAGGAACAACAGCTTTGACGTAATGGCCTCAGACGCGATTATTGTATTTCAAACGAAGATAGTGCAACTTGGGGGGGGGGGGGGGACTTTAACATCGCGAAACCGCAAACGGTGACTTTAGCCCCGCGGGGCTAAAGTCACCATCGCTAGGAATGAAAGCATCAGTTCAACTGAGAATGCACAGCGAGAGTGATAACCCTTTTTTTAAGGCTTAGGCTATCCCTAGAAGCAAACTGATTGCCAGGAAGTTTTGACATCTCACAGACCCAACTGAAAGCCCACAGCTAGAGTAATACCCCTTGTTAAATGCTTAGGCTATCACTAAAAGCATACTGATGATATTTTTTTTATCCTGAATATTGTTATAAAAACGGAGAATATAGCTGTTTTGAACTCCATGAATACGTCCGTGAACACGAGAAAGTCTCGACATGTTATAATTTGTCCATATAACGCTAATTGGATGAAATACAGGATATCTGGGTGGCAAAGCGGCATTGGGGTGAAGAAAGCTGACGTTAGCTTCACAATGGTGACTTTAGCCCCGCGGGGCTAAAGTCACCGTTTCCGGTTTTGCTGGGCTAAAGTCAACTACCCATCTTCGCCTACAATTCAAGACTCCCTGACCGAAATTAATTCGCCTATTTCAGTCTGGAAAATAGATTAATGTGCCATTTTAACTGCTTATAAAAGAACTTCACGGGTCATAACTTTGTGCTCGATTCCCATGTTCTCCTGATCTCACAGCCTAGAATGTGTTCGACATACAATGAAAATGGGCGGATTTTCCCATCGGTTCATTGGACAGGATGTACTTTTGTTAAGTATTTATTCTCTGCTTGGTAGCTGGCGGAGAGAAGCCTATACGATCAACTTCATAAAAACCGAGCGATGCTCTTCCAAACAACTTTTTAGAAAGAACTCGTAACCATTTCTGACAACTCGTGAATCAGGCATCACGTTTCGTATCTTGTCCAGTTCTCAAACCTTTATAGAACTTGTTATTCATACGTTTTCTCACTTTCAGACCTAAAGATGAACGAAACTCAATACGCCGCTATACTTCTTTTTCTGGTAAGTTCTTCTTCAAAACCCCCCTAAAATGTCCATCACCAGGTCGCTGCAGTGGGAATGTCCTGCAACTGGCTCATCGTTCTCTTCATCTTTCGGATAAAAACTCTCAAGAACTCTTTCGGTCGTCTTCTAGCATCCCAGATTCTCGGAGAAGCAGTCCTCTGCACTCTGTTCGCTCTCTTCGTTGCTCCCACCATGTTCTTGTAATTCGCTCTTATTTCCTTGAGAAAGTCGGTTTAGCCATCTCGACAATCTGATTCCGGCCTCTAAAATTGTTGGTCATATTCTTCTGATCTGCTACGACATTTGCATCTACTGTCATCTGATGATCTCTCTGAACCGTCTGATTGCCATCGCTGTGCCTCTTCGTCTGAACGTACTCTTTAGGTGAGGTCTAATTGGACTCACAAAAACAATCAACTGACATTTAGTACCAAAAATGTAATCGCGATCGTCATTCTCTGCTACGGTGGTGCAATTCTGCCGACCTTTTACTACTATGTTATTGGTAAGCAGGGAAAAGATTAGCTATGCTCATTGCAGACGAAGCACAAAGATATTTGATCAAATAGATATTTGACCAAAGCATGGGAGATAGCTTTCTCTAGAGATAGATCAAGTCAGAGTCATTCTCTTTTTCAGCCGACTGCCGCATCTACTTTCTCATCGACGACTGGCACTTTACTTTCACTGAAACAGCCGACTGTGGGGTTATTGTCTGGTATGCCGACTTCTGGAAGTACAACATCATTGTTGTCATCATCGTTCTTGTGGATCTTCTGGCTCTCACTCGTGTTCACTCGTTCAACAAAACGGTAAGGTCATTTTTCCATATCTCGTAACAAAATGACAGATGACGCATATGAACAGTCGCGATCAACATCGTCGTCGGATGGAGTTGAACTTTTTAAAACAGGTAAAATATTCCGGAATGTGTGGAATAAACTCTCACAATCAGACTTGTCTTCAAGCGGTAGTCTTTGTCATGGAACTGATCACATACTTCATTCTTCCACGTTTCTTTACAGACCGATGGACCATCTTTGTTCTCACAACACTTTCTTGGGCTGCCGTTCATACTACTGACGGGTAAGATTGTGAAATAGAGATAAACTGGTTCAGAATAATCACAATCTCATACAATGATGAACTACAAAAGTTAATTGGTCGTGCTATGCATCTTCTGGGTAAATACACTTTTGCCTTGAATTCTGAACATTTCAGGAGAATACTCGAACACAGTCGTCCCTACTGTCTCTCACTCTCAGCAGACCAAGTACAATCAACAAGCTCGATATTGAAAAAAGTTTAATCTAATAAATTCGATCTTTAGATAAATAGATAGATAGATATACTCATTTGTCGTATGGGACAAAGGACGATTTTACTATGGCGAAATTCGGTCTAAAACACAGATGCACTCAAACCTCCCAAGCCCCCAAGCAACCAATGGTGCGTTATATGGCACAAAACTTGTTTGAGACCGGCCTTAAACCCAGAAATAGTGGCAGAGGTTATGGTCACATTAACCACGGGCGGCAACGCTCAATCCCATCTATGTGTTTTTTGCCAAATTTGAAATGCCTATAATAAAAAGACCACGACCATGAATGACCTCGATTGGACATCGTGGATCGAGATCCCGAATAAGGGATCTCGCCTGGACATCGTGGATCGAGATCTCAAGTGAGGAATCTCGATTGGACATCGTGGATCGAGATCCCGAATGAGGGATCTCGATCTGGAAATTTGTACAGTATGGAGACTGAGGAACAAAGGGACAGAGGAACGGACAGTCAGAGCGTCAGAGGCTGGGAGAGTGAGGGAGTCAGGTAGTGAGAGATACAGATAGTCGGCGAGTCAGGGACTGACAAACTGATAAACTGGAGAGATTCGCCTCTCCTCCCTCTGTGTTTTGTCATACTGTGGCGGAACTGTAGAAATTTTCGACAATTTGTTGTCATCAGCTACTGTAGGAGTTTTGCCATCAGTTGTCCTAGAAACACTGCTGTTAGACTGTATCTTCTACTTGGAGTCAGCCTTGGGAATGCACATTGACGAATCGATTGTTACTGTAGTTCTGACGGATTTTTCTAGTCTATTCTTTATTGAAAAACGTCGCTAAAATATTGCATCTTTTCCAAGGAAATTGTGCAAATGGCGTTCTTCCCAAATTTAGTCCTTTCAATGAGTTATTCCAACTTGTTTTACACCTTGGAGCCGGCGACGTCGTCTAATAGTTGTTCCTGTAAAAAAATCCGATTTTTCTAGTCAAAGATAGAGTAAGATGCAGCCTAGAAGATAACTTCCGGAGAGCAGACTCTGAAAACTAGGAGAGAAGCGAAACTTTTGACCAAGACTCGGAAGTTTGATGTAAAGAGAGCTAGAGAGTAAAGCAATGTTCACCCAGAAGGCTTTCTCTGTTCTAACGTCTCTAAGGGTGGAAATTTCTGAAACTGTCTTGTAAGAAAACGTGTTTTCAAATGTGTTTATTAGGGTATTATCAGCACTACCATTCGAGCTTCTCATATGTGAGTTTGATGTTAGGAAGGTTTTTTGGATGATTATGTTGTACTCCTGGCACTCTCCCGGAAGGACGTAGAACGGCTCGATACTCAAAGTCCTCGACCGCTTGCCGTTCGTGACACTGCTGATGAAGACGATGTTCGATGTATTGCTACGGATCGAAACCACTTTGGCCGCACGAAATCATCTTTTCGTTCTGACCTCAATGAGACTCATGACTCTGGTCAAATTGGACTGCCGGCCCAGCAATGTAGCGTTGGTTGCCGTCAACAGTCGATTCTCGTCGGCCTTCTGATCGAGCTCGTTCACAGCCGCGTCGTAGTTCTCCAGAAGCTCCTCAGTTTCATGGACAGAGATCCTCCTGGCTTCGGCAAATTCTTTGCGGGCATTCTGAAAATGCGCATTAAAACCATCCAGCTATTTGTAAGGTCACTATAGTAAATAAGTCTCATTTCCCTCCACTTCCCATTCGCTCTTTTACTGAGTAACGCCTGGCGTGTCACGTAGGGGTTCGATGAAAGAGCCCCGCCGTGGGCCGATATAGTCTATTTCCAACGAATAGGGACACCAAATCAATTCTTTAAAGGATTTCGAAAACGAAATTGAAAGGTCCCGTCACGATCGCGAGCCGTCACCAGGCGGATCTCGTTGTATTTAATTAAAAGCTGGCTTTTTTCATGGTTTACCGACATTTTTCGATGTTTTCGACCTTATTTTCACCCTCTACGTGAAAAAATACCTATATGACAACAAAACTGATAAGAAATAGCCAGTTTTTGGAAAAATATGGCCATTTTAGCGATAAAATAGCATTTCTAGGCCAAATCGGCAAAAACGTGATGTTTTTAGGTGTTTTTCAGGACAATTAGGGTTTAATATGCGCAGAATTCGATTAGAACAAAAGAAACATAAAAAAAGCCAATAAAAAATACCAAAATCATGTAACTTTGTGTTCGCGCGCACCGAAATTTAAATTTCTTCTGGTGTCCCTATTCGTTGGAAATAGACTATTGCTCAGTGGTAGAGCAGTTGAGTTGCAATGAGACAGGTCCCGGGTTCGAGTCCCGGTTGGTCCAATGGTTTTTTCCTTTACCTCTGTGTCGAGTACGTTATAACTGTTTTCAGAAACGTTTTGTTGAAGTTTGAGGTGATTGTAGACACTGGCTTGAAAAAACACACCGACAAAGGGTGGAAAACGCGGTTCAATTATAGAACTGCCTTGCAATGGAACCGATAGTGGTCCTGGCATTCTGACATTATCTGAACAGGAGTCGTGGCTACCATTTTTTAGTGTAGTAAGTGAGTTAACATTACAGACATTGGGCAAGAGTATTGAAATATCTATATGTTCTTCTTTTCTTCTCAAACACAATTGAGGAAACGTATGAGCCAAATTAGGAAATCGGATGGAACTCTAACGACATCGCAGGCTTAGCTGAAGGATGTTAAAAAACTGTTTATTCGGTATTCAAGGTAGTTCACCTGACCGAGATCACATCCGAAGGGGAGGGTTCTTGGAGTGATGCTGAGCGCGTTGAATGATCAGGGTTGCTCAAGCTACGGGATCCGCTGGACAGGCTAGGCTGGCGAGAGATGCCAGGGTAGACCACCTTCGTGTGCTACCACCCGGGATTGAACTTGCGATCGCTTTCTTCATAGACTGTCATCCTATCCACTTGACTATCCGGGCTGAAGGATGTAATACAACTATTCTAATACAACTACCCCAGTCAACCGATCCCTTCTGCTCCCTTTCCCAGTCAACCGGTCAACCAGACTAACAAACAAACAAACAAATAAACAGAGTCAGCCACAGACACCATTGCACTTTAATGCTCTCAAAAACTATCTTATTGCTACATCATCTTAGATGTATCTCGTCAACACATGTCAAGGCAGAATTGCTCTGATGAAGCAGAACATGTGTGGAAATTGAGGCTGTTGGAACGTCCTGAGCAAAAATATACCCTGAAATTCAAAAAAAAAATGAACAACTTGGACAAATGCTTACCTAATAAAGGCAGAAACACGAAGACCCGAGTCATGTTGATCAGAAGATTGAAGCTGATAAGATAAAGCGATTTGTTGTGGAGACAGAAAGAGAAGAGGGAGTTAGCTGATCGAGCGGCGAAAAATTAATGGGGCAGAGGAACTTGTTTGTTTCTTGTTGAGAAGGACACATATTTCTAGTGAGTTCTTTTGAACCGGAGACAAATTTCTCGTTACTGAAAGCAGACTTCGATTTGCGAAAGGACAGCAGGTGATATGAAGTTTACTTTTGTCTAGCCATGATGAACAAAAAGAAGTCAGATTCTACTGTTCGTTGTTCGAAAAAATGGTTGTCCCTCTTATCAAATTCCCATTACAGAATTATTAAGCAATATCGGCGGCTTCCTGAACTCTGGATTGTTTTCTGGATTGTCGTAAGAGATCAGTTGAGAACAACTAAGAAGTACCAGATCCAATCTGAGGAGAAGTCGTTTTTCCAGCAGGATTATGCTTTCTCTGAGTGGTCTTTCGCCCAGAATGTTTGTGAAATACGTAATGTTTCTGGCGTCCAAAAGGTGACACGTCTTGTCGAAACGAGACACAACACGGCGTCTTATATAAGCTGTACAGGTCGTTGTTCTGACCATATTCTCTCCCATTCCGGCCCTGTTTAGAATGAAGTTTTTGGCAGCTCTCATTTTCCTGTTGGCCTGTATTGAAGCTAAGGATCAACGCGTCCAAATTATGGGAACAACATGGTGTCACAAAGAGAAGATGGGCAACGTCACCGTAGAAATCTGGGACAGAAACTTCTGTAGGTCTCACAATCAGTCTTCTTAATTATTTTTACAGTGATGCTCGATGACCTCGTTGCATCTACTTCAACTCGTGCCGATGGAAAATTCGACTTCCGAGGCAACGTGGACGACACATTCGAAATGAAGCCTTACCTCCGATTCCTTCACACTTGCCGAGTCGAAAAGCCAGGATGCATCAGAACGACCGAGTACGAGATCCCTGCCGAATTCATCAACTCGAAGGAAAAGTACAACATGGAAATTATTAGTCTGGATATTTTCAGCACCGAAGATTTTGTAACGTGCGAATAAACAAATTTTCTTTCTTCAAACTTTAAAAAAAACAGATAGTATTTTCAGAGCTTTCCTTTCCAAGATCCACTGACGACATGATACGAACAGAATAAAGAGGGAAGAGACTCACAAAGCAGCTGCTAATTTCCGCCTTTCTACTCTCGTTCTCAGGTTCATTTGCACCATTTCACAGATCTGAAGATTGCTCTTGTAATCAGCAGCTGTGTACTGTTCGTTCCTTGTCTCCCGGTTTTTAGCTCTACAATTTCCTGTTAGGAAGTTTACGCAATCTCTGTCAGAAATCCAAAGATCGCAACTGTCATTCGACGTCGCTTATTGTTAGGCTACATTTCTGGTCTATTTGATGGCAGAACTGTTATTTGAAAAGACGTGCCTCATTGGCTATATTCATAGCAGCGGATTACATGCAATAGTGACATTATCCATGTGAATAGATGTCTAGTGTTTTGCCAGTGATCCCCCTTTCACCCCAACTTTTTTAGTTTGAAAACAATCTGTATCTTCCGCTGTACAGACTACCCCGCAGTTAGTGTGATGCACACGTTTGCAGAACAGAAATTATGCTCAAAAGTTATGCGCATTTCGCTGAAGTCAAATTGTAGTGTATGCAGCAATAACATTCCTGGTGACACATTCGCTCTCAGCGTACGTCAAATTTCATGTTTTATGTTATCGAAAGATCCACTAGAAAATCTTTTCAAAATTCAGCACATAGGGAACAAAAGCTATACGAAGCAACTGTCCAGTTGTTTGTCAGTAGATTCCCGGAACTATGACTTTTATCTTGTTTCGTGATTGAATTGATTGAGTATCTAATTGTTTGGTTATTCTGTCTCGATGAGGCAGTTTTTGAGCTCGGAGAATATGCCTCCAAAGATCTAGTCATAATTAGACTACATCTCTGCTATTAATAACCGACTCGTCTGATTGTTTACGGATAATCTGCACCGGTAATCACACGTCTGAAATGGGAAGAAACAGAACGAATCCGTTATTGCTCCATGCCAGGATTGAAATAACTCAGACTCAGTCTAATTTCCAATATTAAAAACTCTCCAAAGGAATGATTTGTGCCAGCCACCTGCCTTTAATTTAATACGCGTTGTGATAACTGCTGTTCTGCCCGTTTGTCAATATTTCTTTTAATCGAGTTTTCAAGAAGTTTGCTCAAAAAATAAATATGGTTGCAATCGACTTGTCAACGTTATATACTCACTTCCGCCGCAGTCATCCCGCCCCTCTAGTTGTCATACGTATCTTTCCGCTTCACCCACTCTGTAGTTTTTCCACGCCCTTGTTTCCGAATTTTACTACTTCGACCGTATGGTTTTGTGCGTGAGGAAGTATTGGTGTTATAGATCATCTCCGAGATCTTACGCGCACCATAGACAAAAGTAGCTATGACTTTTGCTCCAAGGGCGACATTAACTCCTCTTGCTTTAATTTGTTACTCTGTCCCTTGCCTTTACTCCGACAAGTTACTTTTTTATAGAAAATTTCTCGGAGTACTGTTATGATAGGAATTTATCGAATGTTTCACAACTTTCCTTTATTCAACATGTGCAAAAGAGATCCGGGAACTTCGACTGAAAGGTTATCATTTCAACATGAATTTGTTCTCAGTCTTTTTTTCAGATCCGAAGCTATTTCTGTGAAGATTGACAGAGAACTGATGAGGGAGAAGGTCAAACAGAACCGAACCTTCAAAATTTTGTTGCTCGGTGGAGCTGCTAGTGGAAAGTCGACGATTTTCAAACAGATGAAGTAAGTTTTTTTCATTCATTTCTGTGTTAAATGACTGCAAACATTATTTCTGTTCTCAAAGACTGATTCAATAACCAAGCAGTAATGGGAGAAAGGCTACAGCTGGATTTGAACTTCGACTTTGAGTCTTCCAAAGAACAGTTCTAAACAGGTAAACTTCAGTCGTGTACACTATTGTAGCTTGCTTCGTTATTTGAAAGAAAAGGTCATATGCCACAAAACGAGCAAGTAACTACAAAGTTGGAAAAGTGTCTAGTCCAATGATTAAACTGAACTTATTTTGTAGGATACCTTACATAATGTGACAATGAGCCTTTGGTAGTTGATCTGGTCCTGCTCTTTCAAACGACAACTTGCAGACGTGATCTGAGATCGTCGGCGTTTGAATGTTTCTTACTAGTCATACGTGGAATAACTAACTACATTTGTGTTTTGTTGTAAAGACAAAACCGTTACCAGAGTAACTGATTATTAACACGTTTTGAGTAACTGCTCAAAGAAGTTCCGTGAATAGTTCCAACTTCGTCGATACGTCAGCCAAAAAACTTGTTGTTTACGTGCGACAGAGTTATTTTCGGAGAAAATTTTAATCTTTCAGAATATTGCATCTGAACGGGTTTTCGGAGATGGACTGGCAGCACATTCGGTATGTGGTTCAGCGGAATCTGTTCGACTCCCTGAAAGAAGTCATTGAGCTGGCTTCGGTGATACATGGGGTTCAGTTTTTGGATGGTCGAGAAGCAGTCGGTTCATTGAAAACACATCAATAATACAGCTTTAGCAATATTACGAAGACTTTCTCGTATTCCACAAACAGAGTTTCGAACTCATGATGAACGTGAACGAAGATATCGATGTTGCTATCAAGACCTTATGCAAGTCACAGGCAGTTTCGGACATTCTGCAACGGAAAAACTCAATTGTTATGATGGACAGTGCACCCTAGTAAGTAACTGTCTCGACCTAGTTTTAAAAAAAGAAATTTCAGTTTTCTCGGTAGTGTTGAGCGTATCCTTAGTCCGGACTACAAACCGACCATAGAAGACGCTTTGAGGACACGAGCTCCAACTACGGGAATAGCGGAGATCGAATTCGAATATAAAGATAGGATAATGAAGTTAGTTTTCTACCTCTCTTTAACACTGGCTTCAGATTGACCGATGTTGGTGGACAGACGACGGAACAGAGAAAATGGATACGGTGCTTCCAGAGCAATGTCTCAGCTGTCTTGTTCATTCTAGACCTGTCCGCTTACAACATACCGTATGTCTCATATTTGAACTTTAAAGAGAGTTTTAGAATGAAAGAAAACGAGATGAGAAGACACGGAGACAATGGAGTAAGTCTAAAACCCCTACCAACAGATAACTAAAGATTTCACAGGATGGACTGAAAAACGGCATGTATCTGTTCAAGACAGTCGTGGAAAGAATGTCTTTCGTTCCACCGACTGCCCAACAGCAAAACCCTCCTGTGCAAACGTCTTTTATCGTCTTCATGAATAAGAACGACATTTTCAAAGAAAAACTTGGGTCAGGCATCCCACTGACTGAATGCTTCTCAAAATATTCAGGTAAAGAGATTTCATATTGAGACAAAATAGTTTAGGCGAAAGCTATGAGGAAGCCATCAAGTTCCTTACCAGTTATATCAACTCTTTGGTCAAGAAACAACTCAAGTCTGAGAATAGGATGTTTACTCATGTGACCACAGCGACAGACACGGAGAATATACGCGTGGTTTTTGAAGATTGTACAGAGGCTGTTTTGAGAGCAAATCTAGCCAATGCTGGGTACACGTGATAGCAAGCACGATAGAATAAACCATTTTTAAAGTTATTCCAAATTTGTTACCAAGTTGATCCTTTACTTCATCAGTCATGGAAAGAGCAGCAATAACTGTTTTGTAAAAAAAAAAAACCCTCACTACCGTAATAAGTAGACGGAAGGCGCGCAATTTTGAATCGAGTTTTCCATTTTTTTCCCACAAACAAGTCAAAGGTGATAGTTTTCTTCTCCAGTCTTTTCGGCTTTTTTTTTGTTCAGAGAATGCCGAGAAAATATCGGTTTTCTTCTCAAACTTTACTTGAGCAACTGTATTTAATCTATGTATGCCTGAAAAATCGTCGAGTTGTATTATGCGAATGCGAATGTGAAATCACGTCTCTGTTCTTTTTTTCACAATGCCGAATTTTTATCACATTTTCAGTTTTACAAAGACAAGTCAGCGGAAATGAGCTTTGCGCGGCTCTTGTATCGTCCTGCCCGTCGAACACTGCAGCATTGTCAACGACGTCTTGCTTCCGTTTTTGATGTCCAAACAGATGAGGATTTCAACACGAATGTTCTCGGCTCTTCACAGCCAGTAGCGGTACAGTTCTACGCTGATTGGTGCGGCCCGTGCCGAAGCCTGATGCCGCGACTGGAAAGTAAAATCGAAGGACGAGGTGGATCCATCCTTTTGGCCAAGGTAAACATTCTATGTTTTTGTAATTTGATGCTAAAATTCAGGTAAACGTAGACGAGAATGCTGATATAGCTGTCGATTATGAAGTCACATCCGTGCCAGCCGTTAAATTCTTCAAAGATGGCGAAATCGTCGGTCAATTCACTGGAAATATAGATGACAAGCAAATCGAACAGTATCTCGATCATGTTACGAATCTGTAGCCATTTTCAGTTATTTTAGCCAAACTTGTATCCCTTAAATTTTATAAACACGTCCAGTTTTTGTTCAACATCAAAAAACCTCGTTTGAAACGATACTTGCCTCATTGTCAGAAGCACCCAATTTTCAATGTATCCGTTGTGATCGATCAAACCCGTTCCATTTCAGCACATCTGCCATGGGCCCAGCTCTACCCACTCCTCTTCCATTCACTTTCGCCATCCTAGAGCGGGCTAACTCCTCCAGCGTTCCCAGCTTACACTCTTTCAATGTTACTACTACAATTATTGATCCCAAAGTTTGATTTTCTTATGTTTTCTAGCCTATTTATATATTCAGAAATGGCCACTCGAGCGGGAAATGGTCATCGCTGTTGTGATTTCAATATTATTCACTGCCATCCTTACTGGTCTCATAATCTGCCTATGCTACATATGCTGCCAAAAATTGATGGCTAGAAAAAGTCAGTTGCTTTTTTTCTAAAAATTAGTCCGCGTTTAGAGGCCCGAAAAAGGCTAAGCCTAGCAGAGATGCTAAACGAATCACATGTT